>OY743219.1:15665489-18165489 GCA_963555745.1 Cardamine flexuosa
CAAAGTATTAAAATCAAGTTCAATGCTAATCCATAAGCCTCTATAACTAAGGGGTATGTGCTTGTTATGACGCGATACTCATCAAATCTAGGTTCCAACAAACTAAGCAAACGGGTTGAATTACTTGGATGCCTAAGATCAATAGCTAGTTTATGACTCTAACTATATGCATTAAGAATGAGATAAGACCGAAAGACAGTGTAGACAGATATGCAAATACAACAAAACTTGCCACTCAGAAGACAATGATCATCTCACCCCATTGACTGGCCCTTTAGACCCAACTGGATAGTCTACTCGGCCATTCTCAAGGTTGTCATCGATGATATGAAAGAGTAAAACATAGATCTAATGCAAGAAGATAAAGTTTTAGAGATTACTTCTTTAGCTCCAAAAATAACAAGATGTAAGGACTTCTCCATTAACAAAGTTACAAAAGAATAGAGAAAGAGATGGTGGAACTTCAAAGCTTCAGCGAGATCAAGGTGCTTCTGCGGCTCCTTGGAGGCGGCATCGGCTTCTTGAGGTGGTGATGGACTTTCTAGGGTTTCTGTGGTGAATTCAGGTGGTGGTTTGAAACTTTGGTGAGGCACACGAAACCCTAGCTTGATAAACTTGTATATATAGGTCTTGGGGCGCAAGAGATTGGTTTCTAGGGTTTAGGAAGGGCAGACTCATCATCTTGGTGAGTGTGGAGGAAATGGGCCGATCTTTGTGATGGGCCAAGCATCTAAGGCAGTGCAGGAGGCTGGCCTCGGACACGAGCTTAGTGACCTGGGTGCCCAAGAGGCCTGGCCTTGGTCACGAGCTTAGTGACCAAGGTTTGGTGCTTTTGGCTCTGATTTGACATAGCTTCATTTTTTGGGATGTATATTTCAAACGGTTGAATAGATTGCTTTGATTCTTGTTCCATACAAATTTTGACTCTTCAAGCTTTCCAATGATATAGAGAACGCCAATTTTGGTTCACAGGAAAGTCTTCAAATGTTGTCAAACTTCTGATGCTTTGAAACTGCCTCAAAACGGGTCTTTGCTCCTTTTTGATCCTTATTCCCATAAAACCTGTAAAACCTCTTTGACACTAACAATACTTGATAATAGCCTATTTAGCTTTGAAATCATACCAAATCTTTCTTAAAACAATATGAAAACCATAGTAAAAAGGGGTCAAAATACGATGTTATCAGTTCTCCCCCTTAATTCTAGGAATTCAAGTCTCTGAACTCCTTCCAATCCATCTCAGAACACCAACCACCAGACCCCCGTCCATTCGGTAGCAGGTCTTTTTCAGCCGACAGTAATGTTCTTGCTGATGCAAATCAAACCATTGAGCCGGGTACCAATATTAATCCTTCGGCAGATGCGGTCAACAACAACAACGAGAATCCTGCTGAGGCTAGACAAACTAGGGAAGAAGCAGTCGTTTCAGACTTTCACAACATGATTCGTGCTATCGAAGAAATGAAGTCAAAATTGAATCAAGCAACCAGCTCCGACCAGAGGTCGATAAAGTAATTGATGAAACCCAGCAATCAACGTTTACCCCAAAGATAGCTAACTTTCGCATCAAGGACGCTCTAAGAGTCACCTTGTCACTGTTCGCATCACCACATGACGAATCGAGCTTGTGACATGGGTCAAAAATATAACCCTAGAAATACTCTCTCAAATTAAGAGATTAGTTTCAGTACTTAGGGATCGAATCCACAAGGACTCTGAAAACTCACACAATAGAAGTATATATTCGAATTAAGCTAGATAAATAAATAAGTAATTAAATAAAAGCAATACAATAAAGATAATGAGATGAACAAGATGTAAGTTCAGGTGATTAAAACGCTAGACCTAGGGAAGATCAATTAGGGATACTCTGGAATGTGAACTGGGCAATTCGATAATTAGGATGCAATTGTATGTTCGGTTCTGAAACTCATAACACTAATATGATATCTATCTAACTCTCACTGCGATGACATCTATCCTCTAAACAAAAGAAAACCAAAGCTCTTTGCGAATCCAAATAAATAGATTCTGCATGATTAACGAGTATGATATGTTTACAAAATTCCTAAACCAGATCTCTCTGCGTGAAGGCTGTTTTCTCATCTAAGATTGGGTCAGGATATTAATAGCACTCTCACGCCTACCAACATTCCTACGGTACCAGAATTAAGGTGATCAATCTTAAGCCTAGTGTGATTATCAAATCTAGATGCAGAACATTATAGATAACCTAACATGTTTATGCCTAATTTAAAAAATCATTATAACCCCTTGAAATCCCTAGATCTAACAAAGTGACTACGCATACATAGAAGAGAAAACATAAATCATTGTCTGAATAATACTCATAAAATAGAATAAGAGACAAAAGGAGTTCAAAATCTTCTCTCTACAAAGGTTGAGATCTGAATCTTCTCTCCAACACAATCCTTGCTTAGAACTTACAATGAAAACTTAGAATTATGATAACTTAGTCTGTGGGACATCTAAAACATAGATTTAACCTAAAACACGAACTAGGCCTCAATTATAAAGATTAGAAACTTCTGGGGCAAAATTGCAATTCTTGAAACTTGATAAAACTTGAAGGCATCATTCACGTCGTGTGTGTGTCGACCGACACAGGTAAAGCGTGTCGATCAACTTGAGTAGCAATATGTGTCTCCAAGTCGTTTTGCTCAGCTACAAGCCTCCAAAAGCTCCAAAGTGCTCATCAAGGTCCATATCGTGTTTGTACCTAATAAGACTCAATATACAATAAAAAAGACTCTAAAACCAATGCATATATCAT
Source organism: Cardamine flexuosa (assembly GCA_963555745.1). Taxonomy (NCBI): domain Eukaryota; kingdom Viridiplantae; phylum Streptophyta; class Magnoliopsida; order Brassicales; family Brassicaceae; genus Cardamine; species Cardamine flexuosa. Next base: position 15,668,284 of record OY743219.1, read on the forward strand.
GGCTAAAAACCATAAATCCATGATAGATCAACTTCCCTAGACTTAGCTTTTGCTTGCCCTCAAGCAAACATAAAATTGAATCAAAGAAGAAGTTTGAAAATCATGAAACTTATATCTTCATTAGAACACCACAATCACATTCACTATAGTATGCCACTAGGAATTCTTACTTGAGAAGATCCAGACCACCCTGTACTTCATCGCTATCACTTGCAGAATTCTTAATTCCCACCACAATTTACTCAACATAATCCAACAAACAACCTTCATCACGATACTTAACAGAGGTCAAAAGTAACCCTAGAACTACTATCTCAAATTAAGAGATCGATTGCAGCACTTAGGGGTCGAATCCACAAGGACTCTGAAAACTCACCCAATAGACGGAACAGATTCAAATTAAGCTAGACAATAAATAGAAAACTAAATAAAACGAAGCAATTAAAGTAAACAGGGATAACGAGATTAAATTCAAGTGATTAAAATGCTAGACCTAGGGACAATCAATCAGGAATACTTTGGAATGTGAACTGGACTGTTTGTAAATCAGGATTAAATTGTTTGTTCGGTTCTTAAACTCGTAACACTAATATGAAATCTCATCCAACTCTCGCTGCGACAACATCTATCCTCTAAACTGAAGCATAACAAATCTCTTTACGAAATACCAATAAATAGAGTCTCTATGATTAGCAGGTACAATATGTTTACAAAATTCCTGAACCAACTCTCGCTGCGAAAAGGCTGTTTGCTCATCTAAGATTGGGTCAGGATATCAATAGCACTCTCGCGCCAACTAACATTCCTACGTTACTAGGATTAAGGTGATCAACCTTAAGACTAGTATGATAATCAAATCTAGATGAAGAACATTATAGATAACCTAACATGACTATGCCTAATTCAACAAACCATCATAAACCCTATGAAAGCCATAGATCTTACAAAGTGACTACTCAGACATAGAAGAGAAAACACAAATCATTGTTTGAATAATACTAATGAAATTAATTAAGAAACAAAGGGAGTTCAGAGTTCTCCTCGCTACAAAGGTTGAGATCTGAATCTTCTCTCCACACAAACTTGCTTGAAACTTACAAAGACACTTGAATAATGATAAAACTTTGTCTCTGAGACTTCTAAAACATAATTTAACCTAAAAACATGATTAGGCATGAAGTATAAACTTTAGAAACTTCTGGAGAAAAGTTGCAATTCTTAAAACTTGATAAAACTCGAAGGCGTCATTCACGTCTTGTATGTGTCGACCGACACAGGAAAGGCTTGTCGGTCGACATGGACAGCAATGTTTGTCTCCTTGTTGATTTGCTCAGCTACAAGCCTCCAAAAGCTCCAAAGTGCTAATTAGGGTCTATCTCGTGTTTGTACCTAATAAGACTCAATATATATACAAAATACTCTACAACCAGTGGATATATCATGTCATAAAACCATAAAATCCATGATATATCAACTCCCCCAGTATTAGCTTTTGCTTGCCCTCAAACAAACAAAAAACCAAATCAAGGAAGAAGTTTGAAAAAAATGGCGAAGCTTACCTACTCTTTAAAACATTATGCTTACCATTCATCATGTAATCCACATGGTACAAGAACAATACAGAGACTAACCACCATGTACATTCACCATAGTCATTCAAAAGTCTTTTCAATTCCCACCACAACTTAACAACATATCCCTTTAGTAAGCCAATCATCGCTGGGTCTCATTTTCGATTTCAATGCTCAAGAGCCTTCTAGACTTAGCCGTCATCTTATACCATAACAAGACAAACCTCACAACAACAATGATGTTTTCGTCTCCCCCACACATGAATCCTTTGTTATTTTGGATCTTATATTCTTTTGTTTATTTATTTTTTCTTTTGTCTGTGAAGGCAGGCTATTAGAAGTGAATAATGGGTCACGAGATCGCTCATACCCTCACAGCAATCCCTACTTTCATCATCTCCTTAAGAAGTAGAAATATGGAGGCATATATTTCTCTTACCCGCTTCTACTTCAGAGAATCACTTGGTCATTCATAAACTATACCATAAAGGCTTTTTCATTATTATCTTTGGGGAGACTAGACATCATAACTTACTTTGGTTTTATCATGTCAGGTATGAATGAAAATTCAAGCTCTCAAACACCAATTTCGTCCATGAGGTAAAAGGAACTGACATAAATTAGCTCAGGCTATAGCGGGCATTTGTTGTAAGTATGGAAGTCTCAAGCTAACCGGTCAGACTTGGGGTTTTTCCATTAGTTGAATTTGAATAAGTTCTGCAACAATGGCCACCAGAAAACATAGCAAACAACAATAGACCAAGAGATAGCTCATAGTTTCTAACTAGGTTTGACTCAATAAAACAGAATTTTGAAAAATAAAAGAAAAATTGGGAATCTCTCAAAAGAATAAATATAGTTAGTAACTAACTCCCCCATACTTAAACTACAATGTCCCCAGTGTAATTAAGCTTAAGGAAGGTGATAAAAAGAAACAAAATCGAATAGAGATTGAACTTTTATGTTTGAAAAACGTGACCTGAGATGGTGTGTGTGTGTCGACCGACACACATCTTGCGTGTCGGTCGACACGAGCAAGAGTTATGTGTTATAAAATTTGACACCATTCAACTGATCTATCAACTCAGTTTCTGACATTAGATCCTGATTAAGAGCTCCAAACACGTCAAATAGCAAGATAATAGATAACATAATAGGTTCAACAAAATCCAATAAGAGTTAGAAACAAAAACTGAAGCAAAAACAGAAGCAAAAAGCAAAAATAAAAATGTCTCAAAGAAAATAGAAAAACTAGGAACCGAATGTCTGAAAAAGGACTAAACGAAGTCACCATTCAACTCTGAGAAGTCTGAGGATCAATATGGGGAATGCAGAGTCACTGACATGGGGAAGATGATCTAGCACAAGTAACACCTGAAGCAACAAGCTGCCACATACTCCTCATGGTACTCACCATGTACCTTTTGAATGCAGGACCATCATCCTCATAACCTGTAAGAGGCTCTGGAAAAACAATATCTGGAGTAGAAGTATCCTGAGATGGCAGAACAGACTCATCCTCTATAGCCGAAGGCGCAGCACTAGATGAAGCTCCACGTCGAAGCTTGCGGCCTGAACTCTGAATCAACAGTGACTCATCTGGCGTGAAGAACAGCTTGGTGTGATCCTTCTTGATCCAAAAATCCATGTTGGGAAACTTCACAGTCCTCACCGTACCATCTTCATCAGTAAATACCCACATGCTGTTGGGCTTCATCCAAGTCACATGCTTGAGATAGTCAAGGTCAATGGAGATATAATCAGACTTCCTTGAGGCGTTGGACAAAAAGATACCGAAGTAACTGAAGATCGGAGTCAAAAGTTTCCCAACATGCTCAAACTTTTTCTTACCAAAGGCCTTGATTTTCAAAGAAACCAAATGATGAGCAAAGACAGCATCCAAATTCAGATCAAGGTTGGGTATAGCATAACTCCAAGTCTCAGCAGAAAACATGTGATGAACTCCAAGCAGAAGAAGCATAAGATCGGACTTTCGAGCCTTGGTAGGGTCGGACCGGCACAAGATAGTGCTAGCAATGAGGTGCAGGGCATACCTAACAGCAGGGTGACGGACATCTGTCCGCTTCAAAGAACCGGTATCATACTCACCATTCCCAATGTGGGACCAAAAAGTCTTGATATCTGCCCACTCTGTATCAGTAGTAGCCTGAGTAGAATCTCTCTTACAAATCACAAAGATCTGTGAGAGCGATCATGTATCTCACACCCTAACACACAAAGGTAAGAACTCCCTGCTGTGCCACCTTGGCACTCTCATCGGCATAATAAACACTGCAGGAAGCTAGGAACTGGCGTGCTAAGTCAGGGTTGAGAGTGTGCGGTTTGGACCCAATGGTACCTAAACCCATCTCTATAATGATGTCGTTCACATCATCATCAATGTCCAAAGCTATCTTAGCCATGAAATCCTCCAACCGAGTCATTCTCATATCAACTCCTTGCAATGCATTATAAAACAGTGTATCATACTCATCACAATTCTCTGAAATTGGCCTCTGAGTACACTCAGCCTTAGTTGTTTTGGTCTTTGGATCACTGTCCCAATCACGCTTCATCCTAATCAAGTGAGTCTCAATCTTTGGCCAAGGAACACAGATATGAGCATTAACTGGGAAATCCAAGGTAGGCGTGGTGGCGATGATGGCGGTAGGAGTAGCTTCAAGACTAGGCTCATCATCATTGAGATAAATCTCATCCGTGCGGGTACGCTTGTTCCTCAAATATCTCCTAGTAGACATCTGCAAAACACAAGAAATCGCAAAAATCAGATCAAGTTTAGAATTCGGGCGTGCGTGTCGACCGACACAAGCAAGACGTGTCGATCAAAACAGTGCCAAATCGTAGACACTTAATGAAAAACGGCAATTCCAAACAAGATCAAGTTCAATTTAAGAATTTCACTAAATAATCATCAATATTAGCCATCCAAATCATCATAAAAATATCAATCCAACATCAATTTCATCTCTGAATTTCTAATTCAGCTAAATTGGTATAAGGTTTCATCAAAATGAAATTCATGACTTTTCTATCAATTCAACCTAAATTAACTACAATCTACACTTCCATCCTTCCAAATTCAACTTAATCAACTAGGATTATCAAGTATTACATTCAAAATTGGATTATAGAAGTGAGAATTCTAAACTTTGAAAATTTTGAAATTAGGGACATAGATTTGTAGAACATACCTTTGATTTTGAATGAATAGATGATATAGGAGTATGGGAAATCAAGTTTTCTTGAGTTTAGAGACAAAAAACGATTAACTTGGTGAAAAATTAAAAATTTATAATTTTTGTTTTATAGAGGCGTAGGGGTTTTGCAAAAAGGAAAAGGAGAAGTGGAGAAGAAAAAAGAAAATCAGGTTTATATACTAACCTGGGGTCCGTGTCGACCGACACAGGGTGTGCGTGTTTCTCGGTCGAACAATTACGTATAGCTCTCCAATCCGTGATAAATCCTTCCAAATTTTTTATCCAGCACGTCTAATTCCTGAGACAAAACAAAAACAAAGAAAAATTAGTAACAAGACACAGAGAAACGTATTTACAAACTTACTGGTGGGTTACCTCCGACAAAGCGCTTATTTTCAATCATTAACTTGACTTTGTTAGAATTTAGATAGGTGGAGGATCTCCGGATGGATCCGAAGGTGGTGAAGATGAAGTCTTTGAACCAAGATCATCCTTACTTAAGCCAAGCATCTTGGGTTTCAGAACCCTATGTATCATCCCATCCATTGCGGCTTTTCCTTTAGCCTTAAACTCGGGAGTGATGATAGCTCTAATCTTAGCAAATGGTCTTGAACTACTTTCATACTGAAGCTTATACTCAATGGTATCATCAAATCGTCTCACAGGAGTCAAAGTCATAAGGGGTTCTTGGGTCAGTGCTTTTCTCTGCGGTTTCTTCTTCTTAACCACAACTTTCAGATTCTTTGTAGTGAAATCCTTAGAGTGAATCTCATTCACCTCTTGGCTACAAGCTTTATCAACATCTTCAGTAAAAACTTGAGGGCTCCACATCCCATATCCTTTCGAATTAGCATCATAGAACACATCAGGATCAACATGCTTCAGAGAAATCTTGCTACTTAGCAAATCAAAGATAGCTCCAGCAGTAGCAAGGAATTGTCTTCCCAAAATCAGTGGCATATTGGAACTGATCTTGGTCTCAACAACATGAAAGTCACAAGGAAGCATACAGTCTCCAACCCGGACTTGAAGATTCTCAACAAAACCCATAGAGGTCTTCACCGAAGCATCAGCCAATGTAATCTCTATTGAAGATCTCTTCATATTGCTGATTCCCAACCTTATTGCAATATTAGACATAAGAATGATACTAGACCCAATATTATAGAGTGAATCAGTGAATCTAACTTCAGCAATTGAACAAGGCACATCAAAACTTCCAGGATCTTCCAACTTAGGCAATTTTTGGAGAAAAATCGCATCGAATAGTTGAGCATGTCGACCGACATGGCCAGCTGCCTGTCGATCGATGTGGGTGGAGTCAGGAGCGTCCTTAGTTGTGACTTGCATCAAATTTTCAGAGATTTGGGATGGTGTGGACCGACATGAGATAGTGGTGTTAATCAACATGAGCTCACTAACGAGAATCTCAACTTTTTCCTTAGCTTCAGACTTCTCCATACTCTCTTCATTGACTTTTCTCTTGACCATATCACCCCAGGACATAACAGCACCACACTGGTACCTAGGATTGGCATCAGTGCTTCCTGGTAAGACGTCATCAGGGCATTTAGTGTTCACAGTAGATTGTGCAAACTGGGTATCCAATCTCTTATTGTGGTTGTTCAAAGTCTCATATTTCCATTTCAGATTTGCATAAAGAGCATCAATCTTACCATTAAAGTCTACAATTTTGTCAAGTAGATCTTTCATCTCAGAATCAGGAGTCTTAGCAGGTGGATTATGGTAGTGGGAACTTCTAAAGTTCCTAGTGAAACCCTTGTTGTTTTGCTGAGCATTCTGAACTTCAGGCTTGGACGTAAATCCATAGGAGTTCTGGTTGTTCCCATAGTTTTCTTTGTCCATTAAAATTCCTGAAGTTACCTTGAGAATCTCCAAACCTTTGGCCATTAAAACCAGAACCATTCACATAGTTCACATCTTTCTCATCAGCTTCATTCTCAGCTTCGAAAACTTCAACCTCTTGAGAAAAGTGAACCGATTTCTTGTTCATTAGAAGGTTGTGCACAATATCAAGCTTTTTCTTGACTTCATACATCTGACTTTAGTATTGACAAGATACAACACCGATTTCTTGTTCACTAGAAGGTTGTGCACAATAAACCTTTATGATACTTATGAAGCAACAACCACAAATCATTTTGGGCAAATCCCTAGACAACGGATGAATCAGGCATAAGGAACCAATTCATTAAAGCCAAAACACATTCCTACAGCCCGATTTTGCCAGGGTAGTGTACGTAGATCTCTGGAAAAAGTTCTTCCAATGAATCCATCATATTGTCGTGTGGTATCCACTTGAGATAATTCTCCAATTGATCAGAGAGGAGAAAGCATTAAGAACACTCACCCAAAAGGGATTTTCTTATTAAAGCACATAATATAAAATATCAGATTAGTAACCAAGCATCCAAGGATCTATCCCATCCCAAATCTCCCTAATGAAACTACTCAGAAATCAAATTCATTCTTGGATCTAAAATACCAAAAATCATCAAAGAAGACATATGATGAAGATCCTAGAGAGATAATCAAGTATGAAGAAGACAATAATTTGCAAATACAAATTATATAAATCAGAAATAAGGTTGCAAATACATTCAAAAACTAGATAAAACTAGAGAGAGAAAGTACTGATTAAAACTCTAAAAAAAAAGATAAAATTAGGTAAAAATCTCCCACGTGGCGTTCTGATCCAACAATCCCTTTTATAGGGAAGGATCAGAAGCCCTAATACTAAGGATACGTCCAAGGATAAGTTCCTACAAATCCGGATTAAAAGTGCTCGGACACCTTGGTCGAGTAGGAGATCGAGTGGTCCGGTGAGAAGTGAGCCAAATCGAGTAAGTGGGTCAAGTGATCGAGCAGGATTTCTGGGTGCTTCTACTCGAGTGGTCTGTGTTGAGTCAGGTGATCGAGTCAGACTCTTGATGTCCATCCTTAGCCATTTTTCTCCAATAGTACATGAAATAACCCCAATATGTAACATGTATGCAATGCATATGCAGGACTCTCTAAGTGACCTAAAATGTCACAAAATGGTATAAACAATGGATGAATCTAACTTAAAGTGATCATAAAATTATGCCTAAAACAGGTTAAATATGGTGTTATCAACTCCCCCAAACTTAGTCTTTGCTTGGCCTCAAGCTAAATTTAAGTTGAAGGAGAGGTTTGAAGTTGGGAACTCAGAACCAGATGCAACCTAACCAAGTTTATAAACTCAATGTCAAAGTTTTAAGTTCTGAAATGCAATGCTTGTTAACCTTACTTAAAAACTTTAGTCATTCTCATCAAAACATGCACTAATTCTCAGTCCTAACGAAAACAAACATTCAAAGCAATCATTCCCTTTAACATTGATTGATTGTAACCAGTGGATCATGCTATAAAATGCAAGTGAACTCATTTGGTTGAAGGACAAGTTTTAAGAGACAAAAATGGCCTCTTCTTCCTCTGGTTTAAGCTCAATGGTAACATGTATCTCTCTTTGAATGGATTGAACTCTAAGAGAATGCTAACGGTAAAAGCCAAGTGACGCATACAAGGATAGATTCCCATCTACCCAAGAACACACAGCCGACTTTCCCTAATTCAAAGCTTAGATAAATGTATCCTAGATCTAACTCCTCAAGGTAATACTCTTCTCTCAACAAGGATTCAGTGATTATCTTTTCTTTCCTTCTAAGGAGAGGACCTTTTTTATATTTCATTACTTCTAGCGGATTTGGAGAATTTTTCGTAAAGCTAAGGTCTTGACTCGACCCCTTTGGTCGAGTCCATTGACCTAGTCAATGCCTAAGATGTTTTACTTCTTTTTACATACCCTTTTTCTCATATATATATCTTCCCAAATCCTTTACTAGACTCAGTACATGGTTTTCTTTCAAGTTATCCTCTCCAAAGGTTTTTTTAACACTATCTTTTCATTCTTTTTACCACTCTTTCTTTTCTCACACACAACACAACCCTTATGTAACAATCCCTAATTCTAGACTGATCCAAAAATCATGGACCAGTATCTACATGGGAAGCTACACTTGTCGGCCTAAACCTAACACTTTCTCCTAAGTTCAATCCCAAACAAGGCCTTCCACTCAGAATTATTGTTTGGTTTGAAAGAAGGGTTGGTTTAATTGGAACCACCTCAAAGATAGAGGCAGCTACTTAGATTAACAAGGGTGGTAGAAAGGTGAAAGAGAACCCAAGTATTTTAGTAGTATCCATGAGTTCAAATACATTAAATAGTTATGATAATTAACATTAAGATTAGCGTTATATTTGATAGGGAATGATTTACTAATCACAACAAGTTTTAGGTAAGTCAAGAAAATTGATTCAAGATTCCAAGAATGGTGCTATCTTAATTTTCAGATTCACAATCATGCATTAGACAACTACAAACTATGGTATTGAATTTATATACTTGATCATTAAGAAAGTTTAGTAAATTTCATCATTTTTCCTTATGCTAAATGAAACAATCCTAAACGAGTGTAACTAGACTCAATCCTAAAATGAAAATGAAATTACATGAACACTCTATTTTTGTGGTTTTGATTTAAAAAAAAAAACAACATTTTATGGTTTTTAATGCACATAGATGCATGCTAAATTTGAATTAAACTAATTTATATGACTCCTAGACCCTCCCCCAAACTTAAATTACACAGTCCCTGTGTAACAAAATTCAAGAGAGACCCTAGGTGTTTTGAAAACTAAAACCTAATCTAGAACCTAAATGCAAATGGGTGTACAAATGGTAGGGGTTGGGGTGGTACCTCATGCTGGTGGCTGAGAAGGAGCCGAGTTTGCGTTTTGATCAGCACATAAAACCTTGAGACGATCAAAGAAATTTGTGTACTCGGTTGGCTGACTTGGTTCTGAGGATCGAGTAAGGCTGTCCCAAAGCATTGGCTCGATCGACTGATCGAATGGTTGACCGAGTCAGTGTTCTCAGCTTGGAATTCTTCTGCTGTGCTCTCTGAATGCCTCTTCCTTGGCCTCTGACTTTCATCAACGTTTGACCGTTGTCTGGTAAGATTGGCGGACTTGTGTCTAGAAGATAGGGTGCAAGAGCGGCTCCTTAGAAGTAGTTTTGGCTTCTTCCTTGATGAACTACCAAACTTGCTCTGAATCACTTTGAGCGGGTTGGTTAATTCCTTAACATAATTTTTGAGCTCCTTAACTGTTCCTTTGAGCTTCTTCGCAGTTTTGTCTTGAAACTTGCACTATTTTTGCAACATGCTCAAATTCTTGTTGGCCTCCTTCAAGCTTTAGCACTTCTCATCATCAAAGTTGTAAGCCTCAGGTTCTTGTACCACCTCTGCTTCATCAGGTTGCTGAATCTCTTTAGCTTGAATGCTTTTGGAACGATGGAGGAATTGTGTTGGTGGAATGAAATTGATTTCGGATCCTTCAGTGATCCTAGAGAGTGCGTTGAATGGCATCAAAACTTCAGCTGTGCTAACCAAGGGATGTGTGAATCTATAAGAAAACTTCGTGTCAACCTTTCTTGCGGCAAGTAATGTCATGTTATAAGTTGCTGCAAATCTATCCATGTTGGCTCGGTTTGTTTGCTTCTTGACAGATCAAGAATGCATGCATACAACATTGGAGTAATGATTCCGCCCACGGCCAATGAGCGGAGTATCCCTTATTATGAATCTTCCTTGCATAATATTTGTATTTACATCAGCTGATTCACCAAGATAATGGTGTTCCCGGTTCCGAATATATCTCACTTCATCTCAATCATCTTGTTCTCCTTCCCTGTTAGAGCGAACACTAAGATGTCCTTATGCATAACGTCAAGCATTTGAAAGTTCCCATCAATCATTGTGCCAGTGTTTTTTCTAGAAAAGAGAGTGCTAGCCATGGCCTTATGCATAAGGGACCAATCCATTAAAGCCAAACCACATTCTTACAGCACGATTTTGCCAGGATAGTGAACGTGGATCTCTGGAAAAAGTACTTTCAATGAATCCATCACACTGTCGTGTGGGATCCATTTGAGATCATGCCCCAATTGATCAAAGAGGAGTAAGCATTAAGAACATTCACCCATAATGGTTTTTCAAATTAAAGCACATAATATAAGTTATCAGATTAGTAACTAAGCATCCAAGGATCAATTCCATCCCAAATCTCCCTAATGAAACTACTCAGAAATCAAATTCATACTTAGATCTAAAATCAAAAATCATCAAAGAAGACATATGATGAAGATCCTAGAGATATAAGCAAGTATGAAAAAGACAAGAATCGCAAATACTAATTATATAAATCGGAAATAAAGTTGCAAATACAATGAAAAACTAGAGAAAACTAGAGAGAGAAAGTATTGATTAAAACTCTAAGAGCAAAGATAAAACTAGGTAAAAATCCTCTCCCACGGCGTTCTGATCCAACAATCCCGTTTATAGGGAAGGATCAGAAGCCATAATCCTAAGGATAAGTCCAAGGATTAGGTTCCTTGTCCAAGCAGGTTTCCCGAGCATGTTGACGCGGGCACAGACCGAGTAGGTGGGTCGAGTGATCGAGTAGGATTTATGGGTGCTTCTACTCTAGTGGTCTGTGTCGAGTCAGGTGATCGAGTCAGACTCATGATGTCCATCCTTAGCCATTTTGCTCCAATAGTACCTGAATAACCCCAATATGCAATATGTATGCAATGCATATGCAGGACTCTCTAAGTGGCCTAAATGACACAAAATGGTATAAAGAATGGATGAATATAACCTAAAGTGATCATAAAACTATGCCTAAAACAGGTAAAATATGGTGTTATCACAAGTCTCATTAAAAACCTTGCTCGGAACACCCATTAGGATAAAACCGAGCCAAGGGAAAAAGAGTGTAAGTTGATCATATGACCAAACCCTTATCCCTCTTAGACTTGTATCAAAATCAATGTGGCTTGAATACAATCTCTTGGGTCCAAGTGATCCTCTTGAGCATCCCTTGAGAACAATGACACTAGTAGGCCTTGATGAAATCTATTGAGATGGAAATGATCCATGTAGCCTAAGCACTCTTAGTAACATCCATGCAGTCGTCTCCATGTTTCCTTGTAAAATCCATGCATGAGTTTTCATGCTCCTTTGGTTCCAAGGTTCAGTTTCCATGTTCCTTTGGCTCCAAAATTCAGTTTCCATGCTCATTTTGCTCCATGAAGGTCCATTGCTTTCTTGATGCTGCCAATTTCATGTCTTGTGTCTATAGAGCCGATCAGGAATGTATCACATGGTGAATACTTTGAAGGCTTTCTTGGGCTATCATGGATGTGTCAAGATTTTCATGGTCGAGAAACATGCTCAAGATTCTTAGTATATGGTCATAAGGTCCATGCACACTCTTTTTCCCTTATCCTCGGTTTTCCCCATGTGTTTGCCAGTGTTAAACCACAAGCGGAGATCAATGAATGTGACAAGCTGACATGGTGTGTGCGGTATATCACAATGTTGACGTCGATTCTATTCATGCCATTTCTTGTGTATTTGTGGCTTGAAACACATAAATCATAATAAAAATAGAGTGACTTTGTTAAGGTTGAGTCAGAGAGAAAATAGAGGGTTTCACTGAAAGATGTAGTGTAGTGCTGCTGGATACTTGAGTAATATCTTCCACATCCAAAAACACATACTTGTGTTCTCCTTTAGTGACCAAAAAGAACCTGTGTGAATTAACTTCCTATAGATCTAATCTATCCAGAAAGAATTATTTCTTGAAACGATCAAAATATAAATTTAAAACAACTAGATTTTTTTATCTCTACGATTGATTTTAAATCCTATCCTCCTTCTGTTTTCGGTTTACAAATTTTACCTCAGGCGAACTTTGCTTTGCGACTATTCAAATCTGGACCTGACTATAAAAATACCGAAAAGATCTTCTCAATTTCTTTAACACGTGTAAACAAATTAATATTAATTTTGATAGTCACAAAAATTAAATATAGTTATTTTTTTTGCACAGAACCTTGCAAAATATTGCAAAATATTTAATAAAACAAAAGACTCAAACATCTATTAATATATAACAAATCTTAAAATGATTTCTATAAAACCTAACAATCATTGTTATTCAAATAATGATGAAAATTGAAAACACTCACTACACAACACGGGCATAAATACTTGTTTTATTAGTGTAACACTCACATAAGTCAGAACCGACCAATTCGGAAAAGTGCAAGGCACGTGAGGTCGTGGACTGTTATGTTTAAGAGCATATCAAAAGATTAACCATGCAATTTCACGAACTTCAAAAAGCGAGATAAAGAAAATAACTACAATAAAATAACAAATCTAGGAGGTTGCATAATGTAAGACAGAGCCAAGATAAAAGGAGCACCACCTCACGTGCTATGCAGGGGATCCGATTTCACACACTTCCTCTAATTCTTTCTGCCGCAATTCTCTTTGTAAATATTTTAAATAACAAGAATTATTAAGTCATACACAGATTTTTTTTTTTTCATCTAAAAAAGTTATATTAGAGAATTAAACCTAGAGTTACACTGAACTAGCCGGAAATAAAACTCTTCCAAAGACTTAAGAGTTAAGAGTGATAAAATACATTAGACAAACAACTCCAAAATAGGAAAAGTAAAAAAGGAACTAAAAACACAATTACAAAGAGCATAATAAATCTAAGAAGGAGCTGTACTAAATAAATCTCTAACACCATGTCAGCCAGAATCGAGGGAACCTTTTCCCCAAAAAAAAAACGAACAAACGTCATCTGCTTAATCACCTCAAAGAAAACCTATGAAAGGAGAACGAACACCTAGGAATTGATTGAGGGAAACTACCTCAAGATCCATCTCTTCAACAACAAGAGAGCAAAAACAGAGGGTACGAGCACCTAAGTCATATACAGATTATTATGAACTTTTCTCATAGATTTATATAATTATTTTTTATGTCGTTCGGCTGGAATCAAGTTGAATATTCATATAGTCAGACTAATCCAAACTTGGTTTCGATTGAATCTTTGTAATATATTTTATTCCTCTGAGTTGATCCAGAGACTAAAGGACCCGACTACCTTATAGTGTATATGTTCATTGGATACAAACACATTATGTTAAGCATTCAGACCAAAACATTGAGGTAACTGATCCAACAAGGGTTGGTTTTGTTTTTAATGCTAGTTAAACCAGCGAAAAGAACGGATTTAAACCTCATTCCTTTATCAAGTACCACTTGACCATGACTACTAGATTGAATCGTTATCAATTGGACCCCTATAAATTTGTTATATAAAGTAAACACTCTGATATCGAAAAGAATTATGAATTGTTGAAAATCGTTGATGTTACAAGACATTTTCTCCAATGCCTTTTTCTACGGTTTAAAATTTTAATATTTAATTATCTTCATTATTCACCACGATTAAAACTTATTTTTCTTATATTTTATCTGTTTGCCTTAAGAACTTTCAGGCATGTTCTCTGATATGACTTCGATATCGTAACAGAGAAAACAAGAACACAAGTGTTTGATTGGTAGTTAAGACTACATATTTTTTACTTTTTCATTACTTAAATAGGAGTACACAACTGCTATATAAGGGAAATGGGAAAGTGGTAAGATTGGATCCTAAAGAATAGGACGAACAAGTCTCTTATTGACAAAGTAAATAACTGAATCAAATAATTAGAATCGAATTCGCTTCATACCAAGTATTTCTGGTTTGGTATATTGGTCCGGTTTGACACCCTTCATTATACGACTTCGACCTCATCATTACCTTCCTCCTCAAAAAGAACCTTGTGCTCAAGGTTCAGAGTTGGGAAGCTTCGTAGCAGTTGCTCCATTTCTTCCCATGTGGCATCATCTTCTAGTAGATCACGTCTGTAAGAGAACTTCATGACAGATTGTACCATCGCGATGAACGGAGCGACTGTCGATAATTTTCTCTGGCTTTAGGGGCAAGGACCCGTTTGCGCGAAGAGGAGGAAGGGATCCTGAAGTCGGCGTGAAGAACCACAAAAATTGTTGGATACATCGATTAACAACTTCGGTCTGGGCGTCACTGTGAGGATGATAGGCAGATGACATATGGAGTTTAGTACCTCACAGCCGCCACAATTCTCTTCAAAACGATATTACAGACACCGGATCCCGATCACTAACAAAGCACTTTGGTATGCCGTGAAGTTTGACAATGAATTCCATGAACTTAGCTGCCACTAATTTAGCCGTATACGGATGGGATAATGGTACCAAGTGCGTTGATTTGGTGAGACGGTCGACCACCACCACTAACGACGTATGCCCATCTGAGCGAGGGAGACTGAAACAAGGTATTTGTGCATGTAAAGCAGAGAATGAAAGCAAGACAATCAAACTAAGCTAACACAAACAAACATCTGGGTTTAATAAATTTTAGTATAGAAGGGTGAATATCGAACCAAGCAGATAGTGATAGCGTATAGCAACTAGTATATTATGAATGCAAGCTATTCAAGTAGGTATTAAAGGATTGGTTTAATCTAACAACCTAAATGAAACTATAACCAAACCCTAAATGTGCTAGAGATGACAAAGTCTGTCACACTTTAACAAATCAGGAAACTAAGCAAGCAAAAACAAGGAATCTAAGATGACTTGACCACACTGATCGAGTGGTGAAAACATATATTTTTGTATGTTTTAAAGGTCCAAAGGTTTCAATTCCTCAATCATTGTAGTATTTGAGGTGTCAATCCATAATGGGTGTGATTATAAGCAATCAAGATGAGATCTAATAATCTTAATCTAAGCCAAGCAATAAAAGGGGGGGGGGGGGGGGTTCACTATCAACCTAAGTGAAAGCTGTAAAAAAAATCCACTCGATCAGAAGGACCGGGTAGAGCAATCGAGTAAACTAAAGCAAAAGAAAACAAATCCACTCGACCTGATGGATTGAGTAACTTGAGCGAGTAAAGTGAAAAACGAAAAAAAGAACAACGCACTCGATCAGAAGGATCGAGTACACGGATCGAGTAACTTAACTAAACATAAATGAAGCTGAAATGAAAACGTGACAAGCAAGCAAACTAGATAAACAAGATTACTAAAGTAATATATGACGAATAGGGATTCAAGGGATGAGATTATTTACCAATGACCATTAGTAAACCTTTCTGATGTTTAGCAAACAATTACAACCACTTAGGGATAATCCCTAAATAATGGATTTCTAAATCAACCTAATCCACTGTCATGACAGAAGGTCTCAAAATCTACCACTGACACACCCAATTTTTCCAGGCCCACCATGATGAATCAGGCTTAAATATTCAATCCATTAAAGCCAAAACATATTCCTACAGCCCAATTTTGCCAGATTAGTGTATGTGGATCTCTGGAAAAAGTTTTTCCAATGAATCTATCACGTTGTCGTGTAGGATCCATTTGAGATCATGTTCCAATTGATCAAAGAGGCGCAAGCATTCAGAACACTCACCCAACAGGGATTTTCAAATCAAGCACATAAGCATTATATTACTAAACTAATAAATCATCAATCTATCCCATCCCTAAATTTCCTAATGAAACTACTCAGAAATGATCTTCATACTCAAGAAAATAAATCCAGAAAACATCAAAGTAGACATATGATGAAGATCCTAGAGAGATGAACAAGTGTGAAGAAGGAATCAAATGCAAATACTCAATATATTAAATGGTAAATCAGGTTGTAAATACAAAGAAAACTCAAAGATAAACTAGAGAGAGAAAGCACTGATTAAAACTAAAAGTTTCTAAATAAATTAGGTTAAAGAAGCTTGGAGGCGGCCTGATCCAAACAATCCCGTTTATAGGGAAGGATCAGAAGTCCAATTTGTGTGGATAAGCCCAAGGATTAGTCCATGTAAATCCGGATTGTGTTGGTAACCTTGATCGAGTGAGTGATCGAGTCAGTGATAAGGAGTGAGCCAAATGTTTCCACCTGGTTCTCCCAACCGAGTCCTTTGTCCGAGCAAGCTTCCTAAGCAGGTTGACACAGGTACAGACCGAGTAGGTGATCGAGTGAAAGTCCAAGAGATTTCGGGTGATTCAACTCGAGTGGTCTGATCGAGTCGACTGGTTAAGTCAAATTTCCTAGTGTCCATCCTTAGCCTTTTATGCTCCAATAGTACCTAAAACACCCCAATATGCAACATGTATGCAATGAATATGGAAGACTCTCGCAGTGGCCTAAAATGACATAAAATGGTATGAACAATAGATGAAACTAACCAAAATTGATAAAAAAATCTATGCCTAAAACATGTAAAGTACAGTAATATCAAGTGGTATGGTCGAGTTAAAATATTAAAGACTGGAAACAGCAAATTAAACGATTACTAAAACGACTGAAGCTATATAAAAAAAGTATAGGGACCTTAGGAACGGATTCACTGGCTTGTAAGTACTCTGTATCACTCTAGGTATCAATAAAACTCATCACAGGGACATCCCTTAACCACAGACTTCACATCCAACTCAATCCACTGTCGCGGTAGAGAGCCTCAAGATCCAATCACAAAATCATACCCGGTTTTTTTCAGAGATTTGTGAGAGGATCATGCATAAAGAATCAGTTTGTATTGACGTGAAGGTTATGTTTCAGCAGTTACTTCAAGGACAAGTTGATGCAGTTCAAGAGAACAACAAGAAGATATCTGATTTGAAGAGTCATATTGATGGATCATACAATGATCTCAATAACAAGCTTGAAATGCTCAACTCCAGACTAAAGTGCCTAGAGACAGTCTCAGCCTCTACATCAACAAAGCCTACATGACAACTACCAAGGAAATCAGTGTGAAACAAGATATTTTTGGTGGGGTCAGAGGTTTCAATCACTGTAGTATTTGAGGTATCAATCCATAATCGGTGATATAAAAAATCAGAAAAAATAAACCACCTTTCGTATGAGAATATTATCTTGGTCATAAATCCACTAGGATCCTATGCCAACAATTATTAGCGGGTTTTGATATTGTTCACTTGCAGATCCAACCTCGACTTTCGTCGGCTGACAATCTCAAGCCTATAAACTATAGATTCTGTGTAAAATAAGCATGCGCTAGCTAAATTATAAAACCCTATAAATCATTTGATAGATTTGTCAACCTAACAAAATTAGTTTCATAGAAATAGAGATCTAATAATCATAATCCTAATCTATAACAATAACCTAATTACACATTAAATCTCTTTGAATAGATCCCATCTCCCAATAAGAAGATATACTTAACCATGGCAATGGATAGATAGATCATGATGAAATATGACATGCAATGCAAAGAAAGAGATGAAGACATAGTGTAGATCTGAAGATTCAATGGAAAATAGTATAGACCTGAGAAATCTCAAAGGAGAAGGTTACAAATCTGAAACTGAAATGAAAATACAAAATGAAATGGTAAAAATCGTGTCTAGGGC
Source organism: Cardamine flexuosa (assembly GCA_963555745.1). Classification (NCBI taxonomy): domain Eukaryota; kingdom Viridiplantae; phylum Streptophyta; class Magnoliopsida; order Brassicales; family Brassicaceae; genus Cardamine; species Cardamine flexuosa. The sequence goes on from OY743219.1 coordinate 15,686,518, forward strand.
TTCTGGGCCGCTCAGGAAATGATCCCTTTATATAGGGAAGCTTCTAAGTGAAAAATCAGAGTAAATGTGCGATATGGAGAATATTCGTGATCGGGATCGATCAATCCGGCTTGGATCGATCGATCTTCTTCCTTCGAAACGTGTAACCTCATAGATTCCTTTGACTGACCAATCTTCTTCTGGATCGGTTGATCCTATTCTTGCCTCGTCGATCCTCTTCTGGATAACTCCACAGAGTGTCTCCAAAAATCCCATGAAGTGTAAAAACGTACAAAGGTGCTCCGTTTCATCTATTTTAGCTCCAATGAAGTAAAAACATGTAAACACACCAAAATGGACCAGAAGGACACAAAACCTAACTCTAGACTCAGTAAAACACATGAAATCTATATTAAAATTTGATGAAAATAAAGACTCATCAATTATGAATAAAGATGTTTCATATTATTTCTCGTGTGTTTATGGTCACCCCATTTGTAAATTGCGGCATATTCTATGGGAAAAACTTGAAAGATTAGCTGTTAATCGACAAGGGCCATGGTTAATGTGTTGTGACTTAATTGAAGTCCTTCATGCTAATAAAATACGAGGGGGTAAACTAAGGGAACCATGGAGCTTACTAGATTTTCGTAATATGGTTAATACTAGTCAAGTTTCCGATCTCCCCTACACATGAAAAATATGACATGGCTAGGCAAACAGACAACACATATGGTGGAATCATGTCTTGATCGTTGCAATGGAAAATAAAGATTAGAGAGCAAGTTTCCCAGCTTCAAAGGTCCATTAATTGGAGATGATAGAATCCGATCACAGGCCAGCGATCATCAGTATTCAACGAACAACTGATCAAGGAAGAAGATTTTTTGTTATGATACTCGGTTGGCCAAGGTACAAGACTTCTCTAAGGTTATACAACAAGGATGCTCAGACAATATGCATGGTAACATTAGTTGTGTAATGGATCGCCTTAAAAGCTGCTGCAAGGAGATTTCTCTATGAAAGAGACAAAACAACACAAACATGGTGAAACAGATCAAGTTGCTCTTAAAAGACATAGTTAAGGCACAAACAGATGGAATCACTACAATCAAACAACTCAGGCAGATGAGAGTACACCTTCTCCATGCCTATCGAGAAGAGGAAATGTATTGGAAGTTGAAAAGTAGAAATCAATGGCTCCAAGAAGGAGACCTTAAAACGAAATTCTTTCATGCTTACTACAAAGAACCGAACAGCAAGGAACCACATATCCAAAGTCCCCGATGCAAGTGGTGAAGAAGTGTTTGGGAATCAAGATATCGCCAAAGAAGCAATCCACTTCTTTGGTGATATGTTCACAAGTTCAGGTACCCGCAACCTCGATGAAATATTACGGTGCACTCAACAAGTTGTCACTGCGAAGATGAATAGAAACCTTATCCGTGATGTATCTGAGGAAGAAATAAAATGTGCTCTTTTTGCTATTAGACCAACACGTGCTCCTGGCCCAAATGGTTTCAATGCTTCCTTTTACCAACAACACTGGGAAATTGTAGGCCCTGCTCTGATTATGGAAATTAAAGGCTTCTTCAACACTGGAGTGTTTCCGCCAGATTGGAATCGTAGGAATCTATGTTTACTCCTTAAGTTTGTGAACTCAAAATCAGTGAAAGATTTTAGGCCTGTTGGATTATGCAATCCGCTCTATAAAATCATTTCTGAAATCTTGGTCAATCGGTTAAAGGAGATTCTGACATTCACACTCTCGGAGAACCAGGCTGCATTCATTCATGGACGTTTCATTAAAGACAACGTCAACATAGCTCACAAGGTTTTTCATTCTTTAAAGGTACGTAAAAGATGCTCAAACTCCTTCATGGCTGTCAAGACTGATATCAGTAAAGCTAATGATCATGTTGAGTGGAATTTCCTTCAAGGCATTTTAAAAAAAGAAAGGTTTTGACCTGAAATGGATCACATGGATTATGTGGTGTATACGTACTGTTTCATTCTCTAGTTTGATTAATGGGACTCCATATGGCGATTTTAAAGCTTCCAGAGGTCTACAAAATGGTGACCCACTATCTCCATATCTATTTATCATACTATGTGCGGATATGCTCAGCTCACTAATTACTAAAGCTCCACAAGAGAAACGCCTTCAAGTAATTTTAATTAGTAATGGCTGCCCTATGATATCCCACCTGCCTTTTGCGGACGATTCTCTGTTCTTTCATCAAAGCTGATCATTGAAATAGTTCCCATCTATTCCATATTTTTATAGAATATGAAGAAGCTTCAGGTCAGAGCATTAATTTGGATAAATCATCAATCACCTTCAGTTCAAAAGTGTATCAACACACCAGAGACAAAGTTATGTGATTACTACGAATCTCGAATACTGGTCGAGGTGGAAAATATTTGGGTTTACCCGAACAATTTGGACACAAGAAGAAAGACATGTTCCAATACATCTAGGAAAAGGTACAACGGAAAATAGAAGGTTGACAGACCAGTTTCCTCACAACAGCAGGGAAGGAAACATTGATTGAATCTGTGGCTTTTTTATGCCAAATTTACTCCATGAATTTCATCCAACTACCTCTTAATGTGTGCTCGGAAATCAATAGTATGATAGCTTGGTTTTGGTGGGGAAGTACTGATAGAAATAGAAAGATATCATGGGTCTCTTGAAAAAAATGAAATCTCCAAAAAGTTTGGGCGGTTTAGGGTTTCGGGATCTTCATCATTTCAATCGGGCATTATTTGTGAAGCAATTATTGAAAATTATGCATCGCCCAGAGAGTCTTGTATTTAAAATCCTAAAGGCTCACTATTTTAAGGAAGGTACTAGAATGACCCCTTCTGGAAAAACAAAACCATCATATGGCTGGAACTCCCTGTGTTTTGGTGCAGAACTATTAAAGAGTGGGACTCAAGTAATCATAGAGAATGGGAGACAAACCAGCATGGGCGCTGACTCATGGCTCCCAAAAAATCCTCGAAGACCTCCGGTATTATTACCGAGCACTAATCCATAGAGTAAAGTAGAGGACATCATTGATCATGCTACTAGAAACTGGGATGACCATAAGCTGATGGAACTTGTGGATCCAGCTGACCATAATATTATCTCCAAAATATATCTTCCACATCAATCTGTTGAAGATTCTTTACTATGGAGTCACTCCAAATACGGATAATACACTGTAAAATCTGGCTACTGGGCTGCATCTACGTCTGGCGTTGCCGCCAACAAACCTTTGCCCCTGTTGGCCGCACATTCAATTTATCAAAAGGTATTTAGTATATTAGATATTGCTCCTAAACTGCGCTATTTCCTCTGGCGAGTGTTATCAAGAAAGCCATTGGTACCGTGATGTGTGTCAGGTTTTCCTCAAGAATCCACACAATGAATGAGCTGCAAGTGCACATCAAATCAGTAGTATTACTTAAGGTATCGATCCCACATAGAGTAGCAAGTACGCGGATTGAACTCAAGAAAATATATCTAACTAAGATAATGCAATAAGGGGTTTCCATGGTTTCTAACAAGTAGGGGATAGATCTAACTAATAGGTTTTCATCAATGGTTCTCAACTACAAACACAGATACACACCCAAGCATAGTTTATGACAGAGGCGTCTTAAGTCACCACACCCTGGTACTCAACTTCCGCAGGTAACAACACGCTTAGCCCAGCCGTATAAGCAAGTTCGATATGTTTACAAAGTCCTATAACTCAACTATTGTAGGTTATAACAAGAGGCTTCGGTAATACTAGTTCCGAGAAATAGGTTTACGCGGATAGCGCTCCTAATCTCCTAAATAAGCGCTTGGTGATCAACTCAAGCAACATGCATTAAGTAAAAGATATCCCAAGAGAACTCATAATCTAGATAAAAATCGGATCTAACAACCTAAATGAATGCAACCATGTTTTCCCTATATATCACCCCATTAAACCCAACAAGAGAACTACTCGCTCATGGTGTAAAGAAACACAATAGACATTGAAGAGAACATCATAAACAAATCAATATAAAAAGGGGGTTCAAAGTGAACTTCTCTAGATGTCACAGAAGAGATCTCATCTTCCCAATAGCAAGTACAAATAGTAGAAAAGAGATAAGATGAAGAAGAAAGATGAAACTTCAAGGAGATGGTCTTCTAGGTAGAGGTGACAAAGGAGGGTGAAGCGGCGGCTTGTGCAGCAGACTTAGGTCGTGGATCTCCTTGCCTAACTCCTAGGGACGTTCCTTGCGAGTGGCTGCGCTTGCTTAGGGTTTCCAAAACCCTAAGAAGTGTTTATATAAGCTCTTCCACGAGATTAGATCAAGAGGCATCAAAACTACTTCATTTTGATAAGGGAAGAGGCAATTGGCCGAGCCTGGTCTTGGGCTGAGGTCCTTAGGTCGGAGTAAGTCAGCACTGGGCACTAATGGTAGTGACTGAGGTCTTCAAGATGGCTAACCTCGGTCATGGGTCTTGTGGCCGAGGTGGACATGTCTCCACTCTTCGGAGTGCATCTTCCCAACAGCTGAATGGTTTTCTTTGATTCTTGTCCGAGGTGAATCTTGACTCTTTTAGCTTTCCATGGATATAAATAACTCCAAGATTGCTCCATGGGAAGATCTTCAAATTTTTCCCAACTTCTGATGCTCCGAAACTGCCTTGAAACGTGTTTTGCTTGCCTTTGTGTCCTTTTTGCTCCAAAACTCCCAAATGTCTTTGGGAAGTGTAAATGGTGGAATGTAGCCATAAAGCTTCCATAGTCTCTTGTTTCATCATGATTTCCCTGCCAAAAACATATAAAATATAGGCAAAAATACGATGATACCAGACTTAAGGTTTTGGTTGTCGTCAAGCAAATAGAATTTCAAGACTGGTGGAGAGGTATGAAAATCGCAAAAACTCTCCTTTGATCAGAGACGATGCTCAAGAAAGATGACCTGCATACATGTTAGTACATGGATTCTCAATCAAAACTTTCTCACTATAGACTCACAACATTCTCAATCTCTGATCCTTCCAACGCAAACCGTCCAGAGACTTTGGAATTCACTTCAGTCAACTCCTTAACATTCATTAAAGGTGGTGTGGAATTCTCAAGAGAGAGCATCATTCGGGGTAGACGGCGCTTGGTATGAAAAGGCTTTTGGTGTTTAAGTAGAGTTTAAAGTGTTTAGAGGGTACTGTGTTTTTGGAGGGCATCTATGTCGGAGACCCGCAAGAGAGTATGAACCCATTGATGTTCACAGCTTCCAACCTCTTCTCCATGTCAACACCTTGTTCCTTTACTTCTTTTTTTCTAGTGATTCATGAAGACTTAGATGTTTCTGTGGGGTTCTTTGCACCATATTCATAACATCTTCTCTTCATAAACTTTTTCTCTGGATTTCCTGTGCTTATGAGATTATTTATAACCATTTCCTTTCCTTTCCTTTCTTTTCTTTTTGTTTTCTTTTTTCTTTTTTCTTTTTCTTTCCTTTTTGGTGAAAGGGGAAACGGTACATAAATTTACAAGTCTCAAGCACAAGATCTGAGTACCTTTTCTTGTTGAATCCAAGATTCAATGTTGTGTAGACCAAATCATGACTCTCTCTCTCTTCTTTGATTCCTTCAAGCTCTCCATCTTCAAGTGGTTGGAAAACTGTGTCGAAAATTTCTCTCTCTCGTGTTTCTACGCATATCTGCCGACAAGAATGAAAAAGAGATTGGTGAGAGGTCTGAAACGAGATATAGGGTGAAGGGTGTAACCACTAAAAATGAGTGGCCATTCAGAATTAGCGAAGAGTGGTAAAAGGTATAACAAGTCCTGAATATGCTGCTTGTTTCCCCGATCTAATGCGCCCATGAGAAATAATTGAAGTCTGGATTATGGTTCTAATAGAGTGGAGTTAACATTCGTTCCAACCACGTTCTCCGTAGGATGAAACTTTAGGGAGAAAGGTCCAGCGGTGAGCTTCTAGGTGTTGTCCGTTTATTAGTGAATCCTGCAAAACTTGTCCTTAGAGAATGAATCAGAACATACTTTACGTCAAAATCATCTTATCATAGGGTCATAGTTTTCTAACAACTTGACTCAATAAAACCGAATAAAACATATTAAAATGACTCAAGAAAAAAAAATGCATAAGTAAAAGCCCCCAAACTTGAATCACACTGTCCCCAGTGTGAACAACCAAAATAAAAACGAAAGTGCATAAAGATAGAGATAGAACGAGTGACAACTTCTCAGGAGGTTCTGGTGCTCGTGGGTGGACTAATCATGGTGTCCGGGATATGAGGTCATCCTCTCTACAAGTGTAGTGGATGCGAGGTACTCTGCTAGCTGCTGCTCTGCTGCAATCCGTAATTCACTCTCTTCCTCAAGAGAGGTGGTGTCACTCCTCGGAGGGTTGCATGTGACGTGGTGAGAAGCAAAGGAGGCAATCGCCTTAGCCTTGATAAACTTACCGAGAGTAAGTGGTTAATGGTCTTCGGGAGGCGGTGTGTGATACTCACTCATGAGAGGGTACCAACTCGTTATGTCGTCTCTAAGGCGTGGAACAGTAGGGCTAGGAAGTAGAATCATGTTCATGATGAACGGTGGAGAATGATACCTATATCCAATCTGGTTGGGGTTGATCCGGGTTCCTTTAAGGATCCTCATCTTCTCAAGCTTCGCAAGGTCTAAATGGTTATCCTTACTTGTGTGGGGACGGTCCGCGAGGTTGACTCCAGCGGTCTCAAGGATGGTAGTGATGACTCCTCCAAAGCTAATGCAAGCTTCCTTGTCTCTACAAGTGATATCATCATGCTTGATTTTCACAAGTCTCTTGTCTAGGAGGGCAGCATAGTTGGCTCTCCATGGATGCTCAACAAAGGGTATGCTCGAGACGTTGAGCTCATCACTAATCACATTGTTCTGGTCTGTGCGTGAGAAGAGAGTATTGGCGAGAAGCTTGTGTACATACCGGATCAATGGGTGTGATAGTGAAGCGGCTTTGGTCTTGCCACTATCAAAGCTTCCTTGGCCGAATCCTGGCCATAACTCATTAGTATCAACCTGTCCAAACTCAATGGCATCTTGGTATTCAAATCCTAGTGCAATCCCAAGATCAAGAATAGAGATGTCGTGATGCTCACCATTGATGGTGAAATAGAGCTTTCCATCTTGCGCCAATGGGGCATGTGTGTCCGGGTATGCTAGTGTAACCATGGTAAGGAATTGCCTTGCCTCATCTTCATAGATCTCTTGGCGAATTGATCCTAGGAAAGTGCTGAGTCCTAGTGCATTCAACATCCATTCAACATCACTTGCCAAACAAAGAGCGTGCAAGGATGTGTATTCAACTCTCAAGGTGGGTGTAAGCTTAAACCCATAGAATGGTGTGAGATAATCAAGGTTCTCATCCATCTTCTTTCCAACAAACACCAAAGACAGCTGAAACATGTATTTTGCCTATATGCTAAGAATGAAAATAATCAAACAGAGCATGCGAACAGAACACAGGTTTTTCAATCAATCATAGTATCAATATGAGTAAATCCATTGGGTGAATAGCACTAAGCAAAAAGGATGTTTACATCAGCAACTAATTCAAGCCAAATATGAAAGTTGTTTAGTGAAATCTATCAACCTAAACGAATGTAAAATAAAAGATAAAACTAAAGACTAAACTCACTAAAGGCTGTCACACTTTAGTAAGTAGCCAGGGACACAAAAACACAGAAAAACTTAAACCTGACAGGAACACTCGACTGGTCCACTCGAGTGGTATAGTCGAGTGGGCAAGTGAACCTACTAGATTACTACTCAAATGATCTAAAAATGTGAGACAAACGATATTAAACCTATAGGGATCATAGGGGTGAATTAACTAGCTAGTGAATGCTCTAGAAGGTCTCAGGTGCTAACATGCTCAATCAATAAGGGATTCCCTTAACAACAGACTTCATAGCCAGCTCAATTTATGGTTCGTGGTAGAGAGCCTCAAGATCCAACCCAGTCAGCATAGTGTGAGGAGTCGGATCAGGCATGAAGAATCAGCCTATTAAAGTCGAGAAGAGTTCATAAAAAGTGAATAGGTGGAGTCAAGACATAAATCAATGTCTGATGCATCCACACTCACGCTATTGTACTTTAAACCTCGGAAAAAGTCTATCTGATGGCTCAAGGCATGGTTCGTGCTCATGAGACAACCTAAAATCATGCCCTAACTGGCCAGAAAAGAACAAGCATTAAAATCAATCACCCAAGAGGGAAAACAACAAATTTGCAAACAAACTTAGACACCCAAGGCAATCAAGCACATCACAAGCCTAATCCACCCCTAATAGCTCTAATCTAACTACTCACACATAAAAACCATGAAAATGAACTCAAAGCCAAAAATCTCTAAATTTGACATATGTGATAAATTAGATGATGATAAACAACTTTGTAGAAGAAATCCAATGCAAATACAAATTATATAAAAAATGACTGAATCTGAGAAAAATTAAGAACAAAAGATGAACTAGAGAGAGAAAGTCTAAAAACTAGGTTCCCAAGATAAAATGCGGCATACCCCTGGCATTAGGTTAATCAGGGGTTTTTATACCAAGTCTTAAATACAAATCCAAGGTTTAAGGGAAAAGAGAGAAAATGGGCCACTCGACCCGGTAGTCGAGTGGTGTAGTCGAGTGGTCTCTCGAGTAGGTGTGGTGCTGAAGTCTAGTGAGCCTGTTATGCTGAGGTCCAGAGTGGTTCTGTCGAGTGCCCACTCGGGTGGGTGTTCGAGAGATCCTTTCTGAGAGTGCTTCACTCGAGTGATCTGGTCGAGTGAGCCATCCCGAGAATGCTTGACTCGAGTGGTCTAGTCGAGTTAGCCATCCATCTTCTCTGCCATCTTCACTCGACTCCATAGGGCTTGCTGCACTTCTTCACTTCATGACCCAAAATCTAAGTATGCTCCATATGCCCCATAAGTACCTGATAAGACCCCAAATATGAAAAATGCATGCAATGCCTATACAGAAATGTGAAACATCCTATATGAAGGATGAATGCACGAAATGGTATAAACTATGGATAAAATCTACTCTAAGACATGATAAAAAGGTGGTAAAACGTGTATAAAAGTGGTGTTATCAACTCTCCCAAACTTATCCTTTGCTTGCCCTCAAGCAAATAGAAAGGATAAGATGAAAGGAGTAGTGTGAAAAAGGGGGACTCAGAACCTAAGCAAACTAAGCAAACCTCTAATGTCAATGTCACAGTTATTAGTTCTAGAATGCAATTCACAGAAGTTCTACTTAAAAGTTTTAGCCATACTCATCACATCAAATTCAACACTAAGACTCAGCCACAAGCAAACATTCAAAGCAAACTATCCCTTTAACATTGAATAAGAAAGAACTGGTGAATCATGATATGCAATAACCGTAACTCATTTGGTTGAGAGACAAGTTTTTAAGAGATAAAAATGATCTCTTCTTCCTCTGGTTTTAATGTGCATGTATCAGGATCTCTCAGTGAAATGGATTAAATTATAAGAGAATGCTAAAGGTAAAGCCAACTGGTGTATACAGGAGCAGACTATCATCTACCCATGAAGAGCCAAATGACTCCCCTAACTCTAAAATCCCATAATCTTCATCCTAGTTCTACCTTTGTGCTTAAAAGCTTTTCTTTTTTATTTTATTTTTTTTTTCTGACTCAAGGACTGATTTTCTGTTTTCTTCTAAGGAGATGATACTTCTAGCGGATTTGGGATTTTTTTTCTTTTTAACTAAGCTATAACTCGACCACTCACTTGACTGGTCTGGTCAAGTGGCTACTTATACGATTTTTTCTGTTTGTTTTGCTGAGCCAACTTTTATCATTTTTTTTTCTTCCAAATCCTTTACTAGACTCATTTTTGAACCTATCCTCTCCAAAGGCTTATGATTTTTAGCAAACTCTTTTTCTCTTTTCTTTTCTTTTCCCAGACTCAAACCCTAACTTATTCAAACTCTTAGCCTAAATCTGGTCCAAAAATTGTGAACCAGAGACTACATGAGAGGCTACTCCTGTCGGCAACACCTAACACTTTCTCTCTAATTCAATACGGAAATAGGTCTCACTTCACTCAAGAATAATGTATGGTCTGAAATGAAGTTTTTGGTTTGGTTTTTGTGAAACTCTCTCAATGGTGGAGACAGCTACTTGGATTAGCAAGAGTGGTAAAAGGTGAAAGAAAATCTAAGTATTTTGAGATATCCATGAGTTAAATTTTTAGAGCATATCATGATAGTTAAGTTTTTCAAATTAGGTTCTAATTGATAGGGATAGTTTGACAAATCACAGTAAGCTTCAACCAAGTGAGAGTGCTAAATATAAATTCCAAGCAAGATGCAGCCTTAATTTTCAAGCTTAGGCAAATGCATTAGACAACTTATAACTGTGGCATTGAAATTATATGTTTGGTTCTTAAGCTTTTTACAGTTTGACTCATCATTATCCCCTATGCATATGTACAATCCTAGGCAAAATTTCTAAAACTCAGTCCTAAAATGATAATGCCACTACATGACACTCTGTTTTTGTAAAATAGTTTTCTGAACATTTTCAAATTTTTAAGTTTTTTCAATGCACATAGATGATGCAAATTTGAATAAGAAAATAAGAAAATATGTCAAATACGTCTCTCAAACCCTCCCCCAAACTTAAATTACACAGTCCCTTGTGTAAAATGAATTCAAGAGATTGTTTGAGAGACTAAAACAAAAGAGAACAAAAAAATGCAATGATATAAACAATGATGGTAAATTTGGGGTGGTACCTCATGAGAAGTATGCACTGAGGTAGTCGTCCACAGACTCAGCCGGGTAAGCAGGTGGGGCTGTGTAGGTGGGATCGACTGGATACGCTGGGTGGAGTGGTGCTGTCTCGAGTGGTGCTCTCTCGAGTGATTCTCCTTGCTCAACTGCTTCTCTCGAGTGCTCAGGTTGAGTGAGTTTTCTTGTGCTCCTACGTCGGATGAGGCGTCTTACCTCAGGTTCTTCTTCCTCTTCGTCTGACACCCTAATGTTTACCCTCCCCTGTGTCGACTCAAAAGGCTCACTCGACTGGTGTACTCGAGTGGGCTGGTCGAGTGAGTGCTCCTCTTCATCTGAGGATAGGGCTTGGATGTAAGTCCTTCTCCTTCTTTTGTTGTCCTCGACTGATGATTGACGCCTAGGTTGGCTTGGGCGTGTCTGCCTTTGATGCGTGTTGAGGTAGTTGGTCCTTGCAAGACTCAACTTCTTATTCACTTGTTTCAAGTTTGAGCATTTTTCATCTCCGAAGTCATACCTCTCCGGCTCAGGTATGGTGTCATCTATCTCTTCTACTATCTCGGCTTGCAGGGCATCTCTTTGAGCCTTAGTGGTGTAGATTAACTCTGGTGGTAGAACGAAGTTGACACTTTCTCCTTGTGTAATCTTTAGCATTCCATGAAGTGGGAGGAGGACTTTGGCTCTCCCAACTAAAGGATGTCCAAAGTTGTAAACATACTTGTCCCTAACCATGTGGGATCCCAAAATTTTAGAGCTTTGTAAGTGAGGGATGTCAAACCACAACGGTTCAATCTCTGGAGTCAAACTCAAATCAACTTTGCATGTGAGCAGGATTGGTGTTATCAATCCTCCAATAGAGATGTCACCTCGGCGGTTATTCTTGTGGAGTGTAAATGCATAAGCCTTGCAGTATGAAAGACTTGCTAGCAAGATTGCAGTGTTCCCTTCATTGCCCATGTCAACCTTCATAGTTATCCATCTGTCCATATCCTCTGGCGAGGCATACACAAGGAAATCTTTGAGAGCTAAATCTATCATCTGCAGCTCTTGATCATTCACATGCCCTAGACTCTTCTTCGCGAATATAGTGCTTGCAACCACTCAGTGAAAATATCTTAAAGCAGGGTGTCTGATGTCAGAACTCTTCAACTAGGATGTCCTGAAAGTTGATCTTCCTCCTATGGTCTCCCACAGGCTGATAAGTTCGGCAGTGTCAAAAGTTGGCTTCTGGCTTGATCCCTCTCTAAAGCCGAATAAAGCGTCCAGGTGCCGAAAGCTCATTGTGTAATCAACACAATCTATCTTGAAATAGATGTATCCCAAACTTCCATCCGAGACCATGGGGTGGTTCTCAACATAGGGGTAAATCTTCATTGTTGCCAAAAATTGGCAAGTTTCATCCTTATAGGTAGGAAATCTTTGCTTCATCAGTACTTGGAGGTTAGCCACCTCTATCAAAGCTTCCACCTCTTCTCTTATTCCAAGTGCTTCTATTGTTTCACGGTGAGGGTACCTAGTACCTTGGAAATTCATGGTTTTCAAGATTTTGATTAGGTTTTCCTCTGTTTCTTCTGAGGCACGCTGGGCGCCTTGTTTCGTTACTTTATCTGTTTCCATGGGTTGAGCCTCTTCATCGTCACTCTGTATCACGACTTGCGAACTTTGGGCTATTCTTCTCTGAAATCTCGGTGTCTCTTCACACATTATGTTGTCTCGCCTAGCAGGAGTTTGATCTTCGAGAGAGGGTTCTCCTCTGTGTTGAAGAGATCGCCTTGCTTTTGTTAGGCGCCTTGCTACCACTGCAGCAGGTTGTGGCTCAGCTAACCTGAAAAAAATGAGTTTTGAAAGTTTAGTAGTGGAGGGAGGTGCACTCGAGTAGTACACTCGAGTGGTCACTCGAGTAGTACACTCGAGTGGTCACTCGAGTAGTTCACTCGAGTGGTTCACTCGAGTGGTCACTCGAGTGGTGCACTCGAATGGTGCACTCGAGTGGATTGTTCTAGTGTGTATGTGCAATGCCATAAATCACTACAGTAGCCTCCAACTAACCCTTTTACGAAAAATCATATGAAGTGCTAGAACAAAGAGAAAAATTAGTCCATGATGCGTTTTAAATAGGAAAGGTTCAAGGAGCTATCAAAAAATTTTGAAACCATATAAACCCTAAACCCTAAACCCTAAACCCTAAACCCTAAACCCTAAACCCTAAAGTTTGAAAAGAAACCTTTTTTTATAGAGCAACCAAGAATTTGAACCAAGTCATAAACTCAAAATCTATTGATCTGAAGAAAAACTCATGAATTTTTTAAAGATGAACCCTAGCTTTTAAAGAACCAAAAAATTTGATATCATGCACTTACTGAACGAAATGGCCCCTTCTAGACATGATTTCTGGATTAGAGATGAGTTTAAATGCAATGAAATTTTTTTTTGGAAAATTCAAAGATTTTTAGCTTGAAGCGTTTTGCAAGTGATGAAGATAAGAGATGGAATAAAAATGGAGTGAAACAAGGATGAGATGGGATAAAGGTGATAGGTCTTGGAGCACTCGAGTACTGTAGGTCGAGTAGGCTGGTACGTTAGTGCGGATAGGATGAGATAGACGGCTTAGATCTCAAGCTCAGATCGCATGTGATTTTTCAGCTTATCCTGGCCCACTTGAGTAGGCACTCGACCACCTTGGTCGAGTGGTGTGGTGCTTAAGCCGATAATTCTTGATTTTGCCTAGTTAACCTTCCCGAAACAACATAACTCTAAATAGAAAGGGGAAAACATCAAAACATTAGGAAGAAAAGAAATGTAAATTGATAAACATGGAACTTCCTCCCAAGTGAGCTTGTTTAGAGTCTCTTAGCTTGACTTTCATACCTTAGGCTTTATCAGGATCACCTACATCTATTGAGATGTCTCCTGGTATACTTTGATATGCCATGTATGGTTTGACTCTTTGACCATTCACAGTGAATTCTATACCATCAGTGTCAAGCAAAGTAACTGCTCCATAGGGTAGAACTTCTTTGATTTCGAATGGGCCTGTCCATCTTGACTTCAATTTTCCAGGAAAAAGTTTTAGCCTGAAGTTAAACAAGAGGACGTGGTCTCCTGCGGTGAAGGTTTCTTGTGTGATCCTTTTGTCATGAAAAGCCTTAGTCCTTTCCTTATACACCTTTGAGCTTTCATATGCATCCAGCCTTATCTCTTCTAACTCATGCAGAGTAATCCTTTTTTTCTCCTGCGCGGAGTTGATGTCAAAATTCACCAGCTTTGTCGTCCAGAGAGCTTTGTATTCTATCTTCATAGGCAGATGGCAGGATTTACCATATAGGAGTTGGAACGGAGTTCTGCCTATAGGCGTTTTGTCTGTCGTTCTGTAGGCCCACAAAGCTTCATTAAGTTTAGTTGTCCAGTCTCTCTTGGAAGTTCCCACTACTTTAGCTAAGATGGCTTTAATCTGCTTGTTGGAGACTTCAACTTGACCACTTGTCTGAGGGTGGTAAGGAGTTGCAACTTTATGCTTCACTCCATGCTTTCTTAGTAGGCTCTCAAACTGTTTGTTGATGAAGTGGGAACCACCATCACTTATTACTACCCTTGGCATTCCAAATCTGAGGAAGATGATGGTCTTGAACATTTTCAAAACTACTCTGGCATCGTTGGTTGGGGATGCTATTGCTTCCACCCATTTGGAGACATAATCAACAGCTACCAAAATATAGCTGTTTCCATGACATGGTGGGTTGAAAGGTCCCATGAAGTCTATTCCTCTGCAGTCAAAAACTTCCACTTCCAAGATTGGGTTTTGTGGCCTCTCGTTTCTCCTACTAATATTACCCATCCTCTGGCATGCATCACACTGAGCAATGAAATTTTTTGTATCCTTGAATATTGTTGGCCACCATAAACCCGCTTGAAGGATTTTCTGCGTGGTTTTGAAGATAGCGAAATGTCCACCATAGGAAGAACCATGGCAATGTTCAAGCACTCCCTGTACTTCCTCCTCTGTGATGCATCTCCTGAATAAACTGTTTGGACCTCTCTTGTAAAGATAGGGCTCGTCCCAGAAATAGTGTTCTGCATCTCTATAAAGTTTTTTTCTATGGTGAGCATCAAGGTGTAGGGGCTTGTAACGAGTGGCTTTGTAGTTTGCCATTTCTGCGTACCAAGGCGTCTCACAGTGCTTAGACTCGACAGCCTTACTCGAGTGAGAGGTTGAGTGGAGCTGTCGAGTGAGAATTTCTATGGACATGAGCTGTTCCTCAGGCAGAGAGTCATCCACTGGTGCCGGGTCGTCTATTCTCATCCTAGAAAAGTGATCAGCAACTCCATTTTCTGTCTTTCTTGTCCACTTTTGTCAAATCATATTCTTGCAGTAGGATGATCCACCTCATAAGCCTCGGTTTGGTGTCCTTCTTTTCATAAATGTGCCTAAGTAACTCCTAAATTTCTCTATTGCAAATAGCACAGCAAGCATCTCTTTCTCTGTTGTAGCATATCTGCTTTGTGCCTCATCCAGGGTTCTGCTGGCGTAGTGGATGACATGCAGCTTCTTGTCTATCCTCTGACCCATAACTGCTCCTACTGCATAATCTGAAGCATCACACATTATTTCAAAGGGGTGCTTCCAGTCTGGAGCTTGAACTACTGGAGCTGATACCAACGCCTCCTTTATCATATGGAAAGCCTTAAGGCACTCTGCATCAAAATTGAATTCGGTTTCTTTGCACAGCAGCCTCATCAGGGGTCTTGCAAGTTTTGAGAAATCTTTGATGAACCTCCTGTAAAATCTAGCGTGACCCAAGAAGCTTCTTATGTCTTTAACAATCTTCAGAGGTTGCAGCTGCATCATAACCTCAACTTTCGCCCTATCTACCTTTATACCCTTTCCAGAGATTTTGTGCCCCTGAATTACCCTCTATAACCATGAAATGACACTTTTCCCAGTTAAGGACAAAATTCGTCTCTTCACACCTTGCTAGTACCTGCTAAGATTAGACAAGTAGGAGGAGAAAGAGGGGCCATAGACTGAAAAGCCATCCATGAATACCTTCATCATCTTCTCTATTAAATCCAAAAATATAGAGGTCATACATCTCTGAAATGTTGCAGGGGCATTACGTAAACCGAATGACATTCTCCTATATGCGAAAGTGCCATAAGGACAGGTAAAGGTTGTTTTTTATTGGTCATTAGGGTGTATTGGTATCTGGAAAAATCCACTATACCCATCAAGGAAACAGTAATATGGGTGGTTAGCTAATCTCTCTAGCATTTGGTCTATGAATGGTAATGGGAAGTGATCTTTCCTAGATGCAGCATTTAATTTCCTATAATCAATGCACATGCGGTGACCATTTATAGTTCTAGTTAGGATCAGTTCATTTTTATCAGTTTTTAATCACAATTATCCCTCCTTTCTTAGGTACACAATGTACAGGGGACACCCATGTACTAATAGAAATAGGGTAGATTATTCCAGCATCTAGAAGCTTAATGATTTCTTTTTTCACTACTTCTTTCAAGTTAGGGTTCAACCTCCTCTGGTGCTCAACACTAGACTGCATTTCATTCTCAAGATGAATTCTATGAGTGAAGAGAGATGGAGAATTCCCCTAATATCTTCTAGAGAATATCCTATTACTTTTCTAAATTTTCGCAATTCGCTGAGCAATAGTTCAAGTTCATTAGGGTTCAGCTTGTTATTGACTATTACAGGGTAAATATCTTTACTTTCTAAAAAAGCATACCGTAGCCCTTCTGGAAGTGGCTTGAGTTCAACGGTTGGTGCCTTGAGCTCGGACCACTCGAGTGGTGCTTCCTCTGTGCAGAGCTCGAGTGGTACCCCATGCTTGCGCTTTGCAGAGGTTGCTGACTCGACTGGGTCACTCGAGTAATGTGGTGGAGTGACTTGGTCGAGTGCTGCTATAGCTTCTGGTTTTATCAGAGTCTCGAAAACATCCTCAACCCCTGGAAGTTCCTTTGCATTCAAACTCATTTCATAGTCAGAAATCTCATAGTGAACGTATCCTCCTGCATAACACTTGATCAGTGCTGTTTTCAGATGATCTTTCTCTACTGCTTCTCTAAAAAATTCCTCTGCCAAGTCATCTATCTCTCCAACCCCAAATATTTGCATCATGGGCTGTTTCATTGTGGACTTGACGTTAAACTGCATGACTTGCTTTCCTACCTTCAAAGCGATGGTACCACTCTGGACGTCTATGGAGGCTTCTGCAGTTGCCAAAAATGGTTTTCCTAGGATCAAAGGATCTTTTGGTTCTTCTTCCATTTCTAGGACAACAAAATCTGTAGGGACTTAGAGGTGTCCTATCCTACTTGGCAAATCCTCCAACAGGCCGTGTGATTGCCAATCAGACCTGTCTGCTAAGACTAAGGAGATTCTGCTAGGGAAGAACTTCGTGAATCCTAGCCGCTGTGCTACTGATAGTGGCATGAGACTCACCAAAGCTCCTAAGTCACATAGACAATTTTTGAAACTGAGTGGTCCAATAGAGCATGGCAGAGTTAAAGAGCATGGGTCTTGGAGCTTTTCTCTGCATATGACTTTCTGCTGAATGATAACACTGCATTCATGAGTGAGGAGTACCATACTTTGTGCTTCTTTGGTCTTTTCCGTAACCATATCTTTGATATACTTCTGGGCTGGGGGTATTAGCATCAAACATCCAATAGGGGTATGCTAAGCTCAACGTCCTTCCGATTTTTCTCGAATAACTTCTTGTACTTAACTGCCTGCTGCTTCTTATTCCTTCCTCAGAAAGGCAAAGGAGGTTCATAGGGGGATGATTCAGAAAATTTGTCTCTCCCTTTAGGCTGTGCTGAATTTTTTTCTGGGCTTGCAGCCACTCGACCACTTACTCAAGTGGTATGGTCGAGTGAGCTCTCACCTGCAGCTTTTTCGGGTTGCAAATCTTCCAGATGGAGATCCTCCACACCCTGGTCCTCACTGTCCTCTGTGATTTTTGCAGGCTCTCTTGGTGGTAGCTGTCTGCCACTCCGCAAGGTGATAGCATGGGATTTTTTGGTTGTTGATTGTGTATGACTAATCTGGCTGGTCTCTAGGTGATGAACTCTAGAGTGGAGGGTGTTGAGCTGCTGTGTGATGTCAAGAAGTGTGCCCTTATTGGATTGCAATTCAGTAGTGGTTTGTTCTTGACTACGAATGTGTTTCTGTAACAATAATTTGATATCCATATCAGGTGCAGCCTGTTCTTGATTCTTCTTAGTGTGAATCAACATCATATCAAACTTCTCAGCAAGTATCTTGATTTCAGCTCTGGTGCCTTCATCAGATATGCGGGCTTCCCTAGTACTCTGCTCATGTTCCTCATTTGAAATGCTGTCAGACCTAGCCAAATTCTCTACCCATTCCCATCCATCTTGTACAGCAGTATTAAGGAAATTTCCTTTGCTTGCAGTGTACAGCAGTATCCAAAATAAAAAGTAAAAAGAATTTGATCTCAAAAGCAATGAGATCCTAATTGTAACAATCAAACACGTATTTTGCCTATATGCTAAGAATGAAAACAATCAAACAGAGCATGAAAAACAGAACACAGGTTTTTCAATCAATCATAGTATAGATATGAGTCAATCCATTGGGTGAATAACACTAAGCAAAAAGGATGTGTACATCAGCAATTAATTCAAACCAAATATGAAAGTTCTTTAGTGAAATCTATCAACCTAAACGAATGTAAAATAAAAGATAAAACTAAAGACTAAACTCACTAAAGGCTATCACACTTTAGTAAGTAGCCAGGGACACAAAACACAGAAAAACTTAAACCTGACAGGACCACTCGACTGGTCCACCCGAGTGGTATAGTCGAGTGGGCAAGTGAACCTACTAGATTACTACTCAAATGATCTAAACAGGTGAGACAGACGATATTAAACCTATAGGGATCATAGGGGTGAAATAACTAGCTAGTGAATGCTCTAGAAGGTCTCAGGTGCTAACATGCTCAATCAATAAGGGATTCCCTTAACAACAGACTTCATAGCCAGCTCAATCTATGGTTCGTGGTAGAGAGCCTCAAGACCCAACCCAGTCAGCATAGTGTGACGAGTCAGATCAGGCTTGAAGAATCAACCTATTAGAGTCGAGAAGAGTTTATAACAAGTGAATAGGTGGAGTCGTGACATAAATCAATGTATGATGCATCCACCCTCACGCTATTTTACTCTAAACCTCGGAAAAAGTCTATCTAATGCCTCAAGGCATGGTTTGTGCTCATGAGACCACCTAAAATCATGCCTTAGCTGGCCAAAAATGAACAAGCATTAAAATCACTCACCCAAGAGGGAAAACAACAAATTTGCAAACAAACTTAGACACCCAAGGCGATCAAGAACATCACAAGCCTAATCCACCCCTACTAGCCCTAATCTAACTACTCACACATAAAAACCATGAAAATCAACTCAAACCCAGAAATTTCTAAATTTGACATATGTGATAAATAAGATAATGATAAACAACTTTGTAGAAGAAATCAAATGCAAATACAAATTATATAAAAAGTTATCCAACGTACAAAGTGACTGAATCTGAGAAAAATTAAGAACTAGAGAGAGAAAGTCTAAAAACTAGGTTCCTAGGATAAAATGCGGCATACCCCTGGCAATAGGTTAATCAGGGGTTTTTATACCAAGTCGTTAATACAACCCGAGATTTAAGGGAAAAGAGAGAAAATGGGCCACTCGACCCGGCAGTCGAGTGGTGTAGTCGAGTGGTCTCTCGAATAGCTGTGGTGCTGAAGTCCAGTGAGCCTGTGATGCTGAGGTCGAGAGTTGGTTCTCTCGAGTGCTCACTCAAGTGGGTGTTCGAGAGTTCCTGTCTGAGAGTGCTTCACTCGACTGATCTGGTCGAGTGAGCCATCTTGAGAGTGCTTGACTCGAGTGGTCTGGTCGAGTGAGCCATCCGTCTTCTCTGCCATCTTCACTCGACTCCATAGGGCTTTCTGCACGTCTTCACTTCATGAGCCAAAATCCAAGTTAGCTCCATATGCCCCATAAGTACCTGATAAGATCCCAAATATGCAAAATGCATGCAATACCTATACAGAAATATGAAACATCCTATATGAAGGATGAATGCACAAAATGGTATAAACTATGGATAAAATCTACTCTAAGACATGATAAAAAGGTGGTAAAGGCGTGTATAAAAGTGGTGTTATCAGCAGCTCCTTCTTCTTGAGTTGGTGTAAGCGGTGAGCTACTTTAGCTCTAAGATGACATGGCACACATGACTTGATTGGTGCATCATAATTACTATCATCTTGAATCTCATCACTCATGTTGATTGAGTTGGCGCCTTCATCAATGACTTTTTTGCCTTTGTTTCCACTTGTTGCTTTGTCATGTACCATCTTAGTCCTCATCTCATCACTAGTGATGGTCCAAAATTTCTTCTTGGTGGATCTAGTGTCCATTGTGTGGTACCTAGAATAAAAGAGATTGATACAAGTTAGCAACATGGCTCAATGACAAACAAATCTTAATCCATTACATATGAGATGTAACAATGGGATTGAGATAGACAAATCAATGTATGTTCAATATTATAAATCTAGAAATCAAAACTAATGTTCAAATTTTCGGATTCAATGGTGACTTTCACAACTTTTGCACTCTAAATCAAGTTCAAAGCAATACCAAGTGAAAAATCATTCTAAAGCAATACTAACTTGAATCACACTGTCCCCAGTGTGAATAGCCAAAATAAAAACGAAAGTGCATAAAGATAGAGATAGAACGAGTGAACCTTCAACTTCTCAGGAGGTTCTGGTGCTCGTGGGTGGACTAATCATGCTGTCCGGGATATGAGGTCATCCTCTCCGCAAGTGTAGTGGCTGCGAGGTACTCTGATAGCTGCTACTCTGCTGCAATCCGTAATGCTCTCTCTTCCTCAAGGTTGGCCCTAACAATGCAAGTTAAGGAATGGACAATTAGAAGAAGGCAATGGACTACCAAGGAACAAGAAGAAACCGGAAACTGAATCTTGGAACAAGAAGAAACCGGAAATTGAATCTTGGAACAAGAAGAAACCAGAAACAGAATCGTGAACAAAAAGAAACAGAAAAATGAAGCATGGAAGTTCAGGAACATTTAAACTCATGCAAAAGGTCCATAAGAAAGTGTGTCAAGGAGTGCATGGGAGTTGCCAAGTATCCATGGGTTTCTTCCTGGCCAAAACATTTCATCTAGACTTGCGAGTGCCCTTATCATACAAGGGTCTTCATGAGGATCACTTGGACCTTAAGGGTTGTATTCAGGCCACATTGGTTGTGATACATGTCCAAGATGGCTAAGGGTTTGGCCATATGATCCACTAACACTCTTTTTCCCTTAGTTCGGTTTGTCCCAATGGGTTTTCCGAACAAGGTTTTTAATGAGGTTTGTGACTCATATGCTCATCTTTGCCAACCCTTAGTCTGATCCATTGCATGGCCCGTCTTCATCTTTTGGCGTGGCCCATGATCTCTTATCTATCTATCTTTAGTTTGAACTTGAACTTGTGGTTATTGCATGGTCTTTGAGTGTTCACGAGGCATGTCTCGTAACTCTCTTTGCGTTTATCGCTTTGTCTCTTCTCCTTCTCGCCTCCTCTCCTTTCTATTGAGGCTGAGAATCATTGTAAAAGCTATCTATATTTTTAATCAAAAACCATTTCAAATACAGATCATTGTTCATCCTTTTTCGTGTGATTTGAACTAGAAAAACTCTTAGGTCATTTCGTGTGAATCGATTGACCAACCTGTCTCATCAAAAGGCTATTCCGCATCCTTTTGTGGTGACAATCGATCCATTAAACCACAAGGTGTTTGTTAATCAGGTCTTGCAACCCATCACATTGATCTCACTCTCTCATTGTCGAAATTGGGAAGTGTTTCCTCACGAGGAACACATCATGTGGTATCAAAGCTGCATCGAGAGTTAAGTGATTTTTCTGTCTTATTGTTTCAATTTTCATAAATCAACTATTTGTGCTAAAATTGTGAAATCAATTGGATCTGATCCTAGATTGAGTCTAGTATTTGTTATAAATTGATTTGAGAATTTTTAGAGTTAATTTGATAATTTGTCGGGATCAATCTTATAAGATAGTCGCGATTAGGGTTTATCAGAATTTGATAAGTCATTTTTGTGTTCTTGTTATTTTCGATTGTTTTCCTTTCGAAAGAATGTTTTACTGGTATAGTTTGTGTTAATCTTTCAGGTACCATGTCAGAAGAAGTGGAGTCAAGCAACAAGTTACTGATCGATACCCTCACTAAAACCTTTGAAGCCATGATGAATGAAAAGATCGGCATGCTACGTGAAGAAATCGTACCGGTGCTTGCCAATGTCATGTCTAACAATCCAAGGAATGCTCAAGATCAACATCATGAAGGCAACATAGATCCTGAAAGGTAACAAGGCGTCAACCATGGTCGGGTATTACAACAAGAAGACCATCTCCAGGAATTACCTCGTGAGCACAGAGATCGAGACTCCGAGGCATACTATAGCTAATCCTCTTGAAGCAATTCCAGAAGACATAGGAGAGATCGTGAAGACCGAAGACCACCTCAAGACAATTTTGGAAGCTTAAAGCTACGCATTCCTCCGTTCCAAGGGAAAAGTGATCTTGATGTATATCTCGAATGGGAAAAGAAAATCGAAATGGTTTTTGATTATCAATAGTGAAAAAGGTCAAAGCAGCAACTACCAAGTTCAGTGATTATGCTCTATGTTGGTGGGATCAACTCATTACGACTCAAAGAAGAAACTTTGAGCCAACAGTGGACAACCAACTTAGGAAGCGATCATGCAACGACGGTTTATTCCTAGTTACTACCATCGGGAGCTTCACAACCAACTTAGGAAGCTTGTGCAAGGCACAAGGAACGTGGAAACCTACTACCAAGAGTTGGAAGCTCTATTGATCAAGGCTGATGTTCGTGAAGATCGAGAAGCTACCATGTCCCGATTTCTTGGTGGATTACAACGTAAAATACAAGACTGGTTGGAAATGTAGTCTCATGTTGATCTACAAGAAATGTTACATCAAGCCATCCTGATTGGGCAGCAATTGACAAGAAGAAGTTCTACACAAACTTATCATGGAAGCTCATCTCTTACGAGAAATTTGGGAAAGGATGAGGATACCAGCTAGTAGCAACCCATATAATACTACGCGGATTGGGGCTAAACCTTTTGGAGCCCAACCAGAAGAGAAAGCCTAGGTGACCACCAGAACTAGCAATATCAAGTGCTATAAATGTCATGGAATAAGACATTATGAAAATGAGTGTGTTAACAAACGAGTAATGATACTCAATGGCGATGGGGAAGTAGAAACGGAAGAAGAGGAAGGAGACACTAGGATAAAAGAAGAAGAAGAGGAAGAAGGAAGTGATCGAGTCTCCATTTAAAGGAGAGCTACTTGTAGCTATGCGCACCTTAAGTCTCAAATCCAAAACCGAAGAACAGGCCCAACGAGTTTAACTTGTTCCACATGCGATGTTATGTAAAGGAAAAAGTTGTACTAATGTTGCTAGTGAGACAATGGTGAAGAAGCTAGGATGGGAGATCAAGAAACATCATATGCCTTATGACCTTCAGTGGATCAATGAACAAGGGGAACTGAAAGGGGAGCATCAAGTGGAAGTACCCATATCGATTGGAAACTATGAAGATGAAGTTCTATGCGTTGATTTGCCCATGGAGGCTGGTTATATATTACTTGGAAGACCCTGGCAGTCCGATCGAAGAGTGATACATGATGGTTACACCAATCATCTTACTTTCAAATTCAAAGGACGCAAGACCACGCTCGTACCAATGACCCCTCATGAAGTTTATCTTGATCAAATACAACTTAAGGGAAAGAAGAGTCCAGGTAAGAAACCTACACTTTTTACCATGAATGGAAAAAAATTGTATGATGATCCTTTTGACCCCAAAACTTATATCAGTCCCAATGTTGTTGCTTGTTACACTAACCTTGCACTCGGCAATACCGAGTTATTTACAAACTTTGCAGGTATTGTTCAAAGAAAGGCATGCCGAGATGAAAACCAAGCATCATCATAGAACAGGGCTACAAAACACTCAAGAGAATCGAAAGCAACATGTTGTTTTCCCAAAGGAGCAAGCCTCACCAAACGCCAAACACTTTGCTTATGATGGCGACAAGACTCTATTCGTCTTCAAGATCTTGGATGAGCACCAGCTTGGAACTGCCCTTCATGTCCAAGCCATTGACATCACTAACCATCCAGGCTTTTCTAAACTTTTCAAAATCACTCATAATGGTTTTAAGTAGATGATAGTACAACCTGGTCCGGTTATTAATTTACTTTCTACTAACGTGGAAACACCTCCTTGCTTGTATAGCAAAATATAAAATTTAACTGGCAGGATTTCAAAGCTCCAATCACAGGACATGGATTCGCATAACGGGACAAATGAACATCAAGGCTCCATTCACAGCACACAAGACTCCATGTGACCTCATCTAGTGGATGTCTCTTAAAGTGGAATATTCTTAATAATTACTTCCGTAATATTAAGAATATTGCTCAAGGAAAATTGGATCACCAGTTTGATCAGACTTATCCGGATCGCTCCCAACCATCAAACCAAATTTCCATTGAAGATTTCCGATCACTCTT
Source organism: Cardamine flexuosa (assembly GCA_963555745.1). NCBI lineage: Eukaryota > Viridiplantae > Streptophyta > Magnoliopsida > Brassicales > Brassicaceae > Cardamine > Cardamine flexuosa. Next base: position 15,710,971 of record OY743219.1, read on the forward strand.
ACTTTTCCTCCCCTTTTCATTTTGATTATGTGCGGAAAACTCAGTCTAACTTGAGGTTGTTTATGGCAGGATTAGCAGATTTGAGGACAAATCTTTTTCAACCCCGGGAGGATGATGCGTTCCTGGTTGTCCCTAACAATAAAAGTCAAGGAATGGACAATAACAAGAAGGCAATGGACTACCAAGGAACAAGAAAAAACCAGAAACTGAATCTTGGAACAAGAAGAAGCCGGAAATAGAATCTTGGAACAAAAAGAAACCGGAACTAAAGCATGGAAGTCCAGGAACATTGCAACTCATGCATAAGGTCCACAAGAAAGTGTGTCAAGGAGTGCATGGGAGTCGCCAAGTATCCATGGGTTTCTTCCCGGCCAAAACGTTTCATCAAGACTTGCGAGTGTCCATATCATACAAGGGTATTCAAGAGGATCACTTGGACCTTAAGGGTTGAATTCATGCCATATTGGTTGTGATACATGTCCAAGATGGCTAAGGCTTTGGCCATATGATCTACTATTACTCTTTTTCCCTTAGTTCGGTTTTCTCCCAATGGGTTTTCCAAACAAGTTTTTTAATGAGGCTTGTGGCTCATATACTCATCTTTGCCAACCCTTAGTCTGATCCATTGCATGGCCCGTCTTCATCTTTTGGCATGGCCCATGATCTCTTATCTCTCTATCTTTAGTTTGAACTTGAACTTGTGTTTATTGCATGGTCTTTGAGTGTTCACGAAGGGTTACATGTGACGTGGTAAGAAGCAAAGGAGGCAATCACCTTAGCCTTGGTAAACTTACCGAGAGTAATTGGTAAACGGTCTTTGGGAGGCGGTGTGTGATACTAACTCATGAGAGGGTACCAACTCGTGATACCGTCTGTAAGGCGTGGAACAGTAGGGCTAGGAAGTAGAATCATGTTCATGATGAACGGTGGAGAATGACACTTATATCAATCTGGTCGGGGTTGATTCGGGCTCCTTCAAGGATCCTCATCTTCTCAAGCTTCGTAAGGTCTAAATGGTTATCCTTACTTGTGTGGGGACGGTCTGTGAGGTTGACTCCAGCGGTCTCAAGGATGGTAGTGATGACTCCTCCAAAGCTAATGAAAGCTTGCTTGTCTCTACAAGTGATAGCATAATGCTTGATTATCACAAGTCTCTTGGCTAGGAGGGCAACATAGTTGGCTCTCCGTGGATGCTCAACAAAGGGTATGCTCAAGACATTGAGCTCATCTCTAATCACATTGTTCTGGTCTGTGCCTGAGAAGAGAGTATTGGCGAGAAGCTTGTGTACATACCGGATCAATGGGTGTGATAGTGAAGCGGCTTTGGTCTTGCCACTATCAAAGCTTCCTTGGCTGAATCTTGGCCATAACTCATTGGTATCAACCTGTCCAAACTCAATGGCATCTTGGTATTCAAATCCAAGTGCAATCCCAAGATCAAATAGAGATGTAGTGATGCTCACCATTGATGGTGAAGAAGAGCTTTCCATCTCGCGCCAATGGGGCATGTGTGTGCGGGTATGCTAGTGTAACCATAGCAAGGAATTGCCTTGCCTCTTCTTCATAGATCTCTTGGCGAGTTGATCCTAGGAAAGTGCTGAGTCCTAGTGCATTCAACATCCATTCAACATCACTTACCAAACAAAGAGCGTGCAAGGATGTGTATTCAACTCTTAAGGTGGGTGTAAGCTTAAACCCATAGAATGGTGTGAGATAATCAAGGTTCTCATCCATCTTCTTTCCAACAAAGACCAAAGGCAGCTCCTTCTTCATGAGTTGGTGTAAGCAGTGACCTACTTTAGCTCTAAGATGGCGTGGCACACATGACTTGATTGATGCATCAAAATTACTATCATCCATAATCTCATCACTCATGTTGATTGAGTTGGCTCCTTCATCAATGGCGTATTTTCCTATGTTTCCACTTGTTGCTTTGTCATGTACCATCTTAGTCCTCATCTCATCACTAGTGATGGTACGAAATTTCTTCTTGGTGGATCTAGTGTCCATTGTGTGGTACCTAGAACAAAAGAGATTGACACAAGTTAGCAACATGGCTCAAAGAGAAACAAATCTAAATCCATTACATATGAGATGTAACAATGAGATTGAGATAGAAAAATCAATGTATGTTCAATATTATAAATCTAGAAATCAAAACTTATATTCAAATTTCGGATTCAATAGTGACCTTCTCAAATTTTTCATTCTAAATCAAGTTCAAAGCAATACTAAGTGAAAAATCATTCTAAATTCTCTTATCAAGTGTGAATGATGTCTAAAAACTCAATTCCTAAACAATTGAATCATCAATTCCGCTTTTCTCTAAGGACACAAAATTTTAGCAAAGCAAAAATCAAATTCTATCAACAATACATCACAAAAATCGGTTCTTAGATAACCTAGAAACTATTCTATAACTTCTCTATCACATCCTTGTAACAAAAAGCTATTGAATCAAGAAAATCTAGAAATACCTCTTTTGAAGCTCAAAGAGAAAATTAGAATTTAGAGAACATACCCTTGGAGTTTTATCAATGTGGTCAGAGATTTGTGATCTCTTAATGATTGGGTACTGGAATTTCTAATCAATTTGTAAAAACCATAATTTTGAAAATATTGAATTCAAAGGGATCTATCTTCCAATAGACTTGGAAAGATGATAAAAAGCTTCTTGAATCTTTAAAATCCTCTTTTCAATATAAAAATATGTTTTATCCTAAAAAGGTTGGGCTTTGTGAAAAGGAAGGGAAACTTACCTGTGGGGCCCACAGGATTGGGGTTTTCACGGAAAACTTACAGTGAGTGACGCGAATGATCCGTTTTGTTGATTGTGAAAGACGTTTCAACGGGAAGTCATTGATTCACGGATTGTATAAACAGATCGGGAAACTGTCAAGACGGCTCGGGATCAAAGATTTGAGCAAAGGGAAACCGAAGGGAACTTTGGCCAGGCATGGTGCAAAACTTTGGTCACAAGCTTTGTGACCGGGGCCAGCCCTTCTTGGCACCTCGGTCACGGGCCTCGTGACCGGGGTTTTGGATCCTTGTGGTTAAAACTTTGGTTTTGGCCAACTTCGTCTTGAAACCCATTTTTCTCAACTTGAATAGCATGAATGATATCCCATAATGATAATATAGACAAGGATGAGTACTTACCTTGATGGGACGGAGATTGGTTAGATACTTTGTCATATTTTCCTAGGAAGGTCCCAAATGAAGGTCTATTGGAAAACTCAACTTTTAATTTGTGCATTGCCATTTCTCCTTCGATCATTACTTCTTAAATGTCCTCATATAATTGGACATTCAATATCAAAGCATTTAATCAAACCATTTGCAAGATCCTCCAAGTTTCGCGAATTCTGCGGTCGCGGCTCAGCAATAGGGCTGTCGCAGGTCGGTCGGGACATGGGATTGGGGAAATTTCTAGTTTCAATTTTTATTTTCTAAAATTTTCCTTGATCATCGCTCTCAAAAATACTCAAATATATTGAGTACCCGATTATAGTTCATTTGATCGAGTATTTCTTCGAAATTCTCTTACCTTAGTGGTTTTTGTAGCCGCGGAAGGTGCCGGCTAAAGACTGTGAAATGAAAAGTTGGCCATCTTCAAATCTGAGCTTCTTTTTCTGAAATTTCTTTAACCAAAACTTCCCAATGGTCAAATTCTTGGTGTGTGTCAAGTTGGACCACTTTTGCTTGAATAGATTTCAATATCTCCCACATTGGTGAATTATGCAACCGTGAATCATAATATGGAATGATCTTTGACCCATGAGTTCTTTTCCTAAAAGTAACCCGATAATCACTCCTAGATTACCCATATGGTGTTGAGTACATGATCCTTGGTAATTGGGACAAGTGGAACTTTAAAATCCTTCAATGGGTCATGATTGACCAAGTCGCGGTTCGAGAACAAAGTGAACTTGGCCATGACTTGGTAAAACATGATGAACGTGGTTGGGGAAGGTTTCATAGCTCCCTGGGGTAGTAAGGATGGTTCGGGAAGACTCCATTAGATCAAAGTTGATAAAAACAAAAATTTGGCCAAAATCTTCAAAAACCTCGGTCACGGGGCTTGTGACCGGGGTGATGCCTTGTACGCGCCTCGGTCATGGGGCTTGTGACCGAGGTTAGGCTTCACGTCGCCTTTGGTCATTTCCAACTTGACCAAAAGGCTAACCTCTTCTTTTTTTCGGTTTTCTATTTTCTTCTTTTGTATTTGGTTTTCTTGTTTATGTGGAATCTGAAATAAAATATGCAAAGATCAAAAGCAAAATGAAATCTAATCTAAAAGGGTAAAAGAAAACTTACAAGTGGGTTGCCTCCCACAAAGCACACTTTTTTAGAGTCTTTGGCTAGACTTGTGCAAGCTTGATTAAGCTTGAGAAGGTGTAGCCTTGGAGATTCGCATCTCCAGCTTCTATCACAAGTTTTCCTTTTGATGCAGTTTCAAACACTTTGGCTTGAAGAAAAACTTATGTGGTGTGACTTATCATCTCTTTAATCCAATCTTTGCTTTCTTTGCTAAGTTCTGGAGGAACAATGATGTTGATCTTAGAGATCTGGGGCTGCTTGGGAGGCTTTGATGGTAGCTTCTGAGTCTTCTTAGCGAAACTCTTAGTTCCCACGTTGGTCTTATCAACCTCAGGATCTAGTGAATCTTCATCATATGGTGGAGCTCGCGGCTTCATAGTAGAGAGAGTTGGATAGAATACCTTCATTTTGACGTTGGTGAATGTTGTTCTCTTGTTGTTGTGGTCTATGATGGCTCCAACAGTGGCGAGAAAGGATCTTCCCAAAATCAAAGGTCTTTCATTCTTCTCATCCATCTCAAGAATGTGAAAATCTGTATGGACTATACAGTCTTCTACAACTAGTTGCAAATCACGAACTAGTTGTTATATCATGGATTTTATGGTTTTATGACATGATATATGTATTGGTTTTAGAGTCTTTTTAGGTACAAACACGGATTGGATCCTGATGAACACTTTGGAGCATTTTGAGGCTTGTAGCTCAGCAAATCAACAAGGAGATGAATATTTGTTTCCATGTCGACCGACAGGCCCTACCTGTGTCGGTCGACACAACCATGACGTGAAAGACGCCTTCAAGTTTTAGCAAGTTTCAAGAATTGCAACTTCGCCCCAGAAGTTTCCAAAATTTATAATTCATGCCTAATCGTGTTTTTTTTGTTAAACTATGTTTTAGAAGTCCCAGAAAACTAAGTTTTGTCATTCTCTAAGTTTTTGAGAAGTTCTAAGTTTATTTTAAGTTTCAAAAGGGTTTATGAAGGATTGTTGGATTGGGCATAGTCTTGTTAACTTATCTATTATGTTCTTCATCTAGATTTTATTATCACAATAGTCTTAAGATTGATCACCTTAATACTGGTACCGTAGGATTATTGGTAGGCGTGAGAGTGCTATTGATACCCCAACCCAGTCTTAGATGAGCAAACAGCCTTTTCGCAGCGAGAGTTGGTTTAGAAATTTTGTAAACATATCGTACCCGCTAATCCTAGAGACTCTATTTATTGGTATTTCGCAAAAAGATTTGGTTTGCTTCTGTTTAGAGGAAAGATGTCGTCGCATCAAGAGTTGAATGAGATATCATATTAGTGTTATGAGTTTAAGAACCGCACAGACACTTTAGACTTGATTTACGAACTGCCCAGTTCACTTTCCCGAGTTTTCCTGATTGATGTCTCTAGGTCTAGCGCTCTTAATCACTTGAATTAATCTCGTTTAATTGCTATTTCTTTTGTTGTATTATTTCTTTTAGTTTCTTATTTATTTGATTTAGCTTAATTCGAATATGTCTTTCTACTGTGTGAGTTTTCAGAGTCCTTGTGGATTCGACCCCTAAGTACTGCAACTGACCTCTTAATTTGAGAGAGTAGTTCTAGGGTTATATTTGACCCATGTCAAATTTTGGCGCTGTTGTCGAGGACTCTAAATTCACCATTAGATTTCAGTTAGAGATTAGTCTATATTTTTTCTTTTATTTTGTTACATAAGCCTCTACTTTCTCGTATCTCAGGTGCATGAAACTTAGGAGTAACAAGGACAAATAACTAGTTGTTACCGAGGAGATTGGAAAGTTAAAGGAAGGTAATCGCAGAGAACAAAAGCAATCAGAGATGGTTAGAACTATTATGCTTGAGAGAGATGCTACTGGGATCTTACGTGATAAAGAGGGCAACCAGTATAATGATCTAGGTCTGAAACTTGATGCTGATGGGAATCCCATTGTCGAAGCTGTCGACAACACTGGTCACGTCGACCGACAAAGCAACAATGGTGTCGGTCAACATGGTGACGACGGAAACAGTCCAGACAACTTGGATGCTCGGGCTGGAGTTGTGGGAAGAACACTTACTGATTTCAACAGACCCAACAAGTTTTACTCCAACAGGTCTGCTATATGTCCTCCTGCTTTTCAGAGGAATGATTTTGAGTTAAAACCCCAATACTACACTCTGTGGGGCAACACACTTTCCATGCTCGTCCTGCGGAACATCCAATGGATCACATAGAGAAGTTTGAAGACTTGTCTTCGAGCATTAAAGCCAATGAAGTGTCTGAAGACTATCTATTCTGCAAGCTCTTCCCATACTCTCTTGCTGGAGAAGCAGCTTAGTGGTTGAAACAGTTGGAACCAGGTTCCTTAACGACTTGGAAGGATATCAACACAGCTTTTTTGAATAACTTTTATGATGATGCTAGACAGAGAACTTGAGGGATTTGATTATTCAGTTTACTCATTAGGACTTTCTTTTGCAAAATTTATTGGAGGTATCTGTTGCTTTGGTCGCTGCTAGTAATGGTAATTTCAAGACTAGAACGCCAGTGAAAGCTATTAAGTTCATTGAGAACTTGGTGATTAGTAACAGTACCAAGAATGTTGATTTTGAAAGGAAAAAGCTAGCTGCTGGAGTGGACAATGATCAGATGGGAGAGGTTAAGGCAAGACTTGATTCTATGCACAATCTTCTGGTCAACAGGAAATAAGTCAATTTTGCTCAAGATGTTGAAAGCATGGGACAAGAGAGTGACTGCAAAGAGGAAGATGTGAATTTCGTGAATGGTTCTAGGTTTGGTGGTCAAAGGTGTGGAAACTCCAGAAATTTCAATGGTAACGATCAGAGAAACAGTTATGGAAGCAATCAGAATTATGGGCCTGCGCCAAGACAAGATCTTCGCAAAGAGTTCCAAGGAAGGAGTTTCACTGAGAACTATGAGAACATTTCCCGTCCGAAACCTCCTGCTAAAACTTCTGAGGATGACATCAAGTTTATGCTCAACAAGATCTTGGAAGGACAACAACAGTTGAAGACAGATTTTGATGGCAAGATTAATGCCTTGTATGCAAATTTGAATGGGAAGTTTGAAGCTTTGGACAGTCATGTCAAAAGGTTAGATGTGCGGACTTCACAAATAGCTAGCTCTTCCAAGGGAATTGGAGAGAGACATGGTTCACCTTGCCATGCTGTTACCTTGAGAAGTGGGAAATGATTAGAGCCTGTGATGAGAAAAGGATTGTCATCTGAAGAAGTGATAGATCTTGAAGAGGTGGAAGATGAGGAATTTCCCGAGACAGTCGTGCCCGCGTCGATCAACTCAGAACTTCCATGTCGGTTGACACGAATAAGAAATCCTACTATAAAGATTTTGGAAAACTAGGACGTGAGTGAAATCCCTGATCATGCCGATCGATAGGCCCCTGCCTATGTCGGTCGACACACTGCCGAGACATCTCCAATCTTGCCTAATGTGACTTTGAAACCTGAGGAAAGAGTCTACAAACCCAAAATTCTATTCCCTAATGCTCATAAAAATACCAAACAAGAGTTGGAAGATGCTAGATGCAAGGCTATCACTGATAAACTAATTTTTGAGATACCACTCATTAAAGTTGTTAATACATCCCCTATGATTAGGAGATATGTTAAGAGAATGGTAACCAAGAACTTGAGTGCAGAGGAAGAGGTTATGATGATTTCAGCTCAAGTCAGTTATGTGATTCAGATTAGGATTCTAGAGAAACTTTCAGATCCAGGAAGCTTTGTTCTACGATGCACTATCTTCTCTGAGAAGTTTGGTAGATCTCTTTGTGATCCTTGTTCTAGTGTGAGTTTGATGCCTAGATCGGTTGCACTGAAATTGGGTATGACAGATGTTTAGCCCACAAGAATCACACTTATCCTAGATGGCAGATCAGTCAGAATTCCTGATGGTGTTCGGGAGGATGTTCCAGTTAAGATTGGTAATTGCCTTATTCCTACAGATTTTGTCGTACTTCAATATGAGGAGGAATCCAAGGACCCATTGATTTTAGGAAGACCCTTTTTAGCCACTGCTGGTGCCATGATTGATGTGAGAGGAGGAAGAATTGGTTTGAATGTTGGTGATTTGGTAATGAACTTCGATATGAACAAGCTGATACAAATACCAACCATAGATGGACAGACCTACTATGTTGATACACTCACCAACCTTGTTGAGGATATATTCAAGGAGATTCATCTGGATGATCCACTAAAGAGAGCTTTGGTTGCATCCACTGAGGAAGCACGTTATTTGGATATTGAGGCTGCTAGTTATGTTAAACTATTGGATGATAACACACAAGTCATGAAGCTGGTTACTACAGAACCCATAAGCAACACATTCACTCGTGTCGAACAACAAAGGACCATCATGTTGGCAGACACGACCTGCAACTGGAGTGCCGCAGCAGCTCTAAAACTTAAACTTAGAATACTCCCTAAGGGGCTCAAGTATGCTTTTCTAGGTCCTAATAGCTCTTATCCTGTTATTGTTAATTCATCTTTAAATTCCACAGAACTTACCTTGTTGCTAAGCAAGCTGCGCAAGTATCGCAAAGCTCTTGGCTATTCTCTTGATGATATTACATGTATATCTCTGAAATTGTGCATGCATAGGATATATCTTGAGGATGATGTAAAGACATCTATTGAGCATCAGAGGAGGCTGAATCCGAATTTGAAAGAAGTTGTTAAGAAAGAGATCATGAAGCTATTGGATGCGGGTATTATCTTTCCAATTTCGGATAGCAAGTGGGTTAGTCCGGTTCAGGTGGTTCCAAAGAAAGGAGTAGTGACTGTGGTAAAGAATGACAAGGATGAGTTGATTCCTACTAGGACAGTGACTGGTCATAGGATGTGTATAGATTACAGGAAGTTTCATGCAACCACAAGGAAATATCACTTCCCTTTGCTCTTCATTGTCAGATGCTTGAGAGGATGGCTAATCAGCCATACTATTGCTTCTTGGATGGATACTCAGGGTTTTTTCAGATCCCTATTCACCCGGATGACCAAGAGAAGACTACTTTCACCTGCCCCTATGGTACCTTCGCCTATGCTAGGATGCCTTTTGGTTTATGCAATTCTCCAGCTACTTTTCAGAGGTGCATGATGTCTATCTTTTCTGACATGATTGAGAAGTTTATGGAGGTATTTATGGATGACTTCTCTGTTTATGGCCCTTCTTTCAAGGATTGTTTGAATAATTTATGCTTGGTGCTTAAGAGATGTGAAGAGAAGCATTTAGTTCTGAATTGGGAGAAGTGTCACTTTATGGTTAGAGATGGTATTTTGTTAGGACATACAATTTTAGAGGCTGGTATTGAGGTGGCCGGCGCTAAGATAGAAGTTATGATGAGTTTGCAGCCTCTGGATTGTGTGAAAGCAGTTAGAAGTTTCTTGGGACATGCTGGTTTTTATAGGAGATTCATCAAGGACTTCAGCAAGATTGCTAGGCCACTTACTGCGCTGTTATGCAAAGAGGTTAAGTTTGATTTTACACCTGAGTGTCTTGCAGCTTTTGAACATATTAAGAAAGCTTTGATTAGTATCCATGTTGTACAACCACCAGATTGGGAATTACCTTTTGAGGTGATGTATGATGCAAGTGATTTTTATGTTGTTGGAGCTGTATTGGGTCAGAGAAAGGATAAGAAGTTGCATGTTGTATACTATGCAAGTAAGACATTGGATGATGCTCAAAAGAACTATGCAACTACTGAGAAATAATTATTGGCTGTGGTGTTTGCTGTGGAGAAGTTCAGAAATTATCTTGTGGGTTCAAAGGTTATTGTTCATACAGATCATGCTGGTTTGAAGTACTTAATGAACAAGAAGGATGTTAAACCAAGGTTGTTGCGATGGATATTTCTTCTCCAAGATTTTAAGATTGAAGTTAGAGACAAGAAATGCATTGAGAATCAAGTTGCTGATCACCTTTCAAGGATAAGGATCACTGATGGCGTGCCTATGAATGATTTCTGACCTGAGGAGAATATCTATTCTGTGGAAACAAGTTTGGATGGAGAAATTTTCTAGGACGGACGAGTTAGTGCTCATGTTGACCGACAGGAACGACATGTGTCAGTCTACACGTTGCCGAGTGAACGCTCTGGAACTCCTCTTGTTCATACAGGTTTTGCAGTGAGAGCTGTCCCCACTAAACCTTGGTATGCTGCTACTGTCAATTATCTTGCTGCTGATGTACCCCCGAATCACCTTAAAGATTATGGAAAGAAGAGATTTTTTAGAGAGATTAGAAGGTATTTTTGGGATGAACCTTACATATACAAGCATTGTTCTGATGGGATATATAGAAGATGTGTAGTAGAGACAGAGGTTTCTGAGATTCTGTTTCATTGCCATGGATCTGAATATGCTGGACACTTTAGAACTTTCAAAACAGTGTCTAAGGTACTTCAAGCTGGGTTTTGGTGGCCCACAATGTTTCATGATGCTCATGCATTCATAGCACGCTGCGATGTCTGTCAAAGAAGGGGAAAATCAGTAAGAGGAATGAGATGCCACAGAACTTCATTCTAGAGGTAGAAGTGTTTGACGGCTGGGGTATTGATTTTATGGGTCCTTTCCCATCATCTTTTGGGAATAGATACATCCTTGTTGTTGTGGATTATGTTTCTAAGTGGGTAGAAGCGGTGGCTAGTCCCACCAATGATGCACCTGTTGTGATAAAGGTTTTTAAGTCCATAATCTTCCCCATATTTGGAGTGCCTCGCATAGTCATTACCGATGGTGGATCACACTTCATCAATAAGGTATTTGCTAAATTTTTGAAGAAGCATGGAGTGCAACACCGTGCGCGACACCTTATCATCCACAGATAAGTGGTCAAGTGGAAGTTTTGAATAGGCAGATTAAGGAGATCTTTGAGAAAACAGTAGGTTGGACACGCAAGGATTGGTCCACGAAACTTGATAATGCACTCTGGGCATATCGGACAGCTTATAAGACCCTACTTAGAACCACACCTTTCCATCTTCTTTATGGTAAAGCTTATCATCTTCTGGATGAACTTGAACATAATGCCGCCTGGGCTGTTAAATTGTTGAAATTTGATATTAAACCTGCTGCGGAAAGGAGATTTATACAGCTGAATGAGTTAGATGAGATAAGACATCACGCCTATGAGAATTCAAAGCTGTATAAGGAAAAAACTAAAGCATATCATGATAAGAAGATCATACACAGAACCTTTGAGCCAAACGACCAGGTACTCCTCTACAATTCTCATTTCAATTTATTACCTGGGAAATTGCGTTCTCGTTGGTCAGGTCCCTTCACATTCAAAGAGTTTCGGCCAAATGGTGCTTTGGTCTTGAACAACCCCAATGGAAAAGACTTTACAGTCAAAGGTCAGCGAGTCAAACATTATTGGGCTGAGACGACAATTCCTGATGGACATCTTTTAGACCTGGAAGAGCATCCATCGACCTGATTCACCACCATTACGTCTAGCTTATGACATTAAACAAGCGCTTAGTGGGAGGCAACCCACTCTATCGTATCTTCTTAGTTTTTACTTTGTTTCTTACTTCTATTGAATATTGTTGAACTCTTTTGTGTTATATACTTGCTTATTATTTGAGATGTTTTGCTCTTAATCAGGATCTAAATGTCAGAAAATGAGTTGAATGGTGTCAGAATTTCGGAACATCACATACCTGTTCATGCCGATCGACATGCAGGGTGTATGTCGGTCGACATGCACACACCAACTCAGGTCACATTTTTCAAAACATAAATGCTTAATCTCTGTTCAATTTTATTTACACTGGGGGCAGTGTAGTTTAAGTCTGGGGAGGTAGCTGCTAACTATGTTTATTCTTTTGATAGTCAGTCGCAATTTTTTTTGTTTTTCAAAATCTTTGTTTTATTGGGTCAAAACTTGTCCATGAACTATAAGTTATCTCTTGGTCTATTATTGTTTGCTATGTATTATGGTGACCATTGTTGCAGAGCTTATTCAGATTCAACTAATGGAAAAATCCCAATTCTGACTGGTTAACTTGAGACTTGATCCTATACTTACAACAGATGCCCGCTATAGCTTGAGCTAATTTCTATCAGTTCCTTTTACCTCATGGACGAAATTGGTATTTGAGAGCTTGACTTTTCGTTCATATCTGACTTGATAAAACCAAAGTAAGTTATGATGTCTAGTCTCCCCAAAAATTTGTTACTAATAATAAAAGCCTTTAGGTATAGTTTATGAATGACCAAGTGATTCTCTGAGGTAGAAGCGGGTAAGAGAAGTCTATGCCTCCATATTTCTACTTCTCAAAGTCAGGAATGGTACAGTACTGATTGGCACGGCTCAGAGGGTGCACATAAGCAGCTTGTCTAGCACCAACATTTGCATGTTGAGGTGCATGGACAACATCAGGAGGCTGGTGAGGAGCATTGAGATTATCTCCCACGCCTACTTGGTTAGCTTCACGTGGAGCTTGGTTATGAATCTACAGTGGATTCACGGGTGCTTTTTCAGGTCCGTATATGGGGTTATCATCCTCATCACGCATCTGTTACCCATCACCATCATTGGCAACAGCTCGGTGGTCGACATCAATAACACCTTGGTCTTGGTTCCTTAGTTTGGCCATGTTTTGTTGTTGTCACCGGAGTTTTCTGAGTTCACGTTCAAGTTGGTATATGTCTTGGATTGGAGTGATGGGTTCAGAGTTTTGGCTACTTGTCATGCACCACGAATCCTAAGATAGAAACAAGAAAAGATCACAGAGATTTGGAGAACAAAAGAGTAAAAGAAAATAAAATTGAAAGATTCAAATGAAAAATTCAAAGTATCTTAGACGAGAGATCTTATCGAATTCAAAGGTAACTTATAGACTCCCCGGCAACGGTGCCAAAAACTTGATGTGTGTCATGTTTTCCTCAAGAATCCACATAATGAATGAGCTGCAAGTGCACAGCAAATCAGTAGTATTACTTAAGGTATCGATCCCACAGAGAATAACAAGTACGCGGATTGAATTCAAACAAAAATATCTAACTAAGACAATGCAATCAGGGGTTTGGTTTTAGGGTTCTCTAATGAGTGAATGCAAATGAATGAATGAAAACAAAGTGAATGATTGTTTGTAAACTATATGATTAAGGTGTTGGGGCATCTAAGGATTATCTAGGGTTTCCATGTTTTCTAACAAGTAGGGGATAGATCTAACTAATAGGTTTTCATCAATGGTTCTCAACTACGTACACGGATACACACCCAAGCCATAGTTCATGACAGAGGCGTCTTAAGTCACCACACCCTGGAACTCAACTTCCGCAGGTAATAACACGCTTAGACCAGCTGTATAAACAAGTTTGATATGTTCACAAAGTCCTATAACTCAACTATCGCAGGTTATAACACAAGGCTTTGGTAATACTAGTTCCGAGAGATAGGTTTACGCGGATAGCGCTCCTAATCTCCTAAATCAGTGCTTGGTGATCAAATCAAGCAACATGCATTAAATAAAAGATATCCCAAGAGAACTCATAATCTAGATGAAAATCGGATCTAACAACCTAAATGAACGCAACCATGTTTTCCCTAAATATCACCCCATTAAACCCAACAAGATAACTACTCTCTCATGGTGTAAAGAAACACAATAGACATTAAAAAGAACATCATAAACGAATCAATATAACAAAGGGGGTTCAAGAAAACTTCTCTAGATTTCACAGAAGAGATCTTGTCTACAAAGAGTAGAAAAGAGAAAAGATGAAGAACAAAGATGAAACTTCAAGGAGATGGTCTTCTAGGTAAAGGCGACGAAGAAGGGTGAAGCGGTGGCTTGTGCGGCAGAATTAGGTCGTGGATCTCCTTGTCAAGCTCATAGGGACGTTCCTTTTGAGTGGCTGTGCTCGCTTAGGGTTTCCAAAACGCTAAGAAGTGTTTATATAGGCTCCTCCACGAGATTAGGTCAAGAGGCATCAAAACTACGTCATTTTGATAAGTGTAGAGGCAATGGGCCGAGCCTGGTCTTGGGCTGAGGTCCTTAGGTCGGAGTAAGTCGGCACCGGTCACTAATGGTGGGCATGTCTTCAAGAGGGCTAACCTCGATCACAGGTTTTGTGGCCGAGGTGGACATGTCTTCACTCTTCGGGGTGCATCTTCTCAACGGCTGAATGGATTGCTTTTATTCTTGTCCGACGGGAATCTTGACTCTTCTAGCTTTCCATGGATATAAAGAATTCCAAGATTGGTCGATGGTAAGGTCTTCAAATGTTGCCCAACTTCTGATGCTCCGAAACTGTCTTGAAACGTGTTTTGCTTGCCTTTTGAGTCCTTTTTTCTCCAAAAATCTCAAATGTCTTTGAGAAGTGTAAATGGTGGAATGTACCAATAAAGCTTCCATAATCTCTTGTTTCTTCATGATTTTCCTGCCAAACATATGAAATATAGGCGAAAATACGATGATATCATACCACTGACAATTTACGTCGACGTAATATTAATATTAATGAATATTGTTCATGTTGTGTTACGGAGCGCGAAACAGAAAACCATGTATTATTTACATGTATCCATGCTATATCGGTATGGAGAAGTTCTGGTATACCATATCAGCTTCTTTGTGACACCTGAGCTTCTATGGAGGATAAACGTAGGTACATTTTAAGCATCTATAATAATTCTCATTTGGATAAGCATAATCGATTACTTCCATTTTGGATTATGTGGCGCTTGTGGAAAAGTCAAAATAATCTGATCTTTAACAAGAAGTCCGATTTGGCCACTGATATTTTGGAATATGCCATTGCGGATACAAAAGAGTGGAACACTAATCAAGTAGTGGCCTGTCACCGCGTCAGTTTCGGAGGAGCAACATTACTTCATGATGAACGAAACCCATAATCGATTAGGTTAAATGTAATTTTGATGTCTCACATCATGAAGGTCATCGCTCATCTGGTTTAGATTGGATTATCTGTAACCATAATGGTGCATTTCTCCACTGCAAATGGGAAAATTTCAAGGACATCACGCAATCGAAGAAGCAGAAGCAACAACATTGATATGTGCCATGCAATGTGCGTGGGGTTTGGGCTATAGGCGTAATATTTGATGGAGATAAGAGCACACTCCTTCACTTGGTAAACAACAATAACAACAATATTCGACTCTAACACTACCTTCAAGAAATTATGTCTTGGCGACCTCAGTTCAATGACATGAAGTTTACTCATCGTCCACGAGCTTAGAATCAATGTGCGGATTAGTTTGCTAGACTAATCATTTTAGCATTAACGTCTTATGAATTGTTTGATTGTTGTCCTACCTTCCTAAATACCTTTGTAAACAGTGATTATATTTATGCAAACTAAATAAAGCTTTTAAAAAAAAAAAAAAGTTGACAAAACCACCAAAAAAAAGGAAAAAGTTGACCACCGACCGGAAGGAAACAACCCAGAACCAGAACGTCCACGATCTGTGTCTTCGACTTATCAAAATCTAACAACTACCCAATACCAACCGGAACAAGAAAAGTGAAAGATTCACAAAGATCAAAACCTTTTCCGATTACAAAGATCGAACCTTTCAAACAAATGCTTTAACTCCAAGATGCAATCAAGAATCGTCGGTTTACCTCCGGCGTTTACACTCTTCCCAAACCTAAACACACCTCACAAAACCTTCACTTTCCATCAAATCTCAGTTTTAATCATTACCTTTATAGCCTATGCTTCATTTCACGCTTCTCGTAAACCTCCAAGCATCGTTAAAAGCGTCCTTGGTCCTCCTTCCGATACATCCTCGATTGATAATGGATGGGCTCCGTTTAATGGGAGTGAAGGAACCAAGAGACTTGGAGAGCTTGATTTGGCGTTTCTTTCATCGTATGCTTTGGGAATGTATTTTGCAGGACATTTAGGAGATAGGATTGATTTGAGATATTTTCTTGTATTTGGAATGATGGGAAGTGGGATTTTAACTATTATTTTTGGATTAGGGTATTGGATGAATGTTCATTTGATTGGTTATTACATGACAGTTCAGATTGTTTGTGGTTTGTTTCAATCTATTGGTTGGCCGTGTGTTGTCTCGGTTGTTGGTAATTGGTGTGGGAAAGAGAAACGTGGTTTGATTATGGGTGTTTGGAATTCTCATACTTCTGTTGGTAACATTCTTGGTTCGGTTATCGGTTCTTCGGTTCTCGATTTCGGTTGGGGTTGGTCTTTTGTTTTGCCTGGTGGGTTTGTGATTGTGTGTAGTTTAGTCGTGTTTATGTTTCTTGTTGTGAGTCCTCATGATTTGGGGTTTGAAGAATTGGGTAAAGAGATTGAGCTGAGTGTAGCTGACAATGTTGAGGAAAGTTTGAGAAAAACAGAAGCTGAGGATGCAGTGCTTCTTGAAACTGGCGAAGAATCAGATAATGATTCTGCTATCGGGTTTCTCGAGGCTTGGAGATTGCCTGGCGTTGCGCCTTTCGCTTTCTGCTTGTTTTTCTCCAAACTGGTCGCGTACACGTTCTTGTATTGGTTACCATACTACTTAAGGCACACAGGTAAGGTTATCGTAGTCTTATGCTTTTTCGTATAACTCAACTTGCTGCGCTTTCTTACGATTATGCTCTGGAAACAGCTGTTGCGGGTGTGCATATCTCCCACAAAACCGCTGGGATTCTTTCGACAGTCTTCGACATAGGAGGAGTGCTTGGTGGAATATCAGCAGGGTTCATTTCCGATAAAATCAAAGCCCGTGCTCTCACATCAATCACATTCTTGGCATTCTCAATTCCTGCTCTAATTATATACAGAATCTATGGAAGTGTCTCTATGTTCATCAACATCGCCTTGATGTTTATATCCGGGTTATTAGTAAATGGTCCTTATGCACTCATAACCACAGCCGTCGCAGCAGATCTTGGAACACAAGACTCCATTAAAGGGAATGGTAGGGCGTTGGCGACAGTAACTGCTATTATAGATGGTACTGGTTCTGTTGGAGCTGCTCTGGGACCGTTGCTCGCTGGTTACATATCGAGCAGAGGGTGGAACAGTGTCTTTTTCATGCTTATTGTTTCAATTTTCTTTGCGGCTTTGTTCTTGGTTCGGCTTGCTAAGGCTGAGATCAAAGAAATGAGGTCTGGAGAATTGATAGCGGCGAGTGATCCTCAAAGCTTATAGTTTTGATCCTGCCGGAATGTATACAAAGATATTATAAAGTACATATATTCAAACCATACGGTGCAAATTAAGAGAACCACCTGATTTTGTTTTCTACAATCTTTTGTTTATTGATGAAATAAATTCTTTTATTCTTGTTATTTCACATTACATATAAGAAGTCGGAAATTTGGCTGGAGTTGTCATATTTGAAGTGTGTGTATGTTTGTCTCCAATGGTAACACTTCAAATATACCTTTAAAATTATTTGTAATTTGCATTATAATCCTTATTTTGATCACAATGAAATTAATATCATAAAACTTTTATAAACAATTTAAAACATGCATTCCAAATATTACAAACAATATTTAATAAATAAAAAGTTACAATATAATGTAACATTACATATTAATAATAACAAAATACATAAACAAAAAAATTACGTATGCAAAATGATGCAAAATACTCGCTTTTAAAGAGATACAAAGAGGATAACAAAATATTGTTAAAAGATTTAAATTCTATCGCTAATAGTGATACTCTTGAGTATTTTTGTTCGGAACAAGTAAGAATCATACAAAAAAAGAATCAAGAACGACAAGTTTCGATTTCACCAAATTTGTATGGACAAATTTTTGATGACCTTGGAGGTTTGGGATCAAAATTACATAATTATTAGTCTTGTTGTTGTATTTTAGTTTATGTAATATTTATGTGCGTGTAACTTTATTTTCTTGTATCACAAAAATAATACCCACAAAAATAATAATGATATATTTGATTTTAGTCAAAAAAAAAACTATATTACATTCTTAAATAATAGTACAAAATATAATTAATCTAAAATAGTTAAAAATTTATTATTTTGATTTATAAGAACATTCAAGTAAAATAATAGTGTAACACTGTAATAAATAATAAAAAGACGTTATGATACCGTTCTTTTTACTATTGGATTGGAGAGATAAAGTATATATTTTAACATTATTATAGTATATTGTCGTTTGGTTGGAGAAGCCCTAACTAGATATTCTAAAGCAGTATTTACGACTGCATATGCTCTAAAAGCTCTTAATTAATAACCGTTTCTAATGAATTTTCTCGTTATTTTTATTCAGTTTTAATCAATAAAAACTTTAGAACCTCATTTAGAGCCTCCCGTTAGAAATGCTCTTAGAACTTTGATTACATGTGTCTCCTCCTGTAAGATTGCGTTGTTGCTTTGTGTCGAAACGATCTGCTTGTTTATATTAAATTGATAACTCCTCTCCTCTCCTATATTCCGAAAACATATATACAACCGAATAGAATATTTCTAGGAAATGTATCTAGAGAAGTAAAATATATCTAAGAAATATTAATTGATATCGTCTAACAGTTTACTAGTCATAAAAAATGTTCAAATACATATTCATACACTACAAAAAGAATGGATTGTAAGTGTCAAAAATTTGGCTGGAGTTGTGATTAGTTCGGGTAAAGTTGAGAAACAAATACAACTAGGAAGAGAGTCGTTCCATAATCTTGATTTGGGGTTATGATCTTCTGTTATGATCAAGGTACTGCTTAATGCAATTATAATTGCATGTTTCATAAAGACACCACTAAAGCAAGTGCGGCATTAACTTATTGTGATTTTAATGGATTATTATCTTGAATAGTGTTAAAGTAGAAGCAAAGGAATCACCATGTATTTGGAAGCTGAAATTAAAGCTTTTTTAATGACGATGAAACATGTTGGAGTCTTGGGTATCAAAACATTATATTTGAAGGTGAGACAACAAGTCTGTTTGCGATCTTATTAATGGCAAGATTCAAGATTCAAAAAACAAAAAAACAAAAAAGTAAGAAAAATATTCAAGATTTCAATGTTCATAACTGGGTCATCGAATTCAGATTGTGGCAACAAAGGTTTACAAAAGCTGAAGTAATGTGGGTCTCAGGGAATCTAAATAAGGTAGCATATTGTTTGGCAAAGTCTCAATTATCATCTCTATGATTTTGCATCCCACTTTTATGTTTTTTTTTTTTTTTTGACATCAAAAACCTATTTACTATTAAGCTTGTTCAAAAAGGCTACTCTCGCAAGATAGCCATTCTGAAACAAGATACCTTGCATAGGAGTATAAAACTTCACGCGTTCGCGCACCTTTCGCCAAGATATCAGTGCGGGTATTATTCTTTCTTGGAATAAAGCTGATTAAACACTCGTTAAAATTCCTTCAAAGAGAGATAATAGATTCAAGCTCCGTAGCAAAAACTGGCCATTCATTAATATCTTATAGTAGTTTAATTGTATCCGAACAATCCATCTCAAAGTGAACTGATCTGAAACCCTTCTGAATCATAATCTCCATTGCCCACGCTAGGGCTTCAAGTTCCGCATGAAGAGGAGTTAATGTGCGGGGACCTGCTTTCAAACCCAATAAAGGAACTGCTGGCTCGAGAAGTATAAATCTGAAACCTGCAACTTCATCTTCTATCTTCTACGATGCATCCACTTGGCAGCGGAGGGAAAGTACAGGCGTAATTTCAATCTCTGGGGCATCGACTGAGTTATGACCTTGTTCATGAGGAGTCTCGCCTTCTTGTTCGGCCATGTCGTCGAACCTCTGTGCTTCTTTCTTAGGCATTCTGATGTAGCTAAGTCCACCGTATCCAAGGGTGTGATATCCATCCCATTGAATGCCTTTTCGTTTCTAGCTTTCCATATGTACCAAAGGATCCAGGGGAAAGCTTCCAAGTGGGCCTCGACTGTTCCATGTTCTTTAGCTCTCCAAAACAGATGATCAATATCCGAATATAATGCATCACTAGGGAAAGTTCCTGGGATTGACGGGACTGACGAAACAGCCCAAGCTTGTATCGCTGGTGGGCATTCAAACAGGAAATGATTTATAGATTCATTTTCAGCTCCTCATCTAGGGCATGTTCTGTCTGAACCACAATGTCGATCAACGAGACGACCACACGTCACGAGGCATCCAGAGATGGCCTGCCAAGTAATGTGTTTGATCGTCCTTGGGGCTTTTAGTTTCCAGACATGCCCTTTTAACTTAATTAAACTCGGCTCTATGGCTTCAGAAGGATTTACTTTCCTTGCTCTAGCTATGTTGTATCCAGATTTCACCGTATAATGGCCCGACTTCATATAACACCACACAAAATTTTCAATCTGGAACACACGACTAGGTTTCAACCCCATAATTAATGGTATATCATTAGGATCAATCAGATCTTGAAGCAGATCAATTTTCCATTCTTTTAAATCAAAGTCAATAAGATGGTTTACATGAAGATGTTGATCTCGGTACACTCCATTATTATCTGCTGGCCTAGGAGGGATGGAGGGGATCCATGGGTCCATCCAAACACGTGTACTAAAACCCGATCTCACATTCTTCCTTAAACCCTCTAAGAGCAGAGATTTAGATGCCATGATACTCCGCCATCCAAAGGAAGGAGAGTTTGCTGGTTTAGCGTCAATAGGGTTGGAATACCGGAAATATCTACCCTTCAAAACCCGGGTGAGGAGAGGGTTGGGATAACGCAGAAGAGGCCAGAGTTGTTTAGCAAGTAGTGCTAGATTAAAATCGTGAAGCTCTCCAAAACCAAGTCCCCAATCTTCCAGAGAATGACAAATTTTATCACATGCAATCCACTGCATCCCTCTACTATCACTTTTATTGCTCCACCAAAATTTTGGAATGGCACTCCGAAGCTTATCTATGGTATCTTGGGTTAGGAGGAAACATGACATCACATAAGTGGGAATTGCTTGTGCTACTGATTTTAGGAGAACTTCCTTTCCCCCTTTTGATAGAAATTTGGCTGACCACGAACTTATCCTATTTATTAGGCGATCTTGGATATAAGAGAAAACTTGCTTCTTTGATCCACAAATCTTCTCTGGGAGGCCCAAGTACATTCCCATGCCGCCTTCTTTACTAATCACTATGGCATATTTTAAGTCTACTTTTATTTCCGGAGCCACTGCATTACCAAACAGGATATATGAATTTTCTCTATTTAATTGTTGGCCCGAAGCATCCGCATAGATATTTATAATCTTTAAGAGTTCTGCACATTGTGCTACCTCCGCTCTACAAAAAATAGGCTATCGTCGGCAAATAAGAGATGTGATACCGGTGGACTTCCTTGAGCTATCTTCATCCCTGTGATCCTCCCTTCCGTTTCAGCCCCTCGTAATTGGGCTATTAGCGCTTATGTACATATAATAAACAATAAAGGGGATAAAGGGTCACCCTGCCTGATCCCTCTTGATGGAAAAATATTCCCTCTTGCTTCCCTGTTAATCAAAACTTGATAAGAAACAGTAGTGACACAGCACATAATCATTGATATCCACTAAAAACCTAGTTTTCGCATCAGAATTTCTAGAAATTTCCATTCAACCCTATCATAGGCTTTACTCATATCTGTCTTTATCGCAACATACTTAGTCTTACAGCTTGCATTTTTCCTAAGAGCATGAAAAGTTTCTTGAGCTAGCAAGATATTATCTGTAATTAGGCGCTTAGAAACGAAGGCTGATTGTGTTTCCGAAATTAAATTCGGAAGAGTCCTCTTTAGTCGATTGCTTAGGACCTTAGAAATGATATTATATCTTACATTGCATAGGCTGATGGGCCTGAACTCCGCCATCTCTCTCGGCCTATCCGTCTTAGGTATTAAGCATAAGTTTGTTTTATTAAAACGTGAATCAAAAATGCTGTGTATCAAAGAAAGTTTTTACCATCTTGACAATATCCTCACCCATCACTGACCAGAATCTTTGGTAAAATAAACTTGTCATCCCATCTGGACCTGGTGTTTTATCCGGGTTGATATCAAATAAAGTTTTTTTATTTCCGCAACTAAAGGCGGGCTGATCAACTCAGTATTGACACGTCAGATACTTGCGATGTAACATACTTCCGGACCCATCCTTTATTCTTGTAATCCGGTTTCTTGCTCGTCTTTGTTTTGTAGTCGCATGGAAAAAAAATTTATTTCGATCCCCAGCTCTTAACCATGTTACTCTACTCTTTTGTTTCTAGAAAATCTCTTCATCCCTGAAAGCAGCACATAATTGGAATTTTAACTCCAGTTCTTCGGCCGCAGAAACGGAATCATTTGATTGGGCTTGATCTAGTTTTTCTTCTAGTTCTTCAATTATTTTTAAGGAATTAGATGGGTTATTTCTTTTCCAGGAAGAGATTGCTTTCCTCGAAGAAATGATTTTAGCCTGGAAATCCTGATTCACAAGAGGATCGAAAGTACCCCATCCTTCTTGGACCGCTTCCTTAAAGCCATATTTTCCAAACCATCTTTTATCAAATCTGAAGCTCTTAAAAACCTTTTGATATCGTGAATGAATTATAGCTAGAACAGGCCTATGATCTGAGCCCCATAATTTTAAGTATTCCACCATCGTGTGGGAGAATAAATTATGCCAGTCTTCGTTTCCAACTGCACGATCTAAGCGGCATTGGACTCGGCCATTACTTCTTCTACCTGTCCAGGAAAAATATTTCCCTTTGAATGGGAACTCAATCATCCCACAATTCGCTAACATGGATCAGAAGGGTATGAAGGAGGATTTTGGTGGCCTGTGCCCCCCCCCCCCCCCTCCCTTCTTCTCATGATTTCCTGTGAGCTCATTAAAGTCTCATATCATAAACCAAGCTCCATCCCATTAAATACCTATCCTGGTTAGCCACTCCCAGACGTATTCCTGGCATATAACCACCGGGTCACCTTATACAAATGTCATATAGACTCTGTGACCCTCAATCGTAGTCTCCACATCAATCATTCGATTATCAGAATATATAATCTCTACATCAGAAGATTCCATATAAAACAAAGCAAGACCACCGCTTCGACCTGTAGGTTCCACGGTAAATAATTTATCATAACCAAAAGCAAGTTGAATGTTTTGCATAAAAGTAAAATTATTCTTAGTTTCAGAAAGAAAGAAAACCCTGGGAAGAAGCACCTACTAAGCTCTCTCAGGTGTTCCATTGTCAGGTAGGCTGCTGCCCCCCGACAGTTCCAAGCAATTGTATTCATATATTCTTACTGGGTGGTTTCTGGGACATCACCGAACCTGATTTGTTTGCACCGTTTTTGTTTAAAGCAGAGGGGAAGACCTCATTACGAGGGACCTGTAGAGATGAAGAGGACGAGGTGTGCACAAAACCTTGTTTCTTCCTTGGGGAGGCGCGGCCTCTGAGAGCATTCGCTTTTTTGGAAGCTACTCCTCTAAGATCTGGGCTCTTTGGTATCTTCTTTCTTGTACTCTCGCCCTCCTTACCTTTACTTGCACCTAAGGCCTTTGCATTATCCTTTGGCTCTCCAACGTCACTGTCTTTGTGTTTAGGTTTATTCTTTCCTTCCGCCTCTATCTTCTTGGCAACTTTTCTGTAATCATATTACTCCGTTTTAGGGAATTTGATTCGATGTACAGAGTTTCTTCAGCTTGATTATTTTGATTTGATGGAGGCTTCATGTTTGTCTGAACCGGCTGAATAGGACTAATATTAGCTAAAGGTTCAATCCTCTCTTGATCATGAACCATCTCGTCCTCCAACAAATCATCATGATCTATCATGTCTGCATCCATGACCAAATCGAATTCCCCATCTTCTAAATCCTTACCAACTTGAGCATTATCCTCATGTGTTACAACAGGGTATTTCAATCCCTCATCTGGCGGGGCCTGAATAAAAGCTTTTTCTCCTGCGTTTGTAAACTTTGATTGATTTTCTTGGTTAGTATTTGATAACATCATATTTTGACCCATTTTTACTATGGTTTTTATATCGTATTGAGAGAGATTTGGTATGATTTCAAGGCTAAATAGGCTATTATCAAGTATTGTTAGTGTCAAAGAGGTTTTACAGATTTTATGGGAATATGGATCAAAAAGGAGCAAAGACCCGCTTCGAGAAAGTTTCAAAGCATTAGAAGTTTGACAACATTTGAAGACCTTCCCGTCGACCAATATTGGAGTTCTCTATATCATTGGAAAGCTTGAAGAGTCAAGATTTGTATGGGACAAGAATCGAAGTAATCCATTCAGCCATTTGGAAGATGCATCCCATAAGATGAAGTTATGTGTCAACTCGGAGCCGAAGCACAAAAACCTCGGTCACTAAGCTCGTGACCGAGGCCAGCCTCCTCCACCGCCTTAGCCATTTAGCCAATCACTAGGCTCGGCCCATTGTCTCCACACTCACCAAGATGACAATTATGCCCTTCCAAAACCCTAGAAGCCAATCTCTTGCGCTCTAAAACCTATATATACAAGTTTATGGATTTAGGGTTTTGTGTGTCTCATCAAAATTTTATTCACCACCAATGTTCACACAAAAAACCCTAGAAGTTCGTCCTCCACCTCCAGAAGCCGACGCCGTCTCCAAGGAGCCGCATAAGCCTAATGATCTCACAGAAGCTTTGAAGGTCCACCATCTCTTTTCTTCACTCGTCTTGATCAATGAACCCTAGAGATCCCTTAAAAGCCCAACATTCATCTCACAAAGATTTACAAACTGTTTTATTTGCATTGTGTGATTTGCATGACACAAAAACCCCCTTTTTATTATTGATTTCTAGCCTTACTTGTTCCTCTTGGTTTGCAATACATCTTCTCTCCTTGTGGGAGCGATATACCTTAAGTACTACGATTGATTGCTGTGCACTTGCAGCTTATTCATTGTGTGGTTTACTTGAGGAAAACTTGAAATAAAACAACACATCAGTATTCTCCTCTGAGAATTGATTAAACTCTCCGATCAACTGTCTTTGAGTAGTTTTTCTTCTCCACTGAGGTTTGATATAAGTCGCTTTGTCTGGTTTATAAGCCACTCTCTTCTCTTTAATGTTCCTTTCCTCATCCATCTCTTGTTGATAATATTCCTTCTGGTCTCTTGGCATTTCATGCCTCTTAGAGGTTACAACTCTCTCTGATTTTCGAACCTCTGAAACTGTTCTCTGTGAATCCGAGTTCTCAGCAATGTTCCTTCTCCATCTATGATGACCATCATCTCTTTTATCAAACATTTTAGAAAAAGCTTCCCCTTCATTAACTTACCTTGGCTTATATGAACTAGAAACCATCTACTTTTCCACTCTTGTACGATGAGATTCTTGATAACACCACTTTTATGCACGTTTTTACTAGCCTTTTATCACGACTTAGTGTAGATTTTACCATTGTTCATACCATTTTATACATTTATCCTTACGTTTTTACTAGCCTTTTATCACGACTTAGTGTAGATTTTACCCATTGTTCATACCATTCTATGCATTTATCCTTCATATAAGATGTTTAGTATTTCTGTATAGGCATTGCATGTATTTTGTATATTTGGGGTCTTATAAGGTACTTATGGAGCATATGGACCATACTTGGATTTTGGCTCATGAAGTGAAGCTTGGATCAAGCTGCTAGGCTATGGAAGATTTGCAGTGAAGCTGTATGGACAGTGTAGAGATGTGTAGTCAAGCCCTATGGACTCAAGTGAAGATTGCCGAGAAGACAGACGGCTCACTCGACCTGCCCACTCGACCAGGCACTCGAGATGAGCACTCGACCAGGCACTCGAGTGAGCACTCAACCTCAGGCTCTCTCGACCTCAGGCTAACTCGACCTCAGCACCACCCACCTACTCGAGTGACCACTCACTGACCAATCAAAGGCCCACTCGACCACCCCACTCAAAAAAATTTCAATCAAATTTCGATCATGTCTCACTACTCTAGCAATTCTGAAACTCACTTATAAGTTTTTAAACCATTTGAACCCATTTTTGCGAAAATCTGAATTCAAAATTTTTTGAAATTTTCCAAATTTTTTTTGGCTTGCATGTGGTTAAAATCAGTAGATAAGAGTAGTGTAAGGAATCATAGACCATATGCATTGATTTCTATGGTTGAAATTGCTAGAAATTGAAATTTTGTTCTTAGTGATGCACTTGAAAATTTTCGAATTTTTTTATGAAACCTTAGATCAAAATTTGGTTTAGCTTATGCTTATTTGATGATTAGAGAATCCACGTTGATAGTCATTGATTAGATTGAACAAGTTTTTAGAATTTTTGAAATCATGCATATCGAAAATCGCTTTGAGAACTTGATGAATTTGAAAAATTTATGAGCCTAAGTTGTTATGCTAAGCTTGAAATTGGATGCATATGAATGTTAATTTAGCTACTAAATCAAAGCACTCGAGTGGGTCAAGTCGGGCAAAAATTTATTTGGAAAATGTTTGCCCACTCGACCTGACCACTCGAGTAGCTTGGTCGAGTGGTCCAATTTTTTGCTAAATTTTTTATTTTTGAATTCGTTTCAGGAACACTGGCACCACAAGGACAAGGGCAACAAGAATCCAAACCGCAGCAAGAGCCACACGAGCAGGAGCCACTCGACCATCTGGGTCACGGCTAGACAAGGCTAAGGGCAAGAGGGTTCAAGAAGAAGAATCAGTGAGAAGGGATAGTGAGGAGGAGACTGGTTTTGAGAGTTCGGAGGATATCCAGGCTGAGATCTCTGAGGAAGCTAAGCTCATTTCCATCCTTGAGAGGGTGAATTTCCTTGGGACTAGGTATCCACATCGCCCCACCATGCAAGCTTTGGGAATTTGCAGAGAGGTGGTGAAGCTCTATGAGTCTGCTGACATCGTGAGACTTACCCACAGCCCACGTAATGGTTTCAAGACTGAGACCTGCCATTTCTTGGCAACAGTGGATCTTCACCTTTATGAGACGAGAGGCATGGCTAGTACTGCAGAGTTGGGGCATGTGAGCTTCAGAATCAGAGGGACAAAGTATCAGCTACCCCTCAGTGTGGTCGACATATTGTTTAACTTCCGCAGAGGAACAGGGCAAGCCCAAGACTTTGAGAAGAAAGAGCTAAACAAGTTGTGGTTAGCGCTTGGAGGAAGGGAACACTATCAGTCTGCTAGAGCTAAGAGTAGTGAGATCAGGCACCCAGCAGTGAGATACCTCCACAGGACTCTCGCAAACACAATGTTTGCGAAAAAGTCCACATGGCCAGTGAATGAGAGCGAGTTGAAGATGTTGGACAAGGCTCTTTGTGATTACCTCATTTACTCGTCTGAGGAGAACAAAGCCAATGGGATTGAGATGCGAGGAGATAAAGCCTACACATGGAACTCCATTGTCTTGGTGAGACACTTCATGAGCTACAGAGCTACTGCCATCAAGAATGACAAGATGTTGAACAAGGCAGAGTTCACAGTGGGAGGGATAGTTTCTCCATTTTTAGAAGCTGCTAGAGTTGAGCTCATATCTGCGCCTACACCATACACTCTGATGGACTTGGATCACATGAAGGATACTCAGACTTTTGGTGCAAAGGTTGGGGAGAAGTACATCTATAACTTCTCACATCCCAGGAGCAGAAAGGTGTAGATTTTGCTACCTTATGGAGGTTTAGCCAAGCTCTATGCAGAAGATGGTGACCGTGCGTCTCCTTTGTACCACCAGTCAGAGATCTCTACTTCTCTGATGAGGGAGTTAGACTCCAAGAAGATGAGACGTTTCAGGACTTTATGGGGAGTGTGCAAGCTCCAGAGAGGTTCTATTTTGAGGAAACATAGTGCAAAAGCCTCGAGGCTAACCATAAGATCTTCACACTTCAGAAGTGGTGCAAGTGGCAGGATAAGTAATTCAGCAAGTTCAAGAGTGGAATGAATCCCACAATGAAGGCAATCACCAGCCGCTTAGCAGCCGTTGAGAAGAAGTTGGGTGCTGGCTCGTCAAGAAGAACCTCAGCTGAGCAGAAGGAGAGAAAGAGGCGCCCATATCACCCCATAGAGGATCTGGAGCATTCGTCCCCAGACGAAGCCACTCAAGTGCCACAAGAATTTGACACGAGTGCGCCCATTGAGCCTTACCCATGCTATGATCAGGGCGCACAGCTTTCACCTTACCCGGGATACTACCAGAGTGAATTATTCAACCACGCTGGGTCGAGTGCACGATACATGCCTCACCACTCGACTGCTGGGTCGAGTGGACCAGTCGAGTCATACCCCGGAGCTCAGCAGATGCACCACGCTGATCCTCTCCCCACCACAGTTCCAGCCTACACTCAGGAGAGCATGGAGGCTAACACAGATGCCTTCTTCACTCCACAAGAATGAGGTACCACCCACTTCCTTATCATTGTTTATATCATTGCATTTTTTATTCTTTTTTATTTTAGTCTCTCAAATCATCTCTTAAATTTATTTTACAGAAGGAACTGTGTAATTTAAGTTTCGGGGAGGGTTTGAGAGACGTATTTGACATGCTTCCTTATTTTCTTATTCAAATTTGCATCATCTATGTGCATTAAAAAACAAAAACAAAAAACCTAAAAATTTGAAAATTTTCAGAAAACTATTTTACAAAAATAGAGTGTCATGTAGGTTCATTATCATTTGAGGATTGAGTTTTAGAATTTTGCTTAGGATTGTACATATGCATAGGGGATAATGATGTGTCAAACCGTAAAAAGCTTAAGAACCGAACATATAATTTCAATGCCATAGTTATGAGTTGTCTAATGCATTCATCTAATCTAAGTTTGAAATTAAGGCTGCACCTTGCTTGGAATTTAGATTTAGCTCTCGCACTTGTTTGAAGCTTACTGTGATTTGTCAAACTATCCCTATGAATTAGAACCTAATTTGAAAAACTTAATTATCATGATATACTCTAAAACTCTAACTCATGTATACCTCAAAATACTTGGATTTTCTTTCACCTTTGACCACTCTTGCTAATCCATTGAGACAATTCCACAAAAACCAAACCCAAAACTACATTTCAGACCATACTCTATTTTTGAGTGAAGTGAGGCTTATTTCCGGATTGAATTAGAGAGAAAGTGTTAGGTGTTGCCGACAGGAGTAGCCTCTCATGTAGTCTCTGGTTTACAATTTTTGAATCAGATTTAGGCTAAGAGTTTGAATGAGTTGGGGTTTGAGTCTGGGAAAAGAAAAGAGAAAAAAGATTTTGCTAAAAAATTCATAAGCCTTTGGAGAGGATAGGTTCAAAAATATGAGTTTAGTAAAGGATTTGGGAGAAAAAGATAAGAGTTGGCTCAGTAAAAGAAACAGAAAAAATCGTATAGTAGCCACTCCGCTAGAAATATTAGTGAAATATTAAAAATCTCAAATCCGCTAGAAGTAAAAAGTAAAGTATCATCTCATTAGAAGAAAATAGAAAATTGGTCCTTGTGTCAAAGAAATGAAAAAAAAACTTTTAAGCACAAGAGTATAACTAGGATCATTTTATGGGGTTTAGAGTTAGGAGAGTCATTGGTTCTTCATGGGTAGATGATAGTCTGCTCCTGTATGCACCAGTTGGCTCTACCTTTAGCATTCTCTTATAATTCAATCCTATTTTATTGAGAGAACATGATACATGCGCTTAAACCAGAGGAAGAAGAGATCATTTATCTCTTAAAACTTGTCCCTCAACCAAATGAGTTACAGTTATTGCATATCATGATTCACAAGTTCGTGCTTAATCAATGTTAAAGGGATAGTTTGCTTTGAATGTTTGCTTGTGGCTGAGTTTTAGTATTAAATTTGATGTGATGAGTATGGCTAAAGGTTTTAAGTAGAACTTCTGTGAATTGCATTCTAGAACTATTAACTGTGACATTGACATTAGAGGTTCGCTTAGGTTGCTTAGGTTCTGAGTCCTCACTTTTCACACTACTCCTTTCATCTTATCCTTTCTATTTGCTTGAGGGCAAGCAAAGGGTAATTTTGGGGGAGTTGATAACACCACTTTTATGCACGTTTTTACTAGCCTTTTATCACGACTTAGTGTAGATTTTACCCATTGTTCATACCATTTTATGCATTTATCTTTCATATAGGATGTTTAGTAATTCTGTATAGGCATAGCATGCATTTTGCATTTTTGGGGTCTTATCAGGTACTTATGGAGCATATGAAGCATACTTGGATTTTGGCTCATGAAGTGAAGCTTGGATCAAGCTGCTAGGCTATGGAAGATTTGCAGTGAACTGTATGGACAGAGTGGAGATGTGCAGTCAAGCCCTATAGACTCGAGTGAAGATTGCAGAGAAGACAGATGGCTCACTCGACCTGTCCACTCGACCAGGCACTCGAGTGAGCACTCGATCTCAGGCTCACTCGACCTCAGCACCACCCACCTACTCAAGTGACCACTCACTTACTAATCACAGGCCCACTCGACCACCCCACTCGAATGCTGGGTCGAGTGGGCACTCTCCGACTATTTCACCTAAAAACTCGGAATTGTAATAAGTGATTTTGTCACTTAGTATAAAAGTGTCTCATTAAACCTAATGAGAAAACAGCAGTAGACATCGAGTAGAATCACCGTTTTTGGCATAATCTAGGTTTTATCTCTTAGGTTTCTCACTCTCTTGTTCTTGAGTTGTTCTTCATTTTTGCAACCTTGTATCTTTGATAACTTTTAATAAAATTAGTATTTGCATTTTATTTCTTCTTCAACCTTGCTCACAAGATCATAGGCTATCACATATGTCAAGCTTAGGCTTTTCTGGGTTTTGGACCCCAGCTATGATCATAGTGAGTGAGTAGTAAAGTTGGGATTTTTGGGGATGGATTAGGGTAGCTTCACTCTGTTTTGCTATGGTTTAGATAAGTTGATCATCACTCAGGTTCGACTCCCTCTTGGGTGAGTGATTTTAATGCTTGTTCTCCCTTGATCAAGGAGAACATGATTTTAGATTGTCTCATGAGCACGACCCATGCCTTGAGCCATTAGATATACTTTTTCTGGGGTTTAGAGTACAATAGCGTGAGGGTGGATGCATCAAACATTGATTTATGTCATGACTCCATCTATTCACTTGTTATGAACTCTTCTCGACTTGAATAGGCTGAATCTTCATGTCTGATCCGACTCCTCATATTATGTTGACTAGGTTGGGTCTTGAGGCTCTCTACCACAACCCATTGATTGAGCTGGTTACGAAGTCTGTTGTCTAGGGTAGTCCTGTGATGAAAATTCTAGTTGATAGCTATAGTAGTACAGCGTGTTTGCGAACCTATGATTTCCATCCCTAGTCCCTATGTCTTCTCCATAGGTTAGAGTCTGCTTAGTATTCGTTCACTGTAGTTTTTCTCTGTTTTTACTGTAGCACTCGACCTCACCACTCGATCAGTGTGGTCGAGTCGTCCCTAGTAATGTGATTTTGCCTGCTTAGTTTCATGATGTGTTGAAAGTGTGACAAACATTTGTACCTCTAATATCAATTAGGGTTTTTAGTAGGTTTCTCATTTAGACTGCTAGTATACCACACCCTTTTGAGAATTACTTGAATAGCTAACCTTGATCATCTACTAGTTGTTGTAGACCACTCTTGATTGGTTTGACAAAGTTACACAACTCATTACCACTATACTACATTTAATAAACTTGATATTTTGTCTCTCTAGGCTTAGGTTGATTGCTTGGCTGTCTTTCTTTGCTTACAGTAGATGAAAATACCAGTTTCAATTCTGAGTATCTATGACTCCTCTGGAACCTATCGTTTATATTATTAAGCTCCCCGTAACGGGGGAATCTCTCATACCTATCCTCCCGAGAATTAGACTCAATTCTCTTCCAGACCTCTTTACCTCAATAGTCTCTTTTTGACTGGATATCATTTCTCAAATCTCCTTGTCGCTTATTTGTATCCTTTGGATAATCAGAAAGAACCATTCTCCTTTTAGCTGGGGGAGCTAAGTCCTTCCTTGGGCTTATTCTTTCTCTAAGGGCATGATGATGCAAGTACTGCTGAGGAGATAATCTTTCTAAATCCGAATGGGGTTCTGTCAGGAGATTTCTACTGCTTTTCTCCACCTCCGACAGTTCCAGACAAGCACTTTGTAAGTGGGAAATTCTCTTTCAATTAAAGCTATATCTAAGTAGGTCCTCATACTTCAGCTTTACCTTTATGATATCTCCGTTTGCGAAGCCAGCTCTCCTTTCAAATTGAATAGGTTTATCTCCATTTAAGGACACTTGAACTCTCCCGCCATCAATATCAACTGCCTTCACTTCACCTAGGGCTGATCCGATGTCACTGAATGTTTCGTATTTCTTGTAATGAGTTGGAACTCCAGTAACTTGGATCCAGAATAACATAGTATTTGGAAAATCTTCATTCACAGTTGGTTCCCATTTCTCCAAAGCAAAACTCCAACGATTGTAATGGCAGGGCCATTTATTCAACACCTTCAGCATATCTTCTTCATTATCAAAGTCCAGTTGAAAGCGACCATTGCCCAGATCAGTACCTCTTGATTTACCTTCTACGTCCCATATGCATGGCCCCATCATAAAAGCCATCAGAGTATCTGTGTTTCGTCCATCTCTGTAGAATTTTCTACCCACTAGAGAAAACTTATATTTCTCCACAAGGTCCGAATTATCAAAACTCCGAATCATGATGATATCATCCTCCAGACTTTGTTGGGTGGAGCTTGTAGCAACTCCATCCTTTTTATTACTTTGTCACCCATTACAGATATTACTCATCATGAATCTACGGTCACAACAAGTAAGGCTAGGCAAAAATTTGGAAACTAGATCAACCGAAAACTGAAACCACAGCCCAGAAATTCCACAGATCAAACGGAAGAATCTAAAAACAGGCGTACTATAACGATCTAAAACGAAATGATAAGAAATCCAAAATTCTTGAGCGGAACAAAGATTGTATCAAAGACCTAGATCTGATGTAGTCAGGGAGAAGAGAGAACTATGCTCTTGAATCCTCACACCGAATCCCCTTGATCAGAGAGACACAGAAACGCCTGAGATGCAAATCAGTGATTAGCGGAAAAAATCACCCTTGGGATCGCCAAAATTAGGGTTCGCCGCCATGTTCGTTTTAGCTATTGTCAAGTATTTATTGTTATTCCCACTTTTATGTTTCTAATAGCATTGTAAACACTTTCCATGAAGAATGGTATTAAATATCGTTGATAAAATGAAAATGTTTTATTTATAAAAGGACCCAAAAATAAAAAATTTTAAACCAAAAATTCTAAAAAGTTTTGAAATATATTTTTACACCATGTGAATTTGCCTAATCGGCACATGTCCAAAACTAGCTTTGGGTAAGGCTACATGACAATTAGGCCATCATCATTTGGTGTCATAGCTACATTGTCCGGTGTAAATGGTGTTAGGGATTGAGTGGTCATATGGTCAAAATAATTTCAACACGTTGTTGGATCCAAGCCGGAAAGTTGGCCAATTCCGGTATGTACTATAGCGATGTATTAAATTTATACATGAACTATACTCCAATGCGTACACATGCTTGAACTATTAATTTTTTTGAATTTGATACATAAACTTATGAACTTGACGTTAACTCTTAATGACGTGGCTCGTAGTTGTGGCATCCACGAAATTAAAAATGAAAAAAACTGTGTAGTTAATTAGACTCGAACCCATAACATTAATTTGAAATTACTCTCAATACCACTTGCGCTGTGACAATTATTATGTAAATTGTAAACAAACAAATATATATAGCTTAAAATATTGTTTCACCAAATACTTTTGTCTTCTTAATCAACCACAGGCAAATCAGAATCGTTGTTGCAAATTGCACGAATCATGATTGAAGATGATAAACAATACATAAACAGTCAAAAGCTGAATTGTTAAACAAATCAACGGTCTAGAGATCTGGATCTTGAAAAAGCTGGGAACTTTTCGTGTGTTGTTGTTGTTATTGAAGTGATTTTTGATTAGGTTTATTGGTTGATTTGGGGTTTGTGGAAATTGTCAGAGTTTATGGGGAAGATGTTGGAAGATAGATCTTGTTTGGTTTCGAGAGTTTTCTGGTCCAATTCTTTTATGGAAGATGAGGACAAGCTCAGAAATGATAAACGAGCTCTTGAGGTTGCTGGTGAGATTTGGCAAACGAAATCTATCAAGCTTATGGGATTCAACATTAACTCTGACAGCAATTCTTCTAACTTTTCGTTGAGAGGTGAGGAGGAACAAACAAATGCTGGTGGTGATTCATCTTCTGATTCATCAGTAGATTCATCTTAGCCTAATGAAGCAAAATTTTAAGCTATATATATTTGTATGTTTATGATTTACATAATAATTGTCATAGCCCAACTGGTATTGAGAGTGATTTTCATATGAAAGGTTATGGTTTGAGTCTTATTAACAACACAATTTTTTCGTTTTTAATTTCGTGGATGCCACATCATCGAGCCATGTCATTAAGGGTTAACATCGAGTTAACACTGTTAGTCAATATGTATAAAATAGCACAAGTTTATAAGTTTATATATCGAATTCAAAAAAATTAATAATTCAAGCATGTGTACGAATTAGAATATAGTTCATGTATAAATTTAACATATGATTATAAGGCAACTTTCCGATCCAAGCCATGTCAATTTTCCTACTCTCAAAAAAATTCGAAGTGCCCTAACGAGGAATGGACCTTATAATATAAATATTTAATTTTAGTTACTTAAAACTTTAAACTTAATTTTTTTTAACATGAAACACGATTAAATAAGATAAAAGAATACTGTTTAATATTCATCGGAAAATTAGTAAAAATATGCCTAAATGACAATGAGGAAATTTGGAATATACGACCATTTGCATTCTCCCTTGCGCGTTTTGGGATTCACTTGTCAACTAAATGTCAACTAAAATAAAGAAATTTATGAAATCCAGTCTAATTCCTCTTATTGACTTAACCGAATGGATCTTTAATCTTTGTTCCACAGAGTATACTAATTGGCATGTATTTTCCATTAAAACAACCCTTCTCTCTGTGAGAAAGCGGTCACTTATTGAATAGATATTTTAAGATAAACCTCGAAAACTCATGTCTCTCTTGAATTTCTAAGTCTCTATAAACTTATAGCATTACCTTGGCCTTGAGAAAAAGTTTTGCCTTTTTATACCAATACTTTTTAGGAAAGTTAGCTAATTCCAGCATGTACTATGGTCATGTGTTAAATTTATACATGAACTATTAATAACTCCGTTAACAGACTGTTAACCTTTGATAACATGGCGATGACGTAGAATCCACATAACCAGAAAAAAAAAAAAATATTCTCAATCAAACCCTTGACCTTTTACATAACAATAAAGACTCATTACGATTAAGCTATGATAATAATTGATAACATCGTAAACACACAAATATATGAACGTAATTGAGACCGGTAGTTGCTCTTCTTCATCACATTTTTCTTCAGAGAGTTTAAAGAGAATCTCTTGTCCAAAAGAAAAAGTAAAGAGAATCTTAAACCTAGTCACCAATATTTTGGCAAAATCCAGTGCTTTGCCCTGTACCACGGATCAATAAATCCGCCGTGAGAAGCTTATCATACTCTCTGGGTTTGATTCTTTTAGGGGTTGGTTCATAATAAATTTTTTTACTTTTATGGTTATGTGGATTCCACGTCATCGTCACGTTATCAAGAGTTAACGGTTTGTTAATAGAGTTACTCAACATGTTTATATTGTTCAATTTTGTAAGTTCACGTATCGAATTCAAGAAAATTAATAATTTATGTATAAAATTCGTATTGGGGTATAGTTTATGTATAAATTTAACATATGTCCATAATACAGGCCGGAATTGGCCAAAGTATAGCAGGGGTATAGTTCTTGAGCTCGAGGTCAAGCTGAAGATGAAGACCATGTTGTTGACCGTTGTTGTTCAAACGATGCTGCTCTCCGGTGTGCCTCTGTGATAGTCGTTGGATCGAACTGTGCGAGAGCATTTTGAAGCTGCACTCTTAGGCCTCCGATAAACGCGACACTAACTGAACCTCCCTATCGTTGATCTCATTCCTGGTTGATTAACAAGTAGAATTCCTCTTCATAATCATCAACTGATCTTGAAGCTTGTTTCAAATTTTGTAACCGTGTGTAAAGCATCCTATCGTAGTTATGTGGTAAGAACGTGCTTCTCAACTTCTTCTTAAGGTTTCTCCATGTCTTGATAGGTGATTTTCCTGTGCGAGAGAGAGTGGTTTTGGTCTGAGACCACCATGATGCAGTATGACCGCGAAACTTGGTCGCTACTAGCGCCACTTGACGATCTTCGGGTACTGATTTAAAATCCAAAACTTTTTCAACGGAAACTATCCAATTGAGAAGCAAGTCTCCACGTATTCCTCCATGGAATTCAGGAATATTGACCTTAAAACTTGCTTTCCACCAGTTGTCTTGTTGATGTTGCTCATGACGAACCAGATCAAGGCGTGGTTGGTGACGTTGTTGATACTCTTGAGCAAACGGATTGTTCTCTATTCTGTCATCGTCTTCTTCGTTGGCATGGTTGTGGCGGTTGCCCAAGTGTTGAACTAACACGTCTGTCAGCTCACGCATCAAAGTTTGAATTGTCGGCTGAATGGACTCTTGCATCGTGGAGAGTGTATTTCTCAACTCTGCCCACTCTGATGCTTCTTCGTCTCGCGTTAACGTTGTTCTTCTTTGGAGGAATATCCAAAAAAAATTTGGCAGGAACGAAGGGTCTCTGATACCAACTGATAGAGTGCGGAAGCTATATAAACAAATAAGAGCTTGTGAGAGCTTCTGATCTCCAGGAGAAGCACGAGTTCGAACTTGGTTCTTGCTTAGACGTCGAACATGATGGCAAGCAAGAGGTTAGGGTGAGAATCCTCTTCTCAAGGCCATCAATAGCTCTTTATTAAAACTCAATTCAAAATCCAATGTCTTACAAAAATTCTAGAAGACAGCTATATATACTAATCAATAAAACCTAAACTCTCCAAGAATTTAACATAATTCAAAACAAGAGAAAAGGAAAATAGCTTAATATGGAATAAAAGGAAAAGTCAGTTATAACTTGACTAACAGGTTGAGGCTTTTGACGTAGTTGGTAAAGCCTAACACGATGGAACATATGCTGCATCACTCAACATGGTTTGTTGCCTTGACGATTACAATATCTATATCATATGACAATCCAAATAAATAAATAAAACATAAATTGATCATATATCATCAATAGTTGTTTTTTAAAAACGGAATCCTAATTTTTGGAATTTGGAAAGTTATAAATGGTGGAATCTAATCTTGGATTCCCTGTTGACCTTAGCAAATAGACTGTACATAGACATAAAATTTATACATTTGCTTTCTTGAGTATGTCCATGAAGCCCAAATTTCTGAGTATAAACATACACGAAGAGGAAGACAGTATTAAGGGTGACTGCTGGTCTTTCATTTTCCTTACATATGTTTTTTTTTTGTTTTCCTTCATTTTTTGTTTTCCTTTAAAACGTAAGAAAGTTGATAATATGAGCTGATTATTGGAAGCTGTGTTTATGAGATGTAATCATTTCTTTTAGTGGGCCTGTTTTTATTTTAAAATTTATTGTGTGAATTATATTTTATTAGAGAAGATATGTGGTTTTTATTTTTTAATATCTGGCTGATATGATATCTATAGAAAAAATGTTGAAAAAAACCGATGTAGACACATGGAGAAGTCCAAAAACATTTCTTATATAAGAGATTGTTCTATTATTAGTTTAAAGTTTTTTGACACTTCATTTATTAATTTTTTCAAGAATAATATATGTGGCTGTGTGGCATAGCTTTGGAGGCTTTATTAAGTTGTCGTTTTACATTCCCCAAGGCGTTACTTTTTATAGCGTGAGGACTCTGAGAAAAACACCACCCGAAACAGATGAAATGGCTTCCCTCTTCTTGATTTGCCAAAACCAGACCTAAATATTCATTGCACAAAAAACGCTAAAACAGATCTCGCCTCCAATTTTGATCTGATTTAATACTTGAATTTGAAGCTAATCTATACTAAATCTTGTTTCGGTGTGAAAAATCTGTCAAATCTGCAGCTCGAGAAATCTTAGTTAAAGGTACCTTCACTTTCCTTTTTCTCTGTTTATATATTTTTTTTTCTTTCAAATTTTCATCATACGAAAAAAAACAATCAAGTCTAATTGAAACTAGATTATTGTTACACTCACTTATTAAACAATTCAATTTGTTATCTTAAAAAATATTGATTTGATGCGAAATTCAACTATGGAACTTTTGATGATAGCGTTTGACCTGAAGAAAGGAATCAACATGCAAAACTCTGATTTGTCTTTCACCAAATTCACCATTGATTGGTTAGTCTAATTCACCTTTTATTGTGATTTGATGATGATGAGCTTAATTTGATCTTTAGCTATTGTGCTGTTCTTCAATTCAGGTTTAACATGAGTTGGTGAGTTCAAATCCATAGATGACAACACTTCGATCTCTGCGAAAATCGCGCCGTAAACTTCTATTCCCGACTCTGCTTATACTTTTCTTGACATGTTTGTTTGGTATCTACTCCAAATTCCAAACCATATCATACTTTTGCCGTCCTCTTTGGGATAACCCCCCACCGCCTTTTAAACGAATACCTCATTACTACGCCGAAAATGTCTCAATGGCACATCTCTGTGAACTTCACGGTTGGACACCGCGGTTAGAACCAAGGCGAGTCTTTGATGCTATTATCTTCAGCAACGAGCTCGATCTTCTCGAACTCAGATGGCGTGAATTAGAGCCTTACGTTTCAAAGTTTGTAATCTTGGAATCGAATACTACTTTCACAGGAATCCCAAAGCCTTTGTTTTTCGATTCAAACAAGGAGAGATTCGCGTTTGCGGAAGGTAAAGTAGTACACGGAGTGTTTCCAGGGAAAAAACGTTCAAAGAGGCAAGCGTACGAGGATCCGTTTTTGCTCGAAGGGAAACAGCGTGTTGCGATGAACTGGTTGCTTAAAGAAGCCGGTATAACCGATGGAGATGCGGTGATAATGTCAGACGCAGACGAGATTCCGAGTCCTCATACCGTGAAATTCTTACAGTGGTGCGATGAAATGCCGAATGTAATGCATTTAGAGCTGAGGGATTACATGTATTCCTTTGAGTTCCCTGTCGATTACAGTAGCTGGAGAGCATCTGTTCATATATACAGCAGTAAATGGACTCAATACCGACACTCGAGACAAACAGATTTGATTTTATCAGACGCCGGTTGGCATTGCAGCTTCTGTTTCAGACGTCTTCATGAATTCGTTTTCAAGATGAAAGGTTATAGTCATGCGGATAGAGTCAAGCGTAAAGAGTTCTTGGATTATTCGAGGATACAAAGACATATTTGTAAAGGTTATGATCTCTTTGACATGCTTCCCGAAAAATATAGTTTCAAAGAATTGATTAGCAACATCGGTCCTATCCCGCCTTCTGCATCTGCGGTACATCTACCTTCGTTTTTGATTCAGAATGCTGCTCGCTTTCGGTTTCTACTCCCGGGAGGTTGTCTCCGAGAACCTTAGCTGAAGAACATATACAAAAATATAAAAGCAAATGTATCTTGTATAAAGGGTTTTTTAGTGTTACACCAACTTTAGTCTGAAACAACAGATCAAGAATGAAATAAGTCCTTATCTCATGTTCTGTTTCTTACAAAATATCTGCACGTTTTTCAGCATACTGACGAGCAAATCTGAATTTATTGCAATGGAGAATATTAGAACAAAAGTTTAAATTCTCAAAATTTTATATCAATTATAAAAATTGCAAAACTGTTGAATAATAATATTAAAATAATAAAACATTTAATAAAAGAAAGAGAGAGACGTATCATTTGATGTTGTATGTCTTATTACAAATGAATGTTGAACTCTATTTATACACAACATAAAACTTGTTCAGCAAGTTCTAATGTCAGCTAAAATAAATATTATAATGAATAATTTCTTTTTTACAATGCTTCCCTTTAATTATTCATTATTATATGTAGATTATTTACTGTTTCGTTAAAAACCTTACCATGAAAAACTCATAGGAATAAAATTATAATAAGGGAAAAAAGTTCAATAACGTAATCTCTTCTTGGAAAACTGGTATAATCTTGTCCTTTATAAGTCTCGTAGATGATTCACATTCTCTTAATGTATAATAAGCACTTTGGGAGAATACGAGACTTTTATGATAATACATTCTTTTGATGTATATCATCTGTGTGTTACATGTTGCCTCGTTAAAAATTTTATCATAGAAAAACCCAGTGAGAGACAAAAAACTAGGATAATAGAAAAAAGTGCAACCACGCATATTTCTCCCCCTCGAAGCATTATCTCCTTGAGATGTATAATGACCATAAAAAATATTTCTTTAAAGTTCGAGTGGGGAGAACTTTTGAAAATAAATCTCGAAAGAATCTATTTTTATCATGTTGCTCTTAATATCTTCTTCTATAATTTGGGCGTGACAACGACTTCATCATCATTTGAAGAAATGGCAAACATGATGTGTTTTATGAATGCCCCAATACTGCATTTCTTCGAATGGTGAAAACACATCTAGTTTGAGATCCAGCTTTATACGGATCTGATGAATCTTGCATATGCAAAACCAACTAGACCAAACTTGAAGGTTTCTAAACTAAAATAGTTCTTAGTCAATTATACCTTCAAGATAATAGAAGCAATATCTCATCTCAGTGTCTGCACGTAGATGATGAGTTATATTTTGCAAGTAAATTAGCAGCACATACTATTTCTTGTTTAAAACAATTTTCTAATCCCATTAGGTGCTTGATTCCCAACATAATTAACACCCACATTCCTAGGATTTTGCTCACCCTTAGCCGGAAGAACTCCATGTTGTCTTTTCATTGCTTCAGCAGTCTGAACAACTTGGTTATCTAGCAGTTTCAAATGAGTGGAGACACCTTCAAACTTGGTATTAAGATCAACATACATATTACCCATTTTTGTATTGATCTCATCAGTAGACTTTTATTGGTTCAAGAGGAGCTGTTGCATAAGACCCTTAAGCTCAGTTTGAGAGTTATCTTCAGAGTTAGAAGAGGTTTGGAAGTTGTTGAATGGTTGTTTCTGTTGAAATACACCTTGAAATCTGTTCTGACTCTGACCAACCACCTATTGTGGGTAAACTTGGTCTTGAGGATTCTCAACATTCGTACTTCTGTATGAAAGATTAGGGTGACTTCTGTAGTTCTTGTTGAATACCTTGTTTTGCACAAAGCCCTGTCCATTCACATAGTTCACTTCTTGCAATTCATCAACAATATCCAGGAGACAAACTGCATCTGATCCATCTTCACAAAGCAGAACACCTCTCTGATTTGCCTTCAGCAATAAACTCATCTTGGCACTAAGTTCATCAATTTTCTGAGAATCCACACTGCTGACTCCTCTAGACCTATCATAATTCAGGACAGTGATTACTGGAACTTGCAGCCAAGTTCTCAATCAGTCTGTTGGCTCCAGCTATACTCTTAATCATGAAATCCCCATTACTTGCAGCATTGAGTGCATTCTTGTGGTCCCAGTCAACACCATAATAGAAGATGTGAAAATATGCTCATCAGAATAAGAATGGTGAGGACATTCTCTGCAGTACTCCTTGAACCTCTCCCAAGCTTCACAGAAAGATTCCCCTGAGTGTTGCTTGAAAGTAATGATCCTACTCCTCAATGAAGCTGACTTAGCTTTGGTGTAGAAGTAATCCAGAAAGCCATTTATGGCTTCTGTCCAACCATTCAATGAATTTGCAGGTAAGG
The DNA here is from genome assembly GCA_963555745.1 of Cardamine flexuosa. NCBI lineage: Eukaryota > Viridiplantae > Streptophyta > Magnoliopsida > Brassicales > Brassicaceae > Cardamine > Cardamine flexuosa. The sequence goes on from OY743219.1 coordinate 15,753,106, forward strand.
ACCTAAGCCATCTGTGTGCTTTATAAGCCAAAGAGAAATGGAAAAGCTTGCACTTGATGTCGTTCGCAGGGACTCCATTTGATCTAGTAGTACTGCAGATCTCCTCAAAATTCTCTATGTGATTCATAGGATTCTCAGCAGGCAAACCATGGAACAAGTGTTACTTCACCAATGCAATCAGCAGAAATTTTGTCTCATAGTCTTGTCTCGCAATCACTGGTGGAACTATAGCAGATCTGTTCTGGTAAAAGGTGTGAGGGAATCAGTATCCCCAATACCACGTTGCTGCTGAATCTCTTGTTAATGTTCTTGGTGCAGTAGCAACTGATCCAACTGTTGCTTCATGTTCAGAATCTGAGCTTGAGCATCAGCCATTGCTTGATTGTCGATATTGTCGCCCATAGTGGCTTGTTTCGACTTTTTCTTCTTTCGGTTGTAAGTACGTTCTGTCCTTGCTAGCTCTTGATTAGTGAGTTGGAGGAGATTGTGAGAACCTTGACTTCTCCTCTGCATACACCTGTAACAGACAAGCAAGAAAAGAAAACTGAATTAGTAAATCTTAGACTAAACTTCAAACTTAGAACTGAAGGTAACGCAATTGGTCCCCGACAACGGCGCCAAAAACTTGATACATCGAGTTTTAACCCTAAATAAACTACTGCAAGTGCACAGCAAATGTTGTAGTAATATAGGAATCGAATCCACAAGGACCAAGGTTACACGACAATTCTTTGAAAATGAAACTAAGCTAAGATAATATTATGGTTGTTGGTTGTGATGTGAAATAAAAATAGCAAATAAAAACTGTGTAAACTATGAATTAAAAGGCGCTAGGTTAAGGGATATTTGCGAGAACTCAGAGATCATGAATCATGCAATTATTCAGGGATTATATAAGCACAATCTCAACTCAAACATCAATGTATAACTAATCTACTGTCGTGGTATCAATTACTTTATCTAGCAACCTAAGTGTCTAAACTGTTATTTGAACTTAGAATTGTAAATAAGCATTAATGAGCAGGTTCAATATGTTCACGGACAATCCGCTCATCTATGTTCTTTTCAAGCAACCTATAACACTTTTGATGAATATATTAAACCTAAGATCAGAAATTAGGTAGCTAATCTAATTCCAGCAGTGATATCAACAATAAATGAAGATATAATAAGATGATTCTCTATCTATGCCTAATTCATTGACTCATAAATTCCTTTGAAAACCCTAAACCTAACTATGGATCTACTCAGACATAGAAGCAGAGAAATCACAAAGGGAATAAGAAGAACTCATAATCAACAGAATAGAAATCCAAAAGGGTTTAGAAATCTTCTCAAGAGATGTAGAGTCAGAGATTCCTCTCCCAAAGCAATATGTCAGAATAGAAAATAAAGCGTAACCTAAACAATGGCCAAAAAACGAAAATATAAACCAAAAAGGGAAGCAAACCAAAAATATTTTTTTGCATTTTGGATAAAATAGTGCTGGATCGATGGATCTAGGGGTGGATCAATCCATCCAGAGATGGAACGATCGATCTGGTGTCTTCTGATCGATCTGAAATGATCAGTAAATTCTTTTGGAGGTTGACTCGATCGTCCAAGTGTGGATCGATCGATCTAGAGTCAAACGATCGATCTGGTGTCTTCTGATCGATCTGAAACAATCCGTAAATTTGGCAGCAACTTTGATCAAGCGATCCAAGGTTGGATCGATCTGACTGGACTGCTTTCACAAATATCGCCATAACGTTTGATCGCACTGTTGGATTGACTTCATACCACTTCCAAATGAAAGCTAACCCCCATGGCTATTTTGTGTCAAAATGTCACAAACATTAGTTTATGGGAAGTCTTTCATCGGATGGTAAACTTCTGAGGTTTCAGCATGATCTTTCATCTCCAAATCCGTGTTTTCATCTCAAAACGACTTAAAACCTGTAAAGAGTCGATAGAGGACTAAAAGACTCTGAAGAAGCATGTAAATAAGTAAAAGACTCTAAAAATCATGTGTAAAAACCGGCATATATCACCAAACCTAAGAAAACTTGATGCAAGTCACGACTATGGACGGTTCTGATTCTGCCAAAATCAATCGACAGGCACCTGGCCATGTCGGTCGACATGCACAGCCCCATGACGGAATTTATCTCTGAAAACTGCCAAAGTTGGAAGACATTGGAAGTTTTGCTGTACCTTGTTCCATTATTGGAGTTAAATTCACTGATTCACTTTGTGATACTGGGGCTAGTATCAATATCATGTCCAATAGAGATTATATTGGCTGATGCTTCTCTGAAAAAATCCATGGGTTTTATTAAGAATCTGAGAGTTCAAGTTGGTGATTGTCTGCTTCCCTGTGATTTCTATGTTTTTGAGATGGATATGGGTTCTGATATGCCACTGATTTTGGGTAGACCATTCCTTGCTACTGATTGAGCTATGTTTGATTTGCTAAGTAGCAGGATTTCTCTGAGGCATGTTGATCCTGATGTGTTTTTGATAACACCACATTATGCATGTTTTTACCACCCTTTTTATAGTGTTTTCATATAAAGTTTTATCCATTGTTCATACCATTTTATACATTTCTCCTTCATATAGGATGTTTAGTGTTTTTGTATAAGCATTGCATGCATTTTTCATACTTAGGTCTTATCAGGTGGTTATGGAGCTTACGGGGCATACTTGGGTCTTTGACTTGAGCAGTGAAGCCTCATGAACTCAAGTGAAGCTTGCAGAGAAGACAGACTGCCCACTCAAGTGCCTACTCGAGACACCACTCTTCACAGGCTGACCACACCACTCGACTGGACCACTCGACTGCTAGGTCAAGTGGGCCATTTTCTCTCTTTTCCCTTAAAACTCGGATTTATATTTAAGACTTGATATAAAAGATCCTGATTAACCTAATGTCAAGGGTACGCTGCATTTTATCATCTTAACCTAGTTTTACACTTTCTCTCTCTAGTTCATCTTTTGTTCTTGAGACTTATCAGATTCTGTGATTTTGTAACTTGCATAACTTTTTATATAATTCGTATTTGTGTTTGATTCCTTCTACAAAGTTGTCCATCGTCCCTCTCTTATTACATATGTCAATTTCAGAGGTTTCTGGGTTTGAGCAATTTTACATGAAATCCGTGTGTGAGTAGTTAGATTAGGGTTATTAGGGGTGGATTAGGCTTGTGATGTTCTTGATCGCTTTGGGTGTCTAAGTTTGTTTGCCAATTCGTTTTTTTCCCTCTTGGGTGAGTGATTTTAATGCTTGTTCTTTTCTGGCCAGTTAGGGCATGATTTTAGATGGTCTCATGAGTACGACCCATGCCTTGAGCTATTAGATAAACTTTTTCCGGGGTTTAGAGTACAATGGTGTGAGGATGGATGCATCAGACATTGATTTATGTCACGACTCCACCTATTTACCTTTTATGAAGTCTTCTCGACTTGAGTAGGCTGAATCTTCATGCCTGATCCGACTCCTCGCATTATGCTAACTGGGTTGGGTCATGAGGCTCCTTACCACGAACCAAGGATTGAGCTGGCTATGAAGTCTATTGTTTAGGGAATCCTTTATTGATTGAGCATGTTAGCACCTAGGACTTTATAGAGCTTTCACTAGTTAGTTGATTCACCCCTATGATCCTTATAGTTTTAATATCACTTGTCTCACCAGTTTAGAGTCGTTTGAGTAATAGTTACGTAGTTGAATACGCCCACTCAACCATACCACTCGAGTGGACCAGTCGAGTGGCCTAGTCTGTTTTAAGTTTTCTCTGTTTTTGGTGTCTCTGGCTACTTACTAAAGTGTGACAGCCTTTGAGCTTAGTTTTTAGTTTGATCTTGTATTTTTCTTTCACGTAGGTTGTTAGACATCACCAAACAAATTCCATATTTGGCTTGAATCTATGGTTAATGAACACATTATTTTTGCTTAGTGCTATTCACCCAATGGATTGACTCATATCTATACTATGATTTATTGAAAAACCTGTGGTTTCTTCTCTGTACTTAGATTTGATTGCTTTGCTGTCTGGCTTTGCATACTAGGCAAAAAGACTAGTTTCAATTTGGCATCGTTGCCATTTGGGTGTTTTTAGTATTCCAATTAAGATCTCATTGCTTTTGAGATACAGTTCCTTTAAATTTTTATTTTGATACTCACTTCGGTACACTTTGTCTCTCGCAGGTACCACTCAGATTGACCCTCAATTCGAGCCCTCTACTCGAGCGTACCACCATTCCCAATGGCAGGGTCAAAAGGTGCTCACGAGACCCCAACTCATCAAACACACATAGGCGACATAGCACCACCACTTGTGAGTGATGACTTCGAGATTATGAGAGGTGTCATAACTATGGTTCAAGACAACATATTCCTTGGAGGCGAGCAGATGACCCCATATCACATCTTGGTTAGTTTGAGAGGATAAGGAGCCTCACAAAGATTCAAGGAATCACTGAAGATGGTTTCAGATTGAGACTTTTTCTATTCTCATTAGGAGCAAAATCAGCCAACTGGGAAGCCAATCTTCAGCCAGGCTCCATAACAACCTGGGATTGCTGCAAGAGGTCTTTCCTTACCAAGTTCTTTTCCTACCAAAGAACATCAATGTTTTGCCAAGAAATATCCAAGTTTCACCAGCATAAAGGTGAAACACTATCAGACGCCTGGGAAAGATTCAAAGGCTACACAAGGCAATGTCCACACCACGATTTTGCCAAAGAGTCCCTGCTCTGCATTCTATACAGAGGAGTACTCCCAATGGTCCGAATATGCCTCGACACTGCAAGCAAAGGAAATTTCCTTAATGCCGCTGTACAAGATGGATGGGAGTTGGTGGAGAATTTGGCTAGATCAGACAGCATTTCCAATGAGGAACATGAGCAGAATATTAGAGACTTGAAAACGTCTGATGAAGGAGCCAGAGCTGAAATCAAGATACTTACAGAGAAGTTTGATATGATGTTGATTCACACTCAGAAGATTCAGTAACAGGCTACACCCGATCTGGATATCAAGTTATTGTTACATCAACTCGTCCGTAGTCAGGAACACACTACTAATGAATTGCAATCCAACGCTCTAGACGTCAATGACAAACTTCTTGACATCACACAGCAGATCAACACCCTCCACTCTAAAGTTCATCACCTAGAGAATAGTCAGATCAGTCATACACAACCCTCAACAGAAAACGCCCATGCTATCACCTTGAGGAGTGGCAGACAGTTACCACCAAGAGAGCCTGCAAAGAACACTAAAGACAGTGAGGATCAGGGTGGGGAGGATCTCCTTCAGGAAGAATTGCAACCTGAAGAAGATGCAGAAGAGAGCCCAGTCGACCATACCACTCGAGTAGGTGGTCGAGTGGCTGCGAGCTCAGAAATTTTTTTTGTACAGCCTAAAGGGAAAGACAAATTTTCTGAATCATCTTCCTATGTACCTCGTTTGCCTTTCCCAGGAAGGAATAAGAAGCAGCAGGCAGTTAAGTACAAGAAGCTATTCGAGAAACATCTGAAGGACGTTGAACTTCATATACCCCTGTTGGATGCTTTGATGCTAATATCCTCAGCCCAGAAATATATCCAAGATATGGTTATCGAAAAGACCAAGGAAGCACAAAGTATGGTACTCCTCACTCATGAATGCAGTGGTATCATCCAGCAAAAAGTCATATGCAGAGAAAAGCTCCAAGGACCAGGCTCTTTTAATCTGCCATGCTCAATTAGACCCCTTAGCTTCAAAATTGTCTCTGTGACTTAGGAGCTTTGGTGAGTCTCATGCCACAATCACTAGCACAGCGATTAGGATTCACAAAATTTTCCCCTAGCAGAATCTCCTTAGTCTTAGCAGACAGATCTGTTAGGCAACCACATGGCCTGTTGGAGGATTTGCCAGTTAAGTATGCTATTGATATACTCATATTTTTGCCTATATTTCATATGTTTTTGGCAGGGAAATCACAACGAAACAAGAGATTATTAAAGCTTTATGGCCACATTCCACCATTTACACTTCCCAAAGATATTTGGGAGTTTTGGAGCAAAAAAGACCCAAAGGCAAGCAAAACACGTTTCAAGGCAGTTTTGGAGCATCAGATGTTGGACAACATTGGAAGACCTTCCCATGAGCCAATTTTGGATTTTTCTATATCCATGAAAATCTAGAAGAGTCAAGATTCACCTTGGACAAGAATAGAAGCAATCCATTCAGCCGTTTGGAAGATGCACCCTGAAGAGTGAAGACATTACCACCTCGGTCAAAAGACCCGTGACCGAGGTTAGCCCTCTTGAAGACCTTGGACACTACCCCTAGTGACCGGTGCCAACTTACTCCGACCTAAGGACCTCATCCCATGACCAGGTTCGGCCCATTGCCTCCACACTTATCAGATTGACGTAGTTTTGGATGCCTCTTGAACTAATCTCATGGAAGAGCCTATATAAACCATTCTTAGGGTTTTGGAAACCCTAAACGAAGGGACAGCCACCCACAAGGAACGTCCCTAGGAGTTAGACAAGGAGATTGTCGACCTAATTTTGCCTTTACCACCGCCGCTTCATCCTCCTTCGTCGCCTCAACCTAGAAGACCATCTCCTTGAAGTTTCATCTATTGTTCTTCATTGTTTCTCCTTTTTACCCTTTTTCTTGCTATTGGGGAGACGAGATCTCATCTGTGACATCTAGAGAAGTTGCCTTTGAACCCCCTTTGATATATTGAACAGTTTATTTGATCTTTTCCATGATGTCTATTGCGTTTCTTTACACCATGAGCGAGTAGTTCTTTTGTTGGGTTTGATGGGGTAATATCTTAGGAAAACATGGTTGCATTTATTTAGGTTGTTAGATCCGATTTTCATCTAGACTATGAGTTCTCTTGGGATATCTTTTACTTAATGCATGTTGCTTGACTTGATCACCAAGCACTGATTTAGGAGATTAGGAGCGCTATCCGCGTAAACCTACTTCTCGGAACTAGTATTACCAAAGCCTCGTTTTATAACCTGCGATAGTTGAGTTATAGGACTTTGTGAACATATCAAACTTTTTTATACGGCTGGTCTAAGCATATTGTTACCTGCGTTGAGAACCAGGGTGTGGTGACTTAAGATGCCTCTGTCATGAACTATGGCTTGGATGTGTATCCGTGTTCGTAGTTGAGAACCATTGATGAAAACCTAGTAGTTAGATCTATCCCCTACTTGTTAGAAAGCATGGAAACTTTAGATAAACCCGAGACGCCCAACCTCTTAATCATATAGCTTACAAATCAATCATTCAATTTGCTTTCATTCATTCATTTGCATTCACTCATTAGAAAACCCAAAACCAAACCCCTTATTGCATTGTCTTAGTTAGATATCTTTGCTTGAATTCAATCCGCGTACTTGTTACTCTCTGTGGGCTCGATACCTTTAGTACTACTACTGATTTGCTGTGCACTTGCAGTTCATTCATTGTGTGGTTTCTTTGAGGATAACTTACGACACATCAGCTACAGAGGTTGAAGAAAAGGATGTCAACTACATCAATGTAACTGGATATTAGCAAACGAGATATGGATACACACTAAGGCATGAGTACCAACAGCTCTATCCGATTAATAATTTCACCAAGAACTATGAATCTTCATCTCACCAGATGCCTCCTCCAAACACTAAAGAAAGTGAGATTAAGTTTATGTTGGAACAGATACTCGAGGGTCAGCAGAACATCGAATTTGATTTTAATGGGAAGATTAATGCTTTGTACACTGACTTGAATGGAAAATTTGAAGCTTTGGAAAGCCATGTGAAGAAGCTAGATATTGAAATTTTCCAATCAGCTAGTTCTTCAAGAGGATCTGATAAATAACATCATCCACCATGCCATGTTGTTTCTTCGAGTAGTGGGATACAACTAGAGCCTGTTGTGAAGAAAGGATTGTCATCTAAGGACACCATAGATCTAGAAGAAGTGGAAGATGATGTGATTTTAGAGGAAATTTTTTCCATGTCGACCGACGCGCAATCACCATGTCGGTCGACATGGGCAGGAATACTGGCGATAGTATCTATCCACGTCGATCGACACACATCTTGTGTCGGTCGACACAAGGACAGCAGCAGTCCAGTTTCACCTGAAACAGCTCCACAACCTGATAAGAGGGTTTAAAAGCCAAAGGTACCATATCCTATGACCCCAAGGAAGTCTAAGCAAGAGAGGGAGGAAGCCAAATGCAAGGCAATGATGAATAAGGTTATTGTTGAATTTCCTCAAGTTGATGAAGTTAACCTTAGACTTCCACTCAAGAGGTATGTTAAGAGAATGGTTATAAATGGTGTGAGTCCTGAGGAAGGAGCTTTGCTTATCAGAGACATTAGTGCGATTTGCTTGAACAAGATCCCACAGAAGAGGAAAGGAAAGCAGAAGGAAGTGATTGTCTCTGAACAAGTTAGTGCCATGATTGAGAGTAGGAATATAGAGAAGCTACCTGACCCAGGAAGTTTTGTGCTTGATTGCTCAATCTCAATAGAAGTATTTTCTCATTCTCTTTGTGATATGGGGTCAACTATCAACTTGATACCTCACTCTGTTGCTGTTAGAGTTCGGATGACTGCTTTAAAGCCAACAAAGATCATTATTGTCTTGGCTGATAGGTCCAAGAGGATTCCAGAAGGTGTCTTAGAAGATATTCCAGTGAAAATTGGAGATTGTTTGATTCCCACAGATTTTCTGATGTTGAAATATGAGGAAGAACCGGAGGATCCTCTCATTTTGGGAAGACCTTTCTTGGCTACAGCTTGTGATCTCATTGATGTAAGAGGAAGCAAGATAGCTTTGAATTGGGGTGATAAGGTGATGAACTTTGATATGGACAAGCTGAGAAAAACACCCACCATTGATGGTCAATCATTCTCTGTAAAAACCTCCAAAGACATTACTGCTGGGTATGTCAAAGAGGTGGGTCCTAATGAGCAAGTGAATAAGCAAGCTTCAGAGCTTGAGGATTGGAGTGCTGATCATATCTTAAAGACTAGGCTGCAAACGAGGTTGTACAAACTAGAATATTGCTAGAGGATGATGTTTATATGATGGAAACAAGGATTGCAGAGAGGAATTTCAGAAGACGTGCAGATATCCAAGTTATGCCTTTGTGTCGATCGACACCACCAACTCGTGTTGGTCGACACACTCCACCAGTTGATCCGAAATTGTCTAAAACTTCTGGTTTTGAGGATGATATCAATGCTACAAGTCTGAGAGCTGTTGCCAAACAGAAACCTCCAGATCCCATACTTCATTCATCCTGGGAAAAGTAAAGGTACACACTTTCTAAGCCCAAATCATCTAAGATCATTAATAAGATTTTTCAAAATACAAAAACTATTTTGCAGTTAACCAAGCCACGAGATTCTCGTAGAGCGCTTGTTTCTCCTTTTGATGATTTTGCAGGAAAAAGAAGTGTCCCACCAAGACTAATGTCCCATCCGGCTGATGGTCCTCATTACCTTGGTCGTCTTCATGCACCTAATTCTTACAGTCCACCATGGATGAAGCAATGTCTTTCCGAGAGACATTCAGTGCCACTCATTCGTCCACCAGATATCCGTACTTCGGTCAAGTTAAGCTAATAACTTTACAAAACAAGCGCTTAGTGGGAGGCAACCCACTTGTAACTTTTTCTTTTTCTTTTTCTTTTTCTTTTTGAGTCATTTTTCTTCTTGCTTTTGAGTCAATTTTTCTTTTTCTTTTTATTTTCATTGGATTATGTTTGAACTTGTTTTGTAATCATATTATCTTGTTATTTGACGTGATTTGGAGCTCTTAAATCAGGATTTAATGTCAGAAAACAGACTGAATGACCAATAGATTGGTGTGAGACTTCATTGTACGATCTTCACACTCATGTCAACCGACACACGATCTGCAAATTACTGTGAGTCACCTTGGTACACAGACATGGCAAATTACAAAGCCACTGGTTACCAACCTCTACACCTTGTTCTCACCATAGGAAAAAGCTGTATAGAGATGCAGGACACTATTTCTGGGACGCGCCCTATCTTTACAAGGGAGGTCCTGACAGTTTATTTAGGAGATGTATTGGAGATGACAAAGTACATGGAGTGCTTGAACATTACCATGGTTCTTCCTATGGTGGACATTTTGTTATTTTCAACACCACACATAAAATTCTTCAAGCAGGTTTATGGTGGCCAACAATGTTCAAAGATACAAAAAACTTCATTGCTCAGTGCGATGCATGCCAGAGAATGGGCAACATTAGTAGGAGGAATGAGATGCCACAAATCCCAATCCTGGAAGTGGAAGTTTTTGACTGCTCGGGGATAGATTTCATGGGACCTTTCAACCCACCATCTCATGGCAACAACCATATCTTGGTAGCTGTTGATTATGTCTCCAAATGGGTGGAAGCGATAGCATCTCCGACCAATGATGCGAAAGTAGTTTTGGAAATAAGTGATGGTGGTTGTAATAAGTGATGGTGGTTCCCATTTCATCAACAAGCAGTTTGAGAGCCTACTAAGGAAACATTAAGTGAAGCATAAAACCGCAACACCTTACCACCCTCAGACCAGTTGTCAAGTTGAAGTCTCCAACAAGCAGATTAAAGCTATTTTGGCTAGAGTAGTGGGAACTTCCAAGAGGGACTGGGCAACTAAACTTGATGAAGCTTTGTGGGCCTACAGAGCAGCATACAAAACTCCTATAGGCAGGACTCCTTTTCAACTCCTATATGGTAAATCTTGCCATATGCCTGTGGAGATAGAATACAGGGCCCTCTGGGCCACCAAACTGCTGAATTTTGACATCAGTTCCGCCCAAGACAAAAGAAGAACTACTCTGCATGAGTTAGAAGAGATAAGACTTGATGCATATGAAAGCTCAAAGGTGTATAAGGAAAGGACCAAAGCTTTTCATGACAAAAGGATCACACCTAAAGCAAGGATCACACCTAAAGCTTTCACAGTAGGAGACCAAGTCCTCTTGTTTAACTCCAGGCTAAAACTTATTCCTGGAAAGTTGAAGTCAAGATGGACAGGCCCATCCCACATCAAAGAAGTTCTACCCTATGGAGCTGTCACTTTGCTTGACTCTGAAGGCAAAGAATTCACAGTGAATGGTCAAAGAGTCAAGCCATACATAGCAGATCAAGGTATACCAGGAGACACCTTAATAGATGAGGGTGATCCTGATAAAGCCTAAGGTATGAAAGTCAAGCTAAGGGACTCTAAACAAGCTCACATGGAAGGAAGTTCCATGTTTATCAATGTATATATTTTAATTTTTCTTAATACTTTGATGTTTTCACCTTTCTATTTAGAGTTTTGATGTTTCAGAGAGGCTAACTAGGCCAAGTCAAGGATTTCAGACCAAGCACCACGTCACTCGACCACACCACTCGACCTGGTGGTCGAGTGGACCAGGTTTATCTGAAAAATCTCATGCAATCCAAGCTTCGAATCCAAGCCGTCTAGCTCATCTTATCCACCCCTTCGTCAAAGCCTACTCAACCTACGAAGTCCACTCGACCTACGAAGTCCACTCGACCTACTGTACTCGAGTGTTTCAAAATTACTCATCTTTATCCCATATCATCTTTATCCCAGCTAGGATCTTCCAACTTTTCTTGTACCACTACTTCTTGCTTAGTGATCACCTTACACTCATAAATTTTAACAGATGCATTCCTCTTCTCTTGAATTTTCTTCAAGGCCTTTTTTCTTAAACCACTCTTAATTGGTCTTAATGATTGCACAACTTCATCCCAAGTCATTTTAGCTTCAAGCGCTAATATCTCTTCCTCAAGCATAATGGCATACTCCATCTCTATCTCAGCTTTGAGCCTTCCTAGGAAAAGGCTTGTCATCATAGCATGAAGATGGAGAGCTGGTGCTGTGCTTACTGCATATAGAGTAGCATGTTCCTTAGGATTTTGAACAGCTTTTCCAAGAAGTTGGCATGTGGTCTCTGTAGATGGCTGATGCAGCACTAGACTCAACAAACTTCAGTCTGATATTGACAACCTATATCTTATGATTCAGATCATCATAAGAGCATGCAATACGGGTCCTGAGTTCAGCGAACCTGTTTGACGTTTCTTGAGTAGCAGTACTCTGACCTTGAAGTAGCTGGAGTAAGAGAGGCTTAAGATCACTATCAGCTTGTGGAGCAGTTCTTGGAGCAAATCCAGGTGGATTGGCTGGAGTTGTTGGCACAAAAGGCTTGTTCTAGCCTTGGTTCTGAGTTGGGTATACTTGATCCTCAGGGTTTGCTACATTGGGATTCCAATGGGAGAGATTTTGGATTGTTATTATAGTTACTGTACCCTTTATTGAAGCCAGCTTGATTCTGTATGTACAAAATCTCTTCAACGTGATCATTTTCTTTTACTTGAGCCTGACTGGAAGATGCTTCACCCACAAAGTCAACAGATTTCTACTGTGCGAGGATGAGCTTATCAATCTTGTCACTGAGAGATTGAATCACTTGCTTGTTTGTATTAGCAGAAGAGGAGGGTCCTCTAATGGATCTATCAAATTCTTCACTGTAGTTGCCATCAGAGTTTGCCAAGTTCTCCACTAGTTCCCAAGCAGTCACCACATCTCTGTTGAGAAAGTTGTCATTGCTGGCAGTATCTAGCAACATCCTTATTTTAGGGATTTCTCCTCTGTATAGTGTACTGAGTAGAGATTCTTTGGTGAAGCCATAATGAGGACACTGAGTTGTGTACTGCTTGAAACGCTCCCATGCTTCAGAGAAGCTTTTATTGTTTCTCTGAGTGAAACAAGAGATATCATTCTTGAGCTTAGCTTTCCTGGAGTTGGAGAAGAACTTAAGAGGAAGGATTTCTTACAGTCATCCCAGGTTGTTATAGAACCCTGAGGCAGTGCTCTTTCCTAGTGTGAAGCTTTGTCACCCAGAGAGAAAGGGAACAAGCGAAGTTTGAAACCATCTTCAGAGATCACATTCCTCTTGGTCAGCTCACAAAGTCTATCAAACTGATCCAGATGTTGAAGCGGATTTTCCATAGGGAGTCCATGGAATTTGTGGTTCTGGACCATGGAGATGAGACCCGTCTTGATCTCGAAGTTGTTGTTTGTGACAGGGGGAGCCACAATCCCTTGCCTTTGGGAGTGAGTGCTTGGAGAATCTCCTGCTCCAATCACCCTAGGCTGATGAACTTCCATGACCACATGTGTCTCTTGGTGAACTTGAGTAGGAGTAACAGGTGTAGGTGTAGGTGTACCCAGACGAGTGTGTATGTTGGTTCGGTGAATGTGATCCAAATACTAGATTAGATTGTGGTACTCTTGAGATCTCATTTGCATTCAGAGAGTGATGACTCGATCGAGTACTCAAATGAGAAGGTCTAGTGGGGGTCGAGTGCTACATTACCTAATGCAAAACAGAAAAAATTTCAAAACTCCATCAGTAACTGGATCTTAAAAGTAACAGACTTGATCTAGTAAGCCTTAAACTACTAATTGTGCAGACAAAAACACTCAAAACTGGCAACAGCGCCAAATTGAAACTAGTATTTTGCTTATCTAAGCAAAGAGTGGAAGCAAAAACTATCATACTAAGCACAGTGAGATAAACACAATTTTATCAATGGAAGTATAATGGTAAGGAGTGTGTAACTTATCGAACCAATCAAGAGTTCTACAACAACTAGTACATAATCAAAGCAAACTATTCAAGTAATTTATCAAAAAAGGGGTTGGTTTACTAACAAGCTAAATTAACTACTATGATAACCCTAAATGATACGAGAGATGCCAAAGTCTGTCACATTTTTAACACATCGTGGAACTAAACAAGCAAAAAACACACAAACTAGGACTACTCGACCACACTGATCGAGTGGTGAGGTCGAGTGCTACAGTAAAGTTATGAAATCACTAGATTAAACAATTACTAAGGACGATTAAGACTATGGGAAAGCAATAGGGACTTCAGGGATGGAATCATGGGTTTGGAAATATTCTATACTACTATGGGTATCAATAAAACTGGTATCACAGGACTTCCCTAGACAACATACATCATTTCCAGCTCAATCCATGGGTCGTGGTAGAGAGCCTCAAGATCCAACCCTGTCAGCATAGTGTGAGTTGATCGGATCAGGCATAAAGGGTCAGTCTGTTAATGTCAAAGAGGATTCATAACAAGTGAGTAAGCTAAGTCGTGACGTAAATCAACATCTGATGCATCAGCCCTAACGCTATTGTATCATAGTCCCTGGAAAAAGTAAATCTGATGACTCAAGGCAAGGGTCGTGCTCATGAAATAACCTAAGATCATGTTCTCCTTTATCAAGGGAGAACAAGCATTAAAATCACTCACCCAAGAGGGAATCAAAACTGAGTGATGATCAATCAATCGAACCCATAGCAATACAGAATGAAACTAGCTTATTCCACCCCCAAAAACTCTATGTAAAACTACTCACTCACCATGATCATAACTTTGGCCCAAAACCCAGAAATATCTAAAAGAGACATATGTGAGATCAGATGAGAAAGAGTGAAGAAAAAATAAATTGCAAGTACTAATTTTATTGAAAGTTATCAAAGTTATAAAGTTTCTGAAAATGAAGAACAAGAGAGAGAAGCTAAGATAAACCTAGAGATTATACTAAAAGTGGTGATTCTACTTGATACTCCTTGTTCCCTGATGTTAACCTAATCAGGCCATTTTATACTAAGTGAAGAAACAACTTTTAACAAAAATCCGATTTTTAAGGAAAAATATAAGAGGAATGCCCACTCGACCAAGCAGTCGACTGGGCCTGTGGTGAGTGCTCACTCGAGTGAGCCTGTGGTGAGTGTTCACTCGAGTGCCTGGTTGAGTGGGCATGTGGTGAGTTCTAACTCGAGTGCCTGGTCGAGTGAGCAGTCGAGTCAGCTGTCTACTCTGAAAATCTTCACTCGAGTCCATAGAACTTCACTTTAAATTCTCTTTAGTCTAGCATCTTGATCTAAACTTTACTTCATGAGCCCGAAGTCCAAGTATGCTCCAAAAAACTCCATAAGAACCTGATCAGACCTCAAATATGCAAAATGCATGCAATGCCTATACAAAACACTAAACATCCTATACGAAGGATAAATGCATAAAATGGTATGAACAATGGCTAAAATCTAAACTAAGGCATGATAAAAGGGTGGTAAAAACGTGCATAATATGGTGTTATCAAAATGTACCCTTAAAATCGGCCAATTACAATTTTTGACAGATTTTATCGTCCTTAAGCTGGAAACAGAACCTAGTGACCCAATTATCCTTGGTAGACCATTCCTCGCTACTGCGGTAGCGATAATCAACGTGCCAAAAGGCATAATAAATCTTCACCTTAGTGACCTTGTTAGGAAGTTCGATTTAGACAAAATGATAAAAAGGCCTATGATAGAGGATCAAACTTTCTATGTTGACACAATTGATGAGATCACCCAAGAGATGATGCATGAAATACATTCTGAGGCTCCTCTTGAAATCACACTAATTCAGCCCGAAAATGAATATGGCTATAGCAGGATGGGGACGACCGGATTTGCCCGAATACTCTATCCCACAGATTAAATAAAGCGAGTTTCCTTTCCTGATCTTGAAGAAATTGACAGGGGTCAAATATAACCCTAGAACTACTCTCTCAATTTAAGAGATCAATTGCAACACTTAGGGATCAAATCCACAATGACTCTGAAAACTCACACAATAGATGGAACAGATTCGAGTTAAGTGATATGTCATGTATTTTATGGTTTTATGACATGATATATGTATTCATTTTAGAGTCTTTTGTATATATATATTGAGTCTTATTAGGTACAAACACGGATTGGACCCTGATGAGCACTTTGGAGCTTTTGGAGGCCTATAGCTGAGCAAATCAACAAGGAGACATACATTGATGTCCATGTCAACCCACAGGTCTTTCCTGTGTTGGTCGACACAACCACGACTTGAATGATGCCTTCGGGTTTTATCAAGTTTCAAGAATTGCAACTTTGCCCCAGAAGTTTCTAAAGTTTATACTTCATGCCGAATCGTGTTTTTAGGTTAAACTATGTTTTAGAAGTCCCAGAGACTACGTTTTGTGATTCTCTAAGTTTTTATTATTCAAGTTTCATTGTAAGTTTGAAGCATGTTCTGGAGAGAAGATTCAGATCTCAAACTTTGTAGAAAGAAGAATTCTGAACTCCCTTATTGATGCGTTCCTGGTTGGCCCTAACAATGCAAGTCAAGGAATGAACAATAACAAGAAGGCAATGGATTACCAAGGAACAAGAAGAAACCGAAAACTGAATCTTGGAACAAGAAGAAACTGAAAACTGAATCTTGGAACAAGAAGAAACCGGAAACAGAATCTTGGAACAAAAAGAAACCGGAAACTAAAGCATGGAAGTCCAGGATCATTGCAACTCATGCATAAAAAGGCTATTCCGCATCATTTTGTGGCGATATTCGATCCGTTAAATGGCAATGTGCTTGTTAATCAGGTCTTGCAACCCATCACATTGATCTGACCCTCTCGTAGTCGAAATTGGGAAGTGTTTCCTCACGAGGAACGCATCATGTGGTATCAGAGCTGCATTGAGAGTTAAGGGATTTTTTGGTGTTATTGTTTCAATTTTCATAAATCGAATACTGGTGCTAAAATCGTGAAATCAATTGGATCTGAACCTAGATTGAGTCTTGTATTTGTTAAAATTGATTTGAGAATTGTTAGAGTTGATTTGATAATTTTTTTGGGATCAATCTTATAAGACAGTCGCGATTAGGGTTTATCAGAATTTGATAAGTCATTTTTGTGTTCTTGTTATTTTCGATTGTTTTCCTTTCCAAAGAACGTTTTACTGTTGTAGTTTGTGTTAATCTTTCAGTTACCATGTCAGAAGAAGTGGAGTCAAGCAACAAGCATGATCAATACCCTCACTTAAAACCTTCAAAGCCATGATGAATGAAAAGATCGGCATGTGATGCATGCTAAGTGAAGAAATCGTACCGGTGCTTGCCGATGTCATGTCTAACAATCCAAGGAATGCTCAAGATCGACATCATGAAGGAAACATAGATCCTTAAACACAAGGCGTCAACAATGGTCGGGGTATTACAACAAGAAGACCATCTCCGGGAATTACCTCGTGAGCACCGAGATTGAGACTCCGAGGCGTACTATAGCCAATCCTCTCGAAGCAATTCTAGAAGACACAGGAGATATCGTGAAGACCAGAGACCACCTCAAGACAGTTTTGGAAGCTTAAAGCTACGCATCCCTCTGTTCCAAGGGAAAAGTGATCCTGATGTATATCTCCAGTGGGAAAAGAAAATCGAAATGTTTTTCGATTACCAATACTACATGGAGGCGAACAAGGTCAAAGCAGCAAGTACCAAGTTCAGTGATTATGCGCTTTGTTGGTGGGATCAACTCATTACGTCTCAAAGAAGAAACTTTGAGCCAACAGTGGACACTTGGGCTGAAATGAAAGTGATCATGCGACGACGGTTTATTCCTAGTTACTACCATCGGGAGCTTCACAACCAACTTAGGAAGCTTCTGCAAGGCACAAGGAATGTGGAAACCTATTACCAAGAATTGGAAGCTCTATTGATCAAGGCAGATGTTCGTGAAGATCGAGAAGCTACCATGTCTTGATTTCTTGGTGGATTACAACGTGAAATACAAGACCGATTGGAAATGCAGTTTCATGTTGATCTACAAGAAATGTTACATCAAGCCATCTTGATTGAGCAACAATTGACAAGAAGAAGTTCTACACGAACTTATCATGGAAGCTCATCTCTTACGAGAAATTTGGGAAAGGATGAAAGGATGAGGATACCAGCTAGTAGCAACCCATCTAATACTATGCGGATTGGGGCTAATCGTTTTGGAGCCCAACAAGAAAAGAAAGCCAAGGTGGCCACAAGAACTAGCAATATGAAGTGCTATAAATGTCATGGAATAGGACATTATGCAAATGAGTGCGTTAACAAACGAGTGATGATACTCAAAGGTGATGGGGAAGTAGAAACGGAAGAATAGGAAGGAGACACTAGGAAAAAAGAAGAAGAAGAGGAGAAGGAAGTGATCGAGTCTCCAGTTAAAGGAGAGCTACTTGTAGCTGTGCACACCTTAAGTCTCAAATCCAAAACCGAAGAACAGGCCCAACGAGTTAACTTGTTCCACACGCGATGTTATGTAAAGGGAAATGTGTGTAGTTTAATCATCGATGGTGGGAGTTGTACTAATGTGTCTAGTGAGACAATGGTGAAGAAGCTAGGATTGGAGATCAAGAAACATCCTATGCCTTATGACCTTCAGTGGATCAAGGAACAAGGAGAACTGAAAGTTTAGCATCAAGTGGAAGTACCCATATCCATTGGAAACTATGAAGATGAAGTTCTATGCGATATTTTGCCCATAGAGGCTGGTCATATATTACTTGGAAGACCCTGGCAGTCCGATCGAAGAGTGATACATGATGGTTACACCAATCGTCACACTTTCGAATTCAAAGGACATAAAACCACGCTCGTACCAATGACCCCTCATGAAGTTTATCTTGATCAAATACAACTCAAGCGAAAGAAGGGTCCAGGTAAGAAACCTACACTTTTTATGAATTGAAAAACATTGTATGATGATCCTTTTGACCCCAAACTTATATCAGTCCCAATGTTGTTGCTTGTTACACTAACCTTGAACCGGCAATACCGAGTGATTTACAAACTTTGCAGGCATTGTTCAAAGAAAGGCATGTCGAGATGGAAACCAAGCATCATCATAGAACAGGGCTACAAGACACTCAAGAGAATCGAAAGCAACATGTTATTTTCCCAAAGGAGCAAGCCTCACCAAATGACAAACATTTTGATTATGATGGCAAGAAGACTCTATTCGTCTTCAAGATCTTGGATGAGCACCAACTTGGAACTGCCCTTCATGTCCAAGCCGTTGACATCACTTACCATCCAGGCTTTTCTAAACTTTTCAAAATCACTCATAATGGTTTTAAGCAGATGATAGTACAACCTGGTCCGGTTATTGATTTACTTTGTACTAACATGGAAACACCTCCTTGCTTGTATAGCAAAAGAGAAAATTTAACTGGCAGGACTTCAAAGCTCCAATCACAGGGCACGGATTCGCCTAACGGGACAAAAGAACATCAAGGCTCCATACACAGCACATCAAGACTTCATGTGACCTCATCTAGTGGATGTTGCTTAAAGTGGAATGTTCTTAATAATTACTTCCGTAATATTAAGAATATTGATCAAGGAAAATTGGATCACCAGTTTGATCAGAGACTTATCCGGATCGCTCCCAACCATCAAGCTGAATTTCCATTGAAGATTTCCGATCACTCTTATTTTTCTTCCCCTTTTCATTTTGATTACGTGGTGAAAACTCAGTCTAACTTGAGGTTGTTTATGGCAGGATTAGCAGATTTGAGGACAAATGATTTTCAACCCCGGGAGGATGATGCGTTCCTGGTTGGCCCTAACAATGCAAGTCAAGGAATGGACAATAACAAGAAGGTAATGGACTACCAAGGAACAAGAAGAAACCGAAAACCAAATCTTGGAACAAGAAGAAACCAAAAACTGAATCTTGGAACAAAAAGAAACCGGAAACAGAATCTTAGAACAAAAATAAACCGGAAACTGAGGCATGGAAGTCCAGGAACATTGCAACTCATGCATAAGGTCCACAAGAAAGTGTGTCAAGGAGTGCATGGGAGTCACCAAGTATCCATGAGTTTCTTCCCGGCCAAAACGTTTCATCAAGACTTGCGAGTGTCCTTATCATACAAGGGTATTTAAGAGGATCACTTGGACCTTAAGGGTTGTATTCATGCCATATTGGTTGTGATACATGTCTAAGATGGATTAGGCTTTGGCCATATGATCCACTAGCACTCTTTTTCCCTTAGTTTTGTTTTGTCCCAATGGGTTTTCCGAACAAGGTTTTTAATGAGGCTTGTGGCTCATATGCTCATCTTTGCCAACCCTTAGTCCGATCCATTGCATGGCCTATCTTCATCTTTTGGTGTGGCCCATGATCTCTTATCTCTCTATCTTTAGTTTGAATTTGAACTTGTGTTTATTGCATGGTCTTTGAGTGTTCATGAGGCATGTCTCGTAACTCTCTTTCCCTTTATCGCTTTGTCTCTTCTCCTTCTCGCCTCCTCTCTTTTATATTGAGGCTGAGACTCATTGTAAACCTATGTATCTTTTTAATCCAGAACTCTTTCAACTATAGATCATTGTTCATCTTTTTTGTGTGATTCGAACTAGGAAAACTCTTAGGTCATTTCATGTGATTCGATTTACCAACCCGTCTCATAAAAAGGCTATTCCGCATCCTATTGTGGCGACATTCGATCCGTTAAACGGCAAGGTGCTTGTTAATCAGGTCTTGCAACCCATCACATTGATCTCACCCTCTCGTTTTCAAAATTGGGAATTTTTGAGTATTATTCAGACAATGATTTGTGTCTTCTTTTCTATGTCTAAGTAGTCACCTTGTTAGATCTAGGGTTTCAATAGGTTTATGATGGTTTGTTGAATTGGGCATAGACATGTTAGGTTATCTATAATGTTCTTCATCTAGATTTTATTATCACACTAGTCTTAAGACTGATCACCTTAATCCTGGTATCATAGGAATATTGGTAGGCGCGAGAGTGCTATTGATATCCTGACCCAATCTTAGATGAACAAACAGCCTTTTCGAAGAGAGAGTTGGTTTAGGAATTTTGTTAACATATCGTACCCGCTAATCATAGAGACTTTATTTATTGGTATTTTGCAAAGAGATTTGGTTTTTTTCTGTTTAGAGGATAGATGTTGTTGCAGCGAGAGTTGGATGAGATATCAAATTAGTGTTACGAGTTTAAGAACCGAACAAACAATTTAGTCCTAATTATAGAACTGCCCAATTCACATTCATGATTGTTCCCAGTGATTATCCCTAGGTCTGGTTCTTTGACCACTTGGAAGGACATCAATATAACTTTTCTCAATAACTTCTATGATGATGCTAAGACAGATGACTTGAGAGATTTGATCATTCAGTTCACTCAGGGACCTACAGAGACTTTTAAAGCTGCATGGTTGGGATTTAAGGGGTACCAAAAGATTATCCGAACCACGGTATTGATGAAGTCCAGCTCATAAGAACTTTCATTTGCGGAATTGATTAGAGGTATCATGTTGCTTTAGATGCTACTAGTAATGGTAACTTCAAGACTAGGACACCAGTGGAAGCTATGGAGTTGATTGAGAACTTGGCATCTAGTAATAGTTCCAAGAATGCTGATTATGAGAGGAAGAAGTTAGCTGCTGGATTGAACGATAGTCAGATGGCTGAAGTCAATGCAAAACTTGATACTGTGCACAACCTTCTAGTGAACAAGAAATCAGTTCACTTTGCTCAAAAGGTTGAAGTTTTTAAAGCTGAGGATGAAGCTAATGAAGAGGATGTGAACTATGCGAATGGTTCCGGTTTCAATGGCCAAAGGTTTGGCAATTCTCAAGGCAAGTTCAGAGGCTATAACATTCAGAGGAACAACTACGGGAACAACCAGAACTCCTCTGGATTTACGCCCAAGCCTGCAGTTAAGGAAACTCAGCGAAACAACAACAGTTTCACCAGGAACTATGAAAGTTCTCAGATGAAAGATCTACTTGATCAAATTCTTGAGGGACATCAGAAGATGACTCTAGGCTTCAATGGTAAGATTGATGCTCTCAATGCTAATCTGAATGGGAAGTATGACACATTGAACAACCATATCAAGAGGTTGGAATCCCTGTTTGCTCAATCTGCAGAGAACACTAAATGCCCTGATGGCATCTTACCTGGAAGAACTGATACAAATCCTAAGTATCAGTGTGGTGCTGTTATGTCCTGGGGAGATATGGTCAAGAGAGAGGTCAAAGAAGAGACTCTGGAGAAGTCTAAATCTCAGGAAAAAGTTGAAACTCTTATCACGGATCTCATGTCGATCGACACATGCATCCCATGTCGATCGACACCACCCCAATTTTCAGAAATTTTGATGCAAGTCACGACTAAGGCGGTCCTGACTCCACCTAAATTGATCGACAAGCAGCTGGACACGTCGGTCGACATGCTCAGCCATCCGATGAAATTTATCTCCAAAAATTTCCTAAGTTGGAGGATCTTGGGAGTTTTGTTGTCCCTTGTTCCATTGCTGGAGTTAGATTCACTGATTAAACTCTGTGATACTGGGTCTAGTATCAATCTGATGTCTAATGACATTGCAACAAGGTTGGGAATCATCAATATGAAGAGATCTTTAATTGAGATTACATTGGCTGATGCTTCAGTGAAGAACTCCATGGGTTTTGTTGAGAATCTGCAAGTTCAGGTTGGTGACTGTCTGCTTCCTTGTGAGTTCCATGTTGTTGAGACAGATATTGGTTCTGATATGTCTTTGATTTTGGAAAGGCCATTCCTTGCTACTGCTGGAGCTGTCTTTGATTTGCTGAGTAGCATGATATATCTGAGGCATGTTGATCTTGATGTGTTCTATGATGCTAATCTGGAAGGATATGTAATGTGGAGCCTTCAGGTTGTTGCTGAAGATGTTGACAAGGTTTGCCACCTAGAGGTGAATGAGGTTCACTCTAAGGAGTTCATTGCAAAGAATCCGAAAGCTGTGGTTAAGAAGAAGAAACCACAGAGAAATGCAGTGATTCAAGAGCCCCAGATGAATTTGACTCCTTTGAGACAAGTTGATGATATTATTGAGTATAAGCTTCAGTATGGAAGTGGTTCAAGACCATTTGCCAAGATTAGAGCTATCATTATCCCTGAGTTTAAGGGTAAAGGACAAGCCTTGCTGGATGAGATGATGCATATCGTTTTGAAACCCAAGATGCTTGACTTGAGAGAGAATGATCTCGGTTCAAAGGTTTCATCTTCATCACCTTCAGATTCATCCGGAGACATCTCATCCATCTGATTTCTGACAATGTCATGGTAATGACTAAAAATAAGCTCTTAGTGGGAGGTAACCCACCGGTAAGTCTGTAAATACGTTGTACTGTGTCTTGATTTTTCTTTGTTTTTGTTTTGTCTCAGGAACTAGACGTGCTTAATGACCAATTTGGAAAGATTGCTTATGGATTGGAGAAGCTTTACATAAATTTTCAACCAAAGAACACAAACTTTGTGTCCGTGTTGATCGACACGCACACCTTGTGTCGATCGACACAGACCTGAGGTTAGTATAAATACCTGATTTTCCATTTCTTCTCCACTTTATCTTTTCCAAAACTTGTAAATCGCTTCCTATATCACCCAAAAATTGCAAATCTTCTAGTTTTCACCAAATCACTCTATTTTTGTCTCTAAGTTCAAGAGAATTTGATTTCACATACTCCTCTATCATTCATTGTATCCATATCCAAGGTATGTTCTTCAAATTTCCATCCCTAAATCCAAAAATTTCAAGGTTTAGATTCTCACTTTTATAAATCATGTTTGGTCTTAATACTTGCTGATCTTAGTTGATTAGGTTAAATTTAGAAGGATTTAAGTGTAGATTGTTACTAATTTAGGTTGATTTGATAGAAAAGTCATAAATTTCTATGAATGAAACTTGAACTCATTTGACATGAAATTCGGAATTTGGAGTTGTTTAGGGTGATGGCTAGATGTTGGTATGATGATTTTGCTTAATCTTTGATGAAATTCCAATTTGAGATTGATTTACGTTGAATTTTCCGATTTCGGCACCGTGTCGATCAACACGGCATGCTCGTATAGGTCGACACGGGTAACCTGGATTTGGAATATTGCCTATTTTGGATTTGTTCTCTGGTTTTCTCTTTCAGGTGTAGGATGAACACTAGGGGAAAGAGTCCAAGGACATCAGGAGCACAAGGAGCGTCGAGCAGTCAATCTTCCCATGAAATTCCTTCTCTTCCTCCATGGCCTCATATGGAAGGAGACTAGTCTATCCCAAGGGTCAATTGGGAAGGAACTCCTAGAAAGGAGGTTCTCAGACATGAGTGCAAGTTTGTAGAGAACTTGAGACCAAGACTAGCACTACTCTGGCAGAGAACATGGCGATTGACTTCTAGACTTACTGGAGCAAGTTTGCAGATGGGGTTTACAATCGCAACTGTTCTACTCACTCCGACATCCAGCACCTTGTCCTTCGTTACGTGGTTCGAGTCATCTGGAACTTGCTTTTGTGCAAGATGGAGCCTAACAAGAGGAGGCAGACTGAGTTTTTGTTGATGTGCTACGCCATTCAGTCTGCCTCATCTTGGTAGGCTCCATCTTGCATAAAAGCGAGTTCGAGATGGCTCAAACCACGTAACGAAGGACATGGTGCCATCTATTTTCTGAGGAGTGAACTGAGCTGATGACGACGTAAACCTTGGTGCCATCTTTGCGCATCATTTGGTTAGTCTGAAGATCAGACTATTCACGGGAACGAGAGGGATCTTTGAGTCGGTTTGCAGCCTGTTGACTATTATTTCTCGTTTATGCGGTATCAGCACTGAGAGCATCAATGTGACATCTGACTGATGTGTTATAAATAAAGCATTTTTGTTGCATGCCAAGTGGATTAAGGTAGATTGGGTTTGCTGCTACCTTAGTGAGGGGACAGATTACTTGGTTAAGCTTCCATAGCAGAAGCTCACGCGTATCATGGGCAGTTAGGCTAACCTTCTCTTCCAGCCGCATCATACACTTCATCATTTTTCTCCCCAGACTCGCCGTCACAGAGGCACCTCTTCTCAGTCCGTCTCTACAGCAGCTGAGGATAATCCGGTTCCAGACCCGTCTGCACATCAGTTTGGACTTCCTGCTACTCCTCCTATCCATATGGAGACCGCGGTATTTCAGAGGTACGTTGTGGATAGTTTCCAGAGTGTCTTGAACACCATAGCTTCACTGTCTCGCTGTGGATGTGTTCGTCGCACCGATGCAGGTCCTGCTCAGCCCTGGCCTATCCCGATCCCCACTCCATCTCCGTCTCCAGACCCCGCTATGGAAGAGGATTAGTTTCCTCTTTTCTTTTTCTTTGAGACATTTTTATTTCTTACTTTTGATTTAGTTTTTGTTTCAATTTTTTGTTTCTAACTCCTATTAAGTATTGTTGAAACTAGTATGTTATTTTTTATCTTGCTATTTGACATGTATGGAGCTCTTAATCAGGATCTAATCTCAGAAACCAAGTTAATTGATTAGTTGAATGGTGTCAGTACTTCGGAAACACATAATCTTGCTCGTGTCGACCGACACGCAAGATGTTTGTCGGTTGACACACACACACCATCACAGGTCACAATTTTTCAAAACATAACAGTTCAATTTCTATTCAATATTTTTCCTTTTTATCACCTTCCTTAGAGATTAATTACACTAGGGACAGTTTAGTTTAAGTCTGGGGGAGGTAGTTACTAACTCTATTTAATATTTTGAGATTCAAAACCTTTGTTTTATTGAGTTAAAACTTGTCAAAAACAATGATGTTACCGAGGAATCAACCACACTTTACAGTAAGCTCTCATGTGACCATTTGATTATATCCTGACCTAAATCCGAGACTAATGGAAAACTGAATGGCCAGTTGAAACTTAGATTTTAGCCACTCTAAGCAAAGAAAGACAGCCAAGCAATCAACCGAAGCCTAGAGAGACCAAATACAGAGTTTCTAATCAATTTTAGTATAGTGGTAAGTGTTTAAGTAACTTTGCCGAACCAATCAAGATTGGTCTACAGAAACTAGCAGATTATTAAGGCTAGTTATTCAAGAAATTATCAAAAAGGTGTGGTACTAGCAGTCTAAATGAGAAATCTACTAAAAACCCTAATTGATATTAGAGGTACCAAAGTCTGTCACACTTCAGCACATCATGGAACTAAGCAGGAAAGATCACAGTACTAGGACGACTCGACCACACTGATCGAGTGGTGAGGTCGAGTGCTACAGTAAAAAAAAGAAAAACTACAGTGAACGAATACTAAGCAAGCTGTGAACTATGGGGAAAAACAGGGACTCTAGGGATTGAAATCACAGGATCGCAAACACTCTGTTCTATTGCAGCTATCAACTAGCAATTTCATCACAGGACTATCCTAGACAACAGACTTCATAACCAGCTCAATCCATGGTTCGTGGTAGGGAGCCCCAAGACCCAACCTTGTCAGCATAGTGTAAGGAGTCGGATCAGATATGAACAATCAGCCTATTCAAGTCAAGAAGAGTTCATAACAAGTGAATAGGTGGAGTCGTGACATAAATCAATATCTGATGCATCCACCCTCACGCTATTGGACTCTAAACCCCGGAAAAAGTCTATCTAATGGCTCAAGGCATGGTTCATGCTCATGAGACCATCTAAAATCATGTTCTCCTTGATTAGGGGAGAACAAGCATTAAAATCACTCACCCAAGAGGGAGTCGAAACTGAGTGATGATCAAACTATCTAAGCAATAACAAAACAGAGAGAAGCTACCCTAATCCATCCCCAAAAAGCCCAACTTTACTACTCACACACTATGATCATAGCTGGGGTCCGAAACCTAGAAAAGCCTAAGCTTGACATATTTGATAGCTTATGATCTAGTGAGCAAGGTTGGAGAAGAAATAAAATACAAGTATGTATTTATTAAAAAGTTATCAAAGCTACAAAGTTGCTGAAAATGAAAAACTGTCAAGAACAGCGAGAACAAGAGAAAGAAAAACGAGAGCTAAACTTAAAAATTACTAAGCCAAAGCGGCGCTATTCGATCCTCCCTAATTAGGTTTAATGAGGCGCTTTTATACCTAGTGAAAAGCGCTTATTACATTTTGCGAGTTTTTAGGAGAAAAAGTCGGAGCCTGTGATGGTGCTGATGTCCAGTGAGCCTGTGATGCTGAGGTCGAGTAGCCTGTCTAGACTGCTCACTCGAGTGCCTTGTCGAGAGTGCTCACTCAAGTGCCTGGTCAAGTGAGCCATCTGTTTTCTCTGCAATCCTCACTCGACTCCATAGGGCTTGACTGCACATCTTCACTCCATGAGCCAAAATAAAAGTATGCTCCATATGCTCCATAAGTACTTGATAAGACCCCAAATATGCAAAATGCATGCAATGCCTATACAGAAATATTAAACATCTTATATGAAGGATAAATGCACGAAAATAGTATAAACAACAGATAAAATCTACTCTAAGGCATGTTAAAAACTGGTAAAAACGTGTATAAAAATGGTGTTATGAACTTCCCCAAACTTATCCTTTGCTTGCCCTCAAGCAAATATAAAGAATAAGATGAAAAGAGTAGTGTGAAAAGTGGGGACCCCGAACCTAAGCAAACTAAGAAAGCCTCTAATGTCAATGTCACAGTTATTAGTTCTAGAATGTAATTCACAGAAGTTCTACTTAAAAGCTTTAGCCATACTCATCACATCCAATTAAACACTAAGACTCAGCCACAACCAAACATTCAAAGCAAACTATCCCTATAACATTGAGAAAGCACGAACTGGTGAATCATGATATGCAATAACTGTAACTCATTTGGTTGAGGGACAAGTTTTAAGAGGTAAAAATGATCTCTTCTTCCTCTGGTTTTAAGCGCATGTATCAGGATCTCTCAATGAAATAGATTGAATTATAAGAGAATGCTAAAGGTAGAGCCAACTGGTGCATACAGGAGCAGACTATCATCTACCCATGAAAAACCAATGACCCTCCTAACTCTAAAATCCCAGAAACTTCATCCTAGTTCTACCCTTGTGCTTAAAAGCTTTTCTTTTCATTTCTTAGACCCAAGGACCGATTTTTCTGTTTCCTTCTAAGGAGAGGATACTTTACTTTATACTTCTAGTGGATTTGGGATTTTTAATTTTTCACTAAGCAATGACATGACCACTCACTCGAGTGGTCTGGTCGATTGGCTACTTATACGATTTTTTTCTTTATCTTTTACTGAGCCAACTTTTATTTATTTCTTCCATATCCTTTACTAGACTCATTTTTTTTTTGAACCTATTCTCTCCAAAGGCTTAAGATTTTTAGCAAACTATTTTTCTCTTTTCTTTTTTTTTTCCAGACTCAAACCCCAACTTATTCATTGTGAACCAGAAACTACATTAGAGGCTCCTCCTGTCGGCAACACCTAACACTTTTTGATACGACCCTAGCTATCGAGTACCTGCCCCAGTCCAAGCCGGAAGAGACCGAGGCAACACGAGCAGACGCTGTCGAGTACCCGAGTGCAACATCAACAGCCCCAAGCTTACCAAAGGATGGGATCAGACCGGGAAGCCAGAGGAAGTACCAGGTACGGCTTAGTGCCTTCGTGGAGCAAGCTTGAGAGAGCTCCCTAATGGTGCAATGGGAACCGGTCACCAAGCCCATAGTGACCAGGAATGGTAAGGATTTTATCCTTAGCATTGTCACCATCACCCGGTGAGAACGCCCCAAGACGCCAAGGTTGTGCACTCTTTTTCCCCACTCGGGTTTTAGCCCTACGTGGTTTTACCGAGGGGTTTTTACTGAGGCATTAAGCTTGGCGCACCATACTTGGCCCCGAGTAACTTACCCGTATAATTGTCCATGACACAAGGAAAGTTACCGAGTATGGTTTTATCTTTACCGAGGTTGTTCACTGTTTGACAGAGCAACCTCTTATCTTTATTTCCCTCAAAGGACACGCTAGACTTTGCAATACGAAACCCTAGTTAAGGGCTCGGCTATATAAGCACGAGATCCTGACTTGTAATAGGGTTAGCCAACATTGAAATAAAAACACTTTTGTTCTAATCGTTTGCTCATCTTCATTCGATCGAGTTTATTCTCTCGTCCAGAAAACAACCGACTCTTGTAGCCGGGCTTGAGTTGTTGTCATCATATCGTGAGTCACTCGTACCTCACATGGTTGATCCTTGATCCATCCCATCAGTCACTCATCAGTTCTCTGTTTTTCATCTGTCATTCGTACATCCTCCAACCTATCTTGTTCATTCAATGCTGTTCTCATCGATTCTTTCACTCTAACCATCGTCCCTTTGTCCCACCGTTCGTTCCTCCATCCCGTATCCTTTAGACCTAATCATCGGTCCTCTGTCCATACGTCCCGACGTCCTCCCATTTCTCCGATACGAGTCCATAGTTTACTGGTATGACGACCCAACCTCAGGTCCCTACCCGGGTGCGCATCATTGGTATCAGAGCATAGGCTCCGTTCTAAAGGTTGTGTCTTTCCCTCTCTTGTCTGTTTTGTTTTCTCTTTGTCATCGTGTCTTGCTTACAGTACCATTAGATAGACTTCTTAGTGCTCCTGTTTCCGCGTATTGTTAGGTTGATAGTTTGTTCCTAAATTGTGCTAGGTCGTGTTTCATTTCGTTAGTTTCACCATTGTTGCTGAAATTTCCAGTCGGAAAACAAACGTCCTTGTCCCGGTCAAAGATCTGTTTTTGATTGAGATTTGTCCACGTCTCTCCAAAGGAAATTCGTGTGGCTTTGATTGATTGTGCTTTTTAGGTTCTTGTCGTTTAGGCAAATATTCCCCTTGTCATCTGACGCGCTCAATCATTAGCCACTCATTTGAAATAGATATGTTGCAAGTGTTTCATTTATCGGATCATCTCTAGCTTTTACCCGTTTGTTGTTTTGCCGACGTACCAATTACCGCGAGTTATCTAGGGCTTCCAAGGTTTTCTTACCGAGCGTTCTTACCGCGTTGCCTGTACCATGACTTGATCTTACCGATTCACTATCACCGCAGAAGGTTTTACCAAGCTTTCATACTGGCCGACTCCGGATCATCCAGTCCGTACTCACCGATCGTGCCGGCAAACCCATCCCGACAAACGTCCTCGGCCCCGATAGTTGACCACACCGGCTGACCTACCTGGGCTCCGTGCCGGACAACCAAGCCTCACCGGACTCTACGTCCAATGACTAAACCCCTGCGACTTTAACTTTGGTGATCGTACCGGCCAGTCTCGTTGTCCGTACTTTGCCGCCTCCGGCGACATTGGACTTACCTCGCCGTCTGTACTTGGCCGGAATTCTTTCGCCGTCCGTACGGTTCCATTTTCAATGGATGAAGCACGGCTTGACCCGTAGTTGTCCCGTCTCTTCCCGACCCACAGGCCGTTGGCAAACCCAATGCCCCAATTAATTCTCGCCCCAACTTGGGAGAAGCGTCCAAAGAAGAGGGGTACGACTATGCCCCGTGGAGAGTGCAACCCCGACGTTGCAATGACCCGCCTGACTTCAATCATGATGACCCTGCCCCACGTTTGGATGGTCTCGGGCACAAACTTACACCTCCCACCTTTGCAAGGAAGGTCGATCTAGAGGCTTACCTTGATTAAGAGAGCCGTATGGATCATGTTTTCGGCTGCTACGAGTACCCGAAGTGCCCGATACTTATGCCGCGGCCCAGTTCACGGAAAATGCCCTCACCTGGTGGGACCCTGACCTTGTCGAAAGAAGACAACAGCACGAAGCCATGATTCCCTCTTGGGAAATCATGAAGTTTGTCATGAGACGACGGTATATACCTCCCATGTACCACCAGGAACTACATAAGCGTTTCTGGAAGCTTCAACAAGGCTCCCGTTCAGTCGAGGAGTATTACGAGGAGTTCGAGCACATTCGGAGCCGGCTATAACTCAATGAGTCGGAAGAAACACTCATGGACCAGTTCTTAGATGGTATGCAAGACCGCATCGTCAGTAAGGTTGAACGACAACCTTACCGAGGTTTGGAAGAACTACTTCACCTCGACATCCATATAGAGCAGCAAATCAAGCAGAAGGCGGTCAGCGCCATGTGCCCCCGAGCCACGACCAACTCAAGTTGGTCCCCAAGTCCGTCCTCGGCCAACCGATTCCCCAAAAAAAGTAAATCGGTCACTGTTGATTCCTGGTTCAAACCACGACGGCCGGAAGGAACCATGGATCCCCGTCCGGACGCCAGGCGCGTAGCTAACCTTGGAAGGAGCCAGGACGTGTTTTGTTACAACGGCCAAGGGAGAGGGCACTATGCTAGGGAGTGCCCGAATAGCCAGGTCACGATACTCACCCCAGAAGGCCAATACGAGTCAGAAGACGAGGGACCCAGGAAGATCGCATAGGAGAAGGAGGAAGAAGCCACTCCACCCGAGGACAACGTAGAGTACGAGGATGTTGGGGATTTGGTCATGGTCCGAAGGATGCTCAGCACTACCATGGCCCCAACCACCGCGTCCCAACGCGATAACCTTTACCATACATGTTGCACCGTAAAAGGTTTGCGGTTTGATCATTGATGGGGGGTCTTGCACGAATGTTGTGAGTGTGCACCTAGTGAGAAAACATTCCCTCTCTACTACTCCCCATCCTACGCCTTATAAGTTGCACTGGTTGACTAACCCGAATATGGTTACCGTCAACGAGCAACTTGTGGTACCATTTAGTATCGGGCAGTACCCGGACTCGGTCCATTGTGATGTGGTACCGATGCAGGCTGGCCACGTCCTACTTGGTTTTCCAAGGCAGTTTGATAAGGATGCCACTCACAGCGGTCACACCAACTTCTATTCGTTTATGCATGATAGTAGACGGATCAATCTAGCTCCTTTGTCACCGGCTCAAGTTCACGAGACTTAGGTGAAACTGTCCAGGGACTCGGATGATAAGATAAAATTTCTTATCAACTCCCAAGACAATCAAAAGTCCCTGAGCATTGGCTCCCGGGCATTACTAATGGTTTACCGTGAAGTTTTGACCGTAGTTACCGATGACCGAGAACTTCTGGCTGAGATCAAGGGGGCCTTGGAGAAGTGCAAGGATGTTTTCCCCGATGAGATGCCTCCCGGCCTACCACCACTGCGCGGGATAGAGCACCATATATATTTTGTCCCTGGTGCCGCCCTTCCCAATTGTCCGCCTACCGTGTCAACCCCGAGGAAGCCAAGGAGTTGGAGAGCCAAGTTTCCAACTTGATGACTAAGGGTTACGTCCGGGCAAGCTTGAGTTCTTGCTCGGTTCCGGTCTTATTGGTTCCCAAGAAGGATGGAAGCTGGAGGATATGTGTTGACTGCCATCCCATCAACAACATCACAGTGAAATACCGGCACCGGATTCCCTGCCTAGAGGATATGCTCGATGAGTTAAGCGGATCATCAATCTTCTCGAAGGTCAATCTTAAGAGCGGGTATCATCAGGTTAGAATGCGGGAAGGTGATGAGTGCCATTCGGTTTGTCGTTGTCGTCTACTTTGGTGACATCTTGATCTATAACAAGTCCCTGTCCGAGCATGTAACCTATCTGGAAGCAGTCCTACAATACTTACGAGAGGCGGAGCTTTATGCTAACCGGAAGAAATGCGTGTTTGGAGTGTCCCAGCTGGTTTTTTTGGGTTTTGTGGTCAGCTCAGAAGGATTGAAGGTGGATAACGAGAAGATCCGAGCAATTGAGGAATGGCCGACCCCAACAAACGTCAGCCAGGTCAGGAGTTTCCACGGCCTGGCCAGTTTCTACCGCCGGTTTGTCCAGGAATTCAGTAGTGTGGAGGCACCTCTCACCGCGTTGATCAAGAAGAGCACCAGGTTTTTTTGGGGATCCTGGCAAGACCAAGCGTTCGGGGAACTCAAGAAGCGCCTTAGCCAAGCCCCTTTAATCGTGCTCCCCGACTTTCAGCACACGTTTGAGATTCAGTCTGATGCTGCCGGCATCGGTATTAGGGCCGTCCTTACCCAAGGAGGTCGACCCGTGGCCTATTTCAGTGAGAATCTCAGCGGGACAACACTGAACTACCCCACTTATGATAAGGAGCTATATGCCCTGGTACGAGCCTTAGAGGATTGGCAGCAGTACCTACTGTCCAAGGAATGTGTGATCCACCCTAATCACGAGACGCTAATGCATCTCCGAGGCCAGAGTAACCTCAAGCGCTGTCATGCTAAGTGGTTAGAGTTCATCGAGATGTTCTCCTATGTTATCAAGTACAATAAAGGGGAAGAGAATGTTGTGGCCGACGCCTTATCCCGGCGACACGCCTTGATCACCACCGCGGAAGCAACGGTCCTCGGGTTTGAAATGATCTAGGGGCAGTATGAGAATGACCCAGGGCTAGATGGATGTTACCAGGATCATGGGAAGGGGGCATACAAGGCCATATATTTCCACGAGGGTTTCCTCTTCAAAGGAAGCCAGCTGTGTATCCCTGCCGTTTCATTGCGAGAGTTGCTATTGTCCGAATCTCAAGGTGGAGGCCTTGGCCATGTTGAGGGAACACTTCTACTGTCGAAGATGAGGAGCATGGTGGAAACCTATTGCACCCGATGCATCACCCGCCTCAAGGCTAAGTTCTGTGTCCATCCAACCCAAGGGTTATATCTTCCATTACCGATCTCGACCTCCCCGTGGGTTGATCTATCGATGGTTTTTGTGACCGAGTTACCTAAGGTAGACGGGAAGGACTCAGTCATGGTTGTGGTTGGCAAGTTCTCGAAGATGGCTCACTTTATACCATGTTCCCGAACACTGGATGCCACGATGATCGCCGATCTCTTCTTGCAAGAAGTTATCTGGTTACACGGGTTACCGAAGACCATCTTCTTGAATTGGGACCCAAAGTTCCTCGGGCATTTCTGGAGGACTCTGTGGAAGCGCCTGGATTCCAAACTGCTGTTCTCAACTACCGCCCACCCTCAGACCGATGGGAAATGGAAGTCATCAACCGGTCGTTGGGGTCGCTACTCTGGGCAGCCATTGACCCATATCGGGACAACTGGCTAGTGTGTATCCAGTTTGTGGAGTTTGCCAATAACCGATCCGTCCACTCAGCCATGAGCTTCTCGTCGTTTGAAGCAGCTTATGGTTTCGTCCCATTGACCCTGCTGGACATGCTACCCTTGCCACCCCGAAAGATCGATGATCCAGACGGGGTGGTGAAGGAACTACATGAGCGGGTCCGGGAAAGCATCAAGAAGAAGACCGAGCACTACAAGCGCAAGGCCGACCGCGGGAGACGCCCCTTAGTCCTACAGCCAGGAGATTAGGTTTGGGTACACCTTCGGACGGAGCGTTATGCACACCAGCGGTGCAACAAGCTTCATCCTCATGGACCCAAACCTTTCCAAATCCTAGAACAGATCAACCCGAACGCCTACCGACTGGAAATCCCATGTAAGCCCAAGTTCTCTACTACCTTCAACATTACTGACTTGGTCCATTATGATGCAAGAGATGAGCAGCTTTTGAGGACAAAAGCAAAGCAAGGGGGAGGGAATGATACGACCCTAGCGATCGTACCTGTCCAAGTCCGAGCTGAAAGTGACCGAGGCGACACGAGCAGACACTGCCGAGTACCTGAGTGCAACAGCAACAGCCCCAAGCTTACCGAAGGATGGGATCAGATCGGGAAGCTAGAGGAAGTACCAGGTACGGCTTAGTGCCTTTGTGGAGGAAGCTTTGGAGAGCTCCCCAATGGTGCAAGGGGAACCGGTCACCAAGCCTATAGTGATCGGGAACAGTAAGGATTTCATCCTTAGCGTTCTCACCATAACCCGGTGAGAATGCCCCAAGACGCCAACGTTATGCACTCTTTTTCCCCACTCGGGTTTCAGGCCTACGTGGTTTTACCGAGGGGTTTTTAATGAGGCATTAAGCTTGGCGAACCATACTCGGCCCCAAGTAACTTACACAAGGAAAGTTACCGAGTATGTTTTTATCTTACCGAGGTTGTTCACTGTTTGACCGAGTAACCTCTTATCTTTATTATGCGCTTTCCAAGCCTGTCCCACAAAGGACACGCTAGACTTTGCAACGTGAAACCCTAGTTTAGGGCTCGGCTATATAAGCACGAGATCCCGACTTGTAATAAGGTTAGCCAACATTGAAATAAAAACACTTTTGTTCTAATCGTTTGGTCATCTTCATTCGACCGAGTATATTCTCTCGTCTGGAAAACCAACGACTCTTGTAGTCGGGCTCGAGTCGTTGTCATCGTATCGTGAGTCACTCATACCTCATGTGGTCGATCCTCGATCCATTCGTTCCATCATACATCCATCCCATCAGTCGCTCATCAGTTTTCTATGGTCCATCCGTCATTTGTACATCCTCCAACCTATCTTGTTCATTCAACGCTCTCCGCATCGTTCAGTCTTTCACTCCATCCATCGTCCCTTCGTCCCACCATTCGTTCCTCTGTCCCATATCCTCTGGACCGAATCATCGGTCCTCTGTCCGTACGTCCTGACGTCCTCCCATTTCTCCGATACGAGTCCATAGTTTCCCGGTACGACGACCCAACCTCAGGTCCCAACCCGGGTGTGCGTCACTTTCTCTCTAATTCAATCCGGAAATAGGTCCACTTCACTCAAGAATAATGTATTGTCTGAAATGAAGTTTTGGGTTTGGTTTTTGTGGAACTGTCTCAATGGTGGAGACAGCTACTTGGATTAGCAAGAGTGGTAAAAGGTGAAAGAAAATCCATGTATTTTGAGGTATCCATGAGTTAGAGTTTTAGATCATATCATGATAATTAAGTTTTTCAAATTAGGTTCTAATTCATAGGGATAGTTTGACAAATCACAGTAAGCTTCAACCAAGTGAGAGTGCTAAATCTAAATTCCAAGTAAGGTGCAGCCTTAATTTTCAAGCTTAGGTGAATGCATTAGACAACTTATAACCGTAGCATTGAAATTATATGTTTGCGTCTTAAGCTTTTTACCGTTTGACTCATCATTATCCCCTATGCATATGTACAATCCTAAGCGAAATTTTAAAACTCAATCCTAAAATGATTATGCAACTACATGACACTCTGTTTTAGTAAAATAGTTTTCTGAAAATTTTCAAATTTTTAAGTTTTTTCAATGCACATAGATGATGCAAATTTGAAGAATAAAATAAGAAAATATGTCAAATACGTCTCCCAAACCCTCTCCCAAACTTAAATTACACAATCCCTTGTGTAAAATAAATTCAAGAGATGATTTGAGAAACTAAAACAAAAGAGACCCAAAAATGCAATGATATAAACAATGATAAGGAAGTGGGGTGGTACCTCATTCTTGTGGAGTGAAGAAGGCATTTATGTTAGCCTCCATGCTCTCCTGAGTGTAGGCTGGAACTGTGGTGGTGAGAGGATCAGCTCAGGGGTGTGACTCAAGTGATCCACTCGACCCAGCAGTCAAGTGGTCTGGCATGAATCTTGCACTCGACCCATCATGGTTAAATGGTTCGCTCTGGTTGTACCCCGGGTAACGTGGAAGCCGTGCGCCCTGATCAGAGCATTGGTAAGGATCAAGAAGTGCACTCTGGTCGAATCCCTGGTAGCACGCGAGTGGCTCACTCGACCTAGTTGGTAGAGTGGCTTCGTCTGGAGACGAATTCTCCAAATCCTCTATGGGGTGATTTGGGTGCTTCTTTCTCTCCTTCTGCTCAGCCAAAGTCCTTCTTGATGAGCCAGCACTCAACTTTCTCTCAGCTTCTGCTAAGCGGCTGGTGATCCCCTTTATTGTGGCATTCATTCCACTCTTGAATTTGTTGAATTGATTATCCTGCCACTTGCACAACTTCTGAAGTGTGGAGATCTTATGGTTAGCCTCCTTGAGGCTTTTGCACTTTGTCTCCTCAAAATAAAACCTCTCTGGAGCTTGCACACTCCCCATGAAGTTCTGAAACGTCTCATCATTTTGGAGGCTAACTCCCTCATTAGAGAAGCAGAGATCTCTGACTGGTGGTACAAAGGGGACACTACAGTCACCGTCCTCTACATAGAGCTTGGCTAGACCTCCATAATGTAGCAAAATATTAGCCTTTGTGCTCCTGGGATGTGAGAAGTTGTAGATGTACTTCTCCCCAACCTTTGCACCAATAGTCTGAGTTTTCTTCATGTGATCCAAGTCCATCAGAGTGTATGGTGTAGGCGCTGATATGAGCTCAACTCCAGCAGCCTCTAAAAATTGGGTAACTATCCCTCCCACTGTGAACTCTGCCTTGTTCAGCATCTTGTCATTCTTGATGGCAGTAGCTCTGTAGCTCATGAGGTGTCTCACCAAAACGATGGAGTTCCCTGTGTAGGCTCTATCTCCTCGCATCTCAATCTCATTGGCTCGGTTCTCCTCAGATGAGTAGATGAGGTAGTCGCAAAGAGCCTTGTCCAGCATCTTCAACTCGCTCTCATTCACAGGACCTGTGGCCTTTTTCGCAAACATTGTGTTTGCGAGAGTCCTTTGGACGTATCTCACTTCGGGGTGCCTGATCTCATTGCTCTTAGCCCTAGCAGACTGATAGTGCTCCCTTCCTCCAAGCGCTAACCATAACTCATTCAGCTCTTTCTTTTCAAAGTCTTGGGTTTTCCTTGTTCCTCTGCTGAAGTCAGACAAGATGTCGGCCACACTGAGGGGTAGCTGATAGTCTTTCCCTCTGACTCTGAAGCTCACATGCCCCATCTCTGCTGTACCAGCCATGCCTCTCGTCTCATAGAGGTGGACGTTCACTGTTGCCAAGAAATGGCAGGTCTCAGTCTTGAAACCATCACGTGGGCTGTGGATAAGTCCCATGATGTCAGCAGACTCATAGAGCTTCCCCACCTCTCTGCAAATTCACAAAGCTTGCATGGTGGGGCGATCTGGGTACCTTGTCCCAAGGAATTTCACCCTCTCCAGGATGGAGTTGAGCTTAGCTTCCTCTGAGGTCTCAGCCTGGATGTCCTCTGAACTCTCAAAACCAGTCTCCTCATCACTGTCTCTTATCACTGATTCTTCTTCTTGAACTCTCTTGCCCCTAGCCTTGTCTTGCCATGAATCAGATGGTCGAGTGGCTCTTACTGCGGTTTGGCTTCTTGTTGCGCCACTGCTCCTGAAACAAGTTCACAAATCAAAAATTTAGCAAAAATTTGGACAAGTCGACCAAGCCACTCGAGTCGTGTGGTCGAGTGGGCAAAAATTTTCAAAATTTTTTTTGCCCGACTTGACCCACTCGAGTGCTTTGATCGAGTAACTAAATTAACAATCATATGCATCCAACTTCAAGCCTAACAAGGATCTAAACAACTGAGGCTCAAAAACTTTCCAAATTCATCAAGTTCCAAAGCGATTTTTTTTATATCTATGATTTCAAAAATTTGTAAAAACTTGTTCAATTTTCAACAATGATGATCAATGTGGGTTCTCCAATTATCAAACAATCAATAGCTAAACCGAAATTTGTCCTAAGGTTACAAAAACATTTTGAAAATTTTCGAGTGCACTACTAAGAACAAAATTTCAATTTCAAGAAATTTAAACCATCAAAATCAAAGCATACTTCTTCCGTTTCCTTATGCTACTCTAATCAATCGACTTTAACTACATGCAAGCCAAAAAAATTTAAAAAATTTAAAAAATATTTCGAACCCGTAGTGAGTCATTATTGAAATTCGGTTGAAACTTTGAAAATTTTAGTGAAAATTTTTAGAGAGAAGTTGGAAGGTTTTGCGTTTTTTAGAGAGATGAAAATCGTGAATAATGGGGAAGAAGAAGAAGGTGGCTCGCGTGGGTATTAATTGATACAGTGATTTCAAATGAACGGCCTAGATTAATAGTTGAGATTTCAAACAAAACCTGGCCACTCGACCTGGGGGTCGAGTGGTGTGGTCGAGTGACTTTTCAAATTTTAGGTTGACCCTTTTGAAACTCCACTTTGACTCATACTCAGCTCCTATCCTCTCCTGAAACTCAAATTACTAAGAAAACCCATTAAAAATAACAAAATTCAAAAAGACATAAGATTAATCAAAGCTAGTATATACAATGATAAACATGGAAATTCCTCCCAAGTGAGCTTGTTTAAAGTCACTTAGCTTGAATCTCACTCTTTTTAGGCAGGTGGAAGGTCTTTGAGAGGCTGTGTTGACCCCTCTGGACTCGGCTTTTCCACAATGAAGGTTGATGCCATGATAGCGTGATAGAAGCTATCACTCATTCCTGGTGGCTTGGGCCTCCTTCTTCCCATCTCTGGTGGGGGTTGTTGAGCTTCCTTGAGCTTGATTGCTTCTGGAACTTGTTAAGCCTCTTTGAGCTTCAGAACTTCCTTCTCAAGCCTGTCTACCTTCTCTGCCAACTCAACAACAACACCTTGTAGAGCAAGTATTGTGCTCTGGTCTGATGCTGGTGTTGGGAGTGGGTATGTTGAGTTGCTCTTCCCTGTACAAAAATATTCCTCGTCCGAGTACCAAATTGAACCAGATGGTTTCATAGCAGTCGAGTTTGCCATGTGTTGTCTTCATCAGAGTCACCTTCTGCTACAAACGCATCAACCATGTGCACTGCTCCATCAGAGTGACTACCCATGGTGACTGTGAACCCTGGAGGTCTGGATGGTGTCTAAGAGTACTGTTCAA
The DNA here is from genome assembly GCA_963555745.1 of Cardamine flexuosa. Classification (NCBI taxonomy): domain Eukaryota; kingdom Viridiplantae; phylum Streptophyta; class Magnoliopsida; order Brassicales; family Brassicaceae; genus Cardamine; species Cardamine flexuosa. Next base: position 15,792,496 of record OY743219.1, read on the forward strand.
AATTTCCGAAGTTTGTCTTTTCATAGCGCTCAGCTTTTTCCATGTAGAAGAGCTGTCTCTCGAAGGTGGGGTTCTTCAAGCCGGAAGAGGTGTCAAAATGCATCACCAAGTTATTACCGGTTCGAAGAACTATTTCACCACTTTTGGTGTCAATAACAGCTCCAGAGGATGCCAAGAATGGTCTGCCTAGTTTGAGGGGGTCCATTGGCTCTTTTTCCATCATCATCACTATGAAGTCAGTAGGGATCTCCATGTTTCCTACTCTCACTGGACATTCTCTAGCAAGCCATGGGAAATCTGATGGTTCTGTCAGCTAGGACTAGAGACCTGGTGCCTGGCAGAAATTTGTGATAGCCCAGCTTTCCTGCCACAGACAATGGCATTATGCTGACTGAAGCACCCAGATCACAGGGAGAATTCTGGAAAGCCTGGTTTCTGATGGTGCAAGGTATTATGAAAGATCCTGGATCCGTCAGCTTCTTTTGCACTACCACTTTCTGCTGAGTGATCATCTTTCACTCATAGGCCTTAGCAGCTGCTGCTCTCATATCTTGAATTTTCTTCAAGGCTCTTTTTCTAAAACCACTGTCAAAAGGCCCAAGTGACTTCAAATCTTCCTCCCAAGTCATTTTAGCTTCAAGCTCTGATAGCTCCTCCTCAAGCGTAATAGCATACTCCTTCTCGATCTCAGCCTTGAACCGTTCTGGGAAATGACTTTTCATCATCGCATGCAGGTCCATTATGCGCTTTTCCTTTGCAGTCTTGGGTATGCCTACTCGACCACTCACTCGAGTGGTGTGGTCAAGTGCTACAGTGCTCAAGCCAAATTCAGCAGCAGATCGAAAGATTGCCCCCCCCCCCCCCCAACTTGAGTATCACTGTCCTCAGTGATGTTGGAGAATCTCTTCTTGAAAGGAAGAAGATGGAGAGCTGGTGCTGTGTTCACTACTTAGAGAGTTGCAGGTTCCTTAGGGTTCTGCACAGCTTTGCCAGGAAGTTGGCATGTGGTCTTGGTAGAGGCTGATGCAGCACTGGACTCAACAAACTTCAGTCTGCAGTTAAGAACCTCAATCTTATGGTTCAAATCATCATAAGAGAAATCGGTGTGGGTTCTGAGTTCAGTGAACCTCTTTGACGTCTCTTGCGTAGCAATATTATGGCCTTAAAGAAGTTGGAGTAGAAGAGGCTTAAGGTCACCATCAGCTGGCTGAGGTGGTCTTGGAGCAAATCCAGGTGGATTGGCTGGAGTTGTAGGTACAAAAGGCTTGTTTTGGCCTGGGTTCTCAGTCGGGTAGACTTGATCTTGAGGGTTGGCTACGTTGGGATTCTTATAGGAGAGATTAGGATTGTTCCTATAGTTGATGTACCCTCTGTTGAAGCCAGCTTGATTCTGTATATACAGGATCTCTTCAACCTGATCATCTTCACCTTCCTGAGCCTGAGTAGGAGAAACTTCACCAACAAAGTTCACAGATTTCAGCTGAGCCAGGATGAGCTTGTCAAGTTTCTCACTAAGAGACTGGATCTCCTGCTTGGTTTTATCAGAAGACAAAGATGGTCCTCTGACTGATCTTTCAAAGTCTTCACTGTAGTTTCTATCAGAGACTGCAAGGTTCTCGACTAGGTCCCAGCCAGTGACTACGTCTCTATTGAGGAAATTTCCATTACTGGCTGTATCCAATAGCATTCTGATCTTCGGGCTTGCCCCTCTGTAGAACGTACTGAGCGAAGACTCCTTCGTGAAACCATGGTGAGGACACTGCATTGTGTATTCTTTAAACCACTCCCATGCTTCAGAGAAACTCTCATTGGTCCGCTGAGTGAAGCTGGAGATTTCGTTCTTGAACTTGGCAGTCCTTGACATAGAGAAGAATTTCAGCAGGAAAGCTTTCTTGCAGTCATCCCAGGTTGTTATAGAACCCTGAGGTAGTGCTCGTTCCCAGTGGGAAGCCTTATTACCGAGAGAAAATGGAAAGAGGCGTAGCTTGAAGCTTTCCTCTGAGATTCCATTGATCTTGGTGAGTTTGCACAGTGTATCAAACTGCTCCAAATGAGCAAGCGGGTTTTCCATAGTAAGTCCATGGAATTTGTGGTTCTGGACCATGGAAATCAAACCCGTCTTGATCTTGAAGTTATTGTTGTTGACTGGAGGAGCTACATTTCCCTGCCTCTAAGAATGAGTGTTTGGAGCGTCTCCTGCTCCAATCACCCAAGGCTGAGTATGCTGATTGATGCGATGTATGTGATTAAGTAAATGGATTAGGTATTGGCTGTCCTGAGAACGTGTATGCATTCAGAGAGCCGTGACTCGATCAAGTACTCGAGTGGGGGTCGAGTGCTACAGTACCTGATGCAAAACAGATAAAAATTCAAAACCAAATTAGTAACCAGATCTCAAAAGTAACAGACTTAATCTAGTAAGCCTTAAACAACTAATTGAAACTTGGATTTCAGCCACTCTAAACAAAGAAAGACAGCCAAGCAATCAACCTAAGCCCAGAGAGACCAAATACATAGTTTCTAATCAGTTGTAAGAAAGTGGTAAGTGTTTAAGTAACTTTGTCGAACCAATCAAGATGGTCTACAACAACTAGCAGATAATTAAGGCTAGCTATTCAAGTAATTATCAAAAAGGTGTGGTACTAGCAGTCTAAATGAGAAACTACTAAAAATCCTAATTGATACTAGAGGTACCAAAGTCTGTCACACTTCAGCACATCATGAAACTAAGCAGGAAAGATCATAGAGGACAACTCGACCACACTGATCGAGTGGTGAGGTCAAGTGCTACAGTAAAAACAGAGAAAAACTAAAGTGATCGAATACTAAGCAAGCTGTGAACTATGGGAAAAAACAGGGACTCTAGGGATGGAAATCACAGGATCGCAATTCTATTGCAGCTATCAACTAGCAATTTCATCACAGGACTACCCTAGACAACAGACTTTATAACCAGCTTAATCCATGGTTCGTGGTAGAGAGCCCCAAGACCCAACCAAGTCAGCATAGTGTGAGGAGTCAGATCAGGCATGAAGAATCAGCCTATTCAAGTCGAGAAGAGTTCATAACAAGTGAATAGGTGGAGTCGTGACATAAATTAATGTCTGATGCATCCACCCTCACGCTATTGTACTCTAAACCCCAGAAAAAGTCTGTCTAATGGCTCAAGGTATTCTTCGTGCTCATGAGACCATCTATAATCATGTTTTCCTTGATCATGGGAGAACAAGCATTAAAATCACTCACCCAAGAGGGAGTCGAAACTGAGTGATGATCAAACTATCTAAGCAATAACAAAACAGAGAGAAGCTACCCTAATCCATCCCCAAAAAGCCCAACTTTACTACTCACACACTATGATCATAACTGGGGTCCGAAACCTAGAAAAGCCTAAGCTTAACATATGTGATAGCTTATGATCTAGTGAGCAAGGTTGGAGAGAAATAAAATGCAAGTACTGATTTATTAAAAAGTTATCAAAGCTACAAAGTTGCTGAAAATGAAAAACTGTCAAGAAACAAGAGAAAGAAAAATGAGGGCTAAACCTAAAAATTACTAAGCCAAAGCGGCGCTGTTTGATCCTCCCTAATTAGGTTTAATGTGGTGCTTTTATACCTAGTTAAAAGCGCTTATTTCATTTTGCAAGTTTTTAGGAGAAAAAGTCGGAGAGTGCCCACTCGATCCATCAAACGAGTGGGGTGGTCGAGTGGTCTCTCGAGTAGGCAGGTGGTGCTGAAGTCCACTCGACCCTGTGATGCTTAGGTCGAGTAGCCTTTCGAGAATGCTCACTCGAGTGCTGGTCGAGTAGCCTGGTCGAGTGAGCCATCTGTCTTCTCTGCAATCTTCACTCGACTCCATAGGGCTTGACTGCACATTTTCACTCCATGAGCCAAAATCAAAGTATGCTCCATATGCTCCATAAGTACCTGATAAGACCCCAAATATGCAAAATGCATGCAATGCCTATACAGAAATATTAAACATCCTATATAAAGGATAAATGCATGAAATGGTATAAACAATGGATAAAATCTACTCTATGGCATGATAAAAACTGGTAAAAACGTGTATAAAAGTGGTGTTATCACCAGTCAGATTGCTTAAGACCCCCATGTTACCAATGTCCTAGATCCGAGCTAAGTATTTTGTTTTATTGATGGAATTGATGTCTGTTGGGTTTGAATTTTGGTGTAAGCTTGACACTCTGGCCTGTTTGATTTAAATGTGGTACTCCACTCCCTTGTCCCTAATTCTGAATTTATAACGGTGAGATGATTTTCATTAGGGTAAATGGTAGGAAGAAAAATCCAATGACCATTTGTTTATTCTAATGATAAGATCACACATGGATTATAAACGGTAGGAAGTAACTTCCGATGACCATGCATTTATAACCTCTGAAAATATGGATTTAATCCTTATAAAAAATTATAATAAAATAAATAAATAGTAAGTCTGGGGGAGATTAAATAAAATAAACCAATAATGTTGATAATGGCTGGTTTGTTATAGTGAAATACGGTAATAAATCTAGAAGATCCTTGACATTGAAATTGTTGGTAGGATAGAAAAACAGCGATGAAGGTTGTTTGTTGGATTATGTTGAGTAAATTGTGGTGTAAATTAGGTGGTCTGGATCACGAAGTACATGGTGGTCTGGATCTTGTTAAGTAAGGATTTATAGTGGTTCACTACAGTGAATGTGATTGTGGTGTTCTGATGAAGTTATGAGTTTCACGATTTTCAAACTTCTTCCTTGATTTAGTTTTCTGTTTGTTAAGTAAGAATTTCTAGTGGTTCACTATAGTGAATGTGATCTAGGTCTAGCGCTTTTAATCACTTGAATTAAATCCCGTTCATCTTGTTTACTTTTATCTGCATTGCTTTATTTATTTACTATTTATTGATCTAGCTTAACTCGAACCTGTGTTTCTATTGTGTGAGTTTTTAGAGTCCATGTGGATTCGACCCCTAAGTGCTGGATTATATTTGTGTTATTTAGTTACTATTTATTGATCTAGCTTAATGACAGGGGTCAAATATAACCCTAGAACTACTCTGTCAAATTAAAAGTGCTAGACCTAAGGATAATCACCGGGAATAATCAGGAATGTGAACTGGGCAGTTATATAAGCAGGACTAAACTGTTTGTTTGGTTCTTAAACTCGTAACACTAATATGATATCTCATCCAACTCTCGCAGCAATGACATCTGTCCTCTAAACAGAAGGAAACCAAATCTCTTTCAAAATACCAATAAATAGAGTCTCTATGATTAGTGGGTACGATATGATTACAAAATTCCTTAACCAACTCTCGCTGCGAAAAGGCTGTTTGCTCATCTAAGATTAGGTCAGGATACTAATAGCACTCTCGCGCCTACCAACATTCCTATGGTACCAGGATTAAGGTGATCAGTTTTAAGACTAGTGTGATAATCAAATCTATATGAAGAACATTATAAATAACCTAACATGTCTATGCCCAATTCAACAAACCATAATAAAACTTTTAAAACCCTAGATCTAACAAGGTGACTACTCAGACATAGAAAAGAAAACACAAATCATTGTCTGAATAATACTCATAAAATAAAATAAGAAACAAAGGGAGTTCAGAATTCTTCTCTCTACAAAGTTTGAGATGTGAATCTTCTCTCCAAAACTTGCTTAAAACTTAGAACTTAGAAAACTGAATACAACTCAAAACTTAGTCTCTGGGACTTCTAAAACATAGGTTAACCTAAAAACACGATTACGCATGAAATATAAACTTTAGAAACTCTGGGGTAAAGTTGCAATTTTTAAAACTTGATAAAACTCGAAGGCGTCATTCACGTCTAGTGTGTGTCGACAGACACAGGATATACCTGTCGGTCGACATGGACATCAATAATCGTCTCCATGTTGTTTTGCTCAGATACAAGCCTCCAAAAGCTCCAAAGTGCTCATCAGGGTCCAATCCGTGTTTATACCTAATAAGACTCTAAAACCAAAGCATATATCATGTCATAAAACCATAAAATACATGATATATCAGAAATCCATTTACTGAACCTAGTTATCCAACCAAATATGAAAAACAAAAGTTTTCGAGAAGATCAACCAATCCCACAAAGGGAATGGGATGAACCTCCACAACCAGCGGAAAAACTTCCGAAGCGTGAACTAAATGCCAAAAAGCTAGAAATTGATAAACGGAAATTTCCAAAAAGAATTCCCCCTCGACCTCTAAATATATTCCGCCAGGACGTAGGAAAAGCTGAGACCTGCCTACTACTAAATAATAAATTTCTGATGATAAAAGGAAACCCCACTTAATACGAAACCCCGATGAGGATGATTTCAAACCAAAGTAAGTTATGATGTCTAGTCTCCTCAAAAAAGAGTTGTTACTAATAATAAAAGCCTTTAGGTATAGTTTATGAATGACCAAATAATTCTATGAAGTAGAAGCGGGTAAGAGAAATCTATGCCCCCATATTTATACTTCTTAAGGAGATGATGAAAGTAGGGTTGCTGTGAGGGTAGGAGCGATCCCGTGACCCATTATTCACTTCTAATAGCCTACCTTCATAGACAAAATATAAGAAAGAGAAAATTATATGAAATCCAAAATAACCAAGGATTTAAGTCTGGGGGAGACGAAAACATTATTGTTGTTGTGAGGTTATCTTGTTATGGTATAGGATGACAGCTGAGTCTAGTAGGCTCTTGGGCATTAAAATCGAAAGTGAGACCCAGCGATGAATGACTTACTATAGGGATATGTTGTTAAGTTGTGGTGGGTATTGAGAAGACTGTGAGTTACTACGGTGAATGTACATGGTGGTTAGTCTCTGAATTGTTCTTGTACCATGTGGATTACATGATGACCGGTAAGCACAGTGTTCTGAAGAGTAGGTGAGTTTTGCGATTTTCAAACTTCTTCCTTGATTGAGTTTTCTGTTTGCTTGAGGACAAGCAAAAGCTAAGTCTGGGAGAGTTGATATATCATGGTTTTCATGGCTTTTAGCCATGATATACATATTGGTTTTAGAGTCTTTTATAAATATATAGAGTCTTATTAGGTACAAATGCGAGATGGATCTTGTTGATACAATATGGAGCAATTCTGGAGCATTGTAGCTGAAAAGTTGTAAGTTACTGTTCAACGGCACTGTTCATCGAGTTACTGCTCATCGATTTACCATTCATCGAGTACTGTTTCATCGTTACTGTTCATGTCGACCGACACACGTGAACAGTGTCGATTGACATGATCACTATTCACGCCAATGATTTGCAGTTTATCACAGAAGTTTTCCTTATTTACAAAAAAGAGCCCAAATCGTGTTTAGACTTATATATTGTATTTTTAGGTCATTGTTGAGACCTATGCTTTATTTTCCACAGCCACGTTTACAGAGATTTTTGGGAGAAGATTTCTAAACTCTTATTTCCTTTTGATTTATGTTATGCAATTTATTCAGACAATGATTTGTGTGTCATCTATTATGTCTGAGTAGTTTACTTGTTAGATCTAGGGATTTCTAGGGCTTATGATGGTTTGTTGAATTGACTAATCATGTTAGGTTATCTATAATGTTCTTCACCTAGATTTGAATCTATACTAGTTCTAGGCTAGCCGCCAGAATATAGAATCATAGGAATGTTAGTAGGCGCGAGAGTGCTATTGATATCCACACCCAATCTTAGATGAGCAAACAACATTTTCACAGCGAGAGTTGGTTAAGGATTTTTGTAAACATATCATACCTGATTATCATAGAGACTCTTTTTATTGGTATTTCGCAACAGGATTTGGTTTGCTTCTTTTTAGAGGATATATGTCGTCGCATCAAGAGTTGGATATATATCATATTAGTGTTATGAGTTTAAGAATCGAACAAACAATTGTATCCTGATTATAGAACTGCCCAGTTCACCTTCCAGAGTAGTCCCAAAATTATTTCCCTAGGTCTAGCTTATTCTCATATTGAATCTACAACCTTATTTCATTGTTTTAATTATTTTATTTTATTTACATTCATTGGTTTAGAGTCCTTAAGGATTTGATCCCTTAGTACTACAGTGATCTCTTAATTTGAAAGTAACTCTAAGGGTAAATTTGAGCATATCACTAGCTAACCACCCATACTACTGTTTCCTTGATAGATATAGTGATTTTTTCCAGATACTAATACATCCTAATGACCAAGAGATAACAACCTTCACCTTCCCTTATGGAACCTTTGCATATAGAAGAATGGCATTTGGCTTATGTAATGCCCCTGCAACATTTCAGAGATGTATGACATCTATATTTTTGGATTTAACAGAGGAGATGGTTGAGGTATTCATGGATGATTTTTCGGTCTATGGCTCCTCTTTCTCCTCCTGTTTGTCTAATCTTAGCAGGGTACTAGCAAGGTGTGAGGAGACGAATTTGGTTCTTAACTGGAAAAAGTGCCATTTCATGATCACAGAGGCTATAGTTCTGGGGCACAAGATCTCTGGAAAGGGTATAGAGGTGGATATGGTGAAAGTTGAAGTGATGATGCAGCTGCAGCCTCCAAAGACTGTTAAAGACATAAGAAGCTTCTTGGGCGACGCTTGATTTTACAGGAGATTCATCAAAGATTTCTCAAAACTTGCAAGACCCCTGACAAGGCTGCTGTGCAAAGAAACCAAATTTAATTTTAATGCAGAGTGCCTGAAGGCTTTCCATATGATAATGGAGGCGTTGGTATCAGCTCTAGTAGTTCAAGCTCCAGACTGGAAGCACCCTTTTGAAATAATGTGTGACGCTTCAGACTATGCAGTAGGAGCAGTTCTGGGTCAGAGGATAGACAAGAAGCTGCATGTCATCCACTACGCTAGCAGGACCCAGGATGAGGAACAAAGCAGATATGCAACAACAGAGAAAGAGATGATTGCTCTGGTATTCGCAATAGAGAAATTTCGGAGCTACCTAGTGGATCAGAAGATTATAGTATATACTGTTCATGCTGCGGTAAGGCACATTTCTTCTAAGAAGGACACCAAACCAAGACTTATGAGGTGGATCATCGTGTTGCAAGAGTATGACTTGACAATAGTAGACAAGAAGGACATAGAGAATGAAGTTGCTGATCACTTGTCTAGGATGAGAATTGACGACCCAACACTGGTGGATGAGTCTCTGCCTGAGGAACATCTCATGTCCATAGGAACTCTCACTTGACAGACCCACTCGACCTCTCACTCGAGTAAGGCGGTCGAGTCGAAGCACTATGAGTCATCTTGGTATGCAGACATGGCAAAGTACAAAGCCACTGGTTACAAACCTCTACACCTTGATGCTCACCATAGGAAAAAGCTGTATAGAGATGCGGGACACTATTTCTGGGACGAGCCCTATCTTTACAAGAGAGTTCCTGACAGTTTATTTAGGAGATGCATTGCAGAGGAGGAAGTACCGGGAGTGCTTGAACATTGCCATGGTTCTTCCTATGGTGGACATTTTGCTATTTTCAAGACCACGCAGAAAAGTCTTCAAGCAGGTTTATGGTGGCCAACAATGTTCAAAGATACAAAAAACTTCATATCTCAGTGTGATGCATGCCAGAGAATAGGCAACATTAGTATGTGGAATGAGATGCCACAAAACCCAATCTTGGAAGTGGAATTTTTTTATTGCTCAGGGATAGACTTCATGGGACCTTTCAACCCACCATCTCATGGGAACAGCTATATCTTGGTAGCTATTGATTATGTCTCCAAATGGGTGGAAGCGATAGCATCTCTGACCAATGATGCGAAAGTAGTTTTGAAAATGTTCAAAACCATCATCTTCCCCAGATTTGGAGTGCCAAGGGTTTTAATAAGTGATGGTGGTTCCCATTTCATCAACAAGCAGTTTGAGAGCCTACTAAGGAAGCATGGAGTGAAGCATAAAGTCACAACACCTTACCACCCTCAGACCAGATGTCAAGTTGAAGTCTCCAACAAGCAGATTAAAGCTATTTTGGCTAGAGTAGTGGAAACTTCCAAGAGGGACTGGGCAACTAAAGTTGATGAAGCTTTTTGGGCCTACAGAACAGCATACATAACGCCTATAGGCCCTTTTCAACTCCTATATGGTAAATCTTGCCATCTTCCTGTGGAGATAGAATACAATGCCCTCTAGGCCACCAAGCTGCTGAATTTTGACATCAATTACGCCCAAGAGAAAATAAGAATTACTCTACATGAGTTGGAAGAGATAAGACTTGATGAATATGAAAGCTCAAAGGTGTATAAGATAAGGACCAAAGCTTTTCATGGCAAAAAGATCACACCTAAAGCTTTCACAGCAGGAGACCAAGTCCTCTTGTTTAACTCCAGGCTAAAAAATTTTCCTGAAAAGTTGAAGTCAAGATGGACAGGCCCATTCCACATCAAAGAAGTTCTACCCTATGGAGCTGTCACTTTGCTTGACTCTGAAGGCAAAGAATTCACAGTGAATGGTCAAAGAGTAAAGCCATACATGGCAGATCAAGGTATACCAGGAGACACCTCAATAGATGTGGGTGATCCTGATAAAGCCTAAGGTATGAAAGTCAAGCTAAGGGACTCTAAACAAGCTCACATGTAAGGAAGTTCCATGTTTATCGATGTATATTTTAATTTTTCTTAATATTTTGATGTTTTTACCTTTCAATTTAGAGTTTTGATGTTTCAGAGAGGCTAACTAGGCCAAGTCAAGGATTTTTGGACCAAGCACCATGTCACTCGACCACACTACTCGACCCGGTGATCGAGTGGACCAGGTTTATCAGAAAAAATCTCATGCAATCCGAGCTTCGAATCCAAGCCGTCTATCACATCTTATCCACCCCACCGACAAAGCCTACTCGACCTACGAAGTCCACTCGACCTACAGTACTCGAGTGTTCCAAAATTACTCATCTTTATCCCATCTAGGATTTTCCAACTTTTCTTGTACCACTACTTCCTGCTTAGTGATCACCTTACACTCATACCTCTTAACAGCTGCATTCCTCTTCTCTTGAATTTTCTTCAAGGCCCTTTTTCTCAAACCACTCTCAATTCGTCCTAATGACTACACAGCTTCATCCCAAGTCATTTTAGCTTCAAACTCTTATATCTCTTCCTCAAGCATAATGGCATACTCCTTCTATATCTCAGCATGCATGCAGATCCATTATCCGCTTCTCCTTTGCACTGTCTGGTTCCACTCGACCACTCACTCGAGTGGTGTGGTCATGTACTACAGTGCTCGAGCCAATTTCAGCTACAGATCGAAAGACTGCCCCCCTCCCCCTAACCTGAGTATCACTGTCCACAGGGATGTGTGAAAACCACAAGGATGAAGATGGAGAGCTGGTGCTGTGCTTACTGCATATTGAGTAGCAGGTTCCTCAGGATTCTGAATAGCTTTTCCAGGATGTTGCCATGTGGTCTCTGTAGATGGCTGATGCAGCACTAGACTCAGCAAACATCAGTCTGATATTGACAACCTATATCTTATATTCAGATCATCATAAGAGCAGTCAATATGGGTCATGAGTTCAGTGAAACTATTTGATGTTTCTTGAGTAGCAGTACTCTGACCTTGAAGTAGCTGGAGTAGGAGGGGATTAAGATCACTATCAGCTTGTGGAGCAGTTCTTGGAGCAAATCCAGGTGGATTGGCAGGAGTTGTTGGCAAAACATGCTTGTTCTGGCCTTGGTTATGAGTTGGGTATACTTGATCCTCAAGGTTTCCTACGTTGGGATTCCAATAGGAGAGATTTGTATTGTTCCTATAGTTGATGTACCCTCTATTGAAGCCAGCTTGATTCTGTATGTACAAAATCTCTTCAACGTGATCATCTTCTTTTTCTTGAGCCTGACTGGAAGATGCTTCACCCATAAAGTTGACAGATTTCTGCTGTGCGAGGATGAGCTTATCAAGCTTGTCACTGAGAGATTGAATCTCTTGCTTGTTTGTATCAGCAGAAGAGGAGGGTCCTCTAATGGATCTATCAAATTCTTCAATGTTGTTGCCATCAAAATTTGCCAAGTTCTCCACTAATTCCCAAGCAGTCACCACATCTCTGTTGAGAAAGTTGTCATTGCTGGCAGTATCTAGCAACATCCTTATTTTAGGGTTTCTCCTCTGTATAGTGTACTGAGTAGAGATTCTTTGGTGAAGCCATAATGAGTACACTGAGTAGTGTACTGCTTGAAACGCTCCCATGCTTCAAAGAAGATTTTATTGTTTCTCTGAGTGAAACAAGAGATATCATCCTTGAACTTGGCTTTCCTGGAGTTGGAGAAGAACTTAAGAGGAAGGATTTCTTACAATCATCCCAGGTTGTTATAGAACCCTGAGGCAGTGCTTTTTTCCAGTGTGAAGCTTTGTCACCCAGAGAGAAAGGGAACAAACGAAGGTTGAAACCATCTTCAGAGATCACATTCCTCTTGGTCAGCTCACAAAGTCTGTCAAACTGATCCAGATGTTGAAGCGGATTCTTCATAGGGAGTCCATGGAATTTTTTGTTCTGGACCATGGAAATGAGACCCGTCTTGATCTCAAAGTTGTTGTTTGTGACAGGGGGAGGCACAACCCCTTGCCTTTGGGAGTGAGTGCTTGGAGAATCTCCTGCTCCAATCACCCTAGGCTGAGGAACAAGTTCTGCCATGACCACATGTGTCTCTTGGTGAACTTGAGTGGGAGTAGCAAAAACTAGGCTGAGGAACAAGTTCTGCCATTACCATATGTGTAGGTGTACCCAGATGAGTGCGTATGTTGATTCGGTGAATGTGATCCACATTCTGGATGAGATTGTGGTTGCCTTAAGATCTCATTTGCATTCAGAGAGTAATGACTCGATCGAGTACTCGAGTGGTAAGGTCGAGTGGGGGTCGAATGCTACATTACCTGATGCAAAACAGAAAAAATTTCAAAACTTAATCAGTAACTGGATCTTAAAAGTAACAGACTTTATCTAGTAAGTCTTAAACTACAAATTGTGCAGACAAAAACACTCAAAACTGGCGACAGCGCTAAATTGAAACTAATATTTTGCCTATCTAAGCAAAGAGTGGCAGCAAAAACTATCAGCCTAAGCACAGTGAGATAAAACATAAGTTTATCAATGGAAGTATAGTGGTAAGGAGCTAGTACATTATCAAAGCAAACTATTCAAGTAATTTATCAAAAAAGGGGTTGGTTTACTAACAATCTAAATGAACTACTATGATAACCCTAAATGATACTAGAGATGCCAAAGTCTGTCACATTTTTAACACATCGTGGAACTAAATAATCCATGCATGGGTCGTGGTAGAGAGCCTCAAGATCCAACCCTGTTATCATAGTGTGAGTTGATTGGATCAGGCATAAAGGGTCAGTCTTTTAAAATCATATAGGATTCATAACAGGTGAGTATGCTGAGTCGTGACATAAATCAACATCTGATGCAGCAGCCCTAATGTTATTGTATCATAATCCCTGGAAAAAGTAGATCTGATGACTCAAGGCATGGGTCGTCTCATGAAATAATCTAAGATCATGTTCTCCTTGATCAAGGGAGAACAAACATTAAAATCACTCACCCAAGAGGGAATCAAAACTGAGTGATGATCAATCAATCGAACCCATAGCAATACATAATGAAACTAGCCTATTCCACCCCCAAAAACTCTATGTAAAACTACTCACTCACCATGATCATAACTTGGGCCCAAAACCCAGAAATCTCTAAAAGAGACATATGTGAGATCAGATGAGAAAGAGTGAAGAAAAATAAATTGCAAGTACTAATTTTATTGAAAGTTATCAAAGTTATCAAAGTTACAAAGTTTCTGAAAATGAAGAACAAGAGAGAGAAGCTAAGATAAACCTAGAGATTATACTAAAAATGGCGATTCTATTGATATTCCTTAGTTCCCTGATGTTAACCTAATCAGGCCATTTTATACTAAGTGACAAAACAACATTTAACAAAGATCCGATTTTAAGGAAAAATATTAGAGGAATGCCCACTCGACCCAGCAGTCGACTGGGCCTGTGGTGAGTGCTCACTCGACTGAGCCTGTGTTGAGTGCTCACTCGAGTGCCTGGTTGAGTGGGCATGTGGTGAGTTCTCACTCGAGTGCCTGGTCGAGTGGGCAGTCGAGTCAGCTGTCTTCTCTGCAAATCTTCACTCGAGTCCATAGAGCTTCACTTCAAATCCTCTCTAGTCCAGCATCTTGATCTAAAATTCACTTCATGAGCTCAAAGTCCAAGTATGCTCCAAACAGCTCCATAAGAACATAATAAGACCCCAAATATGCAAAATGCATGCAATGCCTATACAAAACACTAAACATCATATACGAAGGATAAATGCATAAAATGGTATGGACAATGGCTAAAATCTATACTAAGGCATGATAAAAGGGTGGTAAAAACGTGCATAATATGGTGTTATCAGAATGTACCGTTAAAAATCGGCGAATGTACAATTTTGACATATTTTATCGTCCTTAAGCAGAAAACGGAACCTTGCGACCCAATTATCCTGGGTAGACCATTCCTTGCTACTGCGGTAGCAATAATCAACGTTGCGAAAGGCATAATAAATCTTCACCTTAGTGACCTTGTCAGGAAGTTTGATTTAGACAAAATGACAATAAGGCCTATGATAGAGCATCAAACTTTCTATGTTGACACAATTGATGAGATCACCCAAGAGATGGTGCATGAAATACATTCTGAGGCTCCTCTTGAATTTGCACTAATTCAGACCGAAAATGAATATGGTTATAGCAGGATGGGGACCACCGGATTTGCCCGAATACTCTATCCCACAGATTAAATAAAGCGAGTTTCCTTCCCTGATCTTGAAGAAATTGACAGGGGTCAAATATAACCCTAAAACTACTCTCTCAAATTAAGAGATCAATTGCAACACTTAGGGATCGAATCCACAAGAACTCTGAAAACTCACACAATAGATGGAACAGATTCGAGTTAAGTGATATGGCATGTATTTTATGGTTTTATGACATGATATATGCATTGGTTTTAGAGTCTTTTGTATATATATATATTAAGTCTTATTAGGTACAAACACGGATTGGACCTTGATGAGCACTTTGGAGCTTTTGGTGGCTTGTAGCTGAGCAAATCAACAAGGAGACATACATTGCTGTCCATGTCGAGTGACAGGTCTTTCCTCAAAATGCAAGAGCTATTGGTACAGTAACTAGATCAGGATGTAAAACAGGGTTTCTCAAAAACTCTTTTCAGATTAATAGAAAATACGTTTACAAGATCTCTCCTTAAACTATTTTCTATTCTCTCAAACTCTTGATCCCAGATTACAACTCAATCTAGATCAAGAACTCTCTCTAAAGCCCTTAGCCCTGTTTAAGGCTTTACCTCAACTATTTCTTTGAAGCTAAAACTTAATTGCTAGGAATTCTCTCTTGTTTGTGCTTATCTTCTTACAAGCCTTAGCACCCTTATTTATACTAAGTAGTTGGCGGCCATACAACAAGCCAATTTCCTATTCTATCAATAATAGATATTTTCCTTTTTGCCTTTGTGTTTTCTTTTCCTTTGTAAACGGAAACTCTTCATGCTTCTAGGATCTTCTCTAATCTTCTTGTAGATGATGCTAACCAAAGTTTAATCCTGTAAACCTGAACCAAAGTTTCTTTGATCTTCTGAATTACTTTATGTAGTTCTTTGACTTACTCCATGAACTACATCAATAGCTGCTTCTTCAATCTTCCCCTTTTTAATCTTGTGTCTTGCAAACAGTGGTTATTTTTAATTTATCATAAAATGATCACGACATAAGAATGTTTTTAAAGAAACACATTCAAATGAAAACAAAAGATTTTCAATAATTAAGACATAACCAAGTCTGAAACTCCCCCGAAATTCATTCGTACAAACCCAAAAAAACCAACAACATAGAAGCACCGAGATAAGTCTTTTATTTTTAAATAAAACAACAACACTCCCCCCCCCCCCCAGAATTCCAGAACACCTCTTCTTCTCCCCCTGCTTGCGAGCACACAGATTAAAAACCTTATTAAAGCATCTTGGACATTGGATGATTATTAAGCAGCCTATAAACAACACCAGTAACCGTTTGAAGTGCCTGAGTTGTATCAACCAATGCTTCATGGGATAACTCTGAACTGTTTTGACCTATTCGAGGTACACGAATACTTCCAAACTCAATAACATCAAATTCAGATGAAGACCTTGGAGAATTTTGTCCTTGAGTTGATGACTTTTGAGTTGCAGACGGAGTCTGACTTGCTGAAGGATTCTGAGAATGCCTCTTTCCATATGATCTTACAGGTCTATCATCTTTTCTGTATTCAGTTGAGATAATGAATTCTTCATCATCGGTAAGTGCAGGCTCCTTTTGACATTTGAGAACTTCATAGATGATTCTCGGAAATACCAACCATCGAGTATCCTTCTTTTGAATTGTACTCAGCTCCAAAACTTGTTCATAAACCAGCTTTCCCACATCAAACCGAATTCCTTGAGCTATTTTGTAGACCAAAAGATCTCTCTTTTCTGAAAGATGACTTTTGTGCGAAGACGGATCCCAATTACGACCAGCAATGATGAACAAGGCTCCAAATATTGCAGGTAATTCCTTAGAACTCAGATTTTTCCAGCTTGATTTATCTGCCATACTAAGTATTTTTGTAACCTCTTCTAAGCTAACATTATTAGCCTTTGAATCAGCTTTGAGTTCATCTTTTGACAATGGGGCTAACGCCAGAGCTTTGTTGATCTCAACCAGTGAAAAATCATACATATGACCCCTTACCAGAACTTTAACACCATTAACAGATGCACTTTCTGACAAATTCGCATAAAACTCACAAATCACTTCCTTAACATACGAAGATAAACCATCCACAGTTGAATCTAGTCCTAAATTTTTTATTAAATCAAGATACCCGCAAGTATCCTCCTTTCTTAGATCTACATTCTTTTCCTCTGTGATACTACGAGATAAAAATATATTATACCTTTTTTCAGCTTCAGAATTGAAACTGGATTTTGCTCTAACTTGTCGTGAACTAGATTCCCCAACTCGTGTACATTTCTTAGCTGATACAGGAGCCTTTTTCTTCAGATTCTTTTGCTTTCGAGCAACTCTATCCATCTGTTCTTGAACAGAAATCTCTGTTGGTTCAGTCTCTTCTTCAGAATCAGAGATCTTGGGCGATACATGCACAGTGTTCTTTGATTTCTTTTGTTTCCGAGCAATCCGATTCATCATCTCTCGAAGTAAAACCTCCGGTGATTCAAGATTTTCTTCAAAATCTAAGATCTTCAAGGATCTGTTTTCTCAACTTCTTGATTATCAGTCTCTTTATCTTTTTCTTCCTCTGTTCTCACACACTCCATCTCTGCTTCTGTATTAGGGTTCTTCCGTTCTTTGTCTGAACTTGCTTCAGTTTCTTTCGACTGAACTTCATCTTCTTTCTCTTTTTCGTTTGGTTTTTAACCAGAATCAGCTGCTGATCTACTTCCTCTTTCTTCTTCAAAAGCCAATTTGAATGAATCTTCATCATCTGATCCATACGGAACCAGTGGAACCAATTGTGGTCCTTATTGAGAAAAGGCATTCCGTGCAGAAGGCCGGGTACTATTCATCCCGGGTACTATTCATCCCGACACCCGAGATTACTATTCATCCCGACACCCGAGATTACTATTCATCCCGTGAGTGTTCGTCTTCACGTTCCAGCAATGTCACTATTCATCCCGTAAACTGAGTTCCAGCAATGTCACTATTCATCCCGTAAACTGCGTTTCACTATTGCTACAGTATTTTTATTTAGGGCTTCCTCCTTCCGCTATAAAAGGAGGAAACCCCTTTTTTCTTGTAACCTAACCTAATTTTCGTGCCTCTTATGGCTGAGAGAGAGCTGTCTCTAATTCTCTTGTTTTTATTGAATCTCTTATCTAATTCTCTAGTTAATCCGCATAAATCTCATAAATTCTATAGTCCTGCTTCTTGAACTGCTTCATCAATACGGTGTGGTCGATCTCTATCACCATCATCCCGGGGATTCTGGGGAACCCTTCTTTCCCAAATCAAACCTCTGCAAGTTGCATTCACCATTGAAATCCCCTTTTTTTGTTTGTTTCTTCTCTAGTTTTTTTTTTCTTTTTATTTCTCCTTTTTTTTTGTGAAGTAATGATGTGTCTTTCCTTCTTTTGTTCTTTCAAATCTCTCTCAAGAGATTTTCTAACTCGAATCTCGAGTGAATATTGAGGAAATCCAACCATTTAAAGCAACTTCCCCTTTAAAAAAAAATAATCAAAAACTGCCTTACCAAACCGTTGATCTAAGAAAACTGCTTGAATCAGTAATAACCGCTGAACCAATAAAAAATAACTGAACCGATAAAGACCCGCTGAACCAACACTTTGTAATTCTGAATCTTGACTTTCCATGCACCAGTTCCTGTATCAGATTATGACTGAAATAGTCATAGTTCACAAACCCCAATTAAATTTCTCAAAGTTACAAACCTATTGAAATCCAATGCTTTTGTGAATAAATCAGCTAGATGTGCTTCTGTAGCAACATGTTCTATCTTAATTTGCTTTGCTTCAACCAGTTCTCGAATGAAGTGATGTCTTACATCGATATGTTTTGTCCTTGAATGTTGAACTGGATTTTTCGAGATGTCTATAGCACTTTTGTTATCACAGTAAATTTGCAAGCTTCCAGAATCCAGACAATAGTCAGCTAACATATGTTTCATCCATTGCAATTGTGTACAGCAGCTTCCCATAGCAATGTATTCTGATTCTGCTGTAGATAGTGATACAGAATTCAGCTTCTTGCTTAACCATGAAATCAGATTATTTCCAAGAAAGAAACAACCACCACTCGTGTTTTTCCTATCACATACACTTCCAGCGTAATCTGCATCACAAAATCCTACCAGTTTCTTGTTCGATCCTCTCGAGTACCAAACACCAAGATTAACTGTTCCTTTAACATATTTGATGATTCTTTTAACTGCTTCAAGATGCGATTGTTTAGGATTTGCTTGATACCTTGCACACATACCAACACTGAAACATAAATCTGGCCGACTTGATGTGAGATAGAGAAGACTACCAATCATGGTTCTGTATAGTTTGATGTCAACATCCTTGCCACTTTCATCCTTTGTTAACTTGATTGTAGTACTCATTGGAGTTTTTGCTTCCTTGCATTTGTCCATCTGAAATATCTGAGAAATAAAAATCCCATCATCAGATTGTGTAATTTGTAATCCCAAAAATTACTTTAGCTCTCCGACTAAGCTCATCTCAAATTCTTGAGTCATGTTCTTCACAAACTGATTCACCAAATCTTTTGAAGTACTTCCAAAGATGATATCATCGACATAAATTTGAACAACCATGATGTCTTTACTATCTTCCAAGATAAATAAAATTTTGTCAACACTTCCTCTAATGTATCCGTTCTCAATCAGAAAATTAGTCAGTCTTTCATACCAAGCGCTTGGAGCTTGTTTAAGTCCAGACAAAGCTTTCTTCAACCTGAACACATCCTCTGATTTTAGTTGATCTTCAAATCCTTTAGGTTGCTCAACATATACTTCTTCATGTAAGATTCCATTCAAAAATGCACTTTTTAAATCCATTTGACGCACTGTGAAATTAAGAATACACGCCATCCCTAAGAATAATCTGATAGATTCAAGCCTTGCTACTGGTGCAAATGTTTCTTCGAAATCAATACCTTCAATTTGTGTATATCCTTGTGCAACCAGTCTTGCCTTATTCCGAACAACTATACCTTTTTCATCAATCTTATTTTTGAAAATCCACTTTGTTCCTATGATGTTTGTATCTGTGGGATGAGAAACCAATTCCCAAACATCATTTCTTTCGAACTGCTCTAGTTCTTCTTCCATAGCAATGATCCAGTAATCATCACTAAGAGCCTCAATGTGATTTTTTGGTTCAATACTGATACAAAACATTCAAAATGAAGTATTTCTAAGCTTGCAAAATTATTTGTCATCTTTTTGAAATCAAGAACCACTCCTCTCGTTTTCATTTTATCATTGATGTCTCCGATAACATCTGATACTGAATGATTTGAAATATCTTCTGAGTTGTCTCACTTTCTGAACTAGCCTTTTCTGATTCACTTTTCTCTGAATCGCTTTCTTCATTCTTGTCTTTTGACTCCCTTTGTTCTGTATCACTTTCTGAAATATACTCACTTGTGACCGGAAAAGAACGATCATCAAATACAACATTGACTGATTCAATAACTAGAGTTGACCGTTTGTTGTAAATTCTGAAGGCTGTACTACTCTCTGAATAGCCCAAAAACATACCTTCATCACTTCTGGAATCAAATTTCCCAGGATAATCTTTGTCATTGAGTATATAAAACTTGCACCCAAACACATGGAAATAACTCAGATTCGGAGTTTTTCCCTTCCATAACTCATTTGGAGTTTTTGATGTATCTCTTCTTACATACACCCTATGATGATGTAGCACAATGTATTTAAAGCTTCTGCCCAAAACTTGAGTGGGACTTGATTTCCATGTATCATAGCTCGAGCCATCTCCTGAAGTGTCCTATTTTTCCTTTCAACTACTCCATTTTGTTGAGGTGTTCTTGGAGCTGAAAACTGATGAGCAATTCCATGATTTTCACAAAATACTTTCATGGATTCTTTCTGAAACTCGCCTCCATGATCACTCCTAATCCTTTTTATGCTTCCTCTTTCATTTAATAATTGAAGAGCCCAGATTCAAAAACTATCAGCTGTATAAGATTTTTCCCGAATAAATCATACCCATGTATACCTTGAAATATCATCCACTAGAACAAATACATACTTCTTTCCTGCCAAATTTTCGACTTGCATAGGACCCATCAAGTCCATGTGTACTAGGTCTAACACAGATTTTGTTTGAACTTCTGGAACCTTCTTATGTTGAACTTTAACCTGCTTCCCTTTGTTACACGGACCACAAATCATTTTATCTTCTCCTTTAAGCTGCGGTACTCCTCGAACTAACTCCATATTAACCAAGGTGACAAGATTCCATGTGTTCATATGTCCTAAACGCTGGTGCCATAAATTGAGATTGTCTTTAGCAGAGAAGCAATTGTTTGAGCTGTTTACCCATATATAACAATTATTTCCAGGTCATCTTCCTCTTAGAACAATATCTCCAACATCATTGATGGCCCTGCAGTCTATTTTAGTAAATATAACCTCTACTCCTTCATCACATAACTGACTCACACTTATCAGATATTCTTTTAATCCTTGAACCAAGTAGACATTCAGCAGCTTAGGTAGATCGGAATGATTTGTCTTTCCTTTTTCTTTTATAGCTCCTTGTCCACCATCACCAAACGTGACTTCCCCCCCCCCCTTTTATTTTCTTGACATCTTGTAAGTATGTTTTTGTTCCTGTCATATGACGTGAACATCCACTATTAAAGTACCATGGTCCTGTATCTTCAGATTTTTCAGTAACCATTGCCATGTTGCACCTAAGTCCAAGACCTGCATTATTTCCTGACATACTTCTAGACTTCGTATGATATAAATCTGATTTTTCTACCCATATCTGATTTTTATATCCATTCCAAAAGAACATCCTTTGATACATAAGCTTCCTTATCTTTTCACGCAACTTGTAGCAATGAGCTTTTATGTGTCTAGTTTTCTCACAGAAATAACATCTGTTACTTCTAGGTGTTGATGTATTATCTTGAGCGTAGTTAGATATTCCTCCAGACACAAACTTGGTCTCTCCTGAGATATGTCCTTTTTGTTCATTGTATCCTAATCCTCTGTTAGTCTTCTCTGTTCTTCCATAACTCAGAATCTTGTCAAGTTGCTTGGTTCCAGCGAGGTGAATTTTTCGATATTGTTGATCTAGTTCAGCTTGTAATTCAGCAGATTTCTTCTTTTCAGTTTTTAGTTCTTCCTCTTACCCATTTGCTTTGGAAGAGAGGATTAGTTTTTCTTTCATCAGACTTAAGCTTTCTTTACTGATCTGTTTCTCACTCTCCAACTGATTTTTCAGTGAATCAACAAGTGCTTCAAGACGTATGTTTTCTTTGATTAATTCTTGATTTTCTTAATCAGTGTTAATCAACGTCTCTCTTATTTCTTTATAGCTTTCAGCAAGATCAATTTCTTCTTCTTCTTCGGAGTCTGTGATTTCTTCTTCATCAGAAAAATCTGTGATTCCTACAAAAGCAACACAATTCAGCATCTCTTCTTCATCTTCACTATCATCCGTTGTCTCATCTTCAATACCAAGCATAGATCTTTCTTTTTGATTTTTTTGTTCACTGATGCATTCACTATGTGAATGTCCAATCCCCTTACATGTTGAGCACTTTGCTTCACGCTTTTTAACTGTTGGACATTCCCGAACAAAGTGTCCATATCCTTTGCATTCATGACACTGCATATCTGCTTTTTTTGATGATTTGTTTTCTTCTGAGTTTTTTTTGAAGGAGCTGAAACGCTTGTTTCCTTGTCCTTGCTCAATTCTTCTTAGTGCTCGATCAAATCTTCTTACTAGAAGGCTTACAGGATCTTCTTGTTCTGTTTCAGTTTTGCTTTCACATGAAGTTAATGCCAATCCTTTTGGTTTTTTACTTCCTCCAAGTTCCATCTCATGTGCTTGAAGCATCCCTACCACTTCTCCAAAACTAAGTTTCTCTGTATTATTTGAAACATTTAAAGTTGTTTTGTAAGCCATAAACTTAGATGGTAAACACCTCAGAAATTTCTTGACTAGCTTCTTGTCTTTGTATTTTTTTCCATGAGTTAATGCTTCCTGAGCTAGTGAGCTTAATTTCGAGCTAAAGTCAGAGATTGACTCATGTTCTTCCATCTTTAGATTTTCAAATCTTGAGGCAATCATGTCTTCTCTAGATGTTTGTACTTTGGTTATCCCTTCATAGTGAGTTTGTAAGATATCCCAAGCTTCTTTTGCAGTTTCACATCCTTGAATTAGTTCAAATTGGTTTCTCCCAACACTGCAATGTATTAAACTTTGATACATTGCTGTTAATGCTCTAGCATTAAACTTTGATTTCTTCAACTCATCTTCGTTCCAATCTGTTTCTTCCTTCAGTTTTGATGTACCATCTTCATTCTTGATCTTTGGTTCTTCCCATTTTTCTAACACAGCCTTCCAAGAAAAAACATCGATTCCCCTTAATACAAATTCAATTCGAGATTTCCAAAATCTGTAGTTTCCATCATCTAGAACAACTTTCGAGTTGTTGACTAGCTCCTGATAGCTCTCCATCTCTTCCGCAAGATCTCACCTGTATGCAATCCTCACAAGTGACTACTCTGATACCAATTGAAAATGCAAGAGCTATTGGTACAGTAACTAGATCACGATGTAAAATAGGGTTTCTCAAAAACTCTTTTTAGATTAATAGAAAATACGTTTACAAGATCTCTCCTTAAACTATTTTCTATTCTCTAAAACTCTTGATCTCAGATTACAACTCAATCTAGATCAAGAACTCTCTCTAAAAACCCTTAGCCCTCTTTTAAGTCTTTAGCTCAACTATTTCTTTGAAGCTAAAACTTAATTACTAGGAATTCTCTCTTGTTTGTGCTAATCTTCTCACAAGCCTTAGCACCCTTATTTATACTAAATAGTTGGTGGCCATACAACAAACCAATTTCCGATTCTATCAATAGTAGATATTTTCCTTTTTGCCTTTGTATTTCCTTTTCCTTTGTAAAAGGAAACTCTTTATGCTTCTAGGATCTTCTCTAATCTTCCTGTAGATGATGCTAACCTTTTTAATCTCGTAAACCTGAACCAAAGTTTATCTGATCTTCTGAATTACTTTATGTAGTTCTTTGACTTACTCCATGAACTACATCAATAGCTGCTTCTTCATTTCCAGTGTCAGTCGACACAACCACGACATGAATGACGCCTTCGAGTTTTATCAAGTTTAAAGAATTGCAACTTTGCCCCAAAAGTTTCTAAAGTTTATACCACATACCTAATCGTGTTTTTAGGTTAAACTATGTTTTAGAAGTCCCAGAGACTAAGTTTTGTGATTCTCTACGTTTTTATTATTCAAGTTTCATTCTAAGTTTCAAGCATGTTCTGGAGAGAAGATTCAGATCTCAAACTTTGTAGAGAGAAAAATTCTGAACTCCCTTATTCTAATTTCATGAGTATTATTCAGAAAATGATTTGTGTCTTTTTTTCTATGTCTGTGTAGTCATCTTGTTAGATCTAGGGTTTCAATAGGTTTATGATGGTTTGATGAATTGGGCATAGACATGTTAGGTTATCTATAATGTTCTTCATCTAGATTTTATTATCACAATAGTCTTAAGACTGATCACCTTAATCCTGGTATCATAGGAATATTGGTAGGTGCAAGAGTGCTATTGATATCCTGACCCAATCTTAGATGAGCAAACAGCCATTTCGCAGAGAGAGTTGGTTTAGGAATTTTGTTAACATATCGTACCCCCTAATCATAGACACTTTATTTATTGGTATTTTGCAAAGAGATTTGGTTTTCTTCTGTTTAGAGGATAGATGTCGTCGCAGCGAGAGTTGGATGAGATATTAATTTAGTGTTATGAGTTTAAGAACCGAACAAACAATTTAGTCCTAATTATAGAACTGCCAAGTTCACATTCCTGATTATACCCGATGATTATCCCTTGGTCTAGCGCTTTAATAACTTGAATTAAATCCCATTCATCTTGTTTACTTTTATATGCATTGCTTTATTTATTTACTATATATTGATCTAGCTTAACTCGAACCTGTGTTTCTATTGTTTGAATTTTCGGAGTCCTTGTGGATTCGACTCCAAAGTGCTGCAATCGATCTCTTAATTTAAGAGAGTAGCTCTAGGGTTATATTTGACCCCTGTCAAATTTTGGCCCCGTTCCTGGGGACTCTAAATTCAGCATTAGATTTTAGTTAGAGTTTAGTCTAGATTTTACTTTTATTTAGTTACTTACATCTCTACTTTTTGTAATCTCAGGTGCATGAATCTTAGGAGCAACAAGAATAAAGAACTAGTTGTTACTGAGGAGATTGGGAAGTTAGAGAGAGCTAATTGCAAAGCACATAAGAAATCAGAGCTGGTTAAGACTGTTGTGATTGTGAGAGATGCTACGGGATCTTACGTGACTTAGAGGGCAACAAGTTCAATGATCAAGGTCAGAAACTTGATACAGATGGGAACCCCATTGTCAAAACTGTCAACGACACTACTCACGTCGACCGTCACGGTGCTGTGCATGTCGGTCGACACGCTGCCATAGGAAGTGGCCGCGCTGATTTGGATGCTCAGGTTGAAGCTGTGGGAAGAACACTGGCTGATTACAACAGACCCAATGAGTTCTACACTTATAGGTCTGCTATATGTCCTCCTGCTTTTTAGAGGAATGATTTTGAGTTGAAACCCCAATACTATACTCTAGTGGAGCAACACTTTCATGCTCCTCCTGCTGAACATCCTATTGATCATATAGAGAAGTTTGAAGACTTGGCTTCGAGTATTAAAGTCAATGGAGTGTCTGAAGACTATTTATTTTGCAAGCTCTTCCTATACTCTCTTACTGAGGAAGCAGCCACTGGCTGATGCAATTACAACCAGGATCTTTGACCACTTAGAAGGACATCAAGACAACTTTTCTCAATAACTTCTGTGATGATGCTAAGACAGATTACTTGAGAGATTTGATCATTCAGTTCACTCAGGGACCTGCAGAGAATTTTAAAGCTGCTTGGTTGGGATTTAAGGGGTATCAAAGAGATTTTCCAAACCACAGTATTGATGAAGTCCAGCTCATAAGGACTTTCAGTTTCGGAATTGATTGGAGGTATCATGTTGCTTTGGATGCTGCTAGTAATGGTAACTTCAAGACTAGGACACCAGTGGAAGCTATTGAGTTGATGAAGAACTTGGCATCTAGTAATAGTTCCAAGAATGCTGATTATGAGAGGAAGAAGTTAGCTGCTGGATTGAACGATAGTCAGATGGCTGAAGTCAATGCAAAACTTGATACTGTGCACAACCTTCTAGTGAACAAGAAATCAGTTCACTTTGCTCAAAAGGTTGAAGTTTTTGAAGCTGAGGATGAGGCTAATGAAAAGGATACGAACTATGTGAATGGTTCCGGTTTCAATGGCCAAAGGTTTGGCAATTCTCAAGGCAACTTCAGAGGCTATAATAATCAGAGGAACAACTACGGGAACAACCAGAACTCCTCTAGATTTACGCCCAAGCCTGGAGTTAAGGAAGCTCAGCAAAACAACAGCAGTTTCACCAGGAACTATGGAAGTTCCCACTACCAGAATCCACCTGCCAAGACTCCGGATTCTGAGATGAAAGATCTACTTGATCAAATTCTTGAGGGACAGCAGAAGATTACTGTAGACTTCAATGGTAAGATTGATGCTCTCAATGCTAATCTGAATGGGAAGTATGAGACACTGAACAACCATATCAAGAGGTTGGATTCCCAGTTTGCTCAATCTGTAGAGAACACTAAATGCCCTGATGGCGTCTTACCTGAAAGAACTGATGCAAATCCTATGTATCAGTGTGGTGATGTTATGTCTTGGGGAGATATGGTCAAGAGAGAGGTCAAAGAAGAGAGTCTGGAGAAATCCGAATCTCAGGAAAAAGTTGAAACTCTTATCACGGAGCTCCTGTCGATCGACACATGCATCCCATGTCGGTCGACACCACCCCAATTTTCAGAAAGTTTGATGCAAGTCACGACTAAGGGCGGTCCTGACTCCACCCAAATCGATCGACAGGCAGCTGGCTATGTCGGTCAACATGCTCAGCCATCCGATGGAATTTATCTCTGAAAGTTGCCTAAGTTGGGGGATCTTGGGAGTTTTGTTGTGCCTTGTTCCATTGCTGGAGTTAGATTCACTGATTAACTCTGTGATAGTGGGTCTAGTATCAATCTCATGTCAAGTGACATTGCGACAAGGTTGGGAATCATCAATATGAAGAGATCTTCAATTGAGATTACATTGGCTGATGCTTTAGTGAATAACTCCATGGGTTTTGTTGAGAATCTGCAAGTTAAGGTTGGTGACTGTCTGCTTCCTTGTGACTTCCATGTTGTTGAGACAGATATTGTTTCCGATATGCCTTTGATTTTGGGAAGGCCATTCCTTGCAACTGCTGGAGCTGTCTTTGATTTGCTGAGTAGCATGATATATCTGAGGCATGTTGATCCTGATGTGTTCTATGATGCTAATCTGGAAGGATATGTAATGTGGAGCCTTCAGGTTGTTGCTGAAGATGTTGACAAGGTTTGTGACCAAGAGGTGAATGAGGTTCACTCTAAGGAGTTCATTGCAAAGAATCCAAAAGCTATGGTTAAGAAGAAGAAACCACAGAGAAATGCAGTGACTCAAGAGCCCCTGATGAATTTGACTCCTCTGAGACAAGTTGATGATACTATTGAGTATAAGCTTCAGTATGGAAGTGGTCCAAGACCATTTGCCAAGATTAGAGCTATCATCACCCCTGAGTTTAAGGGTAAAGGACAAGCTGTGCTAGATGAGATGATGCATAGGGTTCTGAAACCCAAGATGCTTGACTTGAGAGAGAATGATCTCGGTTCAAAGGTTTCATCTTCATCACCTTCAGATCATCCAGAGGCATCTCACCCATCTGATTTCTGACAATGTCAAGCTAATGACTAAAAATAAGCGCTTAGTGGGAGGTAACCCACCGGTAAGTCTGTAAATACGTTTTTCTGTGTCTCGTTACAGAATTTTTATTGTTTTTGGTTTATCCCAGGAACAAGACATGCTTAATGATAAATTTGGAAGTATTGCTTATGGATTGGAGAAGCTTTACATAATTTTTCAACCAAGGAACACAAGCTTTGTGTCCGTGTCGATCGACACGCACACCCTGTGTCGGTCGACACGGACCTGCGGTTAGTATAAATACCTGATTTTCCATTTCTTCTCCAATTCATCTTTTCCAAACTCGTAAATTGCCGCCTATATCACCCAATAATCGCAGATCTTCTACTTTTCACCAAATCACTTGATTTTTATCTCTAACTTCAAGAGAATTTGATTTCACATACTCCTCTATCTTTCATTGTATCCATATCCAATGTATGTTCTTCAAATTTCCATCCCTAAATCCGAAAATTTCATGGTTTAGATTCTCACTTATATAAATCATTTTTGGTCTTAATACTTGCTGATCTTAGTTTATTAGGTTGAATTTAGATGGATTTAAGTGTAGATTGTTACTAATTTAGGTTGATTTGATAGAGAAGTCATGAATTTCTATGAATGAAACTTGAACTCATTTGACATGAAATTCCAAATTTAGAGTTGTTTAGGGTGATGGCTAGATTTTGGTATGATGATTTTGATGATTGATTATGCTTAATATTTGATGAAATTTTGATTTGATATTGATTTGCGTTGAATTCGCCAATTTTGGCACCGTGTCGATCGACACGACATGCTTGTCTCGGTGGACACGGGTAACCCGTATTTGGAATTTTGCTGATTTTGGATTTGTTCTCTTGTTTTCTCTTTCAGGTGTAAGATGAACACTAGGGGAAGTGTCCAAGGACATCAGAAGCACAGGGAGTGTCGAGCAGTCAATCTTCCCATGAGATTCCTTCTCTTCTTCCATGGCCTCATATGGAAGGAACTAGGCTTATCCTGAGGGTCAATAGGGAAGGAACTCTTAGAGAGGAGGTTCTCAGACATGAGTGCTATCAGCACGAGATCTCAGAGATGTGGGATGATTATGACACCTTTTTCTACAATGTATGTCTGAACATGGAGATTAGACCCACTAGGTTTGTGGATAGGGCTTCCATGCACCACATGAAGATCAAGAATGAGTGTCTGCTGGCTATGCAGAAGATTGGGTTGGGTACTATGTGCATCCAGCATTATGAGGTATATCCAGAGGTTGTGCGGAAGTTCATGGCCACGGTTCAGCTCTACTACACCGCACCAGATGCGCGGGCTCAGGTGGGCGTGCTTACGTTCATCGTTCGGGGGAGTCGGTACAGAATCTCTATCTCCAACCTTTGCATTGTGTACAGAACATGGCGATTGACTTCTAGACTTACTGGATCAAGTTTACAGATGGGGTTTACAACCCCAACAGTTTTACTCACTCCGACATCCAGCACATTGTCCTTCGTTACGGGGTTTGAGCCCTCTCGAACTCGCTTTTGTGCAAGATGGAGCCTAACAAGATGAGGCAGACTGAGTTTGTGTTGATGTGCTACGCTATTCAGTCTGCCTAATCTTGTTAGGCTCCATTTTGCATAAAAGCGAGTTCGAGATGGCTGAAACCACGTAACGAAGGACATGGTGCCATCAATTTTCTGAGGAGTGAACTGAGCTTGACGACAACGTAAACCTCGGTGCCATCTTTGCGCACCATTTGGTTAGTCTGAAGCTCAGACCATTCACGAGAATTAGAGGGAACTTTGAGTCGGTTGGCAGCCTGTTGACTCATATTTTTCTTTTCTGCGGTATCAGCATGGAGAGCGTCAATGTGACATCTGACAGATGTGTTATGAATGAAGCATTATTGTTGCATGCCAAGTGGATTAAGGCAGATTGGGTTTGGTACTACCGCAGTGAGGGGACAGATTACTTGGTTAAGCTTTCACAGCAGGAGCTCACTCGTATCACGGGCAGCCAGGCTAACCTTCTCTTCCAGCCACATCATACGCTTCATCGTCTTTCTCCCAGACTCGTCGTCGCAGAGGCACCTCTTCTCAGTCCGTCCCTACTGCAGCTGAGGATGATCCGGTTCCAGACCCGTCTGCACATCATTTTGGACTTCCTGCTACTCCTCCTATCCCTATGAACACCATGGTATTTCTGAGGTACGTAGCGGATAGTTTCCAGAGTGTCTGGAACGCCATAGCTTCACTATCTCGGTGTGGATGTGTTCGTCGCACTGATACAGCTCCTGCTCAGCCCCGTCCTATCCTGATCCGCACCCATCTCCGGCTCCAGACCCGCTAAGGAAGAGGATTAGTTTCCTCTTTTCTTTTTCTTTGAGACATTTTTATTTCTTGCTTTTGATTTTCTTTTTGTTTCAGTTTTTTGTTTCTAACTCCTATTAAGTATTGTTGAACCTATTATGGTTTTTTTTATCTTGCTATTTGACATGTTTGGAGCGCTTAATCAGGAATCAACCACACTTTACAGTAAGCTCTCATGTGACCATTTGATTATATCCTGACCTGAATCCGAGACTAATGGAAGACTCAATGACCAGTCAGATTGCTTAAGATCCCCATGTTTCCAATGTCCTAGATCCGAGCTAAGTATTTAGTTTTATTGATGGAATTGATGTCTGTTGGGTTTGAATTTTGGTATAAGCTTGACACTCTGGCCTGTTTGATTTAAATGTGGTACTCCATTCCTTTGTCCCTAATTCTGAATTTATAACGGTGAGATTATTGTCATTAGGGTAAACAGTAGAAAGCAAAATCCGATGACCATTTGTTTATTCTAATGAAAAGATGACACAGGGACTATAAACGGTAGGAAGTAACCTCCGATGACCATTCATTTATAACCTCTGAAGTTATGGATTTAATCCTTATAAAAAATTATAATAAAATAGATAAATAATAAGTCTGGGGGAGATTAAATAAAATAAACCAATAATGTTGATAATGGCTGGTTTGTTATAGTGAAATACGGTAATAAATCTAGAAGATCCTTGACATTGAAATTGTTGGTAGGATAGAAAAACAGCGATGAAGGTTGTTTGTTGGATTATGTTGAGTAAATTGTGGTGGAAATTAGGTGGTCTGGATCACGAAGTACATGGTGGTCTGGATCTTGTTAAGTAAGGATTTCTAGTGGTTCACTATAGTGAATGTGATCTAGGTCTAGCGCTTTTAATCACTTGAATTAAATCCCGTTCATCTTGTTTACTTTTATCTGCATTGCTTTATTTATTTACTATTTATTGATATAGCTTAACTCAAACTTGTGTTTCTATTGTGTGAGTTTTTAGAGTCCTTGTGGATTCGACCCTTAAGTGCTGGATTGTATTTACCTTATTTATTTATTATTTATTGATCTAGCTTAATGACAGGGGTCAAATATAACCCTAGAACTAATCTCTCAAATTAAAAGCTCAAGACCTAGGGATAATCATCGGGAATAATCAGGAATGTGAACTGGGGAATTATATAATCAGGACTAAATTGTTTGTTTGGTTCTTAAACTCGTAACAGTAATATGATATATCATCCAACTATCGCTATTACGACATCTATCCTCTAAACAGAAGCAAACCAAATCTCTTTGCGAAATACCAATAAATAGAGTCTCTATGATTAGCGGGTATGATATGTTTACAAAATTCCTAACTAACTCTCGCTGCAAAAAGGCTGTTTGCTCATCTAAAATTGGGTCAGGATATCAATAGCACTCTTGAGCCTACCAACATTCCTATGGTACCAGGATTAAGGCGATCAGTCTTAAGACTAGTGTCAAAATCAAATCTAGATGAAGAACATTATAGATAACCTAACATGTCTATGCCCAATTCAACAAACCATCACAAACTTTTTGAAACCCTAGATCCAACAAGGTGACTGTTCAGATATAGAAAAGAAAACATAAATCATTGTCTGAATAATACTCATGAAATAATATAAGAAACAAATGGAGTTCAGAATTCTTCTCTCTACAAAGTTTGAGATCTGAATCTTCTCTCCAAAACTTGCTTGAAATTTAGAACTTAGAAAACTGAATACAACTCAAAAATTAGTCCCTGGGACTTCTAAAACATAGGTTAACCTAAAAACACGATTAGGCATGAAATATAAACTTTAGAAACTTCTGGGGCAAAGTTACAATTCTTGAAATTTGATAAAACTTGAAAACGTCATTCATGTCTAGTGTGTGTCTACCGACTCAGGATATACCTGTCGGTCGACATGGACAGCAATAATCGTCTCCTTGTTGTTTTGCTCAGCTACAAGCCTCCAAAAGCTCCAAAGTGCTCATCAGGGTCCAATCCATGTTTGTACCTAATAAGAATCTAAAACCAAAGCATATATCATGTCATAAAATCATAAATTACATGATATATCAGAAATCCATTTGCTGAACCTAGTTATCCAACCAAACATGAAAAACAAAAGTTTCCGAGAAGATCAACCAATCCCACAAGGGAATGGGATGGACCTCCACTACCAGCGGAAAAACTTTCAATGCTTGAACCAAACGCCAAAAAGCTAGAAATTGATAAATAGAAATTTCCAAAAAAGAATTCCCTCTCGACTTATAAATAGATTCCGCCAGGACGTAGGAAAAGCTGAGACCTGCCTACTACTGAATCAAAAATTTCTGATGATAAAAGGAAACTCCATTTAATGCGAAACCCCGATGAGGATGATTTCAAACCCCGGTAGGCTTTCCATTGAATCTCATAAATATTCTTAGTCAAACTAGTGACTCAAAACAAGCGCTACTGGGAGGCAACACAGAAATTTCCTTTAAAATAAAATTTAATTAAACAAAAAAAAGAAAATAATAATAATAATAATATATTTATTAATTAAATATTGCCAGATCAACCGATCCAGGTAGGATCGACCAACAGAACGGTTAATCCAAGCAGGATCGCTCGATTCCGAATATAGGTAGGCGAGGATCAAGGGTTTTATAAATGCGGCCGTCGATCCTCAAAACCTTAAATTGTAAAATATCTCTAACTCTCTCTATTTTCAATCGCTTTCATCTATTCAAATCTCTAAACTCATCAGATTATTCCTCTCTATCTATTTGTATCATCCATTGCTTTGATCTGCGATGGTATGTAGCGGAAATCAAGGATTTAGATCCGATTTTTGGAACTATCCTTAGATTTTCTGATTTCTCTCTTTTTCACCTGTTGATTCATTCCTATTTTTATAGATTGAGTTTAAGTTGATGGATTAGAGAAACTGATTTATATGAGGTTTGATCATAGAATTGTGTAAAATTTGATTTTGAGTGATTATCCTTTAGATTGAGAATTTGTGCAAATTTAGGTCTTAAATTACGCCTATGATGATGAATTAGGATTTATAAACGTTTGGTGATGATGAATTGCGAATTGATTGAGGAAAATTTGAGTTATTTGCGGGTTGACCATCTCAAAATTTTCCGCAGGGATGGATCGATCCTCGAAAGATTGATCGTTTCTGGTTGATCATGCGGTTTAATTTCTAAGCATTTTTATGATAATTTTTCGACCCAAATAAATTAAATATTCATTTAAATTTCTAATTTTTATCCTTGAAGTGACTTGTGAAATTTTCCTATGGCTAATAATTTTTTCAGGAAATGGCACCAAAGAGAATCAACAAGGATAAGGGCATAGTGAGTCTACCTGACCCCGCAGCTGCACGGGAGTGGACCAATGCTGATGCCCAACTTGCGGGTTTAGTGAGTACCTGCACATTTCTTCCCTCACAGATAACTGACGGGGGGACATTGACCAGTCTTGGCATGCGCGACAGCTACTACGCGTTTACATACGCTATCGGGCTCGGGAACCTACCCCTCATGCAGTCCCATCTCTGCACTTCCTTGGCCATGGAGGTTTTGGGATCAATCACGATGCATTTTGATGATTTGAGCTACCCCAGGGCCAGTGAGGGTAGTCTCAGCTTCTTCACCCCCGGTCAGTTACGGATGATGACACTGTACCAGCTCTGTGGCGCCTTCAGATTCAGTCGCACATCGCTCATCGACATGCATGAGGAGGATGACGCAGGAGAGTTCTGGTAGCTGATAGTCCAGGGCCCTTATGTTTCACGTACGGCAAAGCAGTCACTAGTCGCCAGATTCATGAGCGTCACTTTGGGGTTCAAGTGCGAGGCACCTGCTGTGGACAAGCAGGAGCTGCGGTTACTGAAGAATGTAAGGCGCACTATGACCATGCCTCACCCCAGACAACATAGGGTGAACATGGGGTACCTCCTCGCCTCCGCCTTGGTCTCCATGAAGAGTGGCCCAGCCAGTTCTTCTAAGAAGACGGTTGTTATTGGAGGTCAGATTACTCCAATACTTGAGCATCTGGGCATTGAGGTCTGGCAACCCTCTCCGATGGAGCGATGCAGCCTTATGGACAGGCAGTATCTGAGTTCCTGCAGATTTGTGGTGCCAAACTTCCTGGTCTACTGCTTTCAGAATTGTGCATCTATGTACCGCGACATCCAGCTTCCACAGGAGGAGCACACCACTCCGTCTTCCACCGTGGACTCATATATCATGGATTTTATGGTTTTGTGACATAATATATGTATTGAATTTAGAGTCTTTTGTATATATATTGAGTCTTACTAGGTACAAACACGAGATGGATCCTGATGAGCACTTTGGAGCATTTGGAGGCTTGTAACTGAGCAAATCAACAAGGAGACAAATATTTCTGTCCATGTTAATCGACACGCCCTACCTGTTGACACAACCGCGACAATAATGACGCCTTCGAGTTTTATCAAGTTTCAAGAATTGCAACTTTGTCCCAAAAGTTTCCAAAATGGTAGCTGTCTCCACCATTGAGACAGTTTCACAAAAACCAAACCCAAAACTTCATTTCAGACCATACATTATTCTTGAGCATAGTGAGGCCTATTTCCGGATTGAATTAGAGAGAACGTGTTGGGTGTTGCCGACAGGAGTAGCCTCTCATGTAGTCTCTGGTTCACAATTTTTAAACCAGATTTAGGCTAGGAGTTTGAATAAGTTGAGGTTTGAGTCCGGGAAAAGAAAAGAAAAGAAAAGAGTTTGCTAAAAAAATCATAAGTCTTTGGAGAGGATAGGTTCACAAGAAAAACAAAATAAGTCTAGTAAAGGATTTGGAAGAAAAAGATAAAAGTTGGCTCAGTAAAAGAAACATAAAAAAATCGTATATTAGCCACTCGACCAGGCCGCTCGAGTGAGTGGTCGAGTCATAGCTTAGTGCAAAATAAAAAAATCCCAAATCCACTAGAAGTAAAAAGTAAATTATCCTCTCCTTAGAAGAAAACAGAAAATCAGTCCTTAAGCCAAAAAAAAGAAAAAAGAAAAGCTTTTAAACACAAGTGTAGAAGGATGAAGTTTCTGGGATTTTAGAGTTAGGGGAGTCATTTGGTTCTTCATGGGTAGATGATAGTCTGCTCCTGTATGCACCAGTTGGCTCTACCTTTAGCATTCTCTTATAATTCAATCCATTTCGTTGAGAGATCCTGATACATGCGCTTAAAACCAGAGGAAGAAGAGATCATTTTTATCTCTTATAACTTGTCCCTCAACCAAATGAGTTACAGTTATTTCATATCATGCTTCACCAGTTCGTGCTTAATCAATGTTAAAAGGATAGTTGCTTTGAATGTTTGCTTGTGGCTGAGTCTTAGTGTTGAATTTGATGTAATGAGTATGGCTAAAGCTTTTAAGTAGAACTTCTGTGAATTACATTCTAGAACTAATAACTGTGACATTGACATTACAGGTTTGTTTAGTTTGCTTAGGTTCTGAGTCCCCACTTTTCACACTACTCCTTTCATCTTATCCTTTTTATTTGCTTGAGGGCAAGTAAAGGGTAAGTTTGGGGGAGTTGATAACACCACTTTTATACATATTTTTACCACCTTTTCATCATGCCTTAGAGTAGATTTCATCCATTGTTTATACCATTTCGTGCATTTATGCTTCATATAGGATGATGGATGGCTCACTAGTAGAGAAGATGGATGGCTCACTCGACCAGACCACTCGAGTGAAGCACTCTCAAAGCCGTGGCAGATGACAGGCTCACTCGACCAGAGCACTCGAGTGAAGCACTCTCAGGCAGCACTCTCAGACAGGCTCACTCGACCAGACCACTCGAGTGAAGCACTCTCAGGCGAGCAGTCTCGACCTCAGCATCACCGCCTGCCCACTCGACCAGTCCACTCGAGTGAAGCACTCTCGGACTACCTCACTCGACTACCCCACTCGACTGCTGGGTCGAGTGGGCACTCTCCGATTTTTTCTCCTTAAAAATCGCAAAATGTAATAAGCGCTGGAGACTATGTATAAAAGAGCCTCATTAAACCTAATTAGGGAGGATGAAATAGCGCCGCTCTGGCTTAGGAATTTTTAGGTTTTCTCTCATTTCTTCTCTCTCTTGTTCTTGGTGTTCTTGAGAGTTTTCTCATTTTTTCCCAGCAACTTTGTAACTTTGATATCTTTTTATAAAATTAGCATTTTCATTCGATTTCTTCTCCAACTCTGCTCACTAGATCATAGGCTATCTCATATGAAATGTTTTTTCTTTTCTGGGTTTTGGACCCCAGCCATGATCACCATGTGTGAGTAGTAGAATTGGGATTTTTGGGGATGGATTAGGTTAGCTTCTTTCTGTTTTGTTATTGCTTAGATAGTTTGATCATCACTCAGTTTCGACTCCCTCTTGGGTGAGGGATTTGAATGCTTGTTTTCCCCTGATCAAGGAAGACATGAT
Source organism: Cardamine flexuosa (assembly GCA_963555745.1). Classification (NCBI taxonomy): domain Eukaryota; kingdom Viridiplantae; phylum Streptophyta; class Magnoliopsida; order Brassicales; family Brassicaceae; genus Cardamine; species Cardamine flexuosa. The sequence continues at coordinate 15,829,028 of OY743219.1, forward strand.
CTTAGATGGTCTCATGAGCACGAACCATGCCTTGAGCCATTGGAAAAACTTTTTTCGGGGTTTAGAGTACAATAGCGTGAGGGTGGACGCATCAGACATTGATTTATGTCACGACTCCACCTATTCACTTGTTATGAACTCTTTCGACTTTAATAGGCTTCTTCTTCATGCCTGATCCGACTCCTCACACTATGCTGACTGGGTTGGATCTTGGGGCTCTCTACCATGAACCATGGATTGAGCTGGTTATGAAGTCTGTTGTCTAGGGTAGTCCTGTGATGAGATTGCTAGTTGATAGCTGCAATGGAACAGAGTGTTTGCGATCTGTTGATTTCCATCCCTAGAGTCCTTGTTTTTCCCATAGTTTCACAGCTTGCTTAGTATTAGTTCACTGTAGTTTTCCTCTGTTTTTACTATAGCACTCGACCTCACCACTGGGACTTTTCCTGCTTAGTTTCATGATGTGCTAAAGTGTGACAGACTTTGGTACCTCTAGCATCAATTAGGGTTTTTAGTAGATTTATTATTTAGACTGCTAGTACCACACCCTTTTGATAATCACTTGAATAGCTTGCTTTATTTATCAACTGATTGCTGTAGACCACTCTTGATTGGTTCGACATTGTCACTTCACTCATATCCACTTACCACTGTACTATAATTGATAAACTTTGTGTTTTGTCTCTCTAGGCTTAGGTTGATTGCATTGCTGTCTTTCTTTGCTTAAGGTAGGCAAAATCATTGTTTCACTGGGGTCTTACGTGATTTAGAGTGCAACCAGTATAATGATCAAGGTCTAAGACTTGATGCTGATGGGAACCCCATTGTCGAAACTGTTGACAACACTGATCACATCGACCGACAGGGCAACACTAGTGTCGGTCGACATGGTGACAACACTGGTGTCGGTCGACACGGTGACAACGGAAACGGTCCTGATTACTTGGATGCACGGGCTGAAGTTGTGGGAAGAACACTTGCTGATTTCAACAGACCCAATGAGTTTTACTCCAACAGGTCTGCTATATGTCCTCCTACTTTTCAGAGGAATGATTTTGAGTTGAAACCCCAATACTACACTCTTGTGGGGCAACACACTTTCCATGCTCATCCTTCGAAACATCCAACGGACCACATAGAGAAGTTTGAAGACTTGGCTTCGAGTATTAAAGCCAATGGAGTGTCTGAAGACTATCTATTCTGCAAGCTCTTCACATACTCTCATTCTGGGGAAGCAACTCAATGGTTGAAACAGTTGGATTGGGTTCCTTAACCACTTGGAGAGATATCAAGACAGCTTTCTTGAACAAGTTTTATGATGATACTAAGATAGAGGACTTGAGGGATTTGATTATTCAGTTTTGTCAAGGAGTGCCGAGACTTTGAAAGATGGGTGGTTGAGATTCAAGGGGTACCAAAGAGATTGTTCACACCATGTTATTGATGAAGTCCAGCTCATTAGGACTTTGTTTTGCGGAATTGACTGGAGGTATCAGGTTGCTTTGGACACTGCTAGTGATGGTAACTTCAAGACCAGGACACAAGAGGCTGCTATCAAGTTGATTGAGAACTTGGCATCTAATAGTAGTACTGAGAATGCTGATTTTGAGAGAAAGAAGTTAGCTGCTGGTTTGAACAATAATCAGATGGTGGAAGTCAAAGCAAAGCTGGATACTATGCACAACCTCCTAGTGAACAAGAAGTTTGTTCACTTTGCTCAAGAGGTTCAGGTTTTTGAAGCTGAAGAAGAAGCTACTGAAGAGGATGTGAACTATGTGAATTTTTCCGGTTTCAATGGCCAAAGGTTTGGCAATGTTCAAGGAAACTTCAGTGGCTACAACAATAAGAGGAACAACTATGGGAACAACCAAAACTTTTATGGATTTACGCCCACGCCTGTGGTTCAGGATGCACAGAGAAACATCAGTGATTTCACTAGGGACTTCGGAAGTTCCACTTACCAGAATCTACATCCTAAGACTGTGGATTCTGAGTTGAAGAATATGCTTGACCAAATACTTGAAGGACAGCAGAAGATGACAGTAGACTTCAATAGTAAGATAGATGCATTGTATGCAAATATTAATGGGAAGTATGAGACTTTGGACAACCACATCAAGAGGTTGGATACTCAATTTGCATAATCTGCTGTGAACACTAAACGCCCTGATGGCGTCTTACCTAGAAGTACTGATAGTTATCCTAGGTACTCTTGTGCTGCTGTTATGTCCTGGGGAGATATGGTCAAGAGAGATATCAAATAAGAGGTTTTGGAGAAGTCTGAAACTAAGGAAAAAGTTAAGACTCTCATCACGGAGCTCATGTCGATCGACACCACCACTGTGTTGGTCGACACCTTGCCAAATGATACACAGAGTTTTAACCCTAAATAAACTACTGCAAGTGCACAGCAAATGTTGTAGTAATATAGGAATCAAATCCACAAGGATCAAGGTTACACTGCAATTCTTTGAGAATGAAACTAAGCTAAGACAATATTATGGTCGTTGGTTGTGATGTGAAATAAAAATAGCAAATAAAAATTGTGTAAACTATGAATTAAAAGGCGCTAGGTCAAGGGATATTCGCAGGAACTCAGAGATCATGAATCAGGCAATTATTCAGGGATTATATAAGCATAATCTCAACTAAAACATCAATGTATAACTAATCCACTGTCGTGGTATCAATTACGTTATCTAGCAACGTCAGTGTCAATATGTTCACGGATCGCTTTAGCATCAGCTTTTGTTGGCTAAGGACAATATGCTCATCTATGTCCAAGAAACCTATAACACTTTTGATTAATAGATTAAACCTAAGATCAGAAATTAGGTAGCTTATCTAATTCCAGCAGTGAGATCACCAATAGATGAAGATATAATAAAATGATTCCCTATCTATGCCCAATTCATTGATTCATAAATTCCTTTGAAAACCCTAAACCTAAAGATGGATCTACGCAGACATGGAAGCAGAGAAATCACAAATGGAATAAGAAGAACTCAAAATCAATAGAATAGAAATTCAAAAGGGTTTAAAAATCTACTCAAGAGATGTAGAGTCAGAGATTCATCTGCCAAAGCAATAGGTCTGAATAGAAAATAAAGCGTAGCCTAAACAATGGCTGAAAAAAAAAATATAAGTCTAAACACGTTCTGGGTCGAAACTAAACCAACAGGGGAAATAAACAAAAAATTCCCTTTTCTGCTATTTAGATAATATAGTGTTGGATAGATCAATCTAGGGGTGGATCGATCAATACAGAGGTGGAACGATTAATTTGGTGTCTTCTGGTCGATCTGGAATGATCCGTAAATTCTTCTAGAGGTTGGATCGATCGATCTGGAGTCAAACAATCGATCCGGTGTCTTCTGATCGATCTGAAACGATCCGTAAATTTAGCAGCAGCTTGGATCGATCGAACCAAGGTTGGATCGATCTGACTGCACTGCTTTCACTAATATTGCCATAATTTTTGATAGCACCGTTGGATTGACTTCAAACAACTTTCAAATGAAAGCTAACCCCCGTGGCTATCTTGTGTCAAAAATGTATTAACATCGGAAGGTAAAATTCTGAGGTTTCAGCACGATCCTTCATCCCTAAATCTGTGTTTTCATCCCAAAACAACTTAAAACCTGTAAAGAATCGATAGAGGACTAAAAGACTCTGAAGAAGCATGTACATAAGTAAAAGACTCTAAAAGACTCTAAAAATCATGGTTAGATTGAGTAAAAACCGGCATATGTAAACTCCCCCAGACTTAATCCTTTGCTTGCCCTCAAGCAAACAGAGAAGCCTAAGCTGGTCAAGAGGTTTAAAAATCGCGGAAACTCTCATATGATCAGGGGCAATGCTCTCGATAGATGCCCTACAGACTTGTTAGTACAAGAATTCTCAGTTAAAACTTTTCACTATAAACCCACAACATTCTCAACTCTGATCCGTCCATCTCAAACCTGCAAGAGACCTTGGCTTTCACTTCAGTCAACTCCTTACATTCATTAAAAAGTGGTGTGGGATTTCTCAAGAGAAGACATCACTCGGGGTAGACGGCGCTTTGTATGAAAAGGGCATTTGGTGTTTAAGTAGAGTTAAAGTGTTTAGGGCATACCATGATTGAAGTGCAGCTATTTCACAGAGTCGCGAGAAAGTATGAACCCATTGATGTTCACAGCTTCCCACCACTTCTTCATAACACCTTCTTTACTTCTTTTCTTCTTGGTTCCCCCACACTTAAATGTTTGTGGGGTCTTTGCACAACTTCATAACTTTTTCTCTTCTTCTTGCTTGGATTACCTGTGTTATGAGACAATTTTCATTGCTATTTCCTGTCCTTTCGTTTTTTTTTTTTAATCAAATAAGATTTGAAAGGGGAAACACTACGAAAATGTACAAGTCTCAAGCACAAGATGAGTACCTTTTCTTATCTTTCCAAGGCAAGATAACATTTAAACCAATTTGCAACCATCTCTTGTTTAGTTCCTTGCATCTTCCATCTTCAGTGGTTGGAGAGCTGTGTCGAAAATTTCTCTCTCGCATATCTGCCTACAAGCATGAAAAAGAAAAGAGTGGTAAAGGCCTGAAGAGAAATTTATGGCGTAAGGGTAAAATCATTAAAATAAGTGGCTATTTGATGTGGTATAAAGTTTTCCTCAAAGAGACCACACAATGAATAGGGTGCAAGTGCAAAGCAATCAATCGTAGTATTTAAGGTATATCGAGTCCACAGAGAGAGAAGATGTATTGCAAATCAAAAGGAACAAGTAAAGGTAGAACTCAATAATAAAAACGGGTTTTGTGTCACGCAAATCATGCAAAGCAAATAAAATGAATGTAAATCAATATGAGATGAATGTTGGGCGCTTAAGGGGGTCTCTACGGTTCAATGATCTGTCTATTCGAAATAATTTTAATGTAATGCATGTTTACTCCTAAGTCTCAAACTATGAAAAATGAAAGTTTGGCTAACCTATTATCATAGAGAAAACCGGCTGAAATCCACTAATCCTATAACTCAACTATCGCAGGCAATAACAAAGGTTTCAAAGCATTAAAATCAAGTTCAATCCTAATCCATAAGACTCCATAACTAAGGGGTATGTGCTTGTTATGACGCGATACTCATCAAATCTAGGTTTCAACAAACTAGCAAACGGTTCGAATTACTTAGATGCTTAAGATAAATAGCTAGTTCATGACTCTAACTATATGCATTAAGAATGAGATAAGACCGAAAGACAGTGTAAACGAATATGAAAATATAATAAAACTCGCCACTCAAAAGACAATGATCATCTCACCCCATTGACTGGCCCTTTAGACCCAACTGGATAGTCTACTCGGCCATGGTCAAGGTTGTCATCGATGATATGAAAGAGTAAAACATAGATGTAATGAAATAAGGTAAATGTTTAGAGATTACTTCTTTAGATCCAAAAATAAAAAAATGTAAGGACTTCTCCTTTGACAAAGTTACAAAACAATAGAGAGAGATGGTGGAACTTCAAAGCTTCAGTGAGATCAAGTTGCTTATGCGGCTCCTTCGAGGGGGCGTCGGCTTCTTGAGGTGGTGATGGACTTTCTAGGGTTTCTGTGGTGAACTTAGGTGGTGGTTTGAAACTCTGATGAGGGACACGAAACCCTAGCATCATAAACTTGTATATATAGGTCTTGGGGCGCAAGAGATTGGCTTATAGGGTTTAGGAAGGGTAGACTCGTCATCTTAATCAGTGTGGAGGCAATGGGCCGAGCCTAGTGATGGGCAGGGCTTCTAAGGCTGTGAAGGAGGCTGGTCTCGGTCATGATCTTAGTGACCGGGGTGCCCAAGAGGCCTGGCCTCGGTCATGAGCTTAGTGACCGAGGTTTGGTGCTTTGGTGCTGGTTTGACATAGCTTCATCTTCTAGGATGCATCTTCCAAACGGCTGAATTAATTGATTCTATTCTTGTCCCATACAAATCTTGACTCTTCAATCTTTCCATTGATATAGAGAACTCCAATATAGGTCCACGGGAAGGTCTTCAAATGTTGTCAAACTTCTGATGCTTCGAAACTGCCTCAAAACGGGTCTTTGCTCTTTTTTGATCCATATTCCTGTAAAACCTGTAAAACCTCTTTAACACTAACAATACTTGATAATAGCCTATTTAGCTTTGAAATCATACCAAATCTCTCTTAAAAACCATATGAAAACCATAGTAAAAACGGGTCAAAATACGATGTTATCACCATTCAGGATCAGTAAAGACTGGTAAAGTGGATAAGAAGTCCTGAATGTGCTGCTCGTTTCCCCGATATAATGCCTCTCATAAGAAATAATTTATATCATGATTATGGTGTAAGTAAAGTGGAGTTAACGTCCGGTCCAACCTCGTTCTCTGTAGGATGAAACTTTAGGGAGCAGGTCGTGCAATGAGTGTCTACGTGAGAATCCTGCAAAACTTGTCTTTAGGGAATGAATCAGAACATATAAAAAGTCAAATTCATCATATCATGGGATCATAATTTCCTACAAACTTGACTCGATAAAACCTAAAATTGCAATAGAAAAACATCAAACTGACTCAAGAAAACAAAACAAAGAAAATGATGTTAGTACACAACGAATACCCTCCCCCAGAATTACTTCGCACCGTCTCGGTGTGAAAATTAATCAAGGGAAAGGTTAACCAAATTCAAAGAAATGAAAAAATCAAATAAAAGAGAACATACCAGTGGGTTGCCTCCCACCAAGCGCTTGTTTAATGTCATGAGCCTGACAGTGATGACACCTAAGCGTTATGAGAATCCACAAGAATATCAGGGTGCGGTGAAGGTGGTTTGAGACACAGACTTCTTGCGTTTCGATCATGTATAGTCAATTCCAGAACCTTGCTCAACATGTCATCTACAACTGCTTGGCCTTTTCCCTTAAACTCTGGAGTGATGATGGCTTTGACTTTAGAGAAAGGTCTTGACATACCTTTGTACTTCAGCTGGTACTCATTGGTGTCACCAACACATCTCAGCGGTGTCAAAGTTACATGAGACCTTGATTGCATTATCTCACACTTTGGCTTATCTCTCTTTTTAACCTTCTGAGATTTCTTTACAAAAGAATGAGTGTCTCCATCCAGGACTTCATTAACCTCAATCTTATTTTTTAAGTGCTGCGGTTGACATGACATCTAGCTTCCTCTCCTAAATTGCAATGTAAAAGCCATAGTTTCTATCATTCTCTGAGACTGCATCATAGAAGATATTTTTGCTGATGTTGGAAAGACAAACCCTCTTATTAGGTAGATCAACAAATGCACCAGCTGTAGCAAGGAAAGATCTTCCAAGAATCAAGGGCATATATGAATCATTGCTTATCTCAACAACTTGAAAATCAGTAGGCATCAAGCAATTCCTAATCTGCACTTGAAGATCTTTAATGCATCCCTGCAGAGTCGCTATGGAAGCCTTTGCAAACTTTATGGACATCTGAGAAGGTTGTAGATTTGCAATTCCCAAGGATTCTGCAATGCCCCTTGACATGAGGTTCACAGTGGATCCGGAATCACATATAGATTCTTCAAAATCTACACCAAAAATGGAGCATGGAACAACAAACTTCCCTAGATCTTCTAGCTTAGGCAATTTCCTCATTGGAAGAGCTTGAATATTACCTTAGTCAAAAGCTTCATTTTGGACTTGAGAATCCAGAGTTGGTAATGGGATTGATCGATCTAACTAGGTCATAGAAGTTTATGCATCTTCGACCTTTCGCTCAATCTTCTTTACAGTACTAGAGCAACTTGGTTATCTAGTAGTTTCAAATGAGTGGAGACACCTTCAAACTTGGTATTAAGATCAACATACATATTACCCATCTGGGTATTGATCTCATCAGTAGACTTTTGTTGGTTCAAGAGGAGCTGCTGCATAAGACCCTTAAGCTCAGTTTGAGAGTTATCTTCAGAGTTAGAAGAGGTTTGGAAGTTATTGAATGCTTATTTCTGTTGAAATACACCTTGAAATCAGTTCTGACCCTGACCAACCACCTATTGTGGGTAAACTTGGTCTTGAGGATTCTCAACATTCGTACTTCTGTAAGAAAGATTAGGGTCACTTCTGTAGTTCTTGTTGAATACCTAGCTTTGCACAAAGCCCTGTCCATTCACATAGTTCACTTCTTGCAATTCATCAACAATATTCGGGAGACAAACTGCATCTGATCCATCTTCACAAAGCTGAACACCTCTCTGATTTGCCTTTAACAATAAACTCACCTTGGCACTCAGTTCATCAATTTTCTGAGAATCCACACTGCTGACTCCTCTAGACCGATCATATTCAGAACAGCGATTACTGGAACTTGCAGCCAAGTTTCAATCAGTCTGTTGGCTCCAGCTATACTCTGAGTCATGAAATCGAGTGCATTCTTTTGGTCCCAGTCAACACCATCATAGAAGATGTGAAAAATCTGCTCATCAGAATAAGAATGGTGAGGACATTCTCTGCGGTACTCCTTGAACCTGTCCCAAGCTTCACAGAAAGATTCCGCTGAGTGTTTCTTGAAAGTAGTGATCCTACTCCTTAATGAAGTTGTCTTAGCTTTGGTGCAGAAGTAATCCAGGAAGGCGTATCTGGCTTCTGTCCAACCATTCAATGAATTTGCAGGTAAGGACCTAAGCCATCTGTGTGCTTTATCAGCCAAAGAGAAATGGAAAAGCTTGCACTTGATGTAGTGCGCAGGGACTCCATTTAATCTAGTAGTACTGCAGATCTCCTCAAAATTTTCTATGTGATCCATAGGATTCTCAGCAGGCAAACCATGTAACAAGTGTTGTAGTAATATAGGAATCGAATCCACAAGGACCAAGGTTACACTGTAATTCTTTGAGAATGAAACTAAGCTAAGACAATATTATGGTTGTTGGTTGTGATGTGAAATAAAAATAGCAAACAAAAATTGTGTAAACTATGAATTAAAAGAGCCTAGGTCAAGGGATATTCACGGGAACTCAGAGATCATGAAACATGCAATTATTCAGGGATTATATAAGCACAATCTCAACTCAAACATCAATGTATAACTAATCCACTGTCGTGGTATCAGTTACTTTATTTAGCAACCTAAGTGTCTAAACTATCGTTTGAACTTAGAATTGTAAATAATCATAATGAGCAGGTTCAAAATGTTCACGGATCGCTTTAGCATCATGCTTTTGTTGGCTAAGGACAATCCCCTCATCTATGTTCTTTTCAAGCAACCTATAACACTTTTGATGAATAGATTAAACCTAAGATCAGAAATTAGGTAGCTAATCTAATTCCAGCAGTGAGATCAACAATAGATGAAGATATAATAAGATGATTCCCTATCTATGCCCAATTCATCGGTTCATAAATTCTTTTGAAACCCCTAAACCTAACTATGGATCTACTCAGACATGTAAGCAGAGAAATCACAAAGGGAATAAGAAGAATTCATAATCAATATAATAGAAATCCAAAAGGCTTTAGAAATCTTCTCAAGAGATGTAGAGTCAGAGATTCCTCTCCCAAAGAAATAGGTCTGAATAGAAAATAAAGCGTAGCCTAAACAATGGCTGAATAACAAAAATATAAGTCTAAACACGTTCTGGGTCGAAACTAAATCAAAAAGGGAACTAAACCAAAAATTACTTTTTCTGCATTTTGGATAAAATAGTGCTGGATCGATCGATCTAGGGGTGGATTGATCGATCCAGAAGTGGAAGGATCGATCTGGTGTCTTCTGATTGATTTGAAATGATCCGTAAATTCTTATGGATGTTGGATCTATCGATCCAAGTGTGGATCGGTTGATCTGGAGTCAAACGATCGATCCGGTATCTTCTGATCAATCTGACTGGACTGCTTTCATGAATATCATTATACCTTTTGATCGCACCGTTGGATTTTGACTTCAAACCACTTCCAAATGAAAGCTAACCCCCGTGGCTATCATGTATCAAATAGTCATTAACATTGGGTCATGTGAAGTCTTTCATCGGATGGTAAACTTCTGAGGTTTCAGCATGATCCTTCATTTCCAAATCCATGTTTTTATCCCAAAACAACTTAAAACCTGTAAAGACTCGATAGAGGATTAAAAGACTCTGAAGAAGCATGTAAATAAGTAAAAGACTCTAAAAGACTCTAAAAATTATGGTTAGAATGTGTAAAAACCGGCATATATCACCAGACCTCAGAAAATTTGATGCTAATCACGACTATAAACGGTTCTGATTCTGCCAAAATCGACCGACAGGCACCGAGCCTTGTCGGTCGACATGCTCAGCCCCATGACGGAATTTATCTCTGAAAACTGCCAAAGTTGGAAGTTGGAAGACCCTGGAAGTTTTGCTGTACCTTGTTCCATTGCTGGAGTTAAATTCACTGGTTCACTTTGTGATACTGGGGCTAGTATCAATATCATGTCCAATAGAGATTACAATGACTAATGCTTCTCTGAAGAAATACATGGGTTTTATTGAGAATCTGAGAGTTCAAGTTGGTGATTGTCTTCTTCCCTGTGATTTCCATGTTGTTGAGATGGATATCGGTTCTGTTATGCCACTGATTTTGGGTAGACCATTCCTTGCTACGCATGGAGCTATGTTTGATTTGCTAAGTAGCAGGATTTCTCTGAGGCATGTTGATCCTGATGTGTTTTTGATAACACCACATTATGCTTGTTTTTACCACCTTTTTTTATCACGTTTTAGTATAAACTTTAATCCATTGTTCATACCATTTTATGCATTTATCCTTCATAGAGAATGATTAGTGTTTTTGTATAAGCATTGCATGCATTTTGCATATTTAGGGTTTTATCAGGTGCTTATGGAGCTTACGGGGCATACTTGGGTCTTTGAATTGTGCAGTGAAGCCTCATGAACTAAAGTGAAGCTTAAAGAGAAGACAGACTGCCCACTCGACCTGCCCACTCAGACACCACTTTTCACAGGCTGACCACACCACTCGACTGCTAGGTCGAGTGGGCCATTTTCTCTCTTTTCCCTTAAAACTTGGATTTGCATTTAAGACTTGATACAACAGCCCCTGATTAACCTAATGTCAGGGGTACACTGATTTTTATCATCTTAACCTAGTTTTAGACTTTCTCTCTCTAGTTCATCTTTTGTTCTTGACACTTATCAGATTCTGTGATTTTGTAACTTGCATAACTTTTTATATAATTCGTATTTGTGTTTGATTCCTTCTACAAAGTTGTTCATTGTCCCTCTCTCTATTACATATGTCAATTTCAGAAGTTTCTGGGTTTGAGCAATTTTACATGAAATCCGTGTGTGAGTAGTTAGATTAGAGTTATTATGAGTGGTATAAGCTTGTGATGTTCTTGATCGCTTTGGGTGTCTAAGTTTGTTTGCCAATTCGTTGTTTTCCCTCTTCGGTGAGTGATTTTAATGCTTGTTCTTTTTTGGCCAGTTAGGGCATGATTTTAGATGGTCTGATGAGCATGACCCATGCCTTGAGTTATTAGATAGACTTTTTCCGGGTGAGGGTGGATGCATCAGACATTGATTTATGTCATGATATTGATTTAGAGTACAATAGCGTGAGGGTGGATGGATCAGACATTGATTTATGTAACGATTCCACCTATTCACTTGTTATGAACTCTTCTCGACTTGAATAGGCTGAATCTTCATGCCTGATCCGACTCTTCACATTATGCTGAATGGGTTGGGTCATTAGGCTCCTTACCACAAACCATGGATTAAGCTGGCTATGAAGTCTGTTGTTAATGGAATCCCTATGATCTTTATAGTTTTAATATCACTTGTCTGACCAGTTTAGATCGTTTGAGTAATAGTTACATAGTTAAATCCGCCCAGTTGACCATAACACTCGAGTGGACCAGTCGAGTGGCCTAGTCTGTTTTATGTTTTCTGTGTTTTTGGTGTCTCTGGCTACTTACTAAAGTGTGACAGCCCTTAGTGAGCTTAGTCATAAGTTTTATCTTTTATTTTGCATTCATGTAGGTTGTTAGATATCACCAAACAAATTTTATATTTGGCTTGAATCTATGGTTAATGAACACATCCTTTTTGCTTGGTGCTATTCACCCAATGGATTGACTCATATCTATACTATGATTGATTGAATAACCTGTGGTTTCTTCTCTGTGCTTAGATTTGATTGCTTTGCTGTCTGTCTTTGCATACTAGGCAAAAAGACTTGTTTCAATTTGGTGCAGTTGCCATTTGGGTGTTTTTAGTGTTACAATTAGGATCTCATTGCTTTTGAGATATAGTTCTTTTAAATTTTTATTTTGATACTGACTTTGGTACACTTTGTCTCTCGCATGTAACACTCCGATTGACCCTCCACTCAAGCCCTCTACTCGAGCGTACCACCATTCCCAATGGCAGGGCAATAGGTGCTCACGAGACCCCAACTCATCAAACATACAGAGGCGACATAGCACAACCAGCTGTGAGGCCATTCAATCAAGGAGATAAGCGCTGATATTCCGATCTGCCTAATTCGTCGAGTCTTCCGTCAGATGATTTCAAGATTAGGAGAGGTGTCATCACTATGGTTCAAGACAACATATTCCTTGGTAGGCGAGCAGATGACCCCATAGCGCATCAAAGATTCTCATTAGGAGAAAAAGCAGCCCACTGGGAACCAATCTTCAGCCAGGCTCCATAACAACCTGGGATTCCTACAAGAGGTCTTTCCTTACCAAGTTTTTTTCCTACCAAAGAACAGCAATGTTTTGCCAAGAAATATCCAAGTTTTACCAGCATAAAGGTGAAACACTATCATACGCCTGGGAAAGATTCACAGGCTACACAAGGCAATGTCCACACCACGATTTCTCCAAAGAGTCGCTGCTATGAATTCTATACATAGGACTACTCCCAATGGTCCGGATATGCCTCGACACTGCAAGCAAAGGAAATTTCCTTAATGCCGCTGTACAAGATGGATGGGAGTTGGTGGAGAATTTGGCTAGATCAGACAGCATTTCCAATCAGGAACATGAGCAGAGTATTAGAGACTCCAAAACGTCTGATAAAGGAGCCAGAGCTGAAATCAAGATCCTTACTGAGAAGTTTGATATGATGTTGATTCACACTCAGAAGATTCAGGAATAGGCTACACCCGATCTGGATATCAAGTTATTGTTTCAACAACTCGTCCGTAGTCAGGAACATACTACTAATGAATTGTGATTCAACGCTCTAGACGTCAATGACAAACTTCTTGACATCACACAGCAGATCAACACCCTCCACTCTAAAGTTCATCGCCTCGAGAACAGCTAGATCAGTCATACACAACCCTCAACAGAAAAAGCCCATGCTATCTGAGATTTTTAATAAGATTGATGCGGAAATGAAGAGAAGAATGGAGAGAAAAGAGACAGATTCATTAGAGCCTAAAGCGGCAGAGAAAATAATACTAGGTTAAATTTTTTATAACATGTGTCTCTGTCCTTTTATAGTAATAAGGAGACAGATATATTATTTTGACAATATAGAATAGAACGCCTTTGTAATCTCAATATAGACTACAACTGGTACATTCTATTTTAGCCATATAGCATATAGAATAGACGGCCTTCCTTATCTCAATATAGACGGCCATATAGAATAGACGGCCTTCTTGATCTCAATATAGACGGCCATATAGAATTGATGGTCTTCTTGATCTCAATATAGACGGTCATATAGAATAGACGGCCTTCTTGATCTCAATATAGACGGGCATATAGAATAGACGGCCTTCTTGATCTCAATACTCCTCCTCAAGCTTAGCCATTGGTGAGCAAAGGCTAAACTTGGACCTACATAGACCAATGCTCCCTTTTGGTCGTAAAACTCGTTCCACAGCTAATGGTTTGCTTTCTTGTTCACAATACATTATCTCCAGTGTTGTTTAGCAGCACCTATTTCCTTTGATTTTATATCACTTTTTATATGATCTTAATAGAGTTGCTATTGGTGATAAAATAAATAACAGAAAAAAATAAATAAATAAAAGGTTTTATTATGGTTCCTTCAGATTTCTTTCTCTTCACTTTTTTGTTAATTCTTTTTTTTTTTCTTTAAAGAGAGTCTCGGATGAGAAGAGAAATTTGGAACCAGTCCTAACCATATACATTAATAAATATTAATACTGCACCAATAGTCAACTCAAACTAATATAGATGAAGTACTTATACTAGAAAGCTTACTCGGAAATCTTTAGAACATTTGGTTGTACCGGCCACCATACTCCGTAGATTTTTCACTTGGTTGCACATGCTCCAAATGTTGCAAAAGAGGATTGGGGTCTGAATGAAAAAGGTTGTAAGGGTGTCAAACCAAGCTAAAAATTAGCTTGGCCATCCGGAGCTCCAATAAGAATGGGGTGAACTCCGGATGTATATGATCCTTTATGCGATATCGAGCCCCTAAGTGAGAAGATTAATCCAAGTTAAAGGTCCAAGTAGATAGAGCCAACGCTGGATCATTCAGATTTCCAAAGGATAGGTCGCTTCTGGTAAAGTTGATCCACTGATGGTGTTTCCAGTCTTCCTGAACTAAGTGCAATAAATGTCAACATAAAATGGAAACCAATAAAATTGTAATAAAATTCTCATGTTTTGACTCAATAAAACGACTCAAGGAAAATAAAAGGTTTTATTTTTGAAATTTTTTGAAAAATTTTGTGTGACAAAGAAAAAAAAAGGTGTTAGTAACATAAGAAAGTAGTCACCCCTTCCCCAGACTTAAATCACTGCGTCCCACTAAAAAGTGATATAAAATCAAAGGAAATAGGTGCTGCTAAACAACACTGGAGATAATGTATTGTGAACAAGAAAGCAAACCATTAGCTGTGGAACGAGTTTTACGACCAAAAGGGAGCATTGGTCTGTCATAAACAGGTTTTCAGCTTTTGTCGTCTCGGGGATCAATCGATCCGGAGAGGATCGGTCGATCTCAGTGTCCTGAAACTTCTTGAAATTTGCATCTTCTGCTTTTTGCACCTGTTTTCAGTCAGCTCAACACAAAAAGATCATCATATATTATTTTGAAAAATAAATAAAATAACCGAAGGGAAATAAAATAAATAATATAGTTTTATTAATGCAGAAAGAAAAAAGAAATTAAAAGAACATGTTGGGTTACCTCCCAACCAGCGCTTGTTTTTGAAAAGTCATTAGCTTGACTTGGTTAAATTTTAATTGGGATCTGTCAGGGGGATGGAGGTCTCTTTCTACAGGAGGTTGGCCAGATATGGCTTAAGTCGCTGGCCATTCACTGTAAAATATATGTTCCATCCATCCCAAAGTACAACCGCTCCATAAGGTTTGACTTCCTTAATCAGATAAGGACCTGTCCACCGTGATTTTTGTTTTCCTGGAAAAATCCTCAAACGTGAATTGTACAAAAGTACTCTATCACCGCTGTGGAATTCTCTTGGTCTTATCTTTCTATCATGCCAAGCTTTAGCGCATTCTTTGTACATTCGCGTGTTATCATAAGCTTTTAGTCTTACTTCATCCAGTTCATTGATTTGGGTCAGACGTTTTTCCCCTGCTGCCGTGGAATCAAAGTTTAGCAGTCTGGTTGCCCATAACGCTTTATACTCTAGCTCTACCGGTAGGTGACAAGATTTCGCATAAACTAAGTTGAAAGGAGTGGTTCCAACCGGGGTTTCAAAAGCAGTTTGGTAAGCCCACAATGCATCATCAAGTTTAAGGGACCAGTCTTTCCTTGTGACATTACGGTTTTTTCTAGAATACTTTTTATTTCTCTATTTGAAACCTCCACCTTCCCACTGGTCTGCGGGTGGTATGGTGTTGCCACCTTGTGCGTAACACCATTCTTCCTTAAGAGGTTAGCAAAAAGTCTATTGAAGAAATAAGTTCCACCATCACTTATTACGACCCTCAGTACTCCAAATCTCGAAAAAATCACAGATCTGAACATCCTGAGGACAACCTTGGCATCATTCGTAGGACTCGCGTTTGTTTCCACCCATTTAGACACATAGTCCACCGCAACAAGGATGTACATATTTCGACACGAAGGTGGAAATGGACCCATAAAATTGATTACCCAGCATTAGAATACTTCTACTTCAAGTATATAGTTCTGGTGCATTTCATTGTTTTTGTTTATGTTCCCACGACGTTGACATGAGTCGCATTTTGACACAAAATCATGTGTGTCCCTGAACATCGTAGGCCACCAGAAACCTGCCTGAAGGACTTTGGAAACTGTCTTGAAGGTAGCAAAATGATGAGCATAGTTTGGAGCACTAATTAGTGCCTTTTTTATCTCCAAGAAAGCATTGAGACATTCTTCATCAAAATCGAAAACAACTTCCTTACACCGAAGTATTGTGAGAGGTCTTGTAATTTTTGAGAAATCTTTAATGAACCTCTTATAGAAACCTGTGTGGCCTAGGAAACTCCAGATTTCTCATACTGTTATTGGTGGTTGAAGATTGGTCATGAACTCTATCTTAGCTTTATCTACTTTGATCCCCTTTTATGAAATCCAATGTCCAAGTACGATCTCGTACCTAACCATGAAATGGCATTTTTTCCTATTCAGAACCAAATGTTTATCTATACATCGCTGCAAGACTCTACTAAGGTTAGCCAGGCAGTTGGTAAAGGAAGAACCGTAGACGGAGAAATCATCCATAAAAACTTCCATTACACTTTCGGTTAGATCAGTGAATATCAACATCATGCATCTCTGGAATGTTGTCGGAGCATTGCAAATGTATCTTAAGGCAGTATTATAAATGTACCAACACCTGCCAACGTTGGGGTTCCACCGATGTCTTTGATGGATCTTCAAGATGTATCTGGTGTGTGCATAGATTAGGGGAAATCTCAGTCAGATGACTGAGCTAGTACCCTAATGCTTTTCTGTATTTACGCAGTTCTCTAAGTAAGAGGGATGTATCAATGTGGTTTACATGGGGGGTTTTCCATGGTATCAATTCAGAATGTCTGTCCGTCAATGGTTGGTTTCTTTCCTTGTTTCTTGGTGGTGAAATTCATCATCTTTTTCCCCAGATAGACATCAGTCCTTCCCCTTGGTACATCTATCAATGCCCCTGCAGTGGCATGAAAGGGTCTACCAAGTATGATATCTTGGCCTCCATTGCCAAGATTTAGCACCCCAATGTCTATCAAGATCCAGCACTCTCCTACCTTCAGTGGAATATTTTCAAGTCTCTCCTCAGGTTTTCGCAGAGATCGGTCAGCAAGGACTAAAGAGAAATCAGATGGTTTGAGTGAGAGAAGACCTAGGCGTTTCGACACAGTGTGGGGCATTACACTGACACTGGCTCCCAAATCATACAGGCAATTATGGAATTTCAGATTGCATATAGTACATGAAAGGGTGAAAGAGCTAGAGGCTGCAAGTTTTTTGGGAATTTTGACTTGCATCCACTTGTTACATTCCTTATGGATCTTCATTGCCCCATCCTCCAGCGAGGTCTTTCTCATGAGGATGTCTTTTATACGAGCCTTCAGGTCGGGAACTCTCCTCACCCATTTCAACGAATGGAAACCTCACTTGTAGTTCGGCTATCATGTCGTCAAGTTCCTTTCCTTTGGGAGTTTATGGGGTTTCATGTTCATCAATGTATCCATCTTGGGTTGACCAATCATCGTCATCCTCCGAACAGTTAGTTTGATCATCCTGGTGGTCCTCAGCGAAATTACTACCAGAACTATGCTCCCCACTTGCAAAAGAGAAATTTCCTTCTACAGTGATTGTGTGAACATGCTCTTCTAATTCTCTACCAGGTAACTGTTGAGAAATTGAGAAGCAAAATTCAGCTAACGACCTGGTTTCCTCAGCCTTGGTTTCTAGAAGTTTTAATTCGGCGTCTAGACCTCTAAGTCTTTCATTAAGATCTTCAGATATTTTTCCTATCTTGGTGTTGATTTCATCTGCATCCTTAGACTGCATCTCTATGATATACAGAAACATAGATTTAATTTCACCAAGGGAACTAGAATTCCCGTTTGATCGAATCAACATTTGTATGATTCAGCATTTTCATGGTGCTCCAGTTTGTATGATTCGGTTGAAGATTGAATTAAAAAGTTTAATTGAGTGTTATAAGGATTATTCCATTTTTCCCTCCGATTTCTAGTTGGGTAGACATTATGGAGAAAATTAGGAGTGCTCCTAAAGTTTTGGTTGAAATCTCCGCTTGAAAAGTTTCTTTGCCTATCCAAAAAATTGATATCCTCTACCCACTCTGTTTTATCATTAATTTCAATATCATCATTCAACCTTACTAACCGTTTTGGTGTTTTTGGAATCATGTTCACCTTAGAAGTGAGATCTCCGTTGTCAACTCTACTATGCTTAAGTTTTTCAGATCTAATTAAGAGGCTCTGGGATCGATCGATCTTGAAGTAGATCGGTCGATCTTGAGAGAAGTAGGATCAGTCGATCTTGAAAGAATTGATTGATCTTGCACAAAGTAGGATCGGTCGATCCAAAAATGATCAGTCGATCTCAGAGACACGACAATAAGAAAATGCAGAAAGTAAAATATCCTAGACTAGATCTAATAACTTAGATCTAGAGGGAACAATTACTCCCCGACAACAGCGCCAAAAACTTGATGTGGTATCAGGTTTTACCCAAACCAATAGTTCCCGCAAGTGCACGTTTGTGCGCGGTAGTATAATGGTGGGATCGAATCCATAGAGAGTAAAGTGCACTTTAGATTTGTAGATCTAAACATAGTTAGGATAAAAAATATGAAAAGGGTTAGTCATAGACGAAAAATCAATATAGAATCCAAAAATATTAAAATAAAATAAAATCAATTTAAAACAAATGTTGGGATTTGGGAAATCGCAGGGATTTAAATAAATAAAATGGATATATAACCAGATTAGCAGTTTAATAATCTAGAAGTAGAACTCAAAACACTGTAAACAAATAAACCATCCCTCGAATGCGAATATTATTATAGCATAAATCCGCTAGGATCTTATGCTAGCATTTATTAGAGCGTATTAATATTGTTCACTTGCAGATCCAACCTCGACTCTCGTCGGCTGACGTTCTGAAGCCTATAAACTACAGATTCAAAGAATAATAAACATGCGCTAGCCGTATTATAAACCCTATAAATCATTTGATAGATTCGTCAACCTAAAAAAGGCATTAGTTTCATAGAAATTTAGATCTATTAATCATAACCCTAATCTATAACAATACCATAAATAAACATTAATCCCTTTGAATATATCTCTTCTCCGAACATATTGTTCTACTCAACAATGGTAATGGGTTGATAGATCATTATGTTGTATGGTATGCAATGCAAAGATAGAGATGAAAACAGAATGTAGATCTGAAAATGCAATGGAAATTGGTATAGATCTGAGAAAATTCAAAGTAAAAGTTTACAGATCTGAAAATGAAAATGAAATGACAAAGTAACTGAGAAAAATCGTGTATAGGGCTTCTGGGCCGCTCAGGAAATTATCCCTTTATAAAGGGAGTCTGCTAGATCAACAATCAGAGTTAATGTGCGATTTGGAGAATATCCGCAATCCAGATCGATCGATCCTGCTGGATTGCTCAATCTCCTTCCTTTGATATGTGCCACCTCATTGATTCCTTTGACTGACTGATCTTCTTCAGAATCGGTCGCTCCTCTTTATGCTTGGTCTATCCTCTTCAATATCGATCGATCAGAGAGTGTCTCCAAAATCCCATGAAGTGTAAAAACAAACAAAGTTGCTTCATTTCGTCCATTTTAGCTCCAATGAAGTATAAAAATGTAAAGACGCCAAAACCGTCAAGATGGGCACAAAACCTAACTCTAGACTCAATAATACAAATGAAAACAATAGTAAAAACTAATGAAAATAAAGACTCAACAGGGGGTATTTGATGAGTCTTTATTTTCATCAATTTCTACAATAGATTTGATGTGTTTTATTGAGTGTAAAGTTAGGTTTTGTGACCTTCTGGCCCGTTTTGGTAGCTTTACAGGTTTTTACTTCATTGGAGCAAAAATGGATGAAATGAAGCAAGTTTAGACGTTTTTACACTTCATGGGATTTCGAAGACATTCTGGGATCGATCGATCATGAAGAGGATCAACCAAGCATGAAGAGGATCGACAGATCTAAAGAAGATTGGTCAGTCAAAGGAATATATGAGGTGGCACGTATCGAAGGAAGTAGATCGATCGATCTAACCGGATCGATTGATCCTGATCGCAAATATTCTCCAAAACGCACATTAACTCTGATTTTTGACCTAGAACACTCCCTATATAAAGGGATCATTTTCTGAGCGGCCCAGAAGCCCTAGACACGATTTTCTTTCAAGTTCTTGTATTTTCATTTCGTTTGCAGATATGTAAACTTTTACTTTAATTTTTCTTAGATCTATACCATTTTCCATTGCATTTTCAGATCTACATTCTGTCTTTATCTCTTTCTTTGCATTGCATGTCATTTTCAAAGATGATCTATCAACCCATTTTCATGGTTGAGTAGATCTATATGTTCGTAGAAGAGAGATATTCAAAGGGATTAATGTTAATTTAGGTTATTGTTATAGATTAGGGTTATGATAAATATATCTCAATTTCTATGAAACTAGTGCTTTTGTTAGGTTAACGAATCTATCAAATGACTTATAGGGTTTTATAATACGGCTAGCGCATGTTTATTCTTCTTTGAATATGTAGTTTTTAGGCTTGAGAACGGCAGCTGGCGAGAGTCGAGGTTGGATCTACAAGTGAACAATATTAAAACCCGCTAATAAATGTTGGCATAGGATCCTAGCGGATTTATGACCAAAATAATATTCTCATTCGAGATGTGGTTTATTTGTTAATAGTTTTTTGAGTTCTAAATCTAGATAATTAAAACTGCTAATCCGGTTAAATATCCTATTTATTTATTTAATTCCCTATGATTTTCCAGATCCCAACATTTATTTTAATTGATTTTTATTTCCTTTTATTATTTTTGCATTTATATTTGGATTTTCTTTGTGACAAAACTTTTAGTATTTTTCATCCTAGCTTGGTTTAGATCTACAGATCTAAAGAGTACTTTACTCCTTGTGGATTCGATCCCACCATTGTACTACCGCGCACAACCGTGCACTTGCCGGAACCATATGTTTGGGTAAAACCTGATACCATATCAGTGTCGTTGGTAGAAAGCTCGGTTAGAAAGTCCGCTAACACTTTGGCTTTTGCGCTGGTTCAATTTCGGTAGTCAATATCATACTCGCTTAATTCAATCGCCCATTTTGCCAAACGTCCGGACTGACTTGGACCATGCAATATAGTTCGCAGAGGCTGCGAAGTTAACACTTCTATTGGATGAGATTGGAAATAGGGTCTTAGCTTCCTTGCGGAAACCACGACTGCAAGTGCCAACTTCTTTATCATGGTATATTGGGTTTCCGGACCAGTTAAGCTTTTGCTTATGTAATAAATTGGTCGTTGTTCCCCTCTATCTTCTAGCACAATGACTCCGCTAACAGCATGTCCTGAAACAGACACATACAAAAGCAACCTCTCTCCCGATTCGGGTTTGGAAAGTACAGGTGGCATAGTTAGATAAAATTTCAGCTGCCTGAAGGCGTCATTTCATTTTGCATCCCAAACAAACTGTATATTTCGTTTTAGTAGTTGGTAAAATGGAACACATATATCGGTTGAACGAGATATGAATCTGTTTAATGCGGCGATTTGACCCGTTAAACATTGCACCTCTTTTTGGTTCTTTGGCGGTGGCATTGTTAGGAACACGTTAATTTTGTTTGGATTGGCTTCAATTCCTCGTTTTGTTACTACTTACCCAAGGAATTCACCAGATAGTACAGCGAAGGTACATTTCGCTGGGTTGAGCTTCATTACGAATTGATTTAGAATTGCAAAACATTGAGAAAGGTGCTTCACATGGTCGGTCTGTTGGAGAGACTTTACTAACATATCATCTATGTACACTTTCATTGTTTTCAAAAGTGTTCTGCGAACATCCGATTAACCATACGTTGGTAAGTTGACCCTGCATTTTCTAAACCAAATGGCATAACGATATAACAATATATACCTCGATCAATTATAAACAAAGTCTTTTCCAGGTCATCTGGATGCATCTTCATTTGGTTATATCCCTAAAAACCATCCATAAAACTTAATAGCTCATGGCCAGTCGTTGATTCCACCAATCGATCAATATGTGGAAGAGGAAAGCTATCTTCTGGGCATGCCTTGTTGATGTCGATAAAATCGCCACATACTCTCTATTTTCCGTTCTTTTTCTTTACTACCACTGGATTTGCAAGCCAATCAGGATACTTTACTTCTCGTATGGATCCTGCCCTAAGTATTTTTTCTACCTCATTGTTGACTGCTTTAGCACGATCCGGTCCAAGCTCTCTTTTTTTGCTTGATAGGTTTGAAACTTTCATCTACCTGCAACTCATGTTCTTATTCTCTGACAGGAATTTAATGAGCTCGGACTGCAATTCTGCAATTAACCTTGAACCGATCTTGATTTTCCAATCTGGCCCTGCATCGTCAATTGAAATCTCCTGAGTTACATCATCCGGCTTTAGTCCGCTGGGAAAGCATGGCTATTTTGCTATTGTCGAGGTCAATAATTGCTATTGCAATTTCATTCGATGATTTGCAAGGTAGCAAGATCTTGATATTTCTTGATCTCCCTTGATTCTTCAACTCCTGTTGATGTTGGAAATTTGATACACTGATGGTAAGTTGATGGTAACACCTTCATTTGATACAACAATGGGGTTCCCATAATAATATTGTATGCAGCTGGCCGATTAAAAACTGTGAATCCTACAATTTTTATATCCCGGACGCAAATACGGGAAGCTTAATGGTTCCAAGCGACATGGTAGTCTCGCTTGTGATTGCTATTAGCAGAGCTGGTGGTCCTACAATTTCAGTTTAGTTTATTCCCATCCGGTGGAATGTGCTTAAGAAAATTAGATTGACTGAGCGGCCGGTATCAATTAATATCCTTGATACTTCATAGTTTGCCTCATCGAGTGTTATAACCAAGGTATCATCATGGGGCTTGGCTAAACTCCGAGCCTCAGATTCTTCGAATGTCAAAGTGGCATTATACTCAAACGGTTTGGCCTTTGCATTTACCATCATGATTACTCATCGCTTATACCTTTTGATTGCTCAAACTGAATCATGGCACAATTTGGAACCTCCGATGATGACGTCGATCCGCCCTTTTGATGGTCCGACTTGTTCTGATGCTCTTTGTTTCTTTGCAATCAGCTCAGAAAGTTGGTAATCTTATCGATCATTGTTATAGTTCAGTACAAACTCCTCAAGATTAAACTTTGCAAGTCCTCCAGAACCCCCAAGCTTGGCAAGATGCCGCTTTAGTACACTACATTCTATAGTTGCGTGTCCGTTTATCTGATGAATCTCACAATAAGAACCCTCATTTCGGACCCAGGTATTGGATGATGAATATCCGAACCTTTCTCCTCTAAAGTACGGTCGTCCAATGTTATTATTACTTGGGGTTGCCCCAAAATGCCTTATTCTACCATTTTCTCTTGGTTCGAACTTCACAAAAGAAGAATCAGGCCTAGGAGTTCACACCAACGAACCCTGTTTGCTACCCCTGTGGCAACCATTTCCTCAAATTTGCCGCAGATGGGACACACTCCCGACCAAACACAGAGGGGCTGAACACAATAAATCAGCAGACATAAGATGAAGAGGATCCAGCCATTCAAGCTTCTGATGTGGAGCTTAATTCTGTTCGTCGATCAATGAGTGAAATGAAGTCGAAATTGCACCGAGCCACCAGTCCGGCTCCAAACATCGAAAGGGTAATAGAAGAAACCAGGTGATCCCCGTTTAGCGCACGGATTGATGACTTCAAAATAAGGGACGCTCGGAGGGTCAATCAACCAACCTACGACAGCCAAGGTGATCCAAAAATCCATCTAGCTGCCTTTCAAATAGCAGCGGGCGGATAGACCTAGATCCTCACGAAGAGGATGCTGGCTTTTGCAAATTATGTAAGAAAATCACTCCGGAAAAGCCCTACTATGGTTATTTGGCTCGGTCCAAGAATAATAAATAGCTTCAATGAGCTATCCTTTGCTTTCCTTATGCAATATTCTGTCCTGATGGAGGAAGGAAAATCTGTCAGCGACCTATGGAACTTGTCACAAGGACCTCAAGAGTCGATTCGGAAGCATATTCTAAATTCAAGGAATTGTAGGCAAAAATCCTAGGAAGTTATCAAACCACAGCCTTATCCACACTAAAAAAGGGACTTTGGCATGAACAAGGTTCAGGAAAGAACTGACGGTAAATTGACCAGAAACGATCCGAGATGCTCTTTTTTGAGCTAATAGTTGGATTGAAGAAAAAGAAGAAAAGGCAAGTTTTGCGAAAAAATATCGTTCCTTGAATTGTAGGTTTAGGGGAACAATATTTTTTTCGTAAAAATTGTCTTTTCTTCTTTTGCTTCAATCCAACTATTAGCTCAAAAAAGAGCATCTCGGATCGTTTCTGGTCGATTTACCGTCAGTTCTTCCCTAAACCTTGTTTCATGCCAACGTCCCTTTTTAGTGTGGATAAGGCTGCAGATTGATAACTTCCTAGGATTTTTGCCAACAATTCCATGAATTTAGAATATGCTTCTGAATCGACTCTTGTGGTCCTTGTGACAAGTTCCATAGGTCGCTGACAAATTTTCCTTTCTCCATCAGGACAGAATATTGCATAAGGAAAGCAGAGGATAGCTCATTGAAGCTATTAATTATTCTTGGACCGAGCCAAATAACCATAGTAGGGCTTTTTCGGAGTGATTTTCTTACAATAACTTGCAAAAGCCAGCGTCTTCTCCGTGAGGCTCTAGGTCTATCCGCCCGCTGCTATTTGAAAGGCAGCTAGATGAATTTTTGGGTCACCTTGGCTGTCGTAGGTTGGTTGATTGACCCTCCGACGTCCCTTATTTTGAAGCCAGCAATCCGTGCGCTAAACGGGGATCACCTGGTTTCTTCTATTACCCTTTCGATGTTTGGAGCTGTACTGGTGGCTCGGTGGAATTTTGACTTCATTTCACTCATTGATTGACGAACAGAATTAAGCTTCACATCAGAAGCTTGAATGGCTGGATCCTCCCCATCTTATGTCTGCTGATTTATTGTGTTCAGCCCCTCTGTGTTTGGTCGGGAGTGTGTCCCATCTGCGGCAAGATTTAAGGAAATGGTTGCCACAGGGGTAGCAAACAGAGTTCGTTGGTGTGAACTCCTAGGCCTGATTCCTACAATCAAAGAATCTACACGAGCAGAAAAAAATGAAGTTGTTTCATTTAAAGTTACCTGACCTGCTTTTAGCGTTTCTATCTCTTGCTGTATATATGATGGCAAAATTTTCGGATAGGCTCGTCAAACGATCGTTTATTTGTGACAAAGTCTTAGTGACGTCGCCTATGGTTCGGTTTTTTGAGGATCTTTAGCTTGTTTGTCAAAATATTTCTTGTATTTAGTTCACAGATCCCCTCCTTCTAGCACCAAAATGTGGATACAGGATCTACACCCAATGATTTTGAGTTAAATAAGTTTATAGAAATATAGTGATATTTGCTCTGATTATATTATGCTTCAAAAATTGAGAAAAGGCCCCCTTTTACAATATATTTCTCCCTCTATTTATACATAATTGTACTATTAATGCCATTAATAAATTACAATAACCCGTATAATTCAAATTGAATATGTCGGTTTTGATTTGGTCTTTAAATGCTGTAACGCCTTATAATTTGAAATAACATCCTTCTTTGACTTCCTGACATAAATCCTTCTTGTGAACTCTTTATCTTCTCCGAGCTTCCGCTGTCCGTCGGACTCTTTAAGTCCCACCCACGAACCCTTTGAGTCTGTTCTTCGAACTATTTGCGAGTTTGCTGGTTGTTCCTTCTTGCTGTGGACTATTGATATATCATAGATTTTATAGTTTTATGACATGATATATGCATTGGTTTTGGAGTCTTTTGTATATATATTGAGTCTTATTAGGTAAACACGAGATGGATCCTAATGAGCACTTTGGAGCTTTTGGAGGCTTGTAGCTGAGCAAATACACAAGGAGACAGATATTCCTGTCCATGTCTATCGACATGCCTCCCTTGTGTCGGTCTACAGCACCTAGACGATATTGAAACCTCTGAGTTTTATCAAGTTTTAAAAATTGCAACTTTGCCCCAGAAGTTTTCAAAGTTTTTAAATCATGCCTGATCGTGTTCTTAGGTTACACTATGTTTTAGAAGTCCTAGAGACTAAGTTTTGATAATTTCTAAGTTTTTCAAGTTCATTGTGAGTTTCAAGGAGATTCTTGGAGAGGAGATTCGGATCTCAAACTTTGTAGAAAGAAGAATTCTGAACTCCCTTTGTTTTCCTATTTTCTATTTGATGAGTGTTATTCATGCAATGATTTGTGTTTCATCTTCTATGTGTGAGTAGTCACCTTGTTAGATCTTGGGTTTCAAAAGGGATTATGAATTGAATAGGGTTTAGTATTGTTAAGTTATCTATTATGTTCTTCATCTACATTTGATAATTACACTAGTCTTAGGATTGATCACCCGAATACTGGTACCATAAGATTATTGGTAGACACGGGAGTGTTATTGATACCCCGAACTAATCTTAGATGAGCAAACAGCCTATTCACAGCGAGAGTTGGTTTAGGAATTTTGTAAACATATCGTATCCGCACTATCATAGAGACTCTATTTATTGGTATTTCGCAAAGAGATTTGGTTTGCTTCTTTTTAGAGGATAGATGTCGTCACAGCAAGAGTTGGATGAGATATCATATAAGTGTTATGAGTTTAAGAACCACACGAACACTTTAGACTTAATTTACGAACCGCCCAGTTCCTTTTCCCGAGTTTTCCTGATTGATGTCCCTAGGTCTAGCGCTTTAATCATCTGAATTTAATCCCGTTTAATTGCTATTTTTGTTTATTGCATTTCTCTATTTAGTTTTCTATTTTCTTCTACCTTAATTCGAATCTGTTCAATTTTTTTTTTGAGTTTTCAGAGTCCTTGTGGATTCGACCCCTAAGTGCTGCAATCGATCTCTTAATTTGAGAGAGTAGTTCTAGGGTTATATTTGACCCCTGTCAAATTTTTGCGCAGTTTCCGGGGACTCGAAATTCACCATTAGATTTCAGTTAGGGTTTAGTCTAGATTTTTTCTTTTAATTTTTGTTACTCACGCCTTTACTTTCTCTTATTTCAGGTGCATGAAACTTAGGAGCAGCAAGGATAAAGAACTAGTTGCTACTGAGGAGATAGAGAAGTTAGAGAGAGCTAATAGCAAAGAACTCAGGAGATCAGAGATGGTTAGAACTGTTTTGATTGAGAGGGATGCTGCTGGGGTCATACGTGATTTAGAGGGAAACCAATACAATGCTCAGGGTCAGAGACTTGATGCAGATGGGAACCCCATCGTCGAGATTGTCGACAGTTCTGGTCATGCCGACCGACAGGGTAATGGTTGTGTCGGTCGATGTGAAGGAGTCGGAAACGGTCTGGATAACTTGGATGCTAAGATTTAGAATGTGAGGAGAACACTTGCTGATTTCAACAGACCCAATGAGTTCTACTACAACAGGTTGGCAATATGTCCTCCTGCTTTTCAGAGGAATGATTATGAGTTGAAACCACAATACTACACTCTTGTGGGACAACACACCTTCCATGGTCATCCTGCAGAACATCCAATGAACCACATAGAGAAGTTTGAAGACTTAGCTTCGAGTATTAAAGCCAATGGAGTGTCTGAAGACTATCTATTCTGCAAGCTCTTCCCATACTCTCTTGGTAGGGAAGCAGCTCAATGGTTGAAACAGTTGGAACCGGGTTCCTTAACCACTTGGAGAGACATCAAGACAGCTTTCTTGAATAACTTCTATGATGATGCTAAGATAGAGGACTTAAGGGATTTGATTATTCAGTTTATATAAGGACCTGCAGAGACTTTGAAAGCTGCGTGGTTGAGATTCAAGGGATACCAACGAGATTGTCCGCACCACAAAATTGATGAAGTCCAGCTTATTAGGACTTTCTTCTGCGGAATTGATTGGAGGTATCAGTTTGCTTTGGAAGCTGCTAGTGATGGTAACTTCAAGACCATGACACCAGAGGCTGCTATTAAGTTGATTGAGAACTTTGCATCTAGTAGTAGTACTAAGAATGCTGATTTTGAGAGGAAGAAGATAGCTGCTGGTTTGAACAACAATCAGATGGCGCAAGTCAATGCAAAGCTTGATACTGTGCACAACCTTCTAGTGAACAAGAAGTCAGTTCACTTTGCTAAAGAGGTTGAGGTTTTTGAAGCTGAAGAAGAAGCTACTGAAAAGGATGTGAACTATGTGAATGGTGCCAGTTTCAATGGCCAAAATTTTGGCAATTCTCAAGGTTATTTCAGAGGTTACAACAACCAGAGAAACAACTACGGGAACAACCAGAATTCTTCTAGATTTACGCCCAGGCCTGCAACTCAAGAAGGTCAGAGAAACAACAGTGGTTTCACAAGGGACTTTGGAAGTTCCCATTATCAGAATTTGCCTCCTAAGACTGCGGATTCTGAGTTAAAGGATATGCTTGACCAGATACTTGAGGGACAGTAGAAGATTACTATGGATTTCAATGGTAAGATAGATTCTCTGTATGCCAATCTCAATGGGAAGTATGAGACATTGAATAACCACATCAAGAGGTTGGATACTCAGTTCGCACAATCTGCTGTGAAAACTAAACTCCCTGATGGCGTCTGACCTGGAAGTACTGACACTAATCCTAGGTACTCTTGTGCTGCTGTTATGTCCTGGGGAGATATGGTCAAGAGAAAGATCAAGGAAGAGGTTCTAGAGAGTTCTAAAGCTAAGGAAAAATTTGAGACTCTCATCTCGGAGCTCATCTTGATCGACACCTCTACTACGTGTCGGTTGACGCAACCCAACTTATCAGAGGATTTGATGCAAATCATGAATAAGGACGATCCTGATTCCAGACAAATCGTTCGACAGGCAGCTGGCCGTGTCGGTCGTTCTGCACAGCCCAATGACAGAATTTATCTTCAAAAATTGCCTAGGTTGGAAGATCCCATAAGTTTTGTTGTACCCTGCTCCAATGTTGCAGGGTTTTCTCCAGTGACCCCTTATGACTTTGACTCCAGTGAGGAAAATTGATGATACTATTGAGTATACGCTGCAGTATGGAAGTGGTTTCAGGCCATTTGCCAAGATTAAAGCTATCATCACTCTTGAGTTTAAGGCTAAAGGATAGATATCGTCGCAGCAAGAGTTGGATGAGATATCATATTAGTGTTACAAGTTTAAGAACCGCACAAACACTTTAGACTTAATTTACGAATCGCCCAGTTCCTTTTCCCGAGTTTTCCTGATTGATGTCCCTAGGTCTAGCGCTTTAATCATATGAATTTAATCATGTTTAATTGCTATTTTTGTTTATTGCAATACTCTATTTAGTTTTCCATTTTTGTTTATCTTAATTCGAATATGTTCAATCTATTGTGTGAGTTTTCAAAGTCCTTGTGTATTCAACCCCTAAGTGCTGCAGTCGATCTCTTAATTTGAGAGAGTAGTTCTAGGGTTATATTTAACCCCTGTCAACTATATTGTCCCGAGCTGGACTCTTCTTATTTACTTTGACATCATAATTGACACGTGCTTATATCTCAATGGTAATAGATCTTTGGTGCGAGATCTAGTATTAACAGGATCAATAATGGGGGCAAGAAATATACGTAATAGCCTCTCCTCACTACAGTCTGAAGTTGAAGCACTCATTTGGGCTATGACATTCATGCTTGCACAACAAAAGACACATGTAGCATTTGCTACAAATTGCTCTGAATTGGTAAAGATGATGTCTATACCAACAGAATGGCCTGCCTTCTCAACTCACCTAGACGAATTCATGCGGAACAAAAATTTATTTGCTTCGTCTTTTTCATTTATAATTTCTTGCAGTTTAAATTTTAGTTGGATGTTTTAGCACATAGTGCTAGAATTTACCCGTATGATATAGTTTTTGTGGATTATGTACCTCCGGTTTGGATTACAAAACCGTAATAATAAAAAGTTGACATAAAAAAAATTAATGTAGGCCTAATTAATTGTTTATTATATCTAGTAAATTGTTTATTACTTTATCTAGGATTTTGCAAACAATTATTTAGATTTTTCTGGATTCTACATGACTGACTGATGATCTTTTTTTTATTTGTTAGGTGAAAAAAAAAACTGTAACCAAATTAATTGACAACTGGTTCTAAAATGGTTTAACAAATTTCCTGTAGTACATGTATATGTATTCTTTTTGTTTTTGTTAAAAATGTTTATGTATTCTCAAGCGGTTACTTTATCAAAATGCTTAGGAAAACGGTATAAAACGGAAAACATATTTTTTCATGAAACCAAATGGTGTTTTCTTTTATTATGTAAGGAGCTGTTTATAATACAACTGGAGTATGTTATTAAAATTGATTATAGCAACAACGTACATACCTGCAAAATGTTAACTCATATTAATGTTCAACTCTCAAATTTGATTCGGTACATTTACCACTAGTCAAATCGAAATATAAGTTAACAAAAACCAAGATTGTAAAGTATTTAAACTGAAGTTACCTTTTATGAAAAAAATAGTTAACTCAAGAAAAAAAGACATTTAAAAAAAAAAAGTAGTGAAGAAAAATTAGGGCGACATGTGATATAGCGATGGGTCATCAAGGAAATCTTGTATTTTTATGATAATTGCCAACTATGCTTATTTTGGGGCGTCTCTTCTTATTGCAGAAGTAGCCCCCATCTTCACGTGATTCCTTCTTCCCATTCTTCCTCTATATATTGATATACTCTCTTGTATAGTTTCCTCCCTTCACTCGACTCAACATGGACTCATCCAAAGTCTCTTCCCTCTCTCTGTGTTTCTTCCTCATTTGCATTATCTTTTTTCCCCAACTTTCCCTCTCATGTGGCTCCTGCAACCCCCGAAAGGGCAGACCGCCCTCCATTCCCAAGCTACCCGTTCCTCCCGTGACTGTTCCTAAGCTTCCTGTTCCTCCAGTGACTGTCCCTAATTTACCAAGTATTCCTCCAGTCACTATCCCAGACCTACCTGTTCCTCCAGTGACCGGGCTACCCGGGGTTCCTGCAGTGGGTGGGCTTGTTCCTTCGGTTGGTGGGCTTGTTCCTTCCGTGGGTGGGCTCGTTCCTGCCGTTGGTGGGCTCGTTCCTACACTACCACTGCCCCCAGTTCCTGTTGTGGGTCCTCTTCTTCCCGGTGGGAAAACCCCACCTGCCTCTGGAGGGAAAGTATGCCCTCCTACTCCAGGGAAAGTGAAGCCACCATCAGGCAGCGGGAAGGCAACATGTTCAATAGACACGCTGAAGTTGGGTGCGTGTGTGGACTTATTGGGTGGCTTAGTAAAGATTGGGCTTGGTGACCCAGCTGTTAATAAATGTTGTCCGTTACTTAAAGGCCTCGTTGAAGTTGAAGCTGCGGCTTGTCTCTGCACTACCCTCAAGCTTAAAGCTCTTAACCTCAAACTTTACGTCCCCGTTGCTCTTCAGCTTCTTCTTACCTGTGGCAAAACTCCTCCTCCGGGCTACACTTGTTCCATCTGATAAACTCACTCCACTTAAAGGGTATGCTATTTTTTCATTTCATTTTAAGTTCTATATTAATTCTTTAGGAAACTTTGATATTAGCTAAACGTCTTTAGTCCAATCGATTAAATAGAGTATATTTGTTTTTTTCCGGATCTGGACTAAAAAATGGTGCTATATTTTAGAATATAATTTATTTGTTAAAACGATATTACACTTGTCAATAATACGTCTTGACTCTAGAAAACGGTCACAAGTTCGAAGGTTATTATTATATGGAAGTTGAAAAAGTTATCGCTTGTTTGATAAGTAGAAAATGTATTTCATTTTTATAACACCGTAAATATATGTAAATTTATATATATTTATATTCATTTTTTGAAATTAAATTATTATTTTTATTATTTATAAAATAACTAGAAATACATATCTATAAACACTAAAAGTAAATAAAATATGTTATTTATTTTAAATTATTTTATAAATTTAACTATTATAAATCTATATTTGATTGTAACACATTTGTTCTCTTCATTCATTATTTTCTACTTTTTTGTACACATTGATTCTCTTCTTTCATTTTTCATATTCTTTTAGTTTATTAATATTTTTCATGATCTAAAAACACATAATTTTATTTAAGATTAGTTACACATCAATACATTTTCTATTCATTTATTACTTTCATTTTAGTCATATAATAAATAGCTCACATTATTTCTATTATTTCAAATATTTATATAAATTTATACATATTCAAAGTTTAAATGATATATTAATTAAAATAAGTATTAGATAAATTAATCTGATAGTTAATTATTTGGTGCTATTGTGGACAGTTTTAGAGGAGAGAAAACTCTGCAATTATATATAGTAAGAGATAATCCGAGCAAATGCGCCGGTTTTTATTATACTTTGATTTTAAATATTATAATTTAACTCTTAACTTTTATTATTGATTTTTTTTTGTTTTATCCAAATTTTTATTATTTACACTATCCGAAGTTTTCTTTATATATATATATATATATATATATATTATTTTTTTGTATTTTCTTTCTTTCTATATAATTTGTTATCTTCTTGATTGTGTATTAAATATTTTTGTGGTTTATAATTTTATAGGTTGGAGTCAAGTTTTTTAACTTATTCAATCTTCTAATTAATTATTTTTCTTTACCTTGCATTGAAATTTATTTATCTTTATTTATTTGAAAATAGAAGTTAAATCACTCAAACAAATAAACTAAAAGGATTTATTTATTCTTCTACTTTTTATTTTTCATCAATTTACCAATTTGAAGTTTTCTTTTTGTATATATTTTATTGAATCCATCTCTTTTTTTTATGTTTTGATTTTTACTTTTTGTATTCATTTTTGAAAAATTTGTTATCTCTCGATTTTGTATTGAATATTTTTTTCATGGTTTATAATTTTATAGGTTGGATTTAATTTTTTAACTTATTCAATCTCAAATTCATTATTTTCTTATATAATTTCATATATGAGATAAGAAAGTTGATATTGACCAATAAAAGAAGGTTGATGTGTCATTCTTTGAGCGAGAGATATTCCATAGAGAGTTCTGTTCAACTATTATTTATATATAGGATGATGATAGGATTATTTTGTTTTATTTTCATTTTTATGTTATGCTTAATAAAAAATGATAATGAGAATTAAACATGTAAAAGATGATGATGAAAATAAAAAATAAGTAAAATGTTGTATTATGTAATGTTTATATTTTATGATTTTTAAGATTTTAATTTGAATTGTTTTATGTGTTATAGATTTTAAGTAATTAAATTAAAATTAATTGATTTGTTGTATTTAAAAAAAAAGAGAGTTGATGTGTCTAACTTGAAGGGCATTCGCAGATGCTGATGTTTCAAGCATGAAGAGACTCCCTTCAACCATTATATATAACAAAAAACTGATACTGAGAATTAAATGTGTAAAAAATGATGATGAAAATAAAAAATAAGTTAAAATGTCGTAATATGTAATGCTTATATTTTATGGTTTTTAAGACTTTAATTTTAAGTGTTTAATGTGTTATAGATTTTTATGTAATTAAATTTAAATTAATTAATTTGTTATATTTAAAAGAAAAAAAAGTTATGTGTTCAATTTGGAGGGTATTCTTATATGATGATGTGTCAAACATGAATAAAGCCATTATATATAGGATGATGATTAGAAAACGTTATTATTAAGAGAATTCTATGCTTGATTATTGAGTTTTCACCTGACCTTTTTGTCAAAAGTTTAGCTTTTTATTTATTTGACTGTCATTGTGTATACTGTAAGTTACATACGTAGAAGATACTCAATATATAGAACTAGACTCCATCACTAAAGTTTATGTCATTTTAGGTTACGCAGATAGTTTGAAGAAAATGTGAGAAGCGAATGGCAGAGCTCCAATACTTCCTTTCTTCGTTTATCAATCCTATCAAATTATATCCCTTTGATTTTTTCCTCTATCTTTCCCTTGTGCTTGTATTATTAAGTATTGTGTGTTTTTTAGATTAGTGATTCTTCCTTTGTATTTAAATTTAAGTATTATTTGAAAAATATCTTTATTTTAGTAAATGAATGAACTATGCTGCGTGAAAATGATACTGTCAAAAAAGAAAATAAGGATCTTCTTGGATTAAATATTCGTTAAGGTTAATTTTGGTAAACGGCAAGGAATGAAAATTGAGTTAGGTAAATAACAATTACTAGAATTGGTGTAGAAAATAGTGGAAGAGTATACAAGTAGATGATGAACAACATTGATCGAGAGAAAACCTATATGAGCGAAGAAAACCTTCCTGGCCGTGGCTCCTAAGGTTTTAGCTGGCGGTGATATTTGTTGTTCTTCTCCTTCGGGTGGTCCTGGTCTCCAGCTTCTTCTCATAAGGCCGCAAAAATATATTTTTTCACCTTCAAAAAACAAATCATCTTACAAGTCAATTCACTATCTCTTTAAAAACTCCAGTTTTGGGATTATCTATTTAAAAATGACCAAATCCTTGTCCATCAAATCTTTATTTCTTCATATTAACATCAATAGGTGTTGTTTAAGCCTTCATATGTGTCTTCTTGCTACAACTCACAAATTTACCATTAGAAACTAGTATGAGATTCAAATAACTAACAGAACTGTGGAATAAGTTATAATGCTTGTTTCTTACATTCAATGGCTTCTTAGCCTTGATAGCATGCTACATCTTGTCATCAAGAGCCTTAAAAGACTGAAGCTCAACCTTTGATTAAGTTTCATCACTCAAACCTTGTACAAAGTCTACAATGGCTCTCACTTGTGGCTCTTAAACATCTCAAAGCAATTGTAAGAGATCCAACTCTTTTGACTACAGTTTAACACTTATATTCACTCAAATTTATCTTCAAGGCTTATAACTCGATTTTTTGGATTATCTCTTTGAAAATGATCAAATCCTTGTTAATCAAAGTTGTGCTTGTTCATATTCATACGCATGGGTGTTGTTTAGCCTCCATATGTGTCTTCTTGCTACAACTCCCAAATTTTACCATTAAGAACATAAACAGGCGTTTTTCGTGTGTGATAAGTGAGTTCAAAGGGTTTCAATTCCTCGAAACAGTTGTAGTACTTGAGGTGTCAATCCATAAAGGGTGTGAGTACAAGCAATCAAGATGTGATCTACCAATCCTTATTCAAGCCAAGTATATATAAAAGGGGTGGGGGGATTTACTAACAACCTAAGTGAAATAAAAATAGAATCCAGTAAATGGATGCTGACTTGACTAGAAGGATCGAGTAAACCAATCGAGTAAAGCTATTAAACGACAAAAGTAAACTAACTCTACCAGATGGATCGAGTAAACTAATCGAGCAAGATGGGAAATGAAAAAATAACAACATACTCGATCAGATGGACCGAGTACACGGATCGAGTAGGAAACTAAATAAGCAGAAAGCAACCTAAATGAGTGAAAAGCTAGTAAATGAAATAACTAAAGCAAATGGAGACGAATAGATATTCAAGGGATGAGGTTATGGACTAGTAACCATGCATGATCTTTTGTGGTGCTTATCAAGCATCAACCACCAGGACTAATACCTAGACAACATATTTTGAAAACAACCTAGTCCAATCTCGTGACAAAGACCTCAAGATCCATCACTGATCCACCTGATTTTTCCAGGGCCACTATGATGGATCAGGCATGATGAACCAATCCATTAAAGTCAAAATACATTCCTAACAACCCGATTTCTCCAGGGTAATATATGTGAATCTCTAGAAAAAGTTGATTCTAATGATTCCATCCCACTCTCATGTGGGAATCATCTGAGATCATATTCCATTTGATCAGAATGTAACAAGCATTATAGTCACTCACTGATAACACCATATTTTACATGTTTTTATCATCCTTTTTCACATTTTTATTTTGCATTTAGGCCATTTTGTATATGATATATCATGTATTTTATGGTTTTATGACATGATATATGCATTGGTTTTAGAGTCTTTTGTATATATATAGAGTCTTATTAGGTACAAACACGGATTAGATCTTGATGAGCACTTTGGAGCTTTTGGAGGCTTGTAGCTGAGCAAAACAACACGGAGATGATTATTACTGTCCATGTCGACCGACAGGACATTCCTGTGTCGGTCGACAAAACCGCGACGTGATTGACGCCTTCAAGTTTTATCAAGTTTCAAGAATTGCAATTTTGCCCAAGTTTCTAAAGTTTATACTTCATGCCTAATCGTGTTTTTAGGTTAAACTATATTTTAGAAGTCCCAAAGACTAAGTTTTGTATTATCTAAATTTTCATAATTCAAGTTTCATTGTAAGTTTCAAGGATCTTTGTTGGAGAGAAGATTCAGATCTCAAAAATTTAAGAGAGAAGAACTCTGAACTCCCTTTATTTTCTATTTCTGATTTTAATGAGTATTAGTCAGACAATGATTTGT
This sequence comes from Cardamine flexuosa, assembly GCA_963555745.1. Classification (NCBI taxonomy): domain Eukaryota; kingdom Viridiplantae; phylum Streptophyta; class Magnoliopsida; order Brassicales; family Brassicaceae; genus Cardamine; species Cardamine flexuosa. The sequence continues at coordinate 15,865,690 of OY743219.1, forward strand.
GTTTTCTTTTCTATGCCTTAGTAGTTACCTTGTTAGATCTAGGGTTTCAAAAGGTTTATGATGGTTTCTTGAATTGGGCATAGACATGTTAGGTTATATATAATGTTCTTCATCTAGATTTTATTATCACACTAGTCTTAAAACTGATCACCTTAATCCTGGTATCATAGGAATGTTCGTAGGCGCAAGAGTGCTATTGATTTCCTGACCCAATCTTAGATGAGCAAACAGCCTTTTCGCAGCGAGAGTTGGTTTAGGAATTTTATAAACATATCGTACCTGCAAATCATAGGGACTCTATTTATTAGTATTTCACAAAGAGATTTGGTTTGCTTCTGTTTAGAGGATAGATGTCATCGCAGCGAGAGTAGGATGATATATCATATTAGTGTTACGAGTTTAAGAACCGAACAAATAATTTAGACCTGATTATAGAACTGTCCAGTTCACACTCCCGATTATTCCCGATGATTATCCCTAAGTCTAGCGCTTTTAATCACTTGAATTCAATCCTAGTTTAATTTGCTATTCTGTTTAATGCATTGCTTTTTTATTTACTATTTATTGATCTAGCTTAACTCGAATATGTGTTTCTATTGTGTGAGTTTTCAGAGTCCTTGTGGATTCGACCCCTAAGTATTGTAATCGATCTCTTAATTTGAGAGAGTAGTTATAGGGTTACTTCTAAACCCTGTCAAATTTTGGCGCCGTTGCCAGGGACTCTAAATTCACCATTAAATTTCAGTTACAGTTTAGTCTAGATTTTTCTATTATTTGTTACTTACATCTCTACTTTCTCTTATCTCAGGTGCTTGAATCTTAGGAGCAACAAGAATAAATAACTAGTTGTTACTGAGGAGATTGGGAAGTTAGAGAGAGCTAATCGCAAGGCCCAAAAGAAATCAGAGATGGTTAAGACTGTTTTACTCCAACAGGTCTGCTATTTGTCCTCCAGATTTTCAGAGGAATAATTTTAAGTTGAAACTCCAATACTACACTCTTGTGGGGCAACACACTTTCCATGCTCATTTTGCGGAACATCCAATGGACCACATAGAGAAGTTTGAAGACTTAGCTTCGAGTATTAAAGCCAATGGAGTGTCTGAAGACTATCTATTCTGCAAGCTCTCCCCATACTCTGTTGCTGGAGAAGCAGCTCAATGGTTGAAATAGTTGGAACCGGGTTCCTTAACTACTTGGAGGGATATCAAGACAGCCTTCTTGAACAATTTTTATGATTATGCTAAGACAGAAGACTTGAGGGATTTGATTATTCAGTTTACTCAAGGACCTGCAGAGATTCTGAAAGCTGCATGGTTGAGATTCAAGGGGTACCAAAGAGATTGTCCGCACCATGCTGTTAATGAAGTCCAGCTCATAGGACTTTCTTTTGCGGAATTAACTGGAGGTATCAGGTTGCTTTGGATGCTGCTAGTAATGGTAACTTCAACACCAGGACACTAGAGGCTGCTATCAAGTGGATTGAAAACTTGGCATCTAGTAGTAGTACTAAGAATGCTGATTTTGAGAGGAAGAAGATAGCTGCTGGTTTAAACAATAATCAGATGGCAGAGGTCAAAGCAAAGCTTGATATTATGCACAACCTTCTAGTGAACAGGAAGTCGGTTCACTTTGCTCAAGAGGTTGAGATTTTTGAAGCTGAAGAAGAAGCTACTGAAGAGAATGTGAACTATGTGAATGGTTTCGGTTTTAATGGCCAAATGTTTGGCAATTCTCAAGGCAACTTCAGAGGTTACAACAACCAGCAGAACAACTACGGGAACAACCAGAACTCTTCTGGATTTACACCCAGGCCTGTGATTCAGGATGCTCAGAGAAACAACAATGGTTTCACTAGGGACTTCGGAAGTTCCACTTACCAGAATCTACCTTCTAGAACTGCGGATTCTGAGTTGAAGGATATGCTTGACCAAATACTTGAAGGACAGCAAATCTTAATGGGAAGTATGAGACTGTGACTAACCACATCAAGAGGTTGCACAAAATGCCCTGATGGCGTCTTACCTGGAAGTACTTATACTAATCCTAGGTATTATTGTGTTGCTTTTATGTCTTGGGGAGATATGGTCAAGAGAGAAGTCAAGGAAGAAGTTATGGAGAAGTTTGAAGCTAAGGAAAAAGTTGAGATTCTTATCACAGAGCTCATGTCCATCGACACCACCCTTACATGTCGGTCGACACCACCTAACTTATCAGAGGATTTGATGCAAGTCACGACTAAGGACGGTCCTGACTCCACTGAAATTGATCGACAGGCACCTGACAGTGTCGGTCGAAATGCTTAGCTTCATGATGGAATCAATCTCCGAAAACTGCCTAAGTTGGAAGATTCTGGAAGTTTTGCTGTACCTTGTTCTATTGCTGGAGTTAAGTTCACTGATTCACTCTATGATACTGGGTCTAGTATTAATATCATGTCTAATGACATTGCAATAAGGTTGGCAGTAAGCAACATGAAGAGATCTTCCATAGAGATTACATTGGCTGATGCTTCTCTGATGAAATCCATGGGTTTTATTGAGAATCTGGGAGTTCAAGCTGGAGATTGTCTGCTTCCCTGTGACTTCCATGTTGTTGAGACAGATATCGGTTCCTATATGCCACTGATTTTGGGTAGACCATTCCTTGCTACTGCTGGAGCTATGTTTCATTTGCAGAGTAGCAGGATTTCTTTGAGTCCGGATGGATATGTGATGTGGAGTCCCCACATTGTTGTTGAAGAGGTGAATGAAATTCACTCTGATGAATTCACTGCAAGGAATCCAAAAGCTGCGGGTAAGAAGAAGAAACCGCAGAGAAAAGTAGTGATTGCGAGCCCCTTATGACTTTGACTCCTGTGAGGCAAGTTGATGATACTATTGAATATAAGCTGCAGTATGGAAGTGGTTCAAGGCCATTTGCCAAGATTAAAGCTATCATCACTCCCAAGTTCAAGGCTAAAGGACAAGCCGCGATGGATGAGATGATGAATACAGTTCTGAAACCCGAGATGCTTGACTTAAGTGAGGATGATCTCAGCTCCAAGACTTCATCTTCACCACCATCGGATTCATCCGGAGAATCTCCATCCATCTGATTTATGACAAAGTCAAGCTAATGACTGAAAATAAGCGCTTAGTGGGAGGCAACCCACTAGTGAGTCTTTTATTAAGTTTTTCTGTGTCTTTTAACTAATTTTTGTTTTTTTTTGTTTTTTCTCAAGAATTAGACGTGCTTAATGACAAATTTGGAGTAATTGCTATTGGATTGGAGAAGCTTTTCATATTTTTTTGACCAAGGAACACAAGGTTTGTGTCCGTGTTGATCGACACACACACCCTGTGTCGGTCGACACGGACCCGAGGTTAATATAAATACCTAATTTCCTTTTCTTCTCCACTTTCATCTCTTTCTTTTTCGCAAAAACTGCCGCTATGTTTTTGTACAGGGAAGAGCAATTCAACATACCCACTCACAACACTTGGATCAGACCAGAGCACAATCCAAGCTCTGCAAGGTGTTGTTGTTGAATTGGCAGAGAGGACAAGCTTGAGAAGGAAGTCCTGAAGCTCAAGGAGGCTCAACAGGTTCCAGAAGCTATCAAGCTCAAGGAGGCTCAACAACCCCCACCAGAGATGGGAAGAAGGAGGCCAAAGCCACCAGGAATGAGTGATAGTTTCTGTCACGCTATCATGACATCAATTACGGAAAAGCCGAGTCCAGAGGGGTCAACACAGCCTCTCAAGGACCTTCCACCTGCCTAAACAGAGTGAGACTCAAGCTAGGTGACTTTAAACAAGCTCACTTGGGAGGAATTCCCATGTTTATCATTGTATATACTAGCTTTGATTTATCTTATGTCTTTATGAATTTTGTTATTTTTAATGTGTTTTCTTAGTGTTGTAAGCTTCAGAGAGTATAGGAGATGAGTATGAGCCAAGATGAAGCTTCAGAAGGGCAAACCCGAATTATCTGGGTTCAAATTTTTTTGAACATTTCCGAATTATTTTTTGGCTTGCATGTGGTTAAAATCGGTAGATAAAAGTTGTATAAGAAATTGTAGATATTATGCATTGATTTCTATGGTTAAATTTGCTAGAAATTGAAATTTTGTTCTTAATGATACCTTAGATCAAATTTCGGTTTAGCTAATGCTTGTTGATGATTAGGGAACCCACGTTGATAGTCATTGATTAGATTGAACAAGTTTTTAGAATTTTTGAAATCATGCATATCGAAAATCGCTTTGAGAAATTGATGAATTTGGAAAGTTTAAGAGCCTAAGTTGTTTAAATACTTGCTGAGCTTGAAATAGGATGCATATGAATGTTAATTTAGTTACTCGATCAAAGCACTCGAGTTGGTCAAGTCAGGCAAAAATTTATTTGGAAAATTTTTCCCACTCGACCTGACCACTCGAGTGGCTTTGTCGAGTGGTCGAAATGTTTGTTAAATTTTTGATTTTGGAGTTCATTTCAGAAACACTGGCACTACAAGGACAAGGGCAACAAGAAGCCAAACTGCAGCAAGAGCCACACGTGCAGGAGCCACTTGACCATCTGGGTCACGACTAGACAAGGCTAAGGGCAAGAGGGTTCAAGAAGAAGAATCAGTGCGAAGGAATAGTGAGGAGGAGACTGGTTTTGAGAGTTCAAAGGATATCCAGGCTGAGATTTCTGAGGAAGTTAAGCTCATTTCCATTCTTGAGAGGGTGAATTTCTTTGGGACTAGGTACCCAAATCGCCCCACCATGCAAGCTTTGGGAATTTGCAGAGAGGTGGTGAAGCTCTATGAGTCTGCTGCCATCGTGGGACTTACCCACATCCCACGTGATAGTTTCAAGACTGAGACCTGCCATTTCTTGGAAGCAGTGGATCTCCACCTCTATGAGACAAGAGGCATGGCTAGTACTGCAGAGTTGGGGCATGTGAGCTTCAGAGTCAGAGGGACAGAGTATCAACTACCCCTCAGTGTGGTCGACATATTGTTTGATTTCCGCACAGGAACATGGCAAGCCCAAGACTTTGAGAAGAAAGAGCTCAACGAGTTGTGGTTAGCGCTTGGAGGAAGGGAACAGTACAAGTCCTCTAGAGCTAAGAGAAGTGAGATTAGGCACCCAACAGTGAGATACCTCCACAGGACTCTTGCAAACACAATGTTTGCGAAGAAGTCCACAGGCCCAGTGAATGAGAGTGAGCTGAAGAGGACAAGGCTCTTTATGATTACCTTATCTACTCATCTGAGGAGAACAAAGCCAATGGGATCGAGATGTGAGGTGATAGGGCTTACACAGGGAACTCCATTTTCTTGGTGAGACACCTCATGAGCTATAGCGCGACTGCCATCAAGAATGACAAGATGTTGAACAAGGCAGAGTTCACTGTGGGAGGCATAGTTACTCCGTTTTTGGAAGGTGCTGGAGTATAGCTCATATCCGCGCCTACACCATACACTCTGATGGACTTGAATCACATGAAATACACTCAGACTATTTGTGCAAAGGCTGGGGAGAAGTACATCTATAGCTTCTCACATCGCAGGAGCAGCAAGGCGAAGATTTTACTACCTTATGGAGGTTTAGCCAAGCTCTATGCAGAAGATGGTGACCGTAGTGTCTCCTTTATACCACCAGTCAGAGATCTCAACTTCTCTGATGAGGGAGTTAGACTCCAAGAAAATGAGACGTATCAGGAATTCATGGGGAGTGTGCAAGCTCCAGCGAGGTTCTATTTTGAGGAGACAGAGTACAAAAGCCTCAAGGAGGCTAACCATAAGATCTCCACGCTTCAGAAGTGGTGCAAGTGGCAGGATAAGCAATTCAGCACGTTCAATAGTGAAATGAACCCCACAATGAAGGGGATCACCAGCCGCTTAGCAGCACCTGAGAAGAAGTTGGGTGTTGGCTCGTCAAGAAGGACCTCAGCTGAGTAGAAGGAGAGAAAGAGGAGCCAAGATCACCCCATAGAGGATCTGGAGCATTCATCACCAGACGAAGCAACTCGACCATCTGGGTCGAGTGAGCGACTCGAGTGCCATCAATAATTTTACCCGAGTGTGCCTATTGAGCCTTACCCATGCTATGATCAGGGTGCACAGCTTCCACCTTACCCGGGGTACTACCAGAGCGAACCATTCGACCACACTGGGTCGAGTGCACGATACATGCTTCACCACTCGACTGCTGGGTCGAGTGGACCAGTCTGGTCACACCCCGGAGCTGAGCAGATGCACCAAGCCGATCCTTTCACCACCACAGTTCTATCCTACACCCAGGAGAGCGTGGAGGCTAACACTGATGCCTTCTTAACTCCACAAGAATGAGGTACTACCCCACTTTCTTATCATTGTTTATACCATTGCATTTTTTGTTCTTTTTAGTTTTAGTCTCTCAAATCATCTCTTGAATTTATTTTACACAAGGGACTGTGTAATTTAAGTTTGTGGGAGGGTTTGAGAGACGTATTTGACATGTTTCCTTATTTTCATATTCAAATTTGCATCATTTATGTGCATTGAAAAAATATAAAAATTTGAAAATTTTCAGAAAACTATTTTACAAAAACAGAGTGTCATGTAGTAGCATTATCATTTTAGGATTGAGTTTTAGAATTTCGCTTAGGATTGTACATATGCATAGGGGATGTTGATGAGTCAAACCATAAAAAGCTTAAGAACCAAACATATAATTTCAATGCCACAATTATAAGTTGTCTAATGCATTCACCTAAGTTTGAAAATTAAGGCTGCACCTTGCTTGGAATTTAGATTTAGCACTCTCACTTGGTTGAAGCTTGCTGTGATTTGTCAAACTATCCCTATGAATTAAAACCTAATTTGAAAAAATTAATTATCATGATATGCTCTAAAACTTTAACTCATAGATATCTCAAAATACTTGGATTTTCTTTCACTTTTTACCACTCTTGCTAATCCAAGTAGATGTCTCCACCATTGAGACAGTTCCACAACAACCAAACCAAAAACTTCATTTCAGACGAATACATTAATTGTAAGAGAAGTGAGGCTTATTTTTGGATTGAATTAAAGAGAAAGTGTTAGGTTTGGCCGAGATGAGTAGCCTCTCATGTAGTCTCTGGTTCACAATTTTTGAATCAGATTTAGGCTAAGAGTTTGAATAAGTTGGGGGTTTAAGTCTGGGAAAAGAAAAGAAAAGAGAAAAAGAGTTTGCTAAAAATAATAAGCCTTTGGAGAGGATATGTTCAAAAACTTGAGTCTAGTAAAGGATTTGAAAGAAAAAGATAAGAGTTGGCTCAGTAAACGAAACATAAACAAAATTGTATAGTAGCCACTCGACTACACCACTCGAGTGAGTGGTCGAGTCATAAGTTTAGTGAAAAAAGTAAAAATCCCAAGGGTAAAACATCCTCTCCTTAGAAGAAAACAGAAATCGATCCTTGAGTCAAATAAATGAAAAGAAAAGCTTTTAAGCACAAGGGTAGAACTAGGACCAGTTCCTGGGGTTTAGAGTTAGGAGAGTCATTGGTTCTTCATGGGTAAATGATAGTCTGCTCCTGTATGCACCAGTTGGCTCTACCTTTAGCATTCTCTTATAATTCAATCCATTTTATTGAGAGATCCTGATACATGCGCTTAAACCAGGGGAAGAAGAAATCATTTTTATCTCATAAAAGTTTTCCCTCAACAAAATGAGTTACAGTTACTGCATATCATGATTCACCAGTTTGTGCTTAATCAATGTTAGAGGGATAGTTTGCTTTGAATGTTTGCTTGTGGCTGAGTCTTAGTGTTATTTTTGATGTGACGAGTATGGCTAAAGCTTTTCAGTAGAACTTCTGTGGATTGCATTATAGAACTATTAACTGTTACATTGACATTAGAGGTTTCGTTAGTTTGCTTAGATTCTGAGTCTCCACTTTTCACACTACTCCTTTCATCTTATCCTTTTTATTTGCTTGAGGGCAAGCAAAGGGTAAGTTTAGGGGAGTTGAAAACACCACTTTTATGCACGCTTTTACCAGCTTTTTATCATGCCTTAGTGTAGATTTTATCCATTGTTCATATCATTCTATGCATTTATCCTTCATATAGGATGTTTAGTATTTTTGTATAGGCATTGCATGCATTTAGCATATTTGGGGTCTTATCAGGTACTTATGGAGCATATGAAGTATACTTGGATTTTGGCTCATGAAGTGAAGCTTGGATCAAGCTGCTGGGCTATGGTAGATGTGCAGTGAAGCTCGATTGACTCGAGTGAAGATTGCAGAAAAAACAGACGGCTCACTCGACCTGCCCACTCGACCAGGCACTCGAGTGAGCACTCACCATAGGCTCCCTAGACCTCAGGTTTACTCCACCTCAGCACCACCCGCCTACTCGACCTTCCTACTCGAGTGACCCTTCACTGACCAATCACAGGCCCACTCGACTGCTGGGTCGAGTGGGAACTCTCCGACTTTTTATCCTAAAAACACGGAATTTTAATAAGCGCCTTTGTCACTTAGTATAAAAGCGCCTCATTAAACCTAATCAGGGGACATTAAGTAGAATCGGCGCTTTTAACATAATCTAGGTTTTATCTCTTAGTTTTTTTTCTCTCTTGTTCTTGAGCTGTTCTTCATTTTTGCAACTTTGTATCTTTGATAACTTTGAATAAAATCAGTACTTGCATTTTGTCTCTTCTTCAACCTTGCTCACAAGATCATAGGCTATCACGTATGTCAAGCTTAGGATTTTCTGGGTTTCGGACCCAAGCTATTATTTTTGTAAGTGAGTAGTTAAGTTGGGGATTTGGGGATGGATTAGGGTAGCTTCACTCTGTTGTGCTATAGTTTAGATAGGTTGATCATCACTAGGTTGATTTCCCTCTTGGGTGAGTGTTTTTAATGCTTGTTCTCCCCTGATCAAGGAGAACCTTATTTTAGATGGTCTCATAAGCACGACCCATGCCTTGAGCCATTAAATAGACTTTTTCCAGGGTTTAGAGTACAATAGCGTGAGGGTGGATGCATCAGACATTGATTTATGTCACGACTCCACCTATTCACTTGTTATGAACTCTTCTCGATTTGAATAGGCTGAATCTTCATGCCTCATCCGACTCCTCACATTATGCTGACTGGGTTGGGTCTTGAGACTCTCTACCACGACCCATGGATTGAGCTGGTTATGAAGTCTGTTCTCTAGGGTAGTCATGTGATGCAATGTCTAGTTGATAGCTATAGTAGTACAGACTGTTTGCGAACCTATGATTTCCATCCCTGGAGCCCCTATTGTTTTGCACATAGTTCACACTCTGCTTAGTATTCGTTCACAGTAATTTTTCTCTGTTTTTCTGCAGCACTCGACCTCCCCACTCGATCAGTGTGGTCGAGTCATCCCTAGTACTGTGAGTTTACCTGTTTAGTTCCATGATGTGTTAAAGTGTGACAGACTTTGGCATCTCTAGTATCAATTAGAAATTTTAGTAGATTTCTCATTTAGACAGCTAGTACCACACCCTTTTGATAATAGCTTGAATAACTAGCTTTAATCATCTACTAGTTGCTGTAGGTCACTCTTGATTGGTTTGAAATTGTTAACAACTCTTACCACTATACTACAATTGATAAACTTGGTATTTGGTCTCTCTAGGCTTAGGTTGATTCCTTGGCTGTCTTTCTTTGCTTAGAGTAGCCAAAAATACTAGTTTCAAGGAGAATCCGCAAAAACATCGGCGAACTTCCTGATCCGGGGGCACAACCACAAAGTTGTTCAGCTGGGAAGTCGATTCAGTAAGCGAACCCGTCAGTTTGGCAATTTCCTTGTCCAGGTCAATCTTGTCTTCCTTAGTTTTCTTGAGAAGCACCAGGTTACTCCCCATCTCATTGACATCAGCTTGAAGCATGGCGCGAGCTTCCGTGGAGCTGACATGTTCTGACGGCTGGCTTAACAGATCCTTGCCATTTTCCTTTACCTCTTTCCAGGCCGAGCTGGGAGTTTTTTGAATATCATGATCACGAAACTTGAGCAGCACATCTACTTCAGAGAAGTCTCTTCAAGCTGTTATTGCGTAGCAGCCGTCTCACATTTGAGTCGCTGAAATGTGGCTTGAATAGCACTCTGTTTTGAGCATATCGCCGCGTACTTCTCTTCGTAACTCTTTGCCAAACTCTCAGACACATCACGAGTGACCTCGAATTCCCCCTTGATTTTGTTCCGTTCTTTCCTCAGACGCTCAATCGTGCTCATGTCTCTCTCCTTTTGATCTGCCATGGCCTTCTCATGGTCCACATTAATCTTTGCGGTAATTTCACTCCCCATAGAAGAGGACATATCATGGATATGTTGTCCGTAATAACGAACCATATCATTGAAATCGGCAAGGGCTTACACGAACAAAAAATGTAAGAGATATGAACAAGGTATAGGAGATAGCAAGAAGAATATGATCGAATACCTGACTAGTGTGATGAGTGTGGTTCACAAAGATTTTGCACAAGCTGGAATGCCACTTATCAAAAGAAGGAAGAACAGCGGTACCACGGTGTGGAAGGTTCGTGGAGTATATAAGGTGCTCGTACCCGGAGTGGATACAAGACCGCCGGGTAAGGAAACGAAATTTGCCCTAGTGGAGCTAGATGCAACCGGAGTCCGACTACTGGGGTTACCAGGTGGAGGTGGTGGAGGCATTTCAGTACGAGGTCTTGACTTGTCTCGAGCAAATGCCTCAGACCTAGAGACTCTTGTGTTTATGCTTCAATGATGAAATGGTTTCATCCTCATCGACCTCAATGGAAGGAGGTGGGGTAGGACGAGAAGAGATGGTAAGAAATAAGGGAAGATCTCGGTTTAAGCTGGTCTTTCCCAAAGAACCAGTAGTCAAGGCATCGATCTTCACTCGGTGACGCTGTCCTACAACATTGGTCTCCTCCTTTAGACCTTTTAATGCAAGCTCTCTCTCTTTCCTCTCACAACGATTCAGACGGTTATTAAGAAAAGCTTAAGGAGCAAAGTCCAGATCTCAGGGATTCCCACTCCCTATGAGTTTTCCTGACAAATTAATCCTTTCAAGAGTAAAGTTGTTCCAGATGGTGTCTCCTCCGGTAACAATGGTGAAAGAGTCCAGAAATCCTTTCCAGGGAGCAAGACGGGGCTTGGACACTACAAGAGGTAAAATAATGACAAAAGATGAAAATCAAATCAAGCAAGCAATAAATCGAGATGCAACCATAAAAATATCTACCAGGGTATAGAGCCCATGAAGAATATAACATATTAAACAACCCATTAACCGAAGCAGCATTTATCTTAACAAACAACCATGGGTATCTCCAGTGTTCGTCCTTATCAGAGAATCTGGTGACAAGGGCTCTCTGAAGATGAAGATAGCAAGCGTAGAAGCTAGAGCCACCCTTATTGGATATGTGAACACTGAAAAGTTCCAGGAGGTCGCCAGCGCTCAGAGCATATCCGGCCTCTACTGTGACAGCGAGAACAGAGAGAATGGCACCAAACAGGTTCTGTGTCATTTGCGGGGACGCAAGTAATGAGTCTCTATTTTCACTAGTTTTCCTATTATTTTACATGTTTTATTAAGTCTAGAGTTAGGTTTTGTGTTCTTCTTGCCGGTTTTAGTGTCTTTTCAGGTTTTCACTTCGTTGGAGCTAAAATTGGCAAAATGGAGCAACTTTGGATGTTTTTACACATCATTGGATTTTGGAGGCACTCTGGGATCGATCGATCCTGAGAAGGATCGACAAAGCATGAACAGGATCGACCGATCCCGAAGCAGATCTAATATTAACCACGGTCGTATGATGGAGTGGGAAGCTTGATGAGAATCTTGATTCAAGGTTTACACAGAAGAAAAGGAAGATAATGGCGGATTGGAAACCAAAGAGAAACTCGATTTGGTGAACCAATGAAGAGATGAGCGGATTGAAGAGCAACACTTGAGCTATGGAAGGACTCAAGATACAGCTAGATCCTAAATGAAACCGAGCCCGGTTCAAGGAATCATGAAGGAGGAGTCCAGAGCTTTTCACTCAAAGAAAAAGAAGGAGCTTGGCTCAACTTTAGGGTTTCTTATTAAAATGAAGGCTTTTCTATTACAAGAGTAGGGTTTCACATTATATATGGCGTCCCTAGTTTTACAAGAAATGAGAAATAATATAACAAGTCCCTAGACTTTACCAAATACAAAATAATGACCTAAAAGTATAAAAAGGAGAAAAGAAGCCCTTATTGTCAAGGCGTGGACTTCTTGTGAGATAGGCTTACTTCTCTTGCTTATTCTTACTTGTCACCGGAAGCATTCTAAGTAGAATAAGCATTGGAAATGAGAAGCAAGGCACCAAGTATTCATGCCTCATTAAAAACCCCCTCGGTAAACCCAATGGACAAACCCAAGGTGGGAAAAGTGAGTGCACTATCCTTAGTGGCTTTGGGTATGTCTTCACACTTAGATGTCAAACATGTCCAAGAAGCTAAATAAGAGCTCCCGAAGCTTCAAGTGATCCACAGATGACTTCGGGGAGTTTTCATTGGAACTAGGAAAAGGATGCTTGGTCTTGGCTGATGAATGGTTGTCTGATGATCCCTGATGCTTGCTGGATGTGTCCTTGGTGTCGGGAGCCCAAGGAATGGTGCTCGGTAACCTTGGGGACGTTTCTCGGATGCTTGGTATGATCGGCGAAAGTGACCCGGATGATCGGTCAGGATTGGTAAGGGTTTCCCGGGTGCTAGTCATGATCAGGGAAGGTCTTCCAACTACTCGCGATGCCAGGGAAGGCGGTCCGGATGCTTGGGGTGCCCTAGGAAGGCTTTCTAGATGCTCGGGGAATGGTTTCCGGATGTTCGGCATCTTTTCAGGGAAGGCTTCCCGAAAGCTCAGTGTGATCTGCGGGTAGCATGGTCACCGCAGGTAGCATGGTCACCGCGGATAGCTGGGTCACATCATTCCCTCCCTCTTATAGAAGTTTTGTCCTCAAAACTCGTCTGATACCTTGGTTGAAAAGGAAACAACTCAGCAGCATCCAAAGTGGTATAACACGTAATGTACCCGGATCAAAAGGGAAAAGTAGAAGTTTGAGGGTGTAGGCGAGAACTTCCCCAAAAAGATCAAACTCCTTCGTTCTTGGGTCGGGGCGGTTGGCAGTGAGCAATGACATTGCGAAAGCTTTCCCAAGGAAGAATATATTCCGTTAGAACGTGATCCCTTAGCAAGAAATTGCGTTCCGAATGGCCTGGAGGACAACACAAATGACATTGGCCTGTGTAGGGCCAAGTGGAGCCTCGCGGATTATCTCTCAAAGCAGCTCGATCAAGGCATGTTTTGGCTCGATCACTGGCTTCCCCATATGCAATTTGCTGATGAAAGCGGAAGCCAAGGGGAGAAAGACAAGTCGGACCAAGATTGGTGACCTTTCCTCCTTGTGGGTCAGAAGCCTCAGTCGGACCAAGATCGGTCCGAGCTGGCAAGGGCTCGGGCATGGCTGATGATGGCTCCGACTTGGGTGATAGGCACTCAACCGCGGCAATTGAGTTCTCGGGTCCGGCTGGGAGCTCTTCGGGCACGGATGGCAGGTGCTTGGGCACGACTGATGTATGCTCGGGTAAGGCCGGTGAGTACTCGGGCACAGCTGATCATGGCTTGGTCACGAGTGGTAAATGCTCTCGACATGCGTTCCATTCTCTAAGGCGTTGGAGATATACTTCAATAGAAGCAATGGCGTCCTTAAGAGGAGACGATCCTATCGGATGCACAGATACGGCTGGTCCGGTGATGGGACGCTTGTTGCCTGAATCCTTTCCGAGGGGAGCCTTGGTAACTCGGCTTGACTTGATCACTCGTGGGGACTCATAGGGATACATGTAGTCATCGTCAAAATCCTCATTCGTCCCTTAAAAAGGGTCTCCTTGTCATTGTACTTGCGAGGAAGGCCAATAGGAATGATTCGGTAGGTCGAGGCTCGGATCATCGTCACTAGAATCGCACAACTCTTCTTCTTCTTCTCCACTATCATACAAAGCATCACATTTAGATGCATCCTCATAGTAACCTATGTCCATATCTAATTCATCGTCCCAATCCATCATCGTTGGATGGTGCTCAGGCACGGGCAGATGAATGTTTGGGCACAGAAGGATGAACACTTGGGTACAGACAGATGAGCGCTCAGGCACAGAAGGATGAATGCTCAGGCGAGAACAGATGAATGCTTGGACACAGAAGGATGAGTGCTCAGGCACGAAAGGATGAATTCTCGTGCAAGAACAGATGAATGGTCGAACACGGAAGGATGAGTGCTCAGGCACGGAAGGATGAATGCTCAGACACGGAAGGATGAGTGCTCGGGCACAGAAGAATGAGTGCTCGGGCACAGAAGGATGAGTGCTCGGGCACAGAAGGATGAATGCTCGGACACGGAAGGATGAGTGCTCGGGCACAGAAGGATGAGTGCTCGAGCACGGAAGGATGAGTGCTTCGGCACGGAAGGATGAGTGCTTCGGCACGGAAGGATGAGTGCTCGGGCCCGGAAGGATGATTGCTCGGGCAAGAACAGAAAAATGCTCGGGCAAGAACAGAAAAATGCTTGCGCAAGAACAGATGGTTGCTTGGGGACAACCAGGAAAATTGTACTGTCAAGTCCAATTGTACAGACGTCAGAGCTAGAAGTTTCAACGGTGGTTGGCCAGAGTATGAACGGCAGAGGTCAGAGTACGGATGGCGGAGCTAGAAGATCCAACGGTGGCTGGCTGGAGTACAGACGGTGAAGCAAGTATTCCAGCGGTGACTGGCAGGAATAACACGGCGGCATCCAGAGAGAGGGGCCCGGAGACGGTTGCCGGAGACGGTGGTCTGCTGACCAGACGGTCAAACCTTGGCTGGGGTCTGGTGCACTATTATCGGGGCTCGGAAGCAGTCCGGTCGTAGTCAGATGACTCGTGGTTTGATGAAACATGCATCGTAGTACGGGCGAGCAAGGCAAAGACTGATGGATGATCGGTACAGATGGATCATTGCTCGGGCTCAGACGGATCACAGCTCGGGAACGGAAGGGTCAAATGTAGGAGTGCATGATAAAAACACAATGTTACCTCACAAAAGAATTGACCACGTGGTTAGAAAATGGTCACAATTCAAGGATGAGGCACAATGATATGCACATGAAATTTTTAAGACTAAAAGACAAAAAATGCAAAAAGCAAAAAGAATCAAAAGACTATAGAATTTATGAGATTTATGCGGATTAACTAGAGAATTAGAGAAGAGATTCAATAAAAACAAGAGAATTAGAGACAGCTCTCTCTCAGCCATAAGAGGCACGAAAATTAGGTTAGGTTACAAGAAAAAAGGGGTTTACTCGTTTTATAGCGGAAGGAGGAAGCCCTAAATAAAAATACTGTAGCAGTAGTGAAACGTAGTTTACGGGATGAATATTGACATTGCTGGAACTCAGTTTACGGGATGAATAGTGACATTGCTGGAACGTGAAGACGAACACTCACGGGATGAATAGTAATCTCGGGTGTCGGGATGAATAGTACCCGGCCTTCTGCACGGAATGCCTTTTCTCAATACTCCCCCTCAAGCTTAGTCGTCGGTGAACAAAGACTAAGCTTGGACCTACATAGGCGTTACCTCGGTAAAAACCTCATCAAAGAAAAAACCACTTGGGAAAAAATCTGTGATGAGGAAAAGAGCATAACGTCTACGAGTAGGGGATATGATCAAGGGTGAGTTGGATCCACAAGCCCCAGTTTGCTGTAGATGTGTTTGCAAACCTTAAGACTTGCAGCTTTGGTGAAGATGTCTGCTAGTTGATCTTCACTTCTTGTAAAACATGGTAGTGTGACTCCTTCTTTGATCTTCTCTCGAACTTTGTGGCAATCAACTTCTATGTGCTTGGTCCTCTCGTGAAACACAGAGTTGCTGGCAATGTGTATAGCAGCTTGATTATCACAATGCATAGTGATGGTTCTGGTGGTTTCAATGCCTAGATCTCTGAGTAGTGCCTTAAGCCAAATGAGTTCTTCTGTGAGCTTCCTCATGGCTCTATACTCGGATTCAGCACTTGAACATGACACTACCTTCTGCTTCTTAGACTTCCATGTCACCAAATTCCCTCCAATGAATGTGCAATATCCAGTGGTTGACTTCCTATCATTCGTGTCACCAGCGTAGTCTGCATCACAATAACCAACAATCTCGGCATTCTCATTCTTTCCCATCCATATGCCTTGTCCCGGACTCCCTTTTAGATATCTGAGTATCCTCTCCACCATATTCCAATGGTAGACTGTGGGTTTTTGCATGTATTGACTCACCTGATTCACAGCAAAACATAAGTCAGGTCTTGTTAAAGTCAGATAGATAAGCTTACCCACTAGTCTTCGGTATTGGAGAGGATCTGCATATGGTTTATCTAATGAATCTTCTTCTTCGAGCTCCTTGCCCTTTTTCTCCCCCTTTCGCTTGACCTTGTAGCCATCTGCAAGAGGAGTTTTGGCTGGCTTTGCTCCCATTTTACCTGTCTCATTCAGCAAGTCAAGAGTATACTTCCTTTGTGATAGAAATAAGCCCTCCGAAGAGCGACATACTTCAATCCCTAAGAAATATTTTAGTTCTCCAAGATCTTTGATATCAAACACAGTTTTAAGATAGGTTTTAGTTTCGAGAATACCTTCCTTATCATTGCCATAAATGATAAGGTCATCCACGTAGACCAATACCACAACGATTCCTCGTGGACTTTGGACTGTGAACAATGTGTGATCAGCTTCAAATCTCTTGAACCCTTTCTCTTCGAGAGTACAGCTCAGTTTGTGGTACCAAGCTCTTGGAGATTGCTTTAGTCCATAGATGGCTTTTCTAAGCCGCAGAACTTTTCCTGGAGCAATGGAGTCTTCAAGGCCTGGTGGTGGAGTCATGTACACTTCTTCTTCAAGTTCTCCTTGCAAGAACGCATTCTTCACATCCATTTGCCATAACTCCCAATCCAGATTTGCAGCCAATGAGAGAACAACTCTAACTGTATGCAGCTTGGCGACAGGAGCAAACGTTTCTGTGTAGTCGTCTCCATAAGTCCGTGTGAATCCTCTTGCAACAAGTCTGGCTTTGTACCTCTCAATATCTCCATTGCTTAGATACTTGATAGTGAAAAGCCACCTTGAACTAACAGCCTTCTTTCCCAATGGTAGGTCGGCTTCATCCCATATATGATTCCTTTCCATAGCCCCAACCTCATTATCCACTGCTCCAAGCCATTCGTTACTCTCTTTGGCTTCTTCATAACTCTGTGGAATCCATTGAGCATCAATTTTCCCAAGGAAGGCTTGATGAGGAGTTGGCAACAGGTCAAGCGAACACACAGCTTGTATAGGATGCACCACAGCTTGGTTGTTGAAATAGACTCTAGTGACCTTCCAATGTTCAGGTCCAAACCTCTGTCTAGTGCTTCTCCGAAGAGGAGGTGGCGGTGGAGGAGGAGGAGTTTCTGCTTCATGTCCAACCTCATCATGGTGATCCTCTTGAACCACATCTTCAGTCATACCATCTTCATCTTGAACTTGGTCTTGTTCCCTGTCAAGTGGGCTTTGTTCTGGCTGAGTGTGCTCAGTGGTATCAGTTTCTTCCATGGGGTTTGCAGCAGCCTGTGTATTCCCAAGGTCAGTATTGCGTTGATCTTCTGTAGTCTCCACTCCTTGTTGGTTGGTTTCGACATTATCAGAATGTTCTTCTCTCCGAGGAGGAGGATTCCCAAGAAGACTAAGGAGATGTTGGAGACTAGCGGCTCTATCTGATGGTGATCTTGTCAAATCTTTCAAACTCCCCCAATCCTTCTTGTCGTAATACCCTTGGTGCTCAATGAACTTGACATCTCTTGACACAATTGTTCTGTTCTTTGAGAGGTCATAGCACTTGTAGCCCTTTTGAGTAGTAGAGTAGCCTAGGAACATGCATTTTGTGCTCTTAGCTTCAAGCTTGTCCCTTAGTTCACCTGGTCTCAATACAAAACAAACGCAACCAAACACTCGTAAGTGATCAATAGAAGTTTTGGCTCGGTTCAATACCTCAAATGGTGCTAAATCAGTTAGGATCCTTGTTGGTGTCCTATTTATTAGGTAACAAGCTGCCGTGACAGCATCACTCCAGAATCTCCTTGGAACATTGGTGTTAAACATCATGGATTGTGCAACTTCCATAAGATGTCGATTCTTCCTCTCAGCTACACCATTTTGTTGAGGTGTATATGGGCAGCTAGTTTGGTGTATGATCCCATGTCTTGCTAAGTGATCTTTGAACTTGTGACTAGTGTATTCCCCCCCATTATCAGACCTGAATACCTTGATCTTGGCATTAAACTGGTTAGTAACATATGATTGAAAATTAACAAGTGCATCATATACTTTATCCTTAGATGCAAGCAGTGTGACCCATGTATATTTTGATTTCTCATCAATAAATGTAACATAGTATTTATTATTGTCTCTAGATAAACATGGGGCAGTCCAAACATCTGAATGCACAAGATCAAAACATTTTTCATAGTAAGTTGAAGACTTAGGAAAAACAGTTTTACAGTGCTTTCCTAGAATACATGCTTCACAGTTCATATGATTAAAGACAACATGGGGTAACATAATCTCTAACGCCCTAGCATGAGGGTCACCAAGTCTATCATGCCACAGTTTATTTGGGCTAACAGCATAACAAGATTGACAAGAAAGAGAAGTAGATTTTGTTGCTGGAGCATCCTCAAAAACATATAAGTCACCGTTAGTGTTCCCTTCTCCCAGAACTTTTCCACTCTCAATATCCTGAAAATGAAAGCTATTAGGACCAAATATAGCATAGCAATTAAGATCATTTGTAGCTCTTTTTACTGAGACAAGATTAGAGGTGAACTCGGGCATGAAGAACGCTTTAGAGTTCTTATCACAAAGTTTTAAATCACCTACTCCTCTTATGGGGATCCTATCACCATTTGCAATTATCACATTTCCATTAATAGGTTTAACATTATTAATGAGGTTAGGGTTACTAATCATATGATGAGAAGCCCCAGAATCAATAATCAATGTTTTATTTTGTGATTTAGGTAAAGAAGCAAAGTGAGTGATACCGGATTCTTTATTGGTAAGGGCAGCAATGGACTTGATGAGAGCTTCAAGGTCCGACTTCCTAACAACATCATTGGAGTAGGCAACCATAGCCAGTTCATCTCCTTGTCTAGATGGTCCGGCCTGAGCTTGCTCAGTTGAGGCTTCTTGAGAGTAGTTTGCTTGAACCTTGAACTTTGCTGGCTTAAGATGTGGATGTAGTATCCAACATTTATCCTTGATAAATGTGAGATCAACGCTCTAAGGATGTGCTTGATGAGATCATTGTAAGCTAGGTAACTTCTCCGCTCTAAGGATGTGCTTGATGAGATCATTGTAAGCCAGGTTCAATGTGAGCAGCAGACCAAATACCTTGTCTTGTTCACCCCTTTCCTTGAGAGCACTTGGATCCACCCAGAAAGGTCTTAGCATCTCGAGTTCAGCCCACAGGTATCTGAATTTTCCAAAGTGTTTTGTGAAGTCAAGATCTTCTTGGCTGAGATTGTTTATAGCTTTCTTGACTTCAAACACTCGAGTAAGATTGGAGACATTTCCATAGACATTCTTTAGTGTGTTCCACAGCTCCTTTGCCGTCTCACAATAAGAATAAGCTTCAAGTATTGCGGCTTCAAGTGAGTTTTGAAGTAGTCCAAGAACCCCCTGATCTTCTTGAAACCATTTGCCATCTTCAGAACTTGGAACTCCACTGATCTCTTTTCCATCTTCATCCGTGATTACTTTCTTATCTTGGGTTTCAATGTGATTCCAAAGACCACGACCACACAGATTTGTCTTGGTGGTTCTAGCCCAGAGTAAGTAGTTCACACCTTTGAGAGTAACTGGTATAGGAACAGATTTTGAAGAATCCATGCTTCAGCGTTTCTTACAGCCAACACACCCACAAATTTCCAGATTGATCTTAACTTCCCAAGCAACCAACAAGACTGAATTCGTATGAACTGAGTCTGAAGTGAAGTAGAGCAGAGATGATTTTACCAAATACAGCAGAGAAAGGTTACACCTTTGCTGAGAAATCACAAGTTCTGTTGGTGTCACTGTTGCTACAGTACCTCCGAATATCTGTCAAAACCAGAAGAGAGCTGAAGATCTATAGAACCAGCAATGGAGATTAATCTGCTGAGAAGGGACAGAGACCTGCTGAGATCTTCAAGCATAGACAAGAGAAACAAACACAAGCAGAGATTGAGAACTTTCTATGAGAGATAAAGAGAGAGCTGTGGCATGAATGGAGATTAAGAGAATAACTAGAGATGATTGAATAGAAGCAGAGAATCAGTAACAAGGCTCTTATACCATATAGAATTTATGAGATTTATGCGGATTAACTAGAAAATTAGAGAAGAGATTCAATAAAAACAAGAGAATTAGAGACAGCTCTTTCTCAGCCATAAGAGGCACGAAAATTAGGTTAGGTTACAAGAAAAAAGGGGTTTCCTTCTTTTATAGCGGAAGGAGGAAGCCCTAAATAAAAATACTGTAGCAATAGTGAAACGCAGTTTACGGGATGAATAGTGACATTGCTGGAACTCAGTTTACGGGATGAATAGTGACATTGCTGGAACGTGAAGACGAACACTCACGGGATGAATAGTAATCTCGGGTGTCGGGATGAATAGTAATCTCGGGTGTCGGGATGAATAGTACCCGGCCTTCTGCACGGAATGCCTTTTCTCAATAATATGCTCATCTTTGCCAACCCTTAGTCCGATCCATTGCATGGCCCATCTTCATCTTTTGGCGTCCCCCATGATCTCTTATCTCTCTATCTTTAGTTTGAATTTGAACTTGTGTTTATTGCATGGTGTTTGAGTGTTCACGAGGCATGTCTCGTAACTCTCTTTGCCTTCATCTCTTTGTCTCTTCTCCTTCTCGCCTCCTCTCCTTTATATTGAGGCTGAGACTCATTGTAAACCTATCTATCTTTTTAATCAAAAACCCTTTCAAATATAAATCATTGTTCATCCTTTTCGTGTGATTCAAACTAGGAAAACTCTTAGGTCATTTTGAGTGAATTCGATTGACCAACCCGTCTCATTAGAAGGCTATTCCACATCCTTTTGTGGCGACATTGGATCCATTAAACCGCAAGGTGCTTATTAATCAGGTCTTGTAACCCATCACATTGATCTCACTCTCTCGCTGTCAAAATTAGGAAGTGTTTCCTCACAAGGAACGCATCAGTCTACGAGAACCTCAGTGGGAAGTTTGGTACCTTAGGAACTCATGTAAGGGTTCTAGAAAACCAAATTGCTCAAACTTCTGAGAAAAATAGGGCATCAACCAGCACTTTCCCTGGGAAACCTTATAACAACACCTATGAATCTCTGCACTTCATTGAACTCTGGAGCGGAAAAGGCGCTGTCCCAAAAGCCTATCCTTCTAGAGGTGATTAGACAATCTTTAATCTGTCTGATGATGAAGAGGACGATTTCTTCATAAGCTGGGTGGGCTGTAATCTCCATGGTCAACCAAGCATTGTAGAACAGAGTGTCGTACTCGTCCCACTCCTCAGAGATCTCACGGTTGTAACACTCGGGCTTCATCACCTCCTCCCTTGGGGTTCTGTCCCAATCACGTTGGGGACTAATCCTCAACCCCTTTCGACGAGGCCATGGATGATGAGAAGTGATAGGTGGTGACAGTGTACTACTAGACTCTCCCTGAGCCTCTGAAGCCCTTGGTCGCTTCCCATAGTAGTCATAATGTACCTGAAAAAGAGATAAGATAACAAATTCAAAAATAAGCAAAAATCCGGAATCAATGTACCCGTGTCGACCGACATGAGCATTTTGTGTAGATCGACACGGTGCCAACATTGCAAATCACAAAGGAAAATCAGTAGCACAATGTTCTAGACGTTACTCTAGTTCGTAAATTTTCAAACAGAGCAATCTCTCCCCGGCAACGGCGCCAAAAACATGATGGGGTATAAAGTTTTCGTCAAGGGAACCACACAATGAATAGGCTGCAAGTGCACAGCAATCAATCGTTGTAATTAAGGTATATCGAATCCACAGAGAGAGAAGATGTATTGCAAGTCAAGAGGAACAAGTGAAGCTAGAACACAATAATAAAATAGGGGTTTTGTGTCACGCAAATCACGCAAAGTAAATAAAATGAATGTAAATCAATATGAGATGAATGTTGGGAACTTAAGGGAGTCTCTAGGGTTCAATTATCTGTCTATTCGAAATAAGTTCAATGTAATGCATGTCTACTCCTAAGTCTCAGACTATGAAACACAAAAGTTAGGCTAACCTATTTTGAAAACCGGCTGAAATCCAGAAATCCTATTACTCAACTATCGCAGGCAATAACATAGGTTTCAAAGCATTAAAATAAAGTTCAATCCTAGTCCAAAAGACTCAATAACTAAGGGGTATGTGCTTGTTATGACACGATACTCATCAAATCTAGGTTCCAACAAACTAAGCAAACGGTTCAAATTACTTAGATGCTTATGATCTATAGCTAGTTCATGACTCTAACTATATGCATTAAGAATGAGATAAGACCGAAAGACAGTGTAGACGGATATGAAAATACAATAAAACTCGCCACTCAAAAGACAATGATCATCTTACTCCATTGACTGGCCCTTTAGACCCAACTGCATAATCTACTCGGCCATGCTCAAGGTGATCATCGATGATATGAAAGAGTAAAACATAGATCTAAGGCAATAAGGTAAAGGTTTAGAGATTACTTCTTTAGATCCAAAAATAAGAAGATGGAAGGACTTCTCCTTTGAAAAAGTTACAAAAAAATAAAGAAAAAGATGGTGGAACTTCAAAGTTTCAGCGAGATCAAGTTGCTTCTGCAGCTCCTTGGAGGCGGCATCGGCTTCTTGAGGTGGTGATGGACTTTCTAGGGTTTCTGTGGTGAACTTAGGTGGTGGTTTGAAACTTTGATGACGCACACGAAACCCTAGCTTCATAACTTGTATATATAGGTCTTGGGGCGCAACATATTGGCTTCTAGGGTTTATTAGGAAGGGCAGACTCATCATTTTGGTGAGTGTGGTGGCAATGGGCCGATCTTGGTGATGGGCCAAGAACCTAAGGCGGTGAAGGAAGCTGGCCTCGGTCACGAGCTTAGTGACCGGGGTGCCCAAGAGGCCTGGCCTCAGGCACGAGCTTAGTGACCGAGTTTGGTGCTTTGGTTCTGATTTGACATAGCTTCATTGTCTAGGATGCATCATCCAAACGGCTGGATTGATTTCTTTGATTCTTGTCCCATACAAATATTGACCCTTCCATCTTTCGAATGATATCGAGAACTCTAATTTTGGTTCACAAGAAGGTCATCAAATGTTGTCAAACTTCTGATGCTTTGAAACTGCCTTAAAACGGGTCTTTGCTCCTTTTTTATCCATATTCCCATAAACTTGTAAAACCTCTTTGACACGAACAATACTTGATAATATGCTCTTAAAACAATATGAAAACCCTGGTAAAAACTGGTCAAAATACGATGTTATCAATGTCGAGGGAGATTTTTTTGGAAATTTCCTTTTATCAACTCCTTGCTTCTTTGCGTCTGGGTCACGGTTTTGAAGTTTCTCCGCTGGCATTGGAGAATCATCCTATTCTATTTCAGAATTGGTTATCTTTCTTGGAAACGTTTTTTTCTTATACTTGGTTGGAGAACGTGGTTCAGTCAGATGAACTTTTTAAATATTGGGGAAAGAGACTCGCTTTATTTGATTCGTGGAATCCAACATTCGAGCAAACCAGTTGTCTCCATCCTGGTAAAACCATATTCAGGTTCAGCCTGAATCAGTGAGACTTCAAGAGGATCTTCAGAATGCATTTCATGCATCATTTCTTGGGTGATTTCCTCAATTGTGTCAATCCAGTATGTCTGATCCTCTATCAACGACCTTTATGTCATTCTGTCTCAATCAAACCTCATGTCAAGCTCACTGAGGTGAAGATTTCTTATGCCCTTTTGCACATTGATTATCCTGCAGTAGCGAGGAAAGGTCTACCTTGGATAATTGGGTTGGAAGGTTTTGTTTCCACCATGAGAAAGATAAAGTTTGTCAAAATTGTACATTCGCCAATTTTGACAGTAACATTCGCAAGTAGTCATTCCGGACGGTGAACTGAACGACCCACTAATATCAATGAGATATTGCATGGTTTGAAAGTCGTCATGCCCATTTATGAGCAACAGATAATGGCATCAAGCTCACACTTGCTCCCAAATCACATAAACAGGTTTGATGATTTTGCCTTCAATATTGCAGGGAAGGGTGAAGTTCCCCGTGTTAGCACCATGTTTCCCTTCTTCAACATTCGTTTGTTCGTAAGGATGTCCTTCAGGTATTTTTTCAAGGTCGGGACCATCTTAACCGCATCTACAAAAGGGAGTCTTAGTTGAATATCACCAACAATATTTTTCATCTTTTCATACTCCTTCTCCTGTAGAGTTCCTCTCATGCGAGGAGGATATATGATTTTTGGTTCACTATGTTTTGGAGGGATACATGGTGCTTCCTCTTCGGGGATCTTTTCTTTTTGTTCATCAGGAAGTTGGACTTCTGATGTCATATCATGTAAAGGATCATGGGGTTGTCCAATCCCAAAAAGAATTGGTTGTCCCTCACCTTTATCAATCTCATCCAAAATCCTATCATCAGTTTGATCGACTTCCCCTTTTGTCCGATCAAACTCTGATGTTTTTGGATTTCCCACTATTTGTTTTCCACTCCTGAGGTTAATTGCTCAAACATGCTCTTGCGTCTGAGTTTTTGCAGAATCATTCATTTGGGTGATCTTATCTTTTAAAGTTCTAAGCTGAGTCTCTAAAAATTTGCACCCTCGGCTTATCTTTAGATGGATCAGATCAGTCTTTTCATTGATCTCTTTTCGAAACTCCTTCTCGTTTTCAAAAATTTGCTGGAATAGGGGTTCAATATAAACCAGAAGGCTGGTGTTCCCAATCTGGTGGTTGAATCCCTTTTTACTATAACCAACACTATTTTGGGGATTATCTTAGTTCTGAGTACTCTGAGATGGATAGAAACCGGTATCGAGAGTTCTCAACATCAGTTATTCGGTAGGATAGGTTAGGATGTTTTCCAGAGTTAGGGTTGAATCCCCGATTTTTTTGTCTACCGAGAAAGTTGATCTCCTTGGTTCGTTCCTCCTCATCATTGTAACTCTCCAAGGGGTTCCCACCTTGATTCTGTGCCTTCCAAAGCACATCTACCTTAGCAATAAGGTTTTGTTTAAGTTTCCTCTTGCGTGTTGCTCATGAAGTCCCCTTTACTGGCTATATCCATAGCCATCTGGTATTCCATTTCAACTCCATTGTAGAAAAAGTTCATCATGTCCGAATTGGTGTAGCTTCAAGGGGGATAGTCCCTTAGATATTCCTTATAGCGTTCTCAAGCTTCATAGAAGGATTCGGTACCAGCTTGGTGGAATGTGGCATATTGAGTTCAATGATGAGGAGGATCAAAGTGAGGAGATCAACTTTCTCGGTGGACAGTGAAACTACCAAAACCGAGGTTTCAACCAAAACTTTAGGAACCATCCGAACCTGTCATATCGCAGTACACTACTGTTGAGAGTCCTGGAGATCATTTTTATCCACCTCGGAGTACTAAAAACCAAGGAAACTTCCAAAACAATGCTTGTTATGGTAAAAAATGATTCAACCCCCAGTATGAGTATGCTGGTTCCATGGGGATAATTGAATCCTTATTCCCGCAAATCATGGAAGAACAAAAGAAATTTGTTGGGGATATCAACACTAAGGTTGATAGAGTCTATGATGCGTTCCTGGTTGGCCCTAACAATGCAAGTCAAGGAATGGACAATAACAAGAAGGCAATGGAATACCAAGGAACAAAAAGAAACCGGAAACAGAATCTTGGAACAAGAAGAAACCGGAAACTGAATCTTGGAACAAGAAGAAACCAGAAACAGAATCTTGCAACAAAAAGAAACCGGAAACTGAAGCATGAAAGTCCAGGAACATTGCAACTCATGCATAAGTTCCACAAGAAAGTGTGTCAAGGAGTGCATGGGAGTTGCCAAGTATCCATGGGTTTCTTCCCGGCCAAAATGTTTCATCAAGACTTGCGAGTGTCCTTCTCGTACAAGGGTATTCATGAGGATCACTTGGACCTTAAGGGTTGTATTAATGCCACATTGGTTGTGATACATGTCGAAGATGGCTAAGGCTTTGGCCATATGATCCACTAGCACTCTTTTTCCCTTAGTTCGGTTTTGTCCCAATGGGTTTTCCGAACAAGGTTTATAATGAGGCTTGTGGCTCATATGCTCATCTTTGCCAACCCTTATTCTGATCCATTGCATGGCCCGTCTTCATCTTTTAACGTGGCCTATGATCTCTTATCTCTCTATCTTTAGTTTGAATTTGAACTTGTGTTTATTGCATGGTCTTTGAGTGTTCACGAGGCATGTCTCGTAACTCTCTTTGCCTTCATCGCTTTGTCTCTTCTCCTTCTCGCCTCCTCTCCTTTATATTGAGGCTGAGACTCATTGTAAACCTATATATCTCTTTAATCAAAAACCCTTTGAAATATAGATCATTTTTCATCCTTTTTTGTGTGATTCAAACTAGGAAAACTCTTATTTTTCCTCCTCTTTTCATTTTGATTATGAGGGAAAACTCAGTTTAACTTGAGGTTGTTTATGGCAGGATTAGCAGATTTGAGGACAAATATTTTTCAACCCCTGGAGGATGATGCGTTCCTGGTTGGCCCTAACAATGCAAGTCAAGGAATGGGAAATAACAAGAAGGCAATGGACAACCATGGAACAAGAAGAAACCGGAAATTGAATCTAGGAACAAGAAGCAACTGGAAACTGAATTTTGGAACAAGAAGAAACCGGAAACAAAATCTTGGAACAAAAAGAAACCAGAAACTGAAGCATGGAAGTCCATGAACATTGCGACTCATGCATAAGGTCCACAAGAAAATATGTCAAGGAGTGCATGGGAGTCGCCAAGTATCCATGGGTTTCTTCCCGGCCAAAATGTTTCATCAAGACTTGCGAGTGTCTTTATCATACAAGGGTATTTTAGAGGATCACTTGGATGGTTGTATTCATGCGACATTGGTTGTGATACATGTCCAAGATGGCTAAGGCTTTGGCCATATGATCCACTAGCACTCTTTTTCCCTTAGTTTTTGTTTTGTCCCAATGGGTTTTCCGAACAAGGTTTTTAATGAGGTTTGTGGCTTATATGCTCATCTTTGCCAACCGTTAGTCCAATCCATTGCATGGCCCGTATTCATCTTTTGGTGTGGCCCATGATCTCTTATCTCTCTATCTTTAGTTAAAATTTGAACTTGTGTTTATTGCATGGTCTTTGAGTGTTCACGAGGCATGTCTCGTAACTCTCTTTGCCTTCATCTCTTTTTCTCTTCTCCTTCTTGCCTCCTCTCCTTTATATTGAGGCTGAGACTCATTGTAAACCTATCTATCTTTTTAATCAAAAACCCTTTCAAATATAGATCATTGTTAATCCTTTTTCGTGTGATTCAAACTAGGAAAACTCTTAGGTCATTTTAAGTGAATTCGATTGACCAACCCGTCTCATCAATAAGCTATTCTGCATCCTTTTGTGGCGACATTTGATCCATTAAACCGCAAGGTGCTTGTTAATCAGGTCTTGCAACCCATCACATTTATCTCACTCTCTCGTTGTCGAAATTAGGAAGTGTTTCCTCACGAGGAATGAATCAGTCTACGAGAACCTCAGTGGGAAGTTTGGTACCTTAGGAACTCACGTAAGGGTTCTAGAAAACCAAATTGCTCAAACTTCAGAGAAAAATAGGGCACCAACCAGAAATTTCCCTGGGAAACCTTATAACAACAACAATGAATCTCTGCACTTCATTGAACTCTGGAGCGGAAAAGGCTGTCCCAAAAGCCTATCCTTCTAGAGGTGATTATGATGATGAAGAGGACGATTTCTTCATAAGCTGGGTGGGCTGTAATCTCCATGTTCAACCAAGCATTGTAGAACAGAGTGTCGTACTCGTCCCACTCCTCAGAGATCTCACGGTTGTAACACTCAGGCTTCATCACCTCCTCCCTTAGGGTTCCGTCCCAATCACGTTGGGGTCGAATCCTCAACCCTTTTCGATGAGGCCATGGATGATGAGAAGCGATAGGTGGAGACAGTGTACTGCTAGACTCTCCCTGAGCCTCTGAAGCCCTTGGTCGCTTCCCCTAGTAGTCATAATGTACCTGAAAAAGAGATAAGAGAACAAAATCCAAAAATAAGCAAAAATCCAGAATCAATGTACCCGTGTCGACCGACATGAGCATTCTGTGTCGATCGACACGATGCCAAAATTGGCGTATGAAGCACAAATTCATCTCAATTCAAAATTCAATCAGAGTTTAAGCATAATCAATCATCAATATTGTTATACCTACATTTATCCATCATCCTAAACATCTCTAAATTCAGAATTTCATGTCAAATTAATTCAAGTATCATTCATAGAAATTCATGACATTTCTATCAAATCAACCTAATTTAGCAATAATTAACACTTCAATCCTACTAATTCCAACATAATCTACCAAGATTAGCAAGTATCAAGACCAAATTCCGATCATAGAAGTAGGAATCTAAACCTTAAAATTTTGGATTTAAAAGATGAAATTTGAAGAACATACCTTGAATTTTGAGACAATGGATGATATAAGAGTGAAAAGAATTGAAATCTCTTAAGTTTAGGAACAAAAACCGAATGATTGATGAAAAATAGAAAAAATGCAAATTTGGGGTTTTGAGAGGCGGCTGGGTTTAGCAAATTGGAAAAGATGAATGTGAGATTTATACTAACCTCAGGTCCGTTTTGACCGACACAGGATGTTCGTGTCGACCGACACGGACACAAACCTTGTGTTCCTTGGTCGAACAATCATGAAAAGCTTCTCTAATCCAATAGCTATCCTTCCAAAATTTCCATTAAGCACGTCTAATTTCGGAGACAAAACAAAAGAAAAGAAAAATTAGAGAAAAGCCACAGAAAAACTTATCTACAGACTCACCAGTGGGTTGCATCCCACTAAGCGCTTATTTTCTGTCATTAGCTTGACACAGAAATCAGATGGATGGAGATTCACCGGATGAATCCGAATGTGGTGAAGATGAAGTCTTGGAGCTGAAATCATCCTCACTGAAGGCAAGCATCTTGGGTTTCAGAACCCTATTCATCATCTCATCCATCGCGACTTGTCCTTTAGCCTTAAACTCGGGAGTGATGATAGGTTTAATCTTGGGAAATGGCCTTGAACCACTTCCATACTGCAGCTTACAGTCAATAGTATCATCAACTTGGCTCACAGGACTCAAACTCATAAGGGGCTCCGCAGTCACTGATTTTCTCTGTGGTTTCTTCTTCTTACCTGCAGCTTTCTGATTTCTTGCAGTGAACTCATCAGAGTGAATCTCATTCACCTCATCAACAACAACATGAGGACTCCACATCACATATCCTTCCGGAGTAGCATCATAGAACACATCAGGATCCACATGTCTTAGAGAAATCCTGCTACTTAGCAAATCAAACATAGCTCCAGCAGTAGCAAGAAATGGTCTACCCAAAATCAGTGGCATATGAGAACCGATATCCGTCTCAAAAACATGGATTTCTTCAAAGAAGCATCAGCCAATATAATCTCAATTGAAGATCTCCTCATGTTGGTTACTCCCAACCTTTTTGCAATGTCATTAGACATGATATTAATACTAGACCCAATATCACAGAGTGAATCAGTGAACTTAACTGCAGCAATGGAACAAGGTACAGCAAAGCTCCCAGGATCTTCCAACTTAGGCCATTTTTGGAGATATGTTCCGTCATGGAGCTGAGCATGTCGACCGACATGGCCAGGTGCCTGTTGATAGATTTGGTTGGAGTCAGGACCATCCTTAGTCGTGACCTGCATCAAATCCTTTGATAAGTTGGGTTGTGTCGATCGACACGTAAGAGTGGTGCGATCGACATGAGTTCCGTGATGAGAGTCTCAACTTTTTCCTTAGCTTCAGACTTCTCCAGAACTTCTTCCTTGATCTCTCTCTTGACCATATCTCCCGAAGACATAACAGCAGAACAAGAATACCTAGGATTAGTTTCAGTACTTCCAGGTAAGACGCCATCAGGGCGTTTAGTGTTCACAGCAGATTGCACAAACTGAGTATCCAACCTCTTGATGTTGTTGTTCAAAGTCTCATACTTCCCATTAATATTTGCATACAATGCATCTATCTTACCATTGAAGTCTACTAACATCTTCTGCTATCCCTCAAGTATTTGGTCAAGCATATCCTTTAACTCAGAATCTGCAGTTCTAAGAGGTAGATTCTGATAAGTGGAACTTCCGAAGTCCCTAGTGAAACCACTGTTGTTTCTCTGAGCATCCTGAATCACAGGCCAGGGCGTAAATCCAAAAGAATTCTGGTTGTTCCCGTAGTTGTTCCTCTGATTATTGTAACCTCTGAAGTTGCCTTGAGAATTGCCAAACCTTTGGCCATTAAAACCCGAACCATTCACCTAGTTCACATCCTCTTGAGTAGCTTCTTCTTCAGCTTCAAAAAACTCAACCTCTTGAGCAAAGTGAACTGATTTCTTGTTCACTGGAAGGTTGTGCATAGTATCCAGCTTTGCTTTGACCTCTGCCATTTGATTATTGTTAAAACCAGCAGCTAAATTCTTTCTCTCAAAATCTGCATTTCTGAGTACTTGATAGGATTCTACCCAAGGATTGCAAACTTTCGAGATGGTGGATCAGAGAGAATCTTTGATGGATAGATGGATGGATCGAATGGTCACACAGAGATTGCGGATGGTCTCTGATATACCGTGTAGCCTCCCAAGATATGACACACTTAGACGAGACAAATCTTGAATCCTTCGGATATGACACACCGAAACAGAAACAAGAAAACAGACTGGATATTACACACCAATCTAGGATTTGTTCACAAGGAACAGAAGAGATTCACTCTCAAATATGATAAAAGAAAAGTTGATTGCATAACTTAGAGTTTGGACATGCTTAAATAGCAAAAGAAAAGAAAAATATCTAAGTAATATTAATTGCTGAAATTAAACTAAAAGACTTTAAAACGAAAGAATAATATCTCTTGTACTTCTTCTCTTCAGCTTCCACGAAATGGTGTCTTTATTTTGGGCCAAGAGATCTTCTTTGGGCTTTGATAATTCTCTCATGGACTTAGGTGAATAAGTGACCCAATTGCCTCATTAAAACCTTTATTTGGAAAATCCAGTGGGACAAAACCAAAGGTTAGGAAAAAGAGTACAAATGGATCACCCTCTTTATTAGTCCATTTGAGAAGGTGTTGTCATCAGCATATTCTGATATCCAATGTTCTCTTTTAATCCTTAGATGTTTGATAGTCTTGCGCTTGAGCAAGTTGTCCATTGATTGAATTCTGAAACGCCTTAGCTCTTGATCTTGTCATAGGTTCACTTGGTACAACCAATGTTTCCTCAGCTCCATATATATCCTCTCCAAGTTCAACCTGCATTTGATTCCCTTCCATGATCACATCATCCCCTCCCTCTTGAAAAGGATTTGTCCTCAGATCTTGTTCATCTGCAACAAATGGAATTAAGTCAGCAACATTGAAACTGGAACTCACATTATACTTACCCTGTAGATCAAGCTGGTAAGCATTGTCATTGATCCTCTTTGTAACTCTGAATGGACCATCAATTCTTGGTTGCAGTTTGGACTTCCTTTCTGCTGGAAATCTTTCTTTCCTGAGATGTATCCACACTTGGTCTCCTTCCTCAAAGATCTTCTTATGCCGGCCCTTCTTAGCATATTTCTCATACAGCTTTGTTTTCTCTTCTATGTTCATGCGAGCTTTCTCATGGATCTGTTTAACAAGTTCAGCTTTTTTTTTTCCCATCTATGCTTGCTCTTTCACTCAAAGGTAAAGGGGTTAGATCCAAAGGAGAAATGGGGTTAAATCCATAAACAATTTCAAATGGAGAGAACTTTGTAGTTGAATGCATTGAACAACTATATGCAAATTCAACATGCGGCAAACAATCTTCCCAAGTTTTCAAGTTCTTTTTGATCAATAACGTAAGAGAGTAGACAAAGTTCTATTGACAACTTCAGTTTGTCCATCAGTTTGTCCTAGTTTAGACCAAAGTGTTTTCCCAAAATAGCTCAAGAACTTAGTATCCCTATCACTAACAATAGTTCTAGGCATGGCATGAATACGAACAATCTCTTTAAAGAACAAGTTAGCTACATGAGAAGCATCATCGGTTTTCTGACAAGCAATGAAGTGAGCCATTTTAGAAAACCTATCAACAACAACAAAGATTGAATCCTTTCCAGTCCTTGTTCTAGGCAATCCAACCACAAAATCCATAGATATATCATTCCACGGCTGAGTAGGAATTGGTAAAGGAGGGTACAAACCTTGGGACTGTACCTTAAACTTGGCTTGCTTGCAAGTGACACATCTTCCACATACTCTCTCAACATCTCTTTTCATATGCGGCCAATAGAAGTGATCTTGCAACACCTTGAGAGTCTTAGTAATTCCAAAATGTCCCATTAAACCACCTCCATGGGCTTCCCTGACTAACAAATCTCTCAAAGAGCAATTGGGCACACACAAACGATTTTCAAAGAATAAAAACCCTTCATGCCTAAAATATTTTTCAAAAGCGAATTTAGCACAAGACTTGTAAATCTCTTGAAACTCAGCATCATTCTCATAAAGATTTTTAAGTTACTCAAATCCTAACAGTTTAGCTTCCAAAGTAGTAATCAAAACATACCTTCGAGATAAGGCATCTGCAACCACATTTTCCTTACCTTGTTTGTATTTGATCACATATGGGAAAGTCTCAATAAACTCTACCCACCTAGCATGTCTCTTATTAAGCTTCTGCTGACCCTTTAAAAGCTTCAAAGATTCATGATCAGTATGAATGACAAACTCCTTTGGCCACAAGTAGTGCTACCACGTTTGTAAAGCTCTCACTAAAGCATATAACTCCTTGTCATAGGTTGGATAATTCAGTGTGGCTCCCCTAAGTTTCTCACTGGAAAAGGCAATGGGCTTCTTCTCTTGCATCAAAACAGCTCCAATACCTACACCAGATGCATCACATTCAATCTCAAAAGTTTTCATAAAATCTGGTAAAGATAAGAGTGGTGCATTAGTAAGTTTCTCTTTAAGAGTTTGAAAAGCTTTCTCTTGGGCTGTTTCCCATTTGAATCCCACACTCTTCTTAATCACTTCAGTAAGAGGAGCAGCAATAGTACTGAAATCTTTCACAAATCTCCTGTAGAATCCTGCAAGTCCATGAAAGCTCCTCACTTCGCTCACAGTACTTGGACTTGGCCATTCACGAATAGCTCTCACTTTCTCCTCATCAACTTGAACGCCATCTGCACTTATAACAAAGCCTAGAAACACAATGTTATCCGAACAAAAAGTGCATTTCTTAAGATTGGCATACAGTTTTTCTTTCCTAAGAACAATCAAAACTGCCTCTAGATGCTTAACATGAACATCTAAATTCTTGCTGTAGATTAAGATATCATCAAAATAGACTACAACAAACAATCCAATGAAATTCCTTAAGACATGGTTCATTAATCTCATGAAAGTACTAGGTGCATTGGTTAAACCAAAGGGCATAACTAACCACTCATACAAACCATGTTTAGTTTTGAAAGCAGTTTTCCACTCATCTCCTTCTCTCATCCTAATTTGTTGATATCCACTCTTAAGACCTATCTTAGAAAAGACACTAGATCCATGCAATTCATCTAACATATCATCTAAACGAGGAATAGGGTGGCGATACTTTACAGTGATGTTATTGATGGCTCGACAATCAACACACATTCTTCATGTCCCATCCTTCTTAGGTACGAGTAGTACTGGTACAGCACAAGGACTCATGCTCTTCCTAATGTATCCTTTGTCCATGAGTTCAGACACTTGTTTTTGCAACTCCTTAGTTTCCACTGGATTGGTTCTATAAGATGGCCTGTTTGGGAGTGAAGCTCCTGGAACAAAATCTATTTAATGCTCAATCCCACGGATAGGTGGCAATCCTTCAGGGTTCTCATCAGGAAACATTTCCTCAAAATCCTGCAAAAGAGAAGTAATCTTACTCGGCAACTCCGGTTTGAGGTTAGTAAGAACTTCCTTGTATACAAACAAAAGAATGGGTTATTTTGAGAAAAGAACTCTCTTAACCACTTTAGATCTCACCAAGAAGTTTGATTGCCTCACGGGCTTACTCTCACAGGCCTTTTTCTTGGTTTTTCTCAAACTCTCTTTTTCTTTTTGTGGTGGAGTGTTTAGGGGTTCACTCATAGTTTCTTTGCCTTGTTGTTTCATTTGGATCTGATCTTCATAAAC
Source organism: Cardamine flexuosa (assembly GCA_963555745.1). Taxonomy (NCBI): domain Eukaryota; kingdom Viridiplantae; phylum Streptophyta; class Magnoliopsida; order Brassicales; family Brassicaceae; genus Cardamine; species Cardamine flexuosa. The sequence goes on from OY743219.1 coordinate 15,900,211, forward strand.
TTCTTTGTGGTGTTAATGGAGCAAGAACTGTTTTCCTTCCCTTGAAGTCAAACAAGTATCTGTTGGTGTAACCATCATGCATAGCCTTGCGATCAAACTGCCATGGCCTGCCAAGAAATATGTGACTCGCCTCCATAGGTAATATATCACACAGAATCTCATCTTCATACTTGCCTATGGTAATAGGTACCAATACCTGGCTACTCACATTCATCTCTTCTACATCATTCAACCATTGAAGGTTATAAGGCTTTGGATGCTTTTCCACCTTCAACACCAACTTCGTCACCATTGTTTCACTTGCTACATTGGTGCAACTTCCTCCATCAATGATAAGACTACAGACCTTTCCTTGCACTAAGCACCTTGTGTGAAACAGATTTTCCCTCTGCTCTTGTTCATAAGCCTTAGCTTGAACACTCAATGATCTTCTTGCCACCAAAAGTCTCCCCATGACTGGCAACTCTACACGCCCCTCTTCTTTTTCCGAAACAGAATCATTTTCTTCAAACTCTTCTTCTGTTTCAATATCTCCATTCTCCATCAACAACATGGTCCTTTTGTTGATGCATTCATTGGCATAGTGCCCTCTACCTTGACCCCTAAAACATCTGACTTCCCGATTCCGAGATGAGTTTGCTACCACCTTTCCTTTGTTATCTTGAATAGTATTGATTGGTTTGGACTCTGTGCTGGCCTTGGTATCAATCTTATCTTCTCGGTTATAGCTCTGCTTAGGATAAGTAGCTACTGCTCCACGAAATGGCTTAGAGGTACCTTTCCTCTTGATTTGTTGCTCCACCAAAACAGCTTTATGAAGCATTTCTTTTATTCTATCATATGTTTGCATCTCCAATCTGTCTTGGATGTCACGCGATAACCCTCCAAGGAACATTGCCATAGTTGCATCAGCTTCTTCTTCAACGTCTGCCTTGATCATTAAAAGTTCCATCTCCTGAAAATAGTCCTCCACACTTTTAGATCCTTGAGACAACCTCCTAAGCTTCTGATGTAACTTTCGGTGAAAATGGCTTGGAACAAATATTTTCCTCATCAAATTCTTCATTTCCTCCCAAGTTTCAACTTGAGGCTCTCTATGGCGCCTTCTACAAGTCACAATTTGATCCCACCAGTTGATAGCATAATCATAAAACTCTGTTGCTGCCACTTGAACCTTCTTGAAATCCGGATAGGTTTGACAATCAAACTCAAGCTCTATCTTCTTCTCCCACTCCAAATAAGCATCTGGATCATTCTTTCCATGAAATGGTGGTATCTTCAACTTAAGACCACTGAGATTATTGTCATCTCGTCTCCTTGCTTCTTGATCACGTCTTGGCCTTCTCCAACTTTGAACTGAAGCATGACTGCCTTGGCTGTAATAATCCAGTTCTTCTTCACTTCTTCCTTGACGAGCTCGTGTTCTCCTTTCCCTAACTTCAGGGTTTCGTTGTTGCCTTTGCTGAGTTGCATCTGGTTGTCCTCGTTGTATTGAATTCTCCATATTGTCTAACCTTGTATGGACCGGTTCCAACTCTTTCTGCAACAGACGCTTCATCTCTCCCAATAAAGCTTGCATCTCTAACTTCTTAGATGCACGTCTCCTACTGCTGCTATTTCCTGATTGATCTCCATCATGAGATTTATCTTCCTCATGAGACATAATGATTTTCCCTTGCAAAATAAAGGGTTAGCAATAAAACACTGAAATATTTCTCACAACTGTTTCTCTCTTTTTAAGTGTTTCTCTCTTGATCTCACTAAGTGTTTCCCTCAAATCTCTCAAGATATAAGCCTCAGTGAATTTTCAACGGTTCTTATAGAACAATACCAGCCAAATCAGTGGTAATTCCAACAGTTCACGAAAAGAAACAAGATAGATAGAAAAGAAGATTTGTGTTTCCCTAACAAATAAGAGATTTGGTAGATAAAAATCTGGAAACAAAAATATAGAATAGATTAAGATCAATGGTTTTGTGTTTCCCAAATAAATCAAAGAGATTCCTAATTTTTTTTTTTTTAACTGAAAATGTAACTGACAAGAAACTGATCGGTTTTGAAGTTGATCAGGCACCTTTTGATATTTTTTGTTTTTTTTTTTTACTGAAGCTCGAATGATCTATAGAAAGGAAAGATAGAGAAGAGATTAAAAGGAAAAAGAAAAACGATTTAGATATAAAACCAACTCGAAAGTGGCTCTAATACCACTTGATAGGATTCTACATAAGGATTGCGAACTTTCGAGATGGTGGATTGGATAGAAACTTTGATGGATATATGGATGGATCGAATGGTCACACAGAGATTGCGGATGGTCTCTGATATACCGTGTAGCCTCCCAAGATATGACACACTTAGACGAGACCAATCTTGAATCCTTCGGATATGACACACCAACACAGAAACAAGAAAACAGACTGGATATTACACACCAATCTGGGATTTGTTCACAAGGAACAGAAGAGATTCACTCTCAAATTTGATAAAAGAAAATTTGATTGCATAACTTAGAGTTTGGACATGCTTAAATAGCAAAAGAAAAGCAAAATATCTAAGCAATATTAATTGCTGAAATTAAACTAAAAGACTTTAAAACCAAAGAATAATATCTCTTGCACTTCTTCTCTTCAGCTTCCACGAAATGGTGTCTTTATTTTAGGCCAAGTGATCTTCTTTGGGATTTGATAATTCTCTCATGGACTTAGGTGAATAAGTGACCCAATTGCCTCATTAAAACCTTCCTTTGGAAAACCCAGTGGGACAAAACCAAAGGTTAGGAAAAAGAGTACAAATGGATCACCCTCTTTGTTAGTCCATTTGAGAAGGTGTTGTCATCAGCATTTTCTAATATCCAATGTTCTCTATTTGATCCTTAGATGCTTGATAGTCTTGCACTTTAGCAAGTAGTCAATTGATTGAATTCTGAAACGCCTTAGCTCTTGCTCTTGTCATAGGTCCACTTGGTACAACCAATGTTTCCTCAGCTCCATATATATCCTCTCCAAGTTCAATCTGCATTTGATTCCCTTCCATGATCACATCAGTACTACTACTAGATGCCAAGTTTTCAATGAACTGATAGCAGCCTCTGGCGTCCTGGTCTTGAAGTTACAATTACTAGCAGCGTCCAAAGCAACCTGATACCTCCAGTCAATTCCAGAAAAGAAAGTCCTAATGAGCTGGACTTCATCAATAGCATGGTGCAGACAATCTCTTTGGTACCCCTTGAATCTCAACCACGCAGCTTTCAGAGTCTCTGCAGGTCTTTGAGTAAACTGAATAATCAAATCCCTAAGTCTTCTGTCTTAGCATCATCATAAAATTTATTCAAGAAAGCTGTCTTGATATCCTTCCAAGTGGTTAAGGAATCCGGTTCCAACTGTTTCAACCATTGAGCTGCTTCCCCACCAAGAGAGTATGGGAAGAGCTTGCAAAAATAGATAGCCTTCAGATACTCCGTTTGCTTTAATACTGGAAGCCAAGTCTTCAAACTTCTCTATGTGGTCCATTGGATGTTCCACAGGATAAGCATTGAAAGTGTGTTGCCCCACAAGAGTGTAGTATTGGGGTTTCAACTCAAAATCATTCCTCTGAAAAGCAGGAGGACATATAGCAGACCTGTTGTAGTAAAACTCATTGGGTCTGTTGAAATCAGCAAGTGTTCTTCCCACAGTTTCAATCCTAGAATCCAAGTTGTTCGGACCATTCCCGTCGCCATCACGTCGACCGACACAAGTGTTGCCATGTTGGTCGACATGGCCAGTTTCGTCGACAGCTTTGACAATTGGTTTTCTTTCAGCATTAAGTTTTAGACCTTGATCATTATACTGATTGCCCTCTTTATCAAGTAAGATCCCAGTAGCATCTCTCTCAATCACAACAGTCCTAACCATCTCTGATTGCTTATGTGCTCTGCGATTAGCTCTCTCTAACCTCCCAATCTCCTCACTAGCAACTAAGTCTTTGCACTTGTTGCTCATAAGATTCATGCACCTGAGATAAGAGAAAGTAGAGATGTAAGTAACAAAAAAAAAGAAAAATCTAGAGTAAACTCTAACTGAAATCTAATGGTGAATATAGAGTCCCCGACAACTGCGCAAAAATTTGATAGGTTTCAAATTAAACCCTAGAAGCTACTCTCTCAAATTAAGAGATCAATGTAGTACTTAGGGGTCGAATCCACAAGGACTCTGAAAACTCACATAATAGACGGACATATTTAAATTAGGCTAGGTCAAATAAATAAGAAACTAAAAGAAATAAAGCAAGAAACGAAATAGCAATTAAACGGGTTGATTCAAGTGATTTAAAACGCTAGACCTAGGGACATCTATCAGGAAAATTCTGGAAAGTGAACTGGGCAGTTCGTAAATCAAGTCTAAAGTGTTTGTGCGGTTCTTAAACTCGTAACACTAATATGATATCTCATTCAACTCTCGTTGCGACGACATCTATCCTCTAAACAGAAGCAAACCAAATCTCTTTGCGAAATACCAATAAATGGAGTCTCTATGATTAGTGGGTACGACATGTTTACAAAATTCCTAAACAAACTCTCACTGCGAAAAGGCTGTTAGCTCATCTAAGATTGGGCCAAGGTATCAATAGCACTCTCACGCCTACCAATAATCCTACTGTACCACTATTAAGGTGATCAATCTTAAGACTAGTGTAATTATCAAATCTATATGAATAACATAATGGATAAGACTATGCCCAATTCAATAATCCTTCATTAACCCTTATGAAACCCTAGATCTAACAAGGTGACTAATCAGACATAGAAGATGAAAAATACATCATTGTCTGAATAACACTCATAAAATAGAAAATAGGAAAACAGAGGGAGATCAGAATTCTTATCTCTACAATGTTTGAGATCTGAATCTTCTCTCCAACAATCTCCTTGAAACTTACAATAAACTTAAAACTTAGAGAATATGACAAAACTTAGTCTCTCAGACTTCTAAAACATACTTTAACCTAAACACACAATTAGGCATGAAGTATAAACTTTGGAAACTTCTGGGGAAAAGTTGCAATTCTTGAAACTTGATAAGACTCGAAGGCGTCATTCACGTCTAGGTTTTGTCGACCGACACAGGTAGAGCCTGTCGGTCGACGTGGACATAAATATTCGTCTTCTTGTTGATTTGCTCAGTAACAAGGCTCCAAATGCATCCAAAGTGCTCATCAGGGTCCAATCTGTGTTTGTACCTAATAAGACTCAATATATATAGAAAAGACTCCAAAACCATTTCATATATCATGTCATAAAATCATAAAATCCATGATATATCAATGATCCATCGATCCAGATCACGGATATTATCCAAATCGCACATTATCTCTGATTTGTGACCTAGAAGACTCCCTACATAAAGGGATCATTTCCTGAGTGGCCCAGAAGCCCTAAACACGATTTGTCTCAGTTACTTTGTATTTTCATTTCATTTTCAGATCTGTAAACTTTTACTTTGAATTTTCTCAGATCTATAGCATTTTCCATTGCATTTTCAAATCTACACTATGTCTTCATCTATTTCTTTGCATTTCATACCATACAACATCATGATCTATCAACCAATCACCATGGTTGAGTAGATCTGCATGTTGGGAGATGAGATTTATTCAAAGGGATTTAATGTTTAATTAGGTTATTGTTATAGATTAGGATAATGATTAAGGGGAATTGTCTAAAATGGGCCTTTTGAAAAGTTAACTTTTCAAACGGGTCCCCTGGTAAGGATTTTTAAGGCAGTAGGGTCCCCATTTGAAAATAAATTTTCAAAAGGGTCCATTCTAGGTAATTTTTCCTATGATCAATAGATCTCTATTTCTATGAAACAAATGATTTTGTTAGGTTGACGAATATATCAAATGATTTATAGGGTTTTATAATACAGCTAGTCCATGTTTATTCTACCCCGAATCTATAGTTTATAGGCTTGAGATTGTCAGCCAACGAGAGTCGAGGTTGGATATGCAAGTGAACAATATCAAAACCCGTTAATATATGCTAGCATAGGGTCCTAGCGAATTTATGCTATAATAATATTCTCATTCGTGAAGGGGTTTATTTGTTTACAATTTTTTGAGTTGTAGATCTTGATCATTAAACTGCTAATCCGATTAGATATCTTCTTTATTTATTTAAATCCCTACGATTTCCCAGCTCCCAACATTTGTTTTAATTGATTTTTATTTCCTTTTTATTTTATTCGGATTTATTCGGATTTTTAATGACCAAATCTTTTCATATTTTTCATCCTATCTCTATTTAGATCTACAGATCTAAACTGCTCATTACTCTATGTGTATTCGATCCCACCATTATACCACCACGCACAACCGTGCACTTGCGGGAACTATTGGTTAGGGTAAAACCTGAAACTACATCAAGTTTTTGGCGCTGTTGCCGGGGAATAATTGTTGCCTCTAGATCTAAGTTTTAGACCTAGTCTATGATATTTTATTTTCTACATTCTTATTTAACGTTTAGGATTTTTGTCTCCGAGATCGACCGATCCCCATTAGATCGATCGATCCTACTTCTTGCACGATCGACCGTTCCCTTTCGAGATCGACCGATCTGACTTTATGCAAGATCTATTGATTCTTCTTTGATCGATCGATCCTACTTCTTTCGAGATCGACCGATCCACTCCAAGATCGATCGATCCCAGAGCCCCTTATTCGGATTTGACTTTCAAACTTCTTATACTTTCCAGGTGTATGCAATTAAGGAGCAAGAGTTCTAAAGATCTGCAAAACCTAAGCATAGAGGAGTTGACAAGGAAGTCTATAGGGAAGATCAAGACTACCAAGAAGATCCAAACAACAAGGACAGCAAACAATAAGGTTAATACGGCTGACCCTAATAACTTAAGAAACATTCCCCTTGTTGTTGATGGTGAGGGTGTATATCTAAGACAGCAGAGAGAGGATTTGGTTGATCAACCACCTCTCAATGATGCTGCAGCTCCTGGGTTGGCCTATGTTTTATCCACATCGGAGTACTAAAAAGCAAGGGAATTGTCAAAACAATGCTGGTTATGGTAAAACATGATTCAACCCCCAATCTGGGAATGCTGGTTCCATGGTGAAGATTGAGTCCATATTCCAGCAAATCATGGAAGAGAAGAAGAAATTTGCTGGAGAAATCAACCTAAAAGTTGATAATATGTACAATAATCTAAATGGGAGGCTTGAATCCGTGGGAGCTCATGTGATGATATTAGAAACCGTGGTAGCAAGGTCAGCCAAAATGGTTAAGGCACTACCAGGGACTCTCCCAGGGAACCCTGAAACCAATCCTAGAGAATATCTGAAGTACATTAACATGTTCGCAGATGAGGGTGGTATCGATCTGCGAACATGGGCACAGATCGCCCTATCCGAGGGTGATATCGATCAATCCGAAGATAAGAGCCATTGCTTTCTCGGTGAAAAGATCGACCCAGACCCTATCGGGATCGACCCGCACGGTGAGATCGATCGATCCCACTTCCCCGATAAGGATTTAAAAATCGGAGAGGATCGACTGAGATAGATCGATCCTCGCAGACACGATTTTGGGATCCCCTTCTGAATAAAAACCTAAAACATTTCAGAAATCACAAAGAATTTAGAAAATCACCTGTGCAGACACCTAGAGAGATGAACTCTGATTAGAACATGAAAACTAGTGAGGATCAAGGTGGGTTTAGAAATAATAACCCACAGCCACCTGGAAAAGCAAGCCCTGATATGCAGAAGAGGATAAATCAGGGATGCACTGAGATGAGAGTGAGATTACCCTTCAGGGAAGTTGCAACAAGGACCTCTCAGATCAAGGAATACATGGCAGATATCATTGCTGGCAGGACAACTCTGCAAGAAGCATCTGATTTCCTTAAGAAGGAGTACAACAAAAAGATGCCAGAAGAATTCCCCCAAAAATTAGAAGACCTTGGAAGGTTTACTCTCGCGGTTACCATAGGGCAGTATCACTTTATGAACAGCCTAATTGACACTGGTGCCAGTGTTAACATGATGCCACTCAGCCAAGCTTTGAAGTTAGGATTGGTCACCATGAAACAATTTACCATGGAACTTGAGATGTCTGATGGAACAACAAGGAGACCAGTAGGGAAACTCTTAAACATTCATGTCCTGCTTAAGGGAAGTTATGCACTAGTAGATTTTGTTGTCCTCTCCCTGGATGAAGAATGGACAGAATCATACTTGGCAGACCTTTTCTAGCAACAAACAAGGTCTCAATTAGCATCCCCAAGAGAAAAATTAAACTTAGGTTTAAGAACACCTCCATGACCTTCTATGTCGAGACCGTCTACAGGATTCCCACCATAACTGGTCAAGCTTTCATAGTGAAAGATGTGGACTCTGTTGATTTTGTTCATCCAATGAACATAACTCCGGGAAGTGATTATGGTGAAGATCCAGCAGAAATAAACTTTGAAGCTGCTGAAGAAAACCTGGATTACATGATGAGGATTGTCACTGCAAGGCCCAAGATGAAGGCAGAAAACCAACCACCAGATGAGGAAGATACCATTCCTCCAATGAACCCAGAATCCAACTGAAATACAAACCAAGTCAAGCTTATGACTGTGCAAAAACACAAGCGCTGGTCCGGAGACAACCCAACATCTTTTTAATTTATTTTTGCTTTATGCATTAATAAAACTATTTTATTTGTTTTATTTCACTTCAGTTATTTTACTTATTTATTTTTCAAAATAAGATATGATGATGATTATGTGTTGAGCTGACTGAAAACATGTACAAAACGCAGAAGATGCGAATTTCAAAAAGTTTCAGAACGCTAATAGGATCGGTCGATTCCCGAGACGAGAAAACCTGAAGACTGGTTCATGAACAGACCAATGCTTCCTTTTGGTCGTAAAACTCCTTTAATGGTTTATGGTTTGCTTTCTTGTTCACAATTCATTATCTCCAATGTTGTTTCGCAGCACCCTTTTTCTTTGATTTTATATCACAGCGGGGCGCAGTGATTTAAGTCTAGGGGAAGGGGTGACTGCATTCATATGTTACTAAAATTGTGTTTTCTTTTGTTTCCTTGTCAAAAAATATTCAGAAAAATTTTTAAAAATAAAACTTTTTCATTTTTCTTGAGTCATTTTATTTAGTCAAAATATGGAAATCTATTACAATTTTCTTGGTTTCCATTTAATGTTGGCATTTATTGGACTTAGTTCTGGAAGATTGGAAACACCGTCAGTGGATCAACTTTACCAGAAACGACCTATACTTTGGAAATCTGAATGATTTAGCATTGGCTCTATCTACTTGGACCTTTAACCGGACAAATCTTCTCACTTAGGGACTCGATATCGCATAAAGGATCATATACATCTGGAGTTCACCCCATTCTACGTAGTATGGGAGCTTGTACAACCAAATGTTCCAAGGATATTCGAGTAAGCTTTCTAGGATCAATACTTCATTTATATTAGTTTTAGTTGACTATTGGTGCAGTTTATTGTATATTGATGTATATGGTTAGGACTGGTTCCAACTTCCCCTTCTCAGAAAAAAGCTTTGGGATCGACCAATACTATTCAGATCGAAAGATCCTATTCAGATCAATCGATCCCGTCTCATCCCGAAACTCTCTTTAAAAAAAACAAAAAGAAGGAGAAGGGAAAGAAATCTGAAAGAACATGAATAAAACGTTTTATTTATTTATTTATTCATTTGTTTCTGTTATTTATTTTAGCACCGATAGCAACACTATTAGCATCATTGTATATAAGCTTACTTAGAGTCAAATGTTCAGGAGGTTGTGCATCATCTTTGGTTTCCCTCTCATTTTAATTTTGCGCATTGGCTTGCACCGGAGTTCACTTGTCATGCCTAACCATAACCCTTTAAATCCCCCCCCCCCCGTTATTAGCCTTTAGCGATTGAGACTCCCTTTTTGAGACTGCATGCAACAGTTAATGAATGTTAAAGGGCCAACAATGGAGATTTCAGAAGTTCCTTTGGATCTCGGATGCTAGAGTATGGTAATGTTTGTTATGCTTATGGTAAAGTACATGTTGTACTGCTAAAGTTCAATTAACTTTTCACAAGGTTTCTTTTATGTTTACATGATAAACATGGTGGATTCTAAAGTTAAGCGTAAGTTCCCGTTTTTCAAAATCTATCCTTCTGAACTTTGTTTCATTATCTTGTTGCTTACTTGAGAACAAGCAAGGATTCAAGTCTGGGGGTATTTGATGAGGCTTTATTTTCACTAGTTTTTACTATAGCTTTCATATATTTTATTGAGCATAGAGTTAGTTTTTGTGTTCTTCTGGCCGGTTTTGGTGCCTTTACATGTTTATACTCCATTGGAGCTAAAATTGACGAAATGGAGCAACTTTTGACTTTTTACACTTCATGGGATTTTGGAGACACTCTGCGATCGACAGATCCTGAAGAGGATCGACCAAGCACAAAGAGAAAAAGCTTTGGGTTGATCGACCAATACTGTTCAGATCAAACGATCCTATTCAGATCGATCGATCTCGTCTCATCCCGAAACTCCCTTTAAAAAATAACAAAAAGAAAGAGAAGGGAAAGAAGTCTGAAAGAACTAGAATAAAACCTTTTATTTATTTATTTATTCATTTGCCTCTGTTATTTATTTTCGCAACGATAGCAACACTATTAGGATCATTGTATATAAGCTTACTTAGAGTCAAATGTTCAGGAGGTTGTGCATCATCTTTGGTTTCCCTCTCATTGTAAGTTTGCGCATTGGCTTGCACCGGAGTTCACTTGTCATGCCTAACCATCACCCTTAAAATGCCCCCCCCCCCGTTACTAGCCTTTAGCGATTGAGACTCCCTTTTTGAGACTGCACGCAACACTTAATGAATGTTAAAAGGCCAATAATGGAGATTTCAGAAGTTCCTTTGGACTTTGGATGCTAGAGTATGGTAATGTTTGCTATGCTTATGGTAAAGTACATGTTGTACTGCTAAAGTTCAATTAACCTTTCACAAGATTTCTTTTTGGTTTACATGATAAACATGGTGGATTCTATATTTAAGCGTAAGTTCCCATTTTTCAAAACGTATCCTTCTGAACTTTGTTTCATTGTCTTGTTGCTTACTTGAGAACAAGCAAGGATTCAAGTCTGGGGGTATTTGATGATTCTTTATTTTCACTAGTTTTTACTATAGCTTTCATATGTTTTATTGAGCCTAGAGTTAGTTTTTGTGTCCTTCTAGCCGGTTTTGGTGCCTATACATGTTTATCTCCATTGGAGCTAAAATTGACGAAATGGAGCAACTTTTGACATTTTACACTTCATGGGATTTTGGAGACACTCTGTGATCGACAGATCCTGAAGAGGATCGACCAAGCACAAAGAGGATCGATCGATCCGGAAGGAGATTGGTCAGTCAAAGGAATCTATGAGGTTGGCACATATTGAAGGAAGTAGATCGATCGATCCGGATCGCGGATATACTCCAAATTGCACATTAACTCGGATTTTTGACCTAGAAGACTCCCTATATAAAGGGATTATTTCCTGAGCGGCCTAGAAGCCCTAGATACAATTTTTCTCAGTTACTTTGTATTTTCTTTTCATTTTTCAGATTTATAAACTTTTACTTTGAATTTTCTCATATCTATACCATTTTCCATTGCATTTTCAGATCTACACTTTGTCTTCATCTCTTTCTTTGCATTTCATACTATACAACATCATGATCTATCAACCAATTACCATGGTTGAGTAGATCTGCATGTTCGGAGATGAGATTTATTCAAAGGGATTTAATGTTTAATTAGGTTATTGCTATATATTAGGGTTATGACTAATAGATCTCTATTTCTATGAAACTAATGATTTTGTTATGTTGACGAATCTATCAAATGATTTATAGAGTTTTATAATATGTAGCGCATGTTTATTCTACCCCAAATCTATAGTTTATAGGCTTGAGTTTGTCAGCCCACGAGAGTCGAGGATGGATCTGCAAGTGAACAATATCAAAAGCCGTAAATATATGCTAGCATAGGGTCCTAGCGGATTTATGCTATAATAATATTTTCATTCGAGAGGTGGTTTATTTGTTTACAGTATTTTGAGTTCTAGATCTAGATCATTAACCTTCTAATCCGATTAAATATCTTCTTTATTTATTTTAATCCTTGCAATTTCCCAGATCCCAACATTTGTTTTAATTAATTTTAATTTATTTTTTATTTTATTCGGATTTATTCAGATTTTTAGTGACAAAACCTTTTCATATTTTTCATCCTAGCTCTGTTTAGATCTACACATCTACAGATCTACAGATCTAAAGTGCACATTATTCTCTGTGGATTCGATCTCACCATTAACTACCGGGTACAACCATACACTTGCGGGAACTATTGGTTTGGATAAAACCTGATAACTCATCATGCACCCCGCCCAAGTCCTATAACAAAATTCTACATATACATCACATTACTAACACATCAACAAGCGAGACAAACAATAAGTGAAATCATATAAACATTCTATTTCTGGTTTATCATGCAAGACAAGACTCGATCAAGGAGACAATACACATTCAAGCACTTAACTATCGATAGAAGGGTAAAGGCAAAATAAGAAATGTGCAGATAGCCCTCACCTTAGCCACTAGAAGACGGAGACAACTCATACTTTACTCTTTAGGAAACTTTCCTTTCCAGGAACTATCTATTTCGGGAAACTTTCCTTTACTTAATTTCCATGTCCGAACTTTTCTTTCATGGACTTTCTAAAAAAAGAAACCTTCTTAAATTAAAACTTTTCATAAATAGATACTTTCCTTAAATATAACTTTAGGCTTAAATAGAATGGCCATAACTTTCTATTTAAACCCCCGATTTGGGATCCTCTAGTGGCTGTGGTTAGATCTTGACGTTGTGCATCGCTCCATCAAATATAAGATAGATTAGACTTCATTTACTGGTCCGTTTACTCATTTTACTAGAACCTGTTGGATCTGCATTCTTCTTCTTTCTCTCTTTTCTCTCTTTGTTTCTTTGTTCTCTTTTTCTCACAATATCTCTTCTTCTGATCAGGTGGCTACGAAAATAAGGTCGACAAAACCTAAAACTTCCTTTAAATATATCTCCTTAATAAAATAGGAAATACACTTAATGAACTTTTACTTGGATTTTATTCCTGAAATCTAAAACCACGGGAGCGGGCTGTTACATTTCTCCCCCACTTCAATGGAATTCGTCCTCGAATTCTGGCCAAGATTTCTCAGTAGAAATTCGTTATATGGCTTGTCTAGTGGTGCACTCCCACACTGCTCAGGAGAAGAAGGAACCGAGTAGAAAGTATCACCGCCACATTCTTGGCAACATTCTCCTTTATCTTTTCCATACACGAAAATATTTAACTACAAAATTTCATCTTCGTCAAATGTCCTTTCAATTTCCGAAACTATTCTTGCAGTCTCCTTCCACTCGAATTTCATGTCCTTTATTGTGAGTCGAGTAAGAAACACAAAAGATAACTAAATAATCTTGAACAGAATGGTGTTCTTTTACTTTTTGAAACAATATTTCCCAATCCCCAAAATAATCTTTGAAAACCGTTGAAAACCGATAATATTACTCTACTTTCTACAATACCTACTACACTGCCTCTCGGGTAAGAACCAGTATGGCAAACCCGCTCTGATCCAATTGTAACGCCCATACCGTCCCTACCAGTGAGCACCCACATCCTCTCTCGGGCATGGGCCCACCTTTATCCGACGGTCGGTCCGTTAATTTTGAAGGCTCTTAAAGACTTGTTACTATCCCTACAAATCACCACATGATCTTTCCCTGTGTTTTGGCCTCACTCACACGGTACTGAGAATCACTTCCCGATAGGTCACCCACTCTACTCCAGCCCAAGCACACTTAATTCTGAAATTCTAAGTAGAGGAGTGACGGAAATGATAAGTTCACTTTGGTGATATAGGTAACCATATAAAATCTGTTAAACCTCTCCACATACACTACCACATACCAGAAACCGGGATGTTACAATCACCCCCAATAAGAGATCGTAACATCCTCGTTACGAACCCACCGCCCTCAAGACTGCCTCCCGGGTCAGAACCAGTTTGACATTAGCTAGAGCTCCGATACCACTTGTAACGCCTGTCTCATCCTCTCTCGAGAACAACGCGTAACCAACAATAACTTCTCACTCAAGTAACAATAGTAACTAACATTCAACTTTATTAAATAAAATATCGAGGGTCAAATAACCAATAAATGCAAATAACAAATTTAATAGAATATAAAGCAAATAAATAATAAATAAATCTAATAGATACAAATGTGATAAAATCCGTTGATCCCAAAACAGCAACACAATATCCAGCACATCAAACTACTCAACGTGATCACTTGTAACATAAAATGGAAGAGAAAGGGGTGAGCAACAGGGGAGTCCCTAAATAAGGTATGGTGTGCTAGCCCACGCAAGTCGAACCCAGCTTACACCACAACCACAACAGTATAGACCTAAACATGTAACAAACACGGCACCCAAAGCACCCAAGCAATGCAACCAATGGCCCTACACGAGATAAGTGCCCGCCCACCCTCCAAAGAGGCTTACTCTATGGGATAGTTCCCAATCACACTGCCCTTTGGATGCTTTATCAACCTTAGGGAGCTATGACTCGGCAGATCGACTTGCCGACCGTACCCTCTACACACACGACTCCGGTAGTCACACAGTCCTCCCACTGTGTACCCCGCCCAAGTCCTATAGCATAATTCTACATATACATCACATCACTAACAAATCAACAAGCGAGACAAACAATAAGTGAAATTATTTAAATATCCTATCTTTGGTTTAACATGCAAGACAAGACTCAATTAAGGAGACAATACACATTCAAGCACTAACCTATCGATAGAAGGGTAAAGGCAAAATAAGAAATGTGTGGATAGCCCTCACCTTAGCCACTAGAAGACGGGGACAACTCATACTTTACTCTTTAGGAAACTCTATTTTCTGGGAAATTTCTATTTCGAGAAAATTTCCCTTACTTAACTTCCATGTTCGAACTTCCCTTTCATGGACTTTCCTAAAATAGAAACATTCTTGAATTAGAACTTTCCATAAATAGATACTTTCCTTAAATATAACTTCGGGTTTCTGAAAACAGCTAGGGCTTTCCTTAAATTAGGTAACAGCCGCCGTCATTTTCAATACTCGATTCCGGCCAGACTTTACATTTGAATCACAGAAAGCTAAAAGATTTGGAAAGCTGACATATGGGGTTTTCATTGATATATTAATTGGCTTCAAACTCATTACGGTTCACCGGGAAACTGCGTTAGCATTTGGGCTACGGTGAAATCCGATCTTCAAGGACCCGCTTCAATAGAATGGCCATAACTTTCTGATCAAACCCCCGATTTGGGATCCCCTTGCGGCTGTAGTTAGATCTTGACATTTTGCATCGCGCCATCAAATATAAGATAGATAAGATTTTATTTGCTGCTCCGTTTAATCATTTTCTTAGAACCGCTTGGATCTGCCTTCTTCTTCTTTCTCTCTTTTCTCTCTTTTCTTTCTTTGCTCTCTTCTTCTCACAATATCTCTTCTTCTGATCAGGTGGCAACAAAAATAAGGTCCATAATACCTAAAACTTCCTTTAAGTATGTCTCCTTAATAAAATAGGAAATAGACTTAATGGGCTTTTACTCGGATTTTATTCCGGATATCAAAAACCGCAGGAACGGTGTGGATACAGGATCCACACCCAATGATTTTTAGTAAAATAAATTAAACGGAAAAAGAAGTATTTGCTCTGATAATATTTTTCTCTTCCAATCGGAAAAAAGATCACCTTGACAATGCTTTTCTCTACCTATTTATACATGTTTTTTTGCTATTAATGTTATAAATAAATTACAATAAATTGTATGATTGTAATTGAATATGTCGGTTTCGATTTGATCTTGAATGTTGTAACGTCCGACACTTTGAAATAGTTTCTCTCTTTGTCTATATGATTGGTATCTACCGTGCAGACTCTTTATCTCCTCCAACCTTCGATATCCCACCGAGGTCTTTGAGTTTGTTGCTTCGGCTTCCTATCAGTTCGCTGATCCTTTCTTCTTACCATGAAGTCTACCCTCACGAGCTGGACTCTCTGTTGTTTGTCATGATGACCCGGCTGACTGGTGTCCTATGTCTTTAGTGGTGATGGATCCTTGGTGCGCGATCCGGTATCAACATTTGCCCCCCAATTCTTGCGAGCTGATTCTCGGCTCGGGGGACTTAAGTAATAAGTATTTATTTGTTTTCCTTATCTTTTAATCATCAAATCCCTTAGATTTTGTAATTATTCGATGTGATTCCCTTGACGCACATTCTCATTTATTGCAAAATTTATTTAAAATTGGGAAAAACTTCTCCACTTCCCCCACCAATTTCGAGACAGTTTTCATTCACTTGTTTTAATATGGTAATTTATCTTTCCTCTTCATTCACTTACTGGCTTTTCACTTTCCTTTTTTACTCAATCGTCCGTAAAAGTTTTTGTCTTTCCTTCTTTTGCAATTCCTTCAATTTCTTCAATTTCTACACTCTTCATCAATGGCAAGCGGTTCGAAATTTTCAGTTGGCTGTCCTGCAAAGTCTGGTGACAAATTCGGTCTTCATCCTTCATCAATAATCAAGAAGGAGGAAGATCTCCAAACTCTGAAGACTCTCTGCAACGTTCCGCAGTCGGTTGAATTTTCTCTTCCGACTCCGGACAAGTTGCCAGAATCAAGCCGCCCCGGTTGGCTATGCCTGTACTCGGTCGATCTTACTGGGTGTGGACTTTTCTTCCCCATTCCTGAAGTCCTTCTTCTTTATCTTCACGGCTTAGGGCTTGCTGATGTGGTGTATTTATCAGGTTTTACACAAACCAATAGTTCTTGCAAGTGCATGGGTGTGCACGGTAGTATAGTGGTGTGACACTGGTCATATATAACCCTAGAACTACTCTCTCAAATTAAGAGGTCAATTGCACCAATTAGGGGTCAAATCCACAAGGACTATGAAAACTCACACAATAGACGGACAAATTTGAATTAAGCTAGATCAAATAAACAAGAAACTAATAGAAGCAATGCAATAAATGAAATAGCAATTAAACGGGATTCAATTCATGTGATTAAAAGCGCTAAACCTAGGGACATCAATCTGGAAAACTCAGGAAAGTGAACTGGGCAGTTCGTAAATCAAGTCTAAAGTGTTTGTGCGGTTCTTAAACTCGTAACACTAATGTGATATCTCATCCAACTCTCGCTGCGACGAATCTATCCTCTAAACAGAAGCAAACGAAATCTCTTTGCGAAATACCAATAAATTGAGTCTTTATGATTAGCGGGTACGATATGTTTACAAAATTCCTAAACCAATTCTCGCGGCGAAAAGGCTGTTTGCTCACCTAAGATTGGGTTGGGGTATCAATAGCACTCTCGCACCTACCAATAATCCTATGGTACCAGTATTAAGGTGATCAGTCTTAAGACTAGTGTCATTATCAAATCTAGATGAAGAACATAATAGATAAGTTGACAAGACTATGCCCAATTCAACAATCCTTCATAAACCCTTTTGAAACCCTAGATCTAACAAGGTTACTACTCAGACATAGAAGATGAAACACATATCATTGTCTGAATAATACTGATAAAAGCAGAAATAAGAAAACAAAGGGAATCAGAATTCTTCTCTCTACAAAGTTTGAGATCTGAATCTTCTCTCCAATAATCTCCTTGAAACTTACAATTAACTTAGAACTACTCAAAAACTTAGAGAAGGACAAAACTTAGTCTCTGGGACTTCTAAAACATAATTTAACCTAAAAACACGATTAGGCATGAAGTTTATGATGGGGTATAAAGTTTTCCTCAAGGGAACCACATAATGAATAGGCTGCAAGTGGTCAGCAGTCAATCGTAGTATTTAAGGTATATCGAATCCAGAGAGAGAGAAGATGTATTGCAAATAAAGAGGAACAAGTAAAGCTAGAACTCAATAACAAAAGGGAGTTTGTGTCATGCAAACCACGCAAAGCATATAAAATTAATGTAAATCAATATGAGATGAATGTTGGGCGCTTAAGGAGGTCTCTGGGGTTTAATGATCTATCTATTCGAAATAAATTCAATGTAATGCATGTCTACTCCTAAGTCTAGGACTATGAAACACGAAAGTTTGGCTAACCTATTGTCGTAGAGAAAACCAGCTGAAATCCACAAATCCTATTAGTCAACTACCGCAGGCAATAACATAGGTTTCAAAGCATTAAAATCAAAAGTTCAATCCTAATCTATAAAACACAATAACTAAGGGATATGTTCTTGTTATGACGCGATACTAATCAAATCTAGGTTCCAAAAAACTAAGCAAACGGTTCGAATTACTTAGATGCCTAAGATCAATAAGTAGTTCATGAATCAAACTATATGTATTAAGAATGAGATAAGACCGAAAGACAGTGATCATCTCACCCCATTGACTGGCCCTTAGACCCAACTGGATAGTCTACTCGGCCATGTTCAAGGTTGTCATCGATGATATGAAAGAGTAAAACATAGATCTAATGCAATAAGATAAAGGTTTAGAGATTACTTCTTTAGATCCGAAAATAATAAGATGTAAGGACTTCTCCATTGACAAAGTTACAAAAGAATAGAGAAAGAGATGATGGAACCTCCAAGCTTCAGCGAGATGAATTGGCTTCTGCGGCTCCTCGGAGACGGCGTCGGCTTCTTGAGGTGGTGATGGACTTTCTAAGGTTTTTGTGGTGAACTTAGGTGGTGGTTTGAAACTTTGATGCGGCAGACGAAACCCTAGATTCATAAACTTGTATATATAGTCTTGGGGTGCAAGAGATTGGCTTCTAGGGTTTAGGAAGGGAAAACTCGTCATCTTGGTGAGTGTGGAGGCAATGGGCCGATCTTGGTGATGGGGCAAACGTCTAAGGTGGTGAAGGAGGCTGGCCTCAGTCACGAGCTTAGTGACCGGGGTGCCCAAGAGGCCTGGCCTCGGTCACGAGCTTAGTGACCGAGGTTTGGTGCTTTGGCGCTAGTTTGACATACCTTCATCTTCTAGGATGCATCTTCCAAACGGCTGAATGGATTGCTTTGATTCTTGTCCCATACGAATCTTGACTCTTCAAGCTTTCCAATGATATTGAGAACTCCAAATTTAGTTCATAGGAAAGTCTTCAAATGTTGTCAAACTTCTGATGCTTTGAAACTGCCTCAAAACGCGTCTATGCTCATTTTTTATCCATATTCCCATAAAACCTGTAAAACCTCTTTGACACTAACAATACTTGATTATAGCCTATTTAGCTTTGAATTCATACCAAATCTCTCTTAAAACTATATGAAAACCATACTAAAAACGGTTCAAAATACGATGTTATCAACTCCCCCAGACTTAAACCTTTGCTTGTCCTCAAGCAATATAGAATGGAAGAGATGTTTGAAAATCACGGGAACTCACTTAGCTTGTTAGGGATGTTTGGACTTCAAAAAATTCGTCACTGGGCGTTGGAACATAGTCCGAGATTAACCACAAGGATCATCTTCAAACCTTAGTTACGCCAATCCAAAGGAGTTTTCGAGATTCCATTGTCGTCTCTTTACATAAATTAATGGAATGAAAGGTACGGTGGTCTAACCAAAGGGAAATCGACTTAAAGGCAGGGAAACTTCTTCTTACCAAGGCCTTCTAAAGAATACTTTCCCTCTCCTCTTTTTGTTCCAAGCTCCTTGATATCATGTTTACAGCCACCAAGTTTTGTTGTTTCCGGTGCTTTGCCTTTTCTTCTTCTTCTTCTTCTTCTACTTCTTTCTTTCTTTTTCATTCTATCTTTTTCTTTTTCTTTCTTTCTTTCTTTTTCTTTCTTTTTTTTTCTTTGGGACGAGTCTCCCTGGAATCACAAAGGATACACGGGTCTACGCATCATCCCTTAGTTCACTTGGGCTTGTTGCTTTGATTTGTTTCTCCTTTCTTTTTCTTTCTTTTCTGTTTTTCTTGCTTTTTTGTTTTTCCAAGCTTTCGAAGAGGAAGAGAGGTAGTTGTATGCTTGGTGGAAAATTGTGTGGCCTTGTATGGTTCGTATAGGTCTATGTTCAATGAGTGCCAATCCCAGAGGAAGAAATTGAATGTCAAGTTAGGTTCAAATAGATTTAGAGACAACTTTAGTTTACCCCTACTTTCCAATGAAAATAAGCTTTTGGGGGATGTTGAATCCCCCTACGGCCTTTCCCAAACGGAACCTCGGCCAAGCTGTGAGTCATTAGAGTAATCACCAGTCCAAACAACCCAATAGATCAAGGTCCTTATTCCCTAACAGTTTTGACTCAATAAAATCACATAAATAGGCATAATCATTGATGTAAAAAGTGGCAAAAGGTCTCAGGTCAACAAAATAGAGGTGTCAGTAAAGGATGAACATCCTTCCCCCCAGAGTTAAATCACACCGTCCTCGGTGGGAAAACAAGAAGGAGAAAAGAATGGAAATCATAAGGAAAAGTTGAGTTAAGAACAATGTCACCTGAATTGGAATGTTGGTGACTAACAAGTGTTTCTTCCCTTGAAACTTGTCATCGGATGGACTTGGTTCTAGTCCATTGAATTCTTTGTGAAGATCTTCTTCTAAATGCATCTTTCCTGAGATAAAAACCTAAAAACCATCAATGACATGCTAAAACATAAATAGATATAAATAAAATAAGATAAGGGTAGAATGGTTGTGGTATTGATGGTGAGATGGTGGTGATGTTATCTCTTTGATGTCATTGTTGCCATGGTTGAGATCTTCCCATGGTTGAGATATGCTCCAAATATGCTTGTGGTCGGAATGGTGAAGTTATCTTGATAAGTGAACTGACATGGTAAAAGGGGAGTGTCATGGAGGCACTAGGGTGAGAAACCTCGGTCACAAGTAGTCGTGACCAGGGCTGGCCCTCCTTTATGCCTCGGTCACGGCCTTTGTGACCGGGGCTGTCTTTACGAACCTGGAACGGACGTGGCTGCCCTCTTCTTTCTTGTTCCTTCTTATTCTCATGCAAATATATCATCTCATGCTTCAAAATGTACCAAAGGAATGTATACTTAGTTGTGGATCCGAGATTTGGATGTCCCATTGAAGTTTTACTCCCTTACGGTCCGGGTAACCTTCAAAATAGGGTCCAATGGTGAATCTCGAAATCTAGCCCGATCAAGGCTACATTTTATTCGATGATAACTACAAAAATATCCTCATATCCTTAGATATTGAATCTTGTGTCAATCCATCGAACCAATAGCAAAATGGCCCAAGATTTATGAAATTCCTAGCCTCATATTGCCGGCTGTGGACTTGGTTTTTGATGGTTGGCCCTTTTCTTCTATGAGCTTCTTTTCCTAAAATTTCTTCGACCAAAACTTCCCAAGGGTCAACCTCTAGGCGTGTGTCAAGTTGGAAATATCCTTCAACTTTAGTGAAATATCCTTCAACTTTGGGTCGAATAGATTTCAATATCGTTCAACTTTAGTGAAATATGCAACCGTGAAGCTTAAGGTGGGATGATCTTCTTCCCATGAATCCTTTTCCAAAAAGTGACATGACCATTACTCCTAGAATACCCATCAGATGTTGAGTACCTGATCCTTGATCGTTTGGTTGAGTGGGACTTGAAAATTCTTCATGAGGCTTGGTTTTGACCTAGTCGCGGCCCGGTTTTTAACTTTGGCCTTGGCTTAGTAAAACTCAATGGATGAGGTCGGGGAAGGTTGCATAGTTGATAACACTGTATTTTACCCATTTTAAGCATACATTTATCACCATTTTAGTTCATAATCATCCCTGTTTATACCATTATATGCATATTTCGCTTCCTATTGAGTTTTAGGGTCCTTTGCATTAGCTTTACATATATATTGCATATTGTGGGTTATTTACAGGTAAAAATTGATGCTAAGGAAGCCTTGGAGAATTGAGGAGCTGGATAGGAGTTTTGGATCGACTCAAGAAGAAGATTGAAGGAAGATGGAGGCTACTCGACCAGCCACTCGATCACTATGGTCGAGTGGTATTTCCGGATTATTAGGGACTTTGTTTTGTCTTATCCTAAACCTTATCCTTAGTATAAAAGCACATTTGTAAACCCTAGTAAAGGGTGTGCTTGTTTTTAGACCTGATATTATCTCTCTCTGCCTCCTAATTACTCTCTCTCTTGTTCTTCATTTTAGCTCTTTGTAAACCTTTTATCTTTTTAATAAAATCAGTACTTGCATATATTTCTTTCAGCAAAACTTCTCATCTCAATCTGATCTACCTCATATGTCAGATTCAGATATTTCTGGGTTTGCAAATTTAGCTTTAATTATAATTAGTGAGTAGTTAACTTTAGGATTATTACGGATGGATTAGATTAGGGTGGATCTTGATTAATCTGGTAGTTTTGAATGCGCTTAAATGTTTTAAATCCTTTTTTGGTGAGAGTTCTTAATGCTTATTCATTTTTGATCAACTTAAATATGATCTTAGATAGCTTCTTCACGACGGTGCTTGTAGGTTGTTTGATAGCTTTTTCAAGACATAGTTATATTAACCTGTAGAGAGTATGCTTCAATGGTGTTTGGCAACCCATGATACTCAAAGCTATTGTTAGGAAATTATGTTGGTTTAGGTAGGTTTATTCTTAAAGCTTCTCCAATAGTGAGGCTCTGGCAAAATCAGGTATTCTGAATTATTGGGTTCGAAATCATTCACCATGACAGTGGGTGTGATTGGTTTTGATATCTATCATCAAAGGATAAGCCTTGAAATAGGTTGTGTTTGTTTAGCACCCAGGTTATGAGAGTGATCCCCTAGTCCATTAGTTCATCGCTATGATCCATATCTCTTTATAATTGCATTAAACGTCCAGTTACAAGTTCCATTTAGTTATTATGTGCTTTAGTATTTCGACTCGACCACACCACTCGACCGTATCGATTGAGTGGCTTTCCACTTTTATTTTCCTGCTTTGTTTGTTTACTCTCTGTGCATTTGAATTGACATCTCAAGTGTTCATTGCTTTTATCTATTAGTTATTTGCACTTTCAATCATTAGGTTGTTAGTTTCACAATCATCTCTGATTTGGCTTAACTTAGTAGCATTGATACATTGTGATTGCTTGCACCAAACCCATTATGGATTGACACCTCAGGTACTACAACATCAATGAGGAATTGAAACCCTCCATTCACTTTTACAACTGAGAAAATACGTGTTTCAGTTTGGCGTTGTTGCCGTTTGGATTTTATTTGTGTTCCATTCACAATTTCATTGTTTTTAAGCTTAAGCTCTTTAGTTACTTTTACTTGGTCACTGATTTGGGTTACTTTTTGATCTCTTTTTGTCTCAGGTACCCTACTCGACTAACCGAGTCAACCATACTGATCGAGTCCATCTACACATGGATATTCTGATACTACATTTCAGCAATGCAACACACCCTCGGAAATGGTGATGCATGTGCAACACATACACCAAGACAGGGTATTGTACCTCCGGCTGTTCCGAATGACTTTGAGATAAAGGCAAGTTTTATCACAATGGTACAAGGCAACAAGTACTATGGTCTACCGCCAGAAGATCCTTTGGAGCATTTAGACATGTTTGATAGACTCTGTAGTCTCACACAAATCACTGGAGTCAGTGAAGACAGATTCAAGCTGCGATTGTTCCCTTTCTCACTAGGGGATAAAGCACATCAATGGGAAAAGAACATCACCCCAGGATCCATAACAACATGGAAAGAATTCAAGCAAGCTTTCATCAACAAGTTCTTCTCAAGATCAAGGACAATCAGCATCAGGAGAGAGATATCTAGTTTCACACAACGGAGTGGCGAATCATTTTCTAATGCTTGGGAAAGATCAAAAGGGTACACCATCAAATCCCCTCATCATGGTTTCACTCCTGAGAGTCTACTCAGTACACTTTATAGAGGATCCTCACCAAAAATAAGGATACAACTTGATACAGCAAGTAATGGAAATTTCTTGACTAAAGAAGGTTATCCAGGCTGGGAATTGGTGGAAAACTTAGCTCAGTCAACTGGAAATTATGAGGAAGAACATACACAGAACACTCTAGGAGACACTGAGGAAACACACAAGAAAGAGCTGCACATGTTGAATGAGAAATTGGACAAGCTGCTGCAAGCACAGAAAGCACCAGTTCATGTTGCCTACACAAAGGATCTTATTCGATGTCAGGATGGGGAGACTACTGCATTGGAAGAAATTAACTACCTACAGAATGCTGGAGGATTCAACAGAAGTTTCTTCCCACATAGCCAAACTCAACGCATGTCTTCCACCAGATACAATAACCCATCAAATGTTGTCAGCTCACAAACCCCATCAAACAAACACCACTCCAGATATAGACACTGGGAGCATGCTACAGCAAATACTGTTGAGACAGAAAATAGGTGCCTTAGACGCCAAGGCAATGTTTGATGAAGTTAACAACAAAATGGACAGTAGTCTCCAACCTCTACACAACAGAATAGACAAGCTGAAAAACAAGATCGTAGCCATGGAAAACAACAAGGAATCCATGACACCACTACATCAGGCTAGATCTCAAGGACAAGGACTGACAAACCCAAACATGTTTTACAATGCTATAAACCTGAGGAGTAGACGTACATTACCTACTAGAGTTGGAGTCCCCTGGTTTTCAAGAATTCCTGTGTGATCTAGGAGCTTCAGTTAGTCTAATGCCCCTTTCTATAGCACAAAGGCTGGGTTTTAACAAGTTCAAACCAAGCAAATCTCTCTAGTACTAGCAGATCGATCAGTAAGACTTCCCCATGGTCTTCTTGATGATTTTCCAGTGAGGATTGGACATGTGGAGGTCCCTACAGATTTTGTGGTCCTAGAGATGGACGAAGAACCAAAAGACCTCTTGATACTTGGAAGATTGATGTTAAGAATTGAAAGATTGACCTCAAGTTGGGGCAAGATGTGATCATGAACTTTGACATCAACATATCACTGAAGAAACCAACTCTTTGAGGTCAGCTGTTCAGAAATGAGGAATCAGATGTACTTGCAGCAGAAATCCAAGAAGAGATATTAGAGGAAGACCCCATGAAAACAGCTTTAACTAAGGATGACAAAGACGGATATCTCTACAATGAGACCTCAGATTATGGACTACTCATGGACTGCAAGGGAAAGATTGAAAACCTGGGAGAATTCAAAGATTTGAGCGATCCAAGTGAAGAAGCAATGTCACTCGACCATACTACTCGATTAGATCGGTCGAGCACAAGGCACTCGACATTGGTACTCAAGCATACGGTCGAGTCTGCAGAGTTGGATTCAGACGACTGGTCAGAACTTAAAGCACCAAAGGTAGATCTCAAACCGCTGCGAGATGGGCTAAGGTATGCATTTCTAGGTCCAAATTCCACATATTCTGTCATAGTGAATGATAAACTAGGACCAGATGAACTAAACGCATTGCTAGCTGAATTGAAAAACTTTAGGAAAGCAATAGGTTATTCACTAGATGATATCAAGGGTATCTCTGATAACTTATGCACACATAGGATTCATCTTGAAAATCAATAACATTCTAGTATTGAGCATCAAAGAAGATTGAATCCAAATTTAAAAAAAGTTGTAAAAAAGGAAATCCTTAAACTACTAGATGCAGGAATCATTTATCCCATTTCAGACAGTACTTGGGTGTCTCCTGTACACTGTGTTCCAATAAAGGCTGGAATAACTGTAACTAAAAATGATAAAGAAGAACTTATCCCCACCAGAACCATAAAAGGCCATAGGATGTGCATTGACTTTAGAAATTTGAATGCAGCATCAAGAAAAGATCACTTCTCTTTACCCTTTATAGACCAAATATTGGAAAGACTAGCCAACCACCCCTACTACTGTTTCCTTGATGGATACAGTGGTTTTTTTCAAATTCCAATTCACCCTAATGACCAAGAAAAAACTACATTTACTTGTCCCTATGGAACCTTCGCTTATAGGGGGATACCTTTTGGCCTGTGCAATGCACCAGCCACTTTTCAAAGGTGTATGACCTCAATAATTTCGGATCTGACATAGGAGATGGTGGAAGAATTCATGGATGACTTTTTTTGTCTATGGATCCTCCTTCTCCTCCTGTATATCTAATCTTCGCAGGGTTCTAACAAGGTGTGAGGAAACAAATCTTGTCCTCAACTGGGAAAAATGTCACTTTATGGTGAAGGAAGGAATAGTGCTTGGCCACAAGATTTTGGAGAAGGGGATAGAAGTAGACCAAAGATTGAGGTGATGCTGCAGTTGCAACCACCAAAGACTGTGAAGGATATAAGAAGCTTCCTAGGGCATGCTGGTTTCTACAGGAAATTTATAAAAGATTTCTCTAAGCTTGCCAAACCACTGACCAGGCTACTGTGCAAAGAAAAGGAGTTTGAATTTGATGCAGAATGCTTGAAGGCTTTTCACCAGATCAAGGAAGCTTTGATCACATCACCCATAGTTCAAGCGCCAAACTGGGATAACCCATTCGAGATCATGTGTGATGCATCAGATTATGCTGTTGGAGCTGTTCTAGGACAAAAGATAGACGAGAAGCTCCATGTAATCTACTATGCAAGGAGAACACTAGATGAGACTCAAGGGAGATAGGCAACAACAGAGAAAGAGATGCTTGTTGTGGTTTTTGCATTTGAGAAATTCAGAAGCTATTTAGTGGGATCAAATGTGATAGTGTACACTGATCATGCAGCCTTGAGATACATATATGCCAAGAAGGAAACCAAACCATGGCTGCTAAGATTGAGTATTTTGCTTCAAGAGTTTGACATGGAGATAGTAGACAAGAAGGGCATAGACAATGGTGTTGCTGATCATTTGTCCAGAATGAGAATGAAAGACAAGATGCCTATTGACGATTCAATGCCAGAAGAACAGTTGATGGCAATAGGAGTTAAAGAAATTGAAGAGGACTCGATCACACTACTCAAGTCCAGGGTCGAGCTTTTAGAAGACTCACCCTGGTACGCGGATATGGGTAACTACAAAGCTGATAAGAAGGATCCTGATGGGTTAGATCCGTACCGGGAAAAGAAGTTCTACAGGGATGCTCCACACTACTTCTGGGAAGAACCTTATCTCTAGAAAAGAGGTGTGGATGGTCTGTTTAGGAGATGTATACCGGAAACAGATGTGAGAGGAGTATTGGAGCATTGTCATGGGTCTGCATATGGAGGACACTTTTTAACTTTTAAAACAGTCCAGAAGGCTCTGCAAGCAAGACTGTGGTGGCCAAGCATGTTCAAGGACACCAACGATTTCATCTCAAAGTGCAATGCATGTCAAAGGATGGGGAACATCAGCAGAAGAAATGAAATGCCTCAGAACCCTATCTTAGAAGTGGAAGTGTTTAATGTATGGGGAATAGATTTCATGGGTCTTTTCAATCCACCATCACATGGGAATACATATATTCTGGTGTCGGTGGACTATGTAAGCAAATGGATGGAAGCAATTGCAGCACCAAAAAATGATGTTAAAGTGGTCATGAAATTGTTCAAAACCATAATCTTCCCTAGATTCGGAGTTTCAAGAGTAGTTATAAGTGATGGGGGATCACATTTCATCAACAAACTATTTGAGAAACTCGTGAGGAAATATGGGGTCAAACACAAAGTAGCAACACCTTATGATCCTCAAACTAGTGGTCAAGTAGAAGTTTCCAACAAAAAAATCAAGGCCATCCTTGCAAGAGTGGTTGGGACATCAAAAAGAGACTGGGCAACCAAACTAGATGAGAGTTCTTTGGGCTTACAGAACAGCATTCAAAACCCTATAGGAAGAACTCCATTTCAGCTCCTATACAGAAAAGCATGTCACCTACCAGTAGAAGTGGAGTATAAAGCTATCTGGGCTACAAGACTACTCAACCTTGACCTCAAGAGTGCCCAGGAGAAAAGAGAGATGAATCTGCACGAGTTGGAAGAGATTAGACTTGATGCATTTGAAAGCTCCAAAGTGTACAAAGAAAGAACTAAAGCCTTTCATGAAAAGAGAATATCACCAAAGAAATTCAAAGCTGGTGATCAGGTGCTTCTATTCAATTCCAGGCTCAGATTATTCCCTGGTAAGCTGAAATCAATATGGTCAGGACCTTTCATTATCAAGGAGGTGTTACCCTATGGTGCAATTACATTGGAGAATGAAGAGGGAACGGGATTTGCAGTCAATGGTCAACGAGTGAAGTCATATTTGGCAGACAGAGTGCTTCCTGAAGGGATCTCATTTGACGTAGATGAAATCCCCAAAGACTGAATAAGCATTTGGTCAAGCTGAGAGATCTTTAACCAAGCTGTCTTGGGAGGAAATCCCATGACTATCTTTGTAAATATCTATCTATTTCTTTTGTTTTGGCTGATGCTTTTGTTTCTTTTTGAGGTCTGAGCTATCAAGCAGCGGTGAAAGAGACACGGATTTATAGAAGATTATGATGACAAACGGAGGTCAACAAAGAACTGGACTGCTGACTCGATCACCATGGTCGTGTCCCAAGTTTCTTCGACCCTACTTGCGCATTAAGTAGGGGCCACCTAAATTTTCATATCAAGAACCTTATCCGACCCTCCTTTAAATCCCCTATCTTCCTTTGTTTTCCTCATACTCATCCTCGAAATCTCCTCTCTGATAAAAACGTCCCTAAACTCTTACCTCAGCTCTTAGCAAGCAAACGAGATGTCAAGCTCTTCAACAACTCTTTGAAGCTCAAAGAAGAAGGACATGGAAGACAAGGAGAAAAAGCCTGAGAAACAACCAGAAGTAGAGGTTAAACCCAAGGAACAAGTCCCTAAATCAAGGCGTAAATATGATGAGAATGGGAACAGAATCCAAACACCAGCTAATGCTTCAGCTCTGCTGGAAGGGATAAGGCAAAGCCACAATCTCCTCTCAAGAGACTTGCAAGTACTCCATCCAGGCCAGCACAACCCTTTCTCCGATGATCTTGAGGATCCATCTCCATAACGTACCACACCAAACCCCACGCCGTTGTATTAAACCATTTGCATGTTTCTATTTATTTAAGCTTAGTCTTTAACTCTTTCAAATATTCCTTTGAATTTTTATTACACAAGAGACTGTGTAATTTAAGTTTGGGGGAGTGTCTGAGAGATTCATCTAATCATGTTTTTTATTTTCTTATTCAAATTTCATATCATCTAAGTGTATTTAAAAACCATAAAAATTTGAAATTTTTTTGAAAAACAATTTAAAAAACAGAGTGTCATGTAGTTCATTTGCATAATTAGGATTGAGTCTAGAATTATTCATACTAGGATTATTGCATTGCATAGGGGATAATGATGAATTTAAACCAAACCGCGTCATAATTAAAACTTTAATCACAATGCCATGGTTTCTAGTTGTTCATTGCTTGCATTTGATCTTGAAAACTAAGGCAGCACCATGTTTGGAATTAAAATTCACCATTCATACTTAAGTTAAAAGTTGCTGTGAATAAGAAACTCTATCCCTAATTATAAGAACCTAATCTTAAATTTTAATTATCAAATTTAAACATTGTTTATGAACTCATGGCTACCTTAAAATACTTGGATACTCTTATTCCCTTTTTCCACTCTTGTTTATCCAAGTAACTGTTCCCATCTTTGGAACAGCTCCACATAATCACCAAACCTACCTTCCTTTCAAACCATGAATTAATCTTGAGTTCAGGCCTATTTCCGGATTGAACTTAGGAGAAAGTGTTAGGTATAAGCCGACAGCAATAGCTTCTCATGTAGACTCTGGTTCACGATTTTTGGACCAGAATAGGATAGGAAGTTTGAATTAAGAGTTGGTTGATGTTTTGAGTGGTAAAAAGAGAGAAAAATAGTGCTAAAAAATCTTTGGAAAGGATAAAACACCAAAAACATACAATAATGGGTGTCTAGTAAAGGATCTCGATGATTATATTATGAAGATAGGCTCAGGAAATAGAAAAATAAAAGATAAGCAAAGTGAAAAGAAGTGACTTGATCACACAGCTCGACCAAGTGGTCGAGTAGGTACCTTAGCCCAGAAAAGAAAAATTTCCAGATCCGCTAGAGAGTTTAAAAAGAGTAAAAATCCTTTCCTTAGAAAATAAAAAGAGAGAATAATCCTAAGTTGAGTGAAAAACAATGTATTGCCTTGAGAGAAAAGAAAAAGAAAGGTTGAAACACTAGGATGTTTCTCTAAGTACAGATTTAGGTAGAGTCAATTGTGTGTTCTTCGGTAGATGAGAGTCTGCTCCTGTATGCATCAGTTGGCTTTAACCTTTAGCATTCTCCCAAATTTCAATGCATTCACTGAGAGATCCTTGTTACTAATGCGCTTAAACCAGAGGAAGAAGAGATCATTTATGTCTCTTAAAACTTGTCCCTCAAACCAAATGAGTTCCTAACCAATGTTTAATTTGATCCACTGTTCTCGCTTAATGAATGTTAAAGGAATAGAGTTCTTTGAATGATTGTTGCGGCTTAGGATGAATTTTGAATCTTTTGTGCTGAACATGGCTAAGGTTTTTAAGTATGGATCATCTGCATAGCATTCTAGAACTGTTAACCATGACACTGAGGTTAGAGGTTTAGTCATTTGACATTGGTTCTGAATCCCCATCTTCAAACTACTTCTCCAATCAATCTTTTATTTGCTTGAGGGCAAGCAAAGGATAAGTTTGGGGGAGTTGATCACACTGTATTTAACCCATTTTAAGCATACATTTATCATCATTTTTGTTCATAATTATCCCTGTTTATACCATTATATGCATATTTTGCTTCCTATTGAATTTTAGGGTCCTTTGCATAAGCTTTGCATATATATTGCATATTGTGGGTTATTTACAGGTAAAAATGGATGCTAAGGAAGCCATGGAGCATTGAGGATCTGGATAGGAGTTTTGGATAGGCTCAAGAAGAAGATTGAAGGAAGATGGAGGCTACTCGACCAGCCACTCGATCACTATGGTCGAGTGGTATTTCCGGATTATTAGGGACTTTGTTTTGTCTTATCCTAAACCTTATCCTTAGTATAAAAGCACATTTGTAAACCCTAGTAAAGGGTGTGCTTATTTTTAGACCTGATATTATCTCTCTCTGCCTCCTAATTACTCTCTCTCTTGTTCTTCATTTTAGCTCTTTGTAAACCATTTATCTTTTTAATAAAATCAGAACTTGCATTTATTTCTTTCAGCAAAACTTCTCATCTCAATCTGATCTATCTCATATGTCAGATTTAGATATTTCTGGGTTTGCAAATTTACCTTTAATTATGAATTAGTGAGTAGTTAACTTTAGGGGTATTAGGGATGGATTAGATTAAGGTGGATCTTGATTAATCTGGTAGTTTTGAATGTTCTTAAATGTTTTAAATCCTTTTTCATTGTGAGTTCCAAATGTTTATTTTATTTTTGATCAACTTGAATATGATTTTAGATAGCTTCTTCACGACAGTGCTTGTAGGTTGTTTGATAGCTTTTTCCAGAGACATAGTTATATTAACATGTAGAGAGTATGCTTCAATGGTGTTTGGGAACCCATGATACTCTAAGCTATTGTTAGGAAATTATGTTGGCTTACGTAGGTTGATTCTTAAAGCTTGTCCAATAGCTAGGCTCTGGCAAAACCAGGTAGGCTGAATTATTGGGTTCAAGATCATTCACCACGACAGTGGGTGTGATTGGTCTTGATATCTATCGTCAAAGGATAAGCCTTGAAATATGGTGTGTTTGTTTAGCACCCAGGTTATGAGAGTGATCCCCTAGTCCATTAGTTCATCCGTATGATCCCTATCTCTTTGTAATTTCATTAAAAGTTCAGTTACAAGTTCCATTTAGTGATTCTGTACTTTAGTATTTCGACTCGACCACACCACTCGACCGTATCGATCGAGTGGCTTTCCAGTTTTATTTTCCTGCTTTGTTTGTTTACTCTCTGTGCATTTAAATCGACATCTCAAGTGTTCATTACTTTTATCTATTAGTTATTTGCACTTTTAATCATTAGGTTGTTAGTTTCACAATCATCTCTGATTTGGCTTAACTTAGTAGCACTGATACATTGTGATTGCTTGCACCAAACCCATTATGGATTGACACCTCATGTACTACAACATCAATGAGGAATTGAAAACCTCCATTCACTTTTACTGCTGGGAAAATACGTGTTTCAATAGCTTCTTAAGATGATGTAGTTTCTCCAGTATGCTTCATAAGGTCAGAAACATACCAGATCAACAAAAGTTTTCAAATTCTCCTTAGAACACGGAAATCGGCTCTAGGAGCTTTTTGCTTGGAAACCTCGGTCACTGGTTTTGTGACCAGGGTTTAGCCTTCCTGGAACCTCGGTCACGGAGCTTATGACTGGGGTATGGCCCTGATGTTGTCCTTCTTCAAGTTGGACGTGAGTTATGCTTCGTGGGGACTTTCAGCATTGACCTTGGACATAATCAATCTGTTGCCTTCTGCATCTTTGATCAAAACAACTTGACTAGACTTGTGAAATTTTCTTGCCACTTTGAAACATGAACTCCGGAGCTGCCATACTCAAAACCTAGGTCATAGACTTTGTGACCGGGGTTAGCTCTCCTTGAGACATCGGTCCCAAAACTTGTGACCTAGGTCGGATCCAACTTGATCTTCTTCTCTTTTTCCGCTTTCTATTTTCTTCTTTTGTATTTTCTTTTCCGTTTATGTGGAATACCTGAGATAAAACATGCAAAAATCAAAAGCAAAAGGAAATCAAATCTATTAAAGGGAAAGAAAACTTACAAAGTGGGTTGCCTCCCACTATGCGCCCTTGTCTAAAGTCCTTGGCTAGACTTGGTCTTTCGCTTATGAGAGATGAGAAGAATCCTCTGTCCTAAGACAAAGTTTCTTGGTCTTGACATTGTCGTCCTCTTCTTCAACCTCTTTGGAGAATAGTGCGTCGAGATTCTTGTTTAGTGCTTCTAGCTTGTCATGTAGATCATCGCACCATCTTCTGGA
Organism: Cardamine flexuosa; assembly: GCA_963555745.1. Taxonomy (NCBI): domain Eukaryota; kingdom Viridiplantae; phylum Streptophyta; class Magnoliopsida; order Brassicales; family Brassicaceae; genus Cardamine; species Cardamine flexuosa. Next base: position 15,933,307 of record OY743219.1, read on the forward strand.
ATTTATTTGGATATCCTCATTAAGAGTATGAGGCTACTCCTGCTCTTATATAGGCTTGGAGTCCTGACCTCTTAATTCTCCCTCACTTTAATTGGTTGTGATCTCGGCCAGATCTTCCAATTTCCATGTCAATTATGTCACTCGACTACCAAGTCCCCATATGCTTCTTTCAATAGTGTTGATCTTCTTTATAAACTCTTCTGAATTCTTCTGTTAAGTAGCAAGGCGTCGCATGGTTGATCTCTCGAGTCTCCTTGCTTTAACCTTTTGTAGACTTCTTTGTAACAAAGCTTTGGAACGGATGTAGTTGCGGGACTGACTCGTTGGAAATCATCTATGGCACTTTCTTGTCAAAACATGAAGCTTCTTGTGGTCAAGTTTATAGGCTGAGGGTGGTATAGAGTCTGCATGGTAGTCACATTCAACTAGACTTTGTGAGACACCTCCATCTTCAATGTTTTTGCAAGGGATCTCCATGGTCATAAAACATGGCTTTTCCTTGAAATATTCTTATGCGTCTTCTTTGGTAAGTTGATCACTCTATTCATAGTGGCAATCTTCACGTATTCGGCTTTGGCTGTGAGTTCTTCCTTTAGAACTCTCTCTTCTTCTTCCTTGTCATGAGTTAAGTAGTCTTGCTCATTTTTCCATTCCGGATAGTCATTCGGATTGTTGAAACCTTGTTGGAGTGCTTCAATCTTCCACTCCAAGTGTTCTTCCAGCTGATCCATGTTGCACTTCATGCAAGAGAATATTGATCCATGCTCATCAATATCCACACTATTAAGACCTGTTTGGATTTGGAATTCTTGAACTCGACTTCCCAATCTTTGAATGTGGCTGGTTAGATCCGAAATTTTTGAATCAAGTTTAGCTCCCATCTTAGTGAACTTGACGTCATGCTCTTCATGAAGCTTATTTTGGTTAGAGGAGAATTGTTGCATAAGCTTCATCATCTTATCAGTGAAAGCATCAGAGAGTGGTGCTTCATAGCCTTTATATGCCTCAATTCTCATGCATTTTCTTGAATCAAAGTGATGATCCATAGAGGGACAGATTCAGTCCGAGTAGTGTGAACTGAAAGAATGAGATAGTCTCATTGGGCGATCTCCAGAGGATCGAGAAAGTGATGGACATCCAGAGTGTCATCATAGGTGTACCACAAGATGGCTGAGAGTAGTCGTGGTATGCTCCAGAAGGTGAGCTAGTGAGTGGTTCGAAAATGTCTCCGTCCACAGAGTTCTGCTGCGCCAATAGCAGCGCAAGAATAAGGTTGCAAAAGTTCTCTGGAAGAGCGTCGAGGTTCATCCTCAAGGTCTCCTGAAACAATGAAAATCAAAAAGGAAAATCAGTAGCACAATGTTCCCCACTCTAGTTTGTAAATTTGCAAACAGAGCAATCTCTCCCCGGCAACGGCGCCAAAAACTTGATGGGGTATAAAGATTTCCTCAAGGGAACCACACAATGAATAGGCTGCAAGTGCACAGCAGTCAATCGTAGTACTTAAGGTATATCGAATCTACAGAGAGAGAAGATGTATTGCAAATCAAGAGGAACAAGTAAAGCTAGAACTCAATAATAAAAAGGGTTTTGTGTCATGCAAATCACGCAAAGCAAATAAATGAATGTAAATCAACATGAGATGAATTTTGGGCGCTTAAGGGGGTCTCTGGGGTTTAGTGATCTATCGACTCGAAATAATTTCAATGTAATGCATGTCTACTCCTAAGTTCGGCTAACCTATTGTCATAGAGAAAACCGGCTGAAATCCACAAATCCTATTACTAACTATCGCAGGCAATAACATAGGTTTCAAAGCATTAAAATCATGTTCGATCCTGATCTATAAAACACCATAACTAAGGGGTATGTGCTTGTTATGACACGATACTTATCAAATCTGGGTTCCAACTAACTAAGCAAACGGTTCAAATTACTTAGATGCCTAAGATCAATACCTAGTTCATGACTCTAACTATATGCATTAAGAATGAGATAAGCCCGAAAGACAGTGTAGACGGATATGCAAATACAATAAAACTAGCCACTCAAAAGACAATGATCATCTCACCCCATTGACTGGCCCTTAGACCCAACTGGATAGTCTACTCGGCCATGCTCAAGGTTGTCATCGATGATATGAAAGAGTAAAACATAGATCTAATGCAATAAGGTAAATGTTTAGAGAATACTTCTTTAGATCCGAAAATAACAAGATGTAAGGACTTCTCCTTTGACAAACTTACAAAAGAATAGAGAAAGAGATGGTGGAACTTCAAAGCTTCAGCGAGATCAATTGGCTTATGCGGCTCCTTGAAGACGGTGTCGGCTTCTTGAGGTGGTGATGGACTTTCTAGGGTTTCTATGGTGAACTTTGGTGGTTGTTTGAAACTTTGATGAGGCCCACGAAACCCTAGCTTCATAAACTTGTATATATAGGTCTTGGGGCGCAAGAGATTGGCTTCTAGGGTTTAGGAAGGGCAGACTCGTCTTCCTGGTGAGTGTGGAGGCAATGGGCCGATCTTGGTGATGGGAAAAACGCTTAGCGGTGAAGGAGGCTGGCCTCGGTCACGAGCTTAGTGACCGGGGTACCCAAGAGGCCAGGCCTCGGTCACGAGGTTTGGTGCTTTGGCGCTGGTTTGACATAGCTTCATCTTTTGGGATGCATCTTCCAAACGGCTGAATGGATTGCTTTGATACATGTCCCATACGAATCTTAACTCTTCAAGCTATCCAATGATATAGAGAACTTAAGTTTAGTTCACAGGAAGGTCTTCAAATACTGTCAAACTTCTGATGTTTTGAAACTGCCTCAAAACGGGTATTTGCTCGTTTTTGATCCATATTCCTATAAAACCTGTAAAACCTCTTTGACACTAACAATACTTGATAATTTCCTATTTAGCTTTGAAATCATAACAAATATCTCTTAAAACAATATGAAAACCATAGTAAAAAACGGGTCAAAATACGTTGTTATCAGTATAAACTTTGGAAACTTCTGGGGCAAAGTTGGAATTCTTGAAACTTGATAAAACTCAAAGGCGTCATTATCGTCGTGGTTGTGTCGACCGACACAGGTAGAGCCTGTTGGTCGACATGGACAGAAATATTCGTCACCATGTTGATTTGCTCAGCTACAAGCCTCCAAATGCTCCAAAGTGCTCATCAGGATCCAATCCGTGTTTGAACCTAATAAGACTCAATATTTATACAAAAGACTCTAAAACCAATACATATATCATGTCATAAAACTATAAAATCCATGATATATCATGGTGGGTTCGAATCCATCGAGAATAAAGAGCGCTTTAGATCTGTAGATCTAAACAGAGCTCGGATGAAAATATGGAAACTTTTGTCACAGAAAATATAATTCGAATAAAATCCTAAAATATTTAAATAAGGAAATAAAAATCAATTAAAAGGAATGTTGGGATCACCCACGTCATTATCAATGTCCAAGGCTAACATTGTCTCCATGTCCTTCAATAGAGTAGTCCTCATATCAACTCCTTGCCATGCATTATAGAACGGTGTATCACACTCATCCCAATTCTCTGAAATCGGCCTCTGAGTACATTCAGCTTTAGCGGTCTATGTCTTTGGATCACTATCCCAATCACGCTTCACCTTAATCATCTGAGCCTCAATCTTTGGCCAAGGAGCGCGAAGATAAGCATTAAACAGGAAATCGGAGGTAGGTGTGGTGGCGATGATGGTGGTAGGAGTGGTCTCAAAACTAGGCTCATCATCAGTAAGATCAATCTCCTCTTTGCGGGTGCGCTTGTTCCTCGAAGATCTCCAAGTAGTCATCTGCTAAACCCAAGAAATCGCAAAATCATTTCATGTTTGGAATTTGTGCGTGCATGTCGACCGACACAGATAAACCATGTCGATCAACGCGATGCCAAATCGGATATCCTTATGAAAAAGAAAAATTCCAAGCAACACAATTGTCAAATCAGGAACAATACTGCACAATCATCGAAATTAACCATCAAATTCAACTCTATAATCATCAATTCAACATCTAATCAACCCTAAATTTCTAACTACAATTCGATTAATACTAGGTTTTATCAAAAGAAATTCATTACTTTCAATCAATTCAATCTAAATTAGCAATAATTAACACTTGATTCCTACTAAATTCATCCTAATCAGTCAAGATTTGCAAGCATTAAGAGTAAAATCAGAATTCAAAAGTGAGAATCAAACCCATGAAATTTTCGAAATTAGGGATGGAAATTTGAAGAACATACCTTGGATACTGAATGAATAGATGATACAGGAGTATAAGGAATATAAATCTCTTGAGTTTAGAAGCAAAATTCGAATGATTTGGTGAAGAACTCAAAAATTGCAATTTTGGTTTATATAGAAGCTTAAGAGTTTACAAAAAGGAAAAGGAGAAGTGGAGAAGAAAAGGAAATTTGGTATTTATACTAACCTCGGGTCCGTGTCGACCGAGATAAGGTGTGTGTGTCGATTGACACGGACACAAACCTTGTGTTCCTTGGACAAAAAATTACAGAAATCAGATGGATGGAAATTCTCCGGATGAATCCGAAGGTGGTAAAGATGAAGTCTTGGAGCCGAAATCATCCTCACTTAAGTCAAGCATCTTGGGTTTCAGAACCCTATTCATCATCTCATCCATCGCTGCTTGTCCTTTAGCTTTAAACTCGGGAGTGCTGATAGCCTTAACCTTGGCAAATGGGCTTGAACCACTTCCATACTGAAGCTTGTACTCAATAGTATAATCACCTTGCCTCACAGGAGTCAAAGTCATAAGGGGCTTTGTAGTCACTGCTTTTCTCTGTAGTTTCTTCTTCTTACCCACAGCTTTCGGATTCTTTGCAGTGAACTCCTCATGGTGAACCTCATTCACCTCTTCAACCACAACCTGAGGACACCACATCACATATCCTTCCGTATTAGCAGGATAAAACACATCAGGATCAACATGTCTCACAGAAATTCTACTACTTAGGCAATCAAACATAGCTCCAGAAGTAGCAAGGAAATGTCTACCCAAAATCAGTGGCATATCAGAACCGATATCCGTCTCAACAACAAGGAAATCACAGGGAAGCAGACAATCACCAACTTGAACTCTCAGATTCTCAATAAAACCCATGGATTTCTTCAGAGAAGCATCAGCCAATGTAATCTCAATTGAAGATCTCTTCATATCGCTGATTCCCAACCTTATTGCAATGTCATTGGACATGAGATAAATACTAGACCCAGTATTACAGAGTGAAACAGTGAATCTAACTCCAGAAATGGACCAGGGTACAGCAAAACTCCCAACATCCTCCAACTTAGGCAGTTTTCAGAGATAGATTTCGTCATGGAGCTGAGTGTGTCGACCGACACGGCCAGGTGCATGTCGATATATTTGAGCGGAATCAGAACCATCCTTGGTCGTGACTTGCATCAAATTTTCTGAGATTTGGCAAGGTGTCGACCGACACAGAGTGGTGGTGTCGATCGACATGTGCTCCGTGATGAGAGTCTCAACGTTTTCCTTTGCTTCAGACTTCTCCAGAACATCTTATTTGATCTCTGTCTTGACTATATCTCCCCAGGACATAACAGCAGCACAAGAGTACCTAGGATTAGTATCAGTACTTCCAGGTAAGACGCCATCATGGCGTTTACTGTTCACAGCATATTGTGCAAACTGAGTATCCAACCTCTTGATGTGGTTGTTCAAAGTCTCATACTCCCCGTTAAGATTTGCAGACAATGCATCTATCTTACCATTGAAGTCCACTGTCATTTTTTGTTTTCCCTCAAGTGTTTGGTCAAGCATATCCTTCAACTCAGAATACGCAGTCTTAGGAGGTAGATTCTGGTAAGTCGAACTTCTGAGTCCCTAGTGAAATAATTGTTATTCCTCTGAGCATTCTGAACCACATGCCTGGGCGTAAATCCAGAAGATTTCTGGTTGTTCCTATAGTTATTCCTTTGATTGTTGTAGCCTCTGAAATTGCCTTGAGAATTGCCAAACCTTTGGCCATTGAAACCGGAACCATTCACATAGTTTACATCCTCTTCATTAGCTTCTTCTTCAGCCTCAAAAACCTCAACGTCTTGAGAAAAGTGAACCTACTTCTTGCTCACTAGAGGGTTGTGCATAGTATCCAGCTTTACCTTGACTTCCACCATCTGATTATTCTTCAAACCAGCAGCTAACTTTTTTCTCTCAAAATCAGCATTCTTAGTACTACTTCTAGATGCCAAATTTTCAATCAACTTGATAGCAGCCTCTGGTGTCCTGGTCTTGAAGTTACCATTACTAGCACCGTCCAAAGCAACCTGATATCTCCAATCAATTCCGCAAAAGAATGTCCTAATGAGCTGAACTTCATCAATAGCATTGTGCGTACAATCTCTTTGATACCCCTTGAATCTCAACCACATAGCTTTCAGAGTCTCTGCAGGTCCTTGAGTAAACTGAATAATCAAATCCCTCAAGTCCTCAGTCTTAGCATTATCATAAAAGTTGTTCAGAAAAGCTGTCTTGCTATCCCTCCAAGTGGTTAAGGAACCCGGTTCCAACTGTTTCAACCATTGAGTTGCTTCCCCATCAAGAGAGTATGGGAAGAGTTTGCAAAATAGATAGTCTTCAGACAATCCATTGGCTTTGATACTCGACGCCAAGTCTTTAAACTTCTCTATGTGGTCCATTGGATGTCCACCAGGATGAGCATGGAAAGTGTGTTGCCCGACAAGAGTGTAGTATTGAGGTTTCAACTCAAAATCATTGCTCTGAAAAGCAGGAGAATATATAGAAGACTTGTTGGAGTAAAACTCATTGGGACTGCTGAAATCAGCAAGTGTTCTTCCCACAACCCCAGCCCGTGCATCCAAGTTATACGGACCGTTTCCGTCATCACCGTGTCGCCTGACACCAGTGTTACCCTGTCGGTCAATGTGACCAGGGTTGTCGACAGCTTCGACAATTGGGTTCCCATCAGCATCAAGTCTCAGACCTTGATCATTATACTGGCTTCCCTCTTTATCACGTAAGATCCCAGCAGCATCTCTCTCAATCACAACAGTCCTTACCATCTCTGATTGCTTTTGTGCCTTGCGATTAGCTCTCTCTAACCTCACAATCTCCTCAGTAGCAACTAAGTGTTTGCGCTTGTTGCTCCTAAGATTCATGCACCTGAGATAAGAGAAAGTAGAGATGTAAGTAACAAAATAAAAGAAAAATCTAGACTAAACTTTAGCCGAAATCTAATGGTGAATTTAGAGTCCCCGGCAACGGCGCCAAAATTTGATAGGGGTCAAATATAACCCTAGAACTACTCTCTCAAATTAATAGGTCAATTGCAGCCCTTAGGGGTCGAATCCACAAGGACTCTGAAAACTCAAACCATAGACGGACAAATTCAAATTAAGCTAGATCAAATAAATAAGAAACTAAAAGAAGCAATGCAATAAACAAGATTAAATTCAAGTGATTAAAAGCACTAGACCTAGGGACATCAATCAGGAAAACTCAGGAAAGTGAACAGGGCAGTTCGTAAATCAATTCTAAAGTGTTTGTGCGGTTCTTAAACTCGTAACACTAATGTGATATCTCATGCAACTCTCGCTGCGACGACATCTATCCTCTAAACAGAAGCAAACCAAATCTCTTTGCGAAATATCAATAAATAGAGTCTCTATGATTAGCGGGTATGATAGGTTTACAAAATTCCTAAACCAACTCTCACTGCGAAAAGGCTGTTTGCTCATCTAAGATTCGGTCAGGGTATCAATAGCACTCTCGCGCCTACCAATAATCTTACGGTACCAGTATTAAGGTGATCAATCTTAAGACTAGAGTAATTATCAAATCTAGAGGGAGAACATAATAGATAACTTAACAAGACTATGCCCAATTCAACAATCCTTCATAAACCCTTTTGAAACCCTAGATCTAACAAGATTACAACTCAGACATAGAAGATGAAACACAAATCATTGTCTGAATAATACTCATAAAATTGGAAATAAGAAAACAAAGGGAGTTTAGAATTCTTCTCTCTACAAAGTTTGAGATCTGAATCTTTCTCTCCAATAATCTCCTTGAAACTTACATTGAACATAGAACTTCTCAAAAACTTAGAGAATGACAAAACTTCATCTCTGGGACTTCTAAAACATAATTTAACCTTAAAGCATGATTAGGCATCAAGTATAAACTTTGGAAACTTCTGTGGCAAAGTTGCAATTTTTGAAACTTGATAAAACTCGAAGGCGTCATATCGTCGTGGTTGTGTTGACCAACACAGGTAGAGCCTGTCGGTCGACATAGACAGAAATATTTGTCTCCTTGTTGAATTGTTCAGCTACAAGCCTCCAGATGCTCCAAAATGGTCCTCAGGATCCAATCCATGTTTGAACCTAATAAGACTCAATATATATATACAAAAGACTCTAAAACCAATACATATATCACGTCATAAAACCATAAAATCCATGATATATCATGGTGGGTTCGAATCGACAGAGAATAAAGAGCGCTTTAGATCTGTAGATCTAAACAGAGATAGGATGAAAATATGGAAAGTTTTGTCACAGAAAATATAATCCGAATAAAATCAAAAAATATTTAAATAAGGAAATAAAAATCAATTAAAAGAAATGTTGGGATCTGGGAAATTGCAGAGATTTAACTAAATAAAAAGGCTATCTAACCGGATTACCAATTTAATGATCTAGATATAGAACACAAACACTATACCAAAATAAATCATTTTTAAAAAGGAAATATTATTCTAACATAAATCCGCTATGACCCTATCCTAGCATGTATAAACGAGTTTGATAGAGTTCACTTGTAGATCCAGCTTCAGCTCTTAGAAATCTAGAAATCAAGCCTACAAACTATAGATTCCGGGTAGAATAACCAACGCTAACTGTATTATAGAACCTTATGAATCATTTGATAGATTCATCAACCTAACAAAAGCATTTGTTTCATAGAAGTAGAGATCTAATAATCATAATTCTAATATATAACAATAACCTAATTAAACATTAAATCCCTTTGAATAAATATCATCTCCCAACATGCAGATCTACTCAACCATGGCAATCGGTTGATAGATCATGATGTTGTATGGTGTAAAATGCAAAGAAAGAGATGAAAACAGAGTGTAGATCTGAAAATGCAATGAAATATATTATAGATCTGATAAAAACCAATGTAAAGTTTAAAGATCTGAAAATGAAAATGAAAATGACAGAGTAACTATGAAAAATCGTGTCGAGGGCTTCTGGGCCGCTCAGGAAATTATCCCTATTTATATGGAGTCTTCTAGGTCAAAAAATCGGAGTTAATGTGCGATTTGGAGAATATTTGTCATCGGGATCGATCGATCTCCTTCCTTTGATACGTGCCACCTCATAGATTCCTTTGACTGACCGATCTGCTTCAGGATCGATCGATCCCAGAGTGCCTCCAAAATCCAATGATAAGTAAAAACGTCCAAAGTTACTCCATTTTGCCCATTTTAGCTCCAATGAAGTGAAAACCTGAAAATACACTAAAACTGGCTAGAAGGACACAAAACGTAACTCTATACTCAATAAAACATGTAAAAACAATAGTAAAAACTAGTGAAAATAGAGATTCATCACACCCCCAGACTTGAATCCTTGCTTGTCCTCAAGTAAGCAACAAGACAATGAAACAAAGTTCAGAAGTGGAAGTTTGAAAATAGGGAACTTACGCTTAGCTTTAGAATCCACCATGTTGATCATGTAAACCAAAAAGAAACCTTGTGAAAGGTTAATTGAACTTTAACAGTACCATATGTACTTTACCATAACCATAGCAAACATTACCATACTCTAGCATCCAAGATCCAAGAGAACTTCTGAAATCTGTATTGTTGGCCCTTTAACATTCATTAAGTGTTGCGTGTAGTCTCACAAAGGGAATCTCAATCGCTAAGGGCTAGTAACAGGGGGCCATTTTAAGGGTGATGGTTTAGGCGTGATAAATGAATTCCGGTGCAAGCCAATACGCAAAATCACAGTGAGACAGAAACCAAAGATGGTGCACAACCTCTTGAACCTTGGAATCTAATAAGCTTCTATACAATGGTCCTAATAGAGTTTCTATTGGTGCTAAAATAAATAACAGAAACGAATAACTAACTAGATAAATAAAAAGTTTTATTCTAATTCCTTTCACACTTCTTTCCCTTATCTTTCTTTTTCGTTTTTTTTTTTTTGAAAAGAGAGTCTCGGGAAGAGATGCGATCGATCGATCTGACTAGAATCGGTCGATCCCAGAGCATTCTTTTTTCTAAGAAGGGGAAGTTGGAACCAGTCCTAACCATGTACATCAATCCATAAAAAATGCACCAATAGTCAACTCAAACTAATATAGATGAAGTACTCATACTAGAAAGCTTACTCGAATATCCTTGGAACATTTGGTTGTACCGGCTCCTATACTCCGTAGTTTTTGCACTTGGTTGCACATGCTCCTAAGCGAAAGAGGATTAGGTATGAATGAAAAAGGGTGTAAGGGTGTCGAACCAAGCTAAAAATGAGCTTGGCCATTCGGAGCTCCAATAAGAATGGGGTGAACTCCGGATGTATATGATCCTTTATGCGATATCGAGCCCCTAAGGTAGAAGATTAATCCAAATTAAAGGTACAAGTAGATAGAGCCAACGCCGGATCATTCAGATTTCCAAAGGATAGTTCTCTTTTGGTAAAATTGATACACTGATGGTGTTTCCAATCTTCCTGAACTAAGTCCAATAAATGTCAACATAAAAAGAAAATCAAGAAAATTGTAAAATTCCCATGTTTTCACTCAATAAAACGACTCAAGAAAAAAAATAAAAAAGTTTTATTTTTTGAAAAATTTTAAATTTTTTTTGACAAAGAAACATAAGAAAACACAGTGTTAGTAACATATGAAAGCAGACACCCCTTCCCCCAGACTTAAATCACTTCGTCCCACTATGATATAAAATCAAAGAAAAAGGGTGTTGCGAAACAACACTGGAGATAATGAATTGTGAACAAGCAAGCAAATCATAAACCGTGAAAGGAATTTTACGACCAAAAGGGAGCATTGGTCCGTTCATGAACCGGTTTTCAGCTTTTCTCGTCTCGGCTATCGATTGATATAGGAAGGATCGGGCGATCCCAGCTTACTGAAACTTCTAGAAATTTGCATCTTCTGCGTTTTTCACCTGTTTTCAGTCAGCTCAACACAAAAACATCATCATATCTTATTTTGAAAAATAATTAAATAAATAAATTAACTGAAGGAAAATAAAATAAAATAGTTTTATTAATTCAGAAGCACAAAGAAATTAAAAGAACATGTTGGGTTGCCTCCCAACCATCGCTTGTTTTTGCAAAGTCACTAGCTAGACTTAGTTTTATTTCAATTGGGTTCTGGGTTCATTGGAGGAATGGTATCTTCAGATTCCACATCCTTCACAATGGGTGTTTGAGCAAATACGAATTGATTCCATATCCTCAGGTTATGGGTTCATTGGAGGAAGCTTTTGACCTTGTCTCCAACTCGCAGTTTTATCCTCTTTTTGGGTATGCTGATAGAAGCACGGGCACTCACTAGGAATGTTCGTCCTAAATTTAGATCTGATCCATCACAGTTCATGTCTAGCACAAGGATGTCTATCAGAACATAACTTCCTCCCATAAAAATTGGTATGTTAACTAGGATCCCTACATGGCTTTGGAGTGGTCCATCAACCAGTTCAATTTTTGACTTGGTTGGTTCCATATGTTTTAGACCCAATAGCCTTGCAGTGCAGAGTGATATGACATTTATGCTAGCTCCAGTGTCTACCAAACAGTTCCTCAAAAGGGTTCTTCAAATTGTGATTGGTATATGAATTCACCTGGGTCATCCATCTTAGTGGGCAGTTTGTCCTCCCTCTTTCTGTTTAAGTGATCCTGGAGATAGTCAGTTTCTCCCTGAAGTGTAATCTTGCCGGCAAGGATGTTCCCAATTAAGTCTGCCATCAATGGTAACATAGATCTAATCTCCTTAAAGGGCAACCTTGCACCCCACATGGCAATTATCTCATCAACCTTATTCTCTGTTAGAGGGTCCATCTTCTTGCTTGGTGATGGGGTGTTTTTTCAGCCTTTCCCTGATTTCTAAACTTTTTTAGGGTTTTATCATCGAGAGGTTTTTGTAACTGCGTTCGCGGGGATCGATCGATCTCAACCTGGATCAGTCGATCCTCCCCAATTTTTAAATCATTATTAGGGAAGTGGGATCGATCGATCTCACCCTGTGGGTTGATCCTGATATTCTCGGATCGATCGATTTCAGCAGAATTTTGCTTTTTAATTTCTAAAATTCTCTCATTTGTGGAAACTCCCGGGATCTTGTTCACTGAGTGAACAACATCGATAGCATCAAATTGTTAATCATAAATGTTTGACCATTTATGGTAGGTTGTGTATCGACGGTCTCAACGTAAAGTTTCACAACGGTTTTTCTGAGACGGGTTTTAATCCTTCCTTTTGGCACATTTATGGATACTCCAGCTGTGGCTAAGAAAGGACGACTCAGGATAAGGTCCGAACCATTATCGTCCAAGTTCAAAACCATGAAATCAGCGTGTATGTAACACGAGCCTACCAAAATTAGGATATCAACTAGGGGTCCATGCGGCCTCCGGATTGTTCCATCAGCCATGGTGATTATCTTGGTGGTTTTCTGCATAGTTAGCAGTTCAAGTTTATGGGCAACAGAGAGTTGTAGCACGTTGATGCTTGCTCCCAAATAAACCAAGCTAATCTTAAAACACAAATCTCCAATGGTGCATGATAGAATGAATTTCCCCGGGTCTCCTAACTTTTTGGGAAGTATTTCGTGCATTTGCTTATTGCATTTTTCCCTTAGAAATTTGACGGAGTCTTCCATAGTGGATTCCCCAGTGAAATTTTTCTTTAGATGATCTTCCACTAAATGAATCATTGAGTAGACTGTTGGAAAAGGTAATATAGCACTCATCTCTATGGCTATCTTTTCACATTTCAACTTATCAAATTCATGGCAGGTTGATTTAGGGATTGGTGGTAATTTCTTTTCAGAGGGTGCTGAAGTTTTGGTAGTAGATTTAATAATTTGGTCGAAAGATTCTGGTCTTTCAACACAATAGATCGATCAATCTCACTGGGGATCGATCAATCTTGGTCAATCTCCATATCTCTGAGGTTAGCGTAGTAATGCTCTGCTTCTTCTATTTCATCATACATGGAGTGATCACTTCTGTTTTCTGACGTTTCAGGCCTTTCACAAATCTTCAGCTCTTTGTTGTAAAAGCTATCCTCTATGTCATCATTGAAGAAATTATCTTCTTCATCATCAGACAGATCGAAGATTGTCCGATCACCTCTAGCAGGATAGGCTTTTGGGACGGCACGTTTTCCGCTTCTGAGTTCAATGAAGTGTAGAAATTCATTGGGGTTGTTTTCAGGTTTTTCTGGGAAGGTTCTGGTTGGTGCCCTATTTTTCTCAGTAGTTTGAGCAACTTGGTTCTCCAACACTCTCACGTGAGTACCTAAAGCATCAAACTAAGGCATCAAACTTCCCATTGAGGTTCTCGTAAACTCTATCAACCTTAGCGTTGATATCCCCAGCAAATTACTTCTGTCCTTCCATGATTTGCCGAAACATGGAATCAATCCTATCCATGGAACCAACATTCCCAGGCTGAGAATTGAATCCCATTTTACCATAACCGGCATTTTTTTGGAAGTTCCCTTGATTTTTAGTACTCCAAGGTGGATAAAACTGATCTCCAGGGTTCTCAACATTAATGCTGCAGTAGGATAAGTTAGGATGGTTCCTAAAGTTTGGGTTGAAACCCCGGTTTTGGTAGTTTCCCTGTCCACTGAGAAGTTGATCTCCTCAATTTGTTCCTCCTCATCATTGAACTCTTCACTCTCCAAGATTATAACAGATATCTTTTGAGCTCTCATCAGAATGTCCACCTTAGAATTAAGCTCCTTGACAGGGGTCAAATATAACCCTAGAACTACTCTCTCAAATTAAGAGATCGATTGCAGCACTTAGGGGTCGAATCCACAAGGACTCTGAAAACTCACACAATAGACGGACAAATTTGAGTTAAGCTAGACCAATAAATAAGAAACTAAATAAAAAAATGCAGTAAACAAAATAGCAATTTAACGGGGATTAAATCAAGTGATTAAAACATCAGACTTAGGGACATCAATCAGGAAACCTCAGGAAAGTGAACTGGGCAGTTCGTAAATCAGGTCTAAATTGTTTGTGCGGTTCTTAAACTCGTAACACTAATATGATATCTCATGCAACTCTCGCTGCGACAACATCTATCCTCTAAACAGAAGAAAACCAAATCTCTTTGTGAAATATCAATAAATAGAGTCTCTATGATGTGCCGGTACGATATGTTTAAAAAATTCCTAAACCAACTCTCGCTGCGAAATGGCTGTTTGCTCATCTAAGATTTGGTCAGGGTATCAATAGCACTCTTGTGCCTACCAATGATCCTACGGTACCATTTTTAAGGTGATCAATCATAAGATTAGTGTGATAATCAAATCTAGATGAAGAACATAATAGATACCCTAACAAGACTATGCCCAATTCAACAATCCTTCATAAACCCTTTTGATACCCTAGATCTAATAAGGTGACTACTCAAACATAAAAGATGAAAAACACAAATCATTGTCTGAATAATACTCATAAAATCAGAAATAAGAAAACAAAGGGAGTTCAGAATTCTTCTCTCTACAAAGTTTGAGATATGAATCTTCTCTCAAATAATCTCCTTGAAACTTACAATGAACTTCTCAAAGCTTAGATAATGATAAAACTTAGTCTCCTGGACTTCTAAAACATAGTTTAACCTAAAAACACGATTAGGCATGAAGAATAAACTTTGGAAACTTCTGGGGCAAATTTGCAATTCTTGAAACTTGATAAAACTCGAAGGCGTCATAAATATCGTGGTTGTGTCGACGGACACAGGTAAGGCCTAATGGTGGACATGGACAGCAATATTCGTCTCCTTGTTGATTTGCTCACCTACAAGCCTCCAAATGCTCCAAAGTGCTCATCAGGGTCTGATAACACGTTTGTACCACCTTTTTATCATGCCTTAGAGTAGATTTCATCCACTGTTTATACCATTTCGTGAATTATGCTTCATATAGGATGTTTTATATTTCTGTGTAGGTATTGCATGCATTTTGCATATTTGGGGTCTTATCAGGTACTTATGGAGCATATGGAGCACACTTGGATTTTGGCTCATGAAGTTAAGATGTGCAGTCAAGCCCTATGGAGTCGAGTGAAGATTGCAGAGAAGACGGATGGCTCACTCAACCAGACCACTCGAATGAAGCACTCTCAGACAGGCATACTCGACCAGACCACTCGAGTGAAGCACTCTCAGACGGGCTCACTCGACCAGACCACTCGAGTGAAGCACTCTCAGACAGGCTCACTCGACCTGACCACTCGAGTGAAGCACTCTCAGACAGGCACTCTCGATCTCAGCATCACAGGCTCACTGGACTTCAGCACCACACCTACTCGAGAGACCACTCGACCACACTACTCGACTGCTGGGTCGAGTGGGCACTCTCCGATTTTTCTCCTCAAAACTCACAAAATGTAATAAGCGCTTGAGACTATGTTTAAAAGCGCCTCATTAAACATAATTAGGTAGAATCGAATAGCGCCGCTCTGGCTTAGTAATTTTTAGGTTTTCTCTCATTTTTGTCTCTCTTGTTCTTGCTGTCCTTGATAGTTTTTCATTTTCCAGCAACTTTGTAACTTTGATATCTTTTTATAAAATTAGTATTTGCATCCGATTTCTTCTCCAAACTTGCTCACTAGATCATAGGCTATCTCATATGAAAAGTTTAATCTTTTCTGGGTTTCGGACCCCAGCCATGATCACCTTGTGTGAGTAGTAAAGTTGGGATTTTTGGGGATGGATCAGGGTAGCTTCTCTCTGTTTTGTTATTGCTAGATAGTTTGATCATCACTCAGTTTCGACTCCCTCTTGGGTGAGTGATTTTAATGCTTGCTTTCCCCTGATCAAGGAGAACATGATCCTAGATGGTCTCATGAGCACGAACCATGCCTTGAGCCATTGGATAGACTTTTTCCAGGGTTTAGAGTACAATAGCGTGAGGGTGGATGCATCAGACATTGATTTATGTCACGACTCCACCTATTCACTTGTTATAAACTCTTTTCAATTTTAATAGGCTTATTGTTCATGCCTGATCTGACTCCTCACACTATGGTGACTGGGTTGGGTCTTGGGGCTCTCTACCACGAACCATGGATTGAGCTGGTTATGAAGTCTGTTTTTCTAGGGTAGTCCTGTGATGATATTGCTAGATGATAGCAGCAATGGAACAGAGTGTTTGCGATCCAATGATTTCCATCCCTAGAGTCCCTGTTTTTCCCATAGTGTACTGTAGTTTCTCTCTGTTTTTACTGTAGCACTCGACCTCACCACTCAATAAGTGTGGTCGAGTAGTCTTAAGTACTGTGATTTTTCCTGCTTAGTTCCATGATTTGATAAAGTGTGACAGACTTTAGTACCTCTAGTATCAATTAGGGTTTTTAGTAGATTTCTTATTTAGACTGCTAGTACCACACCCTTTTGATAATTACTTGAATAGCTAGTCTTATTTATCAACTAATTGATGTAGACCACTCTTGATTGGTTCGACATTGCTCTCAACTTTTCAACTCTTACTACTATACTACAATTGATAAACTTTGTATTTGGTCTCTCTAGGCTTAGGTTGATTGCATTGCTGTCTTTCTTTGCTTAGGGTAGGCAAAATCCAAGTTTCAATTTGGCGCCGTTGCCAGTTTTGAGTGTTTTTGTTTACACAGTTAGTTGTTTAAGGCTTACTAGATCAAGTCTGTTACTTTTGAGATCTGGGTACTGATTTGGTTTTGAAATTTTTTTATGTTTTGCATCAGGTGCTGTAGCACTCGACCCCCACATGACCTTACCACTCGAGTACTTACTCGAGTCACTATTCTCTGAATGCAAACACGTTCTCAAGGCAGCCAAAACCTAATCCAGTTACTTGATCACATACATCGCATCAACCAGCATACTCGTCAAGCTACACCTGCACCTGCTACCCCCATTCCTGCACAACCAGTTCCAGAAACACCTGCAGTCATGGCAGAACAAGTTCCTCAGCCTAGAGTGATTGGAGCAGGAGACGCTCCAAACATTCACTCTCAGAGGCAGGGAATTGTCGTCCCTCCAGTCAACAACAATAACTTCAAGATCAAGACGGGTTTGATCTCCATGGTCCAGAACCACAAATTCCATGGCCTTCCTATGGAAAACCCGCTTGCTCATTTGGACCAGTTTGATAGACTGTGCGAGCTCACCAAGATCAATGACATCTCAGAAGACAGCTTTAAGCTACGCCTCTTTCCATTTTCTCTTGGTGATAAGGCTTCCCACTAGGAACGAGCACTGCCTCAGGGTTCTATAACCACCTGGGATGACTGTAAGAAGGCTTTCCTGTGAAATTTTTCTCTATGTCAAGGACTGCCAAGTTCAAGAACGAGATCTCCAGCTTCACTCAGCGGACAAATGAGAGTTTCTCTGAAGCATGGGAGAGGTTTAAGGAGTACACAACATAGTGTCCTCATCACGGTTTCACCAAGGAGTCTTTGCTCACTACACTCTACAGAGGGGTAAGCCCGAAGATCAGAATGCTATTGGATACAGCTAGTAATGGAAATTTCCTCAATAGAGACGTTGTCACTGGCTAGGAGCTAGTGGAGAACCTTGGAGTCTCCGATGAAAATTACAGTGACGACTTCGACAGATCAGTAAGAGGACCATCTTCGTCTTCTGATAAGACCAAGCAGGAGCTCCAGTCTCTTAGTGAGAAACTTGACAAGCTCATCCTGGCTCAGCAGAAATCTGTGAACTTTGTTGGTGAAGTTTCTGCTCCTCAGGCTCAGGAAGGTGAAGATGATCAAGTTGAAGAGATCATGTATATACAGAATCAAGCTGGCTTCAACAGAGGGTACATCAACTATAGGAACAATCCTAATCTCTCCTATAGGAATCCCAACGTAGCCAACCCTCAGGATCAAGTCTACCCTACTCAGCACCCAGGCCAAAATAAGCCTTTTGTGCCACAAGCTCCAGCCAATCGACCTGGATTTGCTCCAAGACCACCTCAGCCAGCTGATGGTGACCTTAAGCCTCTTCTACTCCAACTTCTTGAAGGCCAGAATACTGCTACCCAAGAGACGTCCTAGAGGTTCACTGAACTCAGAACCCACATCGATTGCTCTTATGATGATTTGAAGCATAAGATTGAGGTTCTCAACAGCAAACTGAAGTTTGTTGAGTCCATTGCTGCATTAGCCTCTACTAAGACCACATACCAACTTCCTGGCAAAGCTGTACAGAACCCTAAGGAACCTGCAACTCTCTATGCAGTGAGCACAGCACAAGCTCTCCATCTTCTTCCTTTCAAGAAGAGATTCTCCAACATCACTGGGGACAGAGATACTCAAGTTTGGGGGGGGGGGGGGGGGGCAACCTTTTCATCTGCTGCTGAAATTTGCCTGAGCACTGTAGCACTCGACCACACCACTCGAGTGAGTGGTCGAGTAGGCACTCCCGAGACAGCAAAGGAGAAGCGCATACTGGATCTGCATACGATGATGACAAGTCCTTTCCCAGAACGATTCAAGGCTGAGATTGAGAAGGAGTATGCTATTATGCTTGAAGAGGAGCTATTAGAGCTTGAAGCTAAAATAACTTGGGATGAAGTTGTGAAGTCACTTGGACCTTTTGACAGTGGTTTGAGAAAAAGAGCCTTGAAGAAAATTCAAGATAAGAGAGCAGCAGCTGCTAAGGCCTATGAGTGTAAGATGATCACACAGCAGAAAGTAGTAGTACAAAAGAAGCTGACGGATCCTGGATCTTTCACAATACCCTGCAGCATCAGAAACTATCATCTACCCATGATGCCATTGTCTGTGGCAGGAAAGCTAGGCTATCACAAATTTCTTCCATGCACCATGTCTCTAGTCCTAGCTGACAAAACCATCAGATTTTCCCATGGCTTGCTAGAGAATGTCCCAGTGAGAGTAGGAAACAAGGAGATCCCTACTGACTTCATAGTGATGAAGATGGAAAAAGAGCCAATGGATCTCCTCATACTAGGTAGACCATTCTTGGCATCCTCTAGAGCTGCTATAGACACCAAAAGTGGTGAAATAGTTCTTTGAACCGGTAATGACTTGGTGATGCGTTTTGACACCTTTTCCGGCTTGAAGAACCCAGATTTTGAGAGACAGCTTTTCTACATGGAAGAAGCTGAGCGCTATGAAAAGACAAACATGGAAAAGTTTGAACTGTACTCTCAGACACCATCCAGACCTCCAGGGTTCACAGTCACCATCGGTAGTCACTCTGATGGAGCAGTGCAGAAGTGTGATGTGTTTGTAGCAGAAGGCGACTCTGATGAAGACAGCACAGGGCACACTCGACCAATCCACTCGAGTGCTAGGTCCAGTGACCACTCGAGTCATCACCAGAGAGCACAGCCGACCCCTACGAAACCATCTGGTTTGATTTGGTACTCGGACAAGGAATATTTTTGTACAGGGAAGAGCAACTCAACATACCCACTCACAATACCAGCATCAGACCAGAGCACAATCCTTGCTCTACAAGGTGTTGTTGTTGAATTGGCAGAAAAGGTGGACAGGTTTGAAAGGAAGTTCTGAAGCTCAAAGAGGCTCAACAAGCTCCAGAATCTTTCAAGCTCAAGGAAGCTCAACAAACCCCACCGGAGATGGGAAGAAGGAGGCCCAAGTCACCAGGAATGAGTGATAGCTTCTATCACGCTATTCATGGCATCAACCTTCATAGTACAGAAGCCGAGTCCAGAAGGGTCAACACAGTCTCTCAAAGACCATAAGGGTTTCGAGAGTCCAGAGGGGTCAACACAGTCTCTCAAAGACCTTCCACCTGCCTAAAAAGAGTGAGAGTCAAGCTAAGTGACTTTAAACAAGCTCACTTGGGAGGAAATCCCATGTTTATCATTGTATATACTAGCTTCGATTTTCCTTATGCCTTTTTGAATTTTGTTATTTTTAATGTGTTTTCTTAGTGTTGTGAGTTTCAGGAGAGGATAGGAGCTGAGTATGAGTCGAAATGGAGTTCCAAAAGTGTCAGCCAAAATTTTGAAAAGTCACTCGACCACACCACTCGACCCCCAGGTCGAGTAGCCAGGTTTTGTCTGAAATCTCAACTTTTAATCTAGGCCGTTCATTTGAAATCACTCTATCATTCAATTCCCACGCGACCCACCATCTTCTTCTTCCCCATTTTCGCGATTTACATCTCTCTAGAAAGGGAAAAACTCTCTACCTTCTCTCTAAATTTTTTCACTCAAATCATTAAAGTTTTCAACCAAATTTCAATCATGTCTCACTACTCTAGCAATTCCGAGATTCACTTGTAAGTTTTTAAACCCTTTGAACCCGTTTTTGCGAAAATCCAGGTTCAAAAATTTTTGAAAATTTTTGAAATTTTTTTTTTGCTTGCATGTAGTTAAAATCGGTTGATTTGAGTAGGGTAAGGAATCGGAATGAGTATGCAATGAATTTCTATCGTTGAAATTGCTTGAAATCGAAATTTTGTTCTTAATTGTGCACTTGAAAATTTTTCAAAAATTTTTTGTAGCCTTAAGACGAATTTCGGGGTAGCTATTTATCGTTTGATAATTGGAGAACCCACATTGATCATCATTGTTGAAATTCAACAAGTTTTAGAATTTTTTGAAATCATGCATATATAAAAAAATTGCTTTGAAACTTGATGATTTTGGGAAAATTTTGAGCATAAGTTGTTTAGATCCTTGCTAGGCTTGAAATTGGATGCATATGATTGTTAGTTTAGTTACTCAATCAAAGCACTCGAGTGGGTCAACTTGGGCAAAATTTTATGTGTGCCCACTCGACCACACTACTCGAGTGGCTGGGTCGAGTGGTCCAAATTGTTTTCTAAATTATTGATTTGTGAATTCGTTTCAGGAGCACTGGCACTACAAGGACAAGAGCAATAAGAAGCGAAACCGCAGGACGAGCCACTCGACCATCTGGGTCAAGGCAAGACAAGTCTATGGGAAAGAGGGTTCAAGAAGAAGAATCAGTGAGAAGGAACTGTGAGGAAGATGGTTTCGAGAGCTCAGAGGACATCCATGCTGAAATCTCTGAGGAATCTAAGCTCATCTCCATCCTAGAGAGGGTGAACTTCCTTGGGACTAGGTACCTAGATCGCCCTACCATGCAAGCTTTGGGAATTTGCAGAGAGGTGGGGAAGCTCTACGAGTCTGCTGTCATAGTGGGACTCACCCACAGCCCTAGGAATGGTTTCAATACTGAGACTTGCAATTTCTTGGCAACAGTGGATCTCCACCTCTATGAGACAAGAGGCATGGCCGGTACAGCACAGATGGGGGATGTGAGTTTCAGAGTCAGAGGGATAGACTATCAGCTGCCCCTGAGTGTGGTCGACATCTTGTTTGATTTCCGCAGAGGAACATGGCAAGCTTAGGACTTTGATAAGAAAGAGCTGAATGAGTTGTGGTTAGTGCTTGGAGGAAGGGAGCACTATCAGTCTGCTAGAGCGAAGAGCAGTGAGATCAGGGACCCTGCAGTGAGATACCTCCACAGGACTCTCGCAAACACGATGTTTGCAAAGAAGGCCACAGGGCCAGTGAATGAAAGTGAGTTGAAGATGCTGGACAAGGCTCTTTGCGACTACATCTTCTACTCATCATAGGAGAACCGGGCCAATGGGATTCAGATGCGAGGAGATAGAGCCTACACAGGGAACTCCATCGTTTTGGTGAGACACCTCATGAGCTACAGAGCTACTGCTGTCAAGAATGACAAGATGCTGAACAAGGCAAAGTTCACAATGGGAGGGATTGTTACCCCATTTTTAGAGGCTGCTGGAGTCAAGCTCATATTAGCGCCCACACCATACACTCTGATGGACTTGGATCACATGAAGGACACTCAGACTATTGGTGCAAAGGTTGGGGAGAAGTACATCTACAACTTCTCACACCCCAGGAGCAGCAAGGCGAAGATTTTGCTACCTTATTGAGGTCTAGCCAAAACCTATGCAGAGGACGGAGACTGTAGTGTCCCCTTTGTACCACCAGTCAGAGATCTCTACTTCTCTGATGAAGGAGTTAGATTCCAAGAAGATAATACACTTCAAGACTTCATGGGGAGTGTGCAATCTCCAGAGAGGTTTTATTTTGAATAAGCCTTTGGAGAGGATATTCAAAAAAAAAAAAAAAATATGAGTCTAGTAATGGATTTGGAAGAAAAAGATAAAAGTTGGCTCAGTAAAAGAAACAGAAAAAAATCGCATAGTAGCCACTCGACCAGACCACTCGAGTGAGTGGTCGAGTCATAGCTTAGTGAAAGAAAAAAAAATCCCAAATCCGCTAGAAGTAAAAAGTAAAGTATCATCTCCTTAGAACAAAACAAAAAATCAGTCCTTGAGTCAAAAAAATTAAAAAGAAAAGCTTTTAAGCATAAGTGTAGAACTAGGATGAAGTTTCTGGGATTTTAGAGTTAGGGGAGTCATTTGGTTCTTCATGGGTAGATGATAGTTTGCTCCTGTATGCACCAGTTGGCTCCACCTTTAGCATTCTCTTATAATTCAATCCATTTCATTGAGAGATCCTGATACATGCGCTTAAAACCAGAGGAAAAAGAGATCATTTTTATCTCTTAAAACTTGTCCCTCAACCAAATGAGTTACAGTTATTCCATATCATGATTCACCACTTCGTGCTTAATCAATGTTAAAGGGATAGTTTGCTTTGAATGTTTGCTTGTAGGTGAGTGTTAGTGTTGAATTTGATGTGATGAGTATGGCTAAAGCTTTTCAGTAGAACTTCTGTGAATTGCATTCTAGAACTAATAAATGTGACATTGACATTAGAGGTTTGTTTAGTTTGCTTAGGTTCTGAGTCCCCACTTTTTCACACTACTCCTTTCATCTTATCCTTTCTATTTGCTTGAGGGCAAGCAAAGGATAAGTTTGGGGGAGTTGATAACACCACTTTTATACACGTTTGTACCACCTTTTTATCATGCCTTAGAGTAGATTTCATCCACTGTTTATACCATTTCATGCATTTATGCTTCATATAGGATGTTTCATATTTCTGTATAGGCATTGCATGCATTTTGAATATTTGGGGTCTTATCAGGTACTTATAGAGCATATATGGAGTATACTTGGATTTTGGCTCATGAAATGAAGATGTGCAGTCGAGCCCTATGGAGTCGAGTGAAGATTGCAGAGAAGACGGATCGCTCACTTGACCAGACCACTCGAGTGAAGCACTCTCGGACGGGCTCACTCGACTAGACCACTTGAGTGAAGCACTCTCAGACAGGCACTCTCGACCTCAGCATCACAGGCTCACTTGGACTTCAGCACCACACCTACTCGAGAGACCACTCGACCACACTACTCGACTACTGGGTCGAGTGGGCACTCTCCGAATTTTTCTCCTCAAAACTCACAAAATGTAATAAGCGCTTGAGACTATGTTTAAAAGCGCCTCATTAAACCTAATTAGGTAGAATCGAATAGCGCCGCTCTGGCTTAGTAATTTTTAGGTTTTCTCTCATTTTTCTCTCTCTTGTTCTTGTTGTTCTTGATAGTTTTTCATTTTCCAGCAACTTTGTAACTTTGATATCTTTTTAGAAAATTAGTATTTGCATCCGATTTCTTCTCAAACCTTGCTCACTAGATCATAGGCTATCTCATATGACAAGTTTAATATTTTCTGGGTTTCAGACCCCAGCCATGATCACCTTGTGTGAGTAGTAAAGTTAGGATTTTTGGGGATGGATTAGGGTAGCTTCTCTCTGTTTTGTTATTGCTTAGATAGTTTTATCATCACGCAGTTTTGACTCCCTCTTGGGTGAGTATTTTAATGCTTTCTCTCTCCTGATCAAGGAGAACATGATCTTAGATGGTCTCATGAGCACGAACCATGCCTTGCGCCATTGGATAGACTTTTTCCGGGTTTTAGAGTACAATAGCGTGAGGGTGGATGCATCAGACATTGATTAATGTCACGACTCCACCTATTCACTTGTTATGAACTCTTTTCGATTTTAATAGGCTGATTCTTCATGCCTGATCCGACTCGTCACATTATGGTGACTGGGTTGGGTCTTGGGGCTCTCTACCACGAACCATGGATTGAGCTGGTTATGAAGTCTGTTGTCTAGGGTAGTCATGTGATGAAATTGCTAGATGATAGCTGCAATGGAACAGAGGGTTTGCGATCCAGTGATTAACATCCCTAGCGTCCCTGTTTTTCCCATAGTTCACAGCTTACTTAGTAATCGTGGACTGTAGTTTCTCTATGTTTTTACTGTTGCACTCGACCTCACCACTCGATCTGTATGGTCGAGTAGTCTTAAGTACTGTGATTTTTCCTGCTTAGTTCCGTGATGTGCTAAAGTGTTACAGACTTTGGTACCTCTAGTATCAATTCGGACTGCTAGTACTGCTAGTAGATTTCTTATTTGGACTGCTAGTACCACACCCTTTTGATAATTACTTGAAAAGCTAGCCTTATTTATCAACTAATTGCTGTAGACCACTCTTGATTGGTTCGACATTTTTCTCAACTTCTCAACTCTTACCACTATAGTACAATTGATAAACTTTGTATTTGGTCTCTCTAGGCTTAGGTTGATTGCATTGCTGTCTTTCTTTGCTTAGGGTAGGCAAAATCCAAGTTTCAGGGTCCAATCCGTGTTTGCACCTAATAAGACTCAATATATATACAAAAGACTCTAAAACCAATACATATATCATGTCACAAAACCATAAAATCCAGAATATATCAACTCCCCCAGACATAGATTATGCTTGCCCTCAAGCAAATAGAAAACCAAACCAAGGAAGAAGTTTGAAAAACACGGAACTCACCTACTCTTTAGCAAAATTGTGCTTACCAGTCTTCATGTAATCCACATGGTACAAGAACTACTCAGAGACTAATTCACCATAGTCACTTGCAGTTTTCTTAATTCCCACCATAACTTAACAACATATCACTTTAGTAAGCCAATCATCGCTGGGTCTCACTTTCGATTTCAATGCCCAAAAGCCTTTTAGACTTTTAGACTTTGTCATCATCATATACCATAACAAGACAAACCTCTCACCAATAAAGATGTTTTTGTCTCCCCACACTTGAATCTTTTGTTATTATGAACTTATCTTCTTTTTCTTTTGTCTATGAAGGTAGGCTATAGAAGTGAATAGTGGTCCCAGGATCTCTCCTACCCTCACAGCAACCCTACTTTCATCATCTCGTTAAGAAGCATTAATATGGGGGTAAAGATTTTGCTGACCCGCTTCTACTACAGAGAATCACTTAGTCATTCATAGACTATGCCTAAAGGCATTTATTATTATGATCTGTTTCTCTTTTTCTATCTTTCTTTTGTGAGACTAGACATCATAACTTAATTTGGTTTTAGCAGATCAGGTGTGAATGAAAAATCAAGCTCTCAAACACCAATTTCGTCCATGAGGTAAAAGGAACTGGTAGAAATTACCTCAGGCTATAGCAGGCATCTGTTGTAAATATAGGAGTCTCAAGTTAACTGGTCAGACTTGGGGTTTTTCCATTAGTGAATCTGAATAAGCTCTGCAACAATGGTCACAAGAAGACATAGCAAACAACAACAGACCAAGAGATAGCTCATAGTTCCTGGACAAGTTTTGACTTAATAAAACAAAGGTTTTGAAAAACAAAAATTTGGGACTGACTCTCAAAAGAATAAACATAGTTCGCAACTACCTCCCCCAGACTTAAACTACACTGTCCCCAGTGTAAATAATCCTAAGGAAAGTGATAAAAATAAATAAATTGAATAGACATTAAACTGTTATGTTATGAAAAACGTGACCTGATATGGTGTGTGCATGTCGACCGACACACACCCAGCAAGGCGATTGACATGCACAGGTATATGACGTTCCGAAATTCTGACACCATTCAGCTGATCATTCAACTTGTTTTCTGACATTTAGATCCTGATTAAGAGTAAAACATGTCAAATAACAAGTAAATATATAACATAAAAGAGTTCAACAATACTCAATAGAAGTTAAAAACAAAATACTAAAACAAAAACAGTAGCAAAAAGCAAAAATAACAATGTCTCAAAGGAATAAGAAAAACTAGGAACCGAATATCTG
Organism: Cardamine flexuosa; assembly: GCA_963555745.1. NCBI lineage: Eukaryota > Viridiplantae > Streptophyta > Magnoliopsida > Brassicales > Brassicaceae > Cardamine > Cardamine flexuosa. The sequence goes on from OY743219.1 coordinate 15,959,670, forward strand.
AAAAGTGACTAAACAAAGTCACCATCAGAACACTGAGAAGTCTGAGGATCAATGAGAGGTTTCTGGGGTCGCTGATGTGGGGAAGACAGTCTAGCACAAGCAACACTAGAAGCAACAAGCTGCCACATACTCCTCATGGTACTCACCATGTACCTCCTAAACGCAGGACCATCATCCTCATAACCTTCTGGAGGCTCTGGAAAAATGAAATCCGGGATAGAAGTATTCTGAGATGGTGGCACAGTATCATCCTCCGTAGATGAAGGCGCAGCACTAGATGAAGCTCCACATTGAAGCTTACGGCTTGAACTCTCATCAGAAGCGACTCATCTGGTGTGATGAACCACTTGGTGTGATCCTTCTTGATCCAAAAATCCATGTTGGACAGTGATATATCATGGATTTTATGGTTTGATGACATGATATATGTATTGGTTTTGGAGTCTTTTCTATATATATTGAGTTTTATTAGGTACAAACACCTATTGGACCCTTATGAGTACTTTGGATGCATTTGGAGGCTTGTAGCTGAGCAAATCAACAAGGAGACGAATATTTCTGTCCACGATGATCGACACGCGTTATCTGTGTCGGTCGACACAACCTAGACGTGAATGACGCCTTCGAGTTTTATCAAGTTTCAAGAATTGTAACTTTGCCCCAGAAGTTTCCAGAGTTTATAATTCATGTGTAATCGTGTTTTTAGGTTAAACTATGTTTTAGAAGTCTGAGAGACTAAGTTTTGTTATTTTCTAAGTTTTTGAGAAGTTCTATTGTAAGTTTCAAAGAGATTATTGGAGAGAAGATTCAGAGCTCAAACTTTGTAGAGAGAAGAATTCTGAACTCCCTTTGTTTTCTTATTTTCTATTTTATGAGCATTATTCAGACAATGATTTGTATTTCATCTTCAATGTCTGAGTAGTCACCTTGTTAGATCTAGGGTTTCAAAAGGGTTAAAGAAGAAAACTTGAGTTGGGCATAGTCTTGTTAAGTTATCTATTATGTTCTTCATCTAGATTTAATAATTACACTAGTCTTACGATTGATCACCTTAATATAGATACCACATGATTATTGGTAGGCGTGAGAGTGCTATTGATACCCTGACCCAATCTTTAATGAGCAAACAGCCTTTTCGCAGTGAGAGTTGGTTTAGGAATTTTGTAAACATATCGTACCCGCTAATCATAGAGACACTATTTATTGGTATTTTGCAAAGAGATTTGGTTTGCTTCTTTTTAGAGGATAGATGTCGTCGCAGCGAGAGTTGGATGAGATATCACATTAGTGTTACGAGTTTAAGAATCGCACAAAGACTTTAGACTTTATTTACGAACTGCTCAGTTCACTTTCCTGAGTTTTCCTTATTGATGTCCCTAAGTCTAGCGCTTTTAATCACTTGAATCAACCATGTTTAATTGCTATTTCGTTTTCTGCATTGTTTTATTTAATTTCTATTTAATTAATCTAGCTTAATTCGAATATGTCAACCTATTGTGTGAGTTTTCAGAGTCCTTGTGGATTCGACCCCTAAGTGCTGCAACTGACCTCTTAATTTGAGAGAGTAGCTTCTAGGGTTATATTTGACACCTATCAAACTTTGGCGCCGTTGCCGGGGAATCTAAATTCACCATTAGATTTCATTTAAAGTTTAGTCTAGATTTTTCTTTTATTTTGTTACTGAGGAGCAGAAACTTAAGGTGCATGAAACTTAAGAGCAGAAAGGACAAAAAAACTAGTTGGGAATGAGGAGATTGAGAAGTTGGAGAGAGCTAATCGCAAAGCACTCAGGAAATCAGAGTTGGTACTGAGGAGATTGATAATGTTGGTGTCGGTCGACGTGATGGAGACGGAAACGGTCCGGATAACTTCGACGCTAGGATTGAGAATGTGGGAAGAACACTTGCTGATTTCAACAGACCCAATGAGGTTTACTCCAACGGGTCTGCTATATGTCCTCCTACTTTTCAGAGGAATGAATTTGAGTTGAAACCCCAGTACTACAATCTTGTGGGGCAACAACACACTTTCCATGCTCATCCTGCGGAACATCCAATGGACCACAAAGAGAAGTTTGAAGACTTGGCTTCAAGTATTAAAGCTAATGGAGTGTCTGAAGACTATCTATTCTGCAAGCTCTTCCCATACTCTCTTGCTGGGGAAGCAGCTCAATGGTTGAAACAGTTGGAACCGGATTCCTTAACTAGTTGGAGGGATATCAAGACAGCTTTCTTGAATAATTTCTATGATGATGCTAAGACAGAGGACTTGAGGGATTTGATTATTCAGTTTACTCAAGGACCTGCAGAGACACTGAAGGCTGCGTGGTTGAGATTCAAGGGGTACCAACGAGATTGTTCACACCACAACATTGATGAAGTCCAGCTCATTAGGACTTTCTTTTGCGGAATGGACTGGAGGTATCAGGTTGCTTTGGACGCTGCTAGTGATGGTAACTTCAAGACCAGGAAACCAGAGGCTGCTATCAAGTTGATTGAGAACTTGACATCTAGTAGTAGTACTAAGAATGCTGATTGAAGATAACTGCTGGTTTCAACAACAATCATATGGTGGAATTCAAGACAAAGCTTGATACTGAGCACAACCTTCTAGTGAACAAGAAGTCAGTTCACTTTGCTCTAGAGGTTGAGGTTTTTGAAGCTGAAGAAGAAGCTACAGAAGAGGATGTGAATTATGTGAATGGTTCCGGTTTTAATGGCCAAAGGTTTGGCAATTCTCAAGGCAACTTTAGAGGTTACAACAGCCAGAGGAACAACTACGAGAACAGCCATAATTCTTTTGGATTTACGCCCAGGCCTATGACTCAGGAAGCTCAGAGAAACAACAATGGTTTCACTAGGGACTTTGGAAGTTCCACTTATCAGAATTTGCCGCCTAAGAATGCGGATTCTGAGTTGAAGGACATGCTTGACCAGATACTTGAAGGACAGCAGAAGATGACTGTGGACTTCAATGGTAAGATAGATGCTCTGTATGCAAATCTTAATGGGAAGTATGAGACTTTGAACAACCACATCAAGAGTTTGGACACTCAGTTTACACAATCTACTGTGAACACTAAACGCCCTGATGGCGTCTTACCTGGAAGTACTGATACTAATCCTAGGTACTCTTGTGCTGCTGTTATGTCTTGGGGAGATATGTTCAAGAGAGAGGTCAAATAAGTAGTTCTGGAGACATATGAAGCTAAGGAAAAAGTTGAGACTCTCATCTCGGAGCTCATGTCGATCGACACCACCTAGCAATGTCGGTCGACACCACCCAACTCATCAGAGGATTGGATGCAAGTCACGGCTAAGGACGGTCCTGACTCCACTGAAATTGATCGACAGGCACATAGCCGTGTCGGTCGACATGCTCAGTCCCATGACGGAATTTATCTCTGAAAATTCCCTAAGTTGGAAGATCCTGGAACTTTTATTGCTGGACTTAACTTCACTCATTCACTCTGTGATTCTGGAGCTAGTATCAATGTCATGTTTAATGATGTTGCAATAAGATTGGGAATCAATGATATTAAGAAGTCTTCAATAGAGATTACATTGGTTGATTCTTCTCTGAAGAAATCCATGGGTTTTATTGAGGATCTGAGAGTTCAAGTTGAAGACTGTCTGCTTCCCTGTGACTTCCATGTTGTTGAGATGGATATCGGTTCTGATATGCCACTGATTTTGGGTAGACCTTTCCTTGCTACTCCTGGAGCTATGCTTCATTTGCTGAGTAGCAGGATTTCTCTAAAGAATGTTTATCCTGATGTGTTTTATCCTGTTAATCCGGACGGATATGTTATGTGGAGTCCCCATGTTGTTGTTGAAGAAGTGACTGCAAAGCCCCTTATGACTTTGACTCCTATGAGGCAAGTTGATGATACTATCGAGTATAAGTTGCAGTATGGAAGTGGTTCAAGGTCATTTGCCAAGATTAAGGCTATCATCACTTCCGAGTTTAAGGCTAAAGGAAAAGCCACGATGGATGAGATGATGAATAGGGTTCTGAAACCCGAGATGCTTGACCTAAGTGAGGATGATCTCAGCTCCAAGACTTCATCTTTACCACCTTCGAATTCATCCGAAGAATCTCCATCCATCTGACTTCTGACAAAGTCAAGCTAATGACTGGAAATAAGCGCTTAGTGAGAGGCAACCCACTGGTGAGTCTATAATTAAATTTTCAGTGTCTTTTTAACTAATTTTTCTTTGTTTTTGTTTTGTCTCAGGAATTGGACGTGCTTTATGACAAATTTGGAAAGATTGCATGGATTGGAGAAGCTTTACATAATTTTTCGACCAAGGAACACAAGGTTTGTGTCCATGTTGATTGACACGAACACCTTGTGTCGGTCGACACGGACCCAAGGTTAGTATAAATACATAATTTCCTTGTTCTTCTCCACTTTCATTTTCTCCCAATTTTTGCAAAACCGCTTACATCACCCAAATTCGCGTTTTTGCTATTTCTCACCAAATCGATCGATTTTTGTCCCTAAACTCAAGAGAATTTGATTTTATTTATTCCTATATCCTCCATTCTATCAAAATCCAAGGTATGTTCTTCAAATTTCATCTTTTAAATCCGAAAATTTCAAGGTCTAGATTTTCACTTTTTCAATCCGAATTTGGTCTTAAAGCTTGCTAATCTTGTTAGATTAGGATGAATTTAGAAAGATTAAGTGTTATTTGTCGCTAAATTAGGTTGATTTAATAGAAAATTCATGAATTTCTTTGAATGAAAACTTGAACCAATTTGACATGAAATTCAGAATTTTGAGATGTTTAGGATGATAGATAGTTATAGGTTTGACAATGTTGATGTTATCCGGAGTTGGTCCGGTAGTTCATGGCCACTTTGCAGCTCTACTACACCTCACCTGAGGGGTTAGCTCAGATGATTCGGGGAGTTTGGTACATGATCACTTTTCCCGACCACGACTGGGTCTACTTTGGCCCTCAACAGGTCGATTGATTTTCAGACATACTGGGGTAAGTTCGCGGATCGGGTTTACAGCCCTAACGGGTCTATGTACTCTGACATCCGGCCTCCGGTTCTTTGTTACGTTGTTGGAGCCATCTTGAACATGCTGCTATGTAAGATGGAGGCCAACAAGATGAGGCAGAGTGAGTTGATTCTGATGTGTTACGCGATTCAGAGGGTTTTCACTGAGGACTGGACCAAGCTAGATCCCGATGTGAAGCTTGGCATGATCTTTGCGCATCATTTGGTCCACTTGAAGGTCCGCCATTCACGGGTTCGAGGGACAAGTCAGAGTCTGTGGGTAGCTTAGCTTGTTGACTCCCATCTTCCGTTTCTGTGGCATCAGCACCGATGGAGTCAACGTGCTCACTGATAGATCCGTCATGGATGTGGGGTTCTTGAGGCACGCCAAGTGGATTAGGACGGATTGGGTTTGGTGCTACCGCAGTAAGGGAGTAGACTATATGATCCCACTTCCGCAGACGGAACTCACGGGCATCATGGGCAGTCAGGCCCGCCTCTTTTTCCAGCCGCCTCACACACTACGCACCCGTGCTCCTCAGGCCCGCTGTCGCAAAGGTGCCTCTTCACAGTCTGTTCCTACAGCTTCCGAGGATGACCCGATTCCCGACTCTACTGCACTTCAGTACGGACTTCCCGCTACACCTCCCATTCCGATAGAGACTGCTGTGTTCCAGAGGTATGTCGCAGATAGCTTCCAAAGTGTCTGGAACGCGATTACTTCACTCTCTTGCTGCAGATGTGTACGTCGGACCAAAGCAGCTCCTACTCAGCCGCGGCCTATCCCGATTCCCACTCCTACTCCGTCTTCAGATCATATTTATTTTCTAACTTATATTGAGATACTGTTGAACTTATTTCTGTTATCTATCAGCTTCTTATTGACATGTTTTCCTCTTAGTCAGGATCTAAATGTCAGAAAACGGGTTGAATGATCAGATAGAATGGTGTCGGATTTTCAGAACAACACATCCCTACTCATGTTGATCGACACGCAGGGTGTGTGTTGGTCGACATGAACACACCATCTCAGGTCACGTTTTTCAAAACATAACATTTTAATTTCTATTCAATTTTATTTATTTTGATCACTTTCCTTAGGCTTATTTACACTGGGGACAGTGTAGTTTAAGTCTGGGGGAGGTAGTTGCTAACATTGTTTATTCTTTTGAGAGCCAGTCAAATTTTTTTGTTTTTCAAAACCTTTGTTTTATTGAGTCAAAACTTGTCCAGGAACTATGAGCTATCTCTTGGTTTATTGTTATTTGCTATGTCTTTTGGTGACCATTGTTGTCGAGATAATTCAGATTCAACTAATGGAAAAATCCCAAGTCTGACCGGTTAACTTGAGAGCCCCATAATTACAACAGATGCCCGCTATAGCCTGGGCTAATTTCTGTCAGTTCCTTTTACCTCATGGATGAAATTGGTGTTTGAGAGCTTGACTTTTCATTCGTACATGACCTGATAAAACCAAAGTAAGTTATGATGTCTAGTCTCCCCAAAAAGTTGTTACTAATAATAAAAGCCTTTAGGTATAATCTATGAATGACCAAGTGATTCTCTGAAGTAGAAGCGGGTAAGAGAAATCTATGCCCCCATATTTCTACATCTTAAAGAGATGATGAAAGTAGGGTTGCTGTGAGGGTATGATAGATCCCGTGACCCAGTATTCACTTCTAATAGCCTACCTTCATAGACAAAATAAATTTTTTTATAAAAGATCCAAAATAACCAAGGATTTAAGTCCGGGGGAGACAAAAACATCATTATTCTTGTGAGGTTTGTCTTGTTATGGTATAGGATGACAGCTAACTCTATAAGGCTCTTGAACACTGAATTTGAAAGTGAGACCCAGCGATTAAATGACTTACTAAAGGGATATGTTGTTAAGTTGTGGTAGGTATTATTAAGACTGCGAGTGACTACAGTGAATAAACATGGTGGTTAGTCTCTGAATAGTTCTTGTACCATGTGGATTACATGATTACTAGTAAGCAAAATGTTCTAAAGAGTAGGTGAGTTCTGCGATTTTCAAACTACTTTCTTGGTTTGGTTTTTGGTTTTGCTTGAGGGCAAGCAAAAGCTAAGTCAGGGAGAGTCGATATATTATGGATTTTATGGTTTTATGACATGATATATGTATTATTTTTGAAGTGTTTTCTATATATATTGAGTACATTGGACCCTGATGAGTACATTGGATGCATTTGGAGGCTTGTAGCTGAGTAAATCAACAAGGAGACGAATATTTCTGTCCACGTCGATCGACACGCCTTATCCGTGTCGGTCGACACAACCTAGAAGTGAATAATGCGTTCAAGTTTTATCAAGTTTCAAGAATTACAACATTGCCCCAGAAGTTTCCAGAGTTTATACTTCATGTCTAATCGTATTTTTAGGTTAAACTATGTTTTAGAAGTCCGAGAGACTAAGTTTTGTCATTCTCTAAGTTTTTGAGAAGTTATAAGTTCATTGTAAGTTTCAAGGGGAGAGAAAATTCAGAGCTCAAACTTTGTAGAGAGAAGAATTCTGAACTTCCTTTGTTTTCTTATTTTCTATTTTATGAGTATTATTCAGACAATGATTTGTGTTTCATCTTCTATGTTTGTGTAGTCACCTTGTTAGATCTAGGATTTCAAAAGGGTTAATGAAGAAAAATTGAATTGGGCATAGTCTTGTTAAGTTATCTATTATGTTCTTCATCTAGATTTAATAATTACACTAGTCTTACGATTGATCACCTTAATATAGATACCACAAGATTATTGGTAGGCGTGAGAGTGCTATTGATACCCTGACCCAATCTTTGATGAGCAAACAGCCTTTTCGCAGTGAGAGTTGGTTTTTTGTAAACATATCGTACCCGCTAATCATAGAGACACTATTTATTGGTATTTCGCAAAGAGTTTTGGTTTGCTTCTGTTAAGAGGATAGATGTCGTCGCAGCAAGAGGTGGATGAGATATCACATTAGTGTTACGAGTTTAAGAACCACACAATCACTTTGGACTTGATTTATGAACTGCCCAGTTCACTTTCCTTTGTTTTCCTGATAGATGTCCCTAGGTCTAGTGCTTTTAATCACTTGAATCAACCCCGTTTAATAACTATTTTGTTTCTTGCATTGTTTTATTTAGTTTCTATTTATTTAATCTAGCTTAATTCGAATATGTCTGTCTATTATGTGAGTTTTTAGAGTCCTTGTGGATTTGACCCCTAAGAGCTGCAATTGACCTCTTAATTTGAGAGAGTAGCTTCTAGGGTTATATTTGACACCTATCAGACAGCTTCACAGTCTTCATAGAACCATCTTCATCAGTAAACACCCACATGTTGTTGGGCTTCATCCAAGTCACATACTTGAGATAGTCAAGATCAATGGAGATGTAATCGGACTTCCTCAAGGAATTGCACAAAATGATACCAAAGTAGCTGAAGATCGGAGTCAAAAGGTTCCCAACATGTTCAAACGGCTTCTTACCAAAGGCCTTGGTCTTTAAGGAAACCAAATGATGAGCAAACCCAGCACCCAAATTCAGATCAAGGTTGGTTATAGCGCAACTCCAAGTCTCAGCCGTAAACATGTGATGAACACCAAGCAAAAGAAGCATAAGATCAGACTTCCGAGCCTTGGTAGGGTCGGAATGGCACAAGATAGTGCTAGCAATGAGGCGCAGGGCGTACCAAATAACGGGGTGACGGACATCCGTTTTTGTCGAAGAACCGGTATCATACTCCCAATTCCCGATGTGGGACCAAAAAGTACTGAAATCTGCCCACTCGGTATCTATAGTAGCCTGAGTAGCCTCTCTCCTAAAGCCATACAAATCACAAAGATCTGTAAGAGTGATCCTGTATCTCACACCCTTACACATGAAGGTAAGAACTCCCTGCTGTGCCACCTTGGCACTCTCATCAGCATAGTACACTCTGCTGGAAGCTAAAAACTGGTGTGCCAAGTCCGGATAGAGAGTGTGAGGTATGAATCCTATGTTGCCTAAACCCATCTCTGAAGTAATGCTGTTGACGTCTTGGCTGATATCCAGAGTACGCATAGTCTTCATATCCTTCAGCCTAGTAGTCCTCATATGTACTCCTTGCCATGCATTATAAAACAGTGTATCATACTCATCCCAATTCCCTGAAATCGGCCTTTGAGTACACGCAGCCTTAGCTGTCTTGGTCTTTGGATCACTGTCCCAATCACGCTTCACCCGAATAACCTGAGACTCAATCTGGGGCCAAGGAGCGCGGATGTGATCATTAACCGGGAAATCTAAGGTAGGTGTGGTAGCGATGATGGCGGTAGGAGTAGCTTCAATGCTATGCTCATCATCAGTAAGATCAACCTCCTCTCTGCGGGTACGCTTGTTCCTCAAAAATCTCCTAGTAGTCATCTGCAAAACACAAGAAATCGCAAAATCAGTTCATGTCTGGAATTCGTGCGTGCGCATCGACCAACACAAGGAAGTCGTGTCGATCGACACTGTGCCAAATATTGTACACTTAAGAAAAACAAGAATTCCAAGCAAGATCAATATAATACTAGGGTTAATTCTGCACAATCATCAAAATCAACCATCAAATTCATCTGATGAACATCAATTCATCATCTAACCAGCCCTAAATTTCGAATTTGCAAAGTGGATTAGTGTTAGGTTTTATCAAAATAAATTCATGACTTTTCAATCAATTCAACCTAAATTACCAACATTCTACACTCAATTCCTTCTAAATTCATCCAAATCAGTCAAGATTAGCAAGCATTAAGAGTAAAATCAGAATTCAAAAGTTAAAATCAAACCCTTCAAATTTTTGAGATTAGGGATGAAGATTTGAAGAACATACATTTGATTTTGAATGAATGTATGATATAGGAATGCAAGGAATATAGTTTTCTTGAGTTTAGAATCAAAGATCGAATGATTTGGTGAGAAATTCTGAATTTGCGATTTTTGGTTTTATAGAGGTGTAGGGGTTTTGCAAAAAGGAAAAGGAGAAGTGGAGAAGAAAAAGGGAATTATGTATTTATACTAACCTTGGGTCCGCGTCGACCGACACAGGGTGTGCGTGTCGATCGACAAGGACACAAACCTTGTGTTCTTTGGTCGAAAAATTATGTAAAGCTTCTCCAATTCATGAGAAATCCTTCCAAATTTGTCATTAAGCACGTCTAGTTCCTGAGAAAAAACAAAACAAAGAAAAATTAGTAACAAGACACAGAAAAACGTATTTACAGACTCACCAGTGGCTTGCCTCCCACTAAGCGCTTGTTTTTAGTCAAGACCTTGATTTTGTCGGAGATCAGATGGATGGAGATTCTCCGGATGAATCTGAAGGTGGTGAAGATGAAGTCTTGGAGTTGAGATCATCCTCACTTAAGTCAAACATCTTGGGTTTCAGAACCCTATTCATCATCTTATCCATCGCGGCTGATATCCCTAATCTTGGCAAATGGTCTTGAACCACTTACATACTGAAGCTTATACTCAATAGTATCATCAACTTGCCTCATAAGGGGCTCTACAGTAACAGCTTTTCTCTGCGGTTTCTTCTTCTTACCCGCAACTTTTGGATTCTTTGCAGTAAAGTCCTTAGAGTAAATCCCATTCACCTCTTGGTCATAACCCTTATCAGCATCTTCAGCAACAACTTGGGGGCTCCACAGCATATATCCTTTCCAATTAGCATCATTGAACACATCAGGATCAACATTCTCAGAGAAATCCTGCTACTTAGCAAATAAAAGATAGCTCCAGCAGTAGCAAGGAATGGTCTACCAAAAATAAGCGACATATCAGAACCGATATCTGTCTCAACAACATGGAAGTCACAAGGAAGCAGACAATCACCAACCCGAACTTGAAGATTCTCAACAAAACCCATAGATTTCTTCACCGAAGCATCAGCCAATGTAATCTCAATTGAAGATCTCTTCATATTGTTGATTCCCAACCTTGTTGCAATGTCATTAGACATGAGATTGATGCTAGATCTAGTATCACAGAGTGAATCAGCAAATCTAACTCCAGCAAGAGAACAAGGCACAGCAAGACTTCCAGGATCTTCCAACTTAGGTAATTTTTGGAGATAAATTCCGTCATAAGGCTGAGCATGTCGACCAACACAGCCAGATGCCTATCAATCGATTTACGTGCAGTCAGTACCGTCCTTAGTCGTTACCTGCATCAAATCTTCTGATATTTGGGGTGGTGTCGACCGACACAAGGGTGTAGTGTTGATCGACATAAGCTCTAAGATGAGAGTCTCAACTTTTTCCTTAGCTTCAAACTTCTCCAGAACCTCTCCTATGACCTCTCTCTTGACCATATCTCCCCAGGACATAAGAGCACCACAAGAGTACCTAGGATTAGCATCAGGGCTTCTAGGTAAAACGCCATCAGGATGTTTAGTGTTCACAGCAGATTGTAAAAACTGAGTATCCAACCTCTCAAGTACTTCATCTATATTAGTTTGAGTTGACTATTGTTCCAGTTTTTATATATTGATGTACATTGTTAGAACTGGTTCCAACTTCCTCTTCTCAGAAAAAATGCTCTGGGATCGACCGATCCTACCTTGATCGATCGATCCCGTCTCATCCTGAGACTCTCTTAAAAAAAACAAGAAGAAAGAGAAAGGAAAGAAGTCTGAAGGAACCAGAATAAAACTTTTTATTTATTTAGTTAGTTATTTGTTTCTGTTATTTAGTTTAGCACCAATAGCAACTCTATTAGGATCATCATATACACCATATTTGGTTTCTGTCTCACTGTGATTTTGCGCATTGGCTTGCACCCAAGTTCATTTGTCATGCCTAACCATCACCCTTAAAATGGCCCCGCGTTAATAACCCTTAGCGATTGAGATTCCCTTTGTGAGACTGCACGCTACCCTAAATGAATGTTAAAAGGCCAACAAACGAGATTTCAGAAGTTCTATTGGATCTCGGATGCTAGAGAAGGGTAATGTTTGCTATGCTTTGAAAAATGTGACCTGATATGGTTTATCCATGTCGACCGACACATACATTGTGTGTCGATCGACGTGAGCAGGGTTGTGGTTTTCCGAAAATCTGACACCATTCTATCTTATCATTCAACTTGTTTTCTGACATCTAGATCATGATTAAGAGCAAAACATGTCAATAAGAAGCTGATAGATAACAAAAAAAAGTTCAACAATATCTCAATATAAGTTAGAAACAACAATAAAAAGTAAGAAGATACGATAGAGTGGGTTGCCTCCCACCAAGCGCTTGTTTAAAGTCATGAGCTAGATGTAATGGTGGCGAGTCAGGTCGATGGACGCTCATCCAGGTCCAAAAGATGTTCATCAGGATTCTTTGTCTCAGCCCAATAATGTTTGACTTGCTGACCATTAACTGTGAAATCCTCTCCATTGGGATTGTTTAAGACCAAAGCACCATATGGCCGAACTTGTTTGATTGTGAAAGGACCTGACCAACGAGAACGCAATTTCCCAGGAAATAAATTCAAAAGAGAATTGTAGAGGAGTACCTAGTTGTTTGGCTCAAAGGTTCTGTGTATGATCTTCTTATCATGATATGCTTTAGTCTTCTCCTTATATAGCTTTGAATTCTCATAAGCATGATATCTTATCTCATCCAACTCATTCAGCTGTATCAATCTCCTTTCCGCAGCCGGTTTGATATCAAAGTTCAGCAACTTAACAGCCCAGGCGGCATTATGTTTAAGTTCAACCGGTAGATGACAAGCATTACCATAATGAAGATGGAAAGGTGTAGTTCCAAGTGGGGTCTTATAAGCTGTCCGATATGCCCAGAGTGCATTGTCAAGTTTTGCGGACCAATCCTTGCGTGTCTGACCTACTGTCTTCTCCAGGATTTCCTTAATCTGCCAATTCGAAACTTCTACTCGACCACTTGTCTCCGGATGATAAGGTGTCGCGACATGGTGCTGTACTCCATGCTTCTTCAAAAGTTTAGCAAATACCTTATTGATGAAGTGTGATCCACAATCGCTAATGACTATGAGCGGCACTCCAAATCTGGGAAAGATTGTGGACTTAAAAAGCTTGATCACAACAGCTGCATCATTTGTGGGACTAGCCACCACTTCTACGCACTTAGAAACATAATCCACAGCAACAAGGATGTATATATTCCCAAAAGATGATGGAAAGGACCCCATGAAATCAATACCCCAACAGTCAAACACTTCTACTGCTAGAATGAAGTTTTGTGGCATCTCATTCCTCTAACTTATATTTCCCCTTCTCTGACAAACATCGCAGTGTGTTATGAACGCATGAGCATCATGAAACATTGTAGGCCACCAAAACCCAGCTTGAAGCACCTTAAACACTGTTTTGAAAGTTGCAAAGTGTCCAGCATATTCAGATCCATGGCAATGAAACAGAATCTCAGAAACTTCTGTGTCTGCTACACATCTTCTATACATCTCGACAGAACAATGCTTGAATAGGTAAGGTTCATCCAAAAAATACCTTCGAAGCTCTTTAAAGAGTATCTTCTTTGCATAATCCTTAAGGTGATCCGGGGGTACATCAGCAGCAAGATAATTAGTAATATCAGCATACCAAGGTTTGGTGTCGACAGCAAAACATGTATGCACAAAAGAAGCTCCGACGCGTTTACTCGGCAGCATGTCGACCGACACAGAGAAGGCATGTCGGTTAACATGAGTATCCATTTGTCTGTCCTCCAAAATTTCCACATCCAAACTTGTTTGCACAGAATAAATGTTCTCCTATGGTAAGAAATCATTAATAGGTGTGTCATCAGTGATCCTTATCCTTGAAAGATGATCAGCAACTCCATTCTCAATGTCTTTCTTATCTCTAACTTCAAAATTAAACTCTTAGAGAAGAAGTATCTATCGCAACAACCTTGGTTTAGCATCCTTCTTATTCATAAAGTATTTCAAAGCAGTATGACCCGTATGAACAATAACCTTAGAACCCACAAGATAATTTCTGAACTTCTCCACAGCAAACAGCACAGCCAACAATTCCTTCTCAGTAGTTGCATAGTTCTTTTGAGCATCATCCAATGTCTTACTCGCATAGTACACAACGTGCAACTTCTTGTCCTTTCTCTAACCCAACACGGCACCAATAGCATAATCACTCGCATCACACATAACCTCAAAAGGTAATTCCCAATCTGGTGGTTGTACAACAGGGGTACTAATCAAAGCTTTCTTGATATGTTCAAAAGCTGCAAGACACTCAGGTGTAAAATCAAACTTAGCCTCCTTGCTAGCAGCACGATGAGTGGTGTAGCAATATTACTGAAATCTTTGATGAATCTCCTATAAAAACAAGCATGTCCCAAGAAACTTTTAACTGCCTTCACACAATCCGGAGGCTGTAGACCCATCATTACTTCTATCTTAGCGCGGTCTACCTCAATACCAGCCTCTGAAACTCTATGTCCTAACACAATACCATCTCTAACCATAAAATGACACTTCTCCCAGTTCAGAACTAGATGCTTCTCCTCTCATCTCTTAAGCACCGAGCATAAATTATCCAAACAATCCTTGAAGGAAGGGCCATAAACAGAGAAATTATCCATAAATACCTCCATAAACTTTTCAACCATGTCAGAGAAGTTGGACATCATGCATCTCTGAAAAGAAGCTGGGGCGTTGCACAAACCAAAAGGCATCCTAGCATAAGCGAAAGTACCATAAGGGCAGGTGAAAGTAGTCTTCTCTTGGTTATCTGGGTGAATAGGGTTCTGGAAAAACCCTGAGTATCCATCCAAAAAGCAATAGTATGGATGATTAGCAAACCTCTCTAGCATCTTATCAATAAAGGGCAAAGGGAAGTGGTCCTTCCGTGTTGCTGCATTGAGCTTCCTGTAACCTATACACATCATGTGACCAGTCACTGTTATAGTAGGGATCAACTCATCTTTATCATTCTTTATCACTGTCACTCCTCCTTTCTTTGGAACCACATGCACCGGACATACCCACTTGCTATCCGAAATGATTCCCGCAACAAATAACAACTTCTTTCAGATTCAGATTCATTCTTCTCTGATGCTTAATAGATGTATTTGCATCATCCTCAAGATGAATTATATGCATGCACAATTCCGGAGATATACCTGTCATATCATCAAGATAATAGCCAAGAGCTTTGCGATACTTGCGCAGCTTGCTTAGCAACAAGGTAAGCTCTTCGGAATTTAAATCTCAATTGAAAATAACAGGATAAGAGCTATTAGGTCCAAGAAATGCATACTTGAGCCCCTTAGGGAGAGTTTTAAGTTAAAGCTTTGGAGCTGCTGCAGCGCTCCAATCGCGGGTTGTGTCGACTGACATGACCGTCTTGTGTCGATCAAGACGGCTGGATTATTTGCCGACAGCTTCCGTAGTAACCAACTTTATGACTTGTGCATTGTCATCCAACAATTTAGCATAGCCATCAGCCTCAGTATCAAAATGACGTACCTCCTCAGTGGATGCAACCAGAGATCTCTCCAGTGGGTCATCCAGATGAATATCTTTGAATATATCCTCAGCAAGGTTGGTGAGTGTATCCACATAGTAGGTCTGTCCATCTACGTTTGGTCTTTGTATCAGCTTGTTCATATCAAAGTTCATCACCAAATCACCAACATTCAAACCAATTCTCCCCGTTCTCACATCAATCATAGTGCCGACAGTGGCCAAAAAGGATCTTCCCAAAATCAATGGGTCCTTGGGATCCTCTTCATATTGAAGTACCACAAAATTTGTGGGAATATGGCAATCGCCTATCTTGACCGGAACATCTTCCAGAACACCATCAAGAATCTGAGCTGGCCTGTCAGCCAGTATAAGTGTGATCCTCGTGGGCTGAAGATCTGTCATACCCAACTTCAGTGAAACTGATCTAGGCATCAAGTTTACACTAGAACCAAGATCACAAAGAGATATACTAAAATTTTCAGAGAAGATAGTGCATCCTAGAACAAAACTTCCTGGATCTGACTTGAGCTAAAATAATCATACCCCATTTTTCTGTACTCAAGTGCTTGGTGACCATCCTCTTAACATACCTCCTAATCATAGGAGATGTCTTAACAGCATCAATGAGTGGAATCTCAACAATCAGCTTATCAATGATAGCTTTGCATCTATCATTGTTTGATCTTCTTATGAGCATTAGGGAATGGGATCTTAGGTTTGTAGACTCTCTTCTCAGGTTTTGAAGTCCGTTTAGGAAGAATCGGAGTTGTCTCCGCAGTGTGTCGACCGACATAGGCAGGGGCCTATCGATCGACATCATCAGGAATACTGCTCTCGTCCTTGTTTTCCAAGATCTTTATGGCTGGATTTCCCATGTGTGTCGACTGACACGGGGTATCTGTGATGATCGGTGCGGGCAAAATTGTCTCGGGAAATTCATCATCTTCCACTTCTTCAAGATCTATCCCTTCTTCAGATGACAATCCTTTTCTCAGCATAGGCTCTAGTTGTTTTCCACTCCTCAAGGTAACTGCATGAAAAGGTTAACCAGGTCTCTCTCCAATTCCTTTGGAAGAGCTAGCCGATTGTGAAGTTCAGACATATAATCTTTTGACATGATTATCCAAAGTCTCAAACTTGCCATTCAAATCTGTATATTAGGCATTAATCTTGCCATCAAAATCTGTCTTCAGCTGTTGTTGTCCTTCCAAGATCTTATGAAGCATAACCTTGATCTCATCTTCAGAAGTTTTAGCCGGAGGTTTCGGACAGAAAGTGTTCTCATAGTTCTCAGTAAAGCTCTTTCCTTGAAACTCTTGGCGAAAAATATGTCTTGGCACATGCCCAGAATTCTGATTACTTCCATAGCTATTCCTCTCACCATTACCACTGAAGTTTCTTGAGTTTCCAAACCTTTGACCAACAAACCTAGAACCATTCACAAAATTCACATCTTCCTCATTGCATTTTTCTCTTGTTTCTATGTTTTCAACATCTTGAGCAGATTTGGTTGATTTCCTGTTAACTAGAAGATTGTGCACTGAATCAAGTCTTGCCTTCACATCTCCAATTCGATCATTGTCCAATCCAGCAGCTAGTTTCTTCCTCTCAAAATCAGCATTCTTGGTGCTGTTACTAATCACCAAATTCTCAATCAACTTAATAGCTTCCACTGGTGTTCTAAAGTTGAAATTACCCCTTGCTAGCAGCGTCCAAAGCAACCTGATACCTCCAATCAATTCCGCAAAAGAAAGTCCTAATGAGTTGGAATTCATCAATGTTATGGTGCGGAAAATCTCGTTAGTACCCCTTGAATCTCAACCACACAGCTTTCAGTGTCTCTGAAGGTCCTTCAGTAAACTGAATAATCAAATCCCTCAAGTCTTCTGTCTTAGCATCATCATAGAAATTATTCAAGAATATCTTGATGAATCTACAAGTGGTTAAGGAACCCGGTTCCAACTGTTTCAACCATTGAGCTGCTTCCCCAGCAAGAGAGTATGGGAAGAGCTTGCAGAATATATAGTCTTCAGACACTCCATTTGCTTTAATACTCGAAGCAAACTTCTCTATGTGATCCATTGGATGTTCCACAGGATGAGCATGGAAGGTGTGTTGTCCCACAAGATTGTAGTACTGTGGTTTAAACTCAAAATCACTCCTCTGAAAAGCAAGAGGACATATAGCAGACCTGTTGGAGTAGAACTTATTGGGTCTGTTGAAATCAGAAAGTGTCCTTCTCACATTCTCAATCCTAGCATCCAAGTTGTCCAGACCGTTTCCGTCTCCTTCACGTCAACCGACACCAACATTACCCTGTTGGTCGACATGACTAGAATTAACGACAATCTCGACGATGGGGTTCCCATCTGCATCAAGTCTCTGACCCTGAGAATTGTATTGGTTGCCCTCTAAATCACGTATGATCCCAGCAGCATCTCTCTCAATCAAAACAGTTCTCACCATCTCTGATCTCCTGAGTGCTTTGCGATTAGCTCACTAAAACTTCTCAATCTCCTCAGTAGCAACTAGTTCTTTGTCCTTGCTACTCCTAAGTTTCATGCACCTGAAATAAGAGAAAGTAAAGGCGTGAGTAACAAAAATAAAAAGAAAAATATAATGGTGAATTTAGAGTCCCCGACAACGGCGCCAAAATTTGACAGGGGTCAAATATAACCCTATAAGCTACTCTCTGAAATTAAGAGATCACTATAGTACTTAAGGGTCGAATCCACAAGGACTCTGAAAACTCACATAATAGATTAACATATTCGAGTTAAACTAGACGAAAATAAGAAAACTAAATAGTGCAATGCAATAAACAAAATTAGCAATTAAACGTGATTAAATTCAGATGATAAATGCACTAGACCAAGGGACATCAATCAGGAAAACTCAGGAAAATGAACTAGGCGGTTTGTAAATTAAGTCTATAGTGTTGGTGCGGTTCCTAAACTCGTAACACTAATATGATATCTCATCCAACTCTCGCTGCGACGACATCTATACTCTAAACAGATGCAAACCAAATCTCTTTGCGAAATACCAATAAATAGAATCTCTATAATAGTGCGGGTACGATATATTTACAAAATTCCTAAACCAACTCTGGCTGCGAATAGGCTGTTTGCTCATCTAAGATTAGTTCGGGGTATCAATAACACTCTCGTGTCTACAAATACTCCTATGGTACCAGTATTAGGGTGATCAATCCTAAGACTAGTGTAATTATCAAATGGAAGAACATAATAGATAACTTAACAATATTAAACCCAATTCAATTTTCCTTCATAATCCCTTTTGAAATCCTAGATCTAACAAGGTGACTACTCAGACATAGAAGATGAAACACAAATCATTGTCTGAATAATACTCATAAAATTCAGAAATAAGAAACAAAGGGAGTTCAGAATTCTTCTCTCTACAAAGTTTGAGATCTACATCTTCTATCCAATAATCTCCTTGAAACTTACAATGAACTTGAAAAACTTAGAATATGATCAAACCTAGTCTATGGGACTTCTAAAACATAATTTAACCTAAAAAACGATTAGCCATGATTTATAAACTTTGGAAACATTTAGGGCAAAGTTGCAATTCTTGAAACTTGATAAAACTCGGAGGCTTCAATATTGTCTAGGTGATGTCGACTGACACATGGGAAGCGTGTCGATTGACGTGGACAGGAATATATGTCTCCTTGTTGATTTGCTCAGCCACAAGCCTCCAAATGCTCCAAAGTGCTCATAAAGATCCATCTCGTGTTTGTACCTAATAAGACCCAATATATATAAAAAAGACTCCAAAACCAATACATATATCATGTCATAAAACCATGAAATCCATGATAAATCACTTAGCATCATCATAAAAGTTGTTCAAGAAAGCTGTCTTGATGTCCTCCCAAGTTGTTAAGGAACCCGGTTCCAACTGTTTCAACAATTACGCTGTTTCCCCAGCAAGAGAGTATGGGAAGAGCTTGCAGAATAGATAGTCTTCAGACACTCCAGTGGCTTTAATACTCGAAGCCAAGTCTTCAACATTCTCTATGTGGTCCATAGGATGTTCCACAGGATGAGCATGGAAAGTGTGTTACCCCACAGGAGATTAGTATTGGGATTTCAACTCAAAATCATTCCTCTGAAAAGCAGGTGGACATATCACAGACCAATTGGAGTAAAAATCCTTAGGTCTGTTGAAATTGGCCAGTGTTTTTCCCACAACTCCAGCCCGAGCATCCAAGTTATCCAGACCGTTTCCATCTTCATCGCGTCGACCAACACCATTGTTGCCCTGTCGGTCGATGTGACTAGTGTTGTCGACATTTTTGACGATGGGGTTCCCATCAACATCAAGTTTCTGACCTTGAGCATTGTACTGGTTGCCCTGTAAATCACGTAAGATCCCAACAGCATCTCTCTACAGCACAGCAAGTTCTAACCATCTCTGGTTTCTACTGTGCTTTTTAATTAGCTCTCTCTAACTTCCCAATCTCCTCAAAAGCAACTAGTTCTTTGTCTTTGTTGCTCCTAAGTTTCAAGCACCTGAGATAAGAGAAAGTAGACACGTAAGTAACAAAATAAAAGAAAAGTATAAACTAAACTCTAACTGAAATCTAATGGTGAATTAAGAGTCCCCGGCAACGGAGCCAAAATTTGACAGGAGTCAAATATAACCCTTGAACTTCTCTCCCAAATTAAGAGATCGATTGAAGAATTTAGGTGTCGAATCCACAAGGACTCTGAAAAATCACATAATAGACGGACATATTCGAGTTAAGCTAGACCAATAAAAAATAAACTAAATTAAAAAATGCAGTAAACGAAATCTAAATTTAATGGGGCTTAATTCAAGTGAGTAAAACGCTAGATCTAGGGACATCAATCAGGAAAACTCAGGAAAAGAAATGGGCAGTTCGTAAATCAGGTCTAAATTGTTTGTGCGGTTCTTAAACTCGTAACACTAATATGATATCTCATCCAACTCTCGCTGCGACGACATCTATACTCTAAACAGAAGCAAACCAAATATCTTTTGGAAATACCAATAAATAGAGTCTATATGATGTGCGGGTACGATATGTTTACAAAATTCATAAACCAACTCTCGCTGCAAAAAGGCTGTTTGCTCGTCTAAGATTGGGTCGGGTTATCAATAGCACTCTCGCACCAACCAATAATCTTACGGTATCAGTTTTAAGGTGATCAATCTTAAGACCAGTGTGATAATCAAATCTAGATGAAGAACATAATAGATAACCTAACAAGACTATGCCTAATTCAACAATCCTCCATAAACTGTTTTGAAACCCTAGATCTAACAAGGTGACTACTCAGATATAGAAGATGAAACACAAATCATTGTCTAAATAATACTCATAAAATCGGAAATAAGAAAACAAAGGGAGTTCAAAATTCTTCTCTCTACAAAGTTTGAGATCTGAATCTTCTCTCCAATAATCTCCTTTAAACTTACAAGGAACTTCTCAGAACTTAGATAATGATAAAACTTAGTCTTCGGGACTTCTAAAGATAGTTTAACCTAAAAACCACGATTAGGCATGAAGTTTAAACTTTGGAAACTTCTGGGGCAAAGTTGCAATTCTTGAAATTTGATAAAACTCGAAGGCGTCAATAATCTCGTGGTTGTGTCAACCAGCACAGGTAAGGCCTGTCAGTCGACATGGACAGTAATATTCGTCTCCTTCTGTATTTGCTCAGCTATAAGCCTCCAAATGCTCCAAAGTGCTCATTAGGGTTCAATCCGTGTTTGCACCTCCTAAGACTCAATATATATTCAAAAGACTCTAAAACCAATAAATATATCATGTCATAAAACCACAAAATTCATGATATATCACTCCTCTATGATCTTTTCTTTTCTCTCTCTTGAGTTGGGTTGATTCTACTATCATAGTGAGAAGACATGTTTGAGTTGCTTGCTGCCAGGTTTTCAACGAACTCCAAGGCTTTCTCCAGAGTGTTGCTCATACAGTCTCCCCTATCGGCTGTGTTCATAGCCATTTGGTACTTTATTTCAACTCCGTTATAGAAAAATTTCATCCTGTCTGACTCGGTGTAGCTCCAAGGGGGACAGTCCTTAGGTATTCCTTATAGCTTTCCCATGCTTCATAGAAGGACTCGGTACCAGCTTGGCAGAATGTGGCTATTTTGTTTTTTAGTGCTGCGGATCTAGCTTTGGTGAAGAACTGCTGTAAGAAACCAGCTCGGCATTCACCCCAGCTTGTGATAGATCCAGGACTCAAAGATTTCAGCCATCTATGAGCCTTATCAGCAAGGGGAAAAGAGAATAACCTACAACGGAGGTAGTCTTGGGGGACTCTGTTGGCTTTGGTGGTACTACAGATCTCCTCAAAGATATCAATATGGTCCATTAGGTTCTCGTTAGATAGCCCATGGAATTGATTCTGTTTTACCAGGGCGATTATTTGAGGTTTAATCTCACAATCTTGCCTCTAGATAGGAGGGGGAATAATAGCATATCGGTTCCTATACTAGGCCTGTAGGGCATCTTGCTCGCCTAAGGTAACCCTGTGCGGAGGGACTTGCACTCCCGACACATCATCTACTCTCACGCCATGAGCTCCAGCATCATTGAGAGGTGATGTGTGTCAGGTTTTCCCCTAGAATCCACACAATGAATGAGCTGCAAGTGCACAGCAAATCAGTAGTAGTACTTAAGGTATCGATCCCACAGAGAGTAACAAGTACGCGGATTGAATTCAAGCAAAGATATCTAATTAAGACATTGCAATAAGGGGTTTTTTTTTGGGGTTTTCTAATGAGTGAATGCAAATGAATGAATGAAAGCAAAGTGAATGATTGTTTGTAAACTATATGATTAAGGTGTTGGGGGTCTAGGGACGATCTAGGGTTTCCATTGTTTCTAACAAGTAGGGGATAGATCTAACTAATAGGTTTTCATCAATGGTTATCAACTACAAACATGGATACACACCCAACCATAGTTCATTACAGAGGCGTCTTAAGTCACCACACCCTAGTACTCAACTTACGCAGGTAACAACACGCTTAGACCAGCTGTATAAACAAGTTCGATATGTTCACAAAGTACTATAACTCAACTATCGCAGGTTATAACACGAGGCTTTGGTAATACTAGTTCCGAGAAATAGGTTTACTCGGATAACGCTCCTAATCTCCTAAATCAGTGCTTTGTGATCAAGTCAAGCAACATGCATTCAGTAAAAGATATCCCAAGAGAACTTATAATCTAGATGAAAATCGGATCTAACAACTTAAATGAATGCAACCATGTTTTCCCGAAATATCACCCCATTAAACCCAACAAGAGAACTACTCGTTCATGGTGTAAAGAAACACAATAGACATTGAAGAGAACATCATAAATGAATCAATATAAAAAAGGGGGTTCAAAGGAAACTTCTCTAGATGTCACAAGAAATCTCATCTTCCCAATAGCATGTACAAACAGTAGGAAAGAGAAAAGATGAAAAACAAAGATGAAACTTCAAGGAGATTGTCTTCTAGGTAGAGGCGACGAAGGAGGGTGAAGCGGCGGCTTGTGCGGCATAATTAGGTAGTGGATCATCTTGTCTAGCTCGTAGGGACGTTCCTTGTGAGTGGCTGTGCTCACTTAGGGTTTCCAAAACCCTAAGAAGTGTTTATACAGGCTCCTCCATGAGATTAGGTCAAGAGGAAACAAAACTACGTCATTTTGATAAGTTTAGAGGCTATGGGCCGAGCCTGGTCTTGGGCTGAGGTCCTTAGATCGGAGTAAGTTGGCACCGGTCACTAATGGTAGTGACCGAGGACTTCAAGAGGGCTTACCTCGGTCATGGGTCTTGTGGCCGAGGTGAACATGTCTTAACTCTTCGGAGTGCATCTACCCAATGGCTGAATGGATTGCTTTGATTCTTCTCCGAGGTGAATCTTGACTCTTTTGGCTTTCCGTGGATATAAACAACTCCAAGATTGGTCCATGGGAAGGTCTTAAAATGTTGCCCAAATGCTGATGCTCTGAAACTGCCTTGAAACGTAGTTTGCTTGCCTTTGGGTCCTTTTTTCTCCAAAACTCTCAAATTTCTTTGGGAAGTGTAAATGGTGGAATGTAGCCATAAAGCTTCCATAATCTCTTGTTTTTCATTATTTCCCTGTCAAAAACATATGAAATATAGGCGAAAATTCGATGAAATCAACTCCCCCAGACTTAAGGTTTTGCTTGTCCTCAAGCAAATAGGATTTCAAGACTGGTGGAGAGGTTTGAAGATCCTGAAAACTCTCCTATGATCAGAGACGATGTTCAAGAAAGATGACCTGCAGACGTGTTAGTACATTGATTCTCAATCAAAACTTTCTCACTATAGACTCACAACATTCTCAATCTCTAATCCTTCCATCGCAAACCATCCAGAGACTTTTGAATTCACTTCAGTAAACTCCTTAACATTCATTAAAGGTGTCGTGGATTTTTAAAACTTAAAGAATGACCAAAATTAGTCTCTGAGACTTCTAAAATATAGTTTAACCTAAAAACACGATTAGGCATGAAGTATAAACTTTGGAAAACTTCTGGGGTAAAGTTTCAATTCTTGAAACTTGATAAAACTCAAAGGCGTCATTATCGTCGTGGTTGTGTCAACGGACACAGGTAGAGCCTGTCGATCGACGTGGATAAAAATATTCATTTCCTTGTTGATTTTCTCAGCTACAAGCCTCGAAATGCTCCAAAGTGCTCATCAGGGTCCATCTCGTGTTTGTACCTAATAAGACTTGGTATATATACAAAAGACTACAAAAGCAATACATCTATCATGTTAGAAAACCAGAAAATCCATGATATATCAATTGGGACGAAGGAAAAGTATGAGTTCGTGTCAATTGTTTACCTTTTCCATAAACCTCATCGCTTTTTTTTGGCCATGAGGATGTAGCTGTTTGATCAAGCCACAAGGAATGGTTATCGGAGTTCCCATCCTAAAGGAAGAGAAACAGAACCATCTTCAGAGTTGTGTGATGCGGTTGGATCATCGTGGAAGCAGATAAAACTCGTAATAGGCGTACCTACATGCTTAGGACAACGGTATTCGGAAAACATTTAGGACTGAGTGAAAGAGAAGGAAGAAGTGAAGAACTCAAAGTACAGGAGGAATGAAGAATTCAGAGTTTTCAGTTCATGATTTATATAGTAAATTAACATGCAAGGCATGCTGGATTGTGCACCTAGGAATCATCATAAGCAGGGATTTAATTTACATAAATAATGTAAATCAAGATTCGGCATGACGATATGGAGTAATACGAGAAAGTAAAGCAAGCAGATGCAATTAAATGAAACCGGATTGCAAAATAAAAAGGAAAATGATGAGTTCAAACAAAAACAACAATGGGCCTATGCCCAGCAGGAAAAAAACTTGTTATTATTACATTCAGAGTTTGGGCTCAGGAACGGTATCCATCATAGCCACGTCATCTTCCAGAGCGACCTCTTCCTTTGGCCCTGACGTCAAACCCTCTGTTGGTGCGGAGTCCGGAGCATCTTTCCGCTTGGCCGCCAACTTTTTCTCCATCAGGTCTCGAAGCTAGGAGCAAAGCACTTCAGGGATGGGAACAATAAAGTTAATACCGTTCCTTTCCCAAGTGAGTAGGCGGTGGATCCTCTTCTCAATCTTCTGGATCTTCTTCTCTAAAGACTTCCTCTTTTTTTCGAAGTATTGACGGTCACCGCATGCACCGTAGTGTTCGATCGCAAGCTGGAAAACAGATGAACGTTTCGAATAAGTAATAATCAGAAGATAATTAAACGTGAAGGACTGAGAGATTGTTATTAGCAAACCATGTTCATGAAGATCATGGTCTCTTCCTTCTCTCTCCCAGCGAGAGTATTGATGAAGTGAGGGATACAGACCCTGCTTGGGAAGAATTCGTCACCGGAGGCCGGAGGAGGGCTCGATGAAGAATAAGAATCGGAGGCGTAATGAGAATAGTATCCGAAGGTGTCCATAATGAAGAAGAAAAAGATAAAAAGGAAAGAAAAGAAGAAAGCAAAAACAAGAGAAATTGCAATAGAGATGGAATAAAAATAAAGGGAATGTCAAAGGTACAAATGGGATAAGGAAATTCCAAGTGACGGGCATTTACTGAAAGTAATAATTACTTCCCAAAAAGCACATGCAAGTTTTAGAACTCGAGCAAGTTTTGAATAACACACGCTAAGTGAGTCATTAAAACCTAGGATAATACCCTAAGAGGTAAAAAAAAAAAATCTAACTCAGCCCTGCTAAACAAAAGTCCTAAAAAGGAGGCCCAGTCGTTTTAAACTAGTTTTTCGATAGTACGAACTATTGAGTCCGCAAGGACATCTCTCTTGTTCCAAACTATTTAACATTTCAATAAGAAATCATATAATAAATTTGTATGATATTCTGAACTGACAACGCAATCAACAAAGACTATTCTCATACAAAAAAGGTGCACCAAATTCAAAGCTGAGCTTAGACCTCGCTTAAAGCCGAGCTCTATCCTCGCACTTTTAGCGAGAAAGCTGGATATAATTTTTCTTTATAAAAAATGGTAAGGGTCTGATCAAACCACTTTTCTCTTGAATAAAAAACGACTTGACTCAGAATTTCTGAATAAATCAGACTTTGCAAACCCGATCAGATATAAAAGTCTTATCAAAATAAGCATCTAAAAATCAACTTTCTTAGATGAAAACGATTAAACAAATATTCAAAGCGCCCTTCAGCAAAAGGAAAGCAAAACAAAAACAGAGACAAGTTCAGCAAATTCTGGGACATATCCCGAGTCAGGGGGACACAGCCATGCAATTAACGAAACTTAAAAAAGGTCAACCCTTAAAGGGTCTTCAACCATTTCAGATACAGGTTCCGCAGGAATGTTCACAACAACATTCTGGTCCGGAGAAGGGCCCATAGGATAAGGTTCCGGTTCAGAAGGAGTAACCTCAGGAAGAATATCTTCGGGCATGTCCTGAATATTCCAATTATACTAGTTATAGTAGATAACACCGTTCCTTGAGCCAAATAAAACTACTATTCGTTATAAGAGATATATTTGATCCAAATTGATTGAATCATGACTTATCAGTAGGAGCAAGTGGAGAGATAGGAGTTTCAGCAGGAGGCAGAGAGGTTTGTTCAACAGGCAAGTCCCGATTGAGTTCGGGGAGAGGAGGAGAGTCCGCAAAAGCAGCGGCGAACTGTTCTTGATCCAGGGGAACGACCACAAAGTGTTTTAGCTCAGAGTTCAATTCAGCTAGAGAACTTGTCAGCTAGGAAATCTCCTCATCCGGATCAATCTTGCCTTCCTTAATCTTCTTAAAGAGTACGAGATTACTCCCCATCTCGTTGACATAAGTTTGAAGCATAGCGCGAGCTTCAACAGAGCTGACGTGTTCGGACTGCTGGTTTAGCAGAGCCTTGTCATTCTCCTTTACCTCTTTCCGTTCCAAACTAACAGTCTTCTGGATATCATGATCGTGAAACTTAAGCAATGCATCATACTTCAGAGAAGTTTCCTCAAGGTGTTCCTGCACAGCTTCTCATCCATCTCAAGAATCTGAAAATCTGTAGGGACTATACAGTCTTCTACAACTAGTTGCAAATCACGAACTAGTCCATAAGGGATCTTCTGCGATGAGTCTCCAAACACAAGACCCAAATTGGACGAAGACAATTCTGTAAGTCCAAGTTTCTCATCAACATTTCTCGACATAACATTCCCATTAGCACCAGAATCACATAGAGAGTTAGAGAATTCAATGCCTGTTATGGAGATGTAGCAAACAAAACATTGAGGATCTTCTACTTTTGGTAGTCTCCTCAATGGATGGTGTTGCTGCTTGTCGTCTTCAAATGTACGAGTCATACGCACCATGTCTTCATGAGAATCAAAAAGCGGAACCAATGGTTCACTCACACGAATTTTAGGGGCTGCGATGGTGGTGATTTTATTGCAATAACCTTTGGGCTTCTCCTCGGGCTTTCCAAGAAGTACAAAAACTTATCTTGGGGCTTGATTCGCGGTTTGAGAAACCTGAGTTTCCAGCTTCTTTACAAATGTAGAAAGGTCTTCGAACTTACCATTCAACTCGCCATAGATGTATTCCACCTTGACGTTAATATCCCTTGTTGCTTGTTGCTGAGAAACAAGCAATTCCCGCATCATAGTTTCAAGTCTATCACCTTGAGGTATTGGAGCTTGAGCTTGTGTGGCTGGAATGGGCACCTTGTTGTTGTTGTTGAATGGAGGTCGCAGATGAAAGTTGCCACCAAAGTTGTTGTTGTTGTTCTGAAACCGGTTTTGAAACGGTCTCTGCTGTTGCGGATAGGTCTGATCTTGAGGGTTCTCAACATTTGGATTCCTATAAGATAGGTTAGAATTGTACTGGAAGTTGTTTTTGTAGTTGGTTTTGTAACTACAATTTGGATAGGAATCTTGAGTACCAACATAGTTAACTGCTTTTTCTTGATCCAATAAATCATCAAACTCATGGAAACCATCATTGTTTCCATTACCAATTGTCTCGCAAGCATTGATAGCACAGTTCTGATTCCGTAGAGGTTGGCTCATCATGTTCTTAAGCTCGGTGATCTGCTTAGCGTCATAACCACTAGAACGTATGGTTCTATCAAAATTGGTGCTAGTGTTGCTACTACTTGCAGCAAGGTTCTCAATGAGAGCTCTTCCTTCTAGGACAGTCTTAGTAGTGAAATCTCTATTGATGGCCGTGTCGAGTGACAACTGAAACTTCAGATGTAATCCTCTATAGAATGTACTTAGAATATTACCTCCACTGAAGTCATGGTGAGGACAATCATGTTCATAGTCTTTAAAGCGCTCCCATGCTTCATAGAATGTCTCGATAGGTACTTGTTGAAAACTTTGAAGTTTGTTCGTAAGAGAATTGGATCTCGACTTTGTGTAGAAGTGATTAAGAAAGGTTGACTTGCATCTTTCCCAAGTAGTGATCGATTCAGAAGGTAAAGACTTCAACCATCTATGAGCCTGGTTGGCTAAAGAGAAAGGAAAAAGCTTACACTTCATATAGTCTTCAGGCACTTCGTTGGTTCTCATAGTGCTGCAGATTTCTTCAAAAAGATCAATGTGATCCATAGGGTGTTCCGTGGTGAGTCCATGGAACTGGTTTTGCTTCACCAAACCAATGATTTGAGGTTTAATCTCATAGTTATGCCTTGGTGGATTGGGAACTTGTATAGCGGCTCAGTCTTGAGGATACTGATTAGGTCTGTCAAAGTCAGGAATGGTACAGTACTGATTGGCATGCCACAGAGGGTGCACATAAGCAGCTTGTCTAGCACCAACATTTGCATGTTGAGGTGCATGGACAACATCAGGAGGCTGGTGAGGAGCATTGAGATTATCTCCCACGCCTACATGGTTAGCTTCACGAGGAGCTTGGTTGGGAATCTCCAGAGGATTCACGGGTGCTTCTTCAGGTCCGTAGATGGGGTTATCATCCTCATCACGCATCTGTTGCCCATCAGCATCATTGGCAACAGCTTGGTGGTCGACATCAAGGTCACCTTGGTCTTGGTTCCTTAATTCGGCCATGTGTTGTTGTCTCCAAAGTTTTCTGAGTTCACGTTCAAGTCGGTATATGTCTTGGATTGGAGTGATGGCTTCAGAGTTTTGGCTCCTTGTCATGCACCACGAATCCTGAGATAGAAACAAGAAGGGAACACAAATGTAAAAGAGTAAAAGAAAATAAAACTGAAAGATTCAAATGAAAAATTCAAAGTATTTTAGACGAGAGATCTTATTGAATTCAAAGGTAGCTTGTAGACTCCCGGGCAAAGGCGCCAAAAACTTGATGTGTGTCAGGTTTTGCTCAAGAATCCACAAAATGAATAAGCTGCAAGTGCACAGAAAATCAGTAGTAGTACTTAAAGTATCGATCCCACAGAGAGTAACAAGTACGCGGATTGAATTCAAGCAAAGATATCTAACTAAGACAATGCAATAAGGGGTTTTTTTGGGGGGTTTTCTAATGAGTGAATGCAAATGAATGAATGAAAGCAAAGTGAATGATTGTTTGTAAACTATATGATTAAGGTGTTGGGGGTCTAGGGACGATCTAGGGTTTCCATTATTTCTAACAAGTAGGGGATAAATCTAACTAATAGGTTTTCATCAATGGTTATCAACTACAAACATGAATACACACCCAACCATAGTTCATGACAGAGGCGTCATAAGTCACCACACCCTGGTACCCAACTTCCGCAGATAAGAACACGCTTAGACCAGCCGTATAAACAAGTTCAATATGTTCACAAAGTCCTATAACTCAAGTATCACTGGTTATAACACGAGGCTTTGGTAATACTAGTTCCGAGAAATAGGTTTACACGGATAGCGCTTCTTATCTCGTAAATCAGTGCTTCGTGATCAAGTCAAGCGACATGCATAAAGTAAAAGATATCCCAAGAGTCATAATCTAGATGAATATCGGATCTAACAACCTAAATAAACGCAACCATGTTTTCTCTAAATATCACTCCATTAAACCCAACTAGAGAACTACTCGCTCATGGTGTAAAGAAACACAATAGACATTAAAGAGAACATCATAAACGAATAATAATAACAAAGGGGGTTCAAAGAAACCTTCTCTAGATGTCACAGAAGAGATCTCGTCTTCCCAATAGCAAGTACAATGAGTAGAAAAGAGAAAAGATGAAGAACAAAGATGAAACTTCAAGGAGATGGTCTTCTAGGTACAGGCGACGAAGAAGGGTAAAGCAGCGGCTTGTGCGGCAGAATTAAGTCGTGAATCTCCTTGTCTAGCTCCTTGGGATGTTCCTTGTGAGTGGCTGCGCTCGCTAAGGGTTTCCAAAACCCTAAGAAGTGTTTATGTAGGCTCTCCACGAGATGTGGTCAAGAGGCATCAAAACTACGTCATTTTGAAGTAAGTCGAGGTCCTTAGGTTGGAGTAAGTCGGAACCGGTCACTAATGGTAGTGACTGAGGTCTTCAAGAGGGCTTACCTCGGTCATGGGTATTGTGGCCGAGGTGGACATGTCTTCACTTTTGGGGTGCATCTTCCCAACGACTGAATGGATTACTTTGATACTTGTCCGAGGTGAATCTTGACTCTTCTAGCTTTCCATGGGTATAAAGAAAGCCAAGATTGGTCCATGGAAAGGTCTTCAAATGTTTCCCAACTTCTGATGCTCTGAAACTGCCTTGAAACGTGTTTTGCTTGCCTTTGGGTCCTTTTTGCTCAAAAACTCCCAAATGTCTTTGGGAAGTGTAATGGTAGAATGTAGCCATAAAGGTTCCATAATCTCTTCTTTCTTCATGATTTCCCTGCCAAAAACATATAAAATATAGGCAAAAATAAGATGATATCAAGAGGTCCTTGATTAACCTGACCCTCTCTCTGTCAGACTGCTTCTGCATCCTCACCATCTACAACAGGGGGGAGGTTTCTTAAGTTATTAGGTCAGCCATACTAACCTTATCTTTTGCTTTCCTTGTGGTTTTTTTCTTCTTTGTTTACTTGATCTTCCTTATGGACTTCCTTGTCAACTCCTCTATGCTCAAGCCTTGTAAATCTTTAGAAGCCTTGCTCCTTAATTGCATACACCTGAGAAGTAGAAGAAGTGTGATGATGAAAGTAGGGTTGCTGTGAGGGTAGGAGAGATCCTGGGACCACTATTCATTTCTATAGCCTACCTTCATAGACAAAAGAAAAAAAAAATAAGTTCATAATAACAAAAGATTCAAGTGTGGGGAGACAAAAACATCTTTATTGGTGAGAGTTTTTTCTTGTTATGGTATATGATGACGGCAAAGTCTAGAAGGCTTTTGGGCATTGAAATCGAAAGTGAGACCCAGCGATGATTGGCTTACTAAAGGGATATGTTGTTAAGTTATGGTGGGAGTTAAGAAGACTGCAAGTGACTACGGTGAATTAGTCTCTGAGTAGTTCTTGTACCATGTGGATTACATGAAAACTGGTAAGCACAATTTTCTAAAGAGTAGGTGAGTTCCGTGTTTTTCAAACTTCTTCCTTGGTTTGGTTTTCTATTTGCTTGAGGGCAAGCAAAATCTATGTCTAGGGGAGTTGATATATCCTGGATTTTATGGTTTTATGACATGATATATGTATTGGTTTTAGAGTCTTTTGTATATATATTGAGTGTTATTAGGTGCAAACACGGATTGGACCCTAAAACTTGGATTTTGCCTACCCTAAGCAAAGAAAGACAGCAATGCAATCAACCTAAGCCTAGACAGACCAAATACAAAGTTTATCAATTGTAGTATACTAGTAAGAGTGAGAAGTTGAGAGTAACATTGTCGAACCAATCAAAAGTGGTCTACAGCAATTAGTTGATAAATAAGGCTAGCTATTCAAGTAATTATCAAAAAGGTGTGGTACTAGCAGTCTAAATAAGAAATCTACTAGCAGTACTAGCAGTCCTAATTGATACTAGAGGTACCAAAGTCTGTCACACTTTAGCACATCATGGCATTAAGCAGGAAAAATCACAGTACTTAAGACTACTCGACCACACTGATCGAGTGGTGAGGTCGAGTGCTACAGAAAAACAGAGAGAAACTATAGTACACGATTACTAAGTAAACTGTAAACTATGGGAAAAACAGGGACTTTAGGGATGGAAATCACTGGATCGCAAACACTCTATTCCATTGCAGCTATCATCTAGCAATTTCATCACAGGACTACCCTAGACAACAGAGTTCATAACCAGCTCAATCCATGGTTCCTGGTAGAGAGCCCCAAGACCCAACCCGGTCAGCATAGTATGAGGAGTCGGATCAGGCATGAAGAATCAGCCTATTAAAGTCGAAAAGAGTTCATAACAAGTGAATAGGTGGAGTCGTGACATAAATCAATGTCTGATGCATCCACCCTCACGCTATTGTACTATAAACCCCGGAATAAGTCTATCCAATGGCTCAAGGCATGGTTCGTGCTCATGAGACCATCTAAGATCATGTTCTCCTTCATCAGGGGAGAGCAAGCATTAAAATTACTCACCCAAGAGGGAGTCAAAACTGAGTGATGATCAAACTATCTAAGCAATAACAAAACAGAGAGAAGCTACCCTAATCCATCCCCAAAAATCCCAACTTTACTACTGACACAAGGTGATCATGGCTGAGGTCCGAAATCCAGAAAAGAGTAAAGTTTTCATATGAGATAGCCTATGATCTTGTGAGCAAGGTTGGAGAAGAAATCAGATGCAAATACTAATTTTATAAAAAGATATCAAAGTTACAAAGTTGCTGGAAAATGAAAAACTATCAAGAACAACAAGAACAAGAGAGAGAAAAATGAGAGAAAACCTAAAAATTACTAAGCCAGAGAGGCGCTATTCGATTCTACCTAATTAGGTTTAATGAGGCGCTTTTATACATATTCTCAAGCGCCTATTACATTTTGCGAGTTTTTAGGAGAAAAAGTCGGAGAGTGCCCACTCGACCCAGCAGTCGAGTTGTGTGGTCGAGTGGTCTCTCGAGTAGGTGTTGTGCTGAAGTCTAGTGAACCTGTGATGTTGAGGTCGAGAGTGCCTGTCTGAGAGTGCTTCACTCGAGTGGTCTGGTCGAGTGAGCTCGTCTGAGAGTGCTTCACTCGAGAGGTCTGGTTGAGTGTGCCTGTCTGAGAGTGCTTCACTCGAGTGGTCTGGTCGAGTGAGCCATCCATCTTCTCTGCAATCTTCACTCAAGTCCATTGGGCTCGACTGCACATCTTCACTTCATGAGCCAAAATCCAAGTATGCTCCATATGCTCCATATGCTCCATAAGTACCTGATAAGACCCCAAATATGCAAAATGCATGCAATGTCTATACAGAAAGATGAAACATCCTATATGAAGCATAAATGCACAAAATGGTATAAACAGTGGATGAAATCTACTCTAAGGCATGATAAAAAAAGGTGGTACAAACGTGTATAAAAGTGGTGTTATCAGTAGAATAACCAACGCTAGCTATATTATAAAAATCTATGAATCATTTGATAGATTCGTAAACCTAACTAAAGCATTTGTTTCATAGAAGTAGAGATCTAATAATTATAATTCTGATCTATAACAATAACCTTATTAAACATTAAATCCCTTTGAATAAATTTCATCTCCCAATAGAAAATATTATATATCTGAGAAAAACCAATGTAAAGTGTACAGATCTAAAAATGAAAATGAAAATGACAGAGTAACAGTAAAAAAATGTGTCTAGGGCTTCTGGGCCGCTCAGGAAATGATATCTATTTATAGGGAGTCTTCTAGGTCACAAATTGGAGATAATGTGCGATTTGAAGAATATTTGTGATCCAGATCGATCGATCCAGCTTGGATCGATCAATCTCGTTCCTCTGATCCGTGCCACCTCGTAGATTCCTTTGACTGACAATTCTTGATGTGACCCAGCTATCCGCGGTGACCATGCTACCCACGGATCACACTAAGCTTCCATGAAGCCTTCCCCGAAATGATGCCAAACATCCGGAAACCATTCCACGAGCATCCGAAAAGCATTCCTTCGGCACCCCAAGCATCTGAACAGCCTTCCCTGGTATCCCGAGTAGTTGAAAGACCTTCCCTGATCATGACTAGCTCCCGGGGAACCCTTACAAATGCTCACCGTTCATCCATGTCACTTTCCCCGATCACACCAAGCTTCCGAGAAATGTCCCCAAGGTTACCGAGCACCATTCCTTGGGCTCCCGACACCAAGGACACATCCAGCAAGCATCAAAGATCATCAGACAACCATTCATCAGCCAAGACCAAACATCCTTTCCCTAGTTCCAATGAAAAATCCCCGAAGTAATACGCGGATCACTAGCTACTTTGACATGTTTGACCGTCTCTATTCTTTGGAAAGAATTGTTGAGTGCCTTCAACTAAATCCAATTGTGAAGACACATTCAAAGCCACTAAGGATAATGCACTCTTTTTCCCCACCTTGGGTTTGTCCTGTTGGGTTTAGGGGGCTTTTAATGAGGCATGAATACTTGGTGCCTTGCTTCTCATTTCCAATGCTTATTCTACTTAGAATGATTCCGGTGACAAGTAAGAATAAGCATGAGAAGTAAGTCTATCTCACAAGAAGTCCACGCCTTGACAATAAGGGCTTCTTTTCTCCTTTTTATACTTTTAGTTCATTATTGTGTATAACGTAAATTTTAGGGGCTTGTTATGTTATTTCCCTTTTCTTGTATACCTAGGGAGGCCATATATAAGGTGAAACCCTACTCTTTTAATAGAAAAGCCTTCATTTTAATAAGAAATCCTAAAGTTGAGCCAAGCTTCTTCTTTGTCTTTGAGTGAGAAGCTCTAGACGCCTCCTTCATGATTCCTTTAGCCGGGCTCGATTTCATTTAGGATCTAGCCATATCTTGAGTCCTTCCATAGCTCAAGTGTTTCTGTTCAATCCGCTCATCTATTCATTGGTTCACCAAATCGAGTTTCTCTTTGGTTTCCAATCCGCCATTATCTTCCCTTTCTTCCGTGTAATGCTTGGATCGAGATTCTCTTCAAGCTTCCCACTCCATCCAATGACCGTGTATCCAACCGTAGATTCGGGTTCATAACATTGGTATCAGAGCGCAAAATCCTTAAAAGGTTGTGTCTCTCTATCTCATTTGCATCATTTCTGTTTTTTTGTTCTTAGTGTTCATCTTGTTCATCTTTTGTTTTTCATGTTCCATCACCTCCGCTTGCATGTATCCTTTGAAAAATACATAAAAAATGTCATATCTATTGTTCATAGGTTGCTAGTAGCTTTCCTTTGCATCTGTAAAAAGTGAAAACCCTATAAAAATTTAAATTTTGGTTCATTGTTGCATTTGTCGTTTGCTTAAGATTGAGTCTCTTGTTTTGTGAGTTGATTGCTTGAGTTTGTTTTGTCTTTAGGTCCTATATTTTGCTTCTTGTGTCCATTGGTTCGTCTCTCATCACGTTCATCATGTTTGTTCACCATATGTTGCATTATAAGCTCATTAAAATTTAATTGTGTGCATATTGATCATTGCCGTGTGTTCTCCTTTGAGCTTGTTGCATTTGGGCTTTGTTAGACCGAGTTTTGTCTTAGTTTTAAGCTTTGTTTACGTTTTACCATTGTTGAGTTCATATGTGTTTTTGTTCAGTCTAGATAAGGAAGAAGAAGAATTTTGCTGCTTTGATCCATTGTGGTCCCAAAGCTCAAATTACTCCTTGTTTCTAGGTCTAGTCCGAGTTTTCTCTCTCCTTGTGGTCCCAAAATTTTTGTGTCTTAGTTCAGCCACGTTTTTATTCTTAGCTTTGTTTGAATTGTGTGGTTGCTAGAATAGGAGAATTTTGAATTGTGTGGTAGAAATTGGTCTTTGTCTTTATTGAGAAAAGGCATTCCGTGCAGAAGGCCGGGTACTATTCATCCCGACACCCGAGATTACTATTCATCCCGACACCCGAGATTACTATTCATCCCGTGAGTGTTCGTCTTCACGTTCCAGCAATGTCACTATTCATCCCATAAACTGAGTTCCAGCAATGTCACTATTCATCCCGTAAACTGCGTTTCACTATTGCTACAGTATTTTTATTTAGGGCTTCCTCCTTCCGCTATAAAAGGAGGAAACCCCTTTTTTCTTGTAACCTAACCTAATTTTCGTGCCTCTTATGGCTGAGAGAGAGCTGTCTCTAATTCTCTTGTTTTTATTGAATCTCTTCTCTAATTCTCTAGTTAATCCGCATAAATCTCATAAATTCTATATGGTATCAGAGCCTTGTTACTGATTCTCTGCTTCTATTCAATCATCTCTAGTTATTCTCTTAATCTCCATTCATGCCACAGCTCTCTCTTTATCTCTCATAGAAAGTTCTCAATCTCTGCTTGTGTTTGTTTCTCTTGTCTATGCTTGAAGATCTCAGCAGGTCTCTGTCCCTTCTCAGCAGATTAATCTCCATTGCTGGTTCTATAGATCTTCAGCTCTCTTCTGGTTTTGACAGATTTTCGGAGGTACTGTAGCAACAGTGACACCAACAGAACTTGTGATTTCTCAGCAAAGGTGTAACCTTTCTCTGCTGTATTTGGTAAAATCATCTCTGCTCTACTTCACTTCAGACTCAGTTCATACGATTTCAGTCTTGTTGGTTGCTTGGGAAGTTAAGATCAATCTGGAAATTTGTGGGTGTGTTGGCTGTAAGAAACGCTGAAGCATGGATTCTTCAAAATCTGTTCCTATACCAGTTACTCTCAAAGGTGTGAACTACTTACTCTGGGCTAGAACCACCAAGACAAATCTGTGTGGTCGTGGTCTTTGGAATCACATTGAAACCCAAGATAAGAAAGTAATCACGGATGAAGATGGAAAAGAGATCAGTGGAGTTCCAAGTTCTGAAGATGGCAAATGGTTTCAAGAAGATCAGGGGGTTCTTGGACTACTTCAAAACTCACTTGAAGCCGCAATACTTGAAGCTTATTCTTATTGTGAGACGGCAAAGGAGCTGTGGAACACACTAAAGAATGTCTATGGAAATGTCTCCAATCTTACTCGAGTGTTTGAAGTCAAGAAAGCTATAAACAATCTCAGCCAAGAAGATCTTGACTTCACAAAACACTTTGGAAAATTCAGATCCCTGTGGGCTGAACTCGAGATGCTAAGACCTTTCTCGGTGGATCCAAGTGCTCTCAAGGAAAGGGGTGAACAAGATAAGGTATTTGGTCTGCTGCTCACATTGAACCCGGCTTACAATGATCTCATCAAGCACATCCTTAGAGCGGAGAAGTTACCTAGCTTAGATGAGGTGTGCTCTCAAATCTAACGTGAACAAGGCTCAGTAGGTCTCTTCAGTGGCAAAGGGGAAATGGTCATGGCACACAAAGTCACTTTCAAGTCTGAAGATAGGAAGATTCTTTTGTGTGATCACTGCAAGAAGAGAGGCCATATCAAGGATAAATGTTGGATACTACATCCACATCTTAAGCCAGCAAAGTTCAAGGTTCAAGCGAACTACTCTCAAGAAGCCTCAACTGAGCAAGCTCAGGCCGGACCATCTAGACAAGGAGATGAACTGGCTATGGTTGCCTACTCCAATGATGTTGTTAGGAAGTCGGACCTTGAAGCTCTCATCAAGTCCATTGCTGCCCTTACCAATAAAGAATCCGGTATCACTCACTTTGCTTCTTTACCTAAATCACAAAATAAAACATTGATTATTGATTCTGGGGCTTCTCATCATATGATTAGTAACCCTAACCTCATTAATAATGTTAAACCTATTAATGGAAATGTGATAATTGCAAATGGTGATAGGATCCCCATAAGAGGAGTAGGTGATTTAAAACTTTGTGATAAGAACTCTAAAGCGTTCTTCATGCCCGAGTTCACCTCTAATCTTGTCTCAGTAAAAAGAGCTACAAATGATCTTAATTGCTATGCTATATTTGGTCCTAATAGCTTTCATTTTCAGGATATTGAGAGTGGAAAAGTTCTGGGAGAAGGGAACACTAACGGTGAATTATATGTTTTTGAGGATTCTCCAGCAACAAAATCTACTTCTCTTTCTTGTCAATCTTGTTATGCTGTTAGCCCAAATAAACTGTGGCATGATAGACTTGGTCACCCTCATGCTAGGGCTTTAGAGATTATGTTACCCCATGTTGTCTTTAATCATATGAATTGTGAAGCATGTATTCTAGGAAAGCACTGTAAAACTGTTTTTCCTAAGTCTTCAACTTACTATGAAAAATGTTTTGATCTTGTGCATTCAGATGTTTGGACTGCCCCATGTTTATCTAGAGACAATAATAAATACTATGTTACATTTATTGATGAGAAATCAAAATATACATGG
This sequence comes from Cardamine flexuosa, assembly GCA_963555745.1. Lineage (NCBI taxonomy): Eukaryota > Viridiplantae > Streptophyta > Magnoliopsida > Brassicales > Brassicaceae > Cardamine > Cardamine flexuosa. The sequence continues at coordinate 15,998,016 of OY743219.1, forward strand.
GTCACACTGCTTGCATCTAAGGATAAAGTATATGATGCATTTGTTAATTTTCAATCATATGTTACTAACCAGTTTAATGCCAAGATCAAGGTATTCAGGTCTGATAATGGGGGGGAATACACTAGTCACAAGTTCAAAAATCACTTAGCAAGACATGGGATCATACACCAAACTAGCTGCCCATATACACCTCAACAAAATGGTGTAGCTGAGAGGAAGAATCGACATCGTATGGAAGTTGCACGATCCATGATGTTTAACAGCAATGTTCCAAGGAGATTCTGGAGTGATGCTGTCACGGCAGCTTGTTACCTAATAATAGGACACCAACAAGGATCCTAACTGATTTAGCACCATTTGAGGTATTGAACCAAGCCAAACCTTCTATTGATCACTTACGAGTGTTTGGTTGCGTTTGTTTTGTATTGAGACCAGGTGAACTAAGGGACAAGCTTGAAGCTAAGAGCACAAAATGCATGTTCCTAGGCTACTCTACTACTCAAAAGGGCTACAAGTGCTATGACCTCTCAAAGAACAGAACAATTGTGTCAAGAGATGTCAAGTTCATTGAGCACCAAGGGTATTACGACAAGAAGGATTGGGGGAGTTTGAAAGATTTGACAAGATCACCATCAGATAGAGCCGCTAGTCTCCAACATCTCCTTAGTCATCTTGGGAATCCTCCTCCTCGGAGAGAAGAACATTCTGATAATGTCGAAACCAACCAACAAGGAGTGGAGACTACAGAATATCAACGCAATACTGACCTTGGGAATACACAGGCTGCTCCAAACCCCATGGAAGAAACTGATACCACTGAGCACACTCAGCCAGAACAAAGCCCACTTGACAGGGAACAAGACCAAGTTCAAGATGAGGATGGTATGACTGAAGATGTGGTTCAAGAGGATCACCATGATGAGGTTGGACATGAAGCAGAAACTCCTCCTCCTCCACCGCCACCTCCTCTTCGGAGAAGCACTAGACAGAGGTTTGGACCTGAACATTGGAAGGTCACTAGAGTCTATTTCAACAACCAAGCTGTGGTGCATCCTATACAAGCTGTGTGTTCGCTTGACCTGTTGCCAACTCCTCATCAAGCCTTCCTTGGGAAAATTGATGCTCAATGGATTCCACAGAGTTATGAAGAAGCCAAAGAGAGTAACGAATGGCTTGGAGCAGTGGATAATGAGGTTGGGGCTATGGAAAGGAATCATAGATGGGATGAAGCCGACCTACCATTGGGAAAGAAGGCTGTTAGTTCAAGGTGGCTTTTCACTATCAAGTATCTAAGCAATGGAGATATTGAGAGGTACAAAGCCAGACTTGTTGCAAGAGGATTCACACAGACTTATGGAGACGACTACACAGAAACGTTTGCTCCTGTCGCCAAGCTGCATACAGTTAGAGTTGTTCTCTCATTGGCTGCAAATCTGGATTGGGAGTTATGGCAAATGGATGTGAAGAATGCGTTCTTGCAAGGAGAACTTGAAGAAGAAGTGTACATGACTCCACCACCAGGCCTTGAAGACTCCATTGCTCCAGGAAAAGTTCTGCGGCTTAGAAAAGCCATCTATGGACTAAAGTAATCTGCAAGAGCTTGGTACCACAAACTGAGCTGTACTCTCGAAGAGAAAGGGTTCAAGAGATCTGAAGCTGATCACACATTGTTCACAGTCCAAAGTCCACGAGGAATCGTTGTGGTATTGGTCTACGTGGATAACCTTATCATTTCCGGCAATGATAAGGAAGGTATTCTCGAAACTAAAACCTATCTTAAAACTGTGTTTGATATCAAAGATCTTGGAGAACTAAAATATTTCCTAGGGATTGAAGTATGTCGCTCTTCGGAGGGCTTATTTCTATCACAAAGGAAGTATACTCTTGACTTGCTGAATGAGACAGGTAAAATGGGCGCAAAGCCAGCCAAAACTCCTCTTGTAGATGGCTACTAGGTCAAGCGAAAGGGGGAGAAAAAGGGCAAGGAGCTCGAAGAAGAAGATTCATTAGACAAACCATATGCAGATCCTCTCCAATACCGAAGACTAGTGGGTAAGCTTATCTATCTGACTTTAACAAGACCTGACTTATGTTTTGCTGTGAATCAGGTGAGTCAATACATGCAAAAACCCACAGTCTACCATTGGAATATGGTGGAGAGGATACTCAGATATCTAAAAGGGAGTCCGGGACAAGGCATATGGATGGGAAAGAATGAGAATGCCGAGATTGTTGGTTATTGTGATGAAGACTACGCTGGTGACACGAATGATAGGAAGTCAACCACTGGATATTGCACATTCATTGGAGGGAATTTGGTGACATGGAAGTCTAAGAAGCAGAAGGTAGTGTCATGTTCAAGTGCTGAATCCGAGTATAGAGCCATGAGGAAGCTCACAGAAGAACTCATTTGGCTTAAGGCACTACTCAGAGATCTAGGCATTGAAACCACAAGACCCATCACTATGCATTGTGATAATCAAGCTGCTATACACATTGCCAGCAACTCTGTGTTTCACGAGAGGACCAAGCACATAGAAGTTGATTGCCACAAAGTTCGAGAGAAGATCAAAGAAGGAGTCACACTACTATGTTTTACAAGAAGTGAAGATCAACTAGCAGACATCTTCACCAAAGCTGCGAGTCTTAAGGTTTACAAACACATCTACAGCAAACTGGGGCTTGGGGATCCAACTCACCCTTGATCATATCCCCTACTCGTAGACGTTATGCTCTTTTCCTCATCACAGATTTTTTCCCAAGTGGTTTTTTCTATGATGAGGTTTTTACCGAGGTAACGCCTATGTAGGTCCAAGCTTAGTCTTTGTTCACCGACGACTAAGCTTGAGGAGGAGTATTGAGAAAAGGCATTCCGTGCAGAAGGCCGGGTACTATTCATCCCGGGTACTATTCATCCCGACACCCGAGATTACTATTCATCCCGTGAGTGTTCGTCTTCACGTTCCAGCAATGTCACTATTCATCCCGTAAACTGAGTTCCAGCAATGTCACTATTCATCCCGTAAACTACGTTTCACTATTGCTACAGTATTTTTATTTAGGGCTTCCTCCTTCCGCTATAAAAGGAGGAAACCCCTTTTTTCTTGTAACCTAACCTAATTTTCGTGCCTCTTATGGCTGAGAGAGAGCTGTCTCTAAATCTCTTGTTTTTATTGAATCTCTTCTCTAATTCTCTAGTTAATCCGCATAAATCTCATAAATTCTATACTTCTTATTCCAAAATTCAGTTTCCGGTTTCTTCTTGTTCCAAGATTCAGTTTCCTGTTTCTTCTTGTTCCTTGGTAGTCCATTGCCTTCTTGTTATTGTCCATTCCTTGACTTGCATTGTTAGGGCCAACCAGGAACGCATCATCCTCCTGGGGTTGAAAAAGATTTGTACTCAAATCTGCTAATCCTGCCATAAACAACCTCAAGTTAGACTGAGTTTTCCCTCATACTCAAAATGAAAAAAAGAGGAAAAATAAGAGTGATCGGAAATCTTCAATGGAAATTCGGCTTGATGGTTGGGAGCGATCCGGATAGGTCTCTGATCAAAGTGGTGATCCAATTTTGCTTGAGCAATATTCTTAACATTACGGAATTAATTATTAAGAACATTCCACTTTAAGCAACATCCACTAGATGAGGTCACATGGAGTCTTGATGTGCTGTGAATGGAGCCTTGATGTTCTTTATTCCCGTTAGGTGAATCCATGTCCCGTGATTGGAACTTTGAAGTCCTGCCAGTTAAATTTTCTCTTTTGCTATACAAGCAAGGAGGTGTTTCCAAGTTAGTACAAAGTAAATTAATAACCAGACAAGGTTGTAATATCATCTGCTTAAAACCATTATGAGTGATTTTGAAAAGTTTAGAAAAGCCTGGATGGTTAGTAATGTCAATGGCTTCGACATGAAAGGAAGTACCAAGCCTGTGCTCATCCAAGATGTTGAAGACGAATAGAGTCTCCTTGCCATCATAAGCAAAGTGTTTGGCGTTTGGTGAGGCTTGCTCCTTTGGGAAAACAACATGTTGCTTTCGATTCTCTTGAGTGTCTTGTAGCCCTGTTCTATGATGATTCTTGGTTTCCATCTCGGCATGCCTTTCTTTGAACAATACCTGCAAAGTTTGTGAATCACTCGGTATTGCCGGTGCAAGGTTAGTGTAACAAACAACAACATTGGGACTGATATAAGTTTTGGGATCAAAAGGATCATCATACAATGTTTTTCCATTCATGGTAAAAAGTGTAGGTTTCTTACCTGGACACTTCTTTCCCTTGAGTTGTATTTGATCAAGATAAACTTCATGAGGGGTCATTGGTACGAGCGTGGTCTTGCATCCTTTGAATTTGAAAGTATGACAATTGGTGTAATCATCATATATCACTCTTCGATCGGACTGACAGGGTCTTCCAAGTAATTTATGACCAGCCTCCATGGACAAAACATTGCATAGAACTTCATCTTAAAAGTTTCCAATGGATATGGGTACTTCCACTTTATGCTTCACTTTTAGTTCTCCTTTTTCATTGATCCACTAAAGCTCATAAGGCATAGGACGTTCTTGATATCCAATCCTAGCTTCTTCACCATTGTCTCACTAGCCACATTAGTACAACTCCCACCATCGATGATTAAACTACACACATTTCCCTTTACATAACATCGCGTGTGGAACAAGTTAACTCTTTGGGCCTGTTCTTCGGTTTTCGATTTGAGACTTAAGGTACACATAGCTACAAGTATCTCTCCTTTAACTGGAGACTCGATCACTTCCTTCTCCTCTTCCTCTTCTTTTGTCCTAGTGTCTCCTTCCTCATCTTCCGTTTCTACTTCCCCATCGCCTTCGAGTATCATCACTCGTTTGTTAACACACTCATTCGCATAATGTCCTATTCCATGACATTTATAGCACTTGATATTGCTCGTTCTGGTGGCCACCTTGGCTTTCTCTTCTGGTTGGGCTCCAAAAGGTTTAGCCCCAATCCGAGTAGTATTAGATGGGTTGCTACTAGCTGGTATCCTCATCCTTTCATTCTTTCCCAAATTTCTCGTAAGAGATGAGCTTCCATGATAAGTTCATGTAGAACTTCTTCTTGTCAATTGCTGCTCGATCAGGATGGCCTGATGTAACATTTCTTGTAGATCAACATGAGACTGCATTTCCAACATGTCTTGTATTTCACGTTGTAATCCACCAGGAAATCGGGATATGGTAGCTTCTCGATCTTCACAAACATCAGCCTTGATCAATAGAGCTTCCAACTCTTGGTAATAGGTTTCCACGTTCCTTGTGCCTTGCACAAGCTTCCTAAGTTGGTTGTGAAGCTCCCGATGGTAGTAACTAGGAATAAACCATCGTCGCAAGATCGCTTTCATTTCAGCCCAACTGTCCACTGTTGGCGCAAAGTTTCTTCTTTGAGACGTAATGAGTTGATCCCCCCAACATAGAGCATAATCACTGAACTTGGTAGTTGCTGCTTTGACCTTGTTCACCTCCGTGTAGTATTGGTAATCAAAAACCATTTCGATTTTCTTTTCCCACTCAAGATATACATCAGGATCACTTTTCCCTTGGAACGGAGGGATGCGTAGCTTTAAGTTTCCACAACTGTCTTGATGTGGTCTCCGGTCTTCACAATCTCTCCTATGTCTACTGGAATTGCTTTTAGGGGATTGGCTATAGTACGCCTCGGAGTCTCGTTCTCGATGCTGACGAGGTAATTCTCGGAGATGGTCTTCTTGATGTAATACCCAACCATTGTTGATGCCTTGTTGCCTTTCAGGATATATGTTGCCTTCATGATTTCGATCTTGAGCATTCCTTGGATTGTTTGACCTGACATCGGCAAGCACCGGTACGATTTCTTCACGTAGCATGCCAATCTTTTCATTCATCATGGCTTCAAATGTTTTAGTGAGGGTATCGATCAGTTGCTTGTTGCTTGACTCCACTTCTTCTGACATGGTAACAGAAAGATTAACACAAACTACACCAGTGGAATGTTCTTTTTCAAGGAAAACAATCAAAAATAACAAGAACACAAAAATGACTTATCAAATTCGGATAAACCCTAATCGCGACTATCTTATCAGATTGATCCCGAAAAATTATCAAATCAACTCTAACAATTCTCAAATCAACTTTAACAAATACTAGACTCAATCTAGGTTCAGATCCAATTGATTTCATGATTTCATCCCAAGTGTCCACTGTTTGCTCAAAGTTTCTTCTTCGAGACGTAATGAGTTGATCCCCCCAAGATAGAGCATAATCACTGAACTCGGTAGTTGCTGCTTTGACCTTGTTCGCCTCGGTGTAGTATTGGTAATCAAAAACCATTTCGATTTTCTTTTCCCACTCCAGATATACATCAGTATCACTTTTCCCTTGGAAAAGAGGGATGCGTAGCTTTAAGCTTCCAAAACTGTCTTAACGTGGTCTCCGGTCTTCACGATCTCTCCTATCCCTACTGGAATTGGTTCGAGGGGATTGACTATAGTGTGCCTCGGAGTCTTGATCTTGGTGCTCAGGAGGTAATTCCCAGAGATGGTCTTTTTGCTGTAATACCCAACCATTGTTGACGCATTGTTGCCTATCAGGATCTATGTTGCCTTCATGCTGTCGATCTTGAGCATTCCTTGGTTGTTAGACATGACATCGGCAAGAACCGGTACGATTTCTTCACAGAGCATGCCGATCTTTTCATTCATCATGGCTTCAAAGGTTTTAGTGAGGGTATCGATCAATTGCTTATTGCTTGACTCCACTTCTTCTGACATGGTACCTGAAAGATTAACACAAACTACACCAGTAAAACGTTCCTTTGAAAGGAAAACAATCGAATATAACAAGAACACAAAAATGACTGATCAAATTCTGATAAACCTAATCGCGACTGTCTTATAAGATTGATCCCGAAAAATTATCAAATCAACTCTAACAATTCTAAAATCAACTTTAGCACATACTCGACTCAATCTAGGTTCAGATCCAATTGATTTCATGATTTTAGCACAAGTAGTCGATTTATGAAAATTGAAACTATAACACAGAAAAATCACTTAACTCTCGATGCTGCTCTGATACCACATGATGCGTTCCTTGTGAGGAAACACTTCCCAATTTCGACAATGAGAGAGTGAGATCAATGTGATGGGTTGCAAGACCTGATTAACAAGCACCTTGCGGTTTAATGGATCGAATGTCGCCACAAAAGGATGCGGAATAGCCTTTTGATGAGATGGGTTGGTCAATCGAATCACACGAAGTCACCTAAGAGTTTTCCTAGTTTGAATCACACAAAAAAGGATGAAAAATTATCTATATTTGAAAGGGTTTTTGATTAAAGAGATAGATGGGTTTACAATGAGTCTCAGCCTTAATATAAAGGAGAGGAGGCGAGAAGGAGAAGAGACAAAGTGATGACGGCAAAGAGAGTTACGAGACATACCTCATGAACACTCAAAGACCATGCAATAAACACAAGTTCAAATTCAAACTAAAGATAGAGAGATAAGATATCATAGGCCACGTTAAAAGATGAGACGGGCCATGCAATGGATCAGAATAAGGGTTGGCAAAGATGAGCATATGAGCCACAAGCCTCATTAAAAACCTTGTTCGGAAAACCCATTGGTACAAAACCGAACTAAGGGAAAAAGAGTGCTAGTGGATCATATGGCCAAAACCTTAGCCATCTTGGACATGTATCACAACCTATGTGGCATGAATACAACCTTTAAGGTCCAAGTGATCCTCATGAATACCCTTGTATGATAAGGGCACTCACAAGTCTTGATGAAACGTTTTGGCCGGGAAGAAACCCATTGATACTTGGAGACTCCCATGCACTCCTTGACACACTTTCTTGTGGACCTTATGCATGAGTTGCAATGTTCCTGGACTTCCATGCTTTAATTTCCGGTTTCTTTTTGTTCCAAGATTCTGTTTCTAGTTTCTTCTTGTTCCAAGATTCAGTTTCCGCTTTCTTCTTGTTCCAAGATTCAGTTTCCGGTTTCTTGTTGTTCCTTGGTATTCCATTGCCTTCTTGTTATCGCCCATTCCTTGACTTGCATTGTTAGGGCCAACCAGGAACGCATCATAGACTCTATCAACCTTAGTGTTGATATCCCCAACAAATTTCTTTTGTTCTTCCATGATTTGCTGGAATAAGGATTCAATTATCCCCATGTAACCAGCATTCTCATACTGGGGGTTGAATCTTTTTTACCAAAACAAGCATTATTTTGGAAGTTTCCTTGGTTTTGAGTACTCCGAGGTGGATAAAACTGATCTTCAGGGCTCTCAACATTAGTACTGCGATATGACAGGTTCGGAGGGTTCCTAAAGTTTGGGTTGAAACCTCGGTTTTGGTAGTTTCCCTATCCACTGAGAAAGTTGATCTCCTCAGTTTGATCCTCCTCATCATTGAACTCAATATGCCACATTCCGCCAAGCTGGTACCGAGTCCTTCTATGATGCTTGAGAACGCTATAAGGAATATCTAAAGGACTATCCCCCTTGAAGCTACACCAATTCAGACATGATGAAATTTTTCTACAATGGAGTTGAAACTGAATACCAGATGGCTATGGATATAGCCAGTAAAGGGGACTTCATGAGCAAAACGCAAGAGGAAACTTAATCAGAAGCTCTAACTATAACAAAAGGAATGACCATGTTCTTATAAGTGGGAAAGTCATAGAAAAGCTTATTGCTAAGGTAGATGTGCTTTGGAAGGCACATAATCGAGGTGGGAACCCCTTGGAGAGTTACAATGATGAGGAGGAACAAACCAAGGAGATCAACTTTCTCAATAGACAGAAAAATCGGGGAATCAACCCTAACTTTGGAAAACATCCTGATGTTGAGAATTCTCGATACTAGTTTCTATCCATCTCAGAATACTCAGAACCAAGATAATCCCCAAAATAGTGTTGGTTATGGTAAAAAGGGATTCAACCACCAGATTGGGAACACCAACCGTCTGGTTTATATTGAACTCCTATTCCAGCAAATTTTGGAAAATGACAAGGACTTTCGAAAAGAGATCAATGAAAAGACTGATCTGATCCATCTAAAGATAAGCCGAGGGTGCGAAACTTTAGAGACTCAGCTTAGAACTTTAAAAGATAAGATCACCCAAACGAATGATTTTGCAAAAACTCAGACGCAAGAGCATGTTTGAGCAATAAACCTCAGGAGTGGAAAACAAATAGTGGGAAATCCAAAAAGATCAGAGTTTGATCGGACAAGAGGGGAAGTCGATCAAACTGATGACAGGATTTTGGATGAGATTAATAGAGGTGAGGGACAACCAATCCGTTTCGGGATCGGACAACCCCATGATCCTTTACATGATATGACATCAGAAGTCCAACTTCCTGATTAACAAGAAGAAAAGATCCCCGAAGAGGAAGCACCATGTATACCTCCAAAACATAGTGAACCAAAAATCTCATATCCTCCTCGCATGAGAGGAACCCTACAGGAGAAGGAGTATGAAAAGATGAAAAATATCGTTGGTGATATTCAACTAAGACTCCCTTTCGTAGATGCGGTTAAGATGGTCCAGACCTTGGAAAATACATGAAGGACATCCTTACGAACAAACAAATGTTGAAGAAGGGTAACATGGTGCTAACTCATGAGGCAGCACAATATTGCTCGAAAAATCTCCCGAAAAATGCGCCAACCCAGGGAACTTCACACTTCCCTGAAATATTGAAGGCAAAAGCATCAAACGCTGTTTATGTGATTTGGGAGCAAGTGTGAGTTTGATGCCGTTATCTGTTGCTCAGAAATTGGGCATGATGACTTTCAAACCATGCAAGATCTCATTGATATTAGCGGATCGTTCAGTTCACCGTCCGGAAGTACTTGAGAATGTTACTGTTAAAATTGGCGAATGTACAATTTTGACAGACTTCATCTTTCTCAAGCTGGAAACAAAACCTTGCGACCCAATTATCCTAGGTAGACCTTTCCTCACTACTGCAGGAGCAATAATCAATGTGCAAAAGGGCATAAGAAATCTTCACCTCAGTGACCTTGACATGAGGTTTGATTTAGACAGAATGACAAAAAGGCCTTTGATAGAGGATCAGACATACTGGATTGACACAATTGAGGAAATCACCCAAGAAATGATGCATGAAATGCATTCTGAAGATCCTCTTGAAGCCTCACTGATTCAGGCTGAACCTGAATATGGTTATACCAGGATGGAGACAACTGGGTTTGCTCGAATGTTGGATTCCACGAATCAAATAACGTGAGTCTCTTTCCCCAATATTGAAAAAGTTCATCTGACTGAACAACGTTCTCAGACCAAGTATAAGAAAGAAACATTTCCAAGAAAGATAACCAATTCTGAAATAGAATAGGATGATTCTCCACTGCCAGCGGAAAAACTTCAAAAGCGTGACCCAGACGCAAAGAAGCCAGGAGTCGATAAAAGGGAATTTCCAAAAAAATCTCCCTCGACATTGATAACATCGTATTTTGACCAGTTTTTACAAGGGTTTTCATGTTGTTTTAAGAGGATATTATCAAGTATTGTTAGTGTCAAAGAGGTTTTACAGGTTTTATGGGAATATAGATCAAAAATGAGCAAAGACCCGTTTTAAGGCAGTTTCAAAGCATCAGAAGTTTGACAACATTTCAAGACCTTCCTATGAACTAAATTTGGAGTTCTCTATATCTTTGGAAAGCTTGAAGAGTCAAAATTCGTATGGGACAAGAATCAAATCAATCCCTTCATCCGTCTGGATGATGCATCCTAGACAATGAAGCTATGTCAAATCAGAACCAAAGCACCAAACTCGGTTACTAAGCTCGTGACCGAGGCAAGGCCTCTTGGGCACCCCAGTCACTAAGCTCATGACCGAGGCCAGCCTCCTTCACCACCTTAGACGCTTGGCCCATCACCAAGATCGGCCCATTGCCTCCACACTCACCAAGATGACGAGTCTGCCCTTCCTAAACCCTAAAAGCCAATATGTTGCGTCCCAAGGCCTATATATATAAGTTTATGATGCTAGGGTTTCGTGTGCGTCATCAAAGTTTCAAACCACCACCTAAGTTCAACACAGAAACCCTAGAAAGGCCATCACAACCTTAAGAAGCCGACGCCGCCACCAAGGAGCTGCAGAAGCAACTTGATCTCGCTGAAGCTTTGAAGTTCCACCATCTCTTTCTCTATTCTTTTGTATCTTTTTCAAAGAAGAAGTCCTTACATCTTCTTATTTTTGGATCTAAAAAAGTAATCTCTAAACCTTTACCTTATTGCATTAGATCTATGTTTTACTCTTTCATATCATCGATGATAACCTTGAGCATGGCCGAGTAGATTATCCAGTTCGGTCTAAAGGGCCAGTCAATGGAGTGAGATGATCATTGTCTTTTGAGTGGAGAGTTTTATTGTATTTGAATATCCGTCTACACTGTCTTTTGGTCTTATCTCACTCTTAATGCATATAGTTAGAGTCATGAACTAGCTATAGATCTTAGGCATCTAAGTAATTTGAACCGTTTGCTTAGTTTGTTGGAACCTAGATTTGATGAGTATCACGTCATAACAACCACATACCCCTTAGTTATGGAGTCTTTTGGATTAGGATTGAACTTTATTTTAATGCTTTGAAACCGATGTTATTGCCTGCGATAGTTGAGTAATAAGCTTTGTGGATTTCAGCCGGTTTTCAAAATAGGTTAGCCGAACTTTCGTGTTTCATAGTCTGAGACTTAGGAGTAGACATGCATTACATTGAACTTATTTTGAATAGACAGATCATTGAACCCTAGAGACCCCCTTAAGTGCCCAACATTCATCTCATATTGATTTACATTCATTTATTTATTTTGCGTGATTTGCTTTACACAAAACCCCTATTTTATTATTGAGTTCTAGCTTTACTTGTTCCTCTTGATTTGCAATACATCTTCTTTCTCTGTGGATTTGATATACCTTAAGTACTACGATTGATTGCTGTGCACTTGCAGCCTATTCATTGTGTGGTTCCCTTGAGGAAAACTTTATACCCCATCAAGTTTTTGGCGCCATTGCCGGGGAGAGATTGCTCTGTTTGCAAATTTATGAACTCGAGTAACATCTAGAACATTGTGCTACTGATTTTCCTTTGTGATTTGCATTGTTTCAGGAGACCTTGAGGATGAACCTCGATTGTCTCCCAGAGAAGTTTCGCAACCTTACTCTTGCGCAGCTGTTGGTGCAACACAACTCTGTGGTCATAGACACCTCCGGACCATTCCCTGGCTCACCTTTTCGAGGTTACCACGGCTACTCTCAGCCATCTCGTGGTACACCTATGATGAGACACTCTGGATGTCCATCACTTTCTCGATCCTCTGGAGATCGCCCAATGAGACTATCTCATTCTTTCAGTCCACACAACTAGGACCGAATCTATCCCTCTATGGATCATCACTTTTATTCAAGAGAAGTCATGAGAATTGAAGCATATGAAGGCTATGATGCACCACTCTCTGATGCTTTCACTGATAAGATGATGAAGCTTATGCAACAATTCTCCTCTAAACAAAAGAAGCATCATGAAGAGCTTGACGCCAAGTTCACCAAGATGGAAGTTGTTTTTAGTTCTAAGATCTCTACTCTCACCGAACAAGTCCACCATATTGAAGATCAAATTCATGGCATTAACCAGGAGTTATTGAAGTATGGTGAATACTCTCAAGAACAAGATGACAAGATCTTTGATGCAATGTACTCTACCCACCAAGTAGAGGACCGGCTGGAGCAAAAGTTGGAGATTTTACAGCAGAAATTTGATGATGGAGACTTAAGTCACGAGAGCTTTGGATCTCAGCAAGGAGAAACCACCATCTCATCTAACCTTATTCAAGGGGAGGATGAACCCAGAGAAGCATGCTGCAACATGATAACTAGGATCCCTTATGGGGAAATTCCCTAGAACAACAAATTTCATCAATCCCGAAACCAACGAAGCATCTATTCCCAAGACACCCCCAAGTCGTCAACAATCTCATTTTCCACATCCATACCAAAGGAAGTCTGAGGATCTCCAAAACCGGTTCCCACAGAACCACCATGCCTATCATCCACCACAGCCGCCTCTTCAACACTATGGCCACACCTATTCACATCAGAAGAATCTAGAGGAGAGACTTGAAAGCTTATTGCAGAAATGCTTGGAGCTGCAGGAGGTAACTTCAAGAAAAATCCATGAGAGATTTGATATGACTGAAAGGAGCATATGGGGACTTTCAACAAGAATCACTAAACTTGAGTGGAAAAACGAAGATTAAAGGCTAGCATTGGAGACCACATCCGAACTTCAGGAAGGATTTGAAGATAATGAGAATTCTGAATCTCCACCTCATGTTAGCTGCAATGTGATTACACCCCACAAGTTAGTACAACCATTGCAAAAACTAGAAGAAGATGAGATATTTCAAGGAGAAGCAAGAGACCTTAGAAGGATGAGCCTATCACGGAACATCTATGATTTCAGCTTGCAAAGAAGCCAATGGTATCCGCAGACTATAAGCCTATGGGAGCTTGGAAATTTCAACAGAGTAGTTGAGCAACTACCAAAAGGCACATCTTTCGACAAAGCCTGTTCCAAGTACGGAATAGACCGATTTTTCTTGGAGAGTTCTGAGACTAGAGCTGAGATAAAAGAGCTTTATGAACAAGCGTTGAGATACTCAAGACCCCCAAGGAAGCTTACAAAGTCCAAAAGTCCCGGAAGATTCCTTTTAACTTGCACTATAGGTGGAGTCAAGTTCAAAGATGCATTATGTGACTGTGGTTCATGCATCAATCTGATGTCCTCAAGAGATGCAGAGAAGATTGGTTTGAAGGATCTTCAAGCATCTGACTTTCGTATAGGGTTTGTGAATTGTTCGTCCATAGTTCCCATGGGAAAGGTCTCGGACATTAGCGGGAAGATCGGAAATTGTGACATTCCCACATATTTCCAAGTGGTTCATATTGAGAAAGGAAAAACTTCACAACTTATACTAGGAGGATCTTTTCTTGCAACAAATGGAGCGATAATGGATTGGCCAAAGAAGAGGCTAAGTTTTGCCACCATTGATCAAAAAGTTTTTTACGGAGCTATACCTTTTGTTTCGACATCTCAACAACCAAAGAAAGGTTATCCTAATCCTAATGGAACACCACCAGAGCTTGTCAAGACCAAGAAACTTTGTCTTAGGACAGAGGATTCTTCTCATCTCTCATAAGAGAAATACCAAGTCTAGCCATGGACTTTAAACAAGGGCGCTTAGAGGGAGGCAACCCACTTTGTAAGTTTTATTTCCCTTTAATATATTAGATTTCCTTTTGCTTTTGATTTTAACATGTTTTATCTCAGGTTTTACACATAAACAGAACATAAAATACAATAGAAGAAAATAGAAAAGGAGAAAAAGAGAAGAGAATCAAGTTGGATCCGACCTAGGTCACAAGGCCCATGACCGAGGTCCCAAGGAGAGCCAACCCCGGTCACGAAGCCTGTGAGCAAGGTTTTGAATATGGCAGCTCCAGAGTTCAAGTTTCAAAGTGGCAAGAAGATTTCACAAGTCTGGTGAAGTTGTTTAAATCAAAGAATGCAGAAGGCAACAGATTGATTATATCCAAGGTCAATACTGGAAGTCCCCGCGAAGCATAACTCACCTCCAACTTGAAGAAGGACAACATCAGGGCCATACCCCGGTCACAAGCCCCGTGACCACGGTTTTCCAAGCAAAACCTCCGGGAGCTGATTTTCGGGTTCCAAGGAGATTTTGAAGAATTTTGTTGATCTGGTACGTTTCTGACCTTATGGAGCTTACTGGAGCTAACTACATCATCATTGGAAGCTATGCAACCTTCCCCGACCTCATGCATTGAGTTTTACTAAGCCAAGGACAAAGTTGAAAACCGGACCGCGACTAGATCAAAACCAAGCCTCATGAAGAATTTTCAAGTTCCACTCAACCAAACTATCAAGGATCAGGTACTCATCCTCTAATGGGTATTCTAGGATTAATGGTCGAGTCACTTTTTGGAAAAGGATTCATGGGACGAAGATCATCCCATCTTAAGCATCACGGTTGCATATTTCACTAAAGTTGGAGGATAATGAAATCCATGCGAGCCAAAGTTGTCCAACTTGACACACGCCTATAGTTTGACCCTTGGGAAGTTTTGGTCGAAAAAATTTCAGAAAAAGAATCTCAGAGAAGAAAAGGGCCAATCATCAAAAACCGAGTCCACAGCCAGTGATCTGCGGCTAGGAAATGTAGCCTTGATCGGGCTAGATTTCGAGATTCACCATTGGACCATATTTTGAAGGCTACCCGGACCGTAAGGGGGTAAAACCTATATGGGACATCCAAATCTCGGGTCCACAAGTAAGTATACATTCCTTTGGTAAATTTTGAAGCATGGGATTATATATTTGCATGACAAGAAGAAGGAACAAGGAAGAAGAGGGCAGCCACATCCATTCCGGGTTTGGAAGGACGGCCCTGGTCACAAGGGCTGTGAGCGAGGCGTGAAGTAGGGCCAGCCCTGGACACAACTAATTGTGACCGAGGTTTCTCACCCTAGTGCCTCCACACCACAACTCTTTTACCATGTTACTTCACTGATCAATATCACTTCACCAATCCAACCATAAGCATATTTGGAGCATATCAGTCACCATGGGAAGATCTCAATCATGGCAACAATGACATCAAAGAGATAACATCACCACCATCTCACAACAAACATCACCACCATTATATCCTTATGTTAATTTATTTATCTCTATTTATGTTTTAGCATATCCTTGATGGTTTTTAGGTTTTTGTCTCAGGAAAGATGCATTTAGAAAAAGATCTTCACAAGAAATTCAATGGACTAGAACCAAGTCCATGCGATGTCAAGTTTCGAAGGAAGAAACACCAGTTAGTCACAAACATTCCAATTCAGGTGACATTGTTTTTAACCCAACTTTTCCTTATGATTTCGATCCTTTTCTCCTTCTTGTTTTCCCACTGAGAACGGTGTGATTTAAGTTAGGGGGGAAGGATGTTCATCCTTTAATGACACCTATATTTTGTTGACCTGAGACCTTTTGCCACTTTTAACATCAATGATTATGCCTATTTATGCGATCTTATCGAGTCAAAATTTTTTTGAGTCAAAACTAGTTAGAAATAATGACTCTATGAAATGATGTGACCTATATGTGTTTTGATATACCTCCTAAGGAGACGTTTTTCAAGATTCACCTTCGGACAACACCTAGAAGCTCACCACTAGATCTTTCTCCCCCAAGTTTCATCCTACGGAGAACTCGGTTGGAACGGACGTTGACTCCACTCTATTTGAACCATAATCCTGACTTCGATTATTTCTCATAAGCGCATTAGATCGGGGAAACGAGCAGCACATTCAGGACATCTTATCCCTTTTACCACTCTTTTCTGATCCTGAATGGCCACTCATTTATAGTGGTTTACCTTACACCATATATTTATTTTTGGACCTCTCACCAATCTCTTTTTCAATCTCGTTGGCAGATATGCGTCGAAACGCGAGAGAGAAATTTCTGACACAGTTTTCCAACCACTTGAAGATGGATAGCCTGAAGGAATCAAAGAAGAGATAGAGAGAGAGTTACGGTTTGGTCTATACAACATTGAATCTAGGAATCAATAAGAAAAGGTACTCACATCTTGTGCTTAAGACTTGTAAATTTATGTACCGTTTTCCCTTTCACCAAAAAGAAAAGAAAAAGAAAAGAAAAAGAAAAGAAAAAGAAAAGAAAAAGAAAAGAAAAGAAAAGAAAAGAAAAGAAAAAGAATAATAAAAGAAAAGATAAAGAAAAAGAAAGAAAAGGAAACGGTTACAAAATAATCTCATAAGCATAGGAAATTCCGAGAATAAGGATATTATTAAGATGGTGCGAAGAACCACACAGAAATATCTAAGTCTGGGGGAACCAGAAGAAGAAAATAATTAAAGGAACAAGGTGTTGTCATGAAGAAGTGGTTGGAAACTGTGAACATCAATGGGTTCATACTCTCTTGCGGGTCTGCGACATAGCTGCCCTCCGAAATCACGATACCCTCTAAATACTTTAAACTCCACTTAAACACCAAAAGCCTTTCTATACCAAGCACCATCTACCCTGAATGATGCTCCCTCTTGGGAAATCCACGCCACCTTTAATGAACGTAAGGAGTTAACTGAAGTGAATTCAAAAGTCTCTGGACGGTTTGCAATGGAAGGATCAGAAATTGAGAATGTTGTGAGTCTATAGTGAGAATGTTTTTAATCCTTGTACTAACCAATCTGCAGGTTTTCCATTGGAGTTTGGTCACTGATCATAGAAGATTTTTCGTGCTTTTCAAACCTCTTCACCAGTTTAGAATTCTTATTTGCTTGAGGACAACCAAAGTCTAAGTCTGGGGGAGTTGATAACATCGTATTTTGACCCGTTTTTACTAGGGTTTTCATATTGTTTTAAGAGAGATTTAGTATGATTTCAAAGCTAAATAGGCTATTATCAAGTATTGTTAGTGTCAAAGAGGTTTTACAGGTTTTATGGGAATATGGATCAAAAAGGAGAAAATACCCGTTTTGAGGCAGTTTCAAAGCATCAAAAGTTTGACAACATTTGAAAATATTCCCGTGGACCAATATTGGAGTTCTCTATATCATTGGAAAGCTTGAAGAGTCAAGATTTGTATGAGACAAGAATCAAAGCAATCTATTCAGCCGTTTGGAAGCTGCATCCCAGAAGATGAAGCTATGTCAAACCAGCACCACAACACTAAACCTCAGTCACTAAGCTTGTAACCGAGGCCAGGCCTCTTAGGCACCCCGGTCACTAAGCTTGTGACCGAGGCCAGGCCTCTTGGGCACCCCGGTCACTAAACTTAGGTTTTATGGGAATATGGATCAAAAAGGAGTAAAGACTCGTTTTGAGGCAGTTTCAAAGCATCAGAAGTTTGACAACATTTGAAGGCCTTCCTGTGAACCAAAGGTGTGGTTCTCTATATCATCGGAAAGCTTGAAGAGACAAGATACGTACGGGACAAGAATCAAAGCAATCCATTCAGCCGTTTGGAAGATGAATCCCAGAAGATGAAGCTATGTCAAATCAGAGTCAAAACACCAAACCTCGGTAACTATGCTCTTGACCAAGGCCAGGCCTCTTGGGCACCCCGGTCACTAAGCTCGTGAAAGGCCAGCCTCGTTCACTGCCTTAGACGCTTGGCCCATCACCAAGATCGGCCCATTGCCTCGACACTCACCAAGAGGACGAGTGTGCCCTTCCTAAACCCTAGAAGCCAATCTCTTGTGCCCCAAGACCTATATATACAAGTTTACCGGATGATATATTTTACCGGAACCTTGTTTACCGTGAATGTAACTCGCGTCTTTACCCCACTTATTAGGGTTTTCTTTTGCTTCCATGTATCGCCTCTAAAAAGGCTGAACCTCTCTCATTTTTAGGTTACGCTATTTTATAAAGAAAACCACTTAGAGACTTTTCTCTTCTTAATTCTATCAAGCCGTCGTCTCTAGATCTAAGTTCCCTTCAAGACACTTGAGCCGGGCTCAAATCTTGTTGGTTCTACCGTATCCCGAGCCTCTCCATAGCTCGTGTATTGCACTTTCATCAACACTCATCCCTTCCACTTGTCCCGAATCAAGTTTCTCTTCGCTCACGGCTCCGCATCGGCTTGACTTTCTGGCCGTGTCTTTTGGTCCATCTATCCGTGTATTGTTTATCCGGACCCTCGGGTTCATAACAATCATGATGCACTTCCGGGACATACGCTACCCCAGGGCAAATGAGAGTAGTCTCAGTTTTTATGTTCAGGGTCTGTTACACACGATGACCCTCTACCAACTTTGCGACGCCTTCGGTTTTAGTCGCACACCCCTCATCGACATGACTGAGGAGACTGATGACGGAGAGTTCTGGGAGCTGATAGCCAGGGACCCTATGTTTCGCAGACAGCAAAAGATTAACAGATCTGCAATCATGCAGTCCATCTCGTCGAGAGATTCATGAGTGTCACCTTGGGCCTCAAGTCTGAGGCAGATGCTGTCGACAAGCAGGAGCTGTGGTTACTGAAGCAGGGGTGGCGCACGATGACCATGGCCCCTCATAGGTGGCATAAGGTGAACATATGGTACCTTCTCACCTGCGCCATGGTCTCCATGAAGACCGTTCCAGCTATGTCTTCTAAGAAGACGATCGTCATTGGGAGTCTAGTAACTCTGATACTTGAGCATCTGGGCATTGAGGTCCCGATACCTTCTACGATGGAGTGCTGCAGCCTTATGGACAGGAAGTATCTGAGCTCATGCAGCTTTCTGGTGCCAAACTTCTTGGCCTTCTGTTTCCAGGACCGCCAGTCTCAGTACTCATTCATCCAGCTGGCACAGAAGCAGCATACCACTCTGTCCTCCGCTGAGGACATCAAGTTCTTACCACCACCAGAAGCTCTCTGCGCCAGGCCAGTACAGCCGACCCTGCCTCCAATTCGTCGCACCACACGCTGGGCCTAGCTCCAGATGCGATTTTGTCTGACTACGACCCCAGCTCTCAGCGCGCCTGGACCTCGTCTCAGCCATGGGACTCATTTTCACCGTTCCTGATTCTGGACTTCAGCGAGTTCGACCTTCCCGAGCTTCCAGGAGAGCCCAGCACAGACTTCGAGCGCTGGATGGTTGACAGCACTCAGAGGCAGCACTCTATGATACGGCGGGCGTGTGATTTCTTTTGCAGGATGCGCCCTACCTGCTTTGCACCGCCGAGAACAAAAGAGTCGGGACCTAGCAACCGCAAAGGAGGCCCAGCAGCGGCAGCAGCGGGAGAGAGAGAGACATCATCCTCAGATGATGGAGGGCGCCTGCGCAGACGACGCAGGAGTCTTGGCGGCTCCACTCGCGCTAGCTCTGGGGAGTGATATTTTTCGGTAATCTTTTTCTTCTCTTTTCTTTTTATTCCAAACAAAGTGATTTAACTCTGGGGGAAGGGGTGACTGCTTTCCTATTTCAAACTTTTTTTAAAAAAGAAACTTTTTCACTTTTTTCTTGAGTCATTTTATTGAGTCAAAACATGAGATTTTACAATTTTCTTGGTTTACATTTTATGTTGACATTTATTGGACTTAGTTCAGGAATATTGGAAACACCATCATTTATTGGACATTTTGGTTTACATGATCAATATGATGGATTTTTTTAACACCACTTTTATACACATTTTTAGCACTTTTTTATCATTGCCTTAGAGTAGATTTCATCCATTGTTTATACCATTTCGTGCATTTACGCTTCATATAGGATGTTTCATATTTCTGTATAGGCATTGCATGCAATTTTCATATTTAGGGTCTTATCAGGTACTTATGGGAGCCTATGGAGCATACTTGGATTTTGGCTCATGAAGTGAAGATGTGTGGTAAGCCCTATGGAGTCAAGTGAAGATTGCAGAGAACACGGATGGCTCACTCGACCAGACCACTCGAGTGAAGCACTCTCAGACAGGCTCACTTGACCAGACCACTCGAGTGAAGCACTCTCAGACAGGCTCACTCAACCGGACCACTCGGGTGAAGCACTCTCAGACAAGCACTCTCAACCTCAGCATTACAGGAGCACTGGAGTTCATCACCACCTGCCCACTCGACCAGTCCACTCAAGTGAAGCACTCTCTGACTACCTCACTCGACTACCCCACTCGACTACTGGGTCAAGTGGGCACTCTCCGACATTTTCTCCTTAAAACTCGCAAAATGTAATAAGCGCTGGAGACTATGTATAAAAGTGCCTCATTAAACCTAATTAGGAAGGGGGAATAGCGCCGCTCTGGCTTAGTAATTTTTAGGTTTTCTCTCATTTTTCTCTCTCTTTTTCTTGGTGTTCTTGATAGTTTTTTCATTTTCCAGCAACTTTGTAACTTTGATATCTTTTTATAAAATTAGTGTTTGCATCCATTTTCTTCTCCAACCTTGCGCACTAGATCATAGGCTATCTCATATAAAAAGATTAATCTTTTCTGGGTTTCGGACCCCAGCCATGATCACCTTGTGTGAGTAGTAAAGTTTGGATTTTTGGGCATGGATTATGTTAGCTTCTCTCTGTTGTGTTATTGCTTAGATAGTTTGATTATCACTTAGTTTCGACTCCCTCTTGGGTGAGTGATTTTAATGCTTGTTCTCCCCTGATCAAGGAGAACATGATCTTAGATGGTCTCATGAGCACAAACCATGCCTTGAGCCATTGGATAGAGTTTTTCCGGGGTTTAGAGTACAATAGCGTGAGGGTGGATGCATCAGACATTGATTTATGTCACGACTCCACCTATTCACTTGTTATGAACTCTTCTCGACTTTAATAGGCTGATTCTTCATGCCTGATCCGACTCCTCACGCTATGCTGACTGGGTTGGATCTTGGGGCTCTCTACCAGGAACCATGGATTGAGCTGGTTATGAAGTCTGTTGTCTAGGGTAGTCCTGTGATGAGATTGCTAGTTGATAGCTGCAATGGAACAGAGTGTTTGCGATCCTGTTATTTCCATCCCTAGAGTCCCTGTTTTTCCCATAGTTTCACAGCTTACTTAGTACTAGTTCACTGTAGTTTTTCTCTGTTTTTACTGTAGCACTCGACCTCACCACTCGATCAGTGTGGTCGAGTTGTCCTAGTACTATTATTTTTCTGTTTAGTTTCGTGATGTGCTAAAGTGTGACAGACTTTGGTACCTCTAGTATCAATTAGGTTTTTTAGTAGATTTGTCATTTTGGTTGCTAGTACCACACCCTTTTGATAATCACTTGAATAGTTAGCTTTATTTATCAACTAATTGCTGTAGACCACTCTTGATTGGTTCGACATTTTTACTTCTCAATATTCACTTACCACTATACTACAATTGATAAATTTGGTACTTGGTCTCTCTAGGCTTAGGTTGATTGCATTGCTGTCTTTCTTTGCTTAGGGTAGGTAAAATCTTTGTTTCAATTTGGCGTCGTTGCCAGTTTTGAGTGTTTTTGTCGACAAAGTTAGTTGTTTAAGGCTTACTAGATCAAGTCTGTTACTTTTGAGATTTGGATACTGATTTTGTTTTGAAATTTTTGTCTGTTTTGCATCAGGTACTGTAGCACTCGACCTTCCCAGTCGAGTACTTGATCGAGTCACTACTCTCTGAATGCAAATGTGTTCTCAAGGCAGCCAAAACCTAATCCAGTTACTTGATCACATACATCGCATCAACCAGCATACTCGTCAAGCTACACCTGCACCTGCTACCCCTATTCCTGCACCAGTTCCAGAGACACCTGCAGTCATGGCAGAACAAGTTCCGCAGCCTAGGGTGATTGGTCCTGGAGACGCTCCAAACACTCACTTTTTGAGGCAAGGAATTGTGGCCCCTCCAGTCAACAATAATAACTTCAAGATCAAGACGGTTTTGATCTTAATGGTCCAGAACCACAAATTCCATGGACTTCCTATGGAAAACCTGCTTGCTCATTTGGACCAGTTTGATAGACTGTGCCAGCTCACCAAGATCAATGGAATCTCAGAAGACAGCTTCAAGCTATGCCTCTTTCCATTTTCTCTTGGTGATAAGGCTTCCCACTGGGAACGAGCACTGCCTCAGGGTTCTATAACCACCTGGGATGACTGCAAGAAGGCTTTCCTGCTGAAATTTTTCTCTATGTCAAGGACTGCCAAGTTCAAGAACGAGATCTCCAGTTTCACTCAGCAGACAAATGAGAGTTTCTCTGAAGCATGGGAGAGGTTTTAGGAGTACACAACGCAGTGTCCTCCCCATGGTTTTCACCAAGGAGTCTTTGCTCAATACGCTCTACAGAGGGGTAAGCCCGAAGATCAGAATGATATTGGATACAGATAGTGATAGAAATTTCCTCAATAGGGACGTTGTCACCGGCTGGGAGCTAGTAGAGAACCTTGCAGTCTCTGATGGAAACTACAGTGAGGACTTCGACAGATCAGTTAGAGGACCATCTTTGTCTTCTGATAAAACCAAGCAGGAGATCCAGTCTCTTAGTGAGAAACTTGACAAACTCATCCTAGCTCAGCAGAAATCTGTGAACCTTGTTGGTGAAGTATCTGCTACTCAGGCTCAGGAAGGTGAAGATAATCAGGTTGAAGAGATCCTGTATATACAGAATCAAGCTGGCTTCAACAGAGGGTACATCAACTATAGGAACAATCCTAATCTCTCATATAGGAATCCCAACGTAGCTAACCCTCAAGATCATGTCTACCCTACTCAGAACTCAGGCCAAAACAAGCCTTTTGTGCCACAGGCTCCAGGCCAAAACAATCCCCCTGGATTTGCTCCAAGACCACCTCCACAAGCTGATGGTGACCTATAAGCCTCTTCTACTCCAACTTCTTCAAGGCCAGAATAATGCTACTCAAGAGACGTCAAAGAGGTTCACTGAACTCATAACCCACATCGATTGCTCTTATGATGATTTGATCCATAAGATTGAGGTTCTCAACAGCAGACTGAAGTTTGTTGAGTCCAGTGCTGCATTAGCCTCTACTAAGACCACATGCCAACTTCCTGGCAAAGCTGTGCAGAACCCTAAGGAACCTGCAACTCTCTATGCAGTGACCACAGCACGAGCTCTCCATCTGCTTCCTTTCAAGAAGAGATTTTCCAACATCACTGGGGACAGTGATACTAAAGTTGGAGGGGCAACCTTTCGATCTGCTGCTGAAACTCGCTCGAGCACTGTAGCACTCGACCACACCACTCAAGTGAGTGGTCGAGTAGGCACTCCCGAGACTGCAAAGGAGAAGCGCATACTAGATGTGCATGCGATGATGACAAGTCCTTTTCCAGAACGGTTCAAGGCTGAGATTGAGAAGGGGTACGTCATTATGCTTGAGGAGGAGCTATTAGAGCTTGAAGCTAAAATGACTTGGGATGAAGCTGTAAAGTCACTTGGACCCTTTGAGAGTGGATTGAGAAAAGAAGCCTTGAAGAAAATTCAAGATAAGAGAGCAGCAGCTGCTAAGGCCTATGAGTGTAAGATGATCACTCAGCAGAAAGTGGTAGTGCAAAAGAAGCTGACGGATCCTAGATCTTTCACAATACCCTGCACCATCAGGAACCAGACTTTCCAGAATTCTCTCTGTGATCTGGGTGCCTCAGTCAGCATAATGCCATTTTCTGTAGCAGAAAAGCTAGGCTATCACAAATTTCTGCCAAGCACCAGGTCTCTAGTCCTAGCTGACAGAACCATCAGATTTCCCCATGGCTTGCTAGAGAATGTCTTAGTGAGAGTAGGGAACATGGAAATCCCTACTGACTTCATAGTGATGAAGATGGAAAAAGAGCCAATGGATCCCCTCATACTAGGAAGACCATTCTTGACATCCTCAGGAGCTGTTATAGACACCAAAAGTGGTGAAATAGTTCTTCGAACCGGTAATGACTTTGTGATTCGTTTTGACACCTCTTCTGGCTTGAAGAACCCTGCTTTCGAGAGACAGCTTTTCTATATGGAAGAAGCTGAGTGTTATGAAAAGACAAACTTAGGAAAGTTTGAACAGTACTCTCAGACACCATCCAGACCTCCAGGGTTCACAGTCACCATAGGTAGTCACTCTGATGGAGCAGTGCAGAAGTTTGATACGTTTGTAGCAGAGGTGACTCTGATGACGACAGCACATGGCACACTTGACCACTCCACTCGAGTGCAAGGTCGAGTTACCACTCGAGTCATCACCAGAGAGCACAGCCAACCCCTATGAAACCACCTGGTTTGATTTGGTACTCGGAGCAGGAATATTTTTGTACAGGAAAGAGCAACTCAACATACTCACTCACAACACCAGCATCAGACCAGAGCACTATCCTTGCTCTACACGGTGTTGTTGTTGAGTTGGCAGAGAAAGTGGATAGGCTTGAGAAGGAAGTCCTGAAGCTCAAAGAAGCTCAACCACCCCCACCAGAGATCGGAAGAAGGAGGCCTAAGCCACCAGGAGTCAGTGATAGTTTCTATCACGCTATCATGGCATCAACCTTCATAGTGGAGACGACGAGTCCAGAGGGGTCAACACAGTCTCTCAAAGAATTTCCACCTGCCTAAAAGAGTTAGAGTCAAGCTAAGTGACTTTAAACAAGCTCACTTGGGAGGAATTCCCATGTTTATCATTGTATATACTAGCTTTGATTTTCCTTATGTCTTTTTGAATTTTTTCATTTTTAATGCGTTTCCTTAGTGTTTTGAGTTTCAGGAGAGGATATGAGCTGAGTATGAGTCAAAATGGAGTTCCAAAAGGGTCAGCCAAAAATTCAATACGTTACTCGACCACACAACTCGACTCCCAGGTCGAGTGCCAGGTTTTGTCTGAAATCTCAACTTTTAATCTGGGCCGTTCATTTGAAATCACTCCACCATTTAATTCCCACGCGACCCACCATCTTCTTCTTCCCCATTTTCGCGTTTACATCTCTCTAGAAATCGAAAAAACTCTCTACCTTCTCTCTAAATTTTTAGCTCAAATCTTTAAAGTTTTCAACCGAATTTCAATCATGTCTCACTACTCTAGCAATCCCGAAACCAACTTGTAAGTTTTTAAACCCTTTGCACCCGTTTTTGCAAAAATCCGGGTTCGAAATTTTTTGAAATTTTTTTGGCTTGCATGTAGTTAAAATCGGTTGACTAGAGTAGTGTAAGGAATCAGAATGAGTATGCAATGAATTTTTATGGGTGAAGTTGCTTGAAATCGAAATTTTGTTCTTAGTAGTGCACTTGAAATTTTTTGAAAGTTTCGAGTTTTGAATTTTGTTTCAGGAACACTGGTACAACAAGGACAAGGCCAACAAGAAGCCAAACCACAGCACAAACCACTCGACCATCTGGGTCACAGAAAGACAAGGCTAAGGGAAAGAGGGTTCAAGAAGAGGAATCAGTGAGATGGAACAATGAGGAAGATGGTTTTGAGAGTTCAGAGGAAATCCAGGCTGACACCTCTGAGGAAGCCACGCTCATCTCCATCCTGGAGAGGGTGAAGTTCCTTGGGACTAGGTATCCATATCGCCCTACCATGCAAGCTCTGGGAATTTGCAGAGAGGTGGGGAAGCTCTATGACTCTGCTGACATAGTGGGACTCACCCACAGCCCTAGGGATGGTTTCAAGACTGAGACTTGCCATTTCTTGGCAACAGTGGATCTCCACCTCTATGAGACGAGGGGCATGGCTGGTACAGCAGAGATGGGGCATGTGAGTTTCAGAGTCAGAGAGATAGACTATTAGCTGCCCTTGAGTGTGGTCGACATCTTGTTTGATTTCCGCAGAGGAACATGGCAAGCTCAGGACTTTGATAAGAAAGAGCCGAATGAGTTGTGGTTAGCGCTTGGAAAAAGGGAGCACTATCAGTTTGCTAGAGCTAAGAGCAGTGAGATCAGGCACCTTACAGTGAGATACCTCCACAGGACTCTCGCAAACACGATGTTTGCAAAGAAGGCCACAGGGCCAGTGAATGAGAGTGAGTTGAAGATGCTGGACAAGGCTCTTTACGACTACCTCATCTACTCATCAGAGGAGAACCGGGCCAATGGGATTGAGATGCGAGGAGATAGATCCTACAAAGGGAACTCCATCGTTTTGGTGAGACACCTCATGAGTTACAGAGCTAATGCTGTCAAGAATGACAAGATGCTGAACAAGGCAGAGTTCACAGTGGGAGGGATTGTTACCCCATTTTTAGAGGCTGCTAGAGTTGAGCTCAAAGCAGCGCCCATACCATACACTCTGATGGACTTGGATCACATGAAGGACACTCAGACTATTGGTGCAAAGGTTGGGGAGAAGTACATCTACAACTTCTCACATCCCAGGAGCAGCAAGGCGAAGATTTTACTACCTTATGGAAGTCTAGCCAAGCTCTATGAAGAGGACGGTGACCGTAGTGTCCTCTTTGTACCACCAGTCAGAGATCTCTACTTCTCTGATGAGGAAGTTAGACTCCAAGAAGATGAGACATTTCAAGACTTCATGGGGAGTGTGCAAGCTCCAGAGAGGTTTTATTCTGAGGAGTCAGAGTGCAAAAGCCTCAAGGAGGCTAACCATAAGATCTCCACACTTCAAAAGTGGTGCAAGTGGCAGGACAAGTAATGCAGCAAATTCAAGAGTGGAATGAATGCCACAATGAAGGGGATCACCAGCCGCTTGGCCGCAGCTGAGAGGAAGTTAAGTGCTGGCTCATCTAGAAGGAATTTGGCTGAGCAAAAGGAGAGAAAGAGGCGCCCAGATCACCCTGTAGAGGATCTAGAGCATTCATCCCCAGACGAAGCCACTCGACCACCTAGGTCGAGTGAGCCACTCGAGTGCTATCAGGGTTTCGACCCAAGTGCACCAGTCGATCCGTACCCATGCTATGATCAGGGCGCAGAGCTTCCACCTTACCCGGGGTATTATCAGAGCAAACCACTCGACCACACTGGGTCGAGTGCACGATATATGCCAGACCACTCGACTTCTGGGTCGAGTGGACCACTCGAGTCATACCCCGCAGCTGGTCCTCTCACCACTACAGTTCCAGCATACACTCAGGAGAGCATGGAGGCTAACACAGATGCCTTCTTCACTCCACAAGAATGAGGTACCACCCCACTTCCTTAACATTGTTTATATCATAGCATTCTTTGTTCTTTTTTGTTTTAGTCTCTCAAATCATGTCTTGAATTTATTTTAAACAAGGGACTGTGTAATTTAAGTTTGGGGAGGGTTTGAGAGACGTATTTGACATATTTCCTTATTTTCTTATTCAAATTTGCATCATTTATGTGCATTGAAAAACCTTAAAGATTTGAAAAATTTCAGAAAACTATTTTACAAAACAGAGTGTCATGTAGTTGCATTATCATTTTAGGATTGATTTTTAGAATTTCGCTTAGGATTGTACATATGCATAGGGGATAATGATGAGTCAAACCGTAAAAAGTTTAAGAACCAAACATATAAGTTGTCTAATGCATTCGCCTAAGTTTGAAAATTAAGGCTGCACCTTTCTTGGAATTTAGATTTAGCATTCTCACTTGGTTGAAGCTCACTGTGATTTATCAAACTATCCCTATCAATTAGAACCTAATTTGAAATATTTAATTATAATGATATGCACTAAAACTCTAACTCATGGATACCTCAAAATACTTGGATTCTCTTTCACCTTTTACCAGTCTGTCTAATCCAAGTAGCTGTCTCCACCATTGAGACAGTTTCACAAAAATCAAACCCAAAACTTCATTTCAGACCATACATTACTCTTGAGTGAAGTGAGGCCTATTTCCGAATTGAATTAGAGAGAAAGTGTTAGGTGTTGCCGACAGGAGTAGCCTCTCATGTAGTCTCTGGTTCATAATTTTTGAACCAGATTTAGGCTAGGAGTTTGAATAAGTTGAGGTTTGAGTTTAGGAAAAGAAAAGAAAAAAGAAAAAGAGTTTGCTAAAAATCATAAGCCTTGGGAGAGGATAGGTTCAAAAATGAGTCTAGTAAAGGATTTGAAAGAAAAAGATAAAAGTTAGCTCAGCAAAAGAAAAAAAAATGTATAAGTGGCCACTCGACCAGACCATTCGAGTGAGTGGTTGAGTCATAGCTTAGTGAAAAAAAAAATTAATCCCAAATCCGCTAGACGTAGAAAGTAAAGTATCCTCTCTTTAGAAGAAAACAGAAAATCAGTCCTTGAGTAAAAAAATATGAAATAGAAAAGCTTTTAAGCACAAGAGTAGAACTAGGATGAAGTTTCTGGTATTTTAGAGTTAGGGGAGTCATTTGGTTCTTCATGGGTAGATGATAGTCTGCTCCTGTATGCACCAGTTGGCTCTACCTTTAGCATTCTCTTATAATTCAATCCATTTCATTGAGAGATCCTGATACATGCGCTTAAAACCAGAGGAAGAAGATATCATTTTTATCTCTTAAAACTTGTCCCTCAACCAAATGAGTTACAGTTATTGCATATCATGATTCACCAGTTCGTGCTTAGTCAATGTTAAAGGGATATTTTGCTTTGAATGTTTGCTTGTGGCTGAGTCTTAGTGTTGAATTTGATGTGATGAGTAAAGCTAAAGCTTTTAAGTAGAACTTCTATGAATTGCATTCTAGAGCTAATAACTGTGACATTGACATTAGAAGTTTGTTTAGTTTGCTTAGGTTCTGAGTCCCCACTTTTCAAACTACTCCTTTCATCTTATCCTTTCTATTTGCTTGAGGGCAAGCAATGGGTAAGTTTGGGGGAGTTGATAACACCACTTTTATACACGTTTTTACCACCTTTTTATCATGCCTTAGAGTAGATTTCATCCATTGTTTATACCATTTCGTGCATTTACGCTTCATATAGGATGTTTCATATTTTTGTTTAGGCATTGCATGCATTTTGCATATTTGGGGTCGTATCAGGTACTTATGGGAGCCTATGGAGCATACTTGGATTTTGGCTCATGAAGTGAAGACGTGTGGTAAGCCCAATGGAGTCGAGTGAAGATTGCAGAGAAGACGGATGGCTCACTCGACCAGACCACTCGGGTGAAGCATTCTCAGACAGGCACTCTCGACCTCAGCATTACAGGAGCACTGGATTTAATCACCGCGTGCCCACTCGACAAGTCCACTCGAGTGAAGCACTCTCTGACTACCCCACTCGACTACTGGATCGAGTGGACACTCTCCGACTTTTTCTCCTTAACACCCGCAAAATGTAATAAGCGCTGGAGACTATGTATAAAAGCGCCTCATTAAACCTAATTAGGAAGGGGGAATAGCGCCGCTCTGGCTTAGTAATTTTTAGGTTTTCTCTCATTTTTCTCTCTCTTGTTCTTGGTGTTCTTGATAGTTTTTTCATTTTCCAGCAAATTTGTAACTTTGATATCTTTTTATAAAATTAGTGTTTGCATCCAATTTCTTGTCCAACCTTGCTCACTAGATCATAGGCTATCTCATATGAAAAGTTTAATCTTTTCTAGATTTTGAACCCCAGCCATGAGAATGTATCATTTTTTACCAAATCATGAACTTTTCACTAACAGCATTTGTTTATTGTACTTTTTGATTCATTTGCTAATTAAAGGTAGACTGGGGAGAAGCAACTATGATTGAAGAAAAACGTGTATTGCTTAGACATGCACATAGAGACCCATTTAATCACCGCTTTGTTTTTCTTTCTGATAGGTGAGATTGATTCCGTAAAACACCTTTTCATGTCTGGATTGCAGTTGTATAACTTACCTAACTAAATTTCAGTTTTTTTTTGTTTCTTCTCAGCTGCATACCTCTGTACAGTTTCAGCTACACTTATAACTACATCATGTCAACACCAACTAGTTTCGTTGATAGGTCCGTGCTGCTTAAATACATAACTTCATGCTTTCAACTCTAACACCGTTCACTAATTAATTTTTTTTTATTGCAGCTT
The DNA here is from genome assembly GCA_963555745.1 of Cardamine flexuosa. NCBI lineage: Eukaryota > Viridiplantae > Streptophyta > Magnoliopsida > Brassicales > Brassicaceae > Cardamine > Cardamine flexuosa. Next base: position 16,028,486 of record OY743219.1, read on the forward strand.
TGCAGACACAAAAGATAGCCGTTATAATCCTAGAATGAATCCCATTATTCCTGTCCATAACTGGAGAAAAGGATCACAGGTGAAGTTCTGATCCTTTGTTACATCAAATGTATTAAGAGAACGAGTTATATCATTCTGTAGTAAAGTTGGGATTTTTGGGGATGGATTAGGTTAGCTTCTCTCTGTTTTGTTATTGCCTAGATAGTTTGATCATCACTCAGTTCCGACTCCCTCTTGGGTGAGTGATTTGAATGCTTGTTTTCCCCTGATCAAGGAGAACATGATCTTAGATAGTCTCATGAGCACGAAGCATGCCTTGAGCCATTGGAAAGACTTTTTCCAAGGTTTAGAGTACAATAGCGTGAGGGTGGAAGCATCAGACATTGATTTATCTCACGACTCCACCTATTCACTTGTTATGAACTCTTCTCGACTTTAATAGGCTGATTCTTCATGCCTGATCCGACTCCTCACACTATGCTGACTGGATTGGATATTGGGGCTCTCTACCACGAACCATGGATTGAGCTGGTTATGAGGTCTGTTGTCTAGGGTAGTCCTGTGATGAGATTGCTAGTTGATAGCTGCAATGGAACATAGTGTTTACGATCCTGTGATTTCCATCCCTAGAGTCCCTTTTTTTCCATAGTTTCACAGCTTGCTTAGTATTAGTTCACTGTAGTTTTTCTCTGTTTTTACTGTAGCACTCGACCTCACCACTCGATCAGTGTGGTCGAGTAGTCCTAGTACTGTTATTTTTCTGTTTAGTTTCATGATGTGCTAAAGTGTGACAGATTTTGGTACCTCTAGTATCAATTAGGGTTTTTAGTAGATTTCTCATTTAGATTGCTAGTACCACACCCTTTTGATAATCACTTTAATAGCTAGCCTTATTTATCAACTAATTACTGTAGACCACTCTTGATTGGTTCGACATTGTTACTTCTTAATATCCACTTACTATTATACTACAATTGATAAACTTGGTATTTGGTCTTTCTAGGCTTTGGTTGATTGCATTGCTGTCTTTCTTTGCTTAGGGTAGGCAAAATCCTTGTTTTAATTTCTAAAGCTAAGCGTAAGTTTCCGTTTTTCAAACTTCCACTTATGGCCTTTGTTTCATTGTCTTTCTGCTTAGTTGAGGACAAGCAAGGATTCAAGTCTGGGGGTGTGATGAGTGTCTATTTTCGCCCGTTTTTATTATTATTTTACTTGTCTTATTGAGTTTAGAAGGTAGGTTTTGTGTTCTTTTGGCTGGTTTTTAGTGTCTTTTCAGGTTTTCACTTCCTTGGAGCTAAAATGTGCAAAATGGAGCAACTTTGGACTTTTTTACACATCATTGGATTTTGGAGACATCCTGTATCCATCAATCCTGAAGAGGATCGACCAAGCATGACGAAGATCGACCAATCCCAAAGCCGATCGGTCAGTCAAAGGAATCTATGAGGTGGCATGGATCAGAGGAAGAAGATCGGTCCATCCTAGTCGGATCGATCGATCCTAGTCACAAATATTCTCCAAATCGCATATTAACCCAAGTTTTGACCTAGAAGACATTCTATAAATAAGGTTCTTTTCCTGAGCGGCTAGAGAGACCTAGACACGAATTTTATTGTTACTCTGCCATTTTTATTTCTCATTTCAGATTTGTAATTTTTACATTGCTTTTTCTCAGATCTATAAAGTTTTCATTGCATTTTCAAGATCTACAATCTGTTTTCATCTCTTTCTTTGTGTTTTCAACCATACAACATAATGATATATCAACCAATTGCCATGGTTGAGTAGATCTATATGTTGGGAGATGGGATTTATTCAAAGGGACTTCATGTTTAATTAGGTTATTGTTATAGATTAGAATTATGGTTAATAGATCTCTACTTCTATGAATCAAATGCTTTTGTTAGGTTGACGAATCTATAGAATGATTCATAGGGTTTTATAGTACAGCTAGCGTTGATTATTCTACCCAGAATCTATAGTTTGTAGGCTTGATTTTCAAATTTCCAAGAGTTGAAGCTGAATCTACAACTGAACTTGATCAAACTAGGTCGAAATATGCTATCATAGGGTCCTAGCGGATTTATGATAGAATAATATTTGCTTTTATTAAAAAGATTTTAATTTGGTACAGTGTTTGTGTTCTTGATCTAGAATTTAATTGCTAATCCGGTTAGATATCTTTTTATATATTTAAATCTATGTGATTTCCCATATCTCAACATTTGTTTTAAATTGATTTTTCTTTCCTTATTTAATTATTTTCGGATTTTATTCAGATTTGATTTTGGGACAAAAATTTCCATATTTTCATCATAGCTCTATATCATTGGAAAGCTTGAAGAGTCAAGGTTCGTATGGGACAAGAATTAAAGCAATATATTCAGCCGTTTGGAAGATGCATCCCAGAAGATGAAGCTATGTCAAATCAGAGCCAAAACACCAAACCTCGGTTACTAAGCTCGTGACCAAGGCGAGCCTCCTTCACCGCCATAGACGCTTGGCTCATCACCAAGATCGGCCCATTGCTTCCACACTCACAAAGATGACGAGTCTGCCCTTCCTAAACCCTAGAAGCCAATCTCTTGCGCCCCAAGACCTATATATACAAGTTTATGAAGCTAGGTTTTGTGTGCCTCATCAAAGTTTCAAACCACCACCTCAGTTCACAACATAAACCCTAGAAAGTTCATCACCACCTCAAGAAGTCGACGCCACTTCCAAGGAGCCGCATAAGCAACTTGATCTCGCTGAAGCTTCGAAGTTTCACCATCTCTTTCTCTATTCTCTTGTAACTTTGTCAAAGGAGAAGTCCTTACATCTTGTTATTTTCAGATCTAAAGAAGTAATCTCTAAACCTTTACCTTATTGCATTAGATCTATGTTTTACTCTTTCATATAATCGATGACAACCTTTAGCATGGCCGAGTAGACTATCCAATTGGGTCTAAAGGGCCAGTCAATGGGGTGAGATGATCATTGTCTTTTGAGTGGCGAGTTTTATTGTATTTGCATATCCGTCTACACTGTCTTTTGGTCTTATCTCATTCTTAATGCATAGAGTTAGAGTCATGAACTAACTATTGATCTTAGGCATCTAAGTAATTGGAACTGTTTTCTTAGTCTATTGGAAACTAGATTTGATGAGTATCGCGTTATAACAAACACATACCCATTAGTTATGGAGTCTTATGGATTAGGATTAAACTTGATTTTAATGCTTTTAAACCTATGTTATTGCCTGCGATAGTTGAGTAATAGGATTCGTGGATTTCAGCCTGTTTTCTCTATGACAATAGGTTAGCCGAACTTTCATGTTTCATAGTCCGAGACTTAGGAGTTGACATGCATTACACATAACATATTTCAAATTGACAGATCATTGAACCCTAGAGACCCCCTTAAGCGCCCAACATTCATCTCATATTGATTTACATTCATTTTATTTGCTTTGCGTGATTTGCGTGACACAAAGCCCCTTTTTTATTATTGAGTTCTAGCTTTACTTGTTCCTCTTGATTTGCAATACATCTTCTCTCTCTGTGGATTCGATATACCTTAAGTACTACGATTCATTGTTGTACACTTGCAGACTATTCATTGTGTGGTTCCCTTGACATCTAAGTATATTCTGCCAGGACGCAGGAGGAGCGGAGACTTGTCTACCAATGGAGACAAAATTTCTGATGATAGAAAGAAGCCCCATTTGACGCGGAATCCTGATGAGGACGATTTCAAACCCCTGGGAGGTTTTGATTGAATCTCAGGAATATTCCTAGTCAAGCTAGTGACTTAAAACTAGCGCTACTGGGAGGCAATCTAGGCATTTTCCCTTAAAGCAATAATGTTTAGTAAAAAATAAAAATATAATAATAATAATAATAATTATTATTATTATTATAAAATAATTTAGATCGACCGATCCGGGTAGGATCGACTGAACGATCGACCGATCCGGGTAGGATCGACTGAACGATCGATCGATCCGCGCAGATCGATCGATCCCGAACCCAGGTAGGCGAGGATTGAGGGTTTTATAAACACGGCTGTCGATCCTCAAACCCTAAAATTCTTAAACTCTCTAACTCTCTTGTTTCTCACTAAATTTCATCGTTTCAAAGCCCTGAACTCATCAGATTTTTTCCCTCTATCTCTTTGTATCATCCCTAGCTTCGATTCGCGAAGGTATGTTGCGGAATTCAAGGGTTTAGAACCGATTGTTGGAACTAAACTTGGATCATCAGAAAAATCTCTCTTCAACCTCTTTATTCATCTTTATTTTGTATATTGAGTATAATTTGATGTATATGTTTTTAGAGAAACCGATTTAGAATAGGATTGATTTTGAGAAATAAACTCAAAAGTTGAGATCTAGGATGAATTAGGGCTGTAGATTAGACATATAAGCATCCATTAGGGTGTATATGAGTTTAGTGATGATAAATTGCGGATTGGTTTGAAAAAAATGTTGAGGCTTTTACGATTTGAGCAATTTGCAAAATCCCGCAGGGATCGATCGATCCGCGCAGATCGATCGATCCCACTTGATCATGCGGTTTGATTTCTGAAATTTTTTTTATTTATTTCTGCGGACCAAGTAACCCAAATTTTCTTTACATCTCTTATTTTGTCCAATGATTTTTCTCGTGACTGACTTGTAAAATTTTATAATTTTTCAGGAAATGGCACCTAAGAGAATCAATAAGGACAAGGGCATCGTGAGCCTACTCGGCCCCGCACCTACACGCATCTGGGAAGCTGCAGATGCAAATCTCGCAGGCTTAGTTAGTGCCTGCACATTTCTGCCCACTCGCATGACTGACGAGGGGATCTTAGCCAGCCTTGGTATTTGTGATAGCTATTTCACGCTCACTGATGCTATTGGGCTCGGGAATCTGCCTCGGATGCAGCCCCATCTCTGCACTTCCTTAGCCAAGGATGTTTTGGGGACTTTCATGATGCACGTCCGGGACATGCGCTACCCCAGGGCAGATGAGGGTAGTCTCAGTTATTAGGTTCCGGGTCAGTTACACACGATGAACCTCTACCAGCTTTGTGACGCCTTCGGTTTTAGTCATCCACGTGACCGAGGAGACTGATGACGGAGAGTTCTGGGAGCTAATAGCCCAGGAACCCTATATTTCGCGGACAGCAAAATAGTCACTGATCCGCCATCCTGCAGTCCATCTCGTCGAGAGATTCATGAGTGTCACCTTGGGCCTCAAGTCTGAGGCAGCTGTTGTGGACAAGCAGGAGCTGTGGTTACTGAAGCAGGGGTGGCGCACGATGACCGTGGCCCCTCATAGGCGGCATAAGGTTAACATGGGGTACCTTCTCACCTGCGCCATGGTCTCTGTGAAGACCGGTCCAGCTACGTCTTTTAAGAAGACGATCGTCATTGGGAGTGTAGTAACTCCGATGCTTGAGCATCTGGGCATCGAGGTCCCGAGACCTTCTCTGATGGAGCGCTGCAGCCTTATGGACAGGCAGTATCTGAGATCATGCAGCTTTCTGGTGCCGAACCTCTCGGTCTACTGTGTCCTGGACCGCCAGTTTCAGTCCCGCTTCATCCAGCTGCCACAGGAGCAGCATACCACTCTGTCCTCCGCTGAGGACATCAAGTTCGTACCACCACCAGAAGCTCTCTGCGCCAGACCATTACAGCCGACCCTTCCTCCTGTTCGTCGCACCACACGAAGGGCCTAGCTCCAGATGCGATTTTGTCTGACTACGACCCCAGCTCTCAGCGCGCCTCGACCTCCTCTCAGCCATGGGACTCGAGTTCACCGTTCCTGGTTCCGGACTTCAGCGAGTTTGACCTCCCCGAGTTCCCAGGAGAGCCCAGCACAGACTTCAAGCACTGGATGGTCGACAGCACTCAGAGGCAGCACTCTATGATACGGAGGGCGTGTGATTTCTTTTGCAGGATGCGCCCTAGCTTCTTTGCACCACCAAGAGCAGACGAGTCGGGACCTAGCATCAGCAGAGGAGGCCCAGCAGCGGCAGCAGCCGGAGAGACAGAGACATCATCCTCAGATGATGGAGCGCGGCTGCGCAGACGACGCAGGAGTCTAGGCGGCTCCACTCGCGCTAGCTCTGGGGAGTGATATTTTCCGGTTATCATTTTCTTCTCTTTTTTTTTTATTCCAAACTATTTATGTATTATTTTTAACTATGTTATCTTAAGTCATTATCAGCTTTCATTTGTTTTATCTTTATCATTATTGCTTCGCAGCACCCATTTTCTTTGATTTTATATCACTGCGGGATGTAGTGATTTAAGTCTGGGGGAAGGGGTGACTGCTTTCATATGTTACTAACACAGTGTTTTCTTTTGTTTACTTGTCCCAAAAAAAAATTTCAAACTTTTTCTTTTTTTTCTTGAGTCATTTTATTGAGTCTAAACATGGGATTTTACAATTTTCTTGGTTTCCATTTTATGTTGACATTAATTGGACTTAGTTCAGGAAGATTGGAAACACCATCAGTGGATCAAGTTTACCTGAAGCGACCTATCCTTTGGAAATCTGAATGAGCCAGCATTGGCTCTATCTACTTGGACCTTTAACTTGGACTAATCTTCTCACTAAGGGGCTGAATATCGCAAAAGGAATCATATACATCTGGAGTTCACCCCATTCTTATTGGAGCTCCAGATGGCCAAGCTCATTTTTAGTTTGGTTTCACACCCTTACACCCTTTTTCATTCAGACCCCAGTCCTCTTTTGCAACATTAGGATTATGTGAAACCAAGTGCAAAAACTACGGAGTATGGGAGCTGGTACAACCAAATGTTCTAAAGATTTCCGAGTAAGCTTTCTAGTATCACTACTTCATCTATATTAGTTTGAGTTGACTATTGGTGCAGTTTTTAGTAGGATATATGTACATGGTTAGAACTGGTTCCAACTTCCCCTTCTCAGAAAAAATGCTCTGGGATCGACCGATCCTACCTTGATCGATCGATCCCGTATCATCCCGAGCCTCTCTTTCAAAAAAGAAAAACAAAAAAAAAATGAAAAGAATGAAAAGGGAAAGAAGTCTGAAGGAACCAGAATAAAACCTCATATTTATTTAGTTAGTTTTCTGTTTCTGTTATCTATTTTATTTTAGCACCAATTGCAACTCTATTAGGATCATTATATATAAGCTTACTTGGGATCCAAGGTTCAGGAGGTTATGCACCATCTTTGGTTCCCGTCTCACTGTTATTTTGCTCATTGGCTTGCACCAAAGTTCATCTATCATGCCTAACCATCACCATTAAAATGGCCCCCCGTTACTAGCCCTTAGCGATTTTGACTCCCTTTGTGAGACTGCACGCAACACTTTATGAATGTTAAAGGGCCAACAATGGAGATTTCAAAAGTTCCCTTGGATCTCGGATGCTAGAGTAAATGTTCTCGGATGTGTGCTATGCTTATGGTAAAGTAAATGTTGTACTGCTAAAGTTCAATCCTGAAGAGGATCGACCAAGCATGACAAGGATCGACCGATCCCGAAGCAGATCGGTCAGTCTAACGAATCTATGAGGTGGCATGGATCAGAGGAAGAAGATCGATCAATCCCAGTCGGATCGATTGATCCCAGTCACGAATATTCTCCAAATCACACATTAACTCCGAGTTTTGACCTAGAAGACACTCTATAAATAAAGTCCATTTCCTGAGCGGCCAGAGAGACCTAGACACGAATTTTACTGCTACTCTGCCATTTTTATTTCTCATTTCAGATCTGTAATTTTACATTGCTTTTTCTCAGATCTATAAAGTTTTCATTGCATTTTCATTGTGTTTTCAACCATACAACATAATGATCTATAAACCAATTGCCATGGTTGAGTAGATCTATATGTTGGGAGATGAGATTTATTCAAAAGAATTTAATGTTTAATTAGTTTATTGTTATATATTAGAATTATGGTTAATAGATCTCTACTTCTATGAATCAAATGCTTTTGTTAGGTTGATGACTCTATCAAATGATTCATAGGGTTTTATAGTGCAGCTAGTGTTGGTTATTCTACCCGGAATCTATAGTTTGTAGGCTTGATTTCCAGATTTCCAAGAGTTGAAGTTGGATCTACAAGTGAACTTGATCAAACTAAGTCAAACTATGTTATCATAGGGTCCTAACGGATTTATGGTAGAATAATATTTGCTTTTATTAAAAAGATTTATTTTGGTACAGTGTTTTTGTTCTAGATCTAGAATTTAATTGCTAATCCGGTTCTATATCTTTTTTATTTATTTAAATCTCTGTGATTTCTCAGATTCAAACATTTGTTTTAAATTGATTTTTATTTTCTTATTTAATTATTTTCTGATTTTATTCGGATTTGATTTTTGAGACAAAAATTTCCATATTTTCATCTTAGCTCTGTTTAGATCTAAGGATCTATAGTGCTCTTTACTCTCTGTGGATTTGATCTATAGTGCTCTTTACTCACGGCAGTATAGTGGTTGGATCCATCCACAGCGAGTAAAGAGCAATATAGATCCTTAGATCTAAACAGAGCTATGATGAAAATATGAAAAGTTTTGTCACAAATATCAAATCCGAATAAAATCAAAAATAATTAAATAAGGAAAGAAAAATCAATTTAAAAAAAATGTTAGGATCTGGGAAATCGCAGGGATTTAAATATATATAAAAGGGTATCTAACCGGATTAGCAGTTTAATGATCTAGATCTAGAACTCATAACACTATGAACAAATAAACCACATCTCGAATGAGAATATTATCTTAGCATAAATCCGCTAGGACCCTATATCAGCATGTATTAACGGGTTTTGAGATTGTTCACTTGCAGATCCAACCCCGACTCTCGTCGGCTGATAATCTCAAGCCTATAAACTATAGATTTGGGGTAGAATAAACATGTGCTAGCTGTATTATAAACCCTATAAATCATTCGATAGATTTATCAACCTAACAAAAGCATTAGTTTCATAGAAATAGATATCTATTAATCATAACCTTAATCTGCAATAATAACCTAATTAAACATTAAATCCCTTTGAATAGATCCCATCTCCCAACAAGCAGATCTACTCAACCATGGTAATGGGTTGATAGATCATGATGTTGTATAATATGCAATGCAAAAAAGAGATGAAAGACAGAGTGTAGATCTGAAAATGCAATGGAAAATGGTATAGATCTGAGAAAATTCAAAGTAAAAGATTACAGATCTGAAAATGAAATGCAAATACAAAGTAACTGAGAAACATCGTGTCTAGGGCTTCTGGGCAACTCAGAAAATGATCTCTTCATATAGGGAGTCTTCTAGGTCAAAAATAATAGTTAATGTGCGATTTGGAGAATATCTGTGATCCGGATCGATCGATCCAGATCTCCTTCCTTCGATACGTGCCACCTCATAGATCCCTTTTAACTGACCGATTTTCTTCAGGATCGGACAATCCTCATCATGCTTGGTTGATCCTTTTCAGGATCGATCCATCCCATAGTGTCTGCAAAATCCCATGAAATGTAAAAACGTCCAAAGTTGCTCCATTTCGTCAATTTTAGCTCCAATGAAGTGAAAACTGTAAAGACACCAAAACCGGCCAGAAGGACACAAAACCTAACTCTAGGCTCAATAAAACATATGAAAACTATAGTAAACACTGATGCAAAGAAAGATTCATCAGTGATGCCTATTGATATATCATGGTTTTTATGGTTTTATGACATGATATATGCATTGGTTTTAGAGTCTTTTGTATATATATTGAGTCTTATTAGGTACAAACACGAGATGGACCCTGATGAGCATGTTGGAACTATTGGAGGCTTGTAGCTGAGCAAAACAACAAGGAGATGAACATTGTTGTCCATGTCGACCGACAGGCCTTTCCTGTGTCGGTCGACACGCACAAGACGTGAATGACACCTTCGAGTTTTATCAAATTTCAAGAATTGTAACTTTTCCTCAGAAGTTTCTAAAGTTTATACTTTATGCCTCATCATGTTTTTAGGTTCAATTATGTTTTATAAGTCCCAGAGACTAAGTTTTGCATAATTCTAAATTTCTTTGTAAGTTTCAAGCAAGTTTGTGTGGAGAGAAGATTCAGATCTCAACCTTTGTAGAGAGAAGAATTCTGAACTCCCTTATTTCTATTTATAATTTCATGAGTATTATTCAAACAATGATTTGTTTTTTCTCTTCTATGTCTGAGTAGTAACCTTGTTAGATCTAGAGTTTTCAAAGGGTTTATGATGTTTGTTGAATTGGGCATAGTCATGTTAGGTTATCTATAATGTTCTTCATCTTGATTTGATAATCATACTAGTCTTAAGATTGATCACCTTAATTCTAGTACCGTAGGAATCTTGGTAGGCGCTAGAATGCTATTAATATCTCGACCCAATCTTAGATGAGCAAACAGCGTTTTCGCAGCGAGAGTTGGTTTAGGAATTTTGTAAACATATCATACCTGCTATTCATAGAGATTCGATTTTATTGTATTTTGCAAAGATATTTTGTTTGCTCTGTTTAGAGGATAGATGTCATCGCAATGAGAGTTGGACGAGTTATGAGTTTAAGAACTGAACAAACAATTTAGTCATGATTATCGAACTGCCCAGTTCACATTCCAAAGTATTCGTGATTGATTTTTCCTAGGTATAGCGTTTTAATCACCTAAAATAGATTCCGTTTATTGCTATTACTTTATTTGCATTGTTTTATTTAGTTTACTATTTATTGATCTAGCTTAATTCAAATATGTGTTTCTATTGTGTGAGTTTTTAGAGTCCTTATGGATTCGACCCCTAAGTGCTGCAATCGATCTCTTAATTTGAGAGAGTAGTTCTGGGGTTACTTTTGACCCCTGTCAAATTTTGGCGCATTGTCGGGGACTCTAAATTCACCATTAGATTTCAGTTAGAGTTTAGTCTAGTTTTTTCTTTTATTTTTTTACTTACGTCTCTACTTTTATTATCTCAGGTGCATGAATCTTAGGAGCAACAAGAACAAAGAACTAGTTGCTACTGAGGAGATTGGGAAGTAATAGAGAACTAATCAAAAAGCACAGAGGAAATCAGAGATGGTTAGACCACTTGTGCTTGAGAGGGATGCTGCTGGGATCTTACGTGATTTAGAAGGCAACTTGTACAACAATCAAGGTTAGAGACTTGATGATGAAGGGAACCCCATTGTCGAGAACGTCGACAAGACTGTCAATGTCGACCGACAGGACCCTAACCGTGTCGGTCGACATGGTGACAACAGATGCGGTCCTGCTGATTTGGATGCTCAGGTTGAAGCTGTGGGAAGAACACTGGCTGATTACAACAGACCCAATGATTTTGAGTTGAAACCCCAACACTAATCTCTTGTGGGGCAATATACTTTCTATGCTCATCCTGCTGAACATCCAAAGGATCACATAGAGAAGTTTGAAGACTTGGCTTCAATAATCAAAGCCAATGGAGTGGCTGAAGACTATATATTCTGCAAGCTTTTCCCATACTCTCTTGCTGGGGAAGCAGCTCACTGGTTGAAGCAGCTGCAATCAGGTTCTTTAACCACTTGGAAGGACATCAAGATATCGTTTCTCAATAACTTCTATGATGATGTGATTTTTCGTAAATTTTTCCTCAAGGGAACCACACAATGAATAAGCTGCAAGTGCACAGCAATCAATCGTAGTACTTAAGGTATATCAATCCCACAGAGAGAGAAGATGTATTGCAAATCAAGAGGAACAAGTAAAGCTAGAACTCAATAATAAAAAGGGGTTTTGTGTCACGCAAATCAAGCAAAGCAAAAAAAACGGTTTGTAAATCAATATGAAATGAATGTTGGGCGCTTATGGGGGTCTCTGGGGTTCAATGATCTATATATTCAAAATAAGTTCAATGTAATGAATGTCTACTCCTAAGTCTCGGACTATGAAACACGAAAGTTCGGCTAACCTACTATCATAGAGACAAATTGCTGAAATCCACAAATCCTATTACTCAACTATCGCAGGCAATACAATAGGTTTCAAAGCATTAAAATCAAGTTCAATCCTAATCAATAAAACTCCATAACTAAGGGGTAAGTGCTTGTTATGATGCGATACTCATCAAATCTAGGATCCAACAAACTAAGCAAACAATTCGAATTACTTAGATGTTTAAGATCAATAGCTAGTTCATGACTCTAACTATATGCATTAAGAATGAGATAATACCAAAAGACAGTGTAGACAGATATGAAAATACAATAAAACTCACCACTCAAAAGACAATGATCATATCACCTCATTGACTAGCCCTTTAGACCCAACTGGATAGTCTACTCGGCCATGCCCAAGGTTGTTATCGATGATATGAAAGAGTAAAACATAGATCTAATGCAATAAGGTAAAGGTTTAGAGATTCCATCTCTAGATCCGAAAATAACAAGATGTAAGGACTTCTCCTTTGACAAATTTACAAAAGAATAGAGAGAGAGATGGTGGAACTTCAAAGCTTCAGCAAGATCAATTGGCTTCTGCGGCTCCTTGGAGACAGTGTCGGCTTCTTGAGGTGATGATGGACTTTCTAGGGTTTCTGTGGTGAACTTAGGTGGTTGTTTGAAACTTATATGAGGCACCCAAAACTCTAGCTTTATAAACTTGTATATATAGGTCTTGGGGCGCAAGAGATTAGCTTCTAGGGTGGTTTAGGAAGGGCAGACTCGTCATCTTGGTGAGTGTGGAGGCAATGGGCCAAGCTTAGAGATGGGCCAAACATCTAAGGCGGTGAAGGAGGCTGGCCTCGGTCACGAGCTTAGTAACTGAGGTTTGGGGCTTTGGCTCTGGTTTGACTTAGCTTCATCTTCTGGTATGCATCTTCCAAACGGCTGAATAGATTGCTTTGATTATTGTCCCATCGAAATCTTGACTCTTCAGGCGTTCCAATGATATAGAGAACTCCAATTTTGGTTCACGGGAAGGTCTTCAAATGTGTTCAAACTTCTGATGCTCTAAAACTGCCTCAAAACTGGTCTTTGCTCCTTTTTGATCTATATTCCCATAAAACCTGTAAAACCTCTTTGACACTAACAATACTTGATAATAGCCTATTTAGCTTTGAAATCATACCAAATTTCTCTTAAAACAATATAAAAACAATATAAAAACAATGTTATCAACTCCCCTAGACTTAGACTTTGCTTGTCCTCAAGCAAATAAGAATCCTAAACTGGTGGAGAGGTTTGAAAATTGCGGAAACTCTTCTATGATTAGGGACCAGACTCCAATGGAAAACCTGTGGATTGGTTAGTACAGGGATTCAAAACATTCTCACTATAGACTCACAACATTCTCAATCTCTTATCCTTCTATTGCATACCATCAAGACACTTTGGAATTCACTTCAGTCAACTCCTTACATTCATTAAAAGTGGCGTGGATTTCTCAAGAGGGAGCATCATTCAGGGTAGACGGTGCTTGGTATGAAAAAGTATTTTGTGTTTAAGTGGAGTTTAAAGTGTTTAGAGTGTACCATGATTTCGGAGGGCAGCTATGTCGCAGACCCGCAAGAGAGTATGAACTCATTGATGTTCACAGCTTCCAACCACTTCTCCATGTCAAAACCTTGTTCCTTTACTTCTTTTCTTCTTGTGATTCCCCAGACTTAGATGTTTCTGTGGGGTTCTTTGCACGATCTTCATAACATCTTTCTTCATAGTTTTCTTCTCGGGATTTCCGCTGCTTATGAGATTATTTTGTAACCATTTCCTTTCCTTTCTTTTCTTTTCTTTTTCTTTTTCTCTTATTTTTTCTTTTTCTTTTCTTTTTCTTTTTCTTTCTTTTTCTTTTTTGGTGAAAGGGGAAACATTACATAAATTTACAAGTCTCAAGCACAAGATATGGATAAATTTTCTTGTTGATTCCGAGATTCAATGTTGTGTAGACCAAACCATGACTCTCTCTCAATCTCTTCTTGGATTCCTTCAAGCTCTTTATCTTCAAGTGGTTGGAAACTATGTCAGAAATTTCTCTCTTGCGTTTCTACGCATATCTGCCGATGAGAATGAAAAAGAGATTGGTGAGAGGTCTGAAAAGAGATATATGGTGAAGGGTGTAACCACTAAAAATGAGTGGCCATTCAGGATCACAAAAGAGTGGTAAAAGGGATAAGAAGTCCTGAATGTGCTGCTCATTTCCCCGATCTAACGCGCTCATGAGAAATAATTGAAGTCAGGATTATGGTTCAAATAGAGTGGAGTCAACTTCCGTTCCAACCGTGTTCTCCGTAGGATGAAACTTAGGGAGAAAGGTCCAGCGGTAAGCTTCTAGGTGTTGTCCGTTTATTAGTGAATCCTGAAAAACTTCTCCTTAGGAGGTATATCAGACAACATATAGGTCACATCATGTCATAGAGTCATTATTTCCAACTACTTTTGATTCAATGAAAAATTTAGACTCGGTAAAATAGCATAAATAGGCATCATTGATGTAAAAAGTGGCAAAATGTCTCAGGTTAACAAAATAGAGTTGTCAGTAAAGGATGAACATCCTTCCCCCCAGACTTAAATCACACCGTTCCCAGTGGGAAAACGAGAAGGAGAAAAGTATGGAAATCATAAGGAAAAGTTGGGTTAAAGAACAATGTCACCTTAATCGGAATGTTGGTGACTAACCGGTGTTTCTTCCTTTGAAACTTGGCATCATATGGACTTGGTTCTAATCCATTGAATTCTTTGTGAAGATTTATTCTAAATGCATCTTTCCTGAGACAAAAACCTAAAAACCATCAATGATAAGCTAAGAGATAAAAATAAAATAAAAATAAAGATAAGGATAGAATGGTGGTGGTGTCGATAGTGAGATGGGGGTGATGATATCTCTTTGATGTCATGATTGCCATGGTTGAGATCTTCCCATGGTGACTGATATGCTCCAAATATGCTTGTGGTCGGATTGGTGAAGTGATCTTGATCAGTGAAGTAACATGGTGTAAGATGAGTGGCGTGGAGGCACTAGGGTGAGAAACCTCGGTCACAAGTGGTCGTGACCGGGGCTGGCCCTCCTTCACGCCTCAGTCACAGCCTTCGTGACTGAAGCCGTCTTTCCGAGTCCAGAAGGGATGTAGCTGCTCTCTTCTTCCTTGTTCCTTCTTCTTAGTACGCAAGTTTATCACCCCAACCTTCAAAATGTTTCAACAGAATGCATACTTACTTGTGGATCCGAGAATTGGATGTCCCATTGAAGTTTTACCCCTTTACGGCCCAAGTATACCTTCAAAAATAGGGTCCAATGGAGAATCTCGAAATGTAGCCCGATCAAGGCTACATTTTCTTTGATGATAACTTCCCAAATATCCTCATATCCTCAGATATTGAATCTTCTGTTGATCCATCAAACCAATAGCAAAATGGCCCAAGATTTGTGAAATTCCTAGCCACTGATCAGTTTCGGCGAAGGGTAGCGGAAATTTCTAGTTTCCAATTTCATTCTAGAAGATATTCCTGAATCATCACTCTCAAAAATACTCAAACATGTTTGAGTACCTGATTATAGTGTACTTGACCAAGTATTTCTTAGAAATTCTCTTACCTTGGTGGGTTTCGTAGCCGTGGAGCATTGCCGGCTTCGAACTCAATGTTGATGATTGGCCATTTTCTTCTCTGAACTTTTTTTTTCAGAAATTTCTTCGACCAAAACTTCTCAAATGTCAACTTCTAAGCTTGTGTCAAGTTGGACCACTTTGGCTCGAATAGATTTCGATATCCTTCAACTTTGGTGAATTATGCAACCGCGAAGCTTAAGATTGAATGATCTTCTTCCCATGAATCCTTTCCCAAAAAGTGACTCGACCATTACTCCTAGAATACGCATAAGATGTTGAGTACTTGATCCTTGATCGTTTGGTTGACTGGAACCTGAATATTCTTCATGAGGCTTGGTTTTGACCTCGTCGTGGCCTGGTTTTCAACTTTGGACATGACTTGGGTAAACTCCATGGATGAGGTCGGGGAAATTTGCATGGCTTCCCAAGATGATGTAATTAGCTCCAATAAGCTCCATAAGGTCAGAAACGTACCAGATCAACAATTTCTACAAAATCTCCTTAGAACCCTGAAATTGGCACTCGGAGGTTTTTGCTCGGAAACCTCGGTCACTGGCTTCATGACCGGGGTATTGCCTTCTGGGACCTTGGTCATGGGGCTTGTGACCGGGGTTTTGACCTAATGTTGTTCTGTTTCAAGTTGGAGGTGAGTTATGCTTTGGGGGACTTTTAGTATTGATCTTTGGTATAATCAATTTGTTGCCTTCTGCATTCTTTGGTCAAAACAACTTGGCCAGACTTGTGAAATCTTCTGGCCACTTTGAAACATGAACTCCGGAGCTGCCATACTCAAAACCATGGTCATAGGCTTTGTGATCGGGGTTGGGTCTCCTTGGGACCTCGGTCACGAGCCTTCTGACCTAGGTTTGCTCCAACTCGATTCTCTTCTCTTTTTATGCTTTTCTATTTTCTTCTTTTGTATTTTATTTTCTGTTTATGTGGAATAGCTGAGATAAAACATGAAAAAATCAAAAGCAAAAGTAAATCTGATCTATAAAGGAAAAAGAAAACTTACAAAAGTGGGTTGCCTCCCACTAAGCGCCAACAGCTGCGCAAGAGTAAGGTTGTGAAACTTCTCTGGGAGAGCGTCGAGGTTCATCCTCAAGGTCTCCTGAAACAATGCAAATCACAATGGAAAATCAGTAGCACAATGTTCTAGACGTTACTCTAGTTCGTAAATTTGCAAACAGATCATTCTCTCCCCGACAACGGCACCAAAAACTTGTTGTATCGTAAAGTTTTCCTCAAGGGAACCACACAATGAATAACTGCAAGTGCACAGCAATCAATCATAGTACTTAAGGTCTATCGATCCCACAGAGAGAGAAGATGTATTGCAAATCAAGAGGAACAAGTAAAGCTAGAACTCAATTATAAAAAAAGGGGTTTTGTGTCACACAAATCAAGAAAAGCAAATAAAATGGTTTGTAAATCAATATGAAATGAATGTTGGGTGCTTATGGGGGTCTCTGGGGTTCAATGATCTATCTATTCGAAATAAGTTCAATGTAATGCGTCTACTCCTAAGTCTCGGACTATAAAACAAAAAAGTTCAGCTAACCTATTGTCATAGAGAAAACCGGCTGAAATCCACAAATCCTATTACTCAACTATCGTAGGCAATACTATAGGTTTCAAAGCATTAAAATCAAGTTTAATCCTAATCCATAAAACTCCATAACTAAGGGGTAAGTGCTTGTTATGACGCGATACTCATCAAATCTAGGATACACCAAACTAAGCAAACAGTTCGAATTACTTAGATGCTTAAGATCAATAGCTAGTTCATGACTCTAACTATATGCATTAAGGATGAGATAAGACCAAAAGACAGTCTACTCGGCCATGCTCAAGGTTGTCATTGATGATATGAAAGAGTAAAACATAGATTTAATGCAATAAGGTAAAGGTTTAGAGATTACTTCTTTAGATCCGAAAGTAACAAGATGTAAGTACTTCTCCTTTGACAAAGTTACAAAAGAATAGAGAGAGAGATGGTGGAACTTCAAAGCTTCAGCGAGATAAATTGGCTTATGCGGCTCCTTGGAGACGGCGTCGGCTTCTTGAGGTGATGATTTACTTTCTAGGGTTTCTGTGGTGAACTTAGGTGGTGGTTTGAAACTTTGATGAGGCACACAAAACCCTAGCTTCATAAACTTGTATATATAAGTCTTGGAGCGCAAGAGATTGGCTTCTAGGGTTTAGGAAGGGCAGACTCGTCATCTTGGTGAATGTGGAGGCAATTGGCCGAGTATAGAGATGGGCCAAACGTCTAAGATGGTGAAGGAGGCTGGCCTCGGTCACGAGCTTAGTGACCGAGGTTTGGTGCTTTGGCTCTGGTTTGACATAGCTTCAGCTTCTGGTATTCATCTTCCAAACGGCTGAATGGATTTCTTTGATTCTTGTCCCATACGAATCTTGACTCTTCAGGCTTTCCAATGCTATAGAGAACTCCAATTTTGGTCTACGGGAATGTCTTCAAATGTTGTTAAATTTCTGATGCTCTGAAACTTCCTCAAAATGGGTCTTTTCTCCTTTTTGATCCATATTCCCATAAAACCTGTAAAAACTCTTTGACACTAACAATACTTGATAATAGCCTATTTAGCTTTGAAATCATATCAAATCTCTCGTAAAAAATATAAAAACCATAGTAAAAATGGGTCAAAATGTGATGTTATCATGATGCTAAGACAGATGACTTGAGGGATTTGATCATTCAGTATACTCAAGGACCTGCAGAGACTCTTAAGGCTGCTTGGTTGAGATTCAAGGGTTACCAAAGAGATTGTCCGCACCACGGTATTGAGGAAGCCCAGCTCATACGGACTTTCTTTTCCGGAAATGATTGGAGGTATCAAGTTGCTTTTGGATGCTGCTAGTGAAGGCAACTTCTAGACTAGGACACCAGTGGAAGTTATCAAGTTGATTGAGAACTTGGCATATAGTAACAGTTCTAAGAATGCCGATTTTGAGAGAAAGAAGTTAGCTGCTGGATTGGACAATAGTCAGATGGCTGAAGTTAAGGCAAAGCTTCATACGATGCACAACTTTCTAGTGAACAAGAAATCGGTTCACTTTGCTAAAGAGGTTGAAGTTTTCGAAGCTGAGGATGAAGCTACTGAAGAAAATGTGAACTATGTGAATGGTTTTGGTTTTAATGACCAAAGGTTTGGTAATTCATAAGGCAACTTCAGAAGCTACAACAATTAGAGGAAAAACTATGGGAACAACCAGAACTCTTCTGGATTTACGCCCAAGCCTGAAGTTCAGATTGCTCAGCGAAACAACAGCGGTTTCACTAGGATCTTTGGAAGTTCTTACTACCAGAATCCACCTGCTAAGACTCTGGATTCTGAGATGAAGGATGTGCATGACCAAATTTTAGAGGGACATCAGAAGATGATGGTAGACTTCAATGGTAAGATTGATGATTTGTATGCAGATTTGAATGGGAAATATTAGACTTTGAACAACCACATCAAGATGTTGGATATCCAGTTTTCTCAATCTGCTGAGAACACTAAACGCCATGATGGCGTCTTACCTGGAAGAACTGATACCAATCCTAGGTATCAATATGGTGATGTTATGTTCTGGGGTGATATGGTCAAGAGAGAAGTCACTGAAGAGAGTCTGGTGAACTCTGAAGCTAACGCAAAAAATGAGACTATTGTCAGAAAACTCATGTCGATTGACACATATACCTTGTGTCGGTCGACACCACCAAAAATTCTTGAAGATCTGATGCAAGTCACGACTAACGACGGTCTTGATTCCACCCACATTGATCGACAGGCAGATGGCCGTGTCCGTCAACATGCTCAACCACCCAATACCATTTTTCTCAGAAAATTGCCTAAGTTGGAAGATCATGGAAGTTTTGCTGTGCCATGTTCCATTGTTGGAGTTAGATTCACTGATTCACTCTGTGATACTGGGTCTAGTATCAATCTTATGTCTATGGACATTGCAACAATATATGGAATCAGCAATATCAAGAGATCTTGAATTTAGATTACATTGGTTGATGCTTCAGTAAAAACCTCGACAGGTTTTGTTGAGAATTTGCAAGTTCGGGTTGGTGACTGTCTGCTTCCTTGTGACTTCTATGTTGTTGAGACAGCTATCGGTTCTGATATGCCACTGATTTTGGGAAGACCATTCCTTGCTCCTGCTGGAGTTGTTTTTGATTTGCTAAGTAGCAGGATTTCTCTGAAACATGTTGATCCTGATGTGTTCTATGATGCTAATTCAAAAGGATATGTGATGTGGAGCCCTCAGGCTTTTGCTGAAGAAGTTGATAAGGCTTGTAGCCAAGAGGTGAATGAGATTCACTCTAAGGATTTCACTGTAAAGAATCTGAAAGATGTGGTTAAGAAGAAGAAACCGCAGAGAAAAGCAGTGACCAAAGAACTTGTTATGACTTTGACTCCTGTGAAACAAGTTGATAATACCATTGAGTATAAGCTTCAATAAGGAAGTGGTTCAAGACCATTTGCTAAGGTTAGAGCTATCATCACTCATGAGTTTAAGGCTAAAGGACAAGCCGCGATGGATGAGATGATGCATATGGTTCTTAAACCCAAGATGCTAGACCTTTAAGTGAAGATGATCTCGGTTCCAAGACTTCGTCTTCATTGTCTTCGGATTCTTCTGGAGACATTCCCCTTGGATGATGCTTGACAATGTCAAGCTAATGACTGAAAAGAAGCGCTTGGTGGGAGGCAACCCACCGGTAAGATTATAAATACGTTTTTTTGTGTCTTGTTTACTAATTTTTCTTTGTTTTTGTTTTGTCTCAGGAAATAGACGTGCTTAATGAAAAATTTGGCAGGATTGCTCAGGAATTGGAGAACTTTACTTAATTTTTTGACCAAGGAACAAAAGATTTGTGTCCATATTGATCGACACGCACACCCTGTGTCGGTCGACACATACCCCATGTTAGTATATAAACCTGATTTTCCTTTTTCTTCTCCACTTCATCATTATCTTTTTTGCAAAACCCCACACCTCTATAAAACCCCAAAATAGTGTTTTCTTAATTATTCACCAAATCATTCAATTTTTGCACCTAAACTCAAGAGAACTTGATTTCCCATACTCCTATATCATCTATTCATTCAAAATCAAAAGTATGTTCTTCAAATCTCCATCCATAATTTCGAAATTTTCAAGGTTTAGAATTCTTCTTTTTATAATTCAATTTTTTTCTTAATACTTGCTAATCCTTGTTGGTTAGGATGATTAAATTAGGTGTAGATTGAAGTGTAGATTGTTGTTAAATTAGGTTGAATTAATAGAAATGTCATGAATTTCTACGAATGAAACTTAAACTATTTCAACTTGAAATTTGGAATTTAGAGATGTTCAGGATGATAGATTGGTGTTAGTATGATGATTTTGATGATTGTGCTATGAAATTTTGATTTGAACTTGATCATGTTTGGGATTTTCGTTTTTCAGTTGATCTTTACAGTTTAGATATTTTTGTCGGTCGACATGCATGCCCGGATTCCAAACTTGAACTGATTTTTGCGATTTCTTATGTTTTACAGATGTCTACTAGGAGATCTTCAAGGAACAAGTGTACCCGCAGAGAGGAAATCGACCTGACTGATGACGAGCCTATTCTTCAAGCTAGTCCTACAGCTGTCATTACCACAACACCTACATCAGATTTTCCGGTCAATGCTCACATCCAGGCTCCCTGGCCGAAGCTTGAGACTAATATGATTAAGATGAAGCACAATTGGGATAGTGACCCAAAGACTGAGACAACCAAGGCCGAGTGTACTCA
Source organism: Cardamine flexuosa (assembly GCA_963555745.1). NCBI lineage: Eukaryota > Viridiplantae > Streptophyta > Magnoliopsida > Brassicales > Brassicaceae > Cardamine > Cardamine flexuosa. The sequence goes on from OY743219.1 coordinate 16,049,846, forward strand.
GAGACCTATCTTAGAGGATTAGGATGAGTATTATACATTGTTCTATAATGCATGGAAAAATGTTGATATGAGACCTACTCGGTTATAGGATCGTGAAGCTATGATAGCTCTGGACATTGATGATGATGTCAATGATATCATTTTAGCGATGGGTTTGGGTACCATTGGATACATGCCTCACACACTCTATCCAGATTTAGTGCACCAGTTTCTAGCTTCCTGCAGAGTTTACTATGCTGATGAGAATGCAAAGGTGGCACAACAGGAGTTCTTACATGTGCAAGGGTGTGCGGTACAAAATTACTCTCACAGATCTTTGTGACTTGTATGGTTTTAGGAGAGATGCTACCCAAGCTACTATGGATACAGAGTGGGGAGATATCAAGACATTTTGGTCCCATATTGGGAATGGCGAGTATGATACCGGTTCTTCAAAGCAACCAGATGTCCGCCATCCCGCCATTAGGTATATCATGTGCCTCATTGCTACCACTATCTTGTGCCAGTCTGACCCTACCAAGGCTCGGAAGTCCAATCTTATGCTCCCTTTTGCTTGGTGTACATCACATGTTTCCTGATGAGACTTGGAGTTCTGCTATACCCAACATTGATCTGAATTTAGGTGTTGTGTTTGCTCATCATTTGGTTTCTCTGAAAACCAAGGCCTTTGGTAAGAAACAATTTGAGCATGTTGGGAACCTTTTGACTCCGCTCTTCAGTTATTTTAGTATCGTCTTGTCCAACGCCTCAAGGAAGTCTGATTACATCTCTCTGGATATTAACTATCTCAAGCATATGACTTTGATGAAGCCTAATAACATATGGGTATTTGCTGAAGAAGATGGTACAGTGAGGACTGTGAAGCTGCCCAACATGTCTTTCCGGATCAGGAAGGATCCCACCAAGATGTTATTTACGCCAGATGAGTCACTGTTGATTCAGAGTTCAGGCCACAAGCTTCGACGTGGAGCTTCGTCTACTGCTGCGCCTTCAGCTACGGAGGATGAGACTGTGCCACCACCTCCGGATGCATCTACCCCGGATTTTGTTTTTCCAGAGCCTCCTTCAGGTTATGAGGATGATGGTCCTCCATTTAGGAGATACATGATGAGTACCATAAGGAGTGAAACAAGATATTTTGGTGGTCTAGAGGTTTCAATTCCTCAATCAGTGTAGTACTTGAGGTGTCAATCCATAATGGGTTTGATAAGCAATCAGGATGTGATCTAGCAATCTTAATCCAAGCCAAGCATATTAAAAAGGTGGGTTTTTCTAATAAGCTAAGTGAAAATAAATCCACTCGATCAGAAAGATTGAGTAGCAAGGTGATGCGTTCCTTGTGAGGAAACACTTCCCAATTTCGACAACAAGAGAGTGAGATCAATGTGAGGGGTTTCAAGACCTGATTAACAAGCACCTTGCAGTTTAATGGATTGAATGTTGCCACAAAAGGATGCGGAATAGCCTGTTGATGAGACGGGTTGGTAAATCGAATCACATGAAATGACCTAAGAGTTTTCCTAGCTTGAATCACATGAAAAAGGATGAACAATGATCTATATTTTGAAAGGGTTTTTGATTAAAAATATATATAACTTTACAATGAGTCTCAGCCTCAGTATAAAGGAGAGGAGGCGAGAAGGAGAAGAGACAAAGCGATAAAGGCAAAGAGAATTACAAGACATGCCTCGTGAACACTCAAAGACCATGCAATAAACACAAGTTCAAATTCAAACTAAAGATAGAGAGATAAGAGATCATGGGCCACGCCAAAAGATAAAGATGGGCCATGCAATGGATCGGACTAAGGATTGGCAAGAAGAACATCTGAGCCACAAGCCTCATTAAAAACCTTGTTCGGAAAACCCATTGGGACAAAACCAAACTAAGGGAAAAAGAGTGCTAGTGGATCATATGGCCAAAGCCTTAGCCATCTTGGACATGTATCACAACCAGTGTGACATGAATACAACCCTTAAGGTCCAATTGATCCTCTTGAATACCCTTGGATGATAAGGACACTCGCAAGTCTTGATGAAACCTTTTGGCCGGGAAGAAACCCATGGATACTTGGCTACTCCCCTGCACTCCTTGACACACTTTCTTGTGGACCTTATGCATGAGTTGCAATGTTCTTGGACTTCCATGCTTCACTTTCTGGTTTCTTTTTGTTCCAAGATTCTGTTTCTGGTTTCTTCTTTTTCCAAGATCAGTTTCCGGTTTCTTCTTGTTCCAAGATTCAGTTTCCGATTTCTTCTTGTTCCTTGGTAGTCTATTGCCTTCTTGTTATTGTCCATTCCTTGACTTGCATTGTTAGGGCCAACTAGGAACGCATCATCCTCCCGGGGTTGAAAAAGATTTGTCCTCAAATCGGCTAATCCTGCCATAAGCAACCTCAAGTTAGACTGAGTTTTCCGCACGTAATCAAAATGAAAAGGGGAGGAAAAATAGAGTGATCGGAAATCTTCAATGGAGATTCGGCTTGATGGTTGGGAGCAATCCGGATAAGTCTCTGATCAAACTGGTGATCCAATTTTCCTTGAGCAATATTCTTAACATTACAGAAGTAATTATTAAGAACATTCCACTTTAAGCAACATCCACTAGATGAGGTCACGTGGATTCTTGATGTGCTGTGAATGGAGCCTTGATGTTCTTTTGTCCTGTTAGGCAAATCCATGTCCCGTGATTGGAGCTTTGAAGTCATGCCAGTTAAATTTTCTCTTTTGCTATACAAGCAACGAGGTGTTTCCAAGTTAGTACAAAGTAAATCAATAACTGGTCCAGGTTGGACTATCATCTGCTTAAAACCATTACGAGTGATTTTGAAAAGTTTAGAAAAGCCTGGATGGTTAGTGATGTCAATGGCTTGGACATGAAGGGCAGTTCCAAGCTGGTGCTTATCCAAGATCTTGAAGACGAATAGAGTCTTCTCGCCATCTTAAGCAAAGTGTTTGACGTTTGGTGAGGCTTGCTCCTTTGGGAAAACAAAATGTTGCTTTCGATTCTCTTGAGTGTCTTGTAGCCCTGTTCTATGATGATGCTTGGTTTCCATCTCGGCATGCCTTTCTTTGAACAATACCTGCAAAGTTTGTAAATCACTCGGTATTGCTGGTGGAAGGTTAGTGTAACAAGCAACAACATTGGGACTGATATAAGTTTTGGGGTCAAAAGGATCATCATACAATGTTTTTCCATTCATGGTAAAAAGTGTAGGTTTCTTACCTGGACCCTTGTTTCCCTTGAGTTGTATTTGATCAAGATAAACTTCATGAGGGGTCATTGGTACAAGTGTGGTCTTGCGTAACCATCATGTATCACTCTTCGATCGGACTGCCAGGGTCTTTCAAGTAGTATATGACCAGCCTCCATGGGAAAAATATCGCATAGAACTTCATCTTCATAGTTTCCAATGGATATGGGTACTCTCACTTGATGCTTCACTTTCAGTTCTCCTTGTTCATTGATCCACTGAAGGTCATAAGGCATAGGATGTTTCTTGATCTCCAATCCTAGCTTCTTCACCATTGTCTCACTAGCCACATTAGTACAACTCCCACCATCGATGATTAAACTACACACCTTTCCCTTTACATAACATCGCGTGTGGAACAAGTTAACTCGTTGGGCCTGTTCTTCTGTTTTGGATTTGAGACTTAAGGTGCGCATAGCTACAAGTAGCTCTCCTTTAACTGGAGACTCGATCACTTCCTTCTCCTCTTCTTCTTCTTTTGTCCTAGTGTCTCCTTCCTCTTCTTCCGTTACTGCTTTGAGTATCATCTCTCGTTTGTTAACACACTCATTCGCATAATGTCCTATTCCATGACATTTATAGCACTTGATATTGCTAGTTCTGGTGGCCACCTTGGCTTTCTCTTCTGGTTGGGCTCCAAAAGGTTTAGCCCCAATCTGCATAGTATTAGATGGGTTGCTACTAGCTTGTATCCTCATCCTTTCATCCTTTCCCAAACTTCTCGTAAGAGATGAGCTTTCATGATAAGTTTGTGTAGAACTTCTTCTTGTCAATTGCTGCTCAATCAGGATGGCTTGATGTAACATTTCTTGTAGAACAATATGAGACTGCATTTTCAACCGGTCTTGTATTTCATGTTGTAATCCACCAAGAAATCGGGACATGGTAGCTTCTCGATCTTCACGAACATCAGCCTTGATCAATAGAGCTTCCAACTCTTGGTAATAGTTTTCCACGTTCGTTGTGCATTGCACAAGCTTCCTAAGTTGGTTGTGAAGCTCCCGATGTTAGTAACTAGGAATAAACCGTCGTCGCATGATCGTTTTAATTTCAGCCCAAGTGGCCACTGTTGGCTTAAAGTTTCTTCTTCGAGACGTAATGAGTTGATCCCACCAACATAGAGCATAATCACTGAACTTGGTAGTTGCTGCTTTGACCTTGTTGGCCTCCGTGTAGTATTGGTAATCGAAAACCATTTCGATTTTCTTTTCCCACTTGAGATATACATCAGGATCACTTTTCCGTTGGAACGGAGGGATGCGTAGCTTTAAGCTTCCAAAACTGTCTTGAGGTGGTCTCCGGTCTTCCCGATCTCTCCTATGTCTTCTAGAATTGCTTCGAGAGGATTGGCTATAGTACGCCTCGGTGTCTTGATCTTCGTGCTCACGAGGTAATTCCCGGAGATGGTCTTCTTGTTGTAATACCCGACCATTGTTGACGCCTTGTTGCCTTTCAGGATCTATGTTGCCTTCATGATGTCAATCTTGAGCATTCCTTGGATTGTTAGACATGACATCGGCAAGCACCGGTACAATTTCTTCACGTAGCATGCCGATCTTTTCATTCATCATGGCTTCGAAGGTTTTAGTGAGGGTATCGATCAGTTGCTTGTTGCTTGACTTCACTTTTTCTGACATGGTACCTGAAATATAAACACAAACTACACCAGTAAAACGTTCTTTTGAAAGGAAAACAATCGAAAATAACAAGAACACAAAAAATGACTTATCAAATTCTGATAAACCCTAATCGCGACTGTCTTATAAGATTGATTCCGAACAATTATCAAATCAACTCTAAAAATTCTCAAATCAATTTTAACAAATAATAGAATCAATCTAGGTTCATGTCCAATTGATTTCATGATTTTAACACAAGTATTCGATTTATGAAAATTGAAGCAATAATACAGAAAAATCACTTAACTCTCGATGCAGCTCTGATACCACATGATGCGTTCCTCGTGAGGAAACACTTCCCAATTTCGACAACGAGAGACTGAGGTCAATGTAAGGGGTTGCAAGACCTGATTAACAAGCACCTTGCGGTTTAATGGATCGAATGTCACCACAAAACGATGAGGAATAGCCTTTTGATGAGACGGGTTGGACAATCAAATCACACGAAATGACCTAAGAGTTTTCCTAGTTTGAATCACACGAAAATGGAGGAACAATGATCTATATTTTGAAAGGGTTTTTGAATAAAAAGATAGATAGGTTTACAATGAGTCTCAGCCTCAAGATAACAGAGAGGAGGCGAGAAGGAGAAGAGACAAAGCGATAAAGGCAAAGAGAGTTACGAGACATGCCTCGTGAACACTCAAAGACCATACAATAAACACAAGTTCAAATTCAGTTTCCGGTTTCTTCTTGTTCCAAGATTCAGTTTCCGGTTTCTTCTTGTTCCAAGATTCAGTTTCTGGTTTCTTCTTGTTCCTTGGTAGTCCATTTCCTTCTTGATATTTTCCATTCCTTGACTTGCATTGTTAGGGCCAACCTGGAATGCATCACATGGTCGAGTGAACAAAAGAACAACGCACTCGATCAGATGGATCGAATACACGGATCGAGTAAACTAATGAACATAAATGAAACAAAGATTTAAACTTGGTGAACAAGCAAACTAGATAAAAACAATTGTAAAACTGGATTATGACTATATAGGGATCAAAGGGATGAGAATAATCGATCTATGAATGCTGGTAAACGTTTCTGATACTTATCAAGCGACAACCACAAATCATTTTGGGCTAATCCCTAGACAATGGATTTCTAAAACCCTAATCCATTGTCGTGATAGAAGGCCTCAAGATCCATCACTGACAGACCCATTTTTCCCAGGGCCACCATGATGAATCAGGCATACTGAACCAATCCATTAAAGCCAAAACACATTCCTAAACCTGATTTTGCCAGGGTAGTGTATGTGGATCTCTGGAAAAAGCTCTTCCAATGAATCCATCACACTTTCGTGTGGAATCCTTTTAAGATCTGATATATCATGGATTTTATGGTTTTATGACATGATATATGTATTGGTTTTAGAGTATTTTGTATATATATTTAGTCGGATTAGGTACAAACACGAGATGGATCCTAATGAGCACTTTCAAGCATTTGAGGCTTGTAGCTGAGCACATCAACAAGGAGACGAATATTTCTGTCCATGTTGACCGACAGGCTCTACCAGTGTCGGTCGACACAACCACGATGCCTTAGAGTTTTATCAAGTTTCAAGAATTGCAACTTTGCCCCAGAAGATTCCAAAGTTTATACTTCATGCCTAATCGTGTTTTTAGGTTAAAATATGTTTTAGAAGTCCCAGAGACTATGTTTTGGCATTCTCTAAGTTTTTGTGAAGTTCTAAGTTTATTGTAATTTTTAAGGAGATTATTGGAGAGAAGATTCAGATCTCAAACTTTGCATAGAGAAGAATTATGAACTCCTTTTGTTTTCTTATTTCCTATTTTATGATTATTACTCAGACAATGATTTGTGTTTCATCTTCTATATCTGAGTAGTCACCTTGTTAGATCTAGGGTTTCAAAAGGGTTTATGAAGGATTGGTTAATTGGGCATAGTCTTGTTAAGTTATCTATTATGTTCTTCACCTAGATTTGATAATTACACTAGTCTTAAGATTGATACCTTAATACTGGTACTGTAGGATTATTGGTAGCGCGAGAGTGCTATTGATACCCCGGCCCAATCTTAGATGAGCAAACAGCCTTTTCACAGCAAGAATTGGTTTAGGAATTTTGTAAACATATTGTACCCTTTAATCATAGAGACTCTATTTGTTGGTATTTCGCAAAGAGATTTGGTTTGCTTCTGTATAGAGGATATATGTTGTCGCAGCGAGAGTTGGATGAGATATCACATTAGTGTTACGAGATTAAAAACCGCACAAACACTTTAGACTTGATATACAAACTGCCTAGTTCACTTTCCTGAGTTTTCCTGATTGATGTCCTTACGTCTAGCGCTTTTAATCACTTGAATTTAATCATGTTTAATTGCTATTTTGTTTCTTGCATTGTTTCTTTTAGTTTCTATTTATTTAATCTAGCTTAATTTGAATATGTCCATCTATTGTGTGAGTTTTCAGAATCTTTGTTGATTCGACCCCTAGGTACTGCAATTGACCTCTAACTTTGACAGAGTAGTTCTAGGGTTATATTTGACCCGTGTCAAATTTTGGCGCCGTTGCCGGGGACTCTAAATTCACCATTAGATTTCAGTTAGAGTTTAGTCTAGATTTTTCTTTTATTTTGTTACTTACATCTCAACTTTCTCTTATCTCAGGTGCATGAATTTTAGGAGCAACAAGAGCAAAGACTTAGTTGCTACTGAGGAGATGGGAGGTTAGAGAGAGACTTGATGCTGATGGAAACCCCATTGACGAAGCTGTCGACAACACTGGTCACATCGACCGACTTGGTAACACTGGTGTCGGTCGACACAGTGACAATGGAAACAGTCCTGATAACTTGGATGCACGGGCTGGAGTTGTGGGAAGAACACTTGCTGATTTCAACAGACCCAATGAGATTTACTCCAATAGGTCTACTATATGTCCTCCTACTTTTCAGAAGAATGATTTTGAGTTGAAACCCAATACTACACTCTTGTGGGGCAACACACTTTCCATGCTCATCCTGCGTGACATCCAATGGACCACATAGAGAAGTTTGAAGACTTGGCTTCGAGTATTAAAGCCAATGGAGTGTCTAATGACTATATATTCTACAAGCTCTTCCCAAACTCTCTTGCTGGGGAATCAGCTTAATGGTTGAAACAGTTGGAACCGGGTTCCTTAACCACTTGGATGGATATCAAGACAGCTTTCTTGAACAACTTTCATGAAGATGCTAAGACAGAGGACTTGAGGGATTTGATTTTTCAGTTTACTTAAGGACCTACATAGACTCTGAAAGCTGCATGGTTGAGATTCAAGGGGTACGAAAGAGATTTTCCGCACCATGCTATTGATGAAGTCCAGCTCATTAGGACTTTATTTTATGGAATAGATTGGAGATATCAGGTTTCTTTCGATGCTGCAAGCAATGGTAACTTCAAGACCATGACACCAGTGGAAGCTATTAAGTTGATTGAGAACTTGGTGATAAGTAACAGTCCCAAGAATGCTGATTTTGAGAGGAAGAAACTAGCTTCTGGAATGGACAATGATCAGATAGGAGAGGTTAAGGCAAGACTTGATTCTATGCACAATCTTCTGGTCAAAAGGAAACCAGTCAAATTTGCTCAAGATGTTGAAAGCATGGAACAAGAGAGTGACTGCAAAGAAGAAGATGTGAATTTCGTGAATGATTCTAGGTTTGGTGGTCAAAGGTTTGGAAACTCCAGAAATTTCAATGGTAATGGTCAAAGAAATAGTTATGGAAGCAATCAGAATTCTGGGCCTGCGCCAAGACAAGATCTTCTCAAAGAGTTCCAAGGAAGGAGTTTCACTGAGAACTATGAGAACACTTCCCGTCCGAAACCTCCTGCTAAAACTTCTGAAGATGAGATCAAGGTTATACTTAACAAGATCTTGGAAGGACAACAACAGCTAAAGGCGGATTTTGATGGCAAGATTAATGCCTTCTATGCAGATTTGAATGGGAAGTTTAAAACTTTGGATAGTCATGACAAGAGACTAGATATTCGAACTTCACAAATGGCTAGTTCTTATAAAGTGATTGAAGGGAAACCTGGTTCACCTTGCCATGCAGTTACCTTGAGAAGTGGGAAACAACTAGAGCATGTGCTGAGAAAAAGGATTGTCATGTGAAGAGATAATAGACCTTGACGAGGTGGAAGATGAGGAATTTCCTGAGACATTCGTGCCCGTGTCAATCGACTCAATAATTCCATGTCGGTTGACATGCATAGGAAATCCGGCTATAAAATTTTTGGAAAACAAGCACCAGAGTGAAATCCCTAGTCATGTCGATCGACAGGCCCTTGCCTATGTCAGTCGACACATTGCTGAGACTTCTCCAATCTTGCCTAATCCAATTTTGAAACTCGAGGAAAAAAACAACAAACCCAAAATTCCACTCCCTAATGCTCATAAGAAGACCAAACAAGAGTTGGAATGATATTATCCTAGAAAGCATGGAGAACATAGAGTATGGACCGGAGCATGAACCAGAGAAAGCTAAGCTTGTAGCTGAGGATGCACTTGGAGATGAGGACGTGTTTGCTACACCAAGAGGACCAATGACACGAGCTAAAAGCAAGCAATTCAACCAAGCCATTGGAGGAATTAAACACGGAGGAAGAAGAAGTTATCTAAACCACTATGGTTTTGATACAAGTTCAACAACATCAACAAATGGCATAAGTGATGCATGAGTGCTCTTTTTCCCTTGTCAAGTTTTGTCCCAATGGGTTTTCTTGACAAGGTTTTTAATGAGGCTTGTGTATTACTTCACCATTGTCCATTTGTTGATCAAGGCCAGCCCATGAAGAGAAGATTTCGGCCCAGCCCTTTTATTTTGAAATCAGACTTAATTATTTATGTAACAGGTGTTTCTCATGCATCCTGCTTGTTGTTTCTTTTTAAACTCTGTCTTTTCATCTTTATCATTTATCCAATCTTTTATCAAAAATACTTTCTGAGTTTGGATCTTGTTGGTGTGTTATATCCTGCAGAACCTTAATGTCTTTTGGTGTGTAATATCGAGAAGAGATTAAGTTGGTTCTTAGAAATCCTTTCCGCAGATCTCTATTTCAAACTATTCAATCATCAAACTCCTTCCATCACCACGCCTCACAGCCACCAATCTATCTTGTTTCAACTTCACAAGTGCCAAAATTGGGAGGTTCTCATTAAGTGGTACCAGAGCACACTTGAGAAGTTTGGTAATCTCTTTCTCGTTTGTGTTGCGTCTATTGCATCAGATTTTCACCCAGATTTTGACGATCAGTGTGTTAAGTATTGATCTGAATTTTGAATCATAATTTTCTGAGTTGTTTTGCATCAGATCTGATCATTTGATTTTTAGGTTGTGTGGAAATATTTTTTTTATGTCGATTCTTGAGTGTTCTTCATCTAGACCTGTCAGATCTATGCTGAGATGTGTTGAAATAATTTTTCAAAATTCGTGGAAATTTATTTGCTAGATCTGTACGAGTTTGTCTCTTCATATTTATCAAAAACATTTTTTCAGATTAGATCTAGGGTTTTTGAAAAAAAAACGAATTTAAAAGTATTTGAAGAGTCAGTTTGATCAATCTTGTTGTTGAGAATTTAGCTGCTTTCAAGGACTTGTTACTGGTTATTTCTAGTTGTAACATTGCAGAAAGATGTCTGAAAAAGAAGATGAAGGAACCAGCAAAGACCAAGAACGCAAGCTTTATATTGAAGCACTAACAGCAAAGATGGAAAAGATAATGACTGATAAGGTTGAAGCTATGCAACAAGATCTGAATGATAAGGTTGAAGCTATGTTACAAAAGCTGGATTCAAATCAAAGGAACCAAGTAAAGCACTCACCTGAATGAGAAAGTCAAGATACCTCCAGAGATCCAAGAAGACAAGAAGAGAAGAACAAAGCACGACAAAGGAGGGAACAAGAGATTAATCGCAAGCCACCAGATGATCCATCAAGATCAACTCGTCACAGCCCGCATAAAAACTCTCTTACTCCCAAATCTAAGTTGAATTTTTATTCTGATTTTCAACATACTAATGAGCTTGAACCCTATAAATTTTCAGGAAAAGGAAACTACTTAGAGTGGGAACGAAACATGGATGACTGGTTTTACTACAACCGTATTCTAAAGAGAAGAAGTTAAGTTATGCAATTGACTGGCTGTTTGGAGATGTTTATAAGTGGTGGGTGCAAGAAGTAGATGATCGCTGGTATTACAATGAGCCAACAATCACCACATGGGAATATCTTAAGGAACTACTGAGGAATCAGTATGCACCAAAGCACCAGAACAAAGTCCCTATGACTACAGAACTTCCAATAAAGAAGGTTGCTGCCTTACCAGATTCAAAACAAGAGAAGTCAGTGAACAAGAAGATTGATCATGGCAAGGAAACCACCCTCAAAAACAAAGACAAGCTGATGATAGAAGCACTTAAAGTTCGTCTTGAGCAGATAATAGATAAACAATTTAATGCGATTCATCAAAAGCAAGACCAACAGAGGCAGTCCAGTGCTAAATCGGATCATAAAAAGTCGACTCTACCTGAACTGAGTTCATCTCCATTTGAACCACAAGGAAAGCACACTCAAGCTAAGGTAAGTGATGAATTGAGCCAAGCTGTTTCCAATAGTTCTCATGATGTGATAACACTCTTGTCTTGTCCAAAAGAAGCTGAAAAAGGTACAGGTGAAAAGGAGAAACGTCTAGAAGCACACAGTTCACTTATCTGTTCCGTTGAGGAGGATGAACAACTTGCAAGTGAACCAAAGAAATATCATACTATGGAGCAGGAGAATGACAAAGCTGAAAGAGTTCTTGTCTGCAGTCAGTTACCTAGAGTTGAAGATATAATGGTTATCCAAAGAAACTACCAGATGCTCCACCACCAAATAAAACCCGCGGTAACTGTTTTGACTCACAAAAACGAATGAAAGCTAACATGCTTTCTATTGGTGCAGATTTCACAATTTTGAGGCCAATCACAAAGACTAATGATCAAGAAACTGTCATTCATAATCAGAATCAATCAAAAGAGCACTATAAAGTTTATCAAGATCAACTTTGGCTAAAGCACAAGGATAAACACATAGGCAAGCAATCAAATTTCTTTGGGAGGGCTGGTGATGTAAAGCAAGATTTGTTTTCAAAACAGCCATTATTATTGCTTGTTGATAAAAAAAATTTCATGAGCTTAACTAACCTTACACCGGTGCTGCCGAGTGAGATGATGTGTCTTTTGCAGGAATATGAGAACATATTACGAGAAGAAAATCCTGGAGGACTTCTACTAAGCCATGATGCATCTCAAAGCCACATTTGGAAACCTGGATTCTATGTAGAACGTCCAAGACCCTTACCACACGAGATTTGGATCTCTTCACTTCACATGTTTCCCGTGGATCCTAAAATAGATTTTTCAATATTTTGTTCATTCCAAATTTATCAATGGCGCCCAGGAGAGCTATCATTGTGTATTTTAACCTCTAGAGTGGACAGTTTTTTAACCAACAACGCCCTGATCCAAGAAGAGCCCCCAGATCCAACACCATTTCACTTTACCGTGAAGAGTATGTTCACCACAAAGGACCTTATTCAGGTATGTATTTCTTTGTCTGGATTATTTTCTCATAATTTCATGGCTGTGAGTATGAGTTTACTATATCCAGAAATCATTGAGAAAGAGTTAGGTTTATTCAAGAAATATTTGGAACCAAACTTTTGTGTTAAAATGCATATAAAAGAGAAGCATGAAAAATTCAATGCTTTGGCTCAAAGTGAGATATTTTTACTTGATTATTGTGACATCATGACTGTGATAAAACACTTTCTCTTTGCCAAAAGCGTTGACAATTTTGCAGGTACAAAAGAGGAGCCACCGGATGTAAACCTTATCTCAGCCAATATCTTTGTGAGGACTGGAATTGGAGATGTCTTCATGCAGGATAAGAAACCCGTTGATTATTTTAGGATGATCTTTAAGGTTGGAGAGCATATATGGACGCCCAGGAAAGATGGTCCATTCCACCAAACAAGAAGAATTCTACTTTCAATGTTTCTGATTTACTTCCTTTTATTGCAGATGAAACATATTGAGGTCAAATCCTTTTCAAGAGGGAGAGGATGATATGATCCTAGAAAGCATGGAAAACATAGAGTATGGACCCGCGCATGAACCAGAGAAAGCTAAGCTTGTAGCTGAGGATGCACTTGGAGATGAGGACGTGTTTGCTACACCAAGAGGACCAATGACATGAGCTAGAAGCAAGCAATTCAACCTAGCCATTGGAGGAATCCTCAGATGCTTAAACATGGAGGAAGAAGAAGTTATCCAAAACACTCTGGTTTTGATACAAGTTCAACAGCATCAACAAATGGATTAAGTGATGCATGAGTGCTCTTTTTCCCTTGTCAAGTTTTGTCCCAATGGGTTTTCTTGACAAAGTTTTTAATGAGGCTTGTGTATTACTTCACCATTGTCCATTTGTTGATCAAGGCCAGCCCATGAAGAGAAGATTTCGGCCCAGCCCTTTTATTTTAAAATCAGACTTAATTATTTATGTAACAGGTGTTTCTCATGCAGCCTGCTTGTTGTTTCTTTTTCAACTCTGTCTTTTCATCTTTTTCATTTATCCAATCTTTTATCAAAAATACTTTCTGAGTTTGGATCTTGTTGGTGTGTTATATCCTGCAGAACCTTAGTGTATTTTGGTGTGTAATATCCAGAAGTGATTAAGTTGGTTCTTAGAGATCCTTTCCACATATCTCTATTTCAAACCATTCAATCATCAAACTCCTTCCATCACCATGGCTCACAGCCACCAATCTATCTTGTTTCAACTTCACAAGTGCTGAAATTGGGAGGTTCTCATTATGGAAGATGCTAGATGCAAGGCTATCATTGATAAAGTAATTGTTGAGATTCCACTCATTGAAGCTGTCAAGACATCCCCTATGATTAGGAGATATGTGAACAGGATGGTCACCAAGAACTTGTGTGTTGAGGAAGGGGTTATGATGATTTCAGCTCAAGTCAGTTCTGTGATTCAGAATAGAATTCCAGAGAAACTTTCAGATCCAGGGAGTTTTGTTCTAGGATGCACTATCTTCTCTGAGAAGTTTTGTAGATCTCTTTGTGATCTTTGTTCTAGTGTGAGTTTGATGTCTAGGTCAGTTGCACTGAAGCTGGGTACGACAGATCTTCAGCCAGGATTTCGGATGGTGTTTTGGAGGATGTTCCAGTTAAGATTGGTAATTGCCTTATTCCTACAGATTTTTTGTTACTTCAATATGAGGAGGAACCCAAGGATCCATTGATTTTAAGAAGACCCTTTTTAGCCAATGCTGGTGCTATGATTGATGTGAGAGGAGGAAGAATTGATTTGAATGTCGGTGACTTGGTAATGAGTATTGATATGAACAAGCTGATACAAAGACCAACCATAGATGGACAGACCTACTATGTGGATACATTCACCAACCTTGCTGAGGATATATTCAAGGAGATTCATCTGGATGACCCACTGGGGAGAGCTTTGGTTGCATCCACTGAGGAAACACGTTATTTAGATATTGAGGTTGATGGTTATGCTAAACTATTGGATGACAATGCACAAGTGATGAAGTTGGTTACTACGGAACCTGTTGGCAGAACATCTACTCGTGTTGATCAACACAAGACGGTCATGTTGGTCGACACGGTCCACGACTGGAGTGGCGCAGTAGCTCTGAAGCTTGAACCCAAAACACTCCCTAAGGGGCTCAAGTATGCGTTTCTTTGGTTCTAATAATTCTTATCCTGTTATTGTCAATTCATCTTTAAATTCCACAGAACTTACCTTGTTGTTAAGCAAGCTGTGCAAGTATTGCAAAGCTCTTGGCTATTCTCTTAATGATATTACAGGTATATCTCTGGAACTGTGCATGCATAGGATACATCTTGAGGATGATGAGAAGACATCTATTGAGCATCAGAGGAGGCTGAATCCAAATTTGAAAGAAGTTGTTAAGAAAGAGATCATGAAGCTATTGGAAGCGGGAATCATCTTTCCGATTTTGGACGAAGTGGGTTAATCCGGTTCATGTGGTTCCAAAGAAAGGAGGAGTGACTATGGTAAAAAATGACAAGGATGAGTTGAACCCTACTAGGAAAGTGACTGGTCATAGGATGTGTATAGATTTATAGGAAGCTCAATGCAGCCACAAGGAAGGATCACTTCCCTTTGCCATTTATTGATCAGATGCTTGAGAGGTTGGCTAATTACCCTTATTACTGCTTTTTGGATGGATACTCAGGGTTTTTCCAGATCCCTATTCACCCAGATGACTAAGAGAAGACTACTTTCACCTGCCCCTATGGTACCTTTGCCTATGCTAGGATGCCGTTTGGTTTATGCAATGCCCCAGCTACTTTTCAGAGATGCATGATGTCTATCTTCTCTTATATGATTGAGAAATTGATGGAGGTATTTATGGATGACTTCTCTATTTATGGCCCTTCTTTCAAGGATTGTTTGAATAATTTATTCTTGGTACTTAAGAGATGTGAAGAGAAGCATTTAGTTCAGAATTGGGAGAAGTGTCACTTTATGGTTAGAGATGGTATTGTGTTAGGGCATAAAGTTTCAGAGGCTGGTACTGAGGTGGACTGTGCTAAGATAGAGGTTATGATGAGTTTGCAGCCTCCAGATTGTGTGAAAGCAGTTAGAAGTTTCTTGGGACATGCTGTTTTTTATAGGAGATTCCTCAAGGACTTCAGCAAGATTGCTAGGCCGCTTTCTGTGCTGCTAAGCAAAGAGGTTAAGTTTGATTTTACACCTGTGTATCTTGCAGCTTTTGAACACATTAAGAAAACTTTGATTAGTACCCATTTTGTACAACCACCAGATTGGGAATTACCTTTTGTGGTGATGTGCGATGCAAGTGATTCTGTCGGTGCTGTATTGGGTCAGAGAAAGGATAAAAAGTTGCATGTTGTGTACTATGCGAGTAAGACATTGGATGATGCTCAAAAGAACTATGCAACTACTGAGAAAGAATTATTGGCTGTGGTATTTGCTGTGGAGAAGTTCAGAAATTATCTTGTCGGTTCTAAGGTTATTGTACATACAGATCATGTTGTTTTGAAGTACTTAATGAACAAGAAGGATGCTAAACCAAGGTTGTTGCGATGGATACTTCTTCTCCAAGAGTTTAATATTGAAGTTAGAGATAAGAAAGGCATTGAGAGTGGAGTTGCTGATCATCTTTCAAGGATAAGGATCACTGATGACGTGCCTATTAATGATTTCTTACCAAAGGAGAACATTTATTTTGTGGAAACAAGTTTGGATGGAAAATGTTCCAAGGAAAGATGTGTTAGCGCTCATGTCGACCGACAGGCTTCCCCTGTGTCGGTCAACACGTTGTCGAGTGAGCGCTCCGGAACTCCTCTTGTGCATACATGTTTTGCAGTGAGAGCTGTCCCCACCAAACCTTGGTATGCTGATATTTCTAATTATATTGCTGCTGATGTAGCCCCAAATCACCTTAAGGATTATGCAAAGAAGAGATTCTTTAGAGAGCTTAGAAGGTATTTTAGGGATGAACCTTACATATTCAAGCATTGTTCTGATGGGATGTATAGAAGATGGGTAGCAGAGACAGAGGTTGCTGAGATTTTTTTCATTGCCATATATCTGAATATGTTGGACATTTTGCAACCTTCAAAATGGTGTCTAAGGTACTTCAAGCTGGATTTTGGTGGCCTACAATGTTTCGTGATTATCAGGCATTCATAGCATGCTGCGATGTCTGTCAGAGAAGGGGAAAGATCAGTAAGAGGAATGAGATGCCACAGAACTTCATTCTAGAGGTAGAAGTATTTGACTGCTGGGGTATTGATTTTATGGGTCCTTTCCCATCATCTTTTGGGAATAGATACATCCTTGTTGTTGTGGATTATGTTTCTAAGTGGGTAGAAGCGGTGGCTAGTCCCATCAATGATGCAGCTGTTGTGATCAAGCTTTTTAAATCCATAATCTTCCCTAGATTTGGAGTGCCTCGCATAGTCATTAGCGATTGTGGATCACACTTCATCAATAAGGTATTTGCTAAAATTTTGAAGAAGCATGGAGTACAGCACCGTGTCCCGACACCTTATCATCCACAGACAAGTGGTCAAGTGGAAGTTTCGAATAGGCAGATTAAGGAAATCCTCGAGAAGACAGTATGTCGGACACACAAGGATTGGTCAGCGAAATTTGACAATGCACTCTGGGCATATCGGACAGCTTATAAGACCCCACTTGGAACCACACCTTTCCATCTTATTTATGGTAAAGCTTGTCATCTCCCGGTTGAACTTAAACATAATGTTGCATGGGCTGTTAGCTGCTGAACTTTGATATTGAACCTGCTGCGGAAAGGAGATTGATACAGCTGACTGAGTTAGATGAGATAAGACATCACACCTATGAGAATTCAAAGCTGTATAAGGAAAGCACTAAAGCAAATCATGATAAGAAGATCATACATAGAACCTTTGAGCCAAACGACCAGGTACTCCTCTACAATTCTTGTTTGAATTTATTTCCTGGGAAATTGAGTTCTCGTTGGTCAGGTCCCTTCACAATGGAGAGGATTTCACAGTCAATGGTCAGCGAGTCAAACATTATTGAGCTGAGACGACGATTCCTGATGGATATCTTTTGGACCTCGAAGAGCCTCCATCCACCTGATTCACCACCATTACGTCTAGCTCATGACTTTAAACAAGCGCTTAGTGGGAGGCAACCCACTCTATCGTATCATCTTACTTTTTATTTTGTTTATAACTTTTATTGAGTATTGTTGAACTCTTTTATGTTATATATTTGCTTGTTATTTGACATGTTTTGCTCTTAATCAGGATCTAAATGTCAGAAAACGAGTCGATTGATAAGTTGACTGGTGTCAGAATTTCGAAACATCATATTCCTGCTCATGTCGATAGACATGCAGGGTGTGTGTTGGTTGACATGCACACACCATCTCAGGTCACGTTTTTCAAAACATAACAGTTCAATCTCTATTCATTTTTATTTATTTTTCTCACTTTCCTTAGGCTTATTTACACTGAGGACAGTGTAGTTTGAGTCTAGGGGAGGTAATTGCTAACTATGTTTATTCTTTTGAGAGTCAATCCCAAATTTTTTGTTTTTCAAAAGCTTTGTTTTATTGAGTCAAAACTTGTCCAGGAACTATGAGCTATCTCTTGGTCTATTGTTGTTCGCTATGTCTTCTGGTGACCATTGTTGCAGAGCTTATTCAGATTCAACTAATGGAAAACCCCCAAGTCTGACCGGTTAACTTGAGAGCCCCATACTTACAACAGATGCTCGCTATAGCCTGAGGTAATTTCTTTTAGTTCCCTTTACCTCATGGACGAAATTGGTGTTTGAGAGCTTGACTTCTCATTCATACCTGACCTGATAAAATCAAATTAAGTTATGATGTCTAGTCTCCCCAAAGGTTGTTACTAATAATAAAAGCCTTTAGTTTATAAATGACCAAGGGATTCTCTAAAGTAGAAACGGGTAAGAGAAATCTATGCCCTCATATTTCTACTTCTTAAGGAGATGATGAAAGTAGGGTTGTTGTGAGGGTAGAAGCAATCCCGTGACCCATTATTCACTTCTAATAGCCTACCTTGATAGACAAAAGAAAAGAAAGAGAAAATCATATGAAATCCAAAATAACCAAGGATTTAAGTCTGGGGGAGACGAAAACATCATTGTTATTGTGAGGTTTGTCTTGTTATGGTATAGGATGACAGCTAAGTCTAGAAGGCTCTTGGGCATTGAATTCAAAAGTGAGACCCAGCGATGAATGGTTTACTAAAGGGATATGTTGTTAAGTTGTGGTGGGAATTGAGAAAACTGCGAGTGACTATGGTGAATGTACGGTGAATGTACATGGTGGTTAGTTTCTGAATTATTCTT
This sequence comes from Cardamine flexuosa, assembly GCA_963555745.1. Classification (NCBI taxonomy): domain Eukaryota; kingdom Viridiplantae; phylum Streptophyta; class Magnoliopsida; order Brassicales; family Brassicaceae; genus Cardamine; species Cardamine flexuosa. The sequence continues at coordinate 16,068,724 of OY743219.1, forward strand.
GTACCATGTGGATTTCATGATGACAGGTAAGCACAATGTTCTAAAGAGTAGGTGAGTTCCGCGATTTTCAAACTACTTCCTTGGTTTGATTTTCTGTTTTGCTTGAGGGCAAGCAAAAGCTAAGTCTGGGGGAGTTGATGTATCATGGATTTTATGGTTTTATGACATGATATATGTATTAGTTTTTGAGTCTTATTAGGTACAAACACGAGAGGGATCCTGATGAGCACTTTGGAGCATTTGGAGGCTTGTAGCTGAGCAAATCAACAAGGAGACGAATATTTATGTCCATGTCGACCGACAGGCTCTACTTGTGTCGGTCAACACAACCACGACGATATTGACGCCTTCGAGTTTTATCAACTTTCAAAAATTGCAACTTTGCCCCAGATGTTTCCAAAGTTTATACTTTATGCCTAATCGTGTTTTTAGGTTAAACTATGGTTTAGAAGTCTCAGAGACTAATTTTTGGCATTCTCTAAGTTTTTGAGAAGTTCTAAGTTTATTGTAAGTTTCAAGGAGATTATTGGAGAGAAGATTCAGATCTCAAACTTTGTAGAGAGAAGAATTCTGAACTCCCTTTATTTTTGTATTTCCTATTTTATTAGTATTGTTCAGACAATGATTTGTGTTTCATCTTCTATGTATGAGTAGTCACCTTGTTAGATCTAGGGTTTCAAAAGGGTTTATGAAGGATTGTTGAATTGGGCATAGTGTTGTTAAGTTATCTATTATGTTCTTCATTTAGATTTGATAATTACACTAGTCAATCTTAAGATTGATCACCTTAATACTGGTACCGTAGAATTACTGGTAGGCGCGAGAGTGCTATTGATACCCCGACCTAATCTTAGATGAGCAAACAACCTTTTCGCAGCGAGAGTTGGTTTAGGAATTTTGTAAACATACCCACTAATCATAGAGACTCTATTTATTGGTATTTCGTAAATGCTTCTGATTAGAGGATAGATGTCATCGCAGCGAGAGTTGGATGAGATATCACATTAGTGTTACGAGTTTAAGAACCGCACAAACACTTTAGACTTGATTTACGAACTGCCCATTTCACTTTCCTGAGTTTTTCTGATTGATGTCCCTAGGTCTTGCGCTTTTAATCACTTTGAATTCAATCCCGTTTAATTGCTATTTTGTTTCTTGCATTGTTTCTTTTAGTTTCTATTTATTTAACCTAGCTTAATTCAAATATGTCCGTCTATTGTGGATTTGACCCCTAAGTACTGCAATTGACCTCTTAATTTGAGAGAGTAGTTCTAGGCTTATATTTGACCCGTGTCAAGATCATGCTCCAATCGATCAGAGAGGACCAAGCATTAAGAACACTCACCCAAAAGGGATTTTCTAATTAAAGCACCTAATATAAGTTATCAGATCAGTAAACCAAGCATCCATGGATCTATCCCATCCCAAATATCCCTAATGACACTACTCAGAAATCAAACTCATACTTGGATCTAAAATCCCAAAAATCATCAAAGAAGACATAAGATGAAAGATCCTAGAGCGATAAGCAAGAATGAAAAAGACAATAAACGCAAATACTAATTATATAAATACGAAAATAGGTTACAAATACAATGAAAAATTAGAGAAAACTAGAGAGAGAAAGTTGTGATTAAAAATCTAAGAACAAAATAAAACTAGGTAAAAAGTTGTCTTGAGGCGCTCTGATCCAAGAATCCCTTTTATAGGGAAGGATGAGAAGCCATAATCCTAAGGATAAGTCCCTATTAATCTGGATTAAATGTGCTCGGGCGCTTAGGTCGAGGTGGGGATCAAGTGGTCCTGTGGGAACTGAGTCAGATGCTTCCACTCGATCGTGGGATCGAGTCCTTTGTCCAAGCAGATTCCCCGAGCTTGTTGACTTGGGCACAGACCGAGCAGGTGGGTGGAGTGATCAAGCAAGGTTCTCTGGTGCTTCTACTCGAGTTGTCTGGGTCGAGTCAAGTGATCGAGTCAGACTCCTGATGTCCATCCTTAGCCATTTTGCTCCAGTTGCACCTGAAATAACCCCAATATGCAATATGTATGCAATGCATATGCAGGACTCTCTAACTGACCAAAAATGACACAAAATGGTATAAACAATGAATGAATCTAACCTAAAGTGATCATAAAACTATGCCTAGAACAGGTAAAATATGGTGTTATCCACTCCCCCAAACTTAGTCTTTCCTTGGCCTCTAGCAAAATTTAAGTTGAAGGAGAGGTTTGAAAATGGGAACTCAGAACCAGATGCAAACTAACCAAGTTTATAAACTCAATGTCAAATTTTTAAGTTCTAAAATGCAATGCTTGTGAACCTTACTTAAAAACTTTAGCCATTCTCATCAAAACATGCACCAATTCTCAGTCCTAACTAAAACAAACATTCAAAGTAATCATTCCCATTAACATTGATTGATTGTAATCATTGGATCATGCTATAGAATGCAAGTGAACTCATTTGGTTGAGGGACAAGTTTTAAGAGATAAAAATGGCATCTTCTTCCTCTGGTTTAAGCTCAATGGTAGCATGGATCTCTCTTTGAATGGATTAAACTACAAGAGAATGCTAAAGGTAAAAGTCAAGTGATGCATTCAAGGATAGATTCCCATCTACCCAAGAACACACAGCTGACTTTTCCTAATTTTAAACTCAGATAAATTGATCCTAGATCTAACCCCTCAAGGTAATACTCTTCTTTGAACAAGGATTCAATGATTATCTTTTCTTTTTTTCAAAGGAGAGGGTTTTTTCACTTTTCTTTACTTCTAGCGGATTTGGGGAATTTTTCTTAAAGCTAAGGCCTTGACTCGACCGCTTGGTCGAGTCCATTGATCGAGTCAATGCGTAAAAATTCTTTACTTCTTTCTAAAGACCCTTTTTCTCATACATTTTCTTCCTAAATCCTTTACTAGACTCAATACATGGTTTCTTTTAAGTTTTCCTCTCCAAAGATTTTTAACACTCTCTTTTTCATTCTTTTTTTACCACTCTCTATTTTATTGCACACAATACAACCCTTTTGTAACAATCCCTAATCCTAGACTGATCCAAAAATCGCGGACTAGTATCTACATGGGAAGCTACACTTGGCGGCCTAAACCTAACACTTTCTCCTAAGTTCAATCCCAAATATGGCCTTCCACTCAGAATTATTGTTTGGCTTGAAAGAAGGGTAGGTTTGGTGTTTTAATTGGAACTACCTCAAAGATAGAGGCAACTACTTGGATAACAAGGGTGGTAAAAAAGTGAAAGAGAATCCAAGTATTTTAGTGGTATCCATGAGTTCAAATGCATTAAATAGTTATGATAATTAACATTAAGATTAGGGTTATACTTGATAGGGAATGATTTACTAATCACAGTAAGTTTTAGCTAAGCCAAGAAAATTGATTCAAGATTCCAAGAATGGCGTTATCTTAATTTTCGGATTCACAACCATGCATTAGACAACTTCAAACTATAGCATTGAATTTATTTACTTTATTATTAAGCAAGTTTGGTGAATTTCATCATTGTTCTCTATGCTAAATGCAACAACCCTAAGTGAATGTAACTAGACTCAATCCTAAAATGCATATGAAACTACATGAACAATCTGTTTTTGTGGTTTTGATTTTCAAAAAATTTCAAATTTTTATGATTTTTAATGCACATAGATGCATGCTAAATTTGAATTAAACTATGTTATATGAATCCTAGACCCTCCCCCAAACTTAAATTACACAGTCCCTGTGTAACAAAATTCAAGAGAGAACCTAGAAGTTTTGAAAACAAAAAGATAAAGCCTAAATTAAAACCTAAATGCAATGGATGTACAAATGGTGGGGATTGGGGTGGTACCTCATTCTGGTGGCTGAGAAGCGGCCGAGTCGATGTTTTGATCAGCACATAAGTCCTTGACACGGTCAAAGAATTTTGTGTACTCTGTCGGCTTACTAGGTTCTGAGGATCAAGTAAGGCTGCCCCAAAGCGTTGACTCGATCGATGGGTTGAGTGGGTTCACCGAGTCAAATTTACTTCCCCTGAAGGTGTTCCTTACTCGGTCTATTGATTGAGTCTAAGGGTCGACTAAGGCTTCTGGATCATTACTCGGCTAGTCTGCTAGATCGATTCCTCTCGAGTAACATCTTACCTCTCCTGCAAACTCCATTCCCTCTTCTCCGTTGCTCCTAAAGATAGTGGTAAAAGAAAGTATATACAAGGATAAACATGAGAGTTCTTCTCAAGTGAGCTTGTTTAGAGTCTCTGAGCTTGACTTTCTCATTTCTGACTGGTGGAGTATCATCAAGAGGTATTGAGGTTCACTCTGGTATGAATTGATCTGCTAAGTAGGGTTTGACCCTTTGACCATTAAGTGTGAATTCAACACCATCCTTGATGGCCCCATAAGATAATACTTCCTTGATTGTGAAAGGACCAGACTATCTTGACTTTAACTTTCCTAAAAAGAGCATGAGCCTAGAGTTGAATAGCAACACTTGATCTCCTTCCTTGATCTTTCTCGGCAAGATTTTCTTATCATGGAATGCCTTGGTACTTTCTTTGTATATCTTTGAACTCTTATAGGCTTCCAGCCTTATCTCTTCTAACTCATGCAGATTCATCTCCCTCTTCTCCTGGGCATTCTTGATATCCAGATTCAGAAGCTCTGTTGCCCACAAAGCTTTGTATTCTCTCCACAGGCATGTTACAAGCCTTTCCATAGAGTAACTGAAATGGTGTGCATCCTATAGGTGTCTTTAAAGCTGTTATATATGCCCAAAGAGTTTCATCCAGCTTTGTTGCCCAATCTCTTCTGGAAGTACTAACTATTCTGCTAAGGATGGATTTGATTTGATTGTTAGAGACCTCTACTTGCCCACTTGTCTGGGGATGGTAAGGAGTTCCTACTTTGTGCTTGACACCATACTTCGTAAGAAGATTCTCAAATACCTTTTTGATGAAATGTGATCCTCCATCACTTATAACTGCCTTTGTAACTCCAAATCTTGGGAAGATGATTGTCTTAAAAAGTTTTAAGACAACCTTAACATCATTAGTTGGTGATGCAATGGCTTCAACCCATTTGGATGCATAGTCAACAGCTACCAGTATGTATTGATTCCCTTGGGATGGAGGATTGAATGGTCCAAGGAAGTCTATTCCCCATACATCAAACACTTCAACTTCCAAAATGAGGTTATGAGGCATCTCATTTCTCCTTCCTATGTTTCTTATTCTTTGGCACGAATCACACTTGGTGATGAATTCATAGGTGTCTTTAAACATGGTTGGCCACCATAATCCGGCTTGTAAGATTTTCCTCACAATTTTATGAGTTGTAAAATGACTTCCATATGAGGAGTCATGGCAGTGCTCTAGGACTCCTTTAACATCCTCATTTGCAATGCATCTCCTGAAAATATTATATGTCCCTCTTTTGTAAAGGTATGGCTCATCCCAATAGTAATGGTTAGCGTCCCTAAAGAATTTCTTCCTCCTATATGCATCTAAACCTTCTGAGATCCTTCCTGCTGCTTTGTAGTTCACCATATCTGCATACCAGGGTGCGTTACCTTCCATCATATGTGTTGTTTCTGCCAAAGCAACACTTGATGTTTTACACTTTGTCCACAAGTCAACCGACATTAACTGCTCCTCCGGTAAAGCATCATTGATTGGAATTCGTTCTTCAATCCTCATCCTTTACAAGTGATCAGCAACTCCATTCTCTATGCCTTTCTTGTCAACAATCTCTATATCAAACTCTGGTTGTAAGAGGATCCATCGCAAGAGTCTAGGTTTGGTGTCCTTCTTGGCACAAATATACCTCAAGGCTGCATGATCAGTGTAGACAATGACTTTAGATCCTACCAGGTAACTTCTGAACTTTTCAATTGCAAACACCACTGCCAACAGCTCTTTCTCCGTGGTTACATACCTCCCCTGAGTATCATCTAGAGTCCTACTAGCATAGTATATCACATGCAGCTTCTTGTCCACTCTCTGACCCAAGATTGCTCCTACTGCATAATCTGATGCATCACACATAATTTCAAAACGTCGATCCCAATTCGTAGCACGAACGATTGGTGCTGATACGAAGGCTTCCTTGATAAGCTGGAGGCTCTCATGCATTCATCATCGAAGATAAACTCCGTCTCTTTGCATAGAAATCCTTGATGAACCTTCTGTAAAACCCATCATGTCCCAAAAAACTTGTGATGTCCTTTACTGTCTTAAAAGGCTGGAGTTGAATCATCACCTCAATCTTTTCTCGGTCTACCTCAATCCCTTTTCCTGATATCTTATGGCCCAAGACTATTCCCTTTGTCACCATGAAGTGACACTTTTTCCAATTCAGGACTAGGTTTGTTTCCTCACATCTAGCCAATACCCTGCAAAGATTAGTCAAACAGGAGGAGAAAGAGGAGCCATAGACTGAAAAATCATCCATGACTACCTCCACCATCTCCTCTATTAGATCTGAAAAGATAGACGTCATACACCTTTGGAAAGTGGCTAGAATGATGAACGTTCATGGATACTCTTAACAATAAATTGATAAACAAGTAGAGTTATTCACCAATTTTAACTACATTACACAATCCAAATGGCATTCTCCTATATGCAAACGTTCCATAAGAGCATGTGAACATGGTTTTTTCTTGATCATTTGGGTGTATGGGTATTTGGAAGAACCCACTGTATCCATCCAAGAAACAGTAGTATGGGTGATTTGCTAGGCGTTCCAGTATTTGGTCAATGAAGGATAGGGGAAATGATCTTTTCTAGAGGCTGAAATAAGTTTTCTATATTCAATGCACATTCTATGTCATGTTATTGTCCTTGTGGGGATTAGTTCATCCTTCTCATTTTTTATGACAGTCATACCTCCTTTTTTTGGGACACAATGAATAGGTGATACCCAAGTACTATCAGATATTGGGTAAATGATCCCAGCATCTAATAGCTTGAGTATATCCTTCTTAACCACTTCTTTTAGGTTTGGGTTCAATCTCCTTTGATGCTCAATACTAGATTTTTCTTCATTCTTTAGATGAATCCTATGAGTGCAGAGACTAGGTGAGATTCCTTTGATATCATCTAAGGAATATCCAATTGTTTTCTTATATTTCCTCAATTCATTCAATAATGAGTTTGTTTCATCAGGATTCAATTTATCATTTATTATGACAGGGTAGGTCGAATTTGGTCCGAGAAATACGTACCTTAGCCCAGCTGGCAAAGGTTTGAGATCTACCTTTGGAGTTTTGAGTTCTGTTTAATCTCCTTGATTCTTAGCACTTGACTCGGTATGTGCGTCGAGTGAGGCGATCAAGTGGATTCCTTCTATGATCTCACTCGATCCATCGATCGAGTAAGTTGTCCAAGTGGAATGCAGATCTTCATATCCATCGTGCCCTTCTAAAATCCTGCATGAATCTAAGATCAAGGCATACTCTGCTGTATCCTGGTGAAGAAACCCATTTTTGCAGTGATTGGTCAAAGTTGTTCTCAAATGATCTCTTGCTACAAATTCTTCAATCATTTCTCAGTCCATTATGTCCATTTCTTCAATACGAAAAAATTGGCTGTCTACTTTTGGTTTCTTCATCACTTCATTGAGGTCAAACTTCAATACCAACTCCTTTCCGCATCTAAGGTTGATCTTCCCCTTCCTCACATTGATCAATGCTCCTGCTATCGCCAAAAATGGTCTGCCCAATATCAATGGGTCTCTTGGTTCCTCATCCATTTCTAATACCACAAATTCTGTTGGTATTTCCAGATGACCTATTCTAACTGGCAAATCTTCAAGTACCCATGAGGAAGTCTTAAAGACCTATCTTCTAGTACTAAGGAGATGTTGCTAGGTTTACACTTTGTGAACCCTAACCTCCTGGCTACTGAGAGGGGCATAAGGCTTACTGAAGCTCCCAAGTTGCACAAACAGTTTTTGAAGATCAAAGGGCCAAGGGAACAAGGCAAAGTGACTGAGCCTTGATCTCCTAATTTCTCTTGGACTATGGTTTCCCTTTGGATGATGGCACTGCATTCATGGGTTAGCACAACCATTCCTTGGACCTCCTTGTTTCTTTCCATCACTAGGTCCTTTAAACACTTTTGAGCGGGGGGTATATGTAATGACCTGTGTCTGGAATAGGAATCCGAAACGAGTAAAAAAATTTCTCGAATCAAAGGGATAGTCGGGAAACAAAAGGAAAGGCGAGAGGACAAGCCTAGGAAAAATCGGATCAAACAAAATTAACAAGTTAAAGGACAAACTTGATTAAAAGGAGAATCAAAAGAAGAAAAAGGGAAAGAAAGGATAATCAAGGAAAAAAAAATCCTTGATAAAAATTTAGGAGATAAAGATTAAAGGACGATGGAGGATCCTAGATAAAAGACTCAGCAATAATATTAAGGAGAAAAAGGAATTCCTGGAGTTATTATACATCACCAGAAGTACTGTTCATTGCCGGAAGTTGGAGACATCGAGCAACGGGGTAAATGAACGCATAAATGATTGGAGGAGTTAGTGGAGGTACTGTTCAGCACACTGCTCCAAACACTATTCCACAGCAGCCCCTTAAATAGTGAATAGTACGTGAACTGTGTAAACACTGTTTGGGGGACAAGCATGGGACCAGGTGCATTGCATGGATTAATGGTGGCATGTGAGCATCTGAGACACGCCAAGGGGTGCCCAACGAAGGAGAAGAACTGCAGCATGCTTAAATAAATGAACAGCGCATGAACAGTTAAAGTACTGTTCGGGGAACAAGGCGAGCCAAGCTTTATGCACGCTGGAGTATTGTCGGATCAAACCAGAGACTAATGCAGCACTTACCTGTGAATATAAGTGTCAGGGAAGACATGAATGAAACCTTAAGCCAATGCATGATCAAAGGATGTCAGAAGTCATCAGGAATTTGGGCCAACGACCTTGCATGAGCGCAAAGTTGCATGGGAAACTTATTATCAGAAAGGATGCATGTGAGGAAACAGTGCGTGGATGATAAGTGGCAAAGTAGCAGGTCCAGAAGTGAAGCATGAGCAGCAAGTGTCAACGGACCACTAAACTTGATCCCCAAGTTCAGTAATGTCGTGCAAAGGAAGGCAATAGAGCATGGACACCAAGTGTAACAACGCATGGAGGCTTCAAAACTCTATATAACCGAGAGCCCACCCATTTTCCTCACAATCCCGTGAGCTATCTCTCTCAGAAATGCTCAAAAGCTCTCCCATCTCTCTAGAAACACTTGAGAAATTTTCTAAGTAAAAAGGAGGAAGAAGAAGATCTAGCCGTGAGAAGAAAAAGAGAAGAAGAGGAATATCTAATTGTGGAGAAGATTTAAACTGAAGAAGAAGATGGAGCCATAGAGAAGCTGAACCAAAAGAGAAAATCATTCAAACCAAATCCGTGGGTGAAACCGTGAAGGAGAAGAAGCGGTGAAGGAGAAGAAAACCGAAGAAGGAAACAAATTAATCCGAAGTACAATAAATTCAAGATGGAGTCGTCATGATTCAAACCAAAACCGAATCAAAGAAGAGAAGTGAAGCCAAAAAGATCTAAGCAAATATCTTAAGAGTTTTCGTAAAAATCCAAGCAGATTCACCGAGGTTATTTAAGAAGAAAAGAAGATGAATCATGAAGTTTGAAGAGCAGTCTTTTGACAATTAAAGCCGAACCAAACCTTAAAAGAGATCCGTGAAACCTCCAATATCAGCCTACATCTACGATAGGTCTAGAAAAGAGTTGCATGTGGAGTTCGTCCTAGTCCGAAATTCGAGTCTCATCTTTAAACCGTGCCGTTACAATGATCCTTAGCAAGTGAAGCATGATCGTGACAGTGGAGCAAGCAGCAACACCTGATTCTCAATCTCACAAACCGTGCCCAGGCGTCCAGTCAGTCATTCTTCACAAGTACTGTAAGTCTCGATACCCTTGTGTGTGATTATAGGTCTTAGAGACCTTTGCATGGTAGTTGGGTGTAGTTTTGCGTGGTAGTGTAGTTTGAAGTAGTTAGATTTATTGATGGTTTAGTAGAGTAGTTGCATGCATATAACACCATAAATCGAATATGGATATAAGTAAAACTATCTAAACCCTTAAAAACACATAGGGTAATAGATGCATTTATAACACCGTAAACTGAATATGGACTTAAATAAATTATCGGAACCTTAATAAAACACTTAGGTTATAGTTGCATAAATTCAGGGATACTCAATTGAGTGGGTATTCACGGATGGGTTATTTGGTGGAGTTATACGGGTAGTATAATGAGATTGGATTGTATAGTTGTGTGTTAGTTTTTGTGTAGAGTTTGGTAGTATCATACAGGCATATGATGTGGTTAGTTGTAGTTTGCGTGTTTAAATTATTGCTTGGGTGTGGTGTAGTTAGTAGTTTGCGTGTTTATGTTATTGTTTGGTAGTGGTTAATTGGGATGTTACTTTGGGGAGTTTGGGGTTTAGGTTATTGGTGAGTAATGGCTCTAGGTGAGTCATTGCTCATGTTAATTGTAGAGTGTCTAGAGTTTAGGTGGGTAGAATAGGATTAGCGGGCCAGGTGTGGATCCTCTTATGATTTTTGGATTTCTTAAGAGGTAGTTGAAGCATGTCGAAGATACGGAGGCATAACCATGTGGGGGTTATCACGTATAGCTGCTGGGTTTTCAACCCCTTGGAAACGAAGTATGTCCTTGTGGAAGTTCATTCGCCGAAGGACGGGGGATCAACCAGTGAGTTGACACGTGAGATGCCGACACCGACTGTAGTGCCTAGGTCGACCTGTGAGTCTCTGGCTGAAAGGTGGATCGAGGAGTTGTGATGTGAGCTGATGATCTGTGTGATATCAGTGGTCGTATTGGAGTGTGGAGTGTGAGTTTAGGTTAGAGTGTAGGTTAGAGTTTGGGGTTGAGTTGTGTGGTGAAGTTGAGTAGTTAAGTGAGTGTGGTGTAGTGGTTTTCTGAGTGTGGCTCGGAGACCAACTGTTGTGGTTTTGTTAGTAGAGTGAAGTGTAGTAGTTGTGTGGTATCATTCGGGATTGAGCCCGGATGATACGTTTTGTGTGTAGAGCAGTATCACTTGGATTGAGCCGAGTGATACTTTTGTGTGTTGTTTGTCGTGTCTTCCGAGAATAGCTCGGAAGATACTTTTGTGTAGATTGAGTGTTAGTTTAGTATCAAGTCTTCTACATGTGTGCTTTGATGGTGTCTGTTTTGCAGGGTTTAGTGTGTCGTAGTTTTAGGGTTACCCAGGCTTGCGAGTTACATTAGGTTTCTCATAACTGTTTGTTCGTTTTGCAGACTAGTTAGGTTAGGGGTTGGTGCACTAGGGACCAAACTTGTTGTTTTAGCCGCATTTGCTTTTGTTTGATTATGGTTAAAGATATGTATTTTCAAAATAGGATCCGAATATATATAAGTAGTTTTATAATCGGATTTGAGTTTGATGACTCGATAGTATAAAGGAAATTGATTCTTGTTGTTTAAATATTGCAGGGGAAATGTATATTTGGTGATTATAGATCTTGTTCGGACCTACGCAACGGACGGATACGGGTAGATGGTTACAAAGCCAAAGCTTGTAGCCTAGACGGATGAATGATCGAGGGATGGATCTCGTGGACTCGGGGAAGGGAAAAACCTCGGGAAAATGATTGAACTGACCTTCGATCGTTCAATGTAGACCATCACCCGGGTCACCCCTAGGCCACATCGGTCATAGAGCGGTTCGGGGCGCTACAAGTTAAAAAGTGGTATCAGAGCGTGGTTTTAAAAACGCTAAATATACATTTCTCAACCTTGTTATAATCGGTTTTATCGAGTCAAAAATAAAAATAGAGTCGCAAATGCAGCATTTTAGGTTCTCGGTGCCCAACCATAGAATTTTGTTTCCTTTTAGTATTAAGGATGAGAAGTAACTAATTTTACCAAGTCTTTGGTGTTTTAGTATGTCTTCAGGTAGTGCGAACCAGTGCAGCAACTCGATGGGAATGTCTGATGATGGTAGTGGTGATGGTGTAACAGATGTTTCGATGGAAGTGAATGTGGGATCAGCTGGATCCGAGAGAAGGAACATGGGGTATTCACACTCAGATTATTCAAGCCAAAGGAATTCGCTGAACTCAGTCAGGAGTCACTATGATTCGATGAGTAGTGGAGAAAACGGAGGGAGCGCCAGTTACATGTGGGGTGATATGAACGGTAAAGGTTACCATCGTGAGGACACGGTGGTAAACCAGATGACAGAAACCGCACCTGCGAGAGTATTTGAGTTGTCAGGAGGAGAACAAGCAAAAGATGAAGTTATGACCATCTGGGAGCATTGTGAAGCTAGTCTTAACCCTATTCAGATTGATAGCGACACAGAGATCAAGGAGGCTGACTCGGAGTCAGAAACAGAGCTGGCACAGATGTGGAGGAGGTCTGAGAGAAGGATGGAAGGAGTTTATCCAAGATTCTTTAGGATTGGCAGGGATCAAGTGGATCCAAATCTTAATTCACTCGCAGAGATACAACCAGAAGAAGAAGTCGGAGTAGTCCGAGCTTTGAGGCTGAATATAACCAGATGTTGGAACAAGCCAGGAGGGAACTAAATGGGATCTATCGACCCATTCCCAGGTGCAGTCTGGAGTAGATAGACTCCATACTTGATCATCTGATGGAGATACCACATGAGGGAGGCAGAGTCGAACTTGAAGACATGGATGACCCAAATGCATGGGTGAGTCATGTGCGAGATCCCGAAGACAGAGAGTTTACGATAGAATTGGAGGCAGTTTTGAGGGAAGCTGGATACAAAGAGCGTATGCTAGATTGGCAACAATAAACCGAGCCAACTATATCGACATTAGTTCAGACGAGAGTACAGAAAAAGACCCGGAGGAAGACCCTGAAGAAGATCCCGAGGAAGAACTAGAAGCTGATAACCCAGAAGACAGAGTCCCAAAGACGCAACAGCCCAGCCCGCAGGTGATTGGCATCTCGCCCGACTCAGAGCCATCTTGGAACAGTGCATCATGGGGGCACTTGCCAACGCCCTCACCTATCTACACCAATGCAGAAGCTGTGATGCCAACCCAGGAGCAAGTCGAGTGTTATAGTCTTACCAGTCCAAACATCAACATAGCCCTTAGCCCGGATATCAACGAGGAGGAATTTGAAGAAAGCCTTGGCGAGATGAGTCTTACCGGAGAAGAGTCAACCAACCAAAACGCAGCAAGTGATGAAGTAATGAAAGAAGAGAAGGAGGAGATTACTGTGCCGTCAGTAAGGAGGATAAGAAGAGGAGTCGAGATTCGAGAAGTTCCCCAGGAAGGAACATTCTGTGTTGGAAGGAGGAGCATACCGCTAATGCCAAGTGCCAATATTTATCGAGGAAGATCAGGAGCCCATCGATCGGATGGAAGTAAGGCAAAGATCAGTATGAAGAAGAAGAGGGGAACATCTACATTCTGTGTTAAATGTGGACAAGAAGGACACATTGTCTCGCAGTGCCCATTTCCCATCGTCAACTAATTCGTCAATGAAGCAGGACCGTCCACTACCACTAAGTCATCCGAGGCAAGCAATTCCATCGAGCAAGCCCCCGGCGAGTGATAATGCCTTAGAATCCATTAGGGTTTAGGGTTGAATAAAGTGTGTGTAGAGGTGAGGTCTAGCCGTGTTGTGGCTAGACGAGTGTTTCTTTTCCGTGTTGAGGGAAGAATAAGGAGAGGAGAGGTGGAGTTAGGGTTTGTGTGATCGGAGTCATCGGACTCTTGATCTTTGTTGTGGTGGTGTTGTTATGTACCATTTTTTGAGGAAATGAAAATCTTTGTTTGCTAACCATTGTGTGAATTAAAGAGTTTGTATGTTGTAGGATAAGTGAATGAATGACTGAACCTGTGAAAGTTTGTGAAAGATGAGATCAGGGCAGGTTAGAGCAAAGGAAGGGAAGGAAAGGAGTAAAAGAGTGAAAGGAAAGTCGGCAAGAAGTTTTAAGAGGTGATGAGACTAAGGACTAAGGAAAAGAAGGAAGTTAGTAGAGTTAGTCATCAGGACTAAGTGTAACTCAGAGGAGTATATTCCAGATTACCAAAGGGTGGTATCTGAGGAGTGATATCAGAATTGAATTTGAGGACGAATTCTTCTAAGGGGAGGAGAATGTAATGACCCGTGTCTGGAATAGGAATCCGAAATGAGTAAAAAAAATTTGCGAATCAAAGGGATAGTTGGGAAACGAAAGGAAAGGCGAGAGGACAAGCCTATGAAAAATCAGATCAAACAAAATTAACAAGTTAAAGGACAAACTTGATTAAAAGGAGAATCAAAAGAAGAAAAAGGGAAAGAAAGGATTATCAAGAAAAAATAAATCCTTCATAGAAATATAGGAGATAAAGATTAAAGAACGATGGAGGATCTTTGATAAAAGACTCAGAAATAATATTAAGGAGAAGAAGGAATTCTCGGAGTTCATATACATCGCAGGAAGTATTGTTCATTGCCGGAAGTTGGAGACATCGAGCAACGGGGTAAATGAACGCATAAATTGGAGGAGTTAGTGGAGGTACTGTTTAGCACACTGCTGCAAACACTATTCCACATAAGCCCCTTAAATAGAGAATAGTACGTGAACAGTGTAAACACTGTTTGGGGGACAAGCATGGGACCAGGCGCATTGCATGGATTAAAGGTGGCGTGTGAGCATCTGAGACACGTCAAGGAGTGACCCAAGGATTGACCAACGGAGGAGAAGAACTGCAGCATGCTTAAATAAATGAACAGCGCATGAACAGTTAAAGTACTGTTCGGGGAACAAGGCAAGCCAAGCTTTATGCACATTGGAGTATTGTCGGATCAAACCAGAGACCTTGCATGAGCGCAAAGTTGCATGGGAAACTAATCATCAGAAAGGATGCATGTGAGGAAATAGTGCATGGACTATAAGTGGCAAAGTAGCAGGTCCAGAAGCAAAGCATGAGCAGCAAGTGTCAAGGGACCACTAAACTTGATCCCTAAGTTCAGTAATGTCGTGCAAAGGAAGGCAATGGAGTATGGACGCCAAGTGTAACAACGCATGGAGGCTTCAAAACTCTATATAACCAAGAGCCCACCCATTTTCCTCACAATCTCGTGAGCTCTCTCTCTCAAAAATGCTCAAAACCTGTCCCATCTCTCTAGAAAAACTTGAGAAATTTTCTAAGTAAAAAGGAGGAAGAAGAAGATCTAGCCATGAGAAGAAAACGAGAAGAAGAGGAAGATCTAACCGTGGAGAAGATTTAAACCGAAGAAGAAGATGGAGCCATAGAGAAGCTGAACCAAAAGAGAAAATCATTCAAACCAAATCCGTGGGTGAAACCGTGAAGGAGAAGAAGCCGTGAAGGAGAAGAAAACCGAAGAAGGAAAAAAATTAATCTGAAGTACAATAAATTCAAGATGGAGCCGTGGTGATTCAAACCAAAACCAAAACAAAGAAGAGAAGTGAAGCCAAAAAGATCTAAGCTAAGATCTTAAGAGTTTTCGTAAATATCCAAGCAGATTCACCGAGGTTATTTAAGAAGAAAAGAAGCTGAATCATGAAGTTTGAAGATCAGTCCTTCGATCAATTTAACCCAAACCAAACCTTAAAGAAGATCCATGAAACCTCCAATATCAGCCTACATCTACGATATTTCTAGAAAAGAGTTGCATGTGGAGTTAGTCTTAGTCGGAAAGTTGAGTCTCATCCTTAAACTGTGCCGTTACAACGATCCTGAGCAAGTGAAGCATGATTGTGACAGTGGAGCAAGCAGCAACACCTGATTCTCAATCTCACGTACCGTGTCCAGGCGTCCAGTCGGTCATTCTTCATAAGTACTGTAAGTCTCGATAACCCTTGTGTGTGATTATTGGTCTTAGAGACCCTTGTGTGGTAGTTGTGTGTAGTTTTGCGTGGTAGTGTAGTTTGAAGTAGTTTGATTAATTGATGGTTTAGTAGAGTAGTTGCATGCATATAACACCGTAAATCGAATATGGATATAAGTAAAACTATCGGAACCCTTAAAAAAAACTTAGGGTAATAGATGCATTTATAACACCGTAAACTGAATATGGACTTAAATAAATTATCGGAACCTTAATAAAACACTTAGGTTATAGTTGCATAAATTCAGGGATACTCAATTGAGTGGGTATTCACGTATGGGTTATTTGGTGGAGTTGTACGGGTAGTATAATGAGATTGGATTGTATAGTTGTGTGTTAGTTTTTGTGTAGAGTTTGGTAGTATCATACAGGCATATGATGTGGTTAGTTGTAGTTTGCGTGTTTAAATTATTGCTTGGGTGTGGTGTAGTTAGTAGTTTGCGTGTTTATGTTATTGTTTGGTAGTGGTTAATTGGGGTGTTACTTTGGGGAGTTTGGGGTTTAGGTTATTGGTGAGTAATGGCTCTAGGTGAGTCATTGCTCATGTCAATTGTAGAGTGTCTAGAGTTTAGGTGGGTAGAATAGGATTAGCGGGCCAGGTGTGGATCCTCTTATGATTTTTGGATTTCTTAAGAGGTAGTTGAAGCATGCCGAAGATACGGAGGCATAACCATGTGGGGGTTATCACGTATAGCTGCTGGGTTTTCAACCCCTTGGAAACGAAGTGTGTCCTTGTGGAAGTTCATTCGCCGAAGGATGGGGGATTAACCAGTGAGTTGACATGTGAGATGCCGACACCGACTGTAGTGCCTAGGTCGACCTGTGAGTCTCTGGCTGAAAGGTGGATCGAGGAGTTGTGATGTGAGCTGATGATCTGTGTGATATCAGTGGTCGTAGTGGTGTGTGGAGTTAGAGTTTAGGTTAGAGTTTGTGGTTGAGTTGTGTGGTGAAGTTGAGTAGTTGAGTGAGTGTGGTGTAGTGGTTTTCCGAGTGTGGCTCGGAGACCAACTTTTGTGGTTTTGTTAGTAGAGTGAAGTGTAGTAATTATGTGGTATCATTCGGGATTGAGCCCGGATGATCATTTTTTTTTGTGTAGAGCAGTATCACTTGGATTGAGCCGAGTGATACTTTTGTGTGTTGTTTGTCGTGTCTTTCGAGAATAGCTCGGAAGATACTTGTGTGTAGATTGAGTGTTAGTTTAGTGTCAAGTCTTCTGCATGTGTGCTTTGATGGTGTCTGTTTTGCAGGGTTTAGTGTGTTGTAGTTTTAGGGTTACCCAGGCTTGCGAGTTACATTAGGTTTCTCATAACTGTTTGTTCTATTTGCAGGCTAGTTAGGTTAGGGGTTGGTGCACTAGGGACCGAACTTGTTGTTTTAGCCGCATTTGCTTTTGTTTGATTATGGTTAAAGATACGTATTTTCAAAATAGGATCCGAATATATATAAGTAGCCTTTTAATCGGATTTGAGTTTGATGACTCGATAGTATAAAGGAAATTGATTCTTGTTGTTTAAATGTTGCAGGGGAAATGTGTATTTGCTGATAATAGATCTTGTTCGGACCTACGCAACGGACGGATACGGGTGGATGGTTGCAATGCCAATGCTCGTAGCCGGACGGATGAATGATCGAGGGATGGATCTCGTGGACTCGGGGAAGGGAAAAACCTCGGGAAAACATTTGAACTGACCTTCGATCGTTCAATGTAGACCGCCACCCGGGTCGCTCCTAGGCCACATCGGTCATAGAGCGGTTCGGGGGTGCTACAGTATAAGTATAAAGGCATCAAGTAATGGAATTTGAAACTCAACTTCCTTCAAGTGTTTCTCAAACAAAGCTTTTTATTTTTCCACCAACTGCTTCTTGAATCTTTGAGGGAAAGGTAGAGGTGGTTCGTATGGAGGGGGTTCATAAGGTTTCGAGTTTCCCTTTTTGTTTCTCTAGGTGTATAGCAATCGTTGGTGTTACTCGATCGGGTGATCGAGTTTGTGGACCTAGTAGGTCTTTCTCAGTTGTTTTGGTTTCGTCGACTCGGTCCTTGGATCGTCTGTTGATCGAGTGGGTCTTCATCAACTGGGTTTGCTGTATGTGTTCCATCATGATCCTCTCCATCTTGATTTTCACTGTCCTCAGTGACTTATCTTGGGTCTAACCTTGGTGGGAGTAACTTCCCACTCCGCAAAGTAATCGCATTGGCAAAGACAGGTGTGCTTGAGGGTGAATTACAAACTTGATGGTTGTGTGTTAGCTGAGTGGATGTCGAAGCATTGGTTCCTTCCGGAGATTTGATCTTGGTGTTCAATGTCTCTATCTGTGTAGTGAGCTCAAGTGTTGTTGTTGCCAGCTTGCATGTCATAGTTTCAAAGTTCTTGCTTGTGTCCTCTTGCCCAATTGCTTGGCCTTGTAGTAGTTTTTTAGCCTAGACTTGATATCCATGTCTTCTGTAGGTTGCTGTTGGTTGTGTTGAGTTGAAGTAGGGACTAATGGGTGTAGATAAGTTCCATTCCCATGAGGCTGGTGGAAGGATTTGTTTGATTCTCCAATGAATCTTCCTTGATTTTGTGTATAGTAGACTTCCTCAATGCTAGTGCCTTCATCCTCCACAGTTTGAAACAGTGCGTTTCTATAGACATGCGAATGAGATTGATGTTTGGCTTTTAGTATCATGTCCATTTTCTCATTTAGGCGTCGCATTTCCTGTTTCTGAGATTCATCATCTTCTCTGTTGATTGTAGTGACGCTATTGTATTCATCAGCATAGCTCTCATCTGATCTGGCAAGGTTCTCCACTAATTCCCATCCTTGCTCTTCTTCTTTCATAAAGAAGCTGCCATTGCTTGCAGTATCCAAGAGCATTTTTACTGTTGGCAAGACACCTCTGTAGAATGTGCAGAGTAAGGAATCCTTGTGAAAGCCATGGTGTGGGCATTTTGATAGTGATGTTTTGAAACGGTCCCATGCCGAGCAGAATGGTTCTCCAATCTTCTGAGAGAAGGTAGCAATGTTATTTCGCAGTTGTGCAGTCCTTGCATGAGAGAAGAACTTGGCGAGAAATGCTTCTTTACAGTCTGCCCAAGATGTCACTGATCCATATGGTAAACTCATTTCCCGTTGTTGAGCTTTGTCTCCTAGGGAAAAGGGGAATAGTCTCAGTTTGAAACCATCTTCGCATACTCCACTGACTATAGTGAGCTTACAGAGTCTATCAAACTCATCAAGGTGATCCAGAGGATCTTCTATAGGGTTGTCATAGAACTTTGCTTGCTGACCATGGAGATGAGGCTTCCTTTGATTTCGAAATCATCATGTGCACCAGGTGGTTTGATTCCTTGTCTCTGTGTAGGTATGTGTGGAGTGTCATTTGCACCAATTCTCCTTGTCATTTGTATTGAGTTGTACACTTGGTGTGACTCGATCACTCACGTCGAATAAAGCGATCGAGTAAGTGTAGCTGAAAAGAGAAAAATGGATACAAGTTAGTATCCAGAGAAAAATAGTAATAGAACTTGGTCTATAGTTTGTAGAAATCCTAAATGAAATAAAAACCCAAATGGTAACGGCTCCAAATTGAAACAAGAAATTTTGGTGGTCTAGAGGTTTCAATTCCTCAATCAGTGTAGTACTTGAGGTCTCAATCCATAATGGGTTTTATAAGCAATCAGGATGTCATCTAACAATCTTAATCCAAGCCAATCAGATTAAAAAGGTGGGTTTTTCTAATAACCTAAGTGAAAATAAATCCACTCGATCAGAAAGATCGAGTAGCAAGGTCGAGTGAACTAAAGAACAACGCACTCGATCAGATGGATCGAGTACACGGATCAAGTAAACTAATACAGAAATGAAACTAAGATTTAAACTTGGTGAACAAGTAAACTAGATAAACAGAATTGTAAAAACAGATTATGACTAAATAGGGATCAAAGGGATGAGATTAATCGATCTATGAATGCTGATAAACCTTTCTGATACTTATCAAGCAACTACAACAAATCATTTTGGGCTAATCACCTAGACAATGGATTTCTAAAACAGCCTAATCCACTGTCATGACAGAAGGCTTCAAGATCCATCACTGACACACCCGATTTTGCCAGGGCCACCAAGATGAATCAGGCATAAGGAACCAATCCATTAGAGCCAAAATACATTCCTACAGCTTGATTTTGTCAGGGTAGTGTATGTGGATCTCTGGAAAATGTTCTTCCAATGAATCCATCACACTGTCGTGTGGGATCCATTTGAGATCATGCTCCAATTGATCAGAGAGGAGCAAGCATTAAGAACGCTCACCCAAAAGGGATTTTCTAATTAAAGCACCTAATATAAGTTATCAGATCAGTAAACCAAGCATACATGGATCTATCCCATCCCAAATCTCCCTAATGAAACTACTCAGAAATCAAACTCATACTTGGATCTAAGATCCCAAAAATCATCAAAGAAGACATAAGATGAAGATCCTAGAGAGATAAGCAAGTATGAAGAAGACAATAAACACAATTACTAATTATATGAATCGGAAAATAGGTTGCAAATACAATGAAAAACTAGAGAAAACTGGAGTTAGAAAGTTGTGATTAAAACTCTAAGAAACAAATAAAACTATGTAAAAAATTGTCTCGAGGCGCTCTGATCCAACAATCCCTTTTATAGGAAAGGATTAGAAGCCCTAATCCTAAGGCTAAGTCCATGGTTAAGTCTCTATTAATCCGGATTAAATGTGCTCAGGCCTAGGTCTAGTAAGGGATCGAGTGATTGATGTGATGTTTTATGCATCAAGTTTTACCCAACCAAAGGTTTCCGCAAGTGCACGGTTGTGCGCGATAGTATAATGGTGGGATCGATCCACAGAGAGTAAAGAGCACTATAGATCTGTAAATCTAAACAGAGCTAGGATGAAAATATAGAAATGATTGTCACAAAAGGAAATCCATATAAAATCCGAATAAGAACTTTAATTAAGGAAATAAAATCAATTTAAAATAAATGTTAGGATCTGGGAAATCACAGAGATTAAAATAAATAAATAAGATATCTAACCGGATTAGCAACTAAATGATCTTGATCTAGAACACAAACACTATACCAAAATAAATCTGTTTTAAAAAGCAAATATTATTCTACCATAAATCCGCTATGACCCTATGATAGCATATATTGAGCAAGTTTGATAGAGTTCATTTGTAGATCCAGCTTCAAATCTTGGAAATCTGGAAATCAAGTCTTCAAATTATAGACTCCGGGTAGAATAACCAACGTTAGCTGTATTATAAAACTCTATGAATCATTCGATAGATTTGTCAACCTAACAAAAGCATTTGTTTCATAGAAGTAGAGATCTAATAATCATAATTCTAATATATAACAATAACCTAATTAAACATTAAATTCCTTTGAATATATCTCATCTCCCAACATGTAGATCTACTAAACCATGCCAATGGGTTGATAGATCATGATGTTGTATGGTTGAAAATGCAAAGAAATAGATGAAGACATAATGTTAATCTGAAAATGCAATGGAAAATACTTTAGATCTGAGAAAAATCAATGTAAAAGTTTACAGATCTGAAATGAAAATGAAAACAGCAGAGTAACAGTAAAAATCGTGTCTAGGTCTCACTCCCCGCTCAGGAAATGATCCCTATTTATAGGGTGTCTTCTAGGTCAAAATTTGGATTTAATGTACGATTTGGAGAATATTTGTGATCCGGATCGATCGATCCAGCTTGGATCAATTGATTTCCTTCCTCTGATCCGTGCCACCTCATAGATTCCTTTGACTGACCGATCTGCTTCAGGATCGGTCAATTCTCTTCATGCATGGTCGATCCTCTTCAGGATCGATCGATCCAGGATGTCTTCAAAATCCAATGATGTGTAAAAATGTCCAAAATTACTCCATTTTGCCCATTTTAGTTCCAACGATGTGAAAACCTGAAAAGACACTAAAACCGGCCAGAAGAACACAAAACCTATCCCTAGACTCAATAAAAAAAGTGAAACAATAATAAAAACCGGTCAAAATAGACACTCATAACACCCCCAGACTTGAATCCTTGCTTGTCCTCAAGTAAGAAACAAGACAATAAAACAAAGTTCAGAGGTGAAAGTTTGAAAAACCGGGAACTTACGCTTAGCTTTAGAATCCACCATGTTGATCATGTAAACCAAAAAGAAACCTTGTGAAAGGTTAATTGAACTTTAGCAGTACAACATGTACTTAAACATAAGCATAGCAAACATTACCATACTTTAGCATCCGAGATCCAAGGGAACTTCTGAAATCTCCATTGTTGGCCCTTTAACATTCATTAAGTGTTGTGTGTAGTCTCACAAAGGGAGTCTCAATCGCTAAGGGCTAGTAACGGGGGGCATTTTAAGGGTGATGGTTGGGCATGACAAATGAACTTTGGTGCAAGCTAATGCGCAAAATCACAGTGAGACGGAAACCAAAGATGGTGCACAACCTCCTGAACCTTGGACTCTAAGTAAGCTTCTATATGATGATCCTAATAGAGTTGCTATTGGTGCTAAAATAAATAACATAAACAAATAACTAAGTAAATAAAAGGTTTTATTCTGGTTCATTCAGACTTATTTCCCTTCTCTTTTTCTTTTTTTTTCTTTTTTTTGAAAGAGAGTCTTGGGATGAGACAGGATTGATCGATCAAGATAAGATCGGTCGATCCCAGAGCAATTTTTTCTGAGAAAGGGGAGTTGGAACCAGTTCTAACCATGTACATCAATTCATAAAAACTGCACCAATGGTCAACCCAAACTAATATAGATGAAGTACTTGATACTAGAAAGCTTACTTGAATATCCTGGGAACATTTGGTTGTACCGGCTCCCATACTCCATAATTTTTGCACTTGGTTGCACATGCTCCTAATGTTACGAAAGAGGACTAGAGTCTGAATGAAAAAGGGTGCTAAAAAAGAGCATGGCCATCTGGAGCTCCAATAAGAATGGGGTGAACTCCAGATGTATGTGATCTTTTTGCGATATCGAGCCCCTAAGTGAGAAGATTAGTCCGGTTAAAGGTTCAAGTAGATAGAGCGAACGCCAGATCATTCAGATTTCCAAAGGATAGGTCGCTTCTGGTAAAGTTGATCCACTGATGGTGTTTCCAATCTTCCTGAACTAAGTCCAATAGATGTCAACATAAAATGGAAACCAAGAAAATTGTAAAACTCTCATTTTTTGACTCAATAAAACGACTCAAGAAAATGAAAAAGTTTTATTTTTAAAATTTTTTTGAAAAACTATATTTGACAAAGAAACAAAAGAAAACACAGTGTTAGTAACATATGAAAGCAGTCACCCCTTCCCCAAGACTTAATTCACTGCATCCCGCACTGATATAAAATCAAAGAAAAATGGGTGCTGCGAAACAACACTGGATATAATGAATTGTGTACAAGAAAAAAAACCATAAACCATGAAAATAATTTTCCGACCAAAATGGAGCATTGGTCTGTTCATGAACCGGTTTCCAGCTTTTCTCGTCTCGGGGATCAATTGATCTAGGGAGGATCGGTCGATCCCAGCGTATTGAAACTTCTTGAGATTCGCATCTTCTGCATTTAGCACATGTTTTCAGTCAACTCAACACAAAACATCATCATATCTTATATTGGAAAATTAATAAAATAAAATAAATGAAGGGAAAAAAATAAAATAGTTTTATTAATTCAAAAGCAAAAGGAAATTAAAAGAACATGTTAGGTTGCCTCCCAACCAGCGCTTGTTTTTGCAAAGTCACTAGCTTGACTTAGTTTTATTTCATTTGGGTTCTGGGTTCATTGGAGGAATGATATCTTCAGATTCCACATCCTTCACAATGGGTGTTTGGCCAAATACAATCGGGTATCTCATGATGGTCTCGATGGGAAAACATATGACCTTGTTCCCAACTTGCAGTTTTATCCTCTTTTTGGGTATGTTGATAGAAGCATGTGTAGTCACTAGGGATGTTCGTCCTAGGATTAGATCTGGGTCATCACAGTTCATGTCCATCACAAAGATGTCTATCATAACATAACTTCCACCCACAAGAATTGGTATGTTGGATAGGATCCGTACAGGGTTTTGGAGTGGTCCATCAACCAGTTTGATTTTGGACTTGGTTGGTATTATGTGTTTTAGACACAATAGCCCTGCATTCTTGAGTGATATGATGTTTACGCTAGCTCCAGTGTCTACCAAACAGTTCCTTCAAAGGGTTCTTCCAATTGTGACGGGTACATGGAATTCACCTGGGTCATCCATCTTAGGGGGTATTTTTTCCTCCATCTTGCAGTTTAAATGATCTCGGATATAATCTGTTGCTCCCTGAAGTGTAATCTTGCCAGCAAGGATGTTCCCAATGAAGTCCACCATCAAAGGTAACATAGATCTAATATCCTTAAAGGGTAACCTTGCACCCCACTCGCCAATTATCTCATCAACCTTGTTCTCTGTGATAGGATCCATCTTCTTGCTTGGTGGTGTGGTTGTTTTTTCAGCCTCTTCCTGATTTCTAGATTCTTTTACGGTTTTGTTTTCGGGAGGTTCTTGTAACTGGGTTCGCCAGGATCAATCAATCTCAATCTGGATCGATGGATCCTCCCCAATTTTAAAATCAGTATCAGGGAAGTGGGATCGATCAATCTCATCCTGCGGGTCGATCCTGACAGAATCCGGATCGATCTTCTTATTGAGGTTGCAGTGGCTTTCATTGTCGGATTGATTGATCTCAGCGGAATTTTGATCTTTGATTTCTAAAATCCTCTCAGTTGTGGAAACTCTCAGGATCTCGTTCATGATAGTTTGATTTAAGGATTGGTGGTAATTTCTTTTCAGAGTGTCCTGAAGTTTTGGTGGTTGGTTTAATATGTTTGGTCAGAAAATCCTGGTCTTTTGACACAGAGGATCGATCGATCTTATTGGGGATCGATCGATCTTGATCAATCTCCATTTCTCTGAGGTTAGCGTCATAACGCTCTGGTTCCTCTATCACATCATCCATGGAATGATCACTTCTGTTTTCCGAAGTTTCAGGCTCTCCATGAATCTTCAGCTCTCGGTTGCAATAGCTATCCTCTATGTCGTCATTGAAGAAATCATCCTCTTCATCGTCATCAGACAGATCAAAGATTGTCCAATCACCTCTAGTAGGATAGACTTTTGGGACAGCGCGTTTTCCGCTCCTGAGTTTAATGAAGTGCAAAGATTCATTGGGGTTGTTTTCAGGTTTTCCTGGGAAAGTTCTGGTTGGTGCCCTATTTTTCTCAGAAGTTTGAGCAACTTGGTTTTCTAATACCTTTATGTGGCTTCCTAAGGCATCAAACTTCCCATTGAGGTTCTCGTAAACTCTATCAACCTTAGCGTTGATATCCCCAACAAATTTCTTCTGTCCTTTCATGATTTGCTGGAATAAAGATTCAATCTTTCCCATGGAACCAGCATTCCCAGACTGGGGGTTGAATCCTGTTTTACCATAACCAGCATTGTTTTGGAAGTTCCCTTGGTTTTGAGTACTCCGAGGTGGAAAAAACTGATCTTCGGGGTTGTCAACATTAGTACTGCGGTAGGACAGGTTAGGATGGTTCCTAAAGTTCGGGTTGAAACCTCAGTTTTGGTAGTTTCCCTGTCCACCGAGAGAGTTGATCTCCTCAGTTTGATCCTCTTCAGCATTGAACTCATCACTTTCCAAGAGATTAACATATCTCTTTTGAGCTCTCATCAGAATGTCCACATTAGCATTAAGCTCCTCTATGATCTTCTGACTCGCTTGAGTAGGGTTGACTCTCCTATCATAGTTAGAAGATCTGTTAGAGTTGCTTGCTGCCAGGTTTTCAATGAGCTCCATGGCTTCCTCCAGTGTGTTGCTCATGAAGTCTCCCCTACTGGCTGTGTCCATAGCCATTTGATACTTCATTTCAACTCCGTTATAGAAAAAGTTCATCCTGTCCGACTCGGTGTAGCTTCAAGGGGGACAGTCCCTTAGGTATTCCTTATAGCGTTCCCAAGCTTCATAGAAAGACTCGGTACCAGCTTGGCGGACTGTGGTTATTTTGTTTTTTAGTGCTGCGGATCTAGCTTTGGTAAAGAACTGCTGTAAGAAAGCAGATCGGCATTCACCCCAGCTTGTGATAGATCCAGGACTCAAAGATTTCAGCCATCTATGAGCCTTATCAGCAAGGGAAAAAGAAAATAGTCTACAACGGAGGTAGTCTTGGGGGACTCTGTTGCCTTTGGTGGTACTACAGATCTCCTCAAAGATATCAATATGGTCCATTGGGTTCTCGTTAGATAGCCCATGGAATTGATTCTGTTTAACCAGGGCGATTATTTGAGGTTTAATCTCATAATCTTGCCTCTGGATAGGAGGGGGAATAATAGCAGATCGGTTCCAATAGTAGGCGTGCGGTATTGAGATCAAGAAGGCATTATATTCTATATGAAGAAAAGACGTTCTATATTGAGATCAAGAAGACGTTCTATTATTGAGATCAAGAAGACATTCTATATTGAGATCAAGAAGGCGTTTTATTCTATATGAAGAAGACGTTCTATATTAAGATCAAGAAGGTGTTCTATTTCTATATGAAGAATACGGTCTATATTGAGATCAAGAATGCGGTCTATTCTATATGGTTAAAATAGAATGTCCCAGCTGTATTTATGCACTCTATTCTATTTGGTTAAAATAGAATAGACTTCTCCTTATCACTATAAAAAGACGGAGACACTCTGTAAAATAATTAACCTAATATTCCGCCTCCTTCAGGGCTAAAGCCCTTTGGGGCTGTATTTTCTCCATAGATACGAAATTCTTTCATACTTGTTCTTATTCTTGATTATCATGGTTACTTAATCTTATATTCTCTCATCCTCCATCTCCATTCCACAAATATTCTTACATGCGGGGGCATCTTGCTCGCCTAAGGTAGCCCTCCATGGTGGGATTTGCAGTCCTGCCGCAGCATTTACTCTCACCCAGGAGCTCCAGCATCATTCAGGGTCCTTGATTAACCTAACCCTCTCTCTGCCAGACTGCCTCTTCATCCTCACCATCATTAACAGGGGGAGGATTCTTAAGTTATTAGGGTTAGTCATACTAACCTTATCTTTTGCTTTCCTTGTGATTTTGTTCTTCTTTGTTTCCTTGATCTTCCTTGTGGACTTCCTTGTCAACTCCTCTATGCTCAAGTCTTGTAGATCTTTAGAAGTCTTGCTCCTTAATTGCATACACCTGAGAAGTAGAAGAAGTTTGAAAGTCAGATCCGATTAAGAGGCTCTGGGATCAATCGATTTTGGAAGGGATCGGTCGATCTCGAGAGAAAAAGAATCGATCGATCTTGCACGAAGTAGGATCAGTCGATCTCGAAAAGGATCGGTCGATCGTGCAAGAAGTAAGATCGATCGATCTTATGGGGATCGGTCGATCTCAGAGACATAAATAAAAAATGCAGAAAATAAAATATCTTAGACTAGGTCTAAAGCTTAAATCTAAAAGCTATAATTACTCCCCGAAAACGGCGCCAAAAACTTGATGTGATGTTTTATGCATCAGATTTTACCCAACCAATGGTTCTCGCAAGTGCACGGTTGTGCGCGGTAGTATAATGGTGGGATCAATCCACAGAGAGTAAAGAGCACTATAGATCTGTAAATCTAAACAGATCTAGGATGAAAATATGGAAATGATTGTCACAAAATTAAATTCAAATAAAATCCGAACAAAATCTTTAATTAAGCAAATAAAATCAATTTAAAATAAATGTTGGGATCTGGGAAATCGCAGAGATTTAAATAAATAAAAAAGATATATAACCGGATTAGCAATTAAATAATCTAGATCTAGAACACAAACACTGTACCAAAATAAATCTTTTTTTAAAAGCAAATATTATTTTACCATAAATCCGTTAGGACCCTATGATAGCATATATTGAGCAAGTTTGATAGAGTTCACTTGTGATTTTGCGTTCTACCATAAATCCGCTAGGATCCTATCACTTGTGATAGAGTTTATAGTTTGTAGGCTTGATTTCCAGATTTCCAAGACAAAACCTATCTCTAGACTCAAAAAAACAATTAAAAACAATAATAAAAACTTGTCAAAATAGACACTCATTAGTGATCTGGTGAGAAGTGAGTCAGATGCTTCCACTCGATCGTGGGATCGAGTCCTTTGTTCGAGCAGATTCCCCGAGCATGTTGACGCGGGCACAGACCAAGCAGGTGGGTCGAGTGATCGAGCAAGGTTCTCTGGTGCTTCTACTCGAGTGGTCTGGGTCGAGTCAGGTGATGGAGTCAGACTCCTGATGTCCATCCTTAGCCATTTTGCTTCAATTGCGCCTGAAATAACCTCAATATGCAATATGTATGCAATGCATATCCAAAACTCTCTAAGTGACCTTAAATGACACAAAACGGTATAAACAATGGATGAATCTAACCAAAAGTGATCATAAAACTATGCCTAAAACAGGTAAAATGTGGTGTTATCAAGGAGTATGTGGCAACTTGTTGCCTCTAGTGTTACTTGTGCTAGACCATCTTCAGCCCGTCAGCAATCTCGCAGCCCCCTCATTGATCCTCACACTTCTCAGAGTTCAAATGATGACTTTGTTTAGTCATTTTTCAGACATTCGGTTCCTAGTTTCTTCTTTCTTTTTCTTTTTCCTTTGAGACATTAATTTTTTGCTTTTTGCTTCTGTTTTTTTTTTCTAACTATTGGGAAGTTTTGAACCTATTATGTTATGTTATTTTCTTGCTATTTTGACGTGTTTGGAGCTCTTAATCAGTATCTAATGTTAGAACACGAGTTGATTGATCAGTAGAATGGTGTCGGACTTCAGAACACCTAAGTCTTGCTCGTGTCGACCGACACACATGATTGTGTATCGATCAACACGCACCACCATCTCAGGTCACGATTTTTCAAACATAACAGTTCAATCTTTATTCAATTTTATTTATTTTTATCACCTTCCTTAAGATTAATTACACAGGGGACAGTGTAGTTTAAGTCTGGGGGAGATAGTTACTAACTATATTTATTCTTTTGAGAGTCAAGTCCAAATTTTCTTTTGTTTTTCAAAACCATTGTTTCATTGAGTCAAAACCTTGTCCAGAAACTATGATGTTACCGAGGAATCAACCACACTTTGCAGTAAGCTCTCATGTGACCATTTGGTTTTATCCTGACCTGAATCCGAGAGTAATAGAAAAGTCAATGGCCAGTCAGATTGCTTAAGATCCCCATATTAATGGAATTGATGTCCTAGATCCGAGCTAAGTACTTTATTTTATTGATGGAATTGATGTCTGTTGGGTTTGATTTTTCGTATAAGCTTGACACTCTGGCCAGTTTGATTTAAATGTGGTACTCCTCTCCCTTGTCCCTAATTTTAAATTTATAACGGTGAGATGATTGTCATTATTATAAACGGGTAGGAAGTAACTTCTGATGACCATTTTTTTATTCTAATGAAAGGATCACACAAAGATTGTGAACGGTATGAAGCAACTTCTGATGACCATATACATTTATAATCTTTGAAGTTATAGATTTTATTCAAAAAAAAAAACAAAAAGATAACATAATAAATAACAAGTCTGGGGGAGTTTAAAGATACCAACAAAGTTGATAATGGCTGGTTTGTTATAGTGAATTACGGTTATAAATCTAGAAGATCCTTGACATTGAAACCGTTGGTAGGATAGAAGAACAGCAATGAAGGGTTGTTTGTTGGATAATGTTGAGTAAATTGTGGTTAAAATTAGGAATGCTGCGAGTGCATGCGATGAAGTACAAGGTGGTCTGGATCTTGTTAAGTAGGGAATTCTAGTGGTTCACTATAGTGAATGTGATTGTGGTGTTTCGATTTAAGTTATGAGTTCCGCGATTTTCAAACTTCTTCCTTGATTCAGTTTCATGTTTGCTTGAGGGCAAGCAAAAGCTAAGTCTGGGAGAGTTGATATATCATGGTTTTTATGGTTTTATGACATGATATATGCATTGGTTTTAGATTCTTTTGTATATATATTGAGTCTTATTAGGTACAAACACAAGATGGACCCTGATGAGCACTTTGGAACTTTTGGAGTCTTGTAGCTGAGAAAAACAACAAGGAGATGAACATTGCTGTCTATGTCGACCGACAGGCCTTTCCTGTGTCGGTCAACACACACGAGACGTGAATGACACCTTCGAGTTTTATCAAGTTTCAAGAATTGCAACTTTTCCCCAAAAGTTTCTAAAGTTTATACTTTATGTCTCATCGTGATTTTAGGTTAAATTATGTTTTAGAAGTCCCGGAGACTAATTTTTGCATAATTCTAAGTTTCTTTGTAAGTTTCAAGCAAGTTTGTGTGGAGAGAAGATTCAGATCTCAACCTTTGTAGAGAGAAGAATTTTGAACTCCCTTATTTCTATTTCTAATTTCATGAGTATTATTCAAACAATGATTTGTGTTTTCTCTTCAATGTATGAGTAGTAACCTTGTTAGATCTAGGGTTTTCATAGGGTTTATGATGGTTTGTTGAATTGGGCATAATCATGTTAGGTTATTGATAACACTGCATTTTACATGTTTTAAGCATACATTTATCATCATATTAGTGCATATTAATTCCCTGTTTATACCATTATATTCATATTTCACTCACTTTAGAGTTTTAGGGTCCTTTGCATAAGCATTGCATATATATTGCATATTGTGGGTTGTTTACAGGTAAAATTCGATACTAGGGAAGTTTTGGAGCATTGAGGAGCTGGATATGAGTTTTGGATCAGCTCAAGAAGCAGATTGAAGAAAGATGGAAGCTACTCGACCAGCCACTCGATCACTATGGTCGAGTGGTATTTTCGGATTAGTAGGATAGCTATTTTGTCTTTACCTTAACCTTATCATTTAGTATAAAAGCACATGTGTTAACCCTAATAAAGGGTGTACTCGTTTTTAGACCTGAAATATTATCTCTCTCTGCCTCCTAATTACTCTCTCTCTTGTTCTTCATTTTATATCTTTCTAACCTTGATATCTTTTTATTTAATCAGTACTTGCATTTATTTTCTTCAGCAAACCTTCTTATCTCAATCTGATCTATCTCATATGTCAGATTTAGAACTTTCTGGGTTTACATATTTAGTTATGATTATGATTAGTGAGTAATTAATTTTAGGGTTATTAGGGATGGATTAGATTAGGGTGGATCTTGATTAATCTGGTAGTTTTAAGTTCTTGAATGCTTTAAATCCTTTCTGGATGAGAATGCTTAATGCTTATTCATTTCTGATCAACTTGAATATGATCTTAGATGATCTCTTCACGACAGTGCTTTGAGGTAGTTTGATCAGCTTTTTCCAGAGACTTAGTTACACTAGCCAGTGGAGAATATGCTTCAATGGCGTCTGAATCCATGATATTCAAAGCTCTTGTTAGGAAAAATTTTTGGCTTAGGTAGATTGGTTTTTTATGCTTCTTCAATGGCTTGACTCTGGCAAAATCAGGTATGCTGAGCCATTGGATTCGAGTTCATTCACCACAATAGTGGGTTTGATTGGTTCAGACATCTATCGTCAAAGAATTAGCCTTAAAATAGGTTGTGTTTGTTAAGTACCCAGGTTATGAAAGTGATCCCTTAGTCCATTGATTCATCCCTATGATCCCTATCTCTTTATTATTGCATTAAACGCTTAGTTACTAGTTCCATTTAGTGATTCTGTGACTTTACATTTCGACTCAACCACACCACTCTACCGTATCGATCGAGTGGCTTTCTACTTTTGTTTCACTGCTTTGTTTGTTTACTCTTTGTTCATTTGAGTTGACATCTCAAGTGTTCATTGTTTTAATTATTAGGTATTTGCATTTACAATCATTAGGTTGCTAGTTCCAACTATCATCTCTGATTTGGCTTAACTTATCATGCATTGATATATTGTGATTACTTGCACTAAACCCATTATGGATTGACACCTCATGTATTACAACAACAATGAGGAATTGAAACCCTCCATGCTCATTTAGAACTCATAAAATAGTTGTTTCAGTTATCTATAATGTTCTTCATCTAGATTTGATAATCATACTAGTCTTAAGATTGATCACCTTAATCCTAGTACCGTAGGAATGTTGGTAGGCGCGAGAGTGCTATTAATATACCGACCCAATCTTAGATGAGCAAACAACATTTTTGCAGCAAGAGTTGAATTTTGTAAACATATCATACCCGCTATTCATAGAGACTCTATTGATTGGTATTTCGCAAAAAGATTTGGTTTGCTTCTGTTTAAAGGGTAGATGTCGTCTCAGCGAGAGTTGGATGAGATATCATATTAGTGTTATGAGTTTAAGAACCGAACAAACAATTTAGTCTTGATTATCGAACTGCCCAGTTCACATTCCAAAGTATTTCTGATTGATTTTCCCTAGGTCTAGGGTTTTAATCACCTGAATTACATTCATGTTTATTGCTATTATTTTATTTGCATGGTTTTATTTAGTTTAGTATTTATTGATCTAGCTTAATTCGAATATGTGTTTCTATTATGTGAATTTTCAGAGTCCTTGTGGATTTGACCCCTAAGTGTTGCAATCGATCTCTTAATTTGAGAGAGTAGTTATAGGGTTACTTTTGACCCCTGTCAATGGCGAGACTACAGCTGTGTAAACGGAATTTGACCTCGGATGTGAAGGCTGATTTGATCTACCACGATCACGTCCTCTTCCTCCAGTCCCACGACCGATCCCACCTTGAGTTATTTCGGTAAACCACTTCGGATATCCTATGATTTGCCAACAATCTCATTTCTCATGCCCACATTTCCTGCAATGGGAGAAAACAGTTGTTCCTAGAGCTCGAGTTGCTGCAGCAGTGATACTTTTATCACCTGTGTTTTCACCACTTGCTCCATTTTTTTCAATAAAGCCAACAGCATCTTATTTTGTTTCAAGTCGAAGTGAGCTTAGACGTCTTTCTTCTCTCACTACTCGTTGATACACTGTGCTTATATCTGGGAGAGGTTCAGTTCCGATGATGTTTGTGCAAACATTCCCATAACGAGCATCGTCAAGCCCATCAAGAACTGATGTACCCTTTCTTCTTCGCCTTTCTTTGTAATCTCCGCGGCTGCACCACATGTACAATTCCGAGGTGTTTCATAGCTAATCAACTCCTCTCACTTCTTTGAAAACTTGCCATAGTATTCCTGGAAAGTCGCTCTTTCTTGCTTACATGAAGCGAGCTCAGCCTTCAACTGGTGTACTCACACATAATTTCCAATTGAATATCTCCTCTGCAGGTCTTGCCACAATTTGTTAGCATCTGCAGTAAAAGTAACAGTAGAACGAATAGGGCTTGATATTGATGCCCTAATCCATCATACTATCATTGAGTTGCAGGTTTTTACACAACTCAGCATCGTCGGGAGGCTTCTCTTTGCTCGGCATCGGCAGTGTTCTGTTGTTGAAACCAGTTTTCCGCTTGGCTCTCAACACATTTTCAAGTTCAGAAGCCCATTCTGCATAGTTTTATCCGTTCAGCAGAACTTGTGTTATTTCCGTGCTGAGGTTGTCGGACGGTGACAAGTAGTATGGCGACTTCATCGACTTTTCTTCTCCTGAGATCGTCTCTGGTTTCGTCTCTGTTTATGGTTTGTTTGTTTTTCTGATTTTGTTTTCTTCCCCTTTTTTCTTGATCGAAATTGATCTTACTCAGGCTGTGATATCATGTAAATCAAGAGAACAGTTGTGGGAAAGATGATCTTTATTATTCACATACGTTCTGTATTTATTCATTTTTTGCGATAAGCTTAAATCAAGTCTTATCTCTATCTAAATTTCCTATATATTTATTTATGTTTATACAAATATATCCTCCGGAGACTTCTAGAAGTCCAATAGTTTTACTCTAAGCAGACTCCTAAACTGAAAATACAAGACTTTACCTGCGACTGAAGACGGAAAGGAAGCTTGAGCTTGGCAACGAATTAGAGACACAGGTCCGATCAATGAGAATCGTTGTCGACTTAATGCGTGATAAAATTTAAAATTATGCAGGTAGAACAGAATTTAGAAAACAATTAAAATTAGTTGAAAGAGGTACCCTCTGTGTTAAAAAACAATAATTAATTGATGTCAGGGAATCCGTATAAAACAATTGTAAGCAAATCCAGAAGAGGATAGAACCGAAAACGTAGAAACAGCAAGTTAATACCTAATTTTTATAGAAGTGGGATCGATGCCTTCTTGAACTCTAAAATAGAGAGAAGATGGCATCACACAGTATCTATAATGTAAACATAAATATGTAACACAAATATGTGGTGACCCTAAACTATGTCAAGACCCTGAGCCACTGTGCCAGATAGCTATACAAATTAGTGGTCTGAAGAGATTTTCTATCAATGAGGAACTAATGCAGTAGGTGATTCCAATATTTGATGCATAGCTCTACTTCTAATAGTACTGCTTATGCTGATGAACATAAAATTGATAAGAATACTTACTACGAAAATTTGATGGAAATCAAAAGATTAAAACACAAATGACGAGAGAATTAAAAGATAACCATGATAGAAGTGGAAATGTTAGAAAATAGGGTTTGATGATACCGGATCCGAACCGAGGATCCAATCTCTTCAATCATGACACGTGTTAATCACTTCAGCAGATCAAAGTAAAAGGTCGGTAAGTTCGGAGTAAGAAAAGACGGGCAAACCGTACAAGAGCTCGATGTAATGAACTGGGGTCCAATCATTCGTGCAGCCTCGCAGAGGGAAAGAGCAAGCGCAGCAAAAAGTGTCTGCAAACTAAGATGAATCTACAAGCTGAAGAAGAAAATCATTCAAAAGTTAAAGACGTTACGACATTAAAATCCAAATCAAAACAGACAAATCATATGAGTAATTAGGTTTTATTTGTAGCATTTATTCCTTAATTGTTGTAAAAATATAAATCCCGCCCCTCCCCCCGGTTATGTATAAGGGTCAATCAATTTTCTATAGGAAATTAATATAGACAAATTCATACTTCTATCTTAGCAAATTTATTCTTATTTCATTCATTATTTTAAGCAAATTTCTTCTTTTCCCTTTAAATTTACAGAGAATGCAAGATCAAGAGGCAAAGAGATTAGGTTGATTATTTTTTAAATAACAAAGATGAGAATGAGACAACAGAAATAAATAAGAAACAAAAATAAGAACGATGCCATGTGGGAGATCAATATCTCTTCTGAAGTTTTGTTTTTTGGCTGATGTAGACAACCTGAGAAGCCTCAAATAGTCCCTTTTATGTAGTATAAATTTTGTACAAAATATTGCACAGACCAATTGGTCTATAATCGGAGTGTGTTTTTGGTTTATTGATTTTAGGTATCATATACATATCTTTATGATTTATTCATTGTCTCTCAATGATGAAGTTTGAAAGAAATTTTTGACTTCCTTAATTATATCCTTTCGTACTCCCTAATATTCTTGATAAAATCGAGCAGTAGAACCATTTGGACATGGGGCCTGTCCGCTCCAATATTACAAACTGCTTCATAGGTTTCAGAATTGTTAAATTCTTTAGTGATGATTTGATTAATATCAGAAGTAACAGTTGGTTTGAAATCATCAAAAATAGAATTTGCGATCAGTGTATTATTACTTTGGTGAATATTTCTGAAAAAAATCTCAGCATGCTTCCCAATATCCTTATCACCTTTTCTTTTTTTGTCAAACCCAATATCCTTATCACCTCTAATAGTAATCCCTAATGAATCTTTGATGATATGAATTCTATTCATGGAATATCTAACCGGAAATTTTTAGAAAAAGCATGAATTTTTTTAAAAATAGACGTTTTAATCATAAAATTTAAAAATGTCATTTAAATGCCAAACTTTTTGTTACTTTTCAAATTAAATACGAAACTTTTGTTGACTTGACTATTTCGGGCATGTCGTTAAATTTCCGTTAACTATACAATCACATAGTCAACTATATAATCACGTAGACTCATATTGCTGTCCACTGGGAATCGAATTGCTGTCCTTTTAGACTCATAACTAACCCTCATCTGTTGAACCATAATATAAATTTGTTATTATACCAAACATAGCATATATATATATATAGAATATATATATATATATATAATATATATAATTTATTTAAAATAACAAAACTAAAGTAATGTTATATATATATATATGTAATTAATTAATATAAAAAACTCATAATAACCATTAATCCACGGTTAATTTATAAACAAATTAAAATTATATATATACATAAATAAATTCATTGACACGATAATATTTTTATGTTTTTTTATTTTTAGTCAGTTATATATATATATATATATATGTATAACCCCCACCAAAACATTAAAACAAAAAAAAACTGAAATATATTATTGTGGCTCAAAATTATTACTAGTTTTGTTATTTTTAATTAATTCTGTATATATATATATATATAACAAAATCCCATCAAAAAAAATTAATAACAAAACTAACAAAACATTTTATTGTGCATCAATGGTTATTATTTGTTTTTTAATTTAATTAATTACATATATATATATATATATAACATTTTTGTACTTTTTTATTTTAAATTATTTGCATATATATATATATATATATTTAGTTCTGTTTGCTATAATGCCAAATTGTTATCACGGGTACATGGTTGAGGGTTTGTTATGAGTCTAAAAAGTCAGCAGTTAATTCCTAATTGACTCATTTTTTTTTTAATGAAACGACGTCATTTTGGGTTTAACAGAAATTGCTAATAGAAAGTTGACTCTTTTAACATAAACTTAACAATATGCCCGAAATGTCCAAGTCAATAAAAATTTTGTATTTAATTTGAAAGTCAACAAAAAATTTGGCATTTAAATGATATTTTAAAAGTTCATAACTAAAACTTCAAATTTTTGAAAGTTCATGTTTATTTCGACATTTTTCCAATATCTAACCTTAACACAAACATGGATATTTTTTTGTATTACAATCTCCTACCTCAAACCATTTGTTTCGGCTTTTTTGTTTTCCAATATGTTTTTTATTCCTATAAGCTAAAGCCAAATCTTTTCTCAAGCCTGGTATACGTCTTCTTGAGGTTCCCAAAGAAGCCATTGCCAAGTTTAATTCATCTTTCAATTCCTCAATTCGTTTTGAAGCATTTAGGTTGTTACGTTCTGCATAGTGCCAAATAATTTTGACATTCCCTAGTTTGATCTAGTACATTGCAATTTTCATGAAGAGCCAAAGACTACCAGCCATTCACTACATAGTTTTCAAGATCAGGAATGTTTACTAATCTCTTATCAAATCGAAAATGCTTCCTTTTTTTTCTGTTAAAACTTAAAAAAAAAAAAAAAAAAATCAGCAACTTTTCTGTTAAACTTTGCAAACTGATTTTTGTTGAAACTGGCTGATGGTCTGATCCATAAAATCTCATGAAGCAGATAGCCCTTATTTTTTAAAAAATAATTCAAGATATAAATACAGTGGCATTAGCCATATAACTTAGAATGATTTAAGTAGCTTGTAATTTTGTATGCCCTCAGTAAGAATACTAGATTTGAACTCGCGATACATCGCGGATCAATTGTTTTCATATAAAATTATAATAATTTATTAATTTATTTACTGTTTATAAATATTGTTATTTTAAACTTATTATAACTTTCTATGTATAAATTTAACTTATTAATTTATTTATTTTACTGTTTATGAATACTTTTTTAGTATATTTATGTTTATTTAATGTGGGTTCATCATCGAATTGTAGTATTTTCATGTAATTTAAATATTTATAATATTAAAAAATTATGAAATTTAAAATATATATAATATTTTAAACCTTTTAGAAAGTTAAATAAGAACATAATTAAACTGAATAAAATAAAATATTTAAAACTGGATGCATTATAAGTCAAGATTCATGCTCATTTGTATTTGGAATCATTTTGGATATTTTTTATAATATGATTCTGAACCATTGTCCATTTGTTTAGCTG
Organism: Cardamine flexuosa; assembly: GCA_963555745.1. NCBI lineage: Eukaryota > Viridiplantae > Streptophyta > Magnoliopsida > Brassicales > Brassicaceae > Cardamine > Cardamine flexuosa. Next base: position 16,106,634 of record OY743219.1, read on the forward strand.
ATATAGCACATTGAACACACAATTATTTCTTTATTTATTGAGTAATATATGTTCATTTTGAAAATTATAAATCATGACATATGCATGAAAACAAAAAAAAACTTCTAATAATTATATGTTTTATGTAATCATTCAAAATTATTTAAAAATAAGATCAAACAAAACTGATATAAGAATCATAATTCATACTATTAAATTATAATATTAGATAATGAAATCATTGTGTTTGGTTGTAAATATTGTAGAAAATTAATTAAAAATTGTTTGGATACATGGATAACTTATGATATTGAACAAACAACTTTTCCATAGATCGAGTAATATATGTCTGTTTTTAAAATTTGAATCACAACATATAGAAAAAAAATTCTAAAATTTATTAATTGTATGCATTATATAATAATTTAAAATAATTTAAAAATAAAATAAAATAAAGGTGAAAAGAGAATCATATTTTTCAATAAATAAGTTTAAATTAAATAGAATATTTTATAAAACTTGAATTAGTGTTAGTTTCCATAATATCAATATATAGGTGATTGTTTGGATGTAAGAATATGAAAAATATGTTTGGAAATATGAATAATCCCAATTTGTATTTCAATTTTAATAGTATAAGATATGGAGAGTTAAGTGGGATATTCCATTTCAGAAAAACAAACCACAAAAAGATGGAGTTATTAGTGGTAGTTGATTGGTTAACTACAGTAGAACCATTATAAATTAATACTCAATAAATTAATAAATATTATAAATTAATAAAATTTGCTGGTCCTAAGTCGAGCTGGTGTAAAAATGAACAAAATTTGATAAGATAATAAGATAATAATTTTCTAGATTCGATAAGATAATAAAGATAATAATTTTTTAGTTATAACATAAATTAATAATCACGTAAATTTATATATATATATATATATATATATACTAGATTAGGACCTGTCCGATGGACGGGTTTTAAAATATTAAAATAAATTGAATTTTTTAAAAGTTAAAATAAAATTTGTTATAGGTGATGTATCTTAATATATATATGTATGCATGTATTGAGCTATATAACTGAAAATGATTAATTTTCATGACTTTTTCATTATATGATAATTAATTCTCTTGTCCACTCTACCACTTTTAATCTCTAATAAAAACTCTACTATCTTCCTCATTCCTTCACATTTATATTTTTACATGAAAAATGCTTTAAAAAAAATTATAAGTTTGAATCTTGTCAAACATCAAAAGCCAAAGAACTAAAAGTAAAAATATCTATTTTATTAATTTCAACGCGTTTAGGATTAGACATGTTTAATGCTTTAAAACAATTTAAAAGCATTAATCTTCTCTAATGTCCTTTAATTTTTTTAAAATGTAGAATGTCATGATATAATGTTTAGTTAATTAAACATATTTTTGATGAAGTTATTATCTTTTCTTTTATATTTGTATTCCTTTTTTGAAATTTCCAAAAACTTCAAAATTTTCTTTCTAAAATGTAAATATGTCAAAATTATTATTATTTTTTATTAAATATGCTTTAATTTTTGTTACTATAAAAAAGTGGAATTTTTTTATAGAGATAATTAGAATTACTTAACTTTTATTTTTATTGATAACTAATACTCTTATTTAATTAAACACTTGCTAAAATCAATAATACCTCCTTCACAAAATTGATCTCCAAACTTTTCAAGAAGGAAATGATATACAAAACCTTGAATAGTATGTCCTATATAAAAACTAAAAATGTGGGTATAGTTAGATAATATATTGTTTAAATTTAGTAGTACATATTATTTAATTTAAAAATAAACTAACATTTTCATCAAGTAAGAGTAAATTCATAATTGTATGACTTTAATTTTATAATGTATGACTTTTTAAAATTGCAAGAAACTTTAAATTTTCCACTAAAATTTAAATATGTATTATTATTTTTATTAAAATATTTTTAATGTTTTGTTACTATAGAAAAGTTAAATTTATTTTTTATAGACATGTAAAATTAGAATTAATTAATGTTCCTTTTTATTGCTAACTAATGCTTTTATTTAATTAAATACATGTCAAAATCTAATCGTTTAAATTGACATGTGTCACGAATTAAAATTGGGTTATAGACTTATAGTTAGATAATATGTTGTTTAAATTTAGTAGTACATATTTTAAAATTTAACAATAAAACTAACATTTTCATCAAGTAAGAGTAAATTTATTCCTATTAGCTTTTTTCAGATTTTTTGCCTCCTACTTTTTGATTAGACGACCTACGGTACGACTGTATGAGCATTTTCTGTTGAGTTGATCCAATGTCAAATACTCTCTGGTGTTGTTTAGAATTTCAGAACTCATTATTTTCCTTTTGAAATTTGATAGTCCTGAAAATATTAAACAAATAATCAGAAAATCAAATAGAAGTTTAAATATAAGATTAATAAATTAGAATCATGGTAACATATATTGTTATGATCAAATCCTTATTTCTATAAGAATAATCTTCATGAAATTAGAATTTACCTATAGTTTATGAACTGTTAGATGTGTAATAGGTTTTTTTTTTTTTGAATTTGAGAAACTGTCAAACTGTTTATATAGAGGTGGGAAATTATAATTTATTTTTTCGTTATAGTTTTTTTTCTTTTTAAAAGTTATTTTTCTTTTAGATTTGTGGATTAGAAAACTTCTTTAAAATTTTTATAGTTACTTTTTTTTTTAATTTCCAATAACCTTAAAAATTTCCTTTTTACATTGAAAATATATCAAAATATTATTTTTGTATTAAATACATTTTTTAAATATCTTATTATTGAAAATTAATGTTTTTAGTTAATGGTTATTAACTTTCCTTTTATATTTGTATTCCCTTTTAAACTTGCCGAAACTTTAATTTTCCGTTTCCTTTTTTGATAATTAATGTTTTTATTCAATAGTTATTAACTTTACTTTAATAATTATATGATATTTTTAAATTGCCATAAACTTTAATTTTCCTTTAAAATTAAATATGTATTATTATTTTTTGTTAAAATGTTTTTTATTTTTTGTTGCTATAGAAAAATTGAACTTATTTTTTATAGATATGTAAAATTAGAATTAATTAATTTCCATTTTTAGTTGATAATTATTATTTTAATTTAATTAAATATATGTCAAAGTCTGATCATTTAAATTGACACGTGTCATGATCATGTGAGTTACTAATTTTGAATCGTTCATCTTTATATAATAAGATATATTTATATATATAAAGAAAATATAATTTTTAATGAATACTTACTAGAACTCATAAATCACTTTTTTATATAAAAAAATATTATGTTGTATTTTAAACTATTTTATTGTTATAACATAAATAAATTTGTCATAAACATAAACAACCTTTTCTATAAGTTTTTTAAAATTCTGAACATGCATAAATTTTATTTCAATAGTCGTATAGGCTGTTTAAATACAATAATTGAGGTTAGTAATTATAAATTTAAATTTATTTTAATTGTTTATATTAGTGAATTTATCTATAGTTTTTGTTATTTATTATCAAAATAATTTGATTTATTTTTTTTAACTTTCAAGTACAAAACCATTAAAATTTGTAATATCCAATAAACTAATTTTATTTAGATCAAAACATTTAATTTATTTAATTAATTTTTTAAAAAATCATCTATAAATTAATAAATATTATTTTATACTATAAATTAATAAATTTATAGATAAATTAATAAAATATCATAGTCCTAACATTATTAATTTATAGAGATTTTACTTTTATATAACAGCAGCCCATAACCCGTATCGATCTATTTCTTTTTTAGTAAACAAGCCGAGCCCATAAAAGTTTTGAAACACAACTAAAATTTAATGAGCCCAAATGACCCAACTTCAAAATCTCCACATATCTGTAATTTTATAAATATCTTAAAACTGTCTCCTCAGAGAACTTAACTCAATCGAAAAATAATATGCTGAAGCAAATCTCACAAACGTTCCCTCTCCACCAGCTCCGCCGTCTCTCCACCAACTCCTCCGGCGGATTCACTCTGAATCTCCCAAAACTCGAACCTTCCTCTGACGCTGAACTAATCTCACAAATATTAATAACTAATCACAACCCATTCCACTTCATGGAATCTTCTCTACAACTCAACGGAATCTCCTTATCTCCTCACCTCATCAACCAAACACTCCTCCGTCTCCGTCACAATTCCAAAATTGCCCTCGCCTTTTTCCAGTATTCACGCTCCTTACCCTCTCCTTCTCCGTTAGCCTCCTTCAACCTCATCATCGATATCCTCGGAAAAGTTCGTCAATTCGACGTCGTTAGACAACTCATCGTCGAAATGGAACAACCTTCACCGGAAACGTTTCTCATCCTCGTCAAACGTTTAACCGCGGCCGGACTCACGCGCCAAGCTGTACGCGCTTTCGACGACGCGCCTTGTTTTCTCCAGAATCGATTCAGTGTAGTTGAATTTGGCTTTGTTCTTGATACGTTATGTAAATACGGTTACACGAAAATGGCGGTTGGGGTTTTTAACGAACGGAAAGAAGATTTTGGTTGTGATGAGAAGATTTATACGATTTTGATTTCTGGTTGGTGTAAGCTTCGTAGGATTGATATGGCGGAGAAGTTTTTAGCGGAGATGATCGAATTAGGGATTGAACCAAACGTTGTTACGTATAACGTTTTACTTAATGGGATTTGTAGAACGGCGAGTTTGTTTCCAGAAGAGAGGTTTGAGAGAAATGTGAGAAATGCAGAGAAGGTATTCGATGAAATGCGTCAAAGAGGGATAGAGCCTGATGTTACGAGTTTTTCGATCGTGCTTCATATGTATAGTCGAGCTCATAAATCTGAGTTGAGTTTGGATAAGTTGAAACTGATGAAATCGAAAGGGATTAGTCCGACGATTGAGACATATACTTCGGTTGTGAAATGTCTCTGTTCTTGTGGGAGATTAGAGAAAGCAGAAGAGTTGCTTGAAACAATGGTGGATACTGGGATAAGTCCGTCTTCTGCGACGTATAATTGTTTTTTCAAAGAATATAAAGGAAGAAAAGACGCCAATGGAGCTATGAATCTATATAGGAAGATGAAGAATGGATTGTGTAAGCCGAGTACGCAGACGTATAATGTTTTGTTAGGTACGTTTATTAATTTGGGAAAGATGGAGATTGTGAAAGAGATATGGGATGATCTTAAGGGAAGTGAGACAGGTCCGGATTTGGATTCGTATACTTCATTGGTTCATGGTTTGTGTAGTAAGGAGAAATGGAAAGAGGCTTGTGGGTACTTTGTGGAGATGATAGAGAAAGGTTTCTTGCCACAAAAGTTAACTTTTGAGACATTGTATAAAGGATTAATACAATCTGATAAGTTAAGGACTTGGAGAAGGTTGAAGAAGAAGCTCGATGATGAATCTATTACCTTTGGTTCTGAGTTTCAGAGGTATCCTTTTGAGCCTTATAAGAGATGAGATTTACAGTAAGTGTAACTGTGTTGTGGATGACGCAAATCAGACATGGCATATGTAAGGCAAGGCATTAAGTCAAAATCTGATTTCTAGTTTGTAGTTTTTCTTTCATATATTAACTGTAAAATCAGGGTAGTTTCCGAGGTCAGAACTCAAAAGTTATAGGGATAAAATCATGGGTCAATAAAATAAATAACCATGGATAACATAAAAATTAGTTCTGTGTAAACTATTTAGTTATCTCTCCTACCTAAATCAGTAATGCCAAGTTAATCCCTACTCCTTATAGTAACCTAGTTAGTTGGGATACTGTAGATAGATAATATGCATTAAGGTATTGTGCATTTGCAAGATCTAATCCATGATTAAATCTCAATCATATTTTCTTCATAGTACAATAGGGGTTGACAATTTAAATCCGAACAAAAATAGTTTTCTTGTATTTTCAATAGGTAAATATTTTGTTACCGATCAAAATATTTGAAAGAGGTTGCCTCTAATTTTAGTGGGTAATTATCACCATAGTAATGTATTCATCGACAGTGATGGATCATTTTTTTAGTGAACCTATTTATTAACATATATATATTATGTTATAGTGATAAACATCATTACAACGTTAACAAAAAAATTATAGGTAGTAAATTTATCTATTAGTTACTACATACATATATTTAATATATTAATAACGTATTTTATACCATATTAAATAATAATTTAGATATAAATCTATGTATGTTACATGATATAGTATTTTTATCGTTTTACAAAATAATTACTCATTAAAATTGGACATCATCTCATATCAATATTGCGTTTGTTAACAAAATACTTGCTCCGATTAAATCACTTGTGTCCAAAATTTTATACTATTAAAATTGAAGTACAAATTTGGGTTATTCATGTTTCCAAACATCCTATTTCTATTCTTACAATCAAATATTCACACATATATTGATATTATGGAAACTAACACTAATTTCAAATTTCCTAAAATATTCTACCTAAATTTAAACCTATATATTGGAAAAATATAATTCCCCATTTACCTTTATTTTATTTTATTTTTATTAGATAAGTAAATCATTGTGTTTGGTTGTAAGGATTGTAGAGAATTAATTAGAAGTTGTTTGGATACATAGATAACTTATGACATTGAACAAACAATTTTTTCATTGATCGAGTAATATATGTTTGTTTTAAAATTTTTTAATCATAACATATGAAAAAAAATTCTAAAATTTATTAATAATATGTATTATATAATAATTTAATCTTATTTTTATATAATTTTGAATGACTACATAACACATATAATTATTAGAAATTTAATTAATTTTTCATGCATATGTCGTGATTTAAAATTTTCAAAACGAACATATATTACTCAATTGATGAAAGAAAAATTGTGTGTTCAATATGCTATATCAGCTAAACAATTGGAAAATGGTTCAGAGTCATATTATAAAAATAATTCCAAATAAAAATAAAAATGAAGCTTCACTTATAATGCATCCAATTTTAAATATTTTATTTTATTTAGTTTAGTTTGATTCTTTAATTGAATAAATTTAACCTTTTAAAAGTTAAATTAATATAAATTTTAAAATTTAAACTTAGAAATATTAGAAATATTTAAACTACATCAAATACTACAATTCGATGACGAATCCATATTAAATAAATATATATATATATATATATATTAAAAAAGTATTCATAAACAGTAAAGAAAACAAATTAATAAGTTAAATTTATACACAGAAAATTATAATAAATTTAAAATATCAATATTTATACACAGTAAATATATTAATAAAATACTATAATTTTGTATGAAAACAATTGATCCGCGATGTACCGCAAATTCGAATCTAGTTACCTATATAATGTAGTCACTTACCTACTGCACACTTATGGTTTAATGGCATAGGCAGTTTTGGGAAAAAATCATTATGAACAGTTTTAGAATAGTACCATGAAAGAGAAAACATGTGAGAAAATTAATAATCATTCATCTGTGGCTATTCCTTATAATTTCCCTAAAATCATCTAATAATATATTTTATCCTTCACATTTTCTTTTTAAAAAATCATCTTCATTGTGAAGAAAAATAAAATCAGAGTAATTGTGTTAATTAGTTTAATTAAATAAAAATAAATGATGTTTTAAAAAGTTTAGAAAGATTTCCTAAACTTATAGAAATTAACATACCATATATAATGACATTTATAAATTTTTAATGATTGTTCCTAAAATTATTTTGAAAAAAGGAAAGTTTTGCTAAAAAAAGTTTTTTTTTTGTTATCTCAATTTATAAATAGAAACCAAAAAATACAAATGCTTAAGCAAAGAACAAAACTCAACATAAAATAAACGAAAAACTCTATAAGAGTTCTACCATCGAAAAGAAAAGATAATATATCCAACAAGGAATTGAAGACAAAGACACCGGATAAACCGAAGAGAGCTCAAATAAATCTTCATTTTCAAATGCTGATTATAACCATCCGAACAAAACAGTTCTAAATACAGGCACTAAGAGACAATCATCAACAAAAAAAAAAGCCAACTTGACGAGACTTCCGTCGATGCAACCTGAAACACGCCTGATAACCAGTCGATACACATGATTCAATCATCCCCAATTACTTCACCTCCACCCAAAGACATGAAAACATATGTCCGCAACTTCAAATTGATCTTAATAAATTAAACAACTAAGTTTGAAGAACAAAATAAGCCCCTTAAAGGGAGGACCAAAATATTACACGATTAGATCAACGGGAAAAAAGGAAGTAATCAAGACAAAAAAAAACATCAAATAACCCTAAAAACAAGCTAGCCAAAAACTAAACATAAGCCAGCCACCATCGCTGAAAGAGTCTAACAAGTGCTGGAAACAAAACTGACCAAAAGTATGAACAACAACACCGATGTCAGAAAGAAAGCCAGCCACACGCTTCCATGGAGATGAAACAGTGCGGGATGGGAAGCAAGACAATTCTGCTACGAAAGCCAGACATTTCTGGTGGGCTAGCTAACCAACAAGCGCTTAGAAGCCGCCATTGCCATAAATTTTCCTCACCACTTTTTCTCTCAGAAAAATCTAGAGCAGAAAGAGAGAGAGGATGTGAGTGAAAGCCGGACCGATGTGGCTATGGAAGCCCACTCCACCGGTCGAAGATCTACTTTCTTGTATTATCTGCTGTTCTCGTCGCCTCATGTGGCTAGACCTAATTTTAGAGTTTAATTTTGATTTTCAAACTGGATATCTATGTTAAAAAGTTTAGAACGACTTCCTATATTTATAAAATTAACATAGGATTTAGGATGTCATTCCTAACTTTTTAAGGATTGTTCGGGGTGACACATATTGCTAGTTGAAGATAAAGCTTTTAACTTTATACCTTAGATGTCACAATTAAGTGGGATTTTTCCATGTTTTACAAATGCATTTGTGTAAATTGTGTATTGTATCACAAACATATATATAAAAAAATTTGAGGAAAAAGTTATAAATATTCTCACTGTTCAAAATTTTCTAGGCGCTAGTCAGGCACTCTGGTTAGGTCTAGCGTCTAGCAAATAAATAAAAGCTTAGTTTTGACAATTTTAACATTTATATTGGTATATATCAAAGTTCAAGAAAGCGCTAGGCGCTAAGCGGGCGGTGACCCTCCGCCTAGCGCCTAGAACGCCTAATCGGGGCTTAGGCGAATTTAGGCGGTTTTGGTGGTTTTGGGATAAACATCTATATATACATTATATATTGACAAAATATAGTTTCATAATTTTTTTTGTTTTAGAAAAATAAGAATCATATATTTATTTTAGAATTTCTATGTTTATGTTTCTAGATTATATGTTTCTAAAAATATGTAGCTTAAATAGTTTAAGTAACATTATAATCGTCAATACAATATAGAAAACTAATTTGGTGTAGTGGTTATAATACCCGGATTGAGTATCTATATCCCTTTTTTTAACTTATTTAAAGGGTAAAATTGTAATTTCCAAAGATCTTCTTCTTCCCTAAAAAAAACCCTAATGGCCGCCATTTATCTTCAGCTTTTGTTTCTATCTTTTTTCTACATCCACTTTTTCATCACTTTTCACATATTTTGAACAAAAAAACACAAATCCATCACTAATAGATCGATTTCTAACCAAAAAGTTAAAAACACAGTATTTTTAATTTTTGACCAATTTTTTTCACCGATTTTCATCAAATCGCCGCGGCTAACCTCCACCCAGCGCCTCCTCGTCGCCTAAACGGCCGCCCAGTCCGACTTTTAGAACATTGACTATATATATATTACATGTGGATATATTTGACAAGAAAATATCAAGGTAAAATCGTTGAAGATGGAACTTTGAGCTTTATCTTCTGAAAGATGGAACTTTGAGCCTTTCGTCATATTCTCAAGTCTTAACACCTACCGGAAAGTCAAAAAGGACAACTATCAGAGGCTCAAACTCCACAAAACCAACAAACCATTCGGAAGAGAACGTAACAGTGCATAGAAATGGAACTCCATAAACTACCATAATTCATGCTATCTATAAACAAAAAGGTGGATTTTAGGGTCCAACCTCTCCTCTTCCTTAAAAATTGTTAGTTGGAACTGCTGTGGACTGAAGAATCCCATGAGAGTTCGGAGGCTGAGAGAACTCTTCCTAAGTATCTCTCTTGATATCTTCTTCCTCATGGAGACTAAGAACTCTGATGCGTTTGTACTAGGAAAGTTCCAATGAACGGGCTATGCGTAATATTTCCTAGTCTCCCCTCATGATCCAGCAACATGAGGTCTAGCTTTTTTCTGACAAAAAAGTGTTGATCTAAATATCATAGACTCTTGTAATAACTTTATTGATACATGTATTAAACCAGAAGGAAGAGTTTTATATTCTACCTTTATATATGGTGAACCAGAGAGAGATAAGAGAGTCAATGTATGGTCTGAGCTAAAAGGAGAAAACATTAACAAGAGAGGAACCATGGTGATAGAAATCTCTAAGATCTGCACTCTGAAAGTTGAAAGGGATAGTCTTTGCAACCAATAAACCAAGCGTATTCGTAGATCGAAAGGTCACACGGAGGATGCGGAAAGGCCTCTGATATTCCAGCTGATTCTTCTTCGAATATGACGTTCCAAAGGAGAAAAAAAATTACACACCAGCAAGAGATGATCTAACTTAAAGATTTTTTGAATAAAAAGATAGATAGGTCTGAGTTCAGAGTTTACAAGATAATATAAGAAAAATACTTGGGTTCACCCCCTTTGTTCACCTCCTCTTTCTCTAAGCAATCAAAACATGCCATGTAATATTACCATTAATTACTCTTTCTAAATCTAATCAATTAATCATTAATCACTAAAATAATAAGTAAAACTAAATAAACAAAATATATAAAACTATATACCTTAAAACATATAAAAATAAAACAAACTAAATATTTTATAAGTTCTAGCCCTTGGGTTCGCTGAGTTGTATTAATTAGGGTATAGTTTTATATGTTTAATTTATTTAGTTTTAATTTATTATTTTTATTTAAATAATAAATAAAACAAATTTAAATTTTTAAATTTTTTATCTTTGGATTCGCTGAGTTGTATCTTTTAGGGTATAGTTTTATATATTTTATTTATTTAGTTTTAATATATTATTTTTCGTTATATATAATACTAGGTGAATTTCTTAATTTATTTTATTTGTTTAGTTGTAATTTTAGTTTATTATTTTGTTTAACTATATTTTTAGTTGATATATTTATATTGATTATATTTAGAAAGAACAATTAATGATTAATTGATTAAATTTAGAAAGAGTAATTAATGATAATATTACATTTCATATTTTAATTGGTTAGAGAAATAGGGGTGAACAAAGAGGACCCAAGTATTGTTCATAATATAAAGAGATAAGAAACAAGGTTGAAACAACATGCAAATAGTCTTGGAAATAACACAAATACATAAAATAAGATTAAAATTTGCTTCTCCTTCCCTTGGCCACGAAATGGATATATAAAATGGGCACTTGGCTTTCCTTTTCAACAAATGGGCAATGATGAAGTGAAACAGCTACCTCATTAAAAAAACTTGTCAAGAAAACCTAGTGAGACAAAACTTGACAAGGAAAAAAGAGTGCAACTGAGACACTTTTTCTATTTGTTAAAATCACTTAGCTTGAATCAAAACTAAAGTATTTTGAAAAGCTTCACCTCTGTCTTGAATCCATATATGCTTAAGCAATCTTCCCACAGCTTGGTTGAACATCTTAGTTCTTGATCGAGTCATTTAACCAGTTGGTGTTGCAAGGGAATCCTCAGCTACAAGCTCTTCTTCTCCAGATCCAAGCTCAATGTCCTTAGTGCTATCCAATATCACATCATCCTCTCACTCTTGAAAAGGATTTGACCTCAAATCTGTTTTATCTACAATAAAAGGTAGTAAATCAGAAACTTTGAAAACTGGAACTCACATTGTATTTACCTTGCAAGTCTAGTTGGTAGGCGTTGTCGCTGATTTTTCTTGTGATATTAAAGGGGTCATCGATCCTTGGCATTAGCTTGGACTTTCTTTCAGCTGGGAAACGTTCCTTCCTTAGATGTATCCACACGAGATCTCCCACCTCAAATATCATCTTACGCCTTCCTTTATTTGCTTGCTTAGTATACTGCTCAGTTTTCTTCTCTATGTTTTTCCTGGCTTTCTCATGAATCTGTTTGACAAGTTCAGCTTTCTTTTTCCCATCGATGCTAGTTCTTTCACTCAGAGGTAAAGGGCTTAGATCCAAAGGAGATAAAGGATTAATATTTAGAAGCAGAATGCACATAATGATTGTATGCAAATTCTACATGAGGTAAACAAGCTTCCCAAATTTTAAGGTTCTTTTTGATCAATGCATGCAACAGAGGTTACAAAGTTCTATTAACTACTTCAGTTTGTCCATCAGTTTAGGGGTGACAAGTAGTTGAAAACACAAGCTTAGTACCTAGCTTAGACCAAAGTGTTTTCCAAAAGTAAATTAGAAACTTTGCATCACTATCAGAAACTATAGTCCTAGGCATCCCTTGCAACCAAACTATTTCCTTACAACTCAGCAATATGCAATGCATCATCAGTTTTGTGACATGTAATGAAATGCGTCATTTTTAAAAACCTATCAACCACAACAAAGATATAATCTTTCCCAGTTTTAGTTTTAGGCAAATCAAGCACAAAATCCATAAAAATATCATTTCACGGGTGAGTATAGATAGGTAAAGGAGTATACAAACCGTGAGGCTGAACCTTAGACTTAGCTTGTTTGCATGTGACACACCTACTGCAAATCCTCTCAACGTCTCTCTTCATGTGCGGCCAATGAAAGTGATCTTGCATAACCTTAAGAGTCTTGACAACTCCAAAATGTCACATCAGACCTCATCCATGTGCTTATCTTACAAAAAAAATCTTGAATAGAGCAGTTAGGCACACACAACCTATTATCATAGAATAGAAAACCATCTTGCCTATAGAAATGACCAGCAGCAAATTTTTCACAAGCTTTATAAACCTCTTGAAAATCAGAATCAGTTTCATATAAGTTTTTAATCTGCTCAATACCCAACAGTTTAGTTTCAAGAGTAGAGAGTAAGACATACCTTCAAGATAATGCATCTGTAACTACATTTCCTTACCTTGCTTGTATTTGATGACAGAGAAATGTCTCAATTTGCTGCCTTGCTGTTAATTGTTCTGTTCTTGATCAGTATCTGGTTGAAGCTCTTGGCGAAAGGCATTTAACTTGGAGTATATCAGTTTTGTCATTGCTTCAATCAACAAGTTGTTTATTTTGGTTGTTGCTGGTTTCTTCACCATCCTTTTCAGACATCTTCATGCAATATCACAAAAGAAATAACCAGTAACAAGTCTTTGAAAGCAACTAAATTCTCAAGACACTTACAATCAGAGTTATCAACAATGAATATCCAAATACTTTAAATCTATTTCTTAGAAACCTAGATCAGATATTAAAACGTTTTTCTTATGAATATGAAGAGACAAATCGTACAGATCACTAGAAATTTTTTTCCCAAAAATTTTAAAAATTATCTCAACACTTCTAAGACACAGATATGATAGATCTAGATGAAGAACAACTCAGAATTCGACAGAAAAGAATTATTTCCACACAACCTTAAATTCACATGATCAGATATGATACAAATAAACTCAGAAAAATATGATTCAACATTCAATTCACAAGTTAACACACTGAACATCACAATCTGGAAGAAAATCTGATGCAAAACGCAAACAAACGAGAAAGAGATTACCCAACTTTCAGAATGTTGCTCTGATACAACTTGATAGAAATCTCTTAGGATCTGCACTCTGAAAGTTGATAGGGATAGTGATGGAACCCGAGTCGTCCGAGACCCCGATACGGACGATGACAACGACTTGGATAACCTGGAGGTTGCCCCGGTAGCTCCCCAAATCGACCCAGGTGCCACTACAAGAAGCCGGACCACATCCCGAGTATGCAGGCACAAGTTCAACACGTTTGCCCAAGCTGCCATAGAGTTCCTCGACCACGACCCCGGCGACGCATCCGCGAACCCGCTATCAAGCCGAGGCGACGTGAAGACTATGATCGGTTCAGGGAGCCGCGATTTGGTTGTTTTCACCATCACCCAAGTATGAAGACAACCCCTGTAAGACGTCAAGAGGTTATACTCTTTTTCCCTGTTAAGTTTTGTCCCAAACGGGTTTTCTCAATAAGGTTTTTAATGAGGTAGCCGTTTAATTGCCCGAAGAGTAAGTTCCCATGCATAGTTACTTGGAAGCTTTCTTGGAGAGGTTAAAACTATGCATTTACTCCCCGGATCTCTCCCGTGGAGGTCCCACAAATAAAAACCTCCTTTTCTTAGTTTCACTTTTACTTTGTTACCGAACCATTGTATTTATATAGCGAATGTAACTCGCGTTTGGCCCCATTTGTTTAGGGCTTTGTTGCTTGTTTTCGTATTGCCTATAAAAGGGTTGAACCTTTGTCATTAGAAGGTTATGCTATTTTTATCAATAAAACACTTAGAGACTTTTCTCTTCCTCTTAATTATATCGAGCCGTCGCATCTAGATCTAGGTTTCCTTCAAGACTCTTGAGTCGGGCTCGATTCTTGTTGGCTTTGCTGTATCCCAAGCCTCTCCATAGTTCGTGTGTCGCATCTCGGTCCACACTCATCCCTTTTGCTTCTTCCAAATCAAGTTTCTTTTTGGTCACGGCTCCGCATCAGTTCTCATCATTTCTCGGTCACTCGGCTCGAGTTTCTCGCCGTGTCTTTGGCCCATCTATTCGTGTATCGGTTATCCGGACCCCTGGGTTCGCAACAGCTGGTATCAGAGCACAACTTCCTACAAGGTTGTGTCTTTCTATCTTTTACATTTTCATTTAAAACCATAAAAATCACCTCCTTGCATCTAGAACCCTAGCTTCATCTCTTTTGTATCGTAAACTGAAAATGAACAGCTAAATGTTTAGTATTGCATCCACGTTTTTCTTTTCGTTTCCTTTCCGTGTCCTTTGCTTGAGTTTTTATGCATGTTCATGTTGATGGATTCATCGACGCCATTGATAGGGTTTACCTTAGCTTAGGTTGAAGACGAGTCCTTTCATTCACGCGTTTAATCTTGTGGTTGACGTTTGTTGCTTTAGAATCGAATGGTGTAGGATTTAGTTACTTTTGCATTTTGTCTTTTTACTTAGCCTATTTGAAAATTCCTTTTGCATCCGCCCGTAATCCACGCGCTTTTAATCGTATTGTTTATCTTCTTTTGGTCAAATCCGAACATTGTGATTAAGGCATATTCGTCTTCTCTCAGGTGACGTAACATTGTTGGGGTTTACCACGTGATTACCCGAAGAAGTTACCAAGCCTGATCCGAGAGTTACCGCATTACCGAAGGAGTCACTCGGAACTCATACGCATCACGGGGACTCATCCTGGAAGTGGGGCCCTCGCCGGCAACCGCCTCCCTCACTGGCCGGACGTCTACGCCGACCACCGAGAACCCATCTCCGACCACCATCAGTCGCGGCAGCACAGCCGAGCAGCACCAGATCTCCAGTACCGGTTTTTACTCATCACCGTCCGTACCAACGATCCATCTGTTCGTATCTCCGTACGCCGCCATATTACTCCGGCCAATCCCCGCCGGAACTCTTGCTCCACCGTCCGTACTTCCGGACTCCACCATCTATACTCCGGCGAGCCACCGTTGGCCCATCTAGCGCCACCGTCCGTACAATCGGACTTGTCCGTACGGATTGTCTAAATCCGACCATGGATGATCCACCTGCCCCACCTGACTTGGGAGGTGTACTCGCAGCCACTCAAGCGTCCCTGACTCAATTAGGGGAGCGTTTTGCCCGAATGGAAGAACAACCTCCACCACCCAGACCCATCCCACCCGGACCCGTACCTCCTGCATCCGTCCAACACGAACCAATGGAACCTCCGTATGAAGATTACCCGAGGCACCTCCAAAACCTCACCGTCGCATGTGAGCTCGCCGAGCCGGAGATGGTCATGATGATCCCAGCAGCATCCCACCGTACTAGACCTCCGACTAACGGCTCCCACGTTTACTGGGAAGGTCGACCCCGAGGGCTATCTCGACTGGGAACGCCGAATATATCACATCTTTGCTTGTTATGCTTATGACAAGCCTCAAAAGGTCATGTATGCGGCTGCCCAACTCACGGTACATGCGCTTACATGGTGGGATCGCAATATGGCAGAGCGAATCCGTAATCGGGAAGATCCTATTCCCTCTTGGGAAGTCATGAAGTTCGCCATGTGTAGACGATACGTTCTACCCATTTTCCATCGCAATCTTCAAAAGCATTTCTGACGACTCACCCAAGGCTCCAGGTCTGTGGAAGAGTACTTCGAGGAGTTTGAATATCTCAAAAACCGACTCCAACTTGATGAGACCGAGGAAGCTCTCATGGCGCAGTTTCTCGGTGGACTGAACAATCAAATTGCCCGGAAGGTCGAAAGGCAAAGTTACGATTGTTTCGAAGAAATGCTCCATCTCGCTAACCAAGTGGAGCAACAGATCAAGACCAAGGCGTCCCAGGCTCCCCGACTCCGAGCCCAAGGTGCCCCGACGTGGTCACCTAATTCCTCCCCAAGTTCCTATTTGGCCAATGCTCCCCGAAATATGGACCGACCCAAGGCCACTGTGATCGACACCTGGTTCAAGCCCCAGCCCCCGGACGTACCCCGGAACGCTCACCAAGACCAGCGTAGGCCTCCCAACGCTACTCAGACTCATGATATCGTTTGCTTCAAGTGCCAAGGCCATGGTCACTACGCCCGGGACTGCCCGAACCAACGAGTGATGATCGTTACCCCAACTAGGGAATCGAGTCACAAGACAAGAACGAGCCGGAAGAATCCAAGAAGGAGGACGTACTCAAGGAAGCGGTTGCCAAACCCAATGTGGGGGAAATGCTCATGCTCTGATGCGTCCTAAGCACCACCAATGTCCCGGACGATGCTAACCAGCGTGACAACATCTTCGACATGTGGTGTACGGTAAGCGGGAAAGTGTGTGGCTTGATCATAGATGGAGGATCTTGCACTAACGTGGCAAGTTCCTATTTTGTCAAGAAATTATAACTCACAACCACCACATATCCCAAACCTTACAAGCTTAGATGGCTAAGCAACAAGACTGTTCCCCACGTAGGGGAACAAGTTATGGTTAATTTTAGTGTCAGCCCGTACAAGGACCAAGTCCTTTGTGATATCGTCCCTATGGAAGTTGGCCACGTCTTACTTGGTAGACCTTGACAGTTCGATAAGGATGATGTTCATAATGGCCGATCCAACTAATATACGTTTACTCATCACAACAAACAGATTAGTCTCACACCACTCTCACCCTCACAAGTCGCTGAATTGCAAGTTAAAGTGAATAAGGATGCTAGTACTAAGTCGAACTTTTTGATCAATGCTAGTATAGTTAGGAGATCGCTAAGTGATTCAACTTGTCGTGTGTTACTAATGGTGTATCAAGAAGTTTTGATTTCAGGTACCCCAAGACCGTGCCCCGGGAGCTCAAGCAACTACTGGAATCCTACTCGGACGTCTTCCCTAAAGACCTTCCACCCGGTTTGCCACCTCTCCGAGGCAAAGACATACAACTCCCGATCGTAAGTGGGGTAGTTGAGAGCGGCTCCACTTAACTTCTCACTGAAATAAGCCACAGGCCTTCCTCCTTGAGTGAGGACAGCCCCTCTGCCTACTCCCGAGGCATCACACTCCACCTCGAAGGTCTTGGGGAAGTCTGGTAAGACTAAGCCAGTGCTTGAGGTCGCGGAAGGCTCGGTCTTGTAGTTCACCCCAATGGACTCCACGTTCTTCTTGATGACCGCGGTAAGAGGTGCGGCCAACGTGCTAAAATCCTTGACGAACCGTTAGTAAAAACTCGCCAATCCGTGAAAACTCCAAACATGGCTGATACTAGTCGGGGTTGGCCACCCTTGGATGGCTTTGATCTTCTCAGTATCCACCCTTAGTTCTTGGGGACTCACAAAGAAACCCAAGAATACCGATTCTGAGGCTCCGAATACACACTTCTTCAAGTTGGCGTATAGCTTCTCTTCTCGGAGGGTCCGGAGGACTAGCTCGATGTGTTCGACATGGGCGGTGAGGCTGCCGCTGTAGACAAGGATATCGTCAAAGTAGACGACCATAAACTTGTTGATGAATGACCGGAGGGTGTGATTCCTCAATCTTATGAAGGTGGACGGAGCGTTGGGTAACCGGAATGGCATAACGAGCCATTCATACAAGCCTTGCTTGGTTTTGAACGCGGTATTCTATTTGTCTCCTTCCCTCATTCTCACTTGATGGTACCCGCTCTTGAGATTTATCTTGGAGAGAATAGCGGATCCACTCAACTCATCCAATATATCATCGAGTCGAGGTATCGGATGCCGGTACTTGATGGTGATGTTGTTCACGGCCTGGCAATCGACACATATGCGCCATGTCCTATCCTTCTTCAGGACAAGTAGAACCGGGCTGAAACTCTTCTGAACATAGCGTTGCCTCATCAAGTCCATGACTTGATGCTCCAATTCCTTGGCTTCTTCCGGTCATTCATAGGGACCACGGGATCACCAAGACATTGGCCGTGCTTCGAGAACACTTCTACTGGCCAAGGACAAAGAGATTGGTGGCCAAACGACCCATGGAGGAGGTTTGAAGGGTCACCACAGGATCGCCAAGACATTGGCCGTGCTTCGGGAGCACTTCTACTGGCCAAGGATGAAGAGATTGGTGGTCAAACATTGCGGCCAGTGCATTACTTGCCTTCGGGCCAAGTTCCGTATCCAACCTCACGGGTTGTATCATCCACTGCTGGTTCCCACTACCCCATGGGTCGATCTATCCATGGATTTTGTTGTTGGCCTCCCAACCATCTCCCACAAGGACATGATCTTTGTCGTTGTGGATCGGTTCTCGAAGATGGCTCATTTTATCCCCTGTAGCAAGTTCCACGACGCCACCAGCTTAGCCGGGTTATTTTTCCGGGAAGTCGTAAGACTACACGACATCCCGTGAACGATCGTGTCAGACCGCGAACCAAAGTTCCTATGCCACTTCTGGAGAACCGTGTGGAAGAAACTCAGTACGAAGTTGTTGTTCTCCATGGCCGCTCATCCACAAACAGACAGCCAAACAGAAGCGGTTAACCAAACCTTGGGATCCCTACTCCGCGCCACCATCAAACAAAACTTGAGGAATTGGGTCGAATGCATACCGTTGGGCGAGTTCGCCTACAACCGAGCCGTGCATTCAGCCACTAAGCACTCTCCGTTCGAAGTTGTCTACGGCTTCAACCCACTATCACCGATGGATTTACTTCCCCCACCACCCGGACAACAAGAGGACCAGAAGGGCCAATCCAAAGCTGAGTTCGTGAAGAAGTTACACAAGAAGGTTTGGGAAACATCGAGAGGATGAACGAGAGCATGGAAAAATTTGCCAATAAGGGCCATCGTGAAGTAATCTACGAACCCGGAGATTGGGTGTGGTTACATTTCAAGCAAGAGAGGTTCCCGGCCAAGCGCAAGGATAAACTATCCTCTCGTGGTGATGCACCCTTCCAAGTCACCGAAGGGATCAACAACAACGCCTACCGCCTAGCATTACCCGGTGAGACCAACATCTCTACTACTTTTAATGTGTCTGACTTGGTTCCATTTGTGACAGACCATGATCCAGTTTTGAGGACAAAACCTCTTGAAGAGGGAGGGAATGATGGAACCCAAGTCGTCCGAGACCCCGATCTGGATGATGATAAAGGATAACCTGGAGGTTGCCCCGGTAGCTCCCCAAATAGACCCAGGTGCCACTATGAGAAGCCGGACCACATGCCTAGCAAGCAGGCACAAGTTCAACACGTTTGCCCAAGCTACCATAGAGTTCCTCGACCATGACCCCGGCAACGTATCTGCGAACCCACTATCAAGCCGAGGTGACGTGAAGACCATGATCAGTTCGGGATGCCGTGATTTGGTTGTCTTCACCATCACCCAAGAATGAAGATAACCCATGTAAGACGTCAAGAGGTTATACTCTTTTTCCTCTGTTGAGTTTTGTCCCAAATGTGTTTTCTCAATAGGGTTTTTAATGAGGTAGCCGTTTTGATGCCCGGAGAGTAAGTTCCCATGCATAGTTACTTGGAAGCTTTCATGGAGAGGTTAAAACTATGCATTTACTCCCTGGATCTATCCCGTGGAGGTCCCACAAATAAAAACCTCCTTTTCTTAGTTTCATTTTTACTTTGTTACCGAACCATTGTATTTTTATCGCGAATGTAACTTGCATTTGGCCCCATTTATTTAGGGCTTCATTGCTTGTTTCTGTATTGCCTATAAAAGGGCTGAACCTTTGCCATTAGAAGGTTACGCTATTTTTATCAACAAAACACTTAGAGACTTTTCTCTTCCTCTTAGTTCTGTCGAGCCATCGCCTCTAGATCTAGGTTTCCTTCAAGATTCTTTAGCCGGGCTTGATTCTTGTTGGCTTTGCCATATCCCGAGCCTCTCCATAGCTTGTGTGTTGCATCTTGGTCCACACTCATCCTTTCCGCTTGTCCTGAATCAAGTTTCTCTTTGGTCACGGCTCCGCACGGTTCCCATCGTTTCTAGGTCACTTGGCTCGAGTTTCTTGCCGTGTCTTCGGCCTATCTATACGTGTATTGGTTATCCGGACCCCTTGGTTTGCAACAGATAGTCTTTGCGACCAAGAAACCAAGATGTTTCGTGGATCAAAGGATGTGGATCGAAAGGTCACACGGAGGATGCGAAAAGACCTCTGATATTCCGGCTGATTCTTCTGCGGATATGACACATCAAAGGAGAAACATGATTTCGTGTGGATATTACACACCGAAAATAGATGATCTAACTTAAAGAGTTTTTGAATAAAAAGATAGATAGACCTGAGTTCAGGTTTTACGAGATAATACAAAGAGAAAAGAAACAAGGCTGAAGCAACATGCAAATAGTTTTGAAAATAACAAAAATATATAAAATAAGATTAAAACTTGCTTCTCCTTCCCTTGGCCACGAAATGGATATTGAAAATTGGCCTTGGGCTTTCCATTTCAACAAATGGGCCCGGGCAATGATTAAGTAAAACAGCTGCCCGATTAAAAACTTTGTCAAGAAAATCCAGTGGGAGAAAACTTGAGAAGGGAAAAAGAGTGCAATAGAGACACTTTTTCCATTTGTTGAAATCACTTAGCTTGAATCAAAACCAAATTGGTTTGACAAGCTTCACCTCTTTCTTGAATCCATATATGGTTAAGCAATCCCCCCACAGCTTGGTTGAACATCTTAGCTCTTGATCATTTCATTGGACCAGTTAGTGTTGCAAGGGCATCCTCAGCTACAAGCTCTTCTTCTCCAGATCCAAGTTCATGTCCTTAGTGTAATCCAGTATCACATCACATGGCTACTTATAGGAGACTTCAATGATATCATCAAAAACTTGGAAAGAAGGGAGGACTACCCAGAACAGGAGAATCTTTCACCAAGCAGAGAACTCTAGTGTCCAAATGTTATCTCTATGATTTGAAATATTCAGCAAAGTTCCTTTCCTGTAGAGGCAAAAGACATAATCACCTAGTCAGAGGCAGACTTGATAGGGCAATGGCAAACAGTGGCTGTATTGAAGCTTACCCGTCCGGTAAAAGTGAGTACCAAAAGTTTGAAGACTCATATCATAAACCGATTATCATTCACTTTGACCCTAAAAATAGGAAAATGAAAGGGCTTTTTAGGTATGATAGAAGATTAAATGAAAATGTCAAAGTCCAAAAGCTAGTTATTGAAGCATGGGCAAAAGAAAATCTGAAGCAGTGGAAACAAAAATATGCACATGCATATATGCTATCATCGAGTGGAACAAGGAAAAACAAAGGGACAACAATAAGCAAATAAAGCTCTACCAATCTGAGCTAGAAGCAGAACTGGAAAGTGATAATGATTTTAGTGCATTATATAAGTCACAATCTTTACATGGCTTACCAAGCAGAAGAGGCTTTATGGAAACAGAGAAACAGACAAATTTGCTTGACACTCGGAGAAAAAAAAAACACTGGCTATTTTCATGCTGCAAAAGGCAGACATGCAATTAATAACATTGCAGTAATGGAAGACAAAATGGTTGTGCTCAGTTGAAGAAAACCACACCCTAGAAGTGATAAGAAAGTACTATCAAGACTTATTTACCTCAGAGGCAGGATGCAAAGAAGCAACGATAAGGGAGACCTTACAGTAAACAAATAGACCCTTATAACTATACCTTCCATATGGCTTATCATGATGCTTCTTCCAATCCTACTGGAACACAATAGGTTCTTCCCTTCAGGGCACCTGCCAAGCAACATAAACAATATCCATTGTGAGATTAATTTCGAAGATTCAAAGCCCCAAGAAACTCTCAAAGTACATACATATTGCTCTGTGTTCAGTCTACTACAAGATCATTGCAAAAAATTTAACTCAAAGATAAAACATGTTCTTCAAGAAATCATTTCAGAAAACCAATCAGCCTTTGTGCCTAAAAGAGAGATCTCTGATAATTTTTTAATCACATATGATGCCCTACATTATCTAAAGACATCTAAAGCCAAGAAGATATGTTACATGGCAGTGAAGACTGATATGACAGACTTGAATGGGATTTCATGGAATTGGTGATGCACAGTCTAGGCTTCCACAAGACATGAATTCAATGGGTCATGCAATGCATTACAACAGTTTCCTACTCATATCTGCTAAATGGCTCTGCCCAAGGTCTTATAAAGCCCACACTAGGAATCAGACCGAGATATCCCATCTCTCCCATTCATATTGTGCAGCGAAGTCCTATCAGGCTTATGCATCAAGCTCAAAAAGAAAATAAACTATTGAGTATTAGAATGTCGAAGAATAGCCTTAGACTGAACTATATACTTTTTGCATATGATACCATTTTCTTTTGCATATCAAACATCAAAAGCTACAAGGAAGTGAGATATATTCTAAATAAGTACGAACTAGCCTCTGGCCAAAACATAAAGATGACAGAGTCGGCTATTACTTTCTCATCTAAAAGCTCAGAGGGCCTAAAACGAAATTATAAATCGTTTACTTGGCATTTTAAACAAGGGAGGATAAGGAAGAAAAAATATCTATTTGCCATGCTAGTGGATAAAATCAAGCAAAGGGGTCTTAGCTGGTCCTCAAGATTCTTATCTTCAGCGGGTAATGCAACTCTTCTCAAATCAGTGCTAGCTGTAATGCCAACGTACACGATGTCATGTTTTAAACTCCCTGCATCACTAGTTAAACGAATCCAAGCAGCATGAACAAGGTTCTGGTGGGATGATATTACAGGAAAAAAAAATATGCTGGCTTGCATGGTCAAACCTAACCAAGTCGTTGGGTGAAGGTGGACTAGGCTTTAGAGATATAGAAAGCTCCAATGACGCACTCCTAGGAAAGATAAGCTGGAGGATCCTCACAAAACCAATAAGCCTGCTCACAAAGATTCTTACAAGCAAGTACTGCAAAAACACTTCTTTCCTAGAGGCGCATGTCCTAGTGTATGCTTCACATGGCTGGAGGGGGGTCTGTAGTGGGAAATAACAACTTAAAACCCACCTTGGAAAAGTGATCGACAATGGAGAAAATACTATATGGACTAAGAAATGGCTATCTCTTGATAAGTCAACAAGGCCACTGGGACCGGCCACATGAGAAACTTACAACATGAAGGTAGCTTACCTCCTAGACCCTACAACAAATGGTTGGAATATGAAGAAAATCCAGAATACTCTACCTCTTCATGAAGAAAGGATCCTGGAGATAAAAAAAAATAGAGCAAGCTAAGAGCCCCAGATTCGTGGGCTTGGCTTCGATTGGAGGATGGTATCTATAGGGTAAAGTCAAGATATTATAAAGCTCTCAAAGGTGACAACCCTCAAAAATCACATGATCCAAGTTTGAGATGGTTTAACTGGACATCTAATATATGGGGGAATATGAGCACACCAAAAACAAAGTTACTCTTTTGGAAAGCGATGTTGAATGCACTACCAGCGGGAGATAACTTCAAAACCACTACATACAAAATGAAGCCAAGTTCCCACACTGGGGAAACAGAGACAGTAGTGCACCTTTTCTTCAAGTGCCAGCAAGCCAAACAGACTTGAGAAGCCCTACCATGCAAAAACACATTAGACCCAAGCCAAATATCAAGCTTCAGAGATGGGACTGAAGCATCAAAAGGATTGATCTGCCTACACCCCACATTATTCGATAAAGGACCCCTCTTCCCTTGGGCAATCTGGTCGATTTGGACCAGAAGAATCCAAAAGATCTTCACAGACAGAAATAGCAATCCAAATGAAACTCTCACTCAAGCTATTATGAATGCAAAAGAATGGCAACATTACATCAACCCTGGAAAGCTTGCAAAGCACCTAGAAAAGAAGATCACATCAAACAAAAGGCTTTCAAAGCCAGATCTCGATTGAAAATCAATTCAAAGTTCACACAGATGCAGTTTGGAGATCAAAGACACGAGAAGCGGGCTTTGGCTGGAGCTTCTCGAACATGCACAGCTCGGTTAAACTCAATTGATCGGCTTACAACACAAACTGCAGATCACCTCTGGTAGCTGAAGCGACAACAATGGTTCTCGCACTCTCAGAAGCTCTAGATGGATCTTACCACCACCTATCAGTCACTTTCGGATTCACAAAAGCTAATTCAGCCATAAATCCAAAGTCTCCAAGTTTGGAGCTTCACATGATTATTTATGATATCCTTTGCTTTTTTCTAGATTTGAATCAATTATTATCTTACATCAAAGAACAGTTAATGTGTTGGCTGATTTTCAAGCAAACTAACAAGTTATTTCTTTATGTTCTGTCAAAAGCATTAATTTAAAAAAAAAATTATAGCTCCGCTATATTCAGCTGGATTCTGCCTAGACTGTTTAGAGGTTTAGATTTCATACTCAACCGGTAATAATAATATGGCAAAGATAATTTTGACCAAAAACAGAAAAAATATATGGTAAGAGAGTTAGGGGAGAGTTGTTAGTTTTCAACCCTAACCGGGTTATAACCCTAAGTTATAATATCCTTTACCTTAACCTGCCCTGAAAAAAAAAAGACCATAAAGAGCAGTCCGTATATATTAAAAAAAAAAAGGATTTTGATTAAGGAGAGAAAAAACAAACCACAGTCAGCAACAATATTATTAATCGGTTCATAACCCAATCTCTCTCTATCTCTCACCACTTCAAAATCTCCCCTCTCTTCTCGCAGCCGACGATCCATCCAAAACTCGATCGTCTTCCTCCACCACCACCGTAAAATTTCGCTGACCTCTCTGAATTACGATCTACAGTCACCAGAATCTGTTTCTCTTTACTCCCTTGGGAAATCCCAGAAAAAACGTTACGAATAAGAGAACCTCTTTTTTTTTTTTTCCCTGTTTTATTCGGCTTTGAGGATTAAGATTTATTATCCGGTGAGATTCTTAAATTCATGGTTTGATTTTCAAATCCATGCCGTTGTTTTTCTGCGTGATTGTTTTTAATGGTTTCCAGAGTTTTATCTTTCTCTCTTATGTGACTGTGTTTGAATAGCTTAATCTTCTCTATTAACTCTGTTTTTGCTACCTCTTTCTGATTGGTATTTTGATTTTGGAAAATTTCTCTATTCGGAAACCAATTTTAGGGTTCATTTACGGTATTTTGGATTGATGATTCGAGATTTATAGGGCTTTAGTATTCGATTTCGAGCTTAATTATGTTTTAGGTGTTGGATCTGCGTTTAACTCTATCTTTGGTTGTTTTTCAATTGACATGAGTTTCTTAATTGCTTAGACATTTTTATCTTTCTTTGTGTTTGGTTTAGTCTTGTGGCTTTACTTAATTGAAGAGTAGAGTAACATTTTTTACATTGTTATTCGAACTTAAGCTTCCGTCAGATCCATTCATGATGTGACGTGCTCCTCGGTTTCTGGAAATATCTAAATTTCCGTTGAAACAATGATTTTGCTTCTTAGAGTGTGAAGTGTAGCTTTTAGTCTAAAATTTGAAGTATCATTTTATGCAGTTTAATAACTCACTCACTCGTCTTTTTTTTTTCCTTAGCTTATTGAGACGTTAGAAGATTTTGGACTGCAAGAGAGGGAGCTTAGTTTAAATTGTTGGCTTTCATGTTAGAAGATGGCTTTCTTTAGAAACTACTCAAGCGATACTGTATCACATAATGTTCTGGATGAAAATGAGGAGCGGCAAAGTGCTGCTGCTTTTCAGAGTTCACCTTTGAATGAAGATGTGGATGGTACTTATAGTGAAAGAGGTTTTGATATGAATATGGATGTACAGTATCAAAGTGATGCAGAACCAGGGTGTAGTATTAGGCAGCAGAATCAGACAACAATTGGTAATGTTGCTGGTCCTGTGGATTCTCGGTATCAACCTTCAGGAAGGAGAACGGGTGTATCTGGGAAATGGGGTTCCACATTTTGGAAAGATTGTCAGCCGATGGGTCAGAGAGAGGGTTCTGATTCTGCCAAAGATTCACAGTCCGGCTACAAAGAAGTTTATCATTCTGAAGATAATCTCTCAAATGACCGGAGTGGAAAATTAGATTCTGAAAATGAAAATGAGGAGGATAAAGAATTGAATAAGCATCAAAGTGGTCAAGCTGATGTTCCAGCTGATGAGATGTTGTCTGATGAATATTACGAACAGGATGAAGATAATCAAAGTGACCATGTGCACTATAAAGGGTATAGTAATCCTGTAAACTCTAGATCACTGCCAAAGACAGGATCTAGTGTCCATAGCAAGTCAAGGGCCTCAAGAGCAATGCACAAAAAAATTGACTACGATGATGGTGATCATGGCCACAATGGTGATGCTGATATGGACTACGAAGAGGAGGAAGATGGTAAACTCTTGTAATTTTTATTCCTAAATAGATTTGTGTGCAATGTTTGTTCGTACACAGTACTTGAACTTGTGTTGATGTTTTTTCTCTGAGTACTTCCCATACCAAGTACTTGGTTTGAGCTTCAGTAACATTGTGATCTTTTTTCTCATCAGAGGATGACCCTGAAGATGCTGACTTTGAGCCGTACGATGCTGATCTTGGTGATGATGGAAGGAAGAAGGTTTGTTTTCTTACAATTCTTATGTTGGGATACAGGCTCTTCACAATGAAGCTTAAAGTGAAACCATTTTCTTAACTAAGTTTGCTATTGAAAGGAATTAACTTCATTAATAGTTAACATGCTGTGTTCTAGCTTGTAACTAGTTATAGTTTTGATGGGATTTCTTCCAACTGAGTGGTTGTTTCTGTGTAGCATGACCAAGCTTGGGATGTTTCTGATGAAGATCCTGAGAGTGATGATGATATCGATCTTTCCGATTATGAGGATGACTATGACACAAAAAAGCCTAAGGTTAAGCAACAGAGTAAAGGCTTCAGGAAATTAAGTTCTGGACCTGAACGGAAATCATTCCATGCTTCTAGTCGACAAAAGAGGAAAACATCATATCAAGAGGATGACTCAGAGGACTCTAACAATGACAATGATGAGGGTTTCAGAAGCATGGGCAGAAGAGGCACAACTCTCCGTCAAAACAATGGAAGGTCTACCATCAATATAGGACAGAGTAGCGAAGTTCGCAGCTCCACAAGATCAGTTCGTAAAGTCTCTTATGTGGAGAGTGAAGACAGTGAAGATATAGATGATGGGAAAAGTCAAAAAAACCAAAAGGTATGATATCTTGTTACATTTCAATGTTATATGCTTTCCCTCCTCTCAACTTGCTTACACTTGCCTGGGGGAATCTGATACATTTGAATAGAAGCTGGCAGTCGTGTCATGAGCCTTTTCAATGCAGTCTAAATAACTCGTTTTTATTATAGTTATAATCTGCACTTTCAGCGTTGTATTTTTCTGTTGGAAACAAGTTAGGTTAAACTTATGTCCCACTTCGTGAGCTGTATCTGGAAACCATATACTCTTTTGATCTAATACTCCCAATTATTGACCGAGAGTGAAAGCAATGATCTTTTGAAGCCATCTCCAGTTTTTTAATGGACTTTCCTCTTCTCTCTGATATATGTTGATTAGGATGACATTGAAGAGGAGGATGCTGATGTTATTGAAAAAGTTCTCTGGCATCAGCCTAAGGGTATCAATGAAGATGTTCACATGAATAGCAAATCAACAGTTCCTGTTTTATCGAGCCGACTGTTTGATAGTGAACCAGATTGGAATGTAATTGAGTTCCTAATAAAATGGAAAGGCCAATCACACTTGCATTGTCAGTGGAAATCATTGAGTGATCTCCAAAATGTATGTCCTGTTGACTCCTTTTTTTAAATCAATCTATTGCATATATATACATATACATACACAGGTACCCACGATGTCCCGCCCCTTTTACAGAAAGGAAACACTGCTACGTTGACTGGTTCAAAACACAGTATTTCTGATAGTGCTATGTTCTTTTCTAAATCTTTTTTTTTGTTGTGTATGTTGTGTTCTTGCAGCTTAGTGGCTTCAAGAAGGTTCTTAACTACACGAAGAAAGTGACAGAGGAGTTTAGGTATAGGACAGCACTCTCACGAGAGGAGGTAATGGTTGAATGTCTGCAAGATTTTACTGGTTTTTGTTATCCTTTTATCTACAAGAAATAATCCCATAAGATGGAACACTGATGGTTCACATCATCATGGTTATATTTCTTATTAAGCTTGTTAAACCATGTTTACCATGTAGGATGACAACTTTGGTTTATATTTAGGCACTATCACATTAAACATGTGCTGCCATAGTATGAATTTGGACTGTGTCAAATAGATCTGTCAGAAACGTTGTTATGGTAGATAAATCTGAATCTCTCCACTTTATATATTTTTAACCTTTTAGATCGAGGTCCATGATGTGAGCAAAGAAATGGATCTGGACATCATTAAGCAGAATAGTCAGGTTAGTTTATTCGGTCCATCAAACTTTGCACTCTTATGCTGCGTCTCATTGTCTTCTGTTTTCCTCTATTGTTTTTACAATTTATATTGTAGTAATCCTCCTGTGAGCTAATGTAGTTTCGGTGATTTAGGTAGAAAGAATAATTGCAGATCGAATAAGCAAAGATGGGTTAGGTGATGTGGTACCAGAGTATTTAGTAAAGTGGCAAGGGCTATCTTATGCTGAAGCAACTTGGTATGTTTTCTTTTTTGATGTTTGATGAGAGGAGGTGGAATTCTGATAGTTTGGTTACTTGTTTGTATTGTCTGCCACTTCAAGAAATAATGGGTACTTGTTGAATGATTTCTTCGCTTTTCTTAATCTTGAGAGTTTTATAACTAGGGCATCCCCATGTTCCCACTGTTGGTTCATTATCCATCTATCCCCTGAAATAATGAGAAGCATGCTATGTATGATCTAGAATTTGTAATTCTTTATCCATCTATCCCCTAAAGTATAATTTTCTTCCTGTGTTTATATAGGGAGAAGGATGTCGATATAGCATTTGCACAAGTTGCTATTGATGAGTACAAGGTAAAGTTTGTTTTTCTGTTAATATTCTCCTTCAGTTTTGAAATTTGGCTTTTATTTGTAAATCTTTGTGCAACTATGTTTCTTTTCCCCCTCCATTTAGTACTAATAAGACTATTGGGTTCAAATTCTGTAGTTACGAGGTGACAACTGCTAGTTCTCTGACAGATAGTTTACTTCTTGTTTTACAAGGAAATCATGCTTATAAAATATTAAATAACTTTTTTTAGTCAGTCTAAGAAGTCTTAACATTAAGATTTTTGAAGTGTGCTTTATTCTGCAGAATCAGATCATAAATTTTTGTTAACTTGCTCTAATGCTTGAGGTAATTTTTATCTTTAATTCAGGCTCGTGAAGTTTCAATTGCAGTACAAGGGAAAATGGTGGAACAGCAGCGTACAAAAGGAAAAGGTCTGCTATGCGAATCATTAGTTTTGTTATTTTGTCTTCTCTTTTGCCATTACATGGAAAGCATATAAGAAAAATACACTACAATAGAGAAACTGCCTTTACCTTGTGAACTGGTTCTTGTTAGTTTGGTCCTCATTCCCCCTTTTTATATCTAAGATTATAGGGTAAGAGAAAATTCTTTTTCTAATACTTAGTTGTGGTTAATGTTCTATGTAGCAAGTTTGCGGAAACTTGATGAGCAGCCTGAGTGGTTACGAGTAGGTACGCTACGGGACTATCAACTGGAGGGTTTGAATTTTCTTGTCAACAGGTGTGTTTCTTATCTCACTTCATACTGTATGATGGTGCTTGACTTGTCTGTTTGGTTTAATATTTTGCTTCTGTTCATTCTTTTCAGCTGGCTTAATGACACTAATGTCATTTTGGCTGACGAAATGGGGCTTGGTAAAACAGTTCAGTCAGTTTCAATGCTTGGGTTTTTGCAGGTGAGAGTAATTTTATTTTAAAATGGGCATTCAAGTTTGCTCATGGATTGAAAGTCTTGTTCTCTCTTTTTTTTTTCTCAGCATTCCCACTTTCCATGAGCTAAGATTTCTCTGTTTTTGTTTTCTCGCAGAATACCCAACAAATTCCTGGTCCATTTCTTGTTGTTGTGCCTTTGTCGACGTTAGCTAATTGGGCTAAAGAATTCAGAAAGTGGCTTCCTGAGATGAATATTATAGTATATGTTGGCACCCGTGCGAGTCGAGAGGTGAGAAACAAAACTAATTATGGTCATGTTATACCTTTAACTAATCTTTAGGGTGTTAATAGTTCCTCTTGTGTCTCTATTGTCTATCTAATACCTTCATTGGCTGGCCTACTTTAAAATAATTTTTATCCAAATTGGATAAGTGCTGGGGTTTTAGTTTTCGATTTTAAGAGATCTGTTATTTTTTCCCTTAAATTTCAGTAAAACAATACAATCTTAATTAACATTATTTTTAACTTACATATCCCTCTCTGTTATAGAGATTTGATCTGTGTAAAGTTCTGACATCAGGTATGTCAGCAATACGAATTTTACAATGAAAAGAAAGTCGGCCGGCCAATAAAGTTCAATGCATTGTTGACTACCTATGAGGTGGTTCTGAAGGATAAAGCTGTTCTCTCCAAGATTAAGTGGATTTACCTGATGGTGGATGAAGCACACAGACTTAAAAATAGTGAGGCACAGCTGTACACGGCCCTTTTGGTATGGGACTTATCGAATAACTTTTATCTATTTTCATGGTTTTTTAATGGTATTTTAGAATGGTAGTGTTTCTTATCTGTTTCAGGAATTTAGCACAAAGAACAAATTGCTTATTACTGGTACTCCACTACAGAATAGTGTGGAAGAGCTGTGGTATGCTTTCTTCCCTTGTTTGGCATTTCTCTGGAGATGGCCTTTTTATCTTTTCAATATTATTTTGGACTTCATAGTAATCCTGAAACTTGTAAGTTTATGTTCTTTGTTTGTGTTCAATCTTTGACAGTATTGATTTTTTGTATTTTATGTAGTTGATCAACTCTCTTTTTTATTGTGACTGGCATAAATTGGATTTTATTTAATATGCTGACACATTGATTCGATGATATCTCGTGTCCTTATAGAATATGCTACTTTGTACTCTGTTCTTATGATAAACGACTTATTTCTGTTGTTTGCAGGGCTCTGCTCCACTTCCTTGATCCTTACAAGTTCAAGAATAAAGATGAGTTTGTGGAAAACTACAAGAACCTTAGCTCATTTAATGAATCTGAGGTAAGCTTTGTCCAATACAGAACTGTATACTTTCTGAATGAAAATATTATTCAGTCGTCTTTTGGCTTATACTTCTTTGGAATTTAGCTCGCCAATCTCCATTTAGAATTGAGACCCCATATTCTACGGCGAGTAATCAAGGATGTTGAGAAGTCTTTGCCTCCAAAAATTGAGCGTATATTAAGAGTTGAGATGTCCCCTCTTCAGAAACAGTAAGCATAACTTCAGCCAATACCTGTTGACTTGATAGCTGTGAATATCGTTTACTATATTCGGTTGTTCTGCTTTAGGTACTACAAGTGGATACTGGAGCGCAACTTCCATGATTTAAATAAAGGGGTGCGTGGTAATCAGGTGGGCCACTTTCTGATTCACCCAGGTTCTCATGTTCATGGTTATGAAATAGTTTTATAACTTTTCTTCTAAACTGAATTAGGTGGATCGTGTTAATATGCACCCAACATCTTTAGTTTGCAGGTATTATAAATCTGAAGCTAACAAGCTCTTAGTTACAATCAACAGGTTTCACTTTTAAACATTGTGGTGGAGTTGAAGAAGTGCTGCAACCATCCTTTCTTATTTGAAAGTGCAGACCATGGTTATGGGGGAGACATAAACGATAACACCAAACTGGATAAAATTATTCTAAGTAGTGGAAAGTTAGTTATTCTAGACAAGCTGCTGGTTAGACTGCGTGCGACTAAGCATCGTGTGCTTATCTTTTCACAGGTGCAGTTCAATGATTTTTCTTCTACATAGTGTTTTTACTCTATTGAATTTTGATATATCATTTTTACTATTCTGCTACTGCTCCTTTGTTAGACTAAGTACTGTGTGGTTCAAAGTGGGATTTCTTTCATTAAAATGAGTAGTGTGACATATGATATTTCATTACTCTCTTGCTCTTCCCTTGTGTGATGCATCTAAACTTTTTTTCTTAAAATGTATGTTATATTATACGGATAATTTTAGAAGACTTCTTTCATTATGATTCTTTCCATGTCATATCAGATGTTTTCAGAACAGTGTCTAAGGTGCATCGTTTGTGTATGATTATTAATTAGCGTTGTTTTGGGATGTGTGCTTTGTCTATTGTATGAGTCTTAGAGGCAATTCCGGGAAACGAAAATGGGGACGTATAGGAATCCTTTGTTGCTGTTACCCAAAAGTTACTCTCTCGACAACTGTCTTAGTGATCATATTTTGTCTATAGAAAGGTTGGAGGTCCTTTGGATTAGATGCCCATAAAATGCTTTTATCTTGTTGATAGGCTTCTTACAGTGTTAACTCTTGCAATATGTTTGAACTTTATGAACTAATCATTTTGCACTGTTTGGTTTACAGATGGTGAGAATGTTAGATATCCTGGCTGAATACCTGTCTCTTAGAGGTTTCCAGTTCCAGAGACTGGATGGTAGTACTAAGGCAGAACTGCGTCAGCAGGCAATGGATCATTTTAACGCACCTGCTAGTGATGACTTCTGCTTTCTTCTTTCGACCCGAGCTGGTGGACTGGGTATAAATCTTGCTACTGCTGATACAGTCGTTATATTTGACTCTGACTGGAATCCACAGAATGACCTGCAGGTTTTTCCTCTAACAAAATTCTACCTTTGGACTTAATTACATTTATTGCTATCCGATGATAATGAAATCCCAACTTTATTATATCAGGCTATGAGCCGAGCTCACCGAATTGGGCAACAAGAGGTCGTAAACATTTATAGATTTGTCACTAGCAAGAGTGTTGAGGAAGAGATCCTGGAGCGCGCTAAAAGAAAAATGGTACACTAGTCTTAAATTTTGTTAGGTTTAGGGTTTAGGGTTTAGGGTTTAGGGTTTAGGGTTTAGGGTTTAGGGTTTAGGGTTTCTGCATCCTCACCTTTATGAAATGATTCCAATTCGGCACCTATTCAAATAGACGAGTTTAAAATTTATCTTCAATGCAATTACTCTTATTTTTTTGGGGGATTATTCTATAATCATAGTTTCTTTACTTAAATTTCTTTTGTTATAAGATTTATGTTGGGAAATCAATCCGCTTAGTAATGTTTTGGTCCCATGTGATGTACATTGCTTTGTCATATCAGGCAGTAACTTTTTTGGTTCACTATTCTTTAGGTTCTTGATCATTTGGTTATTCAAAAGCTGAACGCAGAGGGTAGGCTGGAGAAGCGAGAAACTAAAAAGGGAAGTAATTTTGACAAGGTAAGGACATACTTATAATTTTCATCGTGGCTGCCTGCTTTCCCCTTTCAGGTTTTAGTTTCTGCAAGAACTGACCATTACTTAAATTTAGAACGAGCTCTCTGCAATATTAAGATTTGGAGCGGAAGAACTTTTTAAAGAGGATAAAAATGATGAAGAAAGCAAAAAGCGACTATTGAGTATGGATATTGACGAAATTCTAGAGAGGGCAGAGCAAGTTGAGGAAAAGGATGCTGGTGAAACAGAGCATGAATTGTTGGGTGCTTTTAAGGCAAGTTCAGATGTTTTTTTCCCCTTTTCTATCTTCGGTTTTAGCCTTTAGGTAAACCTAATGGATACTTGTATCAAGTGTTGCTTAATCTGTTGTCATTATGTACTTCCTCTCATTGAAACAGCTTCTTGGCATAAATTTCTGAATCTATTTTTCATTGCTTATATTTGTGAAATGCTTTCGTCTGCTAACTTTTATGCGCGTTCAGGTTGCTAACTTTTGTAATGCTGAAGATGATGGGTCCTTCTGGAGTCGTTGGATAAAACCTGAATCCGTGGTTCTGGCTGATGTAAAAGTTCTATACTCAATATGGCCTCCTATGTCATATATTTCTTTTTCTCGTATAGTCTGTTTAGATTTTTCAGTTTCTAAACATATGTTACCTTTGTATAGGAAGCTCTTGCACCACGTGCTGCTAGGAGTACGAAGAGCTATGTGGATCCTAGCCAGCCAGACAGGACTACTAAAAGAAAAAAGAAAGGATCTGAGCCTCTGGAGCATACAGAGAGAAATCAAAAGCGTAGAAAAACTGAATATTTTGTTCCTTCAACTCCAATATTAGAGGGTACTTCAGCTCAAGTGAGAGGCTGGTCTTACGGAAATCTTCCTAAGAGAGATGCACAACGATTTTATCGATCCGTACGTCAAAACTATACTTATCTAATGTTCTTTTTTACATATTTTCTAGGTACTGGAAAAAGGTTTATTCAAGGCTTTCCTGAATTGCTCTCAGGGTTTCCTTGGTTGCATTAGTTTCTAAGTTTATTTTTGGGTAGTGCGAAGATTTATTGACTCATTTAATTAGTTTTACCTGACGTTTTCGAACTACTACTTGTTACATTGTATAATTCAGGTCATGAAGTTTGGGAACCATAATCAAATTGCATGTATTGCGGAAGAGGTGGGTGGTGTTATTGAAGCAGCCCCAGAGGAAGCACAAGTTGAGCTATTTGATGCTTTAATTGATGGTTGTCGTGAATCTGTTGAAACAGAAAATTTTGAACCAAAGGTAAAAACCTGAAATAAAACATCTGAACAGGAGGCTCCTTTTTGGTTTCCTAGTTTTCTGGGCTCAGTTCTTTGCTATTCTCTGTAGGGTCCGGTGCTGGATTTCTTTGGTGTGCCAGTAAAAGCAAGCGAACTATTAAAACGAGTGCAAGGACTCCAGCTCTTATCTAAGCGTATTAGTCGATATGACGATCCAATTTCACAATTCCGGGTGTTATCATACCTTAAACCTTCAAATTGGTCCAAGGGTTGCGGTTGGAATCAGAGTATGTTGAAGCTTATTCAATAATACTATTATATCAGTGCTTGTCTTATGCTCTTTATTCTAATTCTTTTTATTATTTGGTGTTCTTAGTCGATGATGCGAGATTGCTTCTGGGAATACTTTATCATGGTTTTGGGAACTGGGAAAAGATAAGATTAGATGAGAGCCTTGGACTTACGAAGAAGATTGCTCCTGTTGAACTTCAACACCATGAGACTTTTCTACCGCGTGCTCCAAACTTAAAGGAGCGTGCTACTGCACTTCTGGAAATGGTACATATTACTTAATTTAATAATCTTCCTTGGAGAAGTGATTGACAGTTTAAAAATTACATTTCACAGGAACTTGCTGCAGCAGGAGGGAAAAACACAAATGCCAAAGCATCCCGTAAAAATTCCAAAAAGGTTAAAGATAATCTTATCAATCAATTTAAAGCACCTGCAAGAGACCGAAGAGGGAAAGCTGGTCCTGCTAATGTAAGTTTAAAAACAACAAAAGATGGTCCTCGGAGAACCCAAAAAGCTGAGCCGTTGGTGAAGGAAGAAGGAGAAATGTCTGATGATGAGGAAGTTTACGAACAGTTTAAGGAGCAGAAATGGATGGAATGGTGTGAAGATGTTTTGGCTGATGAAATCAAAACTCTTGGACGTCTACAAAAATTGCAAACCACCAGCGCGGATCTGCCAAAGGAGAAGGTTTTTAATTTATCTTCCATCTTTCGTAGTGCCGACGTACTGTGTCTTTATCGGATCTCTTATCAAATTTCCTCGTGTTATTAACATATAGGTACTTTTCAAAATCCGGAGATATTTGCAAATCCTTGGGCGAAGAATAGATGAAATTGTTTTCGAACATGAAAAGGATTTATACAAACAAGATAGTAAGTAATGCAACCTATGGTTACTTTGCAGCAACATTTCTTTTATTTTTGTGAAAATTTAGAATCAAAAGTTGATGGTAGTTGGATAAACGTTGATAACAATTTTGATGTCCATGGTTGTATCATTAAATGCAGGAATGACAATGAGATTGTGGAACTATGTTTCAACTTTCTCAAATTTGTCTGGGGATCGACTCAATCAGATCTACTCCAAATTGAAGCAAGAGAAAGAGGAAGAAGAAGGGGCCGGACCTTCCCACCTGAATGGCTCATCCGCTGGCTTTGGTGGTAGAAACTTCCAGAGGCAACAAAGAAACAAAACAGCAGGAAATTCCCAAGGATCGCAGCTAGTTCACAAGGGGATTGACACAGCAAAATTCGAAGCATGGAAACGGAGAAGAAGAACAGAAAACGATGTTCAGTCTGAGCGACCACCGATTACAAACTCTAACTCACTTGGAATACTCGGCCCTGGACCATCGGATAGAAGCCGTCGAGCACGACAAACCAGTTTTCCACCAAGATAAGTTTTACTCTACTCTGGTATCACCGGAAGATTCAATTTTTTTTTTATAAAAGTGGGGAACACACAGCAGCAATGTTCGGTTTTGGTTTGCTCAAATTGGAGATTGGCATGTCCAACCAGCTAATATGCTGACGCTGATGGAATGATATATACCGGAGAAAGTTCATAAAATTTGTTATGGAGCTAAGGGATATCACTTGACCAGGTGGTTTACTTAGGTAAAATAGATGTGGATGTAGTTGAGCTACTGAACTCCATTTCCTTCTCTATAAATATTATTATATGTTACCCATTTGGAATAGAGCAAAATCAAACTGTACATTACCAGTTTTGTTAATTTCAATTTACTTATTCTCTGTTTCTTGTTTCACTTTGCAAAAGTTTCTATGGGAAAAGGCAATGCCATCATTTTGTATGTTCTTGTTTCTCTTATGCTGAAGGAAAGCAAAAGAGAATCCTACATACCATTTATGTCCATATGTTTTATACAGGTGAAAATAATAACTCTTTGACTGGTTGTTTACAGAACATCATCAAATTTGGTCAGAGCTAAACGAGTTATACAATATGTCATGCTGCTACAAGTAAATATAAACTAACCCTATTGAAGATGTACTTCGCATTATCAATACTTTTTCATCTCCGAATCTCTAGCATTTCGCCTGCAGCTAATAGCGGAAAATACTTATATTCATCTTTAGTGGTGAATTCGCTTGTTTACTTTATTTTTCTCTAACCAATCAAAATATATCATGCAATATTATCAATAATTATTCTTTCTAAATCTAATTAATTAATTATTAATCATTAAAATAATAAAACTATGGATGAATTGGCTGAGTGTGATGTTTTTGAAACATAATTAGAGAGAAAAGACATACTATTTATAATTAGATGATAGAGATAAAGGTGGAAATCAGTACTGTTTTGTAGACTTCTTTGCACCTATATTATCTTGTTATTTACGGTTTGTGTCATTACTTTTTTTTTTTAACCTCTGAGATAATTGATTGAAAACAAAGCTGTTACAAAGGTTACTTTGACATAACCAAGAGTAACACTAGTCGATGCAAACCAACAGCATCCTAGACCACAAAAATTGGCTACACACAAAGCCAACAAGCAAAAAAAAAAACTAAAACACAAAGCTAACAAGGATCACGATCCTTCTAAAGACAAAGCCGGAAATTTTATTGGAACCAAAAGCCTCAAAAACGGAAAGACTAACAAAGGACATAACCTTAGAAATAACGGTTTGTGTCATTACTATGTTTTTTCATTTTTTTCTCTCTCTCTTCCTTCCATTCTTTTTTTTCTTTCTTTCTCTCTCTCTTTTCTACTTTTTCCAATTTCAGTTTTCTTTAATTATAATACAAATACATTTTCGAACAAAATTAAAAACAAACTAGGTAAATACCCGCGCTACGCTGCGGTTTTCTTATAAATAATTTTTATATTTAGTTTTAGTGAAATGTTGTTTATGAATAAATGAAATTTTGTTAATATAAACCAATATGTATTTAACTATTATAAACTATTTTAGTATTTGTTTAGATTAATAAGAATTTTGTTAAAATGTGTAAAATAGATTTTTGAAAAATTTATTTTCAAACGGAGTCTCATGTCAAGGGTTTTTAAAGCAGTAGGGGTTCTTGTTTGGAAATAAAAATTTTAAAAGGTTTTTTTGGTATTTATTCTAAATTGTATTTGATTTGAAGTTTATAGTCTAGTATTTTCCATGTGAAAGTGCGATATATTGTGATAAAAAAAATATATAGTAAAAGAAATAATGTTAGTATTAATTCATTTGGTTTGAATATCTAACATAATTAACATATAAGGTATCATTGTCAATGTTTTCCCTAATTTTTTTCATAGTGTCAATGCTTACCCTAGCTTTTTTGTTTTTGTTTTTTTTTTGTTTTAATGAAAAATTAGTGTATTAGATATCATGTGATCCTTTTTTAATATAGCAAAATAAAACTATTAGAAAAATAGGTAATGATTTATCTTGCAAAATTATTAGAAAACAGTTAATTATTTACATTTCATTTAAAATTCTCTTTCTTAATCAAAAAGTTTTTATTCTATGTGTATAAATATATTTTAAACCCTATAAAAAAATTTAAAAACATTCAAGAAATAACAAACAAACCATAGTAGATGTTTTATGGGAAAAAAAACTCATCTCCTATTTTGTATCAGTGACATAAAAGTGAAACATATTAGAAACTTTTGGAACACAAAATAAGTTTTACATTCACATTTTTTGTTTACATTTCATGTAAAGTGTACCTCTTACATGATAACATTTTTCTCCTTCTTTACTCATTATTGTCTCAACAATCTCCATTACCCATGCTTCCTTATTCGTATCAAACATATGAAACATTCTTTTGTCACGTTTTTTTTATTTAGCTTTCACTCATTGAAAAATATTTATTAACAATTCCTAACATTTCCATTTATGAGGAAATATTTTTAGAGTTGATAATCATGGATGTAAAATATTGAAAAAACTCTAATCTTCAAAACAATTTGAAGATACCATAATCAAAGACTCAATCCTCCCAATCCGAAAATCCTAATTCTCAAAATTCTATCTGAGAATTCTACAACTTTTTAAAAAAAAAACTCAGATTGAAAAAATTCAAAGCTCTGCACTTTCAATCCAACAAAAAAAATAGCTTAATAAAACCTAAAGTAACGCTAATCAATGACATGAGACTCGATTAGGTCGGTTAAAAAATTAGGTAATCAACACATGTATTTTTATTCATGGTAAAAAATAAATATTATAGGGTAAGTATAAATAAAATGATTTGATTTGTTTATAAGTTTTTTGTTGATTTATTCATGGTAAAAGATTAAATATTATAGGATATGTATAATAAAAATGATATGATTAGTTTAGAAAATTCATTTATTAATTTATACATGATTATTATTTTATGTGTATAACTAAAATGATTTGATTGGTTCACACAGTTTTTTTTCATTAATTAATGTGGCACAAAAAAGTCTGATGTGTTAACTTATATGTACAAATAAAATAATTTGATTGGAAGTTCAAGTTTTTTTATTTATTAACATGTCAAACCAGAATCTTTGAAAAATCTGATGTGTCAACACTAGGAGAGGCATCTGCCTTATATAGTGTTGATTTTTATCATCTAAAATCATTTTAATGAATCTAATGAGACCCATATTGTATACCGTATTTATACACCGTTTTATATATTATTTAGTGGATGAGCTTATGGTGGCTGATATGAGGTGGATGATATAAAGTTCTAGATACGTCGTGGTGGATTGATGGGTGGATGAGTGCATAAGATATGAGTTAGTGGATAAGCTTAAGGTGACTAATATGAGGTGTTGGATACATCGTAGTGGATGGTTTAGTAGATGAGTTGGAGGTGGGTAAGTGTATAAAATATGAATGAGTGGATGATATGGGGTGTTGGATACGCCGTGGTGGATGGTTGGGTGGATGAGTTAAAGGTAGATGAGAGTATAAGTTCTGAGTGAGTGGATGAACTTATGGTGGATGATATGGGGTGTTGAATGGGTCATGGTGGATGGCTAGGTGGATGATTTAGAGATAGATGAATGTATAAGATATGTGGTGGCTGAATAGTTGTCGATGAGTTATAGTATGTGGTGGATCTAGTGGATGCCTCTAGTGGCTGTTTTTCTATTTCTAAATTTTCGTCATGTTTCTATTCTCGTCATGTTTCTATTCCCGTAAAATCATGTCCCGAATTTTTGTTTCCCCTCCTCTTCCTAAAAAAATTATCTAAAACAAAATTTCTAGGTGAAAAAAATGAAATTTACCTCCTGTTTCTCAAAAGAAAAATACTGTCATCCACCATCTTTATAAATTAAATTTGTTTTGGTGTGGTTAAGTTGAAATAATCATGTTAAATCAATAATAAAATGGGTAAGTATCTAAAATGAGTAAAAATTGTCCAACATGAATAACTGAAAAACAAAGGGGCAAAAGTCAACTCATTAGGCGTAAAGGAGTAAAGGATTAGAGGGGATGAAAATGTAATTATGTCATGTCTATTAGATACTCACTTGACACTCATATGAATAGTATAAAGGAGGTGTATTGAAACTAGAATTTTAGGAGATTTTGTTTTTTTTTCTTAAAATCACATGTTATTCAACTTAGAATTTTGAAATCACTTCCCAAATTCTATGTTATCGAACTTGAAATTTATATAAAAGCATCCAAACTTAATCACAATCTCATGTTATTCAAACAGAAATTTTAAAAAGCAATATCAAATCTCTTGTTATTCAAAATGAAACAATTTTTTAACAAAAGATAGGCAAAAGTGACTTTAGAAGATTTTGGATACCATTTTAGTTGAAAATAGGAACAAAAAAATCACATTTTTTTAACAAAAGATATGTCTCTTCTCCACAGGTGCTTCGTTCCCTCAGCTCCTAGTTCAGTTTTTGGCTTTTTTAGTCTCTGGTTTGCTTAGTCTTGTTGTTCATTGGAGGTTTCTAGTATTAGTTTTCGTTTTGGCTGTCCTTTTGCGGACCTTTGTTTCCCATATTTGGCATCAGAATCCCTAGGTTGGGCTGTAGTTTCCGAGAATTTCTCTGTTTTCCGTCGGCTTTAGTTCTCGATGGATGTTTGTATTACTTTATGTTTTACATCATCTAATAATACTCCCAGATGACAAAAAAAAAGAAAGATGGTATTTGCATATTGAAAAGAAAAAGAAAAAAACAAATTGACATAAAAATATTATCGTCTCCAAAAAAAAGTTTCCTTTTGTCCCAGAAAAAATTCAATAGTATGTTCTTCACTCTCATCTCTTTTATCTCAAGATGATTTGAATTGAAATCAAAACACTGTTGCGAAAACATGATTTGAATTGGAATCAAAACACTATTGCAAAAACGGAAAATCAAAACCTACGACCACCGTTCTCTCCCAATCGGCAGTCGCCGTCAGCTCATTATCTCCACCGCCAAAGTGTTCCTGCTGTTAGTGAATTTCTTCCTTTTTCATTTTCCACTATTTGATTTTACGTTTTGTGATGTCAAAATTTGAGTCATATGAATATAGGATCTGGATGCCGAAAGAATATTATGTTTTTATCTTTAAATTGTTTATTTATTTATTTTGGAATTCAAAACCTATA
Source organism: Cardamine flexuosa (assembly GCA_963555745.1). NCBI lineage: Eukaryota > Viridiplantae > Streptophyta > Magnoliopsida > Brassicales > Brassicaceae > Cardamine > Cardamine flexuosa. Next base: position 16,148,790 of record OY743219.1, read on the forward strand.
AAACTCTTGTCAGTTTCAAGTTTGGAGAAGCGCTTGGTCTCCTTTTTTAATATGCTTGGTCTCTTTTTTTTCATTTTAATCACCCAAACAGACAGTCTGTAACCAAGAGTTCAGAAAAGAGTCTTTCGATTCAAAAGAAAACCAAAACATATATCCCTCACAGTATAGTTTTATATGTTTTATTTATTTAATTTTAATTTATTATTTTTGTTAAATATAATATTACGTGAATAATCTTATTGGATGAATTTTCTTAATTTTATTTATTTATTTCATTTGTTTAGTTATAATTTTAGTTATAATTTTGTTTAAATATAGTTTTAATTGACATATTTATATTGATTATATTTTAAAAAAGTGATTAATGATAATATTATATGTTATATTTTGATTGATTAGTAAAAAAAGAAGTGAATGAACAATTCACTACTAGAAATGAACCCAAATATTGTTCGCTAATAACGTACCGTAACTCCCCAGTATGTGGAAGGATTTGTGTCTTTCTAGAAACCAAAAACTTGACATCTAGGTATCTATATTATAAAAAGGGAAACATTTTTAAGAAGAAACTTTTGAGTTTTACAAATATTACATAGAATGCGAGAAAGAAGGAAAAAGAAATCGAACAGGGCAATTTTGGAAAATCAAAAAAAACAAAAGACACGGATCCTTTCTCTTTCTGGGTGTTGGATCTTTTCTGATATTGGGCATGGATCTTTTGTTGGGTATCAAAACAAGAGACCTAAGACTGAAGTAGATGGCCCAATTGGAAAACATGACCTCCAAATAATTCAAAAAAATAAAAATAATAAGAAAATCAGAAAATTTGACACGAATCTATTTTAAACATGGTAAGTCAAGATTAGTGTCAATCTTCTCTAATATTCATTTGTTAGATGCAAATTCTCGCAAACAGATTTACCTCGAATATATGTGTACAAACAGAAAGCAAATCTCCAATAAATCTGCAAAATAATTCCAATAAATTCAAAATCATAATCATAAATTTTTAAAACACTAATTCAAAAAGATATTACTATAAATTCTTAAATCGACTTCCTTAATATGAATCATTTTAAATATATTATTTAGATTTAACCTTATCAACCCTAAAATCTTAAACCGACTTCCTAAATGCTATAAATATACTCGACTAAGCCTATTCACTACTCACAAGCCTACAAAGAAGCTCAAGTTTGAACTTGAGAAACACAAGGTATATTTAGATCCCTAGGTTCGATTATATTTTCATAGTATTAGGATGAATCGATTGTGGTAAAAATGATATACTAATAATTAATTTTTTGTAGTGATGAAAGATTACCATGTGGAATGCATGTATTTGATTCATGTCAGAATCCAGGTAATGAGATGCGATTGTGTGATATGTAATGCATGTCAGAATAATCCAGGAAATGAGATTGTGATATATTTGTTTCTCTTATCTAAGATCAATACGTTCATACGTATTTTTTGTATTTTATATATCATTTTTGCTGAACACCTTATTTATATATTAAAAACGATTTCATAACACTTTTAGTACTATTGATGGATGCATGCGCCTATATATGTGATTCAATGAATGTTTAGTCTTAAAATTCTAACCTTATTTGGATACACGTTTTTTATTTTTCAGGTTTTAACATTAAATCCTGGATGTCACCTTTGTTAAAGGTAACCTCTTTCAAGTGATATGAAGAGCTAACAATTCATATTACTCGAATATCTAATCCCTTTTTAAGATATTGTTAAAACATGGATGTGAAGACAAATCTGAACTTTTGATGTTACTCAAACAATTTCAAATTTATAAATACAGGTTTAGATATAACATATCTATCCAAATTTGTTTGTTCTGAAAGAAAACTACTTTCTTCTGCTTCCACAAAAGACATCCCTAAGCTGTTTCAATCTAATGAGGTTTGTTACGAACTCTATATAAGTTATGACTAAATCGTTAGAACTGATTAAAAATTGTTTTCTATTTCTAAATGTTATTTAAAACCTTTTTGTAGCAGGTTCTAGATTCACAAGCGTTAAAGATTTGTCATAGACGGGAAGAAAACTCTGACTATCTTTTCTTAAAGAGATGTTTCAAAACCTTCATGCATTGACAAAGGCTGGGAATAAGGTTACTCTTTACTTTGGAAATGATTGTTTATTTTTAATATTCATAGTGTAAGTCTGGTCTATGGTTGTCAATACAATACTATTTTGTTTCATGTTTTGTTCAAACTCTTTCATCCATATATAATACAAGAGTATTTTTGTTATTTTTTGATACAGTAGTAATCCTACAATAAAATGCTCTAATCTAATGTTCAAACAAATACTTAAATAGCAGTCTCAATTATTGTAGTGTCTTTGTTTGTTTCACTTATAGTTTTGATATAGTTAAAGTGAAGTATTTGTGTTGTTTTGCTTATACCCAAAGTTTTAATATTATGTGTTACTAGAAATTTAACTAACCTTTGTTACAAAAAGATTGTTGCAAAAGGACATTCTTGAAGTTTAAATTAAGCAAACTCCTTTCCTGTCACAAGAAAACATTGACAAAGTGTTAGATGTAAGCTGAAACCCCAATATAATAAGATGTTTGAAAACATTACAAACTAACCATCTTGCAAAACGGGATAGAATCAGAAAGAAATCTTTTTCCAGGGCAACAATTATCTTTCACTCTCTTAAAACATTTCTCATACAAAATATCTACAAAACAAACAATAGCCTACAATTGTAACAACAAGAAGCAGACTACATATCACAATAAAAGCAGGATCATCATGTGGACATTCGTTCTTAGTTTCTAAGAGAAATGAGATGAGAGAAATTAAAGCAAATGCTCTAAAATTCACATGCCGTACCAAGCTTTAAGTTTTAGCTTATCTGATTAAAAGCAAAGAATAAGTGAATGATTTCCCCTTTAAAAACCTTGAAAGACCCACCCTTATCACTGATGGTGTTTATTATTTGAGGACACTTGCTTCATTAGATCGTTTAATAAAAGATACTAAACCCAAGTATTTTAAAGGGGAAAACATATTAATATTCAATAGTCACGACTATATAAGTTCATCAAAGTTACAGCAAGAGATTCACATAAACAAGCATATAAAACTGATCACCTTTAATCCAAATTTTATCATGTACGCATATAAACACCATATAGACAAAATATGTTAACAAAATAAAACTCGAAATCAACTACACCTTTCCGAAAAATTTCGATTTTATATGTTTTCCTTCGTGTTCGGTTATCGAATTCAGTTCCACCTTAACGAAACTGATCTAGATGAAAGGAAAAACAAGAAAACGTACTGTGAGCGGAGAGATGGAATAAGTTGTGATAACATCCAGAATTTCATCGATCTTTTCTGCATGCGATTTGAGTCAAATGTTAATCCATTGCCTCTATCCAGATTTCTTGATCTGGAAATGACGTGTCGGTGAAAGGACACTCTCTTTTTTTTCTTTTTTTTTTCTTTATCTTATTGTGTTTGTTCACAATTTTTGTTTTGTTTTACCGTCTCATTTCATTCGGAAAAAAATAATTTCACATAAATTCAAATTAAAGGACAGAGGCCCAAAGACAGGAAGTTCAATAACCCAATAAGTAAACCAACTCAGGAAGGCATGATCGTGACGTATAAATAGGCAGTCACATCAGATGTTTTTTTTTTTTTACTTATTTAAAATTTCAGTATTTCCCTATAGTTTATATGTGTAATTTGTTGACAATATATAGTTTATTCACTCTATGTGACGACTGCTTATATCACTCAATATTTTTTAAGATTCACAAAACAAAACAAAATCGAATAACCTGAAGTAAAATCGGATAAATTAACTGAATGCCCATGCCTAATGATTGAATTATGAAATATTTTTATCATGTAGATTTATCTACAAAACTCATAGTAATATAATAAACGGGTTAGGATTGTTATTTTTACGACTGCGATATAATATAAGTGAATCCACTTAAACTTGATAAACATCTTATACGCGGGAAAATATTTATAAATTTTCAATTGGTTTGTCTAGATTATTCGGTTTATGGAATTTTAATTCTTTTGGCAATTTTAAATCTTATTTTATAGTTTAAAAGTTTAATCAAAATATACAGGACAGGGATGGGTAACTCGAGAAATAAGGATAGGTAAATTCAATTTATAAATTTTTACTAATTTGGATAAATATCATTTTCAAAACATATATTTTGGAAAATTCGTATATTTTGACAAAGTTTAGAATATTTTGAGAAATATGAAAAACATTTATAAAATCTCCATCATAAACAGAAAATGCAAATATCGAATTTGATTTCCTTACCTAATCTTTTATCCAAAATAAATATTTTCAAACGAGCAATTTATTATTAAAAATGGTTATGGGACAGAAAATTTTGACTAGATACGGGAGTGGACGGGTTTTTTTGTTTCAAATAACATATCTATTTTTTCATACATGATACACCTAATTACATAAACTTTAACCAAATATGATTTATGGCATCTAAATATTATAACAAACATAAATAAAATTAGAATACAACAACATAAATAAAATTAGAATACAAAATATACATTTCTAATGAGTAATTTATTAAAAAAAACGGTTATGCAACATAAATTTCCCAATGTACACGGGATTAGACGGATTTTCTATTTTGAAATAAACATTTTTGTACTTTAACTAAATTTAATTTATGCCATTTAATATTTTGATAACTAACAAACATAACACAAATTAAATACAATAAATATTAAATAGTTTTGTCTTATAAATATAACTCCGCATGTAATGCGGATCCAAATCTAGTTATATATGAACGAACAAGGCAAATGGAGGCATATAGTCAACATGTAGGTATTTCATTCACGATGTCTTACTTGATGGAATTGTTACAATCAGAACCAAGCGAGAGAAGTTTGGGTTTGTGCCCTAAAATAGGTATATATTGTTATTTTTGTCAACATGTATATATTTTTTTACCCTAAAATTTTGTAAAATCTTTCGTTAGGCTAGTGGTAAGATATTGTAAAAGCTTTCCCGAGATTGAGGTTTGTTTCCTCTCTCACCATAACTTCAGTTTATTTTTCTTTTTGAACTGACTGAATCCGTCTAAGTTTTTTTTTCTGTTTCGTGCCCTTTACAATTTTAGGACTGGCTCTAGTTATACATCACATGTCTACATTAATTCACACTGCTGGTGATCTCTATACTGGGTGTTTTGAAGATTGCATGGGTGGATTCGGATATCCGGGTGTTTTGAAAATATTCAGATCCAACAGATCCACAATTTTACTATCTGGATTTAACCTTTTTTTAAAAATAAATAAATTATTATTATTATTTTGATAAGAAAAAAATTGTTATGATAATTATGAAATTATAAATTTTAAAGTTGTTTTCCTTTAGAATATGAAAAATGGATTTGAGTTTGAATGAATGGATATAAGCTAAATTTTAAAAGCCCAAAACAAAAATACATCATATTTTAATTTAATGTTTTTTTGTTTTTTTTTGTCGAGTCCGGATATCCGGTTCCGTCCTCCCCGGATATCAATTTTTCTGTATCCAAACCCTTCAAATTCTGCATTGCTTATTACTTGATATACTAATTACTACACATAAAAAGTCTATATTTCCTTAGCCTGCAGACATCATCACCAAGGCTCCTTTTTTCAAAAATTGTTTGATTGTTCAAGTTGGGTCTTCAAAATCCCTAGTTACACTTCAACATTATGGAAGATATTAGAATATGGCGAGTTATGGGACATGTTGTTGCACATATTACGGAATAGGAAAATTTAGAAATTAAGGATCTTTTTTAGTTTTTTTGTCTATCTACATCTTTTTTGATTTTTTTGGTGATCTAATCTTTTTGAAATATGAAATTTCAATTTAACCTCTAAATCCAAAAAAAAAAAAAAATAGAATTTGTTTTGTAAAAGCAAACACTCTGGTTGATGTACAGTCTTTAGTTTAATGAATTAAAGGATTTATTATAAATATTTAAATCGATCTTAAATCTATATTAAATTAAAATTAAAAACATACTAATATCCCAAATCGGGAATAATTATATCATAAAACAACTCGCTGAAACCTCTGGTGGTGATTATCACCGTCAGTCGCCATCGATTTCGCTGGCGTTTAGCAGCTCCTCCGACGATCCATCATTATTTCCGGTGCTGGTTTAGGTTTTCCTCTTTTCTCTCTTCAATATCTTCTATGCTTTAATATTTTCTTTAATTCAGTTTCTATGGTTTTGATTATTCAAACTGGAGATCTTTTCAATGTAGATTGTCTGTTTAATTCCGTAATTGGATCGTCTTGTTGAGGCTCTTGGCATTGTTTCATTTTCTGAGGTAATTCTATCATTCAAACTCTTCTTGCTTCCAAGTTTTTCTTTGACTAAGTATGTGAGCTCTCTGTCTTCTTTGCCTGAGTCGTTATTTCTTGATTCTTACTCGAGAAACGAATCAAATGTGTTCTCGATTCCCGTAGTATCTACTATCTAGTTCTGTGAGGTAAGATCAAAGAGGATCAAGGAAGAGAAGTAATCTGATTGTAGTTACACTAATCAATTGCATGTGAACCTGTAAGCATGTGATTGTAGATAGTTGGTAACATTAGGAATCATTCTAAGCAAATGAAATATAGGGTTTAGCCTGAAATTAGATCTTACTATCTATTTATTATCTAATCCGCTGATTCAGTCATTTGCAAATATGTGTACTTGGTCCAATTTGTTGCCTGTTTTCTTGAAAAAAGAAGATCGTTAAACCTTTAACAAGTGTGTTAAAAATGCTAGGAAAGGTCTATTTTGTGGTGATTTTTCTGAGAAATTTATATGTTTATTCTTGAATTGATGCGTTTGGTGATTAAATATGGCTACAAGCATGATTCTTCTTTTGATACATATATTCAAATACTTATTGGACAAGTATTCAACATGTACCCTTCTCAGATCCACAGTCTCTCACTAGTCACCATCTCACGTCTCCTCCATCTCAAGTTTCCCATTGAGAAGATGAAGAGGCATGCAATTAGTAGACTGAATTTGTTTTCAATTTGACTTTAGACATTTATTATTATTTTTATTTTATTTTTTGTAGAACAGTTTGCTAATGGTTTAAGTAAAAAACAATTATTTCTCCTAATTATATCTGAAACTAATAAATAATTAAAGATATAGTTTTCCTAACTTTTAGATTCATTTACTAAAATAAATAATTACAAGTTCTTAGAAATCGTATTCTAAAAGTTTTAGAATTCGCATTCTAAAATCTTTAGAGCATTAGAATTCGTATTCTAAAAAATATAGAGCATGAACAACTTTTAGAATGAATTAGAATATGTATTCTAATTAGTTCAGTTCTAATTCTTTTATAACATAAAAAAAATTTAGAATACGAATTCTAAACTTTTTAGACCATGAACAAATTTTAGATACGAATTTTAAACATTAGAATACGTATTCTAAAAAATTTAGAACAAATTTCAAACCTGAAAAATTATACTTAAAACTGTCTAAAATCAAAAAATTTGTTCTTCAAATGTTTTTAAAATATGTGTTTCAAACATGTTGAGCTGGGGTTTTTTCAAAATATGTTAATATTCTAATAGCAAGGATAAATTGGAAAAAAAATGATAATTTTCAAAATAAGATATATATGGACAAAAACAAAATTAGAACAACTTAATTTCCAAATTTTCTTATGGAATATTCACTTATTTGTATCTATCTATCAGTTTGGGAATCTTCTCTTGTCCTAACTTGGCTTAATAAACCGGAATGCTTATGGTTTGAACTCGTTATATGATAAAGTAGCTTTGAATATCCTATGGTGAAGATATTCACTGGAATGACTGGTTCTTGGACACGATAAAACCTTAACCGCAAGTAATACATGGTAGTGTATTGGAAAGTCAAAAACAAAGTTTGTTTGAATAAGAAATAGTGGTTCAAAGTTAGCTTGGAAAGCTTGAAATTTTGACTAAATGTCAAATGTTCCACTTTAAATATTAGAGGAGATATCCATTGCACACATGTGCTGAGCCGAGCCATACCAGTATGACACTTAGCTGAGCCGAGCCGTACAAGATCATGTTGTATCGTACCGTACCGAGCCGCGTTGGATTTGGATTTTGAAATTTGAGATTTGAATAATAGGCTTACAACCCAATTAATTATTCTTATTAGTCTAAATTTGTTGAACTTGTGTTGTTGACTATAAAGTCAGCATATATATGAATTATTTTGTTTTTTTTAATTTAATGTTAAATTATATTATTTTAAATAACATTTTATACAACTAGTGCATCTTTTGTTTGAAAAGAATTAAAGCTGAAATTTAAAAAAACTAAAAAATTTAAAGTGAGTTTTAATTTGTAGACTCAGACCAAAATTGAATCCCTGAAGCGTATCGTCCATCTCAAAAAGCTCGAATTGCTGAAAGTTAGTTTCGAACTTATTTTTCTATCCACCTAATCAGGTAAGTTGGTGATTTTGGATCTTCCCCGTGTCTTCTCCCATTCCTCTCTCTTCATATAAAATGTAGAAGAGCTTGAAAAACGTAACGAGCAAAGAATGATTCCACTTTGTCTTGATGATGATCCGAGACATAGGTAATAATAGTATGACAATCTGTTGAGTACCTTGATTTGAAGATGTTTTTTGCAAGAGCTGTCCAAATTTCTGAGGCATATCTGCGAAAGAATAACAGATGATCTCGGGTTTATGTGCTATTATGACAAGTTGATGATGATCCTACATTCCACTTAACCATACGGTCACTTGTTGAAAGTAGGTCATTCACTACAAGCAGCCAGACGCAAAAAGTGTATTTTGGTGTTGCGTGAGTGAACCATACTCCCTTGTGCCAAACTACATTGTTTGAAGGTTTTTGAATATGATTTCATGTATCTATTGTGAAAAATCTTGGTCTAATACATTGCATTTCTCTTTCCATAACAAAATATCTTTTTCCATAACACAACATATATACTATTTAAAACTAAGATGTGTAACGACCAAAACTCAAATTAGGACAAAGTTTGAGAATTAAGTCTTATAATTATTGCTCCAATCAAAACGTAGAGATTCTCCAAAACAAACATTGAAGCTTAGGCTATATCATTGCATCGTTTCTCATCAAGATAAGCACAATATTATATTTTCCAACAACTTTTTATTCTTCTCTAGTTTTGAGTTTGAGAATATTCACAGAAATAGTGCTTATTAGATTTTGTTATTTAGTATTGAAAGACAGAAATAAAACCGCAGTTGAATCATAAGATTGGTAACCGTCACACTACGGAGTATCTAAAGAACTAAGGAAAGAGACCGACGTCTTGCCTCTGCATTCCTTATTCTCATTCCTTATTCTGCTTTCACATTTGGTATTGTTTCCTTTTTATTTTAATAATTCTGTTCTTTAGTTTCATTACATATAATCAATTTGCCTCATTGTAGTATTTAAGGTTTTACATTTCCAAATTCTTTTATTATGCAAACGAAATTCAAACATCCAAGTCTAGTGACCAATCAAACAAAATCTTCAAATTCTACGTTTCCAAAGCTATACACATAAATATAGTTTGTATTATTATGTAATCTAGTGTAATAATCCTAAACATAAAACAAGAGAGCGAGAGATAGTGAAGAAGTGCCCGAGGATTCGGAGTTGAGTCGTGTGGCCTTCATTGCAAAAACAAGTTGTGTGGCTCTCTCCCATTTATCTCCTTATCTCTCCTCTTCCCTTTTCCACCTCATATCTTTCTTACTTTCTTTATTTTAACTTACCTCCCTAATTTCTTTCCAAAGTTTTGTTTTATTCCCAAAAAATTTAAATGTCAAACTCCCTCCCCCACTCCATCACCCCTCTATTATTATTTTGCTTCCAAAAAATTATAATAATGGTGTCCCATCGAGGACATCCTATGAACAATACAAAAAAGATTATAGCATGATCTCTCTGTAAGGATGACACAAAAAAAAAATTCAAATTTTGCGTAACATCAAAAAAAAAAAAAAACAATAATGATGAAGAAATATAAAAGATAGAAAAGGGAAGGGCAAATATGCAAATGCATTATGAGCCATTCGTAAGCGTAAAGATTTTTTTCCCGTTGCTCTTATCCGCCACGCGTCTAAGATTCCAATAACAGCTACTTGATTGGGATAAACAAGATTACAAAAATTTAATACGTACAAACATGGAAATGAAATAAATTCTAAAATAAATTAAAAAAAGATATATTAAAGAGGTTTTGGGAAGACGCAGGAATCCAAAAGGCCCCTCAGGAGCTTCCGCCTTGTTCAGAGGTTAACTTCTCTCTCTCTTTTTACTACTTAGTTTTCTCCGACTCTTACTCTTTATATGTATATGATCTATCCATGAAACATATCGTTGCTGGCTTAATGAGATATGATCGGTGAAATTTTTATTAATATGCATGTATCTATGGATATATGTTGTTTACTAGAGAGTTGGAATACATATATGGTCATATATGCATATAAACCCACATGTTTTAGTTCTATCTTAATTTTGTATCAAAGATGAGATCGATTGTGTATAATTTATGGAGTTTGTAAATTTTGTATAGTTTAGAGGAGGAAAAAAGAAAAAAAGGGAAAAAGCATGGACTATATGTATGGACCAGGGAGACACCATCTGTTTGTACCTGGACCGGTGAACATACCGGAACCGGTTATCCGGGCGATGAACCGGAACAACGAGGATTACCGGTCACCGGCAATTCCAGCACTTACAAAAACTCTGTTGGAGGATGTGAAGAAGATATTCAAGACAACATCTGGGACACCATTTATGTTTCCCACAACAGGAACTGGTGCTTGGGAAAGTGCCTTGACCAACACGTTATCTCCTGGAGATAGGATTGTTTCGTTTCTGATTGGACAATTTAGCTTGCTCTGGATTGACCAGCAAAAGAGGCTTAATTTCAAAGTTGATGTGGTTGAGAGTGACTGGGGACAAGGTGCTAATCTCCAAGTCTTAGCTTCAAAGCTCTCACAAGACGAGAACCATTCAATCAAAGCTATTTGCATTGTTCACAATGAGACAGCTACTGGAGTCACCAATGACATCTCTGCTGTCCGAACCCTACTTGGTCATTAACTACTCACAAACCATATCTTTGTCTTTTATACTTTCTCTGTTATATTAATCTCACTTACACAAACATATCCACACAGATCATTACAAGCACCCGGCTCTGTTGCTAGTGGACGGTGTCTCGTCCATATGTGCACTTGATTTCCGAATGGATGAGTGGGGAGTGGACGTGGCCTTAACGGGATCTCAGAAGGCCTTGTCTCTTCCAACGGGGCTTGGGATTGTGTGTGCAAGTCCTAAAGCCTTGGAAGCTACGAAAACTTCAAAATCCCTCAAAGTCTTCTTTGATTGGAATGACTACCTCAAGTTTTACAAGCTGGGAACATATTGGCCATACACACCTTCCATTCAACTCCTTTATGGTCTTAGAGCTGCTCTTGATCTTATCTTCGAAGAAGGACTTGAAAATGTCATCGCTCGTCATGCTCGTTTGGGAAAGGCCACTAGGTAATCAAAGTCACCTTTTGATCCAGAATTCCCTTCATACTTTAGCTGAAAACATAATAAATGAAATTTACTTAGTACTCTTCCCATGCCGAGATTCGAGTTCTTGAACTTGAATATTTTGATGCTTGAAAGAGTATCCTAGTTTAATTGTTAACATGATCATGTTCTAAGGCTGGCGGTGGAAGCTTGGGGACTGAAAAACTGCACACAGAAGGAGGAGTGGATAAGTAACACAGTGACCGCAGTTGTTGTTCCTCCGCATATAGACAGTTCAGAGATTGTGAGAAGGGCGTGGAAGAGGTACAACCTGAGTCTTGGACTTGGCCTCAACAAAGTGGCTGGAAAGGTTTTCAGAATTGGTCACCTTGGAAACGTGAATGAGGTAAGTTGGTATATATATATATGTAATCTAATTTTAATTAATCAAACTCTAATCAACTAACATGTTAATAAAATGTAGTTGCAACTTCTGGGGTGTTTGGCTGGAGTAGAGATGATACTAAAGGATGTTGGGTACCCAATTGTACTTGGAAGTGGAGTTGCAGCTGCTTCTACTTATCTTCAGCACCACATCCCTCTCATTCCCTCCAGGATCTAATCCATTTCTCCCTCTCTTTCTGTCCCTCTCAATGTATAAGAACTCTCATGTTTCTCTTCTCTCTACCTATATTTTTACTACATTATTACCTATGTTTTTTATTTGCTATCCCCGACAAACTTAATTGAACATATGGTAAAAAGTTATTTATTCCTCACAATTTACTTTGTCCTAACACAATCACTTTTATCAGTACGAGGAATCTTGTTACAATGTTAGTGGATCCGAAGTCAAGACTAAGACTATGTTTGGGAATAATATATTCTCTGTTCCTAATTGATCATATTCCTAAGAAAATTTTTTGTTTAAGAAAGATATAATTTTTAGGGTTTCTGTATAGTTTTTATTAGTTATTAGTGATGGATTCTAAATTTCAAGAAAAATAACAAAATACATTTGTTTAGAGTTATTGAAAATTGTTGATAAAGTATTTATAATCAATTTATAATATATTTTCTTAATATGTATGAAAATATTAGAAATATGATCAATTAGAAACAGAAAAAATATATATTTGTCTAGTAAAAAACAAACTTTATGATGTGTCAACCGAAGTTTAATAAGGTTTAGTGTTTCTGTGTCACTTATAATTAGAACCCTAAGATTTTGTTGTCTCATAGTTTTGTGCATCCTAATCGTAGAGATCAGATAGAAGCCGCCTAGAAAGAGAAAGGGATGCGGTAGTGAGAGTGGTTAACTCATATATCGGGAAAATCCCATAAAAACCTTTGAAGGTGGCAAGCATTTCCACTTTAAACCTTCAAGATTTAACACTCTTACAATAAACCCTTAATTTGTAATTTCTTTACTATAAACTTTCAAAGTGGTTTTTGTTTTTCATTCCCATCACACTTAACGTAACAGTAAATTCTGTTATATTTTCTGTTAAAAATGAATGATGTGTCTTTTTATTTTTCTGTTAATAAATTTTAGTTTTTAATTAAAATTCCTATTTAACTCAAATATTTAAAAGATTTTTTGGATTTTTTTTATAAAAGTTATAAGAAATAAAAAGAAAACTCTCTTCAATTTTTTTAAGAAGATAAGAGGTACAACTGGTATCCAATTATTCCCATACTCGGACAACTGGCTATCTTCAGTTGTACATAGTTATTTCCAGTTATTCTATATCTAATTGTACTAGTTGTACCACAAATATGAGATTCGAACCCTGGTCGTGCGTAGCAGATTTGAACCTGGAGCGTGCATAACAGACACTTTGCCACTGAGCAACTGTGTTTTGTTTGGTATCATTTACAACTAAAACTATATAACCGAATTTGAGAGATTATTAAGGGTAAATTCATCTTTTTATATGCAAGTGGCATTAGTGAACAGATTTGTAGAAATGAACTATGAATTTCTCTAATCAACAGGTGAGTTACCGGGAAACAATCTGCGGTAAAAAATTCTTCCAATCCATCAACAAAATTAACCCATTTCTCTCTTTTTGGATTACAGCTCATGAGATACTTAGAGCATCTCCAATGGTAGAACCCTTTATGGGGTTTTATCCATTTATTTTAAAATAAATTTTGTAAAATTCTAAAATTTAGATACTCATGAAAAGTTTTTTAAAATGTGAAGGTCCAATGGTAGAATCCCAAGTGGGGTTCTAAAAAGAAAAAAATTAAACTTTTTTTAATTTATAAATATTTTCACACTTAATAATTATTGAAATTCAAAAATTCCTCCAATCTGATAATGGGTTTTGATAAAAGTTTGAAAGAAAAAAAAACTGAGAATGGTTTAATGTAGTGTAAAAAGTTTGGAAAAAAGATTGTAAAAAATATAAATAAGATTGTAAAAAGTTAAGAACGGTTTAATCTAGTGTAAAAAGAATGGTTTAATCTAGTGTAAAAATAATAGTTAGTCTAGTGTAAAAAAAATGGTTTAAATCTAGTGTAAAAAGTACAAATTAGATTGTAAAAAGTTTGGAAAAAAATTCCTCCAATCATGTGCTGATACGTCATTAGTGAGAAGGGTTTATAAAAGCTCTAACTTTGGAACCGGTTCTATCTAACTTTTGTTGTTTCAGATTAATTTTATTCAATTTTATTCAATTTTTAGATAGAACCTCTCATTAAAACCCCCCATTGGAGCTGCTATTACAATTCTATATTCGATCCAAAATAACCCAACCGTCGTATGCCAACATACATATCCGTCAGATTCAAATTGAAATGTAAACTATCTTGGAGGAAAATTCTTGAATCTGATTTTGATATAGCAGTTAGGAGTGCTATCATGGCTACACAATTCACTATTAACAATAAAAAAAACTTTATCTGTTTAGGGTTCTTTTATTCATATAAGAACCATATGACTCTCTTACTGGATTTTTGGAAATTACTTTTGAGAAAGATATCGAATTTGATCCCATAGGGATCGGATTCAAACGTTATGAACTTGTAAATGTTTGAATTTTGTAAGATTGTAATTAATTGGAAAAGAAAAGGAACTAAATGATTTGAAATGCCTGAGATTTGGGGATCTATCAAATAACAAAAATTTCCAACTATGATTTTTACGAAAGGGCATAGATCTATTGACTTAAGATATGATCTATTTAAACTGTGATTGATGAGGGAGTAATAATCACTAACTGGTTTCCCAGTTTGATGTGTGTTCTTCGTTTAACATATATTTAACAGTGGGATTTTTTATTTTGAAATTAGGCTAAAGAGAGCAAGAAAGAGATTATCAAACTTCAGGAAGATCTTAAGGATGCTGAAAGTAGTTTCTCTCTCTAAAGTTTTTCAATTCGTTTCTATATTGAATGATTCTTAAATTGGAATGGCTGCAAGATATTTATGGAACTGATTGGTATTTATTAATGATTTTAGTGTATTTAGATGATTTGCATTGTGATTCATTCCCAATAAAGAATTAAGAATTTTTGTGTTAAAGGATTCATATTTCATTTGGGTCAAGTCGGAATTGACCAAAGGAAACATGAAACTAAACCTCGTTCATAAGACCCGCGACCGAGGCTTGTACAAGGCATTACCCCGGTCACAAGTCCCGTTGCCGAGGCCCCGAGAAGGCCACACCCCGGTCACGAGCCCCGTGACTGAGGTTTTTGAAGATTTTGGCCAAAATCGTGTTTATTGCACTTTTGATCTATTAGACTCTTCCCGAGTAAGTCTTCCCGAGCCATCCTTACTACCCCAGGGAGCTATGCAACCTTCCCCAACCACGTCCATAACATTTTACCAAGTCAAGGCCAAGGTTCACCCAGTTTTTGAGCCGCGACTAGGTCATTCATGACCCATTGAAGAATTTTCAAGTTTCACTCGTCCAAATGATCAAGGATCAGGTACTCGTCACAATATGGGTACTAGGAGTAATGGTCGAGCTAC
Organism: Cardamine flexuosa; assembly: GCA_963555745.1. Taxonomy (NCBI): domain Eukaryota; kingdom Viridiplantae; phylum Streptophyta; class Magnoliopsida; order Brassicales; family Brassicaceae; genus Cardamine; species Cardamine flexuosa. The sequence goes on from OY743219.1 coordinate 16,164,350, forward strand.
TTTTTGGAGAAAGACTAATGGGTAGGAGATCATTCCATCTTAAGCTTCACGATTGCATAATTCACCAAAGTGGGAGGATATTGAAATCTACTCGAGCAAAAGTGGTCCAACTTGACACACACTAAGAGGTTGACCATTGTTAAGTTATGGTTGAAGAAATTTCAGAAAAAGAAGCTCAGATTTGAAAAGGGTCAACTTTTCATTCCACACCCTTTAGCCGGCACCTTCCGCAGCTATGAAAACCACTAAGGTAAGAGAATTTCCAAGAAATACTCGATCAAATGAACTATAATCGGGTACTCAATATATTTGAGTATTTTTGAGAGCGATGATCAAGGAAAATCTTAGAGAATGAAATTCAAAACTAGAAATTATCCCAATTCCTTGTTGCAACCGACCCGCGACAGCACCATCACCGAGCCGCGACTACGGAATTCGCAAAACTTGGAGAATCTTGCAAATGGTTTGATGAAACACTTTGATGTTGAATTTCTAATGATATGAGGACATTTAAGAGGTAATCATCGAAGGAGAAATGACAATGCATGGATTGAAAGTTGAAATTTTCTAGTAGACCCTCCTTGGGACCTTTCTTGGGAAATATGACAAAAGGATCCAACCAATCTCCATCCCATCAAGGTAAGTGTTCTTCCTAGTCTCTATAATCATTATGGGATGCCATTATACATTACAGGTTGAGAGAAACGATTTCCAAGATGTATTTGTGAAGACCTCGTACACTACCCCTAGTGACCATGATCGAGGTTAGCCCTCTTGAAGACCTCATACACTACCCCTAGTGACCGGTGCTGACTTAATTCGACCTAAGGACCTCAGCACATGACCAGGCTCGGCCCATTGCCTCCATACTTATCAAAATGATGTAGTTTTGGATGCCTCTTGACTTAATCTCGTGGAGGAGCCTATATAAGCCATTCTTAGGGTTTTGGAAACCCTAGGCGAGCGCAGCCACTCACAAGGAACGCCCCTAGGAGCTAGACAAGGAGATCCACGACCTAATAACGCTGCACAAGCTGCTGCTTCATCCTCCTTCGTCGCCTCAACCTAGAAGACCATCTCCTTGAAGTTTCATCTATGTTCTTCATTGTTTCTCTTTTCTACTCTTTGTACTCACTATTGGGGAGATGAGATATCATCTGTGACATCTAGAGAAGTTTCCTTTGAACCCCCTTTGTTATATTGATTCGTCATATTGATGTTTTCTATGATGTCTATTGCGTTTCTTTACACCATGAGCGAGTAATTATCTTGTTGGGTTTGATGGGGTAATATCTTAGGAAAACATGGTTGCGTTCATTTAGGTTGTTAGATCCAATTTTCATCTAGATTATGAGTTCTCTTGGGATATATTTTACTTAATTCATGTTGCTTGAATTGATCACCAAGCACTGATTTAAGAGAATAGGAGCGCTATCCGCGTAAACCTACTTCTCGGAACTAGTATTACCGAAGCCTCATGTTATAACCTGCGAGAGTTGAGTCATAGGACTTTGTGAACATATCAAACTTGTTTATACGGCTGGTCTAAGCATGTTGTTACCTGCGGAAGTTGAGTACCGGGGTTTGGTGACTTAAGACACCTCTGTCATGAACTATGGCTTGGGTGTGTATCCGTGTTTGTAGTTGAGAACCATTGATGAAAACATATTAGTTAGATCTATCCCCTACTTGTTAGAAACCATGGAAACCTTAGATAAACCCTAGACGACCAACCTCTTAATCATATAGTTTACAAACAATCATTCACTTTGCTTTTATTCATTCATTTAGATTCATTGATTAGAAAAACCAAAACCCCTTATTGTATTGTCTTAGTTAGATATCTTTACTTGAATTCAACCCGCATACTTGTTACACTCTGTGGGATCGATACCTTAAATACTACTACTGATTTGATGTGCACTTGCAGTTTATTCATTGTGTGGTTTCGTTGAGGAAAACTTTACAACACATCATTGGTCTTCAGAGAAACCAAATGATGAGCAAACACATCACCCAAGTTCAGATCAAGGTTGGGTATAGCACAACTCCAAGTCTCAGCCAGAAACATGTAATGAACACCAAGCAAAAGGAGCATAAGGTCGGAATTTCAAGCCTTGGTAGGGTTGGAACAACACAAGATAGTGCTAGCTATGAGGCGCAGAGCATACCTAATGGCGGGGTGACGGACATCCTTTTGCGTCAAAGAACCGGTATCATAATCGCCATTCCCGATGTAAGACCAAAAAGTCTTGATATCAGCCCACTCAGTATCCATAATGACTTGAGTAGCCTCTTTACTAAAGCCATACAAATCACAAAGATCTGTGAGAGTGATCCTGTACCTCACACCCTTACACATGAAGGTAAGAACTCCCTGCTGTGCCACCTTAGCGCTCTCATCAGCATAGTAAACTCTGCAGGAAGCTAAGAACTGGCATGCCAAGTCCGAGGGTGTGTGGATCCCATGGTACCTAAACCCATCTCTATAGTGATGTTGTTCACATCATCATCAATGTCCAAAGCTAGTTTAGCAGTGAAGTCCTCTAACCGAGTAGTACGCATATCAACTCCTTGCCATGCGTTATAGAACATCGTATCATACTCATCCCAATTCTATGAAATCGGCCTCTGAGTATACTCAGCCTTAGCTGTCTCTGTCTTTGGATCACTGTCCCAATCACGCTTCATTCTAATTAACTGAGACTCAATCTTGGGCCAAGGAGCGCGGATGTGAGCATTAACCGGGAAATCAGAGGTAGGTGTGGTGGTGATGATGGCGGTAGGAGTAACTTCAAGACTAGGCTAATCATCAGTAAGATCAACTTCCTCTCTACGGGTACACTTCTTCCTCGAAGATCTCCTAGTAGTCATCTGCAAAACACAAGAAATTGCAAAATTAGTCCATGTTTGGAATTCGTGGGTGCGTGTCGACCAACACAGGATAACCATATCGATCGACACGATGCCAAATTGTGTGTACTTATGAAAAACGGAAATTCCAAGCAAGATAAATGTCAAATCAAGACTAATATTACACAATCATCGAAATCAACTATTAAATTCATCACAATAACATCAATTCATTATCTAGTCAACCCTAAATTCTGAATTTGGAAAGTGGATTAGTGTTAGGTTTTATCAAAAGAAATTCATGATTTTTAATCAATTCAGCCTAAATTAACAACATTCTACACTTGATTCCTTCTAAAAATCAACCAAATCAGTCAAGATTAGCAAGTATTAAGAGTAAAATCAGAATTCAAAAGTGAAATCAAACCCTTCAAAATTTTGAGATTAAGGATGGAGAATTGAAGATCATACCTTTGATTTTGAATGAATGGATGATATAGGAGTGTAAGGAGTAGAAATCTCTTGAGTTTAAAAGCAAAAATCGAATGATTTGGTGAAGAAGTATGAAAAACACGATTTTGGTTTTATAGAGGTGTTGGGGTTTTGTAAAAAGGAAAAGGAGAAGTGGAGAAGAAAAGGAAAATCAGGTATTTATACTAACCTTGGGTCCGCGTCGACCGACACAGGGTGTGCGTGTCAATCGACACGGACACAAACCTTGTGTTCCTTGGTTAAACAATTATGTAAAGTTTCTCCAATCAATGAGAAATCCTTCCAAATTTTTCATTAAACACGTCTAATTCCTGAGACAAAAAAAAAAGAAAAAAATTAGTAACAAGACACAAAAACGTATATACAGACTCACCAGTGGGTTGCCTCTCACTAAGCACTTATTTTCAGTCAGTAGCTTGACTTTGTCAAGGATAAGATGGATGGAGATTCTCCGGATGAATCCGAAGGTGGTGAAGATGAAGTCTTGAAGCCGAGATCATCCTCACTTAAGTCAAACATCTTGGGTTTCAGAACCCTATTCATCTTCTCATCCATCGCGGCTTGTCCTTTAGCCTTAAAGGGAGTGATGATAGCTTTAATCTTGGCAAACGGTCTTGAACCACTTCCATACTGAAGCTTATACTCAATAGTATCATCAACTTGCCTCACAGGAGTCAAAGTCATAAGGGGATCCACAGTCACTGTTTTTCTCTGCGGTTTCTTCTTCTTACCCGCAACTTTTGGATTATTTGCAGTGAACTCCTCATAGTGAATCTCATTCACCTCTTGGTTACAAACCTTATCAACATCCTTAGCAACAACTTGGGGGCTCCACAGCACATATCCTCTCGAATTGGCATGATAAAACACATCAGGATCAACATGCCTTAGAGAAATCCTGCTACTTAGCAAATCAAACATAGCTACAGCAGTAAGAAGGAATGGTCTACCCAAAATCAGCTGCATATCAGAACCGATATCCGTCTCAACAACATGGAAATCACAAGGAAGCAGACAATCACCAACTTTGACCTGAAGATTCTCAACAAAACCCATAGATTTCTTCACCGATGCATCAGCCAATGTAATCTCTATTGAAGATCTCTTTATACTGCTTATTCCCAACCTTGTTGCAATGTCATTAGACATGAGATTAATGCTAGATCCAGTATCACAGAGGGAGTCAGTGAATCTAACTTCAGAAATGGAACAAGTCATAGTAAAACTTCTAGGATCTTCCAGCTTAGGCAATTTTCAGAGATAAATTCCGTCATTGGGTTGAGCATGTCGACCGACACAGCCAGCTTCCTATCGATCGATTTGCTTGGAGTCAGGACCGTCCTTAGTCGTGACTTGCATAAAATCTTCTGAACTTTCAGGTGGTGTTGACCGACACGTAAGAGTGGTGTCGATCGACATGAGCTCCGAGATGAGAGTCTCAACTTTTTCTTTAGCTTCAGACTTCTCCAGAACCTCTTCTTTGATCTCTCTCTTGACCATATCTCTCCAGGACATGACAGCACCACAAGAGTACCTAGGATTAGTATCAGTACTTCCAGGTAAAACGCCATCATGATATTAGTGTTCATAGCAGATTGTGCAAACTTAGTATCCAATCTCTTGATGTGGTTGTTCAAGGTTTCATACTTTCCATTCAGATTTGCATACAGAGCATCAATCTTACCATTGAAGTCCACTGTCTTCTGCTGTCCCTCAAGTATTTGGTCAAGCATATCCTTCAACTCAGAATCCAGAGTCTTAGCAGGTAGATTCTGGTAGTGGGAACTTCCAAAGTCCCTAGTGAAACCATTATTGTTTCACTGAGCATCTTGAACCGCAGGCCTGGGCGTAAATCCAGAAGAGTTTTGGTTGTTTGATGGGGTATAAAGTTTTCCTCAAAGGGACCACACAATGAATAGGCTGCAAGTGCACAGCAATCGATGGTAGTATTTAAGGTATATCGAATCCACAGAGAGAGAAGATGTATTGCAAATCAAGAGGAACAAGTAAAGCTAGAACTCAATAATAAAAAGGGGTTTTGTGTCACGCAAATCACGCAAAGCAAATAAAATGAATGTAAACCAATATGAAATGAATGTTCGGTGCTTAAGGGGGTCTCTAGGGTTCAATGATCTGTCTATTCAAATTAAGGTCAATGTAATGCATGTCTACTCTTAAGTCTCGAACTATGAAACACGAAAGTTCAGCTAACCTATTGTCATAGAGAAAACTGGCTGAAATCCACTAATCCTATTACTCAACTATCGTAGGAAATAACATAGGTTTTAAAGCATTAAAATCAAGTTCAATCCTAATCCATAAGACCCCATAACTAAGGGGTATGTGCTTGTTATGACGCGATACTCATCAAATCTAGGTTCAAACAAACTAAGCAAACGGTTCAAATTACTTAGATGCCTAAGATCAATAGCTAGTTCATAACTCTAACTATATGCATTAAGAATGAGATAAGACCAAAAGAAAGTGTAAACAAATATGCAAATACAATAAAACTCGCCACTCAAAAGACAATGATCATCTCACCCCATTGACTGGCCCTTTAGGCCCAACTGGATAGTCTACTGGGCCATGCCCTTTAGAGATTACTTCTTTAGATCCGAAAATAACAAAGATGTAAGGACTTCTCCTTTGACAAAGTTACAAAAGAATAAAGAGGGAGATGGTGGAACTTCAAAGCTTCAGCGAGATCAAGTTGCTTATGCGGCTCCTTCGAGGCGGCGTCAGCTTCTTGAGGTGGTGATGGACTTTCTAGGGTTTCTGTGGTGAGCTTAGGTGGTGGTTTGAAACTTTGATGAGGCACACGAAACCCTATCTTCATAAACTTGTATATATAGGTCTTGGGGCGCAAGAGATTGGCTTCTAGGGTTTAGGAAGGGCAGACTCGTCATCTTGATGAGTGTGGAGGAAATGGGCCCAGCCTAGTGATGGGTCAAGCTTCTAAGGCAGTGAAGGAGGCTGGCCTCGGTCACGAGCTTAGTGACTGGGGTGCCCAAGAGGCCTAGCCTTGGTCACGAGCTTAGTGACCGAGGTTTGGTGCTTTGGCGCTGGTTTGACATAGCTTCATCTTCTGGGATGCATCTTCCAAACGGCTGAGTGGATTGCTTTGATTATTATCCCATACGAATCTTGACTCTTCAAGCTTTCCAATGATATAGAGAACTCCAATATTAATCCACGGGAGGGTCTTCAAATGTTGTCAAACTTCTGATGCTTTGAAACTGCCTCAAAACGGGTATTTTCTCCTTTTTGATCCATATTCCCATAAAACCTGTAAAACCTCTTTGACAGTAACAATACTTGATAATAACCTATTAAGCTTTGAAATCATACCAAATATCTCTAAAAACAATATGAAAACCGTAGTAAAAATGGGTCAAAAAAGATGTTATCAACTCCCCCAGACTTCAACCTTTGCTTGTCCTCAAGCAAAATAGAATGGAAGAGAGGTTTGAAAATCACGGGAACTCACTTAGCTTGTTGGGGATGTCTGGACTTCAAAAAATTCGTCACTGGGCGTTGGAACATGGTCCGAGATTAACCACAAGGATCATCTTCTTACCTTAGTTACTCCAATCCAAAGGAGTTTTTGGGATTGCATTGTCATCTCTTTACATAAATTAATGGAATGAAAGGTACGGTGGTCTTACCAAAGGGAAATTCACTTAAAGGCAGGGAAACTTCTTCTTACCAAGGCCTTCTCCAGCATACTTTCTCTCTACTCTTTTTGTTCCAAGCTCTTTGATATCATGTTTACAGCCACCGAGTTTTGTTATTTTTGGTGCTTCACCTTTTCTTCTTCTACTTCTTCTTTTTCTTTCTTTCTTTATCTTTCTTTCTTCTTTTTCTTTCTTTCTTTATCTTTCTTTCTTCTTTTTCTTTCTTTTTTTTTTCTTTGGGACGAGTCTCCCTGGAATCACAAACGATACACAGGTCAACGCATCATCCCTTGGCCGCTTTGACTCTTAATGTTTCCCTTACAACAAAATCCTTCCATGAGGTTGCAAAAGATACACGGGTTTATGCATCATCCCTTGGTTCACTTGGGCTTGTTGCTTTTATTTGTTTCTCCTTTCCTTTCTTTCTTTTATGTCTTTCTTGCTTTTCTGTTTTTCTGAGCTTACGAAGAGGAAGAGGGATAGTTGTATGCTTGGTGGAAAATTGTGTGGCCTTGTATGGTTCGAATAGGTCTATGTCAAATGAGTGCCAATCCCTGAGGAAGAAATTGAATGTCAAGTTAGGTTCAAATAGGTTTAGAGACGACTTTGGTTTACCCCTACTTTCCAACGAAAAGAAGCTTTTGGGGAATGTTGAATCCTCCTACGGCCTTTCCCAAACGGAACCTCGCCCAAGCTGTGAGTCATTAGAGTAATCACCAGTCCAAACAATCCAATAGATCAAGGTCTTTGTTCCCTAACAGTTTTGACTCAATAAATTTTATTTTGACTCGATAAAATTGCATAAAGAGGCATAATCATTGATGTAAAAAGTGGCAAAAGGTCTCAGGTCAACAAAATAGAGGTGTCAGTAAAGGATGAACATCCTTCCCCCCAGACATAAATCACACCGTCCTCGGTGGGAAAACAAGAAGGAGAAAAGGATGGAAATCATAAGGAAAAGTTGGGTTAAAGAACAATGTCACCTTAATCGGAATGTGGGAGACTAACCGGTGTTTCTTCCTTTGAAACTTATAATCACATTGACTTGGTTTTAGTCCATTGAATTCTTTGTGAAGATCTCTTCTAAGTGCATCTTTCCTGAGACAAAAATCTAAAAACCATCAATGATATGCTAAAATATAAATAAAGGTAAATAAAATAAAGATAAAGATATATGGTGGTGGTGTCGATGGTGAGATGGTGGTGATGTTATCTCTTTGATGTCATTGTTGCCATGGTTGAGATCTTCCCATGGTGACTGATATGCTCCAAATATGGTTATGGTCGGATTGGCGAAGTGATCTTGATAGTGAAGTAACATTGTGTAAGAGGAGTGGCGTGGAGGCACTAGGGTGAGAAACATCGGTCACAAGTAGTCGTTACTGGGGCTGGCCCTCCTTCACGCCTCAGTCATGGCCCTTGTGACCGGGGCCGTCCTTTCGAACCCGGAATGGATTGTGGCTGCCCTCTTCTTTCTTGTTCCTTCTTCTTGTCATGCAAATATATCATCCCATGATTCAAAATTTACCAAAGGAATGTATACTTACTTTTGGATCCGAGATTTGGATGTCCCATTGAAGTTTCACCCCCTCATAGTCCGGATAACCTTGACAATAAGGTCCAATGGTGGATCTCGAAATCTAGCCCAATCATGGCTACATTTTCTTTGATGATAACTTCCAAAATATCCTCATATCCTTAGATATTGAATCTTGTGTCAATCCATCGAACCAATAGCAAAATGGCCCAAGATTTGTGAAATTCCTAGCCACGGGTCGCCGGCTGCGGACTCGGTTTTGATGATTGGCCCTTTTCTTCTCTGAGTCTTTTTTTCTGAAATTTCTTGGACCAAAAATTCCCAAGGGTCATCCTTTAGGCGTGTGACAAGTTGGACAAATTTTACTCGAATAGATTTCAATATCCTTCAACTTTAGTGAAATATGCAACCGTGAAGCTTGAGGTGGAATGATCTTATTCCCATGAATCCTTTTACAAAAAGTGGCTGGACCATTACTACTATAATATCCATAAGAAGTTGAGTACCTGATACTTGATCATTTGGTTAAGTGGAACTTGAAAATTCTTCATAAGGCTTGGTTTTGACCTAGTCACGGCCCGGTTTTTAACTTTGGCCTTGGCTTAGTAAAAATCAAAGGATTTGGTCGGGAAAGGTTGCATAGCATCCTAAGATGAGGTAATTAGCTCCAATAGGCTCCATAAGGTCAGAAACGTACCAGATCAACAAAATTTTCAAAATCTCCTCGGAACCGAGAAATTGGCTCTCGGCAATTTTGCTCGGAAAACCTTGGTCACTGGCTTCATGATCGGGGTGTGGCCTTCATGGGACCTCGGTCACAGGCCTTGTGACCGGGGTATGGGCCTGATGTTGTTCTTCTTCAAGTTGGAGGGGAGTTATGCTTCGTGGGGACTTTCAGCATTGATCTTCGGTATAATCAATATGTTGCCTTCTGCATGCATTGGCCAAATGAATCTGACCAGACTTGTGAAATCTTCTTGCCACTTTGAAACATGAACTTCGGAGTTGCCATACTCAGAACCTCGGTCACAGGCTTCGTGACCGGGGTTGGGTCTCCTTGGGACCTTAGTTACCGGCCTTGTGACCTAGGTTGGCTCCAACTCGATTCTCTTCTTTTTCTGCTTTTCTATTTTCTTCTTTTGTATTTTATTTTCTGTTTATGTGGAATACCTGAGATAAAACATGCAAAAATAAAAAAGCAAAAGGAAATCTAATATACTAAAAGGAAATAAAATTTACAAAGTGGGTTGCCTCCCACTAAGCGCCCTTGTTTAAAGTCCTTGGGTAGACTTGGTCTTTCTCTTATGAGAGATGAGAAGAATCCTCTGTCCTATGACAAAGTTTCTTGGTCTTGACAAGCTCTGGTGGAGTTCCTTTAGGATTAGGAATGTTGTTTGATTTGGGGTTGCTTCTTTGCCTCTTTTCTACTTCTGCATGTAGTTCCTTTGTGGAGTTAGAACTGTGGATATCAACATGAAGCTTGCTTGATAAAACCATTTCCCTTTCGAATTGCCTTCCAATGACGCCATCCACAAGCATCTCTAAAACTCCAGCTCGTCTTTTTACGCCATCCAAGGAATTTTTAATTAGAACATTCTTTCATATGATCCCTTAAATTCCTTGGTTGAAAGTATCTTCAATCTTGTCTATCTCCCGTGCTAAGAGGTTACTTCTCTCAACATTACCCTCGCAGCTTCCACATTCTTTGATAGTGATGATTTCTTTTGGCGAGTTGTTCTTCTACACCATCAAGCCTTTCTTCCATTGAAAAACCTCTTGTGGCGATTCCTTCCCTAAGAGAGTTTAAATCACCTCGCAGTCCTTCAATCAGGTTGCTTAAGTCATCCTTGTCGCAGCTTCTTCCTCAAGGCAAGATTCATACCTCTCTTGGTCTCTCTCCAAAATTTGGAGGTTATTCCTTGTTAAGCCTATCTCTTTAGCACGCTCATCTTCTAGCTTCTTTAGGCGGAAAGAGATTTTGTCTATCTTCCCAGAGAGAGTTAAATTTCATGGATCATTCTTGTGCTCATCTCCTGTTCTTCGAAGCATCTTCTAAGCAAGGTCTTTTTCCTTCTTGCAGCTTTTGTTGTAGAGAAATGCCGGAGTTATCTTGGGGGAAATATTTACGGAGTGCATAGGTTGGTTCAAGTGAGTTGTTCTTTGAAGTGTGGGGAACCAACATCTGTTGTCTTCGGGCATCATGGGAGAAGTAGTGGGAAACTGCATGACTTCTCTTTGATTCCATTCTTGATGCGGATTGCCATTGAATCCTTTGGAGGGGATAGGCGTCATCATGCAACATTGGACTTCACTTGATTCTTCTTTCTCAGTGGTCGAGTTACCACTTGATTCATTGACATATGTTTCTTCTTCATTGATCTGATGGCCTCTACTCAGCATCCATTCCTCATACTCGGCTTTGGTGGTGAGTTATTTCCTTAGTTTCCTCTCCTCTTCTTCTCTATCAACTGCCGGATATTCTTGATCATCTTTCCAGCTAATGTATTCTTGGGGGTCTGTGAAACCCTTTTAAAGAGCTTCAATCTTTACTCCCAATTGTTCTTCCACGCGGTCAACAACATATGACAACTTGGTGCTTGAAACAGTATTTTGCCTATATGCTAAGAATGAAAACAATCAAACAAAGCATGCAAACGGAACACAGATTTTTCAATCAATCATAGTATAGATATGAGTCAATCCATTGGGTGAATAACACTAAGCAAAAAGGATGTGTACATCAGCAATTAATTCAAACCAAATATGAAAGTTGTTTAGTGAAATCTATCAACCTAAACGAATGTAAAATAAAAGATAAAACTTAAGACTAAACTCACTAAAGGCTGTCACACTTTAGTAAGTAGCCAGAGACACAAAAACACAGAAAAACTTAAAGTTGACAGGGCCACTCGACTGGTCCACTCGAGTGGTATGGTCGAGTGGGCAAGTGAACCAACTAGATTACTACTCAAATGATTTAAACATGTGAGACAAACGATATTAAACCTATAGGGATCATAGGGGTGAATTAACTAGCTAGTGAATGCTCTAGAAGGTCTCAGGTGCTAACATGCTCAATCAGTAAGGGATTTCCTTAACAACAGACTTCATAGCCAGCTCAATCCATGGTTCGTGGTAGAGAGCTTCAAGATCCAACCCAGTCAACATAGTGTAAGGAGTCGGATCAGGCATGAAGAATCAGCATATTAAAGTCAAGAAGAGTTCATAACAAGTGAATAGATGGAGTCGTGACATAAATCAATGTCTGATGCATCCACCCTCACGCTATTGTACTCTAAACCTTGGAAAAAGTCTATCTGATGGCTCAAGGCATGGTTCGTGCTCATGAGACCACCTAAAATCATGCCCTAACTGGCCAGAAAAGAACAAGCATTAAAATCACTCACCCAAGAGGAAAACAACAAATTTGCAAACAAACTTAGACACCCAAGGCGGTCAAGAACATCACAAGCCTAATCCACCCCTAATAGCCCTAATCTACTACTCACACACTAAAATCATGTTGATAAACTTAAACCCAGAAATCTCTAAATTTAACATATGTGATAGATAATGAGGAGATAAATAACTTTGTAGAAGAAATCAAATGCAAATACAAATTATATAAAAAGTTATCCAAGGTACAAGGTGACTGAATCTGAGAAAAATTAAGAACAAAAGATGAACTAGAGAGAGAAAGTCTAAAATCTAGGTTCAGATGATAAAATGCGGCGTACCCCTGACATTAGGTTAATCAAGGGTTTTTATACCATGTCTTAAATACAAATCCGAGTTTTAAGGGAAAAGAGAGAAAATGGCCAACTCGACCTAGCAGTCGAGTGGTGTGGTCGAGTGATGTCTCGAGTAGGTCTCTCGAGTGGGTCTCTCGAGCAGGCTGGTGGTGCTGAAGTCTAGTGAGCCTGTGATGCTGAGGTCGAGAGTGCCTGTCTAGAGTGCTTAACTCGAGTGCCTGGTCGAGAGTGCTTCACTCGAGTACCTGGGCGAGAGTTCCTGTCGAGAGTGCTTCACTCGAGTGCATAGGGCTTGACTGCACATCTTTACTTCATGAGCTAAAATCCAACTATGCTCCATAGGTTCCATAAGTACCTTATAAGACCCCAAATATACAAAATGCATGCAATGCCTATACATAAATATGAAACATCCTATATGAAGCATAAATGCACGAAATGGTATAAACAATGGATAAAATCTACTCTAAGGCATGATAAAAACTATAAAATTGTGTATAAAAGTGGTGTTATCAATGATCTTCTTAAAGCTTTTCTGGACATCTTGCTTGCTCTCAAAGAGCTCCTTACTGAATTTTCTGTTGCGAATCTCTACTTGGTCTAGTCGGTCAGCGAGGGATGAAAGCTTTGCTCCTATATCATCTTCAATCATATAGAGTTGAGCGCATAGATCTTCTTTGCATTTCTGCTGTGTTGCGATGAACTTGTTTACAATGAGCCTAAGTTTTTCAGTGTAGGCATCAGAGGATAATGCTTCATAGTCTTCATAAGTATCCACCTTCATGACATCTCTTGAATCAAAGTAATGATCCATAGGTGGATGGTATTGGTTCGAGTAGTGTGGACTGAAAGAATAAGATAGTCTCGTTGGGCGATCTCCAGAGGATCGAGAAAGTGATGGACATCCAGAGTGTCTCATCATAGGTGTACCATGAAATGGCTGAGAGTAGCCGTGGTAAGCTCCAGAAGGTGAGCTAGAGAGTGGTCCGGAGTTGTCTCCGTCCATAGAGTTGTGTTGCGCCAACAGCTGCGCAAGAGTAAGGTTGCGAAACTTCTATGGGAGAGCGTCGAGGTTCATCCTTAAGATCTCCTGAAAAAATGCAAATCACAAAGGAAAATCAGTAGCACAATGTTCTAGACGTTACTCTATTTCGTAAATTTGCAAACAGAGCAATCTTTCCCCGGCAACGGCGCCTAAAACTTGATGGGGTATAAAGTTTTCCTTAAAGGGATCACACAATGAATAGGCTGCAAGTGCACAACAATTAATCGTAGTATTTAAGGTATATCGAATCCACAGAGAGAGAAGATGTATTACAAATCAAGAGGAACAAGTAAAGCTAGAACTCAATAATATAAAGGGGTTTTGTGTCACACAAATCACGTAAAGCAAATAAAATGAATGTAAATCAATATGAGATGAATGTTGGGCGCTTAAGGGGGTCTCTAGGGTTCAATGATCTGTCTATTCAAAATAAGTTCAATGTAATGCATGTCTACTCCTAAGTCTCAGACTATGAAACATAAAAGTTTGGCTAACCTATTATCATAGAGAAAACCGACCGAAATCCACTAGTCCTATTACTCAACTATCGCAGGCAAAAACATAGGTTTCAAAGCATTAAAATCAAGTTCAATCCTAATCCATAAGACTCCATAACTAAGGGGTAAGTGCTTGTTATGACGCGATACTCATCAAATCTAGGTTCCAACAAACTAAGCAAACGGTTCGAATTACTTAGATGCCTAAGATCAATAACTAGTTCATGACTCTAACTATATGCATTAAGAATAAGATAAGACCGAAAGACAGTGTAAACGGATATACAAATACAATAATATGAAAGAGTAAAACATAGATCTAATGCAATAAGGTAAAGGTTTATAGATTACTTCTTTAGATCCAAAAATAACAAGATGTAAGGACTTCTCCTTTGACAAAGTTACAATAAAATAGAGAGAGATGGTGGAACTTTAAAGCTTCAGCGAGATCAAGTTGCTTATGCGGCTCCTTCGAGGCGGCGTCAGCTTCTTCAGGTAGTGATGGACTTTCTAGGGTTTCTGTGGTGAACTTAGGTGGTGGTTTGAAACTTTGATGAGGCACACAAAACCCTAGCTTCATAAACTTGTATATATAGGTCTTGGGGCGCAAGAGATTGGCTTCTAGGGTTTAGGAAGGGCAGACTCGTTATCTTGATGAGTGTGGAGGCAATGGGCCGAGCCTAGTGATGAGCCAAGCTTCTAAGGCGGTAATGCATTCCTGGTTGGCCCTAACAATGCAAGTCAAGGAATGGACAATAATAAGAAGGCAATAGACTACCAAGGAACAAGAAAAAACCGGAAACTGAATCTTGGAACAAGAAGAAACCGGAAACAGAATCTTGGAACAAAAAGAAACCGGAAACTGAAGCATAGAAGTCGAGGAATATTGCAACTCATGCATAAGGTCCACAAGAAAGTGTGTCAATGAGTGCTTGGGAGTCGCCAAGTATCCATGGGTTTCTTCCCGGCCAAAATGTTTCATCAAGACTTGCGAGTGTCCTTATCATACAAGGGTATTCAAGAGGATCACTTGGACCTTAAGGGTTGTATTTATGCCACATTGGTTATGATACATGTCCAAGATGGCTAAGGCTTTTGCCATATGATCCACTAGCACTCTTTTTCCCTTAGTTTGGTTTTGTCCCAATGGGTTTTCCGAACAAGGTTTTTAATGAGGCTTGTGGCTCATATGCTCATCTTTGCCAACCCTTAGTCCGATCCATTGCATGCCCGTCTTCATCTTTTGGCGTGGCCCATGATCTCTTATCTCTCTATCTTTAGTTTGAATTTGAACTTGTGTTATGGTCTTTGAGTGTTCACGAGGCATGTCTCGTAACTCTCTTTGCCTTTATCGCTTTGTCTCTTCTCCTTCTCGCCTCCTCTCCTTTATATTGAGGCTGAGACTCATTGTAAACCTATCTATCTTTTTAATCAAAAACCCTTTCAAATATAGATCATTGTTCATCCTTTTTTGTGTGATTCGAACTAGGAAAATTCTTAGGTCATTTTCGTGTGATTCGATTGACCAACCCGTCTCATCAAAAGGCTATTCCGCATCCTTTTGTGGTGACATTGGTCCATTAAACCGCAAGGTGCTTGTTAATCAGGTCTTGCAACCCCTCACATTGATCTCACTCTCTCGTTGTCGAAATTGGGAAGTGTTTCCTCACGAGGAACGCATCATGTGGTATCAGAGCTGCATCGAGAGTTAAGTGATTTTTCTGTGTTATTGTTTCAATTTTCATATTGACTACTTGTGCTAAAATCGTGAAATCAATTGGATCTGAACCTATATTGAGTCTATTATTTTTTATAATTGATTTGAGAATTTTTAGACTTGATTTGATAATTGTTCGGTATCAATCTTATAAGACAATCGCGATTAGGGTTTATCAGAATTTGATAAGTCATTTTTGTGTTCTTTTATTTTTGATTGTTTTCCTCTCAAAAGAAAGTTTTACTGGTGTAGTTTGTGTTAATCTTTCAGGTACCATGTCAGAAAAAGTGGAGTCAAGCAACAAGCAACTGATCGATACCCTCACTAAAACCTTTCGAAACCATGATGAATGAAAAGATTGGCATGCTACGTGAAGAAATCGTATCGGTGCTTGCCGATGTCATGTCTAACAATCCAAGGAATTCTCAAGATCGACATCATGAAGGCAACATAGATCCTGAAAGGCAACAAGGCATTAACAATGGTCGGGTATTACAACAAGAAGACCATCTCCGGGAATTACCTCGTGAGCACCGAGATCGAGACTCTGAGGCGTACTATTTCCAATCCTCTCGAAGCAATTCCAGAAGACATAGGAGAGATCGTGAAGACCGGATACCACCTCAAGACAGTTTTGGAAGCTTAAAGCTACGCATCCCTCCGTTCCAAGGGAAAAGTGATCCTGATGTATATCTCGAGTGGGAAAAGAAAATCAAAATGATTTTCGATTACCAATACTACACGGAGGCGAACAAGGTCAAAGCAGAAACTACCGAGTTCAGTGATTATGCTCTATGTTGGTGGGATCAACTCATTACGTCTCGAAGAAGAAACTTTGAGCCAACAGTGGACACTTGGGCTGAAATGAAAGCGATCATGCGACGATGGTTTATTCCTAGTTACTACCATCGGGAGCTTCACAACCAACTTAGGAAGCTTGTTCAAGGCACAAGGAACGTTGAAACCTATTACCAAGAGATGGAAGCTCTATTGATCAAGGCTGATGTTCGTGAAGATTGAGAAGCTACCATGTCCCGGTTTTTTGGTGGATTACAACGTGAAATACAAGACTGGTTGGAAAAGTAGTTTAATGTTGATCTACAAGAAATGTTACACCAAGCCATCCTGATTGAGCAGAAACTGACAAGAAGAAGTTCTATACGAACTTATCATGGAAGCTCATCTCTTACGAGAAATTTGGGTAAGGATGAAAGGATGAGGATACCAGCTAATAACAACCCATCTAATACTACGCGGATTGGGGCTAAACCTTTTGGAGCCCAACCAGAAGAGAAAGCCAAGGTGGCCACCAGAACTAGCAATATCAAGTGCTATAAATGTCATGGAACAGGACATTACGCGAATAAGTGTGTTAACAAACGAGTGATGATACTCAAAGGCGATGGGGAAGTAGAAACAGAATAAGAGAAAGGAGACACTAGAAAAAAAAAAGAAAAATAGGTAAAAAAAATGATTGAGTCTTTAGTTAAGAAAGAGCTATTTGTAGCTATATGCAGCTTAAGTCTCAAATCCAAAACCAAAGAACAGGCCGAACGAGTTAACTTGTTCCACATGTTTACCTACGGTATCAGTAAGAATTCACGATTTTGTTCTGACATGATATTTCCTACACCCTTTAGCTGCATACCTATACATCATAGACACATAATACAAATAGGGGGTACCATTGTAACTGCCACAATACAAATGATGCAAAGTGTCCTCAAATTTATTTAATATGTACCACCTAAGAAAACAATCTTCGATAGCTAGATTTTACAATTTCTCTAATAAATATTGGCACATCATACCCATTTTAACATTATAATCTTAATATTCTCTCTTTTTAAAGAACTTAAATGAGCTATAATGTTACTGAAAGCTTCTAGGCGATTCTAGAGGAGACTTCCACCGACCTGCACCGCTTCAATTCTTGGTGGTTTTACTTTCCGTTCAATTCGGATTTATCTCCGGTGATAGCTGCCGGTTACTCTTCTCTTCCCTTTAGTCTGAGATCCTTTCAATTACACGTTACTATGGCGCGTCGTGAGCCTGAGATCTGGGAAACTTTACAGCGTCTCAACCTGGGATCTGACAAAGCACCAGTTCAGATTTCAGCAGAAGCTCGGGAGAATCGTGCAAGAGATAATCGCCTCAGTTTAATTGTTAAACCTTTAAATCCCCCTCATCAAAAACCTGGAGCAATAAAGTCGGCGTTGCCTCGTGCTTGGCAACTCCTTGATCAAGTCCAAAGTAGAGCCAATACTGATGGTACGGTTCAGTTTTATTTTCAAGAAGAGCATCATATGCTTACTGTTTTGGACAAAGGCCCTTGGTATTGTAATGATTGGATGGTAGCCCTGGATAGATGGACCCGCAGAGATGAACCTGATTTCCTCACCAACATTACGTTTTAGGTCAATATACTCTACATACCTGAAGAGTACCGATCAAGAGAGATGATTGATGAAATTGGAACTGTTCTAGGGAAGATTACAGCGGTTCGTATTCTGGAGGCGACACCCGATATGCCTGATGGTGAGGTTTGGGTCAAAGTCATAAAACGAACTTCCGATCAGTTTCACTTTGTTCGATATTTTGACTTTGATCTGAATCAATCCCCCGTCATGCTCCGGTTTATTTATAAAGGCCTCCAAAAATTCTGTTTCCGTTGTGGCTCTTTAACTCATGATGATTCACTATGTGACTATGAGGGTTTTGTTTATCATTAAGTTGAAGGCTCTGGTTCTGATATAAATATGGAGCAGCGTTTACCCGAAGCCCAGGATGCAGGCCCAAGCAATCCTAATATAAATTTTGATCAAGCTGTATCCATGGGAGATTGCCCAGTTTCTTCGTTACTCCATATTGATCCTCGAACATACTCTCAAATATCTCCTGTCCGACAGGTAGATGATATGCCCATTACTTCCGCCCATCTGCTCAATCCACATCATGAAGATGGTGGTCCATCCACTCTTCCTCGCGGACAGAAACGCAAAGATATTGAGCATGGATCTGAAGACGAAGTATCTACAACCAAACAAAAGAGGGATAACACTCAGATTTCTATCAATGATAGGTTAGTGGCTACCCTGAAGCCACCGGTTGCCCAATGAAGATACTGCATTGGAACTGTCAAGGTTTGAGGAACCCCTTGACAGTTCGACACCTCCAGGAGATTCGTAGATTACTTTCTCCTGAGATAATGTTCCTCGTTGAGACTATGAATAGTGTACAATATGTACAGGAGGTTAAAGCTCTCTTAGGATATCCTCATCACTTCTGTATAGCGGCTGAAGGTACTCGGGGAGGACTTGCAATTTTTTGGGATCAACAGGTCCATCTCCATATAGCTCAGTCTTCTCTTCATTTGTCTGATGTATTTATACGTGAAGATGGGATCACATTTTGTGTACGTTATGTATATGGTAACCCGGAAGTTAGACAACGACAAGCCCTTTGGAGGCGACTTACAAATGATGCACAAGATGGGGATTTCTCTCATTTTCCAAGACTATTATTAGGTGATATGAATGATATCTGCTCAAATCGTGAAAAGGAGGGAGGCCCTCCTAGAGTTGAATCTACATTTGCGGTATTTCGTTCACTGATTAGTGCTAATGGCCTTCATGATCTTCGAAATATCGGAGGAAAATTTACATGGGTTGGAAACCGACATTCCTATACTGTACGATCAAAAATTGATAGAGCTATGGCAAATGTATATTGGTCAGAAGCTTTTCCTCGAGCATATGTTCAGCTTCTCAGATGGATGGGTTCAGATCATCGTCCCCTTATCGTGCATACAGGCGATCTCAAGTGGACCGGTAAAAAGCTCTTCCGCTATGATAACTGCTGGAGAAATAATCCTGAAGTTGCTGATGTTATCAAACATACTTGGGAAAACTCCTGTCAAGCCATCCATCCTAAGCATTTTAGTAGTGCGATCAGTACATATGGGGATGCTCTCGCCAAATGGAAGACAAATGTGCAGTCCAATGCCAAGCAACGGATAGAGAAGCTTCAACAACTTTTGCACCAAGCATATAATGCTCCTATCCTTGATTACTCCTGGATTGGCCATTTAAAGTCCCAGCTTACACTGCATTACAGACTTGAAGAAGAATATTGGAAAGCAAAAAGTGGCGTACATTGGCTCAAAGAGGGGGATAAGAATACAAAATACTTCCATGCTAAAACTCAGCAACGTCGCACACTCAATCGAATCACAGTCCTTGAAGATGATCACGGCCGCTCATATACCGCACCACAACAGATTCTAAACTAGGCGACCATGTATTTTCAAGACTTATTTTACACTATTTAGTCACTCTATAATCATACTATCCTGCAAGGTATTACTCCTCTGGTCACCTCTGCTATTAATAACGAGCTTATTAAACATGTTTCCTCGGATGAGATTCAGAGAGCAATCTTTAGTATTGACCCTCATAAATCTCCTGGGCCAGATGGAATGACTGCTGGATTTTATAGGCAACACTGGAATGTACTAAAGGATGACCTTGTCCGGTACATTTCTCTATTTTTTTCGGAAGGATATCTTGAGCCTACATTGAATCTCACTAATATTTGTCTTATCCCAAAAAAATGATTCCCCCGTTCATCTCAAGGATTTTCGTCCTATTAGCTTAACTAATGTCGTCTATAAAGCTATCTCAAAGATTCTTGCGAACCGCATTAAGCCTTGGCTTAAGGACATTATTAGTGAGAATCAAACTGCTTTCATACCAGGCCGTTTTATAACTGATAATCTCCTTGTAGCGCATGAATTATTACACTCTTTGCGAATTGAGAAGCTTGTGCAAGATTATATGGCTATCAAGTTGGATATTTCTAAAGCTTTTGATAAAGTTGAATGGTCTTTCTTAAATGCAGTCATGGAACGGATGGGTTTTCATCCCCTTTGGAGAAGCTGGATTTTTAAATGTATATCCACAGTTTCCTACTCGGTGCTTCTCAATGGTATTCCAACAGGCCAGATCTTTCCCACTAGGGGTCTCAGACAAGGTGATCCAATTTCCCCTTATCTTTATTTGATCTGTACTGAAGGCCTCTCTGCACTTCTCCATACATATTGTGCACAAAACAAGCTCTCTGGTTATAAAGCTTCTCGAGGAGGACCTGCAATAACTCATCTGCTCTTTGCAGATGATTCCTTAACTTTTCACCAGAGCTACTATAGCTGATGCCTCACACCTTCGAGACTTACTCACTCTGTATGCACAAGCATCTGGACAACAAGTGAATTTTGCCAAATCGGCCATCATGTATAGCAAAGGTGTGTCCCCGGTTCTCACAACTAATATTTCTAGTATTCTGGGAATTCAGCAAATTGTTGGCTTTGCGAAATATTTAGGTCTACCTGAAACCATAGGGAGAAATAAGGCTGATACTTTTGCCTATATTAAACAAAGAATTCATGACAAGATCAATAGCTGGGCTACCAAATTGTTATCACCTGCTGGAAAGGAAGTACTCATTAAATCTGTACTTACTGCTCTCCCTAGTTATACTATGAGTTGTTTCCTCCTCCCTAATACCTTGTTGAATAAGTTGGTGCAAGTCATTAGGCGTTTTTTCTGGTCCAGTACTCCTGATAAACATAAAATAGCTTGGATTTCCTGGAAGCAACTTACAAAGTCCAAGATTCATGGCGGACTGGGAATCAGAGACTTTCGAGATTTTAACATCGCCTTATTAGCAAAACAAGGATGGCGGTTACTAACGCAATCAAACTCCCTTTTTGCTTGAGTTTTCAAGGCTAAATATTATCCTAAATGCCAAAAGAATATCTTATGCATGGCACAGCATTATCACAGCTCAAGCAAAGGGGTAGTCTGGGGCATAGGCAATGGTACTCAAATCAATATTTGGCAGGATAACTGGCTTCTAGACCCTCATCCTAGACCTCCCCGACCACGGATGGTGCTTTCTCACAGACCTACACATGTTAATGATCTTTTCATTGTAGGTACAAGGCGATGGGATGAACAGAAGCTTTCTCAATACATTCATTCCCAAGATGTTCAGATTATACGCAACATTCGCCCATCCATGACTGTTGTAAGTGATTTTGTCTCTTGGTCCCATTCTCCAACAGGTTGTTACACAGTAAGGTTTGGTTATTACATTCAACATCAAAAAGTTGAGGCTCAACATCGGATTGTTCCTTCCTCCATAGATGACCTCACTGCAGAGATATTTCGGAAATTATGGAAGAGTAATATCCCTCCTAAAGTCAAAACTTTTTGGTGGAAACTTATTCATAATCGACTTCCTGTTGCTGAACAACTCTTACATAAAGGAGGCACACTTGATCCTACATGTTGGCACTGTGGAGAAGACGCTGAGACAATTAATCACTTGTTTTTCCAGTGCAGAGTAGCTAAGGAAATATGGGAACTAGTGCCTACTGATACTCCCTCAGGTGATTCTTTCGCTACTCAAACATTGAGTCAAAATTTGCAGGCTCTATTTAAACTGCTGCCTGCAAACAATCATGAGATCTCACTTCTTCCTTTTATTGGATGGAACCTATGGAAAGCTAGAAATAATCTAGTTTTTAATCATAGGAGAGATCATATTACTAATATCGTTACTAAGGCCTTATTGACTGTCAATTGTGGCAACAAGCACAAACTGAATTGACACACGAGATGTCTCTTTCTCATCACAATCTAAATGCTATGGCTGAGTCTGATGTTTATGCTCACTGCGATAGATATGTCTGCTTTGTAGATGCTTCTTGGACTTCCCCAGATCAACCTGCAGGCATAGCTTGGCATCTTCATCACAAACAAGGAACTCTTTACATGCAAGGTGCTTCTTCTATCTCCCCTGTTCCATCTCCGTTAGCTGCAGAGACAATAGCACTGCATATGGCAATTAAAGAGCTTGGCAAACTCCAGTATCAGGATATATTGTTTATGGGTGATTGTAAAAATCTAATCTGCAGAGTATTGCCACCTCCAGTTTACATTTCTGGTGTCCAGCTGAAATTCTAGGGGAAGCTCAAGACATTATAAATCTCTATAAAAAACATAAAACTTATCGGTTTATGTTTGTACCTCGAGCTTTGTTACATGTAGTTGATGCTCGAGCTAAATTAGCTAGACTATCTTCTGAACTATTGTACGATATGTAACTTCTGTTAAATAAATATTGCCGACAAAAAAAAAAAAAGAACTTAAATGTACACCGTTGCATTGCTCTCTCTCTCATGGAGCTCTTTTCTCTCTGATACTATTATCGAGAAGAAAAAAAATTCACCATTCTCCGACGCCGGCATGGCTGAGATTCGCCGGCGTCGGGTTCTCTCCTCCTCAATTTACTTCTTCTTTGCTCGATTGGTTTGCTTTATTTTCTTTTTGGTTTCTCTGGTCAATTCCCTGATTTAAGGGTTGAGATTTTTTACTTCTCTTCTTCGTTGGCGGGGGTGTTGTCTCTGTCAGATATGCAAAGAGCGCCGCCCGGGGCTAAACAATTCACGGGGAATTCCCCAAGATCCCTCACCATCTCCAACAACAACCGCTGCTGTACCTTTTAGAGCTCACCATGTGCTGTGTCACTTCAGAGCCTCCAAGCTCCGGTGAAGCTCATCTCATTTCTGATCAATGGTTCACTGTGGCTGCCGCTGCCGCTCAGCTGTCTCAGTAGAAGATGCATCGATGCAATCCAAGGAAATCTAGGGTTTCCCTTGTTGGGCCTGGTTGGCCCATTTTAGTTCCCTTTTTCTTGGCCCATTTACAGAAATGGCGGCCCATTAACTTCATCCCCCATGCCCAGGTCCGTTTTAATCTCTAGTCTGACTTTCTCTTTTGTTCACCTGCGACAAATCTGTGGTATTTTTGGCCGAGGACTCCAATCGTTACCACGATTTTCATGGGAACAAGAGCTAGTCAACTTTTCACTTATGGCCTTTAGACCACATCATTTCATCGGCTTCTCTGATCATGTTTCACTCTTATCCGACCTTGAGGGTCTTTGGCGGCAAAGTTTCTCAGTCATGGAGATTTCTTTGGATCCACCCTCCTCTGTTACGGAGAGAATCATCTCACGTTTCTTTTCTCTCTCATTGTCGTCCAAGCTAGCGACTCAATAAGCAAAGAATCCATGTCAAACGTCGATTGATCCTTGGATCATGACTATTGTCAATTTCCCCAAAGTTTTCGCGGAAGTGTCTTGGAAACACCATGATCTCGCTTGTGGTAAGTTGCTTTGTAGCCCTCTACCTCCGAGTTCCTATGGATCTATCTTTGAAACGTAAGGTTTCGCTAAGCTATCTATCTATCTATCTTTACCGTTTTCTTAGGTTTGCTTAATCTTGTTGTACCCATGGTTGTTAATTTTGATGTATCCAACCTCTTGGTTGTTGATTTGTACTATCCTCCCCTTGGGAATGAATGAATATAACAAGAGTTTAGTGTTCAAAAAAAAAAATATGTACACCGTTGCCATAATTAAAAATAATTGACATTAGCATTTTGATCTTCTTGAAATCATAACGGTTTAGACCAAGTTTTGTTTCTTACTTGTTTACTATAAAAAGTTATGAGATCATTAATGTACCCTTTTTCCCTGTCTTACTATTATAAATTTGATTATTGAGTAGCAAAATCTGACAAGCTTGAAAAATAGAAACATAATAAGAAATGAAGTGTGTAGAAATGAAGGAATTGGGTTTGAAGTTCATTTCACTTCTTCTTTTTCTTCTTGGATGCTTTTTTTCCACTAGAGCCACCACAAACAATAGAACACTCAATGCCGCAAATGTTACCAAAACAAGAAAATAATCCACTATCTCCTCCTTTCTTGTTCCTCCCACCTTGCTTTTGTATAGGAGCTGGAATCATCTGAGTATTTCTTGGGACGATTTCATTGGCCTTATAACTTGATTTAGGGTTGAAGTTAGAACTTGTTTTGTAATCAGAACTTGGTTGATAACTTGAACCAACGTCTAAAACCACTGGTAAATTTGCTTGCCATCTTTCTAGCTTAGAACGAAGACCTTCAACGCTTCGTTCACCGACACTTATTACAGTACTCTCTGCATCTTTCCCTGTAAGTGCCTTCTCTTTTGCAATTTGTGCTGCAACCACTGAGGCTGAAGGACCTAAATCAGACTCTGTGATCACGATGGGTCTCGACCTCATTGGTGTTCCATACTCAATAGTGTTCCTTTTTGGGGTATATGTCGTATTCCTTGGCCTCATTGGTGTACCATACACAACCTGTTGTTTTTTTTGCCTCAACAATGTATTTGGCGTTTTTCTCTGAGGTTCATACACAACCATTTGAGAATCCGATGAAAAATCATCTTTCTCAAAACCTGAGTTTGTAGTAAAACTCATACGGGTTTGTGGCACCTTCCTTGGTGATTCCACCATTGAGCTTGTATCACTTTTAGACCGTCGAAACCCTACAGGTTTTGAAGATATGTTTTTCTTGTGAAACAACAAATCTTCTTCAAACAAAAGAGGCATGCTTTGGCCCGAGTTATCAATAAGTCCCACCGCAATGTTTAGGAGGCCATGAGGGCGCCCTGACGCACGGAGAACCTCTAGGGTGACAAATCTCATAGCCGAGGAATGGGAGACAAGATCACTTACCAAGGTTTGTACCGTTCCAACATGAATATCTTTGAACCAATGCAATGCATAGATTTCTATAACAACTATTGATGTCGCATCGTAGAGGGCTTCCTCATCTAGACGAAACACAAACTTGTCGTTCCATGTAGGGCTGGTTCCCCCCGTATTGTCCACCCGAGTTGTAAGTTTACGCTCTGGATCAATCCAAGCGATTGCATATGTCTTCATACACCTTGCCACTGGTGCCAATTCTTGGGCCGAAATAATATTCAACTCCAAGATTTGACAAGGTGCAAGAAAAGACATTTTGTTTCTTTTCTTGAAAAAAAAACTATATCTGTAAAACCAAAGGAAATGAAGAGGATGCAATTGTTTTTTTCCGTGAATACAAAGACAGATCCGTCGTCGTCCCCTCCAAGGACGACGAAGGAGAGCAATACATGAAGGTGAAAATGGAAAAGGAAATTTGACAAGGACACCCAAAAATAATAATAAGCAAAAAAAGATATTTTTTCTTTTTTCTTGTTTATTAATTTCTTGTTTTGGTTTTTGTTATTTTTGAACACCGAATCAAATGCATTACTTTCCGTTGACTACAGTTTTCTTTCACTAATTTCTTGCGATATTTTTAGATATCTCTCTCACTATTTTTTAGATTTTATTTTAGGTTCGTTTGTTATTTTCTGAATAATTTCCAGAGTTTCTAGATATTTGATATTGTTAAAAAGAAATCGACATACAAAATATGGAAGTATTATTTGGTTCTCTCTGGTGACTGGTGTGTTCTTAGAAAGTAAATGAAAGGAAATAAAAGGAGTCACGAATTTTACGCAAATTCCCATGTGGAATCCAACGTCTCACAATTTGAGACCAATAAAAGAGAATAAATCTGAGTTTTTGGATCTCGCTTTAGTGTCAAATCTGAGATAAAAGAGAATTTATCTGATTGTCCGGATTTCGACTGAGTGTTGAATCTGAGATAAAAAATGAAACTAATCTGATTGTCTGGATTTCGATTGAGTGTCGAATCTGAGACTAGAAAATGAGAAGTTATATGATTGTCCAGATCTCGATTGAGTGTCGAATCTAGGACCAAAAAGGGAACTTATTTGATTGTCCGGATCTCGACTGAGTGTCAAATCAATATCCCAAAAAAAGGAACCTATTTGATTGTTCGGATCTCGACTCAGTGTCGAATCTGAGACCAAAAAAGGGAACTTATCTGATTGTCCAGATATCGACTGAGTGTAGAATCTGAGACCAAAAAAGAGGAACAATTATCTGTGTGTTCGGATCTGGGATAAGAAAAAGGAAACTTATCTGATTGTTTGGATCTCGACTGAGTGTCGAATCAGAGATAAAAAAAGGGAACTTATCTGATTGTTCGGATCTTGACTAAATATCGAATCAGAGATTAAAAATGGAACTTATCTGAATTCCGGATCTCGACTGAGTGTCGAATCTGAGACTAGAAAATGAGAAGTTATCTGATTGTCCGGATCTCGATTGAGTGTCAAATCTGGGACCAAAAAGGGAACTTATTTGATTGTCTGGATCTCGACTGAGTGTCAAATCAATATCCAAAATAGGGAACAAATTTAATTGTTCGGATCTCGACTGAGTGTCGAATCTGAGACTATAAAATGAGAAGTTATCTGGTTGTCCGGATCTCGATTGAGTGTCGAATCTGGGACCAATAATGGAACTTATTTGATTGTCCGGATTTCGACTGAGTGTCAAATCAATATCCAAAAAAAGGAACAAATTTGATTGTCCAGATCTCGACTGAGTGTCGAATCTGAGACCAAAAAAGGGAAATTATCTTATTGTCCAGATCTCGACTGAGTGTCGAATCTGGGACCAAAAAAGAAGGAACAATTATCTGATTGTCTAGATCTCGACTGAGTGTAGAATCTGGGACCAAAAAAAAGGGAACAAATCTGATTGTCTGGATCTCAACCTTGTGTTGAATCTGAGACCAAAATAGAGAGTACAATTATCTGATTTTCTGGAACTCAACTAAGTGTCGAATATGGGACCAAAAAGAGAACTTATCTGATTGTCCAGATCTCGACTGAGTATCGAATCCAAGTGTAGAAAATGGGAACAATTATCTGATTGTTGAAACTTGTATTTTATCTACTCTAAGCAAAGAAAGACAACAATGCAATCAACCTTAGCTTAGAGAGACCAAATACAAAGTTTATTAATTGTAGTATAGTGGTAAGAGTTGAGAACAATATCGAACCAATCAAGAGTGGTCTTCAGCAATTAGTTGACTATCAAGGCTAGCTATTCAAGTAATTATCAAAAGGGTGTGGTACTAGTAGTCTAAATAAGAAATCTACTAAAACCCCTAAATGATACTAGAGGTACCAAAGTCTGGCACACTTTAGCATATCATGAAACTAAACAGGAAAAACCACAGTACTAGGACGACTTGACCACACTGGTCGAGTGGTGAGGTCGAGTGGTGAGGTCGAGTGCTACAGTAAAAACAGAGAAAAGCTACAGTGAACGAATACTAAGCAAGCTGTGAAACTATGGGGAAAAACAGGGACTATAGGGATAGAAATTACAGGATCACAAACACTCTGTTCTATTGCAGCTATGAACTAGCAATTTCATCACAGGACTACCCTAGACAATAGACTTCATAACCAGCTCAATCCATGGTTCGTGGTAGAGAGCCCCATGACCTAACCCAGTCAGCATAGTGTGAGGAGTCGGATCACACATGAAGGATCAGCCTATTCAAGTCGAGAAGAGTTCATAACAAGTGAATAGGTGGAGTCGTGACATAAATCAATGTCTGATGCATCCACCCTCACGCTATTGTACTCTAAACCCCAGAAAAAGTCTATCCAATGGCTCAAATCATGGTTCGTGCTCATGAGACCATCTAGGATCATGTTCTCCTTGATCAGGGGAGAACAAGCATTAAAATCACTCACCCAAGAGGAAGTCGAAACTGAGTGATGATCAAACTATCTAAGCAATAACAAAACAGAGAGAAGCTACCCTAATTCATCCCCAACAAATCCTAAATTTACTACTCACACATGGTGATCATGGCTGGGGTCCGAAACCCAGAAAAGATTAAACTTTTCATATGAGATAGCCTATGATCTAGTGAGCAAGGTTGGAGAAGAAATCAGATGCAATAACTATTTTATAAAAAGATATCAAAGTTACAAAGTTGCTGGAAAATGAAAAACTGTCAAGAACAGTAAAAACAAGAGAGAGAAAAAAAACAAGAGCAAAACCTAAAAATTCCTAAGCCAAAGCGGCGCTATTCGATCCCTTCTAATTAGGTTTAATGAGGCACTTTTATACATAGTCTCAAGTGCTTATTACATTTTGCAAGTTTTCACGAGAAAAAGTCGGAGAGTGCTCACTCGACCCAGTAGTCGAGTGGGGTGGTCGAGTGGCTTCTCGAGTAGGCAGGCGGTGCTGAAGTCTAGTGAGCCTGTAATGCTAAGGTCGAGAGTGCCTGTCTAGAGTGCTCACGAGAGTGCCTGGTCAAGAGTGCCTGTCTAGAGTGCTTCACTCGAGTGCCTTGTTGAGAGTGCCTGTCTAGAGTGCTCAGTAGAGTGCCTGGTCGAGAGTGCTTGTCTAGAGTGCTCACTCGAGTGCCTGGTCGAGTAGCCTGGTCAAGTGAGCCATCTTTCTTCTCTACAATCTTCACTCGACTCCATAGGGCTTGACTGCACATCTTCACTTCATGAGCCAAAATCCAAGTATGCTCCATATGCTCCATAAGTACCTGATAAGACCCCAAATATGCAAAATACATGCAATGCCTATACAGAAATATGAAACATCCTATATGAAGCATAAATGCATGAAATAGTATAAACAATGGATGAAATCTACTCTAAGGCATGATAAAAAGGTGGTAAAAACGTGTATAAAAGTGGTGTTATCAATTCCCCCAAACTTATCCTTTGCTTGCCCTCAAGCAAATAGAAAAGATAAGATGAAAGG
Source organism: Cardamine flexuosa (assembly GCA_963555745.1). Taxonomy (NCBI): domain Eukaryota; kingdom Viridiplantae; phylum Streptophyta; class Magnoliopsida; order Brassicales; family Brassicaceae; genus Cardamine; species Cardamine flexuosa. Next base: position 16,193,521 of record OY743219.1, read on the forward strand.
AGTAATGTGAAAAGTGGAGACTCAGAACCCAAGCAAACTAAACAAACCTCTAATGTCAATGTCACAGTTATCAGTTCTAGAATGCAATTCACAGAAGTTCTACTTAAAAGGTTTACCTATACTCATCACATCAAATTCAACACTAAGACTCAGCCACAAGCAAACATTCAAAGCAAACTATCCCTTTAACATTGATTAAGCACGAATTGGTGAATCATGATAAGCAATAACTGTAACTCATTTGGTTGAGGGACAAGTTTTAAGAGATAAAAATGATCTCTTCGTTCTCTGGTTTTAAGCGCATGTATCAGGGTCTCTCAATGAAATTGATTGAATTATAAGAGAATGCTAAAGGTAGAGCCAACTGATGCATACAGGAGCAGACTATCATCTACCCATAAAGAACCAAATGACTCCCCTAACTCTAAAATCCCAGAAACTTCATCCTAGTTCTATCCTTGAGTTTAAAAGCTTTTATTTTTCTTTTTTTTTTTACTCAAGAACTGATTTTCTGTTTTCTTCTAAGGAGAGGATATTTTACTTTTTACTTCTAGCGGATTTGAGATTTTTGATTTTTCACTAAGCTATAACTCGACCACTCACTCGAGTGGCTACTATACAATTTTGTTTCTGTTTCTTTTACTGAGCCAACTTTTATCTTAATTTTCCAAATCCTTTACTAGACTCATCATTTTTTTTTATTTTTTTTTAAACCTATCCTATCCAAAGGCTTATGATTTTTAGCAAACTCTTTTTCTCTTTTCTTTTCTTTTCCCAGACTCACTCCCCAACTTATTCAAACTCTTAGCCTAAATCTGGTTCAATAATTGTGAACCAGAGACTATATGAGAGACTACTCCTGTCGGCAAAACCTAACACCTTCTCTCTAATTCAATCCGGAAATATGCCTCACTTCACTCAAGAATAATGTATGGTCTGAAATGAAGTTTTGGGTTAGGTTTTTGTGGAACTGTCTCAATGGTGGAGACAGCTACTTGGATTAGCAAGAGTGGTAAAAGGTGAAAGAAAATTCAAGTATTTTGAGGTATCCATGAGTTAAAGTTTTAGAGCATATCATGATAATTAAGTTTTTTCAAATTATATTCTAATTCATAGGGATAGTTTGACAAATCACAGTAAGCTTCAACCAAGTGAGAGTGCTAAATCTAAATTCCAAGCAAGGTGCAGCCTTAATTTTCAAGCTTAGGCGAATGCATTAGACAACTTATAACTGTGGCATTGAAATTATATGTTTGGTTCTTAAGCTTTTTACGGTTTGACTCATCATTATCCCCTATGCATATGTACAATCCTAAGCGAAATTTCTAAAACTCAATCCTAAAATGATAATGCAACTACATGACACTCTGTTTTTGTAAAATGGTTTTTTAAAAATTTTCAAATTTTTAAGTTTTTTCAATGCACATAGATGATGCAAATTTGAATAAGAAAATAAGGAAATATGTCAAATACGTCTCTCAAACCCTCCCCCAAACTTAAATTACACAGTCTCTTGTGTAAAATGAATTCAAGAGATGATTTGAGAGACTAAAACAAAAAGGAACAAAAAATGCAATGATATAAACAATGATAAGGAAGTGGGGTGATACCTCATTCTTGTGGGGTGAAGAAGGCATATGTGTTAGCCTCCATGCTCTCCTGACTGTAGGCTGGAACTGTGACGCTGAGAGGATCAGCTCCGGGGTGTGACTCGAGTGGTCCACTCGACCCAGCAGTCTAGTGGTCTAGCATATATCGTGCACTCGACCCAGCGTGGTCGAATGGTTCGCTCTGGTAGTACCCCAAGTAAGGTGGAAGCTGTGCGCCCTGATCATAGCGTGGGTAAGGGTCGACAGGTGCACTTGGGTCGAAACCTTGATAGCACTTGAGTGGCTCACTTGACCCAGGTGGTCGAGTGGTTTCGTCTGTGGACGAATGCTCTAGATCCTGTATTGGGTGATCTGGACACCTCTTTGTCTCCTTCTGCTCAGCCGAAGTTCTTCTAGATGAGCCAACACTCAACTTCCTCTCAGCTGCTGCCAAGCAGCTGGTGATCCCCTTCATTGTGGCATTCATTCCACTTTTGAATTTGCTGAATTGTCTGTCCTGCCACTTGCACCACTTCTGAACTGTGGAGATCTTATGGTTAGCCTCCTTAAGGCTTTTGCACTCTGTCTCCTCAAAATAAAACCTCTCTGGAGCTTGCACACCCCCCATGAAGTCCTGAAATGTCTCATCTTCTTGGAGTCTAACTCCCTCATCAGAGAAGTAGAGATCTCGGACTGGTGGTACAAAGGGGACACTACGGTCACCGTCCTCTTCATAGAGCTTGGCGAGACCTCCATAAGGTAGCAAAATCTTTGCCTTGCTGCTCCTGGGATGTGAGAAGTTGTTGATGTACTTCTCCCCAACCTTTGCACCAATAGTCTGAGTGTCCTTCATGTGATCCAAGTCCATCAGAGTGTATGGTTTGGGCGCTGATATGAGCTCAACTCCAGCAGCCTCTGAAAATGGGGTAACAATCCCTCCCACTGTGAACTCTGCCTTGTTCAGCATCTTGTCATTCTTGACAGCAGTAGCTCTGTAGCTCATGAGGTGTCTCACCAAAACGATGGAGTTCCCTGTGTAGGCTCTATATCCTCGCATCTTAATCCCATTGGCCCGGTTCTCCTCCGATGAGTAGATAAGGTAGTCGCAAAGAGCCTTATCCAGCATCTTCAACTCACTCTCATTCACTGGCCCTGTGGCCTTCTTCGCAAACATCGTGTTTGCAAGAGTCCTGTGGAGGTATCTCACTGTGGGGTGCCTGATCTCACTGCTCTTAGCTCTAGCAGACTGATAGTGCTCCCTTCCTCCAAGCGCTAACCACAACTCATTTAGCTCTTTCTTCTCAAAGTCCTGAACTTGCCCTGTTCCTCTGCGGAAATCAAACAAGATGTCGACCACACTCAGGGGCAGCTGATAGTCTATCCCTCTGACTATGAAGCTCACATGCCCCATCTCTGCTGTACCAGCCATGCCTCTCGTCTCATAGAGGTGGCGATCCACTGTTGCCAAAAAATGGCAGGTCTCAGTCTTGAAACCATCATGGGGGCTGTGGGTGAGTCCCATGATGTCAGCAGACTCATAGAGCTTCCCCACCTCTCTGCAAATTCCCAAAGCTTGCATGATGGGGCGATCTGGGTACCTGGTCCCAAGGAACTTCACCCTCTCCAGGATGGAGATGAGCTTGGCTTCCTCAGAGGTCTCAGCCTGGATGTCCTCTGAACTTTCGAAACCAGTCTCCTCCTCATTGTTCCTTCTTACTGATTCTTCTTCTTGAACCCTCTTGCCCTTAACCTTATCTTGCCGTGACCCAGATGGTCGAGTGGCTCTTGCTGCGGTTTGGCTTCTTGTTACCCTTGTCCTTGTTGTGCCAGTGCTCCTGAAACGAATTCACAAATCAAAAATTTAGCAAAAAATTTGGACCACTCGACCCAGCCACTCGAGTGATGTGGTCGAGTGGGCAAAAATTTCCAAATAAAATTTTGCCCAATTTGACCCACTCGCGTGCTTTGATCGAGTAACTAAATTAACAATCATATGCATCCAATTTCAAGCCTAGCAAGGATCTAAACAACTTAGGCTCAAAATTGTTTCCAAAATCATCAAGTACCAAAGCGATTTTTTATATATGCATGATTTCAAAAATTTCTAAAACTTGTTCAATTTCAACAATGATGATCAATGTGGGTTCTCTAATTATCAAACAATCAATAGCTAAACCAAAATTTGTCCTAAGGTTACAAAAAAAATTTCGAAAATTTTCAAGTGCATTACTAAGAACAAAGTTTCGATTTCAAGCAATTTCAACCATAAAAATCATTGCATACTCCTTCCGATTCCTTACACAACTCTAATCAATCGATTTTAACTACATGCAAGCCAAAAAAATTCAAAAAATTTCGAACACGGATTTTCGCAAAAACGGGTTCAAAGGGTTTAAAAACTTACAAGTGAGTTTCGGTATTGCTAGAGTAGTGAGACATGATCGAAATTCAGTTGAAAACTTTGAAGATTTGAGTGGAAATTTTTAGAGAGAAGTTAGAGAGTTAGGCACTTTCTAGAGAGATAAAAATTGTAAAAATGGGGAAGAAGAAGATGGTGGGTCACATGGGTATTAAATGGTAGAGTGATTTCAAATAAACGGTCTAGATTAAAAGTTGAGATTTCAGACAAAACCTGGCCACTCGACCTGGGGGTCGAGTGGTGTGGTCGAGTGACTTTTCAAATTTTTGGCTGACCCTTTTGAAACTTCACTTTGGTTCATACTAAGCTCCTATCATCTCCTGAAACTCAAAACACTAAAAAAACACATTAAAAATAAAAAAATTCAAAAAGACATAAGATAAATCAAAACTAGTATATACAATGATAAACATGGGAATTTCTCCCAAGTGAGCTTGTTTAAAGTCACTTAACTTGACTCTCACTCTTTTTAGGCAGGTAGAAGGTCCTTGAGAGGTTGTGTTGACCTCTCTGGACTCGGCTTCTCCGCTATGAAGGTTGATGTCATGATAGCGTGATAGAAGCTATCACTCATTCCTGGTGGCTTGGGCCTCCTTCTTCCCATCTCTGGTGGGGGTTGTTGAGCTTCCTTGAGCTTGATAGCTTCTGGAGCTTGTTGAGCCTATCTGAGCTTCAGAACTTCCTTCTCAAGCCTATCCACCTTCTCTGCCAACTCAACAACAACACCTTGTAGAGCAAGGATTGTGCTCTGGTCTGATGCTGGTGTTGTGAGTGGGTATGTTGAGTTACTCTTCCTTGTACAAAAATATTCCTGGTCCGAGTACCAAATTGAACCAGGTGGTTTCGTAGGGATCGGCTGTTCTCTCTGGTGACGACTCGAGTGGTCACTCAACCTAGCAGTCGAGTGGACTGGTCGAGTGGACTGGTCGAGTGTGCCCTGTGCTGTCTTCATCAGAGTCACCTTCTGCTACAAACGCATCAAACTTGTCCATCAGAGTGACTACCCATGGTGACTGTGAACCCTGGAGGTCTGGATGGTGTCTGAGAGTACTGTTTAAACTTTCCAAAGTTTGTCTTTTCATAACGCTCAGCTTCTTCCATGTAGAAAAGCTGTCCCTCAAAATCAGGGTTCTTCAAGACGAAAGAGGTGTCAAAACGCATCACCAAGTCATTACCGTTTCAAATAACTATTTCACCATTTTTGGTGTCTATAACAGCTCCAGAGGATGCCAAGAATTGTCTGCCTAGTATGAGGGGATCCATTGGCTCTTTTTCCATCTTCATCACTATAAAGTCAGTAGGGATCTCTACATTTCCTACTCTCACTGGGACATTCTCTAGCAAGCCATGGGGAAATCTGATGGTTCTGTCAGCTAGGACTAGAGACCTGGTGCTTGGCAGAAATTTGTGATATCCCAGCTTTCCTGCCACAGACAATGGCATTATGCTGACTGAAGCACCCAGATCACAGAGAGAATTCTGGAAAATCTGGTTTCTAATGGTGCAGGGTATTGTGAATGATCCAGGATCTGTCAGCTTCTTTTGCACTACCACTTTCTGCTGAGTGATCATCTTACACTCATAGGCCTTAGCAGCTGCTGCTCTCTTATCTTGAATTTTCTTCAAGGCTCTTTTTCTCAAACCACTGTCAAAGGGTCCAAGTGACTTCACAGCTTCATCCCAAGTCATTTTAGCTTCAAGCTCTGATAGCTCTGATAGCTCTTTTTCAAGCATAATAGCATACTCCTTATGAATCTCAGCCTTGAACCGTTCTGGGAAAGGACTTGTCATCAACGCATGCAGATCCAGTATGCACTTCTCCTTTGCAGTCTTGAGAGTGCCTACTCGACCACTCACTCGAGTGGTGTGGTCGAGTGCTACAGTGCTCGAGCGAATTTCAGCAGCAGATTGAAAGGTTCCCCCCCCCCCCCCAACTTGAGTATCACTGTCCCCAGTGATGATGGAGAATCTCTTTTTGAAAGGAAGAAGATGGAGAGCTGGTGCTGTGCTCACTGCATAGAGAGGTGCAGGTTCCTTAGGGTTCTGCACAACTTTGCCAGGAAGTTGGCATGTGGTTTTAGTAGAGGCTGATGCAGCACTGGACTCAACAAACTTTAGTTTGCTGTTGAGAACCTCAATCTTATGGTTCAAATCATCATAAGAGCAATCGATCTGGGTTCTGAGTTCAGTGAACCTCTTTGACGTCTCTTGAGTAGCAGTATCCTGGCCTTGAAAATGTTGGAGTAGAAGAGGCTTAAGGTCACCATCAGCTTGTGGAGGTGGTCTTTGAGCAAATCCAGGTGGATTGGCTGGAGCTTATGGCACAAAAGGCTTGTTTTGGCTAGGGTTCTGAGTAGGGTAGACTTGATCCTGAGGGTTGGCTACGTTGGGATTCCTATAGGAGAGATTTGGATTGTTCCTATAGTTGATGTACCCTCTGTTGAAGCCAGCTTGATTCTGTATATATAGGATCTCTTCAACCTGATCATCTTCACCTTCCTGAGCCTGAGTAGGAAAAACTTCACCAACAAAGTTCATAGATTTCTGCTGAGCCAGGATGAGCTTGTCAAGTTTCTCACTAAGAGACTGGATCTCCTGCTTGGTTTTATCAGAAGACGAAGATGGTCCTCTAACTGATATGTCGAAGTCCTCACTGTAATTTCCATCAGAGACTGCAAGGTTCTCCACTCCCAGCTAGCGACTACGTCTCTATTGAGGAAATTTCCATTACTGACTGTATCCAATAGCATTCTGATCTTCGGGCTTGCCCCTCTGTAGAGCGTACTGAGCAAAGACTCCTTGGTGAAACCATGGTGAGGACACTGCGTTGTGTACTCCTTAAACCTCTCCCATGCTTCAGAGAAACTCTCATTGGTCGCTGAGTGAAGCTGGAGATTTCGTTCTTGAACTTGGCAGTCCTTGACATAGAGAAAAGTTTCAGCAGGAAAGTCTTCTTGCAGTCATCCCAGGTTGTTATAGAACCCTGAGGCACTGCTCGTTCCCAGTGGGAAGCCTTATCACCAAGAGAAAATGGAAAGAGGCGTAGCTTGAAGTTGTCCTCTGAGATTCTGTTGATCTTAGTGAGCTGGCGCAGTCTATCAAACTGGTCCAAATGAGCAAGCGGGTTTTCCATAGGAAGTCCATGGAATTTGTGGTTTTGGACTATGGAGATCAAACCCATCTTGATCTTGAAGTTATTGTTGTTGACTGGAAGGGCTACAATTCCCTGCCTCTGAGAGTGAGTGTTTGGAGCGTCTCCTACTCCAATCACCCTAGGCTGAGGAACTTGTTCTGCCATGACTGCATGTGTCTCTGGAACTGGTTGTGCAGGAATAGCAGGTGTAGGTGTAGCTTGACGAGTGCGTATGTTGATACGGTGAATGTGATCCAAATACTGGATTAGGTTTTTGCTGCCTTGAGAACGTGTTTGCATTCAGAGAGTAGTGACTCGATCAAGTACTCAAGTGGTAAGGTCGAGTGCTACAGTACCTGATACAAAACAGATAAAGTTTCAAAACCAAATCAGTACCCAGATCTCGAAAGTAACAGACTTGATCTAATAAACCTTAAACAACTAACTGTGTAGACAAAAACACTCAAAACTGACAACGGCGCCAAATTGAAACTTTTGTTTTATCTACTTTAAGCAAAGAAAGACAGCAATGCAATCCACCTAAGCCTAGAGAGACCAAATACAAAGTTTATCAATTGTAGTATAGTGGTAAGAGTTGAGAACAATATCGAACCAATCAAGAGTGGTCTACAACAATTAGTGGATTATCAAGGCTAGCTATTCAAGTAATTATCAAAAGGGTGTGGTACTAGCAGTCTAAATAAGAAATCTACTAAAACCCCTAAATGATACTAGAGGTACCAAAGTTTGTTACACTTTAGCACATCATGGAACTAAACAGGAAAAATCACAGTACTAGAACGACACGACCACACTGATCAAGTGGTGAGGTCGAGTGTTACAGTAAACGAATATTAAGCAAGCTGTGAAACTATGGGGAAAAACAAGGACTATAGGGATGGAATCACAGGATCGCAAACACTCTGTTCTATTGCAGCTATGAACAAGAAATTTCATCACATGACTGCCCTAGACAACAGACTTCATATGCAGCTCAATCCATGGTTTGTGGTAGAGAGCCCCAAGACCCAACCCAGTCAGCATAGTGTTAGGAGTCAGATCAGGCATGAAGAATCAGCCTATTAAAGTCGAGAAGAGTTCATAACAAGTGAATAGGTGGAGTCGTGACATAAATCAATGTCTGATGCATCCACCCTCACGCTATTGTACTCTAAACCCCGGAAAAAGTCTATCCAATGGTTCAAGGCATGGTTTGTGCTCATGAGACCATCTAGGATCATGTTCTCCTTGATCAGGGGAGAACAAGCATTAAAATCACTCACCCAAGAGGGAGGCGAAACTGAGTGATGATCAAACTATCTAAGCAAAACAAAATAGAGAGAAGCTACCCTAATCCATCCCCAAAAATTTCAAATTTACTACTCACACATGGTGATCATGGCTGGGGTCCGAAACCCAGAAAAGATTAAACTTTTCATATGAGATAGCCTATGATCTAGTGAGCAAGGTTGGAGAAGAAATCAGATGCAAATACTAATTTTATAATAAGATATCAAAGTTACAAAGTTGCTGAAAAATGAAAAACTGTCAAGAACAGCAAAAACAAGAGAGAGAAAAAAAGAAGAGCAAAACCTAAACATTCCTAAGCCAAAGCGGCGCTATTCGATCTCTTCTAATTAGGTTTAATGAGGTGCTTTTATACATAGTCTCAAACGCTTATTACATTTTGCGAGTTTTCAGGTGAAAATGTCGAAGAGTGCCCACTCGATCCAGCAGTCGAGTGGCTTCTCGAGTAGACAGGCAGTGCTTGAGTCTAGTGAGCCTGTGATGCAAAGGTCGAGAGTGCCTGTCTAGAGTGCTCACTCGAGTGCCTGTTCGAGAGTGCCTGTCTAGAAAAAGGGAAGTTATCTGATTGTCCGGATCTCGACTGAGTGTCCAATCTGTGACCAAAAAAGAGGGAACAATTATCTGATTGTTCAGATTTCGGATCAGAAAAAGGGAACTTATCTGACTGTCCGGATATCGACTGAGTGTCGAATATGACATAAAAAAAAGGAACTCATCTGATTGTCTGGATCTCAACTGAGTGTCGAATCTGAGACTAGAAAAATGGATCTTATCTTATTATCTGGATCTTGACTGAGTGTTGAATCTGGGACCAAAAAAAAAGGGAACAATTATTTGGTTGTCTATATCTCGACTGAGTATGGAATCTGGGATAAAAAATAGGAACAAATCTGATTTTCTGGATCTCGACCGCGTGTCGAATCTGGGACCAAAAAAGAGAGAACAATTATCCAATTGTCCGGACTCGATTGAGTGTTGAATCTGGGACAAAAAAAGGGAACTTATCTGATTGTCCAGATCTCGACTGAGTGTCGAATCTGGGACCAAGAAAGGGAACATATCTGATTGTCCAGATCTCGACTAATTGTTGAATATGAGATCAAATGGGAACTTATCTGATTGTCTGGATCTCGACTGAGTGTCGAATCTGAAACTAGAAAATTGGAACTTATATGATTTTCCGGATCTCAACTGAATGTTAAATCTGGGACCAAAAAATAAGGGAACGATTATTTGATTGTCAGGATCTCGACAGAGGTTCGAATCTGGGACCATAAAAAGGGAACTTATCTAATAGTCAGGATCTCGACTGATTGTCGAATCTGAGATAACAAAATGGAATTTATCTTTTAATCCAGATCTCGACTAACTGTTGAATCTCAGACTAGAAAATGAGAAGTTATCTGATTGTCTGGATCTGGATTGAGTGTCAAATCTGGGACCAAAAAGGAAATTTATCTGATTGTCCCGATATTGACTGAGTGTTCAATCTATATCCAAAATAAGGGAAAAAATTTGATTGTCAGGATCAAATAATAAGGGAACGATTATTTGATTGTCGGGATCTCGACTGAGTGTCGAATCCTGGACCATAAAAAGGGAACTTATCTGATTGTCCGGATCTCGACAGAGTGTCGAATCTGAGATAACAAAATGGAATTTATCTTTTTATCCAGATCTCGACTAACTGTTGAATCTGAGACTAGAAAATGAGAAGTTATCTGATTGTCTGGATCTCGATTGAGTGTCAAATCTGGGACCAAAAAGGAAATTTATCTGATTGTCCCGATATTGACTGAGTGTTCAATCTGTATCAAAAATAAGGGAACAAATTTGATTGTCAGGATCTTGACTGAGTGTCAAATCTGAGACCAAAAAACGGAACTTATCTGATTGTCCTGATCTCAATTGAGTGTCGAATCTGGGACCAATATAGAGGGACCAATTATCTGTGTGTTCGGATCTGGGATTAGAAAAATGAAACTTATCTGATTGTCTGGATATCGACTGAGTGTCGAATCAGAGATTAAAAAAGGGAACTTTTATGATTGTGCGGATCTCAACTGAGTGTCGAATCTTAGACCATAAAAAAGGGAACAAATCTTATTGTCCTGATGTCCTGGTGTCCAATCTGTGAACAAAAAAGAGGGAAAAATTATCTGATTGTTCAGATCTCAGACCAGAAAAAGGGAACTTATCTGACTATCCGCATATCGACTGAGTGTCGAATATGAGATAAAAAAGGAACTCATCTGATTGGCCAGATCTCAACTGAGTGTCGAATCTGAGACTAGAAAAAACGATCTTAACTTATTATCCGGATCATGACTGAGTGTCGAATCTGGAACCAAAAAAAAAGGGAACAATTATTTGGTTGTCTAGATCTCGACTGAGTATCGAATCTGGGACCCAAAAAAATAGAACATATCTGATTTTCTGGATCTCGACCGCGTGTCGAATCTGGAACCAACAATGAGAACAATTACCTAATTGTCCGGATTTGGATTGAGTGTTGAATCAGGGACAATAAAAGGGAACTTATCTAATTGTCCAAGAGTGTCAAATCTTGGACCAAGAAAGGGAACATATCTGATTGTCCAGATCTCGACTAATTGTTGAATATGAGATAAAAAGAGAACTTATCTGATTATGTGGATCTCGACTAAGTGTCGAATCTGAAATTAGAAAATTGGAACTTATATGATTTTCCGGATCTCAACTGAATGTCAATTCTGGGACCAAATACTAAGGGAACGATTATTTGATTGTCGGGATCTCGACTGAGTGTCGAATCCTGGACCATAAAAAGAGAACTTATCTGATTGTCCGGATCTCGACAGAGTGTCGAATCTGAGATAACAAAATGGAATTTATCTTTTTATCCAGATCTCGACTAACTGTTGAATCTGAGACTAGAAAATGAGAAGTTATCTGATTTTCCGGATCTCGATTGAGTGTCGAATCTGGGACAAAAATAGGAATTTATCTTATTGTCCCAAGATCGACTGAGACTCGAATATGTATCCAAAATAAGGGAACAAATTTGATTGTCAGGATCTTTACTGAGTGTCAAATCTGAGACCAAAAAACGGAACTTATCTGATTGTCCAGATCTCAAATTAGTGTGGAATCTGGAACCAATAAAGAGGGAACAATTATCTGTGTGTTCGGATCTGGGACCAGAAAAGAAGAACTTATCTGATTGTCCGGATTTCGACTGAGTGTCGAATCAGAGATAAAAAAGGGAACTTATCTGATTGTGCGGATCTCAACTGAGTGTCAAATCTTAGACCATAAAAAAGGGAACAAATCTGATTGTCCTGATCTTGACTGAGTCTTGAATCTGGGACCAAAAAAGAGGGAACAATTATCTGATTGTTCGGATCTAGGACCAGAAAAAAGGAACTTATCTGACTGTACGGACATCGACTAACTGTTGAATCTGATATAAAAAAGAAAGGAACTCATCTGATTGCCCGGATCTCAACTGAGTGTCGAATTTGGGACCGAATAAAAGGAACAAATCTGATTTTCTGGATTTCGACCGTGTTTCCAATCTGGGACCAAAATAGAGAGAACAATTATCTAATTGTCCATATCTCGATTGAGTGTTGAATCTGCGACAATAAATGGGAACTTATCTGATTGTCCAGATCTCGACTGATTGTCGAATCTGGGACCAAGAAAAGGAACATATCTGATTGTCCAGATCTCGAGTAATTGTTGAATATGAGATCAAAAGGGAACTTATCTGATTTTCTAGATCTTGACTGTGTGTCGAATCTGAAACTAGAAAATTGGAACTTATATGATTTTCCGGATCTCAACTGAATGTCAAATCTGGGACCACAAAATATGGGAACGATTATTTGATTGTCCGGATCCTGACTGAGTGTTGAATCTGAGATAAAAAAAGGAACTCATCTGATTGGTTGGATCTCAACTGAGTTTCGAATCTGAGATTAGAAAAAGTGAACTTATCTGATTATTTGGATCTCGACTGAGTGTCGAATTCGGCACTAAAAAAGAGGGAACAATTATTTGGTTGTCTAGATCGCGGCTAAGTATCGAATCTGGGACCAAAAAAAGGAACAAATCTAATTTTCTAGATCTCGACCGCGTCTCGAATCTGGGACCAAAAAAGTGAGAATAATTATCTAATTGTCCGGATCTCGATTGAGTGTTGAATCTGGGACTAGAAAAGGAACTTATCTGATTGTCCAGATCTCGACTGAGTGTTGAATCTGGGACCAAGAAAGGGAATATATTTGATTGTCCAGATCTCGACTAAGTGTTGAATATGAGATAGAAAGGGAACTTATCGGATTGTTTGGATCTCGACTGAGTGTTGAATCTGAATCTAAAAAATTGGAACTTATATGATTTTCCGGATCTCAACTGAATGCAATCTGGGACCAAAAAATAAGGGAACAATTATTTGATTTTCCGGAGCTCGACTAAGTTTCGAATCTGGGACCATAAAAAGGGAACTTATCTGATTTTCTGGATCTCGACTGAATGTCGAATCTGAGATAACAAAATGGAACTTATCTGATTATCCGGATCTTGACTAAGTGCTGAATCTGAGACTAGAAAATGAGAAGTTATCTGATTGTCCGGATCTCGATTGAGTGTCAAATCTGGGACCAAAAAGGGAATTTATCTCATTGTCCGGATATTGACTAAGTGTCGAATCTGTATCCAAAATAAGAGAACAAATTTGATTGTCAGGATCGTGACTGAATATCAAATCTGAGACCAAGAAAAGAAACTTATCTGATTGTCCAGATCTCAACTGAGTGTCAAATTTGGGACCAAAAAATATGGGAACGATTATTTGATTGTCGGATCTCGACTGTGTGTCGAATCTGGGACCATAAAAAGAGAACTTATCTGTTTATCCCGATCTGGAATGAGTGTCGAATCTGAGATAACAAAATGGAACTTATCTGATTGTCCGGATCTCGACTAAGATTTGAATCTGAGACTAGAAAATGAGGAGTTATCTGATTGTCCGGATCTCAATTGAGTGTCGAATTTGGGACCAATAAGGGAATTTATCTGATTGTCCGGATATCGACTAAGTGTCGAATCTGTATCCAAAATCAGGGAACAAATTTGATTGTCAGGATCGTGACAGAGTTTCTAATCTGACACCCAAAAAGGGAACCTATCTGATTGTCCAGATCTCGACTGAGTGTCGTATCTGGGACCAAAAATGAGGGAACAATTCTGTGTTTTCGGATTTGGGACTAGAAAAAAAGAACTTATCTGATTGTCTGGATCTCGACATAGTGTCGAATCAGAGATAAAAAAGGGATCTAATATGATTGTCCGGATCTCAAATGAGTGTCGAATCTTAGACAATAAAAAAGGGAACAAATTAAGGGAACAAATTTGATTGTCAGGATCGTGACAGAGTGTCAAATCTAAGACCAAAAAAGGGAACTTATCTGATTGTCCAGATCTCGACTGAGTGTCGAATGTGGGACCAAAAAAGAGGGAACAATTATATATGTGTTCGAATATGGGACTAAAAAAAGGGAACTTATCTGATTGTACGGATCTCGACTGAGTGTCCAATCAGAGATATAAAAAAGGAACTTATCTGATTGTTCGGATCTAAAATGAGTGTTGAATTTGAGATTCGAAAAAGGGAAATTATATGATTGTTTAGATCTCGACTAAGTGTCGAATCTAAGACAAAAAAAAAAGGAACAATTATCTGATTGTCTAGATCTCGACTGAGTGTCGAATCTGGGACAAAAATAAAAGGGAACAAATCTGATTGTCCGGATCTCGACTGAGTATCGAATCTGGGACCAAAAAGGGTAACAATTATCTGATTGTTTGAGTTTTTATGGAGAGTAGGATCTGGACAGAAAACGAAACAATTATCTGATTGTCCAGATCTTGACTGAGTGTTGAAACCGTGACTAGAAATAGGATCAATTATCTGTTTGTCCGAGTCTTTACGGAGTGTCAAATTCAGGACCAAAAAAATAGGAACAAATGTGATTGTCCGGATCTCAACCGCATGTTGAATCTGGGACAAAAAAAAGAGAGAATAATTATCTGATTTTCTGGATCTCGACTGAATGTCGAATCTGAGACAAAAAAAGGGAACTTATCTGATTGTCCAGATTTCGACCGTGTGTCGAATCTGGGAACAAAAATGGGAACTTATCTGATTGTCCGATCTCGACTGAGTGTCGAATCTGAGATAAAAAAAGGGAACTTATCTATTTGTTTGGATCTCGACTGAGTGTCGAATGTAGGACAAGAAAATGGGAACTTATATGGTTGTCCGGATCTCGACTGATTGTCAAATTTGGGACCAAAAAAATGAACGATTATTTGATTTTCCGGACCTCGATTGAGTGTCAAATCTAAGACCATAAAAAGGGAACTTATCTGATCATCTGGATCTTGACTGAGTGTCAAATCTGAGATAAAAATGGGAACTTCTCTGATTGTCCGGATTTCGACTGAGTGTCGAATCTGAGATAAAAAATGGAACTTATATAATGGTCCAGATCTCGACTGAGTGTCAAATCTGAGACTAGAAAATGAAGTTATATGATTGTCCAGATCTCGATTTAGTATTGAATCTGGGAAAAAAGGGAACTTATTGGATTGTCCGGATCTCGACTGAGTGTCAAATAAATATCCAAAAAAGGGAACAAATTTGATTGTCCGGATCTCGACTGAGTGTCGAATCTGAGACCAAAAAAGGGAACTTATCTGACTGTTCAGATCTCGACTGAGTGTCGAATCTGGGACCAAAAAAGAGGGAACAAATCTGTGTGTTCGGATTTGGGACAAGAAAAAAGAAACTTATCTGATTGTCTGGGTATCGACTAAATGTCGAATGAGAGATCAAAAAAGGGAATTTATCTCATTCTTTGGATCTGAACTGAGTATCGAATTTAAGATTAAAAAAATGAACTTATCTGATTGTTTAGATCTCGACTAGGTGTAGAATCTAATACAAAAAAAGGAACAATTATCTGATTCTCTAGATCTCGACTGAGTGTCGAATCTAGGACAAAAAAAGGGAACAAATCTGACTGTCTGATCTCAACCGTATGTTGAATCTGGGACCATAATAGAGAGAACAATTATCTGATTTTTCGGATCTTGACTGAGTGTCGAAGTTAAGACCAAAAGGGGAACTCATCTGATTTTCCAAATCTCGACTGAGTGTCGAATCCAAGACTAGAAAATGAGAACAATTATCTGATTTTCCGAGTCTTTACGCATTGTCGGATCTGGGACAAAAAAAAAGGAACAATTATCTGATTTTTTGGGATCTTGATTGAATTGTCGAATCCGAGGCTAGAAAATGGGATCAATTATGTGATTGTCCGAGTCTTTACAGGGTGTTGGATATGGGACAAAAAAGGAACATTTATCTGATTGTTTGGATCTTGATTGAGTGTCGAATATGAGACCAAAAAAGGGAACAAATCAGAGTTTCCGGATCTCGACTAAGTGTCGAATCTTAGACCATAAAAAAGGGAACAAATCTGATTGTCCAGATCTCGACTAAGTGTTGAATCTGGGACCAAAAAAGAGGGAATAATTATCTGATTCTTCGGATCTGGGACCAAAAAAACGAACAAATCTGATTTTCCTGATCTCGACCGCATGTCAAATCTGGGACCAAAAAAGAGAGAACAATCATCTAATTATCTGGATCTTGATTGAGTGTCGAATATGGGAAAAAAATGGAACTTATCTGATTGTCCAGATCTCGACTGAGTGTCGAATCTGGGACCAAGAAAGGAAACTTATCTGGTTGTCCAGATCTCGACTAAGTATTGAATTTGAGATAAAAGGAAACTAGAACTTATCTGATTGTCCAGATCTCGACTGAGTGTCGATTCTTAAACTAGAAAATAGGAACTTATATGATTGTTTGGATCTCGACTGAATGTCAAATCTGAGAGAAACAAAAAGGGAATGATTATTTGATTGTCTGAATCTCGTCTGTGTGTCGAATCTGGGACCATAAAAAGGGAACTTATCTGATTGTCTGGATCTCGACTGAGTGTCGAATCTGAGATAACAAAATGGAACTTACCTGATTGTCCGGATCTCAACTATATTTTGAATATGGGACAAAAAAAAGGAACAATTATCTGATTGTCTGGATCGTGACTGAGTTTCGAACCTGAGGCCAAAAAAAGTGAACAAATATGAGTTTTCGAATCTCGACTGAGTGTAGAATCTGGGACCAAAAAGGGGAACAATTATCTTATTGTCCGGATCCGACTGAGTGTCGAATCTGAGATTTGAAAATGGAAACAATTATTTGATTGTCCAGATCTCGACTGTGTGTCGAATTTGGGACAAAAAAAGAGGGAACAATTATCTGATTCATCGGATCTGGGACCAGAAAAAGGGAACTTATCTGACTGTCCAGATCTCGACAAAGTGTCAAATCTGAGTTAAAAAAGAAACTTATCTGATTGTCCGGATCTCAACTGAGTGTCGAATCAGAGACTAGAAAAAGGGAACTTATTTGATTGTCTGGATCTCGACTGAGTGTCGAATCTGGGATCAAAAAAAAGGGAACAATTATTTGGTTGTCTAGATTTTGACTGAGTGTCGAATCTCGAACCAAAAAAAGGAACAAATATAATTTTTCTGAACTCGACCGCGTATCAAATCTGGGACCAAAAAAGAGAGAACAATTATCTGATTGTCTGTATCTCGATTGAGTGTCGAATCTGGGAAAAAAAATGGGGACTTATCTATATGTCCAGATCTGTAGTGAGTGTCAAATCTGGGTCGAAGAAAGGGAACATATCTGATTGTCCAGATCTTGACTAAGTGTTGAATATGAGATAAAAAGGGAATTTATCTGACTGTCCGAATCTTAAATCTGGGACCCAAAAAAATAGGAACGATTATTTGATTCTCTGGATCTCGAATGAGTGTCGAATCTGAGACCTTAAAAAGGGAACTTATCTGATTGTCCGGATCTTGACTGAGTGTCAAATCTGAGATAACAAAATGGAACTTATCTGATTGTCCGGATCTCATCTGAGTGTTAAATCTGGGACCAAAAAGGGAATTTATCTGATTTTCCGGATATCGACAGAGTGTCGAATCTGTATCAAAAAAAGGGAACAAATTTGACTGTCCGGATCTTAACTAAGTGTGGAATCTGAGACCAAAAAGGGAACATATCTGATTGTCCAGATCTCGACAGAGTCCCGAATCTGGGACCAAAAAAGAGGGAACAATTATATGTGTTTCAATCTGGGACTAGAAAAGGGAACTTATCTGATTGTCCGGTTCTCAACTAAATGTCGAATCAGAGATAAAAAAGGGAATCTATCTGATTTTCTGGATTTCAACTGAGTGTCAAATTTGAGACTAGAAAAAGAGAACTTATATGATTGTTTGGATCTCGAATAATTGTCGAATCTGAGACCAAAATAAAATGGAACAATTATCTGATTGTCTAGATCTCGACTGAGTGTCGAATCTGGGTGAAAAAAAAGAGGGAACAAATATGATTGTCCAGATCTCAACCATGTATTGAATCTGGGACCAAAATAGAGAAAACAATTATCTGATTTTTCGAATTTCGACCGAGTGTCGAATCTGGGACCAAAAAGGGAGCTCATTTGATTGTCCAGATCTCAACTGAGAGTCAATTCCAAGTATAGAAAATGGGAAGAATTATCTGATTTTTCGAGTCTTTACAGAGAATAGGATCTGGGACAAAAAAAGGAACAATTATCTAATGGTCCGGATCTTGACTGACTGTCGAATCAGAGACTAGAAAATGAGATCAATTATCTGATTGTCTGAGTCTTTACGGATTGTCGAATCTGGGACAAGAAAGGAACAATTATCTGATTGTCCGGATCTTGACTGAGTTTCGAATATGGGACCAAAATAGAGAGAACAATTATCTGCTTGTCCGGATCTCAATTGAGTGTCGAATCTTGGACCAAAAAAGAGAGAACAATTATCTGATTGTCTGGATCTCAATTGAGTGTCAAATCTGGGACAAAAAAAGAACTTATCTGATTGTCCAGATCTCGAGTGAGTGTCGAAACTGGGACCAAGAAAGGGAACTTATATGATTGTCCAGATCTCGACTGATTGTTGAATCTGAAATAAGAAGGGGAACTTATCTGATTGTCTAGATCTCGACTGAGTGTCGAATCTGAAACTAGAAAATAGGAACTTATATGACTGTCCGGATCTCGACTGATTGTCAAATCTGGGACCAAAAAATAAGGGAACGATTATTTGATTGTCCAGATCTCGACTGAGTGTCAAATCTGGGTCCATGAAAAGGAAACTTATCTGACTGTCCGGATCTCGACTGAGTGTCAAATCTGAGAAAACAAAACGAAACTTATCTGATTTTCTGGATCTCGACTAAGTGCTGAATCTGAGACTAGGAATTGAGAAGTTATCTGATTGTTCGGATCTTGATTGATTGTCGAATCTGGGACCAAAAAGGGAATTTATCTGATTGTCTGGATATCGACTGAGTGTCAAATCTATATCCAAAAGCAGGGAACAAACTTGATAGTCTAAATCTTGACTAAGTGTCGAATCTGAGACCAAAAATGGGAACTTATCAGATTGTCCAGATATCGATTGAGTGTCGAATCTGGGACCAAAAAAGAGGGAACAATTATCTGTGTCTTCGGATCTGGGACTAGAAAAAGGGAACTTATCTGATTGTCAGGATCTCAACTGAATGTCGAATCAGAGATTAAAATGGGAACTTATCTGATTTTCTGGATCTGAACTGAGATTAGAAAAAGAGAACTTATCTGATTTTCTGGATCTCAAATGAATGTCGAATCGAATTTGAGATTAGAAAAAGAGAACTTATCTGATTGTTTGGATCTCGACTTAGTGTCGAATCTGATAACAAAAAAAAAGAACAATTATCTGATTGTCTTGATCTCGACTGAGTATCGAATCTGGGACAAAAAAAAGGAAACAAATCTGATTGTCCAGATCTCAACGTAGAGGGAACAATTATTTGATTGTCCGAGTCTTTACAGAGAATCAGATCAGGGAAAAAAAGGAACAATTATCTGATTGTCCGGATCTTGACTGAGTGTCGATCCGAGACTAGAAAGTGAGACCAATTATCTAATTGTCCGAGTCTTTACGGAGAGTCGGATCTGGGACAAAAAAGGAATAATTATATGATTGACCAGATTTTGACTAAGTGTTGAATCCGAGACTAGAAAATGGGATCAATTATCTGATTGTCCGAGTCTTTACGGAGTGTCGAATCTGGGACAAATAAAGGAACAATTATCTGATTGTCTGGATCTAGACTAAGTGTCAATCTGAGACCAAAAAAAAGGGAACAAATCTGAGTTTCTGGATCTCGAATGAGTGTCGAATCAGTGACCAAAATAGGGGAACATTTATCTTATTGTCCGGATCCGACTCAGTGTCGAATCTGAGACCATAAAAAAGGGAATAAATCTGATTGTCCATATCTCGACTGAGTGTCGAATCTGGGACCAAAAAAGCGGGAAACATTATCTGATTGTTCGGATTTGGGACCAGAAAAAGGGAACTTATATGACTGTCCAGATCTCGACTAAGTGTCGAATCTAAGATAAAAGAAAGGAACTTATCTGATTGCCCGGATCTCAATTGAGTGTCGAATCTGAGACTAAAATAAGGGAACTTATATGATTGTCCGGATCTCGTCTGAGTGTCGAATATGGGACCAAAAAAAAAAAGACCAATTATTTAATTGTCTAGATCTCGATTGAGTGTGGAATCTGGGACCAAAAAAAAGGAACAAATCTAATTTTTTGAATCTCGACCGCGTATCGATTCTGGGACCAAAAAAGAGATAACAATTATCTGATTGTCTGGATCTCGATTGAGTGTCAAATCTGGGACAAAAAAAGAAACTTATCTGATTGTCCAAATCTCGACTGAGTGTCGAATCAGGGAACAAGAAAGGGAACTTATCTGATTGTCCAGATCTTGATTGAGTGTTGAATCTGAGATAAAAAAAAAAGGGAACATATCTGATTGTCCGGATCTCGACAGAGTGTCGAATCTAAAAATAGAAAATAGGAACTTATATGATTGTCCGGATCTCGACTGATTGTCAAATTTGGGACCAAAAAAATTGGAACGATTATTTGATTGTCCGGATCTCGACTATGTGTCGAATCTGGCACCATAAAAAGGGAACTTATCTGATTGTCTGGATCTCGAGTGAGTGTCAAATCTGAGATAACAAAATGGAACTTATCTGATTGTCTGGATTTTGACTAAGTGTTAAATCTGAGACTAGAGAATGAGAAGTTATCTGATTGTCCGGATTTCGATTGAGTGTCAAATATGGGACCAAAAAGAGAATTTATCTGATTATCCGGATATCAAATGAGTGTCGAATCTGTATCCAAAAAAGGGAACAAATTTGATTGTCTGGATCTTGACTAAGTGTCGAATCTGAGAACAAAAAAAGGGAACTTATCTGATTGTTCAGATCTCGACTGAGTGTCGAATCTCGGACCAAAAAAGAGGGAATAATTATCTCATTGTCTGGATCACGACTGAATGTCGAATCAGAGATAAAAAAGGAAACTTATCTGATTTTATGGATCTGAACTGAGTGTCGAATTTGAGATTAGAAAAAAGGGAACTTATGTGATTGTTTGGATATCGACTAGGTGTCGAATCTGAGACCAAAAAAAGAAGGAACAATTATCTAATTGTCGAGATCTCGACTGAGTGTCGAGTCTGGGACAAAAAAAAAGGAGCAAATCAGATTGTCTGGATCTCAACCGTTTGTTGAATCTGGGACCAAAATAGAAAGAACAATGATCTCATTTTCTGGATCTCAACTGAGTGTCGAATCTGGGACCCAAAAAAGGAACAAATCTAATTTTACGGATCTCGATCTTGTGCCGAATCAGGGCTTCAAAATGGGAACTTATATTATTGTCCAGATCTCGATCGTGTGCTGAATCTAAGACCAAAAAAGGGAACATATCTGATTGTCCAGATCTCGAGTGAGTGTCGAATCTGGGACCAAAAAGAAGGAACAATTATCTATGTGTTCAGATCTGCGACTAGAAAAAGTGAACTTATCTTATTGTCCGGATTTCGACTGAGTGTCGAATCTGATTGTCCGGATCACAACCACCTGAATCTGGGACCAAAATAGAGAGAACAATTATATGATTTTCCGGATCTCGACTGAGTGTCGAATCTGCGACCAAAAAGGGAACTTATCTGATTGTCCAGATCTCAACTAAGAGTCGAATCCAAGACCAGAAAATGGGAACAATTATCTGTTTGTCCGGGTCTTTACGGAGAGTCGGATCTGGGACAAAATAAAAGGAACAATTATCTGATTGTCCGGATCTCTACTGAGTGTCGAATCCGAGACTAGAAAATGGGATCAATTATCTGATTGTCCGAGTCCTTATGGAGTGTCGAATCTGGGACAAAAAAAAGGAACAATAATCTGATTGTCCAGATCTTGACTGAGTGTCGAATCTGACACCAAAAACCGGAAACAAATCTAAGTTTCCGGATCTCGACTGAGTGTCGAATCATGGACCAAAAAAGAGGGAACAATTATATGATTGTCCGGATCCGTTTGAGTGTCGAATCTTTGATTAGAAAATGGAACAATTATTTGATTGTCGAATCTTAAACCATAAAAAAGGGAACAAATCAGATTGTCCAGATCTCGACTGAGTGTCGAATCTGGGACCAAAAAAGAGGGAACAATTATCTGATTGTTCGGATCTGGGACCAGAAAAAGGGAACTTATCTGACTGTCCGGATATCGACTAAGTATCGAATCTGAGATAAAAAAAGGAACTTATCTGATTGTCCAGAGCTCAACTGAGTGTTGAATCTGAGACTAGAAAAATTGAACTTATCTGATTGTCTGGATCTTGACTGAGTGTCGAATCTGGGACCAAAAATAAATAGGAACAACTATTTGGTTGTCTAGATCTCAACTAAGTGTCGAATTTGGGACCAAAAAAAGGAACAAACATGATTTTTGGATCTCGACCACGTGTCGAATCTGGACCAAAAAGAGAGAGAAAAATTATCTGTTGGTCCGGATCTCGATTAAGTGTCGAATGTGGGATTAAAAAAAAGAACTTATCTGGTTGTCCAGATCTCGACTGAGTGTCGAATATGGGACCAAGAAAAGGAACTTCTCTGATTGTCCAAATCTCGAATGAGTGTTGAATGTGAGATAAAAAAAGGAACATATCTGATTGTCCGGATCTCGACTAAGTGTCGAATCTGAAACTAGAAAATAAGAACTTATATAAATGTCTAGATCTCGATTGAATGTCAAATCTGGGACCAAAAAAAAAGGAACAATAATCTGATTGTCTAGATCTCGACTGAGTGTCGAATTTGGGACCATAAAAAGGGAACAAATCTGATTGTCTGAATCTCAACCGTGTGTTGAATCTGGGACCAAAATAGAGAGAACAATTATCTGATTTTCTGGATCTCGACTGAGTATCAAATCTGAGACCAAAAAGGGAACTTATCTGATTGTCCAGATCTCGACTGAGAGTCGAATCCAAGACTAGAAAATGGGTACAATTATCTGATTGTTTGAGTCTTTACAGAGAGTCGGATCTGGGACAAAAAAATGTACAATTATCTGATTGTCCGGATCTTGACTGAGTGTTGAATCCGAGACTAGAAAATGGGATCAATTATCTGATTGTCCGAGTCTTTACGGAGTGTCGAATCAGAGACAAAAAAAAGAAATCATTATCTGATTCTGGATCTTGACTGAGTGTTGAATATGAGACCAAAAAAAGGGAACAAATCTGAGTTTTTGGATCTCGACTGAGTGTCAAATCTGGGACCAAAAAAATGGGAACAATTATCTGATTGTCCAGATATGACTGATTGTCGAATCTGAGATTAGAAAATGGGAACAATTATTTGATTGTCTGGATCTCAACTGATTGTCGAATCTGAGACTAGAAAAATGGAACTTATATGATTGTTTGGATCTTGACTTAGTGTCGAATCTGGGACCAAAAAAAAAAGGGAACAAGTATTCGGTTGTCTAGAACTCGACTAACTGAGTGTCGAATTTGAGATAGAAAGGAAACTTATCTGATTGTCTGGATCTCGACTGAGTGTCGAATCTGAGACAAAAAGGAACAAATCTGATTGTCTAGATATCGACAGAGGGTCAAATCTGGGACCAAAAAAGGGAACTCATCTGATTGTCCGGATCTCGACTAAGTGTCGAATCTGAGATAAATATGGAACTTATCTGATTATCCGGATCTCGAATGAGTGTCAAATCTAAAACTAGAAAATGGCATCTTATCTGATTGTCTGGATCTCGACTGAGTTTCGAATCTGAGACCAAAAAGGGAACTTATCTGATTGTCTAGATCTCGACTGGTGTCGAATCTAAGACTAGAAAATGGGAACTTATCTAATTTTCCAGATCTCGACTGAGTTTCGAATCAGAGACCAAAAAAAGGAACTTATCTGATTGTCCAGATCTCGACTAAGTGCCGAATTTGGGACCATAAAAGGGAAGTACTCCGATTATCCGGATATCGAGTGAGTGTCGAATCTATGATAATAAAATGGGACTTATCTGACTGTCCAGATCTTGACTGAGTGTCAAATCTGAGACTAGAGAATGAGAACTTATATGATTGTCCGCATCTCGACTGAATGTCGAATCTGGGACCAAGAAAGGGAATTTATCTGATTGTCTTGATCTCGACTGAGTGTCGAATCTGAATCCAAGAATAGGGAACAAATCTGATTATCCAGATCTCGACTGAGGGTCGAATATAAGATCAAAAAATAGAACTTATCTGATTGTGCAGATCTTGACTAAGTGTCGAATCTGCGACCAAACAAAGGGAATAATTATCTGAGTGTTCGGATTTGGGACAAAAAAAGGGAACAATTATTTCATTGTCTAAATGTCGACTGAGTGACAAATCTTGGACTATAAAAAAGGAAACTTATCTGATTGTCTGGATCTCGACGGAGTGTCGAATCTGAGATAAAAAAAGAACTTATATGATTATCCGGATCTCGACTAAGTGTCGAATCAGGGAACAGAAAATGGAAACTTATCTGATTGTCCAGATCTCGACTGAGTGTTCAATTTGGGACCTGAAAATGGGAACTTATCTGATTGTCTTGATCTCGACTGAGTGTCGAATCTGGGACCGAAAAAGGGAATTTATTTGATTTTCTGGATCTCGACTAAGTGTCGAATCTGAGAGAAAAAATAGAGAACTTATCTGATTGTCTGGATCTCAACTGAGTGTCAAATCTGAGATAAAAATAGGTGTCGAATCTGAGACTTATCTGATTGTCCGGATCTCGATTGAGTGTAGAATCTGAGATAAAAAAAGGAAACTTATCTGATTGTCTAGATTTTGACTGAGTGTCGAATCTGAGACAAAAAAAAAACAAATCTGATTGTCCGGATCTGGACTAAGTGTTGAATCTGTCACCAAAAAAAGGAACTTATATGATTGCCCGGATCTCGACTGAGTGTCGAATCTAAGACTAGATAATTAGTACTTATCTGATTGTCCGGATCTCGACTTACTGTCGAATCTGAGAATAGAAAATGAGAACTTATATGATTGTCCAGATCTCGACTGAATGTCGAATCTGGGACCAAAAAAAAAAGGGAACAATTATTTGATTGTCCAGATGTCGATTGAATGACAAATCTGGGACCATAAAAGGAAACTTATCTGATTGTCTGGATCTCGACGAATTGTCGAATCTGAGAGAAAGAAATAGAGAATTTATCTGATTGTCTTGATCTCGACTGAGTGTCGAATTTGAGATAAAAAAAGAAAATTTATCTGATTGTCCGCATCTCGATTAAGTTTCGAATCTGAGACTAGAAAATAGGAATTTATGTGATTGTTTGGATGTCGACTGAGTATCGAATATGAGACCAAAAAAGGGAAATTATCTGATTGTCTAGATCTTGATTGAGTGTCAAATCTAGGATCAATAAAGGGAACTTATTTGATTGTCCAGATCTCGACTAAGTGTCGAATAAGAAATAAAAAAAAATGAAAACTTATCTGATTGTCTAGATATCGACTGAGTGTTGAATCTGACATAAAAAAGGAACAAATCTGATTGTATAGATCCCGACTAAGTGTTGAATCTGTCACCTAAAAAAGGAACTTATCTGATTGTCTAGATCTCGACTCAGTGTTGAATCTGAGACTAGAAAATGAGAACTTATCTGATTGTCTGGATCTCGACTGAGTGTCGAATCTGGAACCATAAAAAAGGAACTTATCTTATTATCCTAATCTCGACTGAGTGTCAAATCTGAGACAAAAAAGGAAACTTATCTGATTGTCCAAATCTCGACTGAGTGTCGAGTCTGAGATAAAAAATGGAACTTATCTGATTGACCGGATCTCAAATGTCAAATCTGAGACTAGAAAATGGAGTCTTATCTGATTTTCCGGATCTCGATTAAGTGTCGAACCTGGGACAAAAAAAGGAATTTATCTGATTGTTTAGATCTCGACTGAGTTTCAAATGAGGGACCAAAAAAGGGAACATATCTGTTTTTCTGGATCTCGACTGAGTGTCGAATATGAGACTAGAAAATAGGAACTTATATGATTGTCTGGATCTTGACTGAAGGTCAAATCTGGGACCAAAAAAAAGGGAACAATTAATTAATTGTCTAGATAACGACGGAGTTTCGAATCTGGGACCATAAAAGGGAATTTATCTGATTATCCGGATCTCGAACGAGTGTTAAATCTGAGATAAAAATAGAAATGATCCGGTTGACTGGATCTCGACTAAGTGTCGAATCTGAAATAAAATGTAACTTATATGATTGTCCAGATCTCAACTATCTGTCGAATCTGGGACTAAAATAGAAATTGTTCTGATTGTACGGATCTCGACTTAGTGTCGTATCTGGGACCAAAAAAAGGAACTTATCTGATTTTCTGGATCTCGACTAAGTGTCGAATCTGAGATTAAAAAAAACAAAAGAACTTATCTGATTGTCTGGATCTCGACTTAGTGTAGAATCTGAGATAATAAAGGTAACTTATTTGATTGTTCAGATCTCGACTGAGTGTCGTATCTAAGACTAGAAAATGGGAACTTATCTGATTGTCCGGATCTCGACTGAGTTTCGAATCTGAGACCAAAAAAAGAACTTATCTGATTTTCCAGATCTGGACTGATTGTCGAATATGGGAAAAAAAATAGGAACTTATTTGATTATCCGGATCTTGACTGAGTATAGAATCTGAGATAAAAAAAGGAAACTTATCTGATTGTTTAGATTTCGATTGAGTGTCGAATCTAAGACAAAAAATAAATAAATCTGATTGTCCGGATCTTGAGTAAGTGTTTAATCTGTCACCAAAAATGGGAATTTATATGATTGTCCGGATCTCGACTGAGTATCAAATCTGAGACTAAAAATTTGGAACTTATCTGATTGTCTGGATCTCAACTGAATGTCGAATCTGGGACCAAAGTAAAAGGGAACAATTATTTGATTGTCCAGATGTCGATTGAGTGACAAATCTGGGACCATAAAAAAGAACTTATCTCATTATCCGGATCTAGACTGAGTGTCAAATCTGAGATAAAAAAGGGAACTTATCTGACTGTTTGGACCTCAAATGAGTGTCGAATCTGAGATAAAAAAAAGGAACTTATATGATTATCCGGATCTCGACTGAGTGTCGAATATCGGACTAGAATATGGGAACTTATCTGATTGTCCTGATCTCGACTGAGTGTCAAATTAGAGACCAGAAAATGGTAACTTATCTGATTGTCCGGATCTCGATTTAGTGTCGAATCTGGGACCAAAAAGGGAACTTATTTGATTTTCTGGATCTCGACTAAGTGTCGAATATGAGAGAAAGAAATAGAGAACTTATCTGATTGTCTGGATCTCGACTAAGTGTTGAATCTGAGATTAAAAAAAAGAAACTTATCTGATTGTCCAGATCTCGATTAAGTTTCGAATATGAGACTAGAAAATATGAATTTATTTGATTATCCGGATGTCGACTTAGTATCGAATCTGAGACCAAAAAAGAAAACTTATTTTATTGTCCAGATCTTGACTAAGTGTAATATCACGGATCAATAATAGAAACTTATCAGATTGTCCGGATCTCGACTGAGTGTAGAATCTGAGATAAATAGCAGGAAACCTATCTGATTGTCTAGATTTCGACTGAGTGTCGAATCTAAGACAAAATAAAAGAACAAATCTGATTGTCTGGATCTTTACTAAGGGTTGAATCTGTCACCAAAAAAAGGAACTTATATGATTGTCCGGATCTCGACTAAGTGTCAAATCTGAGACTAGAAAAATGGAACTTATCTGATTGTCCAGATCTCGACTGAGTTTCA
This sequence comes from Cardamine flexuosa, assembly GCA_963555745.1. Taxonomy (NCBI): domain Eukaryota; kingdom Viridiplantae; phylum Streptophyta; class Magnoliopsida; order Brassicales; family Brassicaceae; genus Cardamine; species Cardamine flexuosa. The sequence continues at coordinate 16,221,407 of OY743219.1, forward strand.
AATCTGGGATCAATAAAGGGAACTTATCTGATTGTCCGGATCTCGACTGAGTGTAAGATCTGAGATAAAAAAAAAAGGATACTTATCTGATTGTCTCGATTTCGACTGAGTGTCAAATTTGTGACAAAAAAAATGATCAAATCTGATTGTCCGGATCTTGACTAAGTGTTGAATCTTTCCCCAAAAAAGGGAACTTATATGATTGTCCGGATCTCGACTGAGAATCGAATATGACACTAGAAAATTGGAACTTATCTGATTGTCAGGATCTCGACTGACTGTCGAATCTGAGACTAGAAAATGAGAACTTATATGAATATATGGATCTCGACTGAATGTCGATTTTAGGACTAAAAAATGAGAACAATTATTTGATTGTTCAGCTGTCTAATGAGTGACAAATCTGGGACCATAAAAGGGACTTATCTGATTCTCTGGATCTCGACTAAGTGTCGAATCTGAGTTAAAAAAAGGAAACTTATCTGATTGTCTCAATCTCGATTAAGTGTCAAATCTAAGACTAGAAAATATGACTTTATCTGATTCTCCGGATGTCGACTGAGTATCTAATCTGAGACCAAAACAGGGAACTTATCTGATTTTCCATATCTCGACTGAGTGTCAAATCTGGGATCAATAAATGGAACTTATTTGATTGTCCAGATCTCGACTGAGTGTCGAATCTGATATAAAAAAAAAGGAAACTTATTTTGTTGTCTAAATCTCGACTGAGTGTTGAATCTGAGAGAAAAAAAAAGGAATAAATCTGAATATCCAGATCTCGACTAAGTGTTGATTATGTCACCAAAAAAGGGAACTTATCAGATTGTCTAGATCTCGACTGAGGGTTGAATCTAAGACTAGAAAATAAGAACTTATCTGATTGTCTAGATCTCTACTGAGTGTCGAATCTGAGACTAGAAAATGATAACTTATATGATTATCCGGATCTCGAGTGATAGTCGAATCTAGGACCAAAAAAAAGAGGACAATTATCTGATTGTCCGGATCTCGACTGAGTGTCGAATCAGGGACCTTTAAAAGGGAACTTATTTGATTATCATGATCTCGACTGAGTGTCAAATCTGAGATAAAAAGGGAACTTATCTTATTATCCAGATCTCGACTGAGTGTCGAGTCTGAGATAATAAATGAGAACTTATCTGATTGACCGGATCTCGAGTGTAAAATCTGACACTAGAAAATGGAGTCTTTTCTAATTTTCCGAGTCTCGATTAAGTGTCGAATCTGGGACCAAAAAAGCAACTTATCTGATTTTCTGGATCTCTACTGAGTGTCGAATCTGAGACTAGAAAATTGGAACTTATATAATTATCTGAATCTCGATTGAATGAAGAATTTGGGACCAAAAAAGAGAATAATTATTTGATTGTCGAGGTCTCGACTAAGTGTCGAATCTGGGATCATAAAAAGGGAACTTATCTTATTATCCAGATCTCGACTGAGTGTCGAGTCTGAGATAATAAATGAGAACTTATCTGATTGACCGGATCTCGAGTGTAAAATCTGACACTAGAAAATGGAGTCTTTTCTAATTTTCCGAGTCTCGATTAAGTGTCGAATCTGGGACCAAAAAAGCAACTTATCTGATTTTCTGGATCTCTACTGAGTGTCGAATCTGAGACTAGAAAATTCGAACTTATATGATTATCTGAATCTCGATTGAATGAAGAATTTGGGACCAAAAAAGAGAATAATTATTTGATTGTCGAGGTCTCGACTAAGTGTCGAATCTGGGATCATAAAAAGGGAACTTATCTTATTATCCAGATCTCGACTGAGTGTCAAATCAGAGATAAAAAGGGAAATTATCTAATTTTCCGGACCTCGAGTGAGTATCGAATCTAGGACCAAAAAAAGGGAACAAATCTGATTGTCCGGATCTTAACTGATATTCCAATTTGACACCAAAATGGGAACATATCTGATTGTTTGGATCTCAACTACGTGTCGAATTTGAGACATAAAAAGGGAACTTATATGATTTTTTAGATCTCGACTGAGTGTCAAATCTGAGATAAAAAAGGGAACTTATCTGATTTTCTGGATCTCGACTAAGAGTAGAATCTGATACCAAAAATTGGGAACAAATCTGATTGTCTGGATCTCGACTAAGTGTTGAATCTGTCACAAAAAAAAAAATTATCTGATTGTCCGGCTCTTTACTGAGTGTCAAATATGAGATAAAAAAAGATAACTGATCTGATTGTCCAGATCTTGACTGAGTGTCAAATCTGGGACCAAAAAAGGGTACTTATCTGATTTTACGGATCTCGAATGAGCGTTGAATCTGAGATAAAAAAAAGGGAACTTATCTGATTGTCCGGATCTCAACTGAGTGTCAAATCTGGAACCAAAAAAAGAAAGGAACAGTTATCTTATTGTCAGGATCTTGACTGAGTGTCGAATATAGGACCATAAAAAAGGTACTTATCTAATTATTCGTATCTCGAATTAGTGTCAAATCTAAGATAAAAAAAAAAGGAACCTTACTGATTGTCCGGATCTCGAGTGAGTGTCGAATATGAAACTAGAAAAAAGGGAACTTATCTGATTGTTCAGATTTTGACTGAGTGTCGAATCTGAGACAAAAAAAGGAACAATTATATGATTTTCCGGATCTCGACTGAGTGTCGAATCTAAGACCAAAAAAATTAAACAAATCTTATTGTGTGGATCTCGGCTGCGTGTTTAATCTGGGACTAAACAAAAGGGAACAATTATCTGATTGTCCGAATTTCGACTAAGTGTCGAATATGGGACAAAAAAGGGGAACTTATCTGATTGTCCGGATCTCGACTAAGTGTCGAATCTGAGACCAAAAATTAGGAACAAATCTGATTGGCTAGATCTAGACTAAGTGTTGAATCGGTCACAAAAAAAAAACTTATCTGATTGTCCGGATTTTGACTGAGTGTCGAATATGAGACGAAAAAAAGATTACTTATCTGATTGTCCAGATCTCAACTGAGTGTCTAATCTGGGACAATAAGGAGTACTTATATGGTTTTACGGATCTCGACTGAGTGTCGAATCTGACATAAAAAAAGGAACTTATCTGATTGCCTGGATCTCGACTGAGTGTCGAATTTGTGACTAGAAATCAGAACTTATCTGATTTTCCGGACCTCAACTAAGTGTCGAATCTGAGACCAAAAATTGGGAACAAATCTGATAGGCTGGATCTCGACTAAGTGTTGAATCAGTCACAAGAAAAAAAACTTTTCTGATTGTCCGGATCTGTACTGAGTGTCGAATATGAGACAAAAAAAGATAACTTATCTGATTGTCCCGATCTCGACTAAGTGTCGAATCTGGGACAAAAATGGGGTACTTATCCGATTTTACGGATCTCGACTCAGTGTCGAATCTGAGATAAAAAAAAGGGAACTTATCTGATTTTCTGGATCTCGACTGAGTGTCTAATTTGAGACTAGAAAATCAGAACTTATCTGATTGTCCGGATCTCGACTGGGTGCCGAAACTGAAACCAAAAAAACAAAGGAACAATTATCTGATTGTCTGGATCTCGACTGGGTGTCGAATCTGGGACCATAAAAAGGGTACTTATCCGAATATTCGTATCTCGAAAAAGTGTCAAATCTGAGATAAAAAAATAGGGAACCTTACTCATTGTCCGAATCTCGAGTGACTGTCGAATCTGAAACTAGAAAAAGGGAACTTATCTTATTGTCCAGATTTTGACTAAGTATCGAATCTGAGACAAAAAAAAGAACAACTATATGATTGTCCGGATCTCGACTGAGTGTCGAATCTGAGACAAAAAAAATTAAACAAATCTTATTGTGCAAATCTCGGTTGCATGTTGAATCTGGGATTAAACAAAAGGGAACAATTATCTGATTGTCTGAATCTCGACTGAGTGTCGAATCTGAGACAAAAAAAACCAATCAAATCTTATTGTGTGAATCTCGGCTGCATGTTGAATCTAGGATTAAACAAAAGGGAACAATTATCTGATTGTCTGAATCTCGACTGAGTATCTAATATGGGACAAAAAAGGGGAACTTATCTGATTGTCTAGATCTCGACTAAGTGTTGAATCTAGGACCAAAAAAAGGAACTTATCTGATTGTATGGATCTCGACTGAGTGTTGAATCTGTCACAAAAAAAAAATTTATCTGATTGTCCGGATCTTTACTGAGTGTCGAATATGAGATAAAAAGAGATAACTGATCTGATTGTCCAGATCTTGACTGAGTGTCAAATCTGGGACCAAAAAAGGGTACTTATCTGATTTTACGGATCTCGAATGAGCGTTGAATCTGAGATAAAAAAAAGGGAACTTATCTGATTGTCCGGATCTCGACTGAGTGTTGAATTTGAGACTAGAAAATCGGAACTTATCTGATTGTCCGGATCTCAACTGAGTGTCAAATCTGGAACCAAAAAAAGAAAGGAACAGTTATCTTATTGTCAGGATCTTCACTGAGTGTCGAATATAGGACCATAAAAAAGGTACTTATCTAATTATTCGTATCTCGAATTAGTGTCAAATCTAAGATAAAAAAAAAAGGAACCTTACTGATTGTCCGGATCTCGAGTGAGTGTCGAATATGAAACTAGAAAAAAGGGAACTTATCTGATTGTTCAGATTTTGACTGAGTGTCGAATCTGAGACAAAAAAAGGAACAATTATATGATTTTCCGGATCTCGACTGAGTGTCGAATCTAAGACCAAAAAAATTAAACAAATCTTATTGTGTGGATCTCGGCTGCGTGTTTAATCTGGGACTAAACAAAAGGGAACAATTATCTGATTGTCCGAATCTCGACTAAGTGTCGAATATGGGACAAAAAAGGGGAACTTATCTGATTGTCCGGATCTCGACTAAGTCTCGAATCTGAGACCAAAAATGAGGAACAAATCTGATTGGCTAGATCTAGACTAAGTGTTGAATCGGTCACAAAAAAAAAACTTATCTGATTGTCCGGATTTTGACTGAGTGTCGAATATGAGACGAAAAAAAGATCACTTATCTGATTGTCCAGATCTCAACTGAGTGTCTAATCTGGGACAATAAGGAGTACTTATATGGTTTTACGGATCTCGACTGAGTGTCGAATCTGACATAAAAAAAGGAACTTATCTGATTGCCTGGATCTCGACTGAGTGTCGAATTTGTGACTAGAAAATCAGAACTTATCTGATTTTCCGGACCTCGACTAAGTGTCGAATCTGAGACCAAAAATTGGGAACAAATCTGATAGGCTGGATCTCGACTAAGTGTTGAATCAGTCACAAGAATAAAAACTTTTCTGATTGTCCGGATCTGTACTGAGTGTCGAATATGAGACAAAAAAAGATAACTTATCTGATTGTCCCGATCTCGACTAAGTGTCGAATCTGGGACAAAAATGGGGTACTTATCCGATTTTACGGATCTCGACTCAGTGTCAAATCTGAGATAAAAAAAGGGAACTTATCTGATTTTCTGGATCTCGACTGAGTGTCGAATTTGAGACTAGAAAATCAGAACTTATCTGATTGTCCGGATCTCGACTGGGTGCCGAAACTGAAACCAAAAAAACAAAGGAACAATTATCTGATTGTCTGGATCTCGACTGGGTGTCGAATCTGGGACCATAAAAAGGGTACTTATCCGAATATTCGTATCTCGAAAAAGTGTCAAATCTGAGATAAAAAAATAGGGAACCTTACTCATTGTCCGAATCTCGAGTGACTGTCGAATCTGAAACTAGAAAAAGGGAACTTATCTTATTGTCCAGATTTTGACTAAGTATCGAATCTGAGACAAAAAAAAGAACAACTATATGATTGTCCGGATCTCGACTGAGTGTCGAATCTGAGACAAAAAAAATTAAACAAATCTTATTTTGCAAATCTCGGTTGCATGTTGAATCTGGGATTAAACAAAAGGGAACAATTATCTGATTGTCTGAATCTCGACTAAGTGTCGAATCTGAGACAAAAAAAACCAATCAAATCTTATTGTGTGAATCTCGGCTGCATGTTGAATCTAGGATTAAACAAAAGGGAACAATTATCTGATTGTCTGAATTTTCGACTGAGTATCTAATATGGGACAAAAAAGGGGAACTTATCTGATTGTCTAGATCTCGACTAAGTGTTGAATCTAGGACCAAAAAAAGGAACTTATCTGATTGTATGGATCTCGACTGAGTGTTGAATCTGTCACAAAAAAAAAATTTATCTGATTGTCCGGATCTTTACTGAGTGTCGAATATGAGATAAAAAGAGATAACTGATCTGATTGTCCAGATCTTGACTGAGTGTCAAATCTGGGACCAAAAAAGGGTACTTATCTGATTTTATGGATCTCGAATGAGTGTTGAATCTGAGATAAAAAAAAAAGAAACTTATCTGATTGTCCAGATCTCGACTGAGTGTTGAATTTGAGACTAGAAAATCGGAACTTATCTGATTGTCCGTATCTCAACTGAGTGTCAAATCTGGAACCAAAAAAAGAAAGGAACTGTTATCTTATTGTCAGGATCTTGACTGAGTGTCGAATATAGGACCATAAAAAAGGTACTTATCTAATTATTCGTATCTCGAATTAGTGTCAAATCTAAGATAAAAAAAAAAGGAACCTTACTGATTGTCCGTATCTCGAGTGAGTGTCGAATATGAAACTAAAAAAAGGAAACTTATCTGATTGTTCAGATTTCGACTGAGTGTCGAATCTGAGAAAAAAAAGGAACAATTATATGATTGTCTGGATCTCGACTGAGTGTCGAATCTAAGACCAAAAAAATTGAACAAATCTTATTGTGCGGATCTCGGCTGCGTGTTTAATCTGTGACTAAACAAAAGGGAACAATTATCTGATTGTCTGAATCTCGACTAAGTATCGAATATGGGACAAAAAAGGGGAACTTATCTGATTGTCCGGATCTCGACTAAGTGTCGAATCTGAGACAAAAAATTAGGAACAAATCTGATTGGCTGGATCTAGACTAAGTGTTGAATCGGTCACACAAAAAAAACTTATATGATTGTCCAGATTTTTTACTAAGTGTCGAATATGAGACAAAAAATAAAAAACTTATCTGATTGTCCGAATCTCGACTGAGTATCTAATATGGGACAAAAAAAGGGAACTAATCTGATTGTCTAGATCTCGACTAAGTGTTGAATCTGTGACCAAAAAAAAGGAACTAATCTGATTGTCTGGATCTCGACTGAGTGTCGAATTTGTGACTAGAAAATCAGAACTTATCTTATTGTCCGGATCTCGGCTAAGTGTCGAATATAGGACCATAAAAAAGGTACTTATCTAATTATTCGTATCTCGAATTAGTGTCAAATCTAAGATAAAAAAATAAGGAACCTTACTGATTGTCCGTATCTCGAGTGAGTGTCGAATATGAAACTAGAAAAAGGGAACTTATCTTATTGTTCAGATTTCGACTGAGTGTCGAATCTGAGACAAAAAAGGAACAATTATATGATTGTCCGGATCTCGACTGAGGGTCGAATCTAAGACCAAGAAAATTGAACAAATCTTATTGTGCGGATCTCGGCTGCGTGTTTAATCTGTGATTAAACAAAAGGGAACAATTATCTGATTGTCTGAATCTCGACTAAGTATTGAATATGGGATAAAAAAGGGGAACTTATCTGATTGTCCGGATCTCGACTAAGTGTCGAATCGGAGACCAAAAATTGGGAACAAATCTGATAGGCTGGATCTCGAGTAAGTGTTGAATCAGTCACAAGAATAAAACTTATCTGATTGTCCGGATCTTTACTGAGTGTCAAATATGAGACAAATAAAGATAACTTATCTGATTGTCCATATCTCGACAGAGTGTCGAATCTGGGACAAAAAAAGGTACTAATCCGATTTTACGGATCTCGACTCAGTGTCGAATCTGAGATAAAAAAAAAGGGAACTTATCTGATTGTCTGGATCTCGACTGAGTGTCGAATTTGAGACTAGAAAATCAGAACTTATTTGATTGTCCGGATCTCGACTGGGTGCCGAATCTGAAACCAAAAAAAGAAAGGAACAATTATCTGATTGTCCAGATCTTGACTTAGTGTCGAATCTGGGACCATAAAAAGGGTACTTATCCGAATATTCGTATCTCGAATGAGTGTCAAATCTGAGATAAAAAAATAGGGAACCTTACTCATTGTCCGAATCTCGAGTGAGTGCCGAATTTGAAACTAGAAAAAAGGAACTTATCTGATTGTCCAGATTTCGACTATGTATCGAATCTGAGACAAAAAAAAAGAACAATTATATGATTGTCCGGATCTCGACTGAGTGTCGAATCTGAGACAAAAAAAAATTAAACAAATCTTATTGTGCGAATCTCGGTTGCATGTTGAATCTGGGATTAAACAAAAGGGAACAATTATCTGATTGTCCGAATCTCGACTGAGTATCTAATATGAGACAAAAAAAGGGGAACTTATCTGATTGTCCAGATCTCGACTAAGTGTTTATTCTGGGACCAAAAAAAAGGAACTTATCTGATTGTCTGGATCTCGACTGAGTGTCGAATTTGAGACAAAAAATGGGACAAATTTGATTGTCCAGATCTCGACTGAGTGTCGAATTTGAGATAAAAAACAAGAACTTATCTGATTATCCGGATCTCGACTGAGTGTTGAATCTGAGACAAAAAAAAGAACAAATCTGATTGTCTGGATCTCGACTAACAGTTGAATCTGAGACCAAGAAATGGGAAAAATCTGATTTTTTGGATCTCGACTAAGTGTTGAATCTGTCACCAAAAAACAGGAACTTATTTGATTATCCGGATCTTGACTGAGTGTCAAATCTAAGATAAAAAAAAAGGAAATTTATCAGATTGTCTGGATCTCGACTGAGTGTTGAATTTGAGGCTAGTAAAAGGGGTCTTATCTGATTGTCCGGATATTGACTGAGTGTCAAATCTGGGGCAAAAAAATGAACAAATGTGATTGTCCAAATCTCGGTTGTGTGTTGAATCTGGGACCAAACAAAAGGGAACAATTATCTGACTGTCTGGATCTCGACTGAGTAACGAATCTGGGCCCAAAAATGGGAACTTATATGATTGTCCGGATCTCGACTAAGTGTCAAATCTGGGACCAAAAAAGGGAACTTATCTTATTGTCCGGATCTCGACTGAGTGTCGTATTTGAGACAAAAAAAAAAGGAATCTCGACTGAGTGTCGAATCTCAGACAAAAAAAGGGAACAAATCTGATTATCCGGATCTCGAATAAGTCTTGAATCTGTGACCAAAAAATAGGGAAAAATTATTTGATTATCTGGATCTTGACTGAGTGTCGAATCTGGGACAAAAAAAAAAACATATATGATTGTCAAGATCTCGACTGAGTGTCGAATCTGAGATAAATAAAAGAGAACTTATCTTATTGTTAGGGTCATGATTAAGTGTTGAATCTGAGACCAGAAAAGAGAGAACAATTATTTGATTGTACGGATTTCGACTAGAGTGTCGAATCTGAGATTAGAAAATGGGAACAATTATCTGATTGTCCGTATCTTAATTAAGTGTCAAATCTGATTTTCGGATCTCGACTGCGTGTCGAATCTGGGACCAAAAATGAGGGAACAATTATCTAATTGTCTGGATCTCGGCTGTGTGTCGAATCTGAAACCAAAAATGAGAACAATTATGTGATATTCTTTCAAAAGAGACATTGTGTTGTGTTACTTTACATAAATTGTTGATAGCTTTTCATGTCAGAGCAATTTCTAGCATTTAATGAACGATAAATCGACGAATTAGTTGAGGTTATAAGGCAAATCTTGTAGATTGACGAATTAGTTTAGATTAGAAAAAAATACAATGTCTCTCTGTTTGGTAGATGCTATGGTTCGTGGTAAAAGAATATATACGCTCGTAAAAGATGTGGATGACAAAACATGAGCATATGACAAACCTCTTCCATGCTTTGGTTGTGGAATCGGATGGTTCTCGTGAGTATTTGTTCTCTTTTTTATATTCTGTGTTATCGTCTTTAGGTAGAATCCTGATTTAATCTTCACTTACCTTGTGGTTTGATTTCTTTAACAACAAACAGAATTCTTCTGGGATTTATGTTCCCACTTTTGTGGTACTATGCTGCATTTCTTTATTTCGGAAACTATTACCACAAAGATCCTAGAGTAAGAGCCGGTCTTACTGCTTCCGCAATCACTGTAAGTACTTGTTTCTGCTTTCTTGTGTTATTATGGTTAAGATTATAGTCAACTAAAGAAAAAAATGACTGAGGATTTGTTGTTGAATTGGTGCAGGCGATGGGATTCCTCATCAGTTGCTGACTATGGAAATAAACAAAGTAAAGGAGCAAGAAGAAGTGCTTACAGGAGTGGTGTTTTGAACTAATTCCACATTACTTGCTATTCTTGGTATATTGTTCTCAATTCGGGTTTATGCATATGGTTTATTTGATGATGGTTTGGTTTTTTGTTGGTTTTTAATTGGGATAACTCCAATGTTGGTGTTTTTTCCTCCCTCCAATGATTGTCGCTTCTATGCTATTAGTTGTATATTTGTTAGTTTGATTTGTTAGTTTGTAACTGGAACAGAGACTATGTTGGATTGATTATAAATGTGTTTCTGATAATTTATGAAGACTTTCCTAAATCTTCAATAAGCCTTCCTTAAATTTTAAAAATGCTTCCTAAGTCGTTTAGCATTGCACAAACTTGTGAATTAAATTTATTTGGGATTCAAAATTCAAAAATGCTTCCTAAACAGCCAAACATTGCATAAACCCATGAAATCAATTTATTTGAGGGTTACAATGCAAAGAGTCAATTGTTTATGCACATGTTTTCCAATAATGTAAGAAAGGGTTTTTGATATTTTAATAACTCTTTTTGAAATCATTTTATTTAGGAACCATTTAGGAAGTTGGTCATAATAATTTAGAAAGATTTTTTGAGAATTCCTTAATATTTAGGAAGGTTTTTTTAAAACTTCAATAAGCCTTCTTGAAAATGTCTATCCACTGTCAGAGTCACTGTCAGAGTCAAGTAATGAATAAAGATCCATTCACTTTGCTATGTATGAGTCGAAAATAAAACAGAGAGGTGGTGCTTAACTTGAGTTCAGTAATATTTTCTATTTACTTAAGACATTCTTAGCATCACTTTGTATTTAATATGAAATTCACTGCAACTAATCAACAAAGTTATGATGCTACCCTCTCTATTCAAACTTATGGCAGATACAGAATTCTACCATTGTCACTTAATCCGATAACAAAGATATAACAACAAAACAATCCACTTCTTGTTAACTTTCAAAAGAACTAAACCATTGTAAGAAAATCGAATAACAGAGACAATGTTCCTAGTTCAATTCTTTTAAAAACAATGGAGAACCTTTTTTGTAATTCAATGGATATTAGAGTATAATACCTCGAGGAAAGCTTTCAAGATCCATAAAAATGCAAGAATAAGTACTCCATTCACTGAAAAACACACCTAAAATTAAGCCAAAAATTTGATAAGAACATCCTGATCCGAGATCTTTAATCCACTACAGATTAAAGTGAACATCTTTAAAAAAAATTCGAATTGAATTGATAGGATCATCAATGAGACTTTGAAATCAGATAATCAATGAAAAGAGCAACAACGGCGCTAAGGATATCTCTAGTTCAATCTTTGAAGCTATTGTTGATATTCTCAGAGATGAAAGGGAGAGATAATTGTGAGGAGATCTGTGGCTTCTCGACGGTGGAAGGAAGAGATCTGTGAAGATTGAAGAAGATTGTGATGGTGTGGTAAGAATTGGGACGGTGGATTGTGAAAACGGTGGCGAATCGAGTCGAGGTGTAATCAGATTGGAGGTTAAGGATTTCCAATGTTATTGAGAGGGAATAGGATGGGATTAAGAAGGTTTTACAAGGACGTACGGTGGTGGTGATGGTGGAAAATGAGAGGAAGGTTACGACGATGGTGATCGTGAGGAGGAGTAAGAGGAGGATGATGATGACGCTACTGTTGTATCGTTGTCGTCGTCTTTTTTCTTCGGAGAGAAAAGGAAAAAAAATGGTATTTTTGGAAAATGTTATTTTTAAAGAAGAAGATAATAGTTTTTTAGATTTTAATGAATGCTAGATCTGTTCAATTTTATTGGTGAGTGCTATTTATGTCCAAAAAATGCAAAACAGTGCTAAACTTGAGAAATACCCATCATTAAAATATATATTTTCATGTTTTATACTATACAATTTTAGAGAAACCCTAAAGTCTTAAACCCATAAGTCTTCACTATTTCAAATAATTAGTTCTTTCATTTCTTTCCACATCAATCTTAGCCTTTTAAATTTTCTTGGCATCCACGTCAAGTCCTAATAGGTAATAATGCTCTTCAAAATTATTTTAAAGATTGTCAAGTTCTTTTTATTTACCGCACCATATTTCATTTCAAGAGCTTAACAACTCAAACTCGATATATAAAACACATGTGATAATATAAAAGCTCCCCCTGAATCATATATCATCTTTTTTCATGGAACTTAGAGTGATAAAACTCTATTTAAACACAAACGAAAAATGGAATTTTTTGAAAATTTATTGTCAAATAGAGATTCTACTGTTTAAAAAATTTCTTCCAAAAAATCCCGTTTGAAAATAAAATTTTCAAAATATCAATTTTAGATAATGACAAACACCCTAAAAATGACAAAAGGATATTATATCTAAACTAGGGGTGGGCACAAATCCCGTCCCGCCCATTCCCGTCCCGTCCCATTCCCGTCCCACTAAGGAAATTCCCGTCTCATTTAAAAAAATATTCCCATATGGTACTAGTTTCTGATTCTCATTTGGGAACGAAATGGGACGGGACGGGAATGGAAATTCCGAAATCCCATTTGGAAAAACTTATATATTAATTCATAATAATATTATATATATATATATGTATATCATAAATATAATAATAATAGGAAAACAGAAATATTGAATCTTAAATTTCAATCTTTTTAATATGTTTAAAACAAATTTCCTTATTATTATTTATTTTAATCAATGTTAAAATTCTAATTTTATGAGTTTGTCTAATAAATTGACAAATATAATTTAAAACATTTCCATCTTTTATAACCTAAAAATTAAAGGTATGTTTTTTCAAACTAGTTACTATTAGTATTCTTGTTAATTTTGTATGCATAGAATTGGATAAACAATCAAACAAGTAATAATGCGAGAGAAGATGAAGGCTACTTACTTAGTTTATTTAATATGTTACATTTATACAATTTATTTTAGTTTTATTTTGATTTATATTGGATTGTTTCTGAATTTTTCAACTTTTTTTAATTATCAAACAAACACATTTTGTAATAGTTTATCGTTATTTTATAACTTTATTTTTAATTTGTTTGTCATGTTTATTTTTTGAAAATTCTCATTCCCGTCCCGATCCCGTCCCATATGTAAATGAGACTAATTTTTTAATTCTCAAATTTCCATCTCATTCCCGTTAAATCTCGTCCTGAATTCCCGTTTGCGCACCCCTAATCTAAATCTCATAAAAAGTCAGATCTGAGAAATAAAAGCAAAACATATGAAAAACTAAGTCTCTCGCTTTAAACTAATACAAAGCTCAATTTGGCTACACGTTACCCCTCATCAAAACCGTCTACAGGAAATCATATATCATCTTTCTTCAAAAATCACTTAATTAGACTGTACCCACAAAGAAAATGTTCACACATTGGAACAAGAAAACCTATATTAAGATTCAATTATTTATATCACCATAACTAGCGAACATCACCTTAGAGACAACACCATTTAGATGAAAAACAAGTTAAAACGCTCAAGACTAATGAGATTAATTAGGATTTGATTATTCTTGACGGAATCGGTGGTTCACTCCGACGAAACAAATAAATGTCACATAGAGAGACACCAAAACCCATGTTTTCCTATACCCTAAATTAAAATACCTCTTTCGATCTTTCCCCACCCACAACGGATTTAAAGGGGATGAAAACAAATAGTTTCGATCACCAAATGAATAAGCCATGCGTGAAATCAGAATCAGAACTCCACGAATTTCAATTTACATGTGAAGGCGTCCATACCCATTAGAGTCTGTTCTTGATCTTCTCGTACTTGGAGACGCTGAGTACATCGTTGACTCTTCATGTTTCGGTTCTGAACCAGTTCTGTATCCTCCTTTCTCAACCGATTCTGCTTCCAAGGGTAGCTCCTCCAATGTCTGTATCGAATAAATGGTTAAAACACATTTCACCACGTTGAATTGCAATTACTTTATAAGACCACTCTTCAACTTACCCGATTAGCCTGCTGAAGAATGCGAAGAGTCTCCTGTGTACGTTTTCTCTTTATGGCTATCTCATCTGGCTCTTTCAACAGTTCTTCAATCAAGTTCTCCCTGTACCATTAATCACATGTAGTAAGTAAATAAATAAATAAAACTATTCACACATGGTTTCGTTTGTCACCTGTAAAGCTTCTCGATGAAAACATTGTGCAGCTCACGTCTCGAGTAATTGACCTGTGTTTATTTACAATTCAGTTACTCCAGGTCAAGTAGAAAATCGATAGAGACTACTGGTTTACAAGTGTCATGAATGACTTCAGAGATTTCATGTGATACCACAATGTGAAAATTATTACTTTTTGAAGACGAGGGAAGGGCCACTAACCAGAAAATGCATGATTGCTTTTGGGACCAAGTCTTCGATATTCTTCCTTACAATGTCATAGTAAGATTTCAATAACAGCTTTGTTATCTGAATTTCAACTGCTTCCTGTTCTGAATGATTTTCAGATGACCTCAAAACACTTGGAGGCTTCAAAAACCAAACATTATGAGGTGAATAGGTTAGTAGAGTGATTGTATTGATAAAAAATATGAGGAGGCTGAGAAGGGACAAGATGTAAACCTCTTTCAAATAGATTGTTGACAAGTTCTGATACTCATCTAGAGCAGCTTCGCCGAATTGTTTGTTTAATAAGTTGTTTTTAGCAGCTGCCTGACCTGATTCACTCCCCCGGAAAATTGATGAGAAACCACTCCAGCTTGTGTTTCCTGATTCCAACAAAACTTAATTCAATTCCGGTTCTTTAGCATATAAAGACCAGACATGTATGCTCGTGTAAGTCATATATCTTAGACAATGAGTTTTATCATTTCAGTCAAAAATCATATGAGAACCACATGTTCATTTATCTCTGCATTCACAAAAGGCTGAAATACGAATGTGAAAAGAACATTACCAGCTGGTGCGGATTTTTCGGCATCTGCTGCAGCTTGAACTCCCTGAGAAAAATGTTATGAAAATATGTTATATATAAGAAGTGTTTAACAGGACATTTGTACTCTCTCCATGAGAGATAAACTACAATAAATTATATGAAACAGCAAAGGGTGCAGACAAAAATACCACACAGTAAAAAACATAAACATACCTGATCAGTGACAATTCCATTAGCTTGTCGGCCGAGGAAAGTTCGAGATTTCACTTGACTCGCAGAAGATGCTGTCTTCTCAGGCTCCACAGTATCCTGTTTAGTCAAAAGGAATGTATACGTAAAAATTGCACAAGTCAAAAAGAAACAGGAAAGAAATATTAATGCTTTGCTGAAACTATTCCACACCTTTGGCCGTGCAACAGGATGCGGAATCCTAGAAGACTTGACTTGATGCATTGCAACCTCTACAGCTTTGGTTCCCCCGATAAAATTTGGGTGTGAGGTGTTAATGTAATCCATCTGCAGATAGTAAAATTTAAAAATTAAAACCAAAGTTCAATACTACACTACCAGCATCGTTTGGACTTCACTAATCAACAAAATTGTGAGAAATCAATTTAATCAAACTTATAATGAGCTCCTTCTACTTCACCATGATGAGAAACAAACAAATCAGCATATGCCTTATAAACAGCATAGATTTAATATAACTTGCCATGAAATCCATCATTTATGTTGATATCAAATTATTCATGCATACCTCCATTTCAATTATATCTTGGATCATTGCTTGTGAGGGTTCAAGACCTTCCCGTAGAAAGTTCCCGACAACCTCATCCATGCGCTTTTGCAGGACAGGAAAGCTCTGTAACTCTGTCATCATACAATGATGACTAATCTGTAGAGAAATTTTCTTTTTAAAATTCGATCAAGTACATTAACAAAAAGCACTGTAAAGAAAACAACTAACAAATCATACCCTTATTAGCTCATCAAAAATGAACCTAGCGCACTGAAGGCTGGGATCTAATAAACGAGATATTTGCCTCCTGACAAGAACTTCAAATGGAACCTATGCAGAAGAGAATGAAAGCAAGAATTACTAATCAGAGTTGATGGAGAAGTAGAAATTTAAGCAAATTAAGTATGTGGAAAATACTGATAAGTAGAACGAAGTTCAGGCTAACTGCATAAACCTACATCTGGAACAAATAATGCAGATCTGGGACCAGTTGCATTCTGAATTGCAGTCCGAATATCAGCATCTGTTAAGTCTTCGCATGGATCAACCTCCTTCATACGCAAAGTGAAGGTAAGTAATAAGTTTAAATTCATAAAACCCACATCAAGTACCATTGATCACCTCAGTCGGTTAAACAATGTAACAGATCACTATACAGCAAAAAAATACAGATCGATTTCAAGCTTTAATAGTTAGATGCTTGAAAGGGGCAGGGAATTTAACTAATATAAACACTACCTATGTTTACAACTAATTCTTCTAATAAATAAACTGCAAACATGCTACGCTTCCAAGAACTCAAGACAGGAACGAACTGTCTGCCTTCCACGTCAATAAACACAACTAAGATATCTAATCTAACAGAGTTGATGCTTTTATCAAAGCAAATAACATATTTTAAAGAGAAATTCACTAACACGTTTACGGTCTTTATATCAATATCAACAAAATGAACCTCCATTGAAGAACATAAGATGTATCTCAAATTAAAGTAGGGGAGAATCACCTAACTAAGATATAGCCTAATGCACAAATTTGGAACAACTATGGAACAGCAGCTTATAACTGAGGTTAGATCAAGGGAAATTATAAAAATGTAGAAACAAACCTCCAAGCTCTTAACAAACACTGATTGGAAGATATAGTGAATTCTTGCTCCACCCGAGAGCTCAGATGTAGACATTTCTTTACTATTCCCTTCCAAGGTTGAGGAGTACGCTGTTAAGAACAGTTAAACCATGAAAATCAATATCAAACTAAAAATCATAGCTAACAGCCATTGTCTAAACGGGTAGAACCATCTGCAGATTTACCTTCACAGTATTTTGTAAGAAAATTGAGGAGAAGAGCTCCTTGACCAGCCTATGAATTTTGAAACAGTACGACGTTGCAAGTTAAATAGTTGCAATGATAAACATATAAATTTTAAACGACATATGATAACGCGGCAAGCATATTTTGTAAGGAAATGAAAGATGAAATCATATCTAGATACTTAGAAAATTGACTAGCCATTTACTGTCAGAAATATTTTCCTACAAATCTTAACACCTTCAAACAGTAACTCTAGATCAATTAGCTTGTTCTAGTCAAAATAAACATAAAAGGCTCCCATGGATGTCAAGAAAGACAAATACATAGGTGAGCAAATTCAAAATGAAGACTGAGCAAAGAATCCATAGTATACAAAAATAGTTAGCTTAGATAGTAAACCAAATAGTAATGTCATCACTGAGAATGGATATGATACAGTAAGCTAAAACTGGCCGAAAATCACATACCCTGGACTCTTTTATCTCCCCATAGCTCTCATACTCCTTTGCTGTAGCAAACAATGCATTGCTGATACGTGACTTTAAATTAGGAAGCAGTGCCTTGATATGTTGGACAAGGACCTGAAATAATGGAAAAGGGACTAGCTCCCATTAGACAGCTTCTAACTTAGCAACTAATATTGCCAGCTATGAAACCTATGAAATGCCATCGTTAGAAAAACAGACTTATCAATCTCACAGAAAAAAATAAACAACCATAATGGACAGAAGTTGCTGCTTTTTTTTATAAATATATACAGCGAGGAGCAAAAGAATATGCTAAAAAGTTCCTAGCTCCTAGCCTCCTACTTGAATGAAATGGGCCCAATGAGACAATCTATGACTAGGAATCATGAATGTACATACAAAACCCAAATCTTGTCTCAATTCGAAACATATTGATATTGAGATCCAAGATGCATCTCCCTTAGGGAACTCGTGTCTTTACTAATAACAAGATAATAATAAGAAAAAAGACTGCAGATAATACCTGATTTAATTTCTTTGCCAATTGAGGGACACCCAAACGATCACTGAGACCATTGTAAGCCTGGTTAGTAAGAGAAAAAAACGAAAGGATATAAGCAGAACAGTCAAATCAACTCTATCAGAGAGCAAATCCAGAAAATGGTGTAGTCTTACTGGACGGCTAAGAAAGAACTTTTCCTCCGCAATGAGAGCATCCTTGATGCTGCGGTTCATCAAAATATCCTGTTAAAGAAATCAATACCCAAATAAATTATTGTGTTACTTAAACTGCAGTCGCCACAGATCAAAGCAAGATAAAAATGCATGTACAACGTAGAATGGTTTCGTAAATATGAATACAACATAAATTAAAGGTAGACTATAGAAGGGGAAACAAGAGTAGACGAGATATACGATAGCAAGAAATAAGACACATAAGCACAAAAATAGAAGTATCATCGGCTCATTATGATAGCACAAGAACAAAATGCATCATAAGTAAACCTAGATAAATGTTTATGAAACAAGATTTACCTCTTGGCTACGATTTACAACACCCACGTATCCGAGTCGAAGAGGAATTGTTTTTCCAAGAAGATGTTTCCGAGCATCAGTACCTCTATCCATAATATCCAACTGAATCAGAAGCAAAACAGAGCAGCCACGAGAATAAGAGTAGTATTTTCCCATCACGACTAAATCTAAAACGATAAAACTTTAAAGCAAACAAATGAGGAGAGATATCGCACCTTTGTGATTACACCTATGGTTCTATTACCTGAGAACAGCAAATTTATAAGCAAAGCGAAAGGTTAATGCTTTGTACACAATGAAAAGTATAAACTCTCAGTTCACTTGGTAGCAATAACTTACCATCAGGATCGGCATTTCCAGCGATTTGCAAAGCATCTGAGTTGGTTAAATCCGAATTAGCGGGTGTAACGGCCAGAATCAAGCAGTTAGGTTTCTTAATGTAAGACAAGATCATCGTTCTTATACGTGCTTCAATGTCACTTGGCTGATCACCCACAGGAACTTTAGTGATACCAGGAAGATCAACAAGACTGATATCCAAAACATTAGGCGAACAAATTTTCAATCGAATCGGATTATCTGATACACCTTTGTTCTCTCCTGATAATCTATTAGTCTCAGCCTACAAACAATTTTCAATTTCATACATTAAAACCATTACGAAGATCACTACAACTCAAAAAACGAACTTAGAAGAAGAGATGAAAAGAAAAAACAAAAACCTCAATCTCACGGCGAATTTCGGAGAAATCGTAGATACGTTTGCCAGAAGGGAGATGAAGGAACTCTCCCCACTCGTCATCAGATCCACCATCGGAGCGAGGTTTCGTTTGGACAAGTTGGAGAACGAGAGGACGGCGCGTGCAGATATCATTGCCACGTGGGAGAAAGTCACGGCCGACGAGAGATTCTAGGACGCTGGATTTGCCGCTGCTTTGACTGCCGACGACAGCTACTTGTGGAAGCGCGATCGTGGATTGGCTTCCGAGCTGAGCAAATATGTCTTGAAGCTTGTTTATAATTGGAATTACCGAGGAGCCTAATGGCACAGTGGCGGAGACGGTAGCTGGTGTCGAAGGAACATCGTCGACGGACATTGATGTTGATGATCGGAGACTGAATTTGGAAAAAGGCTTTAGGGTTTTGGGGAAGACTTTTGTGCAGGAAGAGATTAAAGAACTTTCAATCTCGCCGCCATATTCACGGCCCAAGTTAATCAGAGTAAAAAAAATAAAAAAAAATTAAAAGAGTTAAACCGAATATTTTGGGTTGGATCATGCCGAATAGTGACTCAAACCATGGAATTACATTTTCTCACAAAAACTGAAAATTCGTTTTTATTGCCCCTAAAATATGAAATTTGTCATAATCTATATACTATCTCATATATTATTTGACCAATGCTATAGGCAATATAACCTTTTATCTACCTGTTATATTACACCAAATGCCACTGGATTTTAATATATAGCCGACCAAAAAAAAAAATCATTACAAGGGTATAAGTGTCCAGAATTTTGCCACTCATTTATTCAAATAGCCCTGGGCATTCGGTTTAAACGGTTTAAACGATTCGGTTTAATCAGAATTCGGATTATTGTTTATTTTGAAAAGCTAACGAATTGACCCGAATTAAATTTCGGTTCGGTTCGGTTTTTGTTTATTCAACCCAAACTACACAAAAAAATAAAGATAATGGGCTGGAAATAAAATTAAATCCAATAACAAACACTAACAAACCCAATAACAAAATCAATTACAAGTCTAATTACAAAATGTTAGGCCCAACCCATTAACAATTAGGGTTGTTGACCGTGACGGTGACAGCTTGTTGATGGTTGTGATAGGACGACGGCTTGTTGACGGTGGTGACGGGACGGTGACGACGGATTGTTGAAGGTGACGATGGAGGCGACGACTCCGGGGCTACTCTCTTCCAAACCACCGGATTTGTCAAAATAACCAGTGCCATCACATCAAAAGACTCTAAATAACAAGTAGGCAACAAATCCGCTGATAAGAATAACAATTTCACAGAAAACGAAGTAACTATGAAAGAGAGAAAGAGCTTACATGTTACAAAT
Organism: Cardamine flexuosa; assembly: GCA_963555745.1. NCBI lineage: Eukaryota > Viridiplantae > Streptophyta > Magnoliopsida > Brassicales > Brassicaceae > Cardamine > Cardamine flexuosa. The sequence continues at coordinate 16,242,288 of OY743219.1, forward strand.
CTGAAAATCGGAATTAGATATTGAAGGATGAAGTGGTTCTTCAAAGTTCAAACGCACGACCTGAACAAGAGTGTGAGAGTGTAGAAGAAGAAGAAAATAATAGAGGTGGAGAAGATGAAGATTAATAAAACGAGAAGAAAAGAAGAATTTTTCGTCGGAAGAAGAAAAGAAGAAGATAGGAGAAAAAAAATTAGATTTAGATCTAGGGTTTTTATGTTTATATATGGTGTTTCCCTAAACTGAACAAACCGATTGGTTAACATACTACCGAACCAAACCGACCCAAAATCCGATCTATGATTTTTATTGTTCCAATCGGTTATTGCCTGTGAACCGAATCTCATCCGAAAATCAAATATTCGGTTCGGTCCGAACCGATCCGAATAAACCGTGATGGTGACGGCTTGTTTCTTATATTTTTATTCTTTTATTTTATCATCAATAAATCTTCTCTTTATTCATATATAATCTATACTCAAATTAATGAATCAACACTATAATAATGTCTCTCCTTATGTTAGTACAATAGTTTTTACTTTAATTTTCAGAGTGACATGTTAATTAATGAAAAAAGTTAAAGAACCAATGAGAAATTTTTTTTTTTCCACATAAGTAAAACACATCAGATTTTTCTATGACTCATTAATTAATGAAAAAACTATGTAAACCAATCAAATTTTTTTATTATACACTTATAATAATCATAATATTTTTTACCATGAATAAATTAATAAAAAATAATTATAGACCAACTGTATCATTTTAATTATACATATCCTATAATATTTATCTTTTTACCATGAATAAATTAATGAAAAATTTAATAAATAAATCAAATCATTTTAATTATACATACCATATAATATTATAATACCATATAATATTACCTGATTTTTTAACTAACCTAATCGAGTCTCATGGCGTTGATTAGCATTGGTTTTACGTTTTCTTAAACTAATTTGTTTTTGTTGGACTGAAAGTACAGAGCTTGAATTTCCTTCGATCTTAGTTTTTTTTAAAAGAAAATTGTTAAATTCTTAGACAAATATTTGAAAATTAGATTTGATAATGGTATCCTCAAAATTGTTTTGAAGATTTAGAGTTTGTTCAGGATCGTACATCCATGATTATCAACTCTAATAATATTTCCTCATAAATAAAACTTTTAGGAATTGTTAATGAATATTTTCCAACGAATAAAAACTAAAAAAACAAAACATGGTAGAAAATAGTTTGATATGTTAGATACGAATAAGGAAATATGAGTAATGGAGATTGTTGAGACAACAATGGGTGAAGAAGAAGGAGAAGAGAAAGGGGTTATCGGGTAAGAGCTACACTTTATATGAAACTAGATTTTAAAATAATTTAAAATAATGCATTTTTATTTAGCTAAATATTTGTCATTAATGATAAATTTTGAATTGTTTTAGAAAACTGAATAGAAATCATATTTTGTTAGAAATAATATTTATTTACTAAATTTTAGTTTTCTTTATAAATATTTATTTATCAAAAGCTTTTGGTTCTCACTTGTTATTTTTTTACCAGCATGTTATATAACGTGGACAAAAAATATTTGAAACCCAAAAAACTAAACCAAATTCAACCCGTAAAAGAATACTCACCCAAAAATCAAAATATGTCATAAACTCCTATATATAAAAAAATCAAACCAAAACTGAATCGACCTGGGAACCGAATGGATATCCGAAATACTCAAATAAAATTATATATCTAAAATATTAATAATATTTATATTTGATATAATACAATTATCCTACAATTATAAACCCAAAACATCAATTATTTTAGTGTCAAATAACTAAAATACCTAAAATTAACCAACATATCTAAAAATTCTTGGTTATTAACTCTTTGTTAAATAAGATTTTATTCCTACACACTTGATTTTACGATACAAGTTAACTCAATCTTCAATAATATTAAAATCTTACGCTAACCTCATGTATACTCCATATAAATTAATAGAAATAAAAACTTTTATATCAAAATAATATGCATTATATCAAACAAATATCCATATATAACTAACATTATAAAACAACTAAAAACAAATAAAACACTATTAGTAATTTAGTAGAAAAACATGAAACTTGGAGAATTAACATTGTAAATAAACTAAATTTAGGTGAAAAAAATAATTGTTGATTAGTTAAATTAGCAATTTTATGTTTCCTTTTTTATTTTTAAAATATATTTCTTAATCTTAATTATTGATTAATTTTTTCCTTTATGATAGTGTTTATGGGGTTGATTTTAGTTAATTTTTAATTTTACTTAATGATAAGATAAATTTTCAAATACTGTATTTCTTTTTCCTTTTTAGTTATTGTGTTTATTTTTGTTTTTGTATTTGTTTTAAGTGTATTTTTACACTTAATTATTGATTAGTTAAATTAATAATTGTGTATTTCTCTTTTTCCTTTTTTAGTGTGTTCCTTTTTTAGGTATTGGTTTTAATGGTTTCTAAATATATGGTTTTAATATTTTTTATATATTAACAATTATTGAATTTTCTTTTCTTGTTAATTTGTTTTTAGTATATATCTTTTATAATTTAACATGTGGCAAGATCTGAATGATTAGTGACACATGTCAAGATTTCATGAGTTATAATTTTGACACGTGTCGGCTTCTGGGGAGTGCAACCCAAGTTTATATATGTAAAAAAAAAATTTACTATAAAACTTATTTTGTTGTTCAAAACTTTCTAATATGTTTGACTTTTGTGTCAATGATACAAATTAAGAGATGAATTTTGTCCACAAAGCATCCACTACGGTTTGTTTGTTATTTACTCGAATGTTTTTAAACTTTCTTATAGAGTTTAAAATATATTTCTGCACATAATAGTTAACGTTTTTTGATAAAAATAAGTGTTTTTAGTGAAATTTAAATGACTAACTATTTTCTAATGGTTTTGCAGGATAAACCATAACTATTTTTTTAAAATAGTTTTGTTTTGCTACACTAAAAAAGATCACATGATATTTAATATACTAATATGTCAATAAAACAAAGAAAATAAAAAAAACTTGGGGAAGCATTGATACTATGGAAAGGACTTTTGATCATAACATACACAGAGAATATTAGATTATAAAATTCAAATCAAATACAATCTTAACAAATCACTCATTAATCTAAAAAAATATTAAAATAGTTTATAGTAGTTAAATACAAGTCAGTTTATTAAAAATATACTCAATTGTTTATTAAAAACATTTTACTAAAACTAAATATAATCATATTTAAAAATTTAAAAAAAACACAGCGTAGCGCGGATATTTATCTAGTTTTAACTAATAAAAGTCTTTCTAGATAAACTCCAGCCAACTCGAGTAACATTCAATAAGAATCCTTCCTAATCGCTTGGTTTGGTTTCTTCAATAGGTAGAAGATTCAATTATTATTTTTTACCATCTGAATAAAGCCCAAAAAAAAGTCATTGTTAACAAACATGGGATGCCAACGAAATTTGTTGCAGAGTTTTCATACAACTCTACTACATTTCGTTGCAGAATTTTCAAAATTATGTATCCAATGATTCATGATATATGAAAATTCTGCAACAAATTTTCATAAACCACAACAGGAAGATGCTGATGAAGTGGTTTGGAACCATACTACTCATGGAATTTATTCAGTTAAAACAGGATACCTCCTCGCAAGGACAGTGCACAATGCCCACCATCTACCAATCAATCCATCACATGGAAATATTGTACTTAAAAATCAATTATGGAAACTTCCAATTATACCAAAAATAAAACATATCCTTTGGAGGATTTTTTCTCAAGCTGTAGGTACATCAACAAGATTAAATACACGTGGTATTCAAATGGATAAAACGTGTCAAAGATGTTGTAATAGTGATGAATCCATAAATCACTTATTATTCACTTGCCCATGTTCCCTACAAACTTGGAGACTTTCAAAGTTACCATTTATGTATCAATTTGCGCCTTCTCAAAATCTAGAGGAAAATCTAAAACTTTTTCTTGATCTACAATCTGAAATTCACTTATCCACTACTCAATTTTTTTTACCTTTTTGGATCATGTGGAGGATTTGGAAATCAAGGAATGACTTACTTTTTAATAAAGTAAACATAGACCCAAAAAAGGATGTAGATATTTCATTGGCAGATGTATATGAATGGATTACTAATAATAAACCAAAAGAAAAAATAATTCAAAGCAATGCACATGAGCGATGGAGAAAACCTATTGATGGCTGGTTAAAATGCAACTTTGATGCATCTTTTAATCAACATACAAAGGTTGCATATGGTGGATGGATTGTTAGAGATGCAATGGGAACCCCAAATTTTGGGGGGGGGGGGGGGTGTTCAAATTTAAAATATACAACCTCTCCTTTGGAAGCTGAAACTAAGGCCTTATTAATCGCTTTGCAATTGGTATGGAGTAAGGGTTACAAAAAAGTCATCTTCGAAGGAGACTGCCAAGTTCTTATTCATATACTAAATGAAGATCATCAAGATATTACAGTTCTGAACCTATGTAAAGATATCAAGAGATGGATGAAGAAGTTTGAAGAAGTAAAAGTCACACATGTCGTCAGAAAAAATAATGAAGCTGCACACCTTTTATCAACTTATTGACCTTCAAACTATATGTTTTTTTTTTCTGATTGTATCAAACTGCCTGCTTGGTTAACTAAACGATTGTATTTGGATCTATTTTTTTCATGTTAATATAATTATAATTTGCTGTAAAAAAAGATGAGATAGAAAATGCAATTAAACGACCATAATATAAATTATGAACCAAAAAAAAAAAAAAAAGGCAACAATTATTCTAAATTATAGATACTCAGAAATACCTATAAAATTCTCCATTCTCCAAGTTTCTATGTCACAAAGATGTGACTGTCCATCCATGAGTCACTGTAATTGATATTAGGAACAACCTACAAAACCCCAGAAAAGGAATTTAAATACATTTCCACAATAGTCTGATTCTGAAACTCAAAGAACCCACACACGCAATCAGTGTAGCCCTAAACTAATAGCACTCAAAGAACATAAGAAATACACTATTTTGGAAAAAAAAAATTATCTCAGACCAATCTACGTACCAAATTACAAAGAGATAAAGAAAACATGCAAACAAACTACTCAGAAAACTCGCAAACAAACAAAATGGTGGGTTGTTTCGCGTGTGGAGGAGAGACAGTGGTGGTTGTAGCGGGTGACTACTACGGCCTAGGTGAATGGTGTTGGTGGAGGTGGACCTGCCACTCGCCTTCGCTAACCAGATGCCTTGGTGTCTCTCTTCCACTGGATCGATGGAGGTGGTGATTCCAGGGAGACGGATCTCCCCGATGAGAGATTTTGACACCGACGATTGGGTTTGAGGACTACTCATTTCGGCGGCTAGGGTTTGTGTAATTAGGGTGTATCCGGTTTAGCTGGTCTTTTGTAACCGGTCTCAATCTGTTGTAATTCTACCAATTCCCGGTTTAGAGTTGGTTTAATATTAATGATATTTAATTAAAAGAAAGAAAAAAAAAACTACTCAGAAAAAACAAAACAGGTAAATCTGTAATTAGATTTTCAAATTTTGCTCCTATTGACCTATATTTTATTAATCCAAATTTCTGAACACCAAAGACAATAATGAATTGATTGAGAGAGAGAGAGAGAGAGAGAGAGAGAGAGAGAGAGAGAGAGAGAGAGAGAGAGAGAGAGAGAGATGGAGAGAGAGAGAGAGAGAGAGAGAGAGAGAATCAGATTACCCAATGGAAGTCTAGGTCACCTGGAGAAGCATAACAATTTAGATTTCATCTCTACTCCAACCATTTTGGTGATGTTCTATGATACTTCTCCTAGCTTCAGCTCAAGCTCATAGAACTAGATTGAAGTCCTCAAATGGTGATTTTTTCAGATAGGAGGATTCTTGAATTTTCCACAAATCAACAAATCAAAGAAGAGAAGAGAACTTCTCTTTGTTTTCGCGGACCAGAAAAACAACACAGATATATATTGTAAGAAAACAAAATTATCTTTATCAGAATATTAACATGTGGGCTTTGATGATATCATAAACTTGACACACACATAAAATTGATGGACTTCTAAATATGGGTTTGGACAGACCCCAATAAAATATCGTCTTTATTGGACAGACCCAATAAAATAAACAATTAAGTTTATAAAATTTATATCGTATTAGTGTTAATGAAATACATATCTGATTATATTTATAATACTACACCAAAATTCAACATTTTAAATATAACAACCAAATGAATTTATACTTAATCAACAAACCATATATACTAATAATAGTAGTAGTAAATAACATTAGATGCTTAAAAGTTAAAAACAAAAATGTTTTTATTTTACAACACAAAAATTAATATATTATTTTGTAAATAAACAAATTATAAATTACATATTTCTCCGTGCTGCAGAGCGGGGATTACTATCTAGTCTATACTATTAAAAGGGAAGCACAATTTAAAAGTAACATTTAAGTTGTAAATCAATTACATGTAATGCCATTGAAATAAAGAATAAAACAAAATCTCATTAATGGTAAAATTGTCTTTATGTTTTATATGATACTAGATTTTTACCCACGCTACGCGTGGGTTTATTTTTATTAACTTGTCTAATATATTTTTGTATTTAGTTAATTTTATATGTAGCTAGAGTATTGTGTAATACTTCATTTTGGTTTATTTTAATTATTTATATATATTTTTAAAATATTAATATAGAATGAACATTTGAAGATTAGTTTGGTTTAAAATATCATTTTTAATATAGAGTTATGATTGTTGTCTTTCTAATGTTTGAAAAATTATTTTGCAGATGATTTCTACTTGATTGCATTAAGATTTAGGATCAACGACCACCAAGTGACAATTATCTTCATTGGCATTTTTTTGTTTCACTTATTGGTGCATTTTCATGTCCAACATTTAGTAACCATGTTGTAAAACTTCCTTCTGATTCTCCGAGTCCTATGTTTTGTTTCAGAGCCAACACTTTTAAAGAATCCCATATGTATAATTGTCTTATTGAAATCTCCATATTATCGCTATTGTGACAAAACTTTACATTATTATTTTTAGTGTAGTTGATTCTTGTGACTATTTTGCTTTCTTGATGAGGTTTATCCATTTCCTGAAACAGAAGTAAAGATTAATCTGAGAATTTTAACTTCAACAACCTATTGAGGTGAGCAGATTAGACAGTTTAGAAGAAAGAATTCAAGAATATCAAGAATATTAAGAATAATCATGTTCGGATAGAACTCCTCTTCTTTTGACTACTCTGCAAATGGAAAAAAGGTAATAGATAACTAGTTAATGCAAGAGTAAACTCTTGTGAATGGTGTTGGACAGTCATTGAATTTTATGTATTCCTATGTTAAAATGAGTAAAAATAATATTACTCTTTAAGATTTTTGAACTATTGAACCATTTTTTCTCAAGTTGGTACCAAAAACAGTAAAGATAATGAAATGTCATGGAAGATTTTGCATATCGGCAAAAAGGGTCAAGTTCATACAGAAAAAGGCAAGGTTAAAATGTCAAACCAAAAAATTAAGTCCATGTACCAGCTGGAATTGCAGGAAAATTAATTTCATTTAATTATTCTATAAACATAAATCAACAACATTATTAGGCTATTACTGTGTGTTTATCATATTAAAAAATTTAAAAATTGTATACCTAAAATCTAAACCCCAAACAATAAATCTCAAACCCTAAATTTATTTTAAACTCTAAATCTTGGAGATTAATTTCTCATATTAGTCTTTTCTGCTTCAGCAAACAGTTAAATCTTATTTATAAAGCAAAGAAATTGTGAGAATTATTTATACTTGTAATAATCATGTAATTTTTTCTTAGAAACATTATCGACAAATTGCTTTATTTAAAAACCTGGTGATTTATTTTTCTTTATTTATTTTATTTTAAATATTTTCTTAAATAAATTTTAGGAAAATATGAATTTATGAAAAAGAAAACAAATTTAAAATTGTTCATTAATAAGAAATTAAGGAATAAGTATACTAAACTCATTATTTTGACTAATTCTATTATTTTGATTCTTATTTGGGCAAAAATTTTCTTTAAAGTTTTTGGCAAACATTGATTTTTTCATTTTTAGTTTTTGGTAGGTTATCATCAATTTTTATGTTAAATGCTGATGTGGACAATTAAGAACGTATGTTTACAGTCCAACTCACGTTAGCGCCAATTTTTCATTAATATAACTAATTGTGTAGTTTTCCAAAAAAAATTTTTAAGAAACTATTGAAATTTATTTACTAAATCGACTTAAAAATGAAAGAAAAATAGGAGACACCAATTAAATTAACCTGAACTTGTGAATTTTTAATCCAAAGCTGTGATATTTAAAAAAATAATTTTTAATCTCATGGAAAATTAGTTTAATAGAAATTTGCACTTTCAAGCATATTATAATTTTTGATGTTAATGATGTCTATTAGTGGCTCATATATAGTCTTACGGTCTAAACACAAAAATCTCTCTAGCATGTGGTCTGTTGAATTTGTATGTCACTTCTTATTTGCTTTCCTCCCAAATAATGAATGGGATCTCCTGCCGGTTTTTATTACAACATTAAAAGAAACATAGGAGACCGCGATTTTAGTTAATTTGAACATATGATTCAATTCAAACATGTGATATTTGAAATTTAACTTTCTAATGAAATATTAGTTTCATAGAAATTGCACTTTCTACCATATGTCCAAAACTCTTCTAAGCTTTTGTAATTTAAAATTATCATAATGACTATTAGTTGCTCATATATACTCTCATGATCTAAATACAAAATTGAGATTTACCAAAATCTTGCAGAAACGTGAATTCACTGCTCGTGAGCCACCAAAGGAAGGTGTGTCTGAGGTGAATCGTGATCAATGAATGAAACAAAAGGAAAAAAAAAAACAAAGCAAAGCCGGAAAACACAACTCAAAAGACATCAGATGGATCTTTCTTCTTCAACCTCAAATATACATCATATATACATGTTCATCGGATTATGCATGATGATTTCACAAAACAGACATGAGGTCACTGATATAAACTATAGATATAATTTTCTTAAATGACCGCAATATTTTTCTAGGTAGGATATCGATTTCACTTTATATGAAAACCAAAAGTCACTATTTATAAGATTATAAGAGGGAGTTTTAAAATCTATTTCCTTTTTAGGCATTATCCAATAAGAAAACTTCCTTTTAATCAAAAATATAATATCAAATTTAACAAATACGATGTTATTGAATATTAGATAAAAATAGTAAACCAAAAATATGTAAAATTTTAATATAGAAACATATAAAAATTAAAAAATAATTTTAATTAGTGACATGGCCAATCATGATTGGATGTTTTAAATCCCACATGGAACTTTTATAGAGAGATTTTCAAAAATATTAAATAATATCTTAATTAATTATTAGGAAAATATTAAGTTATAAAAATAATTTTCTTTCATTATTCATCAATAAGCAATTAGTTCATAACTCCCTTATACTTATACGAAACTCGTAATTTTAAGTAATTTCTAGTATTTTGGTGATGATTTTCCTTTAATTTTTTGGCAGAAAGAAATTTCTTATTGTTTAGTTTTTGGCAGAAACCGAATTTTCCTTTTTTAGGTTTTTGGTAAATTATCGTCATAATTTATGTTAAATATTGACATGGACCAATCATATCGGGTTTTTAAATCTTATGTGGATGGTTTAAGAGCACTATAGCTTCAATTTTTATATAGTATACTATAGACTAGGTTTCAGCATGGGTTTATTTTTATTAATTTGTCCAATATATTTGTGTATTTATTAATTTTATATATAGCTAGAGTTTTGTGTAGTATTTCATTTTGGTTTATTTTAATTAAATATGCTTTTTATAACTGTAGAAATTAAATTGAATATAAAATGAGGATTTGAAGAATAATTTTATTTAAAGCATATTGAAATATGATGTATCATTTTTAATATAGAATTGGGATTGCTGTCTTTGTAATGCTTGCATATGTAATTTTTCATAAAACGTTATCTACCTTCATGACTTGAAATATGTCTTGTAGTTGATTTCCATTTGATTGCATTAGAATTTTAGGATTAACAACCACAATCTGAGAATCATCTTTATAGGCAAATTTTGTTCCATTTATAGCTGCATTTTAATGTCCAACACTTAGGAACCATGGTGCAAAAGTTCCTTCTGAATCTTTCGGTCTTATATTTTGTTTTAAAGCAAAAACTTGCAAGTATCCTACAAGTATGATTGTATTATTCAAATATCCAGTTACAAAACTCTACATTATTTTTGTAAGTGTAACTGATTCTCACGACTCCTTTGCTTTCTTGATGAGATTTATATATTTTTCTTAATAGAAATGAAGACTAATATGAGAATTTCATCTCCAACACCTCCAACCACTTGAATATATGAAAGCTTACTCAAGTGAGCATATTAGATAGTTCAGAATAAAGAACTCAAGATTAGCAAGAATATTAAGAATCATCATGTTAGGATACAACTGCTATTGTTTTAGCTATCCTGGAGATATAAATAATTAATAAATAAATAGTTACAACAGATGATGCCAGTAAACTCTCTTCTGAATGACGTTGGATAGTCGTTAAATCCATGTATTCCTATGTTAAAGTGTGTAAAAGGTAAAACAAATATTTTTAAGATTATTGAAATACTGAACCATTTTTCCCAAGTTGGTAGAAAACCTAATAAGGTAATGAAATATCATGGAAGAATTTGTATATGTTAATGTAATTTAAGAATCAATAAATTGGTACTTCTTTTTTTATCAGAAACATTCACATGTCTAGTTCTTTCTAACAATTAAGGTATTTTTTTAAGTATCGATATATTTTCAACAGCAAATATTGCAAAGTTTAAAAAAAAGAATATAGTTATACAAATTTATGTACAACACCAATACAATTTTTTTTTACATTATTATTAAAAAAATTAGTAACACACCATTCTCTTTCAATATTTAGATATTCTCCATTAAATTTTTCTCTCCACAACATTTGCCGTCTCATACTAAAAGAATAAGAGTTTGGATAAAATGCTAAGGCAATGAAAGTTTTTATGGCCAAAAGAAATTTAAAACGCCGGATGAAAATAAGAGGAGCATCATAGAATTAAGTTTGGATCTATGAGTAGGTGACTCATCTAGACTGAAGCCCACAACAACCTTTATGGTATCATTGAGGAAACATTATAGCAAAAATATTCTTATATATCTGATAGAACAATGCTTTCAGAGAGATATATATGCTTTTATGTAAGATTGTTGATTGCAAGCCCAGTCACTTGAGCATGGGAAACATGACCAGATCAAGATGAGAGCCAACTTATCAATATGGACCATTCTAAAAAAGTTTGGCTAGGTTGCCTAAGCTGTTGCATAATCTATTCTCAGTATTTGTAATGAAGAAATAAATAATTCCTAATCTCAGGATCAATACTACGGAGGCAACAACAATCTTCAACATTTATTCCAAAAAAATTTAGATCAGGAACAATTGGAGGAAACAACAATCATCATATTTTAAAAGCTCACATGCAAACTGATTCCGCTTTCTTCCATTGCTCATACTGAACCTTCCTTCTTCTAATATGAGCTTCCATGAGGTCCATGCAACTTGTGGTTTCCACTATTTTCTTTGTTTCCTTCTCCACTAAATTCCCTCTCACCTCCATTAAATCTGAATCAAGCTTCACAAAATCATCTTTTTATTCTTATCAATTAACTGTTTGCACAAACCTTCAATTTCAGATTTGGTTGTCTACACTGCTAACTTGGACACGCCCAGTGAATATCTTGGTTTAACCTCATCTGTTTTTTTAGTAAGAACTACCTATGCAATGTGCTCTATATAATAGTTTCTTTTGTTTATTATTACTTCCACAATGTTTAAATAACATTTACAAATCAAAGAAACACATTGATTATTTTATTCAATAAAGTAGTGATTGTTATTCAGTAAAGAGGATGAATAATAGATCAAATAACAAAATCATTGAATAGCTATCTTTAAATGATAACAGAGAACTAAGTAACAACTTTGATTCTACTAATTTGGTTCATTATAATCACACCAAATTTTGGTTTTACTGCATTTGTGTTTGACCGGTGAGAATCATTTTGCTCAATCAATCTCTCGAGCAGATTTCTTACCAATAACACAATTGAGAAATAACCAAAAGATGCATTAAAATTTATATCTACGTTGACTATGCCTTTCCATCAAGTTTCTTACCAATGGCATAATACTGCGTTTTCAAAATCTCAATCACCATTTGACTGAATAACATAATTGATGTGTTTTTTTGTTGTTGTAGATGTTATTTAACTTTTTGGAAGAAATAAGAAACAAAATAAACTATCATAAAGATCACATTTCATAAGAAGCTCTTACTAACAAAAGAGATTAAACCAAGATATTCACAAAGAGAGTCCAAGTTAGCAGAAAATTTGCAGATAACTAAATCTGTAATCAAAGGTTGGTGCAATGAAGATAACTAAATCTGAAATCAAAGAAGATGACTTCGCAATCCTTGATTTGGATTTAGTGGAGACAAGAGGGATTTAATGGAGAAGGCAATGGAGTTGCAGAGTCGAAAAAGTAAAACAGAAAAAATAGTGGAAACCGCAAATGTGCATTGAAGCAAAATTAGTTTGCCTTTGAGCTTTTAAGACATTCAACTCCAATTGTTCTTGGTCTATTTTTTTTTAATGAATGTTGAAGATTATTGTTGCCTCCATAGTATCGATCCTGATATTAGGGATAATTTATTTCTTCATTGCGAATACTGTGAAGAGGTTCTGCATCGGCTTGGGAAACTGAATAGGTGTCAAATATAACCCTAGAAGCTACTCTCTCAAATTCAGAGGTCAGTTGCAGCACTTAGGGGTCAAATCCACAAGGACTCTGAAAACTCACACAATATACAGAAAAATTCGAATTAAGTTAGATCAAATAAATAGAAACTAAAAGAAACAATGCAATAAACGAAATATCAATTAAACGGGGTTGATTCAAGTGATTAAAATCGCTAGACCTAGGGACATCAATAAGGAAAACTCAGGAAAGTGAACTGGGCAGTTCGTAAATCAAGTCTAAAGTGTTTGTGCGGTTCTTAAACTTGTAACACTAATATGATATCTCATCAAACTTTTGCTGCGACGATATCTGTCCTCTAAACAGAAGCTAACTAAATATCTTTGCGAAATACCAATAAATAGAGTCTCTATGATGTGCGGGTACGATATGTTTACAAAATTCCTAAACCAACTCTCGCTGCGAAAAGGCTGTTTGCTCATCTAAGATTGGGTCGGGATATTAATAGCACTCTCGCGCCTACCAATAATCCTATGGTACCAGTATTAAGGTGATCAATCTTAAAACTAGTGTAGTTATCAAATCTAGATGAAGAACATAAGAGATAACTAAACAAGACTACGCCCAATTCAACAATCCTTCATAATCCCTTTTGAAATCCTAGATCTAACAAGGTGACTACTCAAACATAGAATGTGAAACACAAATCATTGTCTGAATAATACTCATAAAATCGTAAATAAGAAAACAAAAGGAGTTCAGAATTCTTCTCTCTACAAAGTTTGAGATCTGAATATTCTCTCCAATAATCTCTTTGAAACTTACTATAAACTTAGAACTTCTCAAAAACTTAGAGAATGACAAAACTTAGTCTCTGAGACTTCTAAAACATAGTTTAACCTAAAAACACGATTAGGCATGAAGTATAAACTTTGAAAACTTCTGGGAACTTGATAAAACTCGAAGGCGTCATTATCGTCGTGGTTGTGTCGACCGACACAGGTATAGCCTGTCGATCGACGTGGACAGAAATATTCGTCTCCTTGTTGATTTGCTCAGCTACAAGCCTCAAATGCTTCAAAGTGCTCATCAGGGTCCAATCCGTGTTTGTACCTAATAAGACTCAATATATATACAAAAGACTCCAATACATATATCATGTCATAAAACCATAAAATCCATGATATATCAACTCCCCCAGACTTAGCTTTTGCTTGCCCTCAAGCAAAACAGAAAACCAAACCAAGAAAGTAGTTTAAAAATCGCGGAACTCACATACTCTTTAAAACATTATGCTTATCAGTCATCATGTAATTCACATGGTACTAGAACTATTTAGAGACTAACCACCATGTACGTTCACCGTAGTCACTTGGAGTCTTCTTAATATCCACCACAACTTAACAACATATCCCTTTAGTATGCTATTTCATCGCTGGGTCTCACTTTCGAATTCAGTGTTCATGAATCTTCTATACTCAGCTGTCATCCTATACCATAACAAGACAAACCTCACAACAACAATGATGTTTTCGTCTCCCCCAGACTTAAATCCTTGGTTATTTTGGATCTTTTATTATTTTCTTTGTTTCTTTTGTCTATGAAGGTAGGCTATTAGAAGTGAATAGTGGGTCACGGGATCTCTCATACGCTCACAGCAACCATACTTTCATCATCCCCTTAAGAAACAGGTTATTGCGACATGAATTTCTCCTACCTTCTTTACCTCAGAGAATCACTTGGTCATTCATAGACTATACCTAAAGGCTATTATTATTAGTAACAACTTTTTGGATAGACTAGACATCATAACTTACATTGGTTTTATCAGGTCAAGTATGAATGAAAAGTCAAGCTCTCAAACACAAAATTCGTCCATGAGGTAAAAGGAACTGACAGAAATTAGCTCAGGCTATAGCGGGCATCTGTTGTAAGTATGGGGATCTCAAGTTAACAGGTCAGACTTGGGGGTTTTCCATTAGTTGAATCTGAATAAGATCTACAACAATGGTCACCAGAAGACATAGCAAACAACAATAGACCAAAAGATGGCTCATAGTTCCTGGAAAAATTTTGACTCAATAAAAAAAAGGTTTTGAAACACAAAAATTTTGGGACTGACTCTCAAAAAATAAACATAGTTAACAACTACCTCCCCCAGACTTAAACTACATGTCACCAGTGAAAATAAGCTTAAGGAAAGTGATAAAAAGAAATAAAATTGAATAGAGAATGAACTGTTACATTTTGAAAAACATGACCTGAGATGGTGTGTGCATGTCGACCGACACAAGCCCTGCGTGTCGATCGACATGAGCAAGAATGTGATGTTCCGAAATTCTGACACCATTCAACTGATCATTCAACTCGTTTTCTGACATTTAGATCCTGATTAAGAGCAAAACATGTTAAATATCAAGCAAATATATAACATAAATGAGTTCAACAATACTCAATATAAGTTAGAAACAAAATACTGAAGCAAAAACAGAAGCAAAAGCAAAAATAAAAATGTCTCAAAGGAAAAAGAAAATAGAAGGACTAATCCTCTTCCGAAACGGGATCTGAAGACGGAGTAGGAGTGGGGATCAGGATAGGCCTCGGCTGAGTGGGAACTGCATCGGTCTGACGAACACATCCGCAGCGTGAGAGTGAAGCAATCGCATTCCAGACACTCTGGAAGCTATCCGCGACATACCTCTGAATGGGAATGGGAGGTGTAGCAAGAAGTCCGTATTGGGGTGTAGAAGTGTCTGGGACCAAATCATCCTCTGCGACTGTAGGCACAGACCAAGAAGAGGCACCTCTGCGATGGCAGGTCTGAGGAGCAAGGGTACGCAGCATATGATGCGGCTGAAAGAGGAGGTGGGCCTGACTGCCCGTAATGCTCGTGAGCTCCGTCTGCGGAAGTTTCACCAAGTAATCTACTCCCTCACTGCGGTAGCACCAAACCCGATCCTTCTTGATCCAATTGGCGTGCGTCAAGAACCCCTCATTCATGACGGATCTGTCAGTGAGCACCTTGACTCCATCGGTGCTAATCCCGTAGAAACGAAAGATGGGAGTCAACAAGCCACCCACAGACTCTGACTTGTCCCTCATGCCCGTGAATGGGTGGACCTTTAAGTTGACCAAATGGTGCACAAAGATCGCGCCAAGGTTCACATTGGGATCTAGCTTGGTCTAATCTTAGTGAACAACCCCTGAATCGCATAACAGATCAGCACCAACTCACTCTGTCTCATCTTGTTGGCCTCTATCTTACACAGCAGCGTGTTTGAGATGGCTCGAACCACGTAACAAAGAACCGGGTGCCGGATGTCAGAGTGTGTAGATCCGTTGGGGCTGTAAATCCCGTCTGCAAACTTACTCCAATAAGTCTGAAAATCAATCGCCATGTTCAAGGCCAGAGTAGTCCCAATCTTGGTCGGGTTAAACCCGTAGACTGTGCAAAGATCAGGGATAGAAATCCTGTATCGCACTCCCCGAATCAAGAATGTGAGGATACCCGTCTGAGCCCGTCCCTCAGGTGAGGTGTAGTAGAACTGCACTGTGACCATGAACTGCCAGACCAACTCCGGATAGACCTCATAGTACTGAGTGCACATAGTACCCAACCCTATCTTCTGCAAAGCCAGCAGACACTCATCCTTGATATGCATACGTCACAAGGCAATGCTGTCCATAAGCCGGGTGGGCTTGATCTCCATGTTCAACCAAGCATTGTAGAACAGAGTATCGTACTCGTCCCACTCATCAGAGATCTCACAGTTGTAACACTCGGGCTTCATCACCTCTTACCTTGGGGTTCCGTCCCAATCACGTTGGGGTCTAATCTTCAGCCCTTCTTGACGAGGCCATGGATGATGAGAAGCAATAGATGGAGACGGTCCACTACTAAACTCTTCCTGAGCCTCTGAAGTCTGTGGTCGCTTCCCCCTAGTAGTCATAATGTTCCTAAAAGAGAGAAGAGAACAAATCCAAGAATCAGCAAAAATTCAGAATTAATGTACTCGTGTCGACCGAGACGAGCATACCGTGTTGATCGACACAGTGCCGAAATCGGCGTACGAAGCATAAATTCCTCTAAATTCAATCAAATTTTAAGCATAATCAATCATCAACACTATCATACCTACATCTATCCATCATCCTAATAATCTCTAAATTCCGAATTTCATATCAAATTAGTTCAAGTTTCATTCATAGAAATTCATGACTTTTCTATCAAATCAACCTAATTTAGCAATAATTAACACTTCAATCCTTCTAAATTCAACCTAATCTACCAAGATTAGCAAGTATTAAGACCAAATTCGGATCATAGAAGTGAGAATCTAAACCTTGAAATTTTGGATTTAAAAGATGAATTGTGAAGAACATACCTTGGATTTTGATAGAATGAATGATATAGGAGTGAATAGAATTGAAATCTTTTGAGTTTAGGAACAAAAACCGATCAATTTGATGAAAAATAGGAAATTTGCAAATTTGGGGTATAAGAGGCGGCTGTGTTATGGTTTTGGAAAATATGATCGTGGAGAAAAAAATGAAATTAGGTATTTATACTAACCTCGGGTCCGCGTCGACCAACACAGGGTGTGTGTGTCGATCGACACGGACACAAACCTTGTGTTCCTTGGTCGAAAAATTATGTGAAGCTTCTCCATTCCATGAGCAATCCTTCCAAAATTGTAATTAAGCACGTCTAGTTCCTGAGACAAAAAAAAAACAAAGAAAAATTAGATATAAGACACAGAAAAATGTATTTACAGACTCAGCAGTGGGTTGCCTTCCACTAAGCGCTTATTTTCAGTATAGCTTGACTATGTCAAAAATCAAATGGATAGAGATTCTCCGGATGAATCCGAAGGTGGTGAAGATGAAGTCTTGGAGCCGAGATCATCCTCACTTAAGTCAAGCATCTTGGGTTTCAGAACCCTAATCATCATCTTATCCATCGTGGCTTGTCCTTTAGCCTTAAACTTGGGAGTGATGATAGCCTTAATTTTGGAAAATGGTTTTGAACCACTTCCATACTGAAGCTTATACTCAATTGTATCATCAACTTGCCTCACAGGAGTCAAAGTCATAGGGGCTTCACAGTCACTGCTTTTCTCTGCGGTTTCTTCTTCTTACCCGCAGCTTTCAGATTCTTTGCAGTGAAATCCTCATGGTGAACCTCATTCACCTCTTCAACAACAACCTGGGGGCTCCACATCACATACCCTTCCGGATTAGCATGATAAAACACATCAGGATCAACGTGCCTCAGAGAAATCCTGCTACTTCGAAAATCAAACATAGCTCCAACAGTAGCAAGGAATGGTCTACCCAAAATCAGTAGCATATCAGAACCGATATCCATCTCAACAACATGGAAATCACAAGGAAATAGACAATCACCAACTTGAACCCCCAGATTCTCAATAAAATCCATGGATTTCTTTAGAGAAGCATCAGCCAATGTAATCTCTATTGAAGATCTCTTCATATTGCTTACTCCCAACCTTGTTGTAATGTTATTGGACATGAGATTGATACTAGACCCAGTATCACAGAGTGAATCAGTGAATCTAACTCCAGCAATGGAACAAGGTACAGCAAAGCTCCCAGGATCTTCCAACTTAGGCAATTTTTGGAGATAGATTCCGTCATGAAGCGGAGCATGTCGACCGACACAGCCAGCTGCCTGTCGATCGATTTGGGTGGAGTTAGGACTGTCCTTAGTCGTGTCTTGCATCAAATCTTCTGATAAGTTGGGTGGTGTCGACCGACATGTAAGAATGGTGTCGATCAACATGAGCTCCGTGATAAGAGTCTCAAATTTTTCCTTAGCTTCAGACTTCTCCAGAACTTCCTCTTTGACCTCTCTCTTGACCATATCTTCCCAGGGCATAATAGCACCACAAGAGTACCTTGGATTAGTATCAGTAATTCTAGGTAAGACGCCATCATGGCATTTAGTGTTCACAGCAGATTGTGCAAACTGAGTATCCAACCTCTTAATGTGGTTGTTCAAAGTCTCATACTTCCCTTTAAGATTTGCATACAATGCATCTATCTTGCCATTGAAGTTCATTGTCATCTTCTGCTGTCCCTCAAGTATTTGGTCAAGCATATCCTTCAACACAGAATCCGCAGTCCTAGCAGGTAGATTCTGGTAAGTGGAACTTCCAAAGTCCCTAGTGAAGCCACTGTTGTTTCACTGAGCATCCTGAATCACAGGCTTGGACGTAAATCCAGAAGAGTTCTGGTTGTTCCTGTAGTTGTTCCTCTGATTGTTGTAACCTCTGAAGTTACCTTGAGAATTGCCAAACCGTTGGCTATTAAAACCGGAACCATTCACATAGTTCACATCCTCTTCAGTAGGTTCTTCTTCAGCTTCAAAAACCTCAACCTCTTGAGCAAAGTGAACTGATTTCTTGTTCACTAAAAGATTGTGTATAGTATCCAGCTTTGCTTTGACTTCCGCCATCTGATTATTGTTCAAACCAGCAGCTAACTTCTTCCTCTCAAAATCAGCATTCTTAGTACTACTACTAGATGACAAGTTCTCAATCAACTTGATAGCTTCCCCTGGTGTCCTGGTCTTGAAGTTACCATTATTAGCAGCGTCCAAAGTAACCTGATATCTCCAGACAATTCTGCAAAAGAAGGTCTTAATGAGCTGGACTTCATCAATGTTATGGTGCGTACAATCTCTTTGATACCCCTTGAATCTCAACCACGTAGCTTTCAGAGTATCTGCAGGTCCTTGAGTAAACTAAATAATCAAATACCTCAAGTCTTCTTTCTTAGCATCATCATAAAAGTTATTCAAGAAAGCTGTCTTGATATCCCTCCAAGTGGTTAAGGAGCCCGATTCCAATTGTTTCAACCATTGAGCTGTTTCCCCAGCAAGAGAGTATGGGAAGAGCTTGCAGAATAGATAGTCTTCAGACACTCCATTGGCTTTAATACTCGAAGCCAAGTCTTCAAACTTCTCTATGTGGTCCATTGGATGTTCCGCAAGTTTCAACTCAAAATCATTTCTCTGAAAAGCAGGAGGACATATAGCAGACCTGTTGGAGTAAAACTCATTGGACCAGTTGAAATCAGAAAGTGTTCTTCCCATAACTCCAGCCCGAGCATCCAAGTTATCTGGACCGTTCCCGTCGTCACCGTTTCGATCGACACCAATATTACCGTGTCGGTCGACGTGACCAGTGTTGTCGATAGCTTCGAAAATGGGGTTCCCAGTAGCATCAAGTCTCAGACCTTGATCATTATACTGGTTGCCCTCTAAATCACGTAAGACCCCAGCTGGGTCCTTCACAAGCAGAACAGTCCTAACCATCTCAGATTGCTTCTGTGCCTTGCGATTAGCTCTCTCTAACTTTCCAATCTCCTCAGTAACAACTAGTTCTTTGTCCTTGTTGCTCCTAAGTTTCATGCACCTGAGATAAGAGAAAGTAGAGGCGTAAGTAACAAAATAAAATAAAAATCTAGACTAAACTCTAACTGAAATCTAATGGTGAATTTAGAGTCCCCGGCAACGACACCAAAATTTGATAGGTGTCAAATATAACCCTAGAAGCTACTCACTCAAATTAAGAGGTCAGTTGTAGCAATTATCGAATCTACAAGGACTCTGAAAACTCAAACAATAGATGGACATATTCGAATTAAGCTAAATCAAATAAATAGAAACTAAAAGAAACAATGCAATAAACGAAATAGCAATTAAACAGGGTTGATTCAAGTGATTAAAAGCGCTAGACCTAGGGACATCAATCAGGAAAACTCAGGAAAGTGAACTGGGTAGTTCGTAAATCAAGTCTAAAGTGTTTGTGCGGTTCTTAAACTTGTAACACTAATATGATATCTCATCCAACTCTCGCTACGACGACATCTATTCTCTAAACAGAAGCAAACCAAATATCTTTACGAAATACCATTAAATAAAGTCTATATGATGTGCGTGTACGATATGTTTACAAAATTCCTAAAAAAACTCTCGATGCAGAAAAGCTATTTTCTCATCTAAGATTGGATCGGGGTATCAATAACACTCTCGCGCCTACCAATAATCCTATGATACAAGTATTAAGGTGATCAATCTTAAGACTAGTGTAATTATCAAATTTAAGATGAAGAACATAATAGATAACTTAACAAGACTATGCCCAATTCAACAATCCTTCATAATCCTTTTTGAAATCCTAGATCTAACAAAGTGACTATTCAGACATAGAAGGTGAAACACAAATTATTATCTGAATAATACTCATAAAATCGGAAATAAGAAAACAAAGGGAGTTCAGAATTCTTCTCTCTACAAAGTTTGAGATCTGAATCTTCTAACCAATAATCTCCTTGAAACTTACAATAAACTTAGAACTTCTCAAAAACTTAGGGAATGACAAAACTTAGTCTCTGGGACTTCTAAAACATAGTTTAACCTAAAAACACGATTAGGCATAAAGTATAAACTTTGAAAACTTCTGGGGCAATTTTGCAATTTTTGAAACTTGATAAAACTCGAAGACGTCATTATCGTCGTGGTTGTGTCGACCGACACAGGTAAAGCGTGTCGATCTACGTGGACAGAAATATTCGTCTCCTTGTCGATTAGCTCAGTTACAAGCCTCCAAATGCTCCAAAGTGCTCATCAGGGTCCAATCCGTGTTTGTACCTAATAAGACTCAATATATATACAAAAGACTCCAAGACCAATACATATATCATGTCAAAACCATAAAATCCATGATATATCAGCAACCTAGCTGAAATTTTGGAATGGTCCATATTGATAATTTGCTCTCATATTGATATGTTAATGCTTCCCCAATCTTACATAACAACATCTCTATCTATCAGAAAGCTCTGTCCCATCAGATAGATAAGAATATTCGTGCTACACTTCTCCCTCAACGATACCACAAAGGCTGTTGTGGGCTGCTGTCCAGTTGGTTCACCTATTCATAGATCCAAACTCAATTATATGTTGCTCCTCTTATTTTCATCATCTTTTTATTATTTCTTTAGGCCATAAAAGCTCTCACTACCTTTAAAGCAATTGTATTCAAACTCTTATTCCTTTACGTAATATATATTCACTATGAGACAACAAAATGTTTAGGAGAGAACAATTTAATTGAGAATATCTAAACGTTGAAGGAGTTTGTTGTGTTACTAAATCTTTTAATAATACTATAAAACAAATTCGCATTGGTGTTGTACATAAATTTGTATTACTATATTTTGTTTTTTTAGTTGTCACATTCGATGTTGAAAAGTGAATCGATACTTAAAAACGATATCTTAATTGTTAGAAAATTAAACATATGAATGTTTTTGATCGGAAAAGATGTATAAATATATTGATTCTCAAAATGCATAAACATATGCAAAATCTTCTATGACATTTTGTTACCTTTATTGTTTTTCCTACCGACTTGAGAAAGAAATGGTTCAGGAGTTCATAAATCTTAAAAGAGTGTTTATTTGCTTTTACATACTTTAACATTTGAATACATGGATTCAGCGACTGTCCAACATCATTAATAAGAGTTTATTGGCATCATCTGTTGTAACCATTTATTATTATTATTTTCCATCTCAAGAGTAACTAAAAAAAGATCAGTTTATCTAAACATGATGATTTTTAATATTTTGGAGATGCCGGAGATGAAATTCTCAGATTAGTCTTAATTTCTGCTTCAGAAAATAGATAAATCTCATCAATAAAACAAATGAGTTGGGATAATCAATAATGCTTGCAAAAATAATGCAAAATTTATAACAGTGGCGACGATGTAGATATTTCAATAAGACAATCATATTTGAGGGATTTTTCCAAAATATTCGCTCTGAAACTAAACATTGGACTCAAAGAATCAAAATGATGTTTTGCAGCATAGTTGGCAAGTGTTAGGAGATAAAAATGCACCTATAAGTGAAACAAAATATGCCTTTGTAGATAATGGTTAGATTGTTATTGTTGATCCTAAATTTCTAATACAATCAAGTGGAAATAATATGCAAAACATATTTCAAGCCACAAAGGCAGATGACATTTTATCACAACTACATATGCAAGCATTACGAAGACAGAAATCATAACTATATATTAAAAATGATACATCATATTTGAATAATCTTATAATCTTTCATTCTATATTAAATTTCTTTTTTAAAAATTATAAATAAAATATATATGATTAAAAGAAACCAAAATAAAATATTATACAATACTCTACCTACATATAAAACTGAATAAATACAAAAAATATATCAAACAAATCAAGAAAAATTGACATGCGGGTAGCGCGGATAAAAGACCTACTCTATACTATTAAAAAGTTAAATCTATAGTGCTCTTACGCCGTCCACATAGAATAAAAAAAAACGATTTGATTGGTTCACATCAGCATTTAACATAAATTATCACGATAATTTGTCAAAAACTTACAAAAAAAGGAAAAATTAGTTTCTGCAAAAATCTAATAAAGGAAAAAAAATATTTCTGTCAAAAAAATAAAAGGAAAAAAAATATTTCTGTCAAAAAAAATATTGGTGAATATTATTAAAAAAATATTTTCATAACTTCATATTTTCATAATAATTAATTAAGATATTATTTTATATAGATTTTAAAAAACATTGGTCCTTAAAATAAAGAAAATTGGTTGCATTATATTTCTAAATTCCGAATTATATAGTATAGATTTTGAAAATAAAGAAAATAAGTTGCATAATATTTCTAAATCCTGATTTATATAGTATCAATTTTTACTAAAAATATTTACTTAGTTACTGTAAGTGTAATTATTTCTCATGACTCTTTCGTTTTCTCAATGAAATATTTACTAATGATTTTAGTATATAAAGAAAATATGAATTAATTACTTATTAATGAATAGTAATAAACAGTGTTTCTCATGACTCTTTCATTTTCTCAATGAGATTAAGCAAAAAATTGTTATCTGCCCAAAAAAACTTAGAGGGAAACTTATCACCCAATTAAGCAATAAAATAAAATAAATTACTTCAACTAATGATTTTAGTATATAAGGAAATTATGAATTAATTACTTATTAATGAATAATAATATAAAAAAATTATTTCCTCATTTATATTGTTTATATATAGTACTTCTATTTCTATTCAATACCCTAAATCGTTTATAATACTGAAAATTTTGAACCTAAAACAATTTACTTTCATAATTATATATCTCATTTCTTATGTTTGATTTATATTTTGTTTCTAGATTTGCTTAATTTTGTGTTTAGTTGTTTGGTTAGTGTGTTTCATTACTTTTTTGAAATTAATAATTCATCAGCATGTATCTAACTGTGTGGTATATTTTTTTCTAGATATAGTTTTATGCTCATCATCATCAATGTTGCAGCGATCTAACTACCTCTATGAATTACACACATATGCTCATTCCGGTGACGTTCCCCCTTGCTCACAACATTTGATATTTATTTACTTCTTCTTTTGCTCTTAACAATTTTGTTATAGTTGTATTAAACGTTGTTTACATAAAAACCGACTATTAGAGTTTCTTTTGACATACCACCCAATTCTCTTTTTCATCCCAGTTCATCCAAACGTGTATTCAATCATGCTGTCGATAGATTGATGAGTGGAGTCATGTTTTCCTCCACTTCGACAAGAGATAGATGACAGATTGATAAAAGAGCTTTCGTATGAGGTCTCAAAGGTCAGATCCCGTAATTCATTCCTAAAGGCATACTCAACGTTGATTTAAATCTTACTGTAAAATAATGAACTTTTAATGCATCTTTTGGTTATTTCTCAACTGTGTCATTGGTAAGAAACCTGCTGGACATGTAGAGAGAGCAAAATAATTCTCACTGGCAAAACAAAAATGCAGTAAAACAAAAATGCAGTAAAACAAAATTTTGATGTAATTATAATGAACCAAATTAGTAGAATCTATGTAGTTATTTAGTTCTCTATTATTGTTTACAGTTAGCTATTCAGTTATTTTGTTATTTGATATATTCTTCATCCTTTGTACTGAATAACAAAATCAATGTGTTTCTTTAGTTTGTAGATGTTATTTAATCCTTTAAACTTTGTGGTAGAAATTACAAACAGAAGAAACTATTATACATATCACATTGCATAAGAAACTCTTACTAACAAACAGAGGAAGTTAAACCAAGATATTCACAGAGAGTGTCCAAGTCAGCAAAAGAAATGAAGATAACCAAATCCAAAATCAAAGGTTTGTGCAAACAATTACTTGATTATAATAATATTAAAGAAGACGAATTCACAAAGCTTGAATCTGATTTTATGGAGGTGAACGGAAGTTTAACGGAGAAGGAAATGGAGCTGCATATTCTAAAGAGTGAAATGGAGAAAATTGTGGAAACCGCAACGTGGATGGACATCAATGAAGCTGAGATGAGAAGAGTGAAGGTTCAGTGTGAGCAATGGAAGAAAGAGGAATCAGTTTTCCATAGAGCTTTCAAGCCCTTCAGCTCCAAATATTTTGGAATAAATGTTCAAGATTGTTGTTGCCTTTGTAGTATTGATCTTGAGATTAATAATCATTTATTTCTATATTGCGAATACTGTGAATAGGTTCTACATCGGCTTGGGCATCCTAACTGGACTTTTTTTGGAATGGTCAATATTAATAAGTTGACTCTTATATTGATCAGGTCATGCTTTCCCAACGCTCAAACGACTGGCCATACAATCAACAATCTTACATAACGACATCTCTATCTCTCTGAAAGCTCTGTTACATCAGATATATAAGTATATTTGTGCTACATTTCTTCCTTGACGACACCACAAAGGGTGTTATGTGTTTCTGTCCAGATGGTTTACCTACTCATAGATCCAAACTCAATTCTATGTTGGTCCTCTTATTTTCATTCTGCTTTTTTAATTTATCTTGTCCATAAAAGCTTGCATTGCCTTTGAAGAAATTGTATCCAAACTCTTATTCCTTTAGGTTATATATATTCACTATGAGACAGCAAAATGTTGTGGATAGAACAATTTAACTGAGATTGTCTAAACGTTCAAAGAGTTTGGTGTGTTATGAAAGGGGTAAAATATAACCCTAGAACTACTCTCTCAAATTAAGAGATCAGTTGCAGCACTTAGGGATCAAATCCACAAGGATTCTGAAAACTAACACAATAGATATAACTGATTCGAATTAAACTAAATCAATAAATAAGTAATTAAATAAAAGCAATGCAATAAAGATAACCAAGATGAACGAGATGTAAATTCAGGTGATTAAAACGCTAGACCTAGGGAAGATCAATTAGGGATACCTTGGAATGTGAACTGGGCAGTTCGATAATTAGGTTGCAGTTGTATGTTTGGTTCTTAAACTCATAACACTAATATGATATCTTCCAACTCTCGCTGCGATGCCATCTATCCTTTAAACAAAAGAAAAACCAAATCTCTTTGCGAATCCAAATAAATAGAATCTGCATGATTAAAGAGTATGATATGTTTACAAAATTCCTAAACCAACTCTCGCTGCGAAAATGTTGTTTGCTCATATAAGTTGGGTGATATCAATTGCACTCTCGCACCTACCAACATTCCTACGGTACCAGAATTAAGGTGATCAATCTTAAGCCTAGTGTGATTATCAAATATAGATGAAGAAGATTATAGATAACCTAACATGTTTATGCCCAATTCAACAAACCATTATAAACCCTTGAAATCCCTAGATCTAACAAGGTGACTACTCAGACATAGAAGAGATAACACAAATCATTGTCTGAATAATACTCATAAAATAGAATAAGAAACAAAGGGAGTTCAGAATTCTTTTCTCTACAAAGGTTGAGATCTGAATCTTCTCTCCAACACAAACCTTCTTAGAACTTACAATGAAACTTAAAATTATCAATACTTAGTCTCTGGGACATCTAAAACATAAATTAGACCTAAAACACGATGGGGGTGTGAAGTATAAACTTTAGAAACTTCTGGGGCAAAGTTGCAATTCTTAAAACTTGATAAAACTCGAAGGCATCATTCACGTCGGGTGTGTGTCGACCGACACAGGTAAGGCGTGTCTATCGACATGGACAACAATATTTGTCTCCAAGTCGTTTTGCTCAGCTACAAGCCTCCAAAAGCTCCAAAGTGTTCATCAAGGTCCATCTCGTGTTTGTACCTAATAAGACTCAATATACAATACGAAAGAATCTAAAACAAATGCATATATCATGTCATAAAACCATAAAATACATGATATATCAACTCCCCAAGACTTAGCTTTTGCTTGCTCGCAAGCAAACATAGAACTGAATCAAAGGAGAAGTTTGAAAATAGCGAAACTCATATCCTCATTACAACACCACAATCACATTCACTATAGTGAGCCACGAGAAATTATTACTTGACAAGATCCAGACCACCATGTACTTCATCTCTTGTACTAGCAGCATTCTCCACCATTATTTACTCAATATAATCCAACAAACAACCTTTATCGCGGTACTATACCCTACCGATGGTTTCAATGTCAAGGATCTTCTAGATTTCTAACCGTACTTCACTACAACAAACTAGCCATTTCTAACTTTATTGGTACTCTTTCAACTCCCCCAGACTTGTTATTTATTATATATATATATATATATTTATTTTATTTTAAGGAGTAAATCTATAACTTTAAAGATTAGAAATAAATGGTCATCAGAAGTTTCTTCCTACCGTTTATAATCCTTGTGTGATATTTTCATTAGAATAAACAAATGGTCATCAGAAGTTTCTTCCTACCGTTTACTCTAATGACAATCATCTCATCATTATAAATTTAGAATTAGGGACAAGGGACAGGAGTACCATATTTAAATAAAACATGCCAGTAATGTTGAGCTTATACGAAAACTCATATCCAACAGACATCAATTCCATCGATAAAATAAAATCCTTAGCTTGGATTCAGGTCATGACAGACATCAATTCCAACGGACATCTGATGGACCAACACATGTAAGGCATGTTGGTCGACATGGACAACAATATTTGTCTCCAAGTCATTTGCTCATATACAAGCCTCCAAAAGCTCCAAAGTGCTCATCAAGGTCCAACTCGTGTTTGTACCTAATCAGACTCAATATACAATACAAAAGAATCTAAAACCAATGCATATATCATGTCATAAAACCATAAAATACATGATATATCAACTCTCCAAGACTTAGCTTTTGCTTGCCCTCAAGCAAACATAGAACTGAATCAAGGAAGAAGTTTGAAAATAACAAAACTAATATCCTCATTATAACACCACAATCACATTCACTATAGTGAGCCACGAGAAATTTTTACTTGACAAGATCCAGACCACCATGTACTTCATCTCTAGTACTTGCAGCATTCTCCACCATAATTTACTCAACATAATCCAACAAACAACCTTCATCGCGGTACTATACCCTACCGATGGTTTCAATGTCAAGGATCTTCTAGATTTGTAACTCTACTTCACTACAATAAACTAGTCATTTCTAACTTTATTGGTACTCTTTCAACTCCCCCAGACTTGTTATTTATATTATATTATATATATATATATTTTTTTTATTTTTTTATTTTTTTTATTTTAGGGAGTCAATCTATAACTTCAAAGATTAGAAATAAATGGTCATCAAAAGTTCTTCCTACCGTTTATAATCCTTGTGTGATATTTTCATTAGAATAAATAAATGGTCATCAGAAGTTTATTCCTACCGTTTACTCTAATGACAATCATCTCACCGTTATAAATTTAGAATTAGGGACAAGGGACAGGAGTACCACATTTAAATCAAACAGGCCAGTAATATTGAGCTTATACGAAAAATCAAACCCAACAGATATCAATTCCATCGATAAAATAAAATACTTAGCTCGGATCTAGGACATTGGAAATATGGGTATCTTAAGCAATCTGGCCGGCCATTGAATGTTCCATTAGTCTCGGATTCAGGTCATGATATAATCAAATGGTCATATGAGAGCTTACTGCAAAGTGTGGTTGATTTCTCGGTAAAATCATTGTTTCTGGACAAGATTTTGACTCAATAAAACAAAAAATTTAGAAATAAAAGAAATTTTGGGAGTGACTCTCAAAAGAATAAATAGAGTTAGTAACAACCTCCCCCAGACTTAAACTATATTGTCCACAGCGTAATTAAGCTTAAGGAAAGTGATAAAAAGAGATAAAATTGGACAAAGATTGAACTGTTAAGTTTTAAAAATCGTAACCTCATATTGATGTGCGTGTCAATCGACACACAGCCTGTGTGTCGGTCAACATGAGTGTGAATTACGTGCAATGAAGTCTCACACCATTATATTGGTTAATCAATCCATTTTCTGACATTAAATCCTGATTAAGAGCTCCAAATCATGTCAAATAACAGGATAATATGATAATCATAACAAAGTCAAACAATATCCAATGCAAATTAGAAACAAAAACAAAAAGAAAGAAAATACTATAGAGTGGGTTGCCTCCCACTAAGCGCTGGTTATAAAGTGATAACACCACTTTTATACACGTTTTTACCACCTTTTTATCATGCCTTAGAGTAGATTTCATCCATTGTTTATACCATTTCGTGCATTTATGCTTCATATAGGATGTTTCATATTTTTTATAGGCATTGCATGCATTTTGCATATTTGGGGTCTTATCAGGTACATATGGAGCATACTTGGATTTTGGCTCATGAAGTGAGGATGTGCATTCAAGCCCCATGGCACTCGAGTGAAGCACTCTAGACAGGCACTCTCGACCAGGTACTCGAGTGAAGCACTCTAGACAGGTACTCTGGACCAGGCACTCGAGTGAAGCACTCTAGACGGGCACTCTCGACCTCAGCATCACAGGCTCACTAGACTTCAGCACCGTCTGCCTACTCGAGAAGCAACTCGACCACCCCACTCGATTGCTGGGTCGAGTGGGCACTCTCCGACTTTTTCTCCTGAAAGCTCGCAAAATGTAATAAACGCTTGAGACTTTGTATAAAAGCACCTCATTAAACCTAATTAGGAAGGATCAAATAGCGCCGCTCTGGCTTAGCTATTTTTAGGTTTTGCTCTCGTTTTTCTCTTTCTTGTTCTTGCTGTTCTTGACAGTTTTTCATTTTCAGCAACTTTGTAACTTTGATATCTTTTTAATAAATCAGTACTTGCTTTTGATTTCTTCTCCAACCTTGCTCACTAAATCATTGACTATAACATATGAAAAGTTTAAAAGTTTCTGGGTTCTGGACCCCAGCCATGATCTCAGTGTGTGAGTAGTAAATTTAGGATTTTTGGGGATAAATTAGGGTAGCTTCTCTCTGTTTTGTTATTGCTTAGATAGTTTGATCATCACTCAGTTTTGACTTCTTCTTGGGTGAGTGATTTTAATGCTTGTTTTCCCCTGATCAAGGAGAACATGATCCTAGATGGTCTCATGAGCACGAACCATGACTTGAGCCATTAGATAGACTTTTTCTGGGGTTTAGAGTACAATAGCGTGAGGGTGGATGCATCAGACATTGATTTATGTCACGACTCCACCTATTCACTTGTTATGAACTCTTCTCAACTTTAATAGGCTGATTCTTCATGCCTGATTCGACTCCTCACACTATGCTGACTGAGTTGGGTCTTGGGGCTCTCTACCACGAACCATGGATTGAGGTGGTTACGAAGTCTGTTGTCTAGGGTAGTCCTGTGATGAAATTGCTAGTTGATAGCTGCAATAGAACATAGTGTTTGCGACCCTGTGATTTCCATCCCTAGAGTCCCTGTTTTTCCCCATTGTTTACAGCTTGCTTAGTAATAGTTCACTGTAGTTTTTCTCTGTTTTTACTGTAGCACTCGACCTCACCACTCGATCAGTGTGGTCAAGTAGCCCTAGTACTGTGATTTTTCCTGCTTAGTTCCATGATTTGCTAAAGTGTGACAGACTTTGGTAACTCTAGTATCAATTAGGGTATTTAGTAGATTTCTTATTTAGACTGCTACTACTACACCCTTTTGATAATTACTTGAATAAGTAGCCTTATTTATCAACTAATTGCTATAGACCACTCTTGATTGGTTCGACATTGTTCTCAACTCTCAACTACTTACCACTATACTACAATTGGTAAACTTAGTATTTGGTCTCTCTAGGCTTAGGTTAATTGCATTGTTGTCTTTCTTTGCTTAGAGTAGGCAAAATATAAGTTTCAATTTGGCGCCGTTGCCAGTTTTGAGTGTTTTTGTCTACACAATTAGCTGTTTAAGGCTTACTAGATCAAGTCTGTTACTTTCGAGATCTGGGTACTGATTTGGTTTTGAAAATTTGTATGTTTTGCATCAGGTA
The DNA here is from genome assembly GCA_963555745.1 of Cardamine flexuosa. Taxonomy (NCBI): domain Eukaryota; kingdom Viridiplantae; phylum Streptophyta; class Magnoliopsida; order Brassicales; family Brassicaceae; genus Cardamine; species Cardamine flexuosa. Next base: position 16,273,569 of record OY743219.1, read on the forward strand.
CTGTAGCACTCGACCCCCACTCGAGTACTTGATCGAGTCACTACTTTCTGAATGCAAACACGTTCTCAAGGCAGCCAAAACCTAATCCAGTATTTGGATCACATTCACCGTATCAACATACGCACTCATCAAGCTACACCTGCACTTACTACCACCATTCCTGCACAACCAATTCCAGAGACACCTGCAGTCATGGCAGAACAAGTTCCTCAGCCTAGGGTGATTGGAGCAGGAGACACTCCAAACACTCACTCTCAGAGGCAGGGAATTGTAGCCCCTTCAGTCAACAACAATAACTTCAAGATCAAGACGAGTTTGATCTCCATGGTCCAGAACCACAAATTCCATGGACTTCCTATGGAAAACCCGCTTGCTCATTTGGACCAGTTTGATAGACTGTGCGAGCTCACTAAGATCAATGGAATCTCAGAGGACAGCTTCAAGCTACGCCTCTTTCCATTTTCTCTTGGTGATAAGGCTTCCCACTGGAAACGAGCACTGCCTCAGGGTTCTATAACCACCTAGGATGACTGCAAGAAAGCTTTTCTGCTGAAATTCTTCTCTATGTCAAGGACTGCCAAGTTCAAGAATGAAATCTCCAGCTTCACTTAGCAAACCAATGAGAGTTTCTCTGAAGCATGGGAGAGGTTTAAGGAGTACACAACGTAGTATCCTCACCATGGTTTCACCACGGAGTCTTTGCTCAGTACACTCTACAGAGGGGCAAGCCCGAAGATCTGAATGCTATTAGATACAACCAGTAATGAAAATTTCCTCAATAGAGACATAGTCACTGGTTGGGAGCTAGTAGAGAACCTTGCAGTCTCTGATGGAAACTACAGTGAGGACTTTGACAGATCAGTTAGAGGACCATCTTTGTCTTCTGATAAGACCAAGCAGGAGATCCAGTCTCTTAGTGAAAAACTTGACAAGCTCATCCTGGCTCAGCAGAAATATGTGAACTTTGTTGGTGAAGTTTCTGCTACTCAGGCTCAGGCTGGTGAAGATGATTAGGTTGAAGAGATCCTGTATATACAGAATCAAGCTGGCTTCAACAGAGGTTACATCAACTATAGGAATAATCCAAATCTCTCCTATAGGAATCCCACCTGGATTTACCCTACTCAGAACCCAGGCCAAAACAAGCCTTTTGTGCCACAACCTCCAGCCAATCCACCTTGATTTGCTCCAAGACCACCTCCACAAGCTGATGGCGACCTTAAGCCTCTTCTACTCCAAATTCTTCAAGGCCAGAATACTGCTACTCAAGAGACGTCAAAGAAGTTCACTGAACTCAGAACCCACATCGATTGCTCTTATGATGATTTAAACCATAAGATTGAGGTTCTCAACAACAGACTTAAGTTTGTTGAGTCTAGTGCTGCATCAGCCTCTACTAAGACCATAAGCCAACTTCCTGGCAAAGCTGTACAGAACCCTAAGCAACCTGCACCTCTCTATGTAGTGACCACAACACCAGCTCTCCATCTTCTTCCTTTCAAAAAGAGATTCTCCAACATCACAAGGGACAGTGATACTCAAGTTGGGGGGGGGGGGCAACCTTTGGATCTGCTGCTGAAATTCGCTCGAGCACTGTAGCACTCGACCATACCTCTTGAGTGAGTGGTCGAGTACGCACTCTCGAGACTGCAAAGGAGAAGCGCATACTGGATCTGCATGCGATGATGACAAGTCCTTTCCAAGAACGGTTCAAAGCTGATAGAGAAGAAGTATGCTATTATGCTTGAAGAAGAGCTATCAGAGCTCGAAGCTAAAATGACTTGGGATGAAGCTGTGAAGTCACTTGGACCTTTTGACAGTGGTTTGAGAAAAAGAGCCTTGAAGAAAAATCAAGATAAGAGAGCGGCAGCTGCTAAGGCCTATGAGTGTAAGATGATCACTCAGCAGAAAGTGGTAGTGCAAAAGAAGCTGACAGATCCTGGATCTTTCACAATACCCTGCACCATCAGAAACCAGATTTTCCAGAATTCTCTCTATGATCTGGGTGCTTCAGTTAGCATAATGCCATTGTCTGTTGCAGGAAAGCTAGGCTATCATAAATTTCTGCCAAGCACCAGGTCTCTAGTCCTAGCTGACAGAACCATCAGATTTCCCCATGGCTTGCTAGAGAATGTCCCAGTGAGAGTAGGAAACATGGAGATCCCTACTGACTTCATAGTGATGAAGATGGAAAAAGAGCCAATGGATCCCCTCATACTAGGCAAACCATTCTTGGCATCCTCTGGAGCTGTTATAGACACCAAAAATGGTGAAATAGTTCTTCGAACTGGTAATGACTTGGTGATGCATTTTGCCACCTCTTCCGCTTGAAGAACCCTGATTTTGAGAGACAGCTTTTCTACATGGAAGAAGCTGAACGCTATGAAAAGACAAACTTGGAAAAGTTTGAACAGTACTCTCAGACACCATCTAGACCTCCAGGGTTCACAGTCACCATGGGTAGTCACTCTGATGGAGCAGTGCAGCAGTATGATGCGTTTGTAGCAGAAGGTGACTCTGATGAAGACAGCACAGGGCACACTCGACCAGTCCACTCGAGTGCTAGGTTGAGTAACCACTCGAGTCATCACCAGAGAGTACAGCCGACGCCTACAAAACCACCTGGTTCAATTTTGTACTCGGACCAGGAATATTTTTGTACAGGGAAGAGCAACTCAACATACCCACTCACAACACCATCGTCAGACCAGAGCACAATCTTTGCTCTACAAGGTATTGTTATTGAGTTAGCAGAGAAGGTGGACATGCTTGACAAGGAAGTTCTGAAGCTCAAAGAGGCTCAACAAGTTCCAGAAGCTATCAAGCTTAAGGAAGCTCATCAACCCCCACCGGAGATGGGAAGAAGGAGGTCCAAGCCACCAGGAATGAGTGACCTTCATAGTAGAGAAGCCGAGTCCAGAGGGGTGAACACAGTCTCTCAAAGACTAGAGGGGTTTCGAGAGTCCAGAGGGGTCAACACAGTCTCTCAAAGACCTTCCACCTGCCTAAAAAGAGTGAGAGTCAAGCTAAGTGACTTTAATCAAGCTCACTTGGGAGGAATTCCCGTGTTTATCATTGTATATACTAGCTTTGATTTTTCTTATGTCTTTTTAAATTTTGTTATTTTTAATGTGTTTTCTTAGTGTTTTGAGTTTCAGGAGAGGATAGGAGCTGAGTAAGAGCCAAAGTGGAGTTCCAAAAGGGTCAGCCGAAAATTTGAAAAGTCACTCGACCACACCACTCGACCCCCATGTCAAGTGGCCAGGTTTTTTCTTAAATCTCAACTTTTAATCTACGCCGTTCATTTGAAATCACTCTATCATTTAATACCCACTCGACCCACCATTTTCTTCTTCCCCATATTTTATGATTTTTACCTCTCTAGAAAGCGCATAACTCTCCAACTTCTCTCTAAAATTTTCCACTCAAATCTTCAAAGTTTTCAACCTAATTTCAATCATGTCTCACTACTCTAGCAATCCCGAAACTCACTTATAAGTTTTTAAATCCTTTGAACCCGTTTTTGCAAAAATCCGGGTTCAAAATTTTTTGAAATTTTTTAAATTTTTTTTGGCTTGCATGTAGTTAAAATCGGTTGATTAGAGTAGTGTAAGGAATCGGAAGGAGTATGCAATGATTTCTATGGTTGAAATTGCTTGAAATCGAAATTTTGTTCTTAGTAGTGCACTTGAAATTTTTTGAAATTTGTTTGTAACCTTAGGACAAATTTCGGTTTAGCTATTGATTATTTGATAATTGAAGAACCCACATTGATCATCATTGTTAAAATTGAACAAGTTTTAGAAATTTCTAAAATTATGCATATATAAAAAAAAATCGCTTTGGAACTTGATGATTTTGGAAAAAATTTGAGTCTAAGTTGTTTAGATCCTTGCTAGGCTTGTAATTGGATGCATATGACTGTTAATTTAGTTACTCGATCAAAGCACTCGAGTAGGTCAAGTTGGGCAAAATTTTATTTGGAAATTTTTGCCCACTCGACCACACCACTCGAGTGGCTGGGTCGAGTGGTCCAAATTTTTTGCTAAATTTTTGATTTGTGAATTCGTTTCAGGAGCACTGGCACTACAAGCACAAGGGCAACAAGAAGCCAAACAGCAGCAAGAGCCACTCGACCATCTGGGTCACGGCAAGACAAGGCTAAGGGCAAGAAGGTTCAAGAAGAAGAATCAGTGAGAAGGAATAAAGAGGAGGAGACTGGTTTTGAGAGCTTAGAGGACATCCAGGCTGAGACCTCTGAGGAAGCTAAGCTTATCTCCATCCTGGAGAGGGTGAAGTTCCTTGGGACTAGGTACCCAGATCGCCCCACCATGCAAGCTTTGGGAATTTGCAGAGAGGAGAGAAACCCTATGAGTCTGCTGACATCGTGGGACTCACCCACACCCCTCGTGATGGTTTCAAGACTGAGACCTGCCATTTCTTGGCAACAGTGGATCTCCACCTCTATGAGCGAGAGTCATGGCTGGCACAGAAGAAATAGTGCATGTAATCTTCAGAGTCAGAGGGATAAACTATCAGCTACCCCTGAGTGTGCAAAGAAGGCCACAGGGCCATTGAATGAGAGTGAGTTGAAGATGATGGACAAGGCTCTTTGCGATTACCTCATCTACTCATAAGAGGAGAACCGGGCCAATAGGATTGAGATGCGAGGAGATAGAGCCTACACTGCTGTCAAGAATGAGAAGATGCTGAAAAGGCAGAGTTCACAGTGGGAGGGATTATTACCCCATTTTTAGAGGCTGCTGGAGTTGAGCTCATATCAGCGGCCACACCATACACGCTGATGGACTTGGATCACATGAAGGACACTCAGGTTATTGGTGCAAAGGTTGGGGAGAAGTACATCTACAACTTCTCACATCCCAGGAGCAGCAAGGCGAAGATTTTGCTACCTTATGGAGGTCTAGCCAAGCTCTATGCAGAGGACGGTGACCGTAGTGTCCCCTTTGTACCACCAGTCTGAGATCTCTACTTCTCTGATGAGGGAGTTAGACTCCAAGAAGATGAGACATTTCAGGACTTCATGGGGAGTGTGAAAGCTCCAGAGAGGTTTTATTTTGAGGAGACAGAGTGCAAAAGCCTCAAGGAGGCTAATCATAAGATCTCCATACTTCAGAAGTGGTGCAAGAGGCAGGACAAACAATTCAGCAAATTCAAGAGTGGAATGAATGCCACAATGAAGGGACCACCAGCCGCTTGGCAGCAGCTGAGAGGAAGTTGAGTGCTGGCTCATCTAGAAGAACTTCGGCTGAGCAAAAGGAGAGAAAGAGGCTCCCAGATCACCCCATAGAGGATCTAGAGCATTCGTCTCCAGACGAAGCCACTCGACCACCTAGGTCGAGTGAGCCACTTGAGTGCTATCAGGGTTTCGACCTAAGTGCACATGTCGATCTGTAACCCACGCTATGATCAGGGCGCAGAGCTTGCACCTTACCCGGGGTACTACCAGAGCGAACCATTCGACCACGCTGGGTCGAGTGCACGATATATGCCAGACCACTTGACTGCTGGGTCAAGTGGACCACTCGAGTCACACCCTAGAGCTGAGCCTCTCACCACCACAGTTCCAGCCTACACTCAGGAGAGCATGGAGGCTAACACAAATGCCTTCTTCACGCCACAAGAATGAGGTACCACCCCACTTCCTTATCATTGTTTACATCATAACATTTTTTGTTCTTTTTTTTTTTAGTCTCTTAAATCATCTCTTGAATTCATTTTACACAAGGGACAGTGTAATTTAAGTTTGGGGGAGGGTTTGAGAGACGTATTTGACATGTTTTCTTATTTTCTTATTCAAATTTGCATCATCTATGTGCATTGAAAAAACATAAAAATTTGAAAATTTTCAGAAAACCATTTTACAAAAACAGAGTATCATGTAGTTGCATTATCATTTTAGGACTGAGTTTTAGAAATTTTGCCTAGGATTGTACATATGCATAAGGGATAATGATGAGTCAAACCGTAAAAAGCTTAACAACCCAACATATAATTTCAATGTCACAGTTATAAGTTGTATAATGCATTCGCCTAAGCTTGAAAATTAAGGCTGCACTTTGCTTGGAATTTAGATTTAGCACTCTCACTTGGTTGAAGCATACTGTGATTTGTCAAACTATCCCTATGAATTATAACCTAATTTGAAAAACTTAATTATCATGATATGCTCTATTACTTTAACTCATGGATACCTCAAAATACTTGGATTTTCTTTCACCTTTTACCACGCTTGCTAATCCAAGTAGCTGTCTCCACCATTGAGACAGTTCCACAAAAACCAAACCCAAAACTTCATTTCAGACCATACACTATTCTTGAGTGAACTGAGGCCTATTTCCGGATTGAATTAGAGAGAAAGTGTTAGGTGTTGCAGACAGGAGTAGCCTCTCATATAGTCCCTGGTTCACAATTTTTGAACCAGATTTAGGCTAAGAGTTTGAATAAGTTGGGGTTTGAGTCTGGGAAAAGAAAAGAAAAGAAAAAAAAGAGTTTTCTAAAAATCATAAGCCTTTAGAGAGGATAGGTTCAAGAAAAAAATGAGTCTAGTAAAGGATTTGGAAGAAAAATATAAAATTTGGCTCAGTAAAAGAAATAGAAAAAAATCGTATAGTAGCCACTCGACCAGGCCACTCGAGTGAGTGGTCGAGTCGTAGCTTAGTGAAAAATAAAAAAAATAAAAATCTCAAATCCACTAGAAGTAAAAAAGTAAAGAATCCTCTCCTTAGAAGAAAACAGAAAATCAGTCCTTGAGTAAAAAAAAATGAAAAAGAAAAGCTTTTAAGCACAAGGATGAAGTTTCTAGGATTTTAGAGTTAAGGGAGTCATTTGGGGTCTTATCAGGTACATATGGAGCATACTTGGATTTTGGCTCATGAAGTGAAGATGTGTAGTCAAGCCCTATGGCACTCGAGTGAAGCACTCTAGACAGACACTCTGGACCAGGCACTCGAGTGAAGCACTCTAGACAGACACTCTCGACCAGGCACTCGAGTGAAGCACTCTAGACAAGCACTCTAGACAGGCACTCTTGACTAAGCACTCGAGTGAAGCACTCTAGACGGGCACTCTCGACCTCAGCATCACAGGCTCACTAGGCTTCAGCACCGTCTGCCTACTCAAGAAGCCACTCGACCACCCTGCTCGACTTCTGGGTCGAGTGGACACTCTCCGACTTTTTCTCTTGAAAACTCGCAAAATGTAATAAGCGCTTGAGACTATGTATAAAAGCGCCTCAATAAACCTAATTAGGAAGGATCGAATAGCGCCGCTCTGGCTTAGTAATTTTTAGGTTTTGCTCTCGTTTTTCTCTTTCTTGTTCTTGCTGTTCTTGACAGTTTTTCATTCAGTAACTTTGTAACTTTGATATCTTTTTACTAAATCAGTACTTGCTCTTGATTTCTTCTCCAACCTTGCTCACTAAATCATTGGCTATAACATATGAAAAGTTCAAGCTTTTCTGGGTTTCGGACCCCAGCCATGATCTCAGTGTGTGAGTAGTAAATTTGGGATTTTTGGGGATGGATTAGGGTAGCTTCTCTCTGTTTTGTTATTACTTAGATAGTTTGATCATCACTCAGTTTCGACTCCCTCTTGGGTGAGTGATTTTAATGCTTGTTCTCCCCTGATCAAGGAGAAAATGATCCTAGATGGTCTCATGAGCATGAACCATGCCTTGAGCCATTGGATAGATTTTTTCCGGGGTTTAGAGTACAATAGAGTGAGGGTGGATGCATCAGACATTGATTTCTGTCACGACTCCACCTATTCACTTGTTATGAACTCTTCTCGACTTTAATAGGCTGATTCTTCATGCCTGATCCGATTCCTCTCACTATGCTGACTGGGTTGGGTCTTGGGGCTCTCTACCACAAACCATGGATTGAGCTGGTTACAAAGTTTGTTGTCTAGGGCAGTCCTGTGATGAAATTGCTAGTTGATAGCTGCAATAGAACAGAGTGCTTGCAACCCAGTGATTTCCATCCCTAGAGTCTCTGTTTTTCTCCATAGTTTACAGCTTGCTTACTATAGTTCACTGTAGTTTTTCTCTATTTTTACTGTAGCACTCGACCTCACCACTCGATCAGTGTGGTCGAGTAGTCCTAGTACTGTGATTTTTCCTACTTAGTTCCATGATTTGCTAAAGTGTGACAGACTTTGGTACCTCTAGTATCAATTAGGGTATTTAGTAGATTTCTTATTTAGACTGCTAGTACCACACCCTTTTGATAATTACTTGAATAGCTAGCCTTATTTATCAACTAATTGCTATAGACCACTTTTGATTGGTTCGATATTGTTCTCAAAATTCAACTACTTACCACTATATTACAATTGATAAACTTTGTATTTGGTCTCTAGGCTTAGGTTGATTGCATTGCTGTCTTTCTTTGCTTAGAGTAGGCAAAATACAAGTTTCATAAAGTCATTAGCTAGACTTGGCTGGAGTATGGACATCTGGTGAACGAGTAAGTAGTAATGGATATCCCGCAGAGAATTGTCGCTTTATCCGTGGTGGAGTGTAAGCATTAGGTCCATGAGAACGACCAAGGTAATGAGGAACAACAGCCGGGCAGGACACTTCTTTTCCCTACAAAATCATCAACAAAAGAAACAAGCGCTCTACGAGAATCTCGTGGCTTGGTTAACTATAGAACAGTCTTTGTATCTTGAAAAATCTTATTGATGTTATTAGATGATTTTGGTGTGTACCTTTGCTTTCCCGGGGTGAATAAAGTATGGGATCTGGGGGTTTCTGTTTGACAACAACTCTCAGACTTGCATCATTGAGTTCATCCTGAAAACCAGCTGTTTCGGACAACATTGGACCAATTGGTAGTGCGTGTCCACCAACACAGGTGGGTCGTGTTGATCGACACAAACCCAAAACTCGGATATCTGCAGTTTTTCTGCAATTATTATCTCTATCAGAAAAAAACACCAACCTCTAGCAATCTATCAATGAGTAGAACCTCATCTTGTAGCCTAGTCTAGAAGATATGATCACCACTCCAATCCTCCAGCTCAGAAGCTTGCTTATTCACTTGCTCATTAGGACCAAACCCCTTGACATACCCAACATTAATGTCTTTGGAGGTTTCTACAGAGAATGATTGACCATCAATGGTTGGTGTTTTTCTCAGCTTGTCCATATCAAAGTTAATGAGCTGATCACCCAAATCCAAAGCTATCTTGCTTCCTCTTACATCAATAAGAGCACCAGATGTAGCCAAGAAAGGTCTTCTCAAAATAAGAGGATCCTCAGGTTTTTCCTCATATTTCAACACCACAAAGTCTGTGGGAATCAAACAATCTCCAATTTTCACTGGAACATCTTCTAAGACACCTTCTGGAATCCTCTTGGACCGATCAGCCAAGATAAGAATGATCTTTGTTGGCTTGAAAAGAGTCATCCCAAGTCTAATAGAAACAGAGTGAGGTATCAAGTTGATAGTTGAGCCAAGGTCACAAAGAGATTGAGAAAATCTTTCTGTGGAGATGGAGCAATCAAGCACAAAACTTCCTGGATCTGGTAGCTTCTCAATAATCCTACTCTTAATCATGGCACTACCTTGTTCAGAGACAACCACTTCCTTCTGTTTTCCTTTCCTCTTCTGTGGGATCTTGTTCAAGCAAATTGCGCTAATGTCCATGGTAAGCAAAGCTTTTTCCTCAGGACTTACACCATTTGTAACCATTCTCTTAACATACCTCTTGAGTGGAAGTGAAAGCTTAACTTCATCAACTAGAGGGAGCTCAATCATAACCTTATCCATCATTGCCTTGCATCTCATATCCTCCATCTCTTGTTTAGACTTCCGAGGCATTGGATAGGGATATAGTACCTTTGGTTTGTAAACTCTTTATGCAGGTTGTGGAGTTGTTTCAGCTGAAATCAGACTATTGTTGCACTCACGTCGCCGACACCAGATGTGTGTCGATCAACATGGATAGATTATGTCGCCTGTATTCCTGCCTGTGTCGACCGACATGGTGATTGCGCATCAGTCGACGTGGGCACCTTCTCCACAAATTCTTTTTCACTTCTCACCAAAATTGCATTGCAGGCATGTCTTGGGTTTTTCTCAGGCTTTGCAGGAAGAAATCCTTCTTGTCTTTTGACAGACTCAGCAGCTTGTGCAACTTGAACATCAAGCCTTTTGACATGACTACTTAAAGATTCAAACTTCCCATTCAGATTTGCATATAGAGCATCAATCTTCCCATTGAAATCCACATTAATATTTTGCTGACCTTCCAATATTTGTTCCAACATAAACTTAATCTGAGTCTCTGGAGTCTTAGGAGATTGATTCTGATAATAGGAATTCCCATAATCTCGTGTAAAGCCATTGTTGTTCTGCTGAGCATTCTGGTTGTAGCTCCTGAAATTCCCCTGAGAGTTACCAAATCGCTGACCACTACCCAGAACCATTCACATAGTTCACATCTTCTTCAATAGCTTCATCTTCAGCTTCAAAAACTTCAACCTCTTGAGCAAAGTGAACTGATTTCTTGTTCACTAAAAGGTTGTGCACAGTATCAAACTTTGCTTTAACTTCAGCCATCTGACCATTGTCCAAACCAGAAACTAACTTGTTTCTCTCAAAATCGGCATTCTTGGTGCTATTTACTATACGCCAAGTTCTCAATCAACTTGTTAGCTTCCATTGGCGTTCTGGTCTTGAAGTTACCATCACTGGCAGCATCCAAAGCAACCTGATACCTCCAATCAACTCCACTAAAGAAAGTCCTCAAGAGCTGGACTTCATCAATACCATGGTGCGGACAATCTCTTTGGTAAGCCTTGAATCTTAACCAAGCAGCTTTGAAAGTCTCTGCAGGACCCTGAGTAAACTGAATGATCACATTCCTCAAGTCCTCTGACTTAGCATCATCATAAAATTTGTCAAGAAAAGTTGTCTTGATGTCCTTCCATGTAGTTAAAGATCCTGGTTTCAACTGCTTCAACCAATGAGCTGCTTCCCCAGCAAGAGAGTATGGGAAGAGCTTGCAGAATAGATAGTCCTCAGACACTCCATTGGCCTTGATACTTGACCAAGTCTTCAAACTTCTCTATGTGGTCCATAGAATGTACAACAGGATGAGCATGGAAAGTGTGTTGCCCCACAAGAGTGTAGTATTGGGGTTTCAACTCAAAATCATTCCTCTGAAAAGTAGAAGAACATATAGCAGACATATTAGTGTAGAACTTATTGGGTCTGTTGTAATCAGCTAATGTTCTTCCCACAGCTTCAACCTCTGCATCCAAGCCATTCAGACCACGTCCATTGGCAGCGTATCGATCGACACGGTTCCCTTCAGCATCAAAATTCTGACCCAGTTCATTGCACAAGTTACCATCTAAATCACGATAAGCTCCAGCTTCATCTCTCACAAGCACAATTGGTCTAACCAGCTTTGATTTTTTCTGTGCTTTGCGATTAGCTCTCTCTAACTTCCCAATCTCCTCAGTAACAATTAGTTCTTTGTTCTTGTTGTTCCTAAAGTTCATGCATCTGAGATAAGAGAAAGTAGAGATGTAAGTAACAAAATAAAATAAAAATCTAGACTAAACTCTAACTGAAATCTGATGTTCAATTTAAAGTCCCCGACAACGGCGCCAAAATTTGACAGGGGTCAAATATAACCCTAGAACTACTCTCTATAATTAAGAGATCAGTTGCAGCACTTAGGGATCAAATCCACAAGGACTCTGAAAACTCACACAATAGATACAACAGATTCGAATTAAGCTAGATCAATATAAATAAGTAGTTAAATAAAAGCAATGCAATAAAGATAAACGAGATGAACAAAATGTAAATTCAGGTGATTAAAACGTTAGACCTAGGGAAGATCAATTAGGGATACTCTGGAATGTGAACTGGGCAGTTAGATAATTAGGTTGCAATTGTATGTTCGGTTCTTAAACTCATAACACTAATATGATATCTATCCAACTCTCGTTGCGACATCATTTATCCTCTAAACAAAAGAAAACCAAATCTTTTTGCGAATCCAAATAAATAGAGTCTGCATGATTAACGAGTATGATATGTTTACAAAATTCGTAAACCAAATCTTGCTGCGAAAATGTTGTTTGCTCATCTAAGATTAGGTCAGGATATCAATTGCACTCTTGCGCCTACCAATATTCCTACGGTACCAAAATTAAGGTGATCAATCTTATGCCTAGTGTGATTAACAAATCTAGATGAAGAACATTATAGATGACCTAACATGTTTATGCCCAATTCAACAAACTATTATAAACCTTTGAAATCCCTAGATCTAACAAGGTGACTACTCAGACATAGAAGAGATAACACAAATCATTGTCTGAATAATACTCATAAAATAGAATAAGAAACAAAGGGAGTTCAGAATTCTTCTCTCTACAAAGTTTGAGGTCTGAATCTTCTCTCCAACATAAACTTGCTTAGAACTTACAATGAAACTTCGAAATATCAATACTTAGTCTCTGGGACATCTAAAACATAAATTCGACCTAAAACACTAAACATAAATTAGACCTAAAACACGATAGGGTGTGAAGTATAAATTTTAGAAACTTCTGGGCAAAGTTGCAATTCTTGAAACTTGATAAAACTCGAAGGCATCATTCACGTCGGGTGTGTGTCAACTGACACAGGTACGGTGTGTCAATCGACATGGACAGAAATATTTGTCTCCAAGTCGTTTTGCTCTGCTACAAACCTCCAAAAGCTTCAAAGTGCTCATCAAGGTTCATCTCGGGTTTGTACCTAATAAGACTCAATATACAATACAAAAGACTCTAAAACCAATGCATATATCATGTCATAAAACCATAAATACATGATATATCATGTTACTGGTTTTTTTAAATAATATTTTAAAAAGAAATTGCATTGGTATTGTACACAAATTTGTATAACTATATCCTTTTTTTAAAATGTTGCCACATCTGCAGCATCGATACTTAAAACAATACCTTAATTAAGTAGACATAGAAATGTTTTTGATCGAAAAGCAGTACAAATATATTGATCCTTAAAAGACATAAAAATATGTAAAATCTTTTATGACATTTCATTACACTTATTGTTTCTTCCACCAAATTGGGGAAAAAAATTCGATAGTTGGAAAATCTTAAAAATATATTTTTTTTTGCTTTTACACAATTTTACATATGAATACATTGATTCAAAAACTGTCCAACATCATTCAGAAGAGAGCTAGCTGACATCATATGTTGTAACTCATTATTTATTAATTATTTATATCTCTAGGATAGCTAAAAAAGTGTGGAGATGTATCCTAACATAATGATTCTTAATATTATCGATATCTTTGAGTTCTTTATTCTAACTATATAATATGTTCACCTGCGTATGCTTTTATGTATTCAAGTTGTTGAAGGCGTTGGAGATGAAATTCTTAGATTAGTCTTAATTTCTAATTTGAGAAAAAGATAAATCTCATCAAGAAAGCAAAGGAGTCGCGACAATCAATTACACTTGCAAAAATAATGTAGAGTTTTATAACAATAAGATGTGAAGATTTCAATAATACAATCATACTTGTAGGATCCTTGCAAAGTTTTTTTGCTCTGAAACAAAAATATAAGACTCGGAGATTCAAAAGCAAGTTTTGCAACATGGTTGCTAAGTGGTGGAGATGAAAATGCACTCAAAAGTGAATCAAAATATGCCAATGAAGATGATGGTCAAATTGTGGTCGTTGATCCTAAATGTTTTATGCAATCAAGTGAAAATCAACTACAAGACGTATTTAAATCCATAAAGACAGATAAAATTGTATCAAAATATATAAATGCAAGTATTACAAAGACAAAAATCTTAACTCTATATTAAAAACAACATTATGATTAAAATAAACCAAAATAAAATATTAAACAATAAGAAATACATAATATATTAAACAAATTAATAAAAATAGACCAACGCGTAGCATGGGTAAAAAACCTAGTCTATATTATAAAAAATTGAAGCTATAGTGCTTTTAACCCGTCCACATATATAATTTAAAAACCCGGATATGATTGGTCCATGTCAGCATTTAACATAAATTATGACGATAATTTTTTAAAAACTAAAAAAGGAAAATGTTTTCCACATAGAATTTAAAAAAATCTCATATTCTTGGTATATGTCAATATTTAACATAAATTATGACGATAATTTGCCAAAAACTAAAAAAACAAATTGGTTTCTGCCAAAAACTGAAAGAGAAATTTTTTTTTTTTTTTTTAACATCTACTTCATTCATTAAAATCGAATCGGGTACAAAAGTTGATACGTCAATAGTACATCAAAGATAAACAAATCTTAGTACACATCAGCAACATTAATTATTAAAAAGAACGATGAAGAAGTGAATTTCCACGATGCTTTCGATACCGAAGCCTTAGTCGCCAACAGATAATTTAATCTGTTTCTTTCCTTCTTCAGAGTCAATCCCAAAATGATGAAATCGTCGTTCTTGGCTACCATTTTTTGGCTATCATCTCTTGGATGAAACTCCATATTCTTCTAAGATTGTCTATGACACTTGGTATCTTCTCTTTTACCGATTCATTGTTTCTCCGTTGATTTGGTTTTCCGGGATCCCATTTGTCGTCGACCAATACACCAACATTCTCTTCGAAATTTATATTCAATCCCTTCACCAAAATGGTTTTGAGAAAGTCTGACAACATGGAGAGTCGTAAACCCCTTCACGGAGATAACGGGCCCATCAAGAGTGAGATCAAAAACCCAAGCCATTCCGATGAACCATGAATGAAGCATCTCCGATAACGGAGGAAATTTCCAGAAACAAACTGTTTCTTACAATAGTCCCTAGCAGAATAACCATTAGCAATTTGTTAAGATAGATGTTCATTAGCCTCTTTCGATTTCATATCGTTCAACGCGGATGTTGGAATAAAATATCTCCCTAATAGACACGGAAACTGATTAACCAACACTGGCGATGTGAACCCGATCACAATCACCATCATCATGATGATAAGATGAACGAATCTGTAGAGAAACCACCATCAAATTGCAGAATCCATCACCAAACAGAGTGCAACTTTATTTAAACTGTATATAATATAATAAAATCAAAGAAATAAACAAAAGAGAGAGCCACCGGCATTTGCCGCCGGCCCTATGAACAGATCTAAGAAGAAAATCAAGAATTCACTAATGAAAACTGTAAATCGCCTTTGGGAGAAAATTAACTGTTTTTTGTAGAGTTTTTTCAGTGAGGAAAAATTTATTTATGTTAAAATTTGGTTTTGATATAGTATATTTTCACTAAAAAGGAAGTTTTCTTATATTAAAAAAGTTGAACGCTATAAGTCATCCACATAGGATTTTAAAACATGATGTTATTGGTCCACGTTAATTGTTTCTAAATTCTTTTTTTTTTTTAAGTTGTACCTTAAAAAATATGTTAATGTTAATATAAGAAAATTTGATTTAAAACAAAAGAAAAGGATTAATAACAGAAAAAAAAATTTCAAAATATTTGATAATGTTATATTTGTTAAATTCAATATTATATTTTTTATAAAGGGAAATTTTCTTATATTAGAACAATGGGATTTTAAAACCACCTCTTATATAAGATATAAACTTGAGTTGCACTCAGCATAAGTCGATACATGTCAAAATTCTAACTCACGAGATCTTGACATGTGTCACTAATTCGATGAGATTTTGACACGTGTAAAAAAATTCATTCCCTAACTAAGAAAGGAAAATCAACAAAAAAAAAGTGTATATATATAATAAATAAATAATTAAATACATAATCTTCACTTTCTATTTTTGCAAATTATTTTAATCCAAAAAAATAATACACAAAAAGATGAAAATAAAATATAATCAAAAGCTAAAACAAATATATTTTACGAGAAATATGTATATATAATTAAAAGTTTAACTAAATTATTTGCACAAATAAAAATAAACCAACAAAAAGAGAGCAAAAGTAAATAATAAATTAAATAATTTAAAATTCTCATTTTATAATATATGTTCAATCTTATTATTTCTATAAAATTTTAAAATTATTTAAATTTTGAATAATATGTTTGGTTAAGTTTTAAAAAATATAACTAAAATAACTTTCAAATATTTTGGTATTTTGGTTATTTTGGTCTAAACTTTAATTTAAATTATTGAGTTTATAATTGTAGGCTAATTGGATTATATCAAATTTATATTATTAATAGTTTTGGTTATATAGTTATATTTTAAATATTTTTCAGGTATCCAGTCGGTTCTCCGGTTTGGTTCAGATTTAGTATTTGAAATAGAGGAGTCTAGGACTCATTCATGTATTTGTCGGTTTTAATTTGAGTTTAATACTTTTTTGGGTCAGATTTGGTTTGGTTCTTCAGTGCATGGTATTTTTTTAAACCAGTCTCACATGGTGATTGGAAAAAACAAACAAGAAGATGGAACCAAAATCTATTAGATGTTGTATAGATGTTCAATATATTGATAAACAAATGTTGTAACATAAAATTAAATTAATTTATTCGTGTAGAAAATAAACTTATATAAATAAATCTCTTCTGTAAGGATATACCATTAACAATAAATATTTAATTTATTTAAAAATTTAAAAATCCGTCTATCGGACAGGTCCTAATTTAGTAATCTTATAAATAAAGGTTATAGGTTTTCATATAAATAATATTTTAGCTATAAAAAATATTGTCACCAACAAAGAAAATTGCATCTAGGATTTATACCAATGATTGCATGTCCATTGTGTTAAAGCATGAACAAGTATTTATCACGTATAGATGATTTTCATGTTGACAAGCTCATTTGGCTTATTATGAATGTTTGTGCATGCTCTTTCGTATCTCTGATTGAATCACATGACCTGTACATGTGTTTGGTTTTATATTTTTTTTGGAGTTAAAGCTTTGGCCTGGAGAAGAAGAATCAATGATAAGAAAAATTGTTTTTATGAACTATATATGTGGCCAAGGTCATGTAACTTGCAGAGGAAGTAAGAAAATTGTATATAGGAATTATACCAACGATTGCATGTCCATAGTGTTGAAGCATGAACATGTATTTACCACGTATATTTCATGTTGACAAACTCAATTGGCTTATTATGAATGTTTGTGCATGCTCTTTCATAGCTCTTATTGAATCACATGATCTGTACCTGTGTTTGGTTTGATATGTTTTTGGAGTTAAAGCTTTGGTCTGGAGAAGAAGGATCAACGACAAGAACAATTGTTTTTATGAACTATATATGTGGCCAAGGTCATGTTGCTTGCAGAGGAAGTAATTTTTTCAATTTAGAAGAAAAAGGTATATGGATATGATGTTGAAAATCAATGGTGCATGGATCTCCATGTTAAACTATTTGTCTACTTCATGCTCAAATATGCGATGGAGATTTTGCTAGCTGAAAGCAACGTCTTCCCTATTTTTTACTTTGCCTGGCAGACCAATGCAGTTGTAATATAATTTCTTGCATGATTAGGCCTAACAGTGCTTTGAGTTAACCTTATAGTCAGACATTACTTCAGGAACATGTTTGAATAAAATTGTCATCAGATCATATGGTTTAAAATTTCACATACTTATTTATCGGTGAATTAGGATTTTCGGAGACAAGTTCCTCTAGCATCAGGGATGATGTTGATGTTGTGCATTGGAATTCTCCTACGCTTCCACAACATTGTGCCGTACTCTGTCCCTCAGTATGTTGCCTCTGTTTTTATCACGTTCGTATATGCAGAAGTTCTTGAAGGCGTGAGTTTATCCCTCGTATCGTGAGTAATGTCACTGAGGTTGTCGCGATGAGCATTCAATGGAGGCTTACTATCAACAGAGGCAAGTAAGTTTGATCGAGGCATAGCTGATGGGACCATAAAAGTTTCAAGATACTTACGCGAGAAGTGGCTCTTAATGTGTAATTTGCCTATCTTCCATTGTGGCAACCGTCTTGAGTAATCACCATAGTTTTGTGGCTCTTTATTGTCTTTTTTTCCCTGTGGCCCACTATACTTCAGCGACGGCCCTGTATATAAGATATACTATAAGCCAAATTGTCTATAGATCAAGGAGATGATTATGAGAAACGTTATCCTAAACAGAGCCTCAAGTGCTGATCTTGCCACGAAAACAGAGAAAAAGTAAAATAGTGAGATCAAGTAATTGATTCAGTGCAAATTCACTTGCTTGATTGGCTGATGCATTTATCCTTGCATATATGCTTTACATGTGCCTTATATAAGCTTATTGGAATGTAAATCAGACCAGAATTAGATAAGAAAAGAGAAAAAGTTTTTTTTTCTCCATGGTGGAACTCAATTCAGAGCTTCCAGGTTTGTTTTTGATTCTTCTAATCTTGGTTTCTTCGTTATTTGACCCATCTCTTTCTGGTTTGTCCTGACCAGCTGTGTCGATCTTAGGTTCTTGAGGATGGTAAGGTCATTGCTTCAAGGTGAAACCGAACAGATGAGATACATAATATAATCACTCAAAACTTACCGAAATAACTAAGCTTGAAATTTTATATTTGTTCTAATTATGAGCTCCTTTCTTAAGTAATTTATTGAATTGTCTTTTGTATTCACTATTTCTCTCTATATTTTGTTTCTCTGTCTTATTGTATTGAGTAATACAAGAACATGTGATTTTTTTTATTTTATTTTTTTGATAAAAGAGTTATTTGTTATGTTAAAGTGGAACATGTGATTTTTTCTTTGGTATGTTTATCCCAATTTCTTTTGAAAATGCCACAAGAGATGCAGAGATGGAAGCAATTGATGAACTGACAATGGCGAAAATATAGACTCTAACTTTCACAAGTCGATGGGAAATATAGACATGCATATGATTTATTCTTCAGCTAAATACAACATTATTTTGTTTTAAATAGAGAGGCTATCAGATATTTTACAAAAGCTTACATAAACAATACTAAAACTATAAAAAAAAAATATTTTTAAAATAAACCAAAATAAAATATAATATAAACCTTCTTAACATCTTTTCTACTTATAAAATTGAAAAAACACCAAAATGTATTAAACAAAATGATAAAAATTGATCCGTGGATAGCGCGGGTAAAAACTTAGTAACTACAAAAGAAAAGTAATGTTGCATTTTTAATACTTTTGTCATTTTCCCCCCATTTTGTATCCACATTTCCTCAAATCTTAACCAATATCAATGCTTTTAATATGAGCTGTTTCTCAAGCTAGCTTCTGTATATCCTTTTAGTGTTAGGTTGCATGTGATCGGTTATGGTGTTCAGAGGGAGAAGTATAGGAGGTGGTGGAAGCAGAGGGAGATGATGGCTATGGTGATAATCATGTAAACTGTAAAATATAAACGATTATTCTCAGGTGCTCTTTTGGGGTGGCCAAAACCATGAGGAATCATTATGACATTGTATCATATTTTCTCTCCGAATTCCAGTATTGTATATTTAAGCAAGCAAATATAAATTGGGTGGTTTTGATGCTTTTAAGTTGAAGTTGACATGTGTCTCCTATCTTTACCCTTTTCAGTTGGAGGGAAATTGTATGTACATAGAAATATACGTTTAATCTATTTCCCTGTCTGTTTCAATGTCTACAATAAAGACATTGAACGAAACTAAAAACATACTCAAGATAAGTAAGAAGAAAATGAATGGGGATAAAAACACTCTCAAACTACATATATGTTTTATGAATTGGTCCTATCTATGCTTTATTTGCTTATCAAACAAACAATACATATTTTTAGGGTATTGGTGTTTCCTTGGAGACTCAAACTATTATATATACAATTAGGTGAAAAATATCTGATATAAAGATATATATATATATATATATATATATATTAATTAAAAATCTAATATAAAGAAAAAAACTGTTTGTTAGTTAAATTTTTATCATAATTAAAATTTAAAACTCGGCATAAGCCAGACTTACCTCTAGTCCTATATATAATGGTTGAAAGGAGCTCTCAAGGGAATGACACATCAACATGAATGAGACTATCTAGTAAATGACAAATTGACGAGTGTCTATTTTTATCCGTTTTTACTATTGTTTTACTTGTTTTATTGAGTCTAGAAGTTAGGTTTTAGTGTCTTTTCAGATTTTCACTTCCTTGGAGCTAAAATGGGCAAAATGGAGCAAATTTGGACGTTTTTACATATTATTGGATTTTGGAGACATCCTGGATCGATCGATTCTGGAGAGGATCGACCAAACATGATGAGGATCGACCGGTCCTGAAGCAGATCGGTCAGTCAAAGGAATCTATGAGGTGGCACGGATCAGAGGAAGAAGATCGATTGATCCAAGTCGGATCGATCCCGATCACGAATATTCTCCAAATCACACATTAACTCCAATTTTTAGCCTATAAAACACTCTATAAATAGGGATCATTTCCTGAGCAGCCAGAGAGATGGAGACACGAATTTTACTGTTACTCTGCTATTTTAATTTTCATTTTAGATCTGTAAACTTTTACATTAATTTTTCTCAAATCTAAAGTATTTTCATTGCATTTTCAAGATCTACATTCTGTCTTCATCTCTTTCTTTTCATTTTCAACCATACAACATCATGATCTATCAACCCATTACCATGATTGAGTAGATATGCATGTTGGGAGATGAGATTTATTCAAAGGGAGTTAATGTTTAATTAGGTTATTGTTATAGATTAAAATTATGGTTAATAGATCTCTACTTCTATGAAACAAATGCTTTTGTTAGGTTGACGAATCTATCAAATGATTCATAGGGTTTTATAGTACATCTAGAGTTGAATATTATACCCGGAGTCTATAGTTTGTAAGCTTGATTTCCAGATTTCCAAGAGTTGAAGCTAGAACTACAATTGAACTCTATCAAACTTGCTCAAAATATGCTATCATAGGGTCCAAGCGGATTTATGGTAGAATAATATTTGCTTTTAATAAAAATATCTATTTTGGTACACTGTTTGTGTTCTAGATCTAGATAATTTAATTGTTAATTCGGTTAGATATCCTTTTCATTTATTTAAATCCCTGCAATTTTTCAGATCCCAACATTTATTTTAATTGATTTTTCTTTCCCTAATTAAAGATTTTTATTCAGATTTTATTCGGATTTGATTTTTGTGACAACTTTCCATATTTTCATCCTAGCTCTGTTTAGATCTATGGATCTATAGTGCTCTTTACTCTCTGTGGATTGATCCCACCATTATACTGCTGTGCACAACCATGTACTTGCGGAGTTTAGATGTTTGGGTAAAACCTGATGCATAAAATATCAAATCAAGTTTTTGGCGCCATTGTCGGGGAGTAATTGTAACCTTTAGATTTATATTTTTCAACCTAGGCTAGGATATTTTATTTTCTGTATTTTTTATTTACGTCTCTGAGATCAACCGATCCCCATAAGATCGATCGATCCTACTTCTTGCACGATCGACCGATCCTACTTTGTGCAAGATCGATCGATTCTTCTTTGATCGATCGATCCCTTTTCTCTCGAGATCGACCGATCCCTTCCAAGATCAGTCAATCCCAGAGCCTCTTAATCGGATCTTATTTTTGAAACTTCTTTTGCTTCTCAGGTGTATGCAATTAAGGAGCAAGACTTCTAAATATCTACAAGACTTGAGCATAGAAGATCCACAAAGAAGATCAAGGAAACAAAGAAAAATAAAACCACAAGGAAAGCAAAAGATAAGGTTAGTATGACTGATCCTAATAACCATAGAAACATTCCCCCCGTTAATGATAGTGAGGATGCAGAGGTAATTCGGCAGAGAGAGGGTCAGGTTAATCAAGGACCTCTCAATGATGCTGGAATTCCTGAGGTAAGAGTAGATGCTGTGTCGGGACTGCAAGTCTCTCCGTGCAGGGTTACCTTAAGCGAGCAAGATGCCCCACACAACTACTATAGGAATCGATCTGTTATTATTCCCCCTCCTATCCAGAGGCAAGATTATGAGATTAAACCTCAAATAATCGTCATGGTTAAACAGAATCAATTCCATGGGATATCTAACAAGAACCCAATAGACCATATTGATGGGGGTGTGATGAATGTCTATTTTGACCCGTTTTTACTATTGTTTTACTTGTCTTATTGAGTCTAGAAGTTTGGTTTTGTGTTCTTCTAGCTGGTTTTAGTGTCTTTTCAGGTTTTCACTTCCTTGGAGCTAAAATGGGAAAATGGAGCAACTTTGAACGTATTTACACATAATTGGATTTTGGAGACATCCTGGATCGATCGATCCTGAAGAGGATTGATAACACAGTATTTTACCAGTTTTAAGAATACATTTATCATCATATTAGTGCATATTCATTCCCTCTTTATACCATTATATGCATATTTTACTTCTTTTTGAGTTTTAGGGTCCTTTAAATGATCATTGCATATATATTGCATTTTGGAGTGATTTTAGGTACTTTTGGAGCTTTTGCAGCTTTTGGAGATAAGGAGACGTTGGACAGCTTCAGAGAATCAGAAGTTTGGAAACATTTGAAAACCTTCCCGTGAAACAAATTGGCATTTCTTTATACCATTGAAAAGCAAGAAGAGTCAAGATTCACATGGGACAAGAATCGAAGCATTCCATTCAGCCGTTTGGAAGATACATCCTGAAGAGTGAAGACATGTCAAACTGGAGCCTGAACAAGCTCTACCACACCACTCGACCAGTATTGTCGAGTTGGTCTCTCCGGATTCCCTGGAAACTTATCTTAACTTCTTGTGCTTTTAGGGTTTTGACCATTTTATTATAAATACCCTTTGTAGGTCAAAACCCACGCCTATGCTACCTCATCTTTATTTTTCTACCTCTTTTTAACTTTTTCTCTCTTGTTCTTCATTGTTCTTGATTTTTAGACTATTGTAATCCCTTTATCTTTTTATTGAATTAGTATTTTCATTTAGTTTCTTCATCAAACCTTCTCATCTCTGTCTGATCTATCTTATATATCAGATTTAGAGTTTTCTGGGTTTGAACAATTAGTTATGACTTTAGGATCTGACTAGTTAGCTTTAGGGTTATTAGGGATGGATTCGATTAGGTGGATCTGGATTAATCTTGTTGTCTAAAGTTCTTAAATGCTTTAAATCCTTTTTGGGTGAGAGTTCTTAATGTTTATTCATTTCTGGCCAACTTGAATATGATCTTAGATAGTTTCTTCATGACGGTGCTAAGAGATTGTTTGATCCAGCTTTTTCCAGAGACTTAGTTATACTAGCGAGTGGAGGATATGCTTCAATGAGCGATTGCATCATGATATTCAAAGCTCTTGTTAGGAAACTTTGTTTGCTTAGGTAGATTGGTTCTTTATGCTTGTCTAATAGCTTGGCTCTAGCAAAATCGGGTATGCTGAGTTATTGGATTCGAGATTATTCACCACGACAGTGGGTTTTATTGGTTTAGATATCTATCGTCAAAGGATTAGCCTTGAAATAGGTTGTGTTTGTTAAGTACTCAGGTTATGAAAGCGATCCCTTAGTCAATTAGTTCATCCCTATGATCCATATTACCTCTCTTGCTTGCTTAGTTCTGTTCTGTTTTGTGTACTTCTGTTTAGCTCGACCTGACTACTCGACCACTCTGGTCGAGTGCTTTCTCTTTTATTTTTGTTGAATTTGACTTGACGTGTGTGACAGCGCGTGGTCTTTAGTTTACTTTCTGCATTTTATTTCTGTTTACTTAGGTTGTTAGAAAACCTTTTATTTCTATTTGGCTTGACTTAATTGTATCTGATTGCATCCTGATTGCTAGAATTACACCCATTTGGATTGACACCTCATATACTACAACTACATATGAGGAATTGAAACCCTCCATGCTTATTTAGAACTGCAAAAATAGCTGTTTCAATTTGGCGTCGTTGCCAATTGGGTGTCTGTTTGTTACATTTAGGATTTCAGATCTCTTAAGATCAAGTTCTTTTTCAATTTATTTTGTTTACTAATTCTGTGTTTCTTTCTTGATCTGTTTGCATCAGATACCTATGGATACCGATGTTCATTCTCTGTTGAATCAGATTCTGGAAGCACAAGAACAAAGTAATTATTGGTCTCCCCCAAGCCATCAAGGAGCTTATGAGACGTTCATCCCAAGAGAGTATAATCAAGATTGGATTATGCTCCAGGAAACCAGTATGGATATGGTGAGAGGTTGCAATCATCAAACATGGAGTATGGCAGTCCCACAAGATCAGTTCTATGACATACAACAGCAACAGCCTCAACACCACTCTTTCAACCCTTACCATCAACACCAATACTTTCCAACTCAGCAGCACCACTATAGAAGATACCAACAGGATCATGAGAAACAGCCATCTACAAGTTTTGTTACTCAGCAACCTCAGGTGACAAATGCACCAGATCTTGACATCACAAACATTCTACAGCAACTCATCTGTGGTCAAGACAACATTGCTTCGAAATCAGAAAATTGGTTTGCAGAGCTCAGCAACACCATTGGGATACAGAACAACAAGATTCGGTCTATGGAAAGCAATGCAGCATTCACTGAGGACAGTTATATCCAAGTTGGGGAGAGATGTGAATTGAGCTGTGACTTGAGCCATGAGTTACATGATCATGAAGAGAAACATAAGGTGGAGGTTGAGCTCGACCACTTCACTCGACCTACTGATCGAGTCAAGCCCTCTATTGTGCAACCACCATAGCTTTCCAACCCAAATCTACTCTTCTTAGACCCCAACCATGAAGTTTTGAAGAAGGAGGTACAGCTGATATGGGAGAGTGGTTACATTGAAGCCCTCCCAGAAGTTGAAGAAGTTGTGCAAGAGTGTTATCTGCCTTTTGAATGCATCGTTGATCAAAATCATGTGCTGAGGTATGAAGCAAAGGTTGAACCCTTGACAACATTGAGTTATTCAACAAAGAGCAATGGGGAAAGAGTAGGTATGGTTGGGAAAACATTAGAAGATCCTTGTGAAGGTGTTATGGTTGTTGACAGCATACTGGACAAGAAGCTTGGTAAACCCACCAATTATTTGAGCATTGCTGAACCAAGGAAGAAACTCTCTGAGCAGATAAGGATGAAAGAATTCAGGGGATGGTTCTATGATGAGTATGATCCTGGTGATACATGGATCTATCTATAGAAGCACCAGAGAAATCACAAGAAGTGAATTGCAAAATCAGTCACCTCTTTCTTAACTCCACAATAAGGTACCAACTCCAAACCTTTCACTGTATATACCACTGCATATTTCTTCTTGTTTAGCTTTGTTTTTAAATCTCTCAAACCTTTCTTTGACTTTTTATTACATAAAGGACTGTGTAATTTAAGTTTGGGGGGAGGATCTGAGAGATTCATTTGACCATGTTTTCTATTTTCTTATTCAAATTTTGTATACTTGAGTCAGCATCTATGTGCATTTAAAACCCATAAAAATTTGAAAAATTTCTTAAAACTATTTCATAAAAAACAGAGTGTTCATGTAGAATCATTTGCATTTTAGGATTGAGTCTAGTAGCATTTTGTTTAGGACTGTACATTTTCATAGGAAATAATGTGGATTAAACCTAATAAGCTTAAGAACCAAACATATGGCTCCAGTGCCATAGTTTCTAGTTCTCTAATGTTTGCACCTAAATTTGAAACATAAGGCTGAACCCTGTTTAGAATCAGACTTACCATTCTTACTTAGTTAAAACTTGTTGTGATCTGTAATGCTATCCCTAATAATTTGAACCTAATATGATTAAAAAATATCATGTTATAAATTACAGTATCAACTCATGGATACCCTATACATATTTGGATCTCCTTATCCCTTTTACCACTTTTGTTGATCCAAATAGCTGCTCCCATCTTTGGAACAGTTCCCCAAAGCACCAAACCTTCTTTCAAACCCTGTTAAATTCTGAGTGGAAAGCCTAATTTTCTATTGAACTTAAGAGAAAGTGTTAGGTTTAGGCCGACAAGCAGAGGTTCCCATGTAGACTCTGGTCCACTCTTTTTGGACCAGACTAGGCTAGAGAATTCGAATTAGGCAATTGTTTGAGTCTGGGAAAGAAAACAAAGAGTGAGAAAAGAAAGGAAAAGATAAGAGAGTGGTAAAAACGTTTTTTTGGAGAGGATAGTAAAAATATGTGTCTAGTAAAGGATTTGGGAAGTTTATATCTGACATGAGAAGGCTCTGTGAAGAGAAAAAGAAAAAAAATGAATGTGTGAAAATTCACTCGGTCACTTTACTTGACCTAAGGGGTCGAGTCAGAGCCTAGCAGTAAAGAAAAAAAAATCTTCACTTCCGCTAAAAGTAAAAGAAAATGAATGTAAATTCTCTCCTTAGAAGAAATCAGAAAATATTGGTCCCACAATGAGAAAATAATGAATGCCTTCAGAGAAAACAAAAGGGTTTAGAGCTAGGATCAGTTCTGTGTATAGAGTTAGGGAAAGTCAGTAGTGTGTGTGCTTGGGTAGATGGGAATCTATTCTTGTATGCATCAGTTGGCTTTTACCTTTAGCATTCTCCTAAAGTTCAATCAATTGTGTGAGAGATCCCTGTTACTAAACGCATAAACCAGAGGAAGAAGAGATCATTTTTATCTCTTAAGCCCAGTCCTTAAACGAGATGAGTTCTTACTTAATATGTAGCATGATCCACTGTCCGCACTTAACTAATGTTAAAGGGATAGTTTACATTGAATGCTTGTTGAGGCTGAGTCTGATTGATAAGTTCTGTTGTGATGAGCATGGCTAGGTTTTTAAGTAAGACTTCTTTGTATTGCATTTTCGACCTGTTAACTATGACATTGATATCAGAGGTTTGTTTAGTCTGCTAAGGTTTTGTATCCTAATTTTCACAGTACTCTTTTCATCTCATCCTTTCTATTTTCTTGAGGGAAAGCAAAGGATAAGTTTGGGGGAGTAGATAACACTGTATTTTACCAATTTTAAGCATACATTTATCATCATATTAGTGCATATTCATTCCCTGCTTATACCATTATATGTATATTTCACTTCATTTGGAGTTTTAAGGTCCTTTTCATGAGTATTGCATATATATTGTATTTTGGAGTTGATTTTAGGTACTTTTGGAGCTTTTGGAGATAAGGAGACGTTGGCCAGCTCCAGAGAATCAGAAGTTTGGAAACATTTGAAGACTTTCACATGAACCAAACTGGTATTTATTTATACCATTGGAAAGCTAGAAAAGTCAAGATTCACATGGGACAAGAATCAAAGCATTCCATTCAGCCGTATGGAAGATACATCCTGAAGAGTGAACACATGTCAAACTGAAGCCTGAACCAGCTCAACCACACCACTCGACCAGTATGGTCGAGTTGGTCTCTCCGGATTTCCTGGAAACTTATCTTAACTTCTTGTGCTTTTAGAGTTTTGACCATTTTATTATAAATACCCCTTGTAGGTCAAAACCCACGCCTATGCTACCTCAACTTTATTTTTCTGCCTCTTTTTAACTTTCTCTCTCTTGTTCTTCATTGTTCTTGATTTTTAGACTTTTGTAATCCCTTTATCTTTTTATTGAATTAGTATTTGCATTTAATTTATTCATCAAACCTTCTCATCTCTGTCTGATCTATCTTATATATCAGATTAAGAGTTTTCTGGGTTTGACCAATTAGTTATGACTTTAGGATCTGAGTAGTTAGTTTTAGGGTTATTAGGGATGGATTCGATTAGGGTGGATCTGGATTAATCTTGTTGTCTAACGTTCTTAAATGCTTTAAATCCTTTTTGGGTGAGAGTTCGTAATGCTTATTCATTTCTGGCCAACTTGAGTATAATCTTAGATAGTTTCTTCACGACGGTGCTAAGAGATTATTTGATCCAGCTTTTTCCAGAGACTTAGTTACACTAGCGTGTGGAGGATATACTTCAATGAGCGATTGCATCATGATATTCAAAGCTCTTGTTAGGAAAATTTGTTGGCTTAGGTAGATTGGTTCTTTATGCTTGTTCAATAGCTTGGCTCTGGCAAAATCGGGTATACTGAGTTATTGGATTAGATATTATTCACCATGACAGTGGGTTTGATTGGTTTAGATATCTATCGTCAAAGGACTAGCCTTGAAATAGGTTGTGTTTGTTAAGTACTCAGGTTATGAAAGTGATCCCTTAGTCAATTAGTTTATCCCTATGATCCATATTACCTCTCTTGCTTACTTAGTTCTGTTCTGTTTTGTGTACTTCTGTTTAGCTCGACCTGACTACTTGACCACTCTGGTCGAGTGCTTTCTCTTTTATTTTTGTTGAATTTGACTTGACGTGTGTGACAGCGCGTGGTCTTTAGTTTACTTTCTGCATTTTATTTCTGTTTACTTAGTTTGTTAGAAAACCTTTTATTTTTATTTGGCTTGACTAAGGTTTATCTGATTGCATCGTGATCGCTAGCATCACACCCATTTCGATTGACACCGCATATACTACAACTACATATGAGGAATTGAAACTGTTACAAACCCAGATCTACTGATGGATACAAGCTCATATGATGGAGTGGAAGCTTGAAGATAATCTCGATCCAAGCTTTACACGGAAGAAAGGGAGGATAATGGCGGATTAGAAACCAAAAAGAAACTCGATTTGGTGAACCAAAAAAGAGATGAGCGAATTGAATAGCAAAACTTGAGGTGTGGAAGACTCAAGATACGGCCAGATCCTTCATGAAACCGAGCCCAACTCAAAGGATTCAAGAAGGAGATGTCTAGAGCTTCTCACTCAAAAACAAGGAAATGAGCTAAGCTCAGCTTTAGGGTTTTCCCATTAATCAAAATCTTACTATTACAAGAGGAGGGTTACACCTTATATATGGCGTCCCTAGGTTACAAGAATAAGGAAATAACATAACATGTCCCTAGACTTTACCTTATACACAATAATGACCTAAAAGTAACAAAAGGAGAAAAGAAGCCCTTATTATCAAGGCGTGGACTTCTTGTGAGATAGGCTAACTTCTCATGCGTGTCCTTACTTGTCATAGGAAGCTTTCCAAGTAGAACAAGCATTGGAGATGAGAAGTTAGGCACCAAGTATTCATGCCTCATTAAAAACCCCATGGGTAACCCAATGGGACAAACCTAAGGTGGGGAAAAAGAGTGCATTATCCTTAGTGGCTTTCAATGTGTCTTCACACTGTGATGTAGGTGAAGATAATCAACAATGCTTTCCAAATCATAGAGACGTCCAAACATGTCCAAGGAGCTAAATAAGAGCTCTTAAAGCTTCAAGTGATCCGCGGATGACTTCGGTGAGTTTTCCTTGGAACTAGGGCAAGGATGCTTGGTCCTTGCTGATGAATGGTTATTTGATAATCTGTGGTGCTTGCTGGATGTGTCCTTCGTGTCGGGAGCCCAAGGACTGGTGCTCGGTAGCCTCGGGGATGTTTCTCAGAAGCTTGGTGGGATTCGGGGAGAGTGACCCAGATGATCGGTGAGGACCGGTAAGGGTTCCCCGGGTGCTAGTCATGATCAGGGAAGATCTTCCAACTACTCGGGATGCCAGGGAAGGCTGTCTGGATGCTTGGGGTGCCCAAGGAAGGCTCTTCGGATGCTCGGGGAACAGTTTTCGGAAGCTTGGAGTGGTTTGGATAGCTGGGTCCTATCAGAAACCCTCCATGCTTATTTAGAACTGCAAAAATAGCTGTTTCAAGGATCGACCAAGCATGACGAGGATCGACCGATCCCGAAGTAGATCTGTCAGTCAAAGGAATCTATGAGGTGGCACCGATCAGAGGAAGAAGATTGATCGATCCAAGTCGGATGGATCCCGATCATGAATATTCTCCAAATCACACATTAACTCTGATTTTTTACCTAGAAGACACTCTATAAATAGGGATCATTTCTTGAGCGGCCAAAGAGACAGAGACACGGATTTTACTGTTACTCTGCTATTTTTATTTTTATTTCAGATGTATAAACTTTTACATTGATTTTTTCTCAGATCTAAAATATTTTCATTACATTTTCAAGATCTACATTCTGTCTTCATCTCTTTCTTTGCATTTTCAACCATACAACATCATGATCTATCAACCCATTACCATGGTTGAGTAGATCTGTATGTTGGGAGATGAGATTTATTCAAAGGGGTTTAATGTTTAATTATGTTATTGTTATAGATTTGAATTATGGTTAATAGATCTCTACTTCTATGAAACAAATATTTTTGTTAGGTTGACAAATCTATCAAATGATTCATAGGGTTTTATAGTACAGCTAGTGTTGGCTATTCTACCCGGAGTCTATAGTTTGTAGGCTTGATTTCCAGATTTCCAAGAGTAGAAGCTGGATCTACAAATGAACTTTATCAAACTTGCTCAAAATATGCTATCATAGAGTCATAGCAGATTTATGGTAGAATAATATTTGCTTTTAATAAAAATGATTTATTTTGGTACAGTGTTTGTATTCTAGATCTAGATCATTTAAGAGAAAATACCACTCTTACACCCTTTTTCAATCTTCATTTCATTCTAACACCCTTTTGTGCACTAACACCCTTTTTCAAATTTTTGTGAAGTGTTTTAACTTTTATACCCTCTAACAACAATAACAATTACATTTTTCATCTAGTTGGATTTTAACTATAGTTATATACTTCTATATTTATTGTAATTCAATATCTTTCTCTCTCTCTCTCGCTCTCTCGCTCTCTCGCTCTCTCGCTCTCTCTCACTCTCTCTCGCTCTCTCTCTCACTCTCTCTCGCTCTCTCTCTCTCTCTCTCTCTCTCTCTCGCTCTCTCTCTCTCTCTCTCTCTCTCTCTCTCTCTCTCTCTCTCGCTCTCTCTCGCTCTCTCTCTCTCTCGCTTTATCTCTTTCTCGCTCTCTCTCTCTCTCTCTCTCTTTCTCTCGCGCTCTCTCTCTCTCTCTCTCTCTCTCTCTCTCTCTATCTCGCTCTCTCTCTCTCTCTCACCAATTCTAAGTGAATTTCTTAATTGCTTTTCCATTTTTTTTCCTTTGTTTATATTTTTTTTTGGGTCTTTGTAATTTTGTTTAATTAAAGAAAATAGTGATATTTTACACTGTAATTTAAAATAAAGTTTCTGTAAATTAATTGAAAAATAATTATATTCATTTAAAAAAAATTTAAGATCTATAAGGCTAATGTATGATGAATTTATGGATTTATGTTTAAAGTAATAAAAATCAGAGAAAAAATTGATTTATGTCCAAAAAAACTAAATGACGGCATTGTTTTAGGTTACATGTCTTGTATGAAAAAGATTTTATTAAAATACTAATATATTTTCTGAAATGTGAATATTTATATGTATATATGTATATATATAATATTTAAAACTAATCCTCGATTAAAACACTTGAGTAGTCATGGTTATGTCTAAGTGGACAAACTATATTGGACATAAACTATATACATATTTTGGCTCTTTTGGATATGCAGAAAATTTAAATAATTATATACCAAATAAAATCATTATATTGTTGATATTTGAATGCTCTATTCTTATGGTAAAATTATATACTTTTGCTTTTGGTAAAATAAATATTTTTTCTTCTGAATTAAGTGGATATTATTGCTGAAAACCTTATACAAGATTAATTTTTTTTGATAATTTTGTTCATCTCTCTACAAAATATATAGTGCAAATGTAAAAAAACTCTAAATATTGTGAATAAAAAGAATTTAAAATAGATAAATCATTCGGATCATTTCGTTTTAGTAGGTTTCGATCACTTATTTCTTTCGTCTTTGGGAGCCATTTTATTGTTTACACATGGTTAAGTATTAGTGGACATAGGGTTTAATTTTTAGGGTTTAGGGTTTAGAGTCATGATTTTAGTTTATTGTTTCCACATGGTTAAGTCTAAGTGGATAGTTTTTCCATAGTTTTTCTTTTGTTAAGTATAAGTGGATAGTCTTGTCTAACAACAACTCAGAGCATAAATCATACTACATATTTAGGGTTAAGGGTTTAGGAAAAGATTCATTGTCCAAAAAAAGTGGTAGAGTATAAACCATACTACATATTTCTGAACTCAAATAAATTTCTTTCATCTGATATATAATAATAATACAGACCATTACAGAACTATAATTTAGACCTACAATAGTTCTTACATGAATAGCAACAACAATGCTTATGATAGTAAAATATGAAAACAGTCCATGGATCAGAGTTAACCTGGATACATCCATGTGGTCAAGGTTTGGTGGATATATTTGGATGCTCTTTCTTGCTCTTAAAATCATGAATATGATTCTCAAATTTGGTGTTACCTAGAAAGATATTAAACCAAATATATACCAACAATTTGTTGTTGGATACCAACAACAAAACATCTGTTGTTGGTATTTGAATGCTCTATTCTTATGGTAAAATCAATACTTTTGCTCGGAGACCTGCCTTAGAACGTCTCTCTGACCCATCGGCTCCTCAATCCAACTCCTTGCATCGAACCCCTACTAACAATAGGGTAGGAAGTCTCCTCTCTGAAAGACTCCAGGAAGTGGAAATTCAATACATGGGAGAGACCTCGTTCACAGATTACCCCCCAGCTGTAAATCTCCTTCAAGGAGAAGTAAGTGGCTCAAGAAGTGGAAGGCGAACAATAACGCCTATCAGTGAGCGGCTGGGGAGTAGATTGAGCTCACCTATGTCGATCGAATTACCTCTGAATGAGGAAGACTGTATCCCTATTACCCATAGATTGGGCCCTCAGTTAGAATCCATTACGGTGGCTATATCTCAAAATCCGATTTCTGCAAAGATACTAGGCAAAAGAAAAGCCTCAGGCTTAAAGGGCCAAAAGAGTAAAACCCAAAATTCAAAAGGAAAACCCACTACTAAGTCCACTCAAAAGGCCCCGTCCAAACCTAGAGGCAGCAGAAGTCCACTACAGGGAGCAAGCCTGAGAAAACAAATTGCTACATGAGCTAAGCCATCCCAGGCAAGGAAGAAATTGAGAGTAGAAGCAGCTGCTGGAAATCAAGCTAACTCGTCAAGATCACAACTCTCCCAACCTGCAACGCAGTTAATCCCATCTATTGTAAGAGAGAAGGTGTATTTTCAAGATCCACCAAATGCTCTTCCTTAGTGCTTACCTAGTGGAACTGTCAAGGTATTGGGAGCTCCTTGACAGTTCAGTGGCTCAGGGAATTGCGGCTTGGTCTTTTCCCTGATATCATGTTTTTTATGGAAACAAAAAACCAAGATGAGTATGTTTTTAAGGTAATAGACTGGATGGGATATCAGAGTCGTATAACCGTTCGCCCTTTGGGTCTCAGCGGAGGTCTTGCACTCTTTTGGAAGAATGATGTAAAATTGGAGGTTCTGTACTCATGCCCAAATTATATTGACACAAAAGTCAAAATCAAATCCAAATTTTGATTCATTACTTTTGTGTATGGAGAACCAAATAGACAGCTACGGAAAGATATTTGGAATCAACTCTCAGATTTGGGAACGGATCGCGAGCAAGCATGGATGCTAGTGGGAGATTTCAATCAAACCATTGATAATTCAGAAAAGAAAGGTAGCCCAATCCATAATCAGAGTTCCTTCACTGATTTCCGCAGTTTCATATCGTAAAATGGTCTATGGGACACAAATTACTCGGGTAACCCTCTATCCTGGAGAGGAATATGGTATGATCATTTTATTAGAGCAAGACTAGATAGAGCAATCTCAAACAATGTGTGGATAGAGGAATTTCCTTCGGGAAGAACCCAGTAACTTGAAACAAGATTTTTGGCTACTCTAAGCAGAGAAAGACAGCAATGCAATCTAACTAAGCACAGAGAGATAAAACACCAAGTTTCTAATCAATTGTAATATAGTGGTAAGGGTTGTGTAACTTTGTCGAACCAATCAAGAGTGGTCTACAGCAACTAGCAGATTATTAAGGCAAGCTATTCAAGTATTTATCAAAAGGGTGTGGTACTAGCAGTCTAAATGAGAAATCTACTAAAAACCCTAATTGATACTAGAGGTACCAAAGTCTGTCACACTTCAGCACATCATGGAACTAAACAGGAAAAATCACAGTGCTAGGACGACTCGGCCACACTGATCGAGTGGTGAGGTCGAGTGCTACAGTAAAAATAGAGAAAAACTACGATGAACGAATACTAAGCAAGCTGTGAACTATGGGGAAAAACAGAGACTCTAGGGATGGAAATCACAGGACCGCAAACACTATATTCTATTGCAGCTATCAACTAGCAATTTCATTACAGAACTACCCTAGACAACAAACTTCATAACCAGCTCAATCTATGGTTCGTGGTAGAGAGCCCCAAGACTCAACCCAGTCAGCATAGTGTGAGGAGTCGGATCAGGCATGAAGAATCAGCCTATTCAAGTCGAGAAGAGTTCATAACAAGTGAATAGGTGGAGTCGTGACATAAATCAATGTCTGATGCATCCACCCTCACGCTATTGTACTCTAAACCCCGGAAAAAGTCTATCTAATGGTTAAAGGCATGGGTCGTGCTCAAGAGACCATCTAAAATCATGTTTTCCTTGATCAGGGGAGAACAAGCATTAAAATCACTCACCCTAGAGGGAGTAGAAACTGAGTGATGATCAACCTATCTAAGCAATAACAAAACAGAAAGAAGCTACCGTAATCCATCCTCAAAAATCCCAACTTTACTACTCACACACTATGATCATAGCTGGGGTCCAAAACCCAGAAAAGCCTAAGCTTGACATATGTGATAGCCTATGATCTTGTGAGCAAGGTTGGAGAAGAAATAAAATGCAAGTATTGATTTAATAAAAAGTTATCAAAGTTACAAAGTCGCAGAGCTAATGAAAACCTATGAAGAACAACAAGAACAAGAGAGAGAAAAACAAGAGCTAAACCTAAAAATTACTAAGCCAAAGCGGTGCTATTCGATTCTCCCTAATTAGGTTTAATGAGGTGTTTTTATACCTAGTCAAAAGCGCTTATTACATTTTGTGAGTTTTTAGGAGAAAAAGTCAGAGAGTGCCCACTCGACCCAGCAGTCGAGTGGGGTGGTCGAGCGGTCACTCGTGTAGGCAGGTGGTAATGAAGTCCAGTGAGCCTGTGATGCTGAGGTCGAGTAGCCTGTCTTGAGTGCTCACTCAAGTGCCTGGTCCTGTAGCCTATCTTGAGTGCTCACTCGAGTGTCTGGTCGAGTAGCCAGGTCGAGTGAGCCATCTGTCTTCTCTGCAATCTTCACTCGAGTCTATAGGGCTTGACTGCACATCTTCACTCCATGAGCCAAAATCCAAGTATGCTCCATATGCTCCATAAGTACCTGATAAGACCCCAAATATGCAAAATGCATGCAATGCCTATACAGGAATATTAAACATTGTATATGAAGGATAAATGCACGAAATGGTATAAACAATGGATAAAATCTACTCTAATGCGTGATAAAGACTGGTAAAAATATGTATAAAAGTGGTGTTATCAACTCCCTCAAACTTACCCTTTGCTTGCTCTCAAGCAAATAGAAAGGATAAGATGAAAGGAGTAGTGTGAAAAGTGGGGACTCAGAACCTAAGCAAACTAAGCAAACATTTAATGTCAATGTCATAGTTATTAGTTCTAGAATGCAATTCACAGAAGTTCTACTTAAAAGCTTTAGCCATACTCATCACATCAAATTTAACACTAAGACTCAGCCACATGCAAAGATTCAAAGCAAACTATCCCTTTAACATTGATTAAGCATGAACTGGTGAATCATAATATGCAATAACTGTAACTCATTTGGTTGAGGGACAAGTTTTAAGAGAGAAAAATGATCTCTTCTTCCTCCGGTTTTAAGCGCATGTATCAGGATCTCTTAATGAAATGGATAGAATTATAAGAGAAAGCTAAAGGTAGAGCCAACTGGTGCATACATGAGCAGACTATCATCTACCCATGAGGAACCAATGACCCTCCTAACTCTAAAATCCTAGAAACTTCATCCTAGTTCTACCCTTGTGCTTAAAAGCTTTTCTTTTCATTTCTTTGACTCAAGGACCGATTTTTCTGTTTTCTTCTAAGGAGAGGATGCTTTACTTTTTACTTCTAGCGGATTTGGGATTTTGATTTTTCACTAAGCTATGACTCGACCACTCACTCGAGTGGCTACTATATGATTTTTTTTCTGTTTCTTTTACTGAGCCAACTTTTATCTTTTTCTTCCAAATCCTTTACTAGACTCATATTTTTTGACCATATCCTCTCCAAAGGCTTATGATTTTTATCAAACTGTTTTTCTCTTTTCTTTTCTTTTCCCAGACTCAAACCCCAACTTATTCAAACTCTTAGCCTAAATCTGGTTCAAAAATTGTGAACCAGAGACTACATGAGAGGCTACTCCTGTCGGCAACACCTAACACTTTCTCTTTAATCCAATCCGGAAATAGGCCTCACTTCACTCAAAAATAATGTATGGTCTCAAATAAAGTTTTGGGTTTGGTTTCTGTGGAACTGTCTCAATGGTGGAGACAACTACTTGGATTAGCAAGAGTGGTAAAAGGTGAATGAAAATACAAGTATTTTTGAGGTATTCATGAGTTAAAATTTTAGAGCATATCATGATAATTAAGTTTTTCAAATTAGGTTCTAATTCATAGGGATAGTTTGACAAATCGCAGTAACCTTCAATCAAATAAGAGTGCTAAATCTAAATTCCAAGCAAGGTGCAGCCTTAATTTTCAAACTTAGGTGAATGCATTAGACAACTTATAACTGTGGCATTGAAATTATATGTTTTGTTCTTAAGCTTTTTACGGTTTGACTCATCATTCCCCTATGCATATGTACAATCCTAAGCGAAATTCTAAAATTCAATCCTAAAATGATAATGCAACTACATGACACTCTGTTTTTGTAAAATAGTTTTCTGAAAATTTTCAAATTTTTAGGTTTTTTCAATGCACATAGATGATGCAAATTTGGATAAGAAAATAATGAAATATGTCAAATACGTCTCTCAAACCCTCCCCCAAACTTAAATTACAGTCCTTTGTGTAAAATAAATTCAAGAGATGATTTGAGAGACTAAAACAAAAGAGAACAAAAAATGCAATGATAAGGAAATGGGGGTGGTACCTCATTCTTGTGGAGTGAAAAAGGCATCTGTGTTAGCCTCCATGCTCTCCTGAGTGTAGGTTGGAACTGTGGTGGTGAAAGGGTCAGCTCCGGGGTGTGACTCGAGTGGTCCACTCGACCCAGCAGTCGAGTGGTCTGGCATGTATCGTGCACTCGACCCAGCGTGGTCGAATGGTTCACTCTGGTAGTACCCCGGGTAAGGTGGAAGCTGTGCGCCCTGATCATAGCGTGGGTAAGGATCAACAGGTGACATTCATTCCACTATTGAACTTGCTGAATTGCTTATCCTGCCACTTGCACCACTTCTGAAGTGTGGAGATCTTATAGTTAGCCTCCTTGAGGCTTTTGCACTCTGTCTCCTCAAAAGAAAATCTCTCTGGAGCTTGCACACTCCTCATGAAGTCCTGAAATGTCTCATCTTCTTGGAGTCTAACTCTCTCATCAGAGAAGTAGAGATCTCTGACTGGTGGTACAAAGGGGACACTACGGTCACCGTCTTCTGCATAGAGCTTGGCTAGACCTCCATAAGGTAGCAAAATCTTTGCTTTGCTGCTCTTGGGATGTAAGAAGTTGTACATGTTTTTTTCCCCAACCTTTGCACCAATAGTCTGAGTGTCCTTCATGTGATCCAAGTCCATCAGAGTGTATAGTGTAGGTGCTGATATGAGCTCAACTCCAGCACCCTCTCAAAATGGAGTAAATATCCCTCCCACAGTGAACTCTGCCTTGTTCAGCATCTTGTCATTCTTGATGGCAGTAGCTCTATAGCTCATGAGGTATCTCACCAAAACGATGGAGTTCCCTGTGTAGGCTATGTCTCCTCGCATCTCAATCCCATTGGCTTGGTTCTCCTCAGATGAGGTAGTCGCACAGAGCCTTGTCCAGCATCTTCAACTCACTCTCATTCACTGGCCCTGTGGCCTTCTTCGCACACATTGTGTTTACGAGAGTCCTGTGGAGGTCTCTCACTGCTGGGTGCCTGATCTTACTGCTCTTAGGCCTAGCAGACTGATAATGCTCCCTTCCTCCAAGCGCTAACCAAAACTCATTCAGCTCTTTCTTTTCAAAGTCTTGGGCTTGCCCTATTCATCTGCGGAAGACAAACAAGATATCGACCACACTGAGGGGTACCTGATAGTCTATCCCTCTGACTCTGAAGCTCACATGCCCCATCTCTGCAGTACTAGCCATCCCTCTCATCTCATAGAGGTGGAGGTCCACTGTTGCCAAGAAATGATAGGTCTCAGTCTTGAAACCATCACGTGGGCTGTGGGTAAGTCCCACGATGTCAGCAGACTCATAGAGATTCCCCACCTCTCTGCTGAAATAAGGCTTCAGCGTTGTAACAAGCCTTCTGAGCCAGGATCAAACTCCTCCTTTTGAAAGAAGCTTGCATGGTGGGGCGATCTGGGTACCTAGTCCCAAGGAATTTCACCCTCTCCAGGATGGAGATGAGCTTAACTTCCTCAGAGGTCTCAGCCTGGATATCCTCTGAACTCTCAAGACCAGTCTCCTCCTCCCTGTCCCTTTTCACTGATTCTTCTTCTTGAACCCTCTTGCCTTTAGCCTTGGTTTGCCGTGACCCAGATGGTCGAGTGGCTCTTGTTGTCGTTTGGCTTATTGTGGCCCTTGTCTTTGTAGTGCCAGTGTTCCTGAAACGAGTTCAAAAATAAAAAATTTAGCAAAAATTTGGACCACTCGACCAAGCCAGTCGAGTGCTGTGGTCCTAAGGCTCATAAATTTTCCAAATAAAATTTTGCTCAACTTGACCCACTCGAGTGCTTTGATCGAGTAACTAAATTAACAATCATATGCATCCAATATCAAGCCTAGCAAGGATTTAAAGAACTTAGGCTCATAAATTTTCCAAATTCATCAAGCTCCAAAGTTTGATATATATGATTTCAAAAATTTCTAAACTTGTTCAATTTTAACTATAATGATCAATGTGGGTTCTCTAATTATCAAATAATCAATAACTCAACCGAAATTTGTCCTAAGGTTACAAAAAAATTTCAAAAATTTTCAAGTGCACCACTAAGAACAAAATTTCAATTTCTATCAATTTCAACCATAGAAATCAATGCATACTTCTTCTGATTCCTTATGCTACTGTTATCAATCGATTATAACTACATGCAAGTCAGAAAATTTCAAAAAAATTTAAACCCAGATTTTTGCAAAAATGGGTTCAAAGGGTTTAAAAATTACAAGTGAGTTTCGAAATTGCTAGAGTAGTGAGGCATGATGCGGATTTGATGAAAAACTTGATGATTTTTATGAAAAATTTTTTGAGAGAAGTTGAGAGGTTTCGTGTTTTAGAGAGATGAAAAAAAATCATGAATAATGAAGAAGAAGAAGAAGAAGAAGGTGGGTCGCGTGGGTATTTAATGATATAGTGATTTCAAATAAACGGCCTAGATTAAAAGTTGAGATTTCAGAAAAAACCTGGCCACTCGGCCTGGGGGCTGAGTTGTGTGGTCGAGTGACTTTTCAAATTTCAGGGTGACCCTTTTGAAAATCCACTTTGACTCATAATCAGCTCCTATCCTCTCCTGAAACTCAAAACACTAAGAAAACACATCAAAATAACAAAATTAATAAAGACATAAGATAAATCAAAGCTAGTATATACAATGATAAACATGGGAATTCCTCCCAAGTGAGCTTGTTTAAAGTTACTTAGTTTGACTCTCACTCTTTTTAGGCAGGTGGAAGGTCCTTGAGAGGCTGGGTTGACCCCTCTGGACTCGGCTTCTCCACAATGAAGGTTGATGCCATGATAGCGTGATATAAGCTATCTCTCATTCCTGGTGGCTTGGGCCTCCTTCTTCCCATCTCTGGTGGGGGTTGTTAAGCTTCCTTGAGCTTGATAGCCTCTAGAACTTGTTGAACCTCTTTGAGCTTCAGGACTTCCTTCTCAAGCCTTTCCACCATCTCTGCCAACTCAACAACAACACCTTGTAGAGCAAGGATTGTGCTCTGGTCTGATGCTGGTATTGTGAGTGGGTATGTTGAGTTGTTCTTCCCTGTAAAAAAATATTCATGATCCGAGTACCAAATCGAACCAGGTGGTTTCGTACGGGTCGGCTGTGCTCTCTGGTGATGACTCGAGTGGTCACTCGACATAGCAGTCGAGTGGATTGGTCGAGTATGCCCTGTGCTGTCTTCGTCAGAGTCACCTTCTGCTACAAACGCATCAAACTTGTGTACTGCTCCATCAGAGTGACTACCCATGGTGACTGTGAACCCTGGAGGTCTGGATTGTGTCTGAGAGTATTGTTCAAAATTTCCAAAGTTTGTCTTTTCATAGCGCTCAGCTTTTTCCATGTAGAAAAGCTTTCTCTCAAAAGCAGGATTCTTCAAGCCAAAAGAGGTGTCAAAACGCATCACCAAGTCATTACCGGTTCAAAGAACTATTTCAGCACTTTTGGTGTCACTAACAGCTCCAGAGGATGCCAAGAATGGTCTGCCTAGTATAACGGGATCCATTGGCTCTTCTTCCCTCTTCATTACTATGAAGTCAGTAGGGATCTCTATGTTCCCTACTCTCACTGGAACATTCTCTAGCAAGCAATGGGGAAATCTGATGGTTCTGTCAGCTCGGACTAGAGACCTGGTGCTTGGCAGAAATTTATGATAGCCAATCTTTCCTGCCACAGACAATGGCATTATGCTTACTGAAGCACCCATATCACAGAGAGAATTCTGGAAAGTTTGGTTTCTGATGGTGCAGGGTATTGTGAAAGATCCAGGTTCCGTCAGCTTCTTTTGCACTACAACTTTCTGCTGAGTTATTATCTTACACTCATAGGCCTTAGCAGCTGCTGCTCTCTTATCTTGAATTTTCTTCAAGGCTCTTTTTCTCAAACCACTGTCAAAAGGCCCAAGAGACTTCACAGCTTCATCCCAAGTCATTTTAGCTTCAAGCTCTGATAGCTCTTCTTCAAGCATAATGGCATACTCCTTCTCAATCTCAGCTTTGAACCGTTCTGGGAAAAGACTTGTCATCATCGTATGCAGATCCATTATGCACTTCTCCTTTGCAGTCTTCGGTGTGTCTACTTGACCACTCACTTGAGTGGTGTGGTCGAGTGCTATAGTGCTCGAGCCAATTCCAGCAGCAGATCAAAAGACTGCCCCCCCCCCCCCCCCCCAACTTGAGTATCACTGTCCCTAGTGATGTTGGAGAATCTCTTCTTGAAAGGAAGAAGATGGAGAGCTGGTACTGTGCTCACTGCATAGAGAGTTGCAGGTTCCTTAGGGTTCTGCACAGCTTTTCCAGGAAGTTGGATCGTGGTCTTAGTAGAGGCTGATGCAGCACTGGACTCAACAAACTTCAATCTACTGTTAAGAACCTCAATCTTATGGTTCAAATCATCATAAGAGCAATCGATGTAGGTTCTGAGTTCAGTGAACCTCTTTGACATGTCTTGAGTGACAGTATTCTGGCCTTGAAGAAGTTGGAGTAGAAGAGGCTTAAGGTCACCATCAGCTGGATGAGGTGGTCTTGGAGCAAATCCAGGTGGATTGGCTGTAGCTGTAGGTACAAAAGGCTTGTTTTGGCCTTGGTTCTGAGTCGAGTAGATTTGATCCTGAGGGTTGGCTACGTTGGGATTCCTATAGGAGAGATTAGTATTGCTCATATAGTTGATGTATCCTCTGTTGAAACCAGCTTGATTCTGTATATACAAGATCTCTTCAACCTGATCATCTTCACCTTCCTGATCCTGAGTAGCAGAAACTTCACCAACAAAGTTCACAAATTTCTGCAGAGCCAGGATGAGCTTGTCAAGTTTCTCACTAAGAGACTGGATCTCCTGCTTGGTCTTATCAGAAGACGAAGATGGTCCTCTGACTGATCTGTCGAAGTCTTCACTGTAGTTTCCATCAGAGATTGCAAGATTCTCCACTAGCTCCCAGCCAATGACTACGTCTTTATTGAGAAAATTTCCATTACTGGCTGTATCCAATAGCATTTTGATCTTCGGGCTTGCCCCTCTGTAGAGCGTACTGAGCAAAGACTCCTTGGTGAAACCATGGTGAGGACACTGCGTTGTGTACTCCTTAAACCCCTCACATGCTTCAGAGAAACTCTCATTGGTCCGCCGAGTGAAACTGGAGATTTCGTTCTTGAACTTGGCAGTCCTTGACATAGAGAAGAATTTCAGCAGGAAAGCCTTCTTGCAGTCATCCCAGGTTGTTATAGAACCCTGAGGCAATGCTCCTTCCCAGTGGGAAGCCTTATCACCGAGAGAAAATGAAAAGAGGTGTAGCTTGAAGCTGTCTTCTGAGATTCCATTGATCTTGGTGAGCTCACACAGTCTATCAAACTGGTCCAAATGAGCAAGCGGGTTTTCCATAGGAAGTCCATGGAATTTGTGGTTCTGGACCATGGAGATCAAACCCGTCTTGATTTTGAAGTTATTGTTGTTGACTGGAGGGGCTATAATTCCCTGCCTTTGAGAGTGAGTGTTTGGAGCGTCTCCTGCTCCAATCACCCTAGGCTGAGGAACTTGTTCTGCCATGACTACAGATGTCTCTGGAACTGGGTGTGCAGGAATGGTGGTAGCAGGTGCAGGTGTGGCTTGACGAGTGCGTATGTTGATACGGTGAATGTGATCCAAATACTGGATTAGATTTTGGCTGCCTTGGAACGTGTTTGCATTCAGAGAGTAGTGACTCGATCAAGTACTCGAGTGCTACAGTACCTGATGCAATACAGACAAAATTTCAAAACCAAATCAGTATCCAGATCTCCAAAGTAACAGACTTGATCTAGTAAGCCTTAAACAACTAATTGTGTAGACAAAAACACTCAAAACTGGCAACAACACCAAATTGAAACTAGATTTTTGGCTACTCTTGGCAGAGAAAGACAGCAATGCAATCTAACTAAGCACAGCGAGATAAAACACCAAGTTTCTAATCAATTGTAGTATAGTGGTAAGGGTTGTGTAACTTTGTCGAACCAATCAAGAGTGGTCTACATCAACTAGCAGATTATTAAGGCAAGCAATTCAAGTATTTATCAAAAGGGTGTGGTACTAGCAGTCTAAATGAGAAATCTACTAAAAACCCTAATTAATACTAGAGGTACCAAAGTCTGTAACACTTCAACACATCATGTAACTATACAGGAAAAATCACAGTACTAGGACGACTCGACCACACTGATCGAGTGGTGAGGTCGAGTGCTAAAATAAAAATAGAGAAAAACTACAGTGAACGAATACTAAGCAAGCTGTGAACTATGGAGAAAAACAAGGACTCTAGGGATGGAAATCACAGGACCGCAAACACTATGTTCTATTGCAGCTATCAACTAGCAATTTCATCACAGGACTACCCTAGACA
Source organism: Cardamine flexuosa (assembly GCA_963555745.1). NCBI lineage: Eukaryota > Viridiplantae > Streptophyta > Magnoliopsida > Brassicales > Brassicaceae > Cardamine > Cardamine flexuosa. The sequence goes on from OY743219.1 coordinate 16,317,010, forward strand.
ACAGACTTCATAACCAGCTCAATCCATGGTTCGTGGTAGAGAGCCCCAAGACCCAACCCAGTTAGCATAGTGTGAGGAGTCGGATCAGGCATGAAGAATCAGCCTATTCAAGTCAAGAATAGTTCATAACAAGTGAATAGGTGGAGTCGTGACATAAATCAATGTCTGATGCATCCACCCTCATGCTATTGTACTCTAAACCCCGAAAAAATTCTATCTAATGGTTCAAGGCATGAGTCATGCTCAAGAGACCATCTAAAATCATGTTCTCCTTGATCAGGGGAGAACAAGCATTAAAATCACTCACCCAAGAGGGAGTCGAAGCTGAGTGATGATCAACCTATCTAAGCAATAACAAAACAGAAAGAAGCTACCCTAATCCAACCCTAAAAATCTCAACTTTACTACTCACACACTATGATCATAGCTGGGGTCCGAAACCCAGAAAAACCTAAGCTTAACATATGTGATAGCCTATGATCTTGTGAGCAAGGTTGGAGAAGAAATAAAATACAAGTACTGATTTAATAAAAAGTTATCAAAGTTACAAAGTTGCAGAAAAATGAAAAACTATGAAGCACAACAAGAACAAGAAAGAGAAAAACGAGAGATAAACCTAAAAATTACTAAGCCAAAGCGGTACTATTCGATTCTCCCTAAATAGGTTTAATGAGGCACTTTTGTACCTAGTCAAAAGCGCTTATTATATTTTGCAAGTTTTTAAGAGAATAAGTTTAAGAGTGCCCACTCAACCCAGCAGTCGAGTGGGGTGGTCGAGTGGTCACTCGAGTAGGCAGGTGGTAATGAAGTCCAGTGAGCATGTGATGCTGAGGTCGAGTAGCCTGTCTTGAGTGCTCACTCGAGTGCCTGGTCGAGTAGCCTGTTTTGAGTGCTTACTCGAGTGCCTGGTTGAGTAGCCTAGTCGAGTGAGCCATCTGTCTTCTCTGCAATCTTCACTCGAGTATATAGGGCTTGACTGCACATCTTCACTCCATGAGCCAAAATCCAAGTATGCTCCATATGCTCCATAAGTATCTGATAAGACCCCAAATATGCAAAATGCATACAATGCCTATACATAAATATTAAACATCCTATACGAAGGATAAATGCACAAAATGGTATAAACAACGGATAAAATCTACTCTAAGGCGTGATAAAAACTGGTAAACAGGTGTATAAAAGTGGTGTTATCATACCTCCAGTTTAAAGGTTCTGACCATAGACCTATAGTGGTCCATGTGGATGAATCCAGAATAAAACGAAAGGGTTGCTTTCATTTTGATAACCGGCTGAGAGAAAGGGAAGAAATAACTTCGGTCATCAAGGATTCCTGGGTCTCAGATGATCACATGTCAGTCCTCTCAAATCTAAACCGATGTAGACAAGCAATTATCGAGTGGTTCATAACCCAGAATCTGAATTCTATGAAGTTAATAAAGGAAACTCAAGATAAGCTTGAATGAGCTCTATCGGCGAATAATGAAAACTCTAAGGAAATTAGCTCCCTAACCCAGATCTTAGAGAAAGCTTATCTTGAAGAAGATAAATTCTGGAACAACAAAGCAAGATCAATTGGTTACAGAGTGGGGACAAGAATTCCAGATTCTTCCATGCGGCTACTCGTAACCGAAGATCGCAGAATCGAATTACGGTTCTGGAGAATGATGAAGGTGTACCTCAGTATGAGGATCAAAAGATTATTTAACTTATCTTTGAATTCTATAGGAAACTGTTCACGTCTGAATCTGTGGATGCTCTGGAAGTAGTGAACCAAACGTTGGAACCGATTATCAGAGAGGATATGAATCACAGTTTGACTAGGATTCCAGATGCGGAAGAAATCACTCAGGCCATATTCAGCATTAATCCAAGTAAAACACCGGGACCAGATGGCTTCACTGCAGGATTCTATCATTCGTATTGGGATATAGTCAAAGAAGATGTTATAAAGGAAGTTCGTCAGTTCTTTATCTCAAAGTCCTTCCCCAGAAGAATGAATGAAACATACCTTAACCTAATCCAAAAGACTCCGGAGGTAAAAACAGTTTCGGAATTCAGACCCATTGCTCTATGCAATGTATTCTATAAAATAGTGGCCAAGATCCTCACAGCGACTTCAGCCTTTGCTCCCATCACTCATCACAGAAAACCAATCCGCATTTGTTCCTGGAAGGGCAATAATGGACAACGTACTCATCACTCGCGAGATCCTCCACTCGCTCCGTTTATCAACAGCCACTAAACGATGTGGTATGGCTATCAAAACTGATATGCAAAAAGCTTACGACCGAGTCGAGTGGGACTTTCTACGAGCTATATTAGTCTGGCTGAAATTTCAAAATACATGGGTTTGCTGGATCATGGAATGCGTTACCTCGGTGTCGTACTCATTCCTGCTCAATGGTGCTCCACACGGTCCAATCTTCCCAACTAGAGGACTAAGGCAAGGTGATCCTCTCACCCTACTTGTTCATCTTGTGCACAGAGGTACTTTCTGGATTATGCCGTAAAGCCCAAGAGGAACATAAACTCCCAGTACTTCATGTGTTAATGAGAGACCCCAGTGTTAATCATCTCCTCTTTGTGGATGACTCAATGTTCTTCTGTAACACATTACCTAACCACTGTATGATATTCCTCGAGATCCTCCGAAAGTATGAAAAGGCTTCGCAACAGAGCATAAATGCCAAGAAATCAGCAAAAACTCCGAGGAGTATAAAGAGAAGAGTTAAAAGATACTTGGGAATAACAAAGGTTAGGTGGCTCAGGTAAATACCTAGGTTTACTGGAATGTTGGAAGCAGAAAACGAGATATCTTCAGCTCTATAGTGGACCGTATCAGACAAAGATCCCATAGTTGGTCGACCAGGTTTTTTTCCTCAGCGGGTAAAGAAGTCCTACTGAAAAGTGTATTAGCCTCCATGCCAGCTTTCACTATGTCTTGCTTCAAGATACTGATCTCCTTATGAAAGAAGATTCAATCTCTCCTTACGTGATTCTAGTGGGACAGTAAAGAGGACCAGAAGAAGATGAGCTGGGCGGCCTGGTCAAAGTTCTCCATCCCAAAAAATTCTGGAGGGCTAGGCTTTAGGGATATCAAGAGGTTCACCAGAGCACTTCTTGAAAAAATAGGATGGAGACTGCTAAACAGTCCAGATTCCTTGGTTGCTTGGGTTTTATTGGGGAAATACTGTCATACGGATCCTTTCTTAGACTGCAAGTTTCCGACTCGTCCATCGCATGGATGGAGAAGTATCATTGAAGGCAGAGAGATTTTAAGGTTGGGTCTTAGCTGGCTGATTGGTGATGGCGAGCAGACCAAAGTCTGGGATGACCCATGGCTTTCCATAACGTCACCAATTCGTACCATGGGCCCAGTCCAACTAGAGTATGTTAATATACGACTAAAGGATCTCATTAACCCGATAGAGAAAACCTGGAAGTGGGAAGTGATAAATGCACTTTTACCGGGACAAGAACAAATGATCAAACAACTACCTCCTCTTGCAAGAAACGGAAATGACAAATTGGTCTGGCTCCCCCTGAAATCTGGGATCTACAAAACAAGATCAGGCTATGCTATGTCCACTCTAGATCTTGCAATGCCTCCATTCCAAGCAATCAAATGGCAAAAGGTTTTGTGGAGGCAAAAAACTATGCCTAAGATTAACAGTTTCATGTGGAAGGCTACCTTGAATGCTCTCCCTGTAGGTATCCAGCTGGCATGGAGAGGTATCATAAATTTCATGTCTTGTACTAGATGTGGAGCCCCTGAGTCAATTACCCATGTGCTGTTCCATTGTGATTACGCACAGCAGGTATGGGACTTAGCTCCAATATCCTGAATTAATATCCCTTGGGGTCTTTTAGTCACTGAATTCCTTACCAGCTCCCTCCAGGCAAAAAACCTCCCCCCCCCCTTCTAACCTCCCTGAAGAAAATCTAGCGTTCTGCATCTGCTGGTACCTCTGAATTGCCAGGAACAATGTGATATTTTTTATCGTGTTCTACTCTGCAATAGAGACAGTTACAAAATCTTGCTCCATAGCCCTTGTGTGGCAACAAGCCCATGAGCTTTGATGGAACCCGAGTCGTCTGAGACCCCGATCCGGACATTGACAATGACTCGGACAATCTGGAGGTTGCCCCGGTAGCTCCCCAAATTGACCCAGGCGCCACTACAAGAATCCGGACCACATTCCGAGCATGCATGCACAAGTTCGAAATAACCAATCAAGTTCACAAATCAAAAGTTTGTATGGAGGTTTGAAATAAGAAAAAAAGATAAGAGAGAGAGTTAGAGAGAGGATGTTCTCAGACACGGAAAACTAGACACGGAAAACTAAGAGATCTTGTAAATGAGAAAGTTTACTCAAAATAGAAAGTTTTTCAAAAAGGCTTGTAACAATGAACTTTTCCGACGATCTGAAAGGAAATCTCTGTCTCTCCATACCACTATAAGTCTCCTGCTACATTGTTTTGAAATTTTGTCACCATCTGCAAACCTTCTCACCGTAGTGTGAAGAACCACCTTTCCCCTACAACCACCGAAACATATAAAACCTGAACCTACCTCAAACTGGAAAAATCAAAACCATGAGCAACATAAACCAATATGTCTGGAAAGGAAAAGAGATCGAAAAGGAATTCTCTACCCCCACCTCGAAAGAGAATCAGAGCGCCGGAAATGGATAACTTTGACCTGATCCTTGAAAACTCTCTAACACTCATCGGCCGACTCACAAATCCTTCAGATTAAAAGCTATGGTTCCTATTCCCCTTCCTGTCAAATCGCTAGAACTTAAAAGGCAAAGCCGCTGGATCTGACCTAGAAATAGATATCTTCCAATTTCTGATTGACTTTGAGCAAGACCTCCAAAAGGTCTTTGACAACAGACCCTACCATTTTGATCAATGGATGGACATTATCCAAAGATGAGAACCAATTATCTCTGAAGACTTTCCATCCCAGATCCCATTCTGGTGTGATGTAACAGGCCTCCCACTTCAATTCTGGAAAACTGATATGCTATGCGACATTGGGAAAGCAGCTGGTGAACTACTGAACCATGAACAAACATCAACAACTGCAAAAGTACAAATCATGGTTAATGCCCTCAAACCACTGATAAAACAAACAATAGTTGAATTTGCGGGAGGCAAAAAGGTTCTAGTACCCTAGAGTACAAGAATCTAAAGAACCATTGTCATCACTGCCATCGCCTCTCCTACGAAAAAAGACTGCCCAGGCCTACTGCAGAAAAGAGAACCACAAAAGGAAAGAAGCCACATCTCTATCCCCAGTAAAGTTGAGTCATCTAACTATCTGCCCACACCCCAGAGGTATAACTATTACCCGCCTATGCCCATCAGAGCTGGTATTAACCACAGAAGTGGAAAATCTGTAAGTCAATCTGGTGGATAACTCCAGAGGTCCAGAAATAATGTGCCTGATAGAAGCTACCAACAACCGAGGCCCTACAGCAGACCATATATACCCCCCCCCAAACTACCTAACAGGGGAGAACAAACTCTGATTCCCATTCCTACAACAGGGACCTAGAACACCATCACAAAAGAACATATGAGGAGCAACGAAGATATTAGGATAATACAGATATGAGCCAATCGATGAGGAACAGAGAGGAATCTCGTTATAAAAATGCCCCACTAACCTCATACTGGAGAAAAAAAACACCAAATCAAGCCTCTACAAGGCATGAAACATCAGACTCTTCCAGGAAAAAAAAAAGACCCCCACTTGAAAGGAATCTGGAAAAGGAGTGCATTTGTCCCCAACTGAACCCCAGACAACTGAGGAGATCATGGAAGATCTAAGGGAAGTGACAGTTCAGTACATTATGTGGCGGACCTGACTGAAAGTGCTGCAAGAAGAAGGAGAGTCATCTAAGGTGAACCCCGAGGTATGATGGCAGAAACAGCTGCAAAAATCATTGCATCCACCTCAAAAGACCACTAAAGCACAGAGAACCAAAGTGAGGAAAATGAACTACCAACTGGGCTACCACGAGACCTTGAACGACTGGGAGCCAAACCAAACCAAACTGAAAAGAGGAAAAGGGGAAGACCTAGCTCAAAACAAGCTAAAAAAAGTCCTCAGATACTTGGGGCTAAAACGCCAAAAAGAAACATAGTAAGAGCTTAGAACTCACCAAAGAGGAAACCAAATGAGGGCAAATATATTCCCTTAAGTGAGGATCTCCGACAACGACTAAATCAGAGGCCCAACCTCTAGGAGGCCTACCTACTCAAATGGTGAGAATGCTAGTATTCAAGAAGAAGAAAGACCAAAAATATCGATCATATCTGCGATACAAAGGGAGAAAGGAGGTTTTCGGCCTGCTCCATCTCCTCTTCCTTAAACACATGGTTAGAAGCAGATTAGACAGAGCAATGGCTAATAGCGCAAGGGCTGAAGCTTACCCATCAGGAAGATGCGAGTACCAGAGATTTGAAGGGTCTGATCATAGGCCAATTGTCATCCATTTTGATCCTAGAAAACAGAAGAGGAAAGGATTATTCAGATACGACAGAAGAATCAAAGATAATGAGGAAGTCAAACAGATTATGAGCAAGGCGTGGAACTTATTACCCTTTGATTCAGTGGAAAGCAAATTAAGCAGGTGTCGTCAAGCCATAATAAAATGGAACAAAGACAAACAGAGAAACAGTCAAGCCAAAATAAAAAAGCTTCAGATCCCAACATTTGTTTTAGATCTAGATCATTTAATTGCTAATACAGTTAGATATCTTTTTTATTTATTTAAATCTCTGTTATTTCCCAAATCCCAACATTTATTTTATATTGATTTTTCTTTCCTTATTTAATTATTTTCGGATTTTATTCGGATTTCCAAAAGTGACACTTTCTATATTTTTCATCATACCTTTGTTTAGATCTACATATCTATAGCGCTCTTTACTCTTTGTGGATCGATCCCACCACTATATTGCCGCGCACAACCGTGCACTTGCGGAGTTTATATGTTGGGTAAAACCTGATGCATAAACATCACATCACATGTCATGCTTCAAACTCCCTTCAGCCCTGTGTAACTGTATCCAGTCAGCACTGACCAGATTCTGGTGGGATAATAATGAAGAAAAGAAGAAAATGTGCTGGGTTTCATGGGATAAGCTTACCAAATATTTCAAGGATGGAGGACTAGGATTCCGCGATGTAGAGAGCTTTGGTTACGCTTTACTTACAAAGATCAGTTGGAAGATCCTTACCAAACCCATGTTCCTCCTAGCCAGAATCATGTTAAACAAGTACTGTTACGATAACAGTTTTTTGGAGACAAAAGCTTCAGCAACGACATCACATGGATGGAGAGGGATAATGATAGGTAAAGAACTCCTGAAAACACAGACGGAAAAATTAGTAGGGAATGGCGAGACTACCTCAATCTGGAATAATCCCTAGCTGTCCCTCGAACAACCAGAGAGACCGTATGGCCTGGCTTCAAAAAACGAGGAGGATACAAAGGTGGCAGAGCTCCTTATACCTGGAACGGGTGAATGGAACTTAAGAAAGATCAATGATCTTCTGCCAAACTATAAAACGGCCATACTCAATCTAAAACCTAGCATCCTGGGAGCACAAGATAAATGGTCGTGGCTACCAACAGAGGAATGGACTTACAATGCACAGTCATGGTACTTTGAAGCTCTAAGGCAAACCAAACCGAGTCTTCCGCTAAGACAAAAGTTGATAAGCTTTAACTGGAGAGCAAACATCTGGAGGATAAAGAGCTCACCAAAAACGAAATTACTCCTCTTGAAGGCAATGATAGGAGCAATCCCAACTAGAGAAAACCTCCGGAGCAGGCATATAAACGTTGATGCTAAATGACCACATTGTGGTGAGCTAGAATCTGTAGTCCACCTCTTCTTCTCTTGCAGGCACGCAACACAAATTTGGTCACATGTGCCATGCCAACCATCTATAGACCCTGCTCAAATAACTTCTTTCCAAAAAGGCTTGGAAGCGGCAAGCCCTATGATTTGCCTCCCACCAACGGGAATCGAAGGAGGACCTCTTTCCCCCGGGATCATCTGGTCGATATGGACCTCGAGAAACCACAAACTATTCAATGATCGATTAATCCAACCTCTGGAAACCCTAAACCAAGTAAGAAGCACAACAAAAACTGGAGCCCCTTAGCTATACTCGACAAAACCCTACCCATGTGAGAACTCAATTCCTAGCTCCAATACATAAGGGATCAGATCCACCTACAGATCTGAACCACATAACATGCCACACCGATGCAGCATGGAAACCGGAAAACCAAGCAGCAGGATTTAGCTGGATCTTCAGCAACATCCCAAACTTGAGACCGACTCATCAATCTGCAACCCTCACAGTGTGTCGATCACCGTTGGTAGCAGAGGCATCAGCCATCTTCTTCGCGCTCAAGGATGCTATCAGCAGATCCTTCACCAACCTTTCAGTCGCCTCAAATTCCCAAAGGCAATTAAGGCCATCATTTCGAAGTCACCGACAAAGGAACTTCTCGGAATCCTCCATGATATCTTGTATTTCTCATCGGAGTTTTCTTCTCTATCGGTTAATTTCTTCATTATGAGGATCACAAATAGTCAAACAGATCTCCTTGCAAAACAGGCTTTACATAACCTTTCTAATGAACTCAGCTTAGTATAAATCAATGTTTCATACCTGATCCGAACACCAAACCGGATGATCTTCCGGATCACTGGGTCATCGGTCGAACCGGACCGACCACCGAATCAATAAAAAATCAATAAATATAATCATATATAAATTGTTAATAAATAAACAAATATAGCAATATTGATCCTAAGATAAAAATCACAAAATATTAAGAATATTTGATTATTATAAAATATGAAGTGTTTATAAAAATTAAATAAAGATAATAAATGGATACAAATATAAAGAATTAGTTTGTTGTGTTTGAGTCGTAAAAAATATAAAGAATAAGTTGAATGTACTGTAAAATATTAGTTTATTTTAAAAATCAAATATTTTATTTATATTTAAACAAAAAAATAATAATAAATAAAAAAATTTACAAATCAAATGGTTTGTTCCGGATCCACAGTTCATTTATACCGGACATTTTGGGTAAATTGGTCCAGTTATGGTTTAGTTTAACCGACTAGAAATTGTAAAAACTGGAAAAATTACATGAACTTTTGCACTATTCAAGCTTCCTTCTTCTCAACAACCCCTAAATCTCGGAAGCAAAATGAGCGGTGCATTGTTCAGAAACGTGGCCGCCGACGCCGCTCAGCTCATACGGCGTAACGCGACGGCGATAAATCCTTTGGGTAAGACCGGTCTTGCTCAATCGAGGCCTTATTTCCGGTCGCCTCAGCTTCTCGGTAGAGCAAAAGAAACCGGACTCTCACCTGCTTCTTCAAGCTTCTGTACTTCATCATCTGCGTCGATTTCGAAGATTGGGTTCATTGGTTGGTATCTTGGTATGGTGAAATCACGCCCAATTGTTACCAAAAGTGCCACTTGTTCGCTTATTTACATTGCCGCCGATTTGTCTTCTCAGGTACTTTCAAAGTTGCTTAAAATTTGTGTGTTTCAACGCTTTGATTTCGTTTAAACTTGCAATTTTCTGGAAAATGTGTTCGCTTTTCCAAGTTTGGTAGCTAAAAGTTTATGTTTTTTTTTTCTTTTTGTGTGAAATTTGTATTCTTTAACATTTATGCTTTAGTTATGAGATTCACAGATACAAAATGGGTTCAATTTGTCGGGATATGTTTTATGGTGTTTAAAGGTTGAAACTTTTCGAAATTTACTCTGGCTTAAATAAATTTGAATTGGAGTGAGTAAAGTTTGATTCTTTAGTGGTGTAATGTGTGTTTGAAACACAAAGGGATTGGAGTAATGGGACTTCTTGAAATGGTGAGTTAATTAGGTAAACAGTTATGTTTTTTTTCTGGTGAAATTTGTACTTTGTAAACGGTTCTTCTCTTTGACATTTATGAGTTAGTTATGAGACTCACAAATATAAAAATGGTTCAGTTTTGTGCGAGATGTGTCTAAGTCTTTGATCCTAGTATGTGAGTAGAACCATGGTTCTTAAAGTAAAGGTGGATACTTTTCGAAATTACTCTGGTCTAAATAAATATGAATAAGTGAGTAAAATTTGATTTTTATTAGACTAATGTGTGTATGCAACACAAAGGGATTGGAAAAATACATTCTTGAAATAGTGATTTAGTTAGCTGTTAAATATGAATTTTGAGGTGTTTCAGTTCTACTGTTACATTTCCTTGTAGTGTATCATTTGTTTTTAGGTGAGAATTGACTTCAAGAGCTGACGTTGGTATATATTCTATATTTCTATTGATCTTTTTGACAGACAATTGCAAAAAATTCTTCAGAGTCTTATGATTTGGTGAGAACAGCAAGGATGGCAGGATATGGTTTATTTGTTTTGGGTCCAACGCTTCACTATTGGTTCAATTTCATGTCAAGACTCTTTCCTAAACAAGATTTGATTACAACGTTTAAGAAAATGGCCATGGGACAGACAGTTTACGGGCCTACCATGACCGTTATTTTCTTCTCATTGAACGCAGCCCTACAAGGTAAGCTTCTTATATATATCTGAGATCAGAGTTGTGCTAGGAATCAAAGAAATTTATTAACCTATTTTCTATCAGTGTCATTCTTTTATTGCCTCAATTCATTGGAATTTTCATCACAAAATTGCGATACCATCCAACTCTGAATCTTATCTACATTAAAATTCTGTGAACCATTGCTCAGCATTACAGTTTTACTCAACTCTTTGCTTGTGGCTAGTGCGTGTCATGGTGGAATGATAAGTAGTGATTGATCGGTTATTTACATAAGAAGAAACCCGTAGTCTCGAATAAACAAGTCTGATAGATTGTAGCTTCAGTTCCTAGTTTACTTTGAATCAAATAGGTTTTAGAACAAGTTTCTTCTCTGCTTCTTGAATAGAGAAATCTTGTGTTCATTTTTTGGTGTCTAGTTTTCTTTATCTCAGTAGTTTGATTACACCAAACCATGTTCTAAGCTATTCTGCTTTCTGTTTGTTTGTTCAGGTGAAACGGGTTCAGATATAGTTGCTAGATTGAAAAGGGACTTACTCCCAGCAATGTTTAATGGTGTCATGTATTGGCCTTTATGTGATTTTATAACATTCAGATTCTTCCCCGTTCATTTACAGGTAACCATCCTTTGACTTCGTTTTACATTTCATGTGTTCTTGATGCTTATGTCAGAATTGCACTAACTCACTCTGCTTCTCATTCGCTTTTATTTTCTCGCAGCCTCTTGTAAGCAACTCGTTTTCATATGTATGGACAATCTACATGACGTACATGGCTAACCGTGAAAAACCAGTCGTGATTTCAAGCTGAAACACTCAAATATCTCAAGCATTGTCACGTTATCTATGCTTATAGTTACTCTGTGTTGATTGTGATCGAGGAATGAAGAAATAGAGAGCCTTAAAGCCCGCATCAAACTGCTATTAGTTTATAAACCGCATTTTTAATGTTTCTGGTAGATTTAGGTTTGGTAAATGTAAGAGCTTGAAAGAAGTAGTAGACATGTCGACAATATGATTTTTCCCAAGTAATGAGATTTTGAGTCAATCCAAACCTGTTTTTGTATTCTCATCATAGTCATTGAGGATCTTTGAATTAGAGTTCTATTCAAGCAAAGGTTTTTGTTTCTTTGTTATGCAGACTATGAATAAGTAAAATGAAATTTTACTCAAAAATATCAATCCAACATCGCGCTTCTCACGAAGTCCCCAACATTCTTTGAACCTTTGGTTAAGCTGAAGATTGCTATGCTATTTGCTCAATGATAATGAGACTCCGTTTAAGTGTTTAACAGACGAATCAATAAAACTGGATGTTAAAAAATTCTATTGCTTTCATGGAAAATTTGTTACACTGAGACATGAGCATATAAAAATACAGAAAAAAAGAAAGAAAGTAAAGATATCTTCTAAACAAAATGGTATTTTAAGCTATATATCTATCAAGAACTTGTACAACCCCCAAGCCTCTTTTGTGTCCCTTTCAAAGCTTCCCACAACAACTCAATAATGGCAGCAATCAATTCCAAGAAAGAATTTCAGGTAAAAAGCTCCCCAAATCTGTCTAATCAAATATGATATCCATGTATTCGCTAAATTAACGCCTTTTTTTTTTCTACACAACTTTACTCTTCGGAACCACGGCAACAGATCTTCTCTAAATGTATAGGCCATTCCTCTCCAAGAACCCTAGGATTCAACTCCATAGCAGAACGGAAATCCAAAACCGATACATTAGACACCGTTTGTTTTCGCTGACTGCTCATCGCCAAACTTAGAGAAGGCTCAATCAGCCTTCTCATAAACGCATTCAAACCAGTATTAAGAAGAATAGCAGACTCCATTGATAACTTTATCCCTTCCATCTCAAGTTTCTTCTCCAACCGAACCTTCAATGTATTTGTATCAGGTAACTCACCGCTGCTTTGACAAGTGTCATTATACGAACTGAGAATAGACTTTCTAACTCCGGTTTTACGGTTGAAAGAAACACCGAGTGGAGCGGTTAACGGACTTCTTCTACTACTCTGAACACTCGTCATTTGTTCAACCTCTTCTCCATCTTCCACAGAGGCAACTTCCATTGGAACTCTTTGTGCTTTTGACATTGACTCATCATTCGTTGTTGTAATACTCTGAGGCTTCCCAAGTGGACCAAGCGGACTAGGTCTGTCTCTAAATTTCCTCGACCTACATTTTCTCGGCGAAAGTGGGATTGCTGAATCCACATTTCCGGGTTTCCTTGGATATCTTGGTGGAGGAGATTTAGCAACGCTTGCATTCTTGAGAATCGAGCTAACTAGACGGTTGTGAAGAGAAACGTTTTCTCTACCAATCGTCTTGATACAAAGCTTGTGGAATACAGATTTGCTTATCCTTGAAGTAAGGAATTTTCCAAGCTGATTGAAGTAAGTATCTGCTCTCTGATGCCCAATTTTCTGATAAATTAGGGTTTTTATCTCAAGTGTATTCAATCTTGAAAACAATTGATCTGAACCCATCTTTCCAAACAAATCTTCACCTGAACTAATAAATCCAAATCTTCATCCAACTTTAAATGAAGATCCAAGATTGCAACTTTATGGTCTGTTATCTCAATTCCAAGACCTAAAGCCCCAATTTTTTTAATTCACCTGGTTTAGGAAAATCAAACAAAAACATTAACTCTGGAGAATGAAAGTAATAGAGAAGAAGTTCAGACAGAACCTGAGCTGTGTTGGACAGATTGACTAACTAATAGAGTAAAATCAAACATAAATTCTCAAAGCATAGATCAAGGAATTGGAGTTGTGGACATTATTTGAGGTAATAAACTATCAAAAACAGCGAAAATTAAGAAGAAATTGGGGAAGATCCCAAGTTTTTTAAAGCTACAAGCTTTATCGAAGAAACAGTCAAATCAATCAAAATTGAGAAGAGGGGAAACAAAACCCAGATTGATAAATCAAAGATTGAAGGAGAATTAAGAGTAAAGTACGAACCAGTAGAAGCGATTGATTTAGCCGCGAATTTTTTTTTTTTTTCGTTTGACAGAAGTGCTTCGCTTTGTTGTGCCCTAAAGAGAATTTTTGTTTTTCCTTTTTGTTTAACGAGTTGTCGAGTTCGCTTGTGTTTGTGTTCGTTCGTACGTGTGAAATAGAGAGTCCAAACGAGGACTAAAAGAAATAAGAACATCGTTACTCATTTTTCTCTTCGTACTTAGCACATATACACACGTGCGATTTTTTTTCTTTCAATTCTTTTCAAAATTTTCAAGTTTAAATTTTTTTTTTTTTTGCAAATTAGAATTGTGATGTTGTTTTTTTTTCTTTTTTGTCATCTGGTTGTTACTAATAAACTGGAAAGATTGCAACAAAGATAAAAACCTAAGCCAACAGAGAACAAAAATTCCTTGGAGACAAAGCACTAAAAACTAAGGCTAAACAATTAAGCTAAAAACAAGCCATTGAAAATCACCAATTGAAACTAAAAATTAAAGCCATAGCCAAAAATGCCATCAAACCGCCAACCAAACATGCATCCAAACCAATAGAAATCAGGGCCTTTTGAGACGACGCTTTTGCAAGGCGATGACAGCTGTAGATACAAAAACCACATCCAATATTATAATAAAATCAGTTAATCGAAAAAATCTGTTATTTAATCTGAATGTATATATTGTTTTAAAATCAGAAAAATATCCTTTTTACAATGCCCTTCGCTTTCTATTTATACATATTTTTTACTATAAATACTATCAATAAATTATAATAAATCGCATGATTCTAATTAAATATGTCGGTTTTGTTTTGGTTTTGAATGGTGTAACGTATGATATTTTTGAAATAACTCTGTTCCTTGATTTAATGATTGGATTCTTCCAGCGAACTCTCTTTTCCGGTCTCCTATGGTTTTCCGATCTCTCTGAACCCATTACTTTGATCTCGTATTGGTTCGCTGATTCTTTCCTTTTACCCCAAGGTCTACTCCTGCAAACTGAACTCTCTCGCTAGTCATGATGACTTGACTGACATGTGTTCCGTATCATTAATGGCGATAGATCCTCGGTACAAGATCTAGTATCAACATTTGCCCCTCAAGTCTTGCGAGCTGATTTTCAGTTCGGGAGACTTAAGTGATAAATATTGATTTTATTACCTTTTACTCTTACACATTCAATCCCTTAGATTTCGTAATTATTCGATATAATTGTCTTGACACACTGCACTATTTTGTGGAATGTGGGTAGTGGTTATGATCTTTTCGACCGAAAAAAAGGAATAGTGCGTATTTTTCGTTGGGGATTTCCTGGAAAAAGTCGTCACATCTTTTTACGATTCTTTATGAAAGATATTCAGTCCATCAGAATAGAAGTTAAAGAGGGTGTTTCTGCTCGGCGTTCCTTTATATGGAAATTCGAGGTCAAGGGGCTATTCCTTTAATTTGTACTAATGAGAATTTTACTATATGAGACATTGAGCAAAAAGCTGCGAAATTAGCTTTTTTCTTGCGTGTACCAATTGAGGTATTTTGAACTAAATTAATTTAAATGCTTTGGCAGTAGGAAGAAAAAACTAAAGAATTTCTTCCTTTTTTTTTGTCAATTAAACATTCATCTATTCTTTTATGCTCGTTTTTTTAATATATATTTGATAGAAAGTTTCTTCGTCTCGAAACTAGTTTTGATCGAAAAAAGGGAGAATAACATCCTGGAAACCAAAAAATTTTCTTGATTCAAATTAGAAGTGTATTCTGAGTCTATTTCAGTATTCTTTCTAGATTCAAAGCAAAGACTAAGTATTGAATCAAAATAAAAATAGAAAATGGATTCATAGGCTCAATACATTCTATTCAAATTAGAATGTGACACTAGCTGGGCAGCTGAGTGGCCAGTTGGGTCAGCTAGTGATGGTTACCGAGCATATGACCGAACGGATACGAGTATGGGACACGTGTGGAGCGTGTGGGCAGTTACCCGAGATTCATTGAATCTGGCCAGGCAGTTTCTAAAACAGTTACCACCAAGATTCGTAGAAATAACACGATCCATACTCATTTCCGAACACGAAAAACCCTGGGAAAACTTAGGAAAACACCGAGAAATACACAGAAACTTTCAAAGACAAGAATCTAAGGAAGACCGAATGAATTCCGATCTTGATACTAAGTATCGGAGAGTAATATTGTCGGGTGTTTGGTTCACGAGTTCAAAGGGGAAAATCAGAGGAAACATACAAGGCGATCTGTGAGATCAAGGTATGATCGAGATCCTTGCCTTTGGTGGGACTCGTACTTGATCGGAAAAGTCTGTGAAAAACTAAGGGGTTATTTGGGAATTAAACATAATAAACGTTCATACTTAGCATATGCATGCATCCGATTATTGCTAAGGAAATATGGGAACTTATGTGTATTTGGGTGCAGGAAAAGATGGTAATCGTGGGAATGATCAGGCTTAGGCACAAGAGACTCAAAGGCGGGAAGATGGGTGGTGATAATTGCTGGATAGATAGGATCGAATGTAATCTTGTAATAGCTTATATGCAAACTCATAAATTGTTTGAATCCTTTGTTAAATAAATAAAGTATCCAGTTCATTTCTTTTACTCTAAGTCTTTGCATGTTTACTCTAAGAATAAGGAATCAAAGAATCAAACCTCGTTAAAATGACTTGTATAAAGATCAGACCATAAAACAGATTAAGTAGTGTGAAGATTTGTCCCGGACTTAAAGAAATTCGGGATGGGTCTTTACAAGTTGGTATCAGAGCCAAGCTGATCCTAGGATTGTTAGTGTGGGTTTTGGGGAAATCACCACTCTTCGGCTTATGAGTTCTCGTGGTAGTGTTTCTTATCCTTAAAACGGTTTCTCTTATATTGAATACTATATCTAATGACAAGTTTTGCAGATGGGTAAGAGCAAATCGGAAAGAAACAAGAAAGATAGGAAATACGAGGAGAAGAAAGTTGCCGAAGGGACTCATGTCACGGTGACACATGAAGAACATGTGGAGCAAAACCCAGTCGGACCTGTGACCGGGCAAACTTAGAGTCCACCAGTTCTTCAAACTCTGGATGGACAAAACATTCAGGATGATGCGGCAGAAACGTCCAATGCTGCACGGCAATCTGGGCAAGGAATGGATGGAAATGGGGCAACGATTGAGAATCCAAACTCCCTACCATCGGCCCAGGAACAATGGGACGCAATGAAGGCAATGATGGCACAAATGGCCATGTTGACCCAATCACTTGTACCATGGTCAAGGGCATAAGCGACAGGGAAAGAAACCATTGTTGATACAGAGGTGATTGAATTGGATGTACCATCCAAGTCCTCAGGAAGAAGGGGCGATTATCTGAATTTGCTGGAGCACGTTTCCAAGTTGGGAACGAGGCGTTTCACGGGAAGCTCGGACCCGATTATGGCAGACGAATGGAGAAGTCAGTTACTAAGAAACTTTAACTTCACTCGTTTCCCAGAGGAGTACCGGAAAGATATTGCGGTTCATTTCCTCGAGGGTGATGCACACAACTGGTGGTTAACCGTGGAGAAGAGTAGGGGTAATGAAGTTGAAACCTTCGCTGACTTTGAAACGGAATTTAACAAGAAGTTTTTCCAACCAGAAGCATGGGACAGACTTGAATGCACCTACTTGGGTTTGGTGCAAGGAGATAAGACAGTTCGGGAATATGATGAGGAATTTAATCACCTAAGGCGATATGTGGGGAGAGAGCTCGAAGATGAGCAATCTCAAGTGCATTGTTTCATTCGTAGACTAAGGATTGAAATCCATAACCACTGTTTGATACGCACGTTCAACTCTGTCTCAAAGTTAGTGGAACGGGCGGCGATGATCAAAGTTGGTATTGAGGAAGAGAAACGAATGCATCGTGAGAAACTCCCCATTCGCCCTACTCCGTCAGTGA
This sequence comes from Cardamine flexuosa, assembly GCA_963555745.1. Classification (NCBI taxonomy): domain Eukaryota; kingdom Viridiplantae; phylum Streptophyta; class Magnoliopsida; order Brassicales; family Brassicaceae; genus Cardamine; species Cardamine flexuosa. The sequence continues at coordinate 16,334,528 of OY743219.1, forward strand.
AGTCCGGAGATAGGAAAAGAAAGTGGGACAAAGTGGAAGATAGCAAGCCAGTTGCAAAGCTTATCGAATGCAAAACGTGTGGCAAGAATCACACTAGAACATGCTGGAAAGCTATTGGTGCATGTGGGAGTAAGGATCATGCGATTCAGAATTGGCCACGAAGAGACCAAGGGTCGCAAAGGACTAATGGGGACGAGTCTAGGACTTGCTACCTTTGCAGAAAAGCTGGGCATTTTAAGAGGGAATGTCCAAGACTGGAAGCGGGACAAAAGAGAAACCACAGAGGGAATGATTTGTCTCCACCGGTAAAAAGACAAACCATAACCTCGTGTGTTTACGAAATGTCCAAGGAAAAAGAAGGCAGGGAGGATTTCAACACGATCACTGGTAAGTTTGTGAATTGAAATTCTAAATTATTTTGCATTGCATAAAGCATCATGCATAAGGGAATTGGGTACTCAACACTCTAGAGTTGTGTAGGGACCTTGAATATTGGTGGTGTAAAAACACACACCTTATTTGATTCTGGAGCTTCACATTGTTTTGTGAGCTCTGAGATGATAGAAAAAGGTGGATTCATACAAGGACCAAACATCGAATATGGAATGATAAGAGCAGCCGGCGGGCAAGAAATGGTGCCATCATAAATTATTCAAAATATCTCAGTCGAAGTCAATGGTCTCAATATGCCAACCGACCTAATCATCATGAAACTGGAAAAACACGATGTGATTTTAGGTATGGACTGGCTGGGCAAGTACAAGGCTCATATTGATTGTCACCGGGGAAGAGTACGATTTGAGAGGGAAAGCGGAATGATAAAATTCCAAGGAATAAGGGTAACTTCGGGAAGCTTGGTTATCTCCGCAATCCAGGCAGAAAAGATGCTTGAGAAAGGATGCGAGGCATACATAGCCACGATAGCCACATCAGAAGTTAGGGCAAAAATGAACTTGAAAGATATTCCGACTGCAAATGAGTTCGGGGATGTGTTCAAAGCCGTGAGTGGTTTACCACCAGACAGGTCAGATCCATTCACCATAGAACTGGAACCGGGAACAACTCCAATCTCTAAAGCTCCATATAGAATGGCACCGGCGGAAATGGCCGAGTTGAAAAAGCAATTGGAGGAGTTGTTGGAAAAGGGATTCATCAAACCGAGTAGTTCCCCATGGGGAGCACCGACATTATTTATAAAGAAAAAGGATGAAAGCTTTCAGCTTTGCATCAACTATCAAGGATTGAACCGGGTAATGGTGAAAAACAAGTACCCATTACCGCGGATTGATGAGGTTGTTAGATCAACTACGAGGTGCTAAGTGGTTCTCAAAAATCAACTACTGTATTCCGGACAAGGTACAGACATTACAAGTTTGTGGTGATGCCGTTTGGTTTAACCAATGCACCAGCAGCCTTTATGAAGATGATGAACAGCGGTTTCCAGGAATTCCTTGATGTATTCGTAATCATCTTTATTGATGATATACTCGTTTACTCAAAGGATTGGGAAACTCATCAAGGGTAATTACTATTAGTCTTGGAAAGACTAAGGGAACATAAACTCTTTTCTAACTTTAGAAAGTGTAGTTTCTGGCAAAGAAGTGTTGGATTCTTGGGACACATTGTGTCCAAACAAGGAGTGTCCGTGGATCCAGAGAAGATATACTCCATTAAGGATTGGCCGCAACCCAAGAATGCCTCGGAAATCCAAAGTCTCCTCAGGTTGGCGGGATAGTATAGGAAATTCATGAAAGGATTCTCAAGTATGGCATAGCGCATGACTCGTTTGACCGGGAAAGATGTTAAGTACGTCTGGTCGGACGAATGTGAGTCAAGTTTCATGGGTTTAAAGTACGAGTGCACTGGTGTTGGTGTTACCCAAAGCGGAAGAACCCTACGTGGTCTACACGGATGCATCCATCACAGGCTTAGGATGTGTTCTTATGCAGAAGGGTAATGTGATCGCATATGCTTCTTGGCAATTGCAAAAACACGAGGTAAATTACCCAACGCATGACTTGGAGATGGCTGCGGTGGTATTTGCATTAAAAACTTGGCGTTCATACTTGTGCCAAAGTTCAAATCTTTACTGACCATAAAAGCCTGAAGTACATATTCACCCAGCCGGATTTAAATCTAAGGCAAAGGAGATGGATGGAGTTGGTGGCCGACTATGATCTAGACATTGCATGTCACCCTGGGAAGGCAAACCAAGTTACCGATGCTCTAAGCCGGAGGCGGTATGATATTAATGCGGAAAAAAACAGAGAAAGTCTAGTCAATATGATTGGAACGTTGCATTTGAATGCATTATCCGAGGATGTGGAGCCATTGGGGCTAGCAGCAGCAAATCAAGCGGATCTACTAAGTAAAATTCGCATTGCTCAAGGGAAAGATGAGAAACTGAACAAGGAAGCTCGGAACGACCACACCGAAAACCATATCTCGATTAATGGTACAATTGTGATCAAGGGTCGGGTGTGTGTTCCGGATGACCAAGAGTTAAGGAAAGAAATCCTTAAGGAAGCCCATCAATTGAAATTTTCCATCCACCTCGGGTTAAATAAGATGTACCATGACATGAAAAGGCACTATCATTGGGTTGGGATGAAGAAAGATGTGGCGGAATGGGTGTCCAAGTGCAATACGTGCCAGCTTGTGAAGGCGGAACACCAAGTGCCGAGTGGATTACTGCAAAGTTTACCCATTCCGGAGTGGAAATGGGATCATGTTACGATGGACTTCATGACATGGCTGCCTATGGGTGGATCAAAACATAATGCGGTTTGGGTAATGGTGGATAGACTAACCAAGTCCGCTCATTTCATCGCAATCTCGGAAAAGGATGGAGACAAGGAGATTGCAGCATAATACGTTGAGGAAATAGTACGGTTGCATGGAATCCCAGTAAGTATCGTATCGGATCGAGATACTTGTTTCACTTCACACTTCTGGAAAGCCTTCCAGAAAGCCTTGGGAACAAGGGTGAATCTGAGTACGGCCTATCACCCACAAACGGATGGGAAATCCAAACGAACCTAAATACTCGAAGACATGTTGCGAGCATGCATATTGGATTGGGGAGGAAATTGGGAGAAGTACTTGATGCTTGTGGAGTTCGCATACAATAATAGCCATCAAGCTAGTATTGGAATGTCTCCATACGAAGCATTGTATGGACGACCGTGTAAAACACCTTTGTGTTGGACGCCGGTTGGGGAAAATAGTTGTTTGGTCCGGACATAGTGGATCAAACGGTGGAAAGAATGAAATTTCTTAAGATTAAGTTAAAGGAAGCACAAAACCGACAAAAGAGTTATGCTGATAAGCACCGAAAGGAACTATAATTTGAAGTCGGAGAGTTAGTTTACCTTAAGGCGGCGACTTACAAAGGCCAGAGACGTTTTTCAATGAAGAAAAAGCTAAGTCCCAGAATCGTTGGTCTATATAGGATCATCCAACGAGTTGGGGAAGTGGCTTATAAACTGGATTTACCACCGGGATTGGAAGCATTTCACAAAGTGTTCCATGTTTTGCAACTCCGGAAATTTCTAAGTGATCAAGACAATGTGGTATATGATATTCTTCCCGAGTTAAAAACCAACGTGACAGTGGAGGCAGAACCTCTTTGGATCATTGATAGAATGGACAAAGGAACTCGGAGTAAAATGATAAAGATGATCAAAGTAGTTTGGAACTGTGGCGGTCACGAGGAAAAAAGTTGGGAAGTCGAGAATAAAATGAAGGCTGATTTTCCTAAGTGGTTTAAGAATCCCATTCAAGGGGGGGGGGACTTGTGACGCCCGTGATCCTCAATAGGATCACCGTGAAGGACTTGGTCCAAGCAAGATTGTGGAAACTCGGACAAGTCATGAAAAGAGCTGCCCATCAGCTCGGGAAAGCAGCATTCAAGCTTAAGCCTTCACAACCAACAATTTTAACCAGCTTAAGTGAACGAGCTAGCCAGCTAGAGTGACAGTTAGGGAGCTCAGCTAGCTGGGAAGAGTGATGACTAGCTGGACAAGCTGGGACGACTGTGACACTAGCTGAGCAGCTGAGTGGCCAGCTGGGTCAGCTAGTGACAGTTATGGAGCATAAGATCGAACGGATACGAGTATGGGATGCATGTGGAGCGTGTGGGCAGTTACCCGAGATTCACTGAATCTGGCCAGGCAGTTTCTAAAATAGTTACCACCAAGATTCGTTTAAATAACACGATCCAGACTCATTTCCGGACATGAAAAACCCTGGGAAAACTCAGGAAAAACACCGAGAAATACACAGAAACTTTCATAGACAAGAATCTAAGGAAGACTGAAGGAATTCCGATCTTGATACTAAGTATCGGAGAGTAATATTGTCGGGTATTTGTATGAAGAGTTCAAAGGGGAAAGACTAAGGGGTTATTTGGGAGTTAAACGTAATAAAAGTTTATACTTAGCATATGCATGCATCCGATTATTGCTAAGGAAATATGGGAACTTATGTGTATTTGGGTGCAGGAAAAGATGGTGATTGTGGGAATGATCGGGCTTAGGCACGAGAGACACAAAGCCAGGAAGATGGGTGGTGATAATTGCTGGATAGATAGGATCGAATGTAATCTTGTAATAGCTTATATGCAAACTCATAAATTGTTCCAATCCTGTGTTAAATAAATAAAGTATCCAGTTCTTTTCTTTTAATCTAAGTCTTTGCATGTTTACTCTAAGAATAAGGAATCACATAATCAAACCTCGTTAAAATGACTTGTATAAAGATCAGACCATTAAACGGATTAAGTAGTGTGAAGATTTGTCCCGGACTTAAAGAAATTCGGGATGGGTCTTTACAAGTTGGTATCAGAGCCAAGTTGATCCTAGGATTGTTAGTGTGGGTTTTGGAGAAATCACCACTCTTTGGCTTATGAGTTCTCGCGGTAGTGTTTCTTATCCTTAAAATGGTTTCTCTTACATTGAATACTATATCTAATGACTATGTCTAAACAACTTTGCTGCCGTGCCACTCGATCAGCAGCAGTTCGGTACTGCATTTGCGGACTCTCCCCCTCTTCCTGAACCTAATCTTGATCTGCCTGCTGACCTAACCTCACTGTTTCCTGCTGAAGTCCTTGTTTCCCCAACTGACCCTTCTGATAAGGTACGACTCAATCAATTTGGGTCAAATATGTCCTTATTTCAGATGACCACATTGTTCGACTTAAAGAGCAGTGCCATTTATAACAAATTTAATTAAAATGTTCAGGATATGCCCGAAGATTTCCTTCCCACAACTACTCCTTCTGAATTGGAAGTTCGTCTAAAGGAGATACCTTTGGACGAAAATGCTGATGGTGGTTCTTCGGAAATGGACGTTGTAATGGTGGTTTTTTTAAAGAAGTTGATTCTTATATGCTTATTTTGATAAGACTTATTATCTGATCGGGTTTGCAAAGTCCGATTTATTTAGAAGCTCTGACTCGAGCTGTTTTTCAAAAGAAAAGTGGGTTGATCAGACCCTTACCATTTAAAAAAAAAAACTATATCCAGTTTTCTTGGTAAAAATGCGAGGATAGAGCTCGGATTTAAGCGAGAACTGAGTTCGGCTTTGAATTTGGTGTACCTTTTAATTTGTAAAAAGAATCTCTGTAGATTATCTGATTAGTTCGGAATATTATATGAACTGATTGTATGACTTACACTCAGTATTAGGAATTGACTTTGTTAGTTTAACCAAAAATGATTGGGCCTTTCTCTTTTTGAAGAAAATAGTGATTGGGGCGAGTTCTACTAATTTAGCTACTTAGGGCATCTTTCTAGGTTTTAATGACTTCATGTAGCGTGTATCATTATGGCTTCCTTGAGTTTCGAAATTTGCGTCTGCTTTTAATGAAGCAATTATCACTATCATTAACTGTCTGTCGCTTGGGATTTGTTCATATTCCATCCGTTCTTCTGACTCCCTCTTTACTCCATCATCATTATAATTCTCTTTGTTCTGCTTCACTTTTTGTTTTACGTCTTCTTCTTCCTTTCATCCTTATCTTCTCACTATGGACACCTTCGGATATTATCCTCACTACGCCTCTGATTCCGATTCTCCATCGAGCCCTCCTCCAGCCTCAGGCGACAGATTCCAAGTAGGGTATGTATTCCCCACTTCATCAATACTCTCACCGGAAGGGAGAGAGAATAAGCCATGACCTTCATGAACATGGTTTGTACGTGAAAGTCTTCTTAATCTCTTTTTGTTTCCTCTAATTTAATACTTATTCGGAATGTTTACTTATTTTCCAGCTTGCTATCGAACACTATGGTGCATGCAGTGATCGTTAAAAATACAGAAAGAAGAGAACATCTCTGAATAAGATGATCTGGAGGGTTGAGAGGAGGATCCGCCGCTTGGATAGTCATCCCCTCACATGGGAAAGAAATAGTATTAACTTTATCCGACCTATTCCTAAAGTGCTTCGCTCGTATCTTCGAGTATTAAGGGAGAAAAAACTAGCAGCCAAGCGGGATAGTGCTCTGAACTCTGCTCCAACTAAACAGAACTCTGCACCAATCCAGCCGGACTCTGCACCGACTGAAGGTTCGTCATCAGGGCCAAAGAAAGAGACTGTCCCTGACGATGACGTGGCTATGATGGAAAGTGTTCCCGAGCCCAAAACCTAAGTATAACAACAATTAATCTGTTGGGCCATGGCCCACTGCTGCAAACTTTTTTTTCTCTTAAATGCACCCACTGCAATTATTCCTTGTAATACGCTAAATCGCCATGCCAAATCTTGATTCACGTTTTGTTGTAATTTGATGTCTTTATTTGATGATTACTAGGCACACAATCCGGCATAGCTATCCTATCACCTTGCTATAAAGCCTAGATCAAGAACTCCAATTTCTTCATTCCTCCTGCGCTTAGAAATTCTCTACTTCTTTTATTGTTTTAAATTTAGTCCTAGAATGGCTTCCGAGTATCGTTGTCCGAAACATACAGGTATGTCTGTAACAACTGTAATCTGCTTCCACGATGATCCAGCCGCAGCACTTAACTCCATTGACGGCTCTGTTGCTCGTCCTTTGGGATGGGGGGCTCCGATGACCATTCCTTGCGGTTTGATCAAACAACTAACTCCTCATGGCAAAAAACAGCGATAAGGTTTAGGAAAAATGTACATAACTGAGCCTTCTTCAAACTTCTACAAACTGTCTAACTTAAATCCTATTCTTAACAGTTAGTTGATAAATACAAAAAGCTTGACTGGGAAAAGAGCCCCCTGAGGTCGAGAATTCGGGAAATGGAGAAGAAACAGTTTCAGATTTCTCGAGAAATGTGCATCCTTGAAGCGCATCCATCAGACTGGATCAAACTCAACTTTGAAGAGTTCGGTCATTACATGCTACCAAGTGTTTGTGGGATAGTTGATCTAGCTGGGCAAGGAGCCGAGATCTTTGCAAAAAGATTGATCGTGCTTGATCCTTCCTCATTGCTTTCTCTCTCTCTTTCAAAGTACTTTGCTGCTTTAAACATAAAAATAAAATAAAACCAAAAAACCTTTTAATTTTTTATTTAAATAACAGCTGCACTCGAAAACAAGCTTCCTACGTACCCATGTTGGGATCAAGCCAAATCGTAGTTCATTAAAATATTACTATACTATATATATAAATTTCTTTAAATTCAAAATATTCCACGGCCTCTAAACTGGGACTCCATCCTGATCCGCTAACTTATAAACACCGTTATGAACTACTTCAACTACTTGATATGGACCCTCCCAGTTGATTCCAAGCTTCCGAGCTCCGACCTCCTAAGTATTTTCAAATACTTAACGCCAAACTAGATCCCCAACTTGGAGAGGGCGGTTCTTTAACTTTGAGTTATAATAATGCGCAATTGTTTGCTGATAGTTTTGGAGTCGGATTAAAGCTTGATCTTGTCGTTCGTCAATTGTGTCCAATGCATCTTCCATCATTTTTGTGTTATGAGGTTCATTAGTAGGGAGCTTGGTAAATCGAAGTCCGGGAACGTTTAGTTCGGCTGGGACCACGGCTTCCATTCCATATACTAACGAAAAAGGAGTTTCCCCACTAGCTCTCCGTGGTGTAGTTTGATAGGCCCATAGAACCGGTGGAGCATGTCGTACCAACCCCCTTTGTATGAACCGAGTCGCTTCTTCAAGTTACTCAGTATGGTTTTGTTCGCAGCTTCTGCTTGTCTGTTCCCTTACGGATACCGCGGGGTTGAGTAACTCACATTTATCCCCCATGCTGACACGAAATCCTCAAAATCTTTAGATATGAACTTAGAACCATTATCTGTGACGATTTTGGAAGGAACTCCATAGTGACAAATTATATTTTTCCATAAAAAGGTTTTTACCACCGAGTCTTTAATTGTGATGTAAACCTCTGCTTCTATCCACTTGGAAAAATAGTCCGTCAAAATAAGAAGATGCTGCACAACTCGGGTTGATTTATGCATTGGTCCGATAATATCCATTGACCATCGCATAAATGGATAAGGAACCGCGATTGACGACATAAATTTGAAGGTTGATGAATCAGCGGAGCATGCGGTTGACACTTCATGCAACGCTGGGACTATTTAACGCAATCCATGATCATGGTAGGCCAATAATATCCTAACAGTTTTATTTTAAAAGCCATCGATCGTCCTGATGCATGATTTCCACAAAGTCCTTCATGAACTTCACTCATAACTACCTTGAATAGTGATTATGAATTGCTAGCACCTCGCTTGAATAGTGAATCATTTATCAAGCAATACTTCGCGCTAACAATTTGTAACTTTCTAGCTTCCCACTTTGCCTTTGGAAGTACACCGGTTTGGATATAATCACTTATAAGAGTCCTCCAATCAGCCCCCCCCCCCCACAATCGTTAGTGGGAATACCTTCTTGATGTCTTGGGATCATAAATGCGTCGTTTTCGGATTCATCATTACAGTGATCTTCATGCACCTTGTCGGAATTGCCCATCAGGTCAACAGATTCAATATCTATAGGTGACTGAGTGCTTTCAACAGGTTGTACTGTTGGAATCAGTTCGACTTCGGGTATCAGTACCTCATCTTTATCTGACATAACTGTAGGCTCTGAAACCTTAGGTGGGCGACCTCGTCGTTGTTTTGGTGGTTTACTTTGGGATAGCTGATCACTGCCTAAGGGATTTAGGGACGTCTGGGCACGAGAACAAGATCGGGTTATCGCCATAGTCTTGCTGATTGTGTTATTGCTTTGAGACTCAATGCATTCAACATGAATAATTCTTTTCAGGGCCGGATTGGATGTCGAGGCTAAAGCGGCAAGACCAACCGCTACCGTATTTTCACCTTGCGGAATCCGAACTAAGTCAAAAGTATCAAACTGTTTTGCGAGTTTCTTGACAAGCTCCAAATATGCTTCTATCCTTGAATATTTTGCTTCATATTCACCTTTATACTGACTCACAATTAGTTGGGAATTGCTGTATTCTATTTTTTCTCGAGCCCCTACTTCATTTGCAAGGCGAAGTCCTGCTAATAACGCTTTATACTCTGCCTCATTATTTGAAGGAGGAAATCCAAGGCGGAATGATTGCTCAATTACTTCACCGGTAGGGGTTACAAGGCTAATTCTCACCCCAGCTCCTTGTTTCGAAGAAGACCCATCAACGTTAAGCTTCCACACCTTATTGGTAGACTTGACTTTTGTACCACTAACATGTAATTTGGTTAGGAAATCGGCTAATACCTGAGTTTTGGCACTGGTTTGACTCTTGTACTTGATGTCGTACTCGCTTAATTCGATCGCGCACTTTGCTAAATGCCCTGACTGACTTGGACTATGCAGGATAGTCTACAATGGTTGAGATGCCAACACTTCTATTGGATGCGACTGGCAGTAGGGTTTTAACTTCCGAGCAGAAACTACCACTGCAAGTGCTAGTTTTTCCATCATGGTATAACGAGTTTCCGGGCTGGTTAAACTTTTACTTATGTAATAAATTGGCCGCTGCTCTCCTATGTCTTCTTGGACAATGACTCCGCTAACTGGATGCTCCAAAACAGATACATATATAAATAATCTTTCCCCGGATTTGGGTTAAGAAAGGATTGGTGGGGTAGTTAGGTATGATTTCAGCTGTTTAAAATCATCTGATAAGTTACGACTCAATCAATTTGGGTCAATTATTCCTTATTTCAGATGACCACATTGTTCGACTTAAAGAGCGGTGCCATTTATAACGAATTTAATTAAAATGTTCAGGATATGCCCGAAGATGTCCTTCCCACAACTACACCTTCTGAATTGGAAGTTCATCTAAAGGAGATGCCTTTGGACGAAAATGCTGATGGTGGTTCTTCGGATATGGACGTTGTAATCACTCCTTCAACAGAATCTGCTCTTATGATGGTTGATGACCCTTCAAGGGTTGATCTTATTTAAAAATTTTAGTAATTGTGTGGTTGTGTCCACTTGCTCGGGATATGTCCCTAAACTTTATTTAAATTTACTTTTGCATTTTTTATATCGCTCTTGCCCGAGGGGGTTTTGGATATTGGTTTGGTTTCCTTTCTTTTTTTAAAGAAGTTGATTCTTATATGCTTATTTTGATAAGACTTATTATCTGATCGGGTTTGCAAAGTCCGATTTATTTAGAAGCTCTGACTCGAGCTGTTTTTCAAAAGAAAAGTGGGTTGATCAGACCCTTACCATTTTAAAAAACAAACCTATATCGAGTTTTCTCGGTAAAAGTTCGAGGATAAAGCTTGGCTTTAAGCGAGAACTGAGCTCGACTTTGAATTTGGTGTACCTTTTAATTTGTAAAAAGAATCTCTGTGGATTATCTGATCAGTTTGGAATGTTATATGAACTGATTGTAAGACTTACACTCAGTATTAGGAATTGAATTCGTTAATTTAACCAAAAATGATTGGGCCTTTCTCTTTTTGAAGAAAATAGTGATTGGGCCGAGTTCTACTAATTTAGCTACTTAGGGCATCTTTCTAGGTTTTAATGACTTCATGTAGCGTGTATCATTATGGCTTCCTTGAGTTTCGAAATTTGCGTCTGCTTGTAATGAAGCAATTATCACTATCATTAACTGTCTGTCGCTTGGGATTTGTTCATATTCCATCCGTTCTTCTGACTCCCTCTTTACTCCATCATCATTATAATTCTCTTTGTTCTGCTTCACTTTTTGTTTTACGTCTTCTTCTTCCTTTCATCCTTATCTTCTCACTATGGACACCTTCGGATATTATCCTCACTACGCCTCTGATTCCGATTCTCCATCGAGCCCTCCTCCAGCCTCAGGCGACAGATTCCAAGTAGGATACGTTTTCCCCACTTCATCAATACTCTCACCGGAAGGGAGAGAGAATAGGCCATGACCTTCATGAACATGGTTTATACGTGAAAATCTTCTTAATCTCTTTTTGTTTCGTATAATTTAAAACTTATTCGGAATGCTTACTTATTTTCCAGCTTGCTATCGAACACTATGGTGCATGCGGTGATCGTCAACAATACAGAAAGAAGAGAACATCTCTGAATAAGAAGATCCAGAAGGTTGAGAGGAGGATCCGCCGCTTGGATAGTCATCCCCTCACATGGGAAAGGAATGGTATTAACTTTATCCGACCTATTCCCAAAGTGCTTCGCTCTTATCTTCGAGAATTAAGGGAGAAAAACTAGCAGCCAAGCGGGATAGTGCTCTGAACTCTGCTCCAACTATACAGAACTCTGCACCAATCCAGCCGGACTCTGCACCGACTGAAGGTTCGTCATCGGGGCCAAAGAAAGAGACTGTCCTAAAGATGACATGGCTATGACGGAAATTGTTCCCGAGCCCAAAACCTAAGTGTAACAGCAATTAATCTGTTGGGCCATGACCCACTGCTGCGAATTTGATTTCTTTTAAATGTACCCAATGCAATTATTCCTCGTAATATGCTAAATCGCCATGCCAAATCTTGATTCACGTTATTTGTGGTAATTAGACCAATTTATTTGATGATTACTAGGCACACAGTCCGGCATAGCTATCCTATCACCTTGCTATAAAGCCTAGATCAAGAACTCTAATTTCTTCATTCCTCCTGCGCTTAGAAATTCTCTACTTCTATTATTGCTTTAAATTTATTCTAGAATGGCTTCCGAGTATCGTTGTCCAAAACATACAGGTCTGTTTGTAACAACTGTAATCTGCTTCCACGATGATCCAGCCGCAGCACTTAACTCCATAGACGGCTCTGTTGCTCGTCCTTTGGGATGGGGGACTCCGATGACCATTCCTTGCTGTTTGATCAAACAACTAACTCCTCATGGTAAAAAAACAGCGATAAGGTTTATGAAAACGGTACATAATTGAGCCTTCTTCAAACTTCTCCTTTGCCCCAACCGTCTAACTTAAATCCTTTTCTTAACAGTTAGTTGATAAATACAAAGAGCTTGACCGGGAAAAGAGCACCCTGAGGTCCAGAATTTGGGAAATGGAGAAGAAATAGTTTCAGATTTCTCGAGAAATGTCCATCCTTGAAGCGCATCCATCGGACTGGATCAAACTCAACTTTGAAGAGTTCAGTCATTACATGCTGCCAAGTGTTTGTGGGATAGTTTATCTAGCTGGGCAAGGAGCCGAGATCTTTTGCAAATAGATTGATCCTGCTTAATCCTTTCTCATTGCTTTCTCTCTCTCTTTCGAAATGCTTTGCTGCTTTAAACATAAAAATAAAATAAAACCAAAAAACCATTTATTTTTTATTTAAATAACAGATGCACCCGAAAACGAGCTGCCTACGTACCCATGTTGGGATCAAACTAAATCGTAGTTCATTAAAATATTATTATACTCTATGAATAAAATTTCTTTAAATTCAAAATATTCCGCGATCTCTGAACTGGGACTCCATCCTGATCCGCTAACTTATAAACGCCGTTACGAACTACTTCAACTACTTGATATGGATTCCATGCTTCCCAGCTCCGACCTCCTTAGTATTTTCAAATACTTTACGCAAAACTAGATCGCAAACTTGGAGAGCGCGGTTCTTTAACTTTGATAGTTTTCTGATAGTTTTAGAGTCGGATTAAAGCCTGATCTTTTCGTTTGTCAATTGTTTTCTGATAGTTTTAGAGTCGGATTAAAGCCTGATCTTGTCGTTTGTCAATTGTGTCTAATGCATCTTCCATCATTTGTTTGTTACGAGGTTCATTAGTAGGGAGCTCAGTAAATCAAAGTCCGGGAACGTTTAGTTCGGTTGGGACCACGGCTTTCATTCCATATACTAACGAAAAAGGAGTTTCCCCACTAGCTCTCCGTGGTGTAGTTCGATAGGCCCGTAGAACCGGTGGAGCACGTCGTACCAACCCCCTTTGTATGAACTGAGTCGCTTCTTCAAGTTACTCAGTATGGTTTTGTTTGCAGCTTCTGCTTGTCTGTTCCCCTGCGGATACCGCCGGGGTTGAGTAACTCATTTTTATCCCCCATGCTGACACGAAATCCTCAAAATCTTTAGATATGAACTTATAACCATTATCTGTGAGAATTTTGGAAGGAACTCCATAGTGACAAATTATATTTTTCCATAAAAACATTTTTACCACCGAGTCTTTAATTGTGATGTAAGCCTCTGCTTCTATCCACTTGGAAAAATAGTCCATCAAAATAAGAAGATGCTGCACACCTCGGGTTGATTTATGCATTTTTCCGATAATATCCAATGAGCATCGCATAAATGGATAAGGAGCCGCGATTGACGACATAAATTTGAAGGTTGATGAATGGGCGAAGCATGCTGTTGACACTTCATGCATCACTGAGAATATTTAACGCAATCCATGATCATGGTAGGCCAATGATATCCTAACAGTTTTATTTTAAAAGCCATCGATCGTCCTGACGCATGATTTCCACAAAGTCTTTCATAAGCTTCACTCATAACTACCTCAACCACTGAGCCATAAATACACCTCGCTTGAATAGTGAATCATTTATCAAGCAATACTTCGCGCTAACAATTCGTAACTTTCTAGCTTCCCACTTTGCCTTTGGAAGTACACCGGTTTGGATATAATCACTTATAAGAGTCCTCCAATCTGCCCCCCAATCGTTACTGCGAATACCTTCTTGATGTCTTGGGATCATAAATGCGTCATTTTCGGATTCATCATTACAGTGATCTTCATGCACCTCGTCGGAATTGCCCCTCAGGTCAACAGATTTAATATCTATAGGTGACTGAGTGCTTTCATTGGGTTGTACTGTTGGAATAAGTTTGACTTTGGGTATCAGTACCTCATCTTTATCTGACATAACTGTAGGCTCTGAAACCTTAGGTGGGCGACCTCGTCGTTGTTTCGGTGGTTTACTTTGGGATAGCTGATCACTGCTTAAGGGATTTGGGGAAGTCTGGGCACGAGAATGAGATCGGGTTATCGCCATAGTCTTGCTGATTGTGTTATTGCTTTGAGACTCAATACATTCAACATGAATAACTCTTTTCAGGGCCGGATTGGATGTCGAGGCTAAAGCGGCAAGACCAACCGCTACCGGATTTTCACCTTGCGGAATCCGAACTAAGTCAAAAGTATCAAACTGTTTTGCGAGTTTCTTGACAAGCTCCAAATATGCTTCTATCCTTGAATATTTTGCTTCATATTCACCGTTGTACTGACTCACAATTAGTTAGGAATCGCTGTATGCTATTTTATCTCGAACCCCTACTTCATTTGCAAGATGAAGTCCGGCTAATAACGCTTTATACTCTGCCTCGTTATTTGAAGGAGGAAATCCAAGGCGGAATGATTGCTCAATTACTTCACCGGTAGGGGTTACTAGGCTAATTCCCACCCCAGATCCTTGTTTCGAAGAAGACCCATCAACATTGAGCTTGCACACCTTATTTATAGACTTGACTTTTGTACCACTAACAGGTAATTTGGTTAGGAAATCAGCTAATACCTGAGTTTTAGCACTGGTTTGACTCTTGTACTTGATGTCGTACTCGCTTAATTCGATCACCCACTTCGCTAAATGCCCCGACTGACTTGGACTATGCAGGATAGTCCGCAATGGTTGAGATGCCAACACTTCTATTGGATGCGACTGGAAGTAGGGTTTTAACTTCCGAGCAGAAACTACCATTGCAAGTGCTAGTTTTTCCATCATGGTATAACGAGTTTCTGGGCTGGTTAAACTTTTACTTATGTAATAAATTGGCCGCTGCTCTCCTATGTCTTCTCGGACAATGACTCCGCTAACTGTATGCTCCGAAACAGATGCATATATAAATAATCTTTCCTCAGATTTGGGTTAAGAAAGGATTGGTGGGGTAGTTAGGTATGATTTCAGCTGTTTAAAAGCATCTGGTAAGGTACGACTCAATCAATTTGGGTCAATTATGTCCTTATTTCAGATGACCACATTGTTCGACTTAAAGAGCGGTGCCATTTATAACGAATTTAATTAAAATGTTCAGGATATGCCCGAAGATGTCCTTCCCACAACTACTCCTTCTGAATTGGAAGTTTGTCTAAAGGAGATGCCTTTGGACGAAAATGCTGATGGTGGTTCTTCGGAAATGGACGTTGTAATCACTCCTTCAACGAATCTGCTCTTATGATGGTTGACGACCCTTCAAGGGTTGAGCTTATTTAATCTTTTTAGTAATTGTGTGGTTGTGTCCACCTGCTCGGGATATGTCCCCAAACTTTATTTAAATTTACTTTTGCATTTTCTATATCGCTTTTGCCCGAGGGTGTTAATTGGTTGAGTTAGAGGAGAAGCATCAACATCAATCTTAATGAACTAAATACGTAAACCAGTGACATCAAGAATGTCAAGAGCTGAGCTCATGTATGAAATGTTAGGAATACTGAAATGAGATTCAAGATGCACACTAATTAGTTTTGTGTGGTTCGTTGACACAATTTTCTTATAACATATGCAAAATAACAAATTGTTTTAAAAAACTGCATAGTATTTTAGGTTTAATAAATGTATAAAGCAGAAAATCTAATAGAATAGAAGAAAAAGAGTGTGGAAATAATTATTTTTTTCCAAAGGAATGACATCATAATTGTTTAGCAAGAGAAGATCGAAATAAGAGACATAAGTCCACTTTGAGAGATTTGATTACATCATAACCATTTCTCATGTACAAATATGGATCTGAATGAGGGAGGAAGATGTTGTGGTTTCTATTGGAGATTGAAAATGGATAAGAATTAACTGACACAGAATTAAAAAAACCGTGAAAATCAATCATTTTCAGGTATATAGCTCAAGACATGCATAAAATATATAGTATATACATCACATATAACATAATTTAGTTTATTTTTCCTTAAATTTAGTTTTCTCATATCTTATTGATGAGTGTCTATAATTTTGACCTGTTTTATTATTTTTTTACTTGTTTTATTGAGTCTAGAAGTTAGGTTTTGTATTCTTTTGGTCGGTTTTAGTGTCTTTTCAGTTTTTCACTTCCTTGGAACTAAAATGTGCAAAATGGAGCAACTTTGGACGTTTTTACACATCATTGGATTTTGGAGACATCCTGAATCGATCGATCCTGAAGAGGATCGACCAAGCATGTCGAGGATCGACCGATCCCGAAGCAGATCTGTCAGTCAAAGGAATCTATAAGGTGGTACGAATCAGACGAAGAAGATCGATCGATCCAAGTATTATCGATCGATCTCAGTCACGAATATTCTCCAAATCACACATTAACTCCAAGTTTTGACCTAGAAGACACCCTATGTAAGGCTCATTTCCTGAGCGGCCAGAGAGAGCCAGACACGAATTTTACTGTTACTCTGCCATTTTTATTTCTCATTTCAGATCTGTAATTTTTCTTAGATCTAAAGTATTTTCATTGCATTTTCAAGATCTACATTCTGGCTTCATCTCTTTCTTTGCATTTTCAACCATACAACATCATGATCTATCAACCAATTACCATGGTTGATTAGATCTGTATGTTGGGGGATGGGATTTATTCAAAGAGATTTAATGTTTAATTAGGTTATTGTTATAGATTAAAATTATGGTTCGTAGATCTCTACTTCCAAAACCAAGGGAACTTCCAAAAAAATGCTGGTTATGGTAAAACTGGATTCAACCCCCAATCAGGGAATGTTGGTTCCATGGGGAAGATTGAATCCTTATTCCAGAAAATCATGGAAGGGCAGAAAAAATTCGCTGGAGAGATCAACCTTAAAGTTGATAACATGTACAATGATTTGAATGGGAGGCTTGAATCCGTGGGTGCCCATGTGAGGATATTGGAAACCGAAGTAGCAAGGTCAGCCAAAATGGTTAAGGCATTACCAGGGACTCTCCCAGGGAAGCCTGAAACCAATCCCAGAGAATATCTGAAGTACATCGTTCTGTTCGGAGATAAGGAATTTTTAACCGAAATGATCGCTGAGATCGATCGATCCGAAGGCGGGATCGATAAATCCATCAATGAGAACCACTGTTTTCTCGACGAAAGGATCGACTTGTGAAATGAGATCGATCGATCCTACTCCTCCAATAAATTTTAAAAAATTGGGCCGGATCGACTGATCCGGTTTGAGATCAATCGATCCTCGCGTACATGATTTCGGGATCCAAGGCTTAATAAAAACCAAAAAAAATTTAGAAATCACAAAGAGATTAAATTCGACCCTTCAGCCACCTAGAGAGATGAACTCTGCTGAGAACCTGGAATCCTATGAGAATCAGGGAGAGATTAAAAGAAATAACCAAAAACCACCTGAAAAAGAAAACCCTGAGATGTAGAAAAAGATACATCAGGTAATCACTGAGATGAGGATTAAACTTAGGTTCAAGGACACCTCCTTGACCTTCTACATCGATACCGTCGACAGAGTCCCCACCATGAATGGTCAAGCTTTCATTATGAAAAATGTGGACTATGCTGATGTTGTTCATCCAATGGACATGACTCCGGGAAGCAATGTTGGTGAGGTTCCAGCAGAAATAAACTTTGAAACCACTGAAGAAAACCTCAACTACATGATGAGGGCTGTAATTACAAAGCCCAAGATCAGAACAGAAAACCAGCCACCAGATGAGGAGGATACCACTCCTCCAATGAACCCAGAACCCAATTATAATAAAATTAAGTCAAGCTAGTAACTTCGTATAAACAAGCGCTGGTTGGGAGGCAACCTAACATGTTCTTTTAAAATTTCTTTTTGCTTTTTGCTTTTTGCTTTTGAATTAATAAATATTTTGTTTTATTTCCCTTCTGTTATTTCAATTTATTTATTTTCCAAAATAAGATCTGATGATTTTTTTGTGTTGAGCTGACTAAAAAGTTTCAGTACGCTGGGATTGACCAATCCTACCCAGATCGAACGATCCACGAGACGAGAAAAGCTGAAAACCAGTTCATGTACAGACCAATGCTCCTTTTTGATCGTAAAATTTCTTCCATGGTTTATGGTTTGCTTTCTTGTTCACAATTCATTATCTCCAGTGTTGTTTGCAGCACCAATTCTCTTTGATTTTATGTCACTGCAAGACGCAGTGATTTAAGCCTAGGGGAAGAGGTGACTGCTTTCATATGTTACTAACACTGTGTTTTCTTTTGTTTACTTGTCCCAAAAAAAAAAATTTCAAAACTTTTTCAAAAATAAACCTTTTTCAATTTTTTTGAGTCGTTTTATTAAGTTAAAACATGGGATTATTACAATTTTCTTGGTTTCCATTTTATGTTGACATTTATTGGACTTAGTTCATGAAGATTGGAAACACTATCAATGGATCAACTTTACCCGAAGTGACCTATCCTTTGGAAATCTGAATGATCCAGCGTTGGCTCTCTCTACTTGGACCTTTTTACTTGGACTAATCTTCTCACTTAGGGGCTCGATATCGCAAAAGGAATCATATACATCTGGAGTTCATCCCATTCTACTGGAGCTCCAGATGTCCAAGCTCATTTTTAGTCTGGTTCCACACCCTTACACCCTTTTTCATTCGGACCCCAGTTCTCTTACGCAACATTAGGAGCATGTGCAACCAAGTGCAAAAACTACGACGTATGGGAGCCGATATAACCAAATGTTCTAAAGATTTCCAACTAAGATATCTAGTATCAGTACTTCATCTATATTAGTTTGAGTTGCCTTCTGGTGCAGTTTTTTTTTAGGATTAATGTACATGGTTAGAACTGGTTCCAACTTCACCTTCTCAGAAAAAAATGCTCTGGGATCGACCAATCCTACCTTGATCAATCGATCCCGTCTCATCCCGAGACTCTCTTTTAATTAAAAAAAAAATAATAATAATGAAAAGAAAGAAAAGGGAAAGAAGTCTGAAGGAACCAGAATAAAACTTTTTATTTATTTAGTTAGATATTTGTTTGTGTTATCTATTTTATTTTAGCTCCAATAGCAACTCTATTAGGATCATTATATAGAAGTTTGCTTGGGATCCAAGGTTCAGGAGGTTGTGCACCATCTTTGGTTCCCGTCTCACTATGATTTTGTGCTTTGGCTTGCACCGGAGTTCATTTATCATGCCTAACCATCACCTTTAAAATGGCCCCGTTACTAGCCCATAGCGATTTTGACTCCCTTTGTGAGACTGCACACAACACTTAATGAATGTTAAAGGGCCAACAATGGAGATATCAGAAGTTCCATTGGATCTCGGATGCTAGAGTACGGTAATGTTTGCTATGCTTATGGTAAAGTACACATTGTACTGCTAAAGTCCGATCAACCTTTCACAAGATTTCTTCTTGGTTTACATGATCAACATGATGGATTTCTAAAGCTAAGCATAAGTTCCTGTTTTTCAAACTTCCACTTCTGTACTTTTTTTCATTGACTTGTTTCTTACTTGAGGACAAGGCAGAATTCAAGTCTGGTGTTGTGATGAGTGTCTATTTTGACATGTTTTTATTATTCTTTTACTTGTCTTATTGGGTCTAGAAGTTAGGTTTTGTATTCTTTTGGTCGGTTTTAGTGTCTTTTCAGGGTTTCACTTCCTTGGAGCTAAAATGTGCAAAATGGAGCAATTTTGGACGTTTTTACACATCATTGGATTTTGTAGACATCATGGATCGATCCATCATGAAGAGGATCGACCAAGCATGACGAGGATCGACCGATCCCGAAGCAGATCGGTCAGTCAAAGGAATCTATGAGGTGGCACGGATCAGAGGGAGAAGATCGATCGATCCCAGTCACGAATATTCTCCAAACCACACATTAACTCCGAGTTTTGACCTAGAAGACACCCTTTAAATAATGCTCATTTCCTAAATGACCAGAGAGAGCCATACACGAATTTTACTATTACTCTGCCATTTTTATTTCTCATTTCAGATCTGTAATTTTTCTTAGATCTAAAGTATTTTCATTGCATTTTCAAGATCTACATCATGTCTTCATCTCTTTATTTGCATTTTTAACCATACAACATCATGATCTATCAACCAATTACCATGGTTGAATAGATCTATATGTTGGGAGATGGGATTTATTCAAAGGGACTTAATGTTTAATTAGGTTATTGTTATAGATTAGAATTATGGTTAATAGATCTCTACTTTTATGAATCAAATGCTTTTGTTAGGTTAACGAATCTATCAAATGATTCATAGGGTTTTATACTACAGCTAGTGTTGGCTATTTTACCCGGAATCTATAGTTTGTAGGCTTGATTTCCAGATTTCCAAGAGTTGAAGCTGGATCTACTAGTGAAGTCTATCAAACTAGGTCGAAATATGCTATCATAGGATCCTAGCAGATTTATGATATAATAATATTTGCTTTTATTAAAAAGATTTATTTTGGCACAGTATTTGTGTTCTAGATCTAGATCATTTAATTGCTAATTCGGTTAGATATCCTTTTTTATTTATTTAAGTCTCTGCGATGTCCTAGATCTCAACATTTGTTGTAAATTGATTTCTTTCCTTAATTAAAAGATTTTTATTCTGATTTTATTTGGATTTCCAAAAGTGACATTTTCCACATTTTTCATCCTAGCTCTGTTTAGATCTAAGGATCTATAGCGCTCTTTACTCTTTGTGGATTGATCCCACCACTATACTACCGCGCACAACCGTGCACTTGCGGAGTTTAGATGTTGGGTCAAACGTTATGCATAAAACATCACATCATGTTTTTGGCGCGTTTCCGGGGAGTAATTGTAGCCTTTAGATTTAAGTTTTTAAACCTAGTCTAGGATATTTTATTTTCTGAATTTTTTTTTTTTTATGTCTCTAAGATTGACCGATCCCCATAAGATCGACCGATCCTACTTCTTGCACGATCGACCGATCCTACTTTGTGCAAGATCGATCGATCCCTCTTTGATCGTTCGATCCTTTTACTCTCAAGATCGATCGATCCCAGAGCCCTTTTTCCGGATCTAATCTTCAAACTTCTTTTGTTTCTCAGGTGTATGCAATTAAGGAGCAAGACTTCTAAAGATCTACAAGACCTGAGCATAGAAGAGTTGACAAGGAAATCCACAAGGAAGATCAAGGCAACAAAAAGAAACAAAACCACAAGGAAAGCAAAAGATAAGGTTAGTATGGCTGATCCTAATAACCTTAGAAACATTCCCCCTGTTGTTGATGGTGAGAATGGAGATGCAGTCCGACAGAGAGAGGGTCAGGATAATAGAAGACCTCTCAATGATGCTGGAGCTGCTGGGGTTGGCATGAATGCTGTGCCGGGACTGCAAGTCCCGCTATGCAGAGTTACCTTAGGCGAGCAAGATGCCCCGCACGCCTTCTATAGGAACCGATCTGCTATTATTCCCCCTCCGATCCAGAGCCAAGATTATGAGATTAAACCTCAAATAATTGCCCTGGTTAAATAGAATCAATTCCATGGGATATCTAAAGAGAACCCAATGGACCATATTGATATCTTTGAGGAGATTTGTAGTACCACCAAAGCCAACAGAGTCCCCCAAAACTACCTCCGTTGTAGATTATTTTCCTTTTCCCTTGCTGATAAGGCTCATAGATGGCTGAAGTCTTTGAGTCCTGGATCTCTCACAAGCTGGGGTGAATGCCGAGCTGCTTTCATTCAGTAGTTCTTCACCAAACCTAGATCTGCAGCGCTTAAAAATAAAATGGCTAAGGGACTGTCCCCCTCGAAACTACACCGAGTCGTATAGGATGAACTTTTTCTACAATGGAGTTGAAATGAAGTATCAAATGGCTATGGACACAGCCAGTAGGGGAGACTTCATGAGCAACATGCTGGAGGAAGCAATGGAGCTCATTGAAAACCTGACAGCAAGCGACTCTAACAGATCTTCTGACTACTATAGGAGAGTCAACCCCACTCGGGTGAGTGATAAAATAATAGAGGAGCTTAATGCTAAGGTAGACGTTCTGATGAGAGCTCAAAAGAGATCAGTTAATCTCTTGAAAAGTGATGAGTTCAATGATGAGGTGGATCAAACTGAGGAGATCAACTTTCTCGGTGGACAGGGAAACTACCAAACCGGGGTTTCAACCCGAATTTTAGGAACCATCCTAACCTGTCCTAACGCAGCACTAATGTTGAGAACCCTGGAGATCAGTTTTATCCACCTCGGTGTACTCAAAACCAAGGGAACTTCCAAAACAATTTTGGTTATGGTAAAACAGGGAATGCTGGTTCCATGGGGAAGATTGAATCTTTATTCCAGCAAATCATGGAAGGGGGGAAGAAATTCGCTGGAAAGATCAACCTTAAAGTTAATAACATGTACAATGAATTGAATGGGAGGCTTGAATCCTTGGGTGCCCATGTGAGGATATTGGAAACCGAAGTAGCAAGGTCAGCCAAAATGGTTAAGGCATTACTAGGGACTCTCCCAGGGAAGCCTGAAACCAATCCTAGAGAATATCTGAAGTACATCGATCTGTTCGGAGATAAGGAATTTTTAACAGAAATGACCTCTAAGATCGATCGATCCGAAGGTGGGATCGATCAATCCATCGATGAGAACCACTATTTTCTCGATGAAAGGATCGACCTGCAGAATGAGATCGATTGATCCTACTCCTCCAATAAATTTTTAAATATCGGGCCGGATCGACTGATCCGGATTGAGATCTATCGATCCTCGCGTACATGATTTCAGGATCCAGGGATTAATAAAAACCAAAAAAAATTTAGAAATCACAAAGAGATTAGAAATTCGACCCTGCAGCCACCTAGAGAGATGAACTCTGCTGAGAACATGGATTCCTATGAGAATCAGGGAGAGATTAAAAGAAATAACCAAAAACCACCTGAAAAAGAAAATCCTGAGATGCAGAAAAAGATACATCAGGTAATCACTGAGATGAGGGTGAGATTACCTTTCATGGAAGTCAAATCACTGACCCCTCAAGTCATGGATTCAATGAGAGATATAATTGCTGGAAGAACAACTATGCAAGAAGCAGCTGATTTCCTTCAAGAGGAGTGTAGCAGGAAGATGCCAGAAGAACTTCCCCAAAAACTGGAGGATCCCGGAAGGTTTAGTCTAACGGTCAGAATAGGGCAGTATCAATTTAAGACAGCCGGATTGACACTGGAGCCAGTGTGAGCATGATGCCACTCAGCCAAGCTACGAAGTTAGGGTTACTCCACATGACACCAGTTACCATGGAAGTTGAGATGGCTGATGGTACATCAAGAAAACCAGTAGGTAAACTCTTAGACATTCCTGTCAAACTCAATGGGAGTTATGCGTTGGTAGACTTTGTTGTCCTCACATTGGATGAACAATGGAAAGGAGTTATGCTTGGCAGGCCCTTTTTAGCAACAACCAGAGCCTCAATTAGTATCCCCAAGAGGAGGATTAAACTTAGGTTCAAGGACACCTCGATGACCTTCTATGTCGATACCGTCGACCGAGTCCCCACCATGGATGGTCAAGCTTTCATTATGAAAGATGTGGACTCTGCTGATGTTGTTCATCCAATGGAAATGACTCTGGGAAGCAATGTTGGTGAGGTTCCAGCAGAAATAAACTTTGAAACACCAGAAGAAAACCTCGACTACATGATAAGGGCTGTAATTGCAAAGCCCATGATTAGAACAGAAAACCAGCCACCAGATGAGGAGGAAACCACTCCTCCAATGAACCCAGACCCAATTGAAATAAAATTAAGTCAAGCTAGTGACTTCGTAAAAACAAGCGCTGGTTGGGAGGCAACTCAATATATTCTTTTAAAAGTTCTTTTTGCCTTTTACTTTTGAATTAATAAAACTATTTTATTTTATTTCCCTTCAGTTATTTCAATTTATTTATTTTCTAAAATAAGATATGATGATGTTTTTGTGTTGAGTTGACTGAAAACACGTGCAAAACGCAGAAGATGCGAATATCACAAAATTTCAGTATGTGGGGATTGACCAATCCTACCCAGATCGAACGATCCCCGGGACGAGAAAAGCTGAAAACCAGTTCATGTACAGACCAATGCTCCCTTTTGGTCGTAAAATTCCTTACACGGTTTATGGTTTGTTTTCTTGTTCATAATTCATTAACTCAAGTGTTGTTTTGCAGCACCAATTATCTTTGATTTTATATCACTCTGGGACGCAGTGATTTAAGGCTGGGGGAAGAGGTGACTGCTTTCATATGTTACTAACACTGTGTTTTCTTTTGTTTACTTGTCCTAAAAAAAAAAAAAAAAAAAAAATTAAACTTTTTTCAATTTTCTTGAATCGTTTTATTGAGTCAAAACATGGGATTTTTGCAATTTTCTTGGTTTCCATTTTATGTTGACATTTCTTGGACTTAGTTCATGAAGATTGGAAACACCATCAGTGGATCAACTTTACCCGAAGCGACCTATCCTTTGGAAATCTGAATGATCCAGCGTTGGCTCTATCTACTTGGACCTTTAACTTGGACTAATCTTCTCACTTAGGGGCTTGATATCGCTAAAGGAATCAAATACATCTGGAGTTCACCCCATTCTTATAGGAGTTCTAGATGGCCAAGCTCATTTTTAGTTTGGTTCCACACCCTTACACCCTTTTTTATTCAGACCCCAATCCTCTTTTGCAACATTAGGAGCATGTGCAAGCAAGTGCAAAAACTACGGAGTATGGGAGCCAGTACAACTAAATGTTCTAAAGATTTCCGAGTAAGCTTTCTAGTATTCGTATTTCATCTCTATTAGTTTGAGTTGACTATTGGTGCAGTTTTTTTTTATAGGATTAATGTACATGGTTAGAACTGTTTTCAACTTCCCCTTCTCAGAAAACATGCTCTGGGACTTTCGATCGATCCCGTCTCATCCCGAGACATGCTCTCAGAAAACATGCTCTCAGAAAACTGTTTTCAACGGATGCTACCTTGATCGATCGATCCCGTCTCATCCCGAGACTTTCTTTCAAAAAAATAAAATAAGTAAATAATGATAAGAAAGAGAAGGGAAAGAAATCTGAAGGAACCAAAATAAAACCTTTTATTTATTTAGTTAGTTATTTGTTTCTGTTATCTATTTTATTTTAGCACCAATAGCAACTCAATTAGGATCATTATATAAAAGCTTGCTTGGGATCCAAGGTTCAGGAGGTTGTGCACCATCTTTGGTTCCCATCTCACTCTGATTTTGCGCGTTGGCTTGCACCGGAGTTCATATATCATGCCTAACCATCACCCTTGAAATGTCCCCCGTTACTAGCCCTTAGTGATTTCGACTCCCTTTGTGAGACTGCACGCAATACTTAATGAATGTTAAAGGGCCAACAATGGAGATTCCAGAAGTTCTCTTGGATCTCGGATGCTAGAGTACGGTAATGTTTGCTATGCTTATGGTAAAATACATGCTGTATTGCTAAAGTCCGATTAACCTTTCACAAGGTTTCTTCTTGGTTTACATGATTAACATGATGGATTTCTAAAGCTAAGCGTTAGTTCCCGTTTTTCAAACTTCCACTTCTGTACTTTGTTTCATTGACTTGTTTCTTACTTGAGGACAAGCAAGGATTCAAGTCTGGGGTTGTGATGAGTGTCTATTTTCACCCATTTTTATTATTCTTTTACTTGTTTTATTGAGTCTAGAAGTTAGATTTTGTATACTTTTGGTCGGCTTTTGTCTTTTCAGGTAGGTCTTTTCAGGTTTTTGTTTCCTTGGAGCTAAAATTTGCAAAATGGAGCAAATTTGGATGTTTTTACACATCATTGTATTTTGGAGACATCATGGATCGATCGATCCTGAAGAAGATCGACCAAGCATGACGATGATCAACCGATCCTGAAGCAAATCAGTCAGTCAAAGGAATCTATGAGGTGGCACGGATCAGAGGGAGAAGATCGATCGATCCAAGTAGGATCGATCGATCCCAGTCACGAATATTCTCCAAACCACACATTAACTCCGAGTTTTGACCTAGAAGACACCCTTTAAATAATGCTCACTTCCTGAGTGGCCAGAGAGAGCCAGACACAAATTTTACTATTACTCTGCCATTTTTATTTCTCATTTCAGATCTGTAATTTTTACATTGGTTTTTCTCAGATCTAAATTATTTTCATTGCATTTTCAAGATCTACATTCGGTCTTCGTCTCTTTCTTTGCATTTTCAACCATACAACATCATGATCTATCAACCAATTACCATGGTTGAGTAGATATATATGTTGGGAGATGAGAATTATTCAAAGGAATTTAATATTTAATTAGGTTATTGTTATAGATTAGAATTATGGTTAATAAATCTCTACTTCTATGAATCAAATGCTTTTGTTAGGTTGACAAATCTATCAAATGATTCATAGAGTTTTATAGTACAGCTAGCGTTGGCTATTATACCCGGAATCTATAGTTTGTAGAGTTGATTTTCACATCAGGAATCCAAGGGTCATTCCAAACTGAAACATCTTGCCCAGAACCCAAACACCATCGGGCACCTTTTTGAACTAAATCCTTTGTAGAAAATACACTTTTCCACCCAAAAGATGGAGAGTATGGTTTTTAGCCTGTAAGGGATGAAACTTTCTATAATATCTTCCCTTTAATACCTTGGCGAGCAGAGAGTTTGAAAATTGTATGACGCCAATATTGTTTAGCTAATATTGCATCATTATATATTTCCAAACATCTGAACCCCACACCCCCATCAGATTTTGGCTGACACATTTTTTCCCCTGCAATCCAATGAAGACCTCGATCTTTACCATTTGAACTCCACCAATATTTTGAGACAGCACTTGTTAACTTAGAAGTTAAATGTTTTGACAATTTAAAGCAAGACATAACATAGGATGGTAAGGCTAAGGCAACTGATTTAATCATTGTTTCTTTACCTCCTTTAGATAAAAATTTAGATGACCATCCACTAAACCGATCATTAAGACATTCTCTAACATAGTTAAATATTTTACACTTCGAGCCACCCAAACTCTCTGGTATGCCAAGATAGTTATCCATACCTCCTTCCTTTGTAATACCAATGAAGCCTTTTAAATGATTTTTAACTTGATCGGTTATTTTATTACCAAACACCAAAGACTTATTAAAATTAATCTCTTGTCCTGAAGCTCTCCCATATCTTCCAATCACATCCAAGACAGTTTGACACTCTTCTGCTTCTGTTTTACAGAAGAAAAGACTATCATCTGCAAATAATAAATGTGAGATTGCTGGACACACCCGGGCTACTGAAATTCCTGTAAATATTTTTTCTTTTTCTGCCTTTTTAATATTCGCTATTAATACCTCTGTACATCAAATAAATAGATAAGGCGATAAAGGATCCCCCTGCCTGAGTCCTCTTTTTGGTACAATATGGCCATTTGGTTGCCCATTCATAAGAACTTGATACGAGACCGAACTAACACTCCACATAATCCAGGATATCCAAACCAAATTAAAGCCTAAACGATGTAAAACCGCCTGCAAGAAGCCCCATTCAATCTTATCATAAGCCTTACTCATATCTGTTTTAATAGATAAAAAGTTTTCTCTACATATTTTTTTTGTACGTAAACCATGAAACATTTCCTGAGCTATCAATATATTATCTGTGATAAGCCTTCCCGAAACAAAGACCGAATGTGTTTCTGAAATTAACCGGGGCAAAACCTTCTTAAGCCGCAAACAGAGAATTTTTGATATAATCTTATAACTAACATTACAAAGTCTTATCGGCCTAAACTCAGCCATTCACTGCGGTTTATCTTTCTTTGGTATTAGACAAATATTGGTTTCATTTAGACGTTATCAAAACTCCCCGAATTAAAAGAAACCTTTTAACCATTTGCCCCAGATCATCCTTAATGGAATACCAAAATATTTGATTAAATAGCGCCGTCATCCCATCTGGTCCTGGAGCTTTCTCAGGATGCATTGCAAAAAGAGCATTCTTAACCTCTTTTTCCGAAATTTCCTTCGTTAATTCCCTATTCATAAATTCTGTAATCAGAGGTTGTACTACTTGTACCGTCTCTTCAGTTCCACTTGTATTCGATTCTGAAAAAATCTCCCTGAAATATCCTCCATTCCTTTCTCCGTCTCTTCCCATATATTATCTGATCCAAATAATCCTGAAATTTTATTACGTACCCGTCTCTGCTTTGTTGACACATGGAAATTTTTTGTGTTTTTATCTCCTACCTTCAACCATAAATTCCTACTCTTTTGCTGCTAGTAAATCTCTTCTTCATGATAAGCGTCTTTTAGTTTTAGTGCTATCTTTGAAATTTCCTCCTGCGGAATTAAATCATCATTTTTAGCCTCCTCTAGTGCTACTTTGAGTGCATCAAATATTTGCCTTGCCCGTCGGAATATTATTCTTCCTCCACCAAGAAATTGAATTTCTACAATTCTTTATTTTGTCCACAAACCTTGGCACTCTAAAATTATTGGTTTTATGCCAACCTGAGTCCACCGCCTCCACAAGACCATCTTTTCCTATCCATCTTTTATCAAACCTAAACTGACATTGCAAAAACGAGTGTGTTTTCATACAATTTAATAAAACCGGTCTATGATCAGAACCTATCATTTCCAGATAATTTACCTTAGAACAAGGATACATATCATGTAAATCCTCATTACCTAAGGCCCGGTCTAGACGACATCTAACAATTAACTTACCTCGACGTCCCCTCCACGACATCTAGTTACCATAACACGGGAACTCCAACATTCCACAGTCATGTATCATTAAATTAAATGGAACAAAAGACGCTGCCAATCTCAAATTGCCTCCTCTTTTCTCATGATTACCAGTTAATTCATTAAAATCTCCAATCATTAACCATGGCGCTTTCCTAATGGAACCTATCCTCTTCAATTGTTCCCACACTAAATCCCGAAAAGTAACTACAGGATCTCCATACACAAAAGACATAAACACCACTTTATTCCCAATTAAAGTTTTGACATCAATCACTCTATTATTTTGAGAAAGTATCTCTAAATTTATTTCATCATTGTAAAAAAAGCCAAACCACCGCTAGCATCACATAGTTCTACCGTATACAACTTATTGAATCCATACTTAAATTGTAATTTTTGTAAATAAGAAAAACAACGCTTAGTTTCTGAAAGAAATAAAATTTCAGGCTTGTGCTTATTCCATTAATCTCCAAGATAATCCTCTGTCAGATCAGCCCCAATGCCCTGAAAATTCCAACTAATAATCTTCACGTATTAGCCGGTGGTTCCAGGAGCGCCACCGTCCCTTTCTTCTTTACCAGATTTGCAGTCCCAGTCTTTAATCTCGGTTTAGCCTTCTGATTGAGAGTACCTGCAGGTTTTTGTTTCATCACATTAGCCCATAATCTTTTCCCAGGAGAAGCCATAACATTTTTCTTCCTAGGGCTTTTTCCTATACCCCTTGGACTTTGATTAAAACCTCGAGTTAGTGTCTTTGGATCCAATAAAATACCACTCAAAACATCCTTAACATCCCCCACATCCTTATTAAAAGAAACAGAATCCTCAAGTTCAGAAACAGAGTCACCGAGTTTAGTAATACCTTATATTCCTGAAGAGATTTCATCCTCTTGAACAGCCATGGAATCCAAAGTTTCCCCCATTTCCGTATCCTCCTTCAAAACCTCAGTCAACTCTCCATCCCCTAACTTTCCCTTATCCACTGTGTCCTCAACGACCTGTGCCTTCATTGCCGAAACTTCCCCCATCACTTCAACAGAAAGCAATTCTGAATTCTCCATACCATTTCCAATATCAGATGGAGCCACCGGTTCCACAATGGTTAAAGAATGAAGGGGTTTGGGCCATGTTCTTGAACTATTATCACCTTTAAACCCTGGGGCACCACTCTTTCTTGCCCAAGTCAAAGAATGATGTTTGTCTGGACGTCTTGAGATGTACCTACTACTTTCTGCAGCTTCTTTCTTAAACGGAAGCCCTTCCCTATTATCCAATTCCAAGAACTCTAGTGCTCGCTTAGCCGGAGGTTTCCGTTGCTTTTCCCACGAGCCCTCACTTCCGTGGTTGTTTGAACTTGAACCAGGTGGTGGTCTCCGATCAAGTTGTTCCTCCCGATTTCGAGCACAGTCTCTCTGAAGATCTGTGCAGACCGCTACATCATGTGTTAGCCTGAGACAATGTCGACATAAACCAGACAACTTCTCATACTCCAGAGAGACGACCACTTCATCACCAGTATCAAAAGGCAAACCCACTTGAAAGATCAAAGGGTTATACCCATTAACTGTAACAAAGACGCTCGCAGAATCCACATCAACCTCTCTAATCAAACCAATAACTTTGCCAATAGCACGTATGGTTGACTCCTCCCAGTAATGAAGTGGGATCTCTGTGATTTTTACCCAAAATGTAAAAGCAGATGGATACGAGCTTGCTATGATCGGCTCACACCGAACCAAAGACACCATCCATCCGTCAAAGTGATAAGGCACATTTTTAAGAACCCCAAGGAGATCCTCCTCAGTCACAAAATTAAACTGGAACTTCCCCAGCCCCAAGTCCGCTCCCACTACTTTGTCTTCCACTTTCCAGATCTTCGGCATATTAGTAACCAAAGAATCCATTCTTTGGACACTCGGATTCATCAATCTCCCAGTTAAGGTCAAGAAAAACTGTTGAATATGTTCAGCCAATAGAGATCCAGATATTTTCACCGTTTCAGTACGAACCATTGCAGCCTTAGCTTTGCCCAAACCCAACTGAGCCATCTTAACCCCGATAACCAAACAAAGAAAGAAAGAACAGAACAAAAAAGAACAGAACAATGAGCGAAACCCCTTTAACTTGAACTCTTTAAAAAACACTGAAGGAGTGAATATGGTGATGAAAGGACCAATCCATGTCGCACTATATATATTAACCCAAAGAGAATATTTTTGTCCTAAATTTCCAATCGGAAAAATATCTTCTACAACCTGTGTGATTGATCCATCCAAATCTCCGAACTGACAAGATTTATCTCCGGCCTGTGTGATTAGTCCAACAAGACTCTTCTTATCAAATCACACTAATCTTTATATCCATTGTCACCACTGTATTCAACCCAACATGGGATACGAAATCAGAAATTAATTGATTTCCAAGCTCTGCAAAATATTTTCCAATCCAGAGATTTCCATCTTGATTTACATACCTCAATCGTATAATAACAGAATCCTTAACTACCCGAATCTTCCAAAGCAGCCACGTGAAGTTCTCCATATCTTCATCAACACCATAGAATGATGCTCTCTGTTTCCAAAAAGCAATCGACCTCCACAACTTCCAAATCCAAACTTTTAAATTCCGAGAATCTCCAAAACATAAACACCTAGAATGATCTAATCCATAGTTTAACGGGATCCAGATCAACCAGATTCGGAAACCCAGACCCAAAAAAACTCCATCAATCACACTCTGTAATCGATCCTTTCTCTTAATCAACCAAAACCAAATCATACAGATCCCATACTTAGATCCACAAATCTGCCCAAGAATAACCCAAGAATAATTAATTTTTAATATTTCTTCTTAATTAATTAAGAACAGAAGGAGTATTAAATTTATAGAAGCCATTTGAATTTTGAACCATGAACACTTCCCACCATTTTAATTAAACCCAACGGAGTTTAATTTGAGTCAATGAAGTCGAAAAGCCGTATTCATCCATAATCAAAATTCAAACCTCTCCCCAAAAGCAGTATATAATAAGAAGAAAGAGCTACGTAAGTGGTACTCTAAAGGCATAGCTTGGTCGATGACACTAAATAATCTTTTGCATGAAGATGAATAGTTTGATCAGACGGCTAGCTAAACTCCACATATTGGTGCGTTATTATTCTTCTTCTTTTTCTTTTACTGTTCCATGATTTTAGTTATCTTAAGAAACCTTAAAAAGCCTAACCTAACAAGCCCTTACATGTGGTTTTAGTTCTTTTCCCTCTGTTACGATATTGATGTATGCCTTTCATGTGGTTCAGTTCAAATTAGGGATGTTAATAATGGGCTTTAGCGTCAGGTACCCGAAACCCACTAATAATAAGTATACACGTGACCTGTCCATTTTAGTTAAAACAGTATTGGGTTAAAACCGGACGGGTTTATTTATCACAGGTTTTATTCGGGTATACCCGATAGAGTAACGGGTACTCGTCGGGTTTAAAAAAAAAAAAAGTCTAACATTTTTGCTTTCACGAAAGAACCCTAATTATTTTTCAGAGACAACATTACGGTGATTTTTGAACCTTTGATTGCTTGGAGAAGCTCCGGTGAAATCGAACGGCCTCTGACTCCAAGTTCCTCGTCATCTTTAGAAGATCAAATATCTTTTGTCTTTAACTCCAATCGGTGGTAAAAGGAGCCGAGGTAGAAGAAGCTGTGGAAGAAGAAGTGATTGTTGAGTTGAGACTTCAAAGTTTAAGCTTTGGTTCATCATCGGGATGTCAAGAAGGTAACTTTTTTTGGGTTTTTCTAAAATTCAATTTCATTGATTCAATCTCTCTCTGTTCCCTCAATTTTGATTCCGTCTTCTTCAGTTTGTGATTTCATCAATTTAGGAAAATGGGTTTTTATCTTCTCCCATTTGAGTTTCTGGGATTCCTCAGAAAGAATGTGGTTTTATTATTCCACAAATAAAATATCCAAACTTTGCTCGATGACTGGGTCATGGTTATTCTGATTTTTGATTATCTGTGGTGATTGTTCTTTGAGGTTAGCATTGATCTCTGAGAATTGACTGTTACATGGTCTATTCTATATACCAAAATCATAACCTTGCATTGTGGTTAGCTATAGGAACAAAAACGTATATTCGTCCTTAAAGTTATGCTTTTGAGTTTTGGGGTTAATCCAAGTAGAAAATTTGTGTAGTTAAAACCACAAAATGGTTCCTATGTACTTAGACTAACAATTTCTCGAAATGCAGGTTTTTTTTATAAGCTTATGGCTCAGTACTCTTTGATATTAAGCTACACTTGTCATTCGCGTTTAACTCCCATTGTTGATTATATATGGTGATTGCTCGTTGAGGTAAATATAGTTCTCTGAGAATTTACTGTTACATGGTTTTCTATACCAACATTATAAAGTTAAAATATTTTTGTCGAACTTCAGGTTGTTTTTATAAGCTTTTGAGATGAATTTATCACTCAGTGTTCTTTGATCTTAAAGCTACACAATTCATACACTTTTGTTCATAGATTTGTGCACTTTTAATGGCTGTTCTGCTTCTTCATAGATGTATTTCTCACTCATTGTTCTTTCATCAATGCTGTTTCTGTTTCTTAATCTACACAATTTATAGTTGTTTAGTGTTGTATGTAGTTTTGGTATCTCTGATCTCTTATTAATCTCTGTATTCTATCACCTTATACAAAAACTGTTTTGTTGTATGAAGTTGTATATGTTGATATTTTGAGATAATGTGTGTAGTAAACTAGAACCAGAGCTTTCAGCTTTGTAAATGTTGGTTTTTGGTGTATCTATGGTGTGTGCAGGCCAGATATTACAGCGCTGAAGTAGAGCTTTTTTTAGACTTGTTATCTGATCTCAAAAGAAAGAGATTGAGAAATTTATAGAAAATTAAGATAGGTTTGCTGTGAACTATAGTCTGAGGTTTCTGAGGTTTTTGACACAGGTCTGTATTAAGAGTTTCATTACATTTCCTGATTGAAGTTTAGAGTTTTAATTCCGGGTTTAGTCTATTAAATTTGTCAAGTTTCAAGATGGTCATTGTGTGGTTAAAGAGTTTGTTCGTATTTGACTAAATATTTGGTTTCATGTCTCACATTCTCTGCATTTGTCTTCTTTTTCTGTTTCTTAGAAGTGGACATTTCAAGATTTCAGCTCATTGAGTTGTCTGATTCACGAACTTGGTCATGTTGAACTGTACAGATATGCTATAAAGTGTTTTGCTACCTTTTCTCTTGATGTTTCGCCTATTCCAGAATTTTGCTGTTGCACGAGGCTCCTGTTCTAGAAAGTTTGTGTTTAAAAACTTACTAGGAGCTTGTATACATGCTGTAGAATGCTCATGACGTTGAGATATAGAAGATGTTAATGGGTTTATGGTGCTTCACCAGCTTGTTACGTTGAGATATAGAACTTCTACTTCTAGGCTTTGCGTGGATCAGTTCATTTAAATGCTTAATTATCTTATTTTAGTCTATAAACTTTGTCAATAGGGTCTGAGTTTGTACAGCTGTTTAATATGAACGTGTTTAATTAAAATTGGTGGGTCTGTGTTTGTACAGCTGTTCTTGACTGCACGAACTTGCATTGAACTTAGAATCAGATATTGTGTTTGAGTTTCTTTTATTAACTTAGTTGGTGACTGATCTTTGGTTTCAGGGACACTGTATTGGATTCACAGACAGTAGAAACAATGGCAGCTCTGGATGCCGAGGATGAATACATGTCAATGAATGAGGAGCATGGAGCAGAAACTCAAGGTCAAGGAGAAACACAAAGCCAAACACAACCGACTCAAGCGATTCAAACGGTATTTACTACTAATAAACGCTTAAAGTCTAAAGTTTGGAAAGAGTTTATACTTGTTGTTGGAGTAGAAGTGATGGGAAAAGAAGAGGTCATTGTGTTCATTGTAGTAAGAAATTAATCATAGAACCTAGTCAGGGAACTTCTGCTCTAAAGCGTCATTTAGAGAATTTTTCAAAGAGGCCTCTAAGACAGAGTACAGATAGTGAGTATGATCACAAAGTAGACCGTGAAATGGTGAGTGACATAATCATATTCCATGATTTGCCTTTCCGGTATGTAGAGTATCCTAAAGTTAGAGCGAGAGACAAATACTTGAATCCGAACTGCCAGCCTATTTGTAGACAAACTGCAGGAAGTGACGTGTTTAGGAGGTATGAAATAGAAATGGAAAAGCTGAAAAAATTATTTGCAAAATTCAAAGGGAGGGTTTGACAGCGGATATGTGGACAGCTCGTAGCACTATGAAGGGATATATCTGCATAAATGCCCATTATGTAGATGAAAATTGGATCTTATGCAATAAGATTAGCTTTCTGTGATATGAATCCTCCTCACACTGGAGAAGAATTAGCTTGCAAAGTTCTTAGTTGCTTGATTGAGTATGGTTTAGAGAAAAAGGTTTTCTCTTTGACTTTGGATAATGCTAAAAGTAATGACAGTATGCAGAAGATTCTCCAACACCGAGTACAAATTATTAGTGGTAATGGTTTGCTCTGTGGCGGAAAGTTTTTTCATGTCAGGCTGTGCTCACATTTTAAATCTCATTGTGCTAGAAGGATTAGAGTTGGTAAATTCTCTGTTGGAAAACATTCGAGATAGTGTTAAGTATGTAAAAGCATCTGATTCAAGGAAATTGGCATTTGCAGCATGTGTTGAGAGTGTTGGGATCACAGGTGGAGCTGGATTATCTTTAGATGTCTCTACACGTTGGAATTCTACTTATGATATGCTTGTAAGAGCGCTGAAGTTTCGTAAAGCCTTTGTGAACTTTAAGTTGTGTGACCAAAGTTACAAATCATTGCCTTCAGAAGATGAGTGGGATCGTGGAGAGAAAATTAGTGAGTTGCTGAAACCTTTTAGCATCATTACCACTTACTTCTCAGGTGTCAAGTATCCCACAGCTAATATTTATTTTCTACAAGTGTGGAAAATTCAGTGTGTATTGAGAGATTATGCGAATTATGGTGATGATGGAGTGGAATACATGGTCAAGAGAATGCAGTCCAAGTTTGATAAGTATTGGGATGAGTATAGTATCATTTTAGCTATGGGTGCGGTTTTAGATCCAAGAATAAAGACGCAAATACTTAGATCAGCATATCAGAAAGTAGACCCGAGTAGTGCTGAAGAAAAGGTAGAACTTATTAAGAAAAATCTGAGTGATCTTTATGAAGAGTATAGGATCAAGACTTGGGCCTCTTCCAAGATTTCAACAACACCAACGCCAAATGAACTTCTTAATGAATCTCCACTAGATGATGATCCGAACTATGTGAGTATTTTGCATGTATTTTCAAGCGTTTTTGATGTAGAAGTATTAGTGTATTACTGATACTCAGTATTTCTTTTGTGCAGGATCTTTATGAGTTTGAGAAAAGCATCCAACCTGGTTCAGAAAATACAAAATCAAATTTGGAAATGTATTTGGAGGAACCCAGGCTTGAGTTGAAAGCATTTAAGGAAATTGAGGTTCTAAGTTACTGGAAAACTCAAGGACAGCGCTTTGGCGATTTAGCTTCTCGAGCTTGTGATGTGCGTCGCATTCCAATAACTACAGTGGCATCAGAGTCAACGTTTAGCATTGAAGGACGTGTTTTAACTCCATATAGAAATCGCCTTCTTCCAAAAAATGTTCAGGCTTTACTTTGCACTCGGAATTGGTTGAGAGGTTTTGCAGATTATGAAAGTATAAAAATACTTCTATTTTGTCTTGTATTTAAGTTATTTGTTAGACTTCATATTAATCATATCTTAAAAATTTTAGGTGATATTGAAGACAATTTTGATGATGAAAGTGTGGATTCTACAACAATGGGAAGTAGTTCAGGAGTATAAGATGGTAATTATCTGGTTCAAGAAGTGTTTTTTCATTGGTATACATATTCTTGTATTTCTTATGTCTGATTTTTTTTTTGTGTTTTGTCTTGATTTATTGTAGGTCTAATGGTGGCGTTATAACATCTTCGGTTTTTATCTTGAGTCCAATTTTTATTATATTTTTTTTCATTCATGTGTTTTTTTCTGTTCATTGGATTTCTTGTATGAAATTTAGTATTATATTATTTTCTGTCAGGATTTAATAATTAAACTTCAAATATCGTATTATTATCCTATTAAGTAAACTTTATAATAATAAATATATATGTATTTTAATAAATTATAATGAGCGACAAAATTTATTCACTTTATAATTTTTTAGTTTTCATAAATTATAAAATGAAACATGAATTAAATTTGATTCATTTTATAGATTTAATTTCCAATTTTCTAATTTTTAAAACTAAATTAAGCTTAAAACACACAAAAAACAAAAAAAAACAAACAAACTGGGTACCCGCGGGTTTACCCAAAACTTACGGGCTTGTCTCGGGTAAGCCCGTTCGGGTATCGGGTTAGGCGGGTTTTTTAAAAAACGGGCTCAACATGGGCAGGCCTAAAACGGGCTCGGGTCAGGCCGGGTAAAAAACCCGGTCGCAACATCCCTAGTTCAAATGGTCGCAGTTGAGCTGTGTCTAAACTTTCTATGTATCCATATTTGTGTGACGCAAACTACGGTGTCCATGTATTGTTTTTGATTCAAAATCAGTTGGTTGTTTCTCTAACATTTGAATTTTAAAAAAAACTTTTGATGATACAGATTTAGTTGTGAGAAGAAAAGAAAATGGTGGGTAAAAAGAAGAAAGCCAAAATATGTGAGACAGTGTCAAAAGAAGATAGGATAAGCCAATTACCTGATCATTTGATATCTGAAATACTTTGTCATATTTCTACCAAGGAAGCTGTCAAATCAAGTGTTTTGTCCACTAGATGGAGAAATCTTTGGCAATCTGTTCCTGAATTGGACATACACTCGGGCAGATTCTACTCGGATGTCGATTCTTTTGTGAGTTTTCCTGAATGGTTTTTTGATCCACACAGCAAGTCTTGGATACGCAAAATCCTGTTAACTATGTGTAAGGGTCCTAATGACAAGTCTATTCTTAACCGATGGATTGATGTTGTGAGTAGGCGTAGGATTCAGCATCTCCAACTTAGTTTTGGTATCTGTAATAGATATGGTAAGATGCCACCCCTAACCCTAAGCATATATACATGCCAGAGTCTGGTACACTTACAACTCTTTAAGGCCACCTTAGCTAATGCAGAGGTTGTTTCTTTACCTTGTCTCAAAGTCATTCATTTAGAAGAAACTAAATGTCCCAATCAGGCCACTTTAGAGAAACTTATCTCAGGCTCTCCACTTCTGGAAGATTTAACCCTCATCAGATCTTCATCTAGGATTGCTACGGTTTTACAAGTACACTCTGAGAGGGTAAAGAGAATCCACATTACTGAGTCTGCCAAAGTTGTGATTGATGCTCCTCTACTCCACTGCTTAAGGACTGTTATTCACTCAACAAAGAACTTTGAGATCATCAACTTGGGCTTCTCTACCAAACTAGATATTGATGTCGTTGATGGCCATGGGACGATATTCAGTACAAGCTTGATTCACGACATCCTCAGTGATATTGCTAGGGTCAAGAACCTAGATATTAGTCATGTTTTTTGGAAGGTGCAGATCTTAACGTTTGAGCATATATAAGAATCTTATTCCATTAAAGTTTCTCACCATTTTTTTCTTGTTTACTTGTGTTACCAGGACATCTTTCTATACTCAAAATCAGGACAAGTGCATCAGTTCTGTTACCTGTCCCATTTGAATACTAGATTTTGTATATATGATCTTGAAATGTTGCCAACCCTTCTTGAGAGCTGCCAAAAACTCGAATCTTTCAGTTTGGTAATGAATAATAACTTTTAACCTTTATGATTTTATGCATATTATTTTGTAAAAATCTTTTATCTGTCTCTTTAATCAATATGTTTTCTTCTGTTTTTTGCAGGAATTGGTTAACCGATCCATGAATAGTAAGAAGAAGAAAGAACCAAAGGTGATATTTCCAACAGTGCCTCAGTGTTTGGTATCATCGCTCAAGCTTGTGAAACTGAAAGGTTCAGTCCCAGGGTATGAAGGAGAAATAGAGCTACTAAGATACTTGTTGAAGAATTCAACAATCCTGGAGAAACTAAATCTCCATGTTTACTATACTAAAAAGGCAGAATGTGACTTCCTTAAAGAACTCCTTACAATGCCAAGATGCTCTAGAGCTTGTGAAATCCATTGCTCTTTCACTACTAAATGGTAAACAATTCTTTTGTGGTTATTTTGATATGTTAAGGTTGCTAATCTGCCTTGTTTGGTTTGTGAACCGAAGCTATTTTTTTAAACAAGTTAAGCAATGAAGAAGTGATAGAGTGTTTTTTTTAATGACTAGAAGTACTCCAGAGTTAGGGGCTGCAAATGAAGAAGTCGAGTTCAAGCCCCAACGCAATAGACGGCCCAATCCGAAATATGAATGAAGATCAAGTCAAAGGGCAGAGTCTTTTTCTTTCAGCTTTCAAATAAACAGAATGGAACATTTCAAAGCTTCCACCGTTTCGTTTTATTTTTCCCAGTTTATAGGAGTTGAACTCCGCTAAGCATAAAGAGAGGTAGTCTTAATTACCTAAAAATCTTATTTGTCTTTGAGTTCTTACGAACTTGAAATCAACATCTCTTTGGCTTTGAAGAGGAGACCTATCAGTTTTCATTTTTCATCATATTTCAATTTTTTGAATTGAGAAATAACTAGTCATAATGTACAACTCAGTACAAGTAGGGATCAAAGGAAAAGATTCATAAGAACTGTATCATATCTGTTACCTTGTTCTGTTCACGAGCGGATGTGTCTCGCTTTCGCAACAAATGATTCAAACAATCTATTCTGAAAAATATACTCAATCATGGCCATTGCTGCAGCGGTCTTCCTTAGAGAGAATGCAGACTTGATATTTGATTATCTATTCAGTTCCTATTGATTGTCCATTGCCACGGAAGCTGCCATCAGTACTGCGTTTGTGCTAGTAAGGAAGAAGTTTCACAACCTCACATTACTTAGTGTACTAATCGTCGATATGGACTGGTTTGGATTGCACTTATATAGACTCCTGCATATTCCCTAATTCATGTCAGGGCTTTTTATGTACACAGGGACTCATGCATACACAAACCTCGGTTAACGTATATAGTTTAATTTATGTACATAAAACTTAGGTTGCTGATTTGTCTGCCTCTTTAGTATATTAATTTCAATATTTCAATCTCGGGTCATACACTCTTACGTTTGGATAATCAACCAATAAAGGCAAGTTTGCAGCATATATATATATATTGTTTGTGAATTTTTTTTATGTTATATCTCTACTCAATTTGTTTTCTTCTGTTTTTGCAGAAACTGGTTTGAGACTCTATCCATGTATCGTAAGAAAACAAAACGCTTAACGTTTCAGGAAAATAAAACCTAGAGTTGTGCCCTCAGAAAAATATATATTCCCAAAGGTTATAGCTCAAACGCAGACAGGTGTTTGTTATATTGTTAAAATTCTCTAATAGTTGAGCTGATTTAACATCATGACTCTTGAGCTACTATGAAATTTCAGAGACAAAGGGGCAAAGCAACAACGCTAATAACATCATTATCAATAACTGAAGCCAAGACCTATCAATAACCTTTGTCACGCATAATTAATTTTCTTTATGCAAACCCACAAAACCTATATATTATTTAGATGTTGTTTATGTAACAAGATTTCCAGTTTAACTAAAATAAATAAATATCAAATATCAAATAAAACGTCACATGTATTTTCCCTCTACTGATTGAATGACAACTTCACAGTTGGTAGAGCGTGTAGGGATTTTGTAGACTTCCTTAGAGATTTTATCTTTTGTTGAATGATAAGGCAAACGTAGAGTGAATTTCTTGAGGACTGGAAAATTCTCTAGGAAGTACCTTATGAGCTTCATAGATTCAGCTTCCGCCTGTCCATAGATTGAGAGTTTGAAATCAACAAACTCGAGAGACAATAACAAAGACTCAGGAACAGATGGCAAGCTGATTTGATTCATCTCCTCGAAATGTTGTTTCTTGTAATCAAAATCAAACTGCATCTGTAGGGAAAGAGGAAAGTGAGAAAACATAATGAAAATGATATGGTAGAAACTTCATAAAAATGAGAAAAATATCACTCACCACCAAGACGAGAGATTTAAGATTCGGGCAGCTCTGAAGAAACCTATCCAAATATTTCAAATTGGATGCATAGAGAGAAACAAACAACTTGGACAAGTAACCAAACTGAGGCAGTGGTTCAAGTTCTAAGCATTGACATATGTACTACAACAAACAAACAAAAAAAAAGAATGTGAATTAGAGACTTTCATGATGCATGTCCACAAAACCTAGGACATATATAAATGTATTTATATACCTTGAAAGTGATTTGACATATCCTTATATTTCCAGCCCTAGAAATCCCACGAAGAAAATCAAGGGTGCTACTTCTCCTCGATGAAATCCGTGACTCGAGACCAGATGCCCGCAAACCAAAGTAGATAGAAATATTTAACTTTGCACTGGTCTCCATATTGTTGACAATAAAGCTTTCTGATTGGTGATCATCGATGGTCAAACAGCGTAGCAAAGGAGCATCGATAAAAACACTCGAACTACAACCAGTGCGAATAAAATTATGTCTTTCAATGGTAAGCCTGTTCAGTGACTTAGAGTACACCCGATAGACTTTTGTATCAGTATCAGATGCGACAACCTTTAGATTTTCTAATACAGGGCAGGATGATATAAGTCTCTTCAAGGTTGCCTCATCGGGAAACTCATTTCTTTCTAAGAACATTGTCTTCAAACAAGGTAAGAAAACAAACACAGCATCATCCAAGATCACACCAAAGAGTCGTAAGAATACGAGTGTCTCACAACTATACAACCTTAGGGGATTATTAGCAAGGGGATTCTCATCAAAATACTCATCTTTAAAGGAATGAATATCTAGATGTTGAATCTTACGCTTAAGTACAGCATCAATCCATGTACGGATATAAGACTCATCATCTGATTTGTTATAATTATTACCAATTGTTAACGTGAGTTTATCTATGCATGAAACCCTACTGGGATCGAAAAACATGTTACCGAAACTCAGAAAGGTACCGAGATCTTCGAAATTTCTGGAGTTCAGTTCCAAACTAGGAACCAAAAGCCATAGACTCCTCCACTTGGTAGATAGAACGCTTGTCGTAACTGCTTCTTCTATAGGAAGATGAGAGAGTATCTTACATAACAAACCATCTGGTAATTGGTTTATCTTGAACTTCATTCTACGACTCGACCGTTTAGAACGACCCGGTTTAGATTTCCCTCTACCAACCATGTCCCTCTGCAGAAAACTTTATCTGAAATACAAAAATTGGAAAACGGAATTTTCAGTGAGACGATTAGGTATTACGAAAGTTTCAGGAAAACAAAACCTAAAACAGTAATATCAGACAATATAGATGAAACAAATTACGATTAAAGAAGCGAAGGGTCAAGAAATATTGGAGGAATGAATTACTACTGAAAGCGAGAGGAAGAGAGACGAATGTCTTAGGTTTGATAATTTCAGACGGACCTATAAGACCCGTGAGTGTGAGTCAAGCAAGGGCTTCCTAACCATTTTGGGCCTATTGGGTTGAGCTGTGAACCCATTGGTCCATTTAATATAGGAGATGTATAATTATTAGGGCAATTTCCAAAAATAACACCAAATAAACTTTTTGTTTTATAAATAGCACTACATTTTTATTTTGGACAAAAATAACATTAATACTAAAAATTATTTTTCTTCTATAGCACAAAATCTCCTACCTTCATATTTTTAGGGTTTAGGATTTAGAGTTTAGGGTTTAAAAACCATAAACTTTAAGCCCTAAACTATACATTCCATTCCAAACAAATTATACCCTAAATTGTACAATACTTAATCCAAACAAAAAATTTTAAATTTTATCTTTCATAAAAATGCTATTTTTGTCTAAAATGAAAATTGAGTGCTATTTATGAAACAAAAACTTTAACTAATGCTATTTGAGAGAATTTCTCTAATTATTATTAATGTAGTAATCTAATCCAGACATTAACTAGTTTTTTTTTTGGCATCTAACTTTAATGAATGGCCACCACCATATAAGGTGAGGAATGTAA
The DNA here is from genome assembly GCA_963555745.1 of Cardamine flexuosa. NCBI lineage: Eukaryota > Viridiplantae > Streptophyta > Magnoliopsida > Brassicales > Brassicaceae > Cardamine > Cardamine flexuosa. The sequence continues at coordinate 16,377,778 of OY743219.1, forward strand.
TACAAATAAGAGGTTGAAGAAACAAACCCCAGAAACAGAACTGAAACAAAACAGAGCATACACAGCTCAAAACATATGAAAGAAACTTAACACTTGGCCGCACAACACACATATGGTAAACATAAAGATGCTACTTTCACCTACGATCATTCTCAAGTATAGTACTGAGCCAGCCGGGTCCTCCCACGGCCAAGTATGACTGAACTCTACCATCTTTGGTGACACTTTGAGCTATCTTTCTCGCAGCCAAATTGGCCTGTGCGGATGAATGTTTAAACTCACAGATACGGAATCGTTGACATAGTCTCTGAATACGATTCAGAACATACCGATATTTGGGCCAAGCTCTCGGGTTATGTAAAGCTTCAATAGCTGCCCCACATTGAGACCAGAACTCAGCATCATAAATACGGAGGTCATATAGGCTCTGAATTGCCCAGAGTAAACAATGTAACTCCGCTACCATCCTATTATCAGCTGGCAGGAACATGTCCCTCGCATGGTAGTGAACATGTCCTTGGTAGTCTCTCAAAATCCAAGACCCACCACATATCCGAGACTCATTGATCCAAGAAGAGTTCACATTACATTTGAATATTCCCTCTCCCGGTTTTGTCCATTTTTTCCCCCCATAAACTTCGGATCTTCGTTGGGTGAGCTCATCTTGTTCACTATATTAATGTTTTTCCACTCCTCAGAATCCGACAAGGCTTGAGCAATCAAAATATATGCATTACTTACCCCAGACGCATAAACCAAAGAGTTCCTTTGTTTCCAGATTTCCCACATAATCCAGGGAATTGCACGTCGATGTTCATCTTGTAGTAAAGAAGACTCAATTAAATGTAGAACGTGATCCATGTGATCCTCTATCAAGCCCAAAGCCCCATTCTGAAACCGTGGAATTTTTGCAGTATTCCAAACTTGTGTTGCATTTGGACATTCAAAGAGTACATGGGCAATCGTCTCATTAGCACATTTTCAAATAGAGCATAAAGGAACTGCTTGCATTCCATGAGACCTTAAGCAATCAGATACAGCTAGCGCACCCGAGAGAGCATGCCAAATAAATAGCTTGACTTTAGGAACAATTTTGAGTTTCCATACTTTCTCTTTCAAACCATTGACTCGCTTAATTGTTTCAGTAACAGGCTCCGCCACAACTATTGGTTTCACTGCTAACCAACTTCCACTCTTAACAGAATACTTACCATCCTTAGTGTATGCCCAAATCCATTCATCTTTGAAAAATCGATTAGGAAGAAACGACATTATCCTTTTAATGTCCGGTTCAAAGAATAGCTCTCGAAGTCTGTCTATGTGCCATGCACCATCATGGTTAATAAGCTCCATGACTTTCAACCTTGTGTTCATGCTACTTTCCTTATTAAAAGGACACCGTGGAGCCGTATCAAACACCCAATTATCCAACCATACACGTGTGCTCAACCCATCCCCAATAGACTTCATTATCCCTCTTGACAAAAGTTCTCGACCAAAAAGGATACTACGCCATGCATAGGATGGGCGTGTTCCTGGGACTGCTTCAAGGAGATCGTTATCTGGGTAATATCTAGACTTGTATATTCTTCCGAGTAGGTATCAGGTTTCATTAAAAGGTGTCATGCTTGTTTTGCAAGCAACGATTGATTAAACTCGTCTACCTCACGAAACCCCAACCCACCATCAGCTTTTGACCTACATATCTTTTCCCAAGAGACCCAATGGATCTTTCTTTTTTCTTCCACACTACTCCACCAGAACTGAGCTATAGCACTAGTTATTTTCTGACACTGAAACTTCGTCAATCTGAAACATGACATCGTATAGACTGGAAGTGTCATGGCTACATATTTAATCAATACCTCCTTGCCACCAAATGAAAGCGTATTCAGCCACTCAGTCAATCCTTCAATCTTTTAGTGATAAACGAAAGTAAATCCCTCTTCAAACCACTAAAGCTCTCCGGTAAACCCAAATATTTTCCGGTACCTCCTTCTTGTGTAATGCCCATATAATTTCCAATAATATTCCTCATGATGGGATCAATCTTTCCACCATAAGTAATGGATGATTTCTGAAAATTAATTTCCTAACCTGAAGCATCACCAAACATTTTCAAACATCTTAATATCTCAGTGCCCTCCTTAAAGGTTGCTCGGCATAAAAAGACATTGTCATCCGCAAACAACAGTTCTTGAACCAAAGGGCTAGAATTGGTGATTTTCATACCCAAGGTTCTCCGTTGCTCTTCTGCTTTCTTCATGCTATGAACCAGAGCTTCCGCACACAAAATAAAAATAAAGGGAGACAAAGGATCACCTTGACTTAACCCACGTTCAGGTCTAATAAAACCATGAGCCCGACCATTTATCAAAACCGAGTATGTCACTGATCTAATGTGAGCCATAATCCAATTACTCCACTTACAATCAAACCCCAACTTTTCTTGAATAACACCTCCAGAAAATTCCACTCCACACGGTCATAAGCTTTTGACATATCTGTTTTAAGGATCATCAAATCTTTATTACACTGAGTGTTCGTTCTCAAGGCATGCACCATCTCATGAGCAATCAAAATGTTATCCAAAATTAGTCTTCACGAGACAAATGCTCCTTGAGTTTCCGAAACAAGTTCTGGTAAGAACTGTTTTAGTCTCTTACTCATGACTCGCGATACAATCTTGTAAGCTACCGAGCATAGACTAATGGGTCTCAAATCTCCCATCTTAGTTGCCTGAGGCTTCTTAGGAATAAGACATATCTGAGTAAAATTTCATTCCTGAGGTAAAATCCCTGTATCAAAGAAACTCTTGACTTCCTTGATAACTTGTTCTCCAACAACATCCCAATATGACTGAAAAAACTGGTCAGTCATTCCATCGGCCCCCAGAGCTTTGTTACTCTTAATCCCAAATGCTGCAGCACTAATCTCCTCATTAGTTACAGGTTTAGTGAGTTCTACGTTCATGTCTGCTGTAACCCTCGGATTCATGCCGGTAAGAACTTCCATCGCATCAACCGGGTTATTGGATGTGAATAATGTTTGGAAGTAATCCACAGCGATCTCACCTTTTGATCCATCAGACAACAGTTCAACCCCGTCAGAGTTAACCAAAGCCGAAATGCTATTTTGGGCTCTTCTTTTTTTCACACTGCCATGGAAAAAATGGTGTTCCGATCCCCATCCTTCAGCCACCGTTCTTTACTTTTCTGTTGCCAATATATCTCTTCATCCATGTATACTTGAGATAGCTCCCTTTTTATGTCTTTTAACAGAGTCATATTCGGCCTGACCTTACTATCTTCTTCATCCAGTTTCTCTTTCAACATTCGTATCCTGGTTTTGGAGTTAACATCAGCCCCACGTTTCCATTTGGAAAGTGCTCGTCTACAGCTTGCTATCCGGCTAAGCAAAGCCTCTGAGTTACAAGTATCATTGGTATTCCAACTGTTTTGAATAATTTCTTTGACTTCAGGCTTCCTTATCCATCTCTTATCAAACATAAACCTCCCCGTTCTCGACAGATTATCATTTGCAAACCGGAGTACTATAGGTCTATGATCAGATCCAATCCTCTCCAGAAACTCCCCATGTACACGAGGCAAAAGATGAAACCAATCAGTATTGCCCAAGGCACGGTCCAGATAACATTGAATTCTCATTTTATTCCGTTCACCTGCCCATGAGAACTTATTACCAGAACTTGGAACCTCACGCAAACTAGTCTGAGATCATGTTACGAAATGGATGAAAAGATGCTTCTTCACGTCTTGGACCCCCTAACTTCTCTGAGTTATCTTTCAATTCATTGAGGTCCCCAATTACTAGCTAAGCATCATTTCGAAAACTGCCAATCTCAACCAATTTATCCCACACTACTTGTCTTGATTATCTCACAGGATCTCCATATACACAAGATATAAAAAATTCTAAGGATCCCAACTTTACTTTGACATCAATTATCCTCTTTTCTGAATAAAGCACGTCCACATTATATGCTGTTTTCCACAGAAGTGCTAGCCCACCACTCAGTCCTTCTGGATCTACAATATGGCTCTTATCATAGCCTAATGATTTTTGTAAGTTCAACACGTGATTCTTGGAGTTTTTAGTCTCCATGAGGAACATAAATCTGGAAAATGATCACCTCACATTTCCCGAAGTATCTGAATTGTCAAGTCGCTCCCCAATCCTTGACAATTCCAGCTCATAAGACTCATGATTGCATCCGCAGTTCCTCATACGGAACCACCACTAAATAACATCGCTTGTCGACCTTCAAAACTGTTTCAGCCACTTCATCGTCTCCTTCTTCGCTCACCTTCATATTCGGAGTTACTTCCCCATTCTCTGTAACAGGCTTCTTTTCTTTGTATACCAAAAACCGTTGCATTCCTATTTTGTGCCTGACGATTCCATTTACTTGGCCGACGTCGATATTTTATCAAAACTGGCTTAACCCTGGATGAACTAGCACCATTAGTATCAGTGACCCTAGCTCGAAACACCGTAGAGTTATCCTTTAACTTTAATGCACCCTTTGCAGCCTTCATAGCATCCATAATATTTTCCTTCTGAGAGGTTGGTGCAGCCCGCATGGCACCATTCATTACTTTCTCTCCAGTTACGATGGGCTTTTCTTTCTCTGTGTAAAGACCAATCCCTTCCCTTTGTTTGTATCTCCAGTCACCACAGTACGTTGTTCGAGACAGAGAAGAGTTTTTTTCCCCTGTGGATAATTTTCAAGCTCCCAAACTGATTTCCGAACTCTATCAATTCTCACATGCTCATCCTTAGGTTCACCACCTCTAAGGTAATTCCTCATCTCATCCAAAACGTCCTTGGCAATTTTGGGCCTTCCAGTAACTTCATCTAATCCAACATCACCATCTGTGAGAACTCCAAACAAGGGATCGTCCTCACTTATCTTAGGCGTTTGAATTATTGGCACACCTTTTACCACTCATGTTGCAACAAGTTGCCGGTTAATAGGATTAAAAGGACACTTGGTTTTATCATGTATTAAACGCTGACATTAAAAGCACCGTTTCCGAATCCTCTCATACTCAAAGCTTATTTTCACAACCTCTCCAGATCGTAGCTCAAATTCCTTATTGTTCCTTAATGGTTTGGAAACATCAAACAGGACTCGAACACAAATGTATCCTTTGCTCTGAGGTTTGAGTGGATCAAAAGCAACTTCCACCACTTGACCCAAATAGTCAGCAATCTCTTCAGTGGCTGCCGCATCATAACATTCCACCGGAACGTTTCTCAGCCACACCAAAATCGGCAACACCTGCAAGTAATCCTCCGGTGGTTTTTCAACATACCACTTCAAAATCATACTCCAATCATCGTATGTCCATGCCCCTGCCTCCAGCACCGATGCCAGATCTGTCTCTGAATCAAAAACAAACTGGAACCAATCTGTGGACAAAGCAAAACCTCTGCACCTGTTATAGATCTTCCATAGTCGTGGCATATCATGAATCATGCTTGCCATCTTTTGATTCTCTGGATTCAAAAGTCTCCCCATGAGACTACACATGTTCCTTTCACGAGCACTTTGTTTTGGGATGGTCTTTAGCTTGATGGCTTTTCTTCTTCGATGGACATCTTCTCCAAAACTCTATCTAGCTCAAACTCCATCACTCAATCAAACACAACTGAGAATAAACCTTAACGGCGACGAAGAGCGACGTTTCCTTCACCAACCTAGATTAAAACTTTTCTAAATTTAATACGTATATCTCACGTAAGGAAATAATCAGCTTATAATATTCTAAACTTCGGCGGAAAAAAAAGGAAATATCCCCGATTCCTTCAGCCCCACTCCTAGAGATGAAACCTTTTAAAGAAGAAAGAGAGCCTAAGCCTCATACAGAGGAAAACCGATGTGATTTTTAACTAGTTAGACCTTCCTTTATTATTTAAATTTTAAAATAGGAAGTCCCTTAATGGCTAAATTTGACTAAAACATTTGAACCGATATAAGATCATGAGCTGTCATAGAAATTCAAAATATGTGTAACTGCATCTCTTGCTGCTCTGTTAGTTTCATTCAGGTTTTTTAACTTCTTTTTTTTCCTCTTCTTTAATTAGTTTAATTGTAAAATTCTCGTTCCTTTTGTAATTAAATTCACTGGAATTGAGTGCCAGAGAGAGCAGAGAGACCAACCTTCATTATTATTCAAGTTTTCTTATTATGATGTTCGATGATCGTTAATGCTCAATTTGCCATGCTACAAGTTTTCTAATATTTTGAGATAATAGTAAGATCATTAGCTGCCATTTAAATTCAGAAAGCAAAGAAAAATAACAACATAATAAATATAATTATCACCTAACAAGTTAATCTAACCGAAGACAAACCAACCATGAAACTACTACTCATATTCGCTTTGTTTGTACACAAAAAATCATAAAACCTATACGATTTACCAATCAAAGACAAACGACTTCACATTTGGTAGAGCCTCTTGGTATTCTGAGGAGTTTCTTCAAGACATCATCTTTATTTGAACTATAATTCAAACTTAGAGTGAGCTTCTTGAGAGCTGCCGAGTTCTCTAGGAAGTACTTTACTAGCTTCAATGCTGCAGCGTATCCTCCGATTGGGACTCCAAAATCAACAAACTCTAGAGATGATACCAAACACTTGGGCACATTTGAAAATTTAATTTGATTCATCTCCTCGGAATCCGTATCCCCCTCCCAACCATCAACAAACTGAGGAAAAAAGGAAAGCAGAAAGGATACATTAAAATGATGTGGCAGAAGCTGCATAGAGATAACAAAAATAACATAGGATTTAGAAGATTAATCACCAAGGCGAGGAATTTCAGATTCGGGCAGCTCTCAAGAAATGTTGTCAGCAATTTCAAATCGTGTGTATAAAGACTAACGTCCAAGCGTGACATGTAACCAAATTGCGGCAGTGGTTCAAATTTGGAATACCTGTAGCCTTAGAGAAAATATAGTTTATTATAAACTTTTCATTATGTTCGACCCAAAAAAAAAAAAAAAAAACTTTTCATTATCTTAAATTGTGCATGCCCAACATGTATACCTCGAAAGTTTCTGTACGTATTGTCATATACCTAACCCTCGAGATCTTAGACAGAAAACTGCGGATGAGACTTCTTTTTGATGAATCGCTTGCTTCGTCATAAGTCATAACCCTCCAAACCAGAGCTGCAGTGAGAAATATATAACTTGGCAATGGACTCCAGATTGTTTAGTAAAACTATTTTTGACATGCTATCAATGATTTCCAAATCGCATAGTAGAGGAGCATCAATGAAAACTCTCGCAACATAATCAAACTCGAAAGTAGAAAATCTTACGAAAGTGAGGCTCTTCAGTGACTTAGAGTGCACACAATAGACTTTTGCATCATTCTTAGCTATGGAAATGTATAACTCTTCCAAGACAGGACAACATAAGACAAGTGTCTCGAAAGAGGCTTGATCAGGAAACGTATTGTCGTGTAAATGCATAGTTTTCAAACAAGGTAAGGAAACAAACTCGGCACTAGCCATGACACCTGATGAAGTTCTGAGGATACAATTGTCTCACAGATATAAAGGCTTTTGGGGAACTCATAAAGATAGATATCTAGATAACAGTGAACATGTAGATGTTGGATCTTACGCTTAACTACAGCACCAATCCATGACGTGAGGTAAGAGGCATCATCTATTCCGTTTGAGACAATAATTAACTCTAGCTTGTGTATGCATGAAACCCTATTGGGATCTTAAAAACATGTCACCACAACTCTTAAAGGCATTAAATTCTGGGTGTATTCTGGAATCCAGTTCGAAACTCGAAACCAACAGCCAGAGACTTGTCCATCTGCTGGATAAAATACTTGTCTTAACAGCATCCTTTACGGTGAGATGAGAAAGAATCTGACATATCAAAGGATCAGGCAGTTGACTTATTCTATCTTCTTTCAAACTCTGAATCAACTCTTTGGCACTAACCCTTTTCGCTTCCCCTCTTCCAACCATGTCTTTAACTAGTTCTGCAAAAAAAAAAAACTGGAAACACAAGTTTTAGCTTTTGTGAATTTGGATTTGAATTAATTTTCAGTGAGACGATTAGGTGTTACGAAAGTTTCAGGAAAACAAAACCTAATCAGCATTATAGGTAGCTAACTTAAGAAAAAAGGGAGAAGAAAAACCTAAAACAGTAATATCAGACAAGGTAGATGAAACAAAAGAGGATTACCGAAGCGAAGGGTCGAGAAATATTGGCGGAATGGAACTGAAAGCGAGAGCAAGAGAGATGAATCTTTTATGTTTGATAATTACAGACCACCTAGGAGCCGTGAGAGTCAAGAAAGGGTGTTCGTATCATTGTTGCCCTATTGGGCTTTGTGGAGCAGGGTGTTAAAAGTGAAGACTATACATTATGACATTTCTAAAGGAATGAGTTTCTTGGCCATCGAGCAGGACGAAGATGTAGTGTGTTGCAATAACTTCATACAAGTGGATAGTCATGGTGCAACTGTAAATTATACAGCTTGTTCAACGCTTCTGAATTATGTCCCAAGTTTAGCTCAAATCCAACAAGATACACGTGACTTGTAATTGTCGCACCAATCTATCCAAGCATGTTCTTGTTTTTTTCCGAAGACTTGTTAAATGTACTAGCCGGTTTCATCTTCAACCCATGGAAATGTTTAACATAACAAAGCGTCTATAAAATACGTTTTCGTTTACCAAAAAACCATAACTACAACTAAAACATGTCGTCAACAGAAACATTAAACAGCCACAAAACATGGACACCGACAAGAAGAAGATCCGCAGGGCACAATTCTCGTAAGAAAAACGTTTTCTAGTCGTCCAAAAGGGCAAATTGATTTGGATATAAACCAGGAATGTATATGATATATGTTGACCTAGCTTTATTCCCTTGTCTGATAAGATATTATTACCTCATCGCTGCTCCTCATCGGGTGTTTCTTGACCGATTACCCGTTGTGCAAGTCTGTAGTATAAAATCCCCATAGTCGCCATACAAGCTCTGCACATTGGTCACACAGATTTAGCGTGCAATTGATCTATGAAAAGCAGTTGAAACAAAAGAAAAAAAAGGCCCTCACATGATTGCTATGAAAAGGAGTATTTTCCTTATATCCATCCTTGATGATCGCTTATGCCTTACACGATCTTCAGAACCATCATCTGCCTTTGTTGCATCTTTACGAGGTGGTGCAGTCACTGGTAGAGTTGGTAATGCACTTGACCAGAATGGTAGTAAAGCCCGTAAAAACTTGTGACGAAGAGGACCTTACATGAAAACCAAAAAAACATAAGAATCAGTCACAGCCGAGTCGGAAGGCAGACAAATATGCAGCTTAGAAGTAGATACTATGTATACCTCTTCTTGAATACTTTTTACGATTTCCGTCTTCATCATCCGCATAATATAGACTCTCAGAGTTCTGCCTGTCCACAGAAGGTACTCCTTTCCGTGCAGCAGCAGCAGCAAGCTATATACACAATACCAACAGTCAGAGAGAGAAATTGTGACAAACCGTAGAGGGAAAACAGAATCTCTTACCCCAGGGGTTGAGCTTTTCATGTAATTCCCAGCAGAAGCAGGAACATCTATCTCAACTATCTCTGAAACCGCAGGTTTGGAATATTCTCCATTTCCAGCTACTGAATAACCATCAGCAAGGTTTTTCCCTTCTTGTGTATGAGAAGATGATGATATATTAATTAATGCATCTGAAGCAAATGCAGGGGGTGGGCTACGAGATTCAGTGGATCGAGAAACTGGATGGTTCCCAAGTAAATTCTTCTCAAGACCAGTCTGCCATATAGAGAACAGAGAATTAAAATCAAACTAAACCAATAATCGTTGCAGCCCATGTTACAGAGTTCACTAGTCAACACAAATAATGTGACAATACAATACTGCCAAATCACTGGGAATAAAATATGTTCTCATTGAGATATGTCTCAAGTGAGGGTAACACTTGAATAGGCAATACTTTGATGATTTTAACTTCTTTCAAGAGAAAAGTTGGATAATCTGCAAAACATTATTGAGCTAAAAGATAAAACTGACCTGCGTAACCACTTCCCTTAACAGTGCATGAAGCCGAGAACCTGCATCTTTTACCATCTTAGGAGGCCATATCTGCATTTGAAGACCATATGAGAACTATAACATGGCACTCTCCCAAGAACGAAACAACATTTTCGAAGCAATATAAAACAAGGTTATTGACGACTAAAAATAAAATAAAACAAGGTTATACAAAATATTTTTCAAGTAAAAAAATGAAGGACAGAAATAAGTGGCATACAATCAGGATGGCTATTAGCTCAAACCCTGACAAACCTAAATAATCTAGATGGCTACCTCCAGTATTTACACACCACGACAGAGGAAGCAGCTAAATGTCATACGAACTTGAATAGAAAAGATCAAAAAGCCCTCAAGAGCATATGAATTATCTATCATCAAATATTATATTTTTAATTATTCGTCTATCTAGGAATAATTTTGATAGCTTGGATTCCATCTGCTACATTACAAACAAGGGTTCGTATTGATTTGAGAAGTTAATTTAACCAAAAAATCATGCACTACTACTACCCGAAGAATGAAGAATACAAAATTTCAACTAAAACATTAGGTCCAAAACAAGACACCCAAATATTCATAAGAATGTACAAATTGGTTTCTACATGCAAATAATCTTTAGGACGTGTCTATGGCGAGGAAGCAAGAATAACACAGATCCAGCGCTCATTATTGCTATAGAGAAACAAATGACATCACTACAAGTCAAATATTTTTCTAAGTTCATGTAACAATATGAGACATCGAATCAGATCTCCTGTGAATACCAACTCAAAAGGAAAACAATGTGACAGAAACAGGAAATCACACAAAAGAACTTGTTCTACTACATTAATATGAATCAACATGACTTACAGGCGTGCTACATGATGGGCACACATAACCAGCTGGTGCAGTATGAGGAGGAAAACTCTTGATATGTGTAACCAAGCAACTAGTATGTATACCATCTGATACAAATAACAGGGAAAGATGGTTCCATTAAGTTTTAGAAACTCAGAGACAAAAATCCATTCCAAGAATAGTAAGAGTCAGATAACATACGCAAGCAACCCAACCGAGTGACTAGATGACCTGCCCCTTCATCAAAAGCTACTTGGCATTGACAACACTTTGGCTGGTCATACTCTCCATCTATCACCCATTCTGAATAAGTCCGAACCTATTGAGTACAAAATGATAAAAAAAAAATTGAACATTCTTCAACTACAAATGGAATGAAAACGGCTACAGAAGGATTCTGTTGTTCACAAGATGAGACAAACAAGATAAATATGCCCTGTGAAATAGATCTTTCTGGCACTAATGTTTATCTTGCCTCTGTTATGAACTTATGATGGACTAGTTTGAAATTAACATCTCTAAACAACTCCATTGACAGAATCCTAGGTGGAGCTTATATTCTTCGAAGTATTGAGTTCTTTAAAGTAACGATTATATTAATACATAACCACTTGGGCACCGTATATCCAGAATATCCTTTAAAAAATGCGCTAAGATAACAACTAAACCAAACCAAATGAGCAATATTTATAGCAGTTGAAGATCTTCCACATAAATTTTCTATACCACATTGGAAACAAAAAGCACTTGATTTGATCAAACATACCACACAAGTTTGATGCTCCGGGAAACAAATGCATTCCCCACAAACAGGGACCTTGTGAACAAAGCAATACAGCTTTGTAGCCTGACAAGTTCAATGAAATATTTTTTTAGCATTCTCTTGATGAAAATTCATTAGCAGGACAAAATTTACAAACAACCAAAATAGTTCATAAGTTCCCCTGCAATTACAAATCTAGATGCGTCAAATTAGGGGAAATCGCCGGAGTAATAAACACATGCATTTGAAATCAGTAAAAGAGTGACATAAATACAGAGATGAAGATACCTTTCTGCATTTGCAAACCACCATTGCAAAGGTTGTTGCGAAGGAGGAGATCAGAATTGATACGCCAGAGCGCAGAGATTAGATCGCACTACACCTAAAGTCCTGGGCTAGATGAAGGATCACATAGAAGAAAATGAGATCAAATTGATGTAGGAATTGAGGTTTTCAGGGATTCAATGATCAGATCATGGACTAAGAGGATCCAAAATTCGAGGTATCTCGAAGAAACAAACAAATTGAATCTCAAAAATCAAAATCCGAAGGAAACCAAAGGATTTGAAAATGGAGAATCTAAGGAAAGTGAAGATGAAAGATGAGAATGAGAAACGTACCAGCAGACAAGCGATTGATATAAGCCGTGAACTAGTTTCCTCAAGCGCTTCTCTTTTATGCCCTATATGATACATTGAACTGTACATTCATTCTTCTTTCTTTTGTTGTTTTTTTTGTTTTTTTTTGTTTTGCTTAACACAAACAACAAAGTTATTTTTGAGTGATTTACATCGACTGAAAATAAATTTACTTTTTTCCCATTTCTTTTAGTTTGTCTAACAACTATATATATTTAAACGGTTCAGAAATCCAAACTAACAATACATAGATTACATGAATAATAAAAAATATATAAAAAGTTTAGCACTATATGCTAATTTATCTACTTTTGAATTTTAATTAAGAAAAACAGAAAAATGAAAAAAATAAAAATAATTTTTTATTTCTCACAAATTCTTTCAAGTTCGTTAAAAAAGCATGTCAATTTGTTGGTATGGACACCATCTTCACTAACTCAATTTTTTTTGTTGTAAATGCTACTTCTATTTTCTGTTGTGCTATCAAACTGACTATCATCTAAATGAGGGCTTATAATTCAGTATACAAAGGAGAAAGACATTAATGAGGGGAAAATAACATTTTTAACCCTGAAAATATCATATGCTACCATTTTAAACCTTTAATATATTACACATTAAACTTTCGAATTATTTTTACTAACACTTTAAACCTTGAAACTACCTTCCTCGTTTTCTCCACCATAAAATTCACTACAAAACAGTTACCAAAATTTTGATAAAACTTTTTATAGTAGTCTGATAGATTTCAGATAAAATAGTTTCCTCGTAGTTTTAAAAATTCAAACGTCTATATAATTGTACATATTTGCCTATGGTTTTCCAACAATTACTATAAAATCGTCAGAAATTATCCAGCAGACTACTAAGAGAAATTGTTTTAAAAATACGTCGGATTAAGATTTCGTCGAAATTTCATCATTACAAGAAAATTTATAAAATAAACTGACAGAATTTCCTACGGGATCTTAATTCGACGGATTTTTGACATAATAGTCTATCAATAATCCGTGGAACAATTTTTGATGGATTTTTGAGTTACGGTCAGAAATCTGTTAGAAAATATGTACGTTGACATAATTGTTTGAATTTTGAAAATTGGGATGGAACTATTTTTCAGAAATCGTTCGGATTACCGTTAACATTTCGTTATTTTTCTGGTAATATTTTGTAATGAATTTTATTGCAGAAGAACGTAAAAAGTAGTTTCAAGATTTAAATGTTAATAAAATAGTTTGAAGGCTCAACGTGATAGTGTAATACTTTCAAGGTATAAAGTGATAGCATTTACTATTTTCAAAGTTAAAAATTTATTTCATCCACGTATTCCTAAAAGCAGAATCAACCGTGACCATATAATTTATCCGTCTTTTTCAATAAATTATCTAGAACCATTTTTATTTTCTATTTTTTAACAAAAAAATAAAGGGATTTTTTGAAAAATACCCTATTTATGTTTCATAATTTAAAAAATACCTTCTTAGTTTTATTTCTATAGACCAAAATATTATATATATGATATGCCAATTTTTTCCTCATTTAATTTACAAGTCATTTATATTTTAACAAAGAAAAACAAATTTTCTAAATAATTAAAACTACTATTATTAATATTTTTAACTTTTTCTAAGATAAAGATGTTTTATTGATTTCATATACTAAAATTTCATTATAAATAAGTTTCTAGATAAGTGTCTAGAAATTAATCAAAAAATAAATATAAGAAAAGATAAATCTATATATCATAAAACTTATCTCAACTTTGCATACATACAATATATAAAGAGAAGATACATACATTCTTTTAAGAGATTTTATTAGTAATTTTTCCAAATAAAAATTTTCTGTGTTAAAGAAATTATTTTTAAATTTTCAAAAAATATAATCTATTTTTAGTTGATTTTTCTAGAAATTATTATTGACTTTAAAGGGCATTTTAGTAAAAAAAATAATATCAGTATTTTATATTTTAAATAAATAAAATAAAAAAGGTATTTTAAAAATTATAAAATTGAATTAAGGTATTTTCCCAATTTTTCTCAATAATCATCTACTGATCACACATAAACTCGCTTATTTATGATACCATACCATTGCATCACTGCCAAAAACAATATAAAATAAAATTAATCTATGGAATAAAAAAATTATTCATATTAAAAATACTGAAATGAATCAAGATACTTTTTTCTATTTTAAATTATCAAAAACATTAGTGATTTAAGAAACTACCATATAAATTTATTTGACAATATAATTTAAATTGGTTTTGTTTTGTGAGATCTAATTTAAACAATTTAACCACTGGTTAAATTTACTGCAGAATTTTAGTGTTAATTTTTAGTATTATTTGCATAGAAACTTAAAAATCAAATAATACAAAACAGCAATTTTTTTCTAATATATTAATCCACTTATATTTTTTTTTTATCTTAAAATTTTATTAAAATTGGTAAAATTACAGACGTCAACGGAAAAAGAACATATCCGTGAAACCTAAGCCGGCGAAAATTGTTAAAATTCCCGGTGACAACAACCCTAAGAAGGGAAACAATCATAAAGACTAGAAAATATAAATCTAAACCGCTAAATCTAAATTTCAACCAATTAAATCTTAATCTTATTCACCGATTATTCTCTGAGATCAGAAACTGTCGTGATGTCGATGAAAATCACAAACCTTACAAAACAATTTCGGGTCATCATGTCCTCGCTTGGTACTTGGTAGACTTCTGAAATTAAAACATATGCTTACTTACTATGGTTTGATGGACTTATCTTGAGATTTAGAGTTATTTGTTATTCGCCAACATCGGTAACGTTGAGATATACTCAACTAAGGTCCGATTGAGAGAAAGCAAAACTAATCAGATCTCCACCAGATCTGGTCTTCAATTCGAGTGGAGGAAACTGGAAAAGTTGCACAACCGCTTCACCTACCACCGTAGAGATAGAAAGCTATAGATCAATCGGTTGAAAGCCAAGAGAAGAAACAACCAAAGTAGGAAGAAGAAATATCGATAAAAATTGATTCAAAACAGCGGATTATCACCACACAATCTTAAAAACAAAAGCATATCAAATATAATTCAATCGACGGCAGATCTATGAAAGCCTCCAGCCATCGGTTGAAAAACAGACTTATTTTTATAATCGATTTGTACTTGTATTTTTTTTTTTTGAACTAAAACGCAAATCTTACTTGTGGAATTGCAAATATGTGAGTGAGTTCTGTTGGAACTCAATGCAGTCCTAGAAGTTCCAATCAAGTTAAACTATGTTCTCTTGTTGGTGTGCAACTAAATCACATAAAAATAAATGGATCATCATATTACAATGTTTGTATGGAGAAAATGATAGCAACAGATTAAGGTAAATTCATATTCTGTTGTTCTTTATGTTGTCTTCTAAGTGCAGTAAACTTAGAAACAATCTCATCATAATCAGGAAGCTTAGGATGAACATGCTTAGCTTCCTTTAAACTTCTCTCTCCTTCTCCTTTTTCCTCTTGACCCGACCACATTGTAAACACATTGTACACTATATGGTAACGTTGACCACACTCTTTCGTCTGACGCCTTCTCTTTCCCTTGTAGTAATACATCCAACAATCCACATCTTTGGCGATTGGACTTGTTGATAATGCTGATCTTGATCTTCTTCTTGACCTCTTTCTCTCTTCTTGATTCTCTTTGAATCTTATTACTCTCTTATCTTTTTCCATCTCTTCTTCTTCCTCTTTGGCGATTGGACTACTTAATAATGCTGATCTTGGTAATCTTCTTCTTGTCCTCTTTCTCTCTTCTTGGTTCTCTCTGAATCTGAAAACTCTTTTATCTTTGTCCATCACTTGTTCCTCTATGTAATCATCCTCATTACATACTTCTCTATGATCTTTTGATGATTTACTAATAGGACTATGTACTTGTTTTTCCTCTATATCCTCATCCGTAAGAGTAAACTTGTACACTTCTTTCTCTTCTTCTACCTCTCCCCTTTCTAGTACCTAACACATACCAAATAAGAACCATCTTACATACTCAAACTCCCACAACATTAAGAAGCAAATAAGGTTTTTGTATAATGAAGCAAGTAGTCACCTTTTTGTGAAACTCGGGAGTGTATTCGAGTGCCAAAACTTCTAGCTGAAGACCGTACTCTTCCGCTATCTCACCCAAAAGTTTGGTCTTGACATTATCGGAAATCGATATTTTGGAGAGCTTTTCTATAATCTGCATTTGAGTATATATCCTCTGTTAGGTTTATAGGTCAAAGATATAGTCTTTCTTGAACCTTGAACCAAGACAAAACAAGATTTGAAGTTGTTTGAAACAATAAAAAAACATAGACGAACCTGAGGGTTGACATGATTGCTAGGCAAAAGATTAAGAGCCAAATCCACAAAGTGTTTCCCATAACGCTCAGCCAAAAGAATCCTCAAGGTGCGTAGCTCAGGTAAGTCACCACACCTCGCAGAAGCAAAGATAAATGTTGAAACTGCTTCGTTGATGTCATCAGGCAAGTCTTTATGTTTACGAATGTAGGAGAGCTGTAAGAGGATGAAGTCGGAGAAGTGAAGCAACAAGTCGTAAAGAGACATGAGATTCTCATCAAGTATGAGCTGTTGAGTACGATGAAGAGCACGGTCTCGTTCACCAATGCGAAGTAACAGAGCTATGTCGTTGCGCAAGTGTGAGGAAATAGCGTATTTCTTGTTCTTGAGCAGCTTTAGACGATATTGAAGCTGCTTCATTACACTCTTACACTTGGAGGCCTTTCGCCATCGAAATATAAAACCAAACATATTGTAATAATGTATCTCAAAAGACTCAAACTTGAAAGATGAATTTGGTCGTAAAGAGTGAAACAGAGGATTTGAGAGTTTGTAGGAGAAAGTGGGTTTTGATTATCATTGTGGGGGAAGTGGTACTCGGCGGTTATTATCTTATACAGGAGAAGGAGTAGCTCTCTATTGATATTGATTTGAGGTCCTTTTCCTTCTTGATTTTGAACCTCCTTTTCTTTCTTGATTTTGAAGTTTTTTTTTTAGTTTTTCTTTTCGAAATTAGTAATTATCACATAATTTTATTATTTAATTAATTTTTTTAAAATAAAACAAAACTGAACCAAATAATATTGTAAAATTATCGGAAATTTACGTGAGCATTTGGCATTTTTTTTTGAAAACCATGCCCACAAATTTGGATACCATCTTCGGGCATACTCTAAACTTTATGAAATGTAACTTAATTCTTGGTAAACAAGTTACTTAATACTTGGTTCGACAAACATTCATTTTTCACCCAAATTTAGTAAATCTCACTGGCTTTCGGAAAACCACATTTTTTCCATAATTAAAGAAGAGGTAGCTTTTCTTCGACAAAAAAATAATTTTCAGCCATATTTGATTGAGATGAGATCGATTAATGTATTTTTTAAGGGACCTAATTGGCTTTCATGGAACCAAAAAAAAAAAAAAAAAAAAAAAACAGAACTCAAGAGACAACATTTTCTTCACCAACACATCGAGAGTGACAAAAGCAAAGACCATGTAAGTACAAAAAGAGAGCTCTCTTGGTGTTCAAAGTTGAGGTAAAGGAGGAGCCTCGCCAAATTTAAGAATGTAAGCAGCCTTGTGAATTGGTCTAAGCTGCAATATGATCTGAGCATCAAGATACGCTTCGCAGCAAAAGCACCATACCGACAAGTCACTGTCATTCCACATAGAAGATCATATAAGCATCATCAGTCGCCGTTAATTTAACAAGAAAGAAAAAAGTAAAATGGAATGAAAAATATGTTACCTATAGCTGAGTGCAAGGCAATGACCAGTTTGTTGATGATGCATCAGCATATGTCTGTTCACGAAACGGCTACATAGAACCTCTTTACAACATAGGCATAACCAGTTCTCCACCGGGTTTTGACACCTTAATACGCATATCGGAAAGTAAGATAAACTTAGTTAATACAACAATTGTTGTCAAAATCACATACACTGCGAACAAAACCATCATAAGAGCTTATGGTTCAGTGCTTAAGATTGTTTATATTTTCATATGTTCATGTTCAACAATTATCACAAAGGGGGAAGAGCCAAATACATACTTTTTTAGACTTGACTACAGAGAGACAAAGGTGGAACTGACTCTAAGTTATGTCAAAGCTGTTGATAATTGAGTTAATACAACAATGATGTCAAAATCAATATACTGTCAAGAAAACAAGAGCTTTGTTTCAATGGTTAAGATTATTTCCTTAAAACTCAGAATTACTGAGCATTCCCTACAAGCAAAAGATTGTTCCATATTTTCATATGTTAAACTTCAACAAAAATCAAAAAGCAGAAGAGCCAATTTCATAAATCTTTAGCCTTGACTGCAAAGAAACAAAATGGATCTGATTCTAAAGTTAAATTTGTGTGCAAATGACCTTAACTAAATTCCCATATATAATTCGTTTCATAGTACTTTTCCACGCTATGTAATGCTCCAAATCTAAAACAATGATGTCAAAAATCAACAAAACAATCACAAGAGCTTTGGTACAGTGCTTCAAATTGTTTCCTTAGAAATTCAGAATTACTAAACAAAAATCACAAAGCAGAAGAATCATTCTAAGTCAAGTCAACTCAATGCATAGATTATATTTGATTCCATAGCATATATGAAATTGAATATCACAGTACTTGTTCAACCTAAAATCAAATACACGAATCTAAAAGATTTGAGAAACTCCAATAACATGAGATCTTAAATCAAACGTATCATTACCTTGAACAAGGAGTATCAGGAGTTGGAATTTGAAGCAAATCGGGGGAAAGAGAATTCAAGTGATCACAAGATGTACGGGCTTCGACCCAACCCGACCCGGCTCCGACTATCCAGTCTTGTGTTTCATCTGTAACTTCCTGAGAGAGAGTTTTGATTTAAGGAAATAGTGAAAGAGATTGGAGATGAAGATGGGATGATTTTGAGGTTTACCGGCGGAGAAGAGGAGGACGATGTTGGTTTGGTCGCCATTGATAGAAGCGTCGCCGAGAATGCTAAACGCACCGTTTAGTAACAAAGGAGAGAAGCTATAAATAATCTCTGGTTTCGTTTTGCCTTCGTTGACTCGTTATTTCACATATTTATATGGATAAAGTAGTAGAGATTTTAGGAAATTGGTGTATTTCATTTAAGACTACTAATAGTTTAAAGTTTTCAAAAACTTTGAAACCAGATTATATATAAAAACAAACTTCTTGGAAACAACTCAATTCAACTATCTAGGTTGATTTCTGTTTTTTAGGATTTTATTTTAGAAAGTTAAACTGTAAAGAAATTACCAGAATGAGATATTAAAATAGCGATATATATATACTAGTTGTTTCATATATTAGATGTTTTAGATATTTTTTTGCTTCATTTTATTTAAGATTTTCAAGTTTTATGAAATAATCTAATTTATTAACTTTTGTAAATATTAATACTCATTTTGTCCCATGATATTATAATATAAGGGGTTTTTTTATTCCATTTTATTGAATATTTTGCAAGTTTCATACAAAAAGTACTTTTATTTAATTTTTATGACTATTAAAGAAATTACCAGATTGAGATAGTAAATTAGCGATATATATACTATTTGTTTCATATACTAGATGTTTTAGATATTTTTTGCTTCATTTTATTTAAGATTTTCAAATTTTATGAAAATAATGTAATTTATTAACTTTTGTAAATATTAATACTCATTTTGTCCCATGATATTATAATTAAAGGGGTTTTTAATTCCATTTTCTTGAATATTTTGCAAGTTTCATACAAAAAGTACTTTTATTTAAAATTTTATGACTATTAAAGAAATTACCAGATTGAGATAGTAAATTAGCGATATATATACTATTTGTTTCATATACTAGATGTTTTCGATATTTTTTTGCTTCATTTTATTTAAGATTTTCAAGTTTTTTGAAAATAATGTAATTTATTAACTTTTGTAAATATTAATACTCATTTTGTCACATGATATTATAATTTAAGGGGTTTTTAATTCCATTTTATTGAATATTTTGCAAGTTTCATATAAAAAGTACTTTTATTTAAATTTTTAAAACTGTAAAGAAATTACCAGAATGAGATAGTAAATTAGCGATCTATATACTATTTGTTTCATATATTAGATGTTTTAGATATTTTTTTGCTTCATTTTATTTAAGATTTTCAGGTTTTATGAAAATAATATAATTTATTAACTTTTGTAAATATTAATACTCATTTTGTCCCATGATATTATAATTTAAGGGGTTTTTAATTCCATTTTATTGAATATTTTGCAAGTTTCATACAAAAAGTACTTTTATAGAAATAGAATTATTAAGGAACAGAAGGAGTATTAATTATCATTAGATAGTTTGTTGAGACTAAATTCTCAGTTATGTTTTCTAAAAAGAATAAAGAAAATATATATTATTATAATTATTAAGGAACAGAAGGAGTATTTTCTTTAAAACCACGTTTTTAGTTAAAAAATTCTATAATTTATGATGGATGAAACACTTTATAGTATATCTTTATTGGTGTAGTTGTTTCAACTAATATTTTCTAAGTAGAAAAAAGAAAATAATTATAATTTAATATTGTTTCTTAAAGATTGTGATTTTAGCTAAAACATATAATAATTTGAAATATGGAGATTATTCACATGATAACTATCTAAAAATAAGCTTATATTATATAATTTCTGTAAATAATAAAACAAATAAATAAAGAAATAATAAAATAATAAACAAAGGAGAAGAGATGTTAATGTATAAGTGAAACTAGATTCATACCCGTAGTGTACCAGAGGTAAATTATTTTAATATAAATTTTTATTTTTTGGTTTTTTAATATTTATAAGTTTTTCTTCTTCTTTGTTGTTGATGTCTTATTACAATAGAGGTGAATATGTATTTATGCTACTATAGACTTGCTCAGCAAGACACTTAATGAGTAAGTAATACATAAAGTAGGATCGGACCCACACAGACGTGCGGGGTTATATTTGTAAAACGAACATATTTGATATTTAAATATAAGATATAATTTAGTTATAATATGTATATTTTCTAAACTAATCAAAATACTTATACCAACAAGTTTGATTTGGGGTGTTAAATTGGATTTGGTTTCGGTTTAGTTTGGGTTATTTCAGTATATAACCTATTCATATCCATTTTAAAACGGAAAATCGTTTCGTCTAGTAACCATAAAAAAAATCATCCCATAATTATTCTCTTTTAAATAATTTCCGGCTCGATAATTTTATGAAAAAATTACCCGTTCAATAATTTTTATTATAAGAGATTAAAGTAAGAATTTTATATGGGAGATTTGTATTTCCTATTTGAATATTTAATTTTTCTAAAAGTCAATGAAAATTATCCAAAAAGTTATAATTCTCAAAAGTTCTCATTTTGGTCCTGTTTATAACCAATGGTATATTGCAAATATTTATGACATTTTAAATGTCTTTTTACAAAGTTCGTTTGTCAATTAATAGTATAGATTAAATCATTCAAAAACCTGTATATCAAGGCAAATGATCTCAATGTCTTAAAGAAAAATCATGGCTGAGAAACCTATAAAAGGTTGGTAAATAGCTAAGGTTCTTCTAAAATGCTTTTGTTTCCTCATCTTTAATCTCTGGATCAATGGTGTTTGCGCACGAGGTCATTTCAACAATCATTTTGTCCACCACTTCTCGTCTGTTCAGCTCCAAAATTGTGTATTCTAACTCAATCATTTATGCTTCAAGTTTGTATTCCATCTTCAAGTTTGTACGTTTCGATCTGGTCAACTTTAATCTTACCCTGAAGACACATTTTCTTTCCTTTGCTTAACTCTGCTCGCCCATTTTGGAGAAAACAACCCTTTGTAGGTGACACAACCATCCAGCTGAAGATCTTTGATCTCTTTCAACAACCCATAGAAAATTTAGGCAAGTGTCACCTACAAATTATAACCAATGTATAATGAAAGAAAGAAACATAGAAACCCAAACCTTATATATCTAGTGATAATTTAGACATACCAGTTTAATTCAGGTCTGAATTGTGTTCTTGTTCTCTTTCCTTTTTACCAGTGAGATAAAGCAAGTCCAAAATGTCATGGTAGAAACACAGAACACACCTGAAAATGCAACTTGTCACTCAGTCTAGCCATCAAAGACCATTCCTCTAATGCATGCTCCTTCGCAACTCTGTATATGGAAATATCACACAATGATTTCACCAAGATCACCAATTAAATGAATGAACCAATCTATTGGAGAATATGAGAAAGCTAGACGTACCCTTTAAGGTTCAAGATACCTTAGACACGCAAAATTGCCTCATGTGCCTTTCTTCATTCTCAAACAATATACAAAGTCATTGGTGATGAGAACCAACCTGTGTACTGAAACTTTGAAACTATGGTAGAAGGAGAAAGCTCTACTCACTTTGGAAAGAAATGAAACAGATTAAATCTTCTAGAAACAAAGTTGTGAATTCAATATATGTTTCCTGTAGAAACTTAGGTTAAGACGAAACAAAGTAAATGAATTTCTACATGTAATTGAATGAATCATTCAGGATTTTTTAAACATGTCTTTCCAACGTGCTAAATACAAAAACTGAACAATGAGGATCCTCATTTGTTTGACAATGTCATTAACGATGACGTAAAGACATGGTCAGTTTTCAATTGAGTAGATATGATGAACTGAATGTGTATTGTGTAAAAATAGAGTGATAAAATGAAAATCATTCAACAAACCCATATTTTAGAACATATGAAAAATCGACATATGAAACATACAACAAAAATAAAAATAAATGAAGATGAAAAGTAGTACCTTCAGTCTTCAGACATGAGTCAGTCTTAAAACATTATCATCTGAAACATATAAACAAATCATATTAGAAAAGGAGAAGAGATGTTAATGTGTAAGTGAAACTAGATTCATACCAGTAGTGTACCGAGGGTAAATTATTTTAATATAAATTTTTATTTTTTTATTTTTTAATATTTATAAGTTTTTCTTCTTCTTTGTTGTTGATGTCTTATTACAACAATAGAGGTGGATATGTATTTATGCTACTATTAGACTTGCTCAGCAAGACACTTAATGAGTAAGTAATACATAAATAAGTATCAACAATATTATCCTACACTAATAAATAATTATCTATATTCATAACATACATGTCATTAATTTCTTTGAAGAAATTATTGGTGGCGGAAATATGTAGAGATTCTTAACAAAATGGGTATATTTTAGTTTTTTATTAAAAAATATGTCATTTTTCAAATTTATTTCAAACATGCCATTTATCTTAATATGTAATGACTATTTTACCATTCTCTTTATTTTTTAAAAAGAATTTCTCTTTCATTTAATTTTTTCATGGACAAGTACTTGTCCACAAAATCATACTTGTTCACAACGTAACTTATTGAATATAAGTTATATACTTGTCCACCAAAACTAACTTATCCACCATTTTTTGTCATATAACCACTTTTACATGTTATAAAGAAAGATTGGATTGTCTATTGTATGATTACTTTGTTGATGACATAATTTTTAAGAGTCTTTGATTCTCGTAGACAAAACTAACTTGTCTATCATTTGTTTTTCGTAGAGAAAATTAACTTGTCTATCATTTATCTCTTATGGATAATATATCATGTCTCTTATGAACAAAATCAACTTGTCTATCTTGTAGACAATATATCATATCTCTTGTGGACAAAATCAACTTGTCTACCATCAACATATTTTTGAATTTTTTTGGACCACTTGTACTTTTATATAAGTGGACCACAAATAATGCAAGGATTTAATGGTAAAAATATTTATCTCATGCGAATGAAAGAAGATAGCAAAAATGACATTTTCGAAATGTCATAACTATTTTGTGGCATAAATAACAACATTCCCAAATATGTATTACCCAATTGTATTCAAAAGAATTAACCACACGAGTTATATGCAAGCAGTTGTTACTCCTTGTCATGATTTGATAGGATTGGACAAAAAATACTTATCGGCTTAAATAATCAATAATTAAACTTCTTCATCTTCCTATTGGTACTTACATCATTTTTTGGGACGATATAATTCATATTTTAAAGGGGTTGATCTAAAATCATGTGAAGCCTAAAGCTTAAAATAAATTTGTTTTTCCTATTGACAAAAATAAAAAAAATTATGTTGGTATACGCATGGAGTCTTGAACTCAATATTATGGGAAAGATGCATATCCTTCACTTTAATTTCATTCTGCTTCTCTTCGTCCTATTCTCGCACAACTTTGGAAGCTTATGGCATTAATACTGCAGAATTCAAAACTGTCATTCTTATGAATGTCTATGTTTTCCTCTTTCTTCTATATGATCTGCTCCTTTGTAGGCAAAGGTCACAAGCTCGAAAAATCAATGCAATGCATATACGGCGGCAACCACATCCATATTATCATGGGGATCTCAAAACACTCAAGAAAACACTCTATAAGTCAAAGTGTGAGCATAATATAATCACTGTTATCAATTGTAAAAATGATCTATAGATTTTTGACTTCTTGGAAACAAACTCAATTTTATCCACATTGATTTCTAGGATTATCTGGGACCTTTTGGAAACTAAAATTGTAATGAAATTACCAAACATTAATATCTATATTTACATGAAATTACTCTACATGAAATATAATAAATTAGCTATATTTATATACGTAATGAGTCATATTCCATTATTTATCTTTTCGGTTTGTAGAGTATGAAAAAGTTAGAGTTAGGGTTAAGTATTTGAATCCGAATTGTCAACGTATCTGTAGACAAACAGTTGGAAGTGATGTTTTAAGGAGGCATGAAATATAATAGGAAAAACTGAAAAAGGTATTTGCAGAATTCAAAGAGAGAGTGTATTTTACATCAGATATGTGGACAGCTCGTAGCACCGTGAAGGGATATATATGCTTAACTACCCATTATGTGGATGAAAATTGGAGGTTGAAAAACAATATATTAGCTTTTTGTGATATAAATCCTCTACACACTGTAGAAGAATTAGGTAGCAAATTTCTTGGTTGCTAGATTGAGTGGGTTTAGAGAAATTTTTTTTCTCTCTGACTTTGGATAATGCTAAAAGTAGTGACAATATGCAGAAGATCCTCCAACATCGTCTACAGATGATTAATGGTATTGGGTTGCTGTGTGATGTGAAGTTTATCCATGTCTGATGATGTGCTCACATTTTGAATCTCATTGTGCAACAAGATTAGAATTAGCCAATAATCTATTGAAAAACATTTGAGATAGTGTCAAGTATGTAAAAGCATATGATTCAAGGAAACTGGCGTTTGCAGCATGTGTTGAGAGTGTAGGAATTACATGTAGAGATGGATTATCTTTAGATGTTTCTACACGTTGGAATTCAACTTATGATATTATTTTAAGAGCGCTGAAGTTTCATAAAGCATTTGTTAGCTTTAAGTTGTGTGACCAAAGTTACAGATCATTGCCTTTAGAGGATGAGTGGGATCGTGGATAGAAAATTAGTGAGTTGTTGAAACCCTTTAGCATCATTACCTACTTCTCAGGTGTCAAGTATCCCACATCTAATATTTATTTTCTACAACTGTGGGAAATTCAGTGTATATTGAGGAATTATGTGAATTGTAGTGGTGATGGAGTGGAAAAAATGGTCAAGAAAATGCAGTATAAATTTGATAAGTATTGGGATGAGTATAGTATCATTTTAGCTATCTGAGTGGTTTTAGATCCAAGGATAAAGACGCAAATACTTAGATCGGCGTATGAGAGTTCCTACTACGGCTTAAAAAATGTTGAGCTTATTAAGAAAAATCTGAAGGATACTTATGAATAGTATAGGATCAAGACTTGGACTTCTTCCAAAATTTTGAACAATACCAACGCCAAATGAACTTCTTTATGAATCTTCACTAATAATGATCCGAACTATGTGAGTATTCTGCATGTGTTTTCAATCTCTTGATGTATAGCTATAGAAGTATTACCACACTCAATATTTCTTTTGTGTAGGATCTGTATGAGCTTGAGAAAAGCATCCAACCTTGTTCAAACAATACAAAATCAAACTTGCACATGTATTTGGAGGAACCCAAGCTTGAGTTGAAGGCATTTAAAGAAATCGAGGTTCTAAGTAATTGGGAAACTCAATGGAAGTGCTTTAGTGATTTTGCTTCTCTAGCTTTTGAGCCACTAAGTCATACTGAAGTAATTCACATGACACTATTAATCATATTATTTGTTTTAATAAAAATAATTCACATGATACTATTAATAATATTATTTTAAAATATTATTTTGGTACAACATATATTATTTTCCCTTAAGTTTCTCAAATAGTATTCATTTACATGTTTATGTATATGACTATAAATTTAATAAATATAACAGATGATTCAGTTATTTAATGTTAGTTAATTATATTTAAATAAGGGTAAAATAAGCAAAAACCTAGGAAAAATAACCTTAATTAAAATAAGAAATAATAATCAAACGAATATATAAGAATTAATTAAAATATGTATTATGTAGTATAATATTTTTTTCTGGCCATCTGTTGCTTATGTTTCTATACTTTTTCTAGTAATTCACATGAATTTTTATTATTTAACTATTTTACAATGTATTTTTAGTAATTAAATATTATTCTTAATAGAAAGGAACATAAATGTCTACCACATTTTTTATCAACTATATATTAAACAAATATATATATATATATATATATTAAATCTGTGCACAGCGCAGGACAACCATAGTACTAAATATACTAAAGTACCCGTGAGTATGCGTGAAATCTAGGGTTTTGTTTGGTTATCCAAACAGTTTTTTTAGAGTTTTTTTGAACAGTTTTTTTCATAGGATTTTTGATGAGATAGGTTAGGTTAGGGTAAAATTACCCATGAAAACATCCCTAATAATTTTGAACAAATTATTTTTAACTAAAAACAGAATTAGAAAGAATACAAAGGAAGAATATATTTTTAATTTCAAATTAGAAACAAACAATAGATATAGTGATAATTTTGTTTCAAAGTGCAACTAATTCATATGATATGCACCAGTAAGATATGATAAATAATTAAATTTTAAATATATATCATATAATTATTTTTTTATTTTCTAATTGTTTACTAAATTTTGAAAATGATTATAAGGGCATTATCTAAAATGGACCTTTTGGAAAATTTATTTTCAAACGGTCCCCTGGGAAGGATTTTTAAAAGCAGTAGGAGTCCTTGTTTGGAAATACATTTTCAAGAAATAATATGTATCCTAATTAACACCAATGTCAATCCCGTTATGGTAGAGAACATTATGATATTTAATTTTATTTTCAATTTTTTTATATATCAAAAGATTAGTATCTTAAAGTCAGTTTCTCAATTTACAATACCATGTTCAATACTTCAATATTATTTAGGTTCACATAAAATTTTAGAATATTCACAGCAAACTCTTTATGAGATTATCTTATATTATTAAATAACAAAAAAAAATAGAATTGATATAATCTGAAAAGCAAATTATCAAATAGCTTTAATCATATCAAAATGTGTTTATATATTCAAGAATAATTAATGTTACACTCACATGATAAGTACTATAAGTGGTTTATTTTATGTTTTCTTCTATAGTATACTATTTTTTTTGTTATTTATATTACAGTTGGTTCAACACAATTATTACAATTTCAATATACATCTCCACCTAATACATTAAATTTTATTTAGAAATTCATATACATCCATTTGTTTTTTATATAAATACCACTAAAATTCTAAAATTTTAAATTGTGATTAAAATGGTTCATAAACTTTTGTAAATTATGGTACTTTTAACAGATGAAAATACAACTTGCAGGTTCTAGGTTCATCTTAGATGTGTCACTAGTTAAGTTCTTATTTTGTTTTCAAGTTTGCAACTACCTAATCTTGACAGATCATGTTTTTGAAACATTATGTGGTATAGCCACTAAATGTTATTGAAGTAATTCACATGACGCTATTAATCATATTATTAGTTTAAATTAAAATAATTCACATGATACTATTTGGTAGAGCCACTAAATGCTACTGAAGTAATTCATATGACACTATTAATCATATTATTTGTTTTAATAAAAATAATTCACATGACACTATTAATGATATTATTTTAAAATATTATTTTGGTTATTAATATATTATTTTCCTCAATTTTCTCCAATAGTGTTCATTTACATGTTTATGTATATGGCAATAAATTGAATAAATATAATAGATGTTTCAGTTATTTATTGTTAGTTAATTATTTTAAAATAAGGGTAAAATAAGCAAAAACCTAGGAAAAATAACCTTAATTAAATGAAGAAATTATAATCAAACAAATATATAAGTATTTAATTAAAAATATGTATTATGTAGTATACTATCTCTTTTCTGGCCATATGAAGCATATGTTTATATACTTTTTCTAATAAATCACATGAATTTATTATCTAACTAATTTGCAATGTATATTCAGTAATTAAATATTATTCCTAATAAATATTCAAAAGGGTCTATTTTTAGTATTTAATCAATGATTGTATGCATCCTAATTAACACCAATGTCAATATCGTTATGGTAGAGAATATCATAATATTTAGTTTTATTTTTAATTTTTCGTCACCATCAAAAACTTAGTATCTAAAAGTCAGTTTCTCAATTTACAATACCATGTTCAATAATTCAATTTTATTTAAGTTCACACAAAATTTTAGAATATTCACAGCAAACTCTTTATGAGATTATCTTATATTAGTAAATAACAAAAAAAAATAGAATTGATATCATCTGAAAAGAAAATTACCAAAAAAGATTTAATCATATTAAATGTGTTTATATATTCAAAAATAATTAATATCACACTCAGATGATAAGTACTATAAGTGGTTTATTTTATGCTTTCTTCCATAGTATATTACTTTTTTTTATATATTGCAGTTGGTTCAACACAATTATTATAATTTCAATATCCATTTCTATCTAATATATTAAATTTTATTGAGAAATTCATATACATCCATTTTTTTAAATACCACTGAAATTTTAAAATTTTAAATTGTAATTATAATGGTTCATAAACTTTTATAAATTATGGTACTTGTAATCGATGGAAATACAACTTGAAGGTCTGGGTTCATCTTAGATGTGTCAGTAGTTAAGTTCTTATTTTTTTTTCAAGTTTGCAACTACTTAATCTTGACATGTCATGTTCTTGAAATACTATGTGGTAGAGCCACTAAGTGTGACTGAAGTAATTCACATGACACTATTAATCATATTATTTATTTTAATTAAAATAATTCACATGACACTATGTGGTAGAGCCACTAAGTACTACTGAAGTAATTCACATGACACTACTAATCATATTATTTGTTTTGATAAAAATAATTCACATGACACTACTAATGATATTATTTTAAAATTTAATTTTGGTTACAAATATATTATTTTTCCTCAACTTTCTCAAATAGTGTTCATTTACATGTTTGTGTATATGACTATAAATTAAATAAATATAATAGATGTTTCAGTTATTTATTGTTAGTTAATTATTTTAAAATAAGGGTAAAAGAAGCAAAAATATAGGAAAAATAACCTTAATTAAAAGAAGAAATTATAATCAAACAAATATATAAGAATTTAATTAAGATATATATTTTGTAGTATAAAATCTCTTTTCTGACCATATGTAGCATATGTTTATATATGTTTTTCTAAAATTTCACATGAATTTATCATTTAACTATTTTACAATGTATTTTCAGTAATTAAATATTATTCCTAATAGAAAGAAAAATAAAATGTCTATCACATATTTTTATCAACTATATATTAAACTATATATTAAATCCGTGCACTGTGCGGGACAACCCTAATATTAAATATAGTAAAGTACCCATGAGTTGCCTGAAATCTAAAGAAACCTGATTGTGATTATTATTCTAGAAAATACATCATATCTCATTAATCAGATTCAGAGCAACCCTAGAAAACTCAAAACCAAAAGATGGGTTTAGTTATTCAATCTGTATTTATGACATAGACACATAGTTCATCTGAAGAGACATAATACTTAAGCATCAAGTAAAATAAGGAGATAGATCCTAATGTATTTACAGCTACATCTATTGGTTTCATGTCATCCTCACAGAGAGGATAGAGAACTCAAATTCAATATTAGGCTGCATGAAACAGGACCATTATATAATAGACGTATTGGCATTCTGTATCTTTGATTCTAATGTATTCAGTAGGCTTCCAAGTACCTGAGCAGAAGAACTCAAAAGATATAAAAACTTACATAAAATCTTACTTATGGAGATTTGATATGTCATAGAAAAGTCAGACAGTGCAAAAATCATAATCATAAAATTATAAATAGTGTTTATAAAATACAAATGACTGTTTGACCTAAAGAAAAAATAAACCTAGAAATCCTAAAAAGTAATAAAAAATTAAATAGTGAGAATCATATCCAAAAAATAAACTCTTTCGGATTCATCAAAAGTAAAAACATATATGATAGGGACTGCATAAGTAAGAGAACAAAATCAAGGTCGGCTATTCTTCATCCCTGCATCTTTACTATTTTCATCACCAAAAGATTATGTAATAAAAATGATAAAACAAAAGAAGAACAATAAAATAACTTTCATCACGATGCCAAACAAAAAAATTTAATAGAAATAAAAAATAGTTCATATCCTGGACCAAACTCCATAAAATAATTTAAACATTACCTTTTTTAGAGCTGAACTTTTATAGTTCCTATAAGGAGGCTTCGTTCTTCATATTTGCTTAAAACCTCTTTTAGAGCTGAACTTTTATAAATCCTTTGAGCATGCTTTTGTTCTTCAAATCCGCATAAAAGAATAAAATCATCAGATTTAACTAAAAGAGGAAGAATTGATTACAAACAATGTCAGTAGAAAACAAAATTAAAACCTAATAAATATTCTATCGATTAAACCCTTTAAAAAAATTAATGACTGATGATGTGGTGCTTAGATTGATATATATATATATATGAAAATATACGTAGATATTTAGGTTAAACCGACTAAAATATTATAAGGCTGATAGCTTGTTTGTAACCTTTCTTTACCCATTCATTCAATCGTCTTCATATTCACCTAAACATATACCCGAATATATTTTTATCCTCATTTTTGTTCGTCTTCTTATCATCCTCTTGTTCAAACATACTTTGCCTATTTAGCAAATGTCTTCACTATCTCTAGATGTCTTTTATCTTTAAACGTATATGTCGTTCAACCATCAAAGAATGATTATTCCTATAACAGTCATATAGTTTGGTAAAAACTAAAAAAACAGAGAACCTGTTAAAATCACGCTTAATCTTGAAACCTTTTAAATTACCTTATCTACTAACTGCTTTGACTTACATGCAGAGTACTTCTCTATAGTGAAGTTCCCACATGTTCCCACATGTTTCTATTGGTATCTAAATCTTGCAAACTCTACAAATCCATCCTTATCTTTAAGAAATGTTTGAAACTATTTTCGTCCATTATTTCTGGAAACATATCATGTCTCTTGTTTCTTATTCTCCTTTGTTTTACCAATTGTGTCATGTCCACAAATAGTTGCCGCTTCAAATATTCAACGATTATTTATGTTGATCCAAAGGCTTCTTCAACAATCAGAGTTTCCAGCTCTTTTCACTATGATAACACCACTTTTATACACGTTTTTACCAGTTTTTTTTATCACACCTTAGAGTAGATTTTATCCATTATTTATACCATTTTGTGCATTTATCCTTCATATAGGATGTTTAATATTTCTGTATAGGCATTGCATGCATTTTGCATATTTGGGGTCTTATCAGGTACTTATGGAGCATATTGAGCATACTTGGATGTTGGCTCATGGAGTCCAGATGTGCAGTCAAGCCCTATGGAGTCGAGTGAAGATTGCAGAGAAGACAAATGGCTCACTCGACCAGGCTACTCGACCAGGCACTCGAGTGAGCACTCAAGACAGGCTACTCGATCAAGCACTCAAGTGAGCACTCAAGACAGGCTACTCAACCAGGCACTCGAGTGAGCACTCAAGACAGGCTACTTGACCAGGCACTCGAGTGAGCACTAAAGACAGGCTACTCGACCTCAGCATCACAAGCTCACTGGACTTCAGCACCACCTGCCTACTCGAGTGACCACTCGACCAACCCACTCGACTGCTGGGTCGAGTGGGCACTCTCCGACTTTTTCTCCTAAAAACTCGCAAAATGTAATAAGCGCTTTTACTAGGTATAAAAGCGCCTCATTAAACCTAATTAGAGAGGATCGAATAGTGCCGCTTAGGCTTAGTAATTTTTATGTTTAGCTCTCGTTTTTTTCTCTCTTGTTCTTGATGTTCTTCATAGTTCTTCATTTACTGCAACCTTGTAACTTTGATAACATTTTTATAAAATGAGTACTTGCATTTTATTTCTTCTCCAACCTTGCTCACAAGATCATAGGCTATCACATATGTCAAGCTTAGGTTTTTCAGGGTTTCGGACCCCGGCTATGATCATAGTGTGTGAGTAGTAAAGTTGGGATTTTTGGGGATGGATTAGGGTAACTTCTCTCTGTTTTGTTATTGCTTAGATAGGTTGATCATCACTCAGTTTTGACTCCCTCTTGAGTGAGTGATTTTAATGCTTGTTCTCCCCTGATCAAGGAGAACATGATTTTAGATGGTCTCATGAGCACGACCCATGCCTTGAGCCATTAGATAGACTTTTTCCAGGGTTTAGAGTACAATAGTGTGAGGGTAGATGCATCAGACATTGAGTGTTTAGAGTAGTCACAAATCTTAGTTTCAATTTGGCGCCGCTGCCAGTTTTGAGTGTTTTTGTCTACACAATTAGTTGTTTAAGGCTTACTAGATCAAGTATGTTACTTTTAAGATCTGGGTACTGATTTGGTTTTGAAATTTTGTCTGTTTTGCATCAGGTACTGTAGCACTCGACCCCCACTCGAGTACTTGATCGAGTCACTACTCTCTGAATGCAAACGCGTTCTCAAGGCAGCGAAAATCTAATTCAGTATTTGGATCACATTCACCATATCAACATACGCACTCGTCAAGCTACACCTGCACCTGCTACCACCATTCCTACACAACCAGTTCCAGAGACACCTGCAGTCATGGCAGAACAAGTTCCTCAGCCTAGGGTAATTGGAGCAGGAGACGCTCCAAACACTCACTCTCAAAGGCAGGGAATTATAGCCCCTCCAGTCAACAACAATAGCTTCAAAATCAAGACGGGTTTGATCTCCATGGTCCAGAACCACAAATTCCATGGACTTCCTATGGAAAATCCGCTTGCTCATTTGGACCAGTTTGATAGACTGTGCGAGCTCACCAAGATCAATAGAATCTCAAAGGAAAGATTCTAGCTACGCCTCTTTCCATTTTCTCTCAGTGATAAGGCTTCCCACTGGGAACGAGCACTGCCTCAGGGTTCTATAACAACCTGAGATGACTGCAAGAAGGCTTTCCTGCTGAAATTCTTCTCTATGTCAAGGACTGCCAAGTTCAAGAACAAAATCTCCAGCTTCACTCAGCGGACCAATGAGAGTTTCTCTGAAGCATGGGAGATGTTTAAGGAGCACACAATGTAGTGTCCTCACCATGGTTTCACCAAGGAGTCTTTGCTCAGTACGCTCTACAGAGGGGCAAGCCCGAAGATCAGAATGTTATTGGATACATCTAGTAATGGAAATTTCCTCAATAGAGACGTAGTCACTGGCTGGGAGCTAGTGGAGAACCTTGCAATCTCTGATGGAAACTACAGTGAAGACTTCGACAGGTCAGTCAGAGGACCATCTTCGTCTTCTGATAAGACCGACTCAGAACCCAGGCCAAAATAAGCCTTTTGTACCTACAGCTCCAGCCAATCCACCTGGATTTGCTCCAAGACCAGCTCAGCCAGCTGATGGTGACCTTAAGCCTCTTCTACTCCAACTTCTTCAAGGCCAGAATACTGCTACTCAAGAGACGTCAAAGAGGTTCACTGAACTCAGAACCCACATCGATTGCTCTTATGATGATTTGAAACATAAGATTGAGGTTCTCAACAACAGACTGAAGTTCTCAACAGCAGACTGAAGTTCTCAACAGCAGACTGAAGTTTGTTGAGTCCACTGCTGCATCAGCCTCTACTAAGACCAAAGGCCAACTTCCTGGTAAAGTTGTGCATAACCCTAAGGAACCTGCAACTCTCTATGCATCTAGCACAGCACCAGCTCTCCATTTTCTTCCTTTCAAGAAGAGATTATCCAAAATCACTGGGGACAGTAATACTCAAGTTGGGGGGTCAATCTTTCAATATGCTGCTGAAATTGGCTCGAGCACTGTAGCACTCGACCACACCACTCGAGTGAGTGATCGAGTAGGCACACCCGAGACTACAAAAAAGAAGCGCATAATGGACCTGCATGCGATGATGACAAGTCCTTTCCCAGAACAGTTCAAAGCTGAGATTGAGAAGGAGCATGCTATTATGCTTGAGGAAGAGCTATCATAGCTTGAAGCTAAAATGACTTGGGATGAAGTTGTGAAGTCACTTGGGCCTTTTGACAGTGGTTTGAGAAAAAGAGCCTTGAAGAAAATTCAAGATAAGAGAGTAGCAGCTGCTAAGGCCTATGAGTGTAAGATGATCACTCAGTAGAAAGTGGTAGTGCAAAAGAAGCTGATGGATCCTGGATCTTTCACAATACCTTGCACCATCAGAAACCAGAATTTCCAGAATTCTCTCTATGATCTGGGTGCTTCAGTCAGCATAATGCCATTGTCTGTGGCAGGAAAGCTGGGCTATCACAAATTTCTGCCAAGCACCAAGTCTCTAGTCCTAGCTGACAGAACCATCAGATTCTCCCATGGCTTACTAGAGAATGTTCCAGTGAGAGTAAAGAACATGGAGATCTCTATTGACTTCATAGTGATGAAGATGGAAGAAGAGCCAATGGATCCCCTCATACTAGGCAGGCCATTCTTGGCATCCTGTGGAGCTGTTATTGACACCAAATGTGGTGAAATAGTTCTTCGAACTGGTGGACTTGGTGATGCGTTTTGACACCTTTTCCAGCTTGAAGAACCTTGCTTTCGAGAGACAGCTTTTCTACATGGAAGAAGCTAAGCGCTATGAAAAGACAAACTTTGGAAAGTTTGAACAGTACTCTCAGACACCATCCAAACCTCCAGGGTTCACAGTCACCATGGGTAGTCACTCTAATGGAGCAGTGCATAAGTTTGATGCGTTTGTAGTAGAATGTGACTTCGATGACGTCAACACAGGGCACACTCGACCAGTCCACTCGACTGCTAGGTTGAGTGACCACTCGAGTCATCACTAGAGAGCACAACCGACCCTTACAAAACCACCTGATTCGATTTGGTACTCGGACCAGGAATATTTTTGTACAGGGAAGAGCAACTCAACATACTCACTCACGACTCCAGCATCAGACCAGAGCATAATCCTTGCTCTACAAGGTGTTGTTGTTGAGTTGGCAAATAAGGTGGACAGGATTGAGAAGGAAGTCCCGAAGCTCAAAGAGGCTCAACAAGTTCCAGAGGATATCAAGCTCAAGGAAGCTCAACAACCCTCACCAGAGATGGGAAGAAGGAGGCCCAAGCCACCAGGAATGAGTGATAGATTCTATCATGCTATCATGGCATCCACCTTCATTATGGAGAAGCCGAGTCCAGAGGGGTCAACACAGTCTCTCAAGGACCTTCCACCTGCCTAAAAAGAGTGAGAGTCAAGCTAAGTGACTTTAAACAAGCTCACTTGGAAGGAATTCTCATGTTTATCATTAAATATACTAGCTTTGATTTGTCTTATGTCTTTATGAATTTTGTTATTTTTAATGTGTTTTCTTAGTGTTTTGAGTTTTAGGAGAGGATAGAAGTTGAGTATGAGTCAAAGTGGAGTTTTAAAAGGGTCAGCCTGAAATTTGAAAAGTCACTCGACCACACCACTCAACCCCCATGTAGTTACTAGCATGTTCAAATCCGGGTTCGAATTTTTTGAAATTTTTTGAATTTTTTTTTACTAGCATGTAGTTAAAATCTATTGATAAGAAGGAATCGAAAGAAGTATGCATTGATTTCTATGGTTAAAATTGATTGAAATTGAAATTTTGTTCTTAGTGGTGCAATTGAAAATTTTCGAAAAAAATTTGTAACCTTAGGACAAATTTCGGTTTAGCTATTGATTGCTTGATAATTAGAGAACCCACATTGATCATCATTGTTGAAATTGAAACTTGATGAATTTAGAAAATTTATGAGCCTAAGTTGTTTAGATCCTTGCTAGGCTTGAAATTGGATGCATATGATTGTTAATTTAGTTACTCGATCAAAGAACTCAAGTGGGTCAAGTCGGGCAAAATTTTATTTGGAAAATTTTTGCCCACTCGACCACACCACTCGAGTGGCTTGGTCGAGTGGTCCAAATTTTTGCTAAATTTTCGATTTTTGAATTTGTTTCAGGAACACTGGCACTACAAGGACAAGGGCAACAAGAAGCCAAACCACAGCAAGATCCACTCGACCATCTGGGTCACGGCAAGACAAAGCTAAGGGCAAGAGGGTTCAAGAAGAAGAATCAGTGAGAAGGGACAGTGAGGAGGAGACCGGTTTTGAGAGTTCAGAGGATATCCAGACTGTGACCTCTGAGGAAGCTAAGCTCATCTCCATCCTGGAGAGGGTGAAATTCCTTGGGACTAGGTACCCAGATCGTCCCACCATGCAAGCTTTGGAAATTTGCAGAGAAGTGGGGAAGCTCTA
Source organism: Cardamine flexuosa (assembly GCA_963555745.1). Taxonomy (NCBI): domain Eukaryota; kingdom Viridiplantae; phylum Streptophyta; class Magnoliopsida; order Brassicales; family Brassicaceae; genus Cardamine; species Cardamine flexuosa. Next base: position 16,415,046 of record OY743219.1, read on the forward strand.
TGAGTCTGCTAACATCGTGGGACTTACCCACAGCCCACGTGATGGTTTCAAGACTGAGACCTGCCATTTCTTGGCAACAGTGGACCTCCACCTCTATGAGACGAGAGGGATGGCTAGTACTGCAGAGATGGGGCATGTGAGATTCAGAGTCAGAGGGATAGACTATTAGCTACCCCTCAGTGTGGTCGACATCTTGTTTGACTTCCGCAGAGGAACAGGGCAAGCCCAAGACTTTGAAAAGAAAAAGCTGAATGAGTTGTGGTTAGCGCTTGGAGGAAGGGAGCACTATCAGTCTGCTAGGGCTAAGAGCAGTGAGATCAGGCACCTAGCAGTGAGATACCTCCACAGGACTCTCGCAAACACAATGTTTGCAAAAAAGGCCACAGGGCCAGTGAATGAGAGTGAGTTGAAGATGCTGGACAAGGCTCTTTGTGATTACCTCATCTACTCATCTGAGGAGAACTGAGCCAATATGATTGAGATGCGAGGAGATAAAGCCTACACAGGGAACTCCATCGTTTTGGTGAGATACCTCATGAGCTACAGAGCTACTGCCGTCAAGAATGACAAGATGCTGAACAAGGCAGAGTTCACTGTGGGAGGGATAGTTACTCCATTTTCAGAGGTTCCTGGAGTTGAGCTCATATCAACACCTACACCATACACTCTGATGGACTTGGATCACATGAAGGACACTGAGATTATTGGTGCAAAGGTTGGGGAGAAGAACATCTACAACTTCTCAAATCCCAGGAGCAGCAAGGCTAAGATTTTGCTACCTTATGGAGGTCTATCCAAGCTCTATGCAGAGGACTGTGACCGTAGTGTCTCCTTTGTACCACCAGTCAGAGATCTCTACTTCTCTGATGAGGGAGTTAGACTCCAAGAAAATGAGATGTTTCTGGACTTCATGGGGAGTGTGCAAGCTCCAGAGAGGTTTTATTTATAGAAGCCTCAAGGAGGCTAACCATAAGATCCCCACACTTCATAACTGGTGCAAGTGGCAGGATAAGCAATTCAGCAAGTTCAAGAGTGGAATGAATGCCACAATGAAGGGGATCACCAGCCGCTTAGTAGCAGCTGAGAGGAAGTTGAGTGCTGGCTCGTCGAGAAGGACTTTGGCTGAGTAGAAGGAGAGAAAGAGGCGCCCAGATCCCCCCATAGAGGTTCTGGAGCATTCGTCCCCAGATGAAGCTACTCGATCACCTGGGTCGAGTGAGCCACTCGAGTGCTACCAGAGATTCGACCCGAGTGCACCTGTCGATCCTTACCCATGCTATGATCAGGGTGCACAGCTTCCACCTTACCCGGGTACTACCAGAGTGAACCATTCGACCACGCTGGGTCGAGTGCACGATACATGCCAGACCACTCGACTGCTGGGTCGAGTGGACCACTCGAGTCACATCCCGGAGCTAATCCTCTCACCACCACTGTTCCAGCTTACACTCAGGAGAGCATGGAGGCTAACACAGATGCCTTTTTCACTTTACAAGAATGAGGTACCACCCCACTTCCTTATCATTGTTTATATCATTGCATTTTTTGTTCTCTTTTTTTTTAGTCTCTCAAATCATCTCTTGCATTTATTTTACACAAGGGACTGTGTAATTTAAGTTTGGGTGAGGGTTTGAGAGACGTATTTGACATATTTCCTTATTTTCTTATTCAAATTTGCATCATCTATGTGCATTGAAAAAAACTAAAAATTTGAAAATTTTCATAAAATTATTTTACAAAAACAGAGTGTCATATAGTTTCATTATCATTTTAGGATTGAGTTTTAGAATTTTGCTTAGGATTGTACATATGCATAGGGGATAATGATTTCAATGCCACAGTTATAAGTTGTCTAATGCATTCACCTAAGCTTGAAAATTAAGGTTGCACCTTGCTTGGAATTTAGATTTAGCACTCTCACTTGGTTGAAGCTTACTGTGATTTGTCAAACTATCCCTATGAATTAGAACCTAATTTGAAAAGCTTAATTATCATGATATGCTCTAAAACTTTAACTCATGGATACCTCAAAATATTTGGATTTTCTTTCACCTTTTACCACTCTTGCTAATCCAAGTAGCTGTCTCCACCATTGAGACAGTTCCACAAAAACCAAACTCAAAACTTCATTTCAGACCATACATTATTTTTGAGTGAAGTGAGGCCTATTTCCGGACTAAATTAGAGAAAAAGTGTTAGGTGTTGCCGAAAGGAATAGCCTCTCATGTAGTCTCTGGTTCACAATTTTTGAACCAGATTTAGGCTAAGTGTTTGAATAAGTTGGGGTTTGAGTCTGGGAAAAGAAAAGATAAAAAGAAAAAAAGTTTGCTAAAAATCATAAGCCTTTGGAGAGGATAGGGTCAAAAGTATGAGTCTAGTAAAAGATTTGAAAGAAAAAGATAAAAGTTGGCTCAGTAAAAGAAACAGAAAAAAAAATCGTATAGTAGCCACTCTACCAGACCACTCGAGTGAGTGGTCGAGTCATAGCTTAGTGAAAAATCAAAAATCCCAAAGCCGCTAGAAGTAAAAAGTAAAGTATCCTCTCCTTAGAAGAAAACAGAAAAATTGGTCCTTGAGTCAAACAAATGAAAATAAAAGTTTTTAAGCACAAGGGTCACTAGGATGAAGTTTCTGAGATTTTAGAGTTAGGAGGCTCATTGGTTCTTCATGGGTAGATGATAGTCTGCTCCTGTATGCACCAGTTGGCTCTACCTTTAGCATTCTCTTATAATTCAACCCAATTCATTGAGAGATCATGATACATGCGCTTAAAACCATAGGAAGAAGAGATCATTTTTATCTCTTAAAACTTGTCCCTCAACCAAATGAGTTACAGTTATTGCATATCATGATTCACCAGTTCGTGCTTAATCAATGTTAAAGGGATAGTTTGCTTTGAATGTTTGCTTGCGGCTGAGTATTTGTGTTAAATTTGATGTGATGAGTATGACTAAAGCTTTAAGTAGAACTTATGTGAATTGCATTCTAGAACTAATAACTGTGACATTGAGATTAGAGGTTTGCTTAGTTTGCTTAGGTTCTGAGTTCCCACTTTTCACACTACTCCTTTCATCTTATCCTTTCTATTTGCTTGAGGGCAAGCAAAGGGTAAGTCTGGGGGAGTTGATAACACCACTTTTATACACGTTTTTACCATTTTTTATCACGCCTTAGAGTAGATTTTATCCATTGTTTATACAATTTCGTGCATTTATCCTTCATATATGATGTTTAATATTTATGTATAGGCATTGCATGCATTTTGCATATTTGGGGTCTTATCAGGTATTTATGGAGCATATGGAACATACTTGGATTTTGGCTCATAGAGTGGAGATGTGCAGTCAAGCCCTATAGAGTGAGCACTTAAGATAGGCTATTCCAGTTCGATTGACCCTCTCAACATTTATTTCCAGTTCGATTGCATAAATGGTGTAGTTGATAGCTATTCTAATACAAATTCTTTTTTGGTACAATCATATTATAATTTCAGGCTGTCAAATAATATATTTTCAGTCTATTTTTAATTGTACCATGTTGCCGTTAAAATTTAGAAAATGAACATAATTTGTGAAAAGTTTCTACAAAATTAGTTTTATATGCATAACTATTTTTAATCAAGATGTTGTTGAACTCGTATCCTGATTTTTGGTTAAATTCTAAAATTAGCATTTCATTATCATGTATTTTTTTTTCTTTTTTTCTTTTCTTCTTTTTAAAGCTTCTTGATTGTAAACACACTTTGATTTTTAAATATTTAAATGTATCTTTTAAAAGATAAGAAATGAAAAGAACACCAAAAAATGTTATTAAGAAAAAAATAACTTCAAAGAAATGGATCTCGATAAAAAAAACAGATAATAGTCTTAAAACTTTTGTTGGCAAAACAAAAACTGTTATGAATTTAAAATACATAAACAATTTTTTAATAGTTTTTAAAGTTAACTACAAGAAAATCACCAAAACGAGAATGACTTTCGGAAACTGCCATAATTAAAAAGCCCCTCGGAAATTGTCACTTCTTCTATGGTAAAAAGACTTAATTACCTTTCTCTAAATGCACATCATCATCTTCGCTTCTCTTAGCCATTGAACCGCCTCTCTGATTTTTTTTCTGTTTTCCCCAAAAGGTCATCTTATATCTAATATACTATTAAAACTAAAGTACAAATTTGGGATATTCATGTTTCCAAACACCCTAAAACCTATTCATATATCCAAACATCAAATAGTTATTAATGTATCCCATCATTTCAATATTTAGTTTCTATATTTTTTTTCTTTCTAAATAAATATTAAATTAATTCTCTACAATTATTTCCTTATCTAATATTATTATTTTAATAGTATGAGTTCTTATTCTCCTATAATCTTTGTTTGATTTTATTTTTATATTATTTTAAATTATTATATAATCAATATAATTTGAAAAATTTTAGATTTTCTGCATATATTGTGATTCGAAATTTTTTGAATGGACATATATGACTCAGTCAATAAAAATAGGTGTGTATAATCAACGTTCCACATCGGTAGAGATGTCAAATAGATTGTTACCTGCAAGATATATACAAGTAAATATGACATAGGACTTTGTTGACCGCTTATATATCAGATTTTATCCGCGAATTGGTGGATCGGTTTGCAAACTACCAAATTTTAACAAAAATAAGTAAATTATATATATAAACTACTAATTGTATATAGTTTTTGAAAATAATATATGATATCTTTAAATATATAAAGAGTTTTATGATTATAACATTTATGAAAAATGGAATATTAAAATTATTTTTATTTAAAAAAAATATATTTTATAAATAACAATTTAAATTAAATAAATAGTCAAATCTTTGGGCCAACTCGCTATCATGTGAATATAGTGTGACACATTTGGACGTAAGAGCTACTTACAAAAATTTTAAATGGAAATATAGGTTAACTAACCAACAAAACTAATATTTTATAATTTAATGAAGTTAAAATTACATATAAGTAAAAGAAAAACAAATATATAAAGGAAATGAACAAAATCTATAAAAAAAATATATGGAAAACTGAGCAGAAAATATTAAACAATAAAATATAAATATATGTTACATTGATTAAGAAAACAATGACTTGCGATATACCGCAGGTTCAACTCTAGTTTATATATATAAAAGCTACAGCATCGTCCAACAGTGGAGAAACCAATTGTGAAAGGCATTAATACTTATTACAGAGACAATGACTAAACATAAACAACAAACTTAACAAACAAAACATCCAGAAACTAACACACAAAGCTATGAACTGGGATTGATACATAAGGAGTCTTCATAACACGTCAATAAGATCATTTGCCAATCACAACAACTGGATATGATTTTAAAGGCTAAAACTTTTGCGTCTGTCATGGAAGTTTCCACATTCCATCATCACCTTTATGACCGCCTCTCTGGGTTTTGAAAATTATAAAAAAAAAAAAATTTCCATTTATTTATCTTCACTTCCTCAGTTTTTTTGTTTGTTTTATGCTGTTGGGTACACTCCAATCTCCGTCACCACCACTCGTAATTTCCATCACCATCAATCTCTGTCTTCATCGTTTTAATCTTCATCACTGTTGCAATCTTCGTCTCCACTGTTGCAATTTCCATCTCCATCGTTACAATCTCCATCACCATCACCCACCACCGCCACCAATCTATTCACCACCACCACTGTGAATACTTCCTCTGCACCTTCCAGCTGCCAAAATTGCCTCGTTGCCGTGGTCATACTCCCACCTACCATTATGTCAATAACTCTAATTTATAAAAACGAAATAGTCATGTATAGTTGATTTTGAATGCACAGTAAATCATAATGGCAAATTTTGAATATTGACTTCTCATAATGGCAGTTTTGACAATATTCCTAGTTTTTAACGTTGTCTAACCAATCAGCCCTTATAGTAAAATTGAAGATGCCTATATGGAAGAGATTCAATGGGGAAGTAATATATTTTTTTTTTTTGGTCAAACTGAAAGTAATTGTTTTGACTAACAATGCTAATTATACTAATAATTGGTCACTCCAAAGAAAACGACTTTTGACATCATTTCTCATAAGACTAACATGAATAAAACAAAAGTTGTCAGCACCTTAAATGAGACAACAATCACCACAACACAAAATACTTTTGCCAAATTTGATACCTTTAAAATCATAATATATTTATGATGCATCAAATCCTTTCATTATGGATTTAGCCCATCATGACATCGACCATTTTTGGGTTCGATTGCAGCCACTTCGTTTAGATAATCAACGATTGTACGAAGTACCAACACTGGAAGTTGCAATGATCGACTATCTCCACAAGGGAAAGTACTTCTCAAATCAAATTAATATTTAGCTTCGTCTACCTCATATATATCTTTATGCTTTGAAAGAATATTTTTCGTTGTACAAGTGGTGATATCTCATTTGGTTTCATACTTTCCTTTAAAAGGGGAATTGAGTCTTTCTTCCTAGATGAAAGTCTCCATTAGGAACATAGTTTAGGCTTTGGAAATTATTGGGAAAAGGGGCAGTTTCCACATGAACAATTTCGGCGGTGCTTTTTTATACACAAACTAAGATGCAACGTGTTTTTCAATTTCAACTTTGTAAATTTTTCAAAAAATCTACATAAACTTTTGTATATTGCCGAAATCAAATTTGATCAAAACTGTGTTAGTCAAACCGCTGAGTCAATGTTGCATATTCTGCTAAGTCATATGACCGATAACATATTTTTTAGTGTGGTACCTGCCACCTAGGTATTTGAAAAAAAATATCTTAAAATTTTATACAATGTTCTAGGTCTAAAAAATATTTTACACTTTGGAACATGGAAACATTATTAGTTGAGCTTATTTATTGGTTTTTATTATATTTGTAGGCGCAATAACTATAAGGCTCTGACCATTAAAATTACAATTTTTAAACTTAACATTTTTGAAGTTAGAGGTCAGATTTGTAATTTTTCAAAATGTACCGTTTAATAATTGGAGCCCTACGATTGTTGAGGCTATATAAATAAATAAAAACCGATAAAGTAGCTCAACTGATAAATGTATTTCCGTTGTTCCATTTTAAGTGTCAAAAATATTTTAGACCTAGAATATTACCTGGCATATGACTCAACAGAAATATGTCACATGATATATGACTCAGCGATTTGACTAACACACTTTTGGTCAGAGTTGATTTCAGCACATATATCAAAGTTCATGTAGATGTTTTGAAAATTTACAAAGTGGAAGTTGAAAAAGGCACTGCATCTTCGTTAGTTCATGTATGAAAAAGCATGTTGAAACTGGCCTTTTTCCGAAAATTATTACCAGAAGTTAGATCTTGGATCAAGGGAGATTATGGACCAAAACTCATAACTTCCTTATTAACAAGACGACTCCAGTTTCTCAGATTCCTTCTCTAACTCTAAACATTTCTTATAACAAAGTTATCTGTTTCAAACAGACCAAAAAGAAAAACGTCAAAGAAATTACAGTTGATTCATATAAGCTGACAGCAATATTGATACGGTCGAGTCAAAGTAACCTAAGTAAACCCAATAAATCAAAATACGTTGTAAAAAAACTTGCACATCAGGAAACAGATACCCTCCTAGTCAAGTTTCTCGTAGGCGTCGCGGTTTTCGCAGCTTCTTCGCCAGCATTCATAGATCCAAGACTCTCCGACGAATCCGACCCACCACCACCACCTCCTCCATTGTTCTTATCTCCTCCTCTGCTCTGCAACTGCAACTTCTTCCCAAATATCTTCTTAGACTTTATTAAGCTTCTCACTTTGCTTATCGCCGTGACCCCTGCTCTGTCCATACTCTTCCTCCCAGTCTCCTCTTGCAGCTTCAACGACGCTATCTCGCTCTTCAATGCTCTCATCTCCTCTGCTGTTGCAACCGCATCCCATTCGTCATCTCCCATAACTGTTGGCACTGATCTTGAACTCCCATAGGTCCCGCAGCTACGTAGTTCTCTTATCATCCCTTTAGGCAAGTCAGGTGTGCTACTTCCAGATGAAGCAGCCGCTCTTACTTGCTCAAAGAAGAGTACTTGAACCACCACACGTAACGGGAGCCTATCATTCTGCACCGCATGCATACACGCTTCTACCGATAGTTTCCGACAATCCATCAGTTTACACATCCTTTTCTTTTCTCCTTTTGTTATTCCTGGATGTTCCTGTTTTCATAAACCAATATAAAGAAACCAAACCTCAAAAAAAAAAAAAAAAAAAAAAAATTGGATTGCCATTAATAATGTACCTTGAGATACATGTCAATAGCACGGTAAATTCCATCATGAGCAGGTCTAGAGATGCTAGAAACAATCTCAGCGAGATCGACGAATTTTGAAGCAGAAAGATTGGGATCTTTTGCAATTTCTGTAAGGTAGCTATCAATTAGTTTTGCTACCATCAACTTCGAAGCTTCAGATAAAATCCCTGGTAACTTCTTTATCTCTTGAACTTCGAATCCATCGTCATGATCATCTTGAACTTCTATCTCACTGTTTTGATCTCTTCTCATAAACTCCATTACTATCTTCTTCACTAAGTCAACATCATACGATGTTTCACTTCCTTGATGAGATTTTATCAAGAGTTCAGCCATAGAAGCTTCTTCAAGTTGTTGTCCTATTCTTCTTACAAGTTGTTCCTTAACAATCTCTCCAGAGTTCAACATTGTAACTGCTTTCAATAGTTTAAGCAAGAAACCGCACGAGACGCTGTCTTTCTCAGCTGGTAGCAACCAAACAAGTGTCTCAATGACTGTCTTATGCTTCACTAAATCTCCTTGATCCATCACACTTTTGTTAAAACCTGATAATCTTTTATAACCATAAGCTTTTAAAGCTTCTCCAATAACTTCTCCACCAAGTAAACATTTGGTTTTGATGTTCATTATAACCCTTTTGTAAAAATCAATCTCTAGCTCACACAAATCCTCCACCCACCAATCATTTGGAACTTCTCGAGCCTTGATTTGATCCGTACCAGTGTTTTCTTCGGCTAGTTTCTTCTTATTGTAAGTGTAAGACCACTCGACGAGTGAAACATCGACGCATGCCTTAGTAGCTATAGCATCAATGCAAAGGCTAACCAATTTGAGATCTTCAGCGAGCGGTAAGAACGGTTTGGTGGTTTGAAGAACAATGATTGAGTCTTTCCAGCTACGGAAGAGACTTGAGTTTAGAAACACATCAATCTTGTAGATGAGATTACCTTTCTCCACGGACTCATTCATTCCTAGATACTCAGCTGCACATCTTGTGGCCACAACGTTGTAAGCACTTAGCGTTACTGTCATACCATAACAGAATTTCGCACATGTCTCGAATGCGGTTGGACCACCGGGAATATCAGAGATATCAACCTCATCGCTATTGTTCTTGTCCGTGGTTGAGAGCAACTTTTGTAGGCATGCGCATTTAGAAAGAAGAGGAAACTGCAGAGGATAAACAAGAATCATAAAATCTTTAGCCAAACTCAGTTTCAAGAATCATCTTTGATTATTTCTTACATTCTTGATTTACCTAAAAGACTAATGAATTAAGTGAATTCATAGACTAATGACCGGTTAGTTTTTAGCCAAACTTATGATTTCTTACATCATAGAACACTGAGATATCCAAGTTAAGATGTGCAAGGTGAATCAAATCTCAAATAAATAGATGTGAATAAAAAGAACTTTAGGACATAAGTCAATTTGGAGACAAATTCTACATACCTTATGCAAACAAAATCTTGATCCCTCAATATTGACACTAATGTCACTAGGCAGTTCATTTTCGACGTACCTGCGTGAGATAACATCATCTTAGAGTTAGAAAAATCATCAATTAAAATACTCTGTTTTTTGATATGAATGGCACAATAGTGCAAGCACTTATATTCATAAATGTAAAACTTGATCATAGCCTTTCCCACAAGGATTGGATTTCATAAAACCTTTTACAAGATTAGAGAAACCTCAGAACGAATAATCACTCAAAATAACAGCCGTAACAAAACAGAAAAAAAAAAGAAAAAAACACAAATGTAGATCAGACCATAACAGAGCTAAACTTACTCAAGATTAGCTTAATTAAACATTACCTGACATTTTTCCCATCATTTTTGAACGAATCTGGCTTGGACCCAATTTTCATAAACTTCATCTTCTTACTTCAGTAAATAAAAATCTTGAAAAGCTAAAGATCAATTACTTGCAAAACCAAGAAAAGCCTCCTAAGATCAAAACCTCCACATCTTATAAAATAGTTTTAACGATAGCCAAAACCATTCCTTTAAATGGAAATAAGATGTTCCAAGAACTGAGGGGTGGGGACCAGATTTTTCCTTTTTATACAACTAACTTAACTTCTTCCCTTGGAGATCTAAAAGCACAAACACAGAGAAGAACCAAAAAGAAGAAAACAAAAGCCTCAAATGCAGAGAAACTGACTCTAAAACCAATTAGATTTGAAACTTTTTCTTTCCTCTTTATTAAATTGTTAACTTGTAGAATAATCAAATTAAAAAACAAAAGGTTCTCTTTTCAATGGAGAAGCCAATCAGATAAACAAATTGCTTCCTTATAGACTAGCAAAATGCCTTAAAGCACGGCGAATCGCAGCAATCGAAGGGGACAATGCCGTAGCAAAATGTCTCAAGAGAGCAAAAATCGAATCAAGATCCACACTCTTAATCACTTCTGGTGTATTCTATTAATTATAATTAATGTAATGTACCTTAAGATCAGATTAAAAAAATGGATTAACCATTATGTGTTTATTCAAGTCTCAAGTTCCAACTTTGAAGCACATGTTTGTGGTACTAGTTTATTCAACTGTAGAAGTTTGAGAACCTAAAAATATTAAAAAAACAAAACAGCATCTTGGTATCAGTAGAAGTAAACCACCACAACGGTAGACAAGAAGTATCTTTTGTTTTTTAACCCCTTTTTCTTTTTTATTAATTATCTTGGCAGTTTTTAAAAAATGAAGAATAATCAAACAAAACTGCAAATTGCAGTGTGCTATGATCATTTTTGAAGTTGGCCCAACAGCTAAATCTGAGAAATTTACAAGAAAAATTCGTTACGGAAATCAAAGTTGAACGCTTTGAATAGGTGAGAATGAGAGAGGTTTTAAAACCCCTAATTAACAAAATCCACCAAATCAAGCAAAAATGCAAATTGCAGTTCCTATGGTAAATTTTTATCTTCAAGTTGACCCATCAACTAAAATCCTAATTAACAAAATCCACTCAATGAAGTCATTGAGATTTCAAAATCAAAACGAAAAGACAGTTCCCTGTAATTGCTCTCCGTGTTAAATTAAAAAATTTAAATAAAATATACTCTTTGTTTCTAAAAGATTCTATTTTTAGGATTTTCACAGATTTTAAAAAACTTTACAAAAAAATAACTAATTTTAAACAAAAAAGTAAAGAGAAGTAAATAAGGATAAAATAGAAAATTTAAAAATAATTATGCATTGAAAATAGAGAAATATGATCATTTTAAAACAACATAATTTTCTAGAAATATGATCTTTTAGAAACGAAGGTAGTACAAAATTATCAAAGCTATCAAAAATTTTTACATAGTCCCACAAAAAATATTTGTATCTGAATTTCTGATGTCCATTTCTCTAATGCCATAATTTTGGGAAAACAATTTTAAAATTTTAAAAAGATGAAGAATATTTTTGGGTTTTTGATAAAAGATAGTGACACACAGATTAAACTATGGCATGTCAGAATCTCAAAACCTGACATTACATCATTGATTCAAATTTTTGACACAACAAATTATGGCAGAACAGAGACAAAATTACAACATCAAAGCCAATATACATTGCAGAAGTTTGCAAAATACCAATAAATAGAGTCTCTATGATTAGCGGGTACGATATGTTTACAAAATTTCTAAACCAACTCTAACTGTGAAAAGGCTATTTGTTCATCTAAGATTGGGTCAGGATATCAATAACACTCTCGCGCCTACCAACATTCCTATGATACCAGGATTAAGGTGATCAGTTTTAAGACTAGTGTAATAATCAAATCTAGATGAAGAACATTATTGATAACCTAACATGTCTATGCCCGATTCAACAAACCATCATAAACTTTTTGAAACCCTAGATCTAAAAAGGTGACTACTCAGACATAGAAGAGATAACACAAATCATTGTCTGAATAATACTCATAAAATAAAATAAGAAACAAAGGGAGTTCAAAATTCTTCTCTCTACAAAGTTTAAGATCTGAATCTTCTCTCCAACCAAGCTCTCTCAAAACTTGAATAACTTAGATAATACAAAACTTAGTCTCTGGGACTTCTAAAACATAGTTTAACCTAAAAACACGATTAGACATGAAGTATAAACTTTAGAAACTTCTGGGGCAAAGTTACAATTCTTGAAACTTGATAAAACTCAAAGGCGTCATTCACGTCGCGGTTGTGTTGACCGACGCAGGAGTGACCTGTCGGTCGACATGGACAGCAATATCCGTCTCCTTGTTGTTTTGCTCAGCTACAAGCCTCCAAAAGACTCTAAAGTGCTCATCAGGGTTCAATCCGTGTTTGTACCTAATAGGACACAATATATATACAAAAGACTCCAAAACCAATGCATATATCATGTCATAAAACCATAAAATACATGATATATCAACTCCCCCAGACTTAACTTTTGCTTGCCCTCAAGCAAATAGAAAATTCAATCAAGGAAGAAGTTTGAAAATCAGAACTCACCTTCTCTTTAGAACATTGTGCTTCCCAGTCATCATGTAATCCACATGGTACAAGAACTATTCAGAGACTAACCACCATGTACATTCACCATAGTCACTCACAGTCTTCTCAATACCCACCACAACTTAACAACATATCCCTTTAGTAAGCCATTTCATTGCTGGGTCTCACTTTCAAATTCAATGTTCAAGAGCCTTCTAGACTCAGCTGTCATCCTATACCATAACAAGACAAACCTCACAACAACAATGATGTTTTCGTCTCCCCCAGACTTAAATCCTTGGTTATTTTGGATTTCATATTATTTTCTTTTTCTTTTGTCTATGAAGGTAGGCTATTAGAAGTGAATAGTGGGTCACGGGATCTCTCCTACCCTCACAGCAACCCTACTTTCATCATCCCCTTAAGAAGTAGAAATGTGAGGGCATAGATTTATCTTACCGCTTTTACTTCAGAGAATCACTTGGTCATTCATAGACTATACCTAAAGGCTTTTATTATTAGTAGCAACTTTTCGGGAGACTAGACATCATAACTTACTTTGGTTTTATCAGGTCAGGTATGAATGAAAAGTCAAGCTCTCAAACACCAATTTCGTCCATGAGGTAAAAGGAACTGGCAGAAATTAGCTCAGGCTATAGCGGACATCTTTTGTAAGTATGGGGATCTTAAGTTAACCGGTCAGACTTGGAGTTTTTCCATTAGTTGAATCTGAATAAGCTCTGCAACAATGGTCACCAGAAGACATAGCAAACAACAATAGACCAAAAGATAGCTCATAGTTCCTGGACAAGTTTTGACTCAATAAAACAAAGGTTTTGAAATTTTTTTTTTGGGACTAACTCTCAAAAGAATAAATAGAGTTAGGAACTACCTCCCCCAGACTTAAACTACACTGTCCCCAGTGTAATTAAGCTTAAGGAATGTGATAAAAAGGAAAAATATTAAATAGAAATTGAACAGTTATGTTTTGAAAAACATGACCTATGATGGTGTGTGTGTCGACCAACACACATCTTGCGTGTCGGTCGACACGAGCAAGAATATGTGTTTCTGAATTTCTGACACCATTCAACTGATCATTCATCTTTTTTTCTGACATTAGATCCTGATTAAGAGCTCCAAACACGTCAAATAATAAGATATAGAATAACATAAAAGGTTCAACAAGATTCAATAAGAGTTAGAAACAAAAAATTGAAACAAAAACAGAAGCAAATAGCAAGAAAATAAAAATGTCCCAAAGGAAAAAGAAAAAGAGAAAACTAGTCCTCTTTCGTGGCTGGGTCTGAAGATGGAGATGGAGTGGGTATCTAGATAGGCCTGGGCTGAGCTGGAGCTGCATCGGTGCGACAAAACACATCCACAGGGCAACAATGAAGCTATGGCATTCCAGACACTCTGAAAACTGTCTGCCACATACCTCTGAAATACTGCAGTCTCCATAGGGACAAGAGGAGTAGCGGGAAGTCCAAACTGAAGTGTAGAAGAGTCTGGGATCGGATCATCCTTGGATGCTGTAGGGATGGACTGAGAGGAGGTGCCTCTGCGACGGTGGGTCGGAGGAGCACGGGTGCGCAGCGTGTGATGTGGCTGGAAGAGAAGGCGGGCCTGACTGCCCGTGATACTCACAAGTTCGCGCTGGGGAAGCTTGTTGGTGTAGTCTACATTCTCACTGTGGTAACACCAAGTCCAGTCACGCGTGATCCAACCAGCATTCTTGAGAAAATCCTCATCCATAAGACTGACATCAGTAATCGTCTCATAGGTGTCGATGTTGATGCCAAAATATTGGAAGATAGGGGTGAGGAGGCTACCAACATTCTCAATCTTCCTCCCTGCGTTACCCGTGAAGGGTTTCATCTTGAGACTCACCAGATGGTGTGCAAAAATTGCACCAAGGTTGACATTATCATTCAACTCCTGCCATCCACCAGAGAACAGATCCTGGATGACATAACACACCAACAACAACTCAGACTGCCTCATGTTTCCTGTCTCCATCTTACACTGGATAGTGTTCGAGATGGCCCGAACTACATACCAAATAACCGGATGCCTGATGTCAGAATGCTTCAACTTCGTTGCGTCATAGACCCTATTCGCAAACTGCAACCAAAAATTATTGATGTCCACCTGTCCCAGCTCCAAGGTCGTGAGAGACTTCGACCTATCAAACCCAAATATATGGCATAATGCCAAAAGAGCAACCCTGTGGCTTGTCAGAATCTCAAAACCTGACATTACATCAATTGATTCAAATTTTTGACACAACAAATTATGGCAGAACAGAGACAAAATTACAACATCAAAGCCAATATACATTGCAGAAGTTTGTTGGGTCGACGGGTTGTATCCTCCCCCCCCCCTTTAAGTTTCAGTTAAGGGTGTATCCCCACAAAATTTTAACTTCGGGTTGTATCTCCACAAAAAGTTTAATTTCGGATTATGTCCCCATATCTGTTAATTAGTAATGTTTTCTGTTAAATATGACACTAAACCGAATAAAAATAAAAATTAACCAATAATTCGGTTTAGGAGCTAATATAATCAAAAAATGCATCAATACTAAACTTCTGTTTGATATCAAATGTTAAAAATAAAAAAAAACAAATTGATTCTCTCAACAACTTTTATGAATCCTCTCTGATCCTTCTTATACAATATCATCTTTCTGTTAAATTAAGAAGCAGAGAGCTTTGTAACTTTAGAATGAACTGAATGATACTTGACAGGGGTCAAAAGTAACCCTAGAACTACTCTCTCAAATTATGAGATCAACCGCAGTACTTAGGGATCGAATCCACAAGGACTCTGAAAACTCACACAATAGAAGCACAGGTTCGAGTTAAGCTAGATCAATAAATAGAATGTAAATAAAGAAATGCAAATAAAAGTAAACAAGATGAACGAGATTGAATTCAAGTGATTAAAAACACTAGACCTAGGCACAATCATTGGGAATAATCAAGAATGTGAACTGGGCAGTTCTATAATCTGGTCCAAATTGTTTGTTCGGTTCTTAAACTCGTAACACTAATATGATATCTCATCCAACTCTCGCTGCAACAACATCTATCCTCTAAACAGAAGCAAACCAAATCTCTTTGCGAAATACCAATAAATGTAGTCTCTATGATTAGCGGGTACGATATGTTTACAAAATTATTAAACCAACATTCGCTGCGAAAAGGCTGTTTGCTTATCTAAGATTGGGTTAGGATATCAATAGCACTCTCGCGCGTACCATCATTCCTATGATACCATGATTAAGGTGATCAGTTTTAAGAATAATGTAATAATCAAATCTAGATGAAGAACATTATAGATAACCTAACATGTCTATGCCCAATTCAACAAACCATCATAAACTTTTTGAAACCCTAGATCTAACAAGGTGACTACTGAGACATAGAAGAGATAACACAAATCATTGTCTGAATAATACTCATAAAATAAAATAAGAAACAAAGGGAGTTCAGAATTCTTCTCTGTACAAAGTTTGAGATTTGAATCTTCTCTCCAACCAAGCTCTCTCAAAACTTGAATAACTTAGATAATACAAAACTTAGTCTCTGGGACTTCTAAAACATAGTTTAACCTAAAAATATGATTAGGCATGAAGTATAAACTTTAGAAACTTTTGGGGCAAAGTTACAATTCTTGAAACTTGATAAAACTCAAAGGCGTCATTCACGTCGCGGTTGTGTTGACCGACACAGGAGTGGTCTGTCGGTCGACATGGACAGTAATATTCGTCTCCTTGTTGTTTTGCTCAGCTACAAGCCTCTAAAAGACTCCAAAGTGCTCATCATGGTCCAATCCGTGTTTGTACCTAATAGGACTCAATATATATACAAAAGACTCCAAAATCAATGCATATATCATGTTATAAAACCATAAAATACATGATATATCAATACTCTTATTGGACTTGAAGCAAATCGGTCCTTATAAGAACCTTACAACTGAACAACGAAATAAACTCTTCTAAGACCGATTCTAAAGCCAACAACCTCAACTCCTACATACCAGAAGGACTTACTCAAACTTAAACTGAACTTTAAACTTAACTAGATGAGATTAAGACAACTTTTATTCTCCAATTCCTCCCCTAAACTGGAACGTCTCCTTCCAATTTAACTCTGCTTGCAACACAACCCATTCTTCCTCTGAGTTTTTCAGACACTTCGAGCTTCACGGCTTTGGTCATAATGTCAGACAATTGATCTTGAGTATCACAGTAGTCTAGCAAAATGACATCATCATTCACCAATTCACTCAAAAGTGATAAAAACCTTACATGAATATGTTTGGTCCTACCATGTAACACCGGATTCTTTGATAGTTTGATAGTGGAACTGTTATTACATAACAGAATTGTACCTTCTCCTTTGAACTGCTCCAATTTCCTCTAGTATATATTTCTCAACCATACCGCCTGGCACGCTCCATATGCAGCCGCAACAAACTCTGCTTCAGTTGTGGACATAGTCACAATAGGTTGTTTTTTTTATGCCCAAGAGACTGCTCCTCCTCCAAGCATAAAGACATAACCAGATGTGCTTCTTCGGTCATCAACATCTCCTGCATACTTACTATCCATGAATCCCACTAGCGTCTGTTCTCATCCTCTCTTGTATCTTATACCAAACTTTAGAGTTCCCTGCACATATCTCAGGATCCTTTTTGCAGCCAACATGTGTTGCTCATTTGGATTTTCCATGTAACGACTCACCAAATTGACAGAGTAAATCATGTATGGTCTAGTGGCCGTTGGGTATCTCAAGCTCCCTACAAGCTGTTTAAACTCTGTAGGATCCACTGCATCTCCAGCTCCCACCTTTGACAACTTATGACCAGGAACGATGGGATCCCTCACCTAGTTACAATTTTCCATTCCATACTTCTTCATAATCTGCTCAGTGTACTTCTGTTGATTGATGAAAATACCGTGTTCATCTTGTATAACTTCAACTCTCAGGAAATATTTCATCTTTCCAAGGTCAGTCATCAAGAACTCCTTCATCATTGAGTTTTTGAAGCCTTCAAGCATAGAGATTGAGTTCCCAGTATAAGTAAGATCATCAACATAAAGACTTACAATCAATATGCTGTCTTCTTCCTTTTTAACGAAAAGAGTGTGCTCACAGTAACACTTTTTGAACTTCTCCTTTGTAAAGTAGCTTTCAATCCGGCTATACCAAGCTCTAGAAGCTTGTTTCAAGCCATACAATGCTTTCTTAAGCTTAAACACCTTGCTGGATTCGTTCTTCACTTCAGAACCCTTTGGCTGTTCAACATACACATCTTCATTTAATTCTCCTTGAAGAAAGGACTCTTTACATCAAGTTGAAACACATTCCAGCCCTTTTCTGCTGCTAAAGCAAGTATTGATCTGATGGTATCCCATCTAGCTACAGGTGCAAACACTTCGTAAAAGTCTAGTCCATACTTCTGGTAATATCCCTTCGTCACCAATCTAGCCTTGAATTTTTCAATCTCACCTTTCTCATTTACCTTAGCTCCAACAAGTAACTCCATCAGCTCACATGTGTTGTTCTCTTCTATTGATGAGATTTCAGCCTCCATTGCTTTTCTCCATACTTCTTGTTGCTCTGCTTCCTCAAAATAGTTAGGATCTTCACTAGCAATAAACATTGCAATGACATCTTCTGTAATAAGAAAGCCTGCATTTCCTGGAACATAATCCTTCATCCACACTGGAGGTTGTCTCTGTCTCTCTTCTCATACAAGAACTTGAGGAGGATTGTCTTGTTCAGTTTCTTCTTCCACATTTGGTTCCTCCTCTAGAGTTTCCTCTGGATTTTTCTCTTTATTTTCTTCTCTTTCTGTTTCTGTCTCAGTCTTATTCCAAGACAGCTCCTTGCTTTGCATACTTTTCTCCCACTCTTAACCTTTGCTCTCATCAAAATGAACATCTCTGCTCACTATTATCTTCTTAGTTTCAGGATTGTAAAGACGGTACTCCTTTGATTCTCTATTAACGCCATACATCACACACCTGACACTTTTCTCATCAAGCTTTATTCTTCTTTCATATGACACCAAAGCAAAGGTGACACAACCAAATATTTTAGATGCTCAACTGATGGTTTGTGTTGACTCCATTTCTCTTCAGGCGAGACATCTTCTAAAGCAGCTGATGGACTCCTATTCAATACGTGGACTGCATATTGAACCGCTTCTGGCCAAAAACATCTTGGCACTCCAGTTTCCAGTAATATACACCTTGTCATATTCATGATGCTCCTATTTTTCCTTTCAGCTATACCATTTTGTTGTGGCGTGTATGTGGCGGTGAGTTGTCTCTTTATCCCATTCTCTTTACAGTAGTCTTCAAACGCCTTAGAATTATATTCTCCTCCTCTATCTGAGACACACTAGAACTTCACCCAACTCTCTTTCTGCTGCTGCTTTGAACTCTTTGAAGATCGTAAAAGCTTCTGATTTTTCTGAGAGAAAGAATGTCCAACATTTCTGGCTATAATCAGCAATGAAGTTGATAATATACCTTTTTCAACTTTCTGAGATTGGTGAAATAGGTCCACATATGTCACTATGAACCAGTTGAAGCCCCCTTGTTGATTTCTATTCACTCTTCTTTGGAATATTATCACGGTTTTGCTTCCCTTTCATACAGACTTCACAGATGACTTCAGCTTCATTTAAACTGATGGTTGGTAGCCCAACGACCATCTTCTTCTCTGCCATTAACTTCAAAACTCTGTGATTAAGATGCCCAACTCCTATGCCACAGTTGCTCTGTCTTCTCCATCACTTGCTCACTTTGTCTCTTCTACTTCCTTTGCATTTCTCACCGTGGCCAGAACGATAAACATTCTATTTCTCGACATGGTTGAGTGCATGATTAGTCTCTTCTGCTGCTTGTGCCAGATCTCACACTCGTTATCTTCAATAGTCACCCTTAGTCCTTTTTGCTGCAACTGTTCCACACTGAACAAGTTGTTTCTTAGTCCTGGCACAAAGTAAACAGATGTGATCACTTGGATAATCCCATTAATCTCCAGATGCAAACTTCCTCTTCCTTCCGTTAGCATTCTCCGATCATCTCCAAGTTTTACATTTTGTCTGAATTTGTTATCGAAATCAACAAACCACAATTTTGTGCCACACATATGGTTGCTGCATCCTGAATCTAGGAACCATCTGTGTTCCTCTTCTCCTTTAACCTCATCGATATAAGCCATAAGAAGAATATCTTCTTCCATCTCTGCGTAATTTGCCTCTTTCTCCCACTCTGGACATTATGATTTGTAATGTCCCATCTTGTGACATTTATAGCACTCAATCATCTCTTTGCTGGTGTTACCACGACCTCTTCCTTGATATCCACCTTGTCCTCGTCCCCGAACTGGATATCCGCCAATGCCTCTGTTATTATTCGATCTCCATTGCCCTTCTACCTTCAGAGCATGTTCTTCTCCTGTGTGTCTACGCAGATTCTGCTCGTGTACCATCAAAGAGCTCTGTAACCCATCGACCGTTAGTTCCTTAATGTTATTTGACTCTTGAATGGCACACACAATGTATGTGAACTTCTCAACTAGAGTCCTTAGTATATTTTCCACCACCTTGGAATCAAGCATGTTTTCTCCCAAATTCCTCATGTTGTTTGCCACTTCCATTACTCTGGAGAAATAATCCGTGATTGTTTCTCCCATCTTCATCTCGAGCACCTTAAAGTCTCTGCGCAACCTTTGTAGCTGCGTGCTTTGAACTCTAATATTTCCTTGGTACTTCCTTTTCATTGATTCCCATAGATCCTTCGATGTCTCCTTCTTCAGAATAGTTTTAAGAATCGTCTTGTCTATGGAAGGAAACAAATAGTTCTTCACCTTATGATCCGTGACGGTCCTCTCCGCCATCTCCGTTCTCTGAGACCCAGTTAGAACCACGCCCCTCGCTGGCTGTGTGATCCATTTTTCGATCAGCTCCCACCACTACTTTGATCTGAGCAGATTCTTCATAAGCATAGCCCAATGCTCATAGTCTCCATCGAACTTTGGAATTTCATCGTATCTTTCTCACTCATTTTTTTTGGTTCGCAACAGGCTCTGATATCACTGTTATATTAAGAAGCAGAGAGCTTTGTAACTTTAGAATGAATCGAAAGATACTCCTATTAGACTTGATGCAAATTGGTCGGTCCTTATAAGGCCCTTACAACTAACAACAAAACAAACTCTTCTAAGACCAATTCTTAAGCCAACAACCTCAACTCCTACAAACCAGGAGGACTTATTCAAACTTAAACTTAACTAGATGAGATTAAGACAACTTTATTCTTCACTTTCACCCATTTTATTATAAATCAACATTCATGATGATGGACTCAGTCCAATAACACAATCGAATAGTGCTAAACACATCAATTGTGCTTCTTTGATCAACCATTGGTGATAGAAACAAGTAAATTAAAACTGAATATACAAATTCAAGATATATAAGCATCTCATTCAGGATTTCTACCAGATCTTGTAAGGTTGATAAAATTCTAGATATATTTCTAAGAAGAAGCACATCAATAGAATTTTAAAATTTAGGGAGATCTAAAAGCATCCACGAGAACACCATTAAGTAGTTATAAAAATTGGTAGTGCTGAAAACCACAAAATCTCTTCTAAGAAAGCAAAAACAAATTAGGAAAAAAATCAACGTCCACGTTGGGAGTGGTTCTGCCTAAACAATAAAAGGAATTCACTTGACTTCTACTCTTCTACTCGTTAACCACTTGTGATATAGGTTAGGAACTCTTTGACATATGGAGTGAATTTTCCTAGGTGATCTTCTGCCTCGCGAGATCTGGTAGCAATCGAAACCATTGCTAGTCTTCAGATCGTCTCTAACATTGGCATCACTGGTTTCTCTCTTGCTTTGCCAATGCTATTGTTGAATGATTCGGCTGAGTTGTTATCTACGTCTTAACAACATTTTCCATCAATCTTGTAAAAAGCTCGGCACCAACTCTTTGGGTTTGACTTCATAACATCGTTGTAGACATCCAAATCATACTCTTTAAGCCTTTGCAGATATTTTTCATATTGTATGACATTGTAGCTCCATGCCAATTGCCAAATGAACAGTTTCATCTCCATTTTTTTTCCACGATTTGCCTTCAAGTTCCCGTAAATGTGTCTGACACATTTCCTATGCTCAACATTTGGTATCTCTTTAGCAACTGCCTTGATCAATTCTTGGAGAAAAACCAAACATGTATCAGTATGAGTGTTAGTTTCAGTCATGTTGGAGTTTGAAGAACACTATTAATTCAAGTTTCAAGGACAGAAAATCAAGCTGTGGTGAAAAAAAAAAAAAAAACTAAAATCAAGCTGAAATGAAAGTAAAGTCAATGAAAATTAAATGTCAGAAACCAAAAACCTAAAATGGTATTGAAGCAAATGGTTTTTGGTGGGAAGCTGAAGTGAACGTTAAAAAAAACAAAGAAACTAAAATGCTGATGAACCAAAAAAGGATTTCTTGTGTTCGGCAAAATTCAATACAGACATAACAAACAAAAAGTGTCCAGTTGAAAACAAACAAAAAACATATATTCAGTTTGAAAACAAAGAAGGTGTCCAGTTTAAAAAATGAGAATTGAGATCAACGAATCACCATCAGTCAAACCAGCAAGCATAAAAAGTCAAAGAACATATATTCAGTTTGAAAACAAACACAGATAGTCAGATCTGAAAACTATGATAAACAAAAATAAACCCGAGATGATGATCAAGATTACATACCTTTTGTCGATCCGAGACTATAATAAATCCTTCACCATTTTTAAGATCCAAATCAGCTTGATCCTTTGAATAAACCAGAACCAACTCTCTCATTCTCTACTTGTACAACAGCCCATGCTATTCGATATATTTTATTGTAAGGATCTCGACCAATAGCAGTTAATAGTTGACCTTTGATTGTACCTTTCAGGAAAGTACCGTCCACTTCTTTTATCCGACGACATGTCACTTTCCATGTCCTTCTAAGAAATTTGAAGCACACATAAAACCGATCAAATAAATTTTTATCATCTGGCCCAGGGATAGTTTCAATTTCTACTTTTGAATCCTCGTTTGAATTTGTGATCTCTTTGCAATAGCCTCAGATATGTGCAAATTGATCTTCATGTTCTTTCTTAATCCACTTTAACACCTTTTTCCTAGCTTCTTGACATTGATCCCTTGAAGCAATAAGCTTCCATTGATCTTTAATCTTTTCCTGAATCTTCATGGGCATCACATTATCTTGTCTTATCTTGTCCAAAAAAAATGTTCAATCACTGGATCTGTCAACATTAAACACTCTCCATTCCGAGTGCAAGTATGATCAGTCATTGGATAAGCTGTGATCTTCCACATATTCTTTTTCCTATTTAGTGCGCAATAGATTCTCCATTTGAAACCTTCCATACCACATTCATATTCAAGCTTTTTTTATCATATCTTTTTTGTTTAATGTTGCGACTAGTTTTTGAAGCATAATCCAACACTGCTTCTTTAAATGCAAGACCATTGTAAAACACTTGTCCTAAGTGTAAATTCCCATCCCCTCTACGTCTGATATGTTCTCTTCTAGTTGCAACATCTTCAACCTCTTCTTCAGAGTCCTTGTCACTTTCTGGACATGCATTATGACGCATTAGATGCTCATCCGTAAAATGAGCTACATAATCTTCAATTTCGAGCTCAAGCTTTTGTTCCAACACTTCATCACCACTAGAATCAGAGTCACTTTCACTAGAATCTGTTTCTTCCACATCAAAACAAACAAATTCTGGGTCACTAGGATCACTTTCATCTTCCAACATCTCTCTCCCACCATATTGTCCCCACTTAGTCCATTAATCATAAAACTAAAAAACCTTATAAATAATGGTACTATGCTTTGGTAAACCTGAAAGTTGGATATTATTTAGAAAATCTGGTGTATACACAGGATTTCCAGCAGATTCTGAATCAGAAGGATCAATACTATCAAAACTTAGATATACCATTTCATCAGCTGGATCAAAAAACGTTTAAAACTAAATCAACATTCTATTAAAAAATAATAATATGTATAATAAGGAAATTAAAATTAAGAGTAAAATGAATAAAAACAAATTTCATATATAGGTAATAACTTACTTGTTAGTTTGTCAAGCATCTGATCATTGATTGTGTTGACATTTGTATTATTTGGACATAAAATAGCTCTTTATTGAAAGAATTTATAAGTCTTGATACACTCTTCCAATGAACTGGATGACTATAGACTTCTATGCTGATAGCTTCAATAGGATCATCTACATTTATAATTCATAGTTTTTCTGGAATGTCAATTAGAGCATGACCATCATTAGGTTCTGGTTCTGCTATTTTTCCATTTCCAACAGCTAAAAGCCGCTCTGAAAATTCTTTGATCTCTGCTGCTTTATCAAGACGGAGATTGTTGGAAAGCAATCTCATGTTTCTAGTTAACTTCTACATTTGGCAAAATCTCCAAAAATATGATGAATTCAGAGATGACATAACGATTTCAGCCCTACCAGCACCATTTATTAAAAGAAGAACTTGTCTGAAATCTCCTCCAAAAACAACTACCTTACCACCAAAAAGCTTATTATCGATAGAACCTATAACATCGCATAAACTTCTATCCAAACTTTCAAAACAGAATCTACTCATCATTGGTGCTTCATCCCAGATAATAAGAAATGCTTTCTTGCATAACTTTGCCATATCAGAATTACGCGCCATATTACAGTAAGTAACATCGTCAGGAGTTATAGGAATACCAAATCTTGAATGTGCAGTTCTACCACCTTCTAATAATAGATAAGAAATACCACTTGAAGCAACATTGAGACAAATCTCACCTTTAGCTCTTACGAATGCAGAAAGAGTTTTCCACATAAAACTTTTACATGTTCCTCCAAACCCGTATAGAAAAAACACACCTCTGTTTTTCTTTTCGACAACATCTGTGATATCATCATAAATCTTCCTCTGATCATCTGTTAGCATTTCTTTCCCCTCATTATTTTTACCTTTCAAAAACTCATCATAATTCAGCTCATCGATTATTAATCTGTTTGCAATAACTGAATCTACTCTTTGCGGCTGAGGAATTGATGAATACTTTGCAAGTCCACCACCTCAATTCCTTAACAACAGATCATCAATTTCTTCTAGTGTATAGTTTTTCTTCTCCTCATCAGTTAAATTAAGATCTGCAAAGATTTTAAATAATCTGTAAAAAACAATACTATAATCATTATTGAAAATTGAGGTTAATAGTCAACTAACATGGGTTATTCAAATTTTGCCTCATTTTATTCTCGATATTATCTGTTAATATTTCCCATGTTGCTTCCCAAATCAACTATGGCTTTGAAAGAAAATACAAAAGTAAGGTGATAGCAAAAAGGCATCTGATCTGTGATATATCATGGATTTTATGGTTTTATGACATGATATATGTATTGGTTTTGGAGTCTTTTGTATATATATTGAGTCTTATTAGGTACAAACATGGATTAGACCCTTATGAGCACTTTGGAGCATTTGGAGGCTTGTAGCTGAGCAAATCAACAAGGAGACAGATATTCCTGTCCACGTCGATCGACACGATTCACCTGTGTCGGTCGACACAACCTAGACGCGAATGATGCCTTCAAGTTTTATCAAGTTTCAAGAGTTGCAACTTTACCCCAGAAGTTTCCAAAGTTTATACTTCATGCCAAATCATGTTTTTAGGTTAAACAATGATGTTACTGAGGAATCAACCACACTTTACAGTAAGCTCTCATGTGACCATTTGATTATATCTTGACCTGAATCCGAGACTATTGGAAAACTCAAAGGCCGGTCAGATTGCTTAAGATCCCCATGTTTCCAACGTCCTATATCCGAGCTAAGTATTCTATTTTATTGATGGAGTTGATGTCTGTTGGGTTTGATTTTTCGTATAAGCTTGACACTCTGGCCTCTTTGATTTAAATGTGGTACTCCTCCCCATTGTCCCTAATTCTGAATTTATGACGGTGAGATGATTGTCATTAGTATAAACGGTAGGAAGAAACTTCCGATGACCATTTGTTTATTCTAATAAAACGATCACACAAGAATTATAAACGGTAGGAAAAAACTTCCGATGACCATTTGTTTATAATCTCTGAAGTTATGAATTTAATCCTTATAAAAAAAGGAGAAAAGAAGAAAAAGAAAGTAATAATAAATCATGGCTGGGAGAGTTTAAAGAGTACCAGTAAAAGTTGATAATGACTGGTTTGTTATAGTGAAATACGGTTATAAATCTATAAGATCCTTGACATTGAGACTGTTGGTAGGATAGAAAAACAGCAATGAAGGTTTTTTGGTGGATATGTTGAGTAAATTGTGGTGGAAATTAGGAATGCTGCGAGTGCTTGCGATGACGTACATGGTGGTCTGGATCTTGTTAAGTAAGGATTTCTAGTGGTTCACTATAGTGAATGTAATTGTGGTATTCTTATGAAGTTATGAGTTTCGCGATTTTCAAACTACTTTCTTGGTTTGGTTTTCTGTTTTGCTTAAGGGCAAGCAAAAGTTAAGTCTGGGGGAGTTGATATATCATGGATTTTATGGTTTTATGACATGATATATGTATTGGTTTTGGAGTCTTTTGTATATATATTGAGTCTTATTAGGTACAAACATGGATTGGACCCTTATGAGCACTTTGGAGCTTTTGGAGGCTTGTAGCTAAGCAAATCAACAAGGAGACGGATATTCCTGTCCACGTCGATCGACACGATTCACCTGTGTCGGTCGACACAACCTAGACGCGAATGACGCCTTCAAGTTTTATCAAGTTTCAAGAATTGCAACTTTACCCCATAAGTTTCTAAAGTTTATACTTCATGCCAAATCATGTTTTTAGGTTAAACTGTGTTTTTAGAAGTCTGAGAGACTAAGTTTTCATAATTGAAGTTTTTCAAGTTCATTGTAAGTTTTAAGGAGATTATTGGAGAGAAGATTCAGATCTCAAATTTTGTAGAGAGAAGAATTCTGAACTCCCTTTGTTTCTTATTTCCAATTTTTATGAGTATTATTCAGACAATGATTTTTGTTTCATCTTCTATGTCTGAGTAGTCACCTTGTTAGATCTAGGGTTTCAAAAGGAATTATGAAGGAAAATTGAATTGGGTTTAGTATTGTTAAGTTATCTATTATGTTCTTCATCTAGATTTGATAATTATACTAGTCTTAGGATTGATCACCCTAATATTGGTACTTTAGGATTATTGGTAGACACGAGAGTGTTATTGATACCCTGACCTAATATTAGGTGAGCAAACAGCCTATTCATAGCGAGAGTTAGTTTAGGAATTTTGTAAACATATCGTTTACGCACTATCATAGAGACTCTATTTATTGGTATTTCGCAAAGAGATTTGGTTTGCTTCTGTTTAGAGGATATATGTCCTCGCAGCGAGAGTTGGATGAGATATCACATTAGTGTTACGAGTTTAAGAACCGCACAAACACTTTAGACTTAATTTACGAACAGCCCAGTTTATTTTCCTGAGTTTTCCTGATTGATGTCCCTAGGTCTAGCGCTTTATCACTTGAATTTAATCCCGTTTAATTGCTATTTTTGTTTATTGCATTGCATTATTTAGTTTTCTTAGTTTCATCTAGCTTAACTTGAATCTGTTCAATCGATTGTGTGAGTTTTCAGAGTCCTTTTGGATTCGACCCCTAAGTACTACAGTGATATCTTAATTTCAGAGAGTTGCTTCTAGGGTTATATTTGACCCCTGTCAATCTGGTCTACAAAACACCATTCACTCGCTGATATAATTGAATCAATATAAGCTTGTTCATCTTCCAAAATACCACATGCTTCACATGCATCTTTAAAAGACTGATTAACGATTCCATCCCATGTTTTATATCATCAAAACACGTTGGACCTTTAACAATGTTGAGAAGTATTCTGAAAAGATACCCTTCTTCTATATGACATGGAACGTAATTTATCCTGCCAATATCAAATCCTCTTTTTCTTGGCTTGAAGATCGTTATCTGCTTATTATAAGTGTAATACTTTGGAATCTGAGCATAAGTTAAAGTTCTAGAAAACTCATCAATCTTTTTCAAATTAAACCAAGCCATTATCATAGAATCTTCTAAAGCTTTTCTTGATAAAACTTCAACAACTTTTCATCACCCTTGAAATAACATGGCTTCTTCCCTGGTAGATGAAAAGTTAACTTCTCAACAGGTGTTGAAAGATAATGTAGTGGGAACTTGAAAATCCTCCAAACAGGTTCAGATGTAGACACATACCTACAATAGTTTGACATTACAATTTTAAAAAATTACAAATACTTAATATATAAGCATAAATATAAGGGAAAAATGTCAAAAAAAACCCTGAACTTTCAAAATAAGGACATTTAAAATCTGAACTTTCAAAATGCCATTTAAATGCTCAAGTTTTTTGTTGACTCGTAATTAAATAGCAAACTTTTGTTGACTAGGTCATTTGAGACACGACGTTGAATTGACATCTACGGCGTTAAAGATTGGGAAAAATGTCAAAAAAGCGCAAACTTACAATTTTGGGAAGTTTAAACCCTGAACTTACAAAAGGCCATTTTAATGCTGAAGTTTTAGGTTGTCTTTCTAAAAAATAGCGAAGTTGTGTTGACCGAGCCAAATAAGACATGTCGTTAAATCCACTAACGGAACACAATTACGGCGGTACTATTCCGTTAACAGTTCTGTTAGTGGATTTAACTATGTGCCTAATTTGGCTCGGTCAACACAACTTAGCTGTTTAAAAAAAAGTCAACCTACGAGTTCAGCATTAAAATGATATTTTGTAAGTTCAGGATTTAAACTTTGCAAAAATTGTAAGTTCGGGGTTTAAACTTCCTAAAAATTGTAAGTTCGTGCTTTTTGATATTTTCCCCAAAAAATAAACTATGTTATAGTGTTTATTGCAAGGAATTCAACTCATTTATTTTCTGATCAATTAGACTACTATATGTCATCTGAAAAGTTGTTGGACAAATGATTGGTTCCACTTGTTTAAAAGTGAGTTCCAACCATCCCTCACATGAAAAGTGAAACAACCTAACCCATTTTTTTTTTTTTTGCAGAAAATAATATTCCCATAAATATTAAAATCTTTCAGCATGACTAGATTAAACAAGTCACGAAACCACATTAATTTAATTAACTCAATATAATAAATATCAACTAACAGCCTACGTGTTCACAAAAATTCATCACCATAAAATAATACCAGCAATAAAATAAATAAACAACAACCTCCGGTATGTCATCCCCTTTCCGCAGCCTTGGTTCCACGAGCTCCAGCTAGCTAAAGTTTTTCTGCATCATTACGAAGAGATGCATCAATATTTAATAAATATTGAATGAGGCGATCAACCCGTCTCACAGCTATACACACAGGCCAACAAATAGTTTCTTAGCATAATAAATATGTTTACAGAATTCAACAACCAACACATCAACAATTTTATCAATTAATTAATTCTAAGCAATTAATTAATTTATTTATTTCAGCAAAAAATTAGCAATAACTTCATATATTTAATTTCAATAATTTTTCAGCAATTTATTTTAACATAAATTAATTCCAGAAATATTCGGCAATTTAATTCACATCAATTAATTAATTCTCAGCAATTAATTAATTAAAATAATTCATCACAAAAATAAACTCAACAAATACATCAAATCAGCCAATTAAGAAAACATCACATAAACCCCTAGCACAATTCTATTATACTAGGAATAACCCAGATAAGCTACGGTACTGTATTCACCTTAGTCTTTCCGCGGTTCCATGACAACACAACCAACCAATCTCACAAGATCTAGACTTTCTGGAACTTCTATGGTTTCTTAAAGGTTATAACAATACAACCACAACTCCTCATTCTCACCCTTCAGCCAATCACACCTACGAAACATCATTCTAACTAAATTGGAAATATCTGGAAAATAACATAAACAATCAGCCTCAAAGATTGAGTCACGAATCAAAATATAACCGTCCAATTCCAATCTGCACCGTTGAACCTCAACCCCTAGATGTCTTGAAGCTAACCTCAAAGTTTCGTGATGATCTGACTATAGATGAACTCACGATCTCTCTTTCAATCCACGTTGGTCTAAATCGCGTCTTAAACAGAGCACCTCAGAAAAATGCAAATAAATTTTAAGATATCAACTAAAATCCAAATCTGCAAAGTGGTAAATTTAGGTTTAAGGCTTAGCTACAACTTCATAAATTTTCGTTACCTTTAGAAACGATCTGCTATGTCGAACATAATTTCTACCACCGCCCGTCAGTTCTGTCTCCATCTCCCTTCATCAAAACTTCATCCTCCTCCTCTCTCATAAGCAACTAAAATCGTTCAGCCTCTCTTCTCTAGCTAGGTGGCCACGAAGTTAGAGAGAAAAAAAAGGCTAGAAACAACTCCGCTCTGATACCAATTGAAACAACCTAACCCATTTTTTTTTCTTTGCAGAAAATAATATTCTCATAAATATTAAAATCCCTCAGCACAACAAGATTAAACAAGGCACGAAACCACATTAATTTAATTGATTCAATATAATAAACATCAATTAACAGCCTACATGTTCACAACAATTCATCACCATAAAATAATACCGGCAATAAAATAAATAAACAACAACCCCCGGTATGTCATCCCCTTTCCGCAGCCTTGGTTCCACAAGCTCCAGCTAGCTAAACTTTTTCTGCATCATTACGAAGAGATGCATCAGTATTTAATAAATACTGAATGAGGCGATCAACCCGTCTCACAGCTATACACACATGCCAACAAATAGTTTCTTAGCATAATAAATATGTTTACTGAATTCAACAACCAACACATCAACAATTTTATCAATTAATTAATTCTAAGCAATTAATTAATTTATTTATTTCAGAAATTTTTTAGCAATAACTTCATATATTTAATTTCAATATTTTTTCAGCAATTTATTTCAACATAAATTAATTCCAGAAATATTCGGCAATTTAATTCACATCAATTAATTAATTAAAATAATTCATCACAAAAATAAACTCAACAAATACATCAAATCAGTCAATTAAGAAAACATCACATAAACTCCTAGCACAATTCTAATATACTAGGAATAACCCAGATAAGCTACGGTACTGCAATCACCTTAGCCTTTTCGCGGTTCCATGACAACACAACCAACCAATCTCACAAGATATAGACTTTCTGGAACATCTATGGTTTCTTAAAGGTTCTAACAACACAACCACAACTCCTCATTCTCACCCTTCAGCCAATCAAACCTACGAAACATCATTCTAACTAAATTAGAAATATCTAGAAAATAACAGAAACAATCAGCCTCAAAGATTGAGTCACGAATCAAAATATAACCGTCCAATTCCAATCTGCACCGTTGAACCTCAACCCCTAGATGTCCTGAAGCTAACCTCAAAGTTTCGTGATGATCTGACTATAGATGAACTCAAGATCTCTCTTTCAATCCACGTTGGTCTAAATCGCGTCTTAAACAGAACACCTCAGGAAAATGCAAATAACTTTTAAGATATCAACTAAAATCCAAATCCGCAAAGTTGTAAATTTAGGTTTAAGGCTGAGCTACAACTCCATTAATTTTCGTTACCTTTAGAAACGATCTGCTATGTCGAACATAATTTCTACCACCGCCTGTCAGTTCTGTCTCCATCTCCCTTCATCAAAACTTCATCCTCCTCCTCTCTCATAAGCAACTAAAATCGTTCAGACTCTCTTCTCTAGCTACGTGGCCACAAAGTTAGAGAGAAAAAGTCTAGGGTTTCTTGCCATTTCAGCATTTAAATAGGCTTACGGTTTATTTCTGGTTTATTTAAATTAAACCAGAAAAATTAGAATTAAACTGGTAATTAATTAAACCTCCTTTGTTTAAAATTAATCTAGAAATTCACCCTCCCTAAACCAAAAAATGGAATTAACCCACTCTACTCCTTAATTCCGACAGTATAAAACCGACCCTCGATTTTATTTCCTTAACCAACTTCTGTCATATAACTCTAAATTTCATTTCCGGAACATGAGTGTTACAAAACGAATACACTCTAAACAAATATAGACTCAAAGCATATTTCAGCCTTGAACCACTCCTTGTTAATATCTGTATGAGTTTACTTAGTCATGCGATGAACATGATGTTTTGAACCATCCAGATTTTTATGTAAATATAGATAACATGTGTAATCCAATTCATTTTCTCGTAGATTTTTAATTTCTATTTTTTTTCTTTTTCACCTTGAACTTGCTTGGTTATTCGTGAGTGAATTTAGAAAATATAGTTTGGACTTCATTTCCCTAGAACGGCCTCATTTCACACTTATTAGGTGATCACACAAGTTTAAAAAAAAAGAAGTATTATGTAATACTCCAAGTATATATCAGAGCTATGGACTCGAATCATTAAAAACTAATGTGTATCCTTTTTATGTACCTTAAAAACTGTTTATCATTTTGGGAACTGAGTAATGACTTAAAGTTTATCAGTGCTTTTATTTATGAGTAATGACTTAATCATGTTCATTAGGTTTTCCATACAGTCTGGTTCTGGATTTGAATTTCAAATCTATAATAAATAAGTTTTTTTGTGAAATTAATCATATACCTAAAGTTGCACGTCACAGTGGACAGTTTATTTCTTTCAAGAATCTTCTCTATTTCTCTCTATTTCAATTTTTTTATTATTAGGTTTTACAGATTTACACTTACATTTTTCAAATACTGCATCCCTTGCCTTCGCTAGCTCTTTTGGTTTCCCAAGGATAGCGGTAGCTGGGGCAAAGCCCGCTTTCTTCGCTCCGCAAATGAGACAGAAAGTGAGAGGAAAAAGCACGTTCCCTCGCAAAGATATTTGATGAATTCTCTAAAATTTCCATACTATTATTTTTGTCTCTAATTTCTCTGTAAACCTCATCAGGAAATGGGAAAATGTCAAAAAATCACGAACTTACAATTTTTGGGAAATTTAAACCCTGAACTTACAAAATGTCATTTTATTGCTGAACTCTTAGGTTGACTTTTTTTAAAATAATTAAGTTGTAATGACCGAGCATAATTAGGCACCTTGTTAAATCAACTAACAGAACTGTTAACGGAATAGTAACGCCGTAGTTGTGTTCCGTTAGTGGATTTAACGACATGCCTAATTTGGCTCGGTCAACACAACTTCGCTATATTTTTAAAAGTCAACCTAAAACTTCAGCATTAAAATGATATTTTGTAAGTTCGGGATTTAAACTTCCCAAAATTGTAAGTTTGCGATTTTTTTGACATTTTTCCCGTTAAAGATTCCATTAACAACTTCTGTTTGATCAAAACGATATCGTTTTCAAGTTTGATTAAAAATCATCAACTTTCAAATTATGGACGTTTAAATCCTCAACTTTTTAGAAATGTTGTTTAAATGCCTAACTTTTGGTTGACTTCATAATTAAATACCTAACTTATGTTGACTATGCTATTTGATGCATGACTTTAAATCAAGTGACGAAGCACTTTTACGGGATACAATTGCATGTTACCAGCTTCCGTTTAATTAAAACGATCAATGTTCCGACAACTATTTATCATTTGTCTTCTCTTTCTACTTATGGTCGCTTCATCGAGATCTAACCATAATCAAAGAGTAAAAAATCTTCTCAAATTAAAATACACCTTTGAAGAAACATAATTCAACAAAGACGTTGCCACCTAGAATCTCTGGAAAGTTTTCATGGAATTCTCTAAAACCTCTCAAGAGATTTAATTTCTTAAGAGTTGGTGATAACTAATTAATTAAATTTTAATTTGTCAATAACTAATTAAGTTTTATTTAATATTCATTGGAACTAAAATAACCAATTCATTTTCATATACTCACCATTTAAAAAAAAAAAGCTTAAGAAATTCAATCTCTTGAGGAGTTTTAGTTTTGAGGGGTTTAATGTTGTCTGAGTTCCAATGAATATTAAATAAAACTTAATTAATTATCAAAAAATTAAAATTTAATTAATTAGTTATCACCAACGCTTAAGAAATCCAATCTCTTGAGGGGTTTTAGAGAATGCTATGGGACTTTTCCAGAGATGCCAGGTGGCAAAGACTTTGTTGCATTATGTTTCTCCAAAAGCGGATTTTTAATTGAGAAGATTTTTTACTCCTTGATTATTGGATCTCGATGAAGTGACCAGAAGTAGAAAGAGAAGACGATTTAATAAATAGTTTTCGGAATATTGGTTGTACCCCACAATTGTACCCCGTAAACATGCTCCATCACTTAATTTAAAGTCATGCATGAAATGGCATAGTCAACATAAGTTAGGTATTTAATTATGAAGTCAACAAAAACTTAGGCATTTAAACGACTTTTCTAAAAAACTTGAGGATTTAAACGTCCACAATTTGAAAGTTGATGATTTTTAATCAAATTTGAAATGACGTCGTTTGATCAAACGGAAGTTGTTAACGGAATCATTAACGCTGTTGACGTCAATTTAACATCGTGTCTCAAATGACTTAGCCAACGAAAGTTTACTATTTAATTACGAGTCAACAAAACACTTGAGCATTTAAATTGCATTTTGAAAGTTTAGGGTTTTTTTTGACATTTTTCCCTATTTTATAAAGACAAAATATGAAAATAATAACCAACATGCAATCAAACCAATCTTTGATATCGTCCTTCTGCTTAGTCTATTAGTTGAATCAGAATTTAAGGGCTCCACAACAATGGTAACTCGATCACTACTTTTTGTAATATACTTGAATAAGTATTTTATAGATCTAGAATGATTGCACAACTGTACGTTAATGTATGCTCCATAACGTTTAGATAACAATGGATTATAAGGGACACCATCTCTATTATCACAAATGAGTCTATTTTTCTCAACAGAGTTTATAGATCCCTTCTTCGATAAATTACAAATCCATTTTTACCAATAGACGTGTTATCAGCATATGACTTAGGGAAAATTTAGAACACTTACCATCTACCATACATGGTGACTTAGGATTGATACCACCACATGGCTCATGTATATACAATCTGATATCACCTGATATAATGCTGGATCTTTTTCTTTGTCTGGTATCTCAGCATAAGTAACTTTGTCAATGACATCACATGTAAGTATCTTAGCAGATTGGTGCATGAATAATTCTATGTGTGCATAAGAAAGACCTCTTTTTTAAATTTGATAGTATATATTGCTGCAAAAGAGTTTAAGAAAAATGATAATATTAATAATCATAAACATATCTTGAAGATAACAAACATACATTAAAGATAATAAATAACTCAATTATTAACTAAGAAATACTTGAGATTGTTTCACTAAATATTTGTTTTACTGTCAAATCATGCAAAGAGAGTCAAGCTTTATCTTGAAAATATGGCTAACAATGTCAAACCTATCCTCCACAACCAAATTCCTCTCTTTTAGATATCTAGTTATCTCTGGCCATTTCGGATTGCATGTAAATGTGATGAAAAATTTCCAGAAACCCATGATATTTACATACAGTCATAGCATCATAATAACTTTGCGTTTTGTACCTTAGACCACCAGTGAAAGAAGATGTATACCTATCCTTCTACCTTCCTCACTCATTGTACTTTTCCCAGCGTTAGCAGCTTCTTGAATGGTGTCATAATTATCACATCTAATTTTATTTTAATTAAATCTGATGTAATATAACCTGTTCGTTTCAATAGTTGTAAATGCATCAACCAAGAATTGCTGATATAGATGCTTAGATGAAAGTAGTGTGTGAGACTGATATCTCCTGATTTTACATGTTTTTAGCATGCTTTTATCATCATTATAGTTTGCATTCACCCCCTGTATATACCATTATATGCATATTTCATTTATTTAGGAGTGTTAGGGTCCTTTGCATAAGTATTGCATGCATATTGCATATTCTGGGTTGATTACATGTACAAATGGATGCTATGGATGCTTTGGAGCATTGAGGAACTGGATTGGAACTTTGGATCAGCTCAAGAAGAAGATTGAAGAAGGAAGTACAAGCATTCGATCACCCTACTCGACCCACCAGTCGAGTAACTATCACTTGACCACCCAGTCGACCATTCTGGTCGAGTGATTTCTCCGGATTTGTAAGATTTCCATTTTGTCTTTATTTAACTTTGTCCTTTATTATAAAAGGGGATTGTATTAACCCTAATAAGAGTGTGCTCTTATTTTGTAGACCTAATACTCTATCTCTGCTCTCTCTCTCTCTCCCTCTCTCTCTCTCTCTCTCTCTCTCTCTCTCTCTCTCTCTCTCTTGTTCTTCATTTCAGTACTTTGTAATTCCATTATCTTTTTATATAATCAGTATTTGCAATCATTTTCTTCATCAAACCTTCTCATCTCAATCTGATCTATCACATATGTCAGATTTAGAGTTTTCTGGGTTTGCATATTTAGTTATGATTCTGATTAGTGAGTAGTTAATCTTAGAGTTATTAAGGATGTATTAGATTAGGGTGGATCTTGATTAATCTGGGTGTTTAAGTTCTTTATTGATTGAAATCCTTTATGGGTTAGAGTTCTTAATGCTTATTCATTTCTGATCAACTTGAAAATGATCATAGATAGTTTCTTCATGGAAGTGCTTGAAATTGTTTGATCCATCTATTTCCAGAGACTTAGTTACACTAGCCAGTGGAGAATAGACTTAAATGGGCGAATGCCACATGATATTTGAAGCTCTTGTTAGGAAATTTTGTTGGCTTTAGTAGATTGCTTCTTTGTGCTTGTTCAATAGCTTGACTCTGGAAATCGGGTATGCTGAGCTATTGGACTCGAGAATATTCATCACGACAGTGGGCTTGATTGGTTTAGATAGCTACTGTCAAAGGATTAGCCTGATATAGGTTGTGTTTGTTAAATACCCACCTTAGTCCATTGATTCATCCCTATGATCCCTATTTCTTTATTATTGCATTAAACGTTCAATTACTTGTTTGATTTTGTGTTTTAGTAACTTTTGCATTTCTACTTGACCATACTGATCTAGTGGCTTTATAATTTTGTTTCTCTGTTTAGTTTGTTCACACTTTGTTCATTTGAATTGACATCTCAAGTGTTCATTGTTTTTTTATTATTAGTTATTTGCATTTACAATCATTACGTTGTTAGTTTCAACTATCATCTTTGAATTGGCTTGAATTATTATGCAATGATACATTGTGATTGCTTGCACTTTACCTGATTGGATTGATACCCCATATACTGCAACCACATATGAGGAATTGAAACCCTCCAAGCTTATTTAGGATAGACAAAAGGCCTGTTTCAGAGACTCATCCTTCCTCTTTTGAATACGAAATTCAAAGAACTGTCTCATACTTATAGTAGGTTTCGACTTCTTTGCTCTTTTACCAGTGTATCCTTTCTCAATTCCTGGTCTGGAACCATCTTCACCATAACAAAATATCAAAGGATAATGTAGAGGTAAATAAGCAGGTTGGTATTCTTTAATTCTCCGTAGCAACCCAGAATTCTTTTCTTCGACAATAATAATACGTTCAGGCATATCTTTATGAAAATCACCAGGTATCCATGCAGCAATTTCAGATGCAGTTAGCATACAATAATTCCTACCATCCTTACCTACACGATAACTACTAATCCTCATATGAAAGGTCTCATCTTCTTCTACAGATTCGAAGTTTTCTCTTGCTGACCTGAATGCACCAACATAGGGGTTAACCTTATCCAACATTTTCCTGAGTATTTCAGTGAGCTGATGTTGTAGTTTTAGCTTCGACTGAGTAGTGTCTTTGCTTGAATTTTTGCTATAATTGGAAAAAAAATATAACATGTGAAATGACAATAACATAAAATTTCAGAAATTTATATTGTACTTAATATAATACCATAGATAAACGTACCTCAAAATATTTGATCAGCATTCTAACTCTTTTAAAGTATCCAAAATATAAAGCTGAGAGAATTTTGCATCATGATCTTCCAATGCTTTCAAACTACCCATTAAATGATAATTTTCTCCTTTAACTGAAATGTGATGGTCCTCTCACCTCTACCATTTTCAGTATTCCTAACAACTTTCCCACCAAGAGAAGTCATTGAAAAAAGCATGTTAAACATTCTAATATTCTGCCTATAATACTTGCTTATAGGATCATCATTGGTTAGTAACTGATTTATGATGTCTGGTGATTTTTTAAGTAATGGCAACATAACAGTTCCTTGGAGACAACACAATGAAAAAACAGGGTTTCTTGTATTCCTTCTCTTGTTAATTCACTCATCATACCACATCATTGCATCACAATAACAACATTTGTATGTGGGATCACCATGATTTAAATACTCATCAAACTTTGGTTTATCTGTTAAATAAATAAATAAACTAGTTAAATATTAATAATAAAAATTCATTTTAAAACAGAATGGAATTAAGTAAGAAAATAATCAAATACATGTTTTCCTTTTTTTTGTTTTAAATTAATGCCAACTCTACTTGATGAAGCTCTTTTACTGCCAGTAACTTTAGGTGGAGACTTAACAAAACTTTCTTCTACAATGGATAGAGTGGGAAATAAAATTTCTCACTAAATTACAGGGCTCAGCTTCTTGAGACATTTGAATAGGTATATCTTCAAGATCGTCTTCATCACTACTGCAATTAAAGTATTGCTCCATATTATATTTATCCTCTTCTGCAATATCTGTAAACATATATATATGTTACAATCTTATTTATATAAATCTATAGCATTAGTATTTAAAACTGAAATATAAACTGTTTACCCGGATCTGAATGTTCATAGTCTTCATTCTCAGAATCATCTTCTAAATTAGGACATTCTTCTTCATAATTCTGACTTGGTACATATGTCATAGTTTCTGACATCATGAAACTACATTCTGTTTTGTCTAGAGACATAAAAATGTGTTAAGGTTCTTGAAAATAAATTAAATATTTTAAAGTGTAAAGACATAAAAAAATATAAACATAAACAATTATAAAATCAAAAACACAAAAATTAGTAAATATATCACTTGCTTATAATAAAATAACAAAGAATAAGAAAGAACAATACTTTGGTGCAAGTTTTGAGATAATCTCAGTGCAGGTATCACACTGGAATTTTGGTTTGATTTTCTTGATCTTACGATTGCCACAATCAACTTGATTTACCTTCTTACTGAGTTTTTTACACGCAAAATAGTACCAAACCCAATCAGTGTCAGTTGCGAAAATTGTACACAATACCTTCACTTTACCAACCTGATATAGTTAAAACTATTATTAGAATCAATTTATATATGAACATTTATAATTTGAAATGGATAACCTAATACCTCTGTAGCATTAAGGGCCATCAACTATTGATGCATTAGGGAATTGTTCGTAGAAATCATCATGAACTACAATGATATCATTTCTAGGCTTCAGAGCTTTTATAGTGAGAGTTAGCCCATCATCTGGCAACCTTTTAATTGTTTCATAGATATGCTTAATAATAAAATACTAACAAATAAGAAAACAGGACTAAAGAATGTAACATGCTTTGTTGTGAAATCGAGAAGTTCTGGGTAATTCGGATTAAGCACAAGTTGTGAGATATCCCATGCATTATGTGTACTAATTTAATCTGTAAACAAACAAAGGATACAATATAAGGACTTAATTGAGTTTATAGATTAAGCACAAGTTGTGAGATAACCCATGCATTGTGTATTATTGCTTATTTACATAAATATGTGTTATGAATATCGAAAATGAAAATGAATAATTGACATTATACCTTTAAAAGTAGTAATATTTGCAAACCTGAGTAAGCAAATTACCATTTCATTCTCAGTTTTTTCACAAACACTGAGAAGACTCTCAGCAAAATTATCCCATAGAATACTGTCTAGTCTAACATCTCTGTAGTAAAAGGAAAATAGTATTCACACATAATAATAACAATCAATTAAATAGCAATAGTAAAACATAAACTTGATTATATATGAATACTAACCTTACATCACGCAACTCAAAATCAACTCTTTTGCTCATCTTGTTATTACCTTCATAAGTCTCCATTGCTCCAACATTAACAACTTGACCAACAATGTTTTTAAAACAAAAAATTTCATTTTTCATATAAGATTATAGTATAGACAAACGTAAGCAATTATAACACAAATAGATATATACTAACCAATTAAGAGATTTTGATTTAGATGTCCACCCAAAATCATGTTGAAATCAGTTAAATCCAAAAAATATGAAGGTAAAACAACTGTATCAATGAGAAAACAGATCTTAAAAGATTCTATAGTTGGCTTTATTTTGCCATATGAAGCAGAAACACCGATTTTCTGAATGAATCTCCATTCTCCAACTGGAAGCTTGTTCTCAAATTTTCTTACCCAATCCTTTTTAATGGATCCATGCATTTTCGTGCCCTGAATGTATACATGTAATTTAGTAGAAATGACTAATGAAAAAATGAACAATATAATTACATCATTTACCTTAGAATCAGCAAGTATCATTTTGAGGGTTTCACCACTCTTACTAGTGTATGTTTTCCAAATATGTAGTACTCTCACTTGGATCTTCCACATAGTTTTGTATGGTTTTAGGTCTCCTAAGAAGGCAAAAGACATTGTCATGGCTACCTTGAACGTTTGAATACGTCAGTATCTTAAGTAAATGTGTAACGATATTATGATTTGGATTTTAGAGTTTGAGTTCTAAATATATATATAGTTGAGATGCATGCTATAGAATTAGGTCATCAATCAAATCAATATGGAATAGTCATATAATTTAATTATATATTTAACTTTCTAAAAATTTGTTGCGAGATCGTAGGATGGAGGTTATTGATAACACTGCATTTTACATGTTTTAAGCATACATTTATCATCACATTAGTGCATATTCATTCCCTGTTTATACCATCATATGCATATTTCACTCACTTTAGAGTTTTAGGGTCCTTTGTATAAGCATTGCATACATATTGCATATTGTGGGTTGTTTACAGGTAAAAGTGGATGCTATGGAAGATTTGGAGCACTGAGGAGCTGGATTAGAGTTTTGGATCAGCTCAAGAAGGAGATTGAAGGAAGATGGCATCTACTCGACCAGCCACTCGATCCTAGCGGTCGAGTGGTATTTCCGGATTAGTAGGATACCTATTTTGTCTTTACCTTAACCTTATCCATTAGTATAAAATCACATGTGTTAACCCTAATAAAGGGTGTGCTTGTTTGTAGACCTAAAATTCTCTCTCTCTCTGCCTCCTAATTACACTCTCTCTTGTTCTTCATTTTAGTCCTTTGTAATCTTGATATCTTTTTATATAATCAGTACTTGCATTTATTTTGTTGAGCAAACCTTCTTATCTCAAGCTGATCTATCTCATATGTCAGATTTAGAGTTTTCTGGGTTTGCAAATCTAGTTATGGTTATGATTAGTGAGTAGTTAACTTTAGGATTATTAGGGATGGATTAGATTAGGGTGGATCTTGATTAATCTGGTAGTTTTAAGCTCTTAATTGCTTTAAATTCTTTCTGAGTGAGAATGCTTAATGCTTATTCATTTCTGATCAACTTGAATATGATCTTAGATGATCTCTTTACCACAGTGCTTTGAGGTTGTTTGATCAGCTCTTTCTAGAGACTTAGTTACACTAGCCAGTGGAGAATATGCTTCAGTGGGCGTTTGAACCATGATATTCAAAGCTCTTGTTAGGAAATTTTGTTGGCTTCATGTTAGGAATGGCTTGGCTCTGGAAAGATCGGGTATGGTGAGTCATTGGATTTGAGGTCATTCACCACGATAGTGGGCTAGACTGGTCCAGACATCTATCGTCAAAGGATTAGATTTAAAATAGGTTGAGTTTGTTTAGTACCAAGGTTATGAAAGTGATCCCCTAGCCCATTAATTCATCCCTATGATCCCTATCTCTTTGTTATTGCATTACACGTTCAGTTTCTCGTTTATTTAAGTGATTTTGTGCTTTTACATTTCGACTCGGTCGCACCACTCGACCATACTGATCGAGTGGCTTTTTACTTCTGTTTCCTTGCTTTGTTTGTTTACTCTTTGTTCATTTGAATTGACATCTCAAGTGTTCATTGCTTTCATTATTAGTTATTTACATTTACAATCATTAGGTTGCTAGTTCCAACTATCATCTTTGATTTGGCTTAATTTATTATGCATTGATACATTGTGGTTGCTTGCACTAAACCCATTATGGATAC
This sequence comes from Cardamine flexuosa, assembly GCA_963555745.1. Lineage (NCBI taxonomy): Eukaryota > Viridiplantae > Streptophyta > Magnoliopsida > Brassicales > Brassicaceae > Cardamine > Cardamine flexuosa. The sequence continues at coordinate 16,457,186 of OY743219.1, forward strand.
TACATATGAGGAATTGAAACCCTCCATGCTTATCTAGATACACCAAATATAGCTGTTTCAGTTATATCATTCGAACTTGTATATCATGTAATATATATTGATTAGTAATTAGCTAAATATCTGAATAGCGGACTAAGGTATGATTCGAACTTAAATTAGTGAATAATTAAATCAATAAGAATAATCGAATTAGGTAATATTCGTGTATATCACATAAAAGATATTTACAACAATCAAGTTAATATTGAAATTAGATATGATGTAATCAGGAAAATAACAGAATTAGGTCTGATACGAAATTAGATTTGTGAATAATAATAGGTCTTAAAGACTTGGATTTAATTCCCGTATAGTCAAAAATTTATAACCGAATTAGGTGTGATACAGAATTAGATTAAGGAATAATGATATAAAATTAGATTAAGGAATAATGATATGAAATTAGATTAAGGAATAATAATAAGATTTAGTTAATTTTTATCAAGATTACATCCACCCACCCATAATTAAATTAGTATGATGACGCGGATCCACTTTGGTTTTGAAAATAATTAAGTAAATAGTTGAGATTAATGAATGACTCAATGATTAGTAAAAATCAAAACTGAAATTGAATTATGATTAGAAAAAATTACCCTTTTTAGTTTCAGAATTATTTTTAAAAAATGAATAATTGAGTGGCAATTAAAGTAAATAATAGATTAATTTTGAACATTTCCTTAAATGTACTGCTAAACTATTATCTGTAAGATTGTAAGAGACTATCAATGTCTATTTTTATAATCATTGAGATCACTAATCAAATATGTCCAATTGATGAAGGTTATTTTTAAAGTGAACTCATCTAAATTTTTAGCATTGCACAACCAAAACGAATTTTGTAAGTTTGTTCTTTTTTTTCTGTATGATTTGCCTAAAATAATATTTCCAGAATAACTATTCACAAAATATTACTATTATAATTTTATATTTGTTTAAATTCGTTTTTTTAAGTTAACTATTAAATATATCATAAGTTATTTGTTTAGTTTTTCTTCATTTAATAATGGGGTATTGTGTAAAATAGAACTTTTGAAATTTTTTTTTTCAAACGGGTCCCCTGGAAAGAATTTTAAAGGCAGTAAGGCTCCCCGTTTGGAAATAAATTTTCAAAGAGGCACATTGTAAGTAGTTTTCCTTTTATTAATTTATAGATAAATTATTATCACGATAAATTAATAAAATATCAAATTTTCAACATTATTAATTTCTAGAGATTGTACTATATATCAAAATCCTTCACTCCTCAACACAAGATATATCCAAATCAAATGTCTTTTGCTTCAACTTCTACTTATTATTTTAACGCGGTATATCTTTTGTTTCATATCCTGCAAATTTTATTATTGCTATTTTAATTTTAGCATACCAAGTATTTGAAGTTTTATTATTGCTATTTTAATTTAAATCACTAGTTATGTTTCATTGTAACACGTTAAACGTAGATGTATTAATATGATTCATAACATCTAATGATTAAGAAGAAAGTTGGCATTGTACTTTTATATTTATATGATAAACAAAATATTAATATGTTATGAAAACATATACCTTGTTATTTAACTATATATATATATATATGTATTTATTATCATCTATGAAATTTTTTGGGATATTTATTATTGTAGACATTTACATTTTAAGATAGAGAGTTAATTATACCATAAAGATCTATTGCATTATAAAGACTGTAATTTATCAAATATTTTGAAATATTTTTTATACATATACACATTTTTCTCAATCAATTTTATACAGATACATAAAGGTGTTATTTAATTATATATATATATTTTATCCTTCAAATATTTTAACATGACATGTTATATTTACTTGTAGCTAATATCTATATATTTACTGGATTTCTAGTGTATTCCATTTTTTTGTCACAAGAACTCCACCAAACTGCTGTTGTATTTTCACCAGAACTTTCCTATTTTAATTGCTAAAGGGAAAAATAGTGGGAGAGAAAAGATATTAAAATGGAAAAATACAGGAGAGAAAATGCATGTGTCAACCAAGTTCTTTTGGTATAGTGCTTCTTGTTTGGCGAGAAATCGCTTTGCTGGTCGAGGCAAGAAATCGATTACCACCAAGTACATAATTATTAGTCAATTGGTTTGATCATATGGATATGAGCCCTTGTTTATGGCTCATTTGAATACTCGGAGAGATGGTCTATTAATCGATTGTACCTTCTTCAGATAATTAGTCTGAGCTTTTCCATAGACATGGTATTTATTTTTGAGTTAAAGAAAAGAAAAGAAAAAAAAGATGCATGTGTCGGAGAAAAAGTGAGATATCACGAGGACAAATCGGTCTGAGTTTGTGTAAAAAAAAAAAACACTGTCGTGTAGGCTCTGTAGTATTTTTATTAAACAAAAATTTCTTTATGTGTCTGGATTATTTTATTCCAAAAAGTGAGAACATATCCTCTTTGGAGGTGCTTAGTATAACATCTTCAATCAGAATACCTGAGAAAATTTTGTTTTCTAAGGTTTTATAAATATTCTAAATAACTCTTATAGAGTTATGATAATCTTTGAAACATCATTCTTAAAAGTTTCCTCGAAACATAATTATGATATCATATATCTTTCAGGGATTAAGCTCTATAAGCATTTCCCTTGAGGTGCAGTTCAAGTTGCTTATATAGAATCAAATTTTATTTATCAGGTATTTATCAAAACTGGCACGACATACCTTTTTTGTTATATATATATATATATATATATTATAATACCCTTTGATTCTTTGACTATTGCTCCAAAATTTCTCGTTTCAATACGAGTTTAATATACACTTTACTGTCTCTTTTGTGTATTGGCCAATATATTTTTTCAACGCTTATCTAAATAGGGGAGTCTCTATGCTCATTATATGGCGGAGTTTCATGATCCTCTTTATTTATATCGTGCGCGCTTATATTGTTTATATTTTAAACAATCATTTTTTTTCTTTGGTTTTATGTTTCCCGTAATGACATGGTTAATCGAGATCTCTTTCTCAGTGATCATTATCGATGATTTCATTCATGTACATGATTATAAATTAACCACATGTCAACGGTCTATTACTCTTATTTAGGAGTCTAATCCTCTTATTATTTGCTCCTTTTATTTTTGAGGATTTTATTTGTTTATAAAACCAAAGTAGTTTATCGCCACAGACTTAGTCCTTCAATAACATATATGGAGCATTTCAACTGGAATATGAGAAAGAATTATCCTCCGAACTTTGAGTTCATATTGATTCATACGAGGATCTTTAATGATAATTCATTTCATGAAATCTCATTCATCAGCTATTTAATTTGCAATATATCAGAATAGTTATCCTTTGAAATTTTGAACTTCAAGTTCATAACATTTTTTCAAGGACTTAAAAACTATTGAACTCTCCTTAATGATGATAGAAAATTTATCATCAAAATGATGATTTACAAATCTTTCAATAAGCACATATCTGAATGATGGCTTATCTAAAGTGGAGATTTATCTCTAACAATTTATATTTTATTCTCTTTGGATATTGTGGTGGTGGAGCATTTATAATATATATCACACACTTATACAATTCCAAAAGAGAAAAATTTAATCTCCAACCATGACTAAATACATGAGAGAAATATACTTTAATAACTTGTTGGTTTTATGAATAAAATCATTATGACATGCAAAATTGCATGTTACAAGCCAACTCATGGAAATTAAATTTCACCATATATATATATATCGTTTTGCAATCTTTTCGATTTGCTTTACGAACGATTCATCAAAACTCATTTTGAATATAAACATCATCTTATAGATGTATCATTTTATCCCAATCAACATACATGATATATCATGGATTTTATGGTTTTTCGCCATGGTATATGCATTGGTTTTAGAGTCTTTTCTATTATATATTGAGTCTTATTAGGTACAAACACGAGATAGACCTTGATGATCACTCTGGAGCTTTTGGAGGCTTGTAGCTGAGCTAAACAACTTGGAGACGAACATTGCTGTCAATGTCGATCGACAGGCCTTGCCCGTGTCGGTCGACACACACCCAACGTGAATGATGCCTTCAAGTTTTATCAAGTTATAAGAATTTCAACTTTGCCCCAGAAGTTTCTAATGTTTATAATTGAGGCCTAGTTTGTGTTTTAGGTTAAACTTATGTTTTTAGCAGTCCCAAAGACTAAGTTTTCATTGTAAGTTCTAAGTAAGTTCTGTTGGAGAGAAGAATCAGAACTCAACCTTTGTAGAGAGAAGATTATGAACTCCCTTTGTTTTCTATTTTATTCTATGAGTATTATTCATACAATGATTTGTGTTATCTCTTCTATGTCTGAGTAGTCACCTTGTTAGATCTAGGGATTTTCAAAGGTTTATAATGGTTTATTGAATTGGGCATAAACATGTTAGGTCATCTATAGTGTTCTTCATCTAGATTTTTTAATCACACTAGACTTAAGATTGATCACCTTAATTCTGGTACTGTATGAATGTTTGTAGCTGCGAGAGTGCTATTAATATCCTGACATAATCTTAGATGAGCAAACAGTCTTTTTGCAGCGAGAGTTGGGTTAGAAATTTTGTAAGCATATCATACTTGTTCATCATAGAGACCTATTTATTTGTATTTCGCAAAGAGATTTGGTTTGCTTTTGTTTAAAAGATAGATGTCGTCGCAGCGAGAGTTGGATAAATATCATATTAGTGTTATGAGTTTAAGAACCAAACAAACACATGCAATCTAATTATTGAACTGCCCAGTTCACATTCCAGAGTATCCCTAATTGATCTTCCCTAGGTCTAGCTTTTTAATCATCTGAATTTACATCCCACTAATCTATTTACTTTATTTTTATTGCTTTTATTTATTTCTTATTTATTGATCTAGTTTAACTTGAATATGTTACATCTATTCTGTGAGTTTTCAGAGTCCTTGTGGATTCGATCCCTAAGTGCTGCACCTGATCTCTTAATTTGAGAAAGTAGTTCTTGGGTTATATTTGACCCCTGTCAAATTTTGGCGCTGTTGCCAGGGACTCTAAATTCACCATTAGATTTCAGTTAGAGTTTAGTCTAGATTTTTATTTTATTTTGTTACTTAGATCTCTACTTTTTCTTATCTCAGGTGAATAAATCTTAGGAGCAACAAGAACAAAGAACTAGTTGTGACTGAGGAGATTGGAAAGTTAGAGAGACCTAATCTCAAAGCGCATAGGAAATCAGAGATGGTTAGACCACTTGTGCTTGTGAGAGATGAAGCTGGAGCTTATCGTGATTTAGAGGGCAACCTACGCAATGAACTGGGTCAGAATTTTGATGCTACAGGGAACCCCATTGTCGAGAATGTCGACGAAGACACTCATGTTGACCGACACGGAGCTGGTTGTGTTGGTCGACACGCTAACAATTGGACGTGGTCCGAATGGTTTGGATGGAGAGGTTGAAGCTACGGGAAGAACACAGGCTGATTTCAACAGACCCAATGAGTTCTACACTAATAGGTCTGCTATATGTCCTCCTACTTTTTAGAGGAATGATTTTGAGTTGAAACCCCAATACTATACTCTTGTGGGGCAACACACTTTCCACGCTCATCCTACTGAACATCCCATGGATCATATATAGATGTTTAAAGACTTGGCTTCAAGTATCAAAGCCAATGGAGTGACTAAGGACTACATATTCTGCAAGCTCTTCCCATACTTTCTTGCTTCAAGTATCAAAGCCAATGGAAACAGCTCATTGGTTGAAACAACTGCAACCAGGATCTTTAACTACATGGAAGAACATCAAGACAGCTTTTCTTGACAACTTTTATGATGATGCTAAGTCAGAGGACTTGAGGAATGTGATCATTCAGTTTACTTAGGGACCTGCAGAGACATTTACGGCTGCTTGATTGAGATTCAGAGGTTACCAAAGAGATTGTTCACACCATGGTATTGATGAATTCCAGCTCTAAAGAACTTTCTTTAGTGGAGTTGATTGGAGGTATCAGGTTGCTTTGGATGCTGCTAGTGAGGGTAATTTCAAGACCAGGACATCGATAGAAGCTAATAAGTTGATTGAGAACTTGGCATCTAGTAATAGTGCTAGAAATGCTGATTTTGAGAGGAAGAAGTTAGCTGCTGGTTTGGATAATGGTTAGATGGCTGAAGTCAAAGCAAAGCTTGATACTGTGCACAACCTTCCAGTGAACAAGAAATCTGTTCACTTTGCTCAAGAGGTTAAAGTTTTTGAAGCTGAGGATGAAGCTACTGAAGAAGATATGAACTATGTTAATGGTTCTGGTTTTAATGGTCAAAGATTTGGCAACTCTCAAGGAAAACTTCAGGAACTTTAATTCTCAGAGAAACAACACCAGTTTCACTAGGAACTATGGAAGCTCTTACTACCAGAATCCACCTGCTAAGACTCTGGATTCTGAGATGAAGGATATGCTTGACCAGATTCTAGAAGGACAGCAGAAGATGATTGTAGACTTCAATGGTAAGATTGATGCTATGTATGCAGATTTGAATGAGACGTATGAGACTTTGAACAACCACATCAAGAGGTTAGGTAGCCAGTTTGCTCAATCTGCTGTGAATGTTAAACGCCCTGATGGCGTCTTACCTGGAAGTACTGATTCAAATCCTAAGTATCAATGTGCTGCAGTTATGTCCTGGGGTGATATGGTCAAGAGAGAGATCCCCAAAGAGAGTCTGGTGAACTCTGAAGCTAAGGAAAAGGTTGAGATTCTCGTCAAGGAACTCATGTCGATCGACACCAAAATCTCTTAAAATCTGATGCAAGTCACGACTAAGGACGGTCACAATTCTACTCGTGTCGATCGACAGGCACCTGGACGTGTCAGTCGACATGCACAACTACCTATTGCGGTTTTTCTCCAAAAATTGCCTAAGTTGGAGGATCCTGGAAGATTTTATGTGCCATGTTCCATTGTTGGAGTTAGACTCAATGATTCACTCTGTGATACTGGGTCTATTATCAATCTTATATCTATGGACATTGCAACAAGGTTGAGAATATGTGATATCAAGATATCTCCACTTGATATTACATTGGCTGATGCTTTAGTAAAGACTTCAACATGTATGGTGGAGAATTTGCAAGTTTTGGTTGGAGACTGTCTGCTTCCGTGTGACTTCCATGTTGTTGAGACGGCTATTGGTTATGATATGCCATTGATTTTTGTAAGACCATTCCTTGCTATTGCTGGAGCTGTTTTTGGTTTGCTAAGTAGCAAGATTTCTCTGAAGCTTGTTGATCATGATGTGTTCTATGATGTTATTCCTGATGGATATGTGATGTGGAGCCCTAAGATTGTTGCTGAAGATGTTGACAAGGCTTGTAACCAAGAGGTGAATGAGATTCAGTCTAAGGAATTCATTGCAGAGGATCCAAAAGCTGTGGTTAAGAAGAAGAAACCGCAGAGAAAAGCAGTGACTAAAGAGCCTCTTGTGACTTTGATTCCTGTGAGACAAGTTAATGATACCATCGAGTATAAGCTTTAATATGGAAGTGGTTCAAGAACATTTGCTAAGATTAGAGCTATCATCACTCCTGAGTTTAAGGTTAAAGGACAAGTTGCGATGGATGAGATGATGCATAGGGTTCTGAAACCCATGATGCATGCTGGACCTAAGTGAAGAAGATCTCAGTTCAAGGACTTCATCATCATTATCTTTGGATTCTTCTGGAAACTCTCCACCCATATGAATTCTGACAAAGTCAAGCTAATGACTGAAAATAAGCGTTTGGTGGGAGGCAACCCACCGGTAAGTCTGTAAATACGTTTTTGTGTGTCTTGTTTACTAATTTTTCTTTGTTTTTGTCTTGTCTCAGGAATTAGACGTGCTTAAATACAAATATGGAAGGATTGCTCATGATTTGGAGGATTTTACATAATTTTTCGACTAGGAACACAAGGTATGTGTTCTTGTCGATCGAAACGACCACCCTGTATCGGTCGACACGGACCCCAGGTTAGTATAAAACCTAATTTTTCCTTTTTCTTCTCCACTTCTCCTTTTCCTTTTCGCAAAACCTCTCCGCCTCTATAAAACCCAAATTGTGATTTTCCAATTTTTCATCAAATCAATTTATTGTTGCTCCTAAACTCAAGAGATTTATATTCTCTACATTCACATATCATTCATTCTTTCCAAATCAAAGGTGTGTATTTCAAATCTTCATCCCTAATTTCAAAAAAATTTCAAGGTTGAATTCTCACTTCTATAGTCCAATTTTGCTCTTAATACTTGCTAATCTTTGTGGGTTAGGTTGAATTTAGAAGTATTTAAGTGTAGATTGTTGCTAATTTAGGTTGAACTGATAGAAAAGTCATGAATTTCTATTTGATAAAACTTGAACTATTTGGCTTGAATTCAGAATTTAGATATGCTTAGGATGATGGATTGGGGTTATTATGATGATTTTGATGATTGATTATGATGATTGTGCTGTGAAACTTTGATTTGAAATGGATCTTGTTTGGGATTTTTTGTTTTCATTCGGTGTCAATGATTTGGCACCATGTCGATCGACACGGCTTGGTTGTGTCGGTCGACACGCATGCCCGGATTTCAAACTTAATCTTATTTGTGTTATTTCTTGTGTTTTGCAGATGTTTACTAGGAGATCTACGAGGAACAAGCGTACCCGCAGAGAGGAGATCAACTTTACTGATGATGAGCCTAGTGTTGAGACCACCCCTACAGCTGTCATTGCCACCACACTAAAATTGGATTTCTTGGTCAATGCTCATGTCCGAGCTCCCTGGCCAAAGCTTGAGACTCAGATGATTAAGATGAAGCGTCATTGGGACAGTGACCCAAAGTCTGAGACAGCCAAAGCTGAGTGTACTCATAGACCTATCTTAGAGGATTGGGATGAGTATGACACATTGTTCTATAATGCATAGCAGGGTGTTGATATGAGACCTACTTGGTTGGAGGATTGGGAAGCTATGATAGCTCTTGACATTGATGACGATGTCCACCACATTCTCGACAAAATTGGTTTATGCTCTATGGCGTGCACACACAACACTCTTTATCCTGACTTAGCATGCCATTTCTTAGCTTCCTGCAGAGTTTACTATGCTGATGAGATTGCTAAGGTGGCACGGCAGGGAGTTCTGACCTTCATGTGCAAGAGCTTGAGAAAATAGGATCACCCTCACTGATCTATGTGATTTGTATGGCCTTAGGAGAGATACAGAGTGGGGGGACATCAAGACTTTTTGGTCTCACATTGGGAATGGTGACACTGTTCATTGCACGTCATTCACACTAATGTCGACCGACACACAACCTGTGTGTCGATCGACACGCACACCAATATGAGGGTACGATTTTCAAAACTTAACAATTCAATTCTTATCCAAATTTTCTTATCTTTCTCACCTTCCTTATGCTTAATTACACTGGGGACAGTGTAGTTTAAGTGTGGGGGAGGTTGTTACTAACTTTTTTTATTCTTTTGAGAGTCAGCCCCAATTTTTCCTTTGTTTTAAAATTTTCTGTTTTATTGACTCAAACCTAGTTAGAAACTATGAACTATTTATTGGTCTATTGTATTTGCTATGTTTTCCGGTGACCATTGTTGCAGATCACAAGCCCCGTGACCGAGGTTACCCCTCTTGAAGACCTCGGTCACTACCCTTAGTGACCGGTGCCAACTTACTCCGACCTAAGGACCTTAGCCCAAGACCAGGCTCGGCCCATTGCCTCCATATTCACCAAAATGACGTAGTTTTGATGCCTCTTGACCTAATTTCGTGGGAGACCCTATATAAATACTTCTTAGGGTTTTGGAAACCCTAAGTGCGGCCACTCACAAAACAAAACGCCCAAGGACAGCCTCTCTAGGATCCAGACAAGGAGATCCATGACCTAATACCACCTCTCAAGCCGCCGCTTAATAATCCTTTGTCGCCTCCACCTAGAAGTCCCTTTCCTTGAAGTTTCATCTATTGTTCTTCATTTTTTCTCTTTTCTACTCTTTGTACTTTCTATTGGGAAGATGAAATTTCTTCTGTGACATCCTTTGAACCCCCTTTGTTATATTGAATTATTTATTGATGTTTTCTATGATGTCTTCTGCGTTTCTTTACACCATGAGCGAGTAGGTGTCTTGTTGGGTTTGATGGGGTAATATCTTAGGAAAACATGGTTGCATTAACTTAGGTTGTTAGATCCGATTTTCATCTAGATTATGAGTTCTCTTGGGAAATCTTTTACTTAATACATCACCAAGCACTGATTTAGGAGAATAAGAGCGCTATCCGCGTAAACCTACTTCTCGGAACTAGTATTACCGAAGCTTCGTGTTATAACCTGTAATAGTTGAGTTATAGGACTTTGTGAACATAGTGAACTTGCTTATACGGCTGGTGTAAGCATGTTGTTGCCTGCGGAAATTGAGTACCAGGATGTGGTGACTTAAGACGCCTATGTCATGAACTATGGTTTGGGTGTGTATCCGTGTTTGTAGTTGAGAACCATTGATGAAAACCCTAATGCATTTAGATCTATCACCTACTTGTTAAAACCATGGAACCTTAGATAAACCCTAGATGCCCAACATCTTTAATCATATAGTTTACAATCCAATCATTCACTTTGCTTTCATTCATTCATTTGCATTCATTCACTAGAAAACCTAAAACCAAATCCCTTATTGCATTTTCTTAGTTAGATATCTTTCCTTGAATTCAATTTGCGTACTTGTTACTCTCTGTGGGATCGATACCTTAAGTACTCTTACTGATTTGCTGTGCACTTGCAGTTCATTCATTGTGTGGATTCTTGAGGAAAACTTGACACACATCAAGTTTTTGGCTCCGTTGCCGGGGAGTCTACAAGCTACCTTTGAATTCAATAAGATCTCTCGTCTAAGATACTTTGAATTTTTCATTTGAATTTTTCAATTTTATTTTACTTTTTGTTCTCCATATCTCTGTGATCCCTTCTTGTTTCTATCTCAGGATTTGTGGTGCATGACAAGGAGCCAAAAAGAGCCAAAACTCTGAAGCCGTCACTCCAATCCAAGACATAGACCGACTTGAACGTGAACTCAGAAAACTCCGGAGACAATAACTCATGGCTAAATTAAGGAACCAAGACCATGGTGATCTTGATGTCAACCACCAAGCTGTTGCCAATGATGCTGATGGGCAACAGATGCATGATGAGGATGATAACCCCATCTATTGACCTGCTGAAGCACCCATGAATCCTCTGGAGATTCAAAACCAAGATCCACGTGAAGCTAACCATGTAGGCATGGGAGATAACCTCAATGCTCCTCACCAGCCTCCTGATGTTGTCCATGCACCTCAACATGCCAATGTTGGTGCTAGACAAGCTGCTTATGTGCATCCTCTTAGACGTGCCAATCAGAACCGTACAATAGCCGACTTTGACATACCTAATCAGTATCCTCAAGACCGAGCTGCCATACGAGTTCTCAATCCACCAAGGCGTAACTATGAGATTAAACCTCAAATAATTGTTTTGGTGAAGCAAAACCAGTTCCATGGACTCATCACGGAACATCCTATGGATCACATTGATCTTTTTGAAGAAATCTACAGCACTACGAGAACCAACGGAGTGCCCGAAGACTATTTGAAGTGTAAGCTTTTTCCTTTCTCTTTAGCCGACAATGCTCATAGATTGTTGAAGTCTTTACCCCCTAGATCGATTACTACTTGGGAAGGATGGAAGTCAAGCTTTCTCAATTACTTCTACACAAAGTCAAGATCTAATTCTCTTAAGAACAAACTTCAAAGTTTTTAACAAGGACCTGTCAAGACATTCTATGAAGCATGGGAGTGATTTAAGGACTATGAACGTGATTGTCCTCACCATGGCTTCAGTGGAGGTAATATTCTAAATACATTATATAGAGGTGATATGTCATGTATTTATGGTTTTATGACATGATATATGCATTGGACCCTGATGAGCACTTTGGAGTCTTTTGGAGGCTTGTAGCTGAGCAAAACAACAAGGAGACGGATATTACTGTCCATATTGACCGACAGGCCACTCCTGTGTCGGTCAACATAATCGCGACGTGAATGACGCCTTCGAGTCTTATCAAGTTTCAAGAATTGCAACTTTGCCCCAGAAGTTTCTAAAGTTTATACTTCATGCCTAATCGTGTTTTTAGGTTAAACTATGTTTTAGAAATCCCAGAGACTAAGTTTTGTATAATCTAAGTTATTCAAGTTTTGAGAGAGTTTAGTTGGAGAGAAGATTCAGATCTTAAGCTTTGTTGAGAAAAGAATTCTGAACTCCCTTTGTTTCTTATTTTATTTTATGAGTATTATTTAGACAATGATTTGTGTTATCTCTTCTATGTCTGAGTAGTCACCTTGTTAGATATAGGGTTTCAAAAGGTTTATGATGGTTTGTTGAATTGGGCATAGACATGTTAGGTTATCTATAATGTTCTTCATCTAGATTTGATAGTTACACTAGTCTTAAGACTGATCACCTTAATCCTGGTATCATAGAAATGTTGGTAGGCACGAAAGTGCTATTGATATCCTGACCCAATCTTAGATGAGCAAACAGCCTTTTCGCAGCGAGAGTTGGTTTAGGAATTTTGTAAACATATCGTACCCGCTAGTCATAGAGACTCTATTTATTGGTATTTCGCAAAGAGATTTGGTTTGCTTCTGTTTAGAGGATAGATGTCGTCGCAGCGAGAGTTAGATGAGATATCATATTAGTGTTACGAGTTTAAGAACCGAACCAAAAATTTAGGCATGATTATAGAACTGCCCAGTTCACATTCCTAATTATTCCTGATGATTGTCCCTAGGTCTAGCGCTTTTAATAACTTGAATTCAATCTCGTTCATCTTGTTTACTTTTATTGCATTATTTTTATTATATTCTATTTATTGATCTAGCTTAACTCGAACATGTGCTTATATTGTGTGAATTTTCAGAGTCCATGTGGATTCGAGCCCTAAGTACTGCAATTGATCTCTTAATTTGAGAGAGTAGTTCGAGGGTTACTTTTGACCCCTGTCAAATTTTGGCGCCGTTGTCAGGGACTCTAAATTCACCATTAGATTTCAGTTAGAGTTTAGTCTAGATTTTTTTTCTTTTATTTTGTTACTTACATCTCTACTTTCTCGTATCTCAAGGGCATGAATCTTAGGAGCAACAAGAGTAAAGAACTAGTTGCTACTGAGGAGATTGAGAAGTTAGAGAGAGCTAATCGCATAGCACAGAAGAAATCAAAGATGGTTAAGACTGTTGTTCTTGTGAGGGATGCTACTCGGATCTTACGTGACTTAGAGGGCAACCAGAATAATGATCAAGGTCAGAAACTTGATGTTGATGGGAACCCCATTATCGAAATCGTCAACGAGTCTACTCAAGTCGATCGACACGGTGTTGTGCATGTAGGTCGACACGCTCCCAAAGGGTATGGCCGCGCTGATTATTACAGAACCAATGAGTTCTACACTAATAGGTCTGCTATATTTCCTCCTGCTTCTGAGAGGAATGATTTTGAGTTGAAACCCAAATACTATACTCTGGTGGGGCAACACACTTTCCATGCTCATCCTGCTTAACATCCTATGGACTACATAGAGAAGTTTAAAGACTTGGCTTCGAGTATTAAACCCAATGGAGTGTCTGAAGACTCTCTATTCTGCAAGCTTTTCCCATACTCTCTTGTTGGGGAAACAGCTCACTGGCTGAGCAATTACAGCCAGGATCTTTGACCACCTGGAAGGACATCAAGACAGCTTTTCTGAACAACTTTTATGATGATGCTTAGACAGATGACTTGAGAGATTTGATCATTCAGTTCACTCAGGGACCTGCAGAGACTCTTAAGGCTGCTTGGTTGAGATTCAAGGGGTACCAAAGAAATTGTCCGCACCATGGTATTGATGAAGTCCAGCTCATCAGGACTTTCTTTTGCGGAATTGATTGGAGGTATCATGTTGCTTTGGATGCTGCCAGTAATGGTAATTTCAAGACTACGACACCGGTTGAAGCTATTGAGTTGATTGAGAACTTGGCATCTAGTAATAGTTCCAAGAATGCTGATTATGAGAGGAAGAAATTAGCTGCTGGTTTGAACAATAGTTAGATGGCTGAAGTCAAGGCAAAGCTTGATACTGTGCACAACCTTCTGGTGAACAAGAAAGCGGTTCACTTTCCTCAAGAGGTTGAGGTTTTTCAAGCTGAAGAAAAAGCTAAAGAAGAAGATGTGAACTATGTGAATGGTTCCGGTTTCAATGGCCAAAGGTTTAGCAATGCTCAAGGTAACTTCAGAGGATATAACAATCAGAGGAACAACCAGAATTCTTCAGGATTTACACCCAAGCTTGTAGTTCAAGAAGCTCAGCAAAACAACAGCAGTTTCACCAGGAACTATGGAAGTTCCCACTACCAGAATCTACCTGCTAAGACTCCGGATTCTGAGATGAAAGATCTACTTGATCAAATTCTTGAGGGACAGCAGAAGATGACTATAGACTTCAGTGGTAAGATTGATGCTCTCTATGCTAATCTGAATAGGAAGTATGAGACATTGAACAACCATATCAAGAGAATGGATTCCCAGTTTGCTCAATCTGCTGAGAACACTAAACACCATGATGGCGTCTTACCTAGAAGAACTGATACAAATCCTAAGTATCAGTGTGGTGCTGTTAAGTCCTGGGGGGATATGGTCAAGAGAGATGTCAAAGAAGAAAGTTTGGAGAAATCTGCAGCTAAGGAAAAAGTTAAGACTCTTATCACGGAGCTCATGTCAATCTACACCACCACCTCGTATCGGTCGACACCATCCCAAATCTCAGAGAGTTTGATGCAAGTCACAACTAAGGACGATTCCAATTTTGCTCATATTGAACGACAGGCAGCTGGCCATGTCGGTCGACACACTCAGTACCTTGTTGGATTTATCTCCAAAATTTTCCTAAGTTGGAGGATCCTACGAGTTTTCTGTACCTTGTTCCATTACTGGAGTTAGATTCACTTATTCACTCTGTGATACTGGGTCTAGTATCAATCTCATGTCCAATGACATTGCAACAAGGTTGGGAATCAGCATATGAAGAAATCTTCAATAGAGATTACATTGGCTGATGCTTCTCTAAAGAAATCCATGGGTTTTATTGAGAATCTGGGAGTTCAAGTTGGTGATTGTCTGCTTCCTTGTGACTTCCATGTTGTTGAGACGGACATTGGATCTGATATGCCTTTGATTTTGGGAAGGCCATTCCTTGCTACTGCTGGAGCTTTCTTTGATTTGCTGAGTAGAAAGATTTCTCTAAGACATGTTGATCCTGATGTGTTTTATGAAGCTGATCCGAAAGGATATGTGATGTGGAGTCCTCAGATTGTGGTTGCAGAAGTAAATGAGATTCACTCTAAGGAGTTCATTGCAAAGAATCTGAAAGCTGCGGTTAAGAAGAAGATACCGCAAAGAAAAGCAATGACCCAAGATCCCCTGATGACTTTAACTCATGTGAGTTGATGATACCATTGAGTATAAGCTTCAGTATGGAAGTGGTTCAAGACCATTTGCCAAGATTAGAGCTATCATCACCCCGGAGTTTAAGGCTAAAGGACAAGCTGTGATGGAAGACACGATGCATAGGGTTCTGAAACCCAGGATGCTAGACTTGAGTGAGGATGATCCAGGTTCAAAGACTTCATCTTCACCAACTTCGGATTAATATGGAGACGTCTCACCCATCTGAATTCTGACAAAATCAAGCTAATGACTGAAAATAAGCGCTTAGTGGAGGCAACCCACTGGTGAGTCTGTAAATACTTTTTTATGTGTCTTGTTACTGAATTTTCTTTGTTTTTGTTTTGTCTCAGGAACTAGACGTGCTTAATACCAAATTTGGAGGGATTGCTTATGGATTGGAGAAATTTTTCATAATTTTTTTACCAAGGAACACAAGGTTTGTGTCCGTGTCGATCGACACGCACACCCTGTGTCGGTCGACACGGACCCGAGGTTAGTATAAATACCTAATTTTCCTTTTCTTCTCCACTTCATCTTTTCCAAAAACCCAAAAATCACCGCTTCAAAAACCCCAAATCGCGTTTTTGCTATTTTTCGTCAAATCATTCGATTTTTCCTTCTAAACTCAAGAGATTGATATTCCTTACATTCCTATATCATCCATTATATCCAAATCCAAGGTGTAAGATGAATACCAGGGTAAAGAGACCACAGACTTCAGAGGCACAAGGAGAGTCAAGTAGTGGACCATCTCCACCGATTGCTTCTCATCCTCCATGGCCTCATAGAGAGGGGACGAAGATTAGGCCACAAATCAATTGGGAAGGAACCCCTAAGGAAGAGGTATACAAACCCGAGTGCTACAATCGCGAGATCTTGGAGGAGTGGGACGAGTATGATACTTTTTTCTACAATGCTTGGTTGACCATGGATATTAAACCCACCCGGTTTATGGATAGCGTTGCCATGCATAGCATGGGGGATCAAGGATGAGTGTCTGCTGGCTATGCAGAAGATTGGACTGGGCACTATGTGTGCCAAACACTATGCGGTGTACCTGGAGTTGGTACGGCAGTTCATGGCCACGGTTCAGCTCTATTACACCTCACCTGAGGGGCGAGCTCAGATAGGTGTTCTTACATTCCTGATTGGGGGGATTTGATATAGGATTTCCATCCCCGACCTTTGCACTGTCTACGGGTTTGATCCAACCAAGACTGGGACTACTTTGGCCGAGAACATGATGATTGATTTTCAGACTTACTAGAATAAGTTCGCGGACGGAGTATACAGCGCTAACAGGTCTACACATTCTTATGTTCAGCACCCGCTACATTATTATGTAGTTCGAGCCATCTCAAACACGCTTTTGTGAAAGATGGAGGCCAATAAGATGAGACAGACCGAGCTTGTGCTGATGTGCTACGTCATTCAGGACTTGTTTTCTGAGGATTGGACCGAGTTAGACCCTAATGTGATCCTCGGCGCGATCTTTGCGCATCACTTGGTTAGCTTGAAGATTAGACCGTTCACAGGTACAAAGGACAAATCTGAGTCTGTAGGTAGTTTGTTGACTCCTATCTTCCGTTTCTGCGGCAGCAGCACCGAGGGAGTTAAGTTGCTATCTGAGAGGCTAGTCATGCATGAGGCATTTTTACGCATGCCAACTGGATTAAGGCAGGTTGTACTTGTTGCTACCGCAGTGAGGGAGTAGATTAATTGGTGAAGCTCCCCCAGCGCAAACTTGCGAGCATCAAGGGCAGTCAGGCCGCCTTCTCTTCCAGCCGTATCACACGCTGCGCACTCGTGCTCCTCCGACCCGATGTCGCAGAGGCACCTCCTCTTAGTCCGTACCTACAGCATGAGAGGATGATCCGATCCCGGACTCTTCCACACTTCAGTTTGGACTTCCAGCTAGTCCTCCTATCCCTATGGAGACAGCAGTATTTCAGAGGTATGTGGCGGATAGTTTCCAGAGCGTCTGGAACGCCATATCTTAATGTCTCGTTGTGGATGTGTTCGTCACACCGATGCAGCTCCAGCTCAGCCCAGGCCTATCCTGATACCCACTCCATCTCCATCTTCAGACCCGGCCACGGAAGAGGATTAGTTTTCTCTTTTTCTTTATCTTTGAGACAATTTTTATTTTCTTGCTATTTGCTTCTGTTTTTGTTTCTAACTCTTATTGAATCTTGTTGAACCTTTTATGTTACTTTATATCTTGTTATTTGACGTGTTTGGAGCTCTTAATCATGATATAATGTCAGAAAACGAGATGAATGATCAGTTGAATGATGTAAGAAATTCTGAAACACATATTCTTGCTCGTGTCGACCGACACGCAAGATGTGTGTTGGTCGACACACATCATCACAGGTCACGTTTTTCAAAACATAACTATTCAACTTCTATTCAATATTTTTCCTTTTTATCACCTTCCTTAAGCTTAATTACAATGGGGACAGTGTAGTTTAAGTCTAGGAGAGGTAGTTACTAACTCTATTTATTCTTTTGAGAGTCAGTCCCAAAATTTTTGTTTTTCAAAACCTTTGTTTATTGAGTCAAAACTTATCTTGGAACTATGAGCTATCTTTTGGTCTATTGTTGTTTGCTATGTTTTCTTGTGAACATTGTTGCAGAGCTTATTCAGATTCAACTAATGGAAAAATCTCAAGTCTGACCTGTTAACTTGAGATCCCCATACTTACAACAGATCCCCGCTATAGCCTGAGCTAATTTCTATCAGTTCCTTTTACCTCATGGACGAAATTGGTGTTTGAGAGCTTGACTTTTCATTCATACCTGACCTGATAAAAGTAAAGTAAGTTATGATGTCTAGTTTCCCCAAAAGTTGTTACTAATACAAAAGCCTTTAGGTATAGTCTATGAATGACCAAGTGATTCTCTGAGGTAAAGAAGGTAGGAGAAATCCATGCCGCAATAACTTGCTTCTTAAGATGATGATGAAAGTAAGGTTGCTGTGAGGGTAGGAGAGATCCCGTGACCCACTATTCACTTCTAATAGCCTACCTTCATAGACAAAAGAAAAAGAAAATAATATGAAATCCAAAATAACCAAGGATTTAAGTCTGGGGGAGACGAAAACATCATTCTTGTTGTGAGGTTTGTCTTGTTACGGTATAGAATGACAGCTGAGTCTAGAAGGCTCTTGAACACTGAATTCGAAAGTGAGACCCAGCGATGAAATGGCTTACTAAAGTGATATGTTATTATGTTGTGGTGGGTATTGAGAAGACTGCAAGTGACTACGGTTAATGTACATAGTGGTTAGTCTCTGAATAGTTTTTGTACCATGTGGATTACATGATGACTGGTAAGCACAATGTTCTAAAGAGAAGGTGAGTTCCGCGATTTTCAAACTTCTTCCTTGATTGAGTTTTTGTTTGCTTGAGAGCAAGCAAAAGTTAAGTCTGGGGGAGTTGATATATCATGTATTTTATGGTTTTATGACATGATATATGTATTGGTTTTGGAGTCTTTTGTATATATATTGAGTCTTATTAGGTACAAACACGGATTAGACCTTGATGAGCACTTTGGAGTCTTTTGGAGGCTTGTAGCTGAGCAAAACAACAAGGAGACGGATATTGCTGTCCATGTTGACCGACAGGCTACTCCTATGCCGGTCGACACAACCACAACGTGAATGAAGCCTTTGAGTTTTATCAAGTTTCAAGAATTGAAACTTTGCCCCATAAGTTTCTAAAGTTTATACTTCATGCATAATCGTGTTTTTAGGTTAAACTATGTTTTAGAAATCTCAGAGACTAAGTTTTGTATAATCCAAGATATTCAAGTTTTGAGAGAGTTTGGTTGGAGAGAAGATTCATATCTCAAACTTTGTAGAGAGAAGAATTCTGAACTCCCTTTTTTTCTTGTTTTTTTTTTATTAGTATTATTCAGACAATGATGGTTTGTTGAATTTGGAATATCTCTTCTATGTCTGATTAGTCACCTTATTAGATCTAGGGTTTCAAAAGGTTTATGATGGTTTGTTGAATTTGGCATAGACTTGTTAGGTTATCTATATTGTTCTTCATCTAGATTTGATAATTACACTAGTCTTAAAACTGATCATCTTAACCCTGGTATTATAGGAATGTTGGTAGGCGCGAGAGTGCTATTGATATCATGACCCAATCTTAAATAAGCAAACAGCCTTTTCGCAGCGAGAGTTGGTTTAGGAATTTTGTAAACATATCGTACCCGCTAGTCATAGAGAGTCTATTTATTGGTATTTTGCAAAAAGATTTGGTTTGCTTCTGTTTAGATGATAGATGTCGTCGCAGCGAGAGTTGGATGAGATATCATATTAGTGTTACGAGTTTAAGAACCGAACAAACAATTTAGACATGATTATAGAACTACACAGCTCACATTTCTGATTATTCCCAATGATTGTCCCTAGGTTTAATACTTTTAATTGTTGGAAATGTCTTAAAATCATTTGTACTTTACTCTAGATAAAGTTGTAATATTTTGACAATTGTATAATATACAATAGTTATAATATTTTGATATAAACTATTTATAATCTATGAATTTAGAACCTACAGGGTCACACATCTAAGCAAACTAGATTAAGTGTAATATTGAGTTTTAATAATATATATATATATATATATATATATATATATATATTGTATATAAGATATATATATATATATTATATTATGCTCTTGAAATAATTAACTATTATATATAATATGTTATATTTATGGAAGTGCACGTGAGACATATTTATTTGGGCTTAAGCCCATTAGTAAACCTAAACAATATGATAAACGTGTTAGTGTACATATAGTGATATAATTATACGTTTCGGTTAGCCGTTGTTTTACACAAAACACTAAAACACTAAGTGACAAAATAGTTTGTCAAAGGTTTGAGACTTGATCTCGGTGGCACTAGCATTCTGTTTTGATCTAGTTTGTGTGCTTGTAGATACCGGTTAGAGTGCTCATAACTTCGGTTTAAGTCAGTTCTGCTAGGAATATCTAGGTATATTTAAATACTCTTAAATTTAGATTTATTCAATATTTGTATGAGTTCTTGGCTGATAAATTTATAAGAGGTTTATAAATCTGTTATAAACTAGTCTGAATTTCCAACAGTGGTATCAAAGCCTATATATATAATTTTGAAATTGAATCTATTTTAAAATATATGTTTGATATATTAAAATAATTTTGTTTTTATTTATCGATTTTGGTGATCATATCTGATGAAATAGAATCGATATATATAGCACGGGTTTATTGTTTACCATATCGTTATCATACGTTAATGGATGGATACATTGTTACGTATCATAACTAATGATGAATATATTGATATTAAACTGTTTTTGTGATTTTGTCAATATGTTGCACTTATACAATATAATTAACAAAGATAAAAACATGTTTGACTTTGAATTAAACATATTTTATATAAACATAAAATCTTTGTTGATATGTGTGATTTTAAATATCACAGACTCTAGTTTTGCATATATAAATTTAAATATTAGAATCGATTATAGAATCTTAAAATATTTGAAATTTCCATATCGTATGAAAAGTTCATACGTTAATGATTTTAAATGCAAAATTTAATTACATCATTATTTATGGAGATCTTTGATAATAAATATATTTTAAATCTTTAAAATTTAATTCTGATTAGATTGGAGTTTCCAAATTTAATTGAGATTAAATTACTTGAATAATTGATTATTTAAATTTGATTAAAACTAATTCAATTGTTTATAATTTAATTAAATACATATTAGATATGTATTAACTATATTTTTATTTATATTAGATATAAATGTTAAATATGAAATAAATGGATTATAATTAATTTCTCATAAGATTTGAAATTATTCCTTGTGAAATGAGTTGTTAATAAAATATAGTGTATATTTGTACAGTTGTTCTAATTAGAGTAATTAGAATAATTTATGTAAAATTTCTTTATTTGATTTAGAATTAATTTCGGGCAAAGGATCAGTTGCCGTAAATTTTTAAAAGACATTTTGAAAATTTAAAATATCAAACTTCACGTAGAAATTTAACATATTTAGAATATGTTTTCATATACGAGGAAAACATTTTTAAAATTTGCATGTGACCAGTCAATGTAATATTTTTTGGATTGAATTAATATGACTAATCTTTCCTCTCACGAAATTAAGAATTGGTCAGATCCTAATTCGATTAGGATAAGTCCCAATTTAAAATTCAAGTCAATTAAATTTTGAATCTTACAGATTAAAACTTATCAAATGTTGTCTAACTAAAATACGTATTAGATACGAATAACTGTTGAATTTATTATACATTAGATATAAAAATTTTAAAATAAAACAGAAATTAGACAATATATAGAAAGTGTTTCTCAAATAATATCAAGTAATTTAATATCTTTTCAATCTTATCAACTGTCAAGACTTGTTTCATCATGTGATGGGCCTATCAAGTAGGGTGTTCATGATTACATGAGTAAGGCAGATGGTAATGGCTACCATATGAGTAAAAGATTGGTTTACTTGACTAAGCTATCAAAACGGTTTTGAGCTTAAAGATATAGGGATGGATAAGTCATAAAATGACATCCACAACCAAGAGTTATATTTTATATAATTAGCAAAGACGTTGCTTACCTAAATAACTCAAAATTCAGGCGATGAGCCAAAGCTCACTTGGATTTTAGTGAAATAAGGATCTTGGATCACTTTACTCATTTGAGGAAAATTTTGTTTTGAGTACGGTGCGAGTATTTCAATGGTTGAAAGTGCTCTAAAATTTCCTGAACATCATATTAATTTTGTGTTATTGTTTTGAAGCAGTAATGTCAAACCCTCACAGTTCATTTTCACTATGATCCATCCTTGAGAAGGATAAGCTGAACGGATCGAATTTCCTCGAGTGGTTTCGGAATTTTAGAATTGTTCTCAAACAGGAGAAAAAGGAATATGTCCTTGAAAAGGATCTGCCTGTGAAACCTAAGACAAATCTTCCACATGCGGAGAGGATTGCTTGGGATAAGCATGCAAGTGATAGGGTTGATGTGTGTTGTCTTATGCTGGCTACCATGAACTCAGACTTGCAGAAGCAATATGAGAACATGGAGTCACCAGTTGAGATGATCACTAGCCTGAAAGGAATGTTTCAGGAGCAGGCACGAACTGAGAGATACCAAACCGTTAAGTCTCTCATTGAGTGCAAACTGCCAATAGACAGTCCAGTTAGTGCACATGTCATTAAGATGATAGATTATATTGATAACATGGCCAAACTGGATTGCCCTATCAGCCAAGAGTTGGCTACTGACCTCATCTTGCAGTCATTGCCGTCAAGTTATGATCAGTTCATTATGAACTACAACATGAACAACTTGACGAAGACTTTGACTGAGTTGCATGGAATGCTTAAAACCGCCGAGCCAAACATCAAGAAGGAAACTCCTAATGTGCTTATGGTACAAAAGGATAAGAGTTTCAAGAAACAAGATAAAGGACAAGGGATATGGTAAGACGGGTTGGATTAAAAATCCAAACAAGTCTGGCCCTTCTCAGTGGTCTAAGCCTGGTCCTTCTGGTGAGATAAGTGCCATTATTGTAATGGTTTAGGGCATTGGAAGAGAAACTGTGATAAGTACTTGGAGGATAAGAAAAAGAAGAATGGTTCTGAGAGTTCTTCTCAAGGTATGAATGTTATAGAAAGTAAATGTTACTAATTATAGTTCTACTTGTGGGTATTGGATACCAGTTTTGGTTCTCACATTTGTGTTAATGTGCAGGGCCTAAGCAGAAGTAGAATTTTGGAGAAAGGACAAGTGGACCTACAAGTCGAAGATGGAGCAAGAGTTGCTGCATTAGTTGTAGGATCATTTATTTATCTTTACCTTTGGACTTTGTTTTAGAATTTAAAATTTGCTACCTTATATCTGATATGATCAGAATGTTATTTCTTTTGGATTTTAAGAATTTGATATTTTCAGTAAAATAATTGTTTTATTTATTTATTTACAAATGGTAGCGACTCATTAGAGAATGAGTTTCAATCTATAACATTAAAACCAGTGATCTGTTGGGTTTCGTACATATAGATGTATATGAAACCAATGAGTCTAATTGCCAAAGGAAACCCCTAATACTTCATTGTAGTTGCTGGTGAATTCAGTTTATTTGAATACTTTGAAAAGTTCAAAGAGTTTTATAACGAAGAAGAGGACAAAGTGTTTGTTACTCAGAATTGTGTTTTTCTAGGAAAAGATATATTCTTTAGTGAGGACTAGTGGGAGTAAATGTTACGGTCTTCTAACAAAGCTTTATCATGAAACATAAATATGAAAGTCATATTGCTGCTATGAATACTAAATCTTGAAGATGTGATCTTGATTTTAGTGGGAGCTTTGTTCTATAAAATTGATGTTCAGGTAAATATAGAGATTTACTATGTTTCAAAGTAATGAAACTTGTTTTATGTATTATTTGAATATTAGATAATTAAATAATAGTCCCAAAATATTTTATATCATTCTTATAAGTCATCAAGTACGTGACTTGATCATTAGACCTTATGAGTTAAAGATGGTGTAAATTATTGATGTCCCTAGTCACGGTTATTAAAATGGGACATTAGTAACCGTTAGTGACTAGTATGTGAGGTGATTGATGACTAAGTTTCATGGAGTCATTGATATGTAGTATTGAAGTCAATCACATAGATATGTGTTGGAGAACACAGGATTGGACTGACCCGCTATGAGAACTCTAAAAGAATGTTATATGAGTGTCATATGAGTTTCTCATCACAACTATAGAGTATAGTCCTTTGACCTGAGATCGTCATGATTTCTTATACATGGATTAATTCACTTTGACTCTATCAAACGTCAGCCGTAAAAGGAGATTAAAAAAACAGTGATTGGGTGCTTTATGAATTGTGTAAGGAACAGGGATGGAACAAGATTGAATTTGTCCCTCCTATATAACGGGAGATAAATATCTCTGGACCTATCAAAGATTTGATACTGAAAAATGCATCGCCATGCTCAAACGAGTTGAATATCAGTCGTTTGTTTGATCAGTATAAATCGGAGTTTGATAAATGTGATCTAGCTGAAGAAGGATGATATTGTTTCTTGCCTTATGCTAAGATCGAGATATAGAGACGAAGGGATTATAGGAATGGATGATTCCAGTACAAGTGAGAGATTGTTGAGAATGTACTGAAATCATTTGTACTTTACTCTAGATAAAGTTGTAATGTCAAGGTTTGACAATCGTATAATATAAGGTGGTTATAATGTTTTGCTAGAAGCCACTTATAATCTATGAGTTTAGAATTCATTACTTATATTATGCGATCCTACAGGGTCACACACCTAAGCAAACTAGATTGGGTGTAATATTGGGTTTTAGTAATATATATATATACATATATTATGGGTTTTGTGCAAAAAAACCATCAAGCTTTTTATTTTTTGCAGGATCAACCCTCACTTTAAAAGTGTACAGGTCAAACCTATCACCTCCAATGTCACCCGCTAAACAGCCCTTGGCCATATAACCGACGTGTCACCGTCAGCCAATGTTAAAAAACTAACGCAAACCTCAAAACGACGTAGTTTTAAACACAAAAACTACATACTATTTTGCTAATTCTTTGCTGTTTTACCAAGACCCAAACAACAAGCATTTTATTTACCCTGGAAAAACAAAATGACATGTTGTTTCAGATAAAAATAAATCATACGATAAAAAAAATATTCTTTTATCTTCTTCCTCTCTCCTGGTTTGTCTTCTTCCTCACTTCCTCCATTTTTTCACAAAAATCAATCTGGGTTGTTTTTCTTCCTCTCTCCTTCCAATTCTTGACAAAAATCAATATGGGTTACATTTTTAATGGCTCAATCCAGTGACCCACCACAACCAAATCTCTAATTTTCTCCTAAAATAACTGATTAGAAATACATTGGATAAAGGAATCAAATTTCATAATTTTCTCAAACAATTTCTCAAAAAAATCAAATATCTATGATTAAATAGGAACAAAATCAAGTCAGAATCAACGGATTTTCTCATAATTCTGTAATTCAGAATTATGAGTTATGGAGGTTTTGAATCAAATATCCATAATTAAATAGGAACAGAATCAAGATATTTGATATATCATCATCCATTTTCCCAAGCAGAGGGCTCGTAGTACCCCCTTTTCTTGATTAAGGCTTTTCTTCTTCGCCTATTTCAGGAAAGCTAAAAAGCATGTACCAGTTTATATTTGGTTACCCAAAGCTGGGAGAGAAAGCAATTGGATCTGAGTGAAACAAGGATCTGAATGGCCTGAAAATCTTATCAATTTGAATATAATTTTCTGGATTTTGGATAGATATTAAGAGTCAAGGAAAAAGAAAATTAATAAAAAATAATGAAGAAGAACTATGAAATGAACAGTGATTTTTTTTTTGATATGTTAAATAAAACAGATAATTTAGAAACTAAATGAAACAATCATATTGTTTTGATGAAAACTTTAAAAAATTATGCTGTTTTTTTTGGAAAAAACATCATGTAGTTTATTTTTAAAATAACGTAGTTTTGTTGTTTCTGTTAGTTTTTTAACACTAGTTGATGGGGACACGTTGGTCATATGATCAAGGGTTGTTTAGCGGATGACTTTAAAAGTGATAGGTTTAATCTGTATATATTTTTGAAGTGAGGGTTGATCCTATAAAAAATAAAAATTTTGATGTTTATTTTGCATAAAACCCATTATATTATGCACTTGAAATAATTAACTATTATATAAATATGTTATATATATGGAAGTGCACGTGAGACATGTTTATTTGGGCTTAAGCCCATTAGTAAACCTAAACAATATGATAAACGTGTTAGTGTATATATAGTGATATAACTATACGTTTAGGTCAGCTGTTGTTTTTCACAAAACCCTAAAACACTAAATGACAAAATAGTTTGTCAAAGGTTTGAGACTTGATCTCTGCGGCACCAGCATCCCGTTTTGATCTAGTTTGTGTATATGTGGATACCGATAGAGGCACAACGTTTGGAGTGCTCACAACTTCGATTTAAGTCAGTTTTGCTGTGAATATTTAGGTATATTCAAATACTCTTAGATTTAGATTTATTTAATATTTGCATGAATTCTTGGCTGATAAATTTATGAGAGATTTATAAATCTGTTATAAACTAGTCTGAATTCCAACATTAATAACTTGAATTCAATCCCGTTCATCTTGTTTATTTTTATTACATTATTTTATTTACATTCTATTTATTGATTTAGTTTAACTCGAACATGTGCTTCTATTGTATGAGTTTTCAGAGTCTTTATGGATTCGACCCCTAAGTACTACAATTGATCTCTTAATTTGAGAGAGTAGTTCTAGGGTTACTTTTGACCCATGTAAAGAGGATTACATCCATAGTTTCAGTTGTCACTCGACACGGCCAGCAATGGAGATTTCACCACTAAGACTGTCCTAGAAGGAAGAGCTCTTATTGAGAACCTTGCTGCAAGTAGTAGCAATGCTCACACCAATTTTGATAGAACCATACGTTCTAGTGATTCTGATGCTAAGCAGATCACCGAGCTTAAGAACATGATGAGCCAGCTTCTAAGGAATCAGAACCGTGCTATCAATGCTTGTGGTATGGTTGATGATGGAAACAATGATGGTTTCCAAGAGTTTGATTATTCATTGGATCAAGAAGAAGATGTTAACTATGTTGGTACTCAAGGCTCCTTTCCGAACCGTGGCTACAACAACAACTTCAACAACAACTTTTGGTACAATTCTAACCTATCTAAAAGGAATCCTAATGTTGAGAACCCTCAGGACCAGACCTATCCACAGTAGCAGCATAGACCATTTCAAAACCGGTTTCAAAACAACAACAACAACTTTGGTGGCAACTTTCAGCCGCGACCTCCATTCAACACTAAGAACAAGGTGCCCTTTCCAGCCGCACAAGCTCAAGCTCCAATGCCACAAGGTGATAGACTTGAAACTATGATGCAAGAACTGCTTGGTTCTTATCAACAAGCAACAAGGTATTTCAATGTAAAGGTGGATAATATCTATGACAAGTTGAATGGTAAGTTTGAAGGCCTTTCTATATTTGTGAAGAAGCTGGAAACTCAGTCTGCCCAAACCGCGAATCAAGCCCCAAGACAAGTTGGTGTACTTCTGGGAAAGGCTGAGGAGAATCCGAAAGGTTGTTGCAATGTAATCTCCACCATCCCAGCCTCTACAAGGCGTGTGAGTGACCCATTGGTTCCACTTTTTGATTCTCATGAAGAAATGGTATGTATGACATGTACTATAGAAGATGACGAGCAACAACACTATCCGATGAGGAGACTACCAAAAGTATAAGATCTTGGACGCTTTGTTTGTTCTTGCTCCATAACAGGCATTGAATTTTCTAACTCTCTATGTGATTCTGGTGCTAATGTCAATGCTATGTTGAGAAATGTCGCTGAGAGACTTGGACTTAGAGACTTATCTCCGTCCAATTTGAGTCTTGTGTTTAGAGACTCATCGCAGAAGATCCCTGATGGACTAGTTCGTGATTTGCAACTAGTCGTAGAAGACTGCTTAGTCCCTACAAATTTTCACATTCTTGAGATGGATGAGAAGAATGAGAGACCTTTGATCTTGGGAAGACCATTTCTTGCCACTGTTGGAGTCGTCATGGATCACAACAAGAAGAGGACAACCTTCACCAATGTCAGCAAAAAAGTATTATATCCAACTATCTCTACTATGAAGCCGCGAGCTCCACCATATGATGAAGAGTCAATAGAGGTTGATAAGACCAATTTGGGAACTAAGGGTTTCATTAAGAAAACTCGGAGCTACCATCAAAGCCTCCCAAGCAGCCCCAGATCTCAAAGATCAAGATCATTATTCCTCCGGAACTTAGCAAAGAGAGCAAAGATCGGATTGAAGAGATGATAAGGCACACCAAGGAAGTTCTTCTTCAAGCCAAAATTTTTGAAACTGCATCAAAAGGACAACTTGTGATAGAAGCTGGAGCTGACTATCAAGATCTTAAGGAAGTTAAGGAGATACCATCTCCAAAGCCACACCTTCTCAAGCTTAATAAGCTTTCCAAGTCTAGCCAAAGACTTTAAACAAGTGCGCTTTGTGGGAGACAACCCACTTGTAAGTTTTCTTTTACCTTTTTAGATTAGATTTCATTTTTCTTTTGATATTTGCATGTTTTATTTCAGATTCTACATAAACAAGAAAACCAAATACAAAAGGAGAAAACAGAAAAACGAAAAAGAAGAAGAAGGTCAGCGTTTGGGTCAAGCTGGAAATGACCAAGGCGACACGAGGCCAAACCTCGGTCACGAGCCCCGTGACCGAGCTTTTTGAAGATTTTTGCCAAAATGGTGTTTATTACACCTTTGATCTAATGGAGTCTTTCCAAGCCATCATTACCACCCCAAGGAGCTATGCAACCTTCCCCAACCACGTTTATCAGATTTTACTAAGTCAAGGCCAAAGTTCATTATGTTTCCGAGCCGCGACTAGGTCATTCATGACCCATTGAAGAATTTTCAAGTTCCACTTGTCTAAATGACCAAGGATCAGGTACTCAACACCATATGGGTATTCTAGGAGTAATGGTCGAGTTAATTTTTGGAAAACGATTCAATGGTTGGGAAATTATAAGCTTTTAAGCTTCACGGTTGCATAATTTACCAAAGTGGGAGGATATTAAAATTTACTCGAGCAAAAATGGTCCACCTTGACACACACTAAGAAGTTGACCGTTGGGAAGTTTTGGTTGAAGAAATTTCCGAAGAAAAAGCTCAAATTTGAAGATGTCCAACTTTTCATACCATTGCCTTTTAGCTGGCACCTTCCGCGGCTACGAAAATCACTAAAGTAAGAGAATTTTCAAGAAATACTCGATCAAATGAACTATAATCGGGTACTCAATATAATTGAGTATTTTTGAGAGCGATGATCGAAGAAATCTTAGAGAATGAAATTCAAAACTAGAAATTATCCCAGTTCTTTGTCGCAACCGACCCGCGATAGCACTATTGCCGAGCCGCGACTACGAATTCGCGAAACTTGGAGAATCTTGCAAATTTTGATCAAATGCTTTGATATTGAATGTCTAATGATGTGAGGACATTTAAGAGGTACTGATCGAAGGAGAAATGGCAATGCACGGATTGAAAGTCAAAATTTCCAATAGACCCTCATTTGGGACCTTTCTTGGGAAATATGACAAAAGAATCCAACCTATCTCCAAACCATCGAGGTAAGTGTTCATCCTAGTCTCTATTATCATTGTGGGATGCCTTTCTACTTTACAGGTTAAGAAAAAACTATTTCCAAGATACATTTGGCCAAAACCGAAGTTTTGACCACGAGGAGCCAAAACCCCGGTCACGAGGCTCATGACCGAGGTGCCAAGAAGGGCTGGCCCCGGTCATGAAGCCTGTGACCGAGGTTCTTCACCAGACCTGGCCAAAGTTCCACCCGGTTCCCTTTTGTTCGAATCTTTGATTCGAGCCGTCTTGAGAGTTTTTCCCGGTCTATTTATACAATCCGTGAATCAACGACTTCCTGTTGAAACATTTTTTACAACCAGCAAAACGGATCATTCCCGGAATTCATTCTAAGTTTTTGTGAAACCCCAATCTTGTGGGCCCCACAGGTAAGTTTTCCTTCTTTTTCAAAAAGTCCAACCTTTTTAGGTTAAAACATGTTTTTATATTGAAAAGAGAATTTTAAAGATTCAAAAGCACTTTTTATCATATCTCCAAGTCCATTGTAAGATAGATCACTTTGAATCCAAAATTTTTTAAATTAGGGTTTTTGCTAATTTACTGGAAATCCAAATACCCAATCATTAAGAGATACACAAATCTCTTATCACATTCATCAAACACCAAGGTAAGTTCTCTCAATTCTATTTTTCTTTTTGAGCTTCAAAAGAGGTATCTCTAAATTCTCTTGATTCATTGACTTTTGTTACTAGGAAGTGATAGAGAACTTGTAGAATAGCTTCTAGGTTATCTAAGAACCAATTTATGTGATGTATTGTTGATGGAATTTGATTTTTGCTTTGCTAAAATTTTGTGACCTTAGGAAAAATGGAATTAGTGATGCAATTGTTTAGGAATTGAACTTTTTAGACACATTCACATTTGATAAGATAATTTAGAATGATTTTTCACTTAGTATTGCATTGAACTTGATTTATAATGCAAATTTTGTGAAGGTCACATTGAATCCAAAAATTGGAACATGAGTTTTGATTTCTTGATTTCTTGATTTCTTACATTGAACATACATTAACTTGTCTATTTCAATCTCATTGTTACATCTCATATGTAATGGATTGAAATATGTTTCTCATTGAGCCATGCTGCTAACTTGTATCAATCTCTTTTGTTTTAGGTACCAAACAATGGACACTAGGACCTCTAAGAAGAAATTTCAGACCATCACTAGTGATGAGATGAGGACTAAGATGATACATGACAAAGCAACACATGGCAACAAAGGCAAAAAGATTATTGATGAAGGCGCCAACTCTATGAACAAGAGTGATGAGATTCAAGATGATAGTGATTATGATGCACCAATCAAGTTATGTGTGCTACACCATCTTAGAGCTAGAGTAGCTCACCGCTTACATCAACAACTCAAGAAGAAGGAGCTGCCTTTGATCTTTGTTGAAAAGAAGATGGATGAGAGTTTTGATTATCTCACACCACTCTATGGGTTCAAGATTCTATCCACCTTTAGAGTTGAATACACATCTTGCATGCTCTTGGATTGGAAAGTGATGTTGAATAGATGTTGAATGCTCTATGACTCAGCACTTTCCTAACATCTACTCGCCAAGAGAGAGACAAGGCAATTTCTTGCCATGTTTACACTAGTCTATCCGTGCACACAAGCTCCATTGGCGGGAGACAGAAAAATCTTCTTCACCATCAATGGTGAGCACCACCACATTTCCATTCTTGATCTTGGGAATGCACTTGGATTTAAATACCAAGATGCCATTGAGTTTGGTAAAGTTGATACCAATGCTTTTTGGTCAAGTTTTGGACAAGGAAGTTTTGATAGTGGCAAGAACAAGGCTGCCTCATTATCACACCCATCGATCTGGTATGTACACAAGCTTCTCGCCAATACTATCTTCTCACGCACAGCTTAGAAAAATGTGATTAGTGATGAGCTCAACATCTTGAGCATACCTATTATTGAGTTCCCAAGAAGAGCCAACTATGCTGCCTTTTTAGCCAAGAGACTTGTGAAGATCAAGCATGACGTTATCACAAGTAGAGACAAGCAAGCTTGCATAAGCTTTGGAGGAGTCAGCACTACCATCCTTGAGACCGCTGGAGTAAATCTCGCGAACCGTCCTCACACAATCAAGGACAACCATTTGGACCTTGCAAAGCTTGAGAAGATGAAGATACTTGAAGGAGCACGGATCAACCCCGACCAGATTGGATTAGGTACCATTCTCCACCATATGCCACAAACACCATACTACTTTCTAGCCCTACAGTTCCACGCCTTAGAGACAGCATCACGAGTTGGTACCCTTTTACGAGTGAGTATCACTCATCTCTTCCCGAAGACTGTCTACCACTCACTCTTGGTAAGTTTACCAAGGCTAAGGTGATTACTTCCTTTGCTTCTCACCACATCACACGCAACCGCCCCCCTCCGGGGAGTTACACAACTACTCTTGAGGAGGAGAGAGCATTGCGGATTGCAGCAGAGCAGCAGCTAGCAGAGTACCTCGCAGCCACTACACTTGTGGGGAGAATGACCTCAGATCCCGGACACCATGATTAGTCCACCACCAAGCACTAGAACCTCCTGAAAAGTTGAAGGTTCACTCGTTATATCTTTATCTTTATGCATTTTTGTTTTTATTCCTTCTTTTATTTTGACTGTTCACACTGGGGACAGTGTGATTCAAGTCTGGGGGATTTTATCCATTTACTTACACATTTTTATTTCTCTTGAGTCATTTTAATATCTTTTATTCAATTTTTTTATTCGGTTTATTGAGTCAAGTTTGTAGAAAACTATGACCGTATGATATGATGATTTTGACTTCAAGTAGGTTCTGATTCATTCCCTAAGGACAAGTTTTGCAGGATTCACTAATAAACGGACAACACCTAGAAGCTCACCGCTGGACCTTTCTCCCTAAAGTCTCATCCTATGGAGAACGCGGTTGGAATAGACGTTAACTCCACTCTATTTGAACCATAATCCTGACTTGAATTATTTCTCATGAGTGCGTTAGATCGGAGAAACGAGCAGCACATTCAGGACTTCTTATCCCTTTTACCACTCTTTACTGATCCGGAATGGCCACTCACTTTTAGTGGTTTACCCTTATACCATATATTTATTTTCAGACCTCTCACCAATCTCTTTTTCATTATCGTCGGCAGATATGCATAGAAACGCGAGAGAGAAATTTCTGACAGTTTTCCAACCACTTGAAGATGGAGAGCTTGAAGGAATAAAAGAAGAGAACGAGAGAGTCACGATGGTCTACACAACATTGCATCTCGGAATCAATAGGAAAAGGTGCTCACATCTTGTGCTTGAGACTTGTAAATTTATATACCGTTTCCCCTTGCACTAAAAAGAAAAGAAAAAGAAAAGAAACAGAAAAGAAAAGAAAAACAAAAGAAAAGAAAAACAAAAGAAAAGAAAAAAAAGAAAAAGAAACGAAAAAAAAGAAAAATAAAAGAAAAGGAAAAGAAAAAAAGAAAAGAAAGGAAATAGTTATAAAATAATATCATAAGCACAGGGAGAAGAAGGCTATGAAAAAAAAAAATTATGAAGATGGTGCGAAGAACCCCAAAGAAACATCTAAGTCTGGGGGAGCCAAAAGAAGAAAATAAGTAAAAGAACAAGGTATTGACATGAAGAAATGGTTGGAAACTGTAAACATCAATGGGTTCATATTTTCTTGCGGGTCTGCGACATAGCTGCCCTCCGGAATCACGGTACACTTTAAACACTTTAAACTCCACTTAAACACCAATAGCCTTTTTATACCAAGCACCGTCTACCCCGAATGATGCTCCCTCTTGAGAAATCCACACCACCTTTAATGAATGTAAAGAGTTGACTGAAGTGAATTCTAAAGTCTCTGGACGGTTTGTGCTGGAAGGATCAGAGATTGAAAATGTTGTGAGTCTACAGTGATCAAGATTTGATTGAGAATCCATGTACTAACACGTCTACAGGTCATCTATCTTGAACATTTTCTCTGATCATAGGAGAGTTTTCGCGATTTTCAAACCTCTCCACCAGTCTAGAATTCTTATTTGCTTGAGGACAAGCAAAACCTAAGTCTGGGGGAGTTGATATCATCGTATTTTCACCTATATTTCATATGTTTTTGGCAAGGAAATCATGAAGAAACAAGAGATTATGGAAGCTTTATGGGCACTTTCCACCATTATCACTTCCCAAAGATATTTGAGAGTTTTGGAGCAAAAATGACCCAAAGACAAGTAAAACACGTTTCAAGGCAGTTTCGGAGCATCAGAAGTTGGACAACATTTGAAGACTTTCCCTGGACCAAGTTTGGAGTTCTCTATATCCATCGAAAGCTAGAAGAGTCAAGATTCACCTCAGACAAGAATTGAAACAATTCATTCAGCCGTTTAGAAGATGTACCCCGAAGAGTGAAGACATGTCCACCTCGGTCACAAGCCTCGTGACCGAGGTTAGCCCTCTTGAAAACCTCGTTCACTACCCTTAGTGACCGGTGCCGACTTACTCTGATTTAAGGACCTCAGCCCAAGATCAGGCTCGGCCCATTGCCTCTATATTTACCAAAATGACGTTCTTTTGATGCCTCTTGACCTAATTTTGTGGGAGACCCTATATAAACATTTCTTAGGGTTTTGGAAACCCTAAGCGCAGCCACTCACAAGAAAAACGCCCAAGGATAGCCTCTCTAGGTGCCAGACAAGAAGATCCACGACCTAATACCACCTCTCAAGCCGCTGGTTCATCCTCCTTTGTCG
The DNA here is from genome assembly GCA_963555745.1 of Cardamine flexuosa. NCBI lineage: Eukaryota > Viridiplantae > Streptophyta > Magnoliopsida > Brassicales > Brassicaceae > Cardamine > Cardamine flexuosa. The sequence continues at coordinate 16,491,851 of OY743219.1, forward strand.
CCTCCACCTAGAAGTCCTTCTTCTTGAAGTGTCATCTACTGTTCTTCATTGTTTCTCTTTTCTACTCTTTGTACTTGTTATTGGGAAGACGAGATCTCTTCTCTGACATCTAGAGAAGTTTCCTTTAAACCCCCTTTGTTATATTGAATTGTTTATTGATGTTTTCTATGATGTCTTCTGCGTTTCTTTACACCATGAGCGAGTAGTTCTCTTGTTGGGTTTGATGGGGTAATATCTTAGGAAAACATGGTTGCATTCACTTAGGTTGTTAGATCCGATTTTCATATAGATTATGAGTTCTCTTGGGATATCTTTTACTTAATGCATGTTGCTTGAATTGATCACCAAGCACTGATTTAGGAGAATATGAGTGTTATACTCGTAAACCTACTTCTCGGAATTAGTATTACCGAAGCTTCATGTTATAACCTGCAATAGTTGAGTTATAGGACTTTTTGAACATAGTGAACTTGTTTATACGGCTTGTCTAAGCATGTTGTTGCCTGCGGAAGTTGAGTACCAGGATGTAGTGACTTAAGACGCCTATGTCATGAACTATGGCTTGGGTGTGTATTTGTGTTTGTAGTTGAGAACCATTGATGAAAACCCTAATGCATTTAGATCTATCACCTACTTGTTGTAACCATGGAAACCTTAGATAAACCCTAGACGCCCAACACCTTTAATCATATAGTTTACAAACCAATTATTCACTTTGCTTTCATTCATTCATTTGCATTCATTCACTAGAAAACCCCTTATTGTACTATATTAGTTAGATATATTTGCTTGAATTCAATCCGCGTACTTGTTACTCTCTATGGGATTGATACCTTAAGTAATACTACTGATTTTCGTGAACTTGCAGTTCATTCATTGTGTGGGTTCTTGAGGAAAACCTGACACACATCAGGGAGTTGATATATCATGGATTTTATGGTTTTTAGCCATTGTATATGCATTGGTTTTAGAGCCTTTTCTATTATATATTGAGTCTTATTAGGTACAAACACGAGATGGACCTTGATGATCACTTTAGAGCTACTGGAGGCTTGTAGCTGAGCAAAACAACTTGGAGACGAACATTATTGTCCATGTCAATCGACAGGCCTTACCCTTGTCAGTCGACACACACTCGACGTGAATGATGCCTTCGAGTTTTATCAAGTTTCAAAAATTGCAAATTTGCCCCAGAAGTTTCTAATGTTTATAATTAACGCCTAGTTTGTGTTTTAGGTTAAACTTATATTTTTAGCAGTCCCAGAGACTAAGTTATCATATTCTAAGTTTTCATTGTAAGTTCTAAGAAAATTTTGTTGGAGAGAAGAATCAGAACTCAACCTTTGTAGAGAGAAGATACTGAACTCTCTTTGTTTTCTATTTTATTCTATGAGTATTATTAAGAGAATGATTTATGTTATCTCTTCTATGTCTAAGTAGTCACCTTGTTAGATCTAGGGATTTTCAAGGGTTTATAATGGTTTGTTGAATTGGGCATAAACATGTTAGGTTATCTATAATGTTCTTCATCTAGATTTGTTAATCACACTAGACTTAAGATTGATCACCTTAATTCTGGTATTGTAGGAATGTTGGTAGGCGCGAGAGTGCTATTAATATCTTGACATACTCTTAGATGAGCAAACAGCCTTTTCGCAGCGAGAGTTGGTTGAGGAATTTTGTAAACATATCATACTTGTTCATCATAGAGACTATTTATTTGTATTTCGCAAAGAGATTTGGTTTGCTGTTTAGAGGATAGATGTTGTCGCAGCGAGAGTTGGATATATATCATATTAGTGTTATGAGTTTAAGAACCAAACAAACACATGCAATCTAATTATTGAACTATCCAGTTCACATTCTAGAGTATCCCTAATTGATCTTCTCTAGGTCTAGCTTTTTAATCATATGAATTTACATCCCACTAATCTATTTAATTTCTTTGCATTGCTTTTATTTATTTCTTATTTATTGATCTAGCTTAACTTGAATCTGTTACATCTATTGTGTGAGTTTTCAGAGTCTTTGTGGATTCGATCCCTAAGTGCTGCAACTGATCTCTTAATTTGAGAGAGTAGTTCTTGAGTTATATTTTACCCCTGTCAATACAATAAGCAATAAGTTTCATAATTTAAGCTCACCAAAGTAATTCAGACTTTGGGACGCAAACTCGCTAAAATTATCAACTTATGGTCGATGTGAGATTGTTTAATTCTCCCCCTCGAGATGATTTCTCTTCTAGTACATTCATCTCGAACTGAATCTCACTAGGATCAATAGTATATATAATTATTTCCTCATTTTGAGTAAAGTATTATGCATCAAATCCCGTGAGATTCTTAATACTCTTTTTTCAAGATGATGGTTTGTCTTATCCATTCATCTTGGACTGATTCTTATATTTAGATCGGTTTTATTTAAGAATATAGTTTGGGGGTTGAGCTTGTTTAACCAAAAATAGTTATTTGGCCTACAGCCATATGATTCATTAGGCATAGCCTATTTTATAATCAAAGAGGAGGCATAACCTTCCACTCTATAAATAAAGTTAAGTATAATTTAAATAACTATAAGTGAAATGGTACCTTTGATGTCTAGACACTACGCATATGAGACATGAAAATAAAATTTTGGCTATCCAGCATAGATTTACAATGATCTTTGATATCATTGATTGGCCGGGATGGCCTAACCGGTTATGCTATGTTTTAAATAATTAGTAAACCTTATGTTTACTATCATTTCTGCCATCTTTAATTTTGCATAATATTATCATATACATGCATGTCTCCATTGTGGTCGAAAATTCGATACCACATTTATTTAACTTTCGACCATTTTATAAAGCACTCAGCCATGCCATTTTAAACAAGAGAAATTAGATGTTCAACATCGATTCTTATTGACATATACATGTCTTTAAAGGCTTGTGAAATGATTTCACTAGTGTTATTAAGCCACTTTATTTATGGCAAAATCAGGGTATTGTGTGCTCATTATTTGGGAAATGAATCTTGCGTAAGCCGTATTTCATATTGTCAATGGACACACATATGACCATCTATTAGATGTCTCAATTAGTACTATAAATTATCAAAATAGCCCGCATAAAAGATGAATATATTCACATATATCATCATGTATTCTCTATAAGAATACTAGTGATTCATTTCCAATATTTGGCTGGTCATGGCCGAATTATGATTTTTCTTTAAAAATGTGCATCGCTTGAAAACTCATTAGATTGCAAAACTCTTATGGTTTTCAATGAAAGGCTTTTAGCATTTTTCATAATTTTCGCATCAAGACTGAACCAAAATGTCCAAGTCTTATTCAAAATTTTAAATGTAAAAGTAATCTTTGAGTTTACTGTAAAAGATGATGTGATCATATATATCTTTGTGCAATATATTAAGGAGGCTAATATGTTTCCTCTCTGATGTGATGCAAATATATACAATGTCATTCTTATGATAGTTTCGATATGATTATCAATAAGAAAAAATGTCTTTGAAACTTCGACAAGTTTCTTCGAGACTTTTGTAGACATGAAATATGATCAACTATAAAATTTATGCTTTTGGAAATCGAGAAACTAACTCATCTACACTTTTTAATTACTTTTACACTGTGTAATCTTAAATAAACAAGTGCCTTAAAAATTCTCAATATAAGAAAATAATTAAATTTTAAAGACATTATATACTACATATATATCATTTAAAATAATCTGAATACTTAAATATAGAAATTTATAAAAATAAATTAAGAGCCATAGCTTTTCTGTAAGAATTCAAGAGGCATAGCCATCTACATAAGAATTCAAAAAACTTGATTTTCACATATTTTAGGAGACTTAAATTTCCACTTGATTGATTGATGTGGAAGCAGAGCCTATCCTATATAGTGATCAATTTGGAAATAATTTAGTCTTTTATTTTATTGTAATAGAGGCAAAGCCTCTCCTATAATACGATCAATCCAAGAAAAGACATAATTTTTTATTTTGTCGTAATGGAAATATAGCCTACCCTATATTACGACTAACTCGGAAAATTCATAGTCTCATGTTTATATATTTATATTAAATAAAATAAATTTGTAAATTAAAATAATAAAATATGAACTTTACTTTTAAATTTTTATAAAAAAAATTTAAATATTACGTCAAAATTTTAATTGAATGAGGCTCGCTTGGATTAAGAGCTTATTCGCGCTGATAACGTGTTTACTAATTAAAATAATAAAATATTAAATAAAAGGAAGAGAGTGACATATAGAAAAGTGAATATACTTATTAATGTTGTATATTTAGTTACAATGACTAAAAAGTATATATTTATATCTAATACACTTGGTGACCAAGTTACTAAAGTCGATCACTAATGTCGGTTGAAGGATAATTAATATTATAATACATTTCTTCTATTGTATATATTAGCCAAGTATCAACAAATAACTGGATATTTTAACACTACGGTTCATATAAATATGACAAACAAAATAATATAGTTCAATATGCTCATGACCAACTGATGTTTCGTTGAATGTTCATGAAATTTATCACTATATAATGTTTTTAGATAACTTTGCTCTAATATAAGCATAAAATAAAATTTTGAAAATACAGTAAAAAATTTATAAATTAATAATCTCTCTAAATTAATAAATTATATCGGTCTTGAGTTTGGTAGGTGTGATAATTAACTCATTTTGATAAGATAATAAAATAATAATTTTTTTGAAACCTCTATTTAAATATGTGGTCTCATTTAAAACATAGATTAATAATCATATAAATTTATTGTATATATATAAGATATTTTAATGAAATATGATTCTAATGTTATTTTTTTATTCATAAATTTGTAAATTTTATTGGAGTTTATCTATATTTTTTCTTACAATATCAAAAATATATGATACTAGATTAGAACCCGTCCGATGGACGAATTTAAAATTTTAAAATAATTTAAATTGTATGTATTTTTATTCATTTAAGTATTTGTTATTAATGATAAATCTTGAATTTTTTTAGGAAAAAGAAAAGAAATCATATTTTGGTAGAAAAAAATAGTTGTTTACTAAATTTTAGTTTTCTTTATGAATAAATGAATTAACTTTATATACTAAAATTTTATTATAAAATATTAAAAATCTATATAATGTCCAAATTTTTTTGGTTGTCACTTGTTGTTTTTTTTTTTAATTAGCATGTTAGATAACGTGGCCAAAATATACCGGAAAACCAAATCAAATTCAACCCAAAAAGGGATAGTAACCTGGATAAATCCAAATATATCTTAAACTCTTATATCAAAATATCAAGCCTAAACTGGTCCGACCATACAATTATATAACCAAAATATTAATAATATTTAGACTTGATATAATACAGTTATCCTACAATAATAAATCCAAAAACGTCAATTATTTTAGTATCAAATAACGAAAATACCCAAAACTAACCAAAATATCTATAAGTTTTTCTTCTTACACACTTGATTTTGCTATACAACTTAACTCAATCTTCAATCATATTTAAATCTTATTATAACCTCATGTATACTTCACATAAGCTAATAGAAATCAGAACTTTTATATCAAACTGATATGCATAATATCCAACAAATATTCATATATAATTAATATTATAGAACAATTAAAAATAAATAAAACTCTATTAGTTATTTAGTAGAAAAACATCCAATTTGAAAAACTAATATTGCAAATAAACTAAATTTAGGTTTAAGCAAATAACTTGTTATTGGATTCTATATAATATTATAATATAAGTATCTAAATTTGAAAAAGGTTGAATAGAAATAATAAGATAGAATATATATTAGAAAAATAGAAAGTGTAATCATCTTTTTTATTGTTTATTTATTCTCTATTTTTGGGGTTATTTTCTAATTAACAAATAATTAAGATAAATAGTTAATTAAATATACATATTTAAAAAAAATATTATTTAAAATTTTAACTTAATTCATTAAATTTTGTGTTGGGGTTGGTTTTAGTTAATTATGAATGATACTTAATGATAAGATAAATTTTTAAATACTGCATTTCCTTTTCTCTTTTAATTATGGTTTTATTTTCGTAATAATATTTAGACTTGATATACAATTATCCTACAATTATACACCTAAAACATCAATTATTTTAGTATCAAATAAATAAAATAACCAAAATTAACCAAAATATCTAAAAATTATTGGTTACTAACTCTTTGTTAAATAAGTTTTGTTTCCTACACACTTGATTTTGCTATACAACTTACCTCAATTTTTAATAATATTAAAATCTTACTCTATTCTCATGTATACTCCACATAAATTAATTAAAATCAAAACTTTTATATCAAACTAATATGCATTATATCAAACAAATATCCATATATAATTATTTTAAAACTATTAAAAATAAATAAAACACTATTAGTAATTTAGCAGAAAAACATGAAACTTGGAAAACTAACATTGCAAATAAACTAAATTAAGGTTAAAGCAAATAAATTGTTATTGGATTCTAAATAATATTATAATCTAAATATCTAAATTTGAAAAAGTTTTAATTGAAATAATAAGATAGAATATATATTAGAAAAAATGGAAGTTTAATCATCTTATTTATAATTTATTTATTTATTCTCTAATTTTTGGGGTTATTTTCTAATTAACAAATAATTGAGATAAATAGTTAATTAAATATCCATATTTTCCTAAAATATATATTATCTAAACTTTTAATTTAATTAATTATAGTTTTTGTTGGGGTTGATTTTAGTTAATTCTGAATTTTACTTAATGATAAGATAAATTTTCAAATATTGTATTTCCTTTTCTCTTTTAGTTATGGTTTTATTTTCGTTTTTGTATTTTTTAAAATGTATTTTAATCTTATGTATTGATTAGTTAAATAAAAAAATTGTGTGTTCCCTTTTTATTTCTTTTAAATGTATTTCTTAATTTTAATTAATGATTAAGTTTGTCCTTTACGGTAGTTTTTCGTGGGGTTGATTTTAGTTAATTCTTAATTTTACTTAATGATAAGATAAATTTTCAAATACTGTATTTCTTTTTCCTTTTTAGTTATGGTTTTAGTTTCATTTTTTATATTTGTTTTAAATGTATTTCATAATTTTAATTATTGATTAGTTAAATTAACTATTCAGTGTTTCTCTTTTTTCCTTTTTTAATTTATTCCATTTTTTAGGTGTTGGTTTTAATTATTCCTAAATATATGGTTTTAATATTTTGGATATATTAACAATTATTGAATTTCTTTTTTGTTAATTTTTTCTATATATGTTTTAATAATTTGACACGTTGCACGATCTGAATGATTAGTGACACGTTTTAAAAATATATATTATCTAAAATTTTAACTTAATTCATTATAGTTTTTGTTGGGGTTGATTTTAGTTAATTCTAAATTTTATTTATTGATAAGATACATTTTCAAATACTGTATTTCATTTTCTCTTTTAGTTATGGTTTTATTTTTGTTTTTTAATTTGTTTTAAATGTATTTTAATCTTAATTATTGATTAGTTAAATTAAAAATTGTGTGTTCCCTTTTTATTTCTTTTAAATGTATTTTTTAATTTTAATTATTGATTAATTTTTTCTTTTACGGTAGTTTTTTATGGGGTTGATTTTAGTTAATTCTTAATCTTACTTAATGATAAGATAAATTTTCAAATACTGTATTTTCTTTTCCTTTTTAGTTATGGTTTTATTTTTATTTTTGTATTTGTTTTAAATGTATTTCTTAATTTTAATTATTGATTAGTTAAATTAACAATTTAGTGTTTCTCTTTTTTCCCATTTTAATTTGTTCCTTTTTTAGGTGTTGGTTATTGAATTTCCTTTTTTGTTAATTTTTTTTCTATATATATATTTTATAATTCGACACGTGGCACGATCTGAATGATTAGTGACACGTGTCAAGATTTTGTGAGTTAGAATTTTGACACGTGTCAGCTTATTGTGAGTATAACCCAAATTTATATAATAAAATTATTTTCTCAAGTTGTATCAAAAAATATATTTAAAAAGTTTACATGCAATGATTATTTGGTAATGTGTAAATGCATTGTTTTTATCTGAATTGCACGTTTAAATATGTATATAGCTAAAAGTATAAAACGGAAGAGCTTGGGAAAACTGCTGGTAAAAATTTGATCGCCGGAAAGCTGACGTACCCTAAGGTAATGGGAGTGGAGAAGTCAAGGGAATATGCTGAGAAGCTGAACAAAGAAGCCCGTGAACATCTGAAGACGTTTGATTTAGACAAGGTTGCTCCTTTGTTGTTTTTCGCTGATTACATTGCCAAGAGACAAAACTGACGTATGTTTTTTCCCAAGGGCATTGTGCTCATAAAAAGTGACTAAATATATATACAAAATATTGTCTTCATTTTTTTTTTGAAATAAATATTGCCTTCATTTTTCTACTTTCAATATAACATTTTCTGAGATTTGAAAAAACTCTCTATAAATTAGTAAAATTCTGGGATCACAACATTATTAATTTATAGAAGTTTTATTCTAAGTTCAATCAATTAACCTACATATCCAGCCCAAACAAAAAAACCTACATATCCATTTATGGAAAGAAGAATGAAAGTACGAAAGTTCCAAATTAATGTAGATCAACAAAGTGTGTACTAATCCGACCTCAGTCGTCCGATCCACAGTGGACTGCACAACCATCACAACCTTTAATAATATTTTGATCTGAATCGCACGCTTACATATGTATATAGCTAAACGTATAAAACGTTTAACATAATTTGTAAAAGCAAACTTGCTAATCTCTTAAACTAAGTAATTTCCCAATTACAAAAAACAAAAAGAGAAAAAAGAAATATAATTTCCTCCTCTACGCCCTGGCTTCCACTTAGTTATTATTACGTGACTTCTTCTTATCATCTCTAGACTCTAGTACAGAGGCTTTCAGACAAAAGCTTTTGGTGAGATTCCAACACAATGCCTTTGGGAAAAAGCATATGTCAGTTTTGTCTCTTGGCAATGTAATCAGCGAAAAACAACAAAGGAGTAACCTTATCTGAATCAAACGTCTTCAGATGGTCACGGGCTTCTTTGTTCAGCTTCTCAGCATATTCCCTGGACTTCTCCACTCCCATTACCTTAGGATACGTTAGCTTTCCGGCGATCAAATCTTTACCAGCAGTTTTCCCAAGCTCTTCCGTCGACTTCGTCACATCGAGCACATCATCCACCACCTGAAACATCAATCCAACGCATCTCGCATAACTTCGAAGACTCTCAATCTGGTCATAAGACCCACCTCCCATTATAGCTCCCACGACTGCTGCCGCTTCAAGCAACGCTGCTGTTTTATGGATATGTATAAACTCAAGATGCTCTAGTCCCATCTCATTATCAAAGCTCATACCTTCCCCAGCCAAATCTGCCTCTTGACCCGCAACGAGCCCTTCCGTTCCTACGGCTTTTGCCATCTCTAGAATGGCTCGGAGAACCCTCGCTGGAGGAACGTCCAGCGAGGTTCCTTCAACGGTGTGCTTGATGGCTAAGGCTATGAGGGCATCAACTGCCAAGATGGCTATATTTTCACCAAAAACTTTATGGTTTGTTGGCTTTCCGCGGCGAAGGCTATCGTCATCCATACAAGGTAGATCGTCTTGGATGAGAGACGACGCATGGATCATCTCAATCGCACATGCAGCAGGCATTGCAGTTGAGTCTTTCCCACCTACGAGGTCGCATGCAGCTAAGCATAGCATTGGCCTTACGCGTTTGCCACCCGAGAGAACTGTGTACCTCATTGCCTCACGGATCTTTAGTGCTGGTTCACAAAGTGGAATGGCTTCGTCTAGTGCCTTATTTACAGACTTAGATTTACGGATCATGTACAGCATGAACTCAGAGTCATAGCTTGTTGCCGTCAGAGGTTGACTGGACAGATTCAAATGGCGGGTCAGCTGCGGTAAAGATGTAAGTGCAGTGTAATACGGGGAAGGCTTAAGTGCAGTGTAAAGTGGCCGTAGAAATCTCCTAAACAAGAATTGGAGCGAGATGAAGATGGAGATGAGAGTGTAAACAAGAGCTTGAGTTTCCATCTTTGACTTTAGTTTGATACTTTTTCTACTGGAATGTTGATACATATTTATAATGGACGGGTTTACTGATTAAATTAATAATTTAATCTATAACATTTTCTTTAGCAATTTAATAACATATACCTCACAACTAAAAACAGATTATATCCCTCGTAGTAAGTTACAAAGCAATCAAAATCTTGCTATAAGTTGTAGCGTCGGCAGACGTTTATGAGGGCATCTCCAAAGCAAACTAAAAGCTTAATTTTCGCTCTTTAAAAACAATTTTAACGAAACTTCAAATTTGAGGTTTTACTGTTTTTTGGTCAAATGAGGTTTTACTATTCAAACTGAGAATTTGAGGTTTCATGTAACATTTTAGTCCTTCCAATTATCTATCTGAAAGATAACTTCTTCTTTTTTGTTTATCATTTAATTTTAGTCTCCAAAATTTTGTTTCATAAAAAACAATACACATCCTTATAAATTTAAATATAATTTTTACTAATTTAGTATTTACTCTAAACAAATTTACTGCCCTTAAATTGTGAAATTATAATATAGGGGTTCTTTTGATGATAAAAGTGTTTAAGGATCCATTTATTAGAATTTTCTTTTTATTATATGGGATCATTAATTAGGGAAAATTTTATTTGGTATATTTGCTCGTAAGTTATAATTCAATGCCTTAATAATTAATTAGAAAATTCTCTTAAATAACAACAAAATGAAGTTTTTGTGTCACATTTAGCACATATTTTTATTTATACAACAAATAGCATTTTTAAAAGGGAAATTCCCTTATATAGCATAAATCTCTTAACTTTATGTTTTAAGGGTTTATGATTTAGGGTTTAGGATCTTAAACCATATCTCCTAAAACAATATCCTAAATCCTAAAATAGTTAACCAAAACCAAAAAAAAAATTGTAAAATTTATAAAATGTTAAAAATGTCTCATAATTTTTTTTGTGCTATTTTTGACAAAAAAAAAACTTTATTTGGTGCTATTTTAAGGAATTTCTATACTTAATATTGCTTTTAATATTTTTTATTGTAATTTTAAAGATATTTGTAAAAATGTTAGTACTTGAATAAATTATGATTAATAGTGAATACAGTGCAAAAGAAATCAAAGTTAAATTTAAAATTTTATTTGTGTAGATAAACACTCTTATATCTCAAATTTAAGGTTTTAATAGTAGAACATAATACGGTGGAATTGCAGAATCTGGGAGAATATTTTTGGTTGAATTGATGCGGCAGAGTTTGTTGGATAGCAAATGATAATTGTCAAACTACAGAATTTGGCATGATGTTTTTATATATTACCATTTAGAACCGAAGTTCTCCAAGCCTCAAAAATCTTTTTTGAATATGGTATGGGCGTTTACATAATTGTTGCTTGCACGTGCTAACATTGTTATGAGAAAAGAAAACCATACTCTCATTAATGAGAGTCTACTGTCACCATACGTTGACTTAAGTTGAGAATTAAACCTTGTTCTTCTGCAAGTTGCAACGATACCGATGGAGACTACGAACAACGACACATCATAATGAAGATGATAAATGTCGCTAATTAAAGATGATAGTCGATGAAGTTGTTAGTTAGATGTTGTAGTCGCAGTTATATATATATATATTTGACGACAAAGAATTAGTCAAAACAGTGCTCTTTACATTCATTAAAAGAGTTTTCTGATAAAAAATTATCAATCTTATTAAAATTTGCTGACACCCATTTTATGCAAGTTAAACTAATGAAATCTATTTTGACACCGTCATATTTTAATTTGCTGACACCCATTTTATGCAAGTTAAATTAATGAAATCGATGTGACACCGTCATATAGTCACAACAACGTGTATTGTTGACATAACATCACAAACTGTTTACGAAACTAACGGTCAAGGTAAAATGATGTCGTTTTATCCTTATAAAATGCTTGCTGTTTTAAAATCTGATGTCGGATTTTCCATCCTATACAATTGCATTTCAAATTAAATCAGACTTAGGGTTTTGTTTGAGGAAAATACAATTTAGCCATAATTTCAAAATCGATCTAGGGTTTGTCTTCTTTGTTTTTCTCTCGCGATTTAAGGTTAAAGTTGTTCGATTTTGGGGCTAATTTTGATAAGAGTTAGTTTTGTCATCCTCGTTTCATGATATTGGTTTCATTGTGTTGGTTCTAAGCTCGATTAGAATTAGGGTTCTTCTTATTCTTTGTTGCGATTGATGTCATTTAATTTGTGGATTCGTTTAATTTATGGATTCGTTTTGGTTTGATTTATCATTTGTTTCTATGATTTCTGGGTTTGATTTGTGAGATATCTTGGTTGGGATTTGTGAGATTTATAGGTTTAAGTTGTGTGATTTATGTGATTTTGTGGGGTTGTGGTGAGCAAAGCAACATACAATATGGGATACCTTGGAACTGTTACTGTGGTTTGAATCCAGTTATTCTCACCTTTGATGTTGGTCTCCATCTGCGAAAGAGGTATTATGTCTGCGAGAATAGAGAGGTAATTCATCACTATAATAGTATGTGTATTCGTTGATTACGTGGTTTGATGAGTCTTTGAACTGAGTGTTTTGTTGAGCTTAGTGGTTTTTTTAACATCATAGAAATGTATACAATTAATGGTTTGTCTAGCTAATCGTTATGATGATATGGTTTGCACTAGGGGGAGGGATGCCATATTCAGAAATAGCGGGATGATGTTTTGCTGGAAGAGGTCCAAGAAATAAAGATAGAGAAAGAGAGCTTCGAGGATAGGGTTAGGTACATCAACAATGGTTTTGAAGGAGCACTTGTTGATCCCCGAATGATGTGGAACAATGTTCTCCACAGCCGGGATGAGATTTACCAAATTCATGTGTTTTCAGAAGATATTGAGGTGAAGGTTGAGACCACGATTTTGAAATTATGCCCCAAATCGATTTTTCTGAAATAAAGCCGTAAGTCTGATTTAATTTAAAACGCAGTTGTATAGGATTGAAAAAAAACAACATCATATTTTAAAAACAGTAAGCAGTTTATGAGGACAAAACGACGTCGTTTCGCTTTTTACCGTTAGTTTCATAATAGACATAGACGGTGCCACATTAATGATACATGTTGTGGTTATATACCGGTGTCACATCGAGTTCACTAGTTTAACTTGCACAATTTGGAAGTGGGTGTCATTTTAACAAATTTTAATAAAATTATTGGTTTTTCAGCAGAAATTTTTAATAAAAACGTTAAGTCAAACTCTAGCCATCTTTCCCCAGTTGTCTGGCTTCGCTAGGAGTTGTGGGAGGGCTATATATTCTTGTATTTTTTTCTCTTTCGTTGTCTCCGTAATTTGTGATATTTTTTTTATTTTAGCGTTGGTGATTATGGTCTCCGAGTTGCAAGAGTTTTGTCATCACTGGCTTGGATTTTTGGTTAGTTAAGGTGAAAGCTTGATGGTGGTTATTATATAAAAAGATTGTAAAATCAAATATGCAAAATGCAAATAATAGTTTTATGCCATATGCCTTTACACTATTATTTTTATTATAAAATATATATTTAATATAATATGAATTTTTTTATACGTTTCAAGATAACTACACATATATAAAGGGTTTTGTACAAAAAAACCATCAATTTTTTTTTTTTTTGCAAGATTAACTCTCACCTCAAAGTTGTGCGAGTCAATCCTATCAACTATAAAGTTACCCGCAATATAACCCTTAGTCATATTAACAATGTGTCACCATTTGTTTCTGTCAAAAATCTAACGAAAACATCAAAACAATGTTGTTTTGATGAATAAATTACATGATGTTTTTATGAAGCAAAACAACATAATTTTTAAATATCCTTTTACAATAAAATAAATTGGATAACAAAGAAATCACACCTTATAATATATTTTAAAAATTAGAGGTATAGTTGTTGAAAATTAATCGTTGATGCTCACGTAGAATATTTTTAATCTCTATCACAAGACATCCAACAACACAAAGCTACTTTTCATTATCTTTTTAATCAATCCTCCAATACAAAATTAATCATATCAACTAAAATTACATACTCAGATTTTTGGATTATCATCAACAAAATTAATCAAATCAACTAAATCAACCAAAATCATTCATCTCTTCCAAATCAACTTAACCCACATCTTTGAATTATCATCAACAGTCACCAGATTCACCACGAACCCAGATTCACTAGATCTTAGGATTATCATCAACCCAGATCTAATTCACTTGCTCGGGTAGATGTTTCTCTCTGATGAGTTTTTTTGGAGAGAGATGGTAACAGGAGAAAGGAAAGGTATGAAGGAAGAGAAGGAAGAAGAGATAATGACTTTAGAGGATTTTTTAGTGAAAGCTGCGGTGGAAGATGCTGCAGTAACAACGACGGTGGAGGAGTTAGAAGTGAAGATTACTCCTCCAACGACAATGAATTACAGATTTGATCATTCAGCACCACCGCTTTAATTAGCTCACAAATCTTGATCTAAATTTCTGGATTTGGTTATCTTGAATTTGAGATTATAAAACTGATTTCAGATTTTCAAACCTTTAAATCATTGTTCTTATTATTTTGAATCTAACTTTCTGGGTTTTGGATCTGATTTAATTTTGAAATGAAATTAAAAGTTAAGAAAAAAGGATGAACAATGATAAACAAGCCTGGAAAAAAAACGAAGAAAAAGATAAAAACAATTTGTTTTTCTTTCTCTTTTTTAAAAAAATATATTAAATAAAAATAAATAATGAAAGAGGAATGGTTGCTGTTTTGAACTCAGAAAACAGCAAGATGAAAATGAAACAACATGTAGTTTTGATGGTTCTGTTAGTTTATTAACGGAAAGAAACAGAGACACTTTGACACTACAAGCGATGGTTATTTAGCGGGTGACTTTAGAGTTCAGGTGATTGGCTTGCACAAAACTCGAGTGAGGATTTATCTTGTAAAAAAAATAAAAGTTGATGGTTTTTTTGCACAAAACCCATATATAAACATAGTTAAGGGAAATTCTCAAAATTGGTAACAATTCAAATTTTTTAATTTATGACAAAAATAGCATTTTTATCAACTTATATAACAAAAATCTCCCAACCTTTTATTGTCAGAGTTAAGAATTTAGAAAACTCTAAACCCTAAGTCTTAAACCCTAAAACATATATTCCACCTCTAAAAACTATACCCTTAACTCTATAATACTTAACCCAAAAAAATAAAATTATTGTCCTTTACAAAAATGCTATTTTATCATAAATGAAAATGTGTGCTAAAATTATCACAAAATTTTGTTTTAGTGCTATTTTAGGAAGATTCTCTATAGTTAACTTAATTTGTTGTTCAATTAATAATTTCTTATTATCATATGTGTTTTATTCTTATATATTTATATTTATTTTAATTTTATGGATATTATTGTGGGTTATGAAGTGTATGCGAAACTTAGAATATCATAAAGTGGCTGGATTTTCACACATATTGCAAGGTTGTCAATATATTGACCGTGAGATTGGCTGGCTTTTCACACATTTGAGACTGAACTTGATGATTTAAATTTGCTTAAGAATCTCTTTTTATTTATGTTGCTTTTATCTTAAGTTGTGATAATGTTAGAACAATTTCCATGCAAAAAAGGCACAATTTTTTTTCATGTCTATATAAGCTCAAAAATTCAAGATTGATTTTTGTTTTCTGAGAGAAACCGCATTCTTGTAGCTTAATAATTCATTTTTGTAAGTGATTTAAGTAATAAATTAAATTGTGGGTCATGATTCCTTTCATATCGTGACGCTTTTTGTTTTTTACTTTTTTTTTCTCTCTTTTCTTTTTATTTCAGTAAAAATAAATGTACTTAAAGTGCATGAATGTACGTAAATAATCAAGGATAATTATAAATAATATCAATAGAGAATCATTTAATTAGTTCTCTCACATTTATTTATCTCTTATCCTATTTCATTAAAATTTAGACAAAAATACCTCTGACACAAATTTACGAGATAAAAGTTTTATTAACAATCAAATATTTTGAAAAGATTAGTTTCAATATTAAGTGGATAGTTATTGTGTTAGCACGATAAAAAATATTGTATCATCTAACATATATAAATTAATATATAAGTTATTATTTATCGTGACCTAAAATATGATTTGTACATAGTTATGTATGTATCCAACGAATGATGAATCAAATTTTTAGCGATATTTATTTATTAATATGGTATATATTATGTTATACTGATAAACATTTTTACTTGTTAACAAATAAATTATCATTACCATGATATATGTTGTGTTATACTGATATTTTATTTGTTAACATAAGAACTATGTTTAGCAGTATATCATAGTTTATAACATGTTAACATATACATTATCTGATAAACTTTTATCTATCATTTGTCAGATAAATACACTACTATGTATATAACATATTTTATGCCGTGATAAATAATAACTTAGATGTTAATTCATATATGTTAGATGATATTATATTTTTTATCATGTTAACAAAATAATTAACGTTACATTAAATTAATGATAATAGTCTAAATATTTTGTATAGTTAAACAAATACTTACTCATTAATATCGCGATAAGAACAATTTCTTCCAAAAATTAATGTGTCAGGTGAGAGATTTAATTTCTAAATCTATCACTGCTACTTATTTAATTTTTTGGTCTTCCATATATATTATACAAGTTGTCCGATCATTTATTATTATACAAGTTGCAGTTATATTAAATTTAAATCTGATAGCAACATCCAGGGGTGGACTTACGTGTCATAAAAGGGTTCGTTGCCCAAGTAAAATTTCAGCATTCTTTGGTCTTTCACAATCATAAAAGAATACACCAACCAATAAGAGGAAAAAAAAACAAATTTAACACAAAAAAAACTAATAATAGGAAAAATTTCATAAAATTTCACCAATTAATTATCATTTTTATGAAAATACATATATTCTTTAGATACCCAAAAAAGTATATGAACTAAATTTGTCTTCATTTATAATACAAAAAATATTTAAGTTACAATATCTATTTAATACACAAACTGAAAAAATAATATTTGTTAAATGATTTAATTTTTGAAAATGAATTTAGATACATAATAAACTCAAAATCATTCTTAAAATAGTTTTAAAAAGTCTAAAAATTCTAATATTTATGATTTTACATTATAGACGAAAATTATATTTTACAGGTATTATATCTTTTATGAATATGCTAATTTAGTAAATATAAAAATTTCTTATATTATAAATAATATTGTACAAATATTTAACATAGTCTCAAATTGTACATGTTAGTTTTATGGAACTTTTATTTGATTTTTGGATTTTAATACTAAATTGAGTACAAAATGTTCCTAGAAAATAATACGTGAAATATAATTTAGATCAATAATATCAAATAATAAAATTTAGAAATAACTTTAAGATTTGTTCCGGGTTTATCCAGAATCTAAAATTTATTATTTTAATTTTTGCAACTTTAAATATATATTTCTTAGGACTCTAAATTATTTTCAGGAATTTATCTTTGTTTTGAACAAAGATAAAAAATGATTTTATTAAAAACAAAGAAAGTTTAAAAATCATTTGTTTAATAATTTGATTCTAATCGAGGTCTTAATTATTGAATTTAAATATTATATATCAATATTTTGTAGCTAATTTTTAAAGTATAATATTAATTGGGGCAGATATTCTTGTCTATTTCCATATTGCCTATTATCGTTATTATATGAAATTTGAATAGTTTTAGTAGTTACTAAAGCAAAATATATTTAACGTATCTGGATATATATAAATATTTATTTCTAGTCTATGCTAGTGATTTGCCCAAAAGAAAAGAAAAGAAAAAGTCTATGTTAGTGATATTTGATTGGTTTTTGTATATGCATAACATATTGTTCTTTATTAATCTTAGAATTTATTTTATTTTTTACACTTTCATTCAATGAAATAATGTGTGAACGAAATAATTTAACTTAATATTTTTTCCCAACTACACCTTAATTAGAAAATTAATCATTGATTGGTAACTTAGTCATAAAGAAAATTTTGCACAAAATAATTCTCAGAAAATAAAACTCTAATGGTCCGAGTTAAGCTGTCGACATGAAATTTGTTCTCATCAAATTTGTTCTTGATGACTACTTAAGAATATTGCTCAAGAGAACATTGCTTACAAGCTTGAAAATAAAACTACTTGGATCAACTTACTTTAAGATGGCAACTACCATACATAACCTCTCCATGAGTTCCATGAACTCAAACCTCTTTTGAAGATTTTTGATCACCCCCTTACTTAGTCATTTTATTATCCTTAAATATGTCATTTTATTATCTTTAAATATGTTTTGTGCCAAAATACTTTGATGATTCTAAATTGGCGTTGTTTGTGGCAGGTAAAATGGATTTGAGAACAAATCTTTTACAATTAGGGGAGGATGATACATTCCTAATAAGCTCTAAGGACATAACAAATGAAGTTGGCACCAACCTAGGAGGCTCTAATGCAAGGGAACAAGAGATAGGAGCATGTGGAGACCCGGACAACAAGCAAGGAACTAATCAAGCATTGGACGTGCCTTTTGGAGCTATGACAAGATCAAGAACAAGGAAACTACAACAAGAAGTTACAACCTTACTACAACAAGTGAGGATGCAAGAGCTCGGGAAAGGAGAAAAATGATCTATGTTTGATTCACACGAATAAAGAGCTTCCTAGGTAAGACAAGGGTGATCAATCGCTTCACACGAAATGATCACCCTTGTCTTATCAAGTGGACTTTCCGCATCCTCTTGTGGTGACTTTCAATCCATAAACCTCAAGGTTCTTGTTAATCAGGTCTTGCAACCCCATCGCTGTCACTTCAATATCTTGGTGTCAAAATCGGGTCACGTATCCCTATCCAGGATATTAAATTTGTCGAGTTGTTCCAAAGGATCAAAGCGGCCTGTTATTAATAGAATGCCTTATCACAAGCGCTATCACTAAAGAGTCTTTGTGAGGTTTTGCGAGGTGCTGAGCATCGAATTCTTCAAAAGATATTGGTGTGGTATCAGGTTTTACCCAACCAAAAGACTCCGCAAGTGCATGAGTGTGCGCAGCGGTATAGTAGTGGGATCAAATCCACAGAGAGTAAAGTGCACTTTAGATCTGTAGATCTAAACAGAGCTAGAATGAAAAATATAAAAATATGTCACAAAAGAAAATCCGAATATAAATCCAAAAATAACTAATATGGAAATAAAAATCAATTAAAACAAATGTTGGGATCTGGGAAATCACAGGGAATTAATTAAATAAAATAGGATATCTAATCGGATTAGCAGTTCAATGATTTAGATCTAGAACTCAGAACACTATAGACAAATAAACCACCTCTCGCATGATAATATTATCTTGGTCATAGATCCGCTAGGACCCTATGCCAGCATTTATTAACATGTCTGATATTGCTCACCTGTAGATCCAACCTCGACTCTCGTCGGCTGAGAATCTCAAGCCTATAAACTATAGATTCAGGAAAGACTAAACAACGCTAGCTGTATTAGAAAACCTAGAGATCATTTGATAGATTCGTCAACCTAACAAAACAGTAGTTTCATAGAAATAGAGATCTAATAATCATAACCCTAATCTATAACAATACCCTAATTAAACATTTAAATCCCTTAGAGTATATGCCATCTCCGACAAGCAGATCTACTCAACCATGGCAAATGATTGATAGATCATAGTGTAATATAACATAAAATGCAAAGAAAGAGATGAAAACAGAGTGTAGATCTAATAATTCAACATAAAAATGTTTAGATCTGAAAATGAAAGAAATACAAAGGAAATGGTAAAAAAGTCGTGTCTAGGTCTGTGTGGCCACTCAGGATATGATCCATTTTTATGAGGAAGTCTTTAGGTCAAAAATCAGAGTAAATTCTTCAGATCACACCACCTCATAGATTCTTCTGACTGGTCGATCGTCCTTTGGATCGGTCAATTCAAGAGTATCTCCATGAATTCCTTGAAGTGTAAGAACGTCCAAAGTTGTTCCATTTTATCCATTTAAGCACCAAAAATGCCTCAACCTTTAAAGACACTAAAACGGACCAAAATGACACAAAACCTAACTCTAGACTCAATAAAAGCATATGAATTCAAAGGTAAAAATTGGTAAAATAATGTGTCATCAGATATCATCGTGTTTTCACCGATACTTCTTGGCTCCTTACTTACTTCCATCATGGCTTGTTTATGCTTCTCGATAGATCAAACCGTATTGTGAAATAACTTCAATCCTCCGATAATCGTATCTTGCGTCCTTTCCGAGGCTTTGTCGGAGTACTGTCAGCGGTCTTTGGTTTCTTTGCTAATGGTTATTTGATTTGCTCTTCGTGATCCTTGTGATATTGTTTGATGAATTCTTCAATCTTGAAATCCACAAGACTGCCTGTTGACCATAACTCGGGTATATGTTTCTTCAAGATGCTGCAATAATTAGTATTATGGCCATTGACTCTGTGAATATCAAAGTAAGCATTCTCATCACAAACCCAAGTATTGGAGGAGGGAGACCCAAACTTTCCTTTTCTTGGAGAGGATCGCCCGACACTGTTGTTATATGGGATTGTCCTAAACCGTTTGGTATCCTTTGCTGTTTTGGCTCAAAATTCTTGGTTGAGGGCACAACTCCGGTTTTGATGACTTTGTATTTCTTTTTGAAGGTTGTCTTTTCTTCTTCAGCTTTGATCCTGTTGTTTGCTTGAAATAAAGCATCCTTGATATTGGTTGGCTTATTAACTGTTAGCTCTAAATGGAACCTTGACTCATGAAATAGGCATTATGCAGAGCTGCCAATGCAGCGGTTCAGGAAATTCCTGAAACTTTGGACAATATATCCTTGAATTTAGTGATATGCTTCCTTAGGCAATGCGGAAGGCAGCCAAATAACTCTTTGGATCTGTAGTTCCATCGTATGTTGGAAGGTTGACCCTCTGAGTGTCCCTGATATGAAAGTTTGGTATCCTTGGAGTAAATGGTGAATGATGAGTCTCTTCTATCACTTTGTCAACCTCCGGGGCTGAACTAGTTGCTTGATGAAACTTTGACTTCATTTCTTCGAGGGCTCGATTTACGTCTTGAAAATCTGAGACAATTGCTTGTTCCCAAGTAGCTCAAATCTCAACAGGGATTCCATTGTTGTTATTGTTGTTTACCATGTCCACCGGAGGATAGTTATTTACAACCGGCTTATGAATTGGATTTGCGTCTGCCGTAAGGGTATTTTTGGCTGGAAGTGCTGCTACTTGATTGACTGGTGTCTGAAAGTTGGTATTCTTAGATGGATTCATAGGAGTCCGAGACTGGAATTTCTTATAGACATCTGAAAAATTCGGGAACTCCGGATCCCAGATGGAGGACCAGCAGATATATGATCCACTTAAGAGAAGAAAGCCATTTGGTTATTACCCAAAATTACATGGCTGCTCTTCAAATAAGTCATTTCTTTCTCCACATTTCCTAGCTTTGCAGAGAGATCAGTCATGGTTTGACTTATTGTTTTAAGAGAATTGTGAATGGCAGCAATAGCGGCAGAATTTTGGCTGACATCTGACTGATCATCACCAGTATTACCAACCATGTTGAACTTGATTCGTAGATTGACAGTCTGATTCTCCCCCACAAACGGCACCAAAATATGGATACATGATCTCACACCCAATAAAATAATATTTGTTTATTAAGTAGAAATAAAATTTGTATAAGGAAATGAATTGATAAGTAGAAAATTTATAGGTATATCAAAAAAACAGAAATTTTTGTATATTGATTGTCACTAAAAAATGAGCGAGCCCCTTACAAGATTATGAGGGTCGATATTTATACATGAATTAGAGAATAAATGTTAAAAATAATAACTAATCAACTCTATCATTCTCCTTTAATCCATCGGTTTCGATCTAATCTATAATGTCGTAACGTCTTGTATTTTGAATGAAATCTTCTCCAATATGCAGATCCACCTCGCTTCACGGACACTCTTGGCTTTTCTGCTTCTCGGACCCTAGTTCAATTTCCCGAGCTCTTGCTTAGTTCGCATGCTCTTCCTACTCCGAACTATCCGATAACTTTGTTCATGTATTTAAATTAATAACACATGGCATAATCTTGTAGAGAATGGATCCTCAGTATGGATCTGGTATCAACAGAGCTGAGAGATTCCCCCTGTGAATGGGTTGAGTGCCTTGGTCGAGTCAAACTCCCAGTGTCCTCATATGGCATATTGGGGGTTGTTCTCAGATATTTTTCGAACAATTATGCTGGGTTTGCGAAACCCAACTATGTTTGTTGTAACTCTGGGACAAGTTTGTTTTCAAGAGAATTACGGGTTGATCAGAATTTTACCATTATTAAAGGAATATTATATCAGTTATCCTCAGTAAAGTGCGAAGCTTGAACTCGGCTTCGGAATTGGCATGCCCTCATGTTTTAAAAGAAAATTATATCCAGTGATCCTCGGTAATTTTATGCAGGGATGTAGCTGGCTTATGAGACGTCCAAATGGACTGATCTCGTCCTCCTAGGAACATCATCTTCTTTTTGAATGATCTCTCCTTCTTCAGTTTCTCGAAGAGGTGTTGCCTTTCCATGAATGGTAATCACATTGCAATCAAGTTCAGGTATAGATTCACTGTATCTCTCATCTCTGACTTCTTCATGCAGTCTAGAGGTGTATCCCAAAGCTAATTTTCCATTCTTACTCTTCCACTCAAGTCTGGTGATCCTTCTTGCAAGTCCTCAAATACTTCCTTCAATCATATCAATCCTCTCACTGAGTTTCCTTGAACTCAACTCCTGTTTCTCTAAACATTTCTTTAACAAGCTCTCAAGTATATCTTCTAGACCTCTTTGATGTGCATATACATTGGCATGATCTTCAAAAGGCTGGCGTGGAAGGTGATGTGAAGAGATGTCCTGCTGAGATTGGTTTCAAAAATCTTTGGGTCTCCTTATGTAAGGATATCAAAAATGGCTTAGGTGGTGACCAGGGGGTGCTCTCCAATCCTTATAATGGTGGTAAGGTGCTGGAGGTGGTCTGAAGTTACCTCTATAGCTGGATTCTTTGTGGTGGTTCCAAGTGGTTATGCAACAATAGACTCCTCCTAAATCTTCTTCTTCATGGGTAAGGCTAGACGAGAAAGTAGTCTCTTCTTAGTGAGATTCGTAATCTTCATGATTTTAGATCACCCTCATCAAACTTTTGTTGCATAGTCTCTATCTTTTGACCAAGGTGATCTTCCGTTTGATAAGTAGTGTACGTTACATCAAGGATCTTCTCATCCTACTCTTGAAAGTATTCATCATGCTTTAGTAGCTCTTGGTTGATGCCATTTATTTGATCTTCTATATGATGAACTTGCTCAGTGAGAGTATAGATCTTTGAACTGAAATCAGCTTCCATTTTAGAGAATTTAGTATCAAGCTCTTCATGGTACTTCTTTTGTGCAGAAGAGAACTCCTGCATGAGCTTCATCATCTTTTCAGTGAAAGCATCTGAGAGTGGTGCATCATAGTCTTCATATGCATCAATACTCATGACTTCTCTTGAATCAAAGTTATGATCCATAGAGGGATAGTATCGGTCCAAGTGGTACAGACTGAAAGAATGAGCTGCTCCATTGCGATGTGAATGAGCTGGTTTCATTGGGCGATCTCCAGAGGATCGAGAATGTGATGGACATCTAGAGTGCCTCATCAAAGGTGTACCACGAGATGGCTAAAAGTAGCCATGGTAAGCTCCAGAAGCTGAGCTAGAGAATGGTCCGGAGGTGTCTCTGTCCATAGAGTTGTGTCGTGCCAACAGCTGTGCAAGAGTATGGTTTTGAAACTTCTCCGAGGGAGTGTCGAGGTCCATCCTCAAGGTCTCCTGAAACAATGAAAAATACATAGGAAAATCAGTAGCACAATATTCTAGACGTTACTCTAGTTCATAAACTTGAAAACAAACAATCTCTCCCTGGCAAGGACGCCAAAAACTTGATGTGCTCTGGAGTTGTTACCCTCCAAAGTTGTTTCCTTTGGACACACAATCAACTAACTGCAAGTGTACATTAATCAATTGTAGTATTTAAGATATTTCGATCCCACAGAGAGAGAAGTTGTATTGCAAATCCAGAGGAGCTCAATAATAAAATATGAGAGTTTGTTGTGTCACGCAACAACGAAAGCAAAGAATGGTTTTCAAACAATAAAAGAAAGGTGTTGGGTTATGCAAGGGTTCCAACTTCAAACAGTTCAAGATAAACCAATGTAATGCATGTCTATTCCTAAGTCTCAGACTATAAAACACAAAAGTTCGATCAACCTATTACCAGAGAGAAGATCAGCTGAAATCTATATGTCCTGAGACTCAACTTACGCAGGCAACAACACATATGTCAAAGCATTAGTATCAAGTTTAATCCTAGTCCATGAAACTCCATAACTAAGTGGTATGTGTTTGTTATAAAGCAATACTCATCCAATCTATGTTCAAACAACCTAAGCAAGCGGATAGCAAAGCTTAGATGCCTAAGATCAATAGCTAGTTCATGATGCTAACTATATACATTAAGAAAGAGATCAGACCGAAAGAATAGTATAGACGATGATGCAACTACAATGAATTCGCCACTTAAACTAAATAGAACATACCCCCCCCCCCCTGATTCAACCCTCTAAACCCAACAAGTAAATCAATCAAGCATGTTCATATAAATCATCAAAGCAAGGTGAAAGTGATTCATAGATAAAGATAAAGGTTTAGAGATTATAAAGTATTCAGAGATTGTAAAGAAAAGAGATGGTCAAACTCCAAAGGCTTCTACGAACAACAAGGTGATGTGGCTCCTTCAAGGCTGCAAGGCTCTGATGTTGTGATGAAGATATTATAGGGTTTTTGAGAGGAAAGACAGGTGATTTAAACGAAACCCTAATGTTTAAGGTTGAGTATTTATAGGTCTTCAAGTGTAAAGAGTCAGTTTTAGAGTTTTGTTGGCTCGTCATTTTGGTAAGTCTGGAGGCTGAGGGCCAGGCCTCGGTCACGAGCCTTAGTGACCGAGGTGCTCAAGAGGCCAGACCTTGGTCACGAGACTTAGTGACTGAAGTTTGGAGCTTTTGGCTCTTGTTAACATATTTTCACTCTTTGGAATGCATCTTCCTAACGGCTGAATAGGTTGCTTAGATTATTGTCCCATATGAATCTTGACTCTCTTCAAGCTTTCCAATGCTATAGAGAACTCTAAATTTTGTTCACAGTAAGGTTTTCAAATGTATCCAAACTTCTGATGCTCTGAAACTGCCTTAAAACGGGTTTGCTCGTCTTTTGGTCAATTTCTCCATAAAACCTGTAAAACCTCTTTGACACTAACAATACTCGATAATAGATTATTTAGCCTTGAACCTCAACAAATATCTCATAAAACAATGTGAAAACCATAGTAAAAACAGGTCAAAATACGATGTTATAATGCAGCCTTTGATTGTAGAGCATGATTATGCGAACCACAACATTGGTTCGCAGCCGGAACTGATAACCTTTTTTGAAAGATAAACAGAGTTTAAAGATGGCATTTGGGCCCATTAGGTGATAACACTAGAGTTTGTAGATCTCTAGGTATTATTATTCATTGAGTATGAGTGTATAGAAGTAGTTTCTCGATTTTCAGGAATTTCCTTATGGAAGAAAGTAAAACTATCTCCACACGCTTCCAAGTAATGATTACTTTGTTATTTATTATCCCTGAATGTAACCTATAAATCCTTTATAAGGCATTTCTTTGGTTGTCAGCTCTATCATTGACGAGAAAGAGACTTACGTACAATAATATATATTTTATATTAAAGAAAATGTTTCCCAAGATTTAGCCTTCTCTGAAACCAATGGTGGATTGTTCTGATTTTACCCTAGCCCGTACTGGTCCTGATGACCCCTCAAGTCCTGATCCTGCTTCAGGAGACGGATTTGAGGGACGTAAGGTTAAGTTTCCTGGCTACATCCTAACTCTGTCCAAAAAAGAGGAAGAAGACACCAGATACTTCCTTCATAAGGTAGGCTTTGAGATCATACTCGGTATCGCTTGAATAATATTAACGATTAACCTCCCCTTACTTGTTTTTGCCATACAGCTCACCATCTGTCACCGCCTATAATGCGGGAAATGTCAACTGCTTGGCAAGAATAAGAGAGATCTTGAAGCAAGGATTTCTCGAAGTGAAAGGCGGATTTGCCGTTACGAATGTAATCCCATGGAGTGGGAGAGGAATGGTCTTGAAAAAGTTGCACCAATTACTCGATGTGATCGTTGCTATATGAGAGATCTGAGAAGATGTCAAATAGCATAAATGAAAGCGCGAGACAAAGAAGAGGCATGCATGCGAGCCGGATTCCTGGAAGCTGATGCAAGAGAGAGCTTTGACTATTGTTTAATAGGAGATTAGTTGCATATTTGCATATCTTTCCTTTTTGCTTAGGTCTTGGAGTTGGAACATACAAGAAGTGGAGAAAATAAGTGAAAATGATCCAAAACTAGTCCGAAGTGTCTCAAATATCGACTAAAATGAAGGCCTTAATTTGTGTTTCATCTCCATAATCATTGATGAAAGGTATCTTAAATTGAGTTATCTTTCTAATGGAGGTGGTCTCGAGTGATTTTGGTATGCGGTTAAGGAGATATGACCCATTTAGTGAGCAGAGGTCTGGCACCGCGGGATCAGCACCACCAGTGGAGTTTCGATGAGAATCCAGTGAAGCGGGCGGATTCACACTGCAAGATCACGCACACTGCAGGTTCATCACCACCGTGGGACGGGCTCCGAGCATCCTTCTTTTATCTCTAAACTGGGTCAATCTTGGTTTAGTTTCAGTTGACCAACTTTCTTTTCTTTTCCTACAAATACTCTAAACCTAATTAGAAACCTATTATGCTTTGTTTTATAGAGATTTGGTTTTGCCTCTTTTGAACCTTAAGACATTTATGTATGAATCTATTTGATTTCAAGTATCAAATATATTGCTTTTCTTAAATCTTTCATCTATTCTCTTATGAATCATGATTCTACATATATCAAACCAATTGATTTGTGTTTCCTGATGAAAGTGAGTAGTATTTTAGATGAGTTTAGGGTTTGGTGATTGTGATGATGTTTAGAACTAGATCTTAGGTTATCCTTCATTTAGGTTGTTAGTAATGCTAGATTAAGCTTGAAATTAAGAAATCTAGATGATTAGCATTTCATGCCCGGAAAGTGTTTGATGAAATGCTTTAAGCGCATTTTTTATGCCTATCATATGGAAGTAGTTGATTAGGGTGATTAGTGGTCAGATGAGAACTTGTTATCAATGCTCATTAGTCATTTGAATTGCAACGAAAATTGTTGATTGATTAGTGTAGAGACTAATACTATGGAAGTGGATTAGTCTAGCTAGTGATCCTTTGCCTAGGATAGAGTTATTAATGTTTCCTAAGTATCATCAAACGTTCATCATCTCATATAGTCATAGCCATTCCCGAGACTCATTGCTTTCTTTATTTGAATTTAAAACATGTTTTCCTGCTTTTGTTTAGTTTCAAATTTAGTTTTCATAAATCAATACTTTTTCCATATATCAAAGGATTAAATTAGAATCCTTGTAATCTTTGTGTATTAAATCTATTATCTCATTTGGATTTGATTTAAGTACACAAGTACAAAAGGTCAATTGATAGACCTTTGGTAGAAAAACATAGTTATCAACCATTCAACAATATGTGATAGGATACTGAGCGTACACTCCACATAATCCATGAAATCCAAACATAACCATCCCTCTAGTACGATCTTTCACACATTTTACATTATTTCTGCATGACCATCTCTCTTGTTTACATCTTTCTTGAGCTCTTAATATTTCCTTGATCTCCCTTGTCTCTTTTTAATTACTTACGCTCCAAATACTCCTTAGAATCCACACAACTCTACTCCATGCACCTTGATATGCTCAAATTACCCCTTTAGAGCTACTCTCTCAAATTAAGAGATCACAGTAGTACTTAGGGGTCGAATCCACAAAAACTCAATGATTTCACGATATATCTTTTCGTAAAGAGATTCAGCTAAGTAAGTATAAATTAATGTAAAGAACAATGCAAAATAAATATTAAATCGGATGTAAATCAAGATTGGGAAAGCATTAGGTTCAGGGAATTTCTCAGGAATTCAAGCGATGATGCGTAACAAATAATACATGGATCAAATTAAATGTAGGTTCTAGAACTCAATCACAAAGGTTAAATAAACCAGCTCTCGCTGCGTGAATTTACTATGAATCAAACTTATGAAACCAAATCTCTTTGCAAATCTTAAAGTCTAAACAAGCATTAAACACAAGTTCATTTGTTCATTTGTTCACAAATTATCAAATCCAAATCTCTTTGCAATTATTTAATTTGTTCACTCTAGGTTTATTTAGATCGCAAACCACACTCTTGTACCGATTTGGCGATCTAAAGACAAGTTTCTAGGTGATCAATCTATAACAAGTTTTAAGCACACCCTAGGTGTAGAAGTATACAGTTTGAATCCTAGTAATCGATTAACACATCATTCCATGAAATCCCTTATGCGAATCCCCAAACGTAATTAGAAATCTACTCACATATATCTATTGAAACAAAAGACATGAATGAAATAAATATCATTTGAAATAACAAAATAAATAAACAGAGGTTCAAAATTTTCCTCAAAGTACAAGGAAAGATCAGCCTCCAAGCTATGTGTTCTTCGTTCCAAAAGTAAAAGATGAAGATAAAACTCTAAGAACCAAAGATGTTCCTTTAAAACAAAGTCTAAAACCCTAAAAATCGGTCTCTACACGGACTGGAGTTATTTTGTAAATATATGAAACTTCTGGGTAAAGTTGCAATACTCCTTAAGTCGTGGTCTCTGCATAAAAGATGAAATCCGGACTGCGTTGATCAACACCAAAAGTCGTGTTGCTCACTACGGTTGAACTTCAAAAACATCAAATTTGACTTCGGCTACAATGCTCCATAATTGCTCAATAATCTCCAAATAATCCCCAATTGTGTATAAACCTGTAAAAGACTCAATAGGGACTCGAAAGACACATAAAAGACGCTATTACATACATATATCATGACTTAAAAACCGGTAAAAACTATGATATTTCACACCTAAAGAGACAAATGAATATGCAAACATCCTCCTATATGTCTAGGAGTGAATGAAAATGCGTGAAACACTAAATAAACAATGCTCTCAAAGACTTAAAATACATGATATCAACTCTCCCTAACTATCCTTTACTTGTGCACAAGTAAACAACAAATTAAAGATAGTCCTAGGAAAGAGTTTTAAAAAGGGATTCATAACCACAAATTTTAAATCATCTGTTACCATGTCCTTAGATGATGCTTCAAGCATAGCAAAAACGAATCCGTAACTGATCATCCTCTTTACACTTATTACAACTCCAATATTTTACCCTAGGATAAAACTCAAAACTTCTACTTAGAATCAAGCATTTCAACTCTTTAAGATTCAGTGGTTATAGTGGCATGTAGTCTCACTAACAGAATTGAAATCCCAATCATTTGGCCTGATGGAGAAGGCCTAGTAAAATATAGACAGTTTAAAGTGTTAGTGGTTCACTTTCGAAATAAATGCAAGACGTTTCACAAAAGATGATCCCGAGTTCGAATGGGTACCCAAATGCTCTGACCAAAAGCTCATTTCCTTTTTTCTTTGTGAGTTTCTAGAATATCCCCATTCGTAGGTCTGAGATCCACATCTATGAATTGAAAGCTCGGAACTCTCAAACTGCAATCAGTTGTTAGAATTAATAGGTTTTCAAATCGTTCTTTTGACAAAATTGAAACCCATTTTATTGGATGATCATAATACTTCTCAAAAATCGAAATTCTTGATCAATGGAGGAACAATATCACCATTCTAGTAAGGGTTTCAAAAAGAGGTTCTTGGTTTGTTTTTATCGTTTGCTTTGATTCAAACCTTTTTAATGAAAATGGTAATATACTTATTATAGCTAAAGTTGGATAAAATAATAGGTTATATAACGTTTCCGGATTTACATCCAATTTTATGACTAACTAAAAGATAAATTGTATACCATATATAACATAATCAAGGGGAAATTCCATAAAATAAACCGACTAGTTATCAAATTCAAAACTTTCTGAGTACCCAAGAAAATAAATGAACTAATTTTTCCTTCCATTATAATACGCAAATTTTTAAATTGTATCCATTTAACAATTAAGGTTTGACAAAAAACTTAAAATCTGTATATTTTTAATATAAAAAAAATATTATGATTAAAAAAAATTATAAAAAAATAAAAAAAATCAATAAATTTTAATTTTTTTAAAATCATAAAATATTTTTTCAAGTGAAAATTAAAATTGAAAAATTTTGAATTCTTAAATAAAAATTGAAAAGAGATAAAAGTTTGAATACTTTTTTTTTTAAAATGTTAAAATATACATATTTCAATTCATAAATTCCAGTAATAAAGTTACAATTATTTTTTGAAAATAACATCATGAAATTATGTGTATATATAATAATATAGTTTGTATCTATTTGTGATTTGGGTAATTTTCTGATGTAAATAATATAATATATACAAATATATGATTTTGAAATTTGATATATATTATTTACCTTATAAATTTCAGTAATAAAGTAAAATTTATTTTTTGAAAATAACATCTTGAAATTATGCGTATGTATAATAATATAGGTTGTATTTATTTGTGATTTGGGTAAATTTATGATGTAAATAGTATAATATATATATATATATATGATTTTGTAATTTGATATATATTATTTACCTTTTATAATGGTAACACAAATTTGGTAAGTACTTGAATATTTAATGAATAATGTTTTTTCGTAAAAAGTATACTATATGAAAATATTTTATATATCTTATTATATAAAGATGATTGATTCAAAGTTAGTAATTCACCAGACCATGACATGTGTCAACTAAAACTACTAAATTCTGCAACGTGTTTAACTAAATAAAACCATAAATTATTAAGAAAAAAAAATTCAAAAAGGAATACATTCCTAAAAGAAAATTATCAATATGATTTTATAAAAATAATGTAAAAATTCCTTTAATTAGTAAAAGGAAATTTAATAATCAAATTTACTAATTCACCAGATCCTGACACGTGTCAACTAAAATTATCAGATTTTGATACATGTTTCATTAAATAAAACCATAAATTATCAAGGAAAAAAGGAAATTAAAAAAGAAATACAGTCTTAAAAGAAAATTATCAATATGATCTTATAAAAATAATGTAAAATTTTCTTTAATTATTAAATGAAAATTTAATAATTAATAGATGTCCTATTAAAGTTATAAATAACATGCCAACAAAGAAGACAAAAATTATAAATAACAAGATGATGACACATGTCAGTTGCTCATCTTATTATACAAAAGAGAATGATTCAAAATTAGTAACTCAAATGATCGTGACACATATCTAGAAAACCATTAGTTAAAACCATAGATTCTAATTTTAGAGTTAGTTCTTTTTATTTGTTTTACGGTTAATATTAATTTATTATAAACGAGAACAAATAAAGTCATGATACAAAAAAATTGTTAACCAAAACGGTAGATAAGTACAGTTTGAATAGTAAATATTATTTTGTGGACCATGATTAGCTAACAAATGAGCAACTTCATTATTTTTCCTTGAAACATGTTTGAAATCAATATGTTGAAACTTTGCTTTCCCATGTGCATAGATCTCTGATGATATTAAGAATTGAGACTTCTTCATACTTTCGTTGAATAGTGTTCACTAAGACTTGGCAATCTCCTTCGAAGGTGATGTTATTGTAACCTTTACGCTATACCGCTTGCAATGCTTTAAAGTTAGTTTTTATTCCTAAAATATTTTAAAAAATGAATAAAACCGTAGATTATAAAAAAAAAAAAGTTTTAAAAGGAAATTTATTATATAAAGTTGGGTTAAACTCACAAGAGCTCGACACATGTCAAAGTTTTAACTTACTCGCCAGATTGTAAAATGTGTCAATTAAAACGATCATATTTTGACATCTTTAATTAAATAAAACAATAAATTATTAGGAAATAAATAATAGAAATTTTTAAAAAAGAATACAATCCTACAAGGTAAAATAAATTCTAACTTTTTATCTTTATAGTTATTAAGTAAAATGATGTGTTAAATTAAATTAAATTTATATTTTGAATTTTTTTTGTCCACAATCATCTTCAAATACCAGCAAAAATCATAACACCTCTATTGAACATGAAAATTAAAGTTTTCTATATAGAA
This sequence comes from Cardamine flexuosa, assembly GCA_963555745.1. NCBI lineage: Eukaryota > Viridiplantae > Streptophyta > Magnoliopsida > Brassicales > Brassicaceae > Cardamine > Cardamine flexuosa. Next base: position 16,524,357 of record OY743219.1, read on the forward strand.
GTGAAATAGTGTGTAAATGATTTTTTCCTAAGGGATGAATTGAGAATTTTTCTCTCCAAAAGGAATCCTATATATAATAGTTGGAGGGGATTCTCCAGAGAATGACACATCAACTCTCTCAAGCAATAACACATCATCCTTCTTTTATTGGTTCTTTTCAACTTTATTTCTTTACATATGCAAATTGTATAAGCAATTATCTCTTTTTTTTTAAACAAAAGTAAATGAATACAACAAAAATTATGAACTAAAACATGGAAAAAGATGCAATCAATAAAATATATAAATATATATATATATATATATATATATAATTTCAAAATGGTATATTGATGAAAAATAAAAATAGAAGAGGAAAAAAATTCTTTTATTTTTTGTTTCAAAGTGATTTAACTACTATTTTTCTAATAAATAAAGATAATTAAACCATGCAAGGTAAGAAAATAACGAACTATGAGATTGAAAAATTTAAGAAGTAAACTCTAACCTATAAAATTACAAACCATGAAAAAATATTCAATACACAATTGAAAAGATAACAAATTATATAAAATCATAAAAGAAAAAGAAAAATGATTACAAATAAATAAGAATTAAAACATGGAAAAGAGAATAAAAATATATAAAACGAAAACTTCAAAATGGTAAATTGATGAAAGTAAATAAATGGTTAAAATTATATATGAAAGAGAATACAAATATCATCAAAAAAATATAGATAGCAAATATTCTGATAAAAGTAAGTGAAAATCAATTATAAAATAAATATTTTTAAATTAAATTATTTAAAAATCAAATTAAAATAAAACCTGCGCATTTGCGCGGGTTCTCTCCTAGTAAGTAAAAAAAAAGTAGAGATACATCCAGAGAGAGTTGCTTCACATCTACTAATTTGGATCCAGGGGAGGGGCTAGGTGTTGAGACTTTTGTTGACGTTTAAAGACGATGGTGGATGAGAATCCAACGACTAGAAAAGAAAAGAAGCATGTGATCCCAAGATATGAATAAATTTGAGAGATGGTGACTGAAAGACTGAGATAGAGGATGTTTTTTTGAACACCAAGAGATTATAAATTGTGAAGGTGCAAAAAGGAAAATATATTCGATTAGAAACCGATATAAGATCTGAACTAGAGAATTTTAGCGAGAAAGCGAAGATCTTGCTAAAATAATATATCTCTTATATATGTGTGAGAGTATAGACACCGGTTACAACAGTAGGTTTTCCAAATCTTACACTAGACGTTCGGGTTTGGTTCATATATTTTGGCTTTTCGGGTTTAGAGACATGTGATCCATTCAGATACTATAATTTTTAGTTTTTTTAATTTGATTCTATCTTAATTCGAGTCAGATTCGGGTACACGAAATATCATCAAAAATACATATAAAAATTTGGTTATATCTGGTTAAACTTTCATAAATTTAACTAAGAATTTTTTATTTTGATATAAAAATAATTTATATTTTTGAGTTTATAATTGTTGGATAAATGTGTTATATTTATTCAAAATATCATTAATATTTTTGGGTATATAATTGTATTTCAAATATTTAAAATATACCATTAACATCATATATTTAATTTAATTAAACTAAATTTATATTTTACAAACCCGCCCATCGGGCAGGTCCTAATATAGTATAATATAATTTTTAAATATTTAGATTTATTTCAGGATTTAAATAATTTAATTTTGATTCTATTTTTGAATTTGATAATTTAGTAATTTAATTTCTGAAATTTTACAGATTTTTAAGATTTAAAAAATAATTTTAGGAATTATTTTTGAGTTTTATAAAATAATTTATTATTTAAATATTAATTTTATTCAAATAATTGAAAACACAAATTTCTGTTAAATGTATTAAATTCAAAAGTTTGTGTAATAATGGAAAAAATAATTAATTAATGTATTTTCTTGGACATTCACAAAGCTTGTGTATTTTTATGAAAAACAATAAATAATTGGTGTATTATTATTGATTTATCTCTATAATTAATAGAAGAATTTGCCAGAATATCACAAATTAAATTTTATTTGGAATTTTTGTTTAACATGAAATCACATAGTAATTGTTTTCTAAGATATTCACACACAAAAAATTGAAAAAAGTTATATAGTTTATTTCATTTTTGTCGTCTGTTACATCTTTAGAGATAATTTATTTAATCTTATTATGATTGTATTTGTAATTACAATGAACTTCCTTTCAAAGACGACTCTACTACAACGCAAAAAAAAATTCAACATGCGGTTTTGTATGTACAACATTCGGATCTATAATGGATGATTTTTCATGTATGACATCTCTATAATTCACAAACTCTCCCTACAACACATGATAGATAGATGATTCTATCTGCAGTACTTTAAAAGTTCTATAAAACTTTGCATAACTAATGTATAAGAAATTGTGCTCTCTAACAATCGAATCTCAAATCCGTAAACCTGTGGATAATTGTAAATCCAGATACAAGTAAAACAAATTTTGGATTCGACAGATATGGATACTTTAATTTTGGATAAGGATGTTTGGATAAGAGTTTAATTATTAAACTAATCATTGATTTCGCAAGTTTTAACTTTCAACTTGTGATAAGGGTTGCTTCACCTGTGTCAACTGCTGAGCCAGTTGCCACTTCCAGACAACTGCTTTGATAAGGGACCTGGTCTGTATTGAATGAGGCATTATCCTATCTTTTATGGGAAAACTACCCAGAGAACAAAAGGGAAAATAAAATTAAATTTTTATAAAAAAGATTCTGTGCAAATAAATCATTAAGCTTTATTTTTTTTTTAAGATTAATCTTCATTTAAAAGTTGTGTGAGTCAATTGTATTACTTTTAAAATCACCTGTTAAATAGTCATTGTGTATATTGTCGACGTATCTATGTTATCTTCTGTTAAAAAAATAACGGTATCCTTAAACGGCATAGTTTTAAAAATTGAAAAAAAAGTTTAGAAAAAAAAAAAAACGTGATGGTGTTCTTGTTTTTTTGATTGTGAGATAGTAAATTTTTTTTTTGTCACTGATATTTAATTAACAAGTCTTTGTCAACAATAAACAAACAAAATGACCATTTCACGAAAATGAAATCCATGATTACAATTATTCTGAATCACACTCATTGTATCTCAATCTGAAAACAGATCTCGAATCATTGGAATTTTTTTTCCAAAACAGATCTGAGTCTTAGGCACTTCTTCTCTTCAAATTCGATCTCCAATGACTGAGAATTTAACACCAAAGGAGAAAATAAAATTAAGATCTCCTTATGATTCAAACATGGAGCTTCTGGTCCTTGTGACTGGGTGTGACGGAGCCACCGTGATTCAAATCAAGATGTCCTTGTGATTCAAACAATAAAATCAAGATGTCCTTGTAACTGGCTGTGACGGAGCAACCGTCATTGACGGAGGAACATTTACAGTGAGCTGCAAAAGACGAAACAGATCTTAAGAAAGAAGTTGAGGATTTAGAAACTGTAGATTAATCCTTAGATCAGATGAACAAACATTTTGGATTTAATTTTGCAAATTTGTGATTTGTTCAAATAGATCTTTGTCTCTTTAACGAGACTAGCTAAACAAAATTCTGGTTTTTTTTATCGTGATTATTAACATCGCAAGTTCTTTTTTGGCGAATTAAAAAGTTGATCTACACTTCTAGGTTGTTTTGATGAAAGAAACACATCACAAAAAATCATGTTGTTTTGATGTATATAACAAAAATTCACGTTGTTTTGATGAAAACAACAAAAAATCATGTTGCTTTGCCTAACAAAAAGTATCTTTGTAATTTATCCAAAACTACGTTGTTTTGAAACTACCGTTAATTTCGTAACAACCACGTTGACAATATACGTAATGGTTATATAGCGTGTGACTTTGAAAGTTATAGGATTGACTGGTATAACTTTCAACTGAGAGTTAATCTTGCAAAAATAAAAAGTTTGATGGTTTATTTGCACAAAACCCAAAAAAAACTAAGAAAAAAAAAAAACTCACAGTGAAATCTGAATATATAATGGTTATATAATTGGTATAATTCGAGTAATACAAATAAATTTAAGATTTACGATTATATTTTTAAATTTAGCCATGAAGATCGATCTATCTACAAACTAGTCAACTAGATTCATTAAAAGCACACAACAACAAAATATTAAGTTGACACAACGTCCATCGTAACGTCTGGGTAGGAACACCACTTCTGCAGTTCTGCGTATGTTACAAAATACTGAATACCACATTACGACTTTGCATCTGTACTGCTCTTCGCATTCACAAATGCAAAAACACTTACAAGAAGAGAGTACTAGAGTATTTGTACAAAAGAAAACAAATGAAGTTATGCTTGTAGTCTTTATATATAATTAATAATATTTTTATTGAAATATCTGAACTATCAAAACAAGTAATTGGATATCCTACTCGCTAAATAAATTATACTCTTTCTATTTTAGAATACATGATGTTTTAGCAACTTTATTTTGTTTTAGAAAGATGATTTTCAAGTTTTTTTCTTTATTTTTATTAAAAGTTTGTAAACTTTAAAATATAGTTATTGAAATCATTATCTTTACTATATTACTATTTGTTCATAACTATTAAAATAATCCTTTTTTGAGAGAAAATAAAATAATCACTGTTTTTTTTTTAATTTGTATAAAATCTCCTAAAACATCTTATTATTCTAGAAAGGGAGTACTAAACAGATAATTTTAGACGTATCTGAAAGTTTTGGATATTTTGGGTCGAGTAAATTTATAATCAGATAATTCGATTTAAATGCCCATACCAAGTAAACACCACATGAGTTAGAAGTCAAAAAGAAAAATTATTGTAATAGTTAAAGGTGAGACTTTTCTGTGCAATTGAATATATTTCTCATTAACTAGTCCATGTGATTCAATGCATTGGAGACAAATACAGATTTGATAATGTGATTGAATGCATTGCAGACAAATACAGATATATTATAATCGTTAACTACACCAAATATTGTATCGGCATTCGACATCTACACCAACAATTAGATTTGTATGGTGATATTCACAACAAATATTAACATATAACATATATATCGCCAATAACATAACTATCATAATCACTATTCTGGTATACTGGCACAACGAAATCTGACACTGTTCAACCATGACCGAAACCGCATAACCAATATAAGCATCCAAAAATTAGTCCCTCGACCAATTTAAATATCCAAAAACCTACAAAAGGATTATTATGTTTGCCTTTTTTGTTAATTTTGTTCACTTTCTGGAATATTATTATGTTTGCCGTTTTGTTCGTTTTCCATGATTAGAAAATTATATATGTTTCTTTATGTATAAAACTTTGCTTAATGATTTATTTTCAACGTTAACAATTTGATTGTGTGATTTGGTTTATTCTTTATTAGAAAGAAAAGAGACTTTGGCTTTTTGATATAAGAAGACGATGTGTGTAGTTTTCATGGACACACACAATTCTGTTGAAACTGAGAAGGCGGAGAACAGAATTTGTGAAAAACTTGTATTGTTGCTAATTGCTAAGTGTGGGAAAGGTTATCTTGAAAAAGATCTATGTTGCTGTGAGGAGCATATAGCACGAAGATAAGCCTGATTAAGAGGAAGTAAACTGCATATATTTGTTAACTTTAGTTATTGTTTCTAGATAAATGTTTTATTTGTGTAAAAGTTTTAGTTTATATTGTATTTTTTAAAAGTGATTTAATAAACTTGTTGCAGCAGACTACTAGTCCGTTGATTTGAAAGAACTACTCCGTTGATTTGAAAGAACTACTCCGTTGATTTGAAAGAACTAACTGATAACCTCATTAAATTTAAATCTAATTTCATCTTGTTAGTGATTTATGGGTGAAATGAATGAATATACATAGATGATCATTTAATTAAGTAAATAGGAGTGATAATTAATAATTAAGTATATGTGGTAGCAACATAATATTATGATGAATGTACCCCTACGTGGTTTTCCAGATAATATTGTTAACTTTTAATTTATTCATATAGTATTGTTACCAGGTTAAAAACCACTGTATTTGGTAATATTATTAACATCATCATCTCACAATGACTTTTAGCGCGGTAAGTATATTTCTGAAGAATTTTATATTTCTCAGTAACTAAGTTTCACTTTGTAGCCTACTAACACAATTCATACTAATTATTTTGGTAACAATACATAATATAACATTTAAATACCGGTAGCTTAACATTACTTACGATTTCAGTTGCTCTTAGCATGATAAGATATATTTCTAATTACACAAAAGATTGTACATGTTTAACTATTTGTCCAACTATGACAGTTTAGACTAATTACTGTAGTAAAAGTAAATATAATTAATAATTTATATATGCGGGTAATATTAGCGTTGCAAACTGTTGATGTTGCATCTACGAACATGTCAACAAATGAATCTATGATTAGGTGATAAATATTAATATATATTGTAGTTATTCTTTTAACAGTGTTAGACCATCTCCAATGGTTTACTATATTTTTTTCTCTAAAAATAGAGATTTTAAAAAATAGAGGAGGGGTTTGCTCCAATGGTTGTCTCTATTTTTATTTTAAAAATAATATTTAATATATATAATAGTTTTATTTTTATAACTAACTTACACTAGAACCCTTTACTTTCTAAGTTTACAAATTTGATCCATTCATTTTATTTATTTGTGGGTTTTTTTAATTTATCATCTTCATATAACTTATATTTCTAATTTAGTATAAGTTTTTGTTGCATATTATAGTAATTAAATAACCAAATTTAATAATATAATTGTTTATAGTACATAAATGAACATATAATTTAGTTTTAAGTATAAAATAAATAAATAAATAAAATTAAAGGATCATATTGTAAATAAAAAAATATTTCTCTAAAAATAAAGGAATGAATAGTGTTTCTCCAAATATAGAGAAACACTATTCATTTCTCTATTTTTAGAGCAACATATAGAGTACCATTGGAGATGATTTTGCTCTAAAAATAGAAAAATCTTTAAAAATAGAGTACCATTGGAGATGCTCTTATCGGCTTATATACCAACTTATTATATAATATTCTTATCAAGATACTAAGTTACTTTGGATAATAAATTATATACATGAAGAATAATCATTACTAAGTAATTAACATATCCCTATAATATTGTTAACGTCGGCAGAAATTCAAAAATCTAGATCTCATGAAATCCACTCTCACATATAGCTCACTTCCATAGGAATAAAACAGTTTGATTTTAATATACAGTGCAACTTTAAACAATACATAATGTGTTAGTTAATTATGAAGTCTTCTATGGTTTCTATAGATACCCTTAATTTATTGTCTAAATAGTTTTTGCAGTTCACTAAAGTATCTAATCTCTCTAATATATTACTAATTTATATGAATAATATTTAGGTCCACCCCTAGTTTGTTCACCTTCTTTTTCATTAGCGAATAAAAATATGACATGTAATAATATCATTACTAAATCTAACCAATTAATCATTAATTATTTTTCATATAAAATAATTAAATTAAATCATTAACTACTCTTTCTAAATCTAATCAATAAAAGTATGTCAACTAATATTATATTTAAACAAAAATAATAAAAACTAAACTAAAATTAAACAAATGAAATAAATTAATTAAATTTAGAAAATAAAACTAATTAAATTTTTATCCAATAAGATTATTTACGTAATATTATATTAGAAAAACATATAAAATTATACCTTAAGGGACACAACTCAGCAAACCAAAGGTTAAAACTTTTATTTTTTTAGTTTTTATTTATTTATTTAGTTTTAGTTTATTATTTAAATAAAAATAATAAATTAAAACTAAATAAAGAAAATATGTAAAAATATACTCTGGATACAATTCAGCGAACCCAATGACTCATTTTAAAAATATTTAATTTGTTTCATTTATTAGTTTTACTTTATTATGAAAACAAAAATAATAAATAAAACTAAACAAAAAACATATAAAACAATATACCCTAACGAATACATCTCAGAGAACTCAAGGGTTAAAATTCTTATTTTTTTAGTTTATTTATTTATTTGGTTTTAATTAATTATTTTTAATAAAATTTAATATTACGTGGCAATATCTTATTAGATAAATTTATAGGAGGTGAACAAAAAGTTTTACCCCCAAATATTTTTCATTTTATATATACACTATTGAAATTTTATGGAAATTTGTTATGATATGTATTATATCTATATATATTCTCTCTTTTGCTTTATTTTTTCGTCAATATATATTCTCTCTTTTAAAAGATAAAACAAGCATGAAATCAAATAAATTTTCTTTCTCGGATATGGCTAATGTTGGCAAACAAAGAACCGGATAAAATAGTAGTATTTGTAAGAGAAAAAAAAGTTGTCAGTGTGATATTTATTAGATACTCATCATGCAATTTGGAATAGGAAAAATCTCATTTAAATCACCAGCTTTGCTATTTAGATAATTTAAAACATAAATTCTGTCGTAAGCTATTTAAAATATTAACTTTTGCTGACTAGTTTTTTTAGTCATCAGATTTCGTTGACCCAACTAAACTGGACATGACGTAAGTCCACTAACAGAGTCACTAACAAATGTTACTCTATCATTAACATTTAACAACTTTTTTTTATGACAAAATGACATCATTTTCCAGCAATAATTAATTTCATTTAAATCATGAACTTTCATATTTAGGCCATTTTAAACATGAATTTTTATATTAGGCCATTTCAATCATTAATTTTCACTGACTAGATTTTTTAGGCATTAAGTTTCATTGATGCTGTTTCTCGTCGACACTTTGCTGTTGCGGTATTTTTTTGTCACTGTTCTTCATTTAACCATTGCTATATTGCTCCAACGACGAAGTCTGAAAATAGTCCTTGTTTTTATGTTTTCAACCTCTCTTCTTTGGCACATAAGCTTTGGTTCTTTAGCTCAACGTCGTTGGTTTAGACGAGATATTAAATTAAAAACCCAAAACCAAACTTGATGCCTAGAGTATTGATTAACAAAGAGTAGTTAACGATAATTTAGTTGAGAAATTTTATTACTAAAACCTGTCATTTTTTTTTATCTTAATGAAATTTTAAAAGGAGAGTTTTTCATTAAATATATAGTTGAAAAGGATTTTTTACTATCTTTAGTTGAGAGGTTTTACTATTAAAAATGCTTAAATATGTATAATAAGTTTGTTAACGTCCTTATATTATAACTAGAACTACTAAATACTGATTACTGAATTAGTGTTATTTTATTTTTATTGTTAATTTAGAACTACAATAGTTTTTACATTAATATATAACATAATTTTAAAATGCATTTTAGTTTTTAATTAATCCCTAGACTAAAAGTTATATTATATACAAAAATAAAATATAAACTCATAGTCGATATAAAGTAAATATAGAGCCATACTCATTTGCATTTTTATTTTTGTGGTCAGTAGCTAAAATGATTTAAATGGTCGGGAGGAAAAACAGATTCAAACTTTTGGATAGGTCAACTTGAGAAAGTTGGGGATTATCTAGAATTCATTCCTAGCTTCTTTAGTTTGGAAAATTAAGAAAAGGAATATTGTTATGTTTCTATCAAAGTCACGCGATACTATCCCTAAAAACGAACATGACAAGCCCACATAAAAAGATTTGAAGTCGACACTCAACTTAGATTCTAACAACAGTACACCATGGAATATAAATGATAGAGTGTCCATTACTGAAGAGCTAGCAGATTTAACTTCATATTCAATTTGGTTGGATCAACAAAATTTAATGTCAAAAAAATTTAGTTTGCGAAAGTTGATAACTTAAATGGCCTAATACAAAAGTTCATATTTTAAATGGTGTAAATTTGAAGTTCGTGATTTAAATGACATTAAATATTGTTTGAAAACAACGTCATTTTATCACTAATGGAAATCATTATCGACATAATAACGTCTATCAGTGACTCTGTTAGCAGACTTAACAACATGTCCAATTTGGTCGGATTAATCAGATTCGGTCCTAAAAATTTATGAGCTACAAGCAGATTTTTTTTTTTTGGGGCCTATTATAAATGAATTTATAAACAAAAACTAAGAAACTTAAATTAAAGATTACTGGGATTCGAATCCGTCACGTTGTAGACTCTAAAATACCACATGTTACCAACTCTGCTACTAACGATTTCTTAAATAAATCGGCCGAAAGTATAGATATTATTTGGCAGCCTGTACTCAGGGACGGATCTGGGTCAACGAAACTTGATAACTAAGAAACTAAACAACAAAAATTGATATTTTAAATGGCATACGATAAGATTCATGTTTTACAAATGTTCTAAATAACAAAGTTCGTGGTTTTAACTCAACGTATTTAAACTTTGGTTTCAATGTTTATAAGATTATAAACATTTTTTTTTGTGGTACAAACTTGAGATCTAGTTTGATACTCTTGTGTTAATATTTTTATTTTAAAGGTTTGGTCGTCAGTGAAATATTTTTGTGGTTTAAAGTTTAAGTAGGTATCACCGTGACGATATTTTATGCTATTTGTTTCAATATACCTATCGAAAGATATTTAATAATTAATAATTAACACGACACATAATTACGGCATTGTATCTAACATTAACACTTTGAGTCAAAATATACTGTTAAGTTATTTCCAAGACATGAAATCAATACAGTAAAATCTTTATAAATTAATACTCTATAAATTAATAAACATTATAAATTAATAAAATTTGCTGCTTCTAAATCGGACTGGTGTAGAAATGAACAATATTCAATAGAATGATTAGAACATTTAAGAATCTCTATGTAAATATATGGTCCTATTAATAGCGTAAATTAATAATTATGTAAATTTGCATATATATATATATATAAAGATAATATAATTTTGTTTTAAAGAATTTCTGTTAGAACTTGTAAATAACTTTTCTTAAATAAGAAAATATTATGTTGTATTTTAAACTACATTACTGTTATAACGTAAGTAAATAAGTCATAAATTAAAACGAACTTTTCTATAAGTTTTTAGTTCTAAATATGCATAGTTTTTATTTCAATAGTCATATAGGCTGTTTAAATACTACAGTTTAGCTTACTAATCATAAATTTAAATTTATATTAATTGTTTATATAAGTGAATTCATCTATAATGTATGTTATTTCTTATCAAAATAATTTGATTTTTTTAAATTTTTTTAAAATTTTCAAGTCTAAAACTATTAAAATTTGTAACATCCAATACATTGATTTTGTTTAGATAAAAATAATAATTTATCTATTTTAAATTTTTAAAAAAAAATTCTTTAAATTAATAAATTATTTTATAAATTAATAAATATTAATTTATAGTATCACTATAAATTAATTAAATATCATGGTCCCAACATTATTATTTGTAAAGATTTTACTGTAATTTGTTAAGTTTGAGCATCCTCGTACTTTGGAAATTTAATAAGCTTCATTTGTAATGATTTTTATATTCATCCTTAAATTATTTAACTTATAAGATTTTTAAATTTAATAAAAAATTATGATGGAAGCCCTAAGAGCTAACACTAGACATTCGTGTGCAGTCTGCAAAATAACAAACAAAAATTGTAGCAAGAAATGCAAAATTGCTGAATTTTGCCATATGTATTGTATATACTTTCTTAGTTTGTTTGCCTATATTATTTTTGCTGAAAAATTTTATGGGTTTTCTGTAAAAAAACCATCAAATTTATTAAAATTTGCAAGATTGACACTCAACTTAAAACTGTGCAATAAAACTTAGTGATGTTTACGTGGCACAGCTATATAGCCACAGCGTGTATCGTTGACATGGCACCGTCATCTGCTGTTAAAAAACTAATGTTAGACTTAAAACGTCATTTTGAATTAGAATAACTTACATGCTGTTTTATTTTCTTTTGTTGTTTTTGTGTGTTCAAAACAACACATTTCTCCTTTATTATTACTTTTTTATTTAATATGCTAAAAACATGGATAATTTATCAAATCGTCTGATTGAACGTGAAACCCAGAAGTTATGGAATCTGAATTTTTTTTCTAAATCCAACCAAATGAAATTACCCCATCTAGAATCATCTTCCAAAAGAGGGTGCGTGGAGTAAAATCCTCTCCATGACCCATTCGAATCTGGAGTTCTTGTTTTCGTTGATGTAGACCAATGTTGCCACACCTTCAAAGGTGTGGTCACCTCTCACCAATTTCTCAAAATTCGAAGGGATCTCTTAGTCAAACCCAACACAAATTAAAAACCCTAATTTTCCTCACATAATTGACTTAATTCCCAAATTGAACTCAGAAATTCAAATATCCAGATACCTAAAACTGAAACTCAAAAACCAGTTCCTCTGACTTGTGACTTCAGTCTATGACAATTTGATTTCCCGATTTGAACGAAGAACAAACAAAGAAGGAAGAAAAGGAGACGAGCTGATTTTTGTTTCCTTTCTAAAACATATTAAATAAATAATAATAATAATAATAAAAAAGAAATGTGTGTTGTTTTGAACACACAAAAACAACAAAAGAAAAGAAAAACATCATGTAATTATTTTGATTCAAAACGACGTCATTTTGAGTCTACCGTTAGTCTTTTAACAACAAATAACGGTGCCACGTCGACAATACACGTTGTGGCTATATAGCGGTACCACGTAAACATCACTAGGTTTTACTGCACAGTTTTAAGTTGAGTGTCAATCTTGCAAATTTTAATAAGTTCGATAGTTTTTTTCCAGAAAACCCAACCTTTTATTATAAACATGAGTATTAAATTTAGTTGTTGATTACCAATTTGTAACGGTTTATAGGCTAGGTGACTACGAATTGTTTGGCACCCTAAAGATAAAAAGAATGTTAATACATGCTCCGGATGTACAAAAACATCAGTTGGCGTCTTCAATACTTAGAGAAGGTAACTCGTGGACATTACTTTGCGACAACTTTTGTGGCATGATTGAATTACGTCAAAGGTATATACATGAAGTGGAGGAGAAGATTCAGATTGAAAATGAACCATGAAGGCCTACCAAGAATCGGCCATGGATGACTAAAATTACCCAACCGACAATCTGATTAATCAAATCACCTGGCTTCAAAATTCACAAACATTTTAAAGAGAATGATAGAGAGAAATGCACAACAGATTGGACTTAATCAAGAGAACGTCATGGAGGCCCTAAAACTTGCCATTCATCTAGAGGCTCTAACAATACTTGAAACCATTCATCAAGAAGTCTTGGTATTAACTATCAACTATACTTTGTATGTATGGAGAGAAGAGAGATGACTAAGACCTTCCCCACTAAGATAAAATATGTCCCCTTTACTTCCAGAAGCTTTCCATTTTTTCTTCTGCCACACACATATATATCTTTCCATTTTTTCTTCTGCCACACACACACATCTGCTTATGCAAATCAAAGCTAAGGAAGACGTGGCCATCACCGCTTTTAAGTGGCATGCCTATTAGTGTATATATAGAAAGGGTCTAAATGTCTTTAGTTATAACCTAATCACTCGTGTATATCTCTATAAATATGTGTAACTCATTCTCTTCTAATATACTGAAATATTCAGCCTCTACATGGTATACAGAGCCATCGATTTATAAACCTAAAATTTTATTTTTGTCTTACACCATCTCATCACGCTGCCGTCATGTCTGCAGCTCCAGACGCCATAACCCTAAACTCAAAACACAATCATTCATGTTAACATGTCAAATGTTTTCAAGCTTACTCCCACAAGTTATGCCTCCTCCATTAAAACGAGTGCATCATGCGGCTGCCAAAAAGGAAATCTACAACCATATTAGAGACATCAAAACCTAATTTTGTTGGAACCCAAATTTTACAAATGTATTTTGGCCAAACTTCCGGCGAGTTTTCCAGTGAAGATCATCACCGGAATATCCGGATTTTGGGGTCATTGTAATCCTTGTAATGAGAACTATGACTTAGCGTATTTACTTGTAAAAAATGAAGTTAATTTGAATGAGAAATGAGCATGTAAAGTGGGTAGCTTAGAAAGCTTTTAAACAATAAAAATAACAAAATTGTCCCACATTGCTCATAGAAATTTTTTTCCACTAGTATATATAGTGTTCACTAGCATGTGAAGGGACACTATAGAGTAAGAGATGTATGGATATTATGCAAAACCACACACACGTGCGTGCCGCCGTCGCCGTGCTGAGCCGAGCCGGGCTTGGGCTTGTGGGCCTTTGGCCCACAGTTGCGCCTATTCTTTTTTGACTAATTTAATTAATTTTCCTTAAAGATTTATTGCATAATTTCAGATAGATCTAGAAGATTCTAGATTCCGTTGGATTTAATTCAGTGAATATTTCCGAATGAAATATTCCTTTTTTTGAGCTGATCCTTGCGCGTAAAGTAAGAATATTCTGTGACTATTCTGGACTTACGGATCAAACTAAATCTCACAGAGCTTATCCCTAACTTCGAGATCAAGTCTCCCCTCTATAAAAATAAGGGTGTTGCCTCTCTTCTCAAATCATTCATTCGAAACACAAACAAAGCATCCATCAATCTTCTAATAGAAATTCTTAAGTAAGTTTCGAGTGTGTCTCGAGAGTGTATCGTAGAATAAAAGTTCATAGATTCTATAAATCGGGTGATGTGATTATAGTCTTGACACGGTTGTATCCTGGGATTCATAATCTCGTAAAACTGCCACACTGCGGGAGATTTATTGAATTAAGGAAAGAGATCATATCTCGCCTCCGCGTATTCGTCTTTCCTTAATCGATTTTTGGTTCGTGATTTTCAGTCCGGATTTTTGCAGTCCTACAATCTTAATTCAATGAATCAGTTTCCTCCTTATAGCTCTAAACGGATTGATTATTGCGAACTGATTTTTAAATCTGTTTCCAAAATGTTTTTTCTTATGATTCAAACCGTTCTAGAATGCTCTCTAGCAATTTTGTAGAACGTTTAATCACAAAAAACAAATATGCAATATGGATAAAAGTTTCCACGAAAGCCTTATTGGCAGATTCACGAAACAATTTTTTCCACAAGATCTACGCGATCTGGAAATAGAGTTTAAGAATACCATAATCGGATTCTTGGAACATCTATTGGAAAGTTCTGGTAATATTCACAGAAACTCTAAAAGGCGGATTTTGGATTTATTTCCTTAGAACGCATTGTTTAGTGAATTAATTAAATTAATATTAATTTTTCAATCACTTATACATAATTCTAGAGACTGATTAAAATTCTGTATTTTGTCAACAGATTCAGAATGACTAACGGTGTTGATGATGTTGCTATCAATGGTGCCAATGGAGGTATGCCAAGTGAAACCCCTACGGATGCGCCGGCACTAACTCGGTTACCAGTAATCTCGAGCTCCGTGAGTTCAAATCTCATGCCGGAGAAGTTTGATGGTTCTAACTTCAAGTCGTGGAAGAAAAAGATGCACTTTTTTTCTTCACAATGACTAAGTACCTTACTGAGGTCAAACCAGAGTTGCCACCCGGCAATAAGGGTGCACATGTTCTTGCAAGTGTCGAAGCATGGGTCCATGGGGATTACCTTTGCAAAGGTCGCATACTGCACTGCTTGGTCAATGAGCTGTATGATGTGTACTCTGAAACCAACAACTCCAAGTACCGTTGGGAGGCGTTGGAAAAGAAGTACAAAGTGTTCAATGTGGGTTCCAGTCAATTTGCAACCGCGAATTATTTGAACTACAAAATGGTGGACTCGAGGCCCATCATGGAACAACTTCATGAGCTGCAGTTGATATTCCAAGGAATAGCAGACGAAGGAATGAAAGATGTGTGAGATGCTCACAGTGAATTCCATCATTAAGAAGCTACCTCCGAGTTGGGATAACTTCAAAAAATACTTGTGTTACAAGCAGAAGCCATTGTCATTGCTGAACTTGGTTTCAAGGTTGCAAAATGAGGCTAATAAGCATGAGAAAACTGGATCAGAGTTTAATCATGATGCAAATGTGGCTGAATACAAAAGAAAGGGCAAGGGTAAAGTAATTCCTAATAAGGTGATACCAAACAAAGTTGCTTCGTAATCCTCAAAAGGCTTTAAGAAGCAAACTCAAGCTCCTAAAGGGTCTAACTTCAAGAAATTTTCTGGGAAGTGCAACCATTGTGGCAAGATTGGACACAAGTCTGCAGAGTGTAAAAGCAAGGCTAGGGAAAAGAATCAGGCATACCTGGCTGAAACTGATCTCTGTGCATTGGTCACTGAAGCAAACGTGGTCACTGGTGAATACAATCCAAAAGAGTGGTGGTATGACACTGGGGCTACCACACACATATGCGTTGACAAAGACATGTTCAGCACCTACCAGAAGAGCAAGTCCAACGAGAATCTGAGGATGGGAAACGTGTCTCACTCCAAGATTGAAGGTACTGGAAAAGTGGTGTTGAAAATGACTTACGGCATGGAGGTAACTCTCAACAATGTGAATCATGTTCCTGACATGAGGAAGAACCTGATTTCTGGGACTCTGATGAACAAGCACGGATTTGGCATCAACTTCGAGGCTAATCAGCTGATCCTTACGAAAATGGTGTTTTTATTGGAAAAGGTTTGTTAAGGAAGGATTGATCAAAATGTGTGTAATGACAATCCTCAAGAAAATTGATGTATCTGTTTCCAAAGTTTAAATGAATAAGAATCCAGTTGCTTATTTGGTTGAGTCTTCTAATATTTGGCATGAACGGTTGGGACATGTAAATTATAAGCCAATTCAAAGACTGATTAATCTGAACATGATTCCAAAGTGCAAAATTAGCAAAGACAAATGTGAAGTATGCGTTCAAGAAAAGGTCACAAAAACACCATCTCCTCGTGTTGAGAGAACAACCAAACCTTTTGGCTTAATCCACACAGATTTGTGCGATTTGAAGTACGTACCAACTAGAGGCGGTAAAAAGTATTTTGTTACTTTCATAGACGATTGTACAAGATACAGCTACGTGTACTTGCTACGTAGTAAAGATGAAGTCTTGGAAAAATTCAAAGAATACAAGATGGAAGTTAAAAACCAACTGGGGAAAACTATTAAAATAGTAAAAAGTGATAGAGGAGGAGAGTATGATGGACCATTCAGTGCATTCTGTCGTGAAAAGGCATTATACATCAAATTACCGCTCCCTATTCACCAGAATCTAACAGTATCACAGAAAGAAAGAATCGAACTCTGAAAGTGATGATGAATGCGATGTTGCAGGAATCTGGGTTACCCCAGAATCTGTGGGGGGGGGGGGGAAGGTTTAGTCACCATAAACTATATCCTCAACAAAATACCGCACAAATCAACTGGCAAAACACCATATGAGCTTTGGAAAGGTAACGTACCTTTGTACAAATACCTGAAAGTGTGGGGGTGCTTGGCAAAAGTTGCAGTACCACTCCCTAAGAAGGTCACAATTGGACCTAAAACCATTGATTGTATTTTCATTGGTTATGCACACAACAGTAGTGCCTACCAGTTTCTGGTACACAAATCAGATATACCAGATATCCATGTTCAGACAATAATGGAATCAAGAAACGCGTCTTTCTTTGAAAACATCTTTCCGTGTAAAGATAAACAAAGGTTGAAACAAACTCATGAAGAAAGAGACACAATTATCTCGGCAAATAAGGCCAACAGTTCTGGTGTTTCAGTAATTGAAGCAGACAAAGAAGATGAACCTAGACGAAGCAAAAGAGCTCGTAAGGAGAAATCATTTGGTCCTGACTTCATGGTCTTTCTTTTATAGAATGAACCAAGGACATACAATGAAGCTATGTAAACACTCGAGGCAGACTATTGGAAGGAAGAAGTCAATAGTGAAATCGACTCCATTATGTAAGCTCATACATGGGAGATTACTTATTTACCTGAAGGGTTTAAAGCACTAGGGTGCAAATGGATCTTCAAAACAAAACTGAAGACGGATGGCTCTATTGATAAGTAAAAGGCAATGCTTGTGGTGCAAGAATTCAGACAAAAAGAAGGTCTAGACTTCTTTGACACCTATTCTCCCGTGACGAAAATAACTTCAATCAGAACTCTGATAGGTATTGCAGCCTTAAGAGATCTAGAAATCTATCAAATGAATGTGAAAATTTCCTTCCTAAATGGTGATTTAGAAGAGGAGATATATATGAAACAACCTGAAGGTTTCATAGCCCCAGGACAAGAAGACAAACTCTGTAGACTCGTGAAGTCATTGTATGGACTTAAACAAGCCCCAAAACAATGGCATGAAAAGTTTGACAAGGTAATGATGTCAAATGGTTTCAGCATCAATGAATGTGATAAGTGCATCTAGATCAAATGTACTCCTAACGGGTATATTCTTTTGTGTTTGTACGTGGATGACATGCTCATCATGGGAAGTAACAATGATATAATCCAACAAACTAAGACCATGCTTAGTGGACAGTTTGACATGAAAGACTTAGGTCTTGCGGACGTCATTCTGGGTATCAAGATCACAAGAACTTCTGATGGAATCACTCTGTCTCAAGGACATTATGCTGAAAAGATACTTGAGAGGTTCAAAAACTACTCAAGTGGAACTGCAAAAACTCCTGTAGACCCGCAACTTCATTTGACGAAAAACTTAGGTGAAGCCGTGTCACAAGTAGAGTATGCAAGAGATCAGCAGTCTAATGTACTTAACCAATTGTACTAGACCCGATGTAGTGCATGCAGTAAATGTACTCAGTCGTTACACGAGTAATCCATGACATATACACTGGAAAGCCATAACAAGAGTGTTAAACTACATACGATACATTAAAAGTTATGGGCTGCACTATGGTAAAGAACCGACAGTATTGGAAGGATACAGTGATGCTAACTGGATATCTGATTCAAATAACTCCAAATCCATAAGTGGATATGTCTTTACTCTTGGAGGTGCAGCAGTATCATGAAAATCCACGAAACAAACTTTGTTGGCCATGCCAACCATGGAATCTGAGTTCATTGCTTTAGACAAAGCAGCAGAGGAAGCATAATGGCTTCATAATTTATTGGAAGGTATCTAGATGTGGGAGAAACCAGTCCCGACACTCTGTATACACTGTGATAGTCAATCGGCTATATCCCGGGCACTGAACAATCTTTACAATGGTAATCTTTTCATATCAGAAGATGACATAAAACCATTAGACATTTGATCTCAACGGGTGTAATCACTGTGGATTACATCAAGTCGGCCGACAACTTAGCAGATCCCTTTACAAAAGGACTAGCATGAGATCAAGTTTTGAAATCATCGAAGGGAATGGGTTGAAGCCTATGACTCAAAGAGGTTGATTGATGGATACCCCACCTACAAGAATGGAGATCCCATGATGTTGGTTCAAAGGGACAACTAAATAAAGCAAACTCTGGTAAAAGCACTGAATGACGTAATGTCACTGCCCAGTTCTTAGATGACTAACAGTGTTTCCTGTAAGTTTTAAGGTTCAACATTGCTTTTAATGAATAATTCCATAGCTTTCATATATGCGGAGTATAACAGGATACTTTATTATAAGACATGAGCGAGTGGAAGTCACCTAGTGGGTGTGAAATGGGGCTGTTTCTAGGAGACTGAACATAAGCCTATATTCTCCAAGTTCACTCATGATCTACCAGGCAAGTTCAAGGCCACAATGAACACAATAGAGAACTTGATTCTACGAGGAATTGAAATTGGGTTGTACATGTTGTCTAAGTCTACATCAAACTCCGGGCGGTTCAAGACATCATGTTCACCTCCTGGCCAAGTAAACTCGACAGTTATCAACAATGAGTGGTTCAAGGCTGAAATATGCTACTATCTCATACATAGTGATTTTCAGCTTACACTTTTGAAAGTCTGTGAGTCGTGTCTGTCAGTTGTGTCTGTCAGTTATGTCTGTCAAGTCTGTCTAGTCTTTCGAGTCTGTCATCATATGTTTAGAGTATTTTCTATTCATGTGGAGGATTGTTGGAACCCAAATTTTACAAATGTATATTGGCCAAACTTCCGGCGAGTTTTCTGGTGAATATCATCACCAGAATAATCGGATTTTGGGGTCATTGTAATCCTTGTAATGATCACTATGACTTAGTGTATTTAATTGTAAAAATTGAATTTAATTTGAATGAGAAATGAACATGTGAAGTGGGTAGCTTGGAAAACCTTTAAACAATGAAAACAACAAAATTGTTCCACATTGCTCATAGGAATTTTTTTCCACTAGTATATATAGTGTTACTATAGTTCACTAGCATGTGAAGGGACACTATGGAGTAAGAGATGTATGGATGTTATGCAAAACTACACACACCCGTGAGCGCGCACCCGCGCCGCCGCCGCCGCCATACCGTGCTGTGCCGAGCCGAGCCGGGCCGGGCTTGGGCTCTGGCTTGGGGAATGTGGGCCTTTGGCCCACACTCGCGCCTATTCTTTTTGGACAATTTTTTTATTATTTTAATTTATTTTCTTTAAAGATTTATTGCATAATTTTGGACAGATCTAGAAGATTCTAGATTGGGTCCGATTTAGTTCAGTGAATATTTCCGAATGGAATATTCATTTTTTTGAGCTGATCCTTGCGCATAAAGTAAGAATATTCAGTGAATATTCTGGACTTGCAGATCAAGCTAAATCTCTCAGAGCTTATCCCTATCTTCGGGATCAAGTCTCTCCTCCATATAAATAAGGGTGTCGCCTCTCTTCTCAAATCATTCTCAAAACACAAACAAAGCATCCAGCAATCTTCTACTAGAAATTCTTAAGTAAGTCTCGAGTGTGTCTCGAGAGTGTATTGTAGAATAAAAGTTCATAAATTCTATAAATCGGGTGATACGATTATAGTCTCGACACGATTTTATGCTGAGATTCATAATCTTGTCAAACTGCCACACTGCAAGAGATTTATTGAATTAAGGAAAGAGATCATATCTGGCATCCGCGTATTCGTCTTTCCTTAATCGATTTTTGGTTCGTGATTTTCAGTCTGGATTTTTGCAGTCCTACAAATCTTACTAAACAAACATGCGTTATATAGTCAAAGTTTACTAAAATTATCTTCAAAACAGATACAGAAAATTTACTTAATAACTCATAAGCTAGTAATTATCTTTTTGGAAGAATTTTTTACCTCTCAAAAATTATTACTTTTTTTTCTTCTTTTGACCAATAACATCGGAGAATAGATTGTATATTGCTCTTAGCTTGACTTTGACATCATTTCTCCAATGAATTATATTTTATTTCCATTTTCTCCCAATCTTGCTACCTAGTATTTATTTTACTTGAGCACTGAAAATTCATTAGGAAGACATCCTATTGTTTTCCGAGTAACTTGACCACTACAATGGTTAAATAAACGTGTCATCTCCTTTCTTTGTTCCCCTTAAACTAGGAAAAAAATCATTTGGACTAGGTATGGAAGAGAAACAACTCTCATCAAATATTGCATCTTTTGACTCAATCATGGTGTGAATCGATATAGAATAATTTCGTTTCATAACATAAAACCTATACGCTTTTGAATGCAAGACATATCTGATAAAGATACAATCAACACTTTTTTCTCTTAAAGTTTTAATCTTTGATTGGGATAATCTAACTACCACTCTACAGCCCCAAATTTGAAAGTAATTCAAGTCTGGTTGTTTTTGTTCCAAAACTCAGATGAGGTAACCTTGCTCATTTGTTAAGAAACCTATATATAATAAATAGAAAATCTTCAACATGGCTTCACTCAAAAATCTGTCACTTAAACATGACTACATGAGTAGGATCAAATGGAATTAACCATTTATTTTAAGACTCTATTTTTCTTTTACACACTATTTTGTTGTGGTGTATATGGAGACGTCATAGTCTCATGTATAATACCTATGAAATGAAAATATGCAGGATCACAATAACATCCATCTCTATCATTGGATAACTTCTTAATCAAGTTATTATGTTGAAATCAACCTAATTTTTATAAACCTAAATTTATATAGGGCATGCAATAAAAATACATAACAAAAACGATAACAGTCATCTATGCAATAAAATATTTCTTGTTTCCTAAAAATGATGTAACATGCAAGTCACATAAATTACTATGTATAAGTTCAGACATCATTGCGTTTCCTTCAATTTATTCACAACAAATATTTTCTTCTTGCAGTGGTGAAAAGAAAATGCCTTTTTGGATAGAGATAATATTTCACCTTCATCAGTTAAATTTTTTATGTATTTATTATATAAAAGGGGCATTGTCTAAATTGGACATATTCAAAATTTTATTTCCAAACGAGCTTTCATGGGACGGATTTTTAAAACAATAAGATCTCCGTTTGGAAATTAATTTTTAAAAGAGTCCATTTGTACTATTTAATCCTATAGAAAATACATGTGCTATACTTCTCTATATTCACCAAATGTAGGAATCAAACTTTCTCTATACTCTTGTGTTTTATGGTAAGACAATCAGCACAAAAGTAATCAGTATCACAACTAAAACTAAAAGATTAAAAAAATAGCAGTAAAAGAAGGCTTCATCCCTCGAACTCCGAGGCAAAAGATGATCATTCATCAAGATTGTCAATGTTGTTGATAAAAATTGATGATTTCTTATACTCGTGCTGAGAATTTTCTAGAAAATTTTGTATTAAAGACAAGAGCAAATTTTCGGTATAGTACATTTTTTTGAAACTAATTAGTGAAGTAGTACAGTCACTATTCATAATTGGTTATATGGGTGGGTGACACTATTCACTGAAAGTGGTGTTACATAACTATCCTCCTGTGTAAAGCAAAATTACAAAAACTGACATTAAGCTAGAATAAATAAACCCTTGTTATGGCTATGAAATTAAGTAACATGCCATCCATTCCAAAAAATACAAAAGTCGGAAATTAACTTATTTGTTTTATCTCTCTCTTTTATATGTATGATTTTTTTTCTCTTTCATCATTTTTCTTTATTTTTATGACTATCACACAAATAATTTAGTAAATAAATTTTAAAACAATTTTGTATTGTTTGAAATTATTTTGTGAATCTAACAAGATTCATTTTATTAAGGTTATGCCAAATGTATTTTGTAAACTACGATTTATATTATTTTTACATATGGACGTACACCATAAAAATTATGACGGTGTAAAAAATGGTGTACAAAACAATGTTTATAATAGTGTATAAGACAATAACTATTTTGGTGTACAAAACAATGCGTTAAGAAAGGTGTACGTCTACTAATTATAATAGTGTACGAGATAATAACTATAATAATGTATCAAACGATATACAAAATAAGTAGTAAATAGTAGATAAAAATAGAGTCAATTTTCTGTTTGGGCCATATATTTGAAAGTAATTGGAAAACTAGGTCAATCACTATGTATCGCCCAATTTTAAATAGTGAATGTACTACTATTACAATTACTTTTGAAAAATAAACTAGTACCACAATTATCTTATTTTCTTATAAGTTTTTCATTAAAAAAATAATGAAACCAAATATTAATTTTTTTTTTGTGAATCTAGGAAGTTCAGTTTTGTTAAATTTTACGGACTTTTAAAGTTTTAATTTTATTTTATCACAATATCTTGTACACCACTGTATCTCGTACACTCTTTATATCATATATATCTCAAATACCAACATATTATGTACACCACTATGTCATTACATCTCTTAAAGAAAACAATAAGAAAAAAAAGAAGGAGAAAGAGCTCAGAAATGTATGAAACTACACGAACATAATATAGTGGATAATAGTCTTATTTGAAACTCTTAAATATCTTTCTCAAACTTAATTATTTTATCCAAATTAGTTTAATTAACACATATAATTAGTATATATTGTCCACAACATCCACCAGCTCCAGTAATGTACACCATGTTAATATTATAGAAGTATGTACACCAATTATTTAACACTACTGGACGAGTAAATAGTGGATAAACATAGAGTCAATTTGCTATATGGGCCATATACTTGAAAGTAATTGGAAAACTAGGTCAATCACTTTTTATAATTGGGTGAATAAGGAAAGAGGAATTATGAAAGTAATTCTTAATTATTATTATTTTTAATTTAGGAAGTTTGATTTTGTTATATTTTACAGATGTGTAAAGTTTTATTTTATATTACAACTGTTATATCATGTACATTTCGAAGAAGAAGAAAAAGAAAAATGAAGAGAAAGAGCTGAGAAATGTCTAAAAGTCAAGAACATAAAATGGTGAACAATAGTCTTATTTGAAACTCCTAACTATCTTTCCCAAACTTACTTATTATCCAAATTAGTTTAATTAACACATGTAACTAATATGTATTGTCTACAACATCCACCAGCTCCAATAACGTACACCATGTTAACATAACAGAAGTACGTACACCCATTTATTTAACACTATTGGAAGACCAAATATATTTGTACACTACTGTTTATATAACATACACCATATTATACAACAGAAGTATGTACACTTATTATTTAATACCATTCGACAACCAAATATCCTTGTACATCTCTGTTTTACATAACATACAACCATGTTACATAACATAAATATGTACACTCATAATTTAACATAAGTACATACACCCAATGCCGTACATCATTTTGTACACTGTCATATATCATATAATATAAACCGTATACAGTAAAATGTCTCTATACTAATAATATTGGGACCAATACATTTTATAAAATTTTATTAATTTATGGTGGTTATTAATTTATAGAGGTTATATTTGGACCAAAATATCAATTTGGAACTGAATAAAATTATTAATTTAGCGAGGTATTGAGTATTAAATTATAGAAGTTTAACTGTAGTTTAGGCATGGGCAAAAGTAATCATACCCGAATACCCAACCCGAACCAATCTAAAAATACTCGAACCAAATCCGATCCAAAATTTAGAAATACCCAAAAAATACCTTTAGTCCTAAACCCGAAAAACTACACACAAACTCAAACCAAACTGAGAACCAAATGAGTATCCGTAATATTCAAATATGATTATATATATATATATAAATATTATATTTATATTTAATATAGTCCTTTTATCAAAAGTTTACATAATGTACACCATATACAAACCCATTTGGCAAAAAAGTTGTTAAGCAAACAGTTATTCTATTGGGTCAAACACTAACAAAGCCGGTAAATTGTGGGGATCATTTAATGGCCCACATTAATTGGAGTGCAATTGTGGGTCCTTCTTCATTTACCCCCCTGCGTCATTTGGTACTTGGAGAGAGAATGTTATTAGAGTGCAATTCCTATTACACTGACATGTGGGCCATGTTACTAGTTTGACAATAAGTTTCAAAAATATGTACTATTCTCACAATTATTCTAAAGACAATTCTTGCACGCACGACAAAATATGATTACAAATAGAATATGAATCAATATGGATATAGATTCCAGTACAATTTATGTATTGGGTGGTAGCTATCAATTTGATACCCCCTTACGCTTTAATATAGCCATTACAACCTTTTTTGTTGTTTAAGTTTTATAGTATCCAGCTCTATTTTGTATTTAATCGTCTAAGTTTTATTTTATTTTTTCGATTTCTCCTCTTTTTTGCTTTGGAAAATATTCAAGTGATATTTCCCTTCATAATGGCAACATGGTTGGAGATGAATGTGCCACCGGTGTCGGATATTCCCAAGCAACAACTTTTAAAAATGAAATGAATCACCAAGACATTTTGACAATATGGTGGGCACAAAAGATCAGTTAAGCTCCATTGGTTAAAATGTTTAATGTTAGATTCTATATAGGTCAAACTCTACATTCTCAAATTAACCTCTGAATTCATACTCTCTCACTTCTTCTTGTGAATTCCAAATGTTTGTGACTCATGAAGTAATATCGAAAGTTCAAGATAAATGAATGAATTAAAACTCTTTTGCTTTTATTTTGATTTGATGATTTTCTCTTGTTTTGTTACATTTTTGGAATTTAAAATTATAAGTAATTACAGAAAAGACTTCAATAATTAAAATGAAAGAGGAAGGATATTCTTCATCCAAAAAAAAAGCAAGCAAGGATATTGTCGAATATGAATACATTTTACATAATGTTCATAAGCATCTTACTCAACTTAATTTGTCATGTTGTTAAGAAATAATTAAATATATGTTTCATATTTTCTATTTCCATTAGTATTGGTATTTCATATATTTTATTAAAGTGTCATTTAAAGTTTTTCACAATATTAGAAAAATATTTTTAATATTGATTTTTATACCTTATTAATGCATTATATCATTTTCTCATAGGTTAATAATTAAAATAGTGAAGATAAAACTAAACTTTTGTCAATGATCTTTAACTAAACAGAGTGGGTATTTCTTTTAGGGCTTATAGGCCAAGTAGTCAGTTTTTTAAGAGTAATTGGTAGACTAGTAAAATTACTATTTATAATTGGAGAAATAAAATTGTGTCTATCTCTTTCTTCTTTATCTTTCCCATTTCTTTCTGTTTTCTCTCTTTACATTAGATGTCTCTATCTTTCTCTTCTCACGAATGTCTCTCTCCTTTTTTTGTTTTTTTCTCTCTTATTTTCTTTCTTCAATACTAATTCATGATTATCCCACAAATAAAAGACAAAATAAATTTTTAAACAAAATTTTAATGTTTAAAATCCTTTTGTGAATTCAAAAAGATCCATTTTATATTAATAGATAACCTAAAAAATTCATGTACACTATCTCGTCCAATGTCTTGTACACTTTATAATCACAAATTGACTATACATTGTCTTGTCTTGTACACTTATTTTTCTTATACACCAATTCATCTTATACATCGATTAGTCTAATATATACATGAAAAATTGGTGTACAATACAAATTGGTGTACGAGAAGAATTAGTGTACGAAAAAAATTGGTATACGGAAATAATTAGCGTCCGAGAAAAATTGGTGTACGAGAAGAATTGGTGTACATAAATAGTTAGTTTACAAGAAGAATTGATGTACAAAACAAATTAGTGTACAATATCAAACCCATCTTATCATATTTGCACATTGTCATATCTTGTATACCAAAATATTTGGTGCACTACTATATTATCTTGTTGACTTAGAATATGATAAAATGATGTGTATTAAATCTTCAAAATATAACAAAATTGAATTCTTTAGATTTGTAAAAAATATTTTTTTTAGATATTAAATTATTATTAAATATTTTGGAATACAATTAAATTAACAAATTAAAAGAATAGAGAAAAGAGAAAAGAAAAAGAAAACTCATATTTTCTTCATTCTCTTTTTTTTTTGTGTGTCATCTAATTGATATTAATAAGGAGGGATAACCCAAATCCTTAAGAGAACAAAGTAACTACATGATTGGTTGCAATAAAACCCCCAAACCATGTACAAAAATGGCTACAAAAGCCATCGCTTACAAAGTGAAGTCAAATAAACATTACAAACCAAAGGAATCCTAAGCCAAAGAAAACATGAATTCTTTGGATACTAAGCTCTAATCAAGGGAAGTTAATAACATAACACTAAGATAGGAATTGAAAATATCTTATTGAAACTAAGAAACAAAGACCAATGTTAGATAAGGAGCCAAACCCCAACACCGAACTGCACCAAAACCAAG
This sequence comes from Cardamine flexuosa, assembly GCA_963555745.1. NCBI lineage: Eukaryota > Viridiplantae > Streptophyta > Magnoliopsida > Brassicales > Brassicaceae > Cardamine > Cardamine flexuosa. The sequence goes on from OY743219.1 coordinate 16,552,033, forward strand.
AGCACGGGGACCCTTTGCAATGATGTGGTAGCAGACCAGATTTGGCGAGCTTATGATGCGACGAAAACCTCCTATAGTGGATGAAAACTACCTCACAAGACCAACGAACAAAGGTTTTTATAAACCGTAGAAAAAGGGGCTTATTTTCCGGAGGCGGTTCTAACCAACCCATAAACTCGCCTCAAAAACCTACCAAGTATAGCAACCCAGGAACAAGGCTGACAAGTAGAGACAAGGAGCGAATATAGGACCTTCCCTGTTGCATTTCTCCTAGCAAAAATCAAGGACAGAACGAGACCGGGATGAAACTAAAAGGCTGAGCCGAGCTACAAGGAACCTGCGGAACTGATAAAGGGACTGAAGACTACCAATCTAAAAAATCTTTGACCTAGAAACATGAGAGACTAAAACCAACCCTTGAAACCGAGACTATGCCGAGAAGAGACATCAACTGCAAAATGAAGGCTAAGGAAAACCAGATCCAAAAAACTAGATCTAAAAAACTAAATCTAAAATTCCAGATCTATAAACCTTCAAAATCCAATAAAACTGCTAAGGTAAAAGAAGAGAAGGACCACTAAACAAGAAAGGTACACACAGAGGAGCTGCCCCGACGCTGAGAAAGCCGGCGGAGCTGCTGAGCGGTGGGTCGTTTTTAGAGAGAAGGCAGAACAAAAATTTTAGAGAGAGAGCATTTTGATATTGACCGATGATTCATTCTCTTTCTTCTTACACGTCTTTTATTTTTTTTTTATTTTTTTTTTCTTTCATGTTTTTCTCTCTCCTTCCCTAGACACTCTATTATATAAATTCTATTAGAGAATACTTATTAGAAAGGAATAGTAATATTTTTATTTTGCTAATTGTAAATAGTGTACTGCCTATTTCTTCAATTTGTTTCAAAAAAAGTGCATAATTTGCCAATTACCCCTTTCTTTTATACTCTAAGAAACTATTGTTTGTGCAATTTCACATTTTTAAAATTTCGAAATACTTAACCTTTTTGTTTTATTTTAAAAATACTTAAACTTTGGTTGTCAACCTTCTATATATTTTTTAAAACAGGGATGCCAGATCAAAATCGTTTACATGATGGAACGATTGTCACTACTTAAATTACCATTCAAATCTGTCCCATCATTTTTTCGATATAGGAACCAATGCCATTCTCCATTTTTAATTACTTGGTCAAAGTTCATTTTTAATTACTAAGCATATATAGAAAGAAAAGAGTATTTTTGATAAGAATGGGTTATGGCAATTTTCCACGCGCACGATCAGCCGTCCATTCATTGACTTAAACCTAATCAAATGTGATTGGTTTCTTTTGTCAGCTTATAATTAGTCATTAGTTAATTAGTTGCTTTTTTCCGTTTGATTAATGCATAAATTAGTTACTAATATCAACAATAACTGTCACGTTCAACGACCGAGTCCATATGATTCTTATTTCCCCGGTTCTCCCCTTCACATCTCTCATTTTCCTTCTCCCCAAAACATTAGACTTGCTTAAAAATCTTGTTCAAACTCACCGTAAATTTTCATTTCATATAAAGTGGTAGATTATTAATTACAGGGCTTTAGTAACAAAACCTCTCCACTGAAGATAAATTATTTAAAAAACTATGAACTATGTATTTAATAAAAAAAACTCCTAAACTTTAAATCTGTTAATGAAAGGGTTTTAAATAGTAAAACCCCTGAACTAAAAATAATTGTAAAAATACCTTTCAACTATATATTTAATGACAAAACCTCTCAACTTTAAATTTGTTAATGAAAAAATTCCTCCATCAATATTTTCGTTAAATTAAAACGTAGTATTTTGTAAAATTTAAAAATGACAAATTTTTAGTAATAAAACCCTTCAACTAAAGATGAATAGTAAAAAAGTTCCTCAAGTAAATATTTAATGAAAAATGCCTCAAATTTTAATTCGTTAATTAAAAAACTCCTCTGACAAAGAATTGTTTTCTTTTTTCTTTTCCTTTTATGACTAAAAGGCTATGGCCATATGTCTTAATCTTATACAGTTATACCGGAGATAAAAATATGTAATATTGTGTCTATATGTTAATGACCCCTTTTCAAAGCAAGAGAATTAACAAATAAGATCAATATTTTTGGGTAGATAATACCACCTCTTTTTGTCCTTTTCATTACTTAAATAGAAGAGATACAAAGGTTGGGATCATCTGATCCCCAATACATGGAAGTGGAGAAAATGCAACAAAACATGGGAAAATGGTGACTAGTCTCCTTAACAATCAGATGACTAAGTCTCCTTACTAAAACTATTGAAATTAGAATTACGAAATAGAAATTAACTTGTTGAACTGATTGAATGTATGATTAAGTTGCATATCATCGGTTTTGAATTCTGGTTCTCATCGATACCCTCCTCTTTTCTGGATCTCTTAGTTTCACTTAGTATGTTCTCATCAATACTTCTGCCGTCAAAAAGAACCTTGTCCTTAAGGTTCAGAGCTGGAAAACTCACCCGCAATTTCTCAGCATCTTCCCAAGTAGCTTCTTCCTCTGGTAAGCCACTCCATTTTACTTAGTTCATAGAAGAGTAATGATTATGTACGTGTAAAAAGAAAAAAATTGGTGCTCAGATACCAAATGTTAATCCGCAAGAGAATTCGCTCAATGAACAAATAAGATCAATATTTTTCATTTTAGAACAATACAATTCATGTCATTGTTTTTAGAGTATATCGTATTCATTTTAAAACATGTCATATCATTTTTGAACCAAAAATGAAAAAAATAAAATGATGTATTTTAAATTTAGCCCAATTGAAACGACAATGTAGTGAGAAGGGTATTTTTTTTTCATTAACGAATTAAAACTTGAGCATTTTTTTAGTTAAATATTTAATTGAGGTTTTTACTATTTATCTTTAGCTGAGGAGTTTTATTACTAAAAATTTGATGTTTTTAAATTTTACAAAACATTGCATTTTAATTTTAGCGGAAATATAAACTGAGGGAATTTTTCATTAACAGATTTAAAGTTGAGGGGTTTTGTCACTAAATACATAATTTAGGGTTTTTTTTATGATTTAAATTTAGTTGAGAGGTTTCATTACAAAAAACTCTTAATACTACCTCTTTTTTTCTTTTTCATTAGTTAAATAGAAGAGGTACAAAGGTTTAGATCATCCGATCCCCAATACATGGAAGTGGAGAAAATGCAACAAAACATGGGAATGAGGTAACTACTCTTCTCAACAATCAGATGATTAAGTTTCCTTATTAACAATACTAGAATTAGAAATACAAAATAGAAATTGACTTTTTGAACCGATTGAATGTCTGATTAAGTCGCATACCGTCGGTTAGGAAGTTGGTTGAGATAATCCGATCCCCAATACATGGAAGTGGATAAAATGCAACAAAACATGGGAATGAGGTAACTAGTCTTCTCAACAATCAGATGACTAAGTTTCCTTATTAACAATACTAGAATTAGAAATACGAAATAGAAATTGACTTGTTGAACTGATTGAATGTCTGATTAAGTCGCATACCGTCAGTTAGGAAGTTTGGTTATCTTTGGTACCCTCCTCTGTTCTGGCTCTTTTAGTTCTTCACTTAGTATTTTCTCATCACAGTGAAATCACGATTCCTGATATTTTTGTTATCTATATCAACAAAATGATTTTAGTTTTATGTCACTTGTCTATAGAGAAATCAAGAGTTAAGCATGCTTGAATTGGAGCAATTTAAGGATGGGTGATCTACCAAGAAGTGCTTTCTGGTACCATGCGAGTGAAGCCAACACAAAGATCATGTAGTGGTTTGTAAGGATAAGAACAAGTATTTAGAGCCTCCCAGAATAGAATTTCGGTTTTCGGACGAGGATAGATCCCATGGGCCGAAAGAGAGTGTAGAGACCATAGACGGTGACAATCGTTCTATTATTAATGGGTGCAAAAATATCATTAGGAAGAATTGAACCTCCCACCTTAATGAACTTTTAGGTGCACTATTAGCCAAATTGCCATTTTCATTAAATTGTTCTACATAATAAATTTAATACATATATTATTATGGTTGCTTGTGAATCCACACTATAAGGTGTAGATCCGCCCCTGGTTGCATATGATCCAACGAAATGGAATATGCAAGAGTGTGTGATCATATGCGAACCCAAAGCAATCGATTTATAAAATCTAGTTCAAGAAAGTTAAAAACAAATTTTTTGTTTCCTATTTATTCTTTGTTTTTCTTGTTTTTTTAGTTAAAATACAAATTAATTGTGAAAACACCCATTAATTTTTAAAAATGTATATTGTTGGTATGTCTTTCAAAAGAAAAATAATAATAACTATATATATATATATATATATATATCATATCATATCAGATACAATTTTTGCTTTCTGTTTTTCTATAACTCTTTATTGGTTACAAAGTTTGTTTTTGTGTGCTAACTGTTACTTATTTATCATTAAGACTTTAAAAGTCTCAGCTAAAAAATAATTTTATTATATATTTTATTATATAAAGAAAAATGATTCAAAGTTAGTAACTCGCATGATCGTGACACATGTCAATTAAAATGATCATATTTTGACACATGTTTAATTAAATAAAATCATATATTATCACTTGCCTGATCGTGGCACATGTCAATTAAAATTATCATATTTTGACACATGTTTAATTAAATAAAATCATAGATTATCGAGAAAAAAATATAAAGGAAATTTAAAAAGGGAATACAATTACAAAAGAAAATTATAATCTATAAAAATAAAGTAAAAGTTCCTTTTATTATTAGTAAAAATAAATTCAATAATCAATAGATATCATGTTAAAATTATAAATAAAAGGATTATGACATGTGTCGGTTGATCGAGTGGATTATAACATATGTAAAAGCAATGTGTTATTATCTTTGCTTAATCAAAAATAAAAACAAAAAAATATATGTATTTTTATTTCTTTTTCTAATATATATATATTTAAGTCTTATTGTTTAGTTTTCAATAAAATCTGAACTTTTCTTTCTAGTATATATACTTTCACAAATGAAACGGAGAAAAATTGATTGAATATAATAAAACCAAATTTATTATACTAATTGGTTGAGTTAAAGAAGGATCATCAATGTTAATCTTAGTGTGCTAAATGTGCAAACTTGTGGCATCAAGAATGCCAAGAGGTGATCTTATGTATGAAATGTTAGGAGTTCTGAAATGAGATTCAAGATAAACACTAAACAATTATGTGTGGTTTTTTTGACATAATTTTCATATAATAGATGCAATATAACAAATTGGTTTGAAAATTATATAGTATTTTAGGTTTAGGAAACATTTAGAGAAAAAAATCTAAGAGAATATAAGACAAAGAATGTGGAAATGATTTCTTCCAAAGGGAGGACATAATAATTGCTTTCTCCAAAAGAGAGGAGATAAAAAAAAGAGACATATATTCACTTTAAGTGAGTTGATTACATCATAACTATTTCGCATATACAAATATGGATCCGAAGGAGTGAAGAAGATGTTGAGGTTTATATTGTAGATTGAAAATAATGTTGTGAATAAGAATCAACTGAGAGAGAAGAAAGAAAATTGTAAAAATCAATCATTTTCTAGTTTATAGCTCAAGACATGCATAAAAATATATATTAAGATACATCACGTGTTTAAACTAAAAATTATTTTGAGATATATACTACAAGAAATATTGCCAATTATTACCACACAATTATCGCTATCATATTGTTTTAATAGTGTATTCACAAACGATGTTTTTGCCGGAGCTATAATAAAGTGAGCATATATGATAACCTTTTTTCCTATTAAATGTTAGTATTTAATAGCGTTATGTATACGAAATTATTTCATTTTGAGAGAGATGAGATTGAAACAAGAGACATAGATATAGTTTGAGAGAGTTCATTACATCATAACTATTTCTTATGTACAAATATGGATCTGAAGGTTTGAGAAAAATGATGAAATTTTTACTAGAGATTGAAAGTGAAGTGGTGAATAAGAATCAACTACCAAAGAATGAAAAGAGTTGTGAAGATCAATCATTTTCAGGTAAATAGCTCAATGCATGCATAATATATATATTAAGATACATCACCTATAAACAAATTTAGTTTATTTTTTCTAAAATTTCATTTATTTTAATGTTTAAAAAACTTTTCCATCGAACAGGTCCTAATCTAGTCTTATTATATAAAGAATAATGATTCAAAGTTAGAAACTCACCTGATCGTGATACATGTCAATTAAAACAAAGGGCATTGTCCCCTGGGAAGAGTTTTTAAAGCAGTAGGAGTCCCAGTCTGGAAATAAATTTTCAAAAGGATCATTTTTTGGTATTTAATCCTTAAACAATCAGATTTGATATGTGTTTAATTAAATAAAACCATATATTATCAGGAACAAATAAAAGAAAATTAAAAAAGAAATACAATCCTAAAAGAAAATTATTAATATAATTTTATAAAAATAAAGTAAAATTTCATTTTATTATTTCAATAATCAATAGATATCATGTTAAAATTATAAATAACAAGATGATGACACGTATCTGTTGATCGATAAAATTTTGACATGTGTATATTGATCAACTAAGTTATGAAATGTGTAAAAGAAAAGTGTTATTATCTTTCCTTAATTTTTGATTATAAAAGAGAATGATTCAATGTTAGTATCGCGCCTGATCATGACACATGTCAATTAAAACAATCAGATTTTAACACGTATTGAATTAAATAAAATCATAGATTATGAGGAACACAAGAATTAAAAAAAATAATCTATACTATATAAAAGTTGAAGCTATAGTGCTCTTAATGTGTCCACATAGGATTTAGAAAATCAGATATGATTGGTCCACATCAGCATATTTAACACGTCAGCATATATAAAGTAACAATATCTAATTATACTAAACTAATTAAAATTTACAATTGCAGAGACAGGAAAAAGAGAGTTATTGTTGTTAGTCTAATATCGTTAATATTTACAATTGCAGAAAAAGGAAAATACATAAATGTTAATGGTCTAAGAAAAGTCTGACTTCTTGCTAAATTAACAATAACAAACACAAGAAAATAAGTTAATGTTGTTGTTAATGTTATTAGTCAAAGAAAAGTATGAGAATCTGTCAAATTTTGAATTTACAAAAAAAAAAGGAACAAATAAACTAACGGAAAAGTTCTGTTAAAGAAAACGAGAAAGTTTCTAGATTTCGAAAAGTGGTTTTGCCTTTAAATACACTATTTAAAACTTACAATTTAACATACAGAAATCAAACGCTATATTCTTCAAAGATCACACCAAAAGTTTATTGAATTACTATGACACATTCAACTTCATCATCTTAGCCCAAACTACTTCCTTGTGTGGGTTTTGATGATCTTTAAAAAGGTTTTGTTAACAAGGAAGTTGTTGTGAGGGTCATTCACTTTTGGGAGGCAAGAAATCCCAGAAAGGACGGGTTACTTAGATCTCAACTGCTCCTCATCGACCAAAAGGTAGTTGAAATTTCCTGTAAGTTTAAACATCTCATAAGTAAATATTCTCAAACATGAATTTATGCAGTCTACTGTGATCTAAGCAGTCATTATTGAAATCTCTGAAACCAAGATAAAAAAAAAATGTAGTCTCTGAAAACAAGACAAACTATAGGGTGTTTCCCTCAGGTTTCTAATTCAGTTCACCCATCAAACAAAGTTGGATCAGTTTGCTGAGGCCAGCCACTCTATTGAAAGGCAAAAATTTAGGATTCGTTCTTTACGGAGTTTGAAGAAGCAATAGACATGAACGTGGACCTATATGGTAAATATTTTGTTCTTTATATGCTCTTTATAATACCACTATGTTATAACTCCAAACATCCACAACCCTCGATGCCATTGAAAATATGGTTCTCATCAACGATGAGAATTTGAATAATCCAGTCTCGACTGGTAAAGATAATAACATAGTTCATGGGGTCATTAAAGGCAAAATAGAAGTCCACCTAAAACTAAAACAGTAAGCAAGATTTTCCCCTTGGCTCTCACCAATTACAAGTTTAAATACAAACACTGTTTGCTTACCATCTTCTCTTTGTTTTAAACCAGTGCACCTGTTCGTCTAACCCTTTGAGATACTGTCGCCGCCAAATTCCAGAAAAAACTGATGAAAAGTGTTGTCAAACCTGTCGTCCTCCTTGCTATTGCTGTGAAAACAAGAACAGTTAGAGGTAACTAATCTTAAACCCACTACTTTCATTAATATGAATCACCTAACCTTACCTACATATCTAGATTGCATGGTCTAGATATGTTCTGTCTCTCTTCCACCTCTTCCACTCGGATGTTTTCCGACAACGATGTTGGCCCAAGTACTTAATACTTGACATGGTATGTATGGATATACTTTACTCAGTCTGTGTTGTTTACAGTTTGTACTAAGTAATATTTATTTATTTTAAAAGGCTTGGGGAAGAAGGTAAGAACTCTGTTATCATCAACAGCAAGGTTACTAAGTCAGAACCTGCCACCATTGCTGAGTTTTTCAATTTTTGCAAAACTACACTCCACATGTATTAATATTGAGACAAAACATTGGTTCTTCTAATTTGTACTCAGTTTTAATCTATTAGTTTCTTACATTTATTTCACTGTCACAGAAAGTTAACTTCAGTTGCATCACTACCATCCTTGAACTATCACCACCTTATGGCTGGAACGTCATTTCCTGCACTAAATGTGTATATAAACTACGACGAGAAGTCACAACGTTGGTTTGTGCCTCAAGCAACACTCAACATAATAAATAAACAAAGATGCCAGGAGATGAGATACAAGAATACCTTGACTGCTGATACTTATCTTCCATGTGAAACCATGTGGTGGACGTTTGTATTCACATACACCAAAGGAAATATGCAGTTTAAAAACTCATAATCCATCTGCCTTGACAGCCCAAAATAACATTTAAAGGTAAAGATGTTCTCTGTAAAATGCTGTCTAGGGAAGATATTGACAGAACAATGTTTACAGCCTGGATGGAAATAGATGAGGAATATGAAGAAGCTCGGCAGTTAACTTATTTGGAATTCCCAACAATATTTACTTGGATCAATGACAATAAAGTCTGGACTGAACGACAAAAGGGAAAAAAAAAGTTAGGAAGCATAGTCAACATTCATTCAACATCAGGAGAGTTATATAATGTAAGGATACTAATCATTAAACTAAGAAGACCAAGAAGTTGACGAAAATCTAACATTCAATTACTAAAAATATCCAGATTTCAAATCAGCATGCTATGCTATAAGTATACTAGATTCTGACTCTGAATGGCATGATACAATGGATGATGAAGCTATTCAATGAGCTACGACAACTATTTGTCTTATTGCTGATATATTGTGAAGTGGGTAATCCTCTTGCATTGTGGAATCGCTATTGGAAATCACTCGGTGAAGACATGCTTCACAAAAAACATAAAACTTTTGAATTTCAAAAGCTACATCTAGAGGAACCGGAGCTCCAGCATAAACTTTGGTTGAGATAGAGAAAATTAACAAAAGCCTGTTAACCCAAGAATATGCAATGACAATTAAGAAAAGCCAAGGACAAAGTTAAACAGAGCTACAAGCTTCTGGCCAGAAAATCCAGAATTCACTTCAGCTATGTTCTCCGCCGTGGTATCTCCAAATTCCTTGAAAGGACTGATTGGAAGTCAATCTGTGTTGAAGCTACACTTGCTCTACCTTTGAAGATCTTACGAAGAGAAACTGTTGGTACGGACTCTGTATCTTCCTTCATTGGCCCTTCTCCCTACTATCCTCTCCTTTTTCTATTACTAGGCATGTTTTATTACGTTCCTAATACATGTGACATGTGCCTTCAAACAATTGAGTCTAAGAAACCTTCCTTTGTTTCTTTCTTTTGCAGTAATCTTTTCTTTTTAAAACCGATAGAAGGTATGAAAAAAGTCAAAACACAAACTCATTGTATTGTTAAGAAAACGTTTTTAGTAATATTTTAAAACTAAAACAATATATATGCAATTTTCTATCACTTCAAACACTATCAAGTAACAAAGCAATTGGAGAAGAAAAAGTGACAAAAAATATTAAGTTGTCAAGTATTCATCTGACATCTACATTAATTTTACTAAACTTTACAAAATTTACCTTCCATTGTATGAAGCACCAAATTTCACACGTCGCCATTTAAACAAACTCAAATGACTAAAAATTGGAGGGCATGTGTAGAAATTAAATAAAAGAAAAAACTTCTAATTAAATAATTAAAATATTTTTCTATTTTTTTGTAATGTAAATTTTATTTTTTGTCAAAATATATTTCTTTCTTACTATGTTACTCACAGTAATCTTTAAATAATATGACATAAATAAAAGAAAATGATACATTATATTTTAATATGCTTTAAACAAATATTCATCTTAAAATTTTCTTTCTATATTAAAATTATTTTTACAAAAAGTTACATAAATAATACTAAAAATATTTTTGAAAGCATACGATATGTTTAAATTAAACTAAAATATAATATAATTTAAACCTTTTCAATATTCTTGCTACTTATAAAAGTGAATAAACACAAAATATATAAGAAAAGTCGATAAAAATAGACCTGCGCATCGCACAGGTAAAAGACGTAGTCTATACTACGAAGCTATAGCGCTCTTAGGCCGTCCACATAGGATTTAGAAAACCTGTTATTATTGGTCTACGTCATCATTTAACATAAATTGTGACGATAATTTGCCAAAAACTACAAAAAAGAAAAATTTGGTTCCTGCCAAAAACTTAAAGAGAAAACTTTTATTTCTGCCAAAAAATTAAAAGAAAAATTATCACCAAAATAAGAAACAAAATAATAGAAATTACTCAAAATCACGAAGTTCATATGTAATGGGATTATGAATTAATTGCTTATTAATGAATAATATATATATATATATATATATATATATACATATAACTTCATAATTTCCTAATAATAAATTAAGACACTAGTTAATAAAAATATTTTAAATCGATATTCAAAAGAGAAAAAATTGGTCGCATAATATTTATGAATCCCTATTTATACAGTATAGATTTTTACTAAAAAACTTACTTAATCATTGCAATTGTAATTATTTATCATTACTTTTTTTGTTTTTTCAATGAGATTTAGCATAAAATTGATATATACCAAAATAAACTTAAAAGGAAAATCATCACCCAAATAAACAATTAAATAGTATAATGGACTCAAAATAATAATTTTAGTATATAAAGAAATTATGAATTAATAACTTATTAATGAATAATAATAATAATAATAAGTGTTTTATTTCCTAATTATATTGCTTATGATAATACTTCTAATTTTATTCAATACCCTAAACCGTTTATATTACTGAAAACTTTGAACCTAAAACAGTTTACTTTCATAATTCTATACCTCATTTATTATGTTTGATTTCTGTTTTGCTTCTTGATTTTCTTAGTTTTGTGTTTAGTTGTTTGATTAGTGTGTTGTATAAATTGTTTAAAATAAATAATTTATTAGTATGTATCTAACTGTGTGTTATATTTATTTCTGGATATTGTTTTATGCTCATCATCTCAATGTTGCAGCAAACTAAGTAGCTCTGTGACTTAGACACATCATGTCATTCTGCTGATGTTCCCCTTTGCTAACAACAATTGGTATTTATTTACTTATTTTGTTGCTCTTAACAATTTTGTTATAGTTGTGTTAGACGATGTTTACGGAGTGACCAACTATTAGAGTTTCTGTTGACATATCACCCAACTCTCTTTTTCATCCCAGTTCATCCAAACGTGTATTCAATCACGCTGCCGATAGATTGATGAATGGAGTTGTGTTTTCCTGTATTTCCACAAGAGATTAGTGCATCTTTTGGTTATTTCTCCATTATGCCATTGGTAAGAAACTTGCTGGAAAGGCATAGTCAAAGTAGATATAAATATTTCTGTAAATAATTAAATTTTAATGCATCTTTTGGTTATTTCTCAATTGTGTCATTAGTAAGAAATCTGCTGGAGAGATTGAGAGAGCAAAATGATTCTCACTGGTAAAGCACAAATGTAGTACAACCAAAATTTGGTGTGATTATAATGAACCAAATTAGTAGAATCAATGTTGTTACATAGTTCTCTGTTATCGTTTAAAGTTATCTAATCAATGATTTTGTTATTTGATCTATTATTCATCCTCTATACTGAATAACAATCACTATTTTATTGAATAACATAATCAATATATTTCTTTGATTTGTAGATGTTATTTAAATTTTGTGGAAGAAATAAGAAACATAAGATAATATTATGTTATCCAAACTCTTATTCCTTCAGTATGAGACGGTAAAAATTGTGGAGAGAACAATTTAATTGAGAATATCTAAACGTTGAAAGAGTTTGGTGTGTTACTAATTTTTTTAATAATACTGTAAAAGAAATTGCATAAAAACTTTGCAAGTATCCCACAAGTAGGATTGTATTATTCAAATATCCACATTGTCACCATTGTTACAATACTCTATGATGAGTCTTTATTTTCATCAATTTCTACTATAGATTTGATGTGTTTTATTGAGTCTAGAGTTAGGTTCTGTGTCCATCAGGCTCGTTTTGGTAACTTTACAGGTTTTACTTCATTGGAGCTAAAATGGACAAAATTGAGCAACTTTGGACGTTTTTACACTTCATGGGATTTTGGAGACACTCTGGGATCGATCGATTCTGAATAGGATCGACCAAGCATGAAGAGAATCGATTGATTCTAAAGGAGATCGGTCAGTCAAAGGAATCTATGAGGTGGCACGTATTGAAGGAAGAAGATCGATTGATCCTGATCGCGAATATTCTCCAGATCGTATATTAACTCTGATTTTTGACCTAGAAGACTCCCTATATAAAGGGATCATTTCCCGAGCAGCCCAGAAGCCCTAGACACGATTTTTCTGAGTTTATTTGTATATACATTTCATTTTCAGATCTGTAAATTTTTACTTTGAATTTTCTCAGATCTATACTATTTTCAATTGTATTTTTAGATCTACATTATGTCTTCATCTCTTCCTTTGCATTGCATATCATACAACACAATGATCTATCAACCCATTACCATGGTTGAGTAGCTCTATATGTTGGGAGAAGGGATATATTCAAAGGGATTAATATTTAATTAGGTTATTGTCATAGATAGGGTTATGATTAATAGATCTATATTACTATGAAATTAATGCTTTTGTTAGGTTGACAAATCTATCAAATGATTTATAGGGGTTTATAATGCGGCTAGCGCATGTTTATTCTTCCCTGAATCTGTAGTTTATAGGCTTGAGATCGTCAGCCGACGAGAGCCAAGGTTGAATCTGCAAGTGAACAATATCAAAACCAGCTAATAAATGCTGGCATAGGATCCTAGCGGATTTATGACCAAGATAATATTCTCATTCGAGAGGTGGTTTATTTGATAATAGTGTTTTGATCCCACCATTGTACTACCGCGCACAACCGTATTAATATTCTCATTCAAAACACTATTAACAAATAAGCCATCTAAAGTTTACTTTACTCCTTGTGGATTCGATCCCACCATTGTACTACCGCGCATAACCGTGCACTTGCGGAAACCATTGGTTTGGATAAAACCTGATACTACATCAAGTTTTTGGTGCCATTGCCGGGGAGTAATTGTTGCCTCTAGATCTAAGTTATTAGACCTAGTTTAAGATATTTTATTTTCTGCATTTTTTATTTTCGTGTCTCTGAAATCGACCGATCTTTTTTGGATCGACCAATCTTACTTTGTGCAAGATCGATCGATTTTTTCGAGATCGACCGATCCACTGATCTACTTCAAGATCGATCGATCCCAGAGCCTTTTAATCGGTTATAATTTTCAAACTTCTTCTTCTTCTCAGGTGTATGCAATTAAGGAGCAAGGGTTCTAAACATCTGCAAAACCTAAGCATTGAGGAGTTGACAAGAAGAATCAGAACCACAAGGAAAGCAAGCAAAAATGTTAGTATGGCTGACCCTAATAATTTAAGAAACCTTCCCCTTGTTGTTGATGGTGAGGGTGCAGATGTAAGACAGCAGAGAGAGGGCTTGGCTGATCAAGCACCTCTCAATGATTCTGAAGCTCCTGGAATGGGAGTAGATTCCGCGCATGGACAACAAGTTCCTCCGTGAAGGGTTACCTTAGGCGAGCAAGATGCCCCGCATGCCTATTATAGGAACCGATATGCTATAATACCCCTTCCTATCCAGAGGCAAGACTTTGAGATTAAACCTCACATAATTGCCCTGGTGAAACAGAATCAATTCCATGGGCTATATAATGAGAACCCCATGGATCATATTGATATTTTTGAGAAGATCTGTAGTACCACCAAAGCCAACGGAATCCCCCAAGACTACCTCCGTTGTAGGATATTCTCTTTCTCACTGGCTGATAAGGCTCATAGATGGCTGGAATCTTTGTGTCACGGATCTATCACAAGCTGGGGTGAATGCCGAGCTGCTTTCTTACAGCAGTTCTTCACCAAAGCTAGATCCATAGCGCTAAAAAACAAAATAGCCACTTTCCGTCAAGCTGGTACCGAGTCCTTATATGAAGCTTGGAAACGCTATAAGGAATACCTAAGGGACTGTCCCTCTCAAAGCTAAACCGAGTCGGATATGATGAACCTTTTCTATAATGGAGTTGAAATGAAGTATCAAATGACTATGGACACAGCCAGTAGGGGATATTTCATGAGCAACACACTGGAGGAAGCCATGGAAATAATTGAAAATCTGGCAGCAAGTAACTCTAACAGATCCTATGACTTAGATAGGAGAGTCAACCCCACTCTAGTGAGTGATAAGATCATAGAGGAGCTTAATGCTAAGGTGGACATTCTGATAAGAGCTTAGAAGAGATCTGTGAAATTTTTGGAAAGTGAAGAGTTCAATGATGAGGAGGAACAAACTGAGGAGATCAACTTTCTCGGCGGACAGGGAAACTATCAAAACAGGGGTTTCAACCCCGACTTTAGGAACCATCCTAACCTGTCCTACCGGAGTACTAATGTTGAAAAACCTGGAGACCAGGTTTATCCACCTCGGAGTACTCAAAACCAAGGGAATTTCCAAAACAATGCTGGTTATGGTAAAACATGATTCAATCCTCAATCTGGGAATGCTGGTTCCATGGGGAAAATTGAGTCCTTATTCCAGCAAATTATGGAAGGGTGAAACAAGATATTTTGGTGGTCTAGGAGGTTTCAATTCCTCAGTCAGTGTAGTACTTGAGGTGTCAATCCATAATGGGTTTTATAAGCAATCAGGATGTGATCTAGCAATCTTAATCCAAGCTAAGTTTAGTAAAAGGTGTGGTTTTCTAACAACCTAAGTGAAAGTAAATCCACTAGATCAGAAGGATCGAGTAGTAGGATCGAGTTAACTAGAAGAATAACACACTCGATCAGATGGATCGAGTACACGGATTGAGTAAGTGAACGAACAAAAATGAAACTAAAATTAAAACTTTGTGAACAAGTAAACTAGATAAACAGGATTTTGAAAGCAGATTATGACAAAATAAGGATCAAAGGGATGAGATTAATCGACCTATGTATGCTGGTAAACCTTTCTGATACTTATCAAGCAACAACCACAAATCATTTTGGGCTAATCCCTAGATAATAGATTTCTAAAACAACCTAATCCACTCTTCTGACGAAAGGTTTCAAGATCCACCACTGACACACCCAATTTTGGCAGGGCCACCATGATGAATCAGGCATAAAGAATCAATCCATTAAAGCCAAAACACATTCCTACAGCCCAATTGTGCCAGGGTAGTGTATGTGGATCTCTGGAAGAAGTTCTTCCAATGAATCCATCACACTGTCGCGTGGGATCCATTTGAGATCATGCTCCAATTTATCAGAGAGGAGGAAGCATTATGAACACTCACCCAAAAGGGATTTTCAATGAAAGCACATAATGTAAGTTAATCAGATCAGTAAACCAAGCATCAATGGATCTATCTCATCCCTAATCTCCCTAATGAAACTACTCAGAAATTAAACTCATACTTGGATCTCAGATCCCAAAAATCATCAAAGAAGACATAAGATGAAGATCCTAGAGATATAAGCAGGTATAAAGAAGACAATAAACGCAAATAGTAATTATATAAATCGGAAATCAAGTTTCAAATACAATGAAAAACTCAAGAAAACTAGAGAGAGAAAGTTGTGATTAAAACTCTAAGAAAAAAATAAAACTAGGTAAAATCTTTATGGAGGCACTCTGATCCAACAATCCCTTTTATAGGGAAGGATCAGAAGCCCTAGTTTAAAGATAGGTCCCTATTAATCCAGATTAAATGTGCTCGGGTGCCTTGGTCGAGTAGGGGATCGAGTGGTCCAGTAAGAAGTGAGTCAGATGCTTCCACTCGATCGTGGGATTAAGTCCTTTGTCCGAGAAGATTCCACTAGCATGTTGACCTGGACACAGACCGAGTAGGTGTGTCGAGTGATAGAGCAAAGTTCCCTGGTGCTTCTACTCGAGTGGTCTGGGTCGAGTCAAGTGATCGACTCAGACTCCTAATGTCCATCCTTAGCCATTTTGCTCCAATTGTACCTGAAATAACCCCAATATGCAATATGTATGCAATGCATATGCATGACTCTCTAAGTGACCCAAAATGACACAAAATGGTATAAACAATGGATGAATCTAACCTAAAGTGATCATAAAACTATGCCTAAAACAGGTAAAATATGGTGTTATCAACTCCCCCAAACTTAGTCTTTGCTTGGCCTCAAGCAAAAATTAGGTTGAAGGAGTGGTTTGAAAGTGGGAACTCAGAACCAGATGCAAACTAACCAAGTTTATAAACTAAATGTCAAAGTTTTAAGTTCTAAAATGCAATGTTTGTGAACCTTACTTAAAAACTTTAGCCATTCTCATCAAAACATGCACCAATTCTCAGTCCTAACTAAAACAGACATTCAAAATAATCATTCCCTTTAACATTGATTGATTGTAACTGGTGGATCATGCTAAATAATGCAAGTGAACTCATTTGGTTTGAGGGACAAGTTTTAAGAGACAAAACTGGCCTCTTCTTCCTCTGGTTTAAGCTCAATGGTAACAGGGATCTTTCTTTGAATGGATTGAACTTTAAGAAAATGCTAAAGGTAAAAGCCAAGTTACGCATACAAGGATAAATTCCCATCTACCCAAGAACACACAGCTGACTTTCCCTAATTCTAAGCTCAGATAACTTGATCCTAGTTCTAACCCCTCAAGGTAGTTCTTCTCTCAACAAGGATTCAATGATTATCTTTTATTTTCTTATAAGGAGAGGTCTTTTTCACTTTTCTTTACTTCTAGCGGATTTGGGGATTTTTCTTAAAGTTAAGGTCTTGACTCGACCCCTTTGGTCGAGTCCATTGATCGAGTCAATGCTTATGCTACTTTTACTTCTTTTCATAGACCCTTTTTCATACATTTTTCTTCCCAAATCCTTTACTAGACTCAGCATATAATTTCTTCTAAGTTTCCCTCTCCAATGATTTTTAAAATCCTAGACCCTCCCCCAAACTTAAATTACACATTCCCTGTGTAACAAAATTCAAGAGAGAACCTAGGATTTTTGAAAAAAAGAAGATAAAACCTAAACCAAACCTAAATGCAATGGATATACAAATGATGGGGATTTGGGGTGGTACCTCACTCTGGAGGCTGAGAAGCGGCGGTGAAGAAGGCTTGGGTATGTGCCTCTATGTCTTCATTTGTGTAGCCTGGATCGGAGGGTGGAATGGATGAGGAAGGGCCGGCTGGATCAAAGTATGTTGCCGACTCAAACTGGTGAATCGACTCGAAGGGTCGAGTGTGATCCTCCAGGTCCTCTGACTCGATCTCAGGATCGAGTAGGTTGGTCGAGTCCGTGTTTGTAGCTTGAAGTTCCTCAACTGTAAGGTCCGAGTTTCTCTTCCTGGCCCTCCTTCTTTCGCTCGGCCTCTCTGTGGAGGCTTCTCCTACAACCACATCATGCAAGCATCTCGTACATTTCAGGTTCTGATCGCTTTTCTCCGCTATCTTCTGTTGGAGCGACTTGATCTGCCGTGACATCTTCTTCAGTATTTTTGACAGGGCTCTGCTTGCTCTATCTTAGAACTTGTTCCAAGTTTGGAGCAGGCTTATCCTCCTAGTCGCCTCCTTGAAAGACTTGCATTCCTCTTCTTCAAAATAGAAGGCTTCCGGCAGCCTATCCCATTTCTCAAGCGGCAATTCTTCTTTGTTCAAGGGAGCATTCGGATCGTGGAGTAGTTCCAAATGTAGGATGAAGCCGGGGTTTCCTCCATTGTAAATCTTCAGATACATCTCACTGATCAGAGGGAGGAGAATTTGTGCCTTCTCCACTTGAGGATGTGTGAAGTTGTAGACGTGCTTGTTCCCAACCATAGCATTGTCAAGGATATGAGAGATCCTTAGATAGGAGAGATCTAGGCTTGTTGCAAGGCATTTCTTCCCATGAAACTCAACTCCACAGCTTATCAAGATTGGGGTGATGGTCTCTCCCAAAGCCAAGTTAACCTTGTTGAGCATTCTCACATTCTACAAAACTGTGTTGGTGTGCCTCCTCAGCTGCTTGATCAGTATGATCAAGTTACCCACTCAAGCTCGGCCCCCTTGCATGGGAAATGGCATGTAATCCTTTGGTGCGGTTGTCAGCATGCGCAAATCTCCATCGTTGACCGTGCCTGTGGTCCTCCTCACAAACATTGTACTAGCCAAGGTCTTGTGGAAATACCTTATGGCTGGATGCCTAATCTCCGAGCTCTTTGACTTTGAGGACTTGAATGTGTCTTTTCCTCCCAAGTGGAACCAAAACTTGACCAGCTCCTCCTTATCAAAGTCTTGGTCAAGGTTCAGTCCTTTCTTGAAACCAAAGACATCATCTATCAGACTCAATGGAGGCGTGTATCGCTTACCCCTGATGTTGAAACTGATGTGGCCTAGCTCCCCACTGTTTGCTTCCCTTTCCTCATCATTGTAGGCGTGGAGCATCAGAGTTCCTAGGAAGTGGCATGTCTCCTCCTTGAAACCATTATACGGTTTGTTGACTAGGTCCATCAGATTGGCAGCCTTGAAGACCTACCTTGTCTCCTTGCAAATCCCAAGTGCCAACATTTTCTCCCTATCAGGGTATCTAGTTCCTATGAACTCAACACCTCTCAAGGAATCGATCCAGTTTTCCTCATAGGGGGTTTGACCTCTCTCCTCAACAAATCTGAGGTTGGACTCACTCTCATCCACGCTCATATCCTGATCACTCTCTTCTTCATTCTCATCTTGAGCTACAGCTCTCTTTCCTCTTCTTATCTCTTATCTTCTCCTCGAGGCTGCTCTCTAAGCTCTTGTGGTAGCTCTAGATTGCCCAGGATCACCAAACTTGTTCCTCAATGTCCCTGAAATAAGAGAAAGAGAAGTTAAACATACGATTCTACACTTACTCGAATGGCTACTCGATCAATGGTTCGAGCTCCATAAAAATTTTCTAGTAAAAACCTTGACTCGATCTGTCTCGATCGAATAACTAGTTCGAGCAAACTGAAACTAATCCACAACTAAATCTAAATCTCTTTGCTTGTCTGAATCAATTAGTTTTTAACCATGAATGTTTATTCAAACATAAACTCTTCAATATCTTCAATCATACGAATCAATTTCTTTTAGATCTAATTCAGATTACAAATTTCTTCAAATTTTTAGACAAAATCGGATTTATTGGATTTCTATTTAAGTTTCTCAGATGATATCTACCATGATAAACCTCATATAATTGATTAATTACGGCATGAAAACCCAGAATCCTTCAAGATCAATGAAGTTTCTGGGTTTACTGGATTGTTTTGATCGAGTGGGCTAGTGATCAAAGAGACTTACATGTTCAAAGCAGAGTTGTAGTTTGAGGCAGACATAGTTGATTCAAAGAGATGTGAATTTAAGAAAGTTTTGAAAGCTTTCGAGTTTCAAAAATCGTGAAAATCGCAAAATAATTGAAATGAAAAAGTTTGAAATGGCAAAAATGGCAAGTAGAAGAGAGAGAGGAGCGTGTAGGGTTTATATAAAAGAGGAGATAGGGTTTTGGGGGGGGGGGGTGAAATAGATCGTGTGGCTGAGATTCAAACTTAAAGTTTTTCAGAATTAAACCTGGCCACTTGACATGGGGATCGAGTGGAGTAGGCGAATAGGATTTCTCTGCCTTATGATCACCATCAAATCCCTTTTGCCCCTTCTAATTTGATCCCTCTTTCTCCTAAACCTGATTCCTGGAACTTCATACATTCGAGAAACCATTAAACAACATAATTCTAGAAAGTTAAATAGAAGATATATATACAAAGATAACCATAGGACTTCCTCCCAAGTGAGCTTGTTTAAAGTCTATGAGCTTGACTTTCCTTACAGAGGTTAGGCATGATATGAATCATTGAAAGGCTCTAAGGTCCTCTCAAGCTCCATCACTGGAAAATCTCTGGCTTCATAGGGGAAAGTTCTCTTAGCCCTTGGTCCTCTAGCTACTGGCCTATGTGGAACTACCCTGTCATTGTTGCCACCTTCAGAGACAATCCTTTTGAGTGAATGCACTTCATAAGAAAGACTAGCAATGTCTTTCTTTAGTGACTCGATCATTTCACCTTGAGCCATGACCACTGACTCGATCGATGGGGTCGAGTAAGTGGGTCGAGTACGTATTTAGCTTCTGATGTTAGAGCTGCAAGTCTCAGCCTTTGACCCATCATCTGACCTAGAATCATGATCCCAGAATTTCTCCTTTGTTGAGGTTCCCCACCTGTCCTCTAAGCCTTGTTAAGCATAGTACTCTTCTTCTTCATCACTCTGAAAGTCTCTGTTGTTGACCCAATTCATTGGCCCTGATGGTGATGATGGAGGTTCAACTTCAGTACTGAGGGGTATATAGCTTGGTAAAGGCTCTCCTCGTGGTCTGTTCAGACCCTTTTCCTCAATCTGGTTGTTGACCTCTATGGCAAACAGTTGTCCATCAATGGTGGGTTTCTCATGACTCTTCTCTACACCAAACTTCAGATGCAGATCCTTTCCCAGTTTCAACAATCTTCCCTTCCTTGACATTAATGATAGCTCCAGAACTTGCCAAGAATAGCCTTCCTAAGATCAGAGGCTTCTTAGGTTCCTCATTCATCTATAACACAATGAAATCAGTGGGGACTTCAATGTGACCTATTCTCACTGGAAGGTTTTCCAGCATTCCTTTTGGCATTCTCACTGACCTATCAGCCAATATCAGAGATATCCTGCTTGGTTTGAGGTTATCAAATCCAAGTTTCTTTGCAACAGACCATGGGATTATGCTTACTGAGGCTCCCAAGTTGCATAGAGAATTCCGGAAGTCTTGGTGATTCAAGGAGCAAGGAAGAGTGAATGATCCTGGGTCCTCAAGCTTTTCTTGGACTAAAACCTTCTTCTCTATAACAGCTTTACATTCGTGAAGTTCTTTGGCTGCTAACTACTTTGCTTTATTCTCATCATGACTTCGGCTCTCAATCTATGCTAATTCAGGGGAATGAGCTCATAAGCTTCTCTTATTGACATCATGGCCTCTGCTTCCTCAAAGCACTGATCAATTAGGGTTTCGTATTCCCTAAGAATCTCCTTCTTAAACCTTTGTGGGTATGGACACATCTTTAAGATCTTGAGATTGGTCTACACAGGTTGAATGAAGGGAATAGGCTCAGCTCAATCAGTGGACCGAGTGGAATGATCGAGTGAAGACTTGTCTGGACATATCCTCTTGACTCGGTCAGTAGACCAAGTAAGCTCCTCGAGTAAGGCCAATTTTCCAAAATTGGAGCCGTGATTCGGTCAGTAGACTGAGTAAGCAGGTCGAGTACATTCACTGAGGCTTCCTACTTTTCTAAATTTTTGATTTCATCCTCCCCTTCTTGATCAACACTGTCCCCAGTGTATTGAGAGTACATTTTCTTCATTGGTAGGTGCATAAGTGATCCAATGGTGACAGCATTCACATTGACAAAGTCCTTAGGGTTTTGCACTGATTTCCCTGGTAGTTGTCCTGTATGCTTGGATGATGTAGAGGAATGAAACAGTCTCTAAGTACTTCAGTCTGGAGTTGAGCACTTCAAACTTGTTGTTGAGATCATTGTATGATCCATCTATATGATTCTTCAAATCAGATAGCTTCTTGTTGTTTTCTTGAACTGCAGCAACTTGTCCTTGAAGCAACTGTTGGAACATAACCTTTACATCAATGTCAGGTGCTTGAGGCATAGAAAAACCAGGTGGTGGGATCATAGGAAAATTTTGCTTGGGAATGAAGGCTTGGTTCTAGTTTGGAACAAAAGGTCTTGTGCCTTGTTGTTGGTTTGGATAAACCTGATCTTTAGGATTGGCAACATTGGTCTTGCGATAGGAGAGGTTTGGATGTTGCCTGAAGTTGTTGTAATCTCTAAAGCCTCCTTGATTCATAAAGCAAGCTTCTTCAAACTGCTCATTCTATCCATCTTGGACTTGTTGCTCTTCCTCACCAACAAAGTGAACCAACTTTTGCTGAGCCAGCAAGACTCTATCAAGCTTCTTATTCAAAGCTTTAAGATCCTTTGAATGTCCTTCACTCACCTCTATGATTCCCCTAGGATTTCTATCCAAATCTTCATTATATGTCCCCACAAATGTGGCTAGGTTCTTAACCAATTTCGATCCCTTCTCAACACTCTGACTAAGGAAGTTCCCATTGCTAGCAGTGTCAAGGATGGTCCTGATAGTAGGCAAAGCTCCTCTATACAATGTACTCAGCAAGGTTTCAGCACTAAAAGCATGATGTGGCCATTGGGAGGTGTACAGCTTGAATCTTTCCCATGCCTCAGAAAAAGGCTCTCCATTCTTTTGAGAAAAGCTGGAGATCTGATTCTTGATCCTTACTGTCCTGGCCATTGCGAAGAATTTAGAAAAGAATCATTTCTTGCATTCATCCCATGTAGTGATGGCCTCAGATGGCAAACTCTTCTCCCATTGATGAGCTTTATCACCCAAGGAGAATGGGAATAGTCTCAGCTTGAAACCATCTTCAGTGATTTCACTTATCTTGGTGAGGCCACACAACCTATCAAAGGCATCCAAATGATCCAAAGGATCTTCCATTGGTAAGTCATCGAACTTGTTGCCTTGAATCATGGAGATCAATCCGCTATTGATCTCGAAGTTGTTGTTCTGAACCAAGGGAGGCACAATCCCTTGGCATTGAGTGTGAGTGTTAGGTGTGTCTCCGACACCTATCACCCGTGGATGAGGTTGATCATCAGCCATTGGTGTAGTGTGTTGTGGTATGACTCGTTCTTCTTGCTGCCTTGGTCTCTGTCTGTCGATATGGTCAAGAAGTTGGATGAGATTATAGCTACCTTGTGATCTTATTTGCACGAACTGTGACTCGATCACTCACGTCGAGTAGAGAGATCGAGTAGGAGTACCTAAAAGGAGAAAAATTGATACTAGTTAGTATCCAAAGATAAAAAGTAACAGTACTTGGTCTAAAGGTTGTAGAAATCCTAAATGGCTACGGCGCCAAATTGAAACAACATATTTTGGTGGTCTAGGAGGTTTCAATTCCTCAATCAGTGTAGTACTTGAGGTGTCAATCCATAATGGGTTTTATAAGCAATCAGGATGTGATCTAGCAATCTTAATCCAAGCCAAGCATAGTAAAAGGGTTGGTTTTATAACAACCTAAGTGAAAATAAATCCACTCGATCAGAAGGATCGAGTTAACTAAAGGAACAACACACTCGATAAGATGGATCGATCGAGTAAGTGAACGAACATAAATGAAACTAAGATTAAAACTTTGTGAATAAGTAAACTAGATAAACAGGATTGTGAAAGCAGATTACGACTAAATAGGGATCAAAGGGATGAGATTAATCGACCTATGAATGCTGGTAAACCTTTCTGATACTTATCAAGCAACAACCACAAATCATTTTGGGCTTATCCCTAGACAATAGATTTCTAAAATAACCCAATCCACTGTCATAACAGAAGGTCTCAAGATCCACCACTGACACACCCGATTTTGCCAGGGCCACCATAATGAATCAGGCATAAAGAATCAATCCATTAAAGCCAAAACACATTCCTACAGCCCAATTTTGCCAGGGTAGTGTATGTGGATCTCTGGAAAAACTGTATAGAGGGGCTCTGATCTAATAATCCCTTTTATAGGGAAGGATCAGATGCCCTAATCCTAAGGATAAGTCCAAAGATAGGTCCCTATTAATCCGGTTTGAATGTGCTCGAGTGGTCCGGTAAGAAGTGAGTCAGATTCTTCCACTCGATCGTGGGATCGAGTCCTTTATCCGAGCAGATTCCACTAGCATGTTGACGCGGACACATACCAAGTAGATGGGTCAAGTGATAGAGCAAAGTTCCCTGGTGCTTCTACTCGAGTGGTCTGGGTCGAGTCAAGTGGTCGAGTCAGAATCATGATGTCCATCCTTCGCCATTTTGCTCCAATGTACCTGAAATAACCCCAATGTGCAATATGTACGCAATGACATAAAATAGTATAAACAATAGATGAATCTAACCTAAAGTGATCATAAAACTATGCCTAAAACAGGTAAAATATGGTGTTATCAAGGGGCATAAGAAAATTGCTGGTGAAATCAATCTAAAAGTCGATAACATGTACAATGATCTAAATGGGAAGCTTGAATCCTTGGGTGATCATGTGAGGGCACTAGAAACCAAAGTAGCAAGTACAGCCAAAATGGTTAAGGCACTACCAAGGACTCTCCCAGGGAAGCCTGAAACCAATCCCAGAGAATATCTGAAGTACATTGATCTATTCTCAGATGAGAAATTTTTCAAGGAAAATTTCGCTGAGATCGACCGATCCGAGGGTAGGATTGATCGATCCGATGATGAGAGCATATGCTTTCTCGACAAGAAGATCGATCCAAACCGAATGAAGATCGATCCGCAGAGTGAGATCAATCGCCTACTTTCCCGATAAGAATTTAAAAATCAAAGAGGATCGACTGATCCTGGTCGAGATCAATCGATCCCCACGGACGCGATCTCAGATCCCCCTTATAAATAAAACCCTAAAAAAATTTAGAAGTCAATTAGGAATTGAGAAGACTACTGCACAACCACATAGGAAGATGAACTCTGCTGAAGAATGTCATGGAGGGGTTAGAAGAGATGATCAACATCCACCTGAAAAAGAAAAATCTGACATGAAGAAGTGGATAAATCAAGTGTGCACTGAGATGAGACTAAGATAACCCTTCAGGGATGTAGCATCAATGACCTCTCAAATCATGGAATACATGGGAGATATTATTGCGGGCAGAACTACTGATGTGATGTTTTAAGCATCAGGTTTTACCCAACATCTAAACTCCGCGTGCACGGTTGTGCGCGACAGTATAATGGTGGGATCGATCCAGAAAAAGAAAAAGAGCACTATAGATCCATAGATCTAAACAAAGCTAGGATGAAAATATGGAAAGTTATCACAAAAATCAAATTGGAATAAAATTGGAATAAAATTGGAATAAAATCTTTAATTAAGGAAAAAATCAATTTAAAATAAATGTTAAGATTTGGGAAATCGCAGGGATTTAAATAAATAAAATGATATCTAATTGGATTACCAATTAAATGATTTAGATCTACAACACAAACACAGTACCAAAATATATTTTTTTATTAAAAGAAAATATTATTCTACCATAAATCCGCTAGGACCCTATGATAGCATACTTTGAGCAAGTTTGATAAAGTTTACTTGTAAATCCAGCTTCAGCTCTTGGAAATATGGAAATCAAGCCTACAAACTATAGACTCCGAGTAGAATAGTCAACGCTAACTGTACTATAAAACCCTATGAATCATTTTATAGATTCGTCAACCTAACAAAATCATTTGTTTCATATTGATAACACCAATTTTATACACGTTTTTACCATCTTTTTATCATGCATTAGAGTAGATTTCATCCATTGTTTATACCATTTCGTACATTTATGCTTCATATAGGATGTTTCATATTTCTGTATAGGCATTGCATGCATTTTGCATATTTAGGGTCTTATCAGGTACATATGGAGCACACTTGGATTTTGGCTCATGAAGTGAAGATATGCAGTCAACCCCTATGGAGTCGAGTGAAGATTGCAGAGAAGACAGATGGCTCACTCGACCGGCCTACTCGACTAGGCACTCGAGTAAAGCACTCTTGACAGGTACTCTCGACCAGGTACTCAAGTGAAGCACTCTCGACCAGGCACTCGAGTGAATCACTCTCGACCAGGCACTCGAGTGAAGCACTCTCGACCAGGCACTAGAGTGAAGCACTCTCGACAGGCACTCTCGACAGGCACTCTCTACCAGGCACTCAAGTCAAGCACTCTTGACAGACACTCTCGACCAGGCACTCGAGTGAAGCACTCTCAACAGGCTCTCTTGACATCAGCATCACAGGCTCACTAGAGTTCAGCACCGCCTGCCTACTCGTGAAGCCACTCGACCACCCCACTCGACTGCTAGGTCGGCCTTTTTCCCTCTTTTCCCTTAAAACTCGAATTTGTATTTAAGACTTGGTATAAAACCCCTGATTAACCTAATACCAGGGGCACGCCGCATTTTATCCTCTGAACCTAGTTTTTAAACTTTCTCTCTCTAGTTCATCTTTTGTTTTTAATTTTTCTCAGATTCAGTCACTTTGTACCTTGGAAATTTTTTTATATAATTTGTATTTGCATTTGATTTCTTCTACAAAATTATTTATCATCATCTTATTTATCACATATGTCAAATTTAGAGATTTCTGGGTTTGAGTTGATTTTCATGGTTTTTATGTGTGAGTAATTAGATTAGGGCTATTAGGGGTGGATTAGACTTGTGATGTTCTTGATCACCTTGGGTGTCTAAGTTTGTTTGCAAATTTGTTGTTTTCCCTCTTGGGTGAGTGATTTTAATGCTTGTTATTTTCTTGCCAGTTAGGGCATGATTTTAGGTGGTCTCATGAGCATGAATCATGCCTTGAGCCATCAGATAGACTTTTTCCGAGGTTTAGAGTACAATAGCGTGAGGGTGGATACATCAGACATTAATTTATGATACGACTCCACCTATTCACTTGTTATGAACTCTTCTTGACTTTAATAGGCTGATTCTTCATGCCTAATCTGACTCCTTACACTATGCTTACTGGGTTGCATCTTGGGGCTCTCTACCACGAACCATGGATTGAGCTGGCTATGAAGTCGGTTGTTAAGGGGATCCCTTATTGATTGAGCATGTTAGCACCTGAGAGTTTCTAGAGCGTTCACTAGCTAGTTGATTCACCCCTATGATCCCTATAGTTTTAATATCACTTGTCTCACCAGTTTAGATAATTTGAGAAGTATTCTAGTAGTTTCACTTGCCCACTCGACCATACCACTCGAGTGGACCAGTCGAGTGGCCTTGTCAGTTTTAAGATTTCTGTGTTTTCGTGTCTCTAGCTACTTACTAAAGTGTGACAGCCTTTGGTGAGCTTAGTCTTTAGTTTCGTCTTTTATTTTGCACTCGTTTAGGTTGATAGATTTCACTAAACAACTTTCATATTTGGCTTGAATTAATTCCTAATGTACACATCCTTTTTGCTCAGTGCTATTCACCCAATGGATTGACTCATATATATACTATGATTGATTGAAAAACCTGTGTTCTGCTTGCATGCTCTGTTTGATTATTTTCATTCTTAGCATATAGGCAAAATAGTTGTTTCAATTTGGCGCCGTTGCCATTTAGGTGTTTTTAGTATTACAATTAGGATCACATTGCTTTTGAGATCAAGTTCTTTTCAATTTTTATTTTGGATACTCACTTTGGTACACTTTGTCTTTCGCAGGTACCACTCAAGTTGACCACACACTCGAGCTCTTTACTCGAGCGTACCACCATACCCAATGGCAGGATCAATAGGTGCTCACGAAACTCCAACTCACCAAACACACAGAGGAGGCATAGTTGCACCACCTGTGAGTGATGATTTCGAGATTAGGAGAGGTGTCATCAATATGGTTCAAGACAACATATTCCTTGGTAGGCCAGCAGATGACCCCATAGCTCATCTTGATACGTTTGAGAGCATTTGTAGCCTCACAAAGATACAAGGAATCACTGAGGACGGATTCAGGTTGAGACTCTTCCCATTCTCATTAGGAGAAAGAGAATCCCACTGGGAAGCCAATCTTCAGCCAGGCTCCATAACAACCTCGGATTCTTGCAAGAGGTCCTTCCTTACCAAGTTCTTTTCATACAAAAGAATAGCAATGTTTCGCCAGGAGATATTCACATTTCACCAAAAGCAAGGTGAGACACTATCCGCTGATTGGGAGAGACTCAACAGCTACACTATGAAGTGTCCTCGCCATGATTTCTCCAAAGAATCCTTGCTCTGCACACTATACAGAGGTGTCCAGCCTATGATCAAGATGTGTCTTGATTCTGCTAGTGAAGAATATTTTCTGAACACTAATGTGGAAGTTGGATGGGAACTGGTGGAGAATTTGGCTAGGTAAGACAACATTTCCAATGAGGAACATGAGAGGAGTATTAGGGACGCCAGAATATCTGATGAAGGCACCAGAGCTGAAATCAAGATACTTGCTGAGAAGTTTAATATGATGTTGATTCACACTAAGAAGAATCAAGAACAGGCTGCACCTGATATGGATATCAAGTTATTGTTACAGCAAATCATCCGTAGTCAAGAACAAACCACTACTGAATTGCAATCCACTAAGGGCACACTTCTTGACATCACAAAGCAGATCACCACCCTCCACTCTAGAGTTCATCACCTAGAGACCAGCCAGATTAGTCATACACAACCAACAACTGAAAAAGCCCATGCTATCACCTTGAGGAGTGGCAGACAGCTACCATCATGAGAGCCTGCAAAGATCATTGGGGACAGTGAGGACTAGGGTGGGGAAGATCTCAGTCAGGAAGAATAGGAACCTGAAAAAACTGCAGAAGAGAGCTCACTCGACCATACCACTCGAGTAAGTGGTCGAGTGGCTGCAAGCCCAGAAAAACATTCAGCACAGCCTAAAGGGAGAGACAAATTTTCTGAATCATCCCCCTATGAACCTCCTTTGCCTTTCCCAGGAAGGAATAAAGAGCAGTAGGCAGTTAAGTACAAGAAGCTATTCGAGAAACATCTGAAGGACGTTGAGCTTCATATACCCCTGTTGGATGCTTTGATGCTAATACCCCCAGCCCAGAAGTATATCAAAGATATGGTTATGGAAAAAACCAAAGAAGCACAAAGTATGGTACTCCTCACTCATGAATGCATGGCAATAACTGAGAAATAGCTTATAGTGCAAGAGAAGCTTGAAGACCCAAGATAATTCACTCCTCCATGCTCTATGAACCAAACAGTCTTCAGAAACTCTCTATGTGATCTTGGAGATATTGTGATCATTTTGCCTCTGTCTGTGGCAAAGAAGTTGGGCTATGATGATTACAAACCAAGTAAGCTTTCTTTGATGTTAGCTGATAGGACTATGAAACGTCCCTATGGCCTCATGGAGAATCTCCCTAGCAGAATTGGGCATGATAAGATGCCTACTGACTTCTTGGTGTTGAAAATGGAACAGGAGCCAAGAGATCCTCTAATTCTGGGAAAGCCCTTCTTAGCATCTGCTGGTGCTGCGATTGATAAAAAGAATGTGAAGATAGATCTTCATTCGGGGAGTAATCTAGTGCTAAAGTTTGATTTTGATAGTGCTGCCAAAAAGCCAACCATTGATGGGCAGCCTTTCTCTCTTAAAGAAATGGACCATCTCTTTGATGCACCATTCAAGGAGCCTCCTAAGAAAGATCACGTTCACATGGCTTTGACTAAAGAAGAGGAAGTTGGAGATCCCAACAGTGAGATTTTGAGCCCTGAAGAGGTTTTAGACCCAGATAAACTAGGTATCGGAACAGAAGTTTCTGAGGATGCAGTTGGGTCTCAAACAGAGGATATCACGCTTAATGAAGAAGGTTCAGAGGTCACTCGACCACCTGACTCGAGCTCATGGTCGAGCCAAACCCCCATGTGCCCAAAAACGCCTAGTTTGATGTCCAAACTCAACATTTCCATCAACACAGTCAAAACTGCACCATATGACTGCTCGAGCAGGACTATCAAGGCATCAAAACGGGCTGAGAATGAGCTTACAAAACTGGAAGACGTGAAGCTTCGGATACTAGAGCTCAAGAGTAATGGAAATAGTTCCTCTCCCAAGGAAGTCACCAATGAGTTAATTGTACCAGGGAAGAGTAGAGCTTTCAACATTGCAGCACTAGCTTCCAGCCTCCATTACCCACCTAAGCTCTTTCAAATGGAGTCTCCAGTACCTCTCTATGATCCACCACCTGATTAAAAAGAGTGAAAAGTTAAGCTATGTGACTTAAAACAAGCTCACTTGGGAGGAAGTCCCATGCCTATCCCTATATATATATTGCTCTAAGATTTTATGTTTTTGGTATTTTTGATGTGTTTCTAGTGTTTAGAGTCTCAGGGAATAAGCAGTGGAACGTATAGAGCCAAGCTAGACCACAGAGATCATGGATACAGCTGCTGAAACTCTCTTCACTCCACCATAAGGTACCAACTCCAGACCCTTCACTATATATACAATTGCGTATTTTTGTTTAGCTTTGTTTTCAATCTCTCAAACCTTTCTTTGAATTTTTATTACACAAGGGACTGTGTAACTTAAGTTTGGGGGAGGGTCTGAGAGAAGTATTTGACATATCTACTTGTTTTCTTATTCAAATTTGCATCATATATGTGCATTGAAAAAAACCCAAAAATTTGAAAATTTTCTGAAAAATATTTCATTAAAAACAGCGTGTTCATGTAGCATGATTCGCATTTTAGGATTGAGTCTAGTGGCATTTCGTTTAGGATTGTACATTTACATAGGAAACATTGAGGATTAAACCTAAGAAGCTTAATAACAAAACATATGGCTTCAATGCCATAGTTTCTAGTTCTCTACTACTTGCACCTAAGTTTGAAACATAAGGCTGAACCCTGTTTGGAATCAGACTTAGCATTCTGCCTTAGTTAAAACTAGTTGTGATTTGTAATGCTATCCATAATAATTTGAACCTAATCTGATTAAAAATTATCATGTTATGAATTATAGTATGAACTCATGGACACTCTATACGTATTTGGATCTCCTTATCTCTTTTACCACTCTTGTTGATCCAAATAGCTGCTCTCATCTTAGGAGCAGTTCCCCAAAGCACCAAACTTCACTTCTTTCAGACAATAATCAATTCTGAGTGGAAAGCCTAATTTTCGATTGAACTTAAGAGAAAATGTTAGGTTTAGGCCGACAAGCATAGGTTCCCATATAGACTCTCGTCCACGCTTTTTGGACCAGAATAGGCTAGGGAATTTGAAATAGGTGTTAGTTTGAGTCTGGGAAAGAAAACAGAGAGTGAGAAAAGAAAGAAAAAGACAAGAGAGTGCTAAAAACGTTTCTTTGGAGAGGATAGTAAAACTTTGTGTCTAGTAAAGGATTTGGGAAGTTTATATATGATATGAAAAGGCTCTATGAAGAGAAAATGAAAAAAAAAATTATTATTATTAGTGTGTGAAAATTCATTCGATCACTCTACTCGACCAAAGGGGTCGAGTGAGAGCCTAGCAGTAAAGAAAAATCCCCAATTCCGCTAGAAGTAAAAGATAATTAATGTAAATCCTCTCCTTAGAAGAAAATCAGAAACTATTGATCCCAGAATGAGAAACGAATGACTGCCTTTAGTGAAAAGAAAAGGGTTTAGAGTTAGGATCAATTCTGCGTATAGAGTTAGGGAAATTCAGTAGTGTGTGTGTGCTTGGGTAGATGGGAATCTATTCTTGTATGCATCAGTTGGCTTTTTCCTTTAGAATTCTCTTAAAGTTCAATCAATTCTCTGAGAGATCCCTGTTACTAAATGCATAAACCAGAGGAAGAAGAGATTATTTTTATCTCTTAAGCCCAATCCTTGAACCAAATGAGTTCTTACTTAATGCATAACATGATCCACTGTTTGCGCTTAATTAATCTTAAAGGGATAGTTTACTTTGAATGCTTGTTGAGGCTGAGTCTGATTGATAAGTTCTGTTGTGATGACCATGGCTAAGTTTTTAAGTAAGACTTATGTGTATTGCATTTTAGACCTGTTAACTATGACATTGAGGTCAGAGGTTTGTTTAGTCTGCTAAGGTTCTGATCCGCACTTTTCACATAACTCATTTTATCTTATTCTTTCTATTTGCTTGAGGGCAAGCAAAGGTTAAGTTTGGGGGAGTTGATAACACCACTTTTATACACGTTTTTACCACCTTTTTATTATGCGTTAGAGTAGATTTCATCCATTGTTTATACCATTTCGTGCATTTATGCTTCATATAAGATGTTTCATCTTTTTGTATAGGCATTGCATGCATTATGCATATTTGGGGTCTTATCAGGTACATATGGAGCATACTTGGATTTTGGCTCATGAAGTGAAGATATGCAGTCAAGCCCTATAGAGTCGAGTGAAGATTGCAGAGAAGACAGATGGCTCACTCGACCGGGCTACTCGACCAGACACTCGAGTGAAGCACTCTCGACAGGCACTCTCGATCAGACACTCGAGTGAAGCATTATCGACAGGCACTCTCGACCAGGCACTTGAGTGAAGCACTCTCGACCAGGCACTCGACTGAAGCACTCTCAATAGGCACTCTCGACAGGCACTCTCGACCAGGCACTCGAGTGAAGCATTCTCGACAGGCACTCTCGACCAGGCACTCGAGTGAAGCAGTCTCGACCAGGCACTTGAGTGAAGCACTCTTGACTGGCACTCTCGACCAGGCACTCGAGTGAAGCACTCTCAACAGGCACTCTCAACCTCAGCATCACAGGCTCACTATAGTTCAGCACCGCCTGCCTACTCGAGAAGCCTTTTTCTCTCTTTTCCCTTAAAACTCGGACTTGTATTTAAGACTTGGTATAAAAGCCTCTGATTAACCAAATACCAGGGACACACCGCATTTTATCCTCTGAACCTAATTTTTAGACTTTTCTCTCTCTAATTCATCTTTTGTTCTTAATTTTTCTCAGATTCAGTCACTTTGTACCTTGGATAACTTTTTATATAGTTTGTATTTGCATTTGATTTCTTCTACAAAGTTTTTTATCATCATCTTATTTATCACATATGTCAAATTTAGAGATTTCTGGGTTTGAGTTGATTTTCATGGTTTTTATGTGTGAGTAGTTAGATTAGAGCTATTAGGGGTGGATTAGGCTTGTGATGTTCTTGATCACCTTGGGTGTCTAAGTTTGTTTGCAAATTTGTTGTTTTCCCTCTTGGATGAGTGATTTTAATGCTTGTTATTTTCTGGCCAGTTAGGGCATGATTTTATGTGGCCTCATGAGCACGAACCATGCCTTGAGCCATCATATAGACTTTTTCCGAGGTTTAGAGTACAATAATGTGAGGGTGGATGCATCAGACATTGATTTATGTCACGACTCCACCTATTCACTTGTTATGAACTCTTCTTGACTTGAATAGGCTGAATGTTCATGCGTGATCCGACTCCTCACATTATGCTGACTGGGTTGGGTCTTGAGGCTCTCTACCACGACCAATGGGATTGAGCTGGCTATTAAGTCTGTTGTTAAGGGGATCCCTTATTGATTGAGCATGTTAGCACCTGAGACTTTCTAGAGCGTTCACTAGCTAGTTGATTCACCCCTATTATCCCTATAGTTTTAATATCATTTGTCTCACCAGTTTAGATCATTTGAGAAGTAGTCTAGTAGTTTCACTTGCCCACTCGACCATACCACTCGAGTGGACCAGTCGAGTGGCCTTGTCAGTTTGAAGTTTTATGTGTTTTCGTGTCTCTAGCTACTTACTAAAGTGTGACAGCCTTTAGTGAGCTTAGTCTTTAGGTTCGTATTTTATTTTGCACTCGTTTAGGTTGATAGATTTCACTAAACAACTTTCATATTTGGCTTGAATTAATTGCTAATGTACACATCCTTTTTGCTTAGTGCTATTCACCCAATGGATTGACTCATATCTATACTATGATTGATTGAAAAACCTGTGTTCTGCTTGCATGCTCTGTTTGATTGTTTTCATTCTTAGCATATAGGCAAAATACTTGTTAAAGATCATAAAAACAATCCCTAAACGATATATTAACCATAACTCTAATCTATAACAATAACCTAATTAAACATTAAATCCCATTGAATAAATCCCATCTCCCAACTTGGAGATCTACTCAACCATGGTAATGGGTTGATAGATCATGATGTTGTATGGTTGAAAATGCAAAGAAAGAGATGAAGACAGAATATAGATCTTGAAAATGCAATGAAAATACTTTAAATTTGAGAAAAATCAATGTAAAAGTTTACAGATCTGAAATGAAAATAAAAATAGCAGAGTAACAGTAAAAATTGTGTCTAGGTCTCTCTGGCCGCTCAGAAAATGATCCCTATTTATACAGTGTCTTCTAGGTTAAAAATCGGAGTTAATGTGCGATTTGGAGAATATTCATGATTGGGATCGATCGATCTTCTTCCTCTGATCCGTGCCACCTCATAGATTTCATTGACTGACCGATCTGCTACGGGATTTAATATACATCTGGAGTTCACCCCCTTTTTATTGGAGCTCCAGATGGCCAAGCTCATTTTTAGTTTGGTTCCACACCCTTACACCCTTTTTCATTCAGACCCCAGTCATCTTTCGCAACATTAGGAGCATGTTCAACCAAGTGCAAAAACTACGGAGTATGAGAGCCAGTAGAACCAAATGTTTTAAAGATTTCCGAGTAAGCTTTCTAGTATCAGTACGTCATCTATATTAGTTTGAGTTGACTATTGGTGCAGTTTTTAGTAGGATTAGTGTACATGGTTAGGACTTGTTCCAACTTTCTCTTCTCAGAAAATAAGCTCTGGGATCGACCAATCCTATCTAGATCGATCGATCCCGTCTCATCCCGAGACTCTATTGCAAAAAAAAAAAAGAGAAAAAACAAGAAAACGAACAAAAGAGATGGGAAAGAAATCTGAAGGAACCAGAATAAAACCTTTTGTATATTTATTTATTTGTTTCTATTTTTTTAGCACCAATAACAACTCTATTAGGATCATTATATAGAAGCTTACTTAGAGTCCAAGGTTCACGAGGTTGTGCACCATCTTTGGTTTCCGTCTCACTGTGATTTTGTGCATTGGCTTGCACCATAGTTCATTCATCAAGGCTAACAATCACCCTCAAAATGGTCCCCTGTTACTAGCCCTTAGCGATTGAGACTCCCTTTGTGAGACTGCATGCAACACTTAATGAATGTTAAAGGGCCAACAATAGAGATTACATAAATTCCTTTGGATCTCAGATGCTAGAGTACGGTAATGTTTGCTATGCTTATGGTAAAATACATGTTGTACTGCTAAGGTTCAATTAACCTGTCACAAGGTTTCTGATAACACCACTTTTATACTATTAATCTATGAGATTTTATCCATTGTTTATACCATTTCATGCATTTATCCTTCATATAGGTGTTTAGTGTTTTTGCATAGGCATTGCATGCATTTTGCATATTTGGGGTCTTATTAGGTGCATATGGAGCTATTGGAGCATACTTGGATTTTGACTCATGAAGTGAAGCTTGGATCAAGCTGCTGGACTATGAAGGATGTGCAGTGAAGATGTGCAGTGAAGCTGTATTGACAGAGTGAAGATGTGCAGTCAAGCCCTATGGACTCGAGTGAAGATTGCAGAGAAAACAGACAGCTCACTCGACATGCCCACTTGACCAGGCACTCGAGTGAGCACTCACCACATGCTCACTCGACCACATGATCACTCGACCTCAGCACCACCCGCCTACTCGAGTGACCACTCGACCACCCTACTCGACTGCTGGGTCGAGTGGGCACTCTTCGACTACTTTTTTCCTTAAAACTCGCAAAATGTAATAAGCGCTTTTGACTAGGTATAAAAGTGCCTCATTAAACCTAATTAAGGAGAATCGAATAGCACCGCTTTGTCTTGTTGGTTACTTGAAGGCAAGCAAGGATTCAAGTCTGGAGGTATTTGATGAGTCTTTATTTTCATCAATTTCTACTATAGATTTGATTTGTTTTATTGAGTCTAGAGTTAGATTTTGTGTCCTTCTGGCTCGTTTTGGTAACTTTACAGGTTTTTACTTCATTGGAGCTAAAATGGACAAAATGGAGCAACTTTAGACGTTTTTACACTTCATAGGATTTTGGAGACACTCTGGGATCGATCAATCCTTAATAGGATCGACCAAGCATGAAGAGGATCGACCGATCCTAAAGAAGATCGGTTAGTCAAAGAAATCTATGAGGTGGCACGTATCGAAGGAATGAGATCGATCGATTCTGATCGCGAATATTCTCCAGATCGTACATTAACTCTGATTTTTGAACTAGAAGACTCCCTATATAAAAGGATCATTTCCTGAGCGGCCAATAAGCCTTAGAAACGATTTTTGTGAGTTTCTTTGTATTTTCATTTCATTTCCAGATCTGTAAATTTTTACTTTGAATTTTCTCAGATCTATACTATTTTCCATTGCATTTTCAGATCTACATTATGTCTTCATCTCTTCCTTTGCATTGCATATCATACAACACATTGATCTATCAACCCATTGCCATGGTTGAGTAGATATATATGTTGGGAGAAGAGATATACTCAAAGGGATTAATGTTTAGTTAGGTTATTGTTATAGATTAGGGTTATCATTAATAGATCTCTATTTCTATGAAACTAATGCTTTTGTTAGGTCAACGAATCTATCAAATGATTTATAGGGTTTTATTATACGGTTAGCGCATATTTATTCTTCCATGAATCTGTAGTTTATAGGCTTGAGATCGTCAGCCGACGAGAGAGGAGGTTGTGAGTTTCTTTGTATTTTCATTTCATTTCCAGATCTGTAAATTTTTACTTTGAATTTTCTCAGATCTATACTATTTTCCATTGCATTTTCAGATCTACATTATGTCTTCATCTCTTCCTTTGCATTGCATATCATACAACACATTGATCTATCAACCCATTGCCATGGTTGAGTAGATATATATGTTGGGAGAAGAGATATATTCAAAGGGATTAATGTTTAGTTAGGTTATTGTTATAGATTAGGGTTATCATTAATAGATCTCTATTTCTATGAAACTAATGCTTTTGTTAGGTCAACGAATCTATCAAATGATTTATAGGGTTTTATTATACGGTTAGCGCATATTTATTCTTCCATGAATCTGTAGTTTATAGGCTTGAGATCGTCAGCCGACGAGAGAGGAGGTTGGATCTGCAAGTGAACAATATCAAAACCCGCAAATAAATGTTGGCATAGGATCCTAGCGGGTTTATGACCAAGATAATATTCTCATTCGGGAGGTGGTTTATTTGATAATAGTATTTTGAGTTCTAGATCTAGATCATTAAACTGTTAATCCTTAGATATCCTATTTATTTATTTAATTCCCTGCGATTTTTTGGATCTCAATATTTGTTACTAATTGATTTTATTTTATTTTATTATTTTTGGATTTATATTCAGATTTCTTGTAACAAAACATTTTCAATATTTTTCATCTTAGCTTGGTTTAGATCTACAGATCTAAAGAGTATTTTACTCCTTGTGGATTCTATCCCACCATTGTATTACTGCGCACAACCGGCACTTGCGGGAACCATTGGATTGGATAAAACCTGATACCACATCACTCTACATTATTTTTGTAACTGTAATTTGTGTTTCATGATTCTTTTGCTTTCTCGTTGAGATTTATATGTTTCTCTTAATAAAAATGAAGACTAATCTGACAATTTCATCTCCAACACCTCCAACCACTTGAATATATGAAAGCCTACTAAAGTAAGCATATTAGATGATTGTCAAATGGTGGTTGTTGATCCTAAATTTCTAATGCAATCAAGTGGAAATCAACTTCAAGACATATTTCAAACCATAAAGGTAGAGAACATTTTATCAAAAATTACATATGCAAGCATTATAAATACAACAATCCTAAATGTATACTAAAAATGATACATCATATTTCAATATGCTTTAAACAAAATCATTCTTCAAATCCTTATTTTATATTAAATTTATTTTTTATATAATTATAAAAAAAGCATATTTAGTTCAAATAAACCAAAATGAAATATTACACAAAACTCTAGCTATATATAAAACTAATAAATAACAAAATATATTGGAAAAACTAATAAAAATAGATCCACGGGTAGCATGGATAAAAATCTAGTACAATCTTAAACTTTTGGGATAATTATGATACTGAGCCCAATGGAAAAGCCTCCGAATCGTGTGGTGGATAAGAATCAACTGACAAAAAATGAAGAAAACCGTGAAAATCAATCATTTTCAGATATATAGCTCAAGACATGCATAAAATATATATTAAGATACATCATCTATAAAATATTTTTGTTTAATTTTTCTTAAATTTAATTTAATTATAATATTTAAAAACTCGCTCATCGGACGGCTCCTAATCTAGTATCTTAGTAACCTTACATCAATTATTACAATTATAACTCATTTATATATCATTTTATTCTGTAAACTATATATTTCATCAACCAAACAGCCGATATGTTATATCAAATAAACTTTTCTTATCAATCTCTTACCTCCAACTCTTACTGTTTCTAGCCAAATTTTTTTATAACTGTTAAACAAACTGTTAACTATCTCTTTAAAAAGTTATCACCAATCACAACTGATATCTTTAGACTACTTCTTCAGACAAAACCTCAAATACAAAGGCTGTACACCAATTTTAAATTAAACATCCTGTACAAGTCCATGATTTTGGGATTGATACAATGATACATTCTCCTGGCTACTTCTTCAAACATGCATTCATTATTTTCTTCAACACTATATTAAATTATAGTTACATTTTAAATCGGATTCATCTTCCCCGGTAGATGGATATAGACAGCTCTGATCTTCTCCCCTTATAAAAACATATTTAATATAAACATTGGAAGATGTATTGAATTGCCAATGACTAAAAACAGAGTTTAACTCACGCTTAACAGATAAAGAGAAAGACAGAGCTTTCTTTAAGCTCAAATAATTAGCTGTTCATATCTAAGGGTATCAAGACCTGGTTACAAAAATAATTTTATTCCAGAGATGATTATAATGTTTAATTAGTAGACATATTAAATTATATCCATTACTTCTCATGATCCTATGTATATATATACTCATATCAAACTCCTCTCAATCATTCCTTCAATACTCTTATTACTAAACGGATTTTTATTAAGATAATTCAATAATAGTTAAGCAAATAATATGGAAGCCATGGGAGAATGGAGCACCGGCCTAGGTGGAATGTATACAGAGGAATCTGATTTCATGAATCAGCTTCTTGCCTCCTATGATCAACCTTGTGGCGGTTCCTCCTCAGAGACAACCGTCACAACCACATCATATCACCGCCAAAACTCTGACTGGACCGGCGGGTACTGCTTCTCCCAAGAGAGCAGTAGCTATAGCGCCGGGCACAGAAGTTATTTTGCGGTGAGGCCACCACAAGAAGAAACCAACGTTAATGATAATGGAATGGAGGATGTGACGATCAACAC
Source organism: Cardamine flexuosa (assembly GCA_963555745.1). Taxonomy (NCBI): domain Eukaryota; kingdom Viridiplantae; phylum Streptophyta; class Magnoliopsida; order Brassicales; family Brassicaceae; genus Cardamine; species Cardamine flexuosa. The sequence continues at coordinate 16,591,853 of OY743219.1, forward strand.
GAACTTGTACCTCGTGGGTGAGGAAACCAGTGAATGTGACGTAACCGATCAATATTCCGGTAGGAGTTTTTTGCCTTTGGAGACTGTCGAAGAGAGTCACCATCATACTATGCTGCAACCTGACATCTCCTTGACGACGACTACTGATGAAAAATTGTTGAACCGAAGTGAGAGTTCCAAGAAGAGAATGCGTACCACACAAACTGAGGTAAGTCGTATATTAATACCTTTCTTTTATCCGATAGTCCTTGGATCTTACGGAACCAAAATATTTTTCATATGATGCGCTTTCCAACAACATCATACATAATTCATAAACTGGTTAAAATATTCGTTTTTACGAGTTGCCTATCTCTATGGTTTTTAGTTACTTTCTTTTTACTTAATTTCCTCTACTATTAAAATCCTCAATGTGATGTCTTTATAAAAACAAAAACAATAGAGGAGAAATGAAATTTACTTTAACCTACATATATATTGAAACTTCCAAAACTATGTAGACGTGACCATAATTGTAAATATGTTTTTTCTTATGACCAAATCAGAAGAATAAGCGAGCCAGCAAGACTCGGAGAAGCCAGAGAAGCATAGAGATGAGTGGCGATAATGACAATAGCGGTGAAGAAGAACAAACGGAGAAGGCTAAAGGGAAGAGAAAGACCAAACAAGTTAAGCTACAGAAAAATTGTTGTTCGGATGATGAATCAGACGGTGGACAAACTTCCTTTTCAAAAGAAGGTGCCGACGACGACTCTAAGGCTCTCAACCTCAATGGCAAGACTAGGGCCAGCCGGGGCGCGGCCACAGATCCTCAAAGCCTTTACGCAAGGGTAATTTTTTACCTAGGTTCATATATTAAGTCTTCTAGTTCTTCTAATGCAAACAAAACATTCAAAGAAAACGTCACATTTTATAATAGAAACTTTGTTCTTATAAATGTTTTCCTTTTTGAAAGTATAAACGCAAATATAAATACAAATAATGGTCTACTTTTTAACAACTAATCAATAAATTTTGTTTTAGAGGTTGTAGACTTTTATTTGAAAAAACAAAAAAGCTACATTAAAACTAAATAAAAAGTGGAGATGAGTTATATATTCTGGTCCTATGTAAAGATCATGTAAGGCTAAAGTATTAAAACTAAATCGTTTTTTATGTTGATGCAGAAAAGAAGAGAAAGAATAAACGAGAGGCTAAGGATTCTGCAAAATCTTGTTCCCAATGGAACAAAGGTATGACATAAATTCATATAAACCATGTTACTACGTCACTAGATTTTTCGTTTCTTTACTGAGAAAGGTAAATGTGTTAAATATATAACAGGTCGATATTAGCACGATGTTGGAGGAAGCAGTACAATACGTCAAATTTCTGCAGCTCCAAATTAAGGTACTTTGGTCCTTAGGTTTTCAATGATTAATTTTGAGGTCATAAGACTCATAACATAATTAATTAAAACGTTTTAACCCAACGTGATAATGAATGATATTATATTACAGTTATTGAGCTCTGATGATCTATGGATGTTCGCGCCCATTGCATACAACGGAATGGACATTGGCCTTGACCAGAAACTCAACGAACTGATCAGATGATCAAGAGACACTTCCGGATTTTAATTTATATATATATGCATATATGTATATATAAATATATATAACCTAATACGCGAGAAATATTGAAGAGTCACATTTGACGTTTTCTTTATATACTCCCGTATTATTTTACTTTTGTATGTCGAGTTATGTCCAACAAGTTTTTGATTCTTGAGATATTGGTGTACGACATCTTTTTCTAATGGATTCGTTTATTTTAATTTCTTTTTTGTTGATTAGTGGATTCTTTTAACGTCACACACGTAAGTGATGTAATCAGAATCTGAATTTAATACTCTTGGGTGCATTGTCTCCATTGTGTTTTATTCCATCTCACTTTTCTAGAGACGTTTTTGAAAGATCCAATAGGATGCATTTGGGACTTTGATAATACATAAGTTATTTTATAACTCGGATGATTTGCACTTAAAGGACCAGAACCGCCAGATTAATCTGAATTTGTTGGATATAAATATACCATATTAAACATTTGGACCGCAGTCCAGACTCCAGAGCCAAACACTACTAGAAAACAGGCCTACTCTCGACTAATTTCTAACTAATTTTTTATTTTGACAAATTTTGAGCATTTTCTGACGACGCTTAATTTTTCCGGAAAATGTTCAGAAATTTCCGTCCTATACTATCAATCGGAAATGGACATGTTTTATTGTAGTGAAATTGTTCAACATGCGTATTTTTGTTTTTAATCGTCCTCAAGGCAAAGAGGAAAAATAATTTAAACCTGACCTCCTGATCAAGTACTATCACACTACGGCCGTTGGGTATAGAATATGGAAGTGTTGATTTTATTAGATAGGCAAGATACATATATATACTATGTTACAGACTCAGAATTAGGGATTTACTAATTACATATTACTCCCTTAATACACTTCAACTTATATCCTCTATACGCTTCTTCAAGATGGAGGGAGTTGTCTCACTCCAATCTTGGAACATGACAACTGCAAATGAGTTCGAGGTAGGGGTTTCGTTAGCGCATCAGCTAATTGATCATGTGTTGAAACGAGAGAAACCCGAAGAGCTCCATATTGTATCATCCCGCGAACAAAGTGGTAATCAAGCACTATATGCTTCATGCGGGAGTGGAAGATTGGATTGGCGCATAAGTACGTCGCTCCAATATTATCACAGAATATGGCTGGGTCTGTATTGAGTCGAATATGTAGTTCAGTCAATAGGGAACACAGCCATTTTACCTCAGACGCAGTGTTGGCAATGGCTCTATATTCCGCTTCAGTTGATGACCGAGCCACACCATGTTGCTTTTTAGAGGACCAAGAAACTGGATTAGTGCCAAGATAGATGATATAAGCATTAGTAGAGACATAATTATCAGTGTCACCACCCCAGTCAGCATCCGAGTATGCGTATAAGTGGAACGGTTTGTTGGCTTGTAGAAAAATGCCATGAGTTGTAGTACCCGCTAGATAGCGAAGAACTCTTTTAGCTGCGTGCCAATGGTCGTGTGTGGGTTGATGCATAATGGCACCCAAAGAGATGTTGTCCAATGTTGTTGCCTTGAGTTTGTATACCCAGCGGCACCCAAAGAGATGTTGTCCAATGTTGGGGACCAAATCCCAAGTATAGTTACGTTGTTGAGCATCAAATTCATTGGACATTGCAAAACGACATTTCTTATCTTGAGGGCTTGAGAAACAGAGGTAGGTTTAGTGGTGGACTTCTTCGAGAGTGTGACGGTAAGACTTGTTTTGGATTTTGGTTTGACTATGTTATGCTTCGATCTGGTCTGCATAGTATGAGTATTCTGTGGTGGTTGGTGTTTTTATGGTGGTTGGGCATTTTATGGTGGTGGATTGTTTTGTTGTGTTGGATCCGGTGGTTGCGGTGAATTTGGTGGTGTTAATGGTTGTGCGTCTGTGGTAGTGGTAGTCGTCGGAGCGACCGGCTGATTGGTTGTAGTTCGACGGTATGTTCTGAGGAGGAGGCATGTGACGATGAAGCAACAAGTGAGGTTTGTTCTTGTTGTGGGAATGGGTTCGGCAGTAGGCTTATGAATGGTAGTCTATTTTGTGTTGTTTGCTGGGCCTCAGGTTCAGGCCCATGTATAGTTGGAGCAGTGGGCTCAGATTTTAAAGGTCGAGAAGAAGAAGGAGATGATAAGGGAGAGACGATTACCTGAGGAGTCAGTGGGTGAGAGGTTGCTGGCGGCGCTGTATGTGACGATAATGGTGGTGGATCAAGGTCAGAGCACGAAGGATAGTTGATTGCTGCAGAGACAGGGACGAGACCGCATTTTGTATAGCTGAAGATGGTGAGCTCTGTTCACTAGGCAAAGTCTGATGTGTTGGCAACGAAAACGGGAATTGCTCTTCATCAAATTGTACATGTCGAGATGTATAAAGGCGTTGATTGGCCACGTCAAAGCATAGATATGCCGTCTGTGTGAGTGAATAACCCAAGAATACACACGGACGGGATCGTTCTTCAAGCTTATGGTGAGTCTATGGGCGAAGCCATGGAAAGCATAGGCAGCCAAAAATACGAAGACACTCATAATTTGGTTTGGTTCCAAACAACTTCTGGAATGGTGTCGGCAAAGCAAGGAATGGTGTTGGCATTTGGTTAATGAGATAGACAGCTGTGGAGAGTGCATAAGGCCAGTATGCGCTTGGGACAGAGGCTTTGGTGAGGAGAGTGAGGCATGTCTCGACAATGTGTCTGTGTTTTCTCTCGGACAGATTGTTATGTTCTGGCGTGTGGGGAGGCAAAGTGAGATGAGAGATGCCATGTGTTGTGAGAAACTCGCGTAAGGCAATGAATTCACCTCCATTGTCAGAATATAAGGTTCGAATCTTGGTGTTGAATCGATTTTCAACAAGGGCTTTGAAAGCAATGAAGGTAGCTTTCACTTGTGATTTTTGTTTGAGAGGATACAGCCAAGTATATTTGGAGTAATGATCAACAAGGACACGATAATATTTGTAATTGTCAACTGAAAGTATAGGAGATGTCCAAACATCTGTAAAAACGCAGTGAAGAGGAGAGTTTGAAACGATGGAAGAAGTGGCAAATGGGAGTTTATGGTTCTTATTAATCAAACAATCAGAACAAGATAATTTTTTTGAAGACAATGAAGCAGAAACTGGAAGGGAAAATTTAGAGACGAAAGTGTTTAAGATTGAAAGAAATGGGTGGCCTAAACGCGAGTGCCAAGATGAGATAGTTGTTTTGGGAGTGGGTGTAGTGAACAGAGCCGCAATTGTAGGATTATTCACCGGCCATTCATAAAGCTCATCCCTGGTTTTCCCTTGCAGCAATTAGACCTCCGTGCTCAGATCCTTCACCTGAAAGGAAGCAGGAAAGAATTCAACGGAGACTTGATTAGTATTACAGAGACTATACATAAATATTAAGTTCTTATTTATATCCGGTACATAAAGCACTTTATTGAGAGCAAGATCTCGATAGTAAGTGGGTAAGAAAGCTAAACCAGTGTTTTGAATTTTTAAACCTGTCCCATTAGCAATCATCATGTCGTCACCACCATTGTACAGTGTTGATACCATATAGAATATAGAAGTGTTAGATTTTATTAGATAGGCAAAATGGATTTGAAATGAAGTATCATCGTGTCCGACTCCCCCTTGAAGCTACACCGAGTCGGACATGATGAACTTTTTCTATAACGGATTTGAAATGAAGTATCAAATGGCTATGGACACAGCCAGTAGGGGAGACTTCATGAGCAACACGCTGGAGGAAGCAATGGAGCTCATTGAAAACCTGGCAGCAAGCGACTCTAACTGATCTTCTGACTATGATAGGAGAGTCAACCCCACTAGAGCGAGTGATAAGATCATAGAGGAGCGTAATGCTAAGGTGGACATTCTGATAAGAACTCAAAAGAGATCTGTTAATCTCTTGGAAAGTGATGAGTTCAATGATGAGGAGGATCAAACTGAGGAGATCAACTTTCTCGGTGGACAGGGAAACTATCAAAACCGGGGTGTTAACCCGAACTTTAGAACCATCCTAACCTGTCCTACCGCAACACTAATGTTGAGAATCCTGGAGATCAGTTTTATCCACCTCGGAGTACTCAAAACCAATGGAACTTCCACAACAATGCCGGTTACGGTAAAATGGGATTCAATTCTTAACCTGGAAATGCTGGTTCAATGGATATAATTGATTCTCTGTTCTGGCAAATCATGGAAGGACAGAAGAAATTTGCTGGGGATATCAATGCTAAGGTTGATAGAGTTTATGAGAATCTCAATGGGAAATTTGATGCCTTAGGAACTCACGTAAGGGTTTTTAGAAAACCAAGTTGTTCAAATTCTGAGAAAAATAGGGCCCTAACCAGAACTTTCCCAGGAAAACCCGAAAACAACCCCAATGAATCTCTACACTTCGTTGAACTCAGAAGCGGAAAATGGGCTGTCCCAAAAAGTTATCCTGCTGGAGGAGATAGGACAATCTTAGATTGGTCTGATGATGAAGAAGCCGATTTCTTCAATGATGACATAGAAGATAGCTTTTACAACATGAACCTGAAACATCGGAAAATAGAAGTGATCACTCCATGGATGATGAGATAGAAGAAGCAGAGCATTGTTACGCTAATCTCAGAGATATGGAAATTGATCAGGAGCGATCGATCCCCAATGAAATCGATCAATCCCCTGTGTTGAAGGACCAGGATTTCCCGATCGAACCCATTAAATCAATCACAGAATTATCAGCACCCTCTGAAAAGAAATTACCACCAATCTCTAAATCAACCCACCACGAATTTGATAAGTGGAAATGTGAAAATATAGCTAAAGAAAGTAGAGTTAGACTACCCTTTCCAGAGGTCTACTCAATGATTCACTTAGTGGAAGATCAATTAAAGAAAATTTTCACTGGGGAATCCGCCCTGGAAAACTCCGTCAAATTTCTAAGGGAAAATTGCGATGAGCAAATGCACGAAAAACTTCCAAAGAAAACTAGGAGACCAGGAGAAATTTATCCTGACTTGCACCATTGGAGATACCTGTTTCAAAAACAACTTGGTGGACTTGGGAGCAAGCATCAACGTGATACCACTATCCATTTCGCATAAGCTTGGACTGCTAACTATGCAGCAACCCACCAAGATAATCATCATGGCTTATGGAAAAACCCGGAGACCACATGGAATCCTTATTGATATCCCGATATTGGTAGGCTCGTGTTACATACTCGCTGATTTTGTGGTTTTAGAGTTGGACGATAATGGTACCGACCTTATCCTAGGACGTCATTTCTTAGCTACAGGTGGAGTATCCATAAATGTGCCAAAAAGAAGCATAAAAATCCGTCTCAGAAAAATAGTTGTGAAACTTTACGTTGAGACTATCGATATGCAACCTACCGTCAATGGTCAAACATTCGTGATTAATGATGTTGATGCTATCGATGTTGTTCACTTAGTAGACGAGATCCCAGGAGTTTCCACAACTGATAGGATTTTAGAAATCAAAAAGGAAAATTCTGCTGAGATCAATCGATCCGAAGGTGGGATCGATCGATCTAACGATGAGAGCCACTGCTTTCTCGTTAAAAAGATCGATCTGGATGCTATCAGGATTGACCCGCAGGGTGAGATCGATCGATCCCACTTTCCCGATAATGATTTAAAAATTAGGGAGGATCGATCGATCCCCGCGGACGCAGCTTTATAAACATCCCAAAAACAAAATCCTAAAAGAGTTTAGAAATCAGAAAGAGGCAGAAAAAACAACACCAACACAACCTAAGAACATGGACCCTCTCATAGAGAGCAAGGTTGATGAGATAGTTGGCGAGTGGGGGCAAGGTTACCCTTTGAGGAGATTAAGTCCGTGTTACCTATGATGGCAGATTTCACTTTGGATATCCTTGCCGGCAGGGTTACACTTCAAGGCGCAACTGACTACCTCCAGGATTACCTAAACAACAAGAGGCAGGATAAACTACCCCCTAAAATGAATGATCCATGTGAATTCCATATACCCATCACAATTGGAAGGACTGTTTTAAGAAATTTCTTGATAGACACTGAAGCTAGTATAAATGTCATATCACTCAAGAATGCGAGGCTACTGTGTCTAAAGCACATGGTACCAACCAAGTCGCAAATTGAATTGGTTGATGGATCACCCCAAAGCCCTCTAGGGATCTTGGTCAACATACCAATTATTGTGGGAGGAAGTCATGTTCTGATAAACATCTTTGTGCTGGACATGAATTGTGATGGATCAGATCTAACCCTAGGACGAACATTCCTAGTGACCGCCTGCGCTTCTATCAGCATACCCAAAAGAAGAATAAAGCTGCAAATTGAAGACAAGGTCATATGCTTCCCCATTGAGACTATCAAGAGACACCCGATTGTACTTGGCCAAACACCCATTGTGGAGGAAGTGGAGTCTGAAGATACCATTCCTCCAATGAACTCAGAACCCAATTGAAATAAAACTAAGTCAAGCTAGTGACTTTGCAAAAACAAGCGCTGGTTGGGAGGCAACCCAACATGTTCTTTTAATGTATTTTTTCTTTTGAATTAATAAAATTATTTTCTTTTATTTCCCTTCAGTTATTTCAATTTATGTATTTATTTTTCAATATAAGATATGATGATGTTTTTGTGTTGAGCTGGCTGAAAACAGGTGCAAAACGCAGAAGATGCGAAATTCAAGAAGTTTCAGTATGCTGGGATCGACCGATCCTACCAGATTGATCGATCCCTGAGACGAGAAAAGCTGAAAACCGGTTCATGTACAGACGAATGCTCCCTTTTGGTCGTAAAACTCCTTTCACGGTTTATGGTTTGCTTTCTTGTTCACAATTCATTATCTCCAGTGTTGTTTCGCAGCACCCATTTTCTTTAATTTTATATCACTGCGGGACGCAGTGATTTATGTCTGGGGGAAGGGGTGACTGCTTTCATATGTTACTAACACTGTGCTTTCTTTTGTTTACTTGTCCCAAAAAAAAAAAAAAAAAAATTCAAACTTTTTCAAAAATAAAACTTTTTCATTTTCCTGAGTCATTTTATTGAGTCAAAACATGAGATTTTACAATTTTCTTGGTTTCCATTTTATGTTGACATTTATTAGAATTAATTCAGGAAGACTGAAAACACCATCAGTGGATCAACTTTACCCGAAACGACCTATCCTTTGGAAATCTGAATGATCCAGTGTTTGCTCTATCTACTTGGACCTTTAACTCGATATCACAAAAGGATCATATACATCTGGAGTTCACCCCATTTTTATTGGAAGCTCCAGATGGCCAAGCTCATTTTTAGTTTGGTTCCACACCCTTACACAGTTTTTCATTCAGACCCCAGTCCTCTTTCGCAACATTAGGAGCATGTACAACCAAGTGCAAAAACTACTGAGTATGGGAACCGGTACAACCAAATGTTCTAAATATTTTCGAGTAAGCTTTCTAGTATCAGTACTTCATCTATATTAGTTTGAGTTGACTATTGGTGCAGTTTTTAGTAGGATTGATGTACATGGTTAGAACTGGTTCCAACTTCCCCTTCTCAGAAAAATGCTCTGGGATCGACCGATCCTATCTTGATTGATCGATCCCGTCTCATTCCGAGACTCTCTTTTCAAAAAAAAAAAAAAAAAAGAAAGAGAAGGGAAATAAGTCAGAAGGAACCAGAATAAAACCTTTTATTTATTTAGTTAGTTATTTGTGTATGTTATTTATTTTAGCACCAATATCAACTCTATTAGGATCATTATATAGAAGCTTGCTTGGGATCCAAGGTTCAGGAGGTTGTGCACCATCTTTGGTTTCCGTCACACTGTGATTTTGCGCATTGGCTTGCACCGGAGTTTTTCTATCATGCCTAACCATCACCCTCAAAATTGGCCCCCCTTACTAGCCCTTAGCGAGTTCGACTCCCTCTATGAGACTGCACGCAACACTTAATGAATGTTAAAGGGCCAACAAAGGAGATTTTGTAAGTTCCCTTGGATCTCGGATGCTAGAGTGCGGTAATGTTTGCAACGCTGATGGTATACATGTTGCACTGCTAAAGTTTGATTAACCTTTCACATGGATTCTTTTTGGTTTACATGATCAACATGATGGCTAAGCGCAAGTTCCAGTTTTTCAAACCCCCTTTGTTATATTGAATCGTTATTTGATGTTTTCTATGATGTCTATTGCGTTTCTTTACACCATGAGTGAGTAGTTCTCTTGTTGGGTTTGATGGGGTAATATCTTAGGAAAACATGGTTGCATTAACTTAGGTTGTTAGATCCAATTTTCATCTAGATTATTAGTTCTCTTGGGATATCTGTTACTTATGCATGTTGCTTGAATTGATCACCAAGCACTGGTTTAGGAGAAGAAGAGCGTTATCCGCGTAAACATACTTCTCGGAACTAGTATTACCGAATCTTCATGTTATAACCCGTGATAGTTGAATTATAGGACTTTGTGAACTTAGCAAACTTGTTTATACGGCTGGTCTAAGCATGTTGTTTCATGCGGAAGTTGAGTACCAGGATGTGGTGACTTAAGACGCCTCTATCATGAACTATGGCTTGGGTGTGTATCCGTGTTTGTAGTTGAGAGCCATTGATGAAAACCCTTTAGATCTATCCCCTATTTGTTAGAACCATGGAAACCTTAGATAAACCCTACACGCCCAACCTCTTAATCATATAGCTTACAAATCAACCTCTTAATTCACTAGAAAAACCAAAACCAAACCCGTTACTTCATTGTCTTAGTTAGATATCTTTGCTTGAATTCAATCGGCGTACTTGTTACTTTCTGTGGGATTGATATCTTAAGTACTACTACTGATTTGCTGTGCACTTGCAGTTTATTCATTGTGTGGTTTCCTTGAGGGAAACTTTACTGACACATAAGGTTTTTTGCACAATTTCCGGGGAGTCTACAAGCTACCTTTAAATTTGGTAAGATCTCTCGTCTAAGATACTTTGAATTTTTCATTTTTCATTTAAAATTTTATTTTACTTTTTTGTTCTCCATACCTCTGTGATCCTTTCTTGTTTCTACCTTAGGATTCGTGGTACATGACAAGGAGCCAAAACTCTGTAGCCGTCACTCCAATCCAAGACATAGACCGACTTGAACGTGAACTCAGAAAACTCCGGAGACAGCAACTCATGGCCGAATTAAGGAACCAAAACCATGGTGATCTTGATCATCACCAAGCTGTTGCCAATGATGCTGAGAGGCAACAAATGCATGATGAGGATGATAACCCCATATATGGACCTGCTGAATCACCCGTGAATCCTCTAGAGATTCACAACCAAGCTCCATGAGAAGATAACCATGTAGGCGTGGGAGATAATATCAATGCTCCTCACCAGCCTCCTGATGTTTTCCAAGCACCTCAACATCCTAATGTTGGTGCTAGACAAGCTGCTTATGTGCACTCTTTTAGGCGTACCAATCAGAACCGTAAAATTACCGACTTTCACATACCTAATCAGTATCCGCAATACCAAGCTGCCATACGAGTTCCCAATCCACCAAGGCGTGAGTATGAGACTAAACCTCAAATCATTGGTTTGGTGAAGCAAAAGCAGTTCCATGGAATCACCACGGAACATCCCAATTTCAACAACGAGAGAGTGAGATTAATGTGAGGGGTTGCAAGACCTGATTAACAAGCACCTTGCGGTTTAATGAATCGAATGTCGCCACAAAAGGATGCGGAATAGCCTTTTGATGAGACGGGTTGGTCAATTGAATCACACAAAATGACCTAAAAGTTTTACTAGTTGGAATCACACGAAAAAGGATTAACAATTATCTATATTTTGAAAGAGTTTTTGATTAAAATGATAGATAAGTGATACAATGAGTCTCAGCCTCAGTATAAAGGAGAGGAGGCGAGAAGGAGAAGAGAAATAGCGATAAAAGCTAAGGAGAGTTACGAGACATGCCTCGTGAACACTCAAAGACCATGCAATAAAAACAAAGTTCAAATTCAAACTTAAGATGGAGAGATAAAAGATCATGGGCCAAACCAAAAGATGAAGACGGGCCATGCAATGGATTGGACTAAGGGTTGGCAAAGATGAACATATGAGCCACAAGACTTATTAAAAACCTTGTTCGGAAAACCCATTGGGACAAAACCGAACTAAGGGAAAGAGACTGCTAGTGGATCATATGGCCAATGCCTTGGCCATCTTGGACATGTATCACAACCAATGTAACATGAATACAACTCTTAAGGTCCAAGTGATCCTCTTGAGTTTCCACTTTCTGGAGTAACATACTAACTTCTTGTTGTAACTGCTTAGTCCGGGACCTAGTCATTGCTCCAAAAGGTGTTTCCCACGCTGAGACAGTCACTAATTGCTTGTTCACGTCTTTGCTAGCTCTTGGTCCTGGTTCTAATGCATGAGTGCCTCCGAGGAACCCATCATGGACTCACCACAGAACATCCTATGGATCACAATTCTAACCTATCTTATAGGAATCCTAATGTTGAGAACCCTCAAGATCATACCTATCCGCAGCAAAGACCATTTCAGAACCGGTTTCAAAACAACAACAACAACTTTTGTGGCAACTTTCAGCCACGGCCTCCATTTAACACAAACAACAAGGTGCCCTTTCCAGCCGCACAAGCTCAAGCTCCAATACCATAAGGTGATAGACTTGAAACTCTGATGCTGGAATTTCTTGTTGCTCATCAACAAGCAACAAGGGATATCAATGTTAAGGTGGGCAACATCTATGGTGAGTTGAATGGTAAGTTTGAAGGCCATTCCACATTTGTGAAGAAGCTGGAAACTCAGGTTGCTCAAACCGCGAATCCAGCCCCAAGACAAGTTGGTGTACTTCCGAGAAAGCCCGAGGAGAATCCTAAAGGTTATTGCAATGTAATCTCCACCATCCCAGCCTCTACAAGGCGTGTGAGTGAGCCATTGGTTCCACTTTTTGATTCTCATGAAGACATGGTGCATATGACACGTACCATGGAAGATGCCGAGCAACAACACTATCCGATGAGGAAACTACCTATAGTAGAATATCTTGGACGCTTTGTTTGCTCTTGCTTCATAACAGGCATTGAATTCTCTAACTCTCTATGTGATGCGGTTGCTAATGTTAATGTTATGTCGAGAAATATCGCTGAGAGACTTGGACTTAGAGACTTGTCTCCGTCCAACTTGAGTCTTGTGTTTGGAGACTCATCGCAGAAGATCCCTGATGGACTAGTTTGTGATTTGCAACTACTTGTAGATGACTGCATAGTCCCTACAGATTTTTACATTCTTGAGAAGGATGAGAAGAATGACAGACCTTTGATCTTGGGAAGACCATTCCTTGCCACTATTGGAGCCATCATGGATCACAACAACAAGATGACAACCTTCACCAATGTCAGCAAAATAGTATTCTATCCAAATCTCTCTACTGTGTAGCCGCGAGCTCCACCTTATGATAAAGATTCAATAGATCCCGAGGTTGATAAGACCAATGTGGGAACTAAGAGTTTCACTAAGAAAACTCGGAAGCTACCATCAAAGATTCCCGAGCAGCCCCATATTTCCAAGATCAAGATCATTGTTCCTCTGGAACTTAGCAAGGAGAGCAAAGATCGGATTGAAGAGATGATAAGGCACACCAAGGAAGTTCTTCTTGAAGCCAAAGTGTTTGAAACTTCATCAAAAGGAAAACTTGTGATAGAAGCTGGAGCTGACTATCAAGACCTTAAGGAAGCTAAGGAGATACCAATCTCCAAAGCTACACCTTCTCAAGCTTAATAAGCTTCCAAAGTCTAGCCAAAGACTTTAAACAAGTGCACTTTGTGGGAGGCAACCCACTCGTAAGTTTTCTTTTTCTATAGATTAGATTTTCTATTTCTTTTGATCTTTTCATGTTTTATTTCAGATCCTACATAAACAAGAAAACCAAATACAAAATGAGAAAATAGAAAAACAAAAAAGAAGAAGAAGGTCAGTCTTTGGGTCAAGTTGGAGATGACCAAGGCGAGATGAGGCCAAACCTCAGTCACAAACCTCGTGACCGAGGCCCATACAAGGCCATACCCCGGTCACAAGCCCTGTGACCAAGGCCCCAAGAAGACAACACCCGGTCACGAGCCCCGTGACCGAGGTTTTTGATGATTTTGGCCAAAATGGTGTTTGTTACACCTTTGATCTAATGGAGTATTCCCGAGCCATCATTACTACCCCAAGGAGCTATGCAACCTTCCCCAACCACATTCATCAAGTTTTACCAAGTCAAGGCCAAAGTTCACTTCGGTTCCGAGCCGCGACTAGGTCATTAATGACCCATTGAAGAATTTTCAAGTTCCACTCGTCCAAATGACCAATGATCAGGTAATCAACACCATATGGGTATTCTAGGAGTAATGGCCAAGTTAATTTTTGGAAAAGGACTCATTGGTAGAAGATCATTCCATCTTAAGCTTCACGGTTGCATAATTCACCAAAGTGGGAGGATATTGAAATCTACTCGCGCAAAAGTGTTTCAAGTTGACACACACTAAGAAGTTGACCATTGGGAGGTTTTGGTCGAAGAAATGTCAGAAGAAGAAGCTCAGACTTGAAAATGGCCAACTTTTCATTCATCACCCTTTAGCCGGCACCTTCCGCGTCTACGAAAATCACTAAGGTAAGAGAATTTCCAAGAAATACTCGATCAAATGAACTATAATCGGGTACTCTGTATAATTGAGTATTTTTAAGAGCAATGATCAAGGAAAATCTTAGAGAATGAAATTCAAAACTAGAAATTATCCCAGTTCTCTGTCGTGACCGACCCGTGACAGCAGTATCGCCGAGCCACGACTATGAAATTCGCAAAACTTGGAGAATCTTGTAAATGGTTCGATCAAATGATTTGATATTGAATGTCTAATGATTAGAGGACATTTAAGAAGTAATGATCGATGGAGAAGTGGCAATGCACGGATTGAAAGTCAAAATTTTCCAAAGGACCCTCATTCAGGACCTTTCTTGGGAAATATGACAAGAGAATCCAACCTATCTCCAAACCATCAAGGTAAGTTTTCATCCTAGTCTTTATTATCATTGTGGGATGCCACTCTACTTTACAGGTTGAGAAAAATGATTTCCAAGATGCATTTGGCCAAAACCAAAATTTAGACCACATGGAGCCAAAACCCCGGTCACGTGGCCCGTGACCGAGGTGCCACGAAGGGCTGGCCCCGGACACGAAGCATATGAGCGAGGTTCTTCACCTAGCCGGCCCCCGATCCACCCTGTTCCCGTTTGTTCGAATCTTTGACCCGAGCCGTCTTGAGAGTTTTCCCGGTCCGTTTGTACAATCCGTGAATCCACAACTTCCCATTGAAACGCTTTTCACAACGACCAAAACGGATCATTCTCAGAAACTCACTGTAAGCTTTCGTGAAACCCCAATCCCGTGGGCCCCACAGGTAAGTTTCCCTTACTTTTCAAAAGCCTAACCTTTTTAGGTTAAAACATGTTTTTATATTGAAATGAGGATTTTAAAGATTCAAAAGCACTTTTTATCATCTCTCCATGTCGATTGGGAGATAGATCACTTTTATCACATTGAGATAATTAATACTCAATCACTAAGAGATAACAAATCTCTGATCACATTCATCAAACACCAAGGTATGTTCTGTAAATTCTAATTTTCTCTTTGAGCTTCAAAAGAGGTATTTCTAGATTCTCTTGATTCATTGACTTTTGTTACTAGGAAGTGATAGAGAACTTATAGAATAGCTTCTAGGTTATCTAAGAACCGATTTTTGTGATGTATTGCTGATAGAATTTGATTTTTGCTTTGCTAAAATTTTGTGACCTTAGGGAAAACGGAATTAATGATGCAATTGTTTAGGAATTGAACTTTTAAGACACCATTCACACTTACTAAGAGAATTTAGTATGATTTTTCACTTAATATTGCTTTGAACTTGATTTAGAATACAAATTTTGTGAAGGTCACCATTGAATCCGAAAATTGGAACATGAATTTTTATTTCTTGATTTCTTATATTAAACATACAATATCTTGTCATGTTGCTAACTTGTATTGAAATATGTTTCTCATTGAGCCATGTTGCTAACTTGTATCAATCTCTTTTGTTCTAGGTACCAAACAATAGACACTAGGACCTCTAAGAAGAAATTTCGAACCATCACTAGTGATGAGATGAGGACTAAGATAATACATGACAAAGCAACACATGGGAACAAAGGCAAAAATATTATTGATGAAGGCGCCAACTCTATGAACAAGAGTAATGAGATTCAATATGATATTGAGGATGATGCACCAATCAAGCTATGTGTGCCACACCATCTTAGAGCTAGATTAGCTCACCGCTTACACCAACTACTCAAGAAGAACGATCTGCCTTTGATCTTTGTTGGAAAGAAGATGGATGAGAGTCTTGATTATCTCACACCACTCTATCGGTTCAAGCTTTTACCCACCTTGAGAGTTGAATACACATCCTTGCATGCTTTAGATTGGCAAGTGATTTTGAATGGATGTTAAATGCTCTAGGACTCAGCACTTTCCTAGCATCTACTCGCCAAGAGATCTATGAAGAAGAGACAAGGCAATTTATTGCCACGGTCACACTAGTTTATCCGCGCACACAAGCCCCATTGGTGCGAGATGGGAAAGCTCTTCTTCACCATCAATGGTGACCATCACCACATCTCCATTCTTGATCTTGGGAATGCACTAGGATTTGAATACCAAGATGCCATTGAGTTTGGAGAAGTTGATACCAATGCTTTTTGGTCAAGCTTTGGACAAGGAAGTTTTGATAGTGGCAAGACCAAGGCTGCCTCACTATCACACCCATCGATCCGGTATGTACACAAGCTTATTGCCAATACTATCTTCTCACACACAGCCCAGAACAATGTGATTAGTGATGACCTCAATATCTTGAGCATACCTTTTGTCGAGCATCCACGAAGAGCCAACTATGCTGCCCTCCAAGCCAAGAGACTTGTGAAGATCAAGCATGATGCTATCACAAGTAGAGACAAGCAAGCTTGCATAAGCTTTGTAGGTGTCATCACTACCATCCTTGAAACCGCAGGAGTCAACCTCGTCCTCACACAACCAAGGATAACCATTTGAACCTTACAAAGGTGGAGTAGATGAAGATACTTGAAAGAGCACGGATCTACCCCGACCAGATTAGATATAGGTATCATTCTCCACCATATGCCACAAACACCATACTACTTCCCAGCCCTCCTGTTCCACGCCTCAGAGACGGCATCATGAGTTGGTATCCTTTTACGAGTGAATATCACTCATCTCTTACCACTCACTCTTGGTAAGTTTACCAAGGGTAAGGTGATTGCTTCCTTTGCTTCTCACCATGTCACACGCAACCTTCCGGGGAGTGACATCACTACTTTTGAGGAGGAAAGAGTATTACGGATTGCAGCAGAGCATCAGCTAGCAGAGTACCTTGCAGCCACTACACTTGCGGGGAGAATGACCTCAGATCCCGGACACCATGATTAGTCCACCACCGAGCACCATAACCTCCTGAGAAGTTGAAGGTTCACTCGTTCTATCTCTATCTTTATGCACTTCGTTTTTATTCCCTCTTTTATTTTGACTGTTCACACTAGGGACAATGTGATTCAAGTCTGGGGGATTTTATCCGTTTACTTACTCACTTTTATTTCTCTTGAGTCATTTTGATGTCTTTTTATTCGATTTTATGCGGTTTTATTGAGTCAAGTTTGTAGAAACGGACAACACTTAGAAGCTCACCGCTGGACCTTTCTCCCTGAAGTCTCATCCTACAGAAAATGAGGTTTGAACGGACAATAACTCCACTCTATTTTAACCATAATCCTGACTGATTTAATTTTTCATTCTCATTGGCAGATATGCGTAGAAGCGCGAGAGAAAAATTTCCAACACAGTTTTCCAACCACTTGAAGATGGAGAGCTTGAAGGAATCAAAGAAGAGATAGAGAGAGAGTCATGATTTGGTCTACACAACATTACATCTCGAAATCAATAACAAAAGGTACTCACATCTTATGCTTGAGACTTGTAAATTTATGTACTGTTTCCCCTTTCACCAAAAAGAAAAAGAAAACAAAAAAAGAAAAAGAAAAGAAAAGAAAAAGAAAACGAAAAAGAAAAGAAAAGAATTATGGAATTTCATATGTCTGGGGGAGTTGATATCATCGTATTTTCGCCTATATTTTATATGTTTTTGGCAGGAAAATCATGAAGAAACAAGAGATTATTGCCACTTTCCACTATTGGCACTTACCAAAGACATTTGGGAGTTTTGGAGCAAAAGGGACTTAAAGGCAAGAAAAACACGTTTCAAGACAGTTTCGGAGCGTCAGAAGTTGGGAAACATTTGAAGATATTTACATGGACCAATTTTGTAGTTCTCTATATCCATGGAAATATAAATGAGTCAAAAATCATCTCGAACAAGAATCGAAGCAATCCATTCAGCCGTTTGGAAGATGCACCCCGAAGAGTGAAGACATGTCCACCTCCGTCACAAGCCCCGTGACTGAGGCTAGCCCTCTTGGAGACCTCAGTCACTACCCCTAGTGACCGGTGCCAACTTACTCCGACCAAAAGACCTCAGCCCATGACCAGGCTTGGCCCATTGCCTCTACACTTATCAAAATGACATAGTTTTGATGCCTCATGACCTAATTTTGTGGGAGACCCTACATAAAGACTCCTTAGGGTTTTGGAAACCCTAAGCGCGGCCACTCACAAGAACAACGCCCAAGGACAGCCTCTCTAGGAGCTAGACAAAGAGATCCAAGATCTAATACCACCTCTCAAGCCGCCGCTTTATCTTCCTTTGTCGCCACCACCTAGAAGTCCTTCTCCTTGAAGTTTCATCTATTGTTCTTCATTGTTTCTCTTTTCTACTCTTTGTACTTGCTATTGGGAAGACAAGATCTCTTCTGTGACATCTAGTGAATTTTCCTTTGAACCCCCTTTGTTATATTGAATCGTTATTTGATGTTTTCTATGATGTCTATTGCGTTTCTTTACACCATGAGCGAGTAGTTCTCTTGTTTGGTTTGATGGGGTAATATCTTAGGAAAACATGGTTGCATTCACTTAGGTTATTAGATCCGATTTTCATCTAGATTATGATTTCTCATGGGATATCTTTTACTTAATGCATGTTGCTTGAATTGATCACCGAGCACTGATTTAGGAGAATAGGAGTGCTATCCGCGTTAACCTACTTCTCGGAACTAGTATTACCAAAGCTTTGTGTTATAACCTGCGATAGTTGAGTTATAGGACTTTGTGAACTTAGTGAACTTTTTAATACGGCTGGTCTAAGCATGTTGTTACCTGCGGAAGTTGAGTACCAGGATGTGGTGACTTAAGACGCCTCTGTCATGAACTATGGCTTGGGTGTGTATCCGTGTTTGTATTTGAGAACCATTGATGAAAGCCCTTTAGATATATCCTCTATTTGGTAGAACCATGTAAACCTTAGATAAACCCTAGACGCCCAACCTCTTAATCATATAGCTTAAAAATCAATCATTCACTTTGCTTTCATTCATTCATTTAGATTCATTCACTAGAAAACCCAAAACCAAACCCCTTATTGCATTGTGTTAGTTAGATATCTTTGCTTGAATTCAATCCGCGTACTTGTTACTCTCTATGGGATCGATATCTTAAGTACTACTACTGATTTGCTGTGCACTTGCAGTTCATTCACTGTTTGGTTTCCTTGTGAAAAACTTACTGACACATCACATACTCCGTAGTTTTTGTGCTTGGTTGCACATGCTCCTAATGTCGTGAAAGAGGAGCTCCAATAAGAATGGGGTGAACCCCAGATCTATGTGAGCCTTTATGCGATACCGAGCCCCTAAGTGAGAAGATTAGTCCAAGTTAAAGGTCCAAGTAGATAGAGCCAACGCTGGATCATTTAGATTTCCAAAGGATAGGTTGTTTCTGGTAAAGTTAATCCACTGATGGTGTTTTCAATCTTCTTGAACTAAGTCCAATAAATGTCAACCTAAAATCGCAACCCGGTTCTACTTGACTAAGCCCCGTGCTCGTCCAAGCCAAGAAAATTATAATAAAATTGCCATGTTTTGGCTCAATAAAACGACTCAAGAAAAATAAAAGGTTTGACTTTGGAAAAAAATTGAAAAAGAATTTTTGTTGACAAGGAAACAAAAGAAAATACAGTGTTAGTAACATAAGAAAGCAGACATCCCTTCTCTCAGACTTAAATCACTGCGTCCCGCTGTGATATAAAATCAAAGAAAAGGGTGCTGCAAAACAACACTGGAGATAATGAATTGTGAACAAGAAGGCAAACTATAAACAATGGAAGGAATTTTACGACCAAAAGGGAGCATTGGTATGTTCATCAAACCGGCTTTCAGCTTTTCTCGTCTTGCGGATCGATCGATCTGGAAAGGATCGGTCAATCCCAGCGTCCTAAAACTTCTTGAAATTCAGATCTTCTGCGTTTTGCACCTGTTTTCAGTTAGCTCAACACAAAAACATCATCAAATATTATTGAGAAAAACAAATAAATAAAATAACTGAAGTAAAATAAAACAAATAAAGTAGTTTTATTAATGCAGAAAGCAAAAAGAAATAGAAAACATGTTGGATTGGCTCCCAACCAGCGGTTGTTTTTTTAAAAAAACCATTAGTTTGACTTGGTTATTTTTATTTGGGGTCTGCTAAGGGAATGGAGGTCTCTTTCTCCATGTGGTCGGCTAAATACAGTTTAGGTCACTGACTATTAACTGTAAAATACACGCGCTTTCTATCCCAAAGTATGATCGCTTCATAAGGTTTAACTTCCTTAATCAGATAAGGATCTGTTCAGCATGAGTTGTACAATAGTACTTTATCACCGCTGAAAAATTCTCTTGGAATTATCATTCTATCGTGCCAAACTTTCGCACGTTTCTTTGTACATTCGGGTGTTATCATAAGCTTTTAGTCTTAGTTCATCGAGTTCATTTATTTGGGTTAGAAATTTTCCCCCTGCTGCCTTGGAATCAAAGTTTAGCAGTCTGGTTGCCCATAGTGCTTTATACTCTAGTTCCACCGGCAGGTGACACGCTTTTTCATAAACTATGTTGAAAGGAGTTGTTCCAATAGGGATTTTATATGCAGTTTGGTAAGCCCATAGTGCATCATCGAGTTTAAGGGACCAGTCCTTCCTTGTGACATTAACAGTTTTCTCTAGGATGTTTTTGATCTCCCTGTTGGAAACCTCCACTTGCCCACTGGTCTGTTGGTGGTATGGTGTTGCCACTTTGTGCATAACACCATTTTTTTTATGAGGTTAGCAAAGAGTCTATTGATGAAATGAGTTCCACCATCACTTATTACGACCCTTGGTACTCCAAACCTTGGAAAATTTATGGATTTAAACATTCTGAGGACAACTTTGGCATCATTTGTAGCACTCGCAATTGCTTCCACCCATTTACACACATAATCTACAGCGACAAGGATATACATATTCCCACATGAAGGTGGAAATGGACCCATAAAAACGATTCCCCAGCAATCGAATACTTTCCTCTTATTTATCTGGGGCATTTCATTTTTCTTGTTTATGTTCCCACGATGTTGACAGGAGTCACATTTTGACACAAAGCTATACGTATCCATGAACATCGTAGGCCACCAGAATCTTGCTTGAAGAGCATTGGAAACTCTTTTGAAGGTAGCAAAAGAAGTCCAGCAACTTCTGATTATGGGATACACCTTCGGTATACGCCGTCGGTTCATTGCCTGTACAGGTAAGGTTCGTCCCAGATGTATTTCTTCACTTCATGCAAGAACTTTGTGTTTGTGTAGCCCTTGCAATCTGATGGCATTACCCTAACGCAAAGGAAGTTAGCATAATCGGCAAACCAGGGGTGTTCGTCGGCTTCCTCGTGCAGGACCTGTATGTCTGCGCGTTCCTCTTAGCATTGTTTGATAATGGAGACAATAAATATGCTTTCTTCTGGCAGTCGGTCATCTATGGGGATTCTCATCTCCATTTTCAGGCGGGATAGATGATCGGCTACGCCATTTTTGATCCCCTTCTTGTCTCGAATCTCAAAGTCAAATTCCGGTAGTAGCAGAACCCATCGTAGCAGCCGGGGTTTAGCATCTTTCTTATTAAGAAGGTAACGTAATGCGGCATGGTTTGTATGCACAATTATCTTGGATCCTACCAAGTATGATCAAAAAATTTCCACAGCAAAAATGATTGCTAGAAGTTCCTTCTCAATGGTAGCGTACCTTGTTTGTGCTTCATCCAATGTACGGCTAACATAATAGATGACGTGTAGACGCTTGTCTTTCTTTTGTCCTAAGACTACGCCCATTACATAATCACTAGCATCACACATAACCTCGAAAGGGAGTTTCCAGTCTGGTGGTCAGACGATCGGGGCGCTAATCAGTGCCTTCTTTATCTCTAGGAAAGCGTCGAGACATTCTTTATTGAAATCGAAAACGATTTCCTTACACAGAAGTCGTGTGAGAGGTCTCGCAGTTTTTGAGAAATCTGTAATGAATCTCCTATAGAATCATGTATATCCTAGGAAACTCTGGATTTCTCTTATTGTCCTTGGGGGTTTAAGGTTAGTCATAACTTCTATCTTAGTGATAACACCACAATTAGCACGTTTTTACCACCCTTTTTTATCATATCTTAGTGTAAATTTTACCCATTGTTCATACTATTTTATGCATTTATCCTACATATTGGAAGTTTTGTGTTTATGTATAGGCATTGCATGCATTTTGCATATTTGGGGTCTTATCAGGTGCTTATGGAGCGTATGGAGCATACTTAGATTTTGGGCTCATGGAGTGAAGCTTGGACCAAGCTTCTAGACTGAGTGAGGATGTGCTGTGAAGCCTTATGGACTCGAGTGAAGATTGCAGAGAAGATAGACGGCTCACTCGACCTGCCCACTCGACCTGGCACTCGAGTGAGCATTCACCACATGCTCACTCGACCTCACCACCCAGGCCCACGTGACCTGGCACTCGAGTCAGCACTCACCACCAGCCACCAGACTGCCCACTTGACCTTCCTACTCGAGTGACCACTCACTGACCGATCACTGCCCACTCGACCACCCCACTCGACTGGTGGGTTGAGTGGGCACTCTCCGACTATTTTCCCTAAAAACTTGGATCTTTGTTAAAAGTTTTTTTGTCACTTAGTATATAAGGGGGCTGATTAGGTTAACATCAGCAACAAACTAGAATCACCGTTTTTAGTATAATCTAGGTTTATCTCTTAGTTTTCTCTCTCTTGTTCTTCATCTTGTTCTTCATTTTTGCAACTTTGTAACTTTGATAACTTTCAATAAAATTAGTACTTGCAATTTATTTCTTCTTCACTCTTTCTCATCTGATCATACGCTATCACATATGTCTCTTTTAGAGATTCTGGATTTTGGACCCAAGTTATGATTTTGATGAGTGAGTAGTTTTACTTGGGGTGTTTGGGGGTGGAATAGGCTAGATTAATTATATGTTGCTGTGGGTTAGATAGGTTGATCATCACTCAGTTGCGATTCTCTCTTGGGTGAGTGATTTAAATGCTTGTTCTTCCCTGATCAAGGAGAACATGATTTTAGATGGTCTCATGAGCACGACCCATGCCTTGAACCATTAGACAGACTTTTTTCGGGGTTTAGAGTACAATATAATGAGAGTGGATGCATCAGACATTGATTTATGTAACGACTCCACCTATTCACTTGTTATGAACTCTTCTCGACTTGAATAGACTGAATCTTCATGCCTGATCCGATCAACTAACACTATGCTGACCGAGTTAGATCTTGAGGCTCTCTACCACGACCCATGGATTGAGCTTGCTATGAAGTCTAGGGTTTTCATGTGATGAAACTGCGTATTGATAGCCATAGTAGTATAGAATGTTTTAATACCCATGATTCCACCCCTGAGTTCCCTATTGCTTTCCCATAGTTTTAATCGTTCTTAGCAATCTTTAATTAAGTGTTTCTCAACTGTTACTGTAGCACTCGACCTCACCACTCGATCAGTGTGGTCGAGTAGTCAAAGTTTGTGTTATTTTGCTTGATTAGTTCCACGATGTGTTAAAGTGTGACATATATTGGCATCTCTAGTATAATAGTAGTTCATTTAGCTTGTTAGTGAACCAACCGCCTTTTGATAAAATTACTTGAATAGTTTGCTTTGATTATGTGCTAGTTGCTGTAGATCACTCTTGATTGATTCGACAAGTTACACAGCCCTTACCACTATACTTCAATTGATAAACCTGAGTTTTGTCTCCCTGTGTTCAGGCTGATAGTTTTCACTGTCAACTTGTGCTATACACCTTGACTGACAAAAATAACTAGTTTCAATTTGGCCCCGTTGCTAGTTTTGAATGTTTTTGTCTGCACAATTAGTAGTTTAAGGCTTAGTAGATCAAGTCTGTTACTTTTGAAATCTGGGTACTGATTTGGTTTTGAAATTTTGTCTGTTTTGCATCAGGTACTGTCGCACTCGACCCCCACTCGATCTTACAACTCGAGTACTAGATTGAGTCACTACTTCTCTGAATGCAAACGCGTTCTCAAGGCAGCAAAAACCTAAATCCAGTTACTTGATTACATACACCGTATCAACCAACACACTCGTCAAGCCACACCTGTGACAGGAATCAAAAGTAACCCTAGAACTACTCTCTCAAATTAAGAGATCAATTGCAGTACTTAGGGGTCGAATCCACAAGGTCTCTGAAAACTCACACAATAGAAGCACAGGTTCATGTTATGCTAGATCAATAAAATAAAATGTAAATAAAGCAATGCAAATAAAAGTAAACAAGATGAACGGGATTGCAAGTGATTAAAAGCGCTAGACCTAGGGAAAATCATCGTGAATAATCAGGATTGTGAACGGGGCAGTTCTATAATCAGGTCTAAATTTTTTGTTCGGTTCTTAAACTCGTAACACTAATGTTAAGGTTATCAGTCTAAAGACTAGTGTAATAATCAAATCTAGATGAAGAACATTATAGATAACCTAACATGCCTATGCCCAAGTCAACAAACCATCATAAACCTTTTGAAACCCTAGATCTCAAGGTGACTACTCAGACATAGAAGAGATAACACAAATCATTTTCTGAATAATACTCATAAAATAAAATAAGAAACAAAGGGAGTTCAGAATTCTTCTCTCTACAAAGTTTGAGATCTGAATCTTCTCTCCAACAAAGCTCTCTCCAAACTTACATTGAAACTTGAAAATTTTGATAAAAATAAAACTTTAGTCTCTGGGACTTCTAAAACATATTTTAAGCTAAAAACACGATCAGGCATGAACTTTTAGAAACTTCTGGGGCAAAGTTGCAATTTTTGAAACTTGATAAAACTCGAAGGCGTCATTCACGTCGCGGTTATGTCGACCGACACAGGAGTGGCCTGTCGGTCGACATGGACAGCAATATCCGTCTCCTTGTTGTTTTGCTCAGCTACAAGCCTCCAAAAGCTCCAAAGTGCTCATCAGGGTCCAATCCGTGTTTGTACCTAATCAAACGCAATATATATACAAAAGACTCCAAAACCAATGCATATATCATGTCATAAAACTATAAATACATGATATATCAATGCATATATCATGCCCTCAAGCAAACAGAAAACTCAATCAAGGAAGAAGTTGAAAATCGCGAAACTCACCTTCTCTTTAGAACATTGTGCTTACCAGTCGTCATGTAATCCACATGGTACAAGAACTATTCAGAGACTAACCACCATGTACATTCACCATAGTCACTCGCAGTCTTTTCAATACCAACCACAACTTAACAACATATCCTTTTAGTAAGCCATTTCATCGTTGGGTCTCACTTTCGAATTTAATGTTCAAGAGCCTTCTAGACTCAGCTGTCATCCTATACCATAACAAGAAAAACCTCACAATAACAATGATGTTTTCGTCTCCCCCAGACTTAAATCCTTGGTTATTTTGGATCTTTATCTATTTTATTTTTCTGTTGTCTATGAAGGTAGGCTATTAGAAGTGGATAATGGGTCACGGGATCTCTTCTACCCTCACAGCAACCCTACTTTCATCATCTCCTTAAGAAGTAGAAATGTGGGGGCATAGATTTCTCTTACCCGCTTCTACTTCAGAGAATCACTTGGTCATTCATAAACTATACCTTAAAGGTTTTTATTATTAGTAACAAATTTTGGGGAGACTAGACATCATAACTTTCTTTTGTTTTATCAGGTCAGGTATGAATGAAAAGTCAAGCTCTCAAACACCAATTTCGTCCATGAGGTAAAAGGAACTGACAGAAATTAGCTCAGGCTATAGCGGGCATCTGTTGTAAGTATGGGGATCTTAAATTAACCGGTCAGACCTGGGGTTTTTCCATTAGTTGAATCTGAATAAGCTCTGCAACAGTGGTCACCAAAAAAAATAGCAAATAACAATAGACCAAAAGAAAGCTCATAGTTCCTGGACAAGTTTTGACTCAATAAAACAAAGGTATTGAAAAATAAAATAAAAAAATGGGACTGACTCTCAAAAGAATAAATAGAGTTAGGAACTACCTCCCCCAGACTTAAACTACATTGTCCCTATTGTAATTAAGCTTAAGGAAAATGATAAAAAAAATATTGAATAGAAATTGAACTATTTTGTTTTGAAAAATGTGACATGTGATGGTGTGTGTGTCGACCGACACACATCTTGCGTGTCAGTCAACACGAGCAAAATATATGTTTCCAAATTTCTGACACCTTTCAACTGATCATTCATCTCGTTTTCTGACATTAGATCCTGATTAAGAGCTCCAAACACGTCAAATAGCAAGATATAGAATAACATAAAAGGTTCAACAAGATTCAATAAGAGTTAGAAAAAGTAAAAAGAAAGAAAATACGATAGAGTGGGTTGCCTCCCACTAAGCGCTTGTTTAAAGTCATGAGCTAGACGTATGGTAGTGCATCAGGTAGATGGAGGTTCTTCTAAGTCTTGAAGATATCTATCAGGAATCGTCGTCTCTGCCCAATAATGCTTGACGCGCTGACCATTGACTGTAAAGTCTTCTCCATTGGGGTTGTTCAAGACCAAAGCACCATATGGACGAACCTCTTTGATTCTGAAGGGACCTGACCAACGAGAATGCAATTTCCCAGGGAATAAATTCAAACGGAAATTGTAAAGATGTACATGGTCGTTAGGTTCAAAGGTTCTGTGAATGATCTTCTTATCATGATATGCCTTAGTCCTTTCCTTGTACAATTTTGAATTCTCGTAGGCGTGATTTCTTATCTCATCTAACTCATTCAGCTGTATCAACCTCCTCTCAGCAGCAGGTTTGATATCAAACTTCAGCAACTTAACAGCCCAGGCGGCATTATGTTCAAGTTCAACTGGGAGATGACAAGCTTTCCCATAAAGAATATGGAAAGGTATGGTTCCAGTGTCTTATAGGCTGTCCGATATGCCCAGAGTGCATTGTCCAGTTTCGCGGACCAATCTTTCCTTGTCCGACCTACTGTCTTCTCAAGGATCTCCTTAATCTGCCTATTCAAAACCTCCACTTGACCACTTGTCTGTGGGTGATGAGGTGTTGCGATACGGTGTTGCACTCTATGCTTCTTCAAAAGTTTAACAAATACCTTATTGATAAAGTGTGATCCCCTATCAATAATGACTAAGCAAGGCACTCCAAATCTTGGAAAGATTATGGATTTGAAAAGTTTGATCACAACCGCTGCAGCATTGGTGGGACTAGCTACCGCTTCCACCCATTTAGATACATAATCCACAGCAACGAGGATGTACCTATTCCCGAAAGATTATGGGAAAGGACCCATAAAATTAATGCCCCAGCAATCAAACACCTCTACCTCTAAAATGAAGTTATGTGGCATCTCATTCCTCTTACTGATCTTTCCTCTTCTCTGGCAGACATCACAACTCGCTATAAACGCATGAACATTACGAAACATTGTAGGCCACCAAAATACTGCTTGAAGTACCTTAGACACTATTTTGAAAGTTGCAAAGTGTCCAGCATATTCAGATCCATGGCAATGAAACAGTATCTCAGCAAATTTCTGTCTCTGCTACACATCTTCTATATATCCCATCAGAACAATGTTTGAATAAGTAAGGCTCATCCCAAAAGTACCTTCGCAGCTCTCTAAAGAATATCTTCTTTGCGTAATCCTTAAGGTGATTCGGGGGTACATCAGCAGAAAGGTAATTGGCTATATCAGCATACCATAGTTTGGCGGAAATAACCTTCACTGCAAAGCATGTACACACAAGAGTAGCTCTGGAGTTACCACTCGACAACGTGTTGACCGACAGAGGTAGAGCCTGTCGGTCGACATGAGTGCTAATTCGACTGTTCTCAAAACTTTCTCCATCCAAACTTGTTTCCACAACATAGATATTCTCCTCTGGCAATAAATCATTGATAGGCACGTCATCAGATACCCTTATCCTTGAGAGATGATCAGCAACTCCATTCTCAATGCCTTTCTTGTCTCTAACCTCAATGTTGAACTCTTGAAGAAGGAGTATCCATCTCAACAACCTAGGTTTTGCATCCTTCTTTCGCATCAAGTATTTCAAAGCAGCATGATCTGTATGAACAATCACTTTAGAACCCACAAGATATATCCTGAAGTTTTTCACAGCAAATACCACAGCCAATAGTTCTTTCTCAGTAGTTGCATAGTTCTTTTGAGCATCATCTAGTGTCTTACTTGCATAGTACACAGCATGTAGTTTCTTGTCCTTTCTCTGACCTAATAGAGCACCAACAGCAAAATCACTTGCATCGCACATTATCTCAAAAGGTAATTCCCAATCTGGTGGTTGCACAACAGGAGTACTAATCAAAGCCTTCTTGATTTGTTTAAAAGCTGCAAGACACTCAGGTGTAAAATCAAACTTAACCTCCTTACAGAGTAGCACGGTGAGTGGTCTAGCGATCTTGCTTAAATCCTTGATAAATCTTCTGTAAAAACCAGCATGTCCCAAGAAACTCCTAACCCCTTTCACACAATCTGAAGGCTGCAAACTCATCATCACCTCTATCTTAGCGCGGTCCACTTCAATACCAGCTTCTGAAACTCTATGCCCAAGCACAATACCATCTCTAACCATAAAGTGATACTCCTCCCAATTGAGAACTAAATGCTTTTCCTCACATCTCTTAAGCACTAGGCATAAATTATACAAACAATCTTTGAAGGAAGGGCATAAACAGAGAAGTCATCCATAAATACCTCCATATGTTTTTCGATCATGTCAGAGAAGATAGACATCATGCATCTCTGAAAAGTAGATGGGGCATTGCACAACCTAAAAGGTATCCTAGCATAAGCGAAAGTACCATAGGGGCAGGTAAAGGTGGTCTTCTCTTGGTCATCTGGGTGAATAGGTATCTGGAAAAACCTTGAGTATCCATCCAAAAAGCAATAGTATGGGTGATTAGTCAACCTCTCAAGCATCTGATCAATAAAGGGTAAAGGGAAGTGATCCTTCCTCGTAGCTGCATTGAGCTTCCTGTAATCTATACACATCCTATAACCAGTCACTGTCCTAGTAGGGATCAACTCATCCTTATCATTCTTTACCACAGTAACTCCTCCTTTCTTCAGAACCACATGAACCGGGCTAACCCACTTGATGTCTGAATCGAAAAGATGATTCCCGCATCCAATAGCTTCATGATTTCCTTCTTAACAACCTCTTCCAAATTCGGATTCAGCCTCCTCTGATGTTTTATTGATGTCTTTGCATCATCTTCAAAGTGTATCCTATGCATGCATAATTCCGGAGATATACCTATAATATCATCAAGAAAATAGCCAAGAGCTTTGCGATACTTGTGCAGCTTCCTTAGCAACAAGGTAAGTTCTGCAGGATTTAAAGAGAAATTTACAATAACAGGATAAGAGCTATTAGGACCAAGAAACGCATACTTGATCCCCTTAGGGAGTGGTTTGAGTTCAAGCTTTGGAGCTGCTGCGGCGCTCCAGTCGCGGACCGTGTCGACCGACATGACCTTCTTGTGTCGGTCAACACAAGTAGATGTATTTCAATTAGGTTCTAATGGAACCCAAGTTATCCGAGACCCCGATCCGGATGTTGGCAACGACTCAGACGACCTTGAGGTTTCCCCGGTAGCTCCCTAAATTGACCCAGGTGCTACTGCTAGAACTCTAGCCACAACCCCAGCATGCAGGAACAAGTTCAACATGTTTGGCCAAGCTTCCATTGAGTTCTTCGACCACAACCCAGGTGACACATCCATAAACCCGCTATCGAGCCAAGGCAACGTGAAGACCATGATCGGTTCGGGAAGCCACGATCTGGTTGTCTTCACCATTACCCAAGGATGAAGACAACCCCGTAAGCCGTCAAGATGTTATACTTTTTCCCCTGTTGAGTTTTGTCCCAAATGGGTTTTCTCAACAGGGTTTTTAATGAGGTAGCCGTTTTGATGCCTGGTGAGCAAGTCCCCATGCTTCGACTACTTGGAAGCTTTCGTGGACAGGTTAATCTACGCATTTGGTCCCCGGATCTACCCCAAGGAGGTTCCCATGAATAAAACCTCCTTTTCTTAATTTTCACTTTTTACTTTAACTTTACCAGATAATGTGTTTTACCGGACCTTTGTTACCGCGCATGTAACGCGCATTTTAGCTCGCTTGTTTATGGCTTCCTTGTTTTCGACATTGCCTATAGAAAGGCTGAATCTATATCATTTTAAAGTTACGCTATTTATAAACAAAACACTTAGAGATTTTCTCTTGTTCTTAGTTCTATCGAGCCGTCATCTCTAGATCTAGGTTCCCTTCAAGACTCTTAAGCTGGGCTCAATTCTTGTTGGTTCAGCTGTATCCCGAGCCTCTCCATAGCTCGTGTGTCGCGTCTCATCCCACTTTTTATCCATCTTGCTTGTCCCAAATCGAGTTTATCTTTGGTCCCAGCTCCGCATCGGTTCCCATCGCTTCCCGGTCATTCGGCTCAAGTTTCGCGCCGTTTCTTTGGTCCATTTATCCCCTCATCGGTCATACGGATCCCTGGGTTCGTATCCGGTTTTGTATTGACCAATTTCAAAACTTGTGCATTATCATCCAGCAGCTTAGCATACACGAAAGCCTCTATGTCCAAATATTGTGCTTCCTAAGTGGATGCAACCAAAGCTCTTTCCAATGGATCATCCAGATAAATCTACATAAATATATCCTCAGCAAGGTTAGTGAGTGTATCCACATAGTAGGTTTGTCCATCTATTGTTGGTCTTTGTATCAGCTTGTTCATATCAAAGTTCATTATAAGATCACCCACATTCAAACCGATCCGTCCTCCTCTCACATCAATCATAGCACCCGCAGTGGCCAAAAAGGGTCTTCCTAAAATTAGTGGATCCTTGGGCTCCTCTTCATATTGAAGTACCACAAAATCTGTAGGGATTAGACAGTCTCCTATCTTAACCGGAACATCCTCCAACACACCATCAGAAATCCAGGCTGACCTATCAGCTAGTATCAGAGTGATTCTCGTGGGTTCAAGATCCGTTATATCCAACTTCAGCACAACTGACGTAGGCATTAAACTCACACTCAAACCAAGATCACAAAGAGTTCTACCAAACTTCTTAGAGAAGATAGTGCATCCGAGAACAAAACTCCCACGATCTGAAAGTTTCTCTGGAATCCTATTCTAAATCACAGAACTGACTTGAGCTGAAATCATTATAACTCTTTCCTCAGTAACGTACCTCCTAATCATAGGGGATGTCTTAACAGCTTTAATGAGTGGAAATATCAACAATCAGTTTTTCAATGATAGCTTTGCATCTAGCATCCTCTAACTCTTGTTTGGTCTTCTTATAACATTAGGGAATGTAACCTTGGGTTTGTAAAATCTTTCCTCAGGCTTTGAAGTTGGATTGGGCAAGATCGAAGTAGTCTCGACAGTGTGTTGACCGAGATAGGGCAGGGCAAGATCGATCGACATGGGCATAATGGTGTCCGGAAAATCTTTATCTTCCACCTCTTCCAGGTCTATTATCTCCTCAGATGACAATTCTTTTCTCATCACATGCTCTAGTTGTTTTCCACTCCTCAAAGTAACTGCATGACATGGTGAACCAGGTCTTCTCCCAATTTCCTTGGAGGAACTAGCCATTTGTGAAGTCTGAGCATCCAGTCTTTTGACATAACCATCCAAGGTTTCAAACTTCCCATTGAGATCTGCATACATAGCATTAATCTTGCCATCAAAATCTGCCTTCAGCTGTTGTTGTCCTTCCAGGATCTTATTAAGCATAACCTTGATCTCATCTTTAGATATTTCTGGCAGGAGGACTAGTATGAGAAGAGTTCTCATAGATTTCAGTGAAACTCTTCCCTTGAGATTCCCTGCGAAAATCTTGTATTGGCACAAACCCACAGTTCTGATTGCTTATGTAACCATTCCTCTGACCATTACCACTGAAACTCATGGGGTTTCCTTGATAGCTTTCAAACCTTTGACTACCAAACTTAGACCCATTCACAAAATTGACATCCTCTTGATTACACTCATCTTCTTGTTCCGCGTTTTCAGTTTCTTGAGCATAGTGGAATGATTTCCTCTTGACTAGAAGATCATGCATAGAATCAAGTCTTGCCTTAACTTCTCCCATCTGATCATTATCCAAACCAGCAGCTTGCTTTTTCCTCTCAAAATCAGCTTTCTTGGAACTATTACTAGATGCTAAGTTTTCAATCAACTTAATAGCTTCCATTGGTGTCTTAATCTTGAAGCTACCATTACTAGCAGCATCCAAAGCAACCTGATACCTCCAATCAATTCCACAAAAGAAAGTCCTTATGAGCTGGACTTCATCAATACCATGGTGCGGACAATCTCTTTGGTACCCCTTGAATCTCAACCAAGCAGCCTTAAGAGTTTTTTCTGGTCCCTGAGTGAAATGAATGATCAAATCTCTCAAGTTATCTGTCTTAGCATCATCATAGAAGTTATTCAGAAAAGCTGTCTTGATGTCCTTCCAAGTGGTCAAAGATCTTGGCTGTAATTGCTTCAGCCAGTGAGCTGCTTCCCCAGCAAGAGAGTATGGGAAGAGCTTGCAGAATAAATAGTCTTCAGACACTCCATTGGCTTTAATACTCGAAGCCAGATCTTCAAACTTCTCTATGTGGTCCATAGGATGTTCAGAAGGATGAGCATGGAAAGGGTGTTGCCCCACCAGAGTATAATATTGGGGTTTCAATTTAAAATTATTCCTCTCAAAAGCAGGAGGACATATAGCAGACCTATTAGTGTAGAACTCATTGTGATGGAACCCGAGTCGTCCAAGATCCCAATCCAGATGATACCAACGACTCGGACGATCGTGAGCTTGCCCCAGTAGCGCCCCAAATCGACCCAGGTCCCGTTACAAGAAGCAGGACCGTATCCCAAGCATACATGCACAAGTTCAACACGTTTTTCCAAGCTGCCATTGAGTTCCTCGAGCGTAAGTCTGTTAACAAGCCAAGGCAAGGTGAAGACTACGACCAGTTGGGAAAACCCCGATCAGCTTGTCTTCACCATTACCCAAGGGTGAAGATAACTCGTGTAAGACCTCAATAGGCTATACTCTTTTTTCCCTGTTGAGTTTTGTCCCAAATGGGTTTTCTCGATATATAGGGTTTTTAACGAGGTAACTCATTTTGATGCCCGGGGAGTAATTTCCATGCATAGTTTACTTAGAAGCTTCCGTGGATAAGATAAACTATGCATTGCTTCCTATATCTATCCCGAGGAGGACCCACCAATAAAACCTCCTCTTTTCTTATCTCTTTACTTTGTTACTTTGACTTTACCGAATGATATGTTTTTATCGGGACTTTGTTTACCACGAATGTAACTCGCGTCTTTACCCCACTTGTTAGGGTTTCCTTTGCTTCCTTGTAAACAAAAGGGCTAAACCTCTCTCATTTTTAGGACACACTATTTTTATAAACCAAAACCACTTAGAGATTTTTCTCTCCTTAGTCTATCGAGCCGTCGTCTCTAGATCAAGGTTTCCTTCAAGACTCTTGAGCCGGGCTCGAATCTTGTTGGTTCTGCCATATCCCGAGCCTCTCTATAGCTCGTGTGTCGCATATTGGTCCATACTCATCCCTTCTGCTTGTCCTGAATCGAGTTTCTCTTTGGTCACAGCTCCACATCGATTCCCATCGCTTCCCGGTCACTCGGCTCGAGTTTCTTGCCATGTCTTCGGTCCATCTATACGTGTAAAGGAGAAGCGGATAATGCATCTGCATGCGATGATGACAAGTCCTTTCCCAGAAAGGTTCAAAGCTGTGATAGAGAAGGAGTATATCATTATGCTTGAGGAAGAACTATCAGAGCTTGAAGCTAAAATGACTTGGGATGAAGCTCTGAAGTCACTACGGCCATTTGAGAGTGGTTTGAGAAGAAGAGCCTTAATGAAAATTCAAGAGAAGAGGGCAGCAGCTGCTAAGGCCTATGAGTGTAAGATGATCATTCAGCAGGAAGTGGTAGTGCAAAGGAAGCTGAAGGATCCTGGATCTTTCACAATACCCTGCTCCATCAGAAACCAGACTTTCAAGAACACTCTCTGTGATCTGGGTGCTTCACTCAGCATAATATCGTTGTCTATGGCAGAAAAGCTGGGCTATTACGAGTTTTAGCCAAGTATGCAATCTCTAGTCTTAGCTGACAGAACCATCAGATTTCCCCATGGCTTGCTAGAGAATGTCCCAGTGAGAGTAGGAAACATGGAGATCCCTATTGACTTCATCATAATGAAGATGGAAGAAGAGCCAATGGCCCCCCTAATACTAGGCAGACCATTCTTGGCATCCTCTGGAGCTGTTATTGACACCAAAAGTGGTGAAATTGTTCTTCGAACCGGCAATGACTTGGTGATGCATTTTGACACCTCTTCTGGCTTGAAGAAACCATCTTTTGAGAGACAGCCCTTCTTCATAGAAGAAGCTGAGCGTTATGAAAAGACAAACTTTGGAATGTTTGAACAGTACTCTTTGACACCATCATGACCTCAAGGGTTCACAGCCACCATGTGTTGTCACTCTGATGGAGCAGTACACAAGTTTGATGCATTTGTAGCAGAAGGTGAATCTGATGAAGACAGCAGAAGGCACACTAGACCAGCCCACTCAAGTGGTCACTAGAGTGGCCACTCAAGTCGTCACCAAAGAGCACAGCCGACCCCTATGAAACCACCTGGTTCGATTTGGTACTCGGACCAGGAATATTTTTGTACAGGGAAGAACAACTCAACATACTCACTCACAACACCAGGATCAGACCAGAGCTCAATCCTGGCTTTACAAGGTGTTGTTGTTGAGTTGGCAGAAAAGGTGGCAAAGCTTGAGAAGGAAGTTTTGAAGCTCAAGGAGGCTGAAAAGCCCCCAGAAGATATCAAGGTCAAGGAGGATCCCAGACCTTCTGAAGGACCAAGGAGGAGGCCCAAGCAACCAGGCATGAGTGATAGGTACTATCATGCTACCATGGCACCAACCTTCATTGAGGAGAAGCCAAGTCCAGAGGGTCAGCACAGCCTCTCCAGACCCTTCCACCTGCCTAAGCAGAGTGAGAGTCAAGCTATGTGACTCTAAACAAGCTCACTTGGGAGGAATTCTCATGCTTATCATTGTATATACTTGTTTTAATTCAAGTGATTAAAAACGCTAAACCTATGGAGATCAATCAGGCAAACTAAGGAAAGTGAACTGGGCAGTTTGTAAATCAAGTCTAAAGTGTTTGTACGGTTCTAAAACTTCTAACAGTAATGTGATATCTCATTCAACTCTCGCTGCGACGACATCTATCCTCTAAACAGAAGCAACCCAAATCTCTTTGCGAAATACCAATAAATAGAGTCTTTATGATCAGTGGGTACGATATGTTTACAAAATTCCTAAACCAACTCTCGCTGCGAATAGGCTGTTTGCTCATCTAAGATTTGGTCAGGGTATCAATAGCATTCTCGCGCCTACCAACAATCCTACGGTACCAGTATTAAGGTGATCAGTCTCAAGAGTAGTGTAATTATCAAATCTAGATGAAGAACATAATAGATAACTTAACAAGATTATGCCCAATTCAACAAACCTTCATTAACCCTTTTGAAGCCCTAGATCTAACAAGGTGACTACTCAGACATAGAATATAAAACACAAATCATTGTCTGAATAATACTCATAAAATTGAAAAAAAGAAAACAAAGGGAGTTTAGATATTCTTCTCTCTACAAAGTTTTAGATCTGATTCTTTTCTCTAATGTTCTCTTTGAAACATACAATAAACTTAGAACTTCTCAAACACGTAAAGAATACAAAACTTAGTCTCCCAGACTTCTAAAACATAGTTTCACCTAGAAAACACGATTAGGCATGAAGTATAAGCTTTGGAAACTTCTGGGGCAAATTTGCAATTCTTGAAACTTGATAAAACTCGAAGGCGTCCTTCACGTCTAGATTGTATTGATTGACACAGATATGGCGTGTCGATCGACGTGGACAGAAATATTTGTCTCCTTGTTGATTTGCTTAGCTACAAGCCTCCAAATGCATCCAAAGTACTCATCAGGATCCAATCCATGTTTGTACCTAATAAGACTCAATATATATAGAAAAGACTCCAAAACCAATACATATATCATGTCACAAAACCATAAAATCCATGATATATCAACTCCCCCAGACTTAGCTTTTGCTTGCCCTCAAGCAAAATAGAAAACCAAACCAAGAAAGTAGTTTGAAAATCACGGAACTCACCTACTCTTTAGAACATTTTGCTTACCAGTCATCATGTAATCCACATGGTACAAGAACTATTCAGAGACTAATCACCATGTACATTCACCGTAGTCACTCGCAGTCTTCTTAATACCCACCAAAACTTAACAACATATCCCTTTAGTAAGCCATTTCATCGTTGGGTCCCACTTTCGAATTCATTGTTCAAGAGCCTTCTTGACTCAGCTGCCATCCTATACCATAACAAGACAAACCTCACAACAGCAATGATGTTTTCGTCTCCGCCAGACTTAAATCCTTGATTATTTTGCATGTTTTATTATTTTTTATTTTTATTTCTTTGTCTATGAAGGTAGGCTATTAGAAGTGAATAGTGGGTCACGGGATCTCTCCTACTCTCACAGCAACCCTACTTTCATCATCCCCTTAAGAAGCAAGTTATTGCGGCATGGATTTCTCGTACCTTCTTTACCTCAGAGAATCAGTTGGTCATTTATAGACTATACCTTAAAGGCTTTTATTATTAGTAACAACTTTTTGGGGAGACTAGACATCATAACTTACTTTGGTTTTATCAGGTCAGGTATGAATGAAAAGTCAAGCTCTCAAACACCAATTTCGTCGATGAGGTAAAAGGATCTGACAGAAATTAGCTAGGGCTATATCGGGCATCTGCTGTAAGTATGGGGATCTCAAGTTAACCAGTCAGACTTGGAGTTTTCCATTAGTTGAATCTGACAAGCTCTATAACAATGGTCACCAGAAGACATAGCAAACAACAATAAACCAAGAGATAGCTCATAGTTCCAGGACAAGTTTTGATTCTCAAAAGAATAAACATAGTTAGCAACTACCTCCCCCAGATTGAATAGAGATTGAACTGTTTTGTTTTGAAAAACGTGACCTGCGATGGTGTCTCAATGTCGATCGACATGCGTCGACCGACACACACCCTGCATGTTGATCGACATGAGCAGCGATGTGATGTTCCAAAAATCTGACACCATTCTATCTGATCATTCAACTTGTTTTCTGACATTTAGATCCTGATTAATAACAAAATATGTCAATAAGAAGCTGATATATAACATAAATAAGTTCAACAATACTCAAGCAAAGTTAGAAAAAAAAATATGAAGCAAAAACAGAAGCAAATAAAGCAAATACAAAAGCAATGTCTCAAAGGAAAAAGAAAATAAAGGAACTAATCTTCTTCCAAACGGGATCTGAAGACGGAGTAGGAGTGGGAATCGGTATAGGAAGGGGCTGAGTAGAAGCTGCATCTGTTCGACGAACACATCCGCAGCATGAGAGTGAAGCAATCTCATTCTAGACACTCTGGAAGCTATCCGCGACGTACCTCTGAAACACAGCAGTCTCCAAAGGGATGGGAGGTGTAGCGCAAAGTCCGTACTGAAGTGTAGAACTGTATGGAATCAGATCATCCTCAGAAGCTTTAGGAACGGACTGTGAAGAGGCGCCTCTGCGACGGCAGGTCTGAAGAGCACGGGTGTGCAGCGTGTGATGCGGCTGGAAAAGGAGGCGGGCCTGACTTCCCATGATTCCCGTGAGCTCCGTCTGCGGAAGTGGGATCATATAGTTCACTCCCTCACTGCGGTAACACCAAATCCAATCCTTCCTAATCTACTTGGCGTGCGTCAAGAACCCCTCGTCCATGACGGATCTTTCATTGAGTACGTTGACTCCAGTGCTAATCCCGCAGAAATAAAAGATGGGAGTCAGCAAGCTACCCAAAGACTCTAACTTGCCCCTCTTACCCGTGAATGGGCGGACCCTCAAGCTGACCAAATGATGCGCAAAGATCGCACCAAGGTTCACATCGGGATCTAGCTCGGTCCAATCCTCAGTGAACAACCCCTGAATTGCGTAACACATCAGAATCAACTCACTCTGCCTCATCTTGTTGGCCTCTATCTTACACAGTAGCGTGTTCGAGATGGCTCAAACCATGTAATGAACAACCGGATGCCGGATGTTAGAGTGCGTAGACCCGTTGGACCTGTAAACCCCATCCGCAAACTTACCCCAGTAAGTCCTGAAAATCAATCGACCTATTGAGGGCCAGAGTAGACCCAGTCGTTGTTGGGTCAAACCCGTAGACAGTGCATAGGTTGGGTATAGTGATCCTGTACCAAACTCCCCGAATCATGAATGTGAGGATACCCGTCTGAGCTAACCCCTCAGGTAAAGTGTAGTAGAGCTGCACAGTGGCCATGAACTGCCGGACCAACTCCGGATAGACCTTGTAGTACTAAGTGCACATAGTACCCAACGCAATCTTCTGCAAAGCTAGCAAACACTCATCCTTGATCATCATACGTTGCAAGGAAACGTTGTCCATAAGCTGGGTGGGCCTAATCTCCATGTTCAACCATGCATTGTAGAACAGAGTATCGTACTCATCCCACTCATCAGAGATCTCACGGTTGTAACACTTGGGCTTCAACCTCTCTCGATGAGGCCATAGACAACGAGATTCAATAGGTGGAGACGGTGTACTACTGGACTCTCCCTGAGCCTCTGAAGTCTGTGGTTGCTTTCCCCTACCAGACATGATGTACCTGAAAGAGAGACAAGCGAACAAATCCTAGAATCAGTAAAAATACGGAATAAGTGTACCCATGTCGACCGACACGAGCATACCGTGTCGATCGACACGGTGCCAAAATCGGAGTTCATGAAGCACAATTTCATCTCAAATCGTAATTCTATTAATGTTTAAGCATAAACAATCATCAACATTGTCAACCCTATAAGTATCCATCATCCTAACTATCTCTAAATTCCTAATTTCATGTCAAATTGGTTCACGTTTTCATTGATAGAAATTCATGATTTTCTATTAAATTAACCTAATTTAGCAACAATTAACACTTCAATCCTTCTAAATTCATCATAATCTAACAAGATTAGTAAGCCTTAAGACCAAATTCGGATTGAAAAAGTGAAAATCTAAACCTTGGAATTTTTGGATTTAAAAGATAAAATTTGAAGAACATACCTTGGATATTGATAGAATGGATGATATAGAAACGAATAAAATTGAATGCTCTTGATTTTAGGGACAAAAAACGATTGATTTGGAAAGAAATAGCAAAAACACGAAATTAGCTGATGTAGGCGGCGGTTTTTGCAAAAATTGGGAGAAGATAAAAGTGGAGAAGAACATGAATTAGGTATATATACTAACCTCGGGTCCGTGTCGACCGACACAAGGTGTTTGTGTCGATCGACACGGACACAAACCTTGTGTTCCTTGGTTGAAAAATTATGTAAAGCTTCTCCAATCCATGCAATATTTCCATATTTGTCATTAAGAACGTCTAGTTCCTGAGACAAAACAAATACAAAGAACAATTAGTTAAAAGACACAGAAAAATTAATTAAAGACTCACCAGTGGGTTGCCTCCCACTAAGCGCTTATTTTCAGTCATTAGCTTGACTTTGTCAGAAATCAGATGGATGGAGATTCTCCGGATGAATCCGAAGGTGGTGAAGATGAAGTCTTGGAGCTGAAATCATCCTTACTTAAGTCAAGCATCTCAGGTTTCAGAACCCTATTCATCATCTCATCCATCACGACTTTTCCTTTAGCCTTGAACTAGGGAGTGATGATACCTTTAATCTTGGCAAATGGCCTTGAACCACTTCCATACTGCTTATACTAAATAGTATCATCAACCTTCCTCACAGGATTCAAAGTCATAAAGGGCTTAACAGTCACTGCTTTTCTCTGTGGCTTCTTCTTCATGCGCGCAGCTGATATACTCGTATTTTCGCCTATATTTCATATGTTTTTTGCAGGGAAATCATGAAGAAACAAGAGATTATGGAATATTTGCTATTGCTATTGTTTCTCTTTCTTCATTGTTTCTCTTTTCTACTCTTTGTACTTGCTATTGGGGAGACGAGATCTCATCTATGACATATAGAGAAGTTTCCTTTGAACCCCCTTTGATATATTGAATCGTTTATTTGATGTTTTCCATGATGTCTATTTTGTTTCTTTACACCATGAGCGAGTAGTTCTTTTGTTAGGTTTGATGGGGTAGTATCTTAGGAAAACATGGTTGCATTCATTTAGGTTGAGAGATCCGATTTCATCTAGTTTATGAGTTCTCTGGGGATATCTTTAATTTAATACATGTTGCTTGACTTGATCACCAAGCACTGATCTAGGAGATTAGGAGCACTATCCGCGTAAACCTACTTCTCGGAACTAGTATTACCAAAGCCTCATGTTATAACCTGCGGTAGTTGAGTTATAGGACTTTGTGAACTTATCGAACTTATTTATACGGCTGGTCTACGTATGTTGTTACCTGCGAAAGTTGAGTACCAGGGTTTGGTAACTTAAAACGCCTCTATCATAAACTATGGCTTGGGTGTGTATCCATGTTCGTAGTTGAGAACCATTGATGAAAACCTATAGTTAGATCTATCCCCTACTTGTTAGAACCCAATGAAACCTTAGATAAACCCTAGACGCCTAACCTCTTAATCATATAGCTTACAAATCAATCATTCACTTTGCTTTCATGCATTTATTTGCATTCACTCATTAGAAAACCCAAAACCAAACCCCTTATTGCACTGTCTTAGTTAGATTTCTTTGCTTGAATTCAATCCACGTACTTGTTACTCTCTGTGGGATCAATACCTTAAGTACTACTACTGATTTGTTGTGCACTTGCAGTTCATTCATTGTGTGGTTTCCTTGAGGAAAACTTTACGACACATCAAGTTTTTGGCGCCGTTGCTGGGGATTCTACAAGCTACCTTTGAATTCGATAAGATCTTTCGTCTAAGATACTTTGAATTTTTCATTTGAATTTTTCATTTGAATCTTTCAATTTTATTCTCTTTTACTCTTTTACTCTTTTACATTTGTGTTCCCTTCTTGTTTCTGTATCAGGATTCGTGGTGCATGACAAG
The DNA here is from genome assembly GCA_963555745.1 of Cardamine flexuosa. Lineage (NCBI taxonomy): Eukaryota > Viridiplantae > Streptophyta > Magnoliopsida > Brassicales > Brassicaceae > Cardamine > Cardamine flexuosa. Next base: position 16,633,245 of record OY743219.1, read on the forward strand.
GAGCCAAAACTCTGAAGCCGTCACTCCAATCCAAGACATAGACCGACTTGAACGCGAACTAAGAAAACTCCGGACACAATAACTCATGGCCGAATTACGAAATCAAGATCAAGGTGACCATGATGATCACCATGCTGTTGCCAATGATGCTGAGAGGCGACATATGCAAGATGAGGATGATAACCCCATCTATGGACCTGAAGAAGCACTTGTGAATCCTCTAGAGATTCACAACCAAGCTCCACAAGAAGCTAACCATGTAGGCGTGGGAGATAACCTCAATGCTCCTCACAAGCCTCATGATTTTGTCCATGCACCTCAACATGCGAATGTTGGTGCTAGACAAGCTCCTTTTGTGCACCCTCTGAGGCGTGCCAATCAGAACCGTACCATTGCCGACTTTGACATACCTAATCAATATCCGCAAGATCGAGCTGCCATACGAGTTCCCAATCCACCAAGGCGTGACTATGAGATTAAACCTCAAATCATTGGTTTGGTGAAGCATAAGCAGTTCCACGGACTCACCATGGAACATCCTATGGATCACATTGATCATTTTGAAGAAATCTGCAGCACTACGAGAACCAACAGAGTGCCCGAAGACTATTTGAAGTGTAAGCTTTTTCCTTTCTCTTTGGCCGACAAGGCTCATTGATGGTTGAAGTCTTTACCCCGTGGATCCATCACTACTTTGGAAGGATGCAAGTCAACCTTTCTCAATCACTTCTACACGAAGTCGAGATCCAACTCACTTAGGAACAAACTTCAAAATTTTTAACAAGGACATGTCGAGACATTCTATGAAGCATGGGAGCACTTTAAGGACTATGAACGAGATTGTCCTCACCATGGCCTCAGTGGAGGTAATATTCTAAGTAAGTTCTATAGAGAATTACATCTGAAGTTTTACACTCGACACGGCCATCAATGGAGATTTCACTACTAAGACTGTCCTAGAAGGAAGAGCTCTCATTGAGAACCTTGCTGCAAGTAGTAGCAACTCTTGCACTGACTTTGATAGAACCACATGTTCTAGTGACTCTGCTGCTAAGCAGATATCCAAGCTTAAGAATATGATGAGCCAGCTTCTAAGGAATCAAAACCATGCAATCAATGCTTGTGGTACGATTGATGATGGAAACAATGAAGGTTTCCATGAGTTTGATGATTCATTGGATCAAGAAGAAGATGTTAACTATGTTGGTACTCAAGGTTCATTCCTGAACCGCCGCTTCAACAACTTCAACAACAACTTCTGGTACAATTTGATAACACCACTTTTATACATGTTTTTACCACCTTTTTATCATGCCATAGAGTAGATTTCATCCATTGTTTATACCATTTCTTGCATTTACACTTCATTTAGGATGCTTCATATTTCTGTATAGGCATTGCATGCATTTTGCATATTTGGGGTCTTATCAGGTACACTTGGATTTTGGCTCATGAAGTGAAGACGTGTAGCAAGCCTTGTGAAGTCAAGTCAACCAGACCACTCAAGTGAAGCACTCTAAAAGTCGTTGCAGATAACAGGCTCACTCGACCAGAGCACTCGAGTGAAGCACTCTCAGAAAGCACTCTCAGACAGGCTCACTCGACCATACCACTCAAGTGAAGCACTCTCAGGCGATCAGTCTTGACCTCAGCATCACCGCCTGCCCACTCGACCAGTCCACTCGAGTGAAGCACTCTGGGACTACCTCACTCAACTACCCCACTCGACTGCTGGGTCGAGTGGGCACTCTCCAATTTTTTCTCCTTAAAACTCGCAAAATGTAATAAGCGCTGGAGACTATGTATAAAAGCGCCTCATTAAACCTAATTAGTGTATGATCAAATAGCGCCTCTGGCTTAGTAATTTTTAGGGTTTCTCTCATTTCTTCTCTCTCTTGTTCTTGGTGTTCTTGATAGTTTTCTCATTTTCCAGCAACCTTGTAGCTTTGATAACTTTTGAATAAATCAGTATTTGCTTTTGATTTCTTCTCCACCCTTGCTCACTAGATCAAAGGCTATAACATATGAAAAGCTCAAGCTTTTCTGGGTTTCGGACCCCAGCCATGATCACCATGTGTGAGTAGTAGGATTTTTGGGGATGGATTAGGTTAGCTTCTCTCTGTTTTGTTAATGCTTAGATAGTTTGATCATCACTCAGTTTCGACTCCGTCTTGGGTGAGTGATTTTAATGCTTGTTTTCCCCTGATCAAGGAAAACATGATCTTAGATGGTCTCATGAGCACGAACCATGCCTTGAGCCATTAGAAAGACTTTTTTTCCGGGGTTTAGAGTACAATAGCGTGAGGGTGGATGCATCAGACATTGATTTATGTCACGACTCCACCTATTCACTTGTTATGAACTCTTTTCGACTTTAATAGGCTGATTTTTCATGCCTGATCCGACTCCTCACACTATGCTGCTTGGGTTGGATCTTGGGGCTCTCTACCATGAACCATGGATTGAGCTGGTTATGAAGTATGTTGTCTAGGGTAGTCCTGTGATGAGATTGCTAGTTGATAGCTGCAATGGAACAGAGTGTTTGCGATCCTGTGATTTCCATCCCTAGAATCCCTGTTTTTCCCATAGTTTCACAGCTTGCTTAGTATTAGTTCACTGTAGTTTTCCTCTGTTTTTACTGTAGCACTCGACCTCACCACTCGATCAGTGTGGTCGAGTAGTTTTAGTACTGTGACTCTTCCTGCTTAGTTTCATGATGTGCTAAAGTGTGACAGACTTTGGTACCTCTATTATCAATTAGGGTTTTTAGTAGATTTCTGATTTAGACTGCTAGTACCACACCCTTTTGATAATCACTTGAATAGCTTGCTTTATTTATCAACTGATTGCTGCAGACCACTCTTGATTGGTTCGACATTGTTACTTAACTTAATATCTACTTACCACTATACTACAATTGATAAACTTTGTATTTTGTCTCTCTAGGCTTAGGTTGATTGCATTGCTGTCTTTCTTTGCTTAGGGTAGGCAAAATTATTGGTTCAATTTGGCGCCGTTGCCAGTTTTGAGTGTTTTTGTCTACACAGTTAGTTGTTTAAGGCTTACTAGATCAAGTCTGTTACTTTCAAGATCTGGGTACTGATTTGGTTTTGAAAATTTGTCTGTTTTGCATCAGGTACTGTGACACTCGACCCCCACTCGACCTTACCACTCGAGCACTTGATTGAGTCACTACTCTCTGAATGCAAACACGTTCTCAAGGCAGCCAAAACCTAATCCAGTATTTGGATCACATTCACCGTATCAACATATGCACTCGTCCACCTACACTTGTACCTGCTACCACCATTCATGCACAACCAGTCCCAGATACACCTGCAGTCATGGCAGAACAAGTTCCTCAGCCTACGGTGATTGGAGCAGGAGACGCTCGAAACACTCACTCTCAGAGACAGGGAATTGTAGCCCCTCCAGTCAACAACAATAACTTCAAGATCAAGACGGGTTTGATCTCCATGGTCTAGAACCACAAACTCTATGGACTTCCTATGGAAAACCCGCTTGCTCATTTGGACCAATTTGATAGACTGTGCGAGCTCACCAAGATCAATGGCATCTCAGAAGACAGCTTTAAGCTACGCCTCTTTCCTTTTCTCTTGGTGATAAGGCTTCCTGCTAGAAACGAGCACTGCCTCAGGGTTCTATAACCACCTGGGATGACTGCAAGAAGCTTTCCTGCTGAAATTTTTCTCTATGTCAAGGACTGCAAAGTTCAAGAATGAGATCTCCAGCTTCACTCAGCGGTCAAATGAGAGTTTCTCTGAAACATGGGAGAGGTTTAAAGAGTACACAACGTAGTGTCCTCACTAGAGACGTTGTCACTAGCTGGGAGCTATTAGAGAACCTTGCAATCTCTGATGGAAACTATAGTGAGGATTTTGACAGATCAGTCAGAGGACCATCTTCGTCTTCTGATAAGACCAAGCAGGAAATCCAGTCTCTTAGTGAGAAGCTTGACAAGTTAATCCTGGCTCAGCAGAAATTTGTGAACTTTGTTGGTGAAGTTTCTGCTACTCAAGCTCAGGAGGGTGATGATGATCAGGTTGAAGAGATCCTGTGTATACAGAATCAAGTTGGCTTCAACAGAGGGTACATCAACTATAGGAGCAATCCAAATCTATCCTATAGGAATACCAACGTAGCCAACCCTCAGGATCAAGTCTACCCTACTTTGAACCCAGGCCAAAACAAGCCTTTTGTGCCACAAGCTCCAGCTAATCCACCTGGATTTGCTCCAAGACCACCTCAGCAGGCTGATGGTGACCTTAAGCCTCTTCTATTCCAACTTCTTCAAGGCCAGAATACTGCTACTCAAGAGACGTAAAAGAGGTTCACTGAACTCAGAACTCACATCGATTGCTCTTATGATGATTTGAACTATAAGATTGAGTTTCTCAACAGCAGACTGAAGTTTGTTGAGTCCAGTGCTACTTCAGCCTCTACTAAGACCACATGCCAACTTCCTGGCAAAGCTGTGCAGAACCCTAAGGAACCTGCAACTCTCTATGCAGTGAGCACAGCACCAGCTCTCCATATTCTTCCTTTCAAGAAGAGATTCTCCAACATCACTGAGGACAGTGATACTCAAGTTGGGGGGGGGGGGGGAAATCTTTCGATCTGCTGCTAAAATAGGCTCGAGCACTGTAGCACTCGACCACACAAATCGAGTGACTGGTCGAGTAGGCACTCCTGAGACTGCAAAAGAGAAGGGCATACTGGATTTGCATGCGATGATGATAAGTCCTTTCCCAGAACGGTTCAAGGCTGAGATGGAGAATGAGTATGCTATTATGCTTGAAGAAGAGCTATTAGAGCTTGAAGCTAAAATGACTTGAGATGAAGCTGTGAAGTCACTTGGACCCTTTGAGAGTGGTTTCAGAAAAAGAGCCTTGCAGAAAATTCAAGATAAGAGAGCAGGAGCTGCTAAGGCCTATGAGTATAAGATGATCACTCAACAAAAAGTGGTAGTGCAAAAGAAGCTGATGGATCTTGGATCTTTCACGATACCCTGCACCATCAGAAACCAGACTTTCTAGAATTCTCTCTGTGATTTGGGAGCTTCAGTCAGCATAATGCCATTGTCTGTGGCAGGAAAGCTGGGATATCACAAATTTCTGCCTAGCCCTAGGTCTCTAGTCCTAGCTGACAGGACCATCAGATTTCCCCATAGCTTGCTAGAGAATGTCCCAGTGAGAGTAGGAAACATGGAGATCCCTACTGACTTCATAGTGATGAAGATGGAAAAGGAGCCAATGGATCCCCTCATACTAGGCAGACCATTCTTGGCATCTTCTGGAGCTGTTATAGACACCAAAAATGGTGAAATAGTTCTTCAAACCGGTAATGACTTGGTGATGCGTTTTAACACCTCTTCCGGCTTGAAGAACCCAACTTTCGAGAGACAGCTCTTTTACATGGAAGAAGCTGAGGGTTATGAAAAGAAAAACTTTGGAAAATTTGAACAGTACTCTCAGACACCATCAAGACCTCCAGGGTTCACAGTCACCATGGGTAGTCACTCTAACTGAGCAGTGCAGAAGGTTGATACGTTTGTAGCAGAAGGTGATTCTGATGAAGACAGCACAAGATACACTCGACCACTCCACTCGAGTGCTAGGTCGAATGACCACTCGAGTCACCAGCAGAGAGCACAGCCAACCCCTACAAAACCACCTGGTTCGATTTCGTACTCGGACCGGGAATATTTTTGTACAGGGAAGAGCAACTCAACATACCCACTCACAACACCAACATCAGAACAGAGCACTATCCTTGCTCTACAAGGTGTTGTTGTTGAGTTGGCAGAGAAAGTGGATAGGCTTGAGGAGGAAGTTCTGAAGCTCAAAGAAACTCAACCACCCCCACCTGAGATGGGAAGGAGGAGGCCTAAGCCACCAGGAATGAGTGATAGCTTCTATCACGCTATCATGGCATCAACCTTCATTGTGGAGAAGCCAAGTCTAGAGGGATCAACACAGTCTCTCAAAGACCAGAAAAGTTTCGAGAGTCCAGAGGGGTCAACACAGTCTCTCAAAGACCTTCCACCTGCCTAAAAGAGTGAGAGTCAAGCTAAGTGACTTTAAACAAGCTCACTTGGGAGGAATTCTCATGTTTATCATTGTATATACTAGCTTGATTTTCTTATATCTTTTGAATTTTGTTATTTTTAATGTGTTTCGTTAGTGTTTTGAGTTTCAGGAGAGGATAGGAGCTGAGTATAAGTCAAAATGGAGTTCCAAAAAGGTCAGCCAAAAATCCCAAAAGTCACTCGACCACACCACTCGACCCCCAGGTCGAGTGGCCAGGTTTTTTCTGAAATCTCAACTTTTAATCTAGGCCGTTCATTTGAAATCACTCCACCATTTAATTCCCACGCGACCCACCATCTTCTTCTTCCCCATTTATGCGATTTTCTTTATCTCTCTAAGCGCATAACTCTCCAACTTCTCTCTAAAATATTTTTCACTCAAATCTTCAAATTTTCAACCGAATTTCAATCATGTCTCACTACTCTAGCAATCCCGAAACCAACATGTAAATTTTTAAACCCTTTGAACCCGTTTTTGCGAAAATCCAGGTTCGAAATTTTTTGAAAATTTTCGAAATTTTTTGGCTTGCACGTAGTTAAAATCGGCTGATTAGAGTAGTGTAAGGAATCGGAATGAGTATGCAATGAATTTCTATGGGTGAATTTGCTTGAAAAGGAAATTTGGTTCCTAGTAGTGCACTTGAAATTTTCGAAAGTTTTTGTAACCTTAGGACAAATTTCAGTTTATCTATTGATTGTTTGATAATTAGAGAACCCACATTGATCATCATTGTTGAAATTGAATAAGTTTTAGAAATTTTTGAAATCATGCATATATAAAAATCACTTTGAAACTTGATGATTTTGGAAAAAATTTAAACCTAAGTATTTAGATCCTTGCTAGGCCTGAAATTTGATGCATATTATTGTTAATTTAGTTACTCGATCAAAGGACTCGAGTGGGTCAAGTCGGGAAAAAATTTATTTGGAAAAATTTGCCCACTCGACCAAACCACTCAAGTGCCTGGGTTGAGTGGTCCAAATTTTTGCTAAATTTTCGATTTTTTTATTTTGTTTCAGGAGCACTGGCACAACAAGGACAAGGGCAACAAGAAGCCACACCGCAGCACGAGCCACTCGACCATCTGGGTCACGGCAAGACAAGGCCAAGGGAAAGAGAGTTCAAGAAGAGGAATCAGGGAGAAGGAACAGTGAGGATGATGGTTTTGAGAGTTCAGAGGAAATTCAGGCTGAAACCTCTGAGGAAGCTAAGCTAAGCTCCATCTTGGAGAGGGTACTAGGTACCCAGATCGCCCTACCATGCAAGCTCTGGGAATTTGCAGAGAGGTGGGGAAGCTTTTTGACTCTGCTGACATAGTGGGACTCACCCACAGCCCTAGGGATGATTTTAAGACTGAGACTTGCCATTTCTTGGCAAAAGTAGATCTCCACCTCTATGAGATGAGAGGCATGGCTAGTACAACAGAGATGGGGCATGTGAGCTTCAGAGTCGGAGGAATAGACTATCAGCTGCCCCTGAGTGTGGTCGACATCCAGTTTGATTTCCGCAAAGGAACAGGGCAAGCTCAAGATTTTGATAAAAAAAGAGCTGAATGAGTTGTGGTTACCGCTTGGAGGAAGGGAGCACTATCAGTCTGCTAGAGCTAAGAGCAGTGAGATCAGGCACCCTGCAGTGAGATACCTCCACAGGACTCTCGCAAACACGATGTTTGCGAAGAAAGCCACAGAGCAAGTGAATGAGAGTGAGTTGAAGATGCCGGATAAGGCTGTTTGCGACTACCTCATCTACTCATCAGAGGAAAACCAGGCCAATGGGATAGAGATGCGAGGAAATAGAGCCTACACAGGAAACTCCATTGTTTTGGTGAGACACCTCATGACCTACAGAGCTGCTGCTGTCAAGAATGACAAGATGCTGAACAAGGCAGAGCTCACAGTGGGAGGGATTGTTACCCCATTTTTACAGGCTGCTGGAGTTGAGCTTAGATCAGAGCCCACACCATACTATTGGTGTAAATGTTGGAGAGAAGTACAAATGTTGGAGAGAAGTACAAATCTGAACAAGGCTTCACATGAAGGACACTCAGACTATTGGTGCAAATGTTGGAGAGAAGTACATCTACAACTTCTCACATCCTAGGAGCAGCAAGGCGAAGATTTTGCTACCTTATGGAAGTCTAGCCAAGATCTATGCAGAGGACGGTGACCGCAGTATCCTCTTTGTACCACCAGTCAGAGATCTCTACTTCTCTGATGAGGGAGTTAGACTCCAAGAAGATGAGATGTTTCAAGACTTGATGGGGAGTGTGCAACCTCCAGAGAGGTTTTATTTTGAGGAGAAAGAGTGCAGTAGCCTCAAGGAGGCTAATCATAAGATCTCCACACTTCAGAAGTGGTGCAAAGTGGCAGGATAAGCAATTCAGCAAATTCAAGAGTGGAATGAATGCCACAATGAAAGGGCTCACCAGTCGCTTGGCTGCAGCTGAGAGGAAGTTGAGTGCTGGCTCATCTAGAAGGACTTCAGCTGAGCAGAAGGAGAGAAAGAGGCGCCCAGATCACCCTATAGAGGATCTAGAGCATTTGTCCCCAGACGAAGCCACTCGACCACCTAGGTCGAGTGAGCCACTCCAGTGCTATCAGGGTTCTGACCCAAGTGCACCAGTCGGTCCGTACCCATGCTATGATCGGGGCGTAGAGCTTCCACCTTACCCGGGGTACTATCAGTCGCACCCCGCAGCTGACCCTCCCACCACTACAGTTCCAGCATACACTCAAGAGAGTATGGAGGCTAACACAAGAATGAGGTACCACCCCACTTCTTTATCATTTTGTGGGGGGAACCAGAAGAAGAAAAGAAGTAAAGGAACAAGGTGTTGACATGAAGAAGTGATTGGAAGCTGTGAACATCAATGGGTTTATACTCTCTTGCGTGTCTGCGACATAGCGGCCCTCCGAAATCACGATACACTTTAAACACTTTAAACTCCACTTAAACACCAAAAGCCTTTTTATACCAAGCACCGTCTACCCCGAATGATGCTCCCTCTTGAGAAATCCATGCCACCTTTAATGAATCTTAAGGAGTTGACTGAAGTGAATTCCAAAGTTTCGGGACTGTTTGCGATGAAAGGATCAGAGATTGAGAATGTTGTGAATCTATAATGAGAAAGTTTTTACTGAGAATCCATGTACTAACATGCTGCAGGTCATCTATCTTGAAAATTTTCTCTGATCATAGGAGAGTTTTCACGATTTTCAAACCTCTCCACTAGTCTAGAATTCTTATTTGCTGGAGGACAAGCAAAGCCTAAGTCTGGGGGAGCTGATATCATCGTATTGTCACCTATATTTCATATCTTTTTGGCAGGTAAATCATGAAGAAACAAGAGATTATGGAAGCATTATGGGCAATTTCCACCATTTACACTTTCCAAAGACATTTCGGAGTTTTGGAGCAAAAAGGACCCAAAGGCAAGCAAAACACGTTTTAAGGCAGTTTCGGAGCATCAGAAGTTAGGCCACATTTGAAGACTTTCCCATGAGCAAAATTTGGAGTTCTCTATATCCATGGAAAGATAGAAGAGTGAAGATTCACCTCAGACAAGAATCGAAGCAATCCATTCAGCCGTTTGGAATTTGCTCCCCGAAGAGTGAAGTCATGTCCCCCTCGGTCACAAGACCCGTGACCGAGGTTAGCCCTCTTGAAGACCTCGGGCACTACCCCTAGTGACCGGTGCCGACTTACTCCAACCTAAGGACCTCATTCCATGAGAAGGCTCGGCCCATTGCCTCCACACTTATCAAAATGACGTAGTTTTAGATGCCTCTTGACCTAATCTCGTGGAGAAGCCTATATAAAGCATTCTTAGGGTTTTGGAAACCCTAAGCAAGCACAGCCACCACCAAGGAACGTCCCTAGGAGTTAGACAAGGAGATTCACGACATAGTTTCACCTCTACCACCGCCGCTTCATCCTCCTTTGTCGCCTTAACCAAGAAGACCATCTCCTTGAAGTTTCATCCATTGTTCTTCATTGTTTCTCTTTTCTACTCTTTCTACTTGCTATTTGGGAGACGAGATCTCATCTGTGACATCTAGAGAAGTTTCCTTTGAACCCCCTTTGATATATTGAATCGTTTATTTGATGTTTTCCATGATGTATGTTGGTTTTTTTTACACCATGAGCGAGTAGTTCTTCTGTTGGGTTTGATGGGGTAATATCTTAGGGAAACATGGTTGCATTCATTTAGGTTGTTAGATCCGATTTTCATCTAGTTTATGAGTTCTCTTGGGATATATTTTACTTAATGCATGTTGCTTGACTTGATCACCAAACACTGATCTAGGAGATTAGGAGCGCTATCCGCATAAACCTACTTCTCGGAACTAGTATTACCAAAGCCTCGTGTTATAACCTGCGATAGTTGAGTTATAGGACTTTGTGAACATATCGAACTTGTTTATATGGCTGGTCTAAGCGTGTTGTTACCTGCGGAAGTTGTGTACCAGGGTGTGGTGACTTAAGACGCCTCTGTCATGAACTATGGATTGGGTGTGTATCCGTGTTCGTAGTTGAGAACCATTGATGAAAACCTATTAGTTAGATATATCCCCTACTTGTTAGAAACCATGGAAACCTTAGATAAATCCTAAACACCCAACCTCTTAATCATATAGCTTACAAATCAATCATTCACTTTGCTTTCATTCATTCATTTCCATTCACTCATTAGAAAACCCAAAACCAAACCCCTTATTGAATTGTCTTAGTTAGATATCTTTGCTTGAATTCAATCCGCGTACTTGTTACTCTCTGTGGGATCGATACCTTAAGTACTAGTACTGATTTGCTGTGCACTTGCAGTTCATTCATTGTGTGGTTTCCTTGAGGAAAACTTTACTATACATCACCAGCTTTCAGATTCCTTGCAGTGAACTCATCAGAGTGAATCTCATTTACTTCTTCAACAACAACTTGGGGACTCCACATCACATACCCGTCCGGATTAGCAGGATAGAACACATCAGGATCAACATGCATCAGAGAAATCCTGCTACTCAGCAAATCAAGCATAGCTCCAGTAGTAGAAAGGAATGGTCTACCCAAAATCAGTGGCATATCAGAACCGATATCCGTCTTCACAACATTGAAATCACAAGGAAGCAGACAATCAGAAACTTGATCTCTCAGATTCTTAATAAAACCCATGGATTTGTTCAGAGAAGCATCAGCCAAAGTAATCTCTATTGAAGACCTCTTCATATCATTGATTCCCAACCTTATTGCAATATCATTAGACATGATATTGATACTAGCTCCAGTATCACAGAGTGAATAAGTGAACTTAACTCCAGCAATGGAGCAGGGTACAGCAAAACTTCCAGGATTTTCCAACTTAGACAGTTTTCGGAGATAGATTCCGTCATGAGGCTGGGCATGTCGACCAACACGGCTTGGTGCATGTCTACCGACACGGCTTGGTGCATGTCGACCGACAGGGCTTGGTGCATGTCGACCGACACGGCTTGGTGCATGTCGACCGACACGGCTTGGTGCATGTCGATAGATATCAGTGGAGTCAGGACCATCCTTAGTCGTGACTTGCATCAAATCCTCTGATAAGTTGGGTGGTATCGACCAACACGTAAAGGTGGTGTCGATCGACATGAGCTCCGAGATGAGAGTCTCAACTTTTTCCTTAGCTTCAGACTTCTCCAGAACATCTTCTTTGACCTCTCTCTTGACCATATCTCCCCAAGACATAACAACAGCACAAGAGTACCTAGGATTAGTATCAGTACTTCCATGTAAGACGCCATCAGGGTGTCTAGTGTTCACAGTAGATTGTGCAAACTGAGTATCTAACATCTTGATGTGGTTGTTCAAAATCTCATACTTCCCATTAAGATTTGTATACAATGCATCTATTTTACCATTGAAGTCCACAGTCATCTTCTGCTGTCCTTCAAGTATTTGGTCAAGCATATCCTTCAACTCAGAATACGCAGTCATAGGAGGAAAATTCTGATGAGTGGAACTTCCAAAGTCCCTAGTGAAACCATTGTTGTTTCTCTGAGCATCCTGAATCACAGGCCTGGGTGTAAATCAAGAAGGGTTCTGGTTTTTCCAGTAGTTGTTCCTCTGGTTGTTGTAACCTCTGAAGCTGCCTTGAGAATTGTCAAACCTTTGGCCATTAAAACCGGAACCATTCACATAGTTCACATCCTCTTCAGTAGCTTCTTCTTCAGCTTCGAAAACCTCAACCTCTTGAGCAAAGTGAACTGACTTCTTTTTCACTAGAAGGTGGTGCATAGTATCCAGCTTTGCTTTGACCTCTGCCATATGATTATTGTTCAAACCAGCAGCTATCTTCTTCCTCTCAAAATCAACATTCTTAGTACTACTACTAGATGTCAAGTTCTCAATCAACTTGATAGCAGCCTTTGGCGCCCTGGTCTTGAAGTTACCATTATTAGCAGCATCCAAAGCAACCTGATACCTCCAGTCAATTCCGCAAAAGAAAGTCCTAATGAGCTGGACTTCATCAATAGCATGGTGCGGACAATCTCTTTGGTATCCCTTGAATCTCAACCATGCAGCTTTTAAAGTCTCTGCAGCTCCTTGAGTAAACTGAATAATCAAATCCATCAAGTCATCTGTCTTAGCATCATCATAAAAGTTATTCAAAAAAGCTATCTTGATATCTCTCCAAGTGGTTAAGGAACCCGGTTCCAACTTTTTCAACCATGGAGCTGCTTCCCCACCAAGAGAGTATGGGAAGAGCTTGCAGAATAGATAGTCTTTATACACTCAAATGGCTTTAATACTCAAAGCTAAGTCTTCAAACTTCTCTATGTGGTCCATTGGATGTTCCGCAGGATGAGCATGGAAAGTGTGTTGCCCCACAAGAGTGTAGTATTGGGGTTTCAACTCAAAATCATTCCTCTGAAAAGCAGGAAGACATATAGCAGACCTCTTGGAGTAAAACTCATTGGGCTTGTTGTAATCAGCCAGTGTTCTTCCCATAGTTTCAATCCTAGCATCCAAGTTATACGGACCGTTTCCATCGTCACTGTGTCGACCGACACCAACATTACCCTGTCGGTCGACATGACCAGTGTTGTCGACAATCTCGACGATGGGGTTCCCATCTGCATCAAGTCTCTGACCTTGATCATTATACTGGTTGCCCTCTTTATCACGTAAGATCCCAGCAGTATCTCTCTCAATCACAACAGTCCTAACCATCTATGATTGCTTCTGTGTTTTGCGAGTAGCTCTCTTTAACCTCCCAATCTCCTCAGTAGCAACTAATTTTTCTCTTTTTTTGCTCTTAAGATTCATGCACCTGGGATAAGAGAAAGTAGAGATGTAAGTAACAAAATAAAATAAAAATCTAGACTAAACTCTAACTGAAATCTAATGATGAATTTAGAGTCCCCGGCAACGGTACCAAAATTTGACAGGGGTCAAATATAACCCTAGAAGCTACTCTCTTAAATTAAGATGTCAGTTGCAGCACTTAGGGGTCGAATCCACAAGGACTCTGAAAACTCACGCAATAGACAAACAGATTCGAATTAAGCTAGATTAAGTAAATGGAAATTAAATAAAGCAATGCAAGAAACGAAATAGCAATTAAACGGGGTTGATTCAAGTGATTAAAAATGCTAAACCTAGGGACATCAATCAGAAAAATTCAGGAAAGTGAACTGGGCAGTTCGCAAATTAAGTCTAAAGTGTTTGTGCGGTTTTTAAACTCGTAACACTAATGTGATATCTCATCCAATTCTCACTGCAACGACATCTATCCTCTAAACAGAAGCAAACCAAATATCTTTGCAAAATACCAAATCTAGATGAAAAACATAATAGATAACTTAACAAGACTATGCCCAATTCAACAATTCTTCATTAACCCTTTTGAAACCCTAGATCTAACAAGGTGACTACTCAGACATATAAAATGAAACACAAATCATTGTCTGAATAGTACTCATAAAATAAAAAATAAGAAAAAAGGGAGTTCAGAATTTTTTTCTCTACAAAGTTTGAGATCTGAATCTTCTCTCCAATGATCTCCTTGAAACTTACAATAAACTTAGAACTTCTCAAAAACTTAGAGAATACAAAACTTAGTCTCCCAGACTTCTAAAACATAGTTTAACCTAAAAAACACGATTAGGGATGAAGTATAAACTTTGAAAATTTCTGGGGCAAAGTAGCAATTCTTGAAACTTGATAAAACTCGAAGGCGTCATTCACGTCTAGGTTGTGTCGACTGACAGAGATAAGGCGTGTCAATCAAAGTGGACACAAATATTCGTCTCCTTATTGATTTGCTCAGCTACAAACCTCCAAATGCATCCAAAGTACTCATCAGGGTCCAATCCGTGTTTGTACCTAATAAGACTCAATATATATAGAAAAGACTCCAAAACCAATACATATATCATGTCATAAAACCATAAAATCCATGATATATCAAGTTTCAGGAAAGTATAGGAGCTTAGTATGAGTCAAAGTGGAGCTTCAAAAGAGTCAGCCCGAACATTAATTTTTGCACTCGACCCCCGGGTCAAGTGGCCCAGGTTTTGTCTGAAATCTCAACTTTTAATCTCACTCACACGTTTTGATTCCACTATCTTTTAAACCACTCGACTTCTTCTTCTTCATTTCTCACCTGAATTTCATCTCTCTAAATAGCAAAAATCTCTCAACTTCTCTCTAACATTTTGTCAAAATCTCATCAATTTTTCATCAAATCTGCATCATGTCAAACTATTCTCAGGATTCCGAAACTCACTTGTAAGTATTTAAACCATTTTGAACCTGTTTTTACAAAAATTCTGGTTCGGGTTTTTTTGAAATTTGTTTGAAATTTTTCATCAAATTTTTAACATGCATCATGTTGGAATCATTAATTAGGAGTACTATAAGACATAGGAAGCATCATGCATTTATTTCTATGGTTGAAATCGCCAAAATTTGAACTTTGTTCTTAGTGATGCACTTGAAATTTTTCAAAATTTTTAATGAAACTTTAGAAAAAATTTCACTTTAGCTGTTGCTTGTTTGATGATTGGAAAACCCATATTGATCCACATTGTTTTAGTTGAACAAGTTGAAGAATTTTTGAAACCATGGATAGGAATATCGAATTGGAATTTGATGAATTTAGAAAATTTATGAGCCTAAGTTGTTTAAATCATTGGTAAGCTTGAAATTTGATGATTATGAGTGTAAATTTAGTTACTCGATCAAGCACTCAAGTGGGTCAAGTCAGACAAAAATTCATTTGGAAATTTTTGCGCACTAGTCGACCTCACCACTCGAGTGGCTTGGTTGAGTGGTCCAAAAATTTTGCTAAATTTTCATTTTCTTTGAATTTGTTTCAGGCAATCTGGCAACACAAGGTCAAGGACAACGAGAACCCAAACCGCAGCAAGAGCCACACGAGCCGGAGCCACTCGACCATCTGGGTCACGGCTAGACAAGACTAAGGGCAAGAGGGTTCAAGAAGAAGAATCAGTGAGAAGGGATAGTGAGGAGGAGACTGGTTCTGATAATCTAGAAGAGAACAGAGCTGCGATCTCTGAGAAAGCCAAGCTCATCTCCATCCTTGAGAGGGTGAAATTCCTTGGGACTAGGTACCCACATCGCCCCAGCATGCAAGCTTTGGGAATTTGCAGACAGGTGGGAAAGCGTTATGAGTCAGCTGACATCGTGGGACTTGTCCAGAACCCACGTGATGGTTTCAAGACTGAGACCTGCCACTTCTTGGCAACAGTGGATCTCCACCTCTATGAGACAAGAGGCATGGCTGGTACACCAGAGATGGGGCATGTAAGGTTCAGAGTCAGAGGGATAAAGTATCAGCTACCACTCAGTGTGGTTGATATAGTGTTTGACTTCCGCAGAGGAACAGGGCAAGCTCAAGATTTTGAAAAGAAAGAGCTCAATGAGTTGTGGTTAGAGCTTGAAGGAAGGGAACAATATCAGTCTGCTATAGCTAAGAGCAGTGATATCAGGCACCCAGAGGGGAGATATCTCCATAGTACCCTCGCAAATACAATGTTTGCAAAGAAGTCCACAGGCCCAGTGAATGAAAGCGAGCTGAAGATGCTTGACAAAGCTCTTTGTGATTACCTCATCTACTCATCTGAGGAGAACAGAGCTAATGGGATTGAGATGCGAGGTGATAAAGCTTTCATAGGGAACTACATTGTCTTGGTAAGGCATCTCATGAGCTATAGAGTGAACGCCATCAAGAATGATAAGATGTTGAACAAGGCAGAGTTCATTGTGGGAGGCATTGTTACTTCATTTTTGGAAGCTTCTGGAGTTGAGCTCATATCCGCCCCTACACCATACACATTGATGGATATGGATCACATGAGAGATACTCAGACTATTGGTGCGACGGTTGGAGAGAAGTACATCTATAACTTCTCTCACCAAGGAGCAGCAAGGCCAAGATCCTACTACCTTATGGAGGTTTGGCCAAGATCTATGCAGAGGAAGGTGACCGTAGCGTCTCCTTTGTACTACCAGCCAGAGATCTCTACTTCTCTGATGAGGGAGCTGGGCTCCAAGACGATGAGCATTTCAGGACTTCATGGATAGTGTGCAAGCTCCAGAGAGATTCTACTTTTAAGAGGCTGAGTGCAAAAGCCTCAAGGAGGCTAACCATAAGATCTCCACGCTTCAGAAGTGGTGCAAGTGGCAGGATAAGCAATTCAGTAAGTTCAAGAATGGAATGAAAGCCACAGTGAAGGAGCTTACCAAGCGGTTAGTAGCTGCTGATAAGAAGTTGAGTGCTGGCTCATCAAGAACCTCAGCTGAACAGAAGGAGAGAAAGAGGCGCCCAGATCACTCCATAGAGGACTTGGAGCATTCATCACCAGACTCCACAGGTCAGACGGCTCAAGCTGGGCAAACAGACGGAGCCACTCGACCAGCTGGGTCGAGTGAGCCACTCTAGTGATATACAGGATTTGATCCTTGTGCACCAGTCGCCGCCTTACCCGTCTTATGATCAGGGTTCACAGTTTCCATCTTACCCAGGGTACTATCAGAGCATACCACTCGACGACGCTGGGTTGAGTGTACCATTTGCACCTGCCCACTCGACTGCTGGGTACGAGTGGACCAGTCGAGTCACACCCCGGAGCTTATCCTCTCACCATCACAGTTCGAGCTTACACCCAGGAGACTATGGAGGCTAACACTGATGCATGCTTCACTCCACAAGAATGAGGTACCACCCCACTTTCTTATCACTGTATTTACTATTCAATTTTTTGTTCTTTTTTGTTTTAGTCTCTCAAATCATCTCTTGAATTAATTTTACACAAGGGACTGTGTAATTTAAGTTTGGGGGGAGTGTTTGAGAGACCAATTTGACATATCTTTTGTTTTCTTATTCAAATTTGCATCATATATGTGCATTGAAAAAACCTAAAAATTTGAATTCTTTTTGAAAAACATTTACAAAAACATAGTGCCATGTAGTTGTATTATCATTTTAGGATTGAGTCTTTAGTATATCGCTTAGGATTGTACATATGCATAGGGGATTATGATGAGTTAAACCGTAAAAAGTTTAAGAACCAAACATATAATTTCAATGCCACAGTTATGAGGTATCTAATGCATTCACCTAAGTTTGAAACATAAGGCTGCACCTTGCTTGGAATTTAGATTTAGCACTCTCACTTGGTTGAAGCTTGCTGTGATATGTCAAATTATCCCTATGAATTTGAACCTAATTTGAAAATTTAAATATCATGATATGCTCTAAAACTTTAACTCATGGATACCTCAAATACTTGAATTTTCTTTCACCTTTTACCACTCTTGCTAATCCAAGTCCCTGTCTCCACCATTGAGACAGTTTCACAAAAACCAAACCCAAAACTTCATTTCAGACCAATACATTAATTTTGAGAGAAGTGAGGCCTATTTCCGGATTGAATTAGAGAGAAAGTGTTAGGTTTTGCCGACAGGAGTAGCCTCTCATGTAGTCTCTGGTTCACAATTTTTGAACCAGATTTAGGCTAAGAGTTTGGATAAGTTGGGGGTTTGAGTCTGGGAAAAGAAAAAGAGAAAAGAGTATGCTAAAAATCATAAGCCTTTGGGAAGATAAGTAAAAAAAAAAATGTAAGTCTAGTAAAGGATTTGAAAGAAAAATATAAGAGTTGGCTTAGTGAAAGAAAAGAAACGAATCATATACATACCCACTCGACCATGTGGTCGAGTCATACCTTAGTGAAAAAATTAAAAATCCCAAATCCGCTAGAAATAAAACAAAAAAAGGTGTAAAGTATCATCTTCATAGAAGAAAAACAGAAATCGATCCTTGAGTCAAAGAAATGAAAAGAAAAGTTTTTAAGCACAAGGGTAGAACTAGGATAAGTTTCTGGGATTTTAGAGTTAGGAGAGTCATTGGTTCTTCATGGGTAGATGACAGTCTACTCCGGTATGCACCAGTTGGCTCTACCTTTAGCATTCTCTTTAAATTCAATCCACTTCATTGAGAGATCATGTTACATGCGCTTAAACCAGAGGAAGAAGAGATCATTTTTATCTCTTAAAACTTGTCCCTCAACCAAATGAGTTACAGTTATTGCATATCATGATTCACCAGTTCGTGCTTAATCAATGTTAAAGGGATAGTTTGCTTTGAATGTTTGCTTATTGCGGAGTCTTAGTGTTAAATTTGCTGTGATGAGTATGGCTAAAGCTTTTAAGTAGAACTTCTGTGAATTGCATTTCAGAACTATTAACTGTGACATTGACATTAGAGGTTTGTTTAGTTTGCTTAGGTTCTGAGTCCCCACTTTTCACACTACTCCTTTCATCTTATCCTTTCTATTTGCTTGAGGGCAAGCAGAAGGTAAGTTTGGGGGAGTTGATAACACCACATTTAGCACGTTTTTACCACCCTTTTTATCATGCCTTAGTGTAGATTTTACCCATTGTTCATACTATTTTATGCATTTATCCTACATATAGGATGTTTAGTGTTTCTGTATAGGCATTGCATGCATTTTGCATATTTGGGGTCTTATCAGGTGCTTATGGAGCGTATGGAGCATACTTGGATTTTGGGCTCATGGAGTGAAGCTTGGACCAAGCTGCTAGAGTGAGTGAGGATGTGCAGTGAAGCCCAATGGACTCGAGTGAAGATTGCAGAAAGATAGACGGCTCACTCAACCTGCCCCGACCTGGCACTCGAGTAAGCATTCACCACAGGCTCACTAGACCTCACCACCCCAGGCCCACACGACCTGGCACTCAAGTCAGCACTCACCACCAGCCACCAAACTGCCCACTCGACCTGCCTACTCGAGTGACCACTCACTGACCGATCACTCCCCACTCGACCACCCCACTTGACTGGTGGGTCGAGTAGCCACTCTCCGACTATTTTTCCTAAAAACTCGAATCTTTGTTAAAAGTTGTTTTGTTACTTAGTATATAAGGGGGCTGATTAGGTTAACATCAGCAACAAAATAGAATCGCCATTTTTAGTATAATCTAGGTTTATCTCTTAGTTTTCTCTCTCTTGTTCTTCATCTTGTTCATTTTTGCAAATTTGTAACTTTGATAACTTTCAATAAATGTAGTACTTGCAAATTATTTCTTCTTTACTCTTTCTCATCTGATCATAAGCTATCACATATGTCTCTTTTAGAGATTTCTGGGTTTTGGACCCAAGTTATGATTTTGATGAGTGAGTAGTTTACTTTGGGTGCTTGGGGGTGGAATAGGCTAGATTCATTATATATTGATGTGGGTTAGATAGGCTGATCATCACTCAGTTGCGATTCGCTCTTGGGTGAGTGATTTTAATGCTTGTTCATCCCTGATCAAGGAGAACATGATTTTAGATGGTCTCATGAGCACGACCCATGCCTTGAGCCATTAGACAGACTTTTTCCGGGATTAGAGTATAATAGAATGAGGGTGGATGCATCAGACATTGATTTATGTCACGACTTCACCTATTCACTTGTTATGAACTCTTCTCGACATGAATAGACTGAATCTTCATGCCTGATCCGATCAACTCACACAATGCTGACCGAGTTGGATCTTGAGGCTCTCTACCACGACCCATGGATTGATCTGGCTATGAAGTCTGTTGTCTTGGGTTTTCATGTGATGAAACTGCGTATTGATAGCCATAGTAGTATATAATGTTTTCAAACCCTTGATTTCACCCCTGAGTTCCCTATTGCTTTCCCATAGTTTTAATCGTTCTTAGCAATCGTTAATTTAGTGTTTTCTCAACTGTTACTGTAGCACTCGACCTCACCACTCGATCAGTGTGGTCGAGTAGTCAAAGTTTGTGTTATTTTGCTCGCTTAGTTCCACAATGTATTAAAGTGTGACAGACTTTGGCATCTCTACTATAATAGTAGTTCATTTAGCTTGTTAGTGAACCAACCAGCTTTTGATAAAATTACATGAATAGTTTGCTTTGATTATGTGCTAGTTGCTGTAGACCACTCTTGTTTGGTTCGATAAGTTACACACCCCTTACCACTATACTTCAATTGATAAACCTTTGTTTTGTCTCTCTGTGTTCAAGCTGATAGTTATCACTGTCAACTTGTGCTATACACCTTGACTGACAAAAATAACTAGTTTCACTTAGCTTTGTCTACTTCAATCCCCATCTCTGAGATTCTATGTCCAAGTATAATCCTGTCCCTAACCATGAAATGGAACTTTCCCAATTTAAAACTAAATATTTATCTATGCATCGCTGCAAAACTTTACTAAGGTTAGCCAAGCAGTTGGTAAAGGAGGAACCATAGACGGAGAAATCATCCATGAAAACTTCCATTATATTTTTGGTTAGATCAGTGAATATTGACATCATGCATCTCTGGAATGTTGTTGGAGCATTGCAAAGCCCAAAAGGCATCATTCGATATGCATAGGTGCCGCAAGGACATGTGAATGTCGTCTTTTCTTGATCATCGGGATGGATGGAAATTTGGAAAAACCCATAATATCCGTCAAGAAAACAATAGCATGGTTGGTTAGCAAGACGCTCTAACATCTTATCGATGAATGGAAGGGGAAAATGATCTTTCCGAGTGGCTGCATTCAGTTTCCAATAATCAATGCACATCTTGTGTCTGGTCACCGTAAACATTGGAATGAGTTCATTCTTATCGTTTGAGACAACAGTGACACTACCTTTCTAAGGAATGACATGTACCGGACTAATCCATCGACTATCTGAGATAGCGTATATCACGCCTACCTCAAGGAGTTTTAAAATTTCTTTCTTAACTACCTGTCAGAGGTTCGGGTTTAGCCGGTATTGGGGCTCTACTTATGTCTTTGACAGATCTTTAAGATGTATTTGATGTGTGCATAGATTAGGGGAGATCCCAGTCAAATCACTGAGCGAGTACCCTAATGCTTATATGTACTTGCGCAGTTCTCTAAGTAAGAGAGATGTATCTGTTTGGTTTAGGTTGTCATTTATAATGACAGGAAAAGTTGAGTTTGGACCGAGATAAGAGTATCTTAGGCCTTCTGGGAATTCTTTTAGTTTTGAGCTTTGGTGCTCTAAGTTTGCACCAGTCTTCGACCTGATCCGATCGATTCTCTTCCCATAGATTTTCATCACAGGTGTTCTTCGTGTTAATCATAGCAATCGATTCTTCTGTGATCAGGTCTTGAGGGAGGCCATTTGCCACTTCACGAGGTGAGGTAACAGCATCCAGTAATCTGATCATCCCATGTGGTTCTGAATCGGGTTCTCCCGATTTCATTCCCAAAGTGTAAGTTTTTAGGGAGTCCTCGGACGACGAGCTTCGTGGAAAGTCTCCCATGGTGTCAATCCAGAAAGTCTGTCCCTCAATGGTTGGTTTCTTTCCTTGTCTCTTGGTGGTGAAATTCATCACTTTTTCCCCAAGACAGATATCAATCTTTCCCTTCAGTACATCTATCAATGCTCCTGCAGTGGCAAGAAAAGGTTTACCAAGTATGATATCTTGCCCTTCATCGTCAAGATCTAGCACCACAAAGTCTATCAAGATCCATCACTCTCCTACCTTCAGTGGGTTATTTTTAAGTCCTCCCTCGGGTTTCCGCAAAGATCGGTCAGCAAGGACTAAAGAGAAAACTGATGGCTTGAGTGTGAGGAGGCCAAGATGTCGTGACACAGTGAGGGGCAATACGCTGATGTTGGCTCCCAAATCACACAGGCAATCCTGGAATTTCAAATGGTCGATAGTGCACGATAGGGTGAAAGAACCAGGGTCTGCAAGCTTCTTGGGGATTTTTACTTTCATCCACTTGTTGCATTCCTGAAGGATCATCATTGCCCCCTCCACTAGTGAGGTCTTCCTAATGAGGATATCTTTTAGTTGTGCCTTCATGTCGGGAACTTTCCTCACCATATCAACAAATGGTAGCCACATGAAACAGGTATTTTCTCAGTGATAAGAATGCATGGAGGGTTTCAATTCCTCATTTTTGTTGTAGTACATGAGGTGCCCATCCATATTGGGTTTGGTGCAAACAATCACAATATATCAATGCTAATAAGTTAAGCCAAATCAGAGATGATAGTGAAACTAACAACCTAATGATTGGAAATGCAAATAGCTACTAATTAAAGCAATGAACACTTGAGATGTCAATTCAAATGCACAAAGAGTAAACAAACAAGCAGGAAAATAAAAGTAGAAAGCCACTCGATCGATATGGTCGAATCGAAATATGAAAACACAGAATCACTAAATAGAACTTGTCAGTGAACGTTTAATGCAATTATAAATAGATAGGGATCATAGGGATGAACTAATTGACTAAGGGATCACTTTCATAACCTGGGTACTTAACAAACACAACCTATTTCAAGGCTAATCTTTTGACGATAGGTATCTAAACCAATCAAACCCACTGTCGTGGTGAATAATCTCGAACCCAATAACTCAGCATTCCTAATTTTGCCAGAGCCAAGCTTTAAGAATCAACCTACCTAAGCAAACATAATTTCCTAACAATAACTTTGAGTATCATGGGTTCCCAAACACCGTTTACAAAATATCTAAAATGAAGAACAAGAGAGAGAGTAATTAGGAAGTAGGGAGAGATAATATCAGGTCTAAAAACGAGCTCACCCTTTATTAGGGTTAACATATGTGCTTTTATACTAAAGATAAGGTTTAGGATAAGACAAAATAGAATTCCTACTAATCCGGAAATACCACTCGACCATAGTGGTCGAGTGGCTGGTCGAGTAGCTTCCATCTTCCTTCAGTTTCATTCTTGAGCTGATCCAAAACTCCTGTCCAGCTCCTTAATGCTCCAAAGCTTCCATAGCATCCATTTTTACCTGTAAACAACCCACAACATGCAATGTATATGCAATGCTCATTCAAAGGACCCTAAAACTCAAAAGGAAGTGAAATATGCATATACTGGTATAAACAAGGGATGAATAAGCACTAATATGATGATAAATGTATGCTTAAAACAGGTAAAATACAGTGTTATCAACTCCCCCAAACTTATCCTTTGCTTGCCCTCAAGCAAATAAAAGAATGATTGGAGAAGTAGTTTGAAAATGGGGATTCAGAACCAATGCCAAATGACTAAACCTCTAACCTCAATGTCATGGTTAACAGTTCTAAAATGCTATGCAGATGATCCATACTTAAAAACCTTAGCCATGTTCATCACAAAAGTTTCAAAATTCATCCTAAGCCGCAACAAACATTCAAAGAACTATATCCCTTTAACATTCTTTAAGCGAGAACAGTGGATCAAGTTAAGCATTGGTTCAAAACTCATTTGGTTTGAGGGACAAGTTTTAAGAGATAAAAATGGTCTTTTCTTCCTCTGGTTTAAGCGCATTAGTAACCGATTCTCTCAGTGAATGGATTGAACTTTGGGAGAATGTTAAAGGTTAAAGCCAACTGATGCATACAGGAGCAGACTCTCATCTACCCAAGAACACAAATGACTCTACCTAAATCTATACTTAGAAATATATCCTAGCTTTTCAACCTTTCTTTTTTTTCTTTTCTCTCAAGACAATACATTTTTTTCACTCAATTCAGGATTATTTCTCTCTTTTAATTTTCTAAGGAAAGGATCTTTACTCTTTTAACTCTTCTAGCGGATCTGGAAATTTCTTTTTCTGGGCTAAGGCATCTACTCAACCACTTGGCCGAGCTATGTGATCAAGTCACATCTTTTCACTTTGCTTATCTTTGATTTTTCTATTTCCTGAGCCTATCTTCATAATATAATTATCCAGATCCTTTACTAGACACTCATTATTGTATTTTTGGTGTTTAATCCTTTCCAAAGATTTTATAGCACTCTTTTTTCTCACTTTTTACCACTCAAAACATCAACCAACCCCTAGTTCAAACTTTCTATCCTATTCTGGTCCAAAAATCGTGAACCAGAGTCTACATGAGAAGCTATTCCTATCGGCTTATACCAACACTTTCTCCTAAGTTCAATCCGGAAATAGGCCTCAACTCAAGATTAATTCATGGTTTGAAAAGAAGGTAGGTTTGGTGATTATTAGGAACTGTCCCAAATATGAGAACAACTACTTGGATAAACAAGAGTGGAAAAAGGGAATAAGAGTATCCAAGTATTTTCTGGTAGCCATGAGTTCATAACCAATGCTTAAGTTTGATAATTAAAATTTAAGATTAGGTTCTTATAATTAGGGATAAAGTTTCTTATTCACAGAAAGTTTTAACTTAAGTATGAATGGTGAATTTTAATTCCAAACATGGTGCTGCCTTAGTTTTCAGGATCAAATGCAAGCATTGAACAACTTAAAACCATGACATTGAGATTAGAAATTTAATTATGAGGCGCTTTAGTTTAAATTCATCATTATCCGCTATGCAATGCAACAATCCTAGTATGAATGATCCTAGACTCAATCCTAATTATGCAAATGAACTACATGACACTCTTTTTAAAAAATTGTTTTTCAAAAAAATTTCAAATTTTTATGGCTTTTAAATGCACTTAGATGATATTAAATTTGAATAAGAAAATAGAAAACATTATTAGATTAATCTCTCAGACTCTCCTCCAAACTTAAATTACACAGCCCCTTGTGTAATAAAAATTCAGAGGATTATTTGAGATATTTAAAGAAGAAAACAAAAAAAACTAATATGCAAGTGGTATAATACAATGGTGTGGGTTGTGTGGTACCTCATTTTGGTGGATCTTGCTGGGTTAGAGCTGTGAAGAAGTCATCCACAGCAGCTGCCATAGATTCCTGAGTCTAGGTAGCCTCCATGGGGACGTGGGAAGAGCCTGGTTGCTCTGGATCAAATGGTGGTTACGCTCCGGCGTTGAGCTCGACCAGTGGACTCGATCCATCTGGTCGAGCAGAGGTGTGAGCCTCCAACTCTTCAGCTGTGAGATCCGATCTTCTCTTCCTTGGCCTGTCCCTGCGTGATATCCTTTCTTCTGAGGACTTTGGGCTATTCCTCCTGAACCTTCCTGTGGGAGATTTGATTCTCTCCTTAACTCTTGAGCTCTCACCTTTCTTTTGCAAACTCTTAAGCTGCCCTGAGATAACCTTGATAGTCTTTGACATTGACTTGATGACTTTGTCCTGGAACTTGTTCCACTGCTGGAGCAAGCCTATTTTCTTGTTGGCCTCCTTCAGGTTCTTGCACTCAGCATCATCAAAGTAATACCTCTCAGGTTCCCTGTTTGCTTCCATCCAATCCTCCAACACTTGATCATAAGATGCATCATCATCTCTGGCCTTGTACAGACAACTGGTAGGAGGAATGAAATCGGCTCTATCTGCCAACATACCCCTATCAAGCCTCTGATTCTTGGCTGAGGTGTAAACTACAAAGCTTCCAAGCGCTTTGTCAAGCATCATGATTTCCCCATCATTGACTCCTCCACTGATCATTCTTGCAAACATGGTATTGGCAATGGCTTTATGCAAGTACCTGATCCCTGGACTTCTTATCTTTGAGCTTTTGGATCTTGATGATTTGTGCTTTCCTTTTCCTCCTAATATCTGCTAGAGCTCATCTAATTCTCTTCTGCTGTAGTTTGGTGCACTCCAGGCCCTTGCTTGAAACTATACAGCAGATCAAGTTGTCCCAACTCCATCGTGTACTCTTGGTTCCTAACCTTGAAGTATATGTACCCCAGCTCACCATTTGTTTCAGTCTCTGGTTCATCTTGGTACAATTTCAACTGGAGGGTGCTAAGAAAATGGCATGTTTCTTCTTGATAGCCCTCCCTTGGATTGGACACAAGTTTCAACAAGTCACACTGCACAACAGCTCCACTTCCCTTTTGATGTCCAATGCATCCATTGTCGGCCAATGTGGGTATCTTGTTCCCACAAAGTTCATCCCTTTGAACAAGTCCAGCAGCATTTCCTCATGGCCTAGTTGGCTCAATCCCTCAGAATCTTCACCAATGCTTTCCTCCATATCCTCAGTCTCTGCTCTCTCATCATCTTCTTCTTCATGCTGCATTCTCTTCCCTTGAGCGATATGCTCTCTTTCCCTTGAGAATTCTTGCTCACGAGCCACCTCTGCATCCCTCCTCCTTGTCATCCTTATTGTTGACGCATTGGTTTCCCTGAAACAATGAACATCAAAGTTTAGCTACACGTTATTCTCCTACTCGACCACCTACTCGACCTAAGTGGTCGAGTTGGTATATTTGAACAACTTTATCATTTAGATCAAGTTATACGCTCGAGTTGAAATTCTAATCAAGTTTTCAGAGAAATTATACTGTCATCAACACTGGGTAGTCGTAAACTTGATGATTTAATCAACAACAACTTTCAATTTGTGGACTCATTAGAACCGGATTTGATTTTACTCAAAATTCTAAAGTTAAGACTCTTATTAAAAATCAACAATGTGCTTTAGCAGAGGTGGTGAGTGTTTTAGTTGAATCTAAATACAATCCATATCTCATTTTATAAGTTCAAAATTTCCAAATTTTCCAATCTCAAACTTCAAGACCGAAATTCAAACCCAGAAAATTTTCAATCATGATATTTCGTACAAATCCACAGCCCTAAACACTCTATGTTCCTTATAAACAGATTTCATGGTACATGCATCAAGGTTTGTTGAAGGATTTTGAAAAAAATCTTTTAAAAACTCAAACACAAGATTTTGATTGAAATCGTTTTTCAGAATGCAGGGAACTTACATTGTTGAGTCAAGAGTGTTTGAATTAGCAGACATGGTTGCTGAATTGAGCTATTTGAATTGAAAATTCGGAGAATAAAAAGTTTTTGTCTTTTGAGAAAATTTTCTTTACAACAGCAGATGAGAAAGAGTTCTGAGGGGGATGAAGTCGTGAGAGGTTTTAAAAGTAGGGTTTAGATCAGGTTAAGATGGATGGCTGAGATTAAAAGTTAGAAATTCAAAATTAAACCTGGCCACTCGACCCCGGAGTCGAGTGGTGTGGTCGAGTCTGAATCCGGATTGTTTTTGGTCTTCTTTTAATCTTAATGCTATGCATTCTCCTTGGTCAATGGCAGTCTTCAACCTATTCCTGAATTACTAGACACTAGGTAAAAGCATTAAAATACCAAAATAAATAATAACTTGAAAGATAAAAATTTTATATTCAAGAAATAGTCATGGAATTTCCTTCCAAGTGAGCTTGTTTATAGTCTCATAGCTTGACTTGCTTACAGAGCTTAGATAGGTGGTGGATCAGGGATAAGCTCTAAGGTCCTCTCCTTGTTGTCCTTTGGTGGCTTTCCATAAGATGAGGCTAGAGTTGCTATCTTCCACTATTTCTTGTTCTCAGCTTCACTCATACCTCTGGAACCATACTCAAACCTCTTGAGCTCTATAACCTTGATCTTGAGATAGTCAACCTCTTTGATCAAAAGTCCAACAGCTTTTGTAAAGAGATGATAGCTTTGCCTTGAGCTATGCTGATTGGATCTGGTGATGTGCTTCCTGAATAAGATTCAACATCACTGAACTCCTTCACACTCTCCCTTGCTGACTCATTCAACTGGTTCTCAAATGTCAAGTTATTCAAGTAGATTATCTCCTTATCACTTTGGTAATCCTTATCCAAGATAAAAAATTATGGTGGTGGACTTGGAATTTCTATCTCACCACTGAGGGGAATGTAACTGGGAAGACCACTAGTTATCACATCAGGCTCCTGGTAATAATCCTCAATAGTATATAGCTGCTTCGGACTGTTTTGACTTCCGGGTCCTCGACCAATATCAAACCTCATCACTAAATCTTTTCCAAACTTCAGATCAATTTTTCCTCCTTTGACATCAGTAACTTCACCAGCACTAGCCAAGAATGGCCTTCCTAGAATCACGTGACTCAATGATTCCTCCTCCATCTTAAGGATTATGAAGTCCGTAGGCACTTCAACATGGCCTTCGGATTGTCTTGTCAGCTAACCTCAGGGAGATCTTACTCGGTTTGAAGTCTTCAAATCCAAACAACATTCAAGGGCATTATATTCACAGATGAGCCAAGATCACATAAGGAGTCCCTAAGGACGGTTTCCTTTATAGAACAAGGAATAGTAAAGGTTCCTGGATCTTCAAGCTTTTCCTGGACTATTATTTCCTTCTCAGTGATCATCTTACATTCATGATCCTTTGCAACTAACTCTTCTTCCTTCTGAGTATCTTCCACTAAGGTTTTTCCAACAGATGGTTCTGATGGATCCATTTCCTTGCCAGCATCTTTCAAAGACCTCTTAGCTTCTTCCTCTTGCATCTGATCTTTCATAATATCTTCATAGATTGATGTTATCTGTTTCTTGAGCCTTCCAGGGTATGGACAAGATAGAAGCTCTTTCAGATTGGCAATCTTCTTATTTCTTGCAAGGATAGCTTCTACTCGACCTGCTACTCGAGCAGAGTGCTCGAGCTGGTTTTCCGAGATGAGATTCTCAACTATAACTCCTGGAGAAGGCACTGCTTTATGATTTTCCTGAATGAAATCATCCCCATCTTGAACATCACTGTCCACAGTGTATGAGGCATGTCTTTTCTTCAGTGGGAGATGAGAATCTGGTCTTGAAGACACAAAATATATACATTAGCTTGATCCTTTGGATTCTGAACTGATTTTCCAGGAAGTTGACCTTGTGTTTTTGCAGAAGATTGTGCAGCCAATGTCTCTAGATACTTGAGTCTGGAGTTTAAGGTTTCCACCTTGTTGTTCAGCTCATTGTAAGAGTTGTCAATGTGGTGCTTCAGTTCAGTAAGCCTCTTACTCTGCTCTATGGCTCCATTTGTTTGTCCTTGCATGATCTGTTGTAACATGCCTTTCATATCTGGTTCTGGGAGAATGAGATTTTGCTGAGATGCAAATCCTGGTGGTGGATTCAGAGTAGGAGCTTGTTGCTGGAAACCAAGCTGTTGTTGCTTAGGAACAAACTACTGGTTTTGATTGTATTGAACAAAAGGTTTGTTCTGAGCCTGTTGCTGAGCAGGATATACTTGATCCTGTGGGTTTGACACATTAGTATTCCTGTAAGAGAGACTGGGGTTGAACTTGTAGTTGACAAATCCTCTGTTATAGCCACCTTGATTCTGGATGTAGCTAATCTCTTCTTGCTGATCAGCCTCCCCATCTTGAATCTGATACTGCTCTTCTTCACTAACAAAGTGCATTGTCTTCTGATTCACCAACAACAAACGATCAAGCTTCTCATTCAGTAGCTTGATTTCCTTCTTGTGTCTATCATCACTGTCCACATATCCCCTTGGTGTCCTGTCATACTCCTCAGAGTGGTTTCCATCAGCCTGAGCTAAGTATGAGCTCTTTTCCACTCTCCACATCTCGATTCAAGAAGTTGCCATTGCTGGTTGTATCAAGAAGAGTCTTGATGGAGGGTAGTGAACCTCTGTAGAGAGTGCTAAAGAGTGATTCAACGGTGAAACCATGATGAGGGCATTGTGAGATATATCCTTTGAACCTTTCCCATGCTTCTGAGAATGTCTCTCCATTCTTCTGAGTGTAGCTTGAGATTTCATTCCTGAGCCTAGCTGTTCTTGACTGAGAGAAGAACATGTCCAGAAAGGACTTCTTGCATTCATCCCAAGTGGTGATGGATCCATTAAGCAGATTCTTCTCCCACTGATAAGCCTTGTCTCCAAGTGAGAATGGAAACAATCTGAGCTGGAAAGCATCTTCACTCACTCCATTTATCTTTGTGAGGCTGCAAAGGCGATCAAACTGATCCAAGTGTGCAAGAGGGTTCTCCATTGGTAAGACATGGAATTTGTTCCCTTGTACCATGTTGATTAGGCTTCCACGGATCTCAAAAATGTTGTTCTGAAATGGTGGTGAAACTATGCCTTGTCTCTGTGTATGAGTACTGGGAGCATCCCCAGCTCCAATGACTCTAGGTCTTGGTTGAGGTTCAGCCATTGCAACTGGTTGAACAGGTCTGACTCTGTCCTGAGGTGTTCTAGGTTGTAGACGGTTGATATGATCAAGATACTGTATGAGATTGTGGCTGCCTTGAGATCTTGTATACATTCAGTAGGTCCAAGTGATTCGAGAAAAGCACTCGACTGGTATGATCGAGTAGGTAGGTCGAGTCAGGTACCTGATCAGTAACCAAGTAAAAGTAACTAAAGAACTTAAGCTTAAAACAAAGAAATTGTGAATGGAACACAAATAAACCCAAATGGCAACGGCGCCAAATATAAACAGGTATTTTCTCAGTGATAAGAATTCATGGAGGGTTTCAATTCCTCATTGTTGTTGTAATACATGAGGTGTCAATCCATAATGGGTTTGGTGCAAGCAATCACAATATATCAATGCTAATAAGTTAAGCCAAATCAGAGATGATAGTGAAACTAACAACCTAATGATTGGAAATGCAATTAGCTACTAATTAAAGCAATGAACACTTAAGATGTTAATTCAAATGCACAAAGAGTAAACAAACAAGCAGGAAAATAAAAGTAGAAAGCTACTCGATCAATACGGTCGAGTGGTGAGGTCGAGTCAAAATATGAAAACACAGAATCACTAAATAAAACTTGTAACTGAACGTTTAATGCAATTATAAAGAGATAGGGATCATCGGGATGAACTAATTGACTAAGGGATCACTTTCATAACCTGGGTACTTAGCAAACATAACGTAATTCAAGGCTAATCCTTTGACGATAGATATCTAAACTAATCAAACCCATTGTCATGGTGAATAATCTCGAACCCAATAACTCAGCATACCCGATTTTGCCAGAGCCAAGCTATTGGACAAGCTTTAAGAATCAACCTAACTAAGCCAACATAATTTCCTAACAATAACTATGAGTATCATGGGTTCCCAAAAACCATTGAAGCATACTCTCTACAGGTTAATATAACTATGTCTCTGGAAAAGGTTAATCAAACAACCTACAAGCACTCTCTTGAAGAGATTATCTAAGATCATATTCAAGTTGATCAGAAATAAATAAGCTTTAAGAACTCTCACCCAAAAAGTATTTAAAGCATTTAAGAACTTAAAACTACCAGATTAATCAAGATCCACCCTAATCTAATCCATCCCTAATAACCCTAAGGTTAACTACTCACTAAGCATAATGAAAACTAAATTTTCAAACCCAGAAAGTTCTAAGTCTGATGTATGAGATAGATCATATTGAGATAGGAAGGTTTGCTGAAGAAAATAATTGCAAGTACTGATTTTATTAAAAAGATAAAAGGTTTACAAAATATCTAAAATGAAGAACAAGAGAGAGTAATTAGGAGGCAGAGAGAGATAATATCAGGTCTAAAAAATAAGCACAGCCTTTATTAGGGTTAACGTATGTGTTTTTATACTAAAGATAAGGTTTAGGATAAGACAAAATAGAATTCCTACTAATCCGGAAATACCACTCGACCATAGTGGTCGAGTGGTTGGTCGAGTAGCTTCCATCTTCCCTCAATCTCCTTCTTGAGCTGATCCAAAACTCCTGTCCAGCTCCTTAATGCTCCAAAGCTTCCTTAGCATCCATTTTTACCTGTAAACAACCCACAACATGCAATATATATGCAATGCTCATGCAAAGGACCCTAAAACTCAAAAGGAAGTGAAATATGCATATAATGGTTAAAACAGGGGATGAATAAGCACTAATATGATGATAAATGTATGCTTAAAACTGGTAAAATACAATGTTATCACCTCACTTGCAATTCAGCTATCATATCATCAAGTTCTTTGCCTTTGGAAATTGCTGAGGTTTCAGGTTCTTCTTTATGTTCATCATAGGTTGACCAATCATCGTCATCCTCCGAACAGTTGGTTAGATCAGCCTGATGATCCTCCGATCTGTGCTCCCTTCTTACGAAAGAGAAATTTCCTTTTATAGCGATAGTGTGAACATGCTCTTCTAATTCTCTACCAGGTAATTGTTGAGAGATTGAGAAGCAAACTTTGGCTAACGACCTGGTTTCCTCAGCCTTGCTCTCCAGAAGTTTTACTTCGTCATCCAGCCCTCTGAGTCTTTCATTTAGATCTTGTGATATTCTTCCTATCTTTGTGTTGATTTCATTGGCATCCTTAGATTGTATCTCTGCGATATGCTGAAACATGGATTCAATTTTACCAAGAGAATCAGCATTCTCTTATTGATTGAATTCATTTTCAACCCTTTCATGGTACTCCGGTTGGTATGATTTGGTTGGGAATTGGAAGGAGTTTAGTTGAGTATTATAAGGATTATACCATTGTTCCCTCAGATTTCTAGTTGTGCAGAAATCATGTGGAGAATTTGGAGTGTTCCTAAAGTTTTGGTTGAAACTTCCGCTTGGGAGGTTTCTTTGTCTACCCAGAGAATTTATATCCTCTACCCACTCAATTTTATCATCCTATTCAAAATCATCAACCAACCTTACTAACATTTTTTTCATTTTTGGAATCATGTTCACCTTTAGAAGTGAGATCTCTCTCGTTAACTCTCCTTTGCTTAGGTTTTTCAGATCTTTAGAACCCTTGCTCCTTAATTGCATACACCTGAGAAGAAGAAGTTTGAAAGTCAGATCCGATCAAGAGGCTCTGGGATCGATCGATCTTGGACTAGATTGGTCGATCGATCTGACACAAAGTAGGATCGGTTGATCCAACAAGGATCGGTCAATCGTGCAACAAGTAGGATCGGTCGATTCAGAAGAGGATCGATCGATCTTAGAGACAAAAATACGAAACGTAAATTAAAAATGCAGAAAATAAAATATCCTAGACTAGGTCTAATAACTTAGATCTAGAGGCAACAATTACTCCCCGGCCACCGCGCCAAAAACTTGATGTGGTATCAGGTTTTACCCAAACCAATGGTTCCCGCAAGTGCACGGTTGTGTGCGGTAGTATAATAGTGGGATCGAATCCACAGAGAGTAAAGTGCATTTTAAATCTGTAAATCTAAACAGAGCTAGGATGAAGAATATTTCAATGTGTCACAAAAAGAAATCCGAATATAAATATGAAAATACTAAAAAAGGAAATAAAATCAATTTAAAACAGTTGTTGGGATTTGGGAAATTGTAGGGATTTAATTAAATAAAAAGGATATCGAACCGGATTAGCAGGTTAATGATCTAGATCTAGAACTCAAAACACTATGAACAAATACACCACCTCTCGAATGAGAATATTATCTTGGTCATAAATCCGCTAGGATCCTATGCCATCATTTATAAGCGAGTTTTGATATTGTTCACTTGCAGATCCAACCTCGACTCTTGTCGGCTGACGATCTCAAGCCTATAAACTATAGATTCAGGGAAAAATAAACATGCGCTAGTCGTATTATAAAACCTTATAAATCATTTGATAGATTCTTCAACTTAAGCATTAGTTTCATAGAAATAGAGATCTAATAATCATAACCCTAATCTATAACAATAACCTAATTAAACATTAAATCCCTTTGAATAGATCTCATCTCCCAACAAATATATCTACTCAACCATGGCAATGGGTTGATAGATCATCCTTAAAATGACATGCAATGCAAAGAAAGAGATGAAGACAGAATGTAGATCTGAAAATGCAATGAAAAATGGTATAGATCTGAGAAAAATCAAAGTAGAAATTTACAGATCTGAAAATGAAATAAAAATACAAATAAACTGAATAATATCAAATCTAGGGCTTCTGGACGGCTCAGGAAATGATCTCTTTATATAGGGAGTCGTCTAGGTTAAAAATCAGAGTAAATGTGCGATTTGGAGAATATCCGCGATCACTATCGATCGATCCGGCTTGGCTCGATCGATCTTCTTCCTTTGATACATGCCACCTCATAGATTCCTTTGACTGACCGATCTTCTTTAGGATCGGTCGATCCTCTTCTTGTCTGGTCGATCCTCTTTAGGATCGGTCGATCCCAGAGTGTCTCCGAAAATCCCATGAAATGTAAAAACTTCCAAAATTTCTCCATTTCATCTATTTTAGCTCGAACCAAGTAAAAACCTAAAGTTACAGAAACGGATCAGAAGGATACAAAACCTAACTCTAGACTCAATAAAACACATGAAATCTATAGTAAAAATTGATGAAAATAAAGACTCATCATGGGTTAATTCCAATTTTTGGTTAAGAAAATATGACTTTTATATTAATATTAAACCAAGGGGTTTAATTAATTTATGGTTTAATTCTAATTATTCTGGTTTGATTTAAATAAATCATAAATAAATCTTAAACTTATTTAAAAGCTGAATCGCAACAAACCCTAGCCTTTTTTCTCTAAGTTTTGTGGCCACCTAGCTAGAGAAGAGAGGCTGAGCATTGTTCCTTGGTTGTGAGGGGGGCGGAGGCTGAAGCTTTGGTG
Organism: Cardamine flexuosa; assembly: GCA_963555745.1. Taxonomy (NCBI): domain Eukaryota; kingdom Viridiplantae; phylum Streptophyta; class Magnoliopsida; order Brassicales; family Brassicaceae; genus Cardamine; species Cardamine flexuosa. The sequence goes on from OY743219.1 coordinate 16,668,171, forward strand.
AAAGGAGATGGAGACAGAACTAGGAGAGCATGGTAGAAAAGGGGTTCGACCAAGCAAATTGTTTCAAAGTTAACAAAAATTTATGGAGTTGGAGCTAAGTCTTAAAACTAGGTGTGCCACTCTGCGGATTTAGATTTGAGTTAATATTCTAAACGTTATTCACATTTTTGTGAGATGCTCTGTTTCAGACGCTATTTGGACCAATGTGGATTGAAAGAGAGATCGTGAGGTCATCTATGGTCAGATCGTCACGAAATTTTTAGGTAGGTCATCTAGAGGGTGAATTTCAATGGTGCGGATTAGAATTTGACGGTTAGGTTTTGATTTCTGTCTCAATCTTTGAGGCTAATCGCTTCTGTTATTTTCCAAAAAAAATCTAATTTGGGTATAATGTTGTTTCATTGATGTGATTGGCTCGAGGGCAAGAAAGAGGGGTTGTGGTTTTGTTTTTATGACCTTTAAGAAACCTTAGAATTTTTAAAAAGTCTAGATCTTGTGAGATTGGTTGGTTGAGTTGTCAAGAGACCTCGAAAAAGTTAAGGCGAGTGCAGTATTATGGCTTATCTGAGTTTTACAGATTGTTCATAGTCTAATAGATTTGTGCAAGGGTTTTTTGTGCTGTTTTGTTGATTGACTGATTTTCTGAGGTTGCCGATTTGATTTTAATGTTGAACTAAATTAAATTAATAACTTATTATTTTTTTGCTGTGAATTAAATTGTTGAAATTTACTGGAATTAGTTTATCTTGAAATAAATTGCTGAAAAAATGATTGAAGTATTAAATATATGGAGTTGTTGCTGAATTTTTGACAATTTCATTCAGAGTTGTTAGTGAAAAAATTGTTGAAATTAAAAAAATTCAGCAATAACATATTTAATTCCAACAATTTTTCAACCAATTTATTTCAACATAAATTAGTTTCAGTAATGTTCAATTATTTAATTCACAGTAGTTAATTAATTAAGCACAAAAATAAAATCAACAAGCTCAGCAAGTCAGTTAATCAACAAAACACCAAAGAAAATCATAGCACAAATCTATTAGATTAAGAACAATCCGTAAAACCTAGATAAACCACGGTACTGCATTCACCTTAGTCTTTTTGCGGTCTCTTGACAACGCAACCGACAAATCTCAGCAGATCTAGACTTCTTGGAACTTCTAAGGTTTCTTCAAGATCAACCACTCTCTCTCATCCTTCAGCCAATCACATCAACGAAACAACATTCTACCTAAATTGGAAAAATCTGGAAAATAACAGAAACAATCACCCTCAAAGATTGAGTCATGAATCAAAATCTAACCGTCCAATTCCAATCTGCACCGTTGAAACTAAACCCCCTAGATGACTTGAAGCTAACCTCAAAGTATTGTGATGATCGGACTATATATCAACTCGCGATATCTCTTTCAATCCACGTTGGTCCAAATTTCATCTGGAACAGAACGCCTCACAAAAATGCAAATAACTTTTAGAATATTAACTCAAATCCAAATCCGCAAAGTGTTATATCTAGGTCTAAGGCTTAGCTCCAACTTCTTAAATTTTCGTTACCTTTGGAAATGATCTTTTTGGTTGAACCTCTGTTCTGCCATGCCCTCCCATTTCTGTCTCCATCTCCCGATACAAAAGTTTCAGTCTCATCCTCCCTCACAATCAAAGGAAAAATGCTCACCCACTCTTCAGGTAGCCACGAAATTTAGAGAGAAAAATGCTAGGATTTCTTGCTATATCAGCATTTAAATAGGCTTAGATTTTATTTCTTATTTATTTAAATCAAACCAGAAAAATTAGAATTATACCTGAAATTAATTAAGGGGCATTGTCTAAAATGGAGGATCTTTTGAAAAAAATTTATTTTTAAACGGATCTCCTGAGAAAGATTTTTAAGGCAGTAGGATCCCCGTTTGGAAATAAATTTTCAAAGGGGTCAATTCCAAATACTTTTCCCATTAATTAAACCCCTTAGGTTTAATATTAATCTAGAAATTCACCTTTCCTAAAAAAAATGTTGGAATTACTCCATTCCACTCCTTAGTTCTTACAGCATAAAACTGAGTTTAGATTTTATTTTCTTAACCAACTTCTGTTACATAACCTCCAAATTTCATTTCTGGAACCAATGAATGTCTCTCCTTAAGTTTCTTAACCAACTCCAAACTTCCGTTATATAATTCCAAACCAAAATATTCTTAACCAACTTACAGTTTAGATATTCCGATTTAAGGAAATACCCTCTGTGCTAAGGAGGAGTTGAACCCGGAGCAAAGGGGAACCAATTTCTTTGTATTACCAATAGGTCACCATCTCTTTGATATTATGTCCCACAGTTCTTATTTTTGGTTTTTATATTGGCCGATCTCCTCTTTTAAACATTATTGTCGTCATTTCTTATGCCTTTATTGGGTAGTTGTATTAAGATGGTTTTGTTGTTTGAATTGCATGTTGGTTGGTTGTTTTTTCTACGTCATCTAATCATGTGTTTATTTTTATAGGTAAGCTTTTTCATCTTCACATAAAAGGATGAAAAAGATGAAGAACGTGGAGTTTAATGGTGACAGGTTCTAAGGCACTGAGTTAGCTGAATTTTCTTGCCTCTCAATGGAAGGGCTATAAGAGTTATGGATTCTGTTCGTGATTTTGAGATTTTATCTGAATAATCTTTCTTTTTATGATAAACTGTAAATTATATTACCAAAATACTTGAGTTTAATTACAGGAGCTTTAAGCTTGGAGCTTCTTTGATACAAAAAAACTAAAACATCAGAGAGAGCTAAAGGGATGAAGTGAGAGTTATGAGTAAGCAAACCATCTTGCTAAGAGCCTCGTCCATCCTTTACGAGTGCGTCGAGCAAGAAGATGATCCTTAAATAGCACGGTCAAGTTGAGAAAAGATAATTGATGTAGGGTGGAGAAGCTTTTAAGGAGGCAGTTGTTGCGCTCCCTCCAAATTTGATAGACAATCGCTTGTGATGCAATAAGCTTTAGCTTTGAGGAGATGTCTTGGGAGACAGTGGAGAGCCAGGTGATACGGGTACTCCAGTTGTGGAATAGCATGGCTTGGTGTCCGAGTCGACAAAGAGTCGAAAACCAAAGTTGCTCAGAAGCTTTGCAGTGTAGAAACAAGTGATCTCTGGTTTCCGTGTGGAGATTACATAGGCAGCATAGAGGACATATATTCATACCCCAGTTGACAAGGCGAGAGCGAACTGGTAGCCTGTCAAGGTTAGCTGTCCAGAAAGTGAAGGCATGCTTGGGGATATTCCCTTTGTACCAAACGACCTTACTCCACGAGACAAGGGCGGCGGTAGGTCGGAGAGTTTCCATGCTTTCTTGGTGGAGAAGGTGGTCGATCTCGAGGTCTGAGGCCCCCATTTTTAATCCTCTGGTCCATCGATCAGTCTCCGTTGGTACCGAAGTGGCAATGAGAGTAGTTCGCAGTTGGAGGATCTCTTGAGACCGTGACCTTCGTGAGGGGACTCTCCAGCCATTGGAGGTAGTAGCTTGAGCCACAGTTGCAGAAATCGGAATACCAAGCTTCCTAGGACCAGTATTGCCAAAGAAGTCCAAGAGAGGTCCGTGGGAGGTCCAAGTGTCCTGCCAGAAGCTTGCCTGTTTCCCATCGCCAATATCACAAGAGATCAAGCCTTTTACCACCAGTTTTAGAGCCAATATAAACTTCCATATCCAAAAGGAGTTAGCATGAGCCTCCACAGCCCAAATATTAGTCCTCTTCAGTCTATGCTCCCTGTTCCAATCATAATACAACCATGCTATCTGAATAATCTTTTCAATTGTAATACAGCTGATAATCTTCCACCTTTTATGCGTCAATGCGTCATTGAGAAAAAGCTTGGTTTTGTTTCATCCAATGAATATGTTCTCATCTTTTGGTGGTCGCAACCAAGTTGATCGTCTACTTTCTTTGCTGTTTCTTTTGGTGGTCGCAACCAAATTCATTGTCTTGGTTGCGACCACCAAAACAAACGGCAAGGAGAAACCTAAAACATATAGCAGCAAAACATGGTCAAGAACTACAAATCAAAATCAAAATAAAAGAAATCTGCTAAAACCCCCTTCTAACCCCGGAACTGAGCAAGATCTAGATCTAGAATTTACACCAACGTCGAGTTAAAACCGGAACTAAAAACAAATATCTCAACCGAATAAAACACACATATGAACATAAGGAGCATAACCCAACTCTGTTGATCGTCTACTTTCCTTGCCGTTTCTTTTGGTTGTCGCAACCAAGTTGATCGTCTACTTTCTTTGCTGTCTCCATGAGGTTTTGAGGAGTAGATTTTGGAATGATTTTCGTTTTCTCCACTATAATCTTTCTCCAGATCTGATCGAGATAGGTTAGTCTCCGTTTTCTTCATAGCGGATCTTAGCCAACAAGTTGCGACTCTTTCTTTTGCAGTTTGGACTTCATTGAAGCTGTTCAAAAATCCTTTCTTTGTTATGGGATGATTGGCCTACTCGGGTTTATTGTAATCGTGTTTTACCTCAGAAGTCTACTCATCACAAGCGAGGACACAAAGGCTAGAAGGCTCAGGTATCTTTGGATGGATTTCCCGGCCAACTCCAGGCATGTCTGGCTACTTTTATTCTTTGAAAATTTTTGGTTTGATAGGAATATGAGGCATATGGTTTGCTTATGTGGTCTTTTTATGTATTTTAGGTGTTGGTTCCCCATCTTTGGGGCTTTGCTTATGAAGGATTAGATTTTGGGTTGTATTTTGTTACTGTGTTCTTTCTTGATAATAAAGTTCAAATATGCGGATAAAAAACAACTGAGATTTGCGATTTTAGTAATTTCAGGTGATTAAAGTCTGATAATATGATTAGTTTCAAATTAATGATTCATTCTCTAGGACTGTGCTTTAATTATACCATTGCATCTCAACTGATTGTTGTGTAATAGTGGAGGAAACTACATATATCATTAACTGTATATAGCTTTACACAATAAATTATCTTAAAACATCTTACACCGCAAGATTGGGAGCAAGGTTCAAAGTGGCATTAGAGATAGCAAGCGATGGGGAATTTACCACAAGTTTTCGTAATCCCGAGATCTCCTAACACATAACCACATTCAGTGCATGTTTTTTGAATCTGGTAGATTGGGATCCAAATTAGAATAAATATCATAAATTTTAATTATGAGTATCCAGTCAACATCCATCACTAACTCCAGAAACGACTTGAAAGTCCATTTGAAATCAAGAATCAAATAACATTTTTCAAATTGAAACAGCTAGAACAAAAAAACAATACTTTCATAAAACGTGTTTGACTCGAAGAGTACTCCAAGAACACCAACACGTACACGCTACATAAATGAACGTGAAAATGATCAATTTCAACGTCAACTATTTCTTGCAAAATTTCGTTCGTAATTTTCCGTTTTTTTTTGTTTAAAATTCTTCGCTGATTGTGAAACTGTGCAAGCGCACATCTTCATTCAGCTCTGGTGGCTGAAGCGTGGGCAGTCAAGTCATTAGGGCATAGAAAAGTACAGTATATTGGAGAATACATATATTTTTAGTACGCTTTTTGTTTTTGTTTTTTTTGTGCAAATATTTTTAGTAGGCTTAACCAGGATTTTCACCCATATTATATACAGAGCCATAACAAAAAGATTCAAAGTACAACAAAAACGACAAGAAAACTTAAAGAGATTATATATTTATTTGTTCAAACTCGTGATACCATAAACACAACTTTTTGTACTCTCTGGCTTGTTAAACAGAACTATGACCGTGGAATAATAAAATGTGATATTGTGTATATGTATCGTATGTTTATGCCTGAAGATAACCCTTCTTTTCTAAGTATCCAACGACTGTTGCAGCCATTTCCATTGGTGAAGTTCCTGTTTCTTCATGTCCTAGAGCAATCTTCACATCACACAAAAAACAAAATCACAAGAGGTAAGACAAGAGAATGACGCCAAAAAGCTCAGGATCGAGATCAAGAACCAAATTTACCTCGCAATTCAACGGTGGCTCGTAAGGGTCATCGATCCCCGTAAAACCTGAATAAACATTTCCGAACTATCATTTGGAGATCTCATTGAGGCAATAAAGGTCACAAAAATACCAATTGCAATTCAAGATTTACCTTTGATCTTTCCCGCACGAGCAAGCTTGTAGAGACCCTTTGGATCCCTTGCCTCGCAAACTTCAAGTGGAACATCCATGAAAACCTATTTGATCAACACCAATTTTTACTCAAAACTTTGAATCTTTCAATACCATAGAGATTAGAGACTACACCAAACACGTGCATTGTTGTCTATTAAAGAAAGAAGATATATATATATATATATACCTCAACAAAATCTCCCTCGGGAAGCAAACTTCGACAAGTGTCTCTGTCTACTCTGTACGGAGATATTAGACTTGCAATGCAGATGATTCCAGCATCTGCAAATAGCTTAGCTACCTCACCTAAACAAACAACAAAATGTCAAAAACAAAACCTGACAACAATAACCAAAATTGGTTTAAGGAGATAATACTAACCGACTCTACGAATGTTCTCAGCACGATCTTCAGCTTTAAAGCTAAGATCACGGTTTAAGCCATGCCTAACATTATCACCATCAAGAATATAACCAAGCTTCCCCTTTTGGTATAACATCTGATTTAAAGCACAAGCCACAGTACTCTTCCCTAACAAATTTCAAACACAATAAAGATTATAGTTTTTAGATATACCTAACTTGAAGCTATTTCTAATGATTGGTGTGACACGAACCTGAACCACTAAGACCAGTGACCCAAATTACACATCCTTTCTGATCAAGCAATCTTTGTCTATCAACCTTCTCAACAGAACATTCATGCCACTTTATGTTTGTTGAGTTTCCAACTGTTGACAATGGACCTTGTTTTTGCCCTTATAGTCATAAAACCATATATTTAATTTATGCCCAAATGAGAAATTAGTGTTATTTATAAAGAGCATATGAAGGAGAAACTAAAAATTGAAATTTTTTTAACAAATCAAAGCTAAAAATTGGATTTTTTTGGTGATACAAATGATCACATGAAGGAGAAACTAAAAATTGAATCTTTTTTGGAAAATCAAAGCTAAAAATTGTATTTATTTTTGTGATATTTGTCAAGAACACATAAAGGAGAAACAGAAAATTGAATCATTTTGGCAAATCAAAGCTATTGGATTTTTTTTGGCGATATTAGTAAAGAACAAATGAAGGAGAAAGTAAAAACTGAACCTTTTTGGCAAAATCAAAGCTTAAAAATGGGATTTTTAATGGAGATTGAATAAACATTTTATGAAACTGAGAAGAAAGATTTAAATTACCGGTATGACCATTAATGGATTTGAGCTCAGGAATAGAACCATTTTTGTTATGACTCATAGTTTGAGATCCTTCCATGGAAACACAACAACGAACCACACCAACAGATCTTGGATTGCTATCAGAAACACCTTTAGGAGAAGCAACTGAAAGCCCTAACAGAGATTTAGCTCCGGCGGCGATCATAATTACGGATTGGGAAATTAAAATTGTATTGAGACAGAAGTTAGGAAAAAAGAATCTAATTTTGTTGTGTCTGAATGTTTTTAATTAAGGAATGAGAAAAATGTGACCGTTAATAAAAAGAGTGATTGAGTTTTCTTTTGAGAGGGCGATTGGGTAGGTGAAAAAACTTGGTGAAATGATTGGTTGTTGGCCACGTTTTCCAAATTATCATTATCAAAACGGTATCGTTTTGTGATTCTTGGTTTTAAACGAAATGTACTTAATATTGATTTGCATCCAGATTCCTAAATATAGAAAAAGTGGTATTGATTCGATGTCATAACACCAACTAAACGTTTTATTGTGTAGTTTATTCTCCCACCAATATGGAAGATTTGTATTAGAGATTTTGTGTTTTTTTTTTTTTGCATCTTAAACCAGTAAAGAATAGAGTTTGAGAACATAAAATAAATGGAGTATAAATAAAACTTTTACAAAAAGTTTGAGAGTAAGCAAATTTTAAGGTCCTAAAATTACATGAAGAAACGATTACAGTCTCAACTCGTATTTGTGCATACAAAGGTTAAAATTCGCCTTGAGTCTCCTAAATATTAAGCAAAATTTAAGGTTTAAAAGTTTTAAATTTTTATTTGAGTGCATATGTATTTTAGTGTTATTTTTTCTTGAGTTAAAACTCTTATTTCATATAATAACTATTTCTAATATTTTATAAAATTTAATTTAATATTTAATATTTTATAGATTAAAACAATGTTAATTAAAAACTTGATTAAAATAGTAAAAGAAATTATATTTATAGATTAAAACTTGTGTTTATTATCTCTAATTTATTACAAAACATTTTGATAAATTTCACTTACAATTTATATTTTACTACAAATATATATATATATATAACGAGTTATTTTAATTTTTCTTAAGTTTTTAAAACTCTAGTCACGGCTCCCAAAGTTCGATGTGCTATACAACCTTACCAAGAAAGAGATTTTGTGTTTAGATCAGAGAAATGGGTTCGGTTTAACCAATAAATATATTTTTAGAGAAATGGTTCTATTGTCAATTGAGATGTTTCTTACCAGACTAGTCAAACCATTTGTAACTGACTGTAGAAATTAATCTATTAGGGGTATAAATCATCTTATGAAACTATAAAAGGTATAAGAATTCATAATAGAAGTAAATTGACACTTTAAACAGGACTAAAATCTTAGATTGGTAGGGCTGTCAAAATGTTTAAGATGGTCAATCCAACTCATTATCCATTAGATTGGAACTTAAATGGATAATGGGTTGATCCATTTAACTAAATAAGTTGGGTAAACCCATTACCCATTTAATGTGATGGATTAATGGTTAAACTCATCCTAACCATTTAATTAGTTAATATACAACTTAAATAACTAATTACTAGAAATAGAAAATTAAATTTTAGCAGGAAATGACAAAATTGTTTTTTGGCGGAAAAATGTTGGGAACATTTTTGGCGGAAAAATGTCGGGATCATTTTTGTCGGGAAAATATCGGGACCTTTTTTTGGCGAAAAATAACGAAACCCTTTTTGACGGGAAAATGTCAGAACAATTTTTAGTGGGAAAATGATGGAACCATTTTTTGCGGGAAAGTGACGAGACCGTTTTTGGCGAAAAACTGACGGGACCGTTTTTGGCAAAAAAATGACGGGACTGTTTTGGCGGGAAATAAAGAAAACAAAAATTGGCGGAAAATGACAAGACCGTTTTTGGCGGAAAAATGACGGGATCGTTTTTGGTGGGAAAATTGTCAATTCGCTCTTTGTAGAAAAAATTGCATACATGCATTTTGATGGGAAAGTTGTACATTCATATTTTGGCGAGAAAATTGAAAGAGTATGAAAGTTGGTTAAATTGGTTTAGTACAATTGAAATTAGATTGGTTAAATTTAATATTGACTAAGTTGGTTAAGTGATTAAGATAAATCGTTAAATAGGTAACCCATCATAACCAATTCATTTAACCTATTTAACAATTTAATCATGAACTCATTAGAACCATAAATCTATTAGGGTAAAAAATGTTAATCCATTCAGGTAAATGGGTTGAGTGGTTGGGTAAGATTCATGATCTATTACCCATTTTGACATCCGGTTGGATATAGCGTAGAGTCAATTTGATATCTAAACTTGGGAAAGCCTACTAAATACAATCATTTTAGGTTTGGCAAAAAAAAAAAAATCTTTTTGGTAAAAATCGATTAAAAATGTATAAGTAAGGGATGGGTTACAAGGATGATTTATTCTTTTAAATCTAATACAATAAAGATAACAACTAAAACAAAACTTAACTAGATACTGACCCGTTCGAGACCGAACGAGCAATGTTTTAAAAAAAAAAAATTATTTGTGTTTATTTATTAAATCTGAAATGTTAGCATTTACAAATGCATTAGACATTTGGTTCAGTTTGGAGTTTTACTATAGTATTAAATTATTTTGCGGATGTATTTATTCAATATAAAATAGTGGAACAATTTTCATTATACTGAACAGGCGAACGTTAACAATGTAAGATTTGCTCTTTGTGTAAATTTATTCAATTTACAATGTTAGTATTTACCGTTTCTTTGATAATTTGATTCGCTTTCAAATTATAAAATAATATAGTATGTAATTTGTTTTGAGATCGAGTTATACAATATTAGAATAGTGTAATACGTTTGGGGCTCAAATCTTTCTATTCAATGATGATGAAACTAATTATAGTTTGTATAAGTATTAAATTAGTGGATAGGTTTTCAATAGTATTAAATCGCAATAATTAATAGGTGTTTGAGAATTCGGTAATGTTTTTTAGTTATACAGTTTGATTATATTTTTTAGTTATACAATTTTATTTTATCATCAATTTGAATTTAGGAAAAACTAGATAATATTTAATCACACATTTGAATTTTAAAAAACCCATATTATAATATTTATGAGATTTTATTGTTAAGATGTTTATTTTCTTAACCATAAAATATGTGAAAATCCCACTAAAATACAAAAAACAATATAAGGATCCGCGTGTTTTTACGTATCTAAAGATTTTGACATATTTCATATTTAAGTTAATAGTTTCCAAACTACATATTTTTCAAACTAAAGATTATTTGTAAAGATCTATTTGTTTTTACATATTTATGGATTTTCACATATTTTCGTATTTTAAGGAAATTAAAATAGTCTATTTTTACATTTTTTCTCTTTTTTCTTGGGTTATAAAATATTTTCTTTTCTTCTTTTACAACTCCACATTTTTTTCTTCAAAACTACACTTTCTCCATATTACTTTTTAATATATATTTCCATATATTTTCCATATATTTAAAATGATTTTTTTTTTCTTTTTCTTTCTATATCTCTTTATTCCATTTTTCTCCTTTTTTCTTCTTCTTCTTCCTCTTTTATCTTTTTCCTTTTTCTCACAAGAAAAATAAATAAATGAATTTTACTTTCTTTTCAAATTGCTTTTTTCCATATTTTGTTTTTTATTTTCATTCTCCATAATATTGACCAAGTGATAATTTTCATAATTTATGAAGTTTTAAACTTTTGAATTTTTGGGTTTATAGATTTCTCGGATTTTGGTCATTTCTGATGTAAACAATATAATATTATACACAACATTTCAAATCTTAAAATTTGCAATATGTTATTTACCATATATATGATAATAAAGTTTTTTAAGTACTTGAATATTTAATGAAAAAGGTTTAGAAAAATGTAGACTACATAAATATTTTGTATCTCTAATATAATTGTTAAATTTTAGACATATTTAAAGATAGAAATAATTTAACAAAAAATATGATTCTTTTTTTGAATTTGATAATTTAGTATATTAATTTCTTGAATTTTACAGATTTTTAGATATTTAAAATAATTTTAAGAATTAATTTCGCGTTTTATAAATTAATTTATAAGTTAAATATTATTTTTATTAAAAAAATTTAAAGTAAACATACATTTAATGTAAAATTGATTCAATTTAAAAGTTTATGCATTATAATAAAATAAATCATTAATTCATGTATTTTCTTGCATACCCACAAAGTGTGGATATTTTATGGAAATTGATAAATAGTTGGTATATGTATTTTTATGATATTTTCCAAATTTTTTATTTGAATGTTTAGTATATATTATATTTTAGTTTCTTAATATTTGGCGGAATATTTACATAAACTATTTTATTAAATAATTTTGTTATGAGTTTTGTTCTCTTAATACTTAATTGTTGTTGAGCAAGAAAAAATACTCACTTAATAATTTTGATTCCGTAAATATATAAAACTTAACCCAAAATAAAAAATAAAATAAAATAAGATTAAGAATGGACTTACTTGTATGATATTTAATCACCCATTTGAATATAGGAAAATCTAGATTTGAATATTTTATAAATTTCTATCATTTAAATATTAATTATTGTTCAGATTTTTATTTCCTCAAATATAAAATTTGTGAAAATCTATTTAAATACATAATTAATTTTAGAAAAATACTGATTATATTTAATCCCCCATTTTAATTTAGGAAAATCTAGATTAGAAAATTTATTATTTAGATGTTTATTCCCTTAATTACAGAATCTGTGAAAATCTCATTAAATACAAAATTAATTATAAAGATCCGTGTGTTTTTAAAATCAAAATGGATAAAAATCAGATCGGATCTTCATTGCTTTTATCCATTTTGATTTTTTTTAATATTTTCAATGAATTTTAGGATATACAACTGAAATCAAATTTGATATATTTTTAAAACATATTTTCCTTCTCTGATTTCAGAATTTATTTTCGAAAATGAATAATTGAGTGACAATTGCTGTAATAACAATCACATTTTTTTGCTCTATTCGTCTTTTTCTTCCTCTTTTATCCTTTTTCGACAACAAAAACAAATAAATAAATTTTAGTTTCTTTTCTAATTATTTTTTTCCATATCTTTTTCTTTCTTTTCTTTCTCCATAATATTGATTAAGTGATAATTTTTATGATTTATAGAGTTTTAAATTTTTGAATTTTTGGGTTTATATATTTCTGAGATTTTGATAATTTCTGATGTAAAGAATATAATATATATATATATATATATACATAATATTTCTGATCTTTAAATTTGTGATATGTTATTTATCTTATATATGATAATAAAGTTTTTTAAGTACCTGAATATATAATGAATTTTTTTTTGTAAAATGTAGACTATATAAATATTTTGTATCTATAATATAAATGTAGAATTTTAGACTTATTTAAAGATTGAATTTACAGATTTTCAAAAGATTTAAAAGACTTTTTAAGAATTAATTTCGACTTTTATAAATTAATTTATAATTTAAATATTAATTTTGTTAAAACATTTTAAAATAAAAATATATTTATGTAAAATTGATTCAATTTAAAAGTTTATGTATTATAATAAAAGAAATCATCAATTCATGTATTTTCTTGGATATCCACCAAGTGTGGGTATTTTTTATGGAAATTGATTAATAGTTGGTATATGTATTTTGTGGTATTTTCCAAATATTTTAATAGATTTTTTATATCTATTATTGTTTCTTAATGTTTGAAGAAATATTTACATAAACTCTTTTTATTAAATAATTATCGTTATGATTTTTGTTTTCTTAACACTCAATTGTTGCTAACCAAGGAAAAAACTTACTTAATATTTGATTCCGTAAATATACAAAACTTTACCCAAAATTAAAAATAAATAAAATAAAATTAAGAATAAACTTACTTTTGTGATAATGAATTGACTTAGAATTTGATTTTTATCACTTTTGATTTGTTAGATCATCTCAAAAAAATTCTAACTGAGCCTGAAACATATCAAATCATATAAAAATAGAGCAAAATAAGGTTTCTTATTTGTTTTTTGATAATTGATTTAGAGAAGAAGAATATAAACAAACCTTTGCATTGCAAATGAATTTCATGGAATCACCATAATTGTTTGATTGCTTTCACCATAATAACATTTATCACAATCCTAAACAAAAAAAAAAATATTAGTCATCGACATTTACATATAAAATGATATAATAAATATGCAGCACAATGAACAATGTAATGACAAAAATATTAAAAACATAATAAGCTTGAAAAAAAAAATGGATGTGTCATTGAATAGAATGACATGATATCTATATTATTAATCGGAGAGCAAAGATTTCTATAAAGCCTCAAATTGAATTATTACTACGTAAATTACCACTCAATATTCAACTTTCTAAAATGAATTCTAAAATCAGGGAGGGCAAATATGTCTTAAAATATATCAATTTTGATATCAATTGTATATCATATAGTACATTTAATCAATTCAAATAGTATATCGGATTGGGTTAAACCAATCAATATTTGACCCGTTTTACAAACACGCGGATCTTCTAATTAAATGTACAAACAAACGTTATCAAAAGTATATGGAAATTCGAATGAACTATATATACGGAATATCAATAACAAGATGATTTAATTAATCATATCTAATATTCGAATCATATACACTACTAAATTACTTATAGATAACGAATCTAATAAATCTCGAATATATACTAAATTTGACTCTATACGTTAATGCAAACAAAGGTTTTAAAAAGTAATTAATATCTTAACGATTTTATTTGATAATCTAAGTATTCGGAATATCAACTGTTTAACCTAGAAGTTCTCACCATAAAATTACTTATAGATTACGAATCCCCTAAACCTCGAGTATATACTAAATTTGACTCTATACGTTAATGCAAACAAAGGTTATCAAATGTATATGGATATTCGAATGACCTAAATATACTGAATATCAATAACCAGAAGGTTTTATTAATTATATCTTTTATTCGAATCATATTAACTACTAATTTAGTTATAGATCGAATCCCATAAATCTCGAGTAGATACTAAATTCGACTCTATACGTTAATGCAAACAAAGGTTATCAAAAGTAATGTAATATCTTAACGATTTAATTTGGTAATCTAAATATTCGGAATATCAAATGTTTAACCTAAAAGTTCTCACCATGCATTTCATATAAATACTCTAACCCGTCTTACTGAAATAATCATTATCGAAACCTTTTTATTCAAAATATGAGTAGGTGAATGGAGAATCTTTGAGGATTTCCAAGTGAACAAATCAATTCAAAAATATCGTGTTACTAAAATCCGTTCAAGATGTTGCTGTGGGAAAAGTTCTCAATTAATAGATGTCAAGCAATTTCTGATGATATCTTTTTGGATCCTGCAAGTTTTACAGATGTCATTAATAGTAACTTGAGTGAAAAAATCCTCATTGGTAAGTCATTCCAATATTTTAGTATTATTACTAAAATCATTAAATTTTAAAACTATTTTTTGTTTGTTTAGATATCATTGGCCAAGTAATCAATGTTGACCTAAAAACATTGGAAGTTCAAAGCAAAAGAACTGTAAAACTTGACTTTGAGTTGAGGGATACTACGTAAGTATTTTGCTTACAAAACTTTTTTGAAACTACTTACATTTCGGTATGACTTAAGGGTACTAATGTGTTTATATAATATTGATTCGTAGTGATGAAAGGATTCCATGTAGTCTGTGGGGAGTGTTTGCTCAAAATGTTAGCCAAGCATGTTTAGCTGCTGATGGTAAACCAGTTATTCTGGTAACTAGGTTTGCCAGAATAAATGAGTTTAGAGGTAATTATAAATTTTATTTTACATTGATTATTAACCCGTTATCAACTGTTCGTTAATGTTAATACTAATTTCTATATTATTTCTGTGTGTTACAGGAACAAAGCAGGTATCAAATGCATGGGGTCAAATCTCTCAAGTATTTGTAAACCCTGATTTTCAGGCTGTAGTCGAGTTCGCAAAACAGTAAAAATTTCAAATTAATATTATTGTTAATATTATGAATTGAATTTTATCTAATAAAATTCATTATATTTAATATAATCTAAATTCATTTAAATAAATATATTGCCAAATGACGGTGTTAATTCAACACTTCAAGAGGAAGTTCAAGATGACAAGGTCATTGTGTTGAAGGAGGAGTACTTCCACCAGTTCCCTATGATGTCCATAGCTGAACTATTGCAAATGAGTGATGTAAATAACATACACATTATGTGTCGTTATTTCCAATAAATAAAACAGGTTTATTTACATGCTATATTTTTAATTTTTTATTCCTCATATTCTATTTTTCTAGGTTGGCAAAGTGAAGAGCATTAACACTATATTGGCTATTGATACAGATTGGTCATGGTATTACTTCCAATGCAAGAAATGTAACAAGACATCATTGAAGGTACCAAAAAAGGAACATGAGGAAAATATGGTTAATAAGGTCACCACATATTGGTGTAAAAAATGTTCCGAGGAAACCACAAAAGTCACTCTCAGGTTTTGTATTTTTAACAAGTATGTTTATATTTTTATGTGTTACTTATATATTCTATAAATAATAATATTTTTGTTTTCAATCCAATTAAAAAGGTACAAAGACCATGTGAAAGTTGGTGATAACAGTGGCCAAAGTCTATTTGTGCTATGGGATGGAGCAGCAACATAACTTCTTAAAAACAAATGCAAGTAAGCTTTTAGCTGAACAGTTAGATGAGGGGGTTTGTGTAAATTCCATACAATTATTGGATTTTATCATCGAATATTTTACAGTAAGTTATAATAACTCAATGAATATTTTACAGAAGGTTGATCCTACCAATGTACCTTTAGCCTTGATGTCTTTGACTGAAAAGACATTTCAGTTTTTGGTCAGTGTGGAGAAAGAGAACATTCATAGTGGAAATGACATCTATAAAGTTTCTAAGATTTGGACTGGTGATGAGATATCCAATACCAATTCATAATCACATGTTAAGTTTAGCCAGAACATTTCACCGAATCAGGTAATTCATCATTTGATTAAAAAATTTATAATGATATTAAAAACCTCATCATTGTACTACGTGAATGTTCATTATTCTCAAAAAATATAATCTTAGAGTGACTTTTAATGCAGGACTTATTGACACTGTCAAATAGTGGAGTTGAGGTTCTATCCATGGTTAGTATTCATTCCACTCCTTCTTCTAAACAAAGTTCTAATGAGGTTGATTTGTCTGACCAATCTTCATCAAGCAAAAAATTATGTCTTGGAGATGATTACATGAAGGAGAAACTGGAGGAAAAGTTCAATGAAGTTTTAGAAGATTGAATTCATCAAGTTTAAGATATTCCAAATAAAACTTCAATGTTGCTTAATTATTTTGTTTTTTTTGCTTGATGTTTTTTAAAGGATTTGGTAACCTTTTTTAAGTTCCTGTTTGAATTTCCACAAAATAAAACAACTTGGTTTATTATCATATGGTGTCCTATAAGATTTTCTAGGTTAGCTTTATTTATTAATGAATATATCTTTATATAATCAATAAATATAGAGATATGATTAACATTAATACTGGTAGTTTACTGACACATTTGACTTTGTAACCTTATAGCTTACATAGTAATGATGATGCTATAGGTTACAAATATAAACCACATAAATATTTACCATTTATTATATTTTTCGAACCAAAATGATTATTAAATAGTAGTGCCTTTTCATATGTAACCTACAAACAGTAGTACACGAAAAGTCATCTCTTTTGGAAGAGGTTTCCGAGTTTTACATAAAAAGTTCTAAGCCTTTCTAAAGATTTCATTTTCTCTCTTTTAAAGATATCTCTCTCTCAAAATTATTCATCTTTTTCAATCATGGAATCTCAAGGAGAATCTTCCCAATCTAAAAGACAAAAAGATTATAAAACCAACTACGGTTTTAGATCTTGGTCCTGATATCCTTCTTGGAATTTTATCAAAGATCGCAAATGAATCTATAAAAGATATCCAGAATATTGAGTTGATTACAAAGGAATTTGGGAAGCTTGCGGATAGCACTTTTGTTTGGCAAAATCTCTCTCTCGATGCCGTTCCTTTATTTCCCAATTTCCATGTTGTCTATGCAAAAAGGTTTTTCAAGTTCATGAAAGCATGTAGAAGGGCTAAAAATCCAGCGGCTATCTACAGGAAAGGGCTCATCAACTACTTCCACCCGGCCAGCCAAGAGAAACAACAACAAAATGGACTTCATCAAATGAGGCAAGCCTCTGGATTGAAGAATGAAGAAGCTACATTCGTCCTAGGGATGATTCTTCTTTGTCTTGGAGGTGAGAACTATGATGAAGGTCTTGCTGTTTTGTCTCCTTTTCTTCAAGTAGAAATGATTTCAACCCTTCGAAGGAAGTTGGATATTCATCGGTCTAAGGTTCAAAATGCATGGAGCTGGTGGGGAAGTAATAGATGGAAGCAGCTTAAGAGCACGTATTCAAAGAGAGAGAGCAACTGTGATGGAAGATCTCGGTCAGAAACCTATGGTTGGGATCGAAATCAACCAGATGGAGATTTACCTCTTGAAGAAGCATGCCAAATTTGTATTTGGGATCAGAAAATTTCAAAGTTGGTCGAATATCTTTGAATTTAGCTTTGAATGATCATAATTTGTGTTCTATGTGCTTTCCTTCTATCTATTTCTTTGGTTGTGTATCAAAAATAATTTCTATTTCGTATCTTTTGGATTTCCTTAATTTTAGGTGTGTTTCCTTATAATTTTAACAATTATAAAGAAAATAGTTTTCTAATTAGTAACTAATTTATATGGAAAACATAGAGAAGATGATCTTAATAAGATTTAGCTTAGCCTAATTAATACTATACAGCTAAAATTACAATGTTTAAATTATTAATTTCCTCTAAGAAGCAATTATTATAATTTACAATAGTTATAAATCGTAGTTTTGTTATATATTTAGTTTCCATATAGTATATGAATATATATATATATATAACTATCTATATGTATTATGCATGTTATGTATAAATTATATCTTATCAAATCAAACCAAACAAGATATGATGATGATTAGACTTAGACGTACAAATCTGTGTAAAAGTTTTATTGGAAATCTAATATATAGAATTCATGACATCACTGACCCATTTTTCTATAAACAAACTATAACTCGTAAATTTAGCATAATTTTTCTTACTAAAAAAAATCTATTTATATTGTACAAACAAACATAAATATATAGAAATTAATATTTAGATTATTCTTAGTTCATTTCTAATTTAATTTCGATATTAGTTGTCAAAAGTTGAGAACCCATGTATTCTATAAGATTCAATACTACCAATATTATCTCAACTAAATATTACATTGCTAATCACACAATATATTCACAAATGTTATCTTCATAGTAAACATAATTATGTCATTTCGTTAAATACACATCTATATAAATCTAAACACTAACAATGAATTCATATTCCTAAGGTTTCAATTATTTTCTAATGAGCAAGAGAAAGCATATTAGTGGAGTGAATAATCACATATATATCAGGAATATATCGAATGATAAAAGATCAAGAGCTACCCAAAATTTTGAAAATCATACGGCTTTAGATGTACCACTAAAATCATCTTTTGGTACAGTTTTTAAGGACTTGACAAACACAAGGAACGAAACTCCGGCTTATGTTGAATCCAATGGAGCGAATAATACCCAAGAAGAACGAAGATACAAGCAGTATGGTACATAATAGTTTGAAAATAAATTTGATTCAATCGTGAAATTTTTTTTTTAAGTGTAAATGGAGAAACTATTTCTAAACAAGATCAAATTTATCTTTTTAGAGCAAAAATAAAAACAAAACAGTAAAAGCAAACATAGATTTTGGTATAATTTTATTGATTATAGTGATATCTATACTATTTTAGACAAGTCTTGAGTTAAATTGTATATACTGTTTATAATGCATAGTGTTATTTTTTTTGTTTCGTACTACTTTGTAGGAAAAGAAAACAAACCTGAAGATCTAAAAGGTCGACATGGAGGGAACAGTGATAGTAATATTTCTACTCCAAATCCATCTTCTGGAATAAGTATGATACAAGTTTCTTTGTAATGAAGTAGTTCAATTTTGTTTATTTGAATCATTGTTAATTCAAAATTAGTGTTTCTAATATTGCCTAAGTTTTCACTCCAATAGTGTGAGTCTGAGTTTAAGATCAGTTAAATCAACAGCAAGAAATCTTTCACTAAGATCTTCTCAAACTCACAATGGTATATATTACATTATATAGAATGTGTAAAAATTTAAAGATTCACTACATTACTTGATTAAATATTGTCCTGTGTATTTTTAGTTACAGTTGGTACACATGACCATGATCTATTTGAAGTTCAAGTAATGGAAGACAATTCCTATATAAGATCCAAAGTTGTTTCACATGCAAAATTTTCACAACTAGATGTATCTAATGGAACTGATATAGACGGTAAATATCATTAACATTCATGTTATTAAAACTATGTGTTTTACCTATCTATACTATTAAATTAGAGTTTTAAGCAAATAGATTGTGGAATTGTTTTATATTTTTAATCTAAACATATAAGGACTTAGATACTGAAAACCAAAAAAAAAGGGCTAATGTTTCCTCTGAAAATTCACTGAATATCAAGGCAATATTATGAAAATATATATTCTATGCCATAATATCTGCATGCTATATTACCAGATTATATTTTTAGTTATCCATGGCAATAATATTTTTTTGCCCTTTATAGTTATTAACTTGCAAAAGAATTTGATTGAAGTTGCCATCGAAGAAGATCATTCTTACATGACGCCATGCAATAATAAATTAAAAGTTTATTCAATTAATTTGAACCAAGGTATTATTTATAACTAACTATATTTAAGTAAGTTATTTTCGTATTATACTTATTCCAGAATTTTTAATTAGCTGTATTTTCTGTATTTTTAAAACATTGTAACACATTTTTCTATCTTTATTTATTCATGTCATAGGTGATGAAAGTGACGAAAGAGAAGATTTACACAGTGAAGAAGAAATGTATTCTGATATATCGGATAATGATTCTGAAGATTATATGAGTACAGAGGAAGATTTACAAGGGTTTAATATTACCAAAAAAATCAAGTCTCAGTTAAAGAAGGCCAAGGATAAGAGAACTGAAATTCATAATTCAAACAACAAACTTAATATTGGTATAGTATTAAAATTTCTGTATTTTTTTAAAGAACAAGTTTTAATATTTATACTTTAATTTTTTTTTTACAGAATATCTAGATCATGGTGATACTACATATAGCTGTCAATTTTGTGGAGCTATTTTCTGGTACGCCGAGCGATTAAGAATAAATCGTCATTTAAAGAAACCTGTTTATAGTGGATGTTGTTTACGAGGACAAGTGAAACTTTCATTACTTAAGGATTGACCACAATTACTAAAAGACTTGCTCACCAAGGATGATGCACTTTGCAAGCATTTTAAAGAGAATATAAGAGCATACAATATGATTTTCTCTTTCACATCCCTTGGTGGTAAAGTAGATCAGTGTTTGGCCAAAAGAAAATGACCTCAAATGTTTCAGATGCAAGGTGAAAATTATCATCTAATGGGCAGTTTGAAGCCTGCGGTTGATGATTTTGCAAAGTTTATGCAACTATATATTGTTGACACTGAGAATGAGGTTCTAAATAGAGAAACTGCATTGAGGTACAGATCATTTAATTTAGTAGTAGTGCCTATAAAATTCCACTTGGAGTTTAATTATATAAACTAAAATTTCTTTTTTATGGCTGCAGCAAAGGTAAATCAGCTGGAAAGTATAAAAAGAAGGATTGTTTGAGAAGTGATCTTATTGAGTCTATCATAAAAATGTTAGATGAAGTAAACCCATACGTGGCAAGTTTCAGGAATGCGAGAGACAAGTTTAGGAAAATCCTAATGAAACTTTTCAAATGAGAATCATTAGTGATCGAAAACATGATGGACGGACCTATAGTTTGCCCACAGCGACTGAAGTTGCTGCTTTAATTCAAGAAGATTTTAAGTTAAACATGCCATTTTGTGATATTGTTATTGAAGAAACATCAGGAAAATTACAAAGAATTAATGAGGTACATCTATCTTATTTTCCTTTACAATATCCTCTTCTATTTCCGAGAGGTGAAGATGGTTATAGACCTAGAATTCAGAATGGAGATAAAAAAAAAAGAATAAAGATATTAGCATGAGACAATTTGTTGCGTATCGTATACAAGAGAGATTAAATGAGTCTCACAATCTTATATGTTCTAGAAGGTTGTTTAAACAGTTTTTGGTTGATGCTTTTACATCGACAGAATGTAATAGGTTAAAGTATTTGAAGATGAATCAGTCAAGTATTAGAGCTGCTAATTTTGATTCTATAAAAGAAGCATCTGATAAGGGTAACTCTGACATGAATGAGCAAGGGAGAGAATGTTATTTGCCAGCATTTTTTGTAGGTGGTCCAAGGTACATGAGCAATATGTATTTAGATGCAATGGCAATATGTAAGAAATATGGATTTCCTGATTTGTTCATTACCTTTACATGCAATCCAAAATGGCCTGAGATTAAAAGATTTTGTGAGGAACGAAAATGCAAGGCTGAAGATAGGCCAAAAATTATATGCAAGATTTTCAAAATGAAACTTGATTCTCTTATGGATGATTTTACAAAGTATCATTTGTTAGGAAAGACTATATGTTGTAAGTTTTATCACCTCACCACTTATTTAAATATAGCTTTTAATAATTATATGATTTATATTTAACAATATAATGTTACTTTTACAACTATGTACACTTAGAGTTTCAGAAAAGAGGTCTACCTCATGCTCACATCTTATTATGGATGCATCCGAAATCTAAGATAAAAACACATGAAGATATTGACAAAATCATCTCCGCTGAGATTCCAGACAAAGACAATGAACCTGAGCTTTACGACATTGTTAAGGATACTATGATACATGGTCCATGTGGTGTTGTCAACATGAAGTCACCATGTATGAAAGATGGGGTTTGTAGTAAATTCTTCCCTAATAAAAAATGTTGACACAACAGTTATTAACAGGGATGGTTTTCCAATTTACCGAAGAAGAGAAACCGGGCATTTTGTAGAGAAAAATGGTTTTCAATCTGACAACAAATATGTTATACCATATAACAAAATACTTTTGTTGCGGTATAGAGCTCATATCAACGTGGAGTGGTGCAACCAATCAGGTTCCGTCAAGTACTTATTTAAGTATATTATGAAAGGACCTGATCGTGTTTCAGTTGTTATTGAGCGAGCCAAAGGAAGTAAAAAGTCTACAAATCAACAGGACAAATCTGAAATTAACCTAGCTGATCTCAATACTGGTGATGCAAAAAAGAGAGACGAAATTCAAGATTTCTTTGACTGCAGGTTAGAACAAAATATTGTTGCTTTTTTGAAATTAAAACAATATTGAATTTGCATCATGATCTAATAAAAGTGTTCATGTTATCAAATATATTATAGGTATGTCTCTGCATGTGAAGCCGCCTGGAGAATTCTTAAATATCCAATACATCATTGTTCAGTATCAGTAATGAGATTGTCATTTCATCTACCAGGGAAGCATCTATTATATTTTAAAGGTGACGATGAGATTCAAGAAGTGTTAAATAGGGAAGATGTTGAGAATTCTATGTTTTTGACATGGTTTGAGTTGAATAAGATTAGTGCATTTGCAAGGACGCTGACTTGTGAGCAAATACCAGAGTTCTTTATTTTTGATAGTAAGGAGAAGCAGTTTAGGCAACGGAAAAGGATATCATGTACTATTGGTCGAATTAATCATGTCCCACGTAAGTTACAAAACGGTTATTATATGAGGGTACTTCTTAATCATCAGAAAGGTCCTAGAAGTTTTGATGAACTTAAAACTGTTGAAGGTGTCCTTTACAAGTCTTACAAGGAAGCATGTTTTCATTTGGGTTTGCTTGAAAATGATCAAGAGTATATTGATGATCTGGTCAGGTCGAGACTTTGGGCAACTGGTAGGTATCTTCGACGTGTCTTTGTTATTATGCTCAAATAAGATAGTTTAACTGACCCATAGATTGTTTGGGAAAATACTTGGGAATTATTATCAGAAGATATTGAAAACACGATGAAAGATCTGTTCAAAAAAGGTAATATCACATGTCTATAATTAAATTCATTTTGCAATCTGAGTTCCGAAGTATGTACTGATGTGATTTTATTTTTTCAAATTATTACAGAACTCATTTTATCAGACGAGGAAAAAAAGAAATTTACTCTTATAGAGATTGATAAAATCTTACGGAGTAGAGGTACCTCACTAGACATATATAGTTCTATGCCTTTTGTAGAAGAATATGTTGGTGAATCGAACAATTCTTTGATTCTTGATGAAAAATCTTATGACCGAGAGGTTCAGAGAGATCACCATGATAAATGGATTGTCATGATGACTTCTGAGAAAAAGAAGATATATGAGGATATACTAAACGCTGTAGAGAAAGAAGAAGGAGGTGTTTTTTTGTCAACGGATTTGGTGGTACTGGAAAAACATTCCTTTGGCAGACTATATCTGCTGCAATTAGATGCAAAGGTAACATTTTCCTTAATGTTGCTTCAAGTAGTATTGCATCTCTATTGTTGGAAGGTGGCAGGACTGCTCATTCTCAATTTGGTATCACCCTTAATCCCGATGATTCTACGACATGTACATTAGAAAAGGGAACAGATCAATCTGAGCTTATAAAAGAAGCAAAACTGATCATATGGGATGAGGCACCAATGATGAGAAAATATTGTTTTGAATCGTTGGATAGAAGTTTAAATGATATTTTTGGCCGTTTTGAAGGGAAGGTTTTTGGTGGGAAAGTTGTTGTCTTTGGAGGTGATTTCAGACAGATTTTACCTGTGATAAATGGTGGTAGTAGGACAGAAATAGTAATGACTTCACTAAACTCTTCGTATATTTGGGATAAGTGCATTGTTTTCAATCTGACAAAGAATTTGAGACTCCTTACTAACAAAATGAGTGAAGATGAGCTAAAAGATGTGAAAGTGTTTTCTGAATGGATATTAAAGGTTGGAGATAGTAGAATTGCAGAGCCTAATGATGGGGAGGCTCTTATAGAGATACCTAAAGATTTTCTTATTACAAACACAACGGATCCTATTGATTCAATCAGCAAAGAGATTTATGGAGATCTTAAACTTTTGGAAGAAGACAAAGATCCAGATTTCTATCAAACAAGAGCTATTTTATGTCCCACCAATGAAGATGTTCATATCATAAATCAGTATATGCTTGATCAGTTGAAAGGTTAGTATTTGAAATTACATAATATTGTGTTCATTATTTTAAAAATATTTTTAATAATTTTCTATTTTGGAACAACAGGTGAAGAAAGAATATTTTTAAGTTCTGATTCAATAGATCCTATAGATAAAAGTTCTGCAAACAATCATGTCCTCACAACAGATTTTCTCAGCACTGTTAAGGTCAGTGGATTGTCTAACCATCATCTAAGATTGAAGATTGGTTGTCCCGTTATGTTGCTTAGAAATATAGATCCTAAAGCTGGTTTAATGAATGGAACAAAGCTACAGATTACAAAAATGGTTGAGTTTATTATTGAAGCTAAAGTTATTACAGGAGATAAAGTTGGGGAAACTGTTCTTATTCCTAGGCTACTAATAACACCATCAGATGTTAAACTTCCATTCAAAATGCAAAGAGACAGTTACCAATAGCTGTTGCTTTTGCTATGACCATCAACAAAAGCCAAGGTCAATCTTTGAAAAAGGTAGGACTGTATTTGCCTAGGCCGTGTTTTTCACATGGACAGCTTTATGTTGCAGTTTCTAGAGTAACATCTAAGAAAGGTTTGAAGATCTTAATAGTAGACAAAGATGGAAAACGACAGAAGAAAACTATGAATGTGGTTTACAAAGAGGTCTTCAAAAATATCAAGTCAAAACTTAGTCATGTTAGCATATGTTATTCAATTAACCACATTATAACTTAAAAACTTTTTTTATTACTTTAACATCTATTTTCTATTTTTGTTTCATATTTTGTAGATAACTTGACGATGTTATCCATAGCCGAAACAAACTAATCAGTTGGAAAGAAGATAACCTGCTCAAATTTGGTTGTATAATACTACATCTACGTTTTTTATGCTTAAGTACAAATATTTTGTAATCTATAGTTTTATTAAATTCTGCTTTCTTATTTACTATAGTACTGAAAAAAACATCCACTATTTGATATTGTATAAATACATCCTCAAAATAATTTAATGCTATAGTAAAACTCCAAACCGAATCAACTGCAAATTGCATTTGTAAATGCTAACATTCCAGATTGAATAAATAAACACAAACAAAAATCTTTTAGCTTAAAACATTGCCCGTTCGGTACCGAACGGGTCAGCATCTAGTCTATACTATTAATCGGAGAGCAAATATTTCTATAAAGCCTTAAATGTGCTTATTATTACGTAAATTACCACTCAATTATCTACTTTCTAAAATAAATTCTGAAATCAGGAAGGTCAAATTTGTCTTAAAAATATATCATTTGATTTTAATTGTATATCCTATGATTCATTGAAAAGATTAAAAAAAATCCGAACAGATAAAACCAAAGAAAATCTGACCCAATTTAAAAAACACGCGGATCTTTATAATTAATTTTGTAGTTAATGAGATTTTCTAAGATTTTGTAGCTAAGGGAATAAATATTCCTAAAATATTCTAATCCGGATTTTCCTAAACTCGAATGGGTAATTAAATATAAAAAACCCTAAATGACTCTTTTTTACTATAAATATCATGTCATTCTATTCAATGACACATCCACTTTTTTCTTCAAGTTTTTTCTGTTTTTCTTTTTTTGTCATTGCATTGCTCATTGTTTTATATATTTATTATATCATTTTATATATGTGAATGTCGATGACTAATATTGATTTTTTTTGTTTATGATGTTTGATATCAATTTTATGGTGAAAGCAATAAAACAATTATGGTGATTCCATGAAATTCATTTGTGATGCAAATATATGTTTATATTCATTTTCTCTAAATCATTATCAAAAACATATAAGAAACCTTATTTTGCTCTATTTTTACATTTGATCTGTTTCAGGTTCAGTTGGAATTCTTTTGAGATGATCTAACAATTCACAAGTGATAAAAATAAAATTCTAAGTCAATTCGTTATCACAAAAGTAAGTTCATTCTTTTTTTTTTTTTTAATTGTATATCTTATGATTCATTGAAAAGATTAAAAAAAATCCGACTAGATAAACCAAAAAAATTACGACCTCATTTAAAAAACACGCGGATCTTTATAATTAAATTTTTATTTAATGAGATTTTCACAGATTTTGTAGTTAATGGAATAAACATCTAAACAATTAATATTCCTAAGATATTATAATCCAGATTTTCCTAAACTCAAATGAGTAAATAAATATAATCAGTAATTTCCTAAAAATAATTTTTTATTTAATAAGATTTTCACAAATTTTGTAGTTAAGAGAATAAAAATCTAAACAATAATTATAAATTTAAACAATAGATATTTATAAAATATTTAAATCCAGATTTTCCTAAATTTAAATGAGTGATTAGATATCATCCGAAATTTTCTAAATTTTTATAATATTTAGATCAAACCCAATCTAAATTCAGTTACTACTATTAAATATTAAATATTCAATTTAAAGTTACTGTTTACGTTTTTAATTTATTTAATTATTAATAACTAACAAAAAAACTTTCACAGTAAGTTAAAGAGAATGTTATTTTCTAAAAAGCCCTAAATGACTCTTTTCTTCACTATATATATATATATATATATATATGTCATTTTATTCAATGACACTTCCAATTTTACATAAAATATATTTTTTTTTCAAATTTTTTTAACAAAATTAATATTTAAATTAAAAATTAATTTCCAAAATTCGAAATTAATTCTTAAAAGTCTTTTAATATTTAAAAATCTGTTAAATTCCAAAATTAATAAACTAATTATCAAATTCAAAAAAAAAAAATATAAATTATTTGTTTCTTTAAATAAGTCTAAAATTTATTATTTATATTATAGAGACAAAATATATATAGTCTATATTTTATGAAAGATTTTTTTATTCAATATTCAAGTACTTAAAAAAATTTATTATCATATATAAGGTAAATAACATATCAAAAATTTCTACATCATAAATATTGTGTATGTATACTATATTGTTTACATCAAAAATTATCCCAGAAATCTATAAACCCAAAAACTCAAAAAATTAAAACTCCATAAATCATGAAAATTATCACTTCATTAGTATTGTGGAGAAAGAAAAAAAGAACAGAATATGGAAAAACAATAATTAGAAAAGAAAGTAAAATTTGTTTATTTGTTTTTGTTGTGGAAAAAAAGAAAGAAGAAGACAAAGAGATAAGAAAAATGGAATAAAGAGATACATAAAGAAAAAAATGAATAAATAAAACATATGATCGAGAGAAAAGATGATTGAGATATATGGAGAAAAAATAAATTATTTTAAATATATAGAAAATGTATGAAAATGTATATTAAAAAGGAATATGGAGAAAAAGTATTTTTGAAAGAAAATGTGGAGTTGTAACACCAGGGAAAAAGAGAAAGTATTTTATAACACAAGAAAAAAATGTAAAAAACAAAAAAATAATAATTTCCTTAAAATCTGAAAATATGTGAAATTCCTTAAATTTGTAAAAATACACGGATATTTACAGATGATCCTTACTTTTGTAAATATGTAGTTTCCTTAAATATGAAATATAAGAAAAAATTTATATATGTAAAAACATGGGGATCCTTACAAAATATAATGGGATTTTCATATTTTTGTTGTTAAGGAAATAAACATCTAAACAATGAAAAATATATTAACAATAAAATCTCATAAATATTCTAATTTGGGTTTTTCCAAATTCAAATGTGTGACTAAATATCATCCAGATTTTTATAAATTCAAATTAATGATAAAATCAAACTGTTAACTAAAAAATATAATCAAACTGTATAACTAAAAAATATAATCGAATTCTCAAACACCTATTAATTATTGCAATATAATCTATACTATTGAGAACATATCCACTAATTTAATACTTATACAAACTATAATTAGTTTTATCATCATTAAATATAAAGATTTGAACCTCAAATACATTACACTATCCTAATATTATATAACTCAATCTCCAAACAAATTACATTACTTTGCTATTATATAACTCGAAAGCGAATCAAATTATCAAAAAAACAGTAAATAATAACATTGTACGTTTAATCAATTTACACAAACTACAAATTTTGCATTGTCAAAATTTGCCGGTTCATTTGTAAGGGCTAACATTTCAAATTTAATAAATAAACACAAACAAAAAACTTTTATCTTAAAACATTGCCCATTCGGTACTGAATGGGTCAGTGTCTAGTATATAGTAAAGAAGCAAGTCAATTTAGGTCTTCTAGAAAAGAATAATCTGTTTAACTTACTCTAAAAGTTTTTTTGCTAGTTATTAATAATTAAATAAATTAAGAACGTGAACATTACTTTTAAATTTGAATATATAATATTTAATGTAATATATCAAGTATTGATTGAATTTTGATTGTGTTTGATCTAATCATTAATAAGAATTTAGGAAAATCCAGATGATATTTAATCACTCATTTGAATTTAGAAAAATTCAGATTTAAATATTTTATAGATATCTACTGTTTAAATATTTAGTTTTTGTTTATATTTTTATTTCCTTAACTATAAAATTTGTGAAAATCTCATTAAATACAAAATTAATTTTAGAAAAATACTGATTATATTTAATCATCCATTTGAATTTAGGAAAATCCGGATTATAATATTGATTGTTTAGATGTTTATTACCTTAACTAAAAAATCTGTGAAAATCTCATGAAATACGAAATTAATTATAAAGATATGCATGTTTTTTTAAATCGGATAGGATCTTCTTTGGATTTATCCAATCCGATATATTCTTTTAATTGATTGAATGTACTATATGATATACAATTGATATCAAAATTGATATTTCTTTTAAGACATATTTGCCCTCCCTGATTTCAGAATTCATTTTAGAAAGTTGAATACTGAGTGGCAATTTACGTAATAATAATTCAGTTTGAGGTTTTACATAAATCTTTGTTCTCTGATTAATAGTATAGATAGTTAAGTGGATTTGCATCTAGATTCCTAAAGTAGAAAAAGTAGTACATATTCATTTAGATAACACACCAACAAAATGTAAACATCATGTGATTTATTTGCCTACCTACCTAAAAGAAGAACTGTATTTGAGTTTTCTTTCTACATTAACTAGGGATTTTTACTCTATACGCCCAACCTTACCTTTTTCGCAAATTAACCTTATGTTCTCCCCATTTAAATCATAACCTTTTAGAACCTCCGAATACCATTAATATTAAGTATGTTTGACGATTTTGTCCCTCACTCGCAGCGCATGATGTTACAAAGCGAGACATATAACTCACGCGTTATTTTGAAAAAACTGCCCAACTGATGTGCCACGTGGTGTCCCTCGAGTAAAACAAAAAGTCGCGTCGATTCGGTGGGTTTTGAATATATCGAACGTGGATCTCAAATTTTCAGTCAAGTTTTTTCAGAGCCTTTTTTACAACCATTCTGAAGACAGAATTACCGAAGAAACTTATCCAGTTTGTCTGTCACTCCAACAAAGGGTAAGTCAATTTGTGCCCTATTTTTCCCGTCTAGTCTCGTCTCACTAGGGTTTTTAGGAGTTTTCCGGTTCACCATTGTCGTAATTGTATAGCTTGATGGGTAGACTGATTAATAACCTATATTTTTCGTTCATCATACATTAGGGGAAAAGTCGGAACCATGATAGACAATTAAGTAATAAAATTCATTTGCATGTCCCTGATTCAACAAAATTCTCTGGCGTTGATCTAATTAGGTAGATGGTCTACTAAAATATAAGAAATTTTAGAGCCTTCGTTTGTCTATATATCTGTTTAAAATAATTAATTCATAAACTTACTCTCATGTCTCACATTTTTCGCAGGTGTAGATGTCTATTGCTGCAGAAAAACGTGAACGATCCCGTTCAGGGAAAAAGAAGAAGACAAAGAAAACCCCTACCCCATCGTCTCCCCCTCCGCCAGCTGACAACGAAGAACAAGGGAATTTTCCTCCCCGAATCTTTGCCACCAATCGATACCCTCCCGAAGGTCGAATAAATAATTATTCGAAGATTGATTATTTGTTAGACTTAAGGATCGCACTTGAAGGCACACCCGAGTTCCAGAAGATATTGGACTCTCCTTTTGGGTCATTTTTCCAACTCCCAGTCCATAAATGTTCTCTCTCCGGGAAACTTGTCCACAACATTCTGAGTCGTGGTCTAGTCACACAGACAGAACACAAGATGTTTTTTTGTCTTTGGTAGTATTCCCATTAGATTTTCATTGAGGGATTTTTCCATTGTGATTGGTCTCCCATGCGGATCTTTCCCATCTGTGGAAGACATAAAAGAGATGCAAACTTCGCCTGAAGGCCAGAACCGGTACTGGGATACTCTAATATGTTTGAAGAATGCCGTAAGCATCCAAGAGATATTTAACATGTTGAAACAAGACAAACGGAAACCCATGGACAAGCAAATGCCTGGCTGGAGGAGATTAAGGCTTGCCCTTGTTGTAATTGTTGAAGGGATTCTGATTTGTGGAACCCAGCCTGTTAGGGTATCAATAGAAGTTGTTGAGATGGTTAGGAATTTGAATTCCTTTTTGGCTTATCCATGCGGCCGTGAGTCATTCGAGCTAACTCTGCGGATGATAAAAGTTGGATCGAAGGTTGATACCCTAGCAGATCTTCTCGACAAATTCCTTCAGAGTCATGCTCTATGCCATGGTTTCCCTTTAGCACTACAGCTGGTTGTTTTCCGTGCCGTACCTCTACTTGAACAATATCTATCAAATGGTGATGAAGAAACATTTGCCGACTGTCAACTACCCAACTTCCAAAGTTGAAAAGCTACCACAACACAAACATTCTGCAAACCAAATACGACCCTGCAGTAAGTATCTCTTTACTATGTTTATTTTCTTTCATGGTGTTGATTTTGCATTAATCCTTTTTGGTTCAACAGGTAACGATTGAAACTATTATTCCTACCGACGATGCCATCGATGAAAGTGTGTTTACTTGGCCTTCTGATACTGCCATTTTTTTGTCTCCACTTACAACAAATCTTTGCAATATTATCTCATACTAGGAGACATCTTATTTAGATCTTCGTTTACATGTTCCTTCTCTCTCCTCACAACCTTTGTCCTCATTTAATGCTATTCCTTTTTTCGAAACTTTTCCATTTTCTCATTTTTCGCCATACAATCTCTTACGCTTTTACCGGGGTTATTCTCTTCTTTAACCCTTGCGATGGGGGTAGACAAAAAAACTTAAAAAGGTTATGTTTGCAAGGGCTGTTTGAAAAGGTTATTGGATACAAATTTCTATGGGCCTGGGTTAAGTTCACAAAAATTTGTATCCAATTTGTATACAAATTTCTATGGGCCCATAAAGTTCCCTTAAAATTATGGTTCAGTAGTAAAATTTAGCACTTTCTTAGGACTTTATCAAGCGACTACATATATCAAGAGACAAGACGAGCGAAGCTACTGGTCAGAGGTTTTTTTTTTTTTTTCACTCATCATATGTGCACAGCCGTACTAAATTACTATAGGTAGACCAGAATTGTGCATTAGGGTCCATCATCACACAAACAAAACAAACAAATTTACAACACAAAAAATGTCAAAAATACTCAACATCGTTAAAAATCACCGAGTTTGTCTTTTTGAAAAAGTTAACTTTTATTGACTTTCCATTTTCTTGTTATCTCAAACGACTAAGTGCATGACTAATATAATAAAATCAGCAAATATGATTGTTTGTCATCAAAACGAGTAGTGGTATATTTGTAGAAAATGTACTTTTGCAAATTCCCTAAAGGAAAAAAAACGAAAATAACAAAGAATCAGACTTTTCTAAGACTAAATGATTAAAAAAAAAAAAACAACAACCAACATTAGCTTTAATTCTGTTCTCTCTTTCTTTGTCTACTTCTCCAAAGCTACATCTATTACAAAAGTCCCACGGACTAGGACACAAGTAAAAAAAAAAGACATGAGTTACAATGCTTAAAAAACATCAACCCATTTAAAGATTCTCAAAACCTCTTTTCAAATACTATTTGGTAAAGGAGTTACAAAGATACAGAAGCACAGAGACTGGAAAACCCCACCAGCATCAAGCCCTGCAACGGCATTAAGAACGTGTCACCTTGAGTCCTTTCCCAGAATAAATAGATGGACCCTTCCGCTTTCTCAGGCGCGTTCATCGTTCACGTGGTTTGGTACCTCTGGTTGGCTGTCCAGTGGCATGTACTGTGCCATTATAGCTCTGATCTCTGAGTCCATATATTGCTGCAAAACAAGAAACATAAGTTCAAAACAATTTCCTCCAAACCTTGTTAATGTTCCAAAAGTTGATGTGAGGTTACAGAAGAACAATGTTTTAACAGACATCTCAGGCCACCAAACCAGAAAAAAGATTAATTTTCGCTTTTACCATAACAGCTTAAAAACGCTTACCCTCAATCTATATTTGTAAACGAGGTATGCCCCAGCAGCTGCAAGTCCTAATGATAACATTATAAGCCAAACGGCCGCCCACGCTGATTTCACTTGTGAACCCGTCTTGCCTAAATTTCAAACAAAAGAACCGATGAAAGTTGAAAAAACAGACGTTATGCTCGAACTTTTCAACTCCAAGTTAAGAAAACTCACTGATGCAAGTGTCATGGTCTCTGATGTAGAGAAGGTCACCGCTACAAGAGCACTCATAGCTACCCCAGGTGTTCTTGCAGCTACATTCCGGGCACTGACAAGCTTTCTTCTCTTTGCACTCGTTAATGTCTGGTGAAGGAAGCACAAAAATCCTTTACAAGATGGTTAGAAGTAGGACTAAAAAGTACAGTAACCCAAGTTGTCTAACCTTCACACTTCTTAACACCATCTCCTTTAAATCCTGGAGGACACTCGCACTTAACACTATCCTTGTCCTGAAGGTATTACAAGTTGAGACATCAGTCTCCTCTTATACAGTGAGATAGTGCTCAAAAGTGAAGCAAAGTGCAGAAGAAACACTAACCACACAAGCAGAGAATGCATGTCCATCTCTCTCTTCATGCCAACAACCTCCATTGTTGATAGTACATCTCCCTGGCCCACTCGCTGCAATTCAGATACCGAATAAGTATGAAACGTTTTCATTAAACAGAAACACAACAATGACAGAACAAAATCATCCATCTCTGATGGCATAGATAGAATATAAAAATTCAAAGTTTTCGTACGCATGCAACCAACATTACACTTTGAATACCAGGAAAATGAGAGATTAAAAAATCAGAGAGTGTAAAACGATAATTTTGTTTCCAATTCACTGACTATGAGTTATACGAAAGCACCAGCTAAAAGAAGATAAAAAAATGTCGCTCTTTAAGTAACTAGACTAATATTTTGCCATACTCAGATATCTACTGAATAACAAGTCAATTACATTATAAACACTAAACAAAAGATGACATGAACTCTCACCTTCACAGTGGCTGTAACCATCGCCTTTGAATTGCACACCATCAACTCGAGGACACTCACATACTCTTCCACGAAAAGTATCCTGCAAATTAAGCAGATTAATAATACATAACAGAAACTTTTGCCAGCAATTTCACATTATACCTTGCAAGCAGTTATGTTGGCTGACTTATCTTGCCAACAACCGCCATTGTTATCTAAGCACTCGTTTGACTCCACCTCTGTCAATTGCAATTGAAGATTGAAATTTGAAATTTAAAATTTCACAATAAGTGTTAGAATGTGTGATCACTGTTATTATTTGATGATCGACCATGAGGCATCTAAAATCAACTTAAATTATAAACAGACAAATCGAAGGGATGGGCCTTTCAGCATTGTGTTGGATCACTATGATATGTAAAAATAACAGCCACAATACTCCCAAGTATAATTACTCCCAAGTATAATTACGATAAGGTACTTCAGGTACAAGTACAGGTAGCTGGGGCATCCATAACTAATGTCTAAAATAGATTAGTTGACCGAAATATCGAATACTTAGACCCACAAAAGTCCATTCGATCAGATACACCAACACGTCCTCCAATGGGCATACACAGGCAAAGGTTACTCATGACGCAAAACGCCCACTTTCAGTCTCTGTGGTAAAAGAAACTAACCCAAAATATATACCTGTACTGAGGCATATAGCTGGTTCAGTAGTCTCCTCAAAACCAGAACATAGAGCCTTGAGTACCGCACTCTTCTCCAACTTGCCTGCAAGAAAACATTTTTATATAACACTGTATGTATTGGAGTCTTAAGTTAACACTGCAGGACAAACCTCGGTACTGTCTACTGTTGACGACTAAGGTAGGCAAAATGGTAACATCACCCCTTGAACCCTTTCCAACCTACGTAATATGCCAATCGCAAACGGGTTAATCAAAGAACATGCAATAATTGTGATATACTTGAGCAGGAACAATTCAAAAGTAATTTACTTGAGCATCTTGTTCTTCCTTTAGAACTGGATTGTCCAAGTCAGCATCAGGGTCTCCCATACACTTGTCAATTTTTTTACTATCAATACCTGTAAACACATACATAGAAAACATGTCTTCATCTCACTGGGGAAAAAAAGAAAAAGAAAAGTGTTTCACTTTTCATTAATTTGCGAGACCTATATAAGAAAAGAGCACTCACCAAGAGATTTGATAACAGACTCAGCACAATCTTGGTTGTATTTCTTCTCCTTCATGGGACATCTGATCTGGAAATCAGTGACATAGTCCCACCAAACCCATGGTTTCCCGGTTTCATTGGCCACCTTGAAAACGCAAAGCTGTCTCAAGTTTTCCACAACCACATCTTTGCCGTCATACCCTGAACTAAAATCCTGTTCTGGATCAGGAGCACAGTATCTCCCCTTGTTGATACACTGAGACTTGCACTGCCTGCTCAACGTGAAAGCATGAGGACAATACCAAGTAATGTAATGAGGTCTAAACTGAGTGAAACCGCCTTTCTCAAGAATCTGAGCAGCACCTTTAAAATCCTTAACAAACTCCATCAACATATCGCACTTAACACCGCATTCATCATTACTATTAGTCCACAATTCATACTCAACACGGTCATCAGGATGAGGAACAGCTTCTCTCCAATCAAGATTCAAGTTAACCATATCTCCACCACTAATGGCTTTCTTAAGCTTTTCACCAAAACCTTTAGTAACAAGAGCAGAAGGAATAGTAATATTCTCAATATATTTAGCAGATGAAATATCTTCTTCAGGTGTATCCATTGTAATCAAAGGCTCTTCAACATTATCCGCCACAAGAACTGCAGAAGCTCCCGCTTTC
This sequence comes from Cardamine flexuosa, assembly GCA_963555745.1. Classification (NCBI taxonomy): domain Eukaryota; kingdom Viridiplantae; phylum Streptophyta; class Magnoliopsida; order Brassicales; family Brassicaceae; genus Cardamine; species Cardamine flexuosa. The sequence goes on from OY743219.1 coordinate 16,704,233, forward strand.
TGCGCATTCCATACCTTCAAAGCAAAGAAACAATCTACACACAACCAAAACGTAATCGTATGAACCCTAAATCGATCAAATCAATCAAATCGAGTTGTGAAATTTGATAAAAAGTACCTCCACGATCAACTAATAGGAACGTAGGCAAAGCACCAGGCTGAGATTTAAACGAAATCGAGAAATCGCTAAACTCTTTACACGATTTCTGATTCTCTTTAGGATAAACCACCGTACCAGCCATACTTCCACCGTACTGAGGAATCCCGAAGTTGCCGATTGCACTATCATGAGTTCCTTTTATGCTCTCCGGCGAAGTCACCGATAAACTATTCTTCTCCACCACGAATCGTGCTTCGCTAAAGGGAGATGTCACGAGAGAGAGAAGCAGCCATGGGAGAAAACATAGAAGCTTCTTCATCTTCGAGATCTCCGCCTCAAACCAAACCAATTCAATGGATTAACCAAAAACGATGAAGAGTTAAAGAGTAAATTATTGAATTTGAAAATCAGTGTTTCTCGAGAAACACAATGAAAATAAAAATTCGGGGTTAGTTCAACGGTGCGGGTTGCGAGTCTTGTGACTAGAAAAAGACTAAAGATGACGAATAGTCAAAGTCAAACACATATTGACGAAAAAACAAATTATTATTTTATAATATTATTATAAGGTGAAGATTAAATGCAACAATATGTGATTATGAGAAGTGTCATAAATCGTTGTCTCCTCCTTACTCATGCTCTCTCCATGTGACACGAGTTTATTATTATCTACCGTTTGTCATTAGTTTCATGTTAACGATCTAGTCAATTTTTTTTCCTTCATAAATCGCGTAAATTCCAAATCTTTGATCTATAATTCTTTTTTTCTATTTAGAGTTAGTTTTTAGTCCATTCCAATTTACATAAATAATGTTTCTGTCTTCCAAAAGAGAATTGAAATCCAATTTATAAAATTAAAAACTAACTCTCTTCTCCTACTGCAAAACACCAAATTTGGTATAAAACCATCTCCAATAGAACTGCATATCTTACACCAAATATTTTTTTTAGTGTTTTATTATATTTGGTATGACACTATTCACAAAACACTAAAAATATAATATTCTCTTATTTGTATTTATCAACAAAAAAATAAATATACCATCAACATTTTTATAATTTTTTCATTTTGACTAATATTAAAGGGTAATTGTAATTAATAAGAAATTTTAAACTACAAAAATATCCAAATTAATATGAAAATTGATTAAAATTTAAAACACATACTAAATTTGAATAAAAATGCTGACATAAATAATAATTAGTATTGAAATATTATATTTAGTATTTCTAAACTATTAAAAATAAAAAGTCATCTTAAATTTAATAATATATGTTAGATATGACTTGAATAGATTAGGTCCATAATATTAGGTCCAATCCGTTGAGGTTAATCAGGATTCTGTTGGGCTAATATTAGGTCCAACCCGCTGAGGATTAATTAGGACTCTGTTAATTAGAGTTTATTATTAATACTCTCTTAACCCTAGCCTCCAATGTATTCCAAAAATCTGTATTATCTCTAGTAATAAACTCTGCCTCTTTTTCTGTGGACGTAGCCAATAAGATCGTTGGTGAACCACGTAAATCTGTGTCCTGTTCTTTACGTTTTATGTTATCTTGCTCACATACGTTATAACAAACTAGTATCAGAGCTCAAGGTTCTGGAAATTTCCGCATCTGAAATCTGGTGAGAAGATGTCTGCGATGAACGTGAAGATTGATAAGTTTTCTGGGAGGAACAGTTTTGGTCTGTGGTAGATCAAGATGAAAACTTTGTTAAAACAACAAAGTTTATGGGCGGCGCTGTCGAAAGACAAGGGAGAAGGCACACACAACAATCTTCTTGTGCCTTGAAGATGTAGTCATCATTGAAGTTTCTGATCAGACGTCTGTGGCCGGTCTGTGGAAGAAGTTAGAGAGTTTGTACATGACAAAATCTCTACAGAAAAAATTACTTCTAAAACGGCGCTTGTTTGGATTAAGGATGCAGCCAGATACACGACTCAAAGATCATTTAGATCAGTTAAACTCAGTATTACTAGATCTGCGTAGTATTGATGTTAAGGATGAAGATGAAGATGCTGCTCTACTTCTATTGGTATCTCTACCACAATCATATGAGAAATTTGTGAAGTCATTCATTGTCAATAAAGATAAAGTTACCTTGGAAGAAGTTAGATCTGCTCTTCACAGCAGGGAGTTGCGATGTCAGGCGGCTGATACAGCTACATATAATCAGGCCGCTGGTCTAGTAGCCAGTGGCAGCAACGGGCTGAGACATAGTAATAACAGAAACAAAAGGCTGTCTTCTAAGGGTCATAAGCCAGATGATATCTGTAATTACTGTAAGGATAAAGGACATTGGAAGTTTGAATGTCCTAGGAAGAAACAATTTGGTTCTGCTGCTATAGCAGAAGATGACATCAAAACTGAACAGGACGTTGCTCTGGTTGCTGGTGGAGACACACAAGCTTTTGATGTGTGGGTTCTTGATACAGGAGCTTCGTATCATATGTGTCCAACGAGAGAGTGGTTTTCAACCTATACAGTTGTAGATGGTGGTAACATTAAGATGACCAACAGCTCGGTGAGCAAGGTTGTAGGAATCGGCTCAATCAAGATAAGGACACATAATGGTAGATTTATTATATTGAATGATGTCAGACATGTTCCATCAATGGAGAAAACTTTGATATCTGTGAGCCTGCTTGATAGCAGAGGGTTTCAATATTCTGGTGGAGACGGAGTTCTGAAAGTCTGTCAAGGCCCTGATGTGATTCTGAAGGGTGTCATGCGTGGTACACTGTATATTCTACAAGGGTCCACAATTTCAAGTTCAGTGAATCTTGCATCTCCAGAGATTCACAAGGAGGATATGACTAAGTTATGACATATGAGACTTGGACATATGAGTGAGAGAGGGATGCAAATTCTATCAAAGGAAAATCTTCTGTTTGGCCATGAGGTCAAGAGTCTGGAATTTTGTAAACATTGCGTGTTTGGTAAGCTCCATCGTAGTAAGTTTACTAAGGCTGTTCATATAACCAAAGGCACATTGGATTATATCCACTCTGATTGTTGGGGTCCAGCTCAAGTTGATTCTTTGGGAAGTCACAAATATTCTGTGTCTTTTATGGATGATTATTCAAAAAAGACGTGGATAATCATGTTAAAGCACAAAAGTGAAGCTTTCAAGAACTTCAAGGAGTGGAAAATACTGGTGGAAAATCAAACAGGAAAGAAGATCAAGAGGCTACGGGCAGACAATGGTCTGGAATTTTGTTCATCAGAGTTCAATCAGTTGTGTAAGAATCAAGGGGTTGCTCGACATCACACTGTCTGGAATACACCACAGCAGAATGGTGTAGCTGAACAAATGAATCAGACACTGTTAGAGAGAGCAAGGTGTATGCTCTCAAATGCTGGGTTGGAAAGAAGGTTCTGGGCTGAAGCTGTAAAAAACAGCTTGCTACTTAATCAACCGTGGACCACATACTAGTATCAATTGCAAGATACCTACAGAGGTGTGGTCAGGCAAATCTGTTGATTACTCTCACCTTAAGGTTTTTGGTTGCACAGTTTACTATCATGTCAGTGAAGGAAAATTAGAACCAAGAGCAAGGAAGGGAGTATTTGTGGGCTATGGAGATGGAGTAAAGGGATACATGATCTGGTCTCCATCAGAGAATAGAGTGATTCTGAGCAGGAACGTGGTCTTTGATGAAAGTTCTATGCTCGGATACTATACAAGGTCTGAAGAAGATAACTGTAGTTTTAAAAAACAGGTGGAGCCGCAGAACAATCATTAAGGAGGTGATCAGCAAGAACACAATCAGAGTCAAGACCCACAGGCTGCTGATGGTCTGACGGAAAATCAACAGCCTGATTTTGCATCATCAAAAACAACAGTACCTCTTAGTATTGCTTAAGACAGAGTAAGAAGAGTTGGAATAAGACCACCTCAAAGATATAGTTATGAGGATATGGCAGGGTATGCACTGCAGGTTGCTGAAGAGGTGGATACGCATGAGCCATCCACCTATAGAGAAGCTATCTCAGGATCTGAGGGTGAGAAATGGTTTGCTGCAATGGGAGATGAAATGGAATCTCATCAAAAGAATAATACTTGGAATCTGGTCACACAACCACAAGGGAGAAAGATTGTTACTTGTAAATGGATTTTCAAGAAAAAGGAAGGGATATCAATGGCAGAAGGAGTTAAGTATAAAGCTCGAGTTGTTGCTAGATGTTTTAGTCAGAGAGAAGGCATGGACTACAATGAGATTTTCTCACCAGTGGTCAGACACACGTCCATCAGAGAGCTGTTAGCAATAGTGGCGCATCAGGATCTGGAACTTGAGTAGCTGGATGTGAATACTGCATTTCTTCATGGTGAGCTAGAAGAGGAAATATATATGACTTAGCCAGATGGTTTTCAGGTTCCTAGTAAGGAAGATCACGTGTGCAGGTTGAACAAGTCTCTATATGGACTTAAGCAGTCTCCCAGACAGTGGTATAAGAGGTTTGACAGCTATATGATGAAGCTAGGCTACATCAGATGTTTGTATGATTGATGTGTTTACTACAATAAGCTGAAAGATGAATTATACGTTTACCTGGTGTTGTATGTGGATGACATGATGATAGCTGCCAAATAGATGTGTGGTGCTCAGAAATTAAAAGATTTGCTGAGTGCTGAGTTTGAGATGAAGGATTTGGGTGCAGCAAAAAAGATTATGAGAATGGAAATTCTGAGAGACAGAACTCATAAGAAGCTTTTCTTGTCACAGAAAGGTTACATTCAGAAGGTTTTGGATACGTTTGGAATGTCGTCCTCAAAGCCTATTGATACACCAAGTGCTGAAAATCTTCATCTAACTTTGTGTATCCCTCAGTCTGAAGATGAAAAGGAGTATATGTCTCGGGTTCCTTATGCAAGCGCTGTAGGAAGTCTGATGTATGCAATGGTCTGTACAAGGCCAGACATTGCACATGCAGTTAGTGTTGTTAGCAGGTTTATGGGACAACCAGGAAAAGAACATTGGCTTGCGGTGAAGAGAATCTTCAGGTACCTGAGAGGTACGTCTGATGTTGGTCTCATATATGGAGGTGAGGTTTTGTGCCTAGTAACAGGCTATTCTGATTCTGACTATGCGGGTGATGTAGACAACAGAAGATCGATGACTAGTTATGTATTCACTTTGGGTAACTCTGTGATTAGCTGGAAAGCAACTCTACAGCCAACTGTGACGTTGTCAACTACTGAAGCAGAGTACATGGCTTTGACAGAAGCTGCTAAGGAGGGTATCTGGTTAAAAAGATTGATCAGCGATCTGGGTTTGCATCATGATCAGACTACAGTGTATTGTGACAGCTTGAGTGCGATCTGTTTAGCCAAGGATCAGGTTCATCATGAAAGAACCAAGCATATTGATGTGAGATATCATTTCCTGAGAAATGAAAAGAGGATTCAAGTGAAGAAGGTAGGGACTGCTGATAACCATGCCGATATGTTCACTAAGCCGGTTCCTCATAGCAAGTTTAAACATTGTTTGGACTCGCTGAATATCTCAAGCTGTTAGTCGCCCTGAAGGGCGAGCATGCCCTTAATAGGGCATCAGGCCTCTGTTGAGGCATCAGGCTCCTGATGGAGCATCAGGTCCCTGGGGGGGACTTCAGGCTCCAGGTGGAGCATCAGGCTCCTGACGGAGCATCAGGTCTGCGGATGGACATCAGGCTCCAGGTGGAGCAGCAAGTTCCTCACATAGCATCTAGTCCAAGTAAGTGCATTCGGGCTTCTGATGAAGCATCTGGTCTTAGAGAAGTGTTTTGGTCCTTTGATAGAACATCTGGTCCAAGTGGGGCATTCTGGCTCGACGGAGCATCTTACTTCTGAAGACACTCTGGGTTGTGAGGGAACATCTGGGTCTTATTAGGGAATTCTGGCTCGACGGAGCATCAAGCTGCTAAAGGAGTAACAAGTTCCTGATGGAACAGTTGGCCAAGGGAGGCATTCTGGCTCAGCGAAGTATCTGACTTGACTTACCAGTTGACTTGAGAAGCATCTGGTCCGCTAATAAGACATATGAGGAAAAAAGAGAAAAGTCTAGTACGTTTGTTTACAACAGAAGTTTACAACAGTCTGTTGGTGAAATCTGGTACATCTGTCTGATGGAGAAGTTTGGTACATCTGTTTTTGGAGGATTCAAGTCAAGGTGGAGATTTGTTAGATATGACTTGAATAGATTGGGCCCATAATATTAGGCCCAATCTGTTGAGGTTAATCAAGATTCTGTTGGGCCCATAATAGGCCCAACCCGCTGAGAATTAATTAGAGCTCTGTTAATTAGGGTTTCTTATTAATACTCTCTTAACCCTACCCTCCAATATATTCCGAAAATCTGTATTATCTCCAGTAATAAACTCTGCCTTTTTTCTCGTGGACGTAGCTAACAAGATCGTTGGTGAACCACGTAAATATGTGTCATGTTCTTTACGTTTTCTGTTATCTTGCTCACATCCGTTATAACAATATAGTAATATAAAATATATTTTTAGTGTGAAATTTGGTGTTGTGGTTGGAGATGAAAAACTTTTTGGAAAATTAAAACACCAAATTTAGTGTAATTTCCACACCAAATTTGGTGTTGTGGTTGGAGATGCCCTAAAACATTCAAAAAAAAAATTTGATATTTAATTTCATCTAAAAATATTCAACTAGTTGAAGAAGCTATTCGTGAGTTTCCTTAGATTTATGGTAACACTAGTATTATGACCCGTCCTACGGACGGATAATATTTTTTATATTAGTTTGATTTTTTTTTTGATAAAACTAAAATATGATCTTTAAATTATTGTATGTTTGAAACTATAACAAAAAATATTAAAGAATAATATCAAAAATAAAAATAAACATTATTGATATATCACTACACAATATAGTATATATACAAATGAACAAATACATTAAAAACCAATAGTTCTTCTAAATATTGAAATAATATATCTTATAATCAAAGTTAATATCAACAAATAAAAATTAAGCAAACATTAGAATATTATTAACTTATATGTATATGGATATCGATAATGATATGAGATGGTGATATACCTTAAGATTTATCTCATTATTTTTTTAATCAAATAGAAATTTGAAAAATGATAACTTCCATGCCAATGATTTTGAAGAATTCTTGAATCTTTAAATGGAAATGATTTTGTATAAAAATGATGGAAAACGGGAAAGAGCAAGAAATAGATATGAGTTTATATGCATCAAATTTTGTAAGAATTCTTGAAAAGCGGGGCTAACCCGGCAGATCACACAAAGGATGCAAACCGTTTGATTTTTTTTAGATGGTTCTAAACTTTCAATGATTGTGTATTAATCATGGTATGGTGTGTGAGAAAATTTAGGGATTTTTTTTCTGATAAGTTGTTTTCCTTTTCCCTAATCTTATTTTTTGTTAAATTTTTTATTTTAAAATACGTAAAAATATAAATTTTGAAGAAGTTGTGCTTTTCTGTTTGATATATTTAATTTTCTTAATTACTTTGTTGAGACAAATATTATGTGGCAGATTTTTATTCTCTAGATGACTTGTAATTTTATAATATAAAAGATGTGGTATAATGAAAATATTTCAAAGTTTTTGAAGATAAAAATGAAAGAAAAAATAATTAAATAATTTAAAACTTTGCTAAAATCTCTACTATCCTTAAATTAAGGAGAGGAGATAGTGGGCTTTGTTTTTTTTAAAGTTTTGCAGTTTTTAAGCTTTTTATTTTTGATAGTTTTATTGAGATCTTAATTTAAAATAAATATTATGTGGCATATTTTTTTTTTTAAAATTATGTGGCAGATTTTGATTGGCTAAGTGACATGTGCTTTATTATATAAAGGATTTAGAAAGCTTACCACATAATAATCTTTGAAAATAAAAATAAACATTTCAAAAGTCCACACTTTTATTTCTTCATATTTTTATCATTCTTTATATAATAAAACACATGTCACTTGACCAATCAAAATCTGCCACATAATTTATTTAGAAAACAATCTGCCAAATAGATATTTATTTTAAATTTAAATCCCAATAAAAATATCAAAAATAAAAAAACATAAAAAAACTGCTAAATTTAAAAAACAAAACCCACTATCACTTCTCCTTGATTAAAGGATAGTAGATATTTAGCAAACTTTTAAATTATTTAAATTAATTTTTTCTTTTCTTTTTATCTTCAAAAACCTTTAAATATTTTCATTACATCATATTCTTTATATTATAAAGTACAAGTCACATAGAGAATAAATAATCTGCCACATAATTAAATATATCAAATAGAAAAGCACAATTTCTTCAAAACTTATATTTTTACATATTTTAAAATAAAAATTTAACAAAAAAGAAGATTAGGAAAAAAGAAAACAACTTATCAAAAAATAAATTCCTAAATTTTCTCACACACCACACCGTGATTAATACACGATCATTGAAAATTTAGAACCATCTAAAAAAATCAAACTATTTTTATTTTCTTATAAAATTTGATTCACATAAACTCATATCCATTTCTTGCTCTTTCCTGTTTTCTATCATTTTACACAAAATATATTTTATCTGAAGATTCAATAACTCTTCAATATCATTGTCATGAAAGTTATCATTTTTCAAATTTCTATTTGAATAAAAAATAATGAGAGAAATCTCAATGTATACCACCACCTCATATCATTATCGATATCCATATACATGTAAGTTAATAATACTCAAATGTTTGCTTAATTTTAGTTGTTGATATTAGCTTGATTATAAGATATAATATATCAATATTTAGAAGAATTATCAGTTTTTAACGTATATATTCATTTGTATATATAATATATTGTGTATTGATATATCCACCATGTTTATTTTTATTTTCGATATTATTTTTCAATAATTTTTTTGTTATGACTTCAAACAGATAACAGTTTAAAGATCACTATAATTTTGATTTTTGATTAAGCTATCATATTTTAGTTTTATCAGAAAAAAATATCAAACTAATAAAAAAAAATTACGGACGGGTCATAATACTAGTTGTATTATAATCTCAAGTAGCAGAAATATAACACATGAGTTTCAGGCTTTTTTCATCTTTTTGTTAAATAGTTTAGGGTTTAGCTATAATTAGGCTTGGACACTTAACAAATATTTGGATTTTTGAAGGTATTCGTGATTAGCTTCACTTCGTCCGAATCAATAACTTTTCGATTCATATTTGCTTCAGGCCTAACGAATATTCAAAGATCCAAGTATTCATTAAAATCTCAAGTATTCGCGGATATTTGGTTCGCTTCGTAATAAATTAAAATAATTATAAAATAAAATAAAATATAGAAAAATTCAAAAAAATAGCAATATTTTATTTTAACCTACATAGTTTCTTCTTACTTTATTAAAATTTAATATTTCTATAATTAATATTATGAATAAAATTTTTAAATTTCTATATAGATATAATCAATATGCAATATATATATATATATACATATCTAACTATCTATATATATATATATATATATATATATATACGTGTGGATATATCGAAGCAAAGCAAACATCTTCATCTTAAAATTTTAGTATTTATATTTTTTTTGGTTTTAACGAATACTCATTTTTATTATTTATTTTATTTCATAAACTTATAAATATTCGAGTTTTTCTGAAGAAAATCAAAGAAAATAGCAAATCAAATCAAATCTAATTATAAATATTTTTCCCTGGGCTAGCTATAATGGTATCTTAAACCGGGAATGTAACACTTTATCCAGTATATGCCTTGTGTGGGGTGGAGTGAAAACAACAATCATGTAGAGTTTTTCATACTAAACAAAATGAACAAAAAAGTAAACAAGGATAGTTCATTCAATATTATTATTTTTAAACTCGGTTGAGAAACATTCTATTTCTTTTTGTTCAAAAGCAACATTCTAACTTTTAAAAAGTAGCTGACTCATGAAACTGTAACTGCAAATTATTTGCAATGATAAAATTTTGAAATATAATAAATTTGTATTGATAAAATTGTTTGTCACATGAAAGATGCAAAAAGAAAAGTATACCGTTACAATAAGATCTTGATTTCGGTCCTCACATGCATTCCATGAATGTCTAGACTCACTAGTGCATTAGTTTTTTTTTCCATTTTTTCTTTTTTGGTTAATACTTCGAAATTAACTAGTGCATTAGTTAATAGAACAAATGTCAAAAAACATTAATTTTAAAAAATTAGACGTTTTAATGAACTTATAAAATATTATTTAAATATAAAATTTTTGTTGACTTTCAAATTAAATATAAAATTATTGTTGTTAAATTGATGTTTACGGCGTTAAAGTTTTTGTTTAATCAAAACGACGTCATTTTAAGTTTTATTAAAAATCATCAACTTTTCAATTGTGGACGTTTAAAATTTTTATTATTTTTTTAAATATCTTTTAAAAACCTAAGTTTTTGTTGACTTCATAACTAAATGTCTAACCTATGTTTGTTATGTCATTTGAGGCATGACTTTAAATCAAAGTGACGAAAATGTTCATGCAACTATCTATCTTTTGTCTTCTCTTTTTTATTTATGGTCGCTTCATCAAAATCTAAATATAATCAAGAAGTAAAAAATTAGACTGGAGTTACAATGGCACATGTCAGGTAAGGTTGCTCTTAAGCTGGTTAACATATGATTGTAGTCCTGCTCTCTTCTTCAGAATGTTGACATATTCATCTATTTGAACAAAAAGAGATTTACCTATGCTCTTCACCTCTTTCCTTGCTGAACTAGCCGTTTGACTCAAAGCATGCTCTTGAGAACGAATTAAGGCATCATTGTTCAAAGAGAGTTCATCATGCCTAGCCTGGGCTGAAATCTAATCCTTCCTCAGAGATGATATAACCATCTCCAAAGCAGATTGCTCAACGGTGAACCGTTCAATCTCCGCCTTATACTCCTTGCCCGCTTTCTTTGTATCATCTCGCTCTTTTTCAATCAGAGCTGCCTATTCCAGTTTCTTGGAGAAATTGATGGGTCGTGATTTTAAGGGTTTTATGTCTTTGATTTCATATGTTTTTAATGTCTTTATTGAGTCTAGGATTAGAATTTGCGTCTTTTTGGTCCCTTTTAGTGTCTTCTCAGGTTTACACATCATTGGAGTTAAATGGATAAAATGGAGCAGTTTTGGACGCTTATACACTTCAAGGAATACATGGATATGCATTTGGATCAACTGATCTCAAGCAGGATCAACCAGAAATGACGAATTAGTGAAGTGGTGCGATTTGAAGAAGGAGATTGACCCGAGGATCGATCGATCCGTTCGTGAATATTCTCCAAATCTTTCATTCACTCTGATTTTAACCTAATGAAGCACTATTATTAAAGGCTCATGTCAGAGCTGAAGAGGAGGCCGTCAGAGTTGAATTTTTAGAGTTTTCCTTTTTTCGTTTTGAGAGTTTTAGATCTATACTTTTCTCTTTGAATATTGGATCTTTGTTCTTTTATTTCTCTATTCACTCTATGCAATCAGTACTTTCTTCTACCATGATCTCTCTGTTCTTTGTCATGGCTGAGTAGATCTATTTGTTGGGAGAAGAGATATTGTTATATATTAGAGTTATGAATATTAGATCTCTATTTCTATGGTTTTAATGCTTTTGCTAGGTTGACGAATTTAGCAACTGATCTCTATGTTTTCTTACAACTAATCATTGGTTAGATTATCCTCAATAATTAGTTTATATGCTTGAAAATTTTCAGCCGACGAAAGTCGATGTTGGATTATCAAGTGAACTCTATCAGACTTGTTTATAAATGCTAGCATAGGGTCCTAACGGATTTATGTCTAAGATAATATTCGCATACGAAAGGTGATTTACTTATTTACTGTGTTCTGAGTTCTAGATCTATTTCATTGAACTGCTAATCCAGTTAGATATCCTGTTAACTATTAAATCCCTAAGATTTCTCTGATCCCAACACTTTTTTTTATTGATTTTTATTTCGATTTTTATTATGGATTTATATTCGGATTTTGTGACAACTCTGATTTTTAATTCTAGCTCTGTTTGAGATCTACAGATCTACATCGCACTATGTTCCCTATGGATTAGATCCTGATACTATACTACTGCGCACTTTACCGTGCACTTGCGGTGTTTGTTGTTCGGGTTAAAATTTGATACACATCAGAAATCCTCAAAAGTTTTCTTCAGGCCAGAGTGTTCCAACTCAAGGACATGAATCTTTTCCTCAGCCGCAGCGAGCCTCGGTGCAGTAGATAACAAATAAAGTAGGGACTCATATGAAGTGTTAATAGCAACCTATTATATTCAATACCAACCTATGAAGTGAAAGTCATGAGATAATCAACTAAAAGGAATCTGGTAGAGACAAAAAATGAGGAGTACTTGAGACAAATGGTTGGAACGTCTTACAAACCGGTCCCAAACCAAGGAGCTAAATTGGTCAAAGGGGGCAAGCTGTTTGTCAGAGCGGGAGCCAAAGGGCCTATAGATATCATCAACCTTTTCCTTTCCTGGAAACACCCAAAGCAAGACTAAATCAAATGAAAAGGGAGTTGAAATTAAAAAAAAAAAATTCAGATTTGCCTCGGGGAACATAAATCAATGTACCATTTGAGTCAAACCGAGGCAGAGGCAAGGTACTTGAACGATGATCGCTAGACAACTTGGGCTTTGTACAAGGATCTGTTAAAACAGACACTCCTTGAGATGTTGCATATGTTGGTGAAGGAGGTAAACTTGGAGACATCCTCCCACGTGATTTGGACTTACCAGCCCGAGGAGAGGAAACAGTTTCAGTTTTTTTCCTCTTGCCCGATATCAATATCATAGCAACAGTCTCTTGATCATCAATGCCTCCGGTGTCGTCAAAAGCAGAAGAGCGGGCTGAGCGGGAGCTTCCCCTAGAGCTGGGTCGGGTTTTGGAGGATGCAGCAAGAGGATCAACAATCAGACTGACCTTTATATGAACGCCATCAGCCAAGGCTGGTGGAAAATTTTCCTTGTGATTCTTGCCAATGGCATCAAGTTGTCCTTTGATTGTTTCCTCAGCGGATTTGCGAGTCTCATTAGAACTCTTCTGGTTGCGGAAATTGAGAAGAGAAAGGTCTGGTGCTATTGGAGGACCTTCAACATACCGGAGTCCTCCACCTCTGAGGTGTTTGCCATCTTGGTGAATACGATCAAGGATGAAAGAGTTCCAGTTTAAGTCTTTCTCCGTTACTGATTGATAGAAAGCAAGGAGGCCCTCGCAAGGAGTGGGACAAATTTGAGGGGCTGCGATAATCGAAAGGAATTTAGGCAAACAGTAAAAAAATAGCAAACACAGTTGAAAGTGAAATTGATTACCTGGGGCTTTAGCTCAATCTCGATGAAGCATGTTGAAACCATCAATAGAGGCACTGTCAAATTTGAAAAAAACCTAAAAATTTTCCCAGGATTGATCCTTGTTCGAGAAACCAAAAATTGAGTGTCTATCGTGGTTGGGATAAACAGCAAAATGACCAGTGCCACCTTTAATACTTCGTACACTGAAGAACTCAAGAAGTTCATTCACACTAACCGATCCATTCTCAAAAGCTACCGTGAATAGACATAAAACATTGCAAAGCATATTCAGATTCATTTGCGGGAAAGCAATCCCAAGATGATCAAGGTATTTTAGGAGTACCTCGGGGAAAGGGGAGAACAAGCTGCGACCCGCAAAGTAAACTTCATGAACGCAACAGTAATTGGGAGGAACCATTTCCGGAGGCTTACTCGGTTCTAGGATAAGAAATTCAACCAAAGAAAGAACCCAACATCGGTCTTTGATGGTCAGAAGAGTTTATGGAGTTGATGAGTGTCTATTTTGACCCGTTTTTATTATTATTTTATTTGTCTTATTGAGTCTAGAAGTTAGGTTTTGTGTTCTTTTGTTCGGTTTTAGTGTCTTTTCAAGTTTTCACTTCCTTGGAGCTAAAATGTGCAAAATGGAGCAACTTTGGACGTTTTTACATATCATTGGATTTTGGAGACATCCTGGATTAATCGATCCTGAAGAGGATCGACCAACCATGACGAGGATCGACCGATCCCGAAGCAGATCGGTCAGTCAAAGGAATCTATGATGTGGCACAGATCAGAGGAAGAAGATCAATCGATCCAAGTAGGATCGATCGATCCCAGTCACGAATATTCTCCAAATCGCACATTAACTCCAAGTTTTGACCTAGAAGACACTCTATAAATAAGGCTCATTTCTTGAGCTGCCAGAGAGACCTAGACACGAATTTTACTGTTTCTCTGCCATTTTTATTTCTCATTTTCAGATTTGTAATTTTTACATTGCTTTTTCTCAGATCTATAAAGTTTTCATTGCATTTTCTAGATCTACAATCTGTTTTCATCTCTTTCTTTGTGTTTTCAACTATAAAACATACTGATCTATCAACCAGTTGCCATGGTAGAGTAGATCTATATGTTGGGAGATGAGATTTATTCAAAGGGATTTAATGTTTAATTAAATTATTGTTATAGATTAGAATTATGGTTAATAAATCTTTACTTCTATGAATCAAATGCTTTTGTTAGGTTGACGAATCTATCAAATGATTCATAGGGTTTTATAGTACAGCTAGCGTTGGATATTCTACCCGGAATCTATAGTTTGTAGGCTTGATTTCCAGATTTCCAAGAGTTGAAGCTGAATCTACAAGTGAACTCTATCAAACTTGGTCAAAATATGCTATCATAAGGTCCTAGCGGATTTATGATAGAATAATATTTGCTTTTATTAAAAAGATTCATTTTGGTACAGTGTTTGTGTTCTAGATCTAAATCATTTAATTGCTAATCCGGTTAGATATCCTTTTTATTTATTTAAATCCCTGTGATTTCCTAGATCCCAACATTTGTTTTTAATTGATTTTATTTCCTTACTTCAAAGATTTTTATTCGAATTTTATTAGGATTTCCTTTTGTGACACTTTCCATATTTTTCATCCTAGCTCTGTTTAGATCTACGGATCTATAGCGCTCTTTACTCTCTGTGGATTAATCCCACCACTATACTGCCTCGCACAACCGTGCACTTGCGAAGCTTAGATGTTTGGTAAAACGTGATGCATAAAACATCACATCAAGTTTTTGGCGCCGTAGCCGGGGAGTAATTGTAGTCTTTTGATTTAAGTTTTTAAACCTAGTATAAGATATTTTTATTTTCTGTATTTTTATTTACGTCTCTGAGATCGACCGATCCCCATAAGATCGATCGATCCTACTTCTTGCGCGATCGAGCGATCCCTAAAGATCGACTGATCCTACTTTGTGCAAGATCGATCAATCCCTCTTTGATCGTTCGATCCTTTTCTCTCAAGATCGATCGATCCTTTCCAAGATCGATTGATCCCAAAGCCCTTTTTCCGGATCTGATTTTCAACTTCTTTTGCTTCTCAGGTGTATGCAATTAAGGAGCAAGGCTTCTAAAGATCTACAAGACCTGAGCATAGAAGAGTTAACAAGGAAATCCACAAGGAAGATCATGGAAACAAAGAAAAACAAAACCACAAGGAAAGCAAAAGATAAGGTTAGTATGGCTGATCCTAATAACCTTAGAAACATTCCCCATGTTGTTGATGGTGAGAATGCAGATGCAGTCCGGCAGAGAGAGGGTCAGGATAATAGAGGACCTCTAAAGCCAACGGAGTCCCCCAATACTACCTCCACAGTAGACTATTTTCCTTTTCCCTTGCTGATAAGGCTCACAGATGGCTGAAATCTTTGAGTCCCGGATCTATCACAAGCTGGGGTGAATGCCGAGCTGCTTTTATTCGACAGTTCTTCACCAAAGCTAGATCTGCAGCATTAAAAAAAAAATAGCCACATTCCGCCAAGCTGGTACCGAGTCCTTCTATGAAGCTTGGGAATGCTATAAGGAATATCTAAAAGAGTGTCCCCCTCGAAGCTACACCGAGTCGGACAGGATGAACTTTTTCTACAATGGAGTTGAAATGAAGTATCAAATGGCTATGGACACAGCCAGTAGGAGAGACTTCATGAGCAACACGCTGGAGGAAGCAATAGAGCTCATTGAAAACCTGGCAGCAAGCGATTCTAACAGATTTTCTGACTATGATAGGAGAGTCAACCCCACTCGGGTGAGTGATAAGATCATAGAGGAGCTTAATGCTAAGGTGGACATTCTGATGAGAGCTCAAAAGAGATCTGTTAATCTCTTGTAAAGTGATGAGTTCAATGATGAGGAGGATCAAACTGAGGAGATCAACTTTCTTGGTGGACAAAGAAACTATCAAAACCAGGGTTTTAACCCAAACTTTAGGAACCATCCTAACCTGTCCTACCGCAGTACTAATGTTGAGAACCCTGGAGATCAGTTTTGTCCACCTCGGAGTACTCAGAACCAAGGGATCTTCCAAAACAATGCCGATTATGGTAAAATGGGATTCAATTCTCAACCCAAAAATGCGGGTTCAATGGATAGAATTGATTCTCAGTTTCGGCAAATCATGGAAAGATAGAAGAAATTCGTTGGGGATATCAACGCTAAGGTCGGTAGAGTTTATGAAAACCTCTATAGGAATTTTGATGCCTTAGGAACTCACGTAAGGGTTTTAGAAAACCAAGTTGCTCAAACTTCTGAGAAAAATAGGGCCCCAACCAGAACTTTCCCAGGGAAACCTGAAAACAACCCTAACGAATCTCTACACTTCGTTGAACTTAGAAGCGGAAAATGCGCTGCCCAAAAAACTATCCTGCTAGAGGAGATAGGACGATCATTTATCTGATTTCTTCAATGATGACATAAAAGATAGCTTTGACAACATCGAGCTGACAATTCCTGAAGAACCTGAAACGTTAGAAAATAGAAATGATCACTCTACGGATGATGAAATAGAAGAAGCAGAGCGTTATTACGCTAATCTCAGAGAGATGGAAATAGATCAAGAGCGGTCGACCCCTAGTGAAACCGATAAATCCCCTGAGTTGAAAGACCAATATTTCCTGACCGAACCCGTTAAATCAATCACAGAATTTTCATCACCCTCTGAAAAGAAATTACCACCGGTCCCTAAATCTACCTACAATGAAGTTGATAAGTGAAAATGTGAAAAGATAGCTAAAGAGATGAGAGTTAGACTACCCTTTCCAGAGGTCTACTCAATGATTCACTTAGTGGAAGATCAATTAAAGAAAATTTTCACTGGGGAATCCACTATGGAGGACTCCGTCAAATTCCTAAGGGAAAATTGCGATGAGCAAATGCACAAAAAACTTCCAAAGAAACTAAGAGATCCTGATAAATTTATCCTGTGATGCACCATTGGAGATACCTGTTTCAAAAATAGCTTGGTAGATTTGGGAGCAAGCGTCAACGTGCTACCACTCTCTATTTCGCATAAGCTTAGACTGCTAACTCTGCAGTAAACCACCAAGAAAATAACCATGGCTGATGGAATAACTCGGAGACCACACAGAATCCTAATTGATATCCCAATGTTGGTAGGCTCGTGCTACATACTTGCTGATTTCATGGTTTTAGACTTGGACGATAATGGTACTGACCTTATCCTAGGACGTCATTTCTTAGCTACAGCTGGAGTATCCATAAATGTGCCAAAACGAAGGATTAAAATCCGTCTCAGAAAAAGAGATGTGAAACTTTACGTTGAGACCGTCGATATGCAACCTACCATTAATGGTCAAACATTCGTGATTAACAATTTTGATGCTATTCATGTTGTTCATTTACTGAGCGAGATCCTGGAAGTTTCCACAACTGAGAGAGTTCTAGAAATCAAAGAGCAAAACTCCACTCAGATTGATCGATCCGAAGGTGGGATCGATCGATCCAGCGATGAGAGCCAATGTATTCTTGATAAGAAGATCGATCTGAATTCCGCCAGGATCGACCAGCAGGGCGAGATCGATCAATCCTACTTCCCCAATACTGATTCTGAAATTAGGGAAGATCAACCGATCCATGTCGAGATCAATCGATCCCCGCGAATGCAGCTTTATAAACCTCCCGAAAACAAAACCCTAAAAGAGCTAAGAAATCAGGGAGAGGTAGAAAAAACTCCTAAGAATATAGATCCCGTCACAGAGAGCAAGGTTGATGAGATGGTTGGTGAGTGGGGAGAGAGGTTACCTTTTGAGGAAATTATGTTTGTGTTACCTATGATGGCAGATTTCACTTTGAATATCCTTGCCGGTAGGATTACATTTCAAGGTGCAACTGACTACCTCCAGGATGACCTAAAGAACAAGAGGCAGGATAAACTCCCCCCAAAAGAGATGATCCAAGTGATATCCATATATCAGTCACAATTGGAAGGACTCTTTTAAGGAACTGCTTGATAGACAATGAAGCTAGTATAAATGTCATATCGCTCAAGAATGCAAGGTTATTGTGTCTAAAACACATGGTACCAACTAAGTCCCAAATGTAATTGGTTGATGGACCACTCCAAAACCATGTAGGGATCCTATCCAACATGACAATTCTTGTGGGTGGAAGCTATGTTTTGATAGACATCTTTGTGCTGGATATGAACTGCGATGAACCTGATCTAGTCTTAGGACGGACATTCCTAGTGACCGCCCGCACATCTATCAGCATACCCAAAAGGAGAATAAAGCTGCGAGTTGGAGACAAGGTCATATGCTTTCCATTGAGACTATCAAGAGATACCCAATTGCGCTTGGCCAAACTCCCACTATGAAGGATGAGGAAGATACCATTCCTCCAATGAACCTAAAACCCAATTGAAATAAAACTAAGTCAAGCTAGTGACTTTTCAAAAACAAGCGCTGGTTGGAAGGCAACTCAACATGTTCTTTTAATATTTTTGCTTCTGAATTAATAAAACTATTTTATTTTATTTCTCTTCAGTTGTTTCAATTTATTTATTTATTTTCCAAAATAAGATATGATGATGTTTTTGTGTTGAGCTGACTGAAAATAGGTGCTGACTGAAAACAGGTGCAAAACGCAGAAGATGCGTATTTCAAGAAGTTTCAGTACGCTGGAATCGACCGATCCTACCCAGATCGATCGATCCCCGAGACGAGAAAAACTGAAAACCGGTTCATGTACAGACCAATGCTCCCTTTTGGTTGTAAAATTTCTTCCACGGTTTATGGTTTGCTTTCTTGTTCATAATTTATTATCTCCAGTGTTGTTTCACAGCACCCTTTTTCTTTGATTTTATATCACTGCCGGATGCAGTGATTTAAGTTTAGGGGAAGGGGTGACTGCTTTCATATGTTACTGATAACACCACTTTTATCCACATTTTTACTAGCCTTTTATCATGTCTTAGTGTAGATTTTACCCATTGTTCATACCATTCTATGCATTTATCCTTCGTATAGGATGTTTAGTATTTCTGTATAGGCATTGCATGCATTTTGCATATTTGGGGTCTTATCACGTACTTATGGAGCTTACTTGGATAATGGCTCATGAAGTGAAGCTTGGATCAAGCTGCTAGGCTATGGAAGATTTGCAGTGAAGCTGTATGGACAGAGTAGAGATGTACAGTCAAGCCCTATGGACTCGAGTGAAGATTGCAGAGAAGACATATGGCTCACTCGACCACACCACTCGACCAGGCACTTGAGTGAGCACTCACCACAGGCTCACTCGACCTCAACACCACCCGCCTACTCGAGTGACCACTCACTGACCAATCACCGACCCACTAGACCTCACCACTCAACTACTGGGTTGAGTGGACACTCTCTGACTATTTCTCCTAAAAACTCAGAATTGTAATAAGCGCTTTTCTCACTCAGTACAAAAGCGCCTCATTAAACCTAATCAAGGGGCATCAAGTAGAAACACTGCTTTTAGCATAATCTAGGTTTTCTCTCTTAGTTTTCTCTCTCTCTTGTTCTTGAGCTGTTCTTCATTTTCTGCAACCTTGTATCTTTGATAACTTGCATTTTATTTCTTCTTCAACCTTGCTCACAATATCATAGGCTATCACATATGTCAAGCTTAGGCTTTTCTGGATTGCGGACCCAACCTATGATTTTCGTGAGTGAGTAGTAAAGTTGGGATTTTTGGGGATGGATTAAGGTAGCTTCACTCTGTTTTACATGGTTTAGATAGGTTGATCATCATTCAGTTGCGACTCCCTCTTGGGTGAGTGTTTTTAATGCTTGTTCTCCCCTGATCAAGGAGAACATGATTTTAGATGGTCTCATGAGCATGACCCATGCCTTGAGCCATTTGATAGACTTTTTCCAGGGTTTAGAGTACAATAGTTGTGAGGGTGGATGCATCAGACTTTGATTTATGTCACGACTCCACCTATTCAGTTGTTATGAATTCTTCTCGACTGGAATAGGCTGAATCTTCATGCCTGATCCGACTCCTCACATTATGCTGACTGGGTTGGGTCTTGAGGCTCTCTACCACGACCCATGGATTTAGCTGGTTATGAAGTCTGTTGTCTAGGGTAATCATGTGATGAAATGTCTAGTTGATAGCTATAGTAGTACAAAGTGTTTTGCGAACCTATGATTTCCATCCCTAGAGTCCCTATGTCTTCCCCATAGTTCATAGTCTGCTTAGTATTCGTTCACTATAGTTTTTCTCTGTTTTTACAGAAGCACTCGACCTCACCACTCGATAAGTGTGGTCGAGTCGTCCCTAGTACTGTGATTTTGCATGCTTAGTTCCATGATGTGTTAAAGTGTGACAGACTTTGGCATCTCTAGTATCAATTAGAGTTTTTAGTAGATTTCTCATTGAAATTGCTAGTACCACACCTTTTTGATAATTGCTTGAATAGCTAGTTTTATTCATCTACTTGTTGCTGTAGACACTCTTGATTGGTTCGACATTGTTACGCAACTCTTACCACTATACTACAATTGATAAACTTGGTATTTGGTCTCTAGGCTTAGGTTGATTGCTTGGTTGTCTTTCTTTGCTTAGAGTAGCCTAAAATCTTTGTTTCAATTTGGCACCGTTACCAGTTTTGAGTGTTTTTGTCTGCACAATTAGTTGTTGAAGGCTTACTAGATTAAGTCTGTTACTTTTACAAGTCCAATTACTGATTTGGTTTTGAAATTTTTTCTGTTTTGTATCAGGCCTTGTAGCACTCGACCCCCACTCGACCTTACCACTCGAGTACTAGATCGAGTCACTAATCTCTGAATGCAAACGCGTTCTCAAGGCAGGCAAAACCTAATCCAGTATTTGGATCACATTCACCGTATCAACATACGCACTCGTCCACCTACACCTGCACCTGCACCTGCTACTCCCACTTCTGTCCAACCAGTTCCAGAGACACCAGTGGTCATGGCAGAACAAGTTCTTCAGCCTAGGGTGATTGGAGAAGGAGATGCTCCAAGCACTCACTCACAAAGGCAAGGGATTATGGCTCCTCCAGTCACAAACAACAACTTTGAGATCAAGACTGGTCTCATATCCATGGTCAAGAACCACAAATTCCACGGACTCCCTATGGAGAACCCACTTCAGCATATGGATCAGTTTGACAGATTGTGTGAGCTAACTAAGATCAATCGGATCTCTGAAGATGGTTTCAAAGTTCGCTTGTTCCTTTTTTCTCTAGGTGAAAAAGCATCACACTGGGAAATACCCTCCAGGGGTTTATAACAACCTGGGATGACTGTAAGAAGGCCTTTCTGCTAAAGTTCTTCTCCAACTCCAGGACAGCCAAGTTCAAGAATGATATCTCTAGTTTCACTAAAAGGAACAATGAGAGCTTCTCTGAAGCATGGGAGCATTTCAAGCAATACACTACTCAGTGTCCTCATCATGGCTTCACCAAAGAATCTCTACTCAGTACACTTTACAGAGGAGCAAGCCCTGAGATAAGGATGTTGTTGGATACTGCTAGCAATGGCAACTTTCTCAACAGAGATGTGGTGACTGGATGGGAACTAGTGGAGAACTTGGCAACTTCTGATGGCAACTATAGTGAAGATTTTGATAGATCTATCAGAGGACCCTCCTCTTCTGCTGATACGAACGAGCAAGAGATCCAGTCTCTCAGTGATAAGCTTGATAAGTTCATCCTGACTTAGCAGAAATCTGTGAACTTTGTTGGTGAAGTTTCTGCTACTCAGGCTCATGAAGGTGAAGACGATCAGGTTGAAGAGATCATGTATATACAGAATCAAGCTGGTTTCAACAAAGGGTACATCAACTATAGAAACAATTCTAATCTCTTTTATAGGAATCCCAACGTAGCCAACCCTCAGAATCAAATCTACCCAACTCAGAACCCAGGCCAGAACAAGCCTTTTGTGCCAACAGCTCCAGCTAATCCACCTGGATTTTCTCCAAGACCAGCTCAGCCAGCTGATGGTGACCTTAAGCCTCTTCTACTCTAACTTCTTCATGGCTAGAATATGACTACTCAAGAGACGTCAAAGAGGTTCACTGAACTCAGAACCCACATCGATTGCTCTTATGATGATTTGAACCATAAGATTGAGGTCCTCAACAGCAGACTGAAGTTTGTTGAGTTCAGTGCTGCATCAGCCTCTACTAAGACCACATGCCAACTTCCTGGCAAAGTTGTGCAGAACCCTAAGGAACCTGCAACTCTCTATGCAGTGAGCATACACCAGCTCTCCATATTCTTCCTTTCAAGAAGAGATTCTCCAACATCACTGGGGACAGTGATACTCAAGTTGGGAGGGCAGTCTTTGGATCTGCTGCTGAAATTGGCTCGAGCAGTGTAGCACTCGACCACACCACTCGAGTGAGTGGTCGAATGGAACCAGAAACTGTAAAGGAGAAGAGAATAGTGGATCTGCATGTTATGATGCAAGTCCTTTCCAAGAACGGTTCAAAGCAGAGATCGAGAAGAAGTATACTATTATGCTTGAGGAAGAGCTATCTCAGCTTGAAGCTAAAATGATTTGGGATGAAGCTGTGAAGTCACTTGGGCCTTTTGACAGTGGTTTGAGAAAAAGAGCCTTGAACAAAATTCAAGATAAGAGGGCAGCAGCTGCTAAAGCCTATAAGTGTAAGATGATCACTCAGCAGAAAGTGGTAGTGCAAAAGAAGCTGACGGATCTTGGATTTTTCACAATACCCTGCACCATCAGAAACCAAACTTTCGAGAATTCTCTCTGTGATCTGGGTGCTTCAGTCAGCATAATGCCATTATTTGTGGCAGAAAAGCTGGGCTATGACAAATTTCTGCCAAGCATGCGGTCACTAGTCCTAGCTGACAAAACCATCAGATTCCCCCATAGCTTGCTAGAGAATGTTCCAGTGAGAGTAGGGAACATGGAGATCCTTACTGACTTCGTAGTGATGAAGATGGAAGAAGAGCCAATGGACCCCCCTATACTAGGCAGACAATTCTTGGCATCCTCTGGAGCTGTTATTGACACCAAAAGTGGTGAAATTGTTCATCGAACCGGCAATGACTTGGTGATGCGTTTTGACACCTTTTCTGGCTTGAAGAACCCTGCTTTTGAGAGACAGTTTTTCTACATGGAAGAAGCTAAGCGCTATGAAAAGACAAACTTTGGAAAGTTTAAACAGTACTCTCAGACACCATCCAGACCTCCAGGGTTCACAGTCACCATGGGTAGTCACTCTGATGGAGCAGTGCACAAGTTTGATGCTTTTGTAGCAGAAGGTGACTCTGATGAAGACAGCACAGGGCACACTCGACCAGCCTACTCGACTGCTAGGTCGAGTGACCACTCGAGTCATCACCAGATAGCACAACCAACCCCTACAAAACCACCTGGTTCAATTTGGTACTCGGACCAGGAATATTTTTGTACAGGGAAGAGCAACTCAACATATCCACTCACAAAACCAAGATCAAACCAGAGCACAATCCTTGGTCTACAAGGTGTTGTTGTTGAGTTGGCAGAGAAGGTGGACAGGCTTGAGAAGGAAGTCCTGAAGCTCAAAGAGGCTCAACAACCCCCACCAGGAATGGGAAGAAGGAGGCCCAAGCCACTAGGAATTAGTGATAGTTTCTATCATGCTATCATGGCATCAACCTTCATTGTTGAGAAGCCGAGTCCAGAGGGGTCAACACAGCCTCTCAAGGACCTTCCACCTGCCTAAATAGAGTGTGAGTCAAGCTAAGTGACTCTAAACAAGCTCACTTGGGAGGAACTCCCATGTTTATCATTGTATATACTAGTTTTGATTTATCTTATGTCTTTATGAATTTTTTTATTTTTAATGTGTTTTCTTAGTGTTGTGAGTTTCAGGAGAGGATAGGAGCTGAGTATGAGTCAAAGTAAAGTTTCAAAAGGTCAGCCTGAAATTTAGTTTTTCACTCGACCAACCCACTCGACCCCCAGGTCGAGTGGCCCAGGTTTTGTCTGAAATCTTAACTTTTAATCTCAGCCGTTCATTTGAAATCACCCACCTCTTTAAAAGTCACGCGACCCTTCTTCTTCATTTTCCATGATTTTCATCTCTCTAAAAAACACAAACTCTCCAACTTCTCTCTAAATTTTTTCACTAAAATCTTCAAAGTTTTCAACCGAATTTCAATCATGTCTCACTACTCTAGCAATTCCGAAACTCACTTGTAAGTTTTTAAACCATTTGAACCCATTTTGGCAAAAATCTGGGTTAGAAATTTTTTGAAATTTTCTGAATTTTTTTGGCTTGCATGTGGTTAAAATTGGTAGATAAGAGTAGTATAAGGAATCATAGATACTATGCATTGATTTCTATGGTTAAAATTGCTAGAAATTGAAATTTTGTTCTTAGTGATGCACTTGAAAATTTTCGAATTTTTTTATGAAACCTTAGATTAAATTTTGGTTTAGCTTATGCTTGTTTGATGATTTTAGAACCCACGTTGATAGTCATTAATTAGATTGAAATTTTTTTTAGAATTTTTGAAATCATGCATATCGAAAATCGCTTTGAGAACTTGATGAATTTGGAAAATTTGTGAGCCTAAGTTGTTTTAATCCTTGCTGAGCTTGAAATTGGATGCATATGAATGTTAATTTAGTTACTCGATCAAAGTACTCGAGTAGGTCAAGTCGGGCAAAATTTTATTTGGAAAATTTTTGCCCACTTGACCTGACCACTCGAGTGGCTTGGTCGAGTGGTCCAAATTTCTGGTAAATTTTTGATTTTTGAATTCGTTTCAAGAGCATTGGCACCACACGGACAAGGGCAACAAGAAGCCAAACCGCAACAAGAGCCACACGAGCCGGAGCCACTCGACCATCTGGGTCACTGTTAGACAAGGCTAAGGGCAAGAGGGTTCAAAAAGAAGAATCAGTGAGAAGGGATAGTGACGAGGAGACTGGTTTTGAGAGTTCAGAGGATATTCAGGCTAAGCTCATCTCCATCCTTGAAAGGGTGAATTTCCTTGGGACTAGGTACCCACATCACCCCACCATGCAAGCTTTGGGCATTTGCAGAGAGGTGGGAAAGCTCTATGAGTCAGCTGACATCGTGGGACTTGCCCACAGCCCACGTGATAGTTTCAAGACAGAGACCTGCCATTTCTTGGCAACAGTGGATCTCCACCTCTATGAGACGAGAGGCATGGCTAGTACTACAGAGTTAGGGCATGTGAGCTTTGGAGATAGAGTGACAGACTATCAGCTACCCCTCAGTGTGGTCGACATATTGTTTGATTTCCGCAGAGGAACAGGGCAAGCCCAAGACTTTGAGAAGAAAGAGCTCAACGAGTTATGGTTAGTGCTTGGAGGAAGGGAACATTATCAGTCTGCTAGAGCTAAGAGGAGTGAGATCAGGCACCCAGCAGTGAGACACCTCCACATGACTCTCATAAACACAATGTTTACAAAGAAGTCTACAGGTCCAGTGAATGAGAGCAAGCTGAAGATGCTCGACAAGGCTCTTTGTGATTATCTCCTCTACTCGTCTGAGGAGAATAGAGCCAATGAGATCGAGATGCAAGGTGATAAAGCTTACACAAGAAACTCCATTATTTTGGTAAGACACCTCATGAGCTATAGAGCTACTGCCATCAAGAATGACAAGATGTTGAACAAGGTAGAGTTCACAGTGGGAGGGATAGTTACTCCATTTCTAGAAGCTGCTGGAGTTGACCTCATATCCGTGCCTACACCATACACTCTGATGGACTTGGATCACATGAAGGACACTCAGACTATTGGTGCAAAGGTTGGGGAGAAGTACATCTATAACTTCTCACATCCCAGGAGCAGCAAGGCGAAGATTTTGCTACATTATGGAGGTTTAGCCAAGCTCTATGCAGAGGATGGTGACCGTAGCGTCTCCTTTGTACCACCAGTCAGAGGTCTCTACTTCTCTGATGAGGGAGTTAAACTCCAAGAAGATGAGACGTTTCAGAACTTCATGGGAAGTGTGCAACCTCCAGAGAGGTTCTATTTTGAGGAGACAGAGTGAAAAAGCCTCAAGGAGGCTAACCATAAGATCTCCACGCTTCTGAAGTGGTGCAAGTGGCAGGATAAGCAATTCAGTAAGTTCAAGAGTGGAATGAACGCCACATTGAAGGGAATCACCAACCGCTTAGCAGCAGCTGAGAAGAAGTTGAGTGCTGGCTCGTCAAGAAGGATCTCAGCTGAGCAGAAGGAGAGAAAGAGGCGCCCAGATCACCCCATAGAGGATCTGGAGCATTCGTCACCAGACAAAGCCACTCGACCACCTGGGTCTAGTGAGCCACTCGACCACCTGGATCTAGTGAGCCACTCGAGTATCATCAAGAATTTGACCCGAGTGCGTCCATTGAGCCTTACCCACGCTATGATCAGGGCGCACAGCTTCCACCTTACCCGGGGTACTACCAGAGCGAACCATTCGACCACGCTGGGTCAAGTGCACAATACATGCCTCACCACTCGACTGCTGGGTCGAGTGGACCAGTCGAGTCACACCCCGGAGCTGAGCAGATGCACCACGCTGATCCTCTCACCACCACAGTTCCAGCCTACACCCAGGAGAGCATGGAGGCTAACACTGATGCCTTCTTCACTTCACAAGAATGAGGTACCCCCCCCCCCCCCCCCACTTCCTTATCATTGTTTATACCATTACATTTTTTGTTTTTTTTTGTTTTAGTCTCTCAAATCATCTCTTGAATTTATTTTACACAAGGTACTGTGTAATTTAAGTTTAGGGGAGGGTTTGAGAGACGTATTTGACATGTTTCCTTATTTTCTTATTCAAATTTGCATCATTTATGTGCATTGAAACAAAAAAACTAAAAGTTTGAAAATTTTCAGAAAACTATTTTACAAAAACAGAGTGTCATGTAGTTGCATTATCATTTTAGGATTGAGTTTTAGAATTTGGCTTAGGATTGTACATATGCATAGGGGATGATGATGAGTCAAATCGCAAAAAGCTTAAAAACCAAACATATAATTTCAATGCCACAGTTATGAGTTGTCTAATGCATTCACCTAAGTTTGAAAATTAAGGCTGCACCTTTCTTGGAATTTAGATTTAGCACTCTCACTTGGTTGAAGCGTACTATGATTTGTCAAACTATCCCTATGAATTAGAACCTAATTTGAAAAACTTAATTATCATGATATGCTCTAAACTTTAACTCATGCATACCTCAAAATACTTGGATTTTCTTTCACCTTTTACCACTCTTGCTAATCCAAGTAGCTATCTCCACCATTGAGACAGTTCCACAAAAACCAAACCCAAAACATTATTTCAGACCATACATTATTTTTGAGTGAAGTGAGGCCTATTTCCGGATTGAATTAGAGAGAAAATGTTAGATTTTTCCGACATGAGTAGCCTCTCATGTAGTCCCTGGTTCACAATTTTTGAACCAGATTTAGGCTAAGAGTTTGAATGAGTTGGGGTTTGAGTCTGGGAAAAGAAAAGAAAAGAGAAAAAGAGTTTGCTAAAAATCATAAGCCTTAGTAGAGGATAGGTTTAAAAATATGAGTCTAGTAAAGGATTTGGAAGAAAAGATAAGAGTTGGCTCAGTAAAAAAAAAAGAAACAAATCGTGTAGCCACTCGACCAGACCACTCGAGTGAGTGGTCGAGTCATAGCCTAGTGAAAATTAAAAATCCCAAATACGCTAGAAGTAAAAAGTAAAGTATCCTCTCCTTAGAAGAAAACATAAATCGATCCTTGAGTCAAAGAAATGAAAAGAAAAGCTTTTAAGCACAAGGGTAGAACTAGAATGAAGTTTTTGGGATTTTAGAGTTAGGAGAGTCATTGGATCTTCATGGGTAGATGATAGTCTGCTGCTGTATGCACCAGTTGGCTCTACCTTTATCATTCTCTTATAATTCAATCCATTTTATTGAGAGATCCTGATACATGTGCTTAAACCAGAGGAAGAAGAGATTATTTTTATCTCTTAAAACTTGTCCCTCAACCAAATGAGTTACAGTTATTGCATATCATGACCACCAGTTCGTGCTTAATCAATGTTAAAGGGATAGTTTGCTTTGAATGTTTGCTTGTTGCTGAGTCTTAGTGTTAAATTTGATGTGATGAGTATGGCTAAAGTTTTTAAGTAGAACTTTTGTGGATTGCATTCTAGAACTATTAACTGTGACATTGACATTAGAGGTTTGGTTAGTCTGGTTAGGTTCTGAGTCCCCACTTTTCACACTACTCCTTTCATCTTATCCTTTCTATTTGCTTGAGGGCAATCAAAGGGTAAGTTTGGGAGAGTTGATAACAGCACTTTTATGCATGTTTTTACCAGCCTTTTATCATGACTTAGTGTAGATTTAACCCATTGTTCATACCATTATATGCATTTATCCTTCATATAGGATGTTTATTATTTCTGTATATGCATTGCATGCATTTTGCATATTTGGGGTCTTATCAGCTACTTATGGAGCATACTTGGATTTTGGCTCATGAAGTGAAGATTAGATCAAGCTGCTAGGCTATGGAAGATTTGCAGTGAAGCTGTATGGACATAGTGGAGATGTGCAGTCAAGCCCTATGGACTCGAGGGAATATTGCAGAGAAGACAGATGGCTCACTCGACCACACCACTCGACCAGGCACTCGAGTGAGCACTCACCATAGGCTCACTCGACCTCAGCACCACCCGCCTACTCGAGTGACCACTCGCTGACCAATCACAGGCCCACTCGACTGCTGGGTCGAGTGCCCACTCTCCGACTATTTCTCCTAAAAACTCAGAATTGTAATATGCACTTTTCTCACTTAGTATAAAAGCGCCTCATTAAACCCAATCAAGGGACATCAAGTAGAAACACCGCTTTTAGCATAATCTAGGTTTTAGCTTTTAGCATATTGCATCATCAATATGATCATGACTCGATGATCACGAATCCATATGAGGATTTCTTTATAACAACGCAAGAATTTTTATATGGGTCTGGATGATTTTAATCCATAAAATGAGCACATATCCTCTTTAGATGTGCTTAGTATAACATCTCTTTAACAGATGTTCAATCAAAATACATGAAAAGTTTTTGTCTTCTGAGGTTTTATATTTCAAATAACTCCTATAGACTTTTGATGATAATCAAAACATCATTCTTAAAAGTTTCTCCGGGAACATATTTATGATATCAAATATCTTTCAGGGATTAAGCTCTATAAGCATTTCCCTTGAGGTGCAATTCAAGTCGCTCATATAGCATCAAACAATTATTTACAGGTATTTAACAAAAATCAGCACAACATACCAGTTTTTTATATATATCATAATACCATTTTGATGCTTTGACTATTGCTCCAAAATTTCTCGTTTATATACGAGTTTAATATACACTTGGCTGCCTCTTTTGTTTATTGGCCAATATTGTTTCTCAACACTTATCACATAGCGGAGTCTCTATGCTCATCATATATGGCGGAGTTTTATGATCCTCTTTATTTATTTCGCGCGCGTTTATAGTTTATTTTGTCGACAATTATTTTGTCTTTGGTTCTATGTTTCCCATAATGAAATGGTTAATCGAGATCTCTTTATCAATGATCATTATCAGTGATTTTATCCATGTACATGATTATAAATTAACCACATGTCAACAGTTTATTGCTCCTCTTTAAGGAGTTTAATCCTCTTAGTAATTGCTCCTTTTATTTTTTTAGGATTTTCTTTATTTATAGAACCAAAGTAATCTATCGCCATACACTTAATCCTTCATGGACATATATGAAGCATTTCAGCTGGAATATGAGAATGAATTATCCTATGAACTTAATGTTCATATTTATTCATATGAGGATCTATATTGATAATTCATTTCGTAAACTCTCATTCATCAGCTGTTTGATTTGCAATATATAAGAATAGTTATCCTTTGAACTTTTGAACTTTAAGTTCATAACATTTGTTCAAGGACTTAAAACTATTCAACTCTCCTTAATGAAGAGAGAAAATTTATCATCAAAATGATATGCAATACTTTCAATAAGCATATATCTGAATGATGGCTTATTCAAAGTGGAGTTTATCTCCAACAATATATATTTTATTTCTCTTTGGATATTGTGGTGTGGTGGATCATTTATATTATATATCACACACTCATACAATTTCAAAAGATAAAACTTTAATCTCCAACCATGACTAAATATAGGGGAGAAATATATTTTAATAACTTGTTGGCTTTATAAGTAAAATCATTATGACATGCAGAACTGCATGTTCCATGCCAACTCATGAAAATTAAATTTCACCATATATCGTTTTGCAATCTTTTGGATTTGCTTTATGAACGATAAGCTCATTTTTAGTGTGAACATCATCTTATGGCTGTTCCACTTTATTTCAGTCGACATACTATAAGCAATGAATTCCAGGATATAAACTCACCAAAATGATCAACTTATGGTCGATGTGAGATTCTTTAATTCTCCCCCTCAAGATGATGACTCTTCCAATACATTCATCTTGAACCGAATCTCATTAGGATCAATAACATATCTAATTATTTCCTTATTTTGAGTAAAGTATTATGCATAAAATCCCGTGAGACTCTTAATACTCTTTTCTCAAGATGATGGTTTGTCTTATCCATTCATCTATGACTGATTCTTATTTTTAGATCGGTTTTATTTAAGAGTATAATTTGGGGGTTGAGCTTGTTTAACCAAAAATGATTATTTGGCCTATAGCCATATATTCGTTACGCATAGCCTATTTTAAATTCAAGGAGGAGGCATAACCTTCCACTCCATAAATAATATATAAATTTAAATATAATATAATTTAAATAATTATAAATGAAATGGTACCTTTGATGTTTAGACGCTACGCATAAGAGACATGAAAATAAACTTTTGGTTATTCAGCATAGATTTACAATGATCTTTGATATCATTGATTGACCGAAATGGCCTAACCAGTTATACTATGCTTTAAATAATTAGTAAACCTTATGTTTACTATCATTTCTGTCATCTTTAATTTTGCATAAGATAATCATATACATGGATGTCTCTATTGTGGTCGAAAATTTGATACCATATTTATTTAACTTTCGACCATTTTATAAAGCACTCAGCCATGCCATTTTAAACAAGAGAAACTAGATGTTCAACATCGATTCTTTTTTACATATAAATGTCTTTAAAGGCTTGTGAAATAAATTCACTAGTGTTATCCAGCCTTATTTTCTTTATGGCATAATCAAGGAGTTGTGTTCTCAACCTGACTAGTTGGGAAATGAAAATCTTGCGTAAGCCGTATTTCATGTTGTCAATAGACACATATGTGACCATCTATTAGATGCGTCAATTAATATTATAAATTATCAAAATGGTCTGCATAAAGGATGATTATATTTACATATATCATCATGTATTTTCACATGAGAATACTAGAGATTCATTCCCAATTTTGGCTGTGATTATCGAATTGTGAATTTTCTTTAAAACATGCATCACTTGAAAACTCATTAGATTGAAAACTCTTATATTTTTCAATGAATGGCTTTTAGCATTTTGCATAATTTTCGCATCATGACTGAACCAAGATGTCCAAGTCTTTTACTTAAAATTTCAAATGTACAAGTAAACTTCGAGTTTACTGTAACATATGATGCGGTCATATATATTCTTTTGCAATATAGTACGGAGGATAACATTGAAATTTTTTTTCAATATATGTTTCCTCTTCTATGTGATGCTAAGATATCTAATGTCAGTTTTATTTATAGTCTCTATATGATTATCAATAAGATAAAATATCTTTGAAACTTTAACAAATTCCTTTGAGACTTTTGGAGACATGATCGATTATGAAATTTATGTCTTACGAAATCGAGAGACTAGCTCATCTATACTTTCCAATTACATTTGCACTTATATATGTCTTATATATTATCAATATGAGAAAATAATTTAATTTTAAAGGCATATTTTAATGTCTTTAGACTTATATACCATATATAGTTATCATTTAAATTAAATTAAGTATTTAAGTAAATAAATAAATTCATAAATTAAATTAATAATCATAGCTTTCTATAAAAGAATTCATGGGGCATAGCCTTCCATATAAGAATTCAAAAGCTTGACTTTCATATATTTAGTAAGATTTCATTTTCATTTGATTGATCTGGGTGGACACAGAGTCTATCCTATATAGTGATCAATTTAGAAATAATTTATACCTTTTTCTTTTTTTCGTAACAGAGGCAGAGCCTCCCTTATATTACGATCAATTCGAAAAAGACATCTTTTTTATTTTTGTCGTAATGGAGGCATAACCTACTTTATATTACGAATAACTCGGAAAAGACATAATCTCATGATTATATATTTATATTAAATAAATATAAATTTTAAATTAAAATAATAAAATATGAATTTTTTTTTAGTATTATAAACAAATAATTTTAAATATTTAAATTAAATAAATTTAAATATTATCTCAAAAATTTAGTTAGAAAAAGTTCGGTTAGATTCGGAGCTTATTCGTACTGATAACGTGTTCAAAAATATTAAAATAATAAGAGAAATATAAATGTGAGGTAGAGAATTTAGAAGGAGTGTTTTTCTCACGTTAACTTACTACTCTTCTTCATTCATGCGACATATATATATAGTAGCTTTCTGATCAGATAAAATTACATTGATTTGGGGATTACTCTAATAATTTGGGAACTACTCTACTTAAGACTTAAGAAAAATACTTAGAACTTCAGTAAACTACATAAATAATGATGGATAATTATAAAGTGTATTACAACATAAGATTTTATAATTTACATTGTCTGAATAAGATTTTATAATTTAGTTTCGTCGTCGATATGTGTTTGACTATTGCGTCTTCTTTAGTCTTCCACTTCATCTAAGTCGTTGAACAAAACTCAATTTTCTCCGGAAAACACTTTCCCGAACTCTTTTACCTTCAATCATCAAAGCATAAACAAGGAAGAGTTTTAAATTCAATCATCATTTTCATCTCTTTTGAATGATCCGATTCAACCTACTTGCTTGATTCCGTTTTTTTTGTTAGTGAATCCATTGAATTGGTTTGGTTTGAGGCGGAGATCTCGAAGATGAAGAAGCTTCTATGTTTTCTCCCATGGCTGCTTCTCTCTCTCGTGACATCTCCCTTTAGCGAAGCACGATTCGTGGTGGAGAAGAATAGTTTATCGGTGACTTCGCCGGAGAGCATAAAAGGAACTCATGATAGTGCAATCGGCAACTTCGGGATTCCTCAGTACGGTGGAAGTATGGCTGGTACGGTGGTTTATCCTAAAGAGAATCAGAAATCGTGTAAAGAGTTTAGCGATTTCTCGATTTCGTTTAAATCTCAGCCTGGTGCTTTGCCTACGTTCCTATTAGTTGATCGTGGAGGTACTTTTTATCAAATTTCACAACTCGATTTGATTGATTTGATCGATTTAGGGTTCATACGATTACGTTTTGGTTGTGTGTAGATTGTTTCTTTGCTTTGAAGGTATGGAATGCGCAGAAAGCGGGAGCTTCTGCAGTTCTTGTGGCGGATAATGTTGAAGAGCCTTTGATTACAATGGATACACCTGAAGAAGATATTTCATCTGCTAAATATATTGAGAATATTACTATTCCTTCTGCTCTTGTTACTAAAGGTTTTGGTGAAAAGCTTAAGAAAGCCATTAGTGGTGGAGATATGGTTAACTTGAATCTTGATTGGAGAGAAGCTGTTCCTCATCCTGATGACCGTGTTGAGTATGAATTGTGGACTAATAGTAATGATGAATGCGGTGTTAAGTGCGATATGTTGATGGAGTTTGTTAAGGATTTTAAAGGTGCTGCTCAGATTCTTGAGAAAGGCGGTTTCACTCAGTTTAGACCTCATTACATTACTTGGTATTGTCCTCATGCTTTCACGTTGAGCAGGCAGTGCAAGTCTCAGTGTATCAACAAGGGGAGATACTGTGCTCCTGATCCAGAACAGGATTTTAGTTCAGGGTATGACGGCAAAGATGTGGTTGTGGAAA
This sequence comes from Cardamine flexuosa, assembly GCA_963555745.1. Classification (NCBI taxonomy): domain Eukaryota; kingdom Viridiplantae; phylum Streptophyta; class Magnoliopsida; order Brassicales; family Brassicaceae; genus Cardamine; species Cardamine flexuosa. Next base: position 16,738,749 of record OY743219.1, read on the forward strand.
ACTTGAGACAGCTTTGCGTTTTCAAGGTGGCCAATGAAACCGGGAAACCATGGGTTTGGTGGGACTATGTCACTGATTTCCAGATCAGATGTCCCATGAAGGAGAAGAAATACAACCAAGATTGTGCTGAGTCTGTTATCAAATCTCTTGGTGAGTGCTCTTTTCTTATATAGGTCTCGCAAATTAATGAAAAGTGAAACACTTTTCTTTTTCTTTTTTTCCCCAGTGAGATGAAGACATGTTTTCTATGTATGTGTTTACAGGTATTGATAGTAAAAAAATTGACAAGTGTATGGGAGACCCTGATGCTGACTTGGACAATCCAGTTCTAAAGGAAGAACAAGATGCTCAAGTAAATTACTTTTGAATTGTTCCTGCTCAAGTATATCACAATTATTGCATGTTCTTTGATTAACCCGTTTGCGATTGGCATATTACGTAGGTTGGAAAGGGTTCAAGGGGTGATGTTACCATTTTGCCTACCTTAGTCGTCAACAGTAGACAGTACCGAGGTTTGTCCTGCAGTGTTAACTTAAGACTCCAATACATACAGTGTTATATAAAAATGTTTTCTTGCAGGCAAGTTGGAGAAGAGTGCAGTACTCAAGGCTCTATGTTCTGGTTTTGAGGAGACTACTGAACCGGCTATATGCCTCAGCTCAGGTATAATCTTTCATACCTGAGTTGTCCTTATCCAAAACGCCTAGTCATAAACTGGTTGGAATCACAATTTTTAACCTTTTAATTATTTGACAGAGATGGAGACAAATGAATGCTTGGATAACAATGGCGGTTGTTGGCAAGATAAATCAGCCAACATAACTGCTTGCAAGGTACATTGTGATATATTTCAGGAAGAATTTCTCTTATATCTATTAATCTGCTTAATTTGCAGGATACTTTCCGTGGAAAAGTATGCGTGTGTCCTATAGTTGATGGTGTGCGATTCAAAGGGGATGGTTACAGTCAATGTGAACGTGAGTGATAATTTTTTTATATTTAAGCTGACTTTTTATTATAAAGTAGTTAACTTTTTTACACAATGACACTTTGTCGTCTTACATAGTTACATATAATTCCTAGTCAGTGAATTGTAAATAAAATGTTCGGTTCACATGTCTCTGGTGATATCCAAAACAGAATCTTGGCTGCATGATCACAAAAACATAGCAAAAGAAGTTGTATAATAGGATCACCTGAGCGGACTTCTATAATTGGATATATATCGTGTTCGTTGTCTTATGCTTCTCTTGTATCACATATGATACTTAATTGGTGTTTGCATTGCAGCAAGCGGGCCAGGGAGATGCACAATCAACAATGGAGGTTGTTGGCATGAAGAGAGAGATGGACATGCGTTCTCTGCTTGTGTGGTTAGTGTTTTTTCTCCACTACACTTAGCTTTTGAGCATAATCTCACTGTATAGTAAGAGAACTTGTAATGCCTTCAGGACAACGACAGTGTTAAATGCCAGTGTCCTCCAGGATTTAAAGGAGATGGTGTTAAGAAGTGTGAAGGTAAGACCTCCGTACGTCTTTGTGTTACTTCATAAACATCTTTATAAGGATTTTCGTGCTACCTTCACTAGATATTAATGAGTGCAAAGAGAAGAAAGCCTGTCAGTGCCCAGAATGTAGCTGTAAGAACACTTGGGGAAGCTATGAGTGCTCTTGTAGTGGTGACCTTCTGTATATGAGAGACCATGATGCTTGCATCAGTAAGCTTTGATCATCATAAATTTCTACAGTTCTATTAATGTTCATGTATGATACACACTAAAACGAGTACTTGTTTGTACAAATAGCCTACTCACATCTGTTATTTTGTTTGAAATTTAGGCAAGACGGGTTCACAAGTGAAATCAGCATGGGCGGCTGTTTGGATTATTATCTTATCATTGGGACTTGCGGCTTCTGGTGCTTACCTCATTTACAAATATAGATTGAGGGTAAGATTTTAATTCCTCTTTCAGCTTTTTATCTGTTTTTTTGTTGGCATTATCATATCTTGGAACCTTAAACACGATTACATTGGGAAATCTTTTTGAATTGCTATGTCTCTGATTTTTACAGCAATACATGGACTCGGAGATCAGAGCCATAATGGCACAGTACATGCCACTGGACAGCCAACCCGAGGCTTCAAACCTCGTGAATGGTGACCGTGCCTGAGAGTGTGAAATGGTCCGTCTATTTATTCCTCATAAAGGACTCAAGGTTACGCTTTCTTTTAACTGATGTGGCCCTTGACGTTGGTGTTTTATTGCCTCTGTATCTTTTGTAACTCTTTTACCAGACAATATATTTGCAGAAAAAAGGTTTAGTGACTTCGTTTTTGTTAAGCATTGTAACTCATGTCTTTTTCCATTTGTGTCCATGGGACTTCTGTATTAGGGACAAGCTAGTCAATAGTATCAAACATGGATGTTTTTAAGTTAAAGGGAATCTTTAGTCTTTGCAACATGTTTGTTTGTTTTTGTAAGGTCTTTTATTTTTTCCCTTTAGTTTGATTAGTTTTAATGCTCTTATACGCTGTTAGAGATAGTGTGCACCATAAAAAATGGTGACCTCAAGCGATACAATGGCATTGTACCAACGACAACCAATCAAAACTAGCTAACTAACAAACTAACTGATATTCAAATTTCTAATCTCTATATTATTAAAATTGAAATACAAATAAGTTATCGATGTATCTAAACCATCTCTAATTAATTCTCAACTATATTTACATTCAAACACAGTTATTTCGTTATTAATATAAATTAAAATATAAATAAATAAGTTATCTATCTATTCTAACAACTTTTAATTAATTCTCTATTTTCTACAATCTTTACAACCAAATATAATTAGTTCTTTATCTAATATTGTGATTTAATAGTATTAACTAAGATTCTTTTATCACATTTGTTTGATTTTATTTTTAAATTACTTTGAATCATTATATAACATATATAACTAGATTATGACCCGTCCATCGGATGAGTTTTTTAAATTTTATAAATAAATTAGTTTAGGTAAAATTAATAAATTAAATATTTATTGTTAATGAAATATTTTAAATTATTTTAGGAAAAAATTATAAAACAATTTTCATAGAGAAAACAATTATATATATTGAAAATTCAGTCAAATGTTATTTATTTTTAAACCAAGTTTTATTCATTTTCCGATATGTTGTGTACCTAAAACTGTCTCAAAGTAAGATGAAACCAAACTGAACCAAACATATAAATACCTAAATGAATATAGGCTTCTAAACCCTACAAGCATGAACCAAATCTAAACGACCAAACCTAGTGTAATATCTAAAAAAAAATGGATCAAATGACCGGCGGCTATGATCTCGTTCATATATATGCCAGACATTTTTCTGGCAAGATCTTTGTTGTCTCTTTGATGTCTTCTTATTAATATTTTATCTCGGTTCCCAAAAGAATATCATTTCCTTCTTGCACCGTCAAAAACCTTCACCATTTCTTGGCTATTGATGTTTCCAACAAAATCCTCTTGCTCAACTATTTCCTCATTATCTCTCGATTTTGTTCCTATCTTGGGCTTTATACTTGAAAATATTTTGTTTTCACAGTTTCTTTTATTTTCAATCATCAGATTCTCATGCACCATCATCTTTAATCTCTAGTGAAAGTGAATTGCATTGCTCCATCGTCTGGATCTATCTTAGTATGAGACTTAACTCCACATAAGCAACACTTTCTGAGTGGATTTTTGCATCTCTTTTTTTTTAATTATTGGAGTTTAAATAATATAAAAATCTAAATTTGAAAAAATAATAATATTTTATTCTGGAAAAGTAGAATTCTTTTTCCTTATTAAATTTTATTTCTTTTTCAAAATTTCGTTTTTTATATATAGTATATGATTTTATTCCTTTTCTGTTTATATTTTAAGATTAGGAACTAACTTTAAATTTATTTTTTACTTAATAATTAAAGAGATGAAAAATTAGAATTCTTTTTTCTTTTTAGGACTGTATTCCTTTTTTTTCTTACAATTTATGGTTTTATTTAACTAAACACGTGTCAAAATCTGATCATTTTAATTGATATATGTCACGATCAGAGAATTACTAACTTTGAATCATTTGTCTTTATATAAATAAGATTAATAAAATTTTAGATTTTTTTTGTATATGCTGTGATTTTTTTTTAAAAACGAACGTACACTATTCAATCAATAAAGAGAAAATATGTAATCAAGGTGTGCTATATCAGCTAAAAAGAATTGGACAATGGTATAGAATCATATAATAAAAATGATTAAAATAATTCCAAATAAAAGTGAGCATGAAGTTTGACTTATCAAACATTCAATTTTAAATGTTTTATTCGGTTTAATCCGATTTTTCAGTTGAAAAAAATTTAAAATGATAAATATCTAAACTTTTAAAAAGAATCAAAAAATATAAATTAAAAATTTTTAAAATATCACAAATATTATAAATATTTAAACATTCTTATTCATTTACACATAAATAATATATCAAGGATTTAGAAAATATAAATACGATTAATTTTTAAATTAAACCCAATTCAAATAGATATAAGAGTATCATTCTGAATCTTTACTCCTATCAAAATATAATCGTCTAATAGATATGTGTCACGATCTCATTCATTAAAATTTTGATTTTTTTTGTTTTCTGACTATAACCAAAACTGAATTTATAAGTATAATAGGTAAATAGTTTTGGTTACGTTAGAAAAATTAGTTTAATCTAAACCACCCGCTTTATGATCATAGTTTTGGATGGTGATTCACATAATATTTAATTGTTAGTGTTGTTATGTTTGAATGAGTCTTAGTAGTAGAATAAGTATGTCCGAGTTTGTAGGAGTTATTGAGTGGAAGTCGTGGTCAAGTAGTTTCCTATTTTATTGTTGTTTCAGTTTTCCTGTAAGGCTATATAGCCATCGTTTTCTCCTATGAATCAAGCATCCTTTTCAGCATTCTTAAGTCTCTATTTTTACATTTGGTATCAGAGCTAAAACAGAGAGAAAAAAAAGAGTGAATTAAAGAGAGAAGGAAAGAGAGATGTCGACAGACAAGTTTGTTCAACCTGCTATTCCCAGATTTGATGGTCATTATGACTATTGGTCAATGACAATGGAGAATTTTCTGAGGAGTAAGGAGATGTGGAGTCTGGTGGAGGAAGGAATCCCTGCTGCGGCAATTGGATCAACACCAGCAAGTGAAGCTCAAAGGAAACTGGTGGAAAATGCCAAACTTAGAGATTTGATGGTCAAAAATTTCTTGTTCCAATCCATTGATAGGGAGATCTTGGAAACAATTCTTGACAAGGGAACTTCAAAAGCTATTTGGAATTCGATGAAACAGAAGTATCAGGGGTCTACCGAGGTGAAACGTGCCCAGCTCCAAGCATTGCGGAAGGAGTTTGAGCTGCTGGCTATGAAAGAAGGAGAGAAGATAGACATGTTTCTAGGAAGGACGTTGGGGATCGTGAACAAGATGAAATCAAATGGTGAGAACATGGAGCAGAGCACGGTGGTTAGTAAGATACTCAGATCTTTGACAAGAAAATTCAATTATGTGGTGTGTTCCATAGAAGAATCAAATGATCTGAGTATGCTGAGCATTGATGAACTACACGGAAGCTTGCTTGTTCATGAACAACGAATGTCTGGTAATCAAGAGGAAGAACATGTCCTCAAAGTTGTTTATGATGACAGAGGTGGAAGAGGACGAGGCAGAGGAACGTTCAGGGGGGGCTGTGGTCGTGGTAGAGGAAGACAACCTCTGAGCAAAGAATTGATCGAGTGTTATCGATGTCACAAACTGGGACACTTTCAGTATGAGTGTCCAGATGGAGACAAGAGAGCCAACTATGTTGAATTGGAAGAAGACGTGTTGTTAATGGCTCATATGGAGGAGAACAACACAAAGAAAGAGGAGATATGGTTCTTTGACTCAGGGTGCAGCAATCATATGACAGGGAACAAAGAATGGTTTGTAAAGATGGAACATGGTCTTCTTCCAAGGAATTCCCTGTTTCATAATCTGCCATCCACCCTGGTGCTCTTCTTTGTCGCACTGCCATTGTCATTGTCTTCCTCCCTTCAACCAGACCACCGGCTCCAGAGCTTTCTCCGGTAATCAATGGTGTAATATGTGAGCCTAATGATCTTGTTATATCGCTGGAGCTGTTGGATCTGTTGATTGATAGTTGCGGACTTCCTCCGTCTTGACTTTCTTCATCAGTTTCTTCATGAGTGTTGTCATTATCATCCCACTCTAACACATCCTTACTTACTTCCTCTTCAGATCTGTCCCAGTCCCATGCTTTGTCTTCTTCGAACACAACATCTTTGCTAATGATCACCTTTTTTAAGACTGGTGATCTAGGCGATCGGAGGAGTACATCTGGGTTTGTATTTATGTTGGCCTCTGGAGCTATTTCATGGACATCAAAGAAGCAGCCAGTCGTTGCTCTCTCTACTACAGAAGCAGAATAGATAGCAGCAGCTTCTTGTGCTTGTCAAGGTGTGTGGCTCAGGAGAATCTTGGCAAAGATTGGGTTTGAAGAAGAAGCCGAAACTTTGATTATGTGCGACAACAGTTCTACCATTCAGTTGTCCAAAAACCCAGTTCTTCATGGCAAAAGTAAGCATATTGAAGTAAGATTTCATTATCTCAGACAGTTGGTGAACAGTGGAGTTGTCAAGCTCAATCATTGCCCGTCAAAGGATCAGATTGCAGATGTGTTTACCAAACCGTTGAAGTTAGAGCAGTTTGAGAAGCTTCGTGGAATGCTTGGTATGATTGATGCAAGTGAAGTAAGCTAAACTCAGAGCCTGATTTAGCTTAAAGGAGGGATTGTTAGTGTTGTTATGTTGAGTCTTAGTAGTAGAATAAGTATGTCCGAGTTTGTAGGAGTTGTTGAGTGGAAGTCGTGGTCAAGTAGTTTCCTATTTTATTGTTGTTTCAGTTTTCCTGTAAGGCTATATAGCCATCGTTTTCTCCTATGAATAAAGCATCCTTTTCAGCATTCTTAAGTCTCTATTTTTACATTAATTTATATATTCTTGTTTAGTTTATTAGGAAAAGTAGAATAAATACTTTACGGGAAAAAATAATTACAAGTTGCAGTAATACGTGAGGCGGTGAGGCGGTGAGGGTGGGTATTGGTGCACTACCTTATTTATGTGAAACCCAACTATGAAAGCACCTGGTCATGGAACCTGGTTTTCTTGTTTTATTAAGTAACCCGGTTAGAAGTTATTTTTTCCCTTTTTATACATGGTTCAAAGTTGAAATCGGAAAACTTGAAACAAATCGAAAATATCACACAGGATATTAGGTCAGTTCGATACTCTCTCAATTTAATGATGTTTTCATGTTAGTTTCTTTATTTGTTCTGTCTGGATTCGTTTTCTGTCCGATTTTTCGTCTAGGTCAGTTCGGATTTTTATTGACCATTGTTCAATTTTGTTGTTAACTTTTTGTTCCCAAGTTTCCAAGTTGTTAAGAGTTTGTTTCCCTGTTGAGGTTGATTTTCCTCCCAAAGATTGACTTTTCTTTTGCTTGTCTTTGATCACATTTTTGTTCTTGTTTTGAATCTGTTTGATCATGCTTAGTAACTTTTTTCTTGATCATGAACCTGTCAATGTTCGTTCTCTACAACTTGTTAACACTATCTAACGCTAATTGACTATGTTTTGGAGGTTCAATTCTGTGGCAATAATGGCAACTTGTTGTAGAGACTCAATCAGTAGCCTACCAGACGAGGTTTTGGGTCAAGTATTTGTTGGAACCCAAATTTTACAAATGTATTTTGGCCAAACTTCCGGCGAGTTTTCGGAATAACCAGATCGTGAGGTCATTGTAATCCTTCTAATAAGCACTATGATTTAGTGTATTTACGTGTAAAACTTGAAGTTAATTTGAATGAGAAATGAGCATGTGAAGTGGGTAGCTTGGAAATCTTGTAAACAATGAAAAGAACAAAATTATCCCACATTGCTCATAGGAATTATTTTTCACTAGTATATATAGTGTTAAACACACACTATAGTTCACTAGCTTAGTGAAGGGACATTATAGAGTAAGAGATGATTAGATGTTATGTAAAACCACACATGCGCGCTGCCGTTGTGCCGGGCTTGGGCTTGGGGAATGTGGACCTTTGGCCCACAAGCGCCTTATTCTTTTTGGAATATTTTTTTATTAGTCTAATTAATTTTCCCTAAAAATTTATTGCATAATTTCGGATAGATCTAGAAGATTCTAGATTGGGTCCAATTTAATTCAGTGAATATTTTCGAATGGAATATTCCTTTTTCTGAGCTGATCTTTGCACGTCAAGTAAGAATATTCTGCGGATATTTCGGACTTGCGGATCAAGCTAAATCTCGCAGAGATTATCCCTAACTTTGGGATCAAGTCTCTCCTCCATATAAATAAGGGTGTCGCTTCTCCTCTCAATTCATTCATTTGAAACACAAACAAAGCATCCAGCAATCTTCTACTAATATTTCTTAAGTAAGTCTCGTGTCTCGAGAGTATAATGTAGAATAAAAGTTCGTAGATTCTATAAATCGGGTGCTGCAATTATAGTCTCGACACGGTTGTATCCTGAGATTCATAAACTCGTAAAACCACCACACTGCGGGAGATTTATTAAATTAAGGAAAGAGATCATATCTCACCTCCGTATTCGTCTTTCCTTAATCGATATTTTGGTTCGTGATTTTCAATCCAGGATTTTGCAGTCTTACGATCTTAATTCAATAAATCCGTTTCCTGCTGATAGCTCTAAACGAATTGATTATTGCGAACAAATTTCAAATTGGTTTTTGAAAATATTTTTTTCTTATGATTCAAACCGTTCTAGAACGCTCTCTAACGATTTCGTAAAATGTTTAATTACGAAAAACGAATACACAAGTTGGATAAAAGTTTCCGCAAAAGCCTTATTGGCAGATTCACGAAATAATTTTTTCCACAAGATCATGCGATCTAGAAATAGAGTTTAAGAATACCTTAATCGGATTCTGGGAACATCTATTGGCGAGTTCTGGCGATATTAACATAAACTCTAAAAACGGATTTTGGATTTATTTCCTTATAACACATTGTTTAGTGAATTAATTAAATTAATATTATTTTTTAATCACTTATACATAATTCTAGAAACTGATTAATTTTTTTTTATTTGTCAACAGATTCAGAATGACTAACGGTGTTGATGTTGTTGCTACCAACGGTGCCAATGGAGGTACGCCAAGTGACAAAACAAACCCTACAGATGCGTCGGCACCACCTCAGTTACCGGTAATATCGAGCGCGATGAGTTCAAATCTTATGCCGAAAAAATTTGATGGATCTAACTTCAAGTCATGGCAGAAAAAGATGCAATTTTTCCTTCATAACCTGAATCTGACTAAGTATCTTACTGAGGTCAAACCTGAGGTGCCACCCGGCAATAAGGATGCACATGTTCTTGCAAGTGTCGAAGCATGGGTCCATGGGGATTACCTCTGCAAAGGTAACATATTGCACTGCTTGGTCAATGAGCTATACAATGTGTACTCTGAATTATTCAACAACTCCAAGACTCTCTAGGGGCATTGGAAAGAACTACAAAGTGTTCAATGTGAGTTCCAGTCAATTTGCAACCACGAATTATTTGAACTACAAAATGGTGGACTCGAGGCCCATCATGGAACAACTTCATGAGCTGCAGTTGATATTCCAAGGATAGCAGACGAAGGAATGAAGATGTGTGAGATGCTCACAGTGAATTCCATCGTTGAGAAGCTACCTCCAAGTTGGGATGACTTCAAAAACTACCTTTGCTACAAGCAAAAGCCTCTGTCATTGCTGATCTTGGTTTCAAGGCTGCAAAATGAGGCTAATAAGCGTGAGAAAACTGGATCAGAGTTTACTCATGATGCAAATGTGGCTGAATACAGAAGGAAGGGCAAGGGTAAAGTAATTCCTAATAAGGTGATACCAAACAAAGTTGCTCCTCAATCGACAAAAGGCTTTAAGAAGCAAACTCAAGCTCCTAAAGGGTCTAACTTCAAGAAATTTTATGGGAAGTGCAACCACTGTGGCAAGATTGGACACAAGTCTGCAGAGTGTAAAAGCAAGACTAGGGAAAAGAATCAGGCATACCTGGCTGAAACTGATCTTTGTGCAGTGGTCACTAAAGCAAATGTGGTCACTGGTGAAGACAATCCAAAAGAATGGTGGTATGACACTGGGGCTACCACACACATATGCGTTGACAAAAACATGTTCAGCACCTACCAGAAGAGCAAGTCCAACGAGAATCTGAGGATGGGAAACGTGTCTCACTCCAAGATTGAAGGTACTGGAAAAGTCGTGTTGAAAATGACTTTCGGCATGGAGGTAACTCTCAACAATGTGAAGCATGTTCGTAACATGAGAAAGAACCTGATTTCCGGGACTCTAATGAACAAGCACGAATTTGGCATCAACTTCGAGGCTGATCATCTGATCCTTAGGAATATGGTGTTTTCATTGGAAAAAGTTTTGTTAAGGAAAGATTGATCAAAATGTGTGTAATGTTAATCCTCAAGAAAACTGATGTATTTGTTTCCAAAGTTTCAATGAATAAGAATCCAATTGCTTATTTGGTTGAGTCTTCTAATATTTAGCATGAACGGTTGGGGCATGTAAATTATAAGTCAATTCAAAGACTGATTAATCTGAACATGATTCCAAAGTGCAAAATTAGCAAAGACAAATGTGAAGTATGCGTTCAAGCAAAGCTCACAAAAACACCATCTCCTCGTGTTGAGAGAACAACCGAACCTCTTGGCTTAATCCACACAGATTTGTGTGATTTGAAGTACGTACCAACTAGAGGTAGTAAAATGTATTTTGTTACTTTCATAGATGATTGTACAAGATACTGCTACGTGACTTGCTACGTAGTAAAGATGAAGTTTTGGAAAAATTCAAAGAATACCAGATGGAAGTTGAAAACCAACTGGAAAAAACTATTAAAATAGTAAAAAGTGATAGAGGAGGAGAGTATGATTGACCATTCAATGCACTCTCTCGGGAGAAAGGCATTATACATGAAACTACTGCTCCTTATTCACCGGAATCTAATGATATCACAGAAAGAAAGAATCAAACTCTGAAAGAGATGATGAATGTGATGTTGTAGGAATCTGGGCTACCCCAGAATCTGTGGGGGGGGGGGGGGGGAAGGTTTACTCACCACAAACTATATCCTCAACAAAATACCGCACAAAGTAACCGGCAAAACACCATATAAGCTTTGGAAAGGTAACGTACCTTCGTACAAATACCTGAAAGTGTGGGGGTGCTTGGCAAAAGTTGCAGTACCACTCCCTAAGAAGGTCACAGTTGGACCAAAAACCATTGATTGTATTTTCATTGGATATGCACACAACAGTAGTGTCTACCGGTTTCTGGTACACAAATCAGATATACCGGATATCCATGTTTAGAGGGTAATGGAATCAAGAAACGCGTCTTTCTTTGAAAACATATTTCCCTGTAAAGATAAACAAAGGCTGAAACAAACTCATGAAGAAAGAGACACAATTATCTCGACAAATAAGGCCAGCAGTTCTGGTACTTCAGTAATTGAAGTAGACAAAAAAGATGAACCTAGACGAAACAAAAGAGCTTGTAAGGAGAAATCATTTGGTCCTGACTTCATGGTCTTTCTTTTAGAGAATGAACCAAGGACATACAATGAAGCTATGTCAACACCCGAGGCAGACTATTGGAAGGAAGCAGTCAATAGTGAAATCGACTCCATTATGCAATCTCATAATTGGGAGATTACTGATTTACCTGAAGGGTTTAAAGCACTAGGGTACAAATGGATCTTCAAAACAAAACTGAAGACGGATGGCTCTATTGATAAGTACAAGGCAAGACTTGTGGTACAAGGATTCAGACAAAAATAAGGTCTAGACTTCTTTGACACCTATTCTCCCGTGACGAGAATAACTTCAATAAGAACTCTGATAGATATTGCAGCCTTAAGAGATCTAAAAATCCATCACATGGATGTGAAAACTGCCTTTCTAAATGAAACAACCTGAAGGTTTCATTGCCCCAGGACAAGAAGAGAAAGTCTGTAGACTTGTGAAGTCATTGTATGGACTTAAAACAAGTCTCGCAACAATGGCATGAAAATTTTGACAAGGTAATGATGTCAAATGGTTTCAGCATCAATGAATGTGATAAGTACATCTACATCAAATGTACTCCTAACGGGTATATTCTTTTGTGCTTTTACGTGGATGACATACTCATCATGGGAAGTAACAATGATATAATCCAACAAACTAAGACTATGCTTAGTGGACAATTTGACATGAAAGACTTGGGTCTTGCAGATGTCATTATGGGTATCAAGATCAAGGGAACTTCTGATGGAATCACTCTGTCTCAAGGACATTATGCTGAAAATATACTTGAGAGGTTCAAGAACTACTCAAATGGAACTGCAAAAACTCCAGTAGACCCGCAACTTCATTTGACTAAAAAATCAGGTGAAGCCGTGTCACAAGTAGAGTATGCAAGAGTGATCAGCAGTCTAATGTACTTAACCAATTGTACTAGACCCGATTTAGCGCATGCAGTAAATGTACTCAGCCACTACACGAGTAATCCAGGTCATACACACTGGAAAGCAATAACAATAGTGTTATACTACATACGTTACACTAAAAGTTATGGGCTGCACTATGGTAAAGAACCGGCAGTATTGGAAGAATACAATGATGCTAACTGGATATCTGATTCAAAGAACTCCAAATCCACAAGTGGATATGTCTTTACTCTCGGAGGTGCAGCAGTATCATGGAAATCTACAAAAAAACTATGTTGGCCCGATCAACCATGGAATCTGAGTTCATTGCTTTAGACAAAGCAGCAAAGGAAGCAGAATAGCTTCATAGTTTTTTGGAAGGTATCCCGATGTGGGAGAAACCAGTCCCGGCACTACATATACAATGTGATAGTCAGTCGGCTATATCCCGGGCAACGAACAATCTTGTCATATCAGAAGGCAACATAAAACCATTAGACATTTGATCTCAACGAGTGTAATCACTGTGGATTACATCAAGTCGGCCGACAACTTAGCAGATCCCTTTACAAAAGGACTAGCACAAGATCAAGTTTTGAAATCATCAAAGGGAATGGGTTTGAAGCCTATGACTCAAAGAGGTTGATTGATGGATACCCCACCTACAAGAATGGAGATCCCATAATGTTGGTTCAAAGGGACAACTAAATCAAGCAAACTCTGGTAATAGCATTGAATGACATTATGTCACTGCCCAGTTCTCAGATGACTAACAGTGTTACATGTAAATTTTAAGGTTAAGCTTTGCTTTTAAAGAATAATTCTATAGCTTTCATACATGCAGAGTATAATATGATACTTTATTATATGACAAGAGCGAGTGGAAGTCACCTAGTGAGTGTGAAATGAGGCCGTTTCTAGGAGGATGAACATAAAGTTATATTCTCCAAGTTCACTCATGATCTACCCGGCAAGTTCAAGGCCACAATGAACACAATAGAGAACTTGATTCTACGAGGAATTAAAACTGGGTTGTACCTATTGTCTAAGTCTACATCAAACTCCGGGTGGTTCAAGACATCATGTTCACCTCCTGGCCAAGTAAACTCGACAATTATCAACTATGAGTGGTGCAAGGCTGAAATATGCTACTATCTCATACACAATTATTTTTCGCCTACACTCTCGAAAGTTTGTCAGTCGTGTCTGTCAGTAGTGTCTGTCAGTTATGCCTGTCAAGTCTGTCTAGTTTTTTCTAGTCTGTATAGTCGTCATATGTTTAGAGTAATTTCTATTCATGTGGGAGATTGTTGGAACCCAAATTTTACAAATGAACTTTGACCAAAACTTCTGGCGATTTTTCTGTCGAAGTTCATCCCCAGAATAACCGGATCTTGGGGTCATTGTAATCCTTGTAATGAACACTATGATTTAATGTATTTCCTTGTAAAAAATAAAGTTAATTTGAATGAGAAATGAGCATGTGAAGTGGGTAGCTTAGAAAACTTGTAAACAATGAAAATAACAAAATTGTCCCACATTGCTTATAGGTATAATTTTCCACTAGTATATATACTGTTAAACACACAATATAGTTTACTAGCTTAGTGAAGGGACACTATAGAGTAAGAGATGTATGGATGTTATGCAAAATCACACACATGTTCACGCGCGCCGCCGCCACCGCCACCGCCGTGCCTAGCCGGGCCGGGTGATGGGGTATAAAGTTTTCCTTAAAGGAACCATACAATGAATAGCCCGCAACTGCACAGCAATCAATCCTAGTACTTAAGGTATATCGAATCCACAGAGAGAGAAGATTTATTGCAAATCAAGAGGAACAAGTAAAGCTAGAACTCAATAATAAAAAAGGGGTTTTGTGTCAGGCAAAGCAAATAAAGTAAATGTAAGTCAATATGAGATGAATGTTAGGTGCTTAAGGGGGTCTCTAGGGTTCAATGATCTGTCTATTCAAAATAAGTTCAATGTAATGCGTGTCTACTCCTAAGTCTCGGACTTTGAAACACGAAAGTTTGGCTAACCTATTGTCATAGAGAAAACTGGCTGAAATCCACAAATCCTATTACTCAACTATCGCAGGCAATAACATAGGTTTCAAAGCATTAAAATCAAGTTCAATCCTAATCCATAAGACTCCTTAACTAAGGGGGTATGTGCTTTTTATGATGCGATACTCATCAAATCTAGGTTCCAACAAACTAAGCAAACGGTTCGAATTACTTAGATGCCTAAGATCAATAGCTAGTTCATGAATTTAACTATATGCATTAAGAATGAGATAAGACCAAAAGATAGTGTAGACAGATATGCAAATACAATAAAACTCACCACTCAAAAGACAATGATCATCTCACCCCATTGACTGGCCCTTTAGACCCAATTGGATAGTCTACTCGGCCATGCTCAAGGTTGTCATCGATGCTATGAATGAGTAAAGCATAGATCTCATGCAATTAGGTATGGTTTAGAGATACTTCTTTAGATCCAAAAATAACAAGATGTAAGGACTTATCCTTTAACGAAGTTACAAAAGAACAGAGAAAGAGATGGTTGAACTTTAACGCTTAAGCGAGATCAAGTTGCTTGTGCGGCTCCTTGGAGGCGGCGTTGGCTTCTTGAGGTGGTGATGGACTTTCTAGGGTTCCTGTGTTGAACTTAGGTGGTGGTTTGAAACTTTGATGAGGCACACGAAACCCTAGCTTCATAAACTTGTATATATAGGTCTTGGGGCGCAAGAGATTGGCTTCTAAGGTTTAGGAAGGGCATACTCGTCATTTTGGTGAGTGTGGAGGGAATGGGCCGATCTTGGTGATGGGCCAAGCGTCTAAGGCGTCGAAGGAGGCGGGCTTTGGTCACAAGATTAGTGACCAGGGTGCCCAAGAGGCCTGGCCTGGGTCACGAGCTTAGTGACCGAGGTTTGGTGCTTAGGCGCTGGTTTTACATAGCTTCATCTTCTGGGATGTATCTTCCAAACGGCTGAATGGATTACTTTGATTCTTGTCCCATATGAATGTTGAATCTTGAAGCTTTCCAATGATATAGACAACTCCAATTTTGGTTCACAGTAAGGTCCTCAAATGTTGTCAAACTTCTGATGCTTTTGAAACTGCCTCAAAACGGGTCTTTGCCCCTTTTTGATCCATATTTCCATAAAACCTGTAAAACCTCTTTGACACTAACAATACTTGATGATAGCCTATTTAGCTTTTAAATCATACCAAATCTCTCTTAAAAAAAATATGAAAACCATAGTAAAAATGGGTCAAAATACGATGTTATCAACTCCCCCAGACTTAAACCTTTGCTTGTCCTCAAGCAAATAAGAATTCTAAACTGGTGAAGAGGGTTGAAAATCGCTGAAACTCTTCTAAGATCAGGGACCAAACTCCAATCGTGGAAGCGCTTGGTATAGAAAGGCTTTTGGTGTTTAAGTGGAGTTTAAAGTGTTTAGAGTGTACCGTGATTTCGGAGGGCAGCTATGTCGCAGACCCGCAAGAGAGTATGAACCCATTGATGTTCACAGCTTCCAACCACTATGTCAACACCTTGTTCCTTTACTTCTTTTCTTCTTCTGGTTCCCCCAGAGTTAGATGTTTCTGTGGGGTTCTTTGCACCATCTTCATAATTTATTTTCTTCGTAACCTTCTTCTTGGGATTTCCTGTGCTTATGAGATTATTTTGTAACCGTTTCCTTTCCTTTCTTTTCTTTTCTTTTTATTTTTTGTTTTCTTTTTGTTTTCTTTTTTTTGTAAAAGGGGAAACGGTACATAAATTTACAAGTCTCAAGCACAAGATATGAGTACCTTTTCTTATTGATTCCGAGTTGTAATGTTGTGTAGACCAAATCGTGACTCTCTCTGTATCTCTTCTTTGATTCCTTCAAGCTCTCCATCTTCAAGTGGTTGGAAAACTGTGTCGGAAATTTCTCTCTTGCGTTTCTACGCATATCTGCCAACGAGATCAAAAAGTAGACTGGTGAGAGGTCTGAAAAGAAAAGAGATCTATGGTGTAAGGGTAAACCACTAAAAATGAGTGGTCATTCAGGATCAGCAAAGAATGGTAAAAGGGATAAGAAGTCCTGAATGTGCTGCTCGTTTCCCCGATCTAATGCGCTCATGAAAAATAATTGAAGCCAGGATTATGGTTCAAATAGAGTGGAGTCAACGTCCGTTCCAACCGTGTTCTCCGTAGGATGAAACTTGGGGAGAAAGTTCCAGCGGTGAGCTTCTAGGTGTTGTCCGTAGGTTAATCCCTGAAAAACTTCTCCTTAGAAGGTATATCAGAGGACATATATGTCACATCATGTCATAGAGTCATTATTTCCAACTAGTTTTGACTCAATAAAAAAATTTTGACTCGATAAAATTTCATAAATAGGCATAATCATTGATGTAAAAAGTGGCAAAAGGTCTCAGGTCAACAAAATAGAGGTGTCAGTAAAAGGATGAACATCTTTCTCCCCAGACTTAAGTCACACCATCCTCGGTGGGAAAACAAGAAAGAGAAAAGGATGGAAATCAAAAGGAAAAGTTGAGTTAAGAACAATGTCACCTGAGTTTAAATGTTGGTGACTAACCGGTGTTTCTTCTTTTGATACTTGACATCGCATGGACTTGGTTATAGTCCATTGAATTCCTTGTGAAGATCTTCTTCTAAATGCATATTACCTGAGACAAAAACCTAAAAACCATCAATGATATGCTAAAACATAAAGATAGATAAATAAAATAAGATAAGGATAGAATGGTGGTGGTGTTGATGGTGAGGTGGTGGTGGTGTTATCTCTTTGATGTCATTGTTGCCATGGTGACTGATATGCTCCAAATATGCTTGTGGTCAGATTGTTGAAGTGATCTTGATCAGTGAAGTGACATGCTAAAAGAGGAGTGGTGTGGAGGCACTAGGGTGAGAAACCTCGGTCACAAGTAGTCGTGACCGGGGCTGGCCCTCCTTCATGCCTCGGTCATGGCCCTTGTGACCAGGGCCGTCCTTTCGTACCCGGAACGGATGTGGCTGCCCTCTTCTTCCTTGTTCCTTCTTCTTGTCATGCAAATATATCATCCCATGCTTCAAAATGTATCAAGGGAATGTATAGTTACTTTTGGATCCGAGACTTGGATGTCCCATTGAAGTTTTACCCCCTTACGGTCCGGGTAGCCTTCAAAATAGGGTCCAATGGTGAATCTCAAATTCTAGCCCGATCAAGGCTATATTTTCTTTGATGATAACTTCCCAAATATCCTCATATCCTTAGATATTGAATCTTGTGTCAATCCATCAAACCAATAGCAAAATGGCCCAAGATTTATGAATTTACTAGCCTCGGATTGCCGGCTGTGAACATGATTTTTGATGATTGGCCCTTTTCTTCTCTAAGCTTCTTTTTCTGAAATTTCTTCGACCAAAAATTTCCAAGGGTCAACCTCTAGGCGTGTGTCAAGTTGGAAAACTTTGGCTCGAATAGATTTCAATATCCTTCAACTTTAGTGAAATATGCAACCGTGAAGCTTAAGATGAGATGATCTTCTTCCCATGAATCCTTTTCCAAAAAGTGACTTGACCATTACTCCTAGAATACCCATAAGATGTTGAGTACCTGATCCTTGATCGTTTGGTTGAGTGGAACTTGAAAATTCTTCATGAGGCTTGGTTTTGACCTAGTCGCGGCCTGGTTTATAACTTTGGCCTTGGCTTAGTAAAACTCAATGGATGAGGTCGGGGAAGGTTGCATAGCTTCCTAAGATGATTTAGTTTTCTCCAATAAGCTCCATAAGGTCAGAAATGTACCATATTCACAAAAAAATTCAGAATCTCCTCGGAACTCGGAAATCGGCTCTCGGAGGTTTTGCTCGGAAAACCTCGGTCACTGGCTTCGTGACCGGGGTGTGGCCTTCATGGGACCTCGGTCATGGGGTTTGTGACCGGGGTATGCCCTGATGTGGTCCTTCTTCAAGTTGGAGGTGAGTTATGCTTCGAGGGGACTTTCAGTATTGACCTTAGACATAATCAATCTGTTTCCTTCTGCATTCTTTGATCAAAAGAACTTGACCAGACTTGTGAAATCTTCTTGCCACTTGAAACATGAACTCCGGAGCTGCCATACTCAAAACCTCGGTCACAGGCGTCGTGACCGGGGTTGGCTCTCCTTGGGACCTCGGTCACTGGCCTTGTGACCTAGGTCTGATCCAACTTGATTCTCTTCTCTTTTTCTGCTTTTCTATTTTCTTCTTTTGTATTTTCTTTTCTGTTTATGTGGAATACCTGAGATAAAACATGCAAAAATCAAAAGCAAAAGGAAAACTAATCTATTAAAGGGAAAGAAAACTTACAAAGTGGGTTGCCTCCCACTAAGCGCCCTTGTTTAAAGTCTTTGGCTAGAATTTGTCTTTCTCTTATGAGAGATTAGAAGATCCTTTGTCCTAAGACAAATTTTCTTGGTATTGCACTTGTTGTCCTCTTGTTCAACCTCTTGTGAGAATAGTGTGTCAAGATTATTGCTTAGTGCTTCTAGCTTGTCATGTAGATCATCACACCGTCTTCCGGAACTCACTTGGATGTCCTCATTAGGAGTATGAGGCTGCTCCTGATCTTCTCTAGACCTGGAATCCTGACCTTTTAATTCTTCATCGATTTAATTGGTTGTTTTCTCGGCCAGGTCCTCTAATTTCCACGTCAATTATGTCACTCGGCTACCCAGTCCCCACACGCTTCTTTCAATAGTGTTGATCTTCTTTGTAAGCTCCTCCGGATTCTTCTCTTGAGTAGCAAGGCGTTGCATGGTTGATCTCTCGAGTCTCCTTGCTTTAACCTTTTGTAGACTTCTTTGTAACAAAGCTTTGGAACAGGTGTAGTTGCGGGACTGACTCATTGGAAATCGTCTTTGGCATCCTCTTGTCAAAACATGAAGCTTCTTGTGGTGAAGATTATAGGCTGAGGATGGTATTGGGTCTGCATGGTGGTCATATTTAACTAGACTTTGTGAGACACCTCCATCTTCAATGTTTTCGCAAGGGATCTCCATGGTCATAAAGCATGGCTTTTCCTTGAAATATTCTTCTGCGTCTTCTTTGGTAAGATGATCACACTCTTTATAGTGGCAATCTTCATCTTCGGGCCACTCCACCGATTCAGTTTTGGCTGCGAGTTCTTCCCTTAGAACTCTTTCTTCTTCTTCCTTGTCATGAGTTAGATAGTCTTGCTCATTTTGCCATTCCGCATAGTCATTTGGTTTTTCGAAACCTTGTTGCAGTGCTTCAATCTTCCCTTCTAAGTGTTCTTCCTGCTGATCCATGTTGCGCTTCATGCAATAGAATCTTGACCATGCTCATTGATATCCACTCTATTAAGACCTGCTTGGATTTGGATTTCTTGAACTTGGCTTTCCAATCTTTGAACGTGGCTGGTTAGATCTGAAGTTTTCAAATCAAATTCAGCTCCCATCTTAGTGAACTTGGCGTCAAGCTCTTCATGTTGCTTCTTTTGTTCAGAGGAGAATTGTTGCATAAGCTTCATCATCTAATCAGTGAAAGCATCAGAGAGTGGTGCTTCATAGCCTTCATATGCTTCAATTCTCATGACTTCTCTTGAATCAAAGTGATGATCCATAAAGGGATGGTAGTGGTCCGAGTAGTGTGGACTGAAAGAATGAGATAATCTCATTGGGCGATCTCCAGAGGATCAAGAAAGTGATGGACATCTAGAGTGTCTCATCATAGGTGTACCACGAGATGGCTGAGAGTAGCCGTGGTAAGCTCCAGAAGGTGAGCTAGAGAATGGTCTGGAGGTGTCTCCGTCCATAGAGTTGTGTTGCACCAACAGCTGCGCAAGAGTAAGGTTGCGAAACTTCTCTGAGAGAGCGTCAAGGTTCATCCTCACGGTCTCCTGAAACAATGCAAATCACAAAGGAAAATCAGTAGCACAATGTTCTAGACGTTACTTTAGTTCGTAAATTTGTAAACAGAGCAATCTCTCCCCGATAACGGTGCCAAAAACTTGATGGGGTAAAAAGTTTTCCTCAAGAGAACCACACAATGAATAGGCTGCAACTGCAGAGCAATCAATCGTAGTACTTAAGGTATATCAAATCCACAGAGAGAGAAGATGTATTGCAAATCAAGAGGAACAAGTAAAGCTAGAATTCAATAATAAAAAGGGGGTTTTTGTGTCACGCAAAGCAAATAAAGTAAATGTAAATCAATATGAGATGAATGTTGGGCGCTTAAGGGGGTCTCTAGGGTTCAATGATCTGTCTATTCGAAATAAGTTCAATGTAATGCATGTCTACTCCTAAGTCTCAGACTATGAAACACGAAAGTTCGGCTAACCTATTATCATAGAGAAAATCGGCTGAAATCCACAAATCCTATTACTCAACTATCGCAGGAAATAACATAGGTTTCAAAGCATTAAAATCAAGTTCAATCCTAATCCATAAGACTCCATAACTAAGGGGTATGTGCTTGTTATGAAGCGAAACTCATCAAATCTAGGTTCCAACAAACTAAGCAAACGGTTTGAATTACTTAGATGCCTAAGATCAATAGCTAGTTCATGACTCTACCTATATGCATTAAGAATGAGATAAGACCGAAAGACAGTGTAGACGGATATGCAAATACAATAAAACTCGCCACTCAAAAGACAATGATCATCTCACCCCATTGACTGGCCCTTTAGACCCAACTGGATAGTCTACTCGGCCATGCTCAAGGTTGTCATCGATGATATGAAAGAGTAAAACATAAATCTAATGCAATAAGGTAAAGGTTTAGCGATTACTTCAGTAGATCCGAAAATAACAAGATGTAAGGACTTCTCCTTTGAAAAAGTTACAAAAGAATAGAGAAATATATGGTGGAACTTCAAAGCTTCAGCGAGATCAAGTTGCTTCTGTGGCTCCTTGGAGGCGGCGTCGGCTTCTTGACGTGGTGATGGACTTTCTAGGGTTTCTGTGGTGAACTTAGGTGGTGGTTTGAAACTTTGATGAGGCACACGAAACCCTAGCTTCATAAACTTGTATATATAGGTCTTGGGGGCAAGAGATTGGCTTCTAGGGTTTAGGAAGGGCAGACTCGTCATCTTGGTGAGTGTGGAGGCAATGGGCCAATCATGGTGATGGGCCAAGCGTCTAAGGCGGTGAGGGAGGCTGGCCTCAGCCACGAGCTTAGTGACTGGGGTGCCCAAGAGGCATGGCCTTGGTCACGAGCTTAGTGACCGAGGTTTGGTGCTTTGGCGCTGGTTTGACATAGCTTCATGTTCTGGGATGCATCTTCCAAACGGCTGAATGAATTGATTTGATTCTTGTCCCATACAAATCTTGATTCTTCAAGCTTTCCAATGATGTAGAGAACTCCAAGTTTGGTTCACATGAAGATCTTCCAATGTTGTCAAACTTCTGATGCTTTTGAAACTGCCTCAAAACGGGTCTTTTCTCCTTTTTGATCCATATTTCCATAAAACCTGTAAAACCTCTTTGACACTAACAATACTTGATAATAGCCTATTTAGCTTTGAAATCATACCAAATCTCTCTTAAAACAATATGAAGACCATCGTTAAAATGGGTCAAAATACGATGTTATCACCGGGCTGGGCCGGGCTTGGGGAATGTGGGCCTTTGGCCCAGAAGTGCCTCATTCTTTTTGGACAAATTTTTTATTAATCTAATTAATTTTCCCTAAAGATTTATTGCATAATTTTGGATATATGTAGAAGATTCTAGATTGGGTCCGATTTAATTCAGTGAATATTCCCGAATGGAATATTCTTTTTTCTGAGCTGATCCTTGCGCGTCAAGTAAGAATATTATGTGGATATTCTGGACTTGCAAATCAAGCTAAATCTCGCAGAGATTATCCCTAACTTCAGGATCAAGTCTCTCCTCCATATAAATAATGGTGTCGCCTCTCCTTTCAAATCATTTATTTGAAACACAAACAAAGTATCCAACAATCTTCTACTAATATTTCTTTAAGTCTCGTGTCTCAAGAATGTAACGTAGAATAAAAGTTTGTAGATTCTATAAATCGGGTGCTGCGATTATAGTCTTGACACGGTTGTATTCTGGGATTCATAATCTCGTAAAACCACCACACTGCAAGAGATTTATTAAATTAAGGAAAAAGATCATATATCGCCTCCGTGTATTCATCTTTCCTTAATCGATATTTTGGTTCGTGATTTTTAATCCGCGATTTCGCAGTCCTACATTATTTTCTTTGCTCCCTATGAAGCTGGCTGCTGCCACATCAGTTCTCTCAAAGAGATGGAGAAATCTGTTGCCTCTAATTCACAACCTTGAATTCGATGAGTCCATGGTCCTTTATCCCGATAGAAAATCACCAACTGGTGGTCAAGGTTTCGCTGATTTTGTGGAGAATACTCTTGTCCTTTTTCACGATTCTCCCGTCAAGAAATTCTCTATGAAATGGAAATCTGAAACCGTTCAGCCTCGTATCAACCAGCTGATTCACAATGCGCTAGAACGTGGAATTTTGGAACTCCAATTGACATCATCAATTAGTCTATGTATAGAAAATAATTTGTTCTTTACCAAGACATTAGTTAAGCTCACTCTATCCCTTGGATGTTATCCCAAAGGGAGGATTCAACCTCTGTCCGGTGTGTATTTCCCTGCTCTCAAAACACTCTCGCTCATTTCCACGTGGTTTGGGTATTATGACATGTATGTATGGCTCCTAAGTAGCCCTGTCCTTGAGGAATATAATATATCCGATGAAGATCCTTTAACATCGGGTTGGGAAGGATGGGTATGGGGTTCAACTATCAAGAGAATACACATTCTTCACCGCTATCCTAAACGAGAAGAGCACTTAATGGTTGCCATTAGGACACCAAATCTTGTGTACCTTGACTATTTTAGTTATGTCACACAAAGTTATCATGTTCAACTGGATTCTCTAGTCGAAGCTAAACTTGATCTTCAGTTATGGAAGTATCACCCAATATTGCACTGAAGAAACGATCATGTTGAAGAGGATCATTGGGGTGATGCATCCCAACTCATAGCAGCGATAGGAAATGTTGTGACCCTTCACTTGTCTGCTGATTGTCTTGAGGTTAGTTTATAAAGTATAAGAATGTTCTTGTCATGAATTTGTTGTTAAACAGAGGTGTTACACGATCAGAGAGAATAAGAACAAAGTTCTATATAATACTTCTTCTCTGATATTCTTAAATTATTCTCTGATATTTGATACTGAATCAGACTACATGAATATATAGAAAATAAAATGTAACTGACATTCATTAATCCCTGGACTCATTTCTGTCCTACAATAAAGATAAAATTAAAACCCCCTAATTTATTAGAAAATAAAAACTGACAAATGATTTAATTGTCCCAATTAAATCCATGTTTGAATCAATATTCAACACTCTCCGTTGATTGAAACTTGCACACTCCAAGCTTGCTTCTGAACTTGTCAAAATTCTTCTTGGATAACGCTTTTGTTAGAACATCTGCACTCTGCTCATTTGTGCTACAATACTCTAACATAATTGAACCTTCACTTACCAAATCTCTGACGAAATGAACTTTGATAATATATGCTTTGTTCTTCCATGATATGTTGGATTCTTTGTCATTGCAATAGCTTGCTTATTGTCACAGAAAATGGTTGTTGCACTCTTCTTCTCTTGCTTGACATCTTCCAGAATTCTTCTTAACCAAACTGCTTGACACACTGCTGCAGTAGTTGCTGTATACTCAGCTTCCGACGATGACAATGTTGTCACGTTTTGCTTCTTTGAACTCCAACAAATTGCTCCAAAACCCGGATTGGAAATATATCCTGAAGTGCTTTTTCTGTCTTGCACACAGCCAGCCGAGTCACTGTCTGTGAAACCAACCAACTCAAACTCCAAAACTCTGCTGTACCACAAACCAAAATCTGTTGTACCGGCAATCTACTTCAGCAACCTCTTTGCTGCTCCAAAATTCGGCTTTGTTATGTTGTACCTCTTCAACAAGTCTGTATGCTGACTCACAAATATCACATCTACATGATACTTTGTTTTAAACACCAACTTCACACTAATTAATTGTTTACCTTCAGGAAGCTCAACTAGCTGCCAAGTTTGAGTCTTCTCTATGGATGTTATCTCCTCATCCATTTCTTTTTGCCACTATTCTTTCTCTGCTGCATCATTTAAAGTTTATGTCTCAAAAGTAAAAAGAGCTTGTTGAACCTCATAAATTTCTTGAAGAGATCTGAATTTTTGAGTTAGAGTTGGACTTGAATTTGAACTTCCATCAGCACTGCTGTTTGACCCGGTGCCACAACTGGATCTAGGTGAACCAAGGACTCAATTTCCTGGTGTATTAGCTGCAGAACTAACTGGACTCTGATTCTCTTGTCGTTCAACATTGATGTCAACGACGACTTGCACAAGCTCACCACTGTCACCTTCACGCCAACTCCAGATCGCTTCCTCATCAAAGGTAACATTTCTGCTGTCAACAATCTTCCCACTCACCGGGTTATACAACCTATATCTCGTAGATTGTGAACAATATTCAAGAAATATGCATTTCTCAGATTTTTCATCAAGCTTCTTTCTGTTATGAGCGTCAATAAGAGGATAGGCAACACTACCAAAAAATCTTAAGTGACTTACCCCAGGTTTTCTTCCACACCATGCTTCATATGGCGTTCTGTTTAACACAGCTCTTGTTGGTGAAATGTTCAACAGATACATAGCTGTCTTAACATTTTCAGCCCATAACTGATTTGGTAGATTCTTCTGCTTCAACATGCTTCTAGTCATCTCTACGACAGGTCTGTTTTTCCTCTCTGCCACACCATTTTGCTCCGGTGTATAAGTTGTAGTAAGTTCACGATGAATCCCTTATGTTTCATAGAAGTTGTTGAACTCAGTGGATATAAACTCTCCACCTCTGTCAGTCCTCAACACCTTGACTTGGTGTTCGCTTTGTTTCTCCACAAACACCTTGAACTTCTTAAACATTTCAAAAGATTCTCTTTTAGTCTCCAAAAAATAAACCCAGCTCATCCTGCTGTAGTCATCTGTGAGCAACAGAAAATATTTGCTGCCACCAAGAGATGCAGTCTGCATTGGACCACACAAATCTGTATGAACAATCTCAAGATATTGAGTTGCTCTCCTTGCTTTACCCACTGGAAATGACCTCCTTGTTTGTTTCCCCATTATGCACCCTTCACACAACTCAAGATCATCAATCTTTGGTAAACTAACCACCATATTCTTTTGATTAAGCACCTTCAATGCACTCTCATGTAAATGCCCATACCGTAAGTGCCATAGTTTTGAATCCTATGATACCTTAGCAACCAAGGCATTCGCTTCAACATAACACATATGTAACGGGTGCATATTGTTCGATGTCTTCCTCACCACTGCTAGTGTGAGACCAGATTTGTTATCCTTGATAACACACACATTCCCATCAAAGAAAACATAACAGTTGTTTTCCACCATCTGTCTAACACTCAACAGATTTTGTGCTAGATCAGGAATGTAATACATATCATATATGAGTTTGACATTACCATCACTATTCTGGACGGCCACAACTTCTCTTCCTTCAACTTGAACTTCTTTATCATCTCCAAGCTTCACCTTTTAGCTTTTGTGACTCATCAATCTCCTTAAACAATGACTTGATGCCTGTCATATGATTAAAACAGCCACTGTCCAAATACCACACTGTTTTGAACACACCTAGACTTTTGTATGCCATGAAAAGTCTGGGTTACACAACTTCTTGCTGCACATCTGCTTGTTTAACAAATCTTGCTTGCTTTTCCTCATTTTGTTTCTTCCAACAGTCAACTTGCATATGATCATACTTCTTGCAATAATAACACTGAATATTGCTCTTGTCCGTACCTCTATTGTACAAAAAATTAGAACTGTTAAACGGACCTCTTCCACAGCCATAGTCTCCACGACCACCAGATCTACCTCTGCCTCTAACAGCTCCAAAAACACATCTTCCTTTACCAGCTCCAAAACCATTACTGTTGGACGGTCCTGAGTACTCTCCCTTCACCTGGAAAGCTTTCTCCTCAGACTTCTCCAACTTTTTACCAAGACGATCTTCATGTGACAACAATGAGCTCATCATCTCATCAAAAGTGTATTTGCTCAGATCATTGGCTTCCATAATCGCAGGAATGACATACTCAAACTTTGGGGTTATGGTCCTAAGAACCTTACTCACAACAGTTTCATTTGACAGAGAGTCACCATAAGATCTCAGCTGACTGACGATGGTCGACACTCTTGCCAAATATCCTTGTATAGTTTCTTTCTCGTTCATCACAAATTTTTCGTAACTATGACGCAGAGTCTGTAGTTTAACAGTGATTACCTTCTGATCTCCCATGTACTCACGCTTCAAAATGTTCCATGCTTCATGAGATGTATTAACAGCCACGATCTGTGACAGGATGTCCTCATCCAAGGCTGTTTGAATGAAAACAATGTCTTTGCATCCCTCTTGTGACTCTCCCGCAGCTGCTGCTCGGGTACCGCTGGATTTGTATCTTCAAATCCATTCTCCACCAAATCTCAAATCTCTTGAGATCTGAACATTGTCTTCATCTTAAGACTCCACCGGTGATACTTCTCACCCTTAAACAGCTGAACTGAAATTTGCTGGTTTGCTCCATTGCCTGACATGGATCACTCCATCTTTGTCTTACAAGATCAAAGGGGACCAACACCTTTGCTCTGATACCACAATGTTGTTAAACAGAGGTGTTACACGATCAGAGACAAAATAAGAATAAGAACAAAGTTATGAATAATACTTCTTCTCTTGATATTCTTAAATTATTTTCTGATATTTGATACTGAATCAGACTACATGAATATATAGAAAATAAAATGTAACTGACACCCATTAATCTTTGGACTCATTTATGTCATACAATAAAGATAAAATTGAAACCCCCCAATTTATTAGAAAACAAAAACTGACAAATGATTTAGTTGTCCCAATTAAATTCATGTTTGAATCATTATTCAACAGACTTGGTTTGAAAATTTGTTTGTATATATTTGATCAATTTGTAGGTGCTTTATTCTGCTGTAAATCTAAGCCGGATTTCAACAACCTACTTACCTTATGTTTTGAAAGCCACAAAGAACGTAGTTGGCAAGCAGTTCCATATCTGCTCAAGAACTCTCCAAAGCTAGAAACTCTAGTCATCAAGGTTTGAAAACGAACAACCTAATCTGACAAACTAAAGTATATTTATTCTTCTTTTCTTCTAAAAATGTACGTACATTCCGGTTTATTATCCTTTCAGGGTCTTGTGCACAAAATTACAAAAAGATGTGGGGATGTATACGTTTGCAAGCGTGAGATGAAAATGATGAAGAAGATTTTCTGTTTAGTGTCGTGTAAGATAATGGTGCTAAAGGTGAATGGGAATGGAGGAAGCTGCAGAGAATTGAAACAGATGAAACATTTCTTGGAGAAGTTGAGAAAACTTGAAGTGGTGGAAGTTGGATTTTTAAAGTACTTGATCAGCAAGATAAATATTTGCCACTCATCAATGACCTAATGAACCTCACCACACCTTCATCCAAGTGCAAGATCAAGTTCATCATTTGATTCTCTTCACGTTTAATTTGAGTGCCACATACAGCCGATGCATGTATGACATGCCACTTGACAACCAACCCGAGGCTTCAAGCCTCGTGAATGGGTGACAGTGCCTGAGAGAGCAAAATGGTTCGTCTATTTATTCCTTGCAAAGGACTCAAGGTTACGCTTTCTTTTCAATTATGTGTTCTTTGAGGTTGGTGTTTTATCGCTTCTGTATCTTTGTAACTCTTTTACCAAATAATGTAATTGCATAAAAAGGTTGATTGACTTCGTTCTTGTTAAGCATTGTAGCTCATATGTCTTTTTCCATTTGTGTCCGGAACTTCTGTAATAGGGACAAGCTAGTCAATAGAATCAAACATCAATGTTTTTTAAGTTAAAGGGAATCTTTTGGGGAAAATAACATTTTTAACTTCCAAAAGTGATACATGCTAGTACTCTAAACCTTGAAAATATTGCATTGCATGAACACTTTAAACCTTCAAACAATTTTTGCTAACATTTTAAACCTCCAAATTAGCTAGCCTATGTGCCGCAAAACTAACCTTTATGTTTTTCCCCTTTAACCTCATCGAAAAGAGAATGAGAAAATAAGACTGAAAATGAGCTTTAAAAGTGAAATTCGAAGAGAATGGACTCTAAAATCAAAATTTTGTGTTATAGCAAAGATGAAATACGCAAAATTCAGAGGTCTTGGAGTGAAAGAGAACAAATCGACAAAGTTGAAAGAGAGAAAATTGAAGAGAGATTTAGATGCGGTTGTTTGTTCTGTCTAATTTTGCTGCAGAAAATACGCGAAAACTAGTTTGGAAGTATAAAGTGTTAGTAATAATAGTTTGAAGATTTAAAGTGTTAGTCTAATACTTTCAAGATTTAAAGGGCTAACATATGTCGTCATGTTGAAGGTTAAAAATGTTATTTTCCCGAATTTTTAGTCTTTGGACAAGTTTGTTTATTTTGTAATTTTTTTTTTCCATTTAATTTGATTTGTTTTAATAGAGAAATTCCCTAAAATAGCACCAAATGAAGTTTTATTCTATAAATAGCACACATTTTTATTTAGGACAAAAATAACATTTTTTTATAAAAAGACAAAAAATTAAATTTTTTGTTTGGTTTAAGTATTTTAGAATTTAGGGTATAGTTTGTCAAGGGTGGAAGTTATTTGTTTAGGGTTTAGAGCTTAGATTTTAGTGTTTTTAAACCCTAAATCCTAAATTCTAAACCGTAGAAATATGACGTTAAGAGATTTTGTGCTATATAAGAAAATTAATCTTTTATAAAAATATTATTTTTATCCTAAATGAAAATATGTGCTATTTGTGAAACAAACATTTTATTTAGTATTTTTTTTTGAGAATTGCCCTTTTAGTTACTCTTGTAAGAGATAGTGTGTACCATAAAAATGGTGACATGATTTTAAAATTAGGGACAATTTTTATTTTGGGTCCATTTGAAATTTTAGTTCCAAATGGAATCCCCTTATAAGAGTTTTTAAAACAGTAGGGATTTTCATTTAGAATTAAAATTTCAAAAGAACTGTTTTTGGTAGTTTACCTTAAAATTGAAACACAAAATTAACAAAAACAAAATTAAAATCACATTACATAACCTCATGATACTAACACATGTAATGTCATACGATGTGTTAGGCATTTCATGCCTATCAGCGTATATATATATATTTGATAATAAATAAATAAACTATATCTCAACCTAAATTAAACCTTTTTAAAACTTTCTATATTTCAGTGATATATTTCAAAACAAAATTATGTGTAAATATATGTTTTATTAGTATCATAAACAAATAATTATCAATATTTATAGCAAAGAAATTTTACACAAAGAAAGTGAAAATTCTTGCAACATGTATGTAATGATTTGCAAATGTATCTGAAGGGTTATTTGATCTAGATTTTCTCCCGTTACTCTCTCTGTTCCTAATTAATTAGGTATTTCTAATATTTTCACAGATTTTAAATTTTTTTGTAAAATGACATTTTTAACCTTTTATTAAAAATGAAAATAATTAAGTAAAGTAAATGATGCATTAAAAAGTAAGGGTGTAATGAGAAATATAAAATAGTGATGCATTAAAAAGTGAAAAGTACCTATAA
Organism: Cardamine flexuosa; assembly: GCA_963555745.1. Classification (NCBI taxonomy): domain Eukaryota; kingdom Viridiplantae; phylum Streptophyta; class Magnoliopsida; order Brassicales; family Brassicaceae; genus Cardamine; species Cardamine flexuosa. Next base: position 16,769,101 of record OY743219.1, read on the forward strand.
ATTAAAACAATTTTTTTTGTTTGAAATATCTATAATTAGAAACAGAAAGAATATTAGTTTAGACACCCAAAAATCATTGGGCTGACTCCAAACATTAATTTAGTTATTGTAATGGGTTTTTGAAGATGGAGGTCATCCTTTTAAATGTACTGCTGATGCTTTCATTTACAGTAAGCAAAGTATATATATACCGTACAAACTTTCTCTTTACCGTATGTTTGAACTTTGTGATTTTATTCACATGAACCACACATGTTCTTGGGTAATAACTAAAATTAATGTACATTTTCTCGTGATTTCATTTGCAAATTTGATTAAAAGTGTGTTCTTTGCACGTTACTTAGTTTCTTCATTGCTTATAAGTCTATAATCACATTTACTTCCCGTTTAAAGTGAAGTTCTTTCTAGTTCTGACTAAAAGAAGTTGTTTCTTTTTAGATAGTTGATATAGTAATACTTTTATATAATTTTTGGTTTTTGTTATTTCAAATATAATCAAATTATTATAATTTTTGAACTGAAGGTTTTTAGAATGATAACAATTTTGATCCGATCATCTATATATCCTTTGATCTACAAAACAGTGTATTGACTGGTAATAAATATTAACCCGTTGTATCTAAAAAACAATTTTAGAATGGTAACACTTTTGATCATTTATCTAAAAAAACAATTTTTTGTAGATCAAAATTGTATCCAAGAACAATTTTACACAATTTATCTAAAAAAACAAAAAATTGTGTAAAATGGTGTTACACAATTATCTACAAAACATTCTATTTAGATAAACAAAGAAGACTTTTTGTTTTTTAGATAAAGTTTGTAAAACAATTCTTGGGAATTATAAATTTATCATTAGATGATTGTTTGTCAACGAATTAAAAAATGATATAAATTATTGTTATTAACAGTTGACTATTCAACATATTAAATTATTATTATTATCAAAAAAAATATTTTTTTAAAACTCGAATATGGTTATCACATATATTATACCTTTTATTCGTTTATATACGGCTGAATGCACGTTTTCTAATATAAACCATTTATAACCACACCTACTTTTTCTTCAATAATGAATGAGTTCTTCATCATCTAATTAAAAATACTTAGCTATATATGTTTATATTCTGAAATATGAAATATTGTTAACAATCAAATTAAAGTACTATATTTTAGTATTTTAGAATACTGGCAAATATATAACCAAATATAGTGATGAGGAAATTGAAAATTATTTATAATAAAAAAAAAAAATTATATACCTTTTGTGTGCTATATAATATTTAATGAAAATAGTGGAGTCTCACAAGAGTTCTTTATATATCATTGGGTGTTTTCCGAGTTGTTAGTTACAAGGAAACGATGAAGAGATTCAACAATGGCTTTTTCCATTTGGTGTTTTTTCTCATCTCTCTTCTTCTTCTAGGTTCAGGGCTATGCATGGATCCTTTCTCCTACGACCAATCTTTAAAATCAGAGGTACAACCAAATATTTACAGATTCTATTATTTTACTAATTTTTAAGCGAATACAATGTTTTAAATCTATGTAACATCATGAGAAAGTGCCTCATGGAGCCTCCACAAACGACTAGCACTGAAAGAGAAGGATTCGAAGAATTGAAGATCAATGAGAAGAGAGGAAACATAAAATTAGTAGAGAGGGTTGATCTTCAGAAAGGGAACATATACAGCATTTCTGGTAAGAAAATGTTGGTTAGAAGATTTTGTGGTTTCTTGCGTAATAAGTTATAATTTAAAAATTCTAAAAACATTGGGTGATTCAGCTTGGGTGAAGTTGAGAAATGAGAATCAAGGAAAAGTAGGAATGACTTTGAGGTGGAAGAATGGCAAAAACGTTTTTGGAGGTGAAGTTATGGCGAAGAAAGCATGCTGGTCTTTGCTTAAAGGAGGCATTACTGCAGATTTCTCAGGCCCTATACACATTTTTTTCGAGGTAAAAAAACACTTAATTGTGTTCATTTGTGAATATTTCGGTATTTCCATCACTAATGCAGGGATTTATGTTGCCCTGGGTTTTGTTTGGTTCGAGTTTTCGGATCCGTGGTAAGTTATGGAATATATAGGTTCCGTAGATCCGGTTCGATTTAATTTGGATTTTTGGCTTTTTACAAATTTCAACTCGATTGTGATTCGGTTGTACACGTTTTAGATAAAATAATATAATAAAATTAGCAATACATGAATTTAATTAAAATTTTCACATTTTTGTGTATATGAATATTTTTCTACATATTTAATTCAAGTATTAATTTTTGATAAAATTTTTAACTAATTTGTTATTCTGGTACAATTGCATGAAATTTGGGTTCGGTTTTGGAAAGTTTTGTATAGTGATTTTTATATAGAAACTTTTGGCTTGGTTTGGATTGATAAACTTCGTTTCAGATTATTTGGTATAGCTATTTTTATAATGACTCGAGGTATAATGAAATTTGGTTTGGTTTCCTATGATGAATTTATGCTAACCCCTTAAATCAATTTCACGAATCAGAGCAATGACATAGCTTCCGCGGAGATACATGTACAAAATGTGAGGATGCAACGGTTCAACAAAACTCAGTGGAGGCTACAGCAAGACCAAGTTATAGAAAAGGTATTTACACATATAATGAAAACCTTATACATTTCAAAAATCTGAATGCAAACATACACACGTTTGAAACAATCTAAGACTTCGAGAAATATGCAGATTCGAAAAAACAAAGTGAGATTTCAACTGAGTTTTCACAACAAAAGCACGGTAAAAGGATCAATGATTTCCATAGAACAGATTAAACCATCTTTCCTCCTTGGCTGTGCTATGAACTACAGAATCTTGGAAAGCCAAAGCTATAAAGAATGGTTTGTGTCGCGGTTTAGACTAACTTCATTCACCAATGAAATGAAATGGTATACAACAGAAAGAGTGAGAGGCCAAGAAAACTACACATTGGCTGATTCAATGATGAATCTTGCGGATGAAAACAAGGTTATGGTCAAAGGACATACAGTCTTGTGGGACGATCAGAGATGGCAGCCAAATTGGGTTAAGAGGATAAGAAACCGTGAAGATTTGAAGAATGTGACACTTAATAGAATCAACTCGGTTATGAAGAGATATAAAGGGAGATTAATAGGATGGGATGTGATGAATGAGAATGTACATTATACCTACTTTGAGTACATGCTTGGGAGAAATGCTTCAGCTATTGTTTACTCAATGGCCTCTAAGCTTGAACCTGATATACCATTGTTCCTAAACGAGTTCAACACGGTAGAGTATGATCACGAAAGACTTGGGAGCCCGGTTAACGTGAGGAATAGGATGGAAGAGATTGCTTCATACCCAGGAAACAAAAATATTAAAGGAGGAATTGGAGCACAAGCTCACTTTGCTCCAAAACAACCCAACTTGGCTTACATGAGATCCGCATTAGATACCTTAGGCTCTTTGGGTTTTCCGGTTTGGCTTACGGAGGTTGATATGGCCAAGTGTCCGGATCAGGTATTAAAATTCAAACTTGGCTAGTCTGAAACTTTGAACTAAGATAACGTAACAAGCAAGTCAAGGTTTTTTTCTGTGATTTAGGTTAAATACATGGAGGAGATTCTGAGGGAAGCGTACTCGCATCCCGCGGTCAAAGGCATAATCATATATGCAGGGCCTGAGGTGTCCGGTTTCAACAAGTTAACGCTTGCAGATAAAGATTTCAACAACACAGAAGCAGGGGATCTCATTGAAAAGTTGCTCCAAGAGTGGCAACAAGAACCTGTGGAGATTTCTATCCAAACCCATGAACATAATAATGAAGAAGAGGGTCGAATAATAGGCTTTTCTCCAGAGATTTCTCTGCTGCATGGACATTACAAAGTGACTGTAACTAATCCATCGATGAAGAACTTGTCCACCAGCTTTAACTTGGAGATAACTAAGGAGATGGGTCATCTTCAAGAGGTTCAACTTGTAATTGATGCTTGAAAACTCAACCATATATATATGTATCCTATATTGTGAACCCCATGAGAGATTATACAGAGGGAATATTAACTTGTAAAATTTTGGATTCATAAATAAAAACCACAAAAAAAGAATATAAGATTCCTAATACTTTTTTAACAATACTGTAAAAGTTAAAATATAAAATTTTAGATTATTAAAATTTCAGTAATAAAAAAAGCTATATAAGTTACCAATATTTTTGGAACAATACTTGGGTTCACTCCTCTTTTTCTAACAATTAAAATATAAGATATAATATTATCATTAACTACTCTTTCTAAATCTAATCAATTAATCATTAATTATTATTTCTAAATATAATCAATATAAATATGTCAACTAAAATTATATTTAAACAAAAATACAATTAAACAAATAAAATAAATAAAGAAAATTCATCCACTAAAATTATTTACGTAATATTATATTTAACAAAAAATAATAAACTAAAACTAAATAAATAAAATAAATAAAACTATACCCTAAGGGATACAACTAAGTGAACCCAAGGGTAAATTTTTTTAACTTTTTTAATTTGTTTTATTTATTATTTAAATAAAATAATAAATGAAAATTAAATAAACAAAACATATAAAATTATACCCTAAAGGATATAATTCAGCGAACCCAATGACTAAAACTTTTAAAATATATAATTTGTTTTATTTTATATGTTTTAAGGTATATAATTTTATGGGAAAAATGTCATTTAAATCGTGAATTTACCGAAAAATGCCATTTTAAGCATCAACTTTGTCGGAAGCCATTTTAAGCATCAACTTTTGTTGAATATTTTTTTATACCCGAAATTCTCGTTGACTCGGCCAATTAGACAAACCGTTAAATTTTCGTTAACGGTTCCGTTAGTGCCAAAACGACATCGTATAAAAAACAAGAACTTTCAAATTTAGGCCATTTAAAACATGAACTTATCGTACTACACCATTTAAAACATGAAATTTTTGTATTAAGCCATTTAAATCATTAACTTTCATTCGTTAGTTGTCACATATAAAAAAAGAATTTAAGAAAACAACCAAAAGTAAAAGTAAACAAACACAAAATATCAACTTAACAGTAAAAATGAAAAAAAGTTATATAAAAAAAATTGACCCATAGTATACCGCGGTACGAATCTAGTATATATTATTATCTTCGACAAAGCTTAAATTTTTGAGCAGTATTTTATTTTTTTGATCTATTTCTTTCATAGCTAACTTTTTAAAAAACTAGTTCTTGTTAATAGTAAGGATTAGTATGAAAAATACAATCATTTTAATAAAATATTTGAGGCTTCATTGTTTGATCGCTCCACCGTCAAAACTCATTTTGTATACCCCTAAAATGAGATTCATTGTTGGAGATGCTCTAAAAATGTAAGATCCTTGGTGATCAAATATTATTTGTGATAAAGTTTTTTAATAGTTTGAATAGCACAAGTATTATTTGTTATAAATTTTCTTAATAGTTTAAAAAGTTCAAACAGTCAAAGTGAGCAATAGTGTTATTTATATAGTTAACAATTCTACTTCACATATTAAAAAATATAGTGTTCATTATTTCTAATATTTTACAAAACAAATATTGTAAGTATTATTAATTTATAGATTAAATATAGTGTTAATTAAGAAAATGAATTACAAATAGTATAAATTATATTTATATAACTTAAATTATATTTATATAACTTAAGAAAATAGTATACATTTTGTTTTTATAGATTTAGAAATTTTTTTAAATTATTTTTCATTTCTTGTAAAACAATATGTTAAATTTTATTTGAAACACATATTCTTTTTTATCTTGAAAATATATAAATAGTTTTAAACTTTTTTTATATGTGACAATTAATGAACAAAAGTTAATGATTTAAATGGCCTAGTACAAAAAGTTCATGTTTTAAATGACCTAATACAAAAAGTTCATGTTTTAAATGGTTTAAATTTGAAAGTTTTTGTTTTTATATACGACGTCGTTTTGGTACTAACGGAGTCGTTAACGAAGATTTAACGGTTTGTCTAATTGGCCGAGTCAACGAGAATTTCATGTATGAAAAACAAAGTCAATGAAAATTGATGCTTAAAATGGCTTCCGACAAAGTTGATTCTTAAAATGGCGTTTTTTGGTAAGTTCGCGATTTAAATGACATTTTCCCTATAGTTTTATATGTTTTATTTAGTTTAATTATTATTTTAGTGATTATTGATTAATTGATTAGATTTAGAAAGAATAATTAATGATTGTATTACATGACATATTTTGATTGGTTAGAGAAAGATGAGGTGAACAAAGAGGTTGAACCCAAGTATTTTCTTTATTTTTGATATATAGTGTTGAACCCAAATATTTATGTTATATGATTTACCACGTTAATGATATGACAACACTGTGCGATACATGTAAAATAACAGAATAAGTTGTGCTATTCGTTACAGATAATTTGAGATGTAAATAATATATAGATATTGAAAGAGTTGATATATGTTATTTATCTTATCTGTAGTAAAAAAGTGTTTTAAATAAGTAAATATTTAATAAATTAACATATTCGTAAACAATATGATATATAGAAGATAGTATTCTGCATTTATAAAATAAAATGTCAACACGAAGAATTTTAAATCATTTTAGGTAAATAGATAAAAAAAATTAAAAATGTATTATAATCATTTTAGTATTTTGATTTGCATTGAAACGAAAAGAATTAGCATTGAAACGGAAGAAACACAATTTCTTTTGATGAACACTACTAATTTTAACCATCATACATACTCAAGTAAACCAATTACAAAATTAGTCTAAAATCTTTCTACATAATACATATACAAAAATTTAAAGCTGTCTCAAAAACTTTTACAATGGCTTCCTACAGTTTTCAACGAATACGATTCACATTAGAAAATGGCTCAGAAACACTTGTTGGAGCAGCTTTTTTGGCAATATCTGGAACTCCAAAAACATTCCAAGTCCTCAGAGTCTCATCTCCGGATGCTGAAGCTACAGTACAACCATCAGGACTCTGAGCCATATACAAAACACGCGATGTATGACCAGTAAGCTCAGCCATTTTCACCATAGATGGATACTTCCAAAGAGTAAGCTGATTCTCAGGAAACCCATGTGAGCTACGCAACTCTCTTTCATTCTTACTCCATAACAAAGAACAAACTTGAGAGCCAGTGTCTACCGAATTCAAACAAGCTCCTGTGTGAATATTCCAAAACTTAATCGTCTTATCTTCCCCACCACCACCAGTTGCAAGTAAACTCGATTGGAAAGGACACCAAGCAAGAGCTTTAACTGCAGATGTATGTTCTTCAAACCTTTGCAGCCGCTGCGTGTTAGAACGACGATCCCATATGTTGACTACATTGTCGTTGCCACCACTTGCTAAATGCTTTCCAGATTCAGACCATTTCAACCCACAAACCTCTAAATCGTGACCTCTGTAAGTATCCACAACATGTGATCTGATCCGTACATCGTTGTTAATGATCTTTCCATCCATTCCTCCTGTTGTTAAGATGTGACTGTTCCACGTCAATGATCCAAATCTCGCCTCGTGACATCCCTCCAACGTTCTTACTTCACGATTTTCTGTACAATCCCAAAGCTGGACTTGAGAATTATTGAGCCCAACGGTAAGAGCGAAGTGAGCGTAGTCGAAATCCATGGCTGATCTGTTTGGTATGAATCTGTCAAACTGGTGAAATACTTATTGATGTTCTTAAAATACGCAAATCGAAACCCTAATTTTAAATTACAGAAAGAAATAAAGTATTGTTGTCGATTATGAAAAATAAATCGAAACCCTAGATTCTTAACGATGGACTTACGTTTTCTTTGGAGCTTTTCTTGGGAAGAAATTTTTGTTGAATTGGGCAACGAGCTTGCGCTTTCAAGTAAGAAGAAGTGTTCATACCTGTATCCATTAAAAACGAAACACAGAGAAGATAGATAACAAAAAAACAAAAAAAATACAATATCGATGGATTTATGAAACGGATAGTGAATATTAAACTAAATTAAACAAAGGTTGCAAAGTAGGAAGCGTTAGTAAATTCGAGCGAGAGAGAGAGAGATGGTGAGAGCGCGAAGAGATGGTGAGAGCGCGAAGAGATGTTGGTGGCAGGTGATGATGATGCGAGAAGATGCAAGATTGAAATTGATGTCAAACCTACGAATTGTTAGGGTTATTTATAAGGTTGTTTTCATGGGCTTTAAATGAACCGACTTTATAAAATGAAAATCATGGGCCTTCTATAATACTTCATTTTTTTTTTCTTTTTTCTTTTCTTTGTTGTACAAAAAAAAGTAACATATATATTTCTTACAATATATACGAAGATCCTAATCATTACTGTATATATCCAAAACCTTTTTTTCCCATAAACACTACACATTATTTAACACAATTTCGAGTATGGACCCGAGGTTATGTTGCCGTATCGGAACCAGATAATTCGTCGTGGGATGGTCGGATAGAACGGAACCAGATCGATGCGATGACTCGAGCAACAAACGGTGGGATAGTCGTGGAACGCTTCCGATTACGAGGATTCGCAAGAGGTAACGCGATAGAGATAGATGATAGAACGGTCGATTGATATTCGGCCACGAGAGCTATGAAGGAGCTAACGATACGAATGAACAACGATTCGAGCTCGGCTACGAGAATCTTTGGGTTTCAATTCAGAGAATGAACTCGGATCAAATAAGATGAGCAAATGATTGTAAACAAGTTTATTTCAATATTGGCTAACCCTATTACAACTTGGGATCTCGTGCTTATATAACCGAGCCCTTCATTAGGGTTCGCTTGGCAAAAGTCTAGCGTGTCCTTTGTAGGAACGCTTGAATAAAACACAATAAAGATAAGAAGAAGAGCTTGGTAAAGCGGTGAACTCCTCGGTAAAGATAAAACCATACTCGGTAACTTTCCTCGGGAAATTACTCAGGGTCGAGTGTGGTGCGCCAAGTTTGAAGCCTCGTTAAAAACCCCTCGGTAAAACCACGTAGGGTCAAAACCCGAGTGGGGAAAGAGAGTGTTCATCCTTGGCGTCTTTCGCGTCTCACCGAGTGATGGTGAGAACGCTAAGGACAAAGTCCTTATCGTTCCCAGTCACTATTGGCTTGGTGACCGGTTCCCCTTGCACCCTCGGGAAGCTCTCAACAGCTTGCTCCACAAAAGGCACTAAGTCGGACCCGATACTTCTTTTGGCTTCCCGACCTTGTCTCGTCCTTCGGGAAGCTTGGGGCGATAGCCGGTGCTCTCAGGAGTTTGGCTTCGTCGGCTCAGGTAACCTCGCATTCGGACTCGTCTGGATCATCCTTTGATGCATACGCGAGAGCTAGGGTCGCATCATTCCCTCCCCTTTTCTTTGGTTTTGTCCTCAAAACTGACTCGTCTCCTGCATCGTAACGAGCTAAGTAAGTTACATTGAACGTGGTAAAAGCCTTAAACTTACCTGGGATTTCTAGCCAATAGGCGTTCCGGTTGATGTGCTTGAGAATCCAGAAGGGTCCGGCTCCCCAAGCGTGAAGCTTGCCGCGTCGTTGATTTTTATGGCATTCGGTCCGGAGGTGCACCCAAAACCAATCCCCCAGTTGTAAGTACAACGGACGTCTTCCCTGGTCGGCCTTACGCTTGTATTGCTCGGTCCTCTTTGTAATACTTTCCCCGACTCGTGCGTGTAACTCCCTGACAAACTTGGCCTTGGCGACACCGTCTTGTTCCTCAACCTTTCCCGGAGGTAATGGAAGCATATCCAATGGGGTCAGGGGAATGAAACCATAGGCCGCCTCAAAGGGGGAAACCATAGTTGCCGAATGCACCAAGTGATTGTATGAAAACTTCACGAAGGGTATACAGACCAGCCAATTCTCTCGGTTTGGATCGATGTCTGACCGGAGTAGGGATCCCAGCAAACGGTTGACGACTTTCGTTTTGTCCGTTGGCTTGGGGATGGGCGGTCATCGAGAACAAAAGCTTGGTTCCCAAACGCTTCCATAGAGTTCTCCAGAAATGCCCAAGAAATTTTAGATCTCGATCCGACACGACCGTCCATGTTAACCCATGTAGCCGAACAACTTCCTGCATGAAAAGATCCACGATCATGGATGCATCCAAGGTGCGGGCACATGGTACAAAGTGCGCTATCTTCGAGAATCTATTGACCACCACCATGATTGAATCCTTATCTTCCACCTTTGGCAACCCGGTCACGAAATCCATCGAAAGGTCAACCCACGGTGAGGTTGGGATGGGAAGCGGAAGGTACAATCCTTGCGTCGGATGAGCGCAGGACTTGGCCTTCAGGCAAGTAAAACAATAACCGCAGTATGTTTCTACCATGCTCCTCATCTTTGGCCAGTAAAAATGCTCCTGGAGCATTGCTAACATCTTGTTGACCCCAAAATGACCCATAAGGCCGCCGCTATGAGCTTCACATAGTAATAACTCCCGTATTGACCCGGTGGGAATGCATAGCCGGTTCTTCTTGAATAGGAATCCTTTGTGGATGTATAAGTCTTTGTAGGCTCCCTTTCCGTGATCCGATAACATTCTCCCAGCCCCGGGTCGTCCGCATACTGCTCCTTAAGCATCTCGTAACCCAGTACTTTTGCTTCTGCAGTGGTGATCAATGCGTGGCACCGGGACAGAGCATTGGCAACGATGTTTTCTTTTCCCTTCTTGTATTTTATCACGTAAGGGAAGATCTCAATGAATTCAAGTCACTTAGTGTGACGCCGCTTGAGGTTGCTTTGACCACGGAGATGCATCAACGTCTCGTGATCCAAGCCATGAAAACTCCGAACCTGGCTGACGTTGATAGGGGTAGGCCACTCCTCGATGGCCCTGATCTTCTCATTATCCACCTTTAAACCCTCTGAGCTGACCACAAAACCCAAAAACACAAGCTCGTACGCTCCGAATACACATTTCTTCCGGTTGGCATAGAGCTTGACTTCCCGTAAGATTTGCAAGACCACTTCCAGGTGTGTAATATGCTCGACAAGAGTCATACTATAGACCAATATGTCATCAAAGTAAACTACAACAAACAGGTTGATATGTGTCCTCAGCGTGTGGTTCATCAACCGCATGAAAGTGGACGGGGCGTTCGACAATCCGAATGGCATAACGAGCTACTCGTATAAGCCCTGCTTGGTCTTGAATGCGGTCTTCTATTCATCACCTTCCCGCATTCAAACCTGGTGATACCCACTCTTCAGGTCAACCTTTGAGAATATGGCTGACCCGCTTAGCTCATCAAGCATATCATCGAGCCGGCGAATTGGGGGCCGGTACTTGACGGTGATGTTGTTGATGGGACGGCAGTTCACACACATCCTCCAGCTTCCGTCCTTCTTGGGAACCAATAGGACAGGGACTAAGGCTTTCCCGGACGTGTCCCTTTGACATCAGGTCGGTCACTTGGCTCTCGAGCTCCTTGGCCTCTTCGGGGTTGACACGATATGATGGACGATTGGGTAAGGATGCACCAGGGATAAAGTCAATCTGGTGCTCGATCCCTCGGAGGGGAGGTAAGCTTGGAGGCATCTCTTCGGGGAACACGTCCTGGTACTTGTCCAACGCTCCCTTGATTTCTTCCGGCAGCTCTGGTTCCGGGGTACCTACATCGAAATTCTCGCGGTAAACCATTAGTAATACTCGGGAATCCATGCTAAATGATTTACAAAAATCTTGTGCATTAATAAGAAATTTAGACTTATCACTAACATCCTTAGACAATTTAATTTTCATTTCGTGAACTTGAGACGGTGACAAAAGAGCTAGGTTGATTCGCCTACTATCATGCATAAATGAGTAAAATTTGGTGCGACCGTTATGAGTGGCATCCTTGTCAAACTTCCATGGACTCCCGAGTAGGATGTGGCCAGCTTGCATCGGAACGACATCACAGTGAACTGAGTCCTGGTATTGACCAATGCTAAATGGTACTTCTACTTGTTCACTAACGGTTAGCATGTTATGATTAGTTAACCAACGCAGTTTATAAGGAGAAGGATGAGGAGTAGTAGGGAGAGACAGTTTCCTCACTAAGTGGACACTTGCAAGTTAGTACAATAGCCCCCATCAATGATTAACCCATAAACCTTCTCGTTGACGGTGCAACGGGTATGAAAGAGGTTATCACGTTGGGACGCGGTGGTCGGAGCAATGTAAGTGCTGAGCGTCCGTCAAACCATGAGTAATTCTCCAACATCAGGATACTCTACATCGCCCTTGGGTGGCATGATCACTTCATCCTCCCCTTTGGTTGTCTTCCCGGGAGCCTCGTCTTCGGACTCGTATTGGCCTTCTGGGGTAACGATCATGACCCGGCTGTTTGGACATTTGCGGGCAAATTATCCCCGTCCTTGACATTTATAACAGATCACGTCCCGGCTCCTTCCCATGTTAGCATCACGCTTAATGTCTTGCCAAGGATCCTTGGGACCTTCCGGCTGTCGGGGCTTGAACCCGGAGTCAACAGTGACTGTCTTCCCTTTATCCAGGAACCGATTAGCAGCGTTGAGTGAGGATGGGTTCGGGGACCAACTTGGGTTGGCCTGGTTCCTGGGCCGAATGGCGCTAGCAGCTTTGTGCTTGATCTGTTTCTCGATATGGATGGCGAGGTGGAGAAATTCCTCGAAGCCGCCATAATGTTGTCTCTCGACCTTCCGGACAATGCGTTCTTGCATATCATCCAAGAACTAAGCCATGAGAGTCTCTTCCGACTCGTTGAGTTGGAGTCGGTTCCGAACATGCCCGAATTCCTCAAAGTACTCCTCTACGGACCGGGAGCCTTGTTGTACCTTCCGGAAACATTTTGAAGCTCGCGGTGATACAAGGGATGGATATAGCGTTGCCTCATGACAAACTTCATGATTTCCCAAGAAGGAATCATGGCTTCATGTTGCCGTCTTCTCTCGGCTAGATCACGATCCCACCAAGTAAGGGCGTTATCCGTGAATTGAGCCATATAATAGGTAACCTTCTTTGCTTCTAGATACTCATAGCAATCGAACACGTGATCCATATGTCGTTCCCAGTCAAGGTAAGCTTCCAGATCAACCTTCTAATGTAGGAGGGTAAGCGTATGTCCGGGAGCTTCCGGTCGTGGACCGCGGTCATCTTAATCGTAAGCAGTGGGATAATTCCAGCGACAAGGTCTGGCTCTACGAGGCCCATAGTAATCTCATTCCCCTTCGGAATTGGTTCCATCAGCAGCTTGGGGAGGAATATGGGCGTTGGGTTCGCCATCGTCCGGTGGATTGGGAAGTGGTAGAACAACAACGGGTAGGGGCTGATTAGACACCAAACGGGCATCAAACTGATCGAGCCTAGCTTGGATCCCAGCCAATACAGCTCCTAGATCAGGTGGAAGTGAAGGTGGATCGGCCATTGAAAACGGATCGGTACGGATGTCGGAAGAATTCTGACTTTGTACGGATGGCAGAGTGAACTCAGAGTCGTACGGCTCGGCTGAGTATGGACGGTGAGGTTGGGCGGTCCGGTCACCGGAGAGAGTCCAACGGTAAAGTACGGACGGCGGAGTAACGGTGGTCCGGTCGCCAGAGTAGTACAGACGGTGGAATCCGGCCGGCGGAGTATAGTCACCAGGGTAAAGTCGTCGGAGATAAAGTCTGGCGAGTCTTGGTCGGTCCGGTTGTCCGGCAAGGCGGATGGTGGCCCAGAGCGGTTGGCCAGAATGGTTGACCGTTAGGGCCAGTGTCTCTTGCGGAGATGGATCAGCCGGTGAACTCGGGGAGTACAGACTGGACACGTCAAAGTGGGCCATTACGTCTCGGTAAAATAATCACGGTGAATGACGGGGCTCGGTGTTGCATTGACAACTCGAAAGCCATAGGTAACTCTCGGTGAAAACCCGTACCTTGTAAGAAAGACACTGTAAAAAGTGAGAGTTTACTCGGTCAAAACACGTGCAATAGATCAATTTAGAAATGAGTGGATCATAATAAGACGCGTGAAAGACAAAGGGAATAATCCCTACACGACAAGACTGAAACTACACGCTATCAACCTAAACCACACAACCAAAACCCTAGAGGGACGTGGCAGAATCTCGTTCAAGGACTCGCCTATGATCGAGACAAGGACGTTTCTTCCTCGATTTGGAGCTTAAACAACAATGGTGAAAGTAACAAGAACAGCAGATGAACCCTAAATAAAAACTCAAGCCAGCAACCTGAAAACCTGATGAAGAAAACAAGATGACATTTTATGGTTTTTCTACGGTACGTCAAGCAAAACGAACGATGAAAATCCAAAAAGGAACGGAAAGGAAAAGAAAGACACAACCTTTAGCACGGAGCCTAAGCTCTGATACCAATAACATGATCCCGAGTATGGACCCAAGGTTATGTCGCCGTATCAGAACCGGATGACTCATCGCAGATGGTCGGATAGAACAGAACTCGATCAGTGCGATGACTCGAGCAACGAATGGTGGGATAGTCGTGGAACGCTTCCGGTTATGAGGATTCGCAAGAGGTAACGCGATAGAGATGGACGATAGAACGTTGGATCGATATTCGGCCATGAGAGCTATGAAGGAGCTAACGATACGAATGAACAACTATTCAAACCCGGCTACAAGAATCGTTGGGTTTCAAATCAGAGAATGAACTCGGATCAAATGAGATGAGCAAATGATTGTAAAACAAATTTATTTCAATATTGGCTAACCCTAATGCAACTCGGGATCTCATGCTTATATAGCCGAGCCCTTCATTAGGGCTCGCTTGGCAAAAGTCTAGCGTGTCCTTTGTAGGACCACTTGAATAAAACACGATAAAGATAAGAAGAGGAGCTCGGTAAAGTGGTGAACTCCTCGGTAAAGATAAAACCACACTCGGTAACTTTTCTCAGGAAGTTACTCGGGGTTGAGTGTGGTGCGCCAAGTTTGAAGTCTTGTTAAAAACCCCTCGGTAAAACCACGTAGGGTCAAAACCCGAGTAGGGAAAAAGAGTGCTCATTCTTGGCGTCTTTCGCGTCTCATCGAGTGATGGTGAGAACGCAAAGGACAAAGTCCTTATCGTTCCCGGTCATCATTGGTTCGGTAACCGGTTCCCCTTGCACCCTCGGGAAGCTCTCAACAGCTTGCTCCACAAAGGCACTAAGTCAGACCCAGTACTTTTTCTGGCTTCCCGACCTTGTCCCGTCCTTCGGGAAGCTTGGGGGCAATAGCCGGTGCTCTTGGGAGTTCGACTTCGTCGGCTCAGGTAACCTCCTATTCGGACTCGTCCGGATCGTCTTTGGATGCATACGCGAGAGCTAGGGTCGCATCATTATTGGTCCACATAATGTTTTTAAACTGTAACATATCCAAAACCTTTTTTTTTTGCTTTACGACCCTTGATACCATGATCATCGTGATGACTGATGATGATGAAACTTAATCCATTGATGAAGAACATGTCCAGCTGATTCAGCTTGGAGGTAACTAAGGACATGAGTCATCTTCAAAAGTTTCAAATTGTAATCAATGCTTGTAAAAACCAAACCATATCACATATTGTGAATCATCCCATAATTATTTATACAAAAGAGAGGAATGTTTAGCTGAAAACAAGCCAATCAAATTATATTTTTAACGAATCAACAGTACTTGGTGGCTTTACTCTGTTTCAGTTTTTTACCTCTGTTTCTCAGCATTCTTGTCTATCGTTTCGACCATATTAATGAGGAAAAAAAATTAAAAATGATGAAAGGAATATAAATAAATCATATATGGAAAGACCAAATCATACAAATGACAAAATAGAAGTGAAGAAAGAGTTTTCAAGAGTGTTGTTCTTTCATTAACTCAGCTGCTAAAATAACAAGCTCCACCATCTCAAACCCTGCAGCAGAAACAGAATCGGTCTTCTCACAGCTCGATTCACCGTCAGTAACTGATTCCATGTCTGACTCAGCCGACCAGCTAATAGGTATGGAGATGCCAAGAGCAGTTTTCAAATGTGTTGCCTCCACAAGGATGTTGCCAATCGCTACTTCACATCTTCTCGCACTTGCTTCGGTATCATTCGACTCCTTTACCTCCAGGAGCGCTAGACGAAGCCTGCGGATTGAAGTTGTCAAGTGTCCCATGCTTTCAAGGCTCTCTTTTATAGCTGCGTAGTCTACTTTCATTCTGCCAAAACAATATAGCGAAGATGCTCCATCAGACGAAAGAGACCATCAAAAGAAAATCTTTGCCACTGTAAACGTATGATTACAAACCTGGCATAATCTATGTTACCGGCGTGATCAGCTTCAGTGTTTAAGTCGCTCCCTCTTGAACTTGGGTCAATCCAACGATTTATGTAAGACTTGTTCCACATATTCTTCAGTCTTCCCTCTTTCTCAACCATCCTGCCTCTGTTTTCCTGTGTTTCTCCCTCTCTTGTACCACTCATTTTGCTGGCAATGATACCAAGTTTATGAGCTTTATGAAATGAAACTCTGACACAAAAATTATGAGTAAAAAGGATGGTATCCTACTCTTTTAGAGTCTGATATTCCTGTCGTACTCGTGCTAACTCCAGAAGGGTTCTCACCTTTTCGTTTGTCACCTAAAAGAATATTCAAGATGATTAAGAACTCTTCATAGGACTGTATATAGACTCTTAGGAATCAAACAGGTCAATTATTTCCACCTCAACAGCTTAAATCAACTTAATGTAGAAAAATATTACCTGCAAGACACTCCTTTGAAGCTCATCTACTTTCTGCTGGAGAGCTGCATTGACATTTTCTTCATGTAAGTGCCTCTCTTCTTGCTGTGATAAAAGTAAAAGAGCTCCAACCTAACAATACATTCGAAAAAAATAAAAACATGTGAGACGAAAGAAATGACAGAGCATACTCCAGATGACTACACGTGAACAAAAATCGACCCAAGGATTGTTTCTTCCATTAAGCATGAAAACTAATCAACAGTGACAATACATAATGGATCGGGAAAAACAATTTCTTGTTCTATCACTAAGAAATGAGAATAACCTTTTCTTGTAATGCTTGTGCAAAGGCTTCAGATCCATCACCATCAGCTCTAACTTCAGCCGTGATTTTGGCGAAACTAGGTTCCTCAAGCTGCATTCAGAAGAGTACGCTCTTACAACAAAAATCATGAAAATTTGGAAGAGACAGTAGTAACTATCCGAATCTCAGATAACACCTCTAACCACTTCACATTATATAAGATCAAGTATACTATTAGATGCCAATGGTCAGCGCAAAAAAGGCAAAAACTACATACCAGTTAAAGTTGAGGAATTAGGATTTAAGACTTCTAAGGTTCTATACATTACGCCTTAACTTAGCAAGATCACGCATTGTATGTCACAAAAAAACAGATGAAACATAATAAAGTACAATGTAGATCAAATGAGAGGACTCTTCAAGTAATCAGACCTTACTTACTTGGCAAGATTTAACAACTGTAGTAATATGCACATCCCTGCATTCAGATTCATCAGGCTTCAAATCATGTTGCAGCGGCACTACATTCTCTGTTTCCGATGAATGAATCTTAAGTTTTTCTTCTACATCTTTTGAAATCGATTGAATGTATTGTCCTTCCTCATTAAGCAAATTAATTATGTATGCTCTCAGTTGAGAATGATAATGGCGCATATTTGTAATGCCATTAACAATCAGCGAATCTGCAACAATCTGTATTCAAGTTAATATTGATACCTCAAAGAGTAAGAGGAATAATCCTAGACTTTAAGAATTATATTGCATTAAGTACCCACATTTTTCTTTACCAATGCACGAACTCTCTTCTTCAAATGATTCTCAATTTCTAGGCCCTAGAGTAACAAATATCAATCGTTAGTGAATGCAGCATCTAGTTTTGTAATACTTGACGATGAACAGATGAGGAAAGAAAGGATAGATACCACTTGTAATTTACTCTGAAGGTTATCCACAGTGTTCTTGACTTTCCTCAACTCTCCTTCAAGTGCAGCCTGTCTGAAAAGAGTTGTTCAAATAGCAGATAGAAACAACAAATCACCGTAATAATCTGAAACATAATCCTTAGTGCCTTAACCATGTTAAGGCTAAGCATACACAAATTAGTCTGCTTATCTTTTCTAGAGAGATGAACTATTTTTCTAACTATGCGTTTTTGTGGTAGACAAAAAGAATAAAAGATTCAGAATTTAAAGTATAATAAGCATAGTAAAATATACTACAAAGTATCTACATGATGCAAATAAAGTCAATGATATTTGGTCATTAATAAAAATGGCCTATAGGATTGTCTCTGCCTTCAAATGCAATATCAAGGTTCTCGTTATGTTTCGCATCCAAGAATTAAAAGTATACCATGATTTACAAGTTCACAGGAACCGATATTGAATAAATTCCTTTGAAACTTATTCATAACCCAGACAAGCATGATTTTGCAATATGTTGTGTTTGCTATCTGTACTATATGGCAATCATACAACTAAATGTAACAACCAATATTCATTATTTCTCCCCAGAAAAAGCAATTTGTTGATATCAGGAGGTACTAGTCAATAGACAAAAAATCTTCTATTAGAACCAACTTTACCAGCCAATGGTGAAAAGCCAACACTCAAACAACGAACTAAGTAGCTTGCCTCTCCGACAGTATCCAAAGAAAAAAAAGAAAAGAAATTGAGATGTTTTCAGAAACTTACTACGTATTCTGATGTTGAAGGATCATTGTAAGTCCATGATTCTATAGGATCATCCAATAAACTTGCACACATATCATGCACATTTATTTCAAGGGACTCACAGAGCGAAGCTTTACGGATATCATAGAACTTTTCAATCACCTGAGCAGAGCAGATCAGAGAGAGAGAAAGAGAACACAAAGGAAGTCATGGAAACATTTAGTCACTGACAATCATTAAGATTAAAATAACCGTGACAGATTGTGAACTTCAAGAGGAAGAACTAATAGGGATGAATTGTGTTAAGAAAAGAACAGAATTTTACCTCTGCGTATGTTCTAGTCTGTTCTTCAAGTTTTGCCAAGTCAGCTTGCAATGTATCATTTAGTCTCTTCTGTACAAGACAATCTGCGCTGAGTTCTTCCAGCCTGTCTTGCCATCACCAGGGATCAAAACAAGGAAAGGTTGAAGAGATAGGGAACATAAGGCTAGGACTAGGAGTAAGCATTAATGCAAGTTCTATGTCACAGCTTAGACGATAACAACTACATATTGGTCAATTCTTGAGGGCAGAATGAGAGATTCAGATCAGTAGATGCAGCTACAGACCATCATTTGTTTTTCTATAGAAAGGAACCTAGTAAAATAAACACGGTGAAGAAGATCACAATTACCGCGCCTCAATTTCACCAAGTTTGTTAGACATCATTTCAGCGTTTTCTTTAGCTTTCTCAGCCTGGTCAAAGTCAGGAGAACATTAAAAAGTGAGCTAAAAAGAATACATCTTAAAATAAAATTTTGCTTCTTCCCACTAGACTTAGATGGAATTCTCTCATACCTCCATTACTGATTTATCTCTTTCAGAAAAAGCTGCTGCCACAGAACCCTGGAAAAATCTAACCTGCTTCTCTGCTTCCAAGTTCTGGATGCAACTTGGATGTTAGGAGGATTTGTTCTAAGAAATAGAACTGATTACGAAATTAGTATGAAATGAAACGGACCTTTGCTACTTCTCCAGCATGTAAATCTGCTAACTGGGCCTGAAGAGACAGCTTGTAAGCACTTGACTCTGAACATTCTTACAATCTAAAGCAAGAAACTTCAAAGATACATACTTTTACACGATAAGCTTCTGCAAGCTCCTCTTGAAGATTGTGTTTCTCCCTTGTACAAGCAGCCAACTTCATTTTTAAGCTCTCTATCTCCTGCTCCAAGCTAGCTGTCCTAATAGAGAGTATTATCCAATACCACTTAATATAACTTTCAGTAACAAGACGCTTAGTTTACACATTGCTGACTAACAAATCTAGTCAGGAAAATGAGATATTAAATAAGATACCTCTGGAAATGCATCCGAGTAGCCACACCAAGAATGCTAGGTCCACCTTGTTGCATACACAATTGTTCAATATCTTTCTGTAGCTCATCACGCTCTAGTCATAACAAAAAAAATACCGTTATCATACTTAACAAATATCAATCAAGATGCAGAGGAGTGAAAGCCTAACCCAAAAGTAGCAAAGGACTTATAAGTACATAACCCAAAAGTGAAAGCCTAACCAGTGATGGTGTACAAATGTTTCTTAGGTCATGCCCCTTTGCTAAAAATCATTCCTTTTAAGGTTATAAGAAGAACCACAAGTAAAATAACTATAAGGAATCATATTTTATAAAAAGGCTTTAGAGAAGCAACTGTAAGACTAGAATCTCTATTGCTACATTAAAGCAAAGTTATTTATGTGACTGTGATCCTATTAGAGGCTTTACAATGCCCATTTTTATAAGCCTGGAAACATATCCAAGAGAAACAGAAGAAAATTGCAGGAGAAATTGAGAAAACGTACCAAGTTCGAGTTGTTTAATCCGAGCCCTTAGATTATCATTTTCATCTAAGTTATGATCCATGCTTTGATCTGCAGCGATCAAAATCAACACTTTGTTAAAGTAAAGAACTTTTCTTGGAATTTACAGAGATTTTAAGCAGATGGGTTTGCTTTGAAGATAATAAAAATAAGAATATACAGATGAAAACCTGAAATTAGCTCAAGATTCAAAGTGATTTAAGAAGAGAAAATTTCAGGAACTGAATAGAGAAGATCAAAAAGTGAAAAAGAAGAAAAACACAATCACAAGGGAGAAAGTGTTTGTACCTTTTTCTTCTTCGAATTGACCAAATGTAAGTATCTTCGTCAGATTAGTTCTCTGGATATTCTGTAATTTCTCCGTCTCTCTTTTTTTTTATTATTGAAAAGCGGATTCGAAATCGATTCGGCATCAACACTAGGTGGTTGGTCGGACCAATCTAACCAGTTGAGTTGGAATTTTAAATATTTTATATTTTTAACTAAATAAAGAGAGATATAAATATAGGATTAACAAAATAAATAACCATTGAAGTTCCAAAAGTTAGTTTTGTAGCAGTTATTTTATTTTATTTAGTAATAGATTAGGATCGGACGGGTTTTAAAATATTAAAATAAATTAAATTTTAAAAAAGTTAAAACTAAAATTTATTATAGGTGAAAGTGATATATCTTAATATATATTTTTATGTATGTCTTGACCTATATAATTAAAAATGATTAATTTTTACGATAATTTTTCATTTTATGATAGTTAATTCTATCATTTGTCCTACCATTTTTAATCTCCAATAGAAACTACACTATCTTCCTCACTCCTTTACATCTATATTTGTACATGAGAATAACTTTAAACAAAAAGTTTTAATTTTCTCTAACGTCAATAGCCAATGAATTTAAAAGTAAAAATATTTATTTTATTAATTTCAACGCGTTTAGGATTAGACGTGTTTAATGTTTTAAAAAAATTTAAAAGCATTAATCTTCTCAAACGTCAAGAGCCAAGAAATGAAGAAGTATAAATACCTATTTTATTATGTATTTGTTTTTTTTTTTGCAAACTAAACAATAAGACTTAACATATATATTAGAAAATAAATAAAAATATCTATGTTATCATGTATTTAATTTATTTATTTTGGTTTTTATTTTTGATTAAGCAAAAAAAATAATGCAATTGTTTTTATATATGTCAGAGTCTCATCGATCAACCAACACTTATTATCACTGTGTTAATTATAATTTAACAGAATATATATTTTAGAAAATAAATAAAAAATATCTATTTTCATGTATTTATTTTTGTTCTTATTTTTGATTAAGGAAAGATAATAACATAATTGTTTTTATACATGTCAGAATCTCATCGATCAACTAATACATATCATTATCATTTATTTATAATTTAACAGTATATATGTTGATTATTGAATTTCTTTTTACTAATAATAAAAAAAACTTTTACTTTATTTTTATAGATTATAATATTTTTTTTAATTAGGAAAACATAAGTTTTTTAATTTAACAATAAAACTAACCTTCTCATCAACTAAGAGTATATGTATTCGTACTGGTTCATTGTTATTATTCAGATTTCTTGCCTCCTAATTTTATTTTTAAATTATAAATATGTGAAAATATTATTTTATTTTTATTAAAAACACGTTTTTATTTTTTGTTACTATATAAATTGGAGTTTCTTTATTATATATATACAAAATTAGAATTTCTTTATTTTTTTCCTAAATGGAGATATGTTATAATATAATTTTTAGTTAATTAAATCTATAGTTTATGAACTGTTTAGATGTGTAAAGTTTTTATTGGTTTTGAATTTGAGAAACTCTCAAACTGTTTATATAGAGGTGGGAAATTATAATTTATTTGTCCTTTTAGTTTTTTTTTAGCTTTATGGATTAGAAAATATCTTTAAAATTTTATAATTGCTTTTATTTTATTATTATTTTAGTTTCCAATAACCTTAAATTTTCCTTTTTAAATTGAAAATATATCAAAATATTATTTTTGTATTAATATGTTTATTATTGAAAATTAATGTTTTTATTTAACGGTTATTAAATTTATTTTTATATTTGTATTAGATTAGGACCCGTCCAGTGGGCGAGTTTTAAATTTTAAAATAAATTAAAATAAATTATTTTTATTCAATTACATGTTTGTTATTCATAATATATCTTAATTTTTTTTAGGAAAAGAAATAGGAATCATATTTTGTTAGAGAAAATTGTTATTTACAAAATTTTAGTTTTCTACATGTATATATGAATGAATCTTCTATACTAAATTTTCTTATAAAAATACTAAAAATCTATATAATGTTCAAAAGCTTTTAATTTCCATTTGTTATTTCTTTTTTTCGACTATCATGTTAGTTAACGAGAACAAAATATAAGAAACATGAAAAACTAAACTAAATCCAATCTAAATAAAGGCACTAACCCAAAAAATCCATATGGATCATATACTAAACCGAATGGACACCCAAAATACTCGAAATACATTTATATACCCAAAATAGTAATAATATTTAGACTTGATATAACTCATTTACCCAACAATTAAATCCGAAAATATCAATTATTTTTATATCAAATAACGAAAATACCTAAAATTAACCAAACTATCTGAAAGGTCTAGCTTATTAATTTTTTGTTAAATCAGCTTTTCTTCATACACACTTGTTTTTGCTATACAAATTAACTCAATTTTCAATTATATTACTCTAACCTCATGTATGCTCCATATAAATTAACAGAAGTAAAAAAATTAAGGTTAATTTTTTTTTTTTTTTGTATTTGTTTAAAAATATTTTTTAATTTTAATTATTGAAGTTTTTTGAAAAAAGAAAAAAGAGAATCACAAAAATGTTAAATTATCTAATCAATAACTAAATTTAAAAATACATTTAAAACAAATACAAAAAAGAAAAAAAATTATAGTTTCTTTACAAAGGAAAAAAAGAAATCATTCTTAGTATTATTATCTTAACTTAATTAGTATTCTTACTGAGCCTTTTTATCAAAGATCCTCCATCGTCCTTTATTTGGTATCTCCTATATTCTCCACTAATATATCAACAATTACTGAATTTCTTTTTTTGTTAATCTTTTAATATTTTTTATATATAATTCGACACATGACAAGATCTGAAAGATTAGTGACACGTGTTCCCACTAATCATCAACTAGAATCCATAAATCCAAACAGAAAAAAGAGGTGTCGGCTTTTGGTGGATGCAACCCAAGTTTATATAATAAAATTCCTTTTAAAATTACTGGAACTTTAATTTTCCTTTCCATTTTTTTTATAATTACTTTTTATTTAATAGTTATTAACTTTACTTTTATAATTGTATGACTTTTTTAAATTGCCATAAACTTTAAAATTTTCCTTTAAAATTTAAATATGTATTATTATTTTTGTTAAAATATTTTTTATGTTTTGTTACTATAGAAAAGTTGAATCTATATTTTATAGATATGTAAAATTAGAATTAATTAATTTTTCTTTTTTTATTGATAATTAATATTTTTATTTACATGTCAAAATCAGATCGTTTAAATTGATACGTGTCACGATCATATGAGTTATTAACTTTGAATCATTCATCTTTATATAATAAGATCTTTCATCCATATTCAAATCTCAATATATATGTGTGTGTAAATAAACACAAATCACCGAAAACTATATTTGTTTTATTGAAAAGATTCTAAAAACCATAACAAATAATGGTTACCAATTCTGAATTAGGGTTTCTGCTTCTAGAATTTTTGAAATTAGGCCACAAACAGCCATCAACTTCAAACCAGATTGTGGTTGGAGTTTACATAAGTTTTCCAATTAATTGAGTGTATATCATTTACTAAATCTCTACGGTTTATCGAGAAAAGTGTTCTTGAAGTTAGGTGAAAGTAAACTATAATTTGCAAAAATACACTTTGGTAAATACAGTATATGAATATGGTGTACAAATATGTGTACAAATATTGTATACAAAAGATTTTTTTTTAGTTGTAAAATGGAACTTTTACTTGTTAGATTTTTTTTAGTTGTTAGATTCACAAAAAAAAATTAAACAACAAAATTTTACTTCTAATATTTTTTTATAACTGATTTATCCCATTTTGAAATCATCTATACTATTAATCGAGGGGAGGGCAAAACAATTACAACATTTTTTAGACATATTACAGTAGTTACAAGATATGCCATTGGCTTTTTAATTATGAGAAAAAAAAATAAAAAATTTCCCAGGGTAAAGTTGATAATTCGCGTCCATATCCGAGCCGAACCGACCCTCTTTTTTTGCAGACCTAGTTGGAAGGGACGCGGATCCTCATTTCGGTGTAAATTTTGACCCGTTTTCTTTCAATTTTTCAACGTTTAAACCTGCCAATCGGATCAAAAATTTATACCCCAATATTTATTCGGCCCATAAAATGTAACAAAATAATTAGAGCCCAATTTTGAAATATCTCATTCAAATTCTAAACAAAAAATCGTATACATTCAGTTATTGCAGCCCAAAAAATTGAGTAATATCCAATTCGCCATATACGGAATATCTACAGAAAGATATTAACTCACAGTCTCACAGTATCGATTATGAATATATAATATTCATCCTAAATAATCGGGCAACCTTAATATTTTAAATTTCCGACTATATAAACAAATCAAACCTCAACTTCTTAGATTTAGTAATCGCATCAAAATATTAGATTTCACAAATATTCCAGATTTTTCGAATAAAATATTCTCTACTTAATCCTAAACACCAAATTTCTAAAACCCTAATTCTGAATGTATAAATAAGTCTTAACTCTAGCAATAACACATCATAATAAACTACGACCCATATAAGAAAATCATCATATCAAAATGGCTCATCCAATTGATTTAGCCGATTTTGATGATTTTAAGAATCAAAACTTTGATTAAAATGTTTTAATCGGTCGGTTTTTTATTACTTGATTACTTATTCTAATTTCAAAGTGACAGTATTCTTAGGGTTTTTAATGTTAAAATCTAACTCTGATCAAATACAGGTACAAGCTTCATTTGTCATGTTCGCAGTTCAGAAACCGGCAAATTTGAAGAGGTATATATTAACTATTTTTTTATCAACTGAGGTATATATTAATTATGATGTTAAAGTAACCCGTAAAAAACATATGGTTATATGCTAACTTATTACGTTTGTATATGTTTGAAGATTGAATATCCTACTTTTCTACCTAATGCTATCCCTAATTTCTGTGGGAAGACTTTTCTAAAACACAAAAAAGTGGCTATTGGAATCTTAAATGGTTGGAACATTTTTCAGCTGATCATATTAATATCATTAATATGTCGATAAATTGTTTTTGTTCATTTTGGTTGCAATGTTATATTTCTGATGTTATTTTCAAACATGTAATATTATAGGGGATATCAATGCATATTAATAGTAGTGAGAGTCCATAAGGCACTAATTCAGCTTTCTCTAATTCTTCGCAGAGGATTTGCCTTGATACCAATGGAATATCAGAACAATCCAGTACAATCAAAAAGATTTTCACTCGGGCAAGCAGTTCCGATGACATTAATCAAGGTAGTGTTAAAGAGATTATCAACATTGACGAGGAGAAGAGTAAGATGAGCCATTTAAGAACCTTAATGATGGAGTTTGGAAACATGCCAATATTGATGGAGATGGAGTTACTAAAGAGGTCTGTAGTGATGTCGCCTAACAATGTCACTAATGTTTCTGATGTTTTTTTTTAAAGGGTGTTCATAATGTTTCTGATGTCAAGGAGGAAAAGGTGAAATTTATCAAGGTGAAGCATGTGAGACTACAAAGGTAGTCTATTTAATTCGTTCTTTTTTCTAATTAGTTGAAACTTTATTTATTGTTCGGTTTTATAATAATTTCAGTAATGATTGTTATTGAATGTTGGTCTTTTATTTAAGGCTTCTCTATTTTAATTGGATAAGTTTGTAATATATATTTGGATTTCTTAGAATCTGTATACGAAAAAACCTTATTAGAAACCAAGTAAACTTACACATTTTAGACGCTCAGCTTCCTATGACATGATGTAGAGACTGCAAAAACTGGCAAAGCAAATGTTATGTTGCAATAGATTTAACCATATTAAAAAAAATCAAAGTACATGAGTATAATAAAGACACATTATGAAGGCAATGAGAAAAAAAACTAACATGTGTAAACCAACTTTGAATCGTTTCATCATAGAAAAAGGATAAGTGGACATGTCTTAAACAAAATGCAAGACACACACAAACCGTATCAAGCAAAGAAAGAATCTAATTTACTCCATTGAAGAGTTAATGTACAACCAAGACCCAAAGGATACTGAAAATATAGGTTTTTAACGGTATAAATAACAAAAACGTGATGAGAATCATTTTTTCCCTCATCATGATTTATTAATTGTTTCTAAAAACTTGAGAAGATTATTTTGATTTATTCAGAGACATAAGCATCTACCATGCTTCACCTGTTTATACAAAGAAGCAAAAGTAAATAAACCTCTTTAACAATGTAGCTTTACTTTTGTTAAGGCAACTCTATCTTTGTAAATCGAATGTAATCCTTCAACTATCAAAATCGAAGAAAAGAACACAAGTAAACATCACATACTAAGTTTCACATAACCAAAGATTCTAAAGGAACTTTTTTCAAACATGAACACAAGATATGATACAATTGTATAAAACTTGAATAAATTTAGACAACTAACCAGATCATTACAATGCTAATTTGGGTACTAGGGCCGATGGCAGTCTCCATATGATCCAATTGGCATAAGTTCTTCTCTCTTTTAACTTCAAACATGAAACAGTAGACAAAGATAAAACTTAATTAGACACACAATGATATTTAGAGGAAATGCAAATGGTGTACTTAAATTAACAAGTTGAAAGAGTTGAATGAACATTCATCTAATATTTTACCATTTGAGATAAATAAGTTGAAAAGATGGTTCAACTAATTCAACTAAAAAATTTGAACAAATGTACAAATTACAAAGGAAAAGTGTTCAACTCATTGAATGGGATTAACTCCAAAAGTTTTCAATTATTTTTTTCAACTCATTCATTTTATTACTACCATTTGCAGCCATAGTTAGACATCGGATATAAACCATTAAGAAAAAACGAATTCAGTAATAACAAAACCTTAATAACCTTGAAACAGGTAAACTAAAATCCGTTTGATACAAATGAAGAATAAAAAATATGAAATCATAAGTAGTGTCAATCTGGGGAAAATCCAATAAATACATAAATTAGAAAAGTAAATGGATCCACTCAAGATCCTTCCTTATCGATAACAAAAAAAATTCTCAAACAACTTCAGTTTATGAATCTAAGGAACTAAGAGAGACTCGATTCATTCTAGAAATTAGTAGCTAAGGATTACATGCAAGACTGATACTTAGCTTAAACAAGACGATGATGAATCTTCTTCCTCTATTTAATTTTCTTCTTCACAAATACTTCAGACTAGATGATTGACGACATTTTCAAACTCCATCTTATTCAACTCTAACTCCCATTTCAGAAATTGACTGGATTCTCATATCCACAAGAGAGAAATTGAATTTTTAGTGAATCGAATTATTCACTAGCTCCTAAGAATACTGATCCAAGAATAGAGACAGATTTGTGTGATTTTTACAAAAAAAAGAAAGATGAAATCGCTCCCACAATTCTCACCCTCTGAAAAAGGTGAAGTTGTTTTTTTTTTGTGGACAATAAGAAGTGTTGGTATTACGGAAAGAAAAGACATAAATGTTAAGGCCCATTACATAATGTTTTAAAAATACAAAAATAAACCTTACATAATGTTTTTAAAATCAAATAATAAATTATTTGACTGACCTATTTCTGCTTATATTTGCATGAGTGATGATTTCTATAAAAATCAAGTAATAAATTAGTTTTCTCTTTATTTTGTATGTTTTATTTAATTGTTCTTAAAAATCTTATAATTATATAAAAACAATTATATATCATTATCCTAAATTCAAAATGATATATATATATATATATATATATACAGAAATAATATAGAATTACCAAAGTTATTTTATATATGTTAAATATTGTTCAACACTTATGATTATTGCTTTATAAATAAACCATAATTTATAGCTTTTGGATATATTATCCAAGATTCAATATATGATCTGGATTTATTCTTATCCGCTCCAGAAAACTGGATATCCGAGTAAACCGGATCTAGATCTGGATAATCGAATAACGGATCCAACTGAATGCAGAAACAGATACAGATAATATAATAATAAAAAATCAGATATCTGGATCTAAAATTATTTATATTATAGTAATATTCATTATTTAACTCGATCACTCTACATCAAGAACATACCAATAATATTAATATGTATATATAATTATACTAACTATACTAACAAATCATATTTTTCATACACATAATACAAAAGATACTGTATGTTTAAATACTCCATAAGTTAAACAAACCGTAAAATACATATCAATAATATCGGACCCGGACATAGCACGGGATAATAATCTAGTGATACAATTAGATGAAAACTGAAATCATTATATCATTAAAATTTCCACTTTCTAGAGTTTCCATTATTAATAATATTCAAAAAGAAAAACAATACTTAAAGAAGATAGTTACCTAAGTAGTATGAACAGAAAAAGGTACGCGGAAGCAAACATGTGGAAATGCTGAAATTATTTTTTCAAAAAATTAGGAAACGGGTACTTGTTGAAAACCTGAATATATATATATATATATATATATATATGTATGTATTTTTATTTATATTATATATATATTTTTATTTATTTATTTAATTTAAAAATATAGTAAAACATTAAAACCATATTAAATTATTTGAAACAACAAAAATCCAATAAATAAGTATTAAGTAGCTTATGTTACTTCTAATTGGTTAAAGTTATGATTCATTTTTGGAGAAAAAGAAAATATGAGATATTTATATTTATAAATTAGTTAGGATTTTTTAAAGATAAAAAGCATATCTCAAGTTTTCATATTATTTATTTAATAAGTTTTAAAAATAAAAAGCAAGTTTCCTTCGTGTAAATAGACATTTTCATCGTGTTTCTAAATTGTGATTTTTAGAAAATGTGTTTCCATTGAGTTTTCATTTGCGAAAAATTTATGAAATAAAAACCGAACTTTAGACAGAGTTTCCAAGCAACCTAGGATAATACCTTTGTTTATCTTTTTCTCACTATTAATTTCTCGGGCACCGAAACCAAAATAGAACCTTTATTACACAAAAAAATGTGTCTGGAATCTTTTGAAACATGTTTAGATATTTAAAAACAAATACTATTTAGTTTAATATCACAATGTTTTTTTGAAGTTTTATTTCTAACTAGTCACAATTTTACCAATCGCATAACACTATAATACTTATTATAAATTTACTAGAAAGCATTACATTAGAATAAACCCACTATTTATCAATTTCCATTCAAATACATATTTTTGGATAAATAATAAAATAAATGAATTAACTTTTGTCTACTATTATAATACACTTTTTTTTTTAAATGTATCCATTTAACACCCATAAGTCCACAAAAAGGTAAAAACCATTTATTTTATTTTTAATAAAAAAATATTTAAATAAAAAAACTCGAAAAAACAAATTCCATTTTTTTATAATCTTTTAAAAATGGTACAAAAGACTAAATTTTTAGATTCATAAAAAAAACATCTCCTTGTACTATATTGCGAAACTGGGTTTATTCATACCAAAACTACTAATCTAGATATGATTCACTGTGAGTCACCCACTACAACACATTATTTACCAACTCAATGTTTATAAAAAAATCTTAATTTTCAAATTTATTGAAATCTCTATTGAAAACAAAGATTCCAATTTACAACCTAGTGCTTGGTTTTTTTTTTTTTTAGAATTGAATGTTAAATTTATTCAGCTTGAAAATTTTGCTTTAAAACTGGATGCTACATTTTTTGAAGTTTAGAAATGACATTAGAAAAATAAAATTTGAAATGTGGTTCAAATTCTTTTTATCTTGTCGGAAACCATGTCTCCATGCCCTTCTCTAGATCTTTATCTCCCATTTGTCGGATAGAAAATAGTCTATTTATCACTTGCTTGTCGATGAGTTGAGTAACATTCGATACTAGGTTTGGTATTTCACCATTGTTTTGTTCTTGCCAAATAATGTGTAGTGCAGCCTGGAAAGTATAGCTTAGAAGAAAAAGATGAACCTTATCCAAAGATGTGTCCATCAATAACTATTATATAGAATATGAAATATTCTTCGTATATATGATTGAAGATATGATTGAAGATATGATTGATGATTTCTTGGCTAATCTCTTGTAATTATTGTAATGTTCTTGACTATTTATAGTCTGATGAATCGTCGCGCTAAGATAGGAGCAGAGGAGAAGTCCAGTTTTATTAATAGGATCAATAGAGAACAAGGAAATCAGACAACTATCATGGTGTTAGAGAAAATTTACGCTCTCTGAAACTTTTAGCAGCTCTTTAAAAAAAAAAATCTCTCTCTCCCTAAATAATTTTTTCGTCTTCTCTGTTTTATGATATATCTCTCTTTTCTTCTCTGTTTGTTTTCTCTCCAATTTTTTCTCTCTTCTCATCACCCATGGCTGCTGTCCCTGCTGCGAATCCAGATCGGTTTATGGTGTATCAAATATCAAATCCCATATCCCTGTCATTCTCAATCTTGAAGAATCAAACTATGATGCGTGGCATGAGCTACTGTCTCTGTTTTGATCCTGGGTCACATCAACGACACATCTCTCCCTGCTAATGACGACGGCATAGCCTGGAAGAAGAGAGATGGAATTGTCAAGCTTTGGTTGTATGGTACTCTCACACCAAAGCTTTTTCAATCCTTGTTTGTCACTGGATCATCTTTCAGAGAAATTTGGTTAAAAATTGAAAACCAATTCAGAAACAATAAAGATGCTCGAGCTCTTTGGTTGGATAATGAGTTACGAACAAAAGAAATTGGTGACATGAAGGTCACAGATTATTGTCAACAGATGAAGAATGTCCCTGTGACCTTCCTGTCACTGATCTATTCATATGCTGACAATAATCTGTGACCTTCATAGAATACATATTCTAAATTCAATAATATATAATATAATACATCAGGGACATTCTATTTACTCAAAAATATCGATCAATAGAGAACAAGGAATTCAGACAACTATCAATAACCTCATGAGCTGATCCCATTCTGTAGTGTGCTTTTGTTGTAGCAAATTCTTGACCAATTTATCCCATATATCCGCTGAGAAACTGCATGAGAAAGAGATGTGGTTTCGAGTTTCCAGATTTTTTTGACAGAAAGCGCAATAAGCATGTGCCCCTGCACTCCAGTGCTGCACTCAATCTCCTGTCGATAGCCGGTTAAGAACAGCCAGCCATGAATGAAAAGAATACTTAAGAGTTTTAAACGTGAACCATATACCCTTCCACCATTATTTGGTTGGACTTCCCTGGCACACTAACTTCCATGTGTTTTTTTTATATAAACTTTGAAGAGAATTTATCAGTCTTCCTTCGCCACAGCACCATATCTTCACCTTCCATGAGCTTGCTACTTCTTTGAGTTTTGATCTGCTCCTCTACTCGGTTAAAATTATCCTGTTGATGTCTTTTTCTTTCTGTGGGTGCAGAGTACCAGCTTCAGCGTGGCTAACATTTGGATCCCTAAATCGATAAACCCTCATTCACCTGTTATATCAATAATACAACCCAAAGGAGACCAATGGTAATAAAAAAAAAGAATTGATTTTCCATAACAAACCTCTGTTCTAAGAAAAAGCTTCGCCAACTCTCTATACTTCAAAATATTCTTCTACATCCAGGAACCCCATGAAGAAAAATCATTCACTGCCCATAAAGAACCTTTTCGAATTAAATACATTTGAATCCAATTTACCCAGAGAGATGAGTCTGCTGAGAAAATTCTCCAAACAAGTTTGAAGCAGCAAACTTTGTTGGTTTCTTCTAATGCTCTTAAACCCAGTCCACCCTGCTCCTTCGGTTTACAAACCTCTGTCCATGCTACCTTCGCTTTCTTTGCATTAAGCTCCGGACCAGACAAAAGAAAAGCAGAAAAGCATTAAGACGTTCTATTCTATATGATTAAAATAGAATGTCCCTGATGTATTATATTATATATGCTTAAATTTAGAATATGTATTCTATTATATATGGTTAAAATAGAATATCCTTCTCTTTATGACTATAAAAAGACAAAGACACTCGTTGTAAAAAATTTAACCTGATTTTCGCCTCTTTTGGCCAAGAGATGGATTCGCCTATTTTCATCATTCTCTCGTCATTTCTCATCTACATTCTTCATTACTCCACTTAATCTCACATGGTATCAGAGATTGGTTACTGATTCTATCATCC
This sequence comes from Cardamine flexuosa, assembly GCA_963555745.1. NCBI lineage: Eukaryota > Viridiplantae > Streptophyta > Magnoliopsida > Brassicales > Brassicaceae > Cardamine > Cardamine flexuosa. Next base: position 16,802,132 of record OY743219.1, read on the forward strand.
TATTCTATCTAATGTCTATTTGGTTTCCATCTTTTCAATCTCAAAATCTCAAAATCTTTGGGTATTCTTGGCGGATCTGTACAGTTCTTGGGGTTTTCTTGACAAATCTGTGTTTTCTTCATCAATCTCCATATATTCTCGTTCAATCTCGTGCTCATCCAAAAATATCAAGTTTTTCTCCATAAAGTCTTGGTCTTTAGTCATCAAATCGGTTTGTCAATGTCTTGGGTATATCTCTTCACTTGTTAAACTGATTTAGAGTCATGGATTCTTTAAAACCCATTGCTATTCCGGTTATTCTCAAAGGTGTGAACTACTTGCTATAGGCTAGAACCACCAAGAATAATCTTTGAGGTCGTGGACTTTGGAACCACATTGTAGCCCAACTAGCTAAGGAGGTGACCACAGATGAAGATGGAAAGGAAGTCATTGGAGACTCAAGCTCTGAATAAGGCAAATGGTTCCAAGAGGATCAAGGTGTTCTTGGTCAATGATGTGATGTTTTATGCATTAGGTTTTACCCTACATCTAAACTCCGCAAGTGCACGGTTGTGCGCGGCAGTATAGTGGGATCGATTCACAGGGAGTAAAGAGTACTATAGATACGTAGATCTAAATAAAACTAGGATGCAAATATAGAAAGTTTTGATGTCACAAAAAATCCGAATAAAATCCGAATAAAATCAAATACGAAAATAAAAATCAATTAAAAAACAAATGTTGAGATTTGAGAAATCACATGGATTTAAATAAATAAAAATGATATCTAACTGGATTAGCAATTAAATGATCTAGATCTAGAACACAAACACTGTACCAAAATAGATCTTTTCCTAAAAGCAAATATTATTCTAATAAATCTTTTAATTAAAAGCAAATATTATTTTACCATAAATCTGCTAGGATCCTATGATAGCATATTTTGAGCAAGTTTGATAGAGTTCACTTGTAGATCCAGCTTCAACTCTTGGAAATCTGGAAATCAAGCCTACAAACTATAGACTCCAAGTAGAATAGCCAACGCTAGTTGTACTATAAAACCCTATGAATCATTTGATAGATTCGTCAACCTAACAAAAGCATTTGTTTCATAGAAGTAGAGATCTATTAACCATAATTCTAATCTATAACAATAATCTAATTAAACATTAAATCCCTTTGAATAAATCCCATCTCCCAACATGCAGATCTACTCAACCATGGTAATGGCTTGATAAATCATGATGTTGTATGGTTGAAAATGCAAAGAAAGGGGAAGTTGGAACCAGTTCTAACCATATACATCAATCATACTAAAAACTGCACCAATAGTCAACTCAAACTAATATAGATGAAGTACTGATACTAGAAAGCTTACTCGGAAATCTTTAGAACATTTGGTTGTACCGACTCCCATACTCCGTAATTTTTGCACTTGGTTGCACATGCTCCTAATGTTGCGAAAGAAGACTGGGGTCTGAATGAAAAAGGGTGTAAGGGTGTGAAACCAAACTAAAAATGAGCTTGGCCATCTGGAGCTCCAATAAGAATGGGGTGAACTCCAGATGTATATGATCCTTTTGCGATATCGAGCCCCTAAGTGAGAAGATTAGTCCAAGTTAAAGTTCCATGTAGATAGAGCCAACGTTGGATCATTCAGATTTCCAAAGGAAAGGTCGCTTTTTGGGTAAAGTTGATCCACTGATGGTGTTTCCAATCTTCCTGAACTAAGTCTAATAAATGTCAACATAAAATGGAAACAAAAAAAATGGTAAAATTCTATGTTTTGACTCAATAAAATGACTCAAGAAAAATGAAAAAGCTTAAATTTTTTTTTTGTTTTTTTTTTGGACAAGTAAACAAAAGAAAACACAGTGTTAGTAACATATCAAAGCAGTCAACCCTTCCCCCAGACTTAAATCACTGCATCCCACAGTAATATAAAATCAAAGAAAATGGGTGCTGCAAAACAACACTGGAGATAATGAATTGTGAACAAGAAAGTAAACCATAAACCGTTGAAGGAGTTTTACGACCAAAGGGAGCATTGGTCTGTACATAAACCGGTTTTCAGCTTTTCTCGTCTCGGGGATCGATTGATCTGAGTAGGATCGGTCGATCCCAGCGTACTGAAACTTCTTGAAATTCGCATCTTCTGCGTTTTGCACGTGTTTTCAATCAGCTCAACACACAAACATCATCATATCTTATTCTGGAAAATAAATAAATAAAATAAAATAAAATAACTGAAGGGAAATAAAATAAAATATTCTTATTAATTCAAAAGCAAAAATAAATTAAAAGAACATGTTGGGTTGCCTCCCAACCAGCAGTTGTTTTTGCGAAGTCACTAGCTTGACTTAGTTTTATTTCAATTGGGTTCTGGGTTCATTGGAGGAATGGTATCTTCCTCATCTGGTGGCTGGTTTTCTGCCCTGATCTTGGGCTTCGCAGTGACAACCCTCATCATGTAGTCCAGATTTTCTTCAGTGGTTTCAATGTTTATTTCTGCTGGAACTTCACCAACATCGCTTCCCGGAGTCACGTCCATTGGATGAACAACATCAGCAGAGTCCACATCTTTCATAATGAAAGCTTGACCATTCATGGTGGGGACTCTGTCGACGGTATCGACGTAGAAGGTCATGGAGGTGTCTTTGAACCTAAGTTTAATCCTCCTCTTCGGGATGCTAATTGAGGCTCTGGTTGTTGCTAGAAAAGGTCTGCCAAGTATAACTCCTTTCCATTGTTCATCTAATGGGAGGACAACAAAGTCTACCAGCGCATAAATTCCATTAAGTTTGACAGGAATGTTTAAGAGTTTCCCTACTGGTTTTTTTGATGTACCATCAGTCATCTCAACTTCCATGGTAGTTGGTGTCATGTGGAGTAACCCTAACTTCTTAGCTTGGCTGAGTGGCATCATGTTCACGCTGACTCTAGTGTCAAGTACGATGTTCTTAAATCGATACTGCCCTATAGTGACAATGAGACTAAACCTTCCGGGATCCTCTAATTTTTGGGGAAGTCCTTCTGGCATCTTCTTACTACATTCCTCTTGAAGGAAATCAGCTGCTTCTTGCATAGTTGTCATTCCAACAATTATATTTCTCAATGAATCCATAACTTGAGGGGTCATTGATTTAACTTCCATGAAAGGCAATCTCACCCTCATCTCAGTGATCACCTTATCTATCCTTTTCTGCATCTCAGGGTTTGGTTTTTCAGGTGGTTGTGGGTTATCTCTTCCACTCCCTCCTTGATTCTCATTAGTTTCCATGTTTTCAGCAGAGTTCATCTCCCTAGGTGGCTGCAAGGTTGGTTTTCTAAACTCTTTGTGATTTCTGAAATTTTTTAGGTTTTTATTAAGTAAGGGATCTCGAAATTGTATCTATGAGGATCGATCGATCTCGACCCGGATCGGTCGATCCTCTCCGACTTTTAAATTCCTATCAGAGGAGTAGGATCTATCAATCTCACTTTACGGGTCGATCCAAAAAGGGTTTGGGTCGATCTCCTCACTGAGAAAGCAGTGGCTCTCATCTTCAGATCGATCGATCCCACCTTCGGATCAATCGATCTCAGTGGATATTTCCATAAAAAATTCCTCATCTCCAAACAGATCGATGTATTTCAGATATTCTCTGGGATTGGTTTCAGGCTTTCATGGGAGAGTCCCTGGTAATGCCTTAACCATTTCGGCTGACCTTGCTACCTCGGTATCCAATATCCTCACATGGGCACCCAAGTATTCAAGCCTCCCATTTAGATCATTGTACATGTTATCAACCTTAAGGTTGATTTTTTCTCCAGCGAATTTCTTCTATCCTTCCATGATTTGCTGGAATAAGGATTCAATCTTCCCCATGGAACCAGCATTCCGAGATTGGGGTTGAATCCTGTTTTACCATAACCAGCGTTGTTTTGGAAGTTCCCTCGGTTTTGAGTACTCCGAGATGGATAAAACTGATCTCCAGGGTTCTCAACATTAGTACTGTGGTAGGACATGTTAGGATGGTTCCTAAAGTTCGGGTTAAAACCACCGGTTTTGGTAGTTTCCCTGTCCACCGAGAAAGTTGATCTCCTCAGTCTGATCTCCTCATCATTGAACTCATCACTTTCCAAGAAATTAATAGATCTCTTTTGGGCTCTCATCAGAATGTCCACCTTAGCATTGAGCTCCTCTATGATCTTATCACTCACCCGAGTGGGGTTGACTCTTCTATCATAGTCAGAAGATCTGTTAGAGTCGCTTGCTGCCAGGTTTTCAATGAGCTACATTGCTTCCACCAGCGTGTTGCTCATGAAGTCTCCCCTACTGGCTGTGTCCATAGCCATTTGATACTTCATTTTAACTACATTGTAGAAAAAGTTCATCCTGTCCGACTCGGTGTAGCTTCGAGGGGGACAGTCCCTTAGATATTCCTTATAGTGTTCCAAAGCTTCATAGAAGTACTCGGTACCAGCTTGGCGGAATGTGGCTATTTTGTTTTTTAGGGCTGCGGATCTAGCTTTGGTGAAGAACTGGTGAATGAAAGCAGCTCGGCATTCACCCCAACTTGTGATATATCCGGGACTCAAAGATTTCAGCCATCTATGAGCCTTATCAGCAAGGAAAAAATAAAATAATCTACAACGGAGGTAGTCTTGGGGGATTCCGTTGGCTTTGGTGGTACTACAAATTTCCTCAAAGATATCAATATGGTCCATTGGGTTCTCGTTAGATAGCCCATGGAATTGATTCTTTTTAACCAGGGCAATTATTTGAGGTTTAATCTCATAATCCTACCTCTAGATATGAGGGGGAATAATAGCAGATCGGTTCCTATAGTAGGCGTGCGGGGGATCTTGCTCGCCTAAGGTAACCTTGCCCGGAGGGACTTGCAGTCCTGGCACAACATCTACTCTTACCCTAGGAATTCCAGCATCATTGAGAGGTCCTTGATTAACCTGACCCTCTCTCTGCCGGATTACCTTTGCATCCTCACCATCATTAACGGGGAGAATGTTTCTAAGATTATTAGGATCAACATACTAACCTTATCTTTTGTTTTCCTTGTGGTTTTGTTCTTCTTTGTTTCCTTCATCTTCCTTGTCAACTCCTCTATGCTCAAGTCTTGTAAATCTTTAGAAGCCTTGCTCCTTAATTGCATACACCTGAGAAGCAAATGAAGTTTGAAAATCAGAACCGGTCAAGAGGCTCTGGGATCGATCGATCTTGGAAGGGATCGTTCAACCTTGAGAGAAAAAGGATCGATCGATCAAAGAAGAATCGATCGATCTTGCACAAAGTAGGATCGGTCGATCGTGGAAGAAGTAGGATCGATCGATCTTATGAGGATCGGTTAACCTCAGAGACATAAATAAAAAATGCAGAAAATAAAATACCATAGACTAGGTTTAAAAACTTAAAACTAAAGGCTACAATTACTCCTCGGCAACGGCTCCAAAAACTTGATGTGATGTTTTATGCATCAGGTTTTACCCAACAACTAAACTCCACAAGTGCATAGTTGTGCATGACAGTATAATGGTGGGATCAATCCACATAGAGTAAATAGCACTATAGATCCGTAGATTTAAACAAAGCTAGGATGCAAATATGGAAAATTTTGATGTCACAGAAATTCTGAATAAAATCAAATAAGGAAATAAAAATCAATTAAAAACAAATGTTGGGATTTGGGAAATCGCAGGGATTTAAATAAATAAAAAGGATATCTAACCAGATTAGCAATTAAATGATCTAGATCTAGAACACAAACATTGTACCAAAATAAATCTTTTATTAAAAGCAAATATTATTCTAATAAATATTTTAATTAAAAGCAAATATTATTCAACCATAAATCCGCTCGGACCCTATGATAACATATTTTGAGCAAGTTTGATAGAGTTCACTTGTAGATCCAGCTTCAACTCTTGGAAATCTGGAAATCAAGCCTACAAACTATAGACTCCGGGTAGAATAGCCAACGCTAGCTGTACTATAAAACTCTATGAATCATTTGATAGATTCATCAACCTAACAAAAACATTTGTTTCATAGAAGTAGAGATCTATTAAACATAATTCTAATCTATTAAACATAATTCTAATCTATAACAATAACCTAATTAAACATTAAATCCCTTTGAATAAATCTCATCTCCCAACATGCAGATCTACTCAACAATGGTAATGGGTTGATAGATCATGATGTTGTATGGTTAGAAATGCAAAGAAAGAGATGAAGGCATAATGTAGATTTTGAAAATGCAATGAAAATACTTTAAATCTGAGACAAATCAATGTAAAAGTTTACAAATCTGAAATGAAAATAAAAATAGCAGAGTAATAGTAAAAATTGTGTCTAGTCTCTCCGGCTGCTCAGGAAATGATCCCTATTTATAGAGTGTCTTCTAGGTTAAAAATTAGAGTTAATGTGCGATATGGAGAATATTCGTGATTGGGATCAATCGATCCGACTTGGATCGATCGATCTTCTTCCTCTAATCCGTGCCACCTCATAGATTCCAATAACTGACCGATCTGCTTCGGGATCGGTCGATCCTCGTCATGCTTGGTCAATCCTCATCAGTATCGATCGATCCAGGATGTCTCCAAATCCAAAGATGTGTAAAAACGTCCAAAGTTGCTCCATTTTACACATTTTAGCTCCAAGGAAGTGAAAACTTGAAAAGACACTAAAACCGGCCAAAATAATACAAAACCTAACTTCTAAAATCAATAAAACAAGTAAAACAATAGTAAAACTGGGTCAAAATAGACACTCATCAGTCTACTTCAAAACTCACCTGATGCTCCAATACTTGAAGCTTACTCTTAATTGGAGACAACTAAGGAACTGTAGGACACACTCAAAAATGTCTATGGGAATGTATCAAATCTTACTCAAGTGTTTGAAGTCAAAAAGGCCATCAACAATCTCAGCTAAAAGGATCTTGAATTCACAAAACACTTTGGAAAATTCATATCACTTTGGGCTGAACTAGGTATGCTTAGACCCTTCTCGGTGGATCCGGTAGTTCTCAAGAAAATGGGTGAACAAGACAAGGTCTTTGTTCTTCTCCTTACATTGAATTGAGAATTTTTTAGCTTGAATCAAAAATTTAGAAGTGTTTAAGATGTTGGATTGATGTTTCTAGTGTGATTTGGTTACTTGTTGTTGATGATTATGTGGTGATTTTCGATTATGAAATTTTTTAGATATGAGATTTTTGCAATTTGGTTCGGCGTGACAAAGATTTTGGCATGAACTAATGCAAGAATTTGTGTTGCCTCTTGTTGTTTTTTCAGAGTTCTATAAGGATATCTACGAGGAACAAGCACACCACGCCTCGAGCCGACTTTCCGGTCAATGCTCATATCTTTTTGTCGTGGCCCAAGCTTGAGAGTCAGAAGATCAGGATGAGACACCATTCAAATAGTGATCCGAGGTTCGAGACAGCCCGAGCCGAGTGCACCCATAGGCCGATTTAAGAGGATTAGGATGAGTATGACACCTTTTTCAGTAATGCAGGACAGGTGTAGACATGAGGCCTCCACGGTTGGAGGATATAGAGACTATGATCACTCTTGGGATCCATGATGATGTCTCACACATCACCGGTAGGATTGGTGATGTGGTATCAGGTCTTACCCAAATAAATAAACTCCGCAAGTCACTACAAGAAAACATGAGTTTGGGACCACTAAAACCGTTGTAAAATGGTCGCAAAATCGCGATTTGTGACTATTCCAAGACTATCCAAAGTGGTCACAAATATTTGGTCGCAAAATATTATGGTTGCAATATAGTCACAAATTTAAGACTCATATGTGACCGATAAAAAAGGTCGTATATAAGCAACTGATTTGAGACCAATAGTAAGTGTTGTATATTAAAGACCATATAGCGACGTCGCATAACTAGCGACTACATTGTGATAAAATTTGTCAGTTGTATATTAGAGACAAATTTCGGATTACTTCATGAGTCTTAAATTTGTGACTATGTTAAAACTAGATAGTAGTCACAATTCTGTGACATTAGAAGAACTTATTTGCTACCATATACTATGTAATATCAGTTTTTTTTTTGTTTGAAAATCTATATAATTCAAATAAAATGCCAAATTTTATAATTTTAATAGCCAAAATATATTTTTAATAAAGCTAGCCAAACATTAAATAAAAGATGCCAAACATGTTCATAAGAAATTTGACAAATCCTGAACATGTTCATAAGAAGCTAAAAAGTTTTTAAGATGATGAAGTGTCTGAAAAGGGTGAATTGGCTGGTGTGGTGGCACAAGTGGTGCTGCTCTGAACATGTAGCTTTCCTGCATTGTTAAGAGCAGAACTCAAAGAACCAATTGACAAAAATAACTCGAATTTGAATTCTTAAGCCGATAGTGAATAAAAATGACCCAGCAATCACATCACATTTAATCTCATGCATATTAAAAGCATTGAATATTTGACCCAATATATAAAGTAAAGCTTTGATGATTTAATATCTTAATCAAGGAGTGTCTCGTTTTTGATAATCCAACACCAAAATTGACAAGCTTTGAATGAGGCTGCAGGAAAGTACTACCTTTTTTGTCAATAAAACGCAAAATTCTCAACAAAAATTAAAATCAAACGAAATTGAAGAACAGAGAATGAGAGACGGATTACTACCAAGATAACTGGCGAGTGAGGTTGAAAGATAAATATCTTCAAGACCAGCCCAAGACATTGCTACTGACTCTATCCACACAAAATTGAAGAAAAGTTTCATTCTTTCTTAAAGACACAACCGGTAATGATCTCAGATTCCAGTGGAGGAGAGGGAATTGATGGAAAGAAACAAAGTGAATCAAACCGATTGAGAATAGAGGAGTGAAGCGAATCGATTGACTTCCTCCGTGACCTCTACTTGGTTTTCCCTTCCCAGCCACTTGAACGAACTGGAGACAAAAAGATTGAGAAGAGGAGAGAGTTGCGAGAAACCCTAGATAGAGAAGAGAAGAAGAATCGAGAGAAGTTAAGACTTTTTTTTTAGAGAAGTTAAGATTATTTTCGTACATTTTACTAAAACTAAAAATCTGGTTTAATGAAAATATGAGAGGGAAGCTTTAGCGCCCAAATTTCACGGAAAAAAATTAAATATGTAGCAAGAGAGTCCCAAAAAGTCTAGCAAATAACTTACAAGTAAGTATCAAAGTGGTCTCAAACTCGACTAGTACCAAAACAGTCCGAAAGTTAGTAAACAAAAAGTCGCAAAATATGTTGCATAATAGTTCCAATCTAGTAGCAAATGCGTCCCAAATAATAGTAGAAGCAATATTAGTTGCAAATTGTAACTAATTTGTGACTTACTTTCATTAGTCGCAAAACCAAACTATAAAATCTATACTTTAAGACCAAAATTGTTTACATCAAGCATTAACAAGCACTCATATTTTTATTCTAGAGTACATATCTCATTAAAAAGAGAAAACCATGGTTTCCATATGTTAGTTTTGAAATTTATAAAAAATACCAAACATTCTCATATAAGAACATGTAACACTTATAGATGATTTGGAAATTACAAAACTTTAGTTTAAGGTATTGAAAATTTAAACATTTATTAAGTTTATGTGATGAATTTGAAATCAAAGTATAAACGTATAACTTAACATGTTAACAATTCTCTAAGTGTGAAGAAAGAATTTCAAAACAGCGAGAGTTGCTAAGTGGTTGCAAAGATGTCGCTAGTTCAGGTGTTGGTCACAAATCATTCAGGTATTAGTCGCAAAGGCATGGGAATTACGATGAATTTGTGATTCCTATGCGATTATAATCTCAAATATTTTTTTTTCTCATTCAGTCGCAAATTCGTGGGTGTTTTAAGACAGTTTTGTGAGAAAATTGTAACGACCCGATCAAATTCGCAAAATCAGTCGCAATTATGGGACTACTCTTGCGACTATATTTTACGACTCGAACTGGTCCCTTATCCGTCTTAATGTGCGATGGTTTTGCAACTTGAACTATATAGTCCACTTATAGTCTCAAATAAGTCATAAATAAGAAAAGATTTAGCGACTATTTCTTAGCATCACATATTTACGACTATGTAGCGACTACTTTTGTTTTTGTCATTCATTAGTCGCAAAACGATCACAAATAAGTCCCTTAATTTAGCAACCAAGTATGGGGTCGCTAAAAATGGTCGCAAAACACAGGTTTTTTTGTAGTGAATGCACGGGTGTGCACAACAGTATAATGGTGGGATCAAATCCACAAAGAGTAGAGTGCACTTTAGATCTGTAGATCTAAACAGAGCTAGAATGAAAAAATATTAAATGGTGTCACAAAAGGAAATCCGAATATAAAAAATCCAAAAATATTTAATAAGGAAATAAAAATCAATTTAAAACAAATATTGGGATCTGGAAAACCGTTGAGATTTAATTAAATAAAATAGAATATATAATCAGATTAGCAATTCAATGACCTAGATCTAAAACTCAGAACACTATAGACAAATAAACCACCTCTCGTATGAGAATATTATCTTGGACATAGGTCCGCTAGGACCCTATGCCAGCATTTATTATCAGGTATGATATTGTTCACTTGCAGATCCAAACCTCGACTCTCTTCGGCTGACGATCTTAATCTTCTCCGATTTTTGAATTCTCATCAAAGAAGTGGGATTGATCGATCTCACTTTGCGAATCGATCTTCATTGGGAACCGATCGATATCCTCTTCGAGAAAGCAGTAGCTCTCATCGTTAGATCGATCAATCTCGCCCTCGGATTGGTCAATCTCAGCAGGATTTTCCCCAAAAAATTCTTCATCTATAAACAGATCAACAAACTTCAGGCATTCCCTAGGATTGGTTTTATGCTTCCCTAGAAGAGTTCCTGGTAATGTCTTAACTAATTCAGCTGACCTCACCACTTTGGTCTCTAGTATCTTCACATTAGCACCCAAGGATTCAAGCCTCCCATTGAGATCATTGTACATATTATCAACCTTAGCGTTGATATCCTTGAAGGTTTGTCTTTGTCCTTCCATGATCTGCCGGAATAGAGCATCAATCCTCTCCATGGGGCCTGTATTCTTAGTTTGAAGGTTGAATCCCATTTTACCATAACATACATTGTTTTGGAAGTTCCCTTGGTTGTGAGTGCTCCGAGGTGGATAAAACTGATCTCAAGGGTTTTCAACATTGTTATTGCGGTAGGACAAGTTAGGATTGTTCCTAAAGTTGGGGTTGAAACCCCGTTTTTGGTAGTTCCCCTGTTCACCGAGAAATTTGATTTCCTCAGTTTGTTCCTCCTCATCATTGAACTCATTACTTTCCAAGAGATTCACATGTCTCTTCTGCGCTCTCAGAAGTATGTCCACCTTAGCATTGAGTTCCTCCTACCTTAACACTCGTTAGAGTGGGATTGACTCTCCTATCATAGTTAGGGCATATGTCAGAGTTACTCCCCGCCAGGTTTTCTATAAGCTTTGTAGCTTCCTCCAGTGTGTTGCTCATGAAGTCTCCCCTACTGGCTGTATCCATAGCCATTTGGTACTTCATCTCCACTCCGTTGTAGAAAAAGTTCATCATGTCCGACTCGGTATAACTTCGAGGGGGACAGTCCCTTAGATATTCCTTGTAGCTTTGCCAAGCCTCATAGAAAGACTCGGTACCAGCTTGGTGGAAAGTGGCTATTTTTTCTTCAATGCTGTAGATCTAGCTTTGGTGAAGAACTGTTGTAAGAAAGCAGCTCGACATTCACCCCAGCTTGTGAAAGATCCGGGATTCAAAGATTTCAGCCATCTATGAGCCTTATCAGCCAGCGAGATAGAAAATTGCCTATAACGGAGATAATCTTGGGGGACTCCGTTAGCTTTGGTGGTACTGCAGATCTCCTCAAAGATATCAATATGATCCATGTGGTTCTTGTTAGATAACCCATAGAATTGATTCTGCTTCACCAGAGCAATTATCTGAGGTTTAATCTCAAATTCTTGTCTCTGGATAGCAGGGGGTATGATAGCAGATCGGTTCCTATAATAGACGTGTGGGGCATCTTGCTCGCCTAAGGTGACAATTTGCGGAGGAACTTGATCTCCCTGCGCGGCATCTGCTCTCAACCCAGGAGCTGCAGCATCATTGAGAGGTGCTTGACCACCCAAGCCCCCTCTCTGCTGTCTTACATCAGCATCCTCACCATCTATAATTGGGGGAATGTTTCTTAAGTTATTAGGGTCAGGCATATTAACCTTTTTGCTTGCCTTCTTCGTGGCTCTGATTTTCCTTGTCAACTTCTCTATGCTTAGGTTTTGCAGATCTTTAGAAACCTTGCTTCTCAATTGCATACACCCGAGAATAAAGTTAGGTCCGATTAAAAGGCTTTGGGATTGATCGATCTTGGAGTAGATCAGTCGATCTTGAAGAAGTAGAATCGATCGATCATGAAAGAATCGATCGATCGGGCACAAAGTAGGATCGATCGATCATAAAAGAATTGATCGATCATGCACAAAGTAGGATTAGTTGATCTAAAAGGATCTGTCGATCTCAGAAATGAAACAAAAAACAAAAAATGCAGAAAATTAAATATCCTTCACTAGGTCTAAAAACTTAGACCTAGAGGCAACTCATACTCCCCGGCAACGGCGCCAAAAACTTGATGTGGTATCAGGTTTTACCCAAACCAATAAACTCCGCAAGTGCACGGGTGTGTGCAGCAGTATAATGGTGGGATCGAATCCACAGAGAGTAGAGTGTACTTTAGATCTGTAGATCTAAACAGAGCTAGGATGAAGAATATTAAACGGTGTCACAAAAAGAAATCCGAATATAAATCTGAAAATATGTAATAAGGAAATAAAAATTAATTTAAAACAAATGTTAGAATCTAGGAAATTACAGAGATTTAATTAAATAAAATATAATATATAACCGGATTATCAATTCAATGATCTAGATCTAAAAATCATAACACTATAGACAAATAAACCACTTCTCGTATGAGAATATTATCTTGGTCATAGGTCCGCTAGGACCCTATGCCATCATTTATTATCAGGTCTGATATTGTTCACTTGCAGATCCAACCTCGACTGTCATCAGTTGACGATCTCAAGCATATAAACTACAGATTTAGGAAAGAATAAACATGTGCTAGCCGTATTATAAAACCCTAGAGATTATTTGATAGATTCGTCAACCTAAGAAAATCATTAGTTTCAAAGAAATAGAGATCTAATGATCATAACCCTAATCAATAACAATATTATGGATACAGAATCTACACCCAATATTTTAGTAGAATGAGTTAATTGGAAAAAGTCATATTTTGCTTTGATAATATATTTCTCTCCAAATCGAAAAAATGATCCCCTTTACAATGCTTTTCTCTATCTATTTATACATGTTTTTAGCTATTAATGCTATCAATAAATTACAATAAATCGTATGATTCTAATTAAATATGTCAGTTTCGATTTGATCTTGAATGTTGTAACGTTCTGCACATTGAAATAGCTTCTCTCTTTGACTTTATGATTGGAATCTTCCATGCGAACTCCGATCTTCTATAACCCACCGAGCTCTTTGAGTTCGTTGTTTCGACTTCCTATCAGTTTGCTGATCATTTCTTCCTATCGCAAAGTCTATCCTCACGAGCTGGATTCTCTCTTGTTTGTTATGATGACTCGGCTGACACGTGCCCTATGTTTTTAATGGTGATGGATTCTCGGTGCAGGATCCGGTATCAATATTTGCCCCCAAGTCTTGCGAGCTGATTTTCGGCTCGGGAGACTTAATGAATAAGAATTGATCTTTGTTTCCTTACTTTTAATCATCAAATCCCTTAGATTTCGTAATTATTCGATGTGACTTCCTTGACAGATGTTCTCATTTATTCTGAATATTATTTAAAATTGGAAAAACTTCTCCACTTCCTCCACCAATTTCGAGGCAGTTTTCATCCACTCGTTTAATAAGGTAATTTATCTTTCTCCTTCTTTATACTTATTGGCTTCTCGTTTTCCCTTTCTTCACTCCTTCGCCTGTTAAAGTTCTCGTCTTTCTTTCTTTCTCAATTCCTTCAATTTCTTCAATTTCTACACTCTTCAATAATGTCAAGCGGGTCGAAATCCTTGGTTAACCGTCCTAAAAATTTGAGTAACAAATTTGGTCCTCATCCTCCATCGATAATCAAGGAGGAGGAAGATCTTCAGACTTTGAAGACCCTCTGGCGCGTTCCGTCGGCAGTTGAGTTCTCTCTTCCGACTAAGGGGGAATCTCCAGAATCAGGCAGCCCTGGTTTGCTATGCATCTACTCAGTTTATCTCACCCGGTGTGGTCTATTCTTTCCTCTTCTCGAAGTCCTTCTTCTATATCTTCGTGCCCTAGGGCTGGCGTTTCCTGAGATGACACCGAATATGCTCCGTGTCATTCTTTCCGTTCTTGCCGTTGATGCAGAGGCTGGGTATGCTCTGAGCGTTGGCGACCTTCTCAAATTATTTAGTGTACGAGTTTCTAACAAGGGTGGTTCGGGTTTCTACACGTGTTCCCTGATTTGGATGAACACTGGAGATACCCATGGTTGTTTGTTAATATCAATGCCGCCTCGGTCAATGGGTTGTCCAAAATGCTATATTCTTCAGGGGCTTCGTCCCCTGCTAACTATTTTATGAACATATTCCTTAGACCATTGATTGTGATTTCCTGATTTATTTTTGTCATCCTCTTACTTCTTGTAGTATCCAAGCCCCGTCCAGCTCCCTGGCAAGGTTTCTTGGATTTCTTCACCGTTGTCACCGGAGGAAATACCACCTCGAATACTTTTACTCTTAACAGACTTCATTCAGCAGGCAAGCTAATGAGGGTAGAACTATCCGAGATATGGACCCTGCTCCTGACGTTGTTCTAAACAATCGTCTGAATCACCCTGAGAGGAAGGAAATAGAGACGGCGCAAAAAATTCTGAAGGAAGAGACTGATGTTATTGGACGACGTCACCGAGAGAAGGTCAACGCCTTGATTGCTGGTATGATGGGAAAGACTAGTTTAATTGGAGACCTTCCTTCATTTCTTAATTACCCACCTCGCTCTGCACCGCCTCCTCCTGTTGAGGTTGATGAAGATGAAACTATTTTATCGTTGAAGCGTAAAAGAAGAGTTTTTGGACCTGAGGCAGTAGCTCGGGATAAGTTGAGACTTCGTACTGAAATGCCTCCACCTCCTCCTCCTGGTAACCCCGGTAATCAGACTCCCCTAGGGCAAAATCCGTTTCCTTACCTGGCGGTTTTGTAGCCACTCCGGGTACATGCTCATTATTTACTCCAAAAACTCTTGTCCTAGTTCCATTACTTCAATATGTTATTTTTGATTTCAGAATCGATAACAGTGGCTGAAGTCTTTCGAAACCTTCTGCACCGCGGCAGTGCCGTTTTTCCTTCTTTTGATAAGTGGCACTCCGGCTCGTGTGAGATCTTTGTGAACCACGCTCGCCACACTAGTCAGGTATTTGGTTATATCCTTCTTGTTACCTCCTACACCTTTTTTATATCTCTTACATTCTTTGTTCGTATAGGCCCTTGCTGATTTTAATGATATGGTTCATTATTACAAACAACTTATCCATGATATGTCCTCTTCCATGGGGATTGAAATTACCGCGAAGATGACCGCGGATCATGAGAAGGCTATGTCTGATTTAAAGGAAAGGGATATGACGATAATTGAGCGCTTGAGGAAGGAACATAACGAATTCAAGGAGAAATTTGAGGTTACTCGTGCTGCATCTGAGAGTTTGGCCAAGGATTACAAATAGAAGTACGTGGCCATGTGCTCAAAACGAAGTACTATTCAAGAGTCAAATCAGTGGCTCAAACGTGAAACAACTGCTATGCAGGAACAGCTTGAGGAGACTTCCCTGAAGTACGATGCATTACTCAATTTTTGTGACCAAGATATCCAAATACTGCCAGTTTGGCCCAGAAAGAGATAGATGAAAATGGCAAAGCTCTCCTAAACCAGCTGTCCGAACATGTCAGCTCTGTTGAAGCTCGGGCTATGCTTCAAGCTGACATCAACGAGATGGGGAGTAATCTAGTGCTTGCCGAGCTAACGAATTCGCTGGTGATTGCCGAGCTAACGAATTCGCTGGCTGAATCAACCTCTGAGCTGAAAAACTTCGTAGTCGTGCCCCTGGATCAGGAACAGTTCGCTGCTGCTTTTGCGGATTCTCCTCCTCTCCCTGAGCTCAATCTTGACTTGTCTGTCGAACAAACCTTACTGCCTCCCGCTGAAGCTCCTGTTTCTCCACCTGCTTCTGTTGATAAGGTTCAATTTAATCAATTTGGATCAAATCTAGTCCTTATAACAGACAATCATCTTGACTGTTTTAGACAACCTCACAATGTTGTTTATTCTTTCTCGAAATATTTCCTCTCCATTCAACCACGGTGGAGGATCATCTGTTATTGTTTTGCCCTTTCTAAACGCTTGAACGTTTCGCCTGTACATATGACTTTCACGTAGAAACATTCTATGACAATCAAACCAACTATGTTTCCTTCCATTTGGTAACCAAAATGATTTTGTCTCATCCAGACAATATGGACATGCTAAGCGTCCATGCGTCATCCAACCAGATAGCATTCCATACGCTGGAAAGTCACTAATTGTCCACATCAAGACAGCTCGCAACGTGAACTTTTGCTTTCTCGAAATATCATAAGCTTCCACACCATTATTCCACAGACTCTGTAATTCTTCAATCAACGGCTGAAGGTATATATCTACACTTTTCTTTGGATGTTTTGGCCGGGGAACTAGTACCGAAAGAAAAAATAATTCTCTTCTCATGCACATGCCTGGCGGTATAAGGAGTTACGATCACTGGCCAAACCGAGTGTGCCTCACCATTCATACCAATAAGATTAAATCCATCTGTTGATAAGCCTAGGTAAATATTGCAACTTTCAGCAGCAAAATTTGGATATACCTCATTAAAATGCTTCCACACAGCTCCATCTGACGGATGATACATTTCTCCTTCAGGAGACATATGTTCAGCGTGCCATCGCATATGGGATGCTGTTTTCTTCAATTGATATAACCGCTTCAACCGCTCTGTAATCGACATATAAAACATACTTTGCTTAGGTCAATTTTTTCTGTTCTCTTTGTTCGGGTGGTATCTATCTTTACCAACACACCGACAATTCAACAACTCTCTATCTTCAACTTTCCAGAAGAGCATGCAGTTATCCTCACAAACATCAATCTTATACACAGGTAGCCCAAGTGCTTTTGTCAACTTCTTCGTCTCATAGTATGATGCTGGAGCTTTATTTGGTTTGGGCAAAACATGTTTGAAAGTCTGTGATATCTCATCCACGCATGCCTCTACCATATTGTAGTCGGTTTTTGCTTTCAACATACGTGAAGCCACATATAATTGAGAAATTCCTTCGGCACATCCATCATAAAGAGGTTCATTGGCGGCTTCAAAAGCTTGAAAAACATTATCATGATATGGCTCTTCGTTGGTTGTTTCCATAATATTATCTAATACATGGGGAGACACTCTGTCTTGTTCCACATTAACATTTGTATGTGAAAAATACTCGTAAGTATCAACTGGAACCTGAAAATTTGTAGCTTGCTCATCCCATGTTGCTTCTTCACCGGTAAAATTACTTGCCCTTGAAGATTCGCCCAGATCGTAACAACTCTCTCCATGGCTCGACTATACATAGTAATTTCCCTTAAATCCCACTTAAAAAAGATGGTGAGATACAGTTATTGCATCACGTTGCTTCTGATTCTTAGACCGTGCACAAGGACACAATATAGTATTTTGCTCTTGTAAGACGGTTGATTACAAGCAAATGCAACAAATACATTAATTCCTTCTATAAATTCTTGTGATACGCAATCTCTCATTGGATCAATATGTCGATCCATCCACTCTCTTGATTGAAAGAAAATAGACATTTAAGATAACGAACATAAGAAGAAAAAATACAAGAAAAACTGATCTGAGTTATTAGAAAAACAAAGAGAAAAATGACTTAAGAGACAAATCGAGATATAGTCACACACGATTTGGTTTTATAGAAAAACATATAGCCACATAAAAGCCACAGTTTCGTTTGTGACTCTTCTATAGCCACGCAATAGCAACTAAAAGAGATTGTGGCTAACAAAAAAAAAGCCACGAAAACCCCACATTTAAAAGTCGTGGCTATAATTCGAATTGATTCCCGACCCACTTTCATGTATTATGTGTAAGTCTGAGTGATGGGACTAGTTTCCGGTGGGTAAAAGCTTATTTGATAAGCCACGAAAATTCGGTTGCTAAAATGTAGCCACGATATATAAACGATTAGTATCCGTGGCTAATTAGCCACGGTTTTTATGTGGCTACATCGTCGCAAATTAGCCACGTTATTTTTGTTATATTTATGTGGCTACATAGCCACGGAAAAGCTACGAGACAGCCACGAATATTACATTTTCTCCTTTACCGTGGCTTTTGTTATTGTTCGTCGCTAATTTTAATATAGCCACGATGTCATCGTTGCTAAAACGTGGCTATACGGATAATTTCTACTAGTGATCGTGTGGCTGTAACAGCTTCAAACACCGAATAATTCTCTGTCCAGAACTCCACTGAAGTTAAACGTGAGTCTATAGTACTCCTCATCCCCCAGATGATACAACGTAACTTTGCTCCAGTAATCATATTCTGAAATTAGCAACTGAAGCTCTGAGATTCAAGTTTTGTTTCAAATGAGTTCAGACATAATTAATTTACTTATACATCTTACTTTACAAATCAGTTAACTGTGTACTAGGTTATGCTTCAACCGTAGCAGGGCTTAGAGAAAATAGTTCCAAACTTAGCCAGAGAGTCATAAGACATGCAAATTAAACGCCAAGAATATACTATATGTGATGTTGCAAGGAAACAATGAGATATACAAAAAAAAAATGAATCAAGCCTAACACTGAAACTTCAACTCTCAGAGACATTCCATTGAACATGTTATATGCATATTCAATCCAACACATTTATTCTAAAAATCGCATGAAAATGAACAAATTCGAGCCACAAAAACAATCACAAACACTTTGCAACTACTAAATTTACAAACACACAACATGAATCGAGATTTGTGGATACATAATCCACACCCAATAATTTAGTAAAATTAGTTAACTAGAAAAAGTTGTTATTTGCTCTGAATGTATATATTTCTTAAAACCGGAAAAATATCCCTTTTACAATGCTCTTTGCTTCCTATTTATACATGTTTTTGACTATCAATGCTATCAATAAATTACAATAAATCACATGATTCTAATTAAATATGTCGATTTTGATTTGGTCTTGAATGTTGTAACGTATGTCGTTTTGAAAGAACTCCGCTCCTTGACTTGATAATTAGATCCTTCCTGCGAGCTCTTTGTCCTTTCCGGTCTCCTATAGTCTTCCGATCTGTCTGAGCTCGTTGCTTCGGTTTCATATCAGTTTGTTGATTCCTCCCTTTCATCTCGTGGTATACTCTTGCGAACCGACTCTATTGCTTACCATAATGACTTGTATGACATGTGTCCCATATCTTTAATGGTGATGGATCTTCGGTGTGGGATCCGGTATCAACATTTGCCCCCTACGTCTTGCGAGCTGACTCTCGGCTCAGGAGACTTAAGTAATAAATACTGATTTTTTGTTTCTTTATATGTTAATCATCAAATCCCTTAGATCTCGTGATTTATTCGTCACGATTACCTTGATACACGTTCTGATTTACTCTGGATATTATTTAAAATCGGGCAAACTCCTCCACTTCCCCCACAAATTTCTTTCCCTTTTACTTACTGTCTTCTCACTTTCCCTTTCTTTGCTCCATTGTCTGTAAAATTTCTTGTTTTCCCTTCCTTTGTATTTTCTTTAATTTCTACAATTCGTTCTATACTCGACAATGGCAAGTGGTTCAAAACCCTTGGTTAATCGTTCTTCAAAGCCGGGTGACAAGTTTGGTCCTCACCCCTCATCAATCATTAAGAAGGAGGAGGACCTCCAGTCTTTGAAGACCCTCTGCAATGTTCCATCAGTGGTCGAATTCTCCCTCCCAACTCCGGAGGAAACTCCAGAATCGGGCCGTCCTGGCTGGCTCTGCATTTACTTGGTGTACCTCACCGGGTGTGGTTTGTTCTTTCCCATCCCCGAGGTCCTTCTCGTCTATCTTCGTGGCTTGGGACTTGCTTTTCCACAAATGACACCGAACATGCTTTGTGCCATCCTTTTTGTCCTTGCCGTTGTAGTTGAGGCTGGATACACTCTGAGTGATGGCGACCTTTTGGAGCTCTTCAGTGTTTGGATATCCAACAAGGGTGGTTCCGGCTTCTACGCCTGCCATCCCCCATCTTGAGAGAACCCTGGTCAATGGATTTCCTGACAAGGATGAACACTGGAGACATTCCTGGCTGTTTGTTTAGATAAACGCAGCCTCGATTAATGGTCTATCTGATATGATATCCTCTGTTTGGGCTCTGTCTCCTGGTCAATGTTCCCATGACTGCATTCCGAATTATTGATTTCTGGTTGCTTGATTTTAATATTTGCTATTTTGTCTTTGTAGTATCTAAACCTCATCTTGCTCCCTGGCAAGGGTTCCTGGATTTTTTCACTGTCGTAACCGGAGGGAGCACTGTTTGGAACGATTTTACTTTTGAACAGATTCATTTTTCGGGAAATCTTATAAGGAGCGGTAACCTCCGGAATCTGGACCCTGCTCCCGAGTTTGTCCCCATTAATCGTTTCAATCGCTGTGAGAGGAAAGAGGGAGAGCTTGTGTTGAATGACCTGATGGAAAAGAGTGACGCGGTAGGACGATCCCATCGAGTGAAGATCAATGCCTTAATCGCTGGTACCGTGGGAAAGACCAGTATAGTCGGAGACCTTCCTTACTCAATTATTCACCTCGCTCTACCCTTCCTTCCTCTGTTGAGGTTGATGAAGATGAGACTATTTCATCGTTGAAGCGCAATAGGAGAGTTTCTGGATCTGAGGCATCAACTTGGGATACGACGAGACCTCGAACTGAAATGCCTCCACATCCTCCCCTAGTAATTTTGATAATCAAACTCTGCCTGCATCTAGCTCTACTAGAGCAAAGTCTATTTCTTTACCTGGTGGTCTTGTATTCACTTCAGGTACGTATTATATCTTCTCCATGATTCTTGTCCTAGTTTTATTACTATAATGGGTTTTCCGCTTTCAGAATCAATAACAATGGCCAAATTCTTTCGGAACCTTCCACATCGTGGTAGCGCTGTCCTTCCTTCTTCCGACAAATGGCGTTCTGGACCGTGCGAGATCTTTATTAACCATGATTGTCACACTCGTCAGGTTCTGGGCCTTACTCTTCATTATCTTTTTATATCTTTTCCATGCTTCTTACCTTCTTTGCTTGCACAGCCCCTTGCAGATATTTATGATATGGTTCGTTATTATAAACTTCTCGTCCTTGACATGTCATCTTCTATGGGGACAGAAATTGCCAAAAAGATGACTGCGGAGAAGGCCATGACAGATCTGAAGAAAAGAGATATGAAAACGATCGAGCGTCTAAGGAAAGAGCGAAACGAGTTCGAAGAGAAGTTCAAAGTCTCTCGCGTTGCAGCTGAGATTTTGGCAAAGGTTTATGAAGAGAAACAAATAGTCCTGTGCTCAGAAAGTGATGCCTTGCTAGCTTCGAATCAAAATCTTAACCGTGAGATGACTGTTATGCAGGAGCAGCTTGAAGAGATCTCTCTGAAATATGATGCATTGCTCAAATTCCGTGATCATGACATCCAGAAGACTGTCAGTTCGGCTCGAAAGGAAGTAAAAGAGAATGGCAAAGCTCTGCTGGATCAATTGTCCAAACATGTCAGCTTTATTGAAGCTTATGCTACTCTTCAAGCTGACGTTAACGAAATAGGGAGTAACCTAGTGCTCCTTAGGAAAATTAAGGAAGGCGAGATTAACCCCGACGAGGAGATAACCAAACTGACAGGTGCGCTGGTCGAAACGACCTCTGAGCTGAAAAACTTCGTGATCGTACCCCTGGATCAGGAATAGTTTGCTGCTGCTTTCACGGACTCTCCTTCTTATTCTGAACCCCACTTTGAGCCCCCCGTTGAAAAAAGTTCACTGCTTCCTACTGAGGTTCCTGTTTCTTTACTGGCTTCCGTTAATAAGGTACGATTCAATCAATTTGGATCTAACATTTTGCTGATAACGAATATTAGCTTTGCCTGTCCTAAAGAACATGGTTACTTACTATAACTAATATAACTAGAATGTTCAGGATGTCTGAAGACATTCTTCCAGAGACTAATCCTCCTGAGCCGGAAGCTTGTCCCATGGAGTTGTCTCCTCTACAGGCCGCCAGCAATAATCCTCCTGCTAATCTGAACCTGTATCTGAAATGGTTGCACACCCTTTAAGGTTTGACCCCTCTTAAGTTTCATTAACTACGTGGTTGTGTCCACTTTACTCGCGATATGTCCCAGAATTTGTCAAACTTGCTTCTGTGTTGTTTCTTTTTGCTTTCGCTTTTTACCCAAGGGGGTTTTGAATATTGGTTGAATCAGTTTCCTTTAAGAAAATCTGATTCTTAGCTGCTTATTTTGATAAGACTTTCGCGTCTGACTGGGTTTGCAAAGTCCGGTTTATTCAGAAAACTCTGTGTCGAGTTGTTTTTGAGAGAAAAGTAGATTGATTAGACCCTTACCATTTTTAAAGAAAAACTATATCCAGCTTTCTCGGTAAAAATGCGAGGATGGAGCTCGGCTATGAGTGAGGTCTGAGCTCGGCTTTGAATTAGTGCACCTTTTTATTTGTATAAGAAAAGTCCTTGTGGATTGCTTTGTCAGTTTGGAATTCATACGAAATATGTAATTCTTTATTGAACTATTTGAATAGTCCAAAATAAGGGAGACAAGCTTGCGGACTCCACAGTTCGTACTAGTTAAAAACAGCTGGGCCTCTTTTTTAGGATTTAGCTGGCCGAGTTTGATTTCTTCTCCTCAGGGTATTTTTTTTTAGGTTAATAATTCACATAACGTGTGTCATTTAAACCTCTCTCGAATTCCAGAACTAGCGTGTGCATTTAGAGAAGTAATTATTACTTTCATTAAATGCCCGTCGTTTTTGATTTCTTTACCCTGCGTATGCCTCTGATATTCCCATTATTCTCTACGATTTCCTTTATTTCTATTTTCTTCTGCTCTCTCCTTTTCAGCTTCCTCTTCTCTATCATGGATACTTTTGGATACTATCCTCACTATGCAGTCGACTCTGATCCTCAATCAAGCCGTCCACCTGCTTCAGGTGACGGCTTTACCTCCAACCTGGTTTGCTATCCTAAATTCATCGACTCTCCGACCGGGAAAGAGACAAAGGAAGCTGATATCTTCATAGCTATGGTTTGTCAACATAACTTGTTTCCCAATTTTCTATTAGCGCCTTTGTTTTGATTTTACATCAAATTTTCAGCTTGTGGCCGAGCATTATCGTACATGCAATGACCGTCAGCACTGGGGAAGAAAAAGGAAATCTTTGGAGAGGAAAATCCGGAGACTGGAGAAGAAACTTTTATGCCTGCAGAGTCATCCTCTTTCCTGGGAAAGGAATGGTATTAACTCTATTATTCCAATTCCTGAAGTTCTTCTATCCTAACTCCGAGATATAAGAGAGAGAAAAGCAGCGGCCAAGCGGGCTGAGCGGGAAAGTGTTCTGGACTCTGCTCTGATAGAGGGTTCTACATCTAGACCTAAGGAGGACGCAACTCCAGAGGATAACGTGGCTATGACGTAAATTGTTCTCGAGCCCAAACCCTAGATGTAATAATAATTTTTAATCTTGCTGGGCCTAGGCCCATTGTTGTTTTCACTGGAACTTGACTGGTGATTTTTTAAATTTGCAATTTGGTTTCATTTAATTGCTCCTGCCATAGTTACTTCTTGAATCTCTCAAATCGTCATGCGGAGCCTTGATTTGCGTTATTTTCGAAAATTAAATCCCTTATGGTGATTTCTAGGCGCGTAATCTGGCATGATATGATTAAAAATTGCTATATATAACAAATCAAAACTCAGATTTCTCCACTCCTCTTGTTCTTCAATTACTTCATTCCCTTCTTTGTTTTTACTTATTTCCAAATGCTTTATAAATACCGCTGTCCTTGATCGTTCCTCATTGCTTTCTCTTTCTCTTGCGAAATGCTGTTGCTGCTTCCCAGTGAGGAATTTTTTTCTTATATTTTAAACACACACATATATATATATATATATATGCTTTTTAATAATAATAATAATAATAATAATAATAATAATAATATTAATAATAATAATAATAATAATAGTTGCACTCTAAAGAGTTGCCTACGTACCCATGTCGGGATCAAACCAAATCGTAGTTCATTACATCATTGTAATAACTTATGAATAAACAATTTTTAAGTTTAAAATATTCCACGGTCTCCGTCCTGGGACTCCATCCTGGTCTGCCAATTTGTAAACACCATTGTGAACTACTTCGGTTACTTGATCAGGACCTTCCCAATTAATTCCGAGTTTTCCAGCCCCGACTTCCTTAGTATTTTCAAATACTTTGCACAAAACTAAATCATCAATTTGAAGGGGTCGGTTCCTTAGTTTCAAATTATAATAACGTGTGATTGCTTGTTGATAATTCTGGAGCCAAACTAAAGCTTGGTCTATTCGTTTTCGTCAATAGTATCTAGTGCATCCTCCATCATTTGTGTGTTACAAGAATCATTATCAGGGAGTTTGGTTCGTCAAAGTCCGGGAACACTCAGTTCGGCAGGAACTACGGCTTCCATTCCATAGACTAATGAAAAAGGAGTTTCTCCACTGGCTCTCCGTGGAGTGGTTTGGTATGCCCATAAAACCGCCCGAAGTTCATCATACCATCCTCCTTTGTATGACCCAAGTCGTTTCTTTAAATTACTCAATACAATTTTGTTTGCAGCTTCTGCTTGTCCATTCCCTTGTGGATATCGCGGGGTAGAATAACTGATCTTTATTCCCCATGCTGAAATGAAGTCTTCAAAATCTTTGGATATGAACTGAGATCCATTATCTGTAACAATCTCGGAAGGGACTCCATAACGACTAATAATGTTTTTTCCACAAGAATGTCTTTACCACCAAGTCCTTGATTGTAACGTATGCCTCTGCTTCAATCCATTTGGAAAAATAATCTGTAAGGACAAGAAGATGTTGCACACCTTGGGTTGATTTATGCATTGGTCCAACAATATCCATTGACCAGCGCATAAACGGATAAGGAGCTGCGATTGATAACAGGAGTTCTGAAGGTTGATGAATAAGTGGAGCATGCTGTTGGCACTTTACACATCGCTGAGAGTACTTAACGCAGTCCAGGATCATGGTCGGCCAATAATATCCTAATTGTTTGATGTTGAAAGCCATCAACCAACCTGACGCATGATTCCCACAAAGTCCTTCATGAACTTCGTTCATAACTACTTCCACTCATGAACCGTGAATACATAATAAATATGGGTCACTAACACCTTGTTTGAACAGTGAATCCTTAATAAAAAAAATACTTCACGCTAACATTCGTAATTTCCTTGCTTCCCACTTTGCTTTTGGAAGTGCACCAGTTCGGATATACTCTTTAATAAGATCCCTCCAGTCAGCCCCCCTCCCCCCAATCGTTTGTGGGAATACCTTCTTGATTACTTGGAAGCATAAAAGTATCGTCTTCTGGCTCGTCATTACATGGTTCCTCCTGTTCTGCCTCAGGCTCATCCATGAGGTTAATAGGCTCTGTAACCATAGGTGATGGAGCGTCTACGCTTTGTTGATCTTCTAAAATAGGGACAACTTCGGATACAGGCAAATTGTCTTTGTTTGTAATGATTATAGGATCTTTAATCTTCTTTGGGCGCCCATGCCGTCGTTTCAGAAGATTTCTCTCTGGTGCCAGATCGTATGTTTCAGAAGTCGGGGAGATAAGTGCACGAGACCAAGATCGGGTTACTGCCATAGTTTCATCTTTTACGATTATACTTTGAGATTTGATGCATTCAACCGGAATGATCATTTTTAAGGCAGGATCAGACGTGGATGCTAAGGCGGCCAGAGCATCGGCTGTAGTCTTTTCTCCGTGTGGAACCCGAACTAAATCAAAGGTATCAAACTATTTTACGAGTTTTTTGACAAGTTCCAGCTATGCCTCCATCCTTGAATCTTTTGCTTCATATTCGCCTTTGTACTGGTTCACGATTAATTGAGAATCACTATATGCTATTATTTCCCGAGCTCCAAATTCATTTGCAATGCGAAGTCCGGCTAATAATGCTTCATATTCCGCTTCTTTATTTAATACAGGGAACCCTAGGCGGAATGATTGCTCTATGACTTCTCCAGTAGGAGTTACTAAGCTGATTCCGACTCCAGATCCTTGTCTTGAAGATGACACATCAACGTTAAGTTTCCAAACCTTATCGCTGGATCCGACTTTGCTGTCGCTGGTCAGTAATTCGGTCACGAAGTCAGCTAACACATGAGTTTTGGCACTGGTACGATTTTTGTACTCAGTATCGTACTCGCTTAATTCGATCGCCCACTTCACTAAACGCCCAGACTGACTCGGACTATGAAGAATGGTTCGTAATGGCTGCAAAGTTAGAACCTCTATTGGATGTGATTGGAAATAAGGCCTTAGCTTTTGCGCTGAAACTACAACTGCGAGTGCTAATTTTTATATCATGGTATAACGAGTTTCCGGACTGGTTAAACTTTTGCTTATATAATATATTGGTCGTTGTTCTCCTCTACCTTCCCGTACAATAACTCCACTAACTGCATGCTCTGAAACAGAAACATATAAAAATAGTGTTTCCCCTGAATCGGGTTTGGAAATCACTGGTGGAGTCATAAGATATTATTTCAGCTGTTTAAAAGCATCTTCACATTTATCATCACATACAAAATGTTTATTGCCCTTTAATAACTGGTAAAACGGGAGGCATCTATCTGTTGAACGAGATATAAATATGTTCAATGCAGCAATCCGCCCTGTTAAACGTTGTACTTCTTTTTTATTTCTTGGGGAGGCATCATTAGAAAGACATTTATTTGATTTGGATTGGCTTCAATCCCTCTCTTTGTCATGATGTACCCTAAAAATTCACCAGATGCTACCCCAAAAGTACACTTCACTGGGTTAAGCTTCATTCCGAACTTATTTAAAATTTCGAAACATTCGGCAAGATGCTTCACATGGTCTTTCTGCTGGAGAGATTTTACCAACATATCGTCTATGTAAACCTCAATCATTTTTCTAAGATGATCCGTAAACATCTTATTTACAAGACGCTGATAGGTCGCACCAGCATTCTTCAAACCAAATGACATTACAATATAACAATATATACCTCTGTCCGTTATAAAAGAAGTATTTTCTTGATCCTCGGGATGCATCTTGATTTGATTGTACCCATAAAAAGAATCCATAAAGCTTAGGAGTTCGTGACCAGCAGTTGACTCTAACAACCGGTAACTGTGTGGAAGAGAAAAACTATCTTTTGAACACGCTTTGTTGATGTCAGTGAAATCAACGCATACTCTCTATTTTCCATTCTTTTTCTTTTCTACAACTGGGTTAGCTAGCTAGTCTGGATATTTGACTTCTCGTATGGATCCTGCTTTTAACAATCTGTCCATCTCATTTATGAGTGTCTATTTTGACACGTTTTTACTATTATTTTTACTTGTTTTATTGAGTCTAGAAGTTAGGTTTTGTGTTCTTCTGGCTGGTTTGAGTGCCTTTCCAGGTTTTCACTTTCTTGGAGCTAAAATAGGCAAAATGGAGCAACTTTGGACGTTTTTGCACATCATTGGATTTTGGAGACATCCTGGATCAATCGATCTTGAATAGGATCGACCAAGCACGATGAGGATCGACTGATCCCGAAGCAGTTTGGTCAGTCAAAGAAATCTATGAGGTGGGACGGATCAAAGGAAGGAGATCGATCAATCCTCGCGGATCAATTAATCCGGATCACGAAAATTCTCCAAATCGCGCACTAACTCCAAGTTTTAACCTAGAAGACTCCCTATAAATAGGGATCATTTCCTGAGCGGCCAGAGAGACCGAGACGCAATTTTTACTGTTACTCTGTTATTTTTATTTTCATTTCTGATATGTAAACTTTTACATTGATTTTTCTCAGATATAAAGTATTTTTCATTGCATTTTCAAGATCTACATTCTGTCTTCATCTCTTTCTTTGAATTTTCAACCATACAACATCATGATCTATCAACCCATTGCCATGGTTGAGTAGATCTGCATGTTGGGAGATGAGATTTATTCAAAGGGATTTAATGTTTAATTAGGTTATTGTTATAGATTATAATTATGGTTAATAGATCTCTACTTCTGTTAAATAAATGCTTTCGTTAGGTTGACGAATCAATCAAATGATTCATAAAGTTTTATAGTACAGCTAGCGTTGGCTATTTTACCCGAAGTCTATAGTTTGTAGGCTTGATTTCCAGATTTCCATGAGTTGAAGTCGGATCTACAAGTGAACTCTATCAAACTTGCTCAAAATATGTTATCATAGGATCCTAGTGGATTTATGGTAGAATAATATTTGCTTTTAATAAAAATATTTATTTTGGTATAGTGTTTGTGTTCTATATATAGATCATTTAATTGCTAATCCGGTTAGATATCCTTTTTATTTATTTAAATCCCTGCGATTTCCTATACCCCAATATTTATTTTAAATTGATTTTTATTTCCTTAATTATTTTATTTGGATTTATTCGGATTTTCAGTGACAAAAACAACTTTCCATATTTCCATCCTAGCTCTGTTTAGATCTATAAGATCTATAGTTCTCTTTACTCTTTGTGGATCGATCCCACCATTATACTACCGCGCACAACCGTGCACTTGCGAGAACCACTGGTTGGGTAAAACCTGATGCATAAAACATCACATCACTCATCGTTAACCGCTTTCGTCTGGTCTGGTCCGAGCTTCCTTCTTTTTTGCTTGATTGGTTTAAAGCTTTCATCCACATGTAACTCATGAGATATTATACTCGGATCAATACCTGGCATATCTTCCACCGACCAAGCAAAGGAATCTTTATTTTTTGACAGAAATTCTATGAGTTTGGACTGTAATTCAATACTTATGCCCAATGTTCATAAAAGCGGGCTAGGCGGCCGCCTAGGCGCTAGGCGCCCCTAGCCCGATTCGATTTTGTCAAAATCGGTCATATTAGGCAGAAGGTTAAATTTGGCAGATTTTATTATTATTAAGCGGTCATTAGGCTGGTTAGGTGGTCATTAGGCGGGCTAGACGGATTTAATAATTATATTTAAATACATTTTTTAAGAAAATTATTTTAAAAATTATCTAAAATTAATAAAATTATTTTTAAAAATATTTAAAATTAAAAGTATATTATTATCCATCTTTAGAAATACTAAAATAAAAGATAAGATTATTATTTTTCTAAAATAAAAACAATTATGACTCATCATTTTCAAAAGAAAAATGGTAAATTTTAAATTCAAACTTAAAATAGTATTTAATAAGAAAATCTAAGTTCATCTACTCTATAATTTCATTATGTTATATTATAATTTTTTATATATAGTATATACATAGATTTTAAAAATATATTATTAATTTTAAGGGAATGAACTGAGAAAAGGAATTACCAGAGGGAAATCGGATGGAAGAAGACAGGATATGAGAACATATATTCTAAAAAAATAAAGAAGTATATATGCATATCTAAAACTAAAAATATAAAATAATATATATATATATATATATATATATATTATAATTATGACAATGTTTGAAGAAATCCCATTATTTGGGGTAATATATATTTGTTTAAAATCATAATCGTTTTCATCAGATAAATAAAATAAATACTTTATATATTATGTAAAGATTTTAAATCATTATAAATTTCGTTAATTTAGGAAATACATATTTAGATTAGTTATATATTTTTTGAATATGGATAGCATTTTTAGAGAAATTCCTTAAAATACCACAGTTTTATGTTTTGTTGCCAAAAATACCCAGAGTAATTGAATGTTCTAAAAATACCACTAAAATTTTTATTTTCCAAAAATACCACAAACATAAAAATTAATTTTACAAAGTTTATAATTAATATTATTTTGAGTTTGAGTTCACTAATTTAGATTTAGGGTATAGTTTTTATGGGGTGGGAGTAGGGGTTTAGGACTTAGGGTTTAGGGGTTTAAAACCCTAAACCATAAATCCTAAACCCCTACTCCCACCCCATAAAAAATATATCCTAAACCATAAACCCTAAACCCTAAATCTTAAACTCTAAAAATATTTACATGGTTAAGGGAGTTTGTGGTCATTTTGTGGTATAGATGAAAGTTTTTAAAATTAGTGGTATTTATAAAATAAAAACATAATTTAATGGTATTTAAAGATTGCCCTAATTTTGTTTAGGTTAGTAGTTATCAGTGTTCAAAAAAGCGGGCTAGGCGGGCCGACTAGGCGCTAGGCGCCCCTAGTCCGTTTTAATTTTGTCAAAATCGGTCATATTAGGTGGAGGCTTAAATTTGGCAGATTTTATGATTATTAAACGGTCATTAGGCGGGTTAGACGGTCATTAGACGGGCTAGACGGATTTAATAAATATATTTATATTTATATTTTTTAAAAAGTATTTTAAAAATATTTAAAAATTTTAAAAAATATTTTAAAATATTTAAAATTTTAAAAAATTATATTCTTATTTAAAATTTTAAAATATATTACTATCCATCTTTAGAAATTCTAAAATAAAAGATATGATTCTTCTTTTTTTTAAATAAAAACAATTATGACTCATCATTTTCAAAAGAAAAATGGTAAATTTTAAATTCAAACTTAAAATAGTATTTAATAAGAAAATCTAAGTTCATCTACTCTATAATTTCATTATGTTATATTATAATATGTTATATATAGTATATATATATATATATAGTTTTTATATTACAAAACCGCCTAAACCGCCTAAAATTGCCTAGGCCCCGTCTAAGCGTTCTAGGCGCTAGGCGGAGGGTCACTGCCCGCTTAGCGTCTAGCGCTTTCTTGAACCTTTCTTATGCCCGAACCAATCTTGATTTTCCGATCTAGCCTTGCAGCATCAATTGGCACATCCTGAGTTACATCATCTGGTTTTTTTCCACTAGGAAAGCTCGGCTCCTTTGCTACAGTCAAATTCATTAGTTGCTATTGCAATTTCATTCTATGATTTGTTAAGTAACAGGACCTTGAGATCTCTTGATCTCCTTTAAATGTTTCTACTCCAGTTAGGGTGGGGAATTTAATGCATTGGTGATATGTTGATGGGACTGCCTTCATCTGATAAATCCATGGTGTTCCCAGGATTATATTGTACGCGGCTGGTCGGTTGAAAACTGTGAATTATACCATCTTTGACACTCCGGATGCAAACACATGAAGTTTGATCGCGTCCCTAGTGACATAGTTGTTTCACTCGTGAAGGCTTTTAATGGAGCTGGTGGTCCCACTATTTCGGTCCGATTGATTCCCATCCTGTGTAAGGTGCTGAGAAAAATTAAATTCATTGAGCTTCCATTATCGATTAATACCATTGTAACCTTATAGTTGGCTATGTTAAGAGTTATAACCAGAGTGTCATCGGTTGTTTTGGCCAAGCTGCCAGTTTCGGACTCTTCGAATGTTATCGCGGTGTTATACTCAAAGGACTCACCTATTGCATTTACTGCCATAACTGCTGCTCGCTTATATTTTTTTATTTCACGTATCGAATGGTGACATAGCTTGGAGCCTCCAATAATGACATATATCCGTCCTTTAGACGGTCCGGGCTGGTCTGATGATTTTTGCTTTTTAGTGATCGGCTCGGAAATTTGATCGTCCTTTCAATCTTTGTTATAACTCCGGAAAAATTCTTCCAGATTGAACTTTGCGAGCCCACCAGAGGACCAAAGCTCGGCGAGATGTCGTTTGAGGACACTGCATTCTTTCGTTGCATGACCGTTCATCCGATGTATTTTGCAATAAGAATTATTGTTCCAAACCCAAGTATTATTCGATGAATATCCAGGCCTTTCTCCTCGGGAATAGGGTCATCCAACGTTATTGTTGCTGGGTGTTGCACCAAAATGTTTTATTCCACCACTTTCTCTTGGTTTGAACTTCCTTACAGGTTGATTTACAACTGGCTTAGGAGAATGATACTTCCTTGCGAAAGTTGCATTCTCCTCTTCAGCTTTAATCCAGCTATTAGCTCGGAAAAGAACATCTTGAATCGTCTCTGGTCGATTTACAGTTAGCTCCTCCCTGAACCTTGTTTCATGCCAAAGTCTGTTTTTCAGTGTGGATAAAGCTGCAGTCTGGGAAATCCCTCGTATTTTCGCCAGTAACTCCTTAAATTTAGCTTTGTGTTTTCGCAGGGGCTTTTGTGGTCCTTGTGATAAGTTCCATAGATCATTATCGGATTTTCTTTTGTCCATTAAAACAGAATACTGCATAAGGAAAGCGGAGGACAGCTCGTTGAAGCTATTGATTGTCCCCGGACCGAGCCGAGTAAACCATAACAATTCCTGTCCAGACAGATTTTCAGAGAATAATTTGCAATAACCAGTATCATATTCGTGAGGTTCCAGGTCAATTCGTCCTGCTGCAATTTGAAAAGCAGCCAGATGGATTTTCGGATCTCCTTGTCCATCATAGGTTAGTAAATTAACCCTTCGAGCATCTTTGATTTTGAAACTCGTAATCCGTGCACTGAATGGGGATTGTCTGGTTTCTCTAATAACCTTGTCAAAATCCGGAGCCTAGCTGGTAGCTCGATGGAATTTTTACTTCATTTCCCTCATCTCACGACGAACAGAATCAAGCTCGTCATCGGTAGTTTGGAGCGCCGGGTCCTCTCCCTCTCTGTTTGTCTGCTGGTTCTCTGTGATTTGTCCGTCCACCGGTAGTGGTGTTCCATCCGCGGGCTGGTTTGAAGAAGTGGTCACCAAAGGTGTTGGAACAGGGTTCGTTGATGAGAACCCCTGAGCCTGGAACCTGTGGTTGAAGCATCTACTCAAGCAGTAAGAGTTACCTGACCGGTATTCAGCTGTTGTATGTCTTGCTACATGGTAACAAAGCTAGTCATCAAATTTGTTAAACTCTCATTTATTTTCGCCAATGTGTCTACAGTGTCTCCCATGGTTCGATATGAAGATCTTCTAGCTTGAGTAATTGAAAGATTTATACTTTAGCTTGAAAAACCCCTGCTTCTAGCGCCAAAATGTGGATACACAATCCACACCCAATAATTTAGTAAAATTAGTTAACTAGAAAAAGTTGTTATTTGCTCTGAATGTATATATTTCTTAAAACCGGAAAAAGATCCCTTTTACAATGCTCTTTGCTTCCTCTTTATACATATTTTTGACTATCAGTGATATCAATAAATTACAATAAATCACACGATTCTAATTAAATATGTCGGTTTTGATTTGGTCTTCAATGTTGTAAAGATGTCGTTTTGAAATAACTCCACTCCTTGACTTGATGATTAGATCCTTCCTGCGAGCTCTTTGTCCTTTCCGGTCTCCTATAGTCTTTCGATCTCTCTGAGCTCGTTACTTCGGTTTCATATCAGTTCGCTGATTCCTCCATTTCATCTCAAGGTCTACTCTTGCAAACCAAACTCTCTCTCTTGCTTATCATAATGACTTGTATGACATGTATCCCATATCTTTAATGGCGATGGATCCTCGGTGTGAAATCCGATATCAACAAGATTTACCTTACAAAATAACAGAAATCGATGTAGATCTATACTGCAGAAGCTTCATGCAGTTGGTGCTTCACAACTTTAACAATTAAGAAATCACATAACTCTGGTTGTCGTTTTTCATCGGAGAGTCGTCAGAGAGTTCATCAGAGTTTGTTAGTCGGAATTGGAGTATCGCATAATGAGTCGGAGTATCGCGTATAACTTTTTTTGTGCTATATTTGGAATTTTGTGTTTTATGAGAAGGAAGGTACAATTGTCTTTTAGACATTAATGAATACTAAATTTGTCTAATTTTGAGCGTGTATGTTATTTTTGTTCTAAAAATTTAAATATGTGTTAAAATTAAGAATTGCCCTATATTCTATTAAGTTTGATTATTATTTTTAGTTTTTTTTTATGAAAGGTTTTCAATTAAAATACACAAGAAATAAAAGAAAATATAGATTTTAATTTCTGGTTCATTAATTTTTTTTTTAATAGTAATATTATTTTGGACCCAAACTCGATCCAAAACTCTATAGGTACCCATACAGATAGAAAACCTTCCAATTCGAAACACCATAATCTGATTGGTTCCTACTCAAAATACTAATATCTGAAACATTTCTACTCAAAAAACTAGAATCTGATCGGTTCCTACTCTAAATATTAGAATCTGATATAAATACAAAACCTTTCTACTCAAAATATCAGAATCTGATCGGTTCTTATCCGAACCCAAACTGAATACGAGAATACTTAGACCTATTTCGTAGTGTGGATGGAGGAAGATGAAGACAGTGAAGAAGAAGTGATAGATTAGGTTTGAATATTTAATTCTTTCTTTATTTTTGCTCCGGTCGGTCTCTCTCTCTTCTATCTCTAAATTTTTCAGAGAGAGAGATTACGATCAGGTTTTAGGCTGTCCGGCATGTGTTGCCGGCTTATGGGTCCGGATGCGGTCCGGCTTCGCCACCCTATCTTGCTGTCCGGTGTATCCAGCTTTCGTCTGAAAACCTCCTACTACTTTAGCGGTGGTTTGTTGGCTTTTGTCTGGCGGTTTTGTCTCCTTCAGCAACGTCGGCCAGATTCTCTCCGGCATAGGTGGTTTCGTCATCACCTTTGGCCGTTTTCTCTGATTATTACAGTTTAGATCCATCGCATTTGTGACAAAGAGATCTACTGATTTTAAGAGTTTAGTAAAGCAAAATTGATGGTATGATTTGGGTTATTCGGTTTTCTTTGATTGGTGGATAAGTCGTCGGTGGCTTCCCTTTTTAGTGGGTTTAGTTAGCTATCCGTTGGTTTTCCGAAGTGCTCAGATCACCTCCGGTTATCATCATCCTATGGTCAAGATGAGTACACGTGGCTTTCATCCATCTATGTTTATCTTGTTTTGCTCAGGTTGAAAAAACTGGTGACACGTAGACTTATTAAAGATGTGCTTTGTGTGCTGGCTCTTATTATTTAGCCTTTTCGTGATGCTGGTTTTGTGAAATCTTGTTATGGTGAGTTAGGGTCTGTTTGTTTGCTCATTCAGCTGATTCAATCAGTTGAGGATGAGAATTGATGTTGTTTAGTGTGTAAAATGCAAATCATCTAAATGATTCATCTAGTTGTGTTTCAAAAATTTAGGTAAAATTTTTAAACTCAACCAATTGATCCAAATTGGATCATTTAACTGAAGCTGAATCAGTTAAAAATACAAATGACAAATATGTCCATCACTTATTAAAAATATTAGACACAAAATTCCTTTCCCTTTTTCTCGACTTCGATTTCAATCTCTCATCAGCTCTAGTTCTTTGATCGTCATCGGAGCTCATCGGAGTCATCGGAGCTAAGTGTGTTTGTCGTCGTACTCTTTCCCTTGGCATGTCATTTGATGCTCTATCTATTCTTAATATCCTGATTTTACACTCGCTACCAAGCTCTGATCGTAGGAAAAATACTTATGGATTTGTAATTGATAGATAGAGAATTTATGGATCTGGGTTTGTCAAGCTCTGATTGTCTGAGAAGAATTTAGCTAGATGATTTATATTTTCGTAGGAGAAGCTCTGATCTGGGTTTGTTTTGCTTTGATTTTGATGTTTTGGTGATGATGATGTTTATTAGCTTCTTTTAATCGATGTTTATTTGATGTTTTGGGGATGATGATGTTTATTAGCTTCTTTTAATCGATGTTTATTTTGATGTTTTGGGGATGATGATGTATATTAGCTTCTTTTAATCGGTGTTTGTTCTTTGATAAACCAATTGTATCTGATCACCTATTTGTATGAGCCAAGCCAATACCTTTGATGATCTTGTTTCGTTCTCTGTATTTGTTAGAGGCAATTATCTGAACTCTTAAAGCTATTGTTTGCCTGAGGCTATTATTCTCTGTATTTCGTTCTCTTTTTTTTTGCGTTGATTTATATTTATGGATCTCTGATCATAGGAGAAAATTGAGAATTTATGGATCTGGGTTTGTCTATCTCTGATCATAGGAGAAGAATGTAGCTAGATGATTTATATTTTTATTTTGCTTTGATTTGGCTAGTGTGTTATTTGACATTGAAGTTTCAAATTCTCTATGTCATTCATAAGTCTGTGCTAATAGTCCACTTTGATTTGCAGATTTGTTATTTGACATTGAAGTTTCAATTCTATGTGTCGTTTATAAAGTTCATTGACACATAGCAGTTTCATAGGTAAAAGTTTGATTTGCAGATTTGTTTGCTAAGTTGTTGGATTCTGTTCATAACTATAGCTAAAAGTTTCATATAATTTTAGTTCTGGGTTAAGATTGTGTTTAGAGAATGACCATTTAATCAAGTTTGCTTTGGCGTTCTCTTTTCATGATTTCTTATTCTCGATAATGTGGTTGAGCTTTGTAGTCTTCAGTAAACACAGGTTGTAGTCTTGGAGTGTTAGCTATTGTTACTTGGCAATTTTTGTTCGTTTCTGTTCCCATGATTTATTTAGCATTTCGTTTACAGGTCAGATCTTGTGTTCTCTTAAAGATTTTATGCTTTGATCGGTTTACAGAAGTACTATTGCCAAACAGCGAAAAAGGTTACGATTTGATATGTTAACTGTAGTAGCTAAGAGTTTAGAGAATGACCATTTAACTGTAGTAGCTAAGAGTTTAGAGAATGACCGTTTGATATTGAGAGTTTAAGAAGCCTTTGCCAAGTTTTCTTCTTGTTGTTCTTTTGAATTTGCTGTCATGCGATTACTACTTTGTATTACCAATTTAGCTTGAGTTTCAGATTTTTTAAACCAATCTAATTCCTTGTTGCAGGCTTTGTGAACTAAAGCAACTTGGTCAGTGTTTATGCATTCACCTCTTCAAAGAAACGATGACATCTATCCCTGGTACTGATGTGAGTATCTCCCATCTCTAAACTCATATTTTAGTGAATGTTTTTTTTTTTTGAAAGTTAAATTGCTTTTTACATTCAACTAAGAGTCTTGCATGGACTGATGAGCAAACCCGCCTATATCTTCAACTAAGAATTGAAGAGAAACTGAAAGGAAACATTAGAAAGCAAGCTGTAAATGATGCTGGGAGACTGTCGATCACTGAAAAATTCTATGAGACATTTGGGGAAAGACACCAATGGAAAAAGTTTGGTAGCAAGTATACCACTTGTAAGAAGCAGTATGAAGCTTTCAAGAGGCTGACACACAATAGAACTGGACTTGGTTATGATGCAAACGGATTCATAGACATGTCTGATGATTGGTGGAATGAGCGGTGTAAGGTATGTGTTCATTAGAGCAGTGTAATGTTTTTTTGTTATCACTTGGATTTTGTACACAGCCTTATACCTTTTTTCTTGTTTTTGTTTTCATTGTTTTATTACAGGAATGGCCTGCAGCTAGAAAAATAAAAGAAAAACCAGTAGCAAACATGGATTTGATGGAAACAGTCTTTGGTAAGGTTTATATAAGTGGAGGTGGAGGTTGGACTGCTCAGCAAGGCGAAGAGCATTTAGACACTATGCATCTGGATCAAGATAATTATGATGATGCTGAATCAAGGAGAAATATCCCTGCTACTCAAGAAACTGATGTTGGAGCTGAATCAAGGATAAATATCCCTGCTACTCAAGAAACTCACGTTGGAGCTAAATCAAGGGGAAATATCCCTGCTACTCAAGAAACTCATGTTGGAGCTGAATCAAGGAGAAATATCCCTGCTACTCAAGAAACTGATGTTGGA
Organism: Cardamine flexuosa; assembly: GCA_963555745.1. Lineage (NCBI taxonomy): Eukaryota > Viridiplantae > Streptophyta > Magnoliopsida > Brassicales > Brassicaceae > Cardamine > Cardamine flexuosa. The sequence continues at coordinate 16,840,187 of OY743219.1, forward strand.
GCTGAATCAAGAAATGGCGGCCCCTCATCTTCTAGTCGGCCAAAGGTTAATAGAAAAAGATCAAGGAGTTTACAAGCAAGGCAAGCTGTAGCAGATGTGATTAGAGATAGTGTTCAGTCACGTGATAAGATTCTTTCTCATAAGAACCAACTAATAGAGAGCCACCCTGAATTTAGTTGTAGTCAGCTTTGAGCTATGGAGGTTTTACACTCGCTGCCTGCTATAAGGATGTGGTCTCCTTTATACAAAGCATCAATTAACCATCTCAAGCAAGATCCTGCCAATCGTCAAACGTTTCTGTTTTATGAAGAGGATGAAAACAAAGTTCTCTACTTGGAGTTTGCAACTGGTGAAAGCAGAGATGATTGAGAAGCATTTATGTTTTCAGTTTCTTATTTATGTTTTTTAATGTTTTCAAACTATCGACAATGGCTATGTTTTTGTTATTTTGTTTGTAAGAATTATCTTTTTTTATGAGAATTATCTTGTTTATGTTATTCCTGTAAGTTATTTCTTCTTATGACAATGGCTATGTTCTAGTTTATTTTTCCTTATTGTTCGCAGGTTCAGCAACTGAACTGATGCTTCTTAGGCTTGGAGCAATCACAATCTAACAAGATCAGATATGAACAGCAAGGTAATCTTCAAATGCAGCAAGGCGTTTGATCTGCATGTGTTTCGTCTGTGTTTGAAATCTCCAAATCCATAGTAACATACGTTGAACTCTATACTCATTGTTTGAGCTTGCGTTGCATTTTTTGTTTTGCAGGAGACATTTAGATTTTTAGTAGAAGATGATGACATGGATTTGGTACTAGATGAGGAGAAAAACATGTATGCTCTTATTGAAGAAACATATAGAGTGATGGACGTTAATATTGACAGACAATTGGTGAGGACAAATCGAGGTGAAGGCTGGCGTCGTGTGCAGCGGTTTAAGTTTGAATCAGAGGTACAATGCTATGAAATTTTACGCATGAACCAAGTAACATTTAGGAGTTTATGTAAGATATTATCAGAAAACTATAAGCTAGAAGAATCTTGTCATGTTTACCTTGAAGATTGTTTCAATGTTTGTAGAGATGGTTGGACAAGATTTAACTATACGGGTCCTAGCTGAGCGATATCAACATTCACTTGACACAGTGAAAAGGAAGATACATGATGTTTTAAGTTCTCTCTTGAAACTTGCAGCAGACATAGTGAAATCTACAAGAGATGAGTTTGCAAGTGCTAGCCCTGTTTTAGTAGATAGTCAGAGGTATTGGCCTTACTTTAAGGACTGTATTGGTGTTATTGATGGTACTCATATACCAGTTCGTCCACCATCTGGGAATGTTGAACCATTTAGAGGCAGAAAAGCAGAAGCAACTATGAATGTGTTAGCTGAGCTAATTTTGCTCTGTTTCATCTTTTGTTTGTGACAAGGGAAGTTTGATCAGGAAGTATTTGAAGATTTAAAGAAGAGGTATTTGAAGATTTGAAGAAGACTGATACATTTTCGAGAAGATCATATGCTTATGTTGTTTTTAGTTTCATGATATATGGGTAAAGACTAAAGATTGTGAAGACAAGAATTACTCTTGTTAAGTTGTGAAAGTTTTTATTTTTATGTAAATTCTGTTTTTTTAAAAATATTGTTAACTTTTGCTTTGTTTTGAAAATTTGTGATATGAATTTTTAAGTGTTGTTGTCTTGTAAACTTTTGATTTTTTGTAAACCAATTTATAAATGCAGCTTTGGAATTTAATTTATAAATTTACATGAATTTATGTATAAATATCAAAAGTAAAATTATAAATGCAATTTGGAATTTTAGTTATAAATTAGATGAATTTATGTGACCAAATTTAATTTATAAATGTTAAAAGTATAAATTTTAAAATTATTTAGTTGTAAATATATTTTAAAGCAAGAATTAAACTTAATATTGTTTAAATTAAAATTAAAATATGATTAGATTAAAAAATGGATATTTTAATTATTTTCTTGTTAAACTTATTTAGATGGAGATAAAAATTTACTAAAAATGATCAAACAAACAAGGTTCATTCAAATAGATCATTCATATGAGCAACACAAAATGAAACAAACACCATTGGAATGGATCATCCAAATAGAGTATTAGAATGGATCATTTAACTAGAAATAGTGGATGAGCAAACAAACAGCCCCTTAAAATTAAAGTTTTGCTCTCTTTTATCTCGGGAAAATATCGGTTGAGACGTGATGTTGATTTAGGATAAAAATTGATTAACCTTAATTACATGTTCGTTGAATTTTCTTAAGATAGTCTCCTTCCACCGCCATTTAGTTTAGAAGAATAATAGGTTTTTTCGTGTTCTCGATCTGTTCTTGTAAGGCTAACCTCTTGTGGAGACTTTTTAGAAGAAGACTAGGTGTATAGGAGTTGGATTCTCATCGTTTGAGTCTTACTTTTAGGTTAATCGTTTTAGTTGGATTAGTTTAGCGGTTTTCTATATCCTAGGTTCTCTTCCATCTTTGGTTGTCGATCCAATCAATATCGACTTTAGAGTTCTATAGTTCCGCGTCTATTTTTCTCTTCCGTTTTATCCGAGGTTTTTCGAGAATTTCACTTTTGACTTTTCTATATGTATCAAGATTTTCTTAGATTCATCGGTTATGTGTCCGGGTTATCTCCGGCTTTGTTTCCGGGTTATCTCCGGCTTTGTTGTAGTTGCCTTTGTAGTTTTGTATGATACTTTGTTATAATAATAACACGAAGCTTGATGAAAAAAATAAAATGTATTACAATCCCTTAAATTTTGGTAAGCACCAAATAATAGAGCCCAAGCCCAATAAACCTAAAGATTAAATGGATCATAATTTTGAATCAAAATGACGAACAGCCCCAAAAGAGGCATCGTCGTTGTGACAATGAGCTAAGAAGAAGCTTCGCGACGTTTCAACAGAGAAGAGAGAGCAATGAGTTTCCTTCAATCACCGATAACCAATTCAAGATTTGAAAGTCACAATTACGAAGAGATTAGGTTTGATTCTTAAAAATTGATATCTTTGCTCAACGATAGAGAAAGCACAGGACGGATTCTTTAGTTGAGGATCCTAACGATGGCCCTCAATCTACGCCAAAAACAGATAGGTAATTTAGCTCTTCAAATCTATGTGTGTCAATGTCGATTGTTTTAATTGATCGTTTGTGTCGTGGCGTTTTACTGGATCTGTTAATTTTTAGACCGAATCTTGTTTCAATGAATCTGGAAATGAAGAAGGACTTGTTATTATATGATTTGTTCCGTTTATGTTAGTAAATGTGTGATTTTTAATCGTCCCGATTGCAGTAGTGTTATCCGGATGCTGAACCTGAACAACCCTTTGGATCCAAGCGGGTCTGCAAACGAGGAATTTTACAAGATTATCATTTATGATGATATATGTGAGAAGATAATTGCTCCCTTGATGCTAGTCAAGGATCTCCGTAGACAAGGAGTAACACTTGAGTTGCCGATTCATAAAGAGAGACTGCCTGTTCCTACTATAGCTGTGTACTTTGTTCAAGCCACTGAAAACAACATCCAGAGAATCATCGCAGATGCTTCCAGATCTCTCTACAATACCTTTTATCTGAATTTCTCGTCTTCTATCCCCCGCCCGCTCCTGGACAGTCTTGCTTCAGGGACTTTCGATTCAGGTTGCATTGATAGTGTTGCGAAGGTGCATGATCAGTATATGGAGTTTGTGACTTTGGAAGACAACTTGTTTTCGCTTGCACAACAGTCTGTCTATGTTCAGTTGAACAATCCATCAGCAACGGATAAAGAGATTGGGGAGATAATCAAAAAGATTGTTGATGGGCTCTTCTGTGTCTTGGTGACACTTGGTGTGGTGCCTGTTATCCGGTGTCCTCGTGGAGGACCAGCAGAGATGGTGGCATCTTCATTGGATCAGAAACTGAGGGATCATCTTTTGTCCAAGACCAATCTCTTTACCCAAGTTTCTGGGACTTCTTTTCAGCGACCTGTGCTCTGCATTTTCGATAGAAACATTGATCTCTCTGTCGGGATTCAACATGACTTCAGATACAGGCCTCTTGTTCACGATTTTCTTGGTCTAAAACTCAACAGTTTGACATTGCCAGGTGACAGTTGTTAAGAAAACATTTGTAGGCAGTTCAGACCCGTTCTGGTCGGCCAACGGTTCTCTAGAGTTTCCCCAAGTCGCTGTGCATATCGAAATTCAGCTGAACAAGTACAAGAAAGACGTGGAGGAGGTTAACAGGCGCACCGGTGGTGGGAGCAGTAGTGCAGAATTGGATGAGGCTGATCTGATTGGGAACACCAAGCATCTGATGAATGCTGTGAACTCACTTCCCGAGTTGACTGAGAGAAAGCATGTAATTGACAAGCACACAAACATAGCCACCGCTCTCCTAGTTGAGATCAAGGAGCGATCTCTGGATGCGTATACTAAATAAGAGAATGACATGAAGATGAGAGGCGGCATAGACTGGAGCGATCTTCTTTCCGTTTTGAAAGGGAAAGGTACAAAGATAGACAAGTTACGTTTTGCCATCATTTACCTGATATCCTTGGAAACCATAAACCTGGCTGAAGTTGAAGCTGTGGAAGCAGCATTGCGTGAAGCTGAGGCCGACACAAGCGCGTTTCAGTATGTGAAATGGATCAAGTCTCTTAACGTCTCTTTGGCAGCCTCTGCAAACTCAGCCAGCAGAAGCAACATTATTGACTGGGCTGAGAAGCTCTATGGCCAGTCAATAAGCGCGGTCACTACAGGAGTTAAGAATCTCTTATCCAGTGATCAGCTACTGGCGGTGGCACGGACTGTTGAAGCCTTAGCTGAGGGAAAACCGAACCCAGAAACAGATTCATACCTCATGCTGGATCCGAGAGCTTCAAAGTCAAGCTCTGGTGGTTGTAGTAGCCATGTGAAGGGGCCGTTCAGAGAAGCGATAGTTTTCATGGTCGGTGGGGGTAACTACATCGAATATAGTAGTTTGCAGGAGCTATTGCAGCGACAGGAGATGGTCAAGAATATTATATATGGAGCCACAGAGATCCTTACTGGAACTGAGTTCGTCGAGCAGCTTGCGCTCTTGGGACAGAAGATGGGACTGAAATAGGGAAAGATAAGGAGAGGAGTCATGCCGGCTTCTGGGATAGAGGTTGAAAAGCAGTTCATCAAGGCACTTCTTTCCCTTCCTGATGTGAGCTCCTCGACCATTTCATTAGATCTGTTTAGTTTTTGTAATTTCTTGGTGTGCTTCTATAGGTCTATTGGTTTTCTTGTGGATTAAGGTTTAGCTTATTACTCTGGATGGTTTTAAATGAAGAGCACCTTCTTTTATTTTTGGGAAAATTACTAGAATAATACTACATTTAGATTTAATGACTAGTTTGGTATAGAAAAGATTAGTATTAGATTAGTTCTTTTAATTAGAAAAATACCCTTACTATCATGTATTAGAAAAAAATATATTACAAAAATGCCATTACTAAAAAAATACCAAATCAGAATATTTTTTGTCTAAAAAAAAAAAACACAAATATTTATGGTATTGCCATCGATGTCAAAAAATCTATGCCTTAAATCTACGGTTCTATGTTATAGCAGATTTCTGAGTATGGTAGATTTTTCTATTTTCTATAGATTTTTTGGGTAGATTTCTTTTTTACCGTAGATTTGTAAGTCTTAGTGGTAGTAAATTTTAAATTCTTCGTAGATTTTTTTTTGTCTCTGTACATTTATTTTGAATCCCATTATAGTGATCGTAGATTTTATCATTCGCCTGATTTTTAAGAATTTAAACGACAGACTTTTTTTTTCTCCGTAGATTTGTGTCGTAGATATTTTTTTATATCGTAGATTTGTTTTTTTAGTTATAGCAGACTTTGGTTTTACATCTTAGTGGCGGTAGATTTGTCCAAAGTTTAATTACTAGACTAATATTTTAGTTACCGCAGATTTTGTTTTAGTTATCGTAGATTTTTTAATCTTTTTTATGTAAAAGATTACGCGCAATTTCCTTTACTGCAGATATAACATTTACTAGAATAACACTTTTAGTGTCCGCAGGCTTGTTGTGGTAGACTTATTGATGTTTATCATAGAGAGCATCATCCTTGTTGCTGGAAAATAGATGTTTGCAAATAGTAGATGGTTGTTTGGTGTTGATAGCAAAAGTGGTTCTAGAATACTGCAAGAGAATTTAGAAATCAGTTTTGATAAAGTGACATGGTATATGAGGATTTTCAGTGTTGAGTTGGATAAGAGATTATGCAATGTTGAGTTGGATAAAAGAGTATGCAATATTGAGTTGAGTGTCTCTTGATTCCTTGATTCATGGCTGAGGATGACTTGATGTCCTCACCAACAAATTTTTTTGTTGCGGAGACATGTCTAATTTTTGATTAGTAAATATGAGCTTCTAACTATTTATAGTCCTCTAATTGACCTCCTCTATATGTTTTTTGAACATCATAAATTGAAAAGACGATTGGTTACCAACGGCCATGTAGCTTTATAAGATAACATCATGTACACATTAATTGGATACTTTGTACTAGTCTTCTGATTATATATCTAATGTATCTAATCATATAGTTGTTGGCAAATAAAATTTTTCTTTCATACTAATAAGAAGTTAAACGATTGGGTTAAAATCATAAAGGTGTAAGTAAAAAAAATGTAGTAGTCATCATATTGAACAACAACATTGAATCAAAAAGAAAAATATTATTCTTGTTAATTCAGTACTGAATGACGCCCAAACTCTTTAACCAAGGGAGCATCTTCTCCAATCCTTCCCTTAGGGTTCGAGAGCTATAACCAAGTTCTAGCTTAGCCTTATCACAAGAATATGCCCATTGATGTCTCAGAACATTCACTGTATGTTCAAACAAAATACGACTTGGGATTATTGTATACCAAATAAGATGACATGTAATATATCGGAAACTAACGAATGCAACTGAAACTCACCGGAGGACTGATAAGTGGAAGCTTTCCTGTAACCATCCATATGCTTCAATTGCCATAACAGAAGGCTAAACTTAGGTCGTTTGGTTCTAGCAATGAGTGCAGCCATGTCAAACACAAGCTTTAAAGATGCATTTCTCCGGCAAGCAAGTATCTTTCGCCAAGCTTACCTTTTTCCATTGCAGTAACATGACCTTCCACAACATCATCAACATGGCTGAAGGAGTATCTATCATTCCCGGAGCCAATATATCCAGGTAATCTCCCCTTAAAGTGCTCAATTATCTAGAAGAACAATATTGGCAAATAATATGCTTAGTCTAACCATGGTTCTAAGTTAATCCGAATGCAAGAACTCAAGCCTAGTAAAACACAATTGGGAATGACAAACATTCACTATCCAGTTCAGTAAACGATATCATAAGGCAATAAAAAGAAATAACATTTAGTTACATCATCCAACCTATCATCCAACCTATCAGCACTAACAAAGCAAAATGAAGATTGAAGGAATTTAAAGAAAGTCATACTAATTTAACAACTATATTGCCTGCGGTGAGCGTGCCTGGATCATCAAAATTATCAGCACACCTTCTGAAGCTGCATTCAAGGCAATTTTATCAGCAACAACTTTTGATCTCTCATACTCCATGCATATCCGTGCATAAGAACTTCTCATTATGAACCTTTTCTCAAGACCTGACCAAATTAGAATCAAATCAAACAACAAACAAATCATAAAATTCAGAATATCATACTAGATCATCATTAGCAACAGATTTAGGGTTTTGAGATTTTGGAGGCACATCGAAATGAGGGCACAATTTCCGCAAAGGAAAGAGATTCCGGCGAGATGAGGGAATAAACAGCGTGAAGAAACAAGGCTGGAAAAAACACATAGAGAGAAGAGAAGAAAGAGATTCCACGGAGAAGGGATTTCAAAATTCATGCAAGGGGAATAGAATCCGGCGAGGTGAAGAGGCTGTGGTGGTTCTGCGGCAGCGGCGGCGTCAGCGACTGGAGAAGACGGTGAAAGATAGTCACGGCGATTAGGTTAGAAAACTATAGGATTAGTTTTTTTGGTTAAAGAAAAAAAAGGTTTAAGAATGTTTTTTGGGAAATCAGATTAATTAAAAAAGATCTGATTTATTTTTAAAATTATAAATTTTTCTTTTGAAATTTTAAATTATAATGGCATTTTTGTCTTTTGACAAAAAAATAGTATTATTTTAGTAAACTTTTTTTCACAGTATTTGTCTAGTAATTAACTTAAAAAGTAGTATTATTCTAGTATAATTTTAGTTTATTTTATTTGGGGTCCTCGTGTAATATGTGTATTCAGTGCTTACGGACTTACTCGCGTTCTTTCTCTGTTTTGGATAAACAATTTCGAGAATTCTTTAAATTCAGGGTGATGGTTATTGAACGTGCATCCATCAAAGATTAAGGTATTCTAGGATCCTTGGTTTACAGAGAGCGCTTCAACAATTCTGTTAATGCAAATGTAGTTTTGGTTCTTGGTATCTTAATTTCTCCTTGTGTAATTACATTAATGTTAGCACCTGAATTTATAAAATAGGATATGTAGGTTTAACAAATCTTAGTCAGGTGGACCCTGGATTAGTTGATGGCGTTAGGTTGCAGTTCCATATTTTGCTTAGCATCTTTTCACTAATCTGAGAGTTAATTAGGCTCTCCTCTGTTTTGATAACCTGTGATTCTCGCGACCAGTTCTGAATACATCAATGTACACAAGCAAAAACTAAGTGAGGTAGTGATGTTCAAAGTGGATCACAAAAAGGTTTTGGAAAAATTGCAACTGAAACTAATGATGATCTTTGTAACATCCGTGTCCCGCTAACGGGAAGTTGAATTTATATTTTTGAATTAAAGAGCTGAGTTTTACAGATTTTCATTAAGAAAATAAAATATGGGGTGTTGAAAAGGAGAATTGAAAAGTTTGGGGCTGTTTTGGTTGGATCAGAAAGTTATGACGGGTTAATTTGATAAAATCAGAAGTTATGGGGTTGATATGAGATTATTAGAAATTGGGAGGACTTAAGTAAAGTTTTAGAAAAATAAACCCTAAAGTTCTCTAATGGTCGCTTCCGACTAGTTAAAAGAAAAAGATAGCTTTGTTGGTTGTTGTGGGGGTGAGAAGAGAGTTGCTGTGGTGATAGTTCGTGGCTGCCGTGAGAGAGAAGAAAATGGTTCTCTCTCATCTCTCGTCGTTGTTGGGTGTTGAACCGTAGGCTCAAACAATGAATTTAGGATTTCAAAGACGATTCAGAGTAGAAAGTAAGATCTTTTATTTATTGAGTGCCAAACAAGTTACAAGAGTTTTTAGGGATCTTGAGTAAAGAAGAAACAAAAGGCTATGAATACTAGAACTTAGGTCTTCTCTTGAGTCTCAATGATTTTTGGATGATCCTTAATGTCTCTTGAACCTCTTATTTATAACAACTCTGTGACAGCTTGTTGTCGGTTTTTGGCCTTTAGTAGGACTTTCCTTATTCCGACTAGACTTTTCTTTTTTCGTTGTCTTTCCTTTTCTCATCATCTATCCTTTTCTCGTTGGTCGGCTATTTAAGTCGGTGACCATTACTGATGGGCCAAAGTTGATTTGGGCTTTATAATAAATGAATAACGATTTGGGTTGGGTTTATGGTAAGGTGCTAAACTCGGTACCAACAGTTAGTCCCCCCCCCCCCCTAGTTCATCAGAACGAGTGTTGAAGTTTAGACGATGTAGAGTAAATGACCTGATGTAAATCGATATCCATTGATCTAAAGTCTTTCAAGACTGCCTACCACTGTGAACTGCAAAAAATTTTGTGGCTCAAAAATACGAGGTACGACTCGGTTGTAACGGTTTCCACATGGATTAAGTCGACTTATGATATAATTTTCTAATCGGTTTACTCCGCTGGATTAGGTCGGCTTACGAGACGATTTTCTAATCGGTTTACTCCACGGGATGAACTTGGATTACGAGACAATTTTTTAATCAGTTTACTCCGTGCAATGAAGTCGGCTTACGAGATGATTTTCTAGTCGGGTTACTCTGTGGTATATCAGGTCGGCTTACGAGCAGGATTTCAAATCAACTTACTCAGCGTAATTATAGATGACATTGAACAAATATTCTATAAAATATTTTCAAATATTTTATTGCTAAAATTATCGTGATCTGTGCAGTCACGCTTTTTTAGGCAGTTTCCAGATCTGAAGTCGAAACGTCGCATCAAAAAAAAACGAAAAGTCGCATTTTCTTATAAATAGCAGGCTCCATATCTCATCTTTTCATTCTTCATCCGTGATTAAAGGTAATCTCTCTCTCTCTGATTTCATATTATTTCTTTAGCTGCCAAATCGTTCCTATTTTCCGCTACTATTCCGCCGTAAACTAATGATGAGTGTTTATTTTCATCAATTTTTACTATCAATTTCTTATGTTTTATTGAGTCTAGAGTTAGGTTTTGTGTCCTTCTGGCCCGTTTTAGTGTATTTATAAGTTTTTACTTCATTGGAGGTAAAATGGACGAAATGGAGCAACTTTGGACGTTTTTACACTTCATGAGATTTTTGGAGACACTCTGGGATTGACCGATCATGAAGAGGATCGACCATGCAAGAAGAGGATCAACCAATCCTAAAGAAGATCGGTCAGTCAAAGGAATCTATGAGGTGACACATATCAAAGGAAGAAGATCGATCAATCCAAGCCGGATCGATTGATCCTAATCGCGAATATTCTCCAGATCGCACATTTACTCTGATTTTTGACCTAGAAGACTCCCTATATAAAGGGATCATTTCCTGAGCGGCCTAGAAGCTCGAGACACGATTTTTCTCATTTCACTTTGTATATTCATTTCATTTTCAGATCTGTAAACTTATACTTAGTATTTTTCAGATCTATACCATTTTCCATTGCATTTTCAGATCTACATTCTTTCTTCATCTCTCTCTTTGCATTGCATGTCATTTTCAAGAATGATCTATCAACCCATTCCCATGGTTAAGTATATCTACTTGTTGGGAGATGTGATTTATTCAAAGGGATTTAATGCTTAATTATGTTATTGTTATAGATTAGGGTTATGATTAATATATCTCCATTTCTATGAATCTAATGCTTTTTTAGGTTGACGAATCTATCAAATGATTTATATGCTATTTTAATTCAGCTAGCACATGTTTATTTTACTCCGAATCTATAGTTTATGGGCTTGAGATTGTCAGCCGACGAGAGTCGAGGTTGGATCTGCAGGTGAACAATATCAAAACCCGCTAATAAATGTTGGCATAAGATCCTAGCGGATTTATGACCAAGATAATATTCTCATTCGAGAGGTAGTTTATTTGTTCATAGTGTTTTCAGTTCTAAATCTAGATTATTAAACTGTTAATCCAGTTAGATATCTTTTTTATTTATTTAAATCTTTTTGATTTTCCGAATCCCAACATTTGTTTGAAATTGATTTATATTTTATTTTATTAGTTTCGGATTTCTTGTGACAAAACCTTTTCATATTTTTGGTTTACATACTCGCTGACTTCATGGTTTTGAACTTGGACGATAATGGTTCTGACCTTATCTTGGGGAGTCCTTTCTTAGCCACAGCTGGAGTATCAATAAACGTCCCAAAAAGAAGGATAAAACTTCGTGTCAGAGAAACCGTTTTGAAACTTTATGTTGAGACCGTCGATAGCAACCTACCGTGAATGGTCAAACATTTGTGATTAACAATTTTGATGCTATCGATGTTTTCATTCAGTGAACAAGATCCCGAAATTTTTCATAACTAAGAGGATTTTAGAAATCAAAAAGGAAAATCCCGCTGGGGTTGACCGATCCAAGAGCAAGATCGATCGATCAACCGATGAGAGCTACCGCTTTCTCGACAAGAAGATCGATCCAAACCCTATCAGGATCGACCCGCAGAGTGAGATTAATCGATCCCATCTCCCTGATGAAAATTTAAAAATTAGGGAGGATTGACCGATCTCGGTTGAGATTGATCGATCCCCGCGGACACAATTACATAAACCTCCTGTCAATAAAACCCTAAAAAAGTTTAGAAAATAGGGGGAGGCTGAAAAAACTACCCCATCACCACGCACAAAGATGGACCCTCTCACAAAAAGTACAGCTGTTGAGGTAATTTCTGATTGGGATGTGAGATTACCTTTAAAGAGATTAGATCTATATTACCTTGATGGCCGACTTCGTGGAAAGAATTATTGCTGGCAAGGTTACACTTCAGGGGCTATCTTCAGAAGTATTTAAACAGCAAGATGCATGAAAAATTACCTACTAAGATGGATGATCTGGGTGCATTCTATATACCATGTATTATTTGAAGGAAACTTTTTAAGAATTGTTTGGTAGACACTAGAGCTAGTATAAACATTATATCGCTCAGCCAAACAAAGAAATTGGGTCTAACATACATGGAGCCGACCAAGCTCACAATTGTGTTGGTTGATGGATCACCCCAAAACCCTGAGGGGATCCTTGTCAACATACCAATTTTGGTGGGAGGAAGCTGTGCTCTCATAGACATCTTTGTACTGAACATAAATTACGATGGAACAGATTTAGTCTTAGGACGACCATTCCTATTGACTACCGTGCTTCTATCAGCATACCTAAAACACTCATGAGCTTCCCCACTGAGATCGTCAAGAGATATCCTATCATACATGGTCAGGCATTCATTGTGAATGATTTTGAATCTGTTGATTCTGTTCATCCAATGAACATGATTCTGGGAAGTGATGGTGGTGACGATCCAACAGAAATTAACTTCGAAGCTGCTGAAGAAAAACTGGAATACATGATGACGGCTGTCACTGCGAGGCCCAAGATCAAGGCAGAAAACCAACCACCAGATGAGGATGATACCATTTCTCCAATGAACCAAGACCCTAATTGAAAAATAACCAAGTCGAGCTAATGACTTTAAAAACAAGCGCTGGTTGGGAGGCAACCTAACATGTTTTCTATCTTTTTTGCTTTCTGCATTAATAAAACTACTTTATTTATTTTATTCTATTTTAGTTATTTTATTTATTTATTTATTTTTCTTAATAAGATATGATGATGTTTTTGTGTTGAGCTGACTGAAAATAGGTGCAAAATGCAGAAGATGCAAATTTCAAGAAGTTTCAGGACGCTAGGATCGACCGATCCTTCCCAGATTGATCGATCCCCGAGACGAGAAAAGCTGAAACCAGTTCGATGACCAAATGCTCCCTTCTCGTCGTAAAATTCCTTTCACGGTTTAGGGTTTGCTTTCTTGTTCCCAATTCATTATCTTCAGAGTTGTTTTACAGCACATTTTTCCTTTAATTTTATATCACAACGAGACACAATGATTTAGTTCTAGGGGAATAGGTGTCTGCTTTCTTATGTTACTAACACTATATTTTCTTTTGTTTCTTTGTCAAGAAATTTTCCCAAAATTTTCAAAAATAAAACTTTTTCATTTTTCTTGAGTCGTTTTATTGAGTCAAAACATGAAAATTTTATTACAATTTTTTTGGTTTCCATTTTATGTTGACATTTATTGGACTTAATTCAGAAAGATTGGAAACACCATCAGTGGATCAACTTTACCCGAAACGACCTATCTTTTGAAAATCTGAATGATCCATCATTGGCTCTATCTTCTTGGACCTTTAACTTGGACTAATCTTCTCACTTAGGGGCTCGATACCGCATAAAAGATCATATACATCCGGAGTTCACCCCTTTCTTATTGGAGCTCTGGATGGCCAAGCTCATTTTTAGCTTTGTTCCACACCTTTACACCATTTTTGTTCAGAGCCCAGCCTCTTTCGCAACATTCGGAGCATGTGCAACCAAGTGCAAAAACTACGGAGTTCACCCCATTCTTATTGGAGCTCTGGATGGAACCTTAACTTGGACTAATCTTCTCACTTAGGGGCTCAATATCGCACAAAGGATCATATACATCCGGAGTTCACCCCATTCTTATTGGAGCTCAGGATGGCAAAGCTCATTTTTAGCTTCGTTCCACACCCTTACACCCTTTTCATTAAGACCCCAGTCCTCTTTCGCAACATTATGAGCATGTGCAACCAAGTGCAAAAACTACAGAGTATGGAGGCCGGTACAACCAAATGTTCTAAGGATATTCGAGTAAGCTTTTGATATATCATGGATTTTATGGTTTTATGACATGATATATGTATTGGTTTTAGAATATTTTGTATATATATTGAGACTTATTAGGTACAAACACGAGATGGATCCTGATGAGCACTTTGGAGCATTTGGAGGCTTGTAGATGAGCAAATCAACAAAGAGACGAATATTGCTGTCCATGTCGATCGACAGGCCTGTCCTGTGTCGGTCGACACAACCACGATGTGAATGACGCCTTCGAGTTTTATCAAGTTTCAAGAATTACAACTTTGCCCCATAAGTTTCCAAAGTTTATACTTCATGCCTAATCGTATTTTCAGGTTAAACTATGTTTTAGAAGTTCCAGAGACTAAGTTTTGTCATTCTCTAAGTTTTTGAGAAGTTTTAAGCTATTGTAAGTTTCAAGGAGATTATTGGAGAAAAGATTTAGATCTCAAACTTTGTAGAAAGAAGAATTCTGAACTCCCTTTGTTTTCTTAATTCCGATTTTATGAGTATTATTCAGACACTGATTTGTGTTTCATCTTCTATGTCTGAGTAGTCACCTTGTTAGATCTAGGGTTTCAAGAGGGTTTATGAAGGATTGTTGAATTGGGCATAATCTTGTTAGGTTATCTATTATGTTCTTCATCTAGATTTGATTATCACAATAGTCTTAATATTGATCACCTTTATACTGGTACCGTAGGATTATTGGTAGGCGCGAGAGTGCTATTGATACCCGACTCAATCTTAGATGAGCAAACAGCCTTTTCGCAGCGAGAGTTGGTTTAGGAATTTTGTAAACATATCGTACCCGCACATCATATAGACTTTATTTATTGGTATTTCGCAAAGAAATTTGGTTTGCTTCTGTTTAGAGGATAGATGTCGTCACAGCGAGAGTTGGATGAGATATCATATTAGTGTTACGAGTTTAAGAACTGCACAAACACTTTAAAACTGATTTACAAACTGCCCAGTTCACTTTCTTGAGTTTTCCTAATTGATGTCCCTAGGTCTAGTGCTTTTAATCACTTGAATTCACCCCGTTTAATTGCTATTTCGTTTATTGCATTTTTTTATTTTGTTTCTTATTTATTGGTCTAGCTTAACTCAAATCTGTTCAGTCTATTGCGTGAGTTTTCAGAGTCCTTGTGGATTCGACCCCTATGTGCTGCAATTGATCTCTAATTTGAGAGAGTAGTTCTAGGGTTATATTTGACCCGTGTCATATTTTGGCGCCGTTGCCGGGGACTCTAAATTCACCATTTGATTTCAGTTAGAGTTTAGTCTAGATTTTTCTTTTATTTTCTTACTTACACCTCTACTTTCTCTTATCTCAGGTGCATGAAACTTAAGAGAAACAAGGACAAAAAATTAGTTGTTACTGAGGAGATTAGAAAGTTAGAGAGAGCTAATCGCAAGGCACATAAGCAATCAGAGATGGTTAGGACTGTTATGCTTGTAAGGGATCCAGCTGGGGTCTTACATGATTTAGAGGGCAACCAGTATAATGATCAAGGTCTGACACTTGATGGTGATGGGAACCCCATTGTCGAAGCTGTCGACAACACTGGCCATGTCGACCGACAGGGTAACAATGGTGTCGGTCGACGTGATGGCGACGAAAATGGTCCGGACAACTTGGATGCGAAGAATGAAACTGCTGGAAGAACACTTGCTGATTTCAATAGACTAACTGAGTTTTACTCCAACAGGTTTGCTATATGTCCTTCTGCTTTTCAGAGGAATGATTTTGAGTTGAAACCCCAACTACACTCTTGTGGGGCAACACACTTTCCTTGCTCATCCTGCAGAACATCCAATGGAGCACATAGAGAAGTTTGAAGACTTGACTTTGAGTATTAAAGCCAATGGAGTGTCTGAAGACTATCTATTCTGCAAGATCTTCCCATACTCTCTTGCTGGGGAAGCAGCTCAATGGTTGAAACAGTTGGAACCGGGTTCCTTAACCACTTGGGGGGATATGAAGACTGCTAACACAGAGGACCTGAGGGATTTGATTATTCAGTTTACTCAAGGACCTGAAGAGACTCTGAAAGCTGCGTGGTTGAGATTCAAGGGGTACCAAAGAGATTGTGCGCACCACAACATTGATGAAGTCCAGCTCATTAGGACCTTCTTTTGTAGAATTATTTGGAGGTATCAGGTTGCTTTGGACGCTGCTAGAAATGGTAACTTCAAGACTAGGACACCAGAGGAAGCTATCAAATTGATTAAGAATTTGGCATCTAGTAGTAGTACTAAGAATGCCGACTATGAGAGGAAGAAGTTAGTTGCTGGTTTGAACAATAATCAGATGGCGGAAGTCAAAGCAAAGCTTGATACTATGCACAACCTTTTAGTGAACAAGAGATCGGTTCACTTTGCTCAAGAGGTTGAGGTTTTTGAGGCTGAAGAAGAAGCTACTGAAGAGGATGTGAATTATGTGAATGGTTCTGGTTTTAATGGCCAAAGGTTTGGAAATTCTCAAGACAATTTCAGAGGCTACAAAAATTAGAGGAAAAACTACGGGAACAACCAGAACTCTTCTGGATTTATGCCCAAGCCTATGGTTCAGGATGCTCAGAGAAACAACAGCTGTTTCACTAGGGACTTTGGAAGTTCTCACTACAAGAATCTACCTGCTAAGACTCCGGATTCTGAGTTGAAGGATATGCTTGACCAAATACTTGAGGGACAACAAAAGATGACTGTGGACTTCAATGGTAAGATAGATGCATTATATGCAAATCTTAATGGGAAGTATGAGACTTTGAACAACCACATCAAGAGATTGGATACTCAGTTTGCACAATCTGCTGTGAACACTAAACGCCTTGTAATGAGATCCTCCCAATTTTGGCACTTGTGAAGTTGAAACAAGATATAATGGTGGCTGTGAGCCGTGGTGATGGAAGGGATTTGATGGTTGAATGGTTTGAAATAAAGATCTGCGGAAAGATCTCTAAGAACCAACTTAATCTCTCATGGATATTACACACCAAAAGACACTAAGGTTCTCCTGGATATAACACACCAACAAGATCCAAACTCAGAAAGTATTTGATAAAAGATTGGATAACTGAAAAAATGTGAAAAGACAGAGTTTAAAAAGAAACAACAAGCAGGCTGCATGAGCAACACCTGTTACATAAATAATTAAGTCTGATTTCAAAATAAAAAGGCGTGGCCGAAATCTTCTCTTCATGGGCTGGCCTTAATCAACAAATGGACAATGGTGAAGTAATACACAAGCCTCATTAAAAACCTTGTCAAGAAAACCCATTGGGACAAAACTTGACAAGGGAAAAAGAGCACTCATGTATCACTTAGTCAATTTGTTGATGCTCTTGAACTTGTATCAAAACCAGAGTGGTTTGGATAACTTCTTCTTCCTCCATGTTTAAGCGTCTGAGAATTCCTCTAATGGTTTGGTTGAATAGCTTGCTTCTAGCTCATGTCATTGGTCCTCTTGGTGTAGCAAACACGTCCTCATCTCCAAGTGCATCCTCAGATACAAGCTTAGCTTCCTCTGGCTCATGCTCTGGTTCATGCTCTTTGTTCTCCATGCTATCTAGGATCATATCACCTTGATGACGTATTACCTGTAAGTACTGATACTAATCCTAGGTACTCTTGTGGTGCTGTTATGTCCTGGGGAGATATGGTCAAGAGAGAGGTCAAAGAAGAAGTTCTGGAGAAGTCTGAAGCTAAGGAAAAAGTTAGAGACTCTCATATCATGCAAATTCGGGAGGATATGTGCTGTGGAGCCCCCAAGTTGTTGCTGAAGATGTTAATAAGGTTTGTAACCAAGAGGTGAATGAGATTCACTCTAAGGAGTTCACTGGAAGGAATCCGAAAGCAGCGGGTAAGAAAAAGAAACCACAGAGAAAAGCAGTGACTGCGGGACCCCTTATGACTTTGACTCCTGTGAGACAAGTTGATGATACTATTGAGTATAAGCTTCAGTATGGGAGTGGTTCAAGACCATTTGCGAAGATTAAGGCTATCATCACTCCCAAGTTTAAGGCTAAAGGACAAGCCGCGATGGATGAGATGATGAATATGATTCTGAAACCCAAGATGCTTTACTTAAGTGAGGATGATCTCGGCTCTAAGACCTCATCTTCACCACCTTTGGATTCATCTGGAGAATCTCCATCCATCTGATTTCTGACAAAGTCAAGCTAATGACTAAAAATAAGCGCTTAGTGAGAGGCAACCAAATGGTGAGTCCGTAAATAGGTTTTTCTGTGTCTTGTTACTAATTTTTCCTTTGTTTTTGTTTTGTCTCAGGAACGAGACGTGCTTAATGAAAAATTTGGAGGGATTGCTCATGAATTAGAGAAGCTTTACGTAATTTTTTGACCAAGAAACACAAGGTTTGCTCATGAATTAGAGAAGCTTTACGTAAATACCAAATTTCCTTTTTCTTCTCCACTTCTCCTTTTCCTTTTTGCAAAACCCCTACACTTCTATAAAACCAAAATCGCGATTTTTGAGTTCTTCACCATATCATTCGATTATTGATTCTAAACTCAAGAGATTTCTACTCCTTACACTCCTATATCATCCATTCATTCAAAATCAAAGGTCTGATCTTCAAATCTCCTTACCTAATCTCGAAAATTTGAAGGGTTTGATTCTCACTTTTGAATTCCGATTTTACTCCTAATGCTTGCTAATATTGCCTGATTAGGATGAATTTAGAAGGAATCAAGTGTAGAATGTTGTTAATATAGGTTGAACTGATTGAAAAGTCATGAAATTCTTTTGATGAAACCTAACACTAACCCACTTGCAAAATTCAAAAATTTGGGTTGATTAGATGATGATTGGTGTTATTGAGATGAATTTGATTGTTAATTTCAATGATTGTGCAATATTTAATCATAATTTGACATTGATCTTGCTTGGAATATTTTTTTTTCATAAGTATACACGATTTGGCATCGTGTCGATCGACATGGTTCACTTGTGTCGATCGACACACACGCATGAATTTCGAACACGATCTGATTTTGCGATTTCTTGTATTTTGTAGATGACTACTAGGAGATCTTCGAGGAAGTGGATATTACTGATGATGATCCTAGTCTTGAAGTCACTCCTATCGCCATCATCGCTACCACACCTACCTCAGATTTCCGGTTAATGCTCACATCCGCCCCCCTTGGCCTATGATCGAGTCTCAGTTGATTCGGATGAAGCGTGATTGGGACAGTGATCCAAAGACCAAGACAGCTAAGGCTGAGTGTACTCAGAGGCCAATTTTAGAGAATTGGGATGAGTATGATAGGATGTTCTATAATGCATGGCAAGGAGTAGATATGAGGACTACTAGGCTTAAGGATATGAAGACTATGCTCGCTCTGGACATCAGCCAAGACGTCAACATCATCACTTCCGAGATGGGTTTGGGAAACATAGGATACATGCCTCACACTCTCTATCCCGACTTGGCACGCCAATTTATAGCTTTCTGCAGAGTTTATTATGCTGATGAGAGTGCGAAGGTGGCACAGCAGGGAGTTCTTACCTTCATGTGTAAGGGCGTAAGGTACATGATCACTCTCATAGATCTTTGTGATTTGTATGGCTTTAGGAGAAAAGCTACTCAGGCCATTATGGATACCGAGTGGGCCAATATCAAGAATTTTTGGTCTCACATCAGGAATGGCGAGTATGATACCGGTTCGTCGACCCAAAAGGATGTCTGTCACCCCGCTATTAGGTATGCTCTGCGCCTCATTGCTAGCACCATCATGTGCCGTTCCAACCCCACCAAGGCGCGGAAGTCCGATCTTATGCTCTTTCTGCTTGGAGTTCACCACATGTTTCCCGCAGCGGCTTGGAGTTTTGCTATACCCAACCTTGATCTGAATTTGGCTGCTGCGTTTGCTCATCATTTGGTTTCTCTGAACCAAGGCCTTTGGTAAGAAGCAATTTGAGCATGTTGGGAACCTTTTGACTCCGATCTTCAGTTACTTTGGTATTGTGCTATGTAATGCCTCGAGGAAGTCTGATTACATCTCCATTGACGTTGAGTATCTCAAGCATATAACTTGGATGAAGCCCAACAACATGTGGGTGGTTACTGATGAAGACGGTTCCGTGAAGACTGTGAAGCTGCCCAACATGGATTTTTGGATCAAGAAGGATCACACCAAGCTGTTCTTCACGCCAGATGAGTCACTTTTGATTGAGAGTTCAAGCCGCAAGCTTCAACGTGGAGCTTCATCTAGTGCTGCTCCTTCGGCTACGGAGGATGATACTATACCGCCATCTCGAGAATTTTGTTTTTCCAGAGCCTCCCGAAGGTTATGAGGATGATGCTCCTGCATTTAGGAGGTACATGGTGAGTACTATGAGGAGTATATGGCAGCTTGTTGCTTTGAGTGTTGCTTGTGCTAGACCGTCTTCCCCACGTCAGTGACCCTGCAGCCCTTTCGTCGATCCTCAGACTTCTCAGAGTTCTGATGGTGACTTTGTTTAGTCATCTTTCAGACATTTGGTTCCGAGTGTTTTTTTCTTTTGAGACATTTTTATTTTTGTTATTTGCTTCTGTTTTTGTTTCAGTATTTTGTTTCTAACTTATATTGAGTATTGTTGAACTCCTTTATATGCTTGTTATTTGACATGTTTTGCTATTAATCAGGATCTAAATGTCAGAAAACGAGTTGAATGGTGTCAGAATTTTGGAAAATCACATCCCTACTCATGACGATTGACACGCAGGGTGTGTGTCGGTCGACATGCACACACCATCTCATGTCACGTTTTTCAAAACATAACAGTTCAGTCTCTAGTCAATTTATTTATTTGAATCACTTTCCTTAGGCTTATTTACACTGGGGACATTGTAGTTTAAGTTCGGGGGAGGTAGTTGCTAACTATGTTTATTCTTCTGAGAGTTGATAACACTGCATTTTACCATTTTTAAGCATACATTTATCATCATATTAGTGCATATTCATTCCCTGTTTATACCATTATATGCATATTTCACTCCCTTTTGAGTTTTAGGGTCCTTTGCATGAGCATTGCATATATATTGCATATTGTGGGTTGTTTACATGTAAAAATGGATGCTAAAGAAGCTTTGGAGCATTGAGGAGCTGGATAAGAGTTTTGGATCAGCTCAAGAAGGAGATTAAAGGATGATGGAAGCTACTCGACCAGCCACTCGATCACTATGGTCGAGTGGTATTTCCGGATTAGTAGGAGATCTGTTTTGTCTTATCCTTAACTTTATATTTACTGTAAAAGCACATGTGTTAACCCTAATAAAGCGTGTGCTCATTTCTAGACCTGATATTATCTTTCTCTGCCTCCTAATTACTCTCTCTCTTGTTCGTCATTTTAGATCTTTGTAAATCTTTTATCTTTTTAATAAATCAGTACTTGCATTTAGTTTCTTCAGCAAACCTTCTTATCTCAATCTGATCTATCTCATATGTCAGATTTACAACTTTCTGCGTTTGCATATTTAGTTATGATTATGATTAGTGAGTAGTTAACTTTAGGGTTATTAGGGATGGATCAGATTATGGTGGATCTTGATTAATCTGGTAGTTTTATGTTCTTAAATGCTTTAAATCCTTTTTGGGTGAGAGTTCTTAATGCTTATTAATTTCTGATCAACTTGAATATGATCTTAGATGATCTCTTCACGATAGTGTTTTAAGATTGTTTGATAGGCTTTTTCCAGAGACTTAGTTACACTAGCTAGTGGAGAATATGCTTCAATTGCGTTTAGAATCCATGATATTCAAAGCTATTGTTAGGAAATTATTTGGCTTAGGTAGATTGGTTCTTATTGCTTGTCCAATGGCTTGACTCTGGCAGAATCGGGTATGCTGAGCCATTGGATTCAAGATCACTCATCACGATAGTGGGCTTGATTGGTTTAGAAATCTATCGTCAAAGGATTAGCCTTAAAATAGGTTGTGTTTGTTAAGTACCCATGTTATGAAAGTGATCCCTTAGTCCATTGATTCATCCCTATGATCCCTATCTCTTTATTATTGCATTACAAACTTAGTTACTCGTTCTATTTAGTGATTCTGTGACTTTAAAATTCGACTCGACCAACCACTCGACCGTATCGATCAATTGGCTTTCTACTTTTGTTTCTTTGCTTTGTTTGTTTACTCTTTGTTCATTTGAATTGACATCTCAAGTGTTCATTGCTTTAATTACTAAGTATTTGCATTTACAATCATTAGGTTGTTAGTTTCAACTATCATCTCTGATTTGGCTTAACTTATTATGCATTGATATATTGTGATTGCCTGCACTAAACCCATGATGGATTGACAGCTCATGTATTACAACAACAATGAGGAATTGAAACCCTCTATGCATTCTTAGACCAAACAAATATTTGTTTCAATTTGGCGATGTTGCCATTTGGGTTTATTTGTGTTCTATTCACAATTTCTTTGTTTTAAGCTTAGGTTCTTTAGTTACTTTTACTTGGTTATTGATTTGTTTTGCTTTTTACCCGCTGTTTGCATCAGGTAACCAACTTGACTGCTTGCTCGACCATACTGATCGAGTCCAATCTACATATATATATTCTGACACTACAGTTCAACCATGCAAAAAACCATCGGAACTGGTGATGCATGTGCAACACACACACCAAGGCAGGGTATTGTACCTCCAGCTGTTCAGAATGACTTTGAGATAAAGCAAGTTTGATCACAATGGTACAAGGAAATAGGTACTATGGTAACATGAAGATCCTCTGGAGCATTTAGACATGTTTGATAGACTCTGTAGTCTCACACAAATCACTGGAGTTAGTGAAGACAGGTTCAAGCTGAGAGTGTTCCCTTTCTCACTAGGGGATAAGGCACATCAATGGGAAAAGAACATCACTCTAGGATCCATTACAACATGGAAAGAATGCAAGCAAGCTTTCATCAACAAGTTCTTTTCAAGATAAAGGACAATCATCATCAGGAGTGAGATATCTAGTTTCACACAACGGAGGAGAGAATCATTTTCAAATGCTTGGGAAAGATTAAAAGGGTATACCATCAAATACCCTCACCATGGTTTCACTCGTGAGAGTCTACTCAGTACGCTTTATAGAGGATCTTCACCAAAAATAAGGATACAACTTGATACATCAAGTAATGGGAATTTCTTGACTAAAGAAGTTGATCCAGGCTGGAAATTGGTGGAGAATTTAGCTCATTCAAATGGGAACTATGATGAAGACCATACATAACGCTCTAGAATACAAAACAACTGAGGAAACACACAAGCAAGAGCTGCACATGTTGAATGAGAAATTAGATAAGCTTCTGCAAGCTCAAAAAGCAACAGTCGAAGTTGCACACACAGAGAATCTTATTCAAAATCACGATGAGGAGAATAATGAACTTGAGGAAATGAATTACCTACAGAATGTTGGACGATTCAATAGAAGTTTCTTCCCACATAGCCAAACTCAGCGCATGTCTACAACAATATACAGTAACCCATCAAATGTTGTCAGCTCACATACCCACCAGACAAACACTACTCCGGATATAGACATCAGGAACATGCTACAAAAAATATTATTGGGTCAGGAGAAAGGTGCCTTAGACACCAAAACAATGTTTGATGAAGTTAACAACAAAATGGACAGCAATATCCAAGCTCTACACAACCGAATATAGTAGCTGAACAAAATGATTGTATCCATGGACAGTAACAAGGAATCTTTGTCAACACTAGATCAGGATGTATCTCAAGGAAAGGGACTAACAAACCCAAACATGTTTGCCAACGCTATCAACCTAAGGAGTGGACAAACATTACCCACTAGATTTGACATCCCTGAAGTCACAGTGGACTGTGATGAGCAGGAGGGGGAGAGATTCATCAATACTGATAGCAAATCAGGACCAACAACTCTTGAAGTTCTACTCGACCAACCTACTCGAACAACCGATCGAGTAGCACCAATAGCTAAACAGAATCAATATCAGACAAAGGAGAAAGCTTATGAACCACCACCATATGTCCCACCCCTACCTTTTCCAGGAAGATGTAAAAAAACATATGGCAGCCAAATACAAAGCCCTCTTTGCTAAGAATTTGAAGGGCGTAGAAGTTCAAATGCCACTATTGGATCCATTCATGCTTATACCACCTGCTCAGAAATTTCTAAAGAATCTAGTTACAGAAAGAGAAAAAGAAGTTCAAGGGATGGTTGTACTGACACATGAATGCAGTGCCATTATTCAAAGGAACATATTTATACAAGAGAAACTGGGAGATCCAGGCTCATTCACCATACCTTGTTCATTGGGTCCTCTAGTTTTCAAAAACTGCCTGTGTGATTTGGGAGCTTCAGTCAGTCTAATGCCTCTTTCTATAGCGTAAAGGCTGGGTTTTAACAAGTTCAAACCAAGCAAAATCTCTTTGGTGCTAGCAGATAGATCAGTAAGACTCCCTCATGGTCTTCTGGATGATCTACCAGTAAGGATTGGACATGTGGAGGTTCCTACAGATTTTGTGGTGCTAGAGATGGATGAAGAACCAAAAGATCCCTTGATACTTGGGAGGCCATTCTTGGCAACTGCTGGGGATTTAATTGATGTTAAGAATGGAAAGATTAACCTTAAGTTGGGGCAAGATGTGATCATGAACTTTGACATAAACAAGTCACTGAAGAAGCCAACTATAGAAGGTCAACTGTTCAGAATGGAGGAATCAGATGTACTTGCAGCAGAAATCCAAGAAGAGATATTAGAGGAAGACCCCTTGAAAACAACTTTAACAAAGAATGACAAAGATGGATATCTTTACAATGAAACCTCAGATTATGGATCCATCATGGACTCCAAGGAAAAGTTTGAGAATCTGGATGAATTCAAAAATTTGATCGACCCAAGTGAAGAAGCAATGTCACTCAACGACACCACTCGATTAGATCGATCGAGCACACTGCACTCGACTACGGCACTCAAGCATAAGGTCGATTCGGAGAGGATGGACTCAGACGATTGGTCAGAACTTAAAGCATCAAAGGTGGATCTCAAACCACTTCCAGATGGACTAAGGTATGCATTTCTAGGTCCAAATTCGACATACCCTGTCATAGTAAATGATAAATTAGGACCTGATGAACTAAATGCATTACTAGCTGAATTGAAAAACTTTAGGAAAGCAATAGGTTATTCACTGGATGATATTAAAGGTATCTCTGATAACCTGTGCACACATAGGATTCATCTTGAAAATGAAGAGCTCTCTAGTATTGAACATCAAAGAAGATTGAATCCAAATTTCAAAGAAGTTGTCAAAAAAGAGATCCTTAAACTGTTAGATGCAAGAATCATTTACCCCATATCAGATAGTACTTGGGTGTCTCCTGTACATTGTGTTCCAAAAAAGGGTGGAATAACTGTAATTAAAAATGATAAAGAAGAACTTATACCCACCAGAACCATAACATGCCATAGGATGTGCATTGACTATAGAAAGTTGAATGCTGCATCAAGAAAATATCACTTCCCTTTACCCTTTATAGACCAAATGTTGGAAAGACTGGCCAACCACCCTACTACTGTTTCCTTGAAGGATACAGTATTTTTTTCAAATTCCAATTCACCCTAATGACCAAGAAAAAACAACATTTACTTGTTCCTATGGAACCTTCGCGTATAGGCGAATGCCCTTTGGCTTGTGCAATGCACCAGCAACTTTTCAAAGGTGTATGACCTCAATATTTTCAGATCTGATAGAGGAGATGGTGGAAGTATTCATGGATGACTTTTCTGTCTATGGATCCTCCTTCTCCTCCTGTTTATCTAATCTCCGCAGGGTTCTAACAAGGTGTGAGGAAACGAATCTTGTCCTCAACTGGGAAAATGTCACTTTATGGTGAAGGAAGGGATTGTGCTTGGCCACAAGATTTAAGAAAAGGGGATAGAGGTGGACCAGGCGAAGATTGAAGTGATGTTACAGTTACAACCACCAAAGACTTTGAAAGACATAAAGAGCTTCCTGGGACATGCTGGTTTCTACAGGAGATTCATAAAAGATTTTTCTAAGCTTGCAAGGCCACAGACCAGGCTACTGTGCAAAGAAAAAGAGTTTGACTTTGATGCAGAATGCCTGAAAGCTTTTCACCTGATCAAGGAAGCCTTTGATCACAGCACCAATAGTTCAAGCTCCAAACTGGGACTACCCATTTGAGATCATGTGTGATGCATCAGACTATGCTGTTGGAGCTGTTATAGGAAAAAAGATAGACAAGAAGCTCCATCTAATCTATAATTCAAGCAGGACCCTAGATGAGACTCAAGGGAGATATGCAACAATAGAGAAAGAGATGCTTGCTGTGGTTTTTGCATTTGAGAAATTCTTGAAGAAATATGGAGTCAAACACAAAGTGGCAACACCTTATCACCCTCAAACCAGTGGTCAAGTGGAAGTCTCCAACAAACAAATCAAGGTCATCCTTGCAAGAGTGGTTGGGACATCAAAATGAGACTGGGCAACCAAATTGGATGAGAGTCTTTGGGCTTACCAGACAACATTCAATACCCCTATAGGAAGAACCCCATTTTAGCTCCTATATGGAAAAGCATGCCACCTACCAGTGGAAGTGGAATATAAAGCTATTTGGGCTACAAAACTCCTTAACCTTAACCTCAAAAGTGCTCAGGAGAAAAAAGAAATGAATCTGCATGAGCTGGAGGAGATTAGACTAGTATATTTGAAAGCTCAAAGTATACAAGGAAAGAACAAAAGCCTTTCATGATAAGAGAATATCACCAAAGAAATTCAAAGTTGGTGATCAAGCGCTTCTATTTAATTCAAGACTTAAACTATTCCCTGGTAAGTTGAAATCAAGATGGTCAGGACCGTTCATCATCAAGGAGGTATTACCCTATGGTGCAATAACATTAGAGAACAAAATTTACAGTTAATGGTCAACGAGTCAAGCCATATTTGGCAGATAGGGTACTTCCTGAAGGGACCTCAGTTGACCTAGATGAACCCTCTAGAAACTGAATAGGAATTTGGTCAAGCTAAGGGACCTTTAAACAAGCTCTCTTGGGAAGAATTCCCATGACTATCCTTGTAAATATCTATTTATTTAATAATCTAATGCTGTTGTCTCTCTTTAAGGTGTTAGATATCAAGAGAGGATGAAGAAGATGCGGATCAATAGAGGATTAAGAAGACAAAAGAAGGAAAGGATGGTACTCAACTACTCGACTACTCGACTAGATCACACTGATCGAGTCCCAGGTTATACTTATCCTACTTGCGGATTAAGTAGGGACCACCAAGATTTTCTTATCAAAAACCTTATCCAATCCTCCTTTTAATCCCCTAACCTCCTCTCCTACCCTCATACTCATCCTCGCAGTCTCCTCTCTGATATAGAAAATATCTCTAAGCTCTTCTTCTTAGATTCCTTTGAAACTAAACAAGATGTCAAGCTCTTCAAGAACCTTAAGAAACTCAAAGAAGAAGGCCATGGAAGACAAAGAGAAGAAGCCTGAGAAACAACCAGAAGTAAAGGTTGAGCCCAAGGAACAAATCCCTAAATCAAGACGTATATATGATGAGAATGGGAACAGAATCCGAAGACCAGCTAATGCTTCAACCCTGCTGGAAGGGATAAGGCAAAGCCACAACCTCCTCTCAGGTGACTTGCAAGTCCTCCATCCAGGCCAGTCCAACCCTTTCCTTGACGACCTTGAGGATCCATCCCCATAAGGTACATCAGTAAACCCTTTTCACTGTATCATACCACTTGCATACTAGTTTGTTTTTACTTTTTGTCTTTAAATCTCTCAAATAATCCTCTGAATTTTTATTACACAAGGGACTGTGTAATTTAAGTTTGAGGGAGAGTCTGAGAGATTCATCTAATCATGTTTTCTATTTTCTTATTCAAATTTCATATAATCTAAGTGCATTTAAAAAAAAACCATAAAAATTTGAAATTTTTCTGAAAATTAATTTAAAAAAACAGAGTGTCATGTAGTTCATTTTCATAATTAGGATTGAGTCTAGAATCATTCATATTAGCAATGTTGCATTGCATAGGGGATAATGATGAATTTAAACCAAACTGCCTCATAATTAAAATTTTAATCTCAATACCATGATTTTTAGTTGTTCAATGCTTGCATTTGATCCTGAAAACTAAGGCAGCACCATGTTTGGAATTAAAATTCATCATTCATACTTAAATTGAAACTTGCTGTGAATAAGAAACTCTGCCCCTAATTATAAGAACCTAATCTTAAACTTTAATTATCAAACTTACACATTGGTTATGAACTCATGGTTACCATAAAATACTTTGATACTCTTATTCCCTTTTTCCACTCTTGTTTATCCAAGTAGCTGTTCCCATCTTTGGAACAGTTCCAAATAATCACCAAACCTACCTTCTTTTCAAATCATGAATTAATCTTGAGTTGAGGACTATTTCCGGATTGAACTTAGGAGAAAGTGTTAGGTATAAGCCGACAGGAATAGCTTCTCATGTAGACTCTGGTTCAAAAATTTTAGACCAGAATAGGATAGGAAGTTTGAACTGGGGGTTGGTTGATGTTTTGAGTGGTAAAAAGAGAGAATAAGAGTGCTATAAAATCTTTGGAAAGGATTAAACACCAAAAATACAATAATGAGTGTCTAGTAAAGGATCTGGATGATTATATTATGAAGATAGGCTCAGGAAATAGAAAAATAAAAGATAAGCAAAAGTGAAAAGATGTGACTCGATCACACAGCTCGACCAAATGGTCGAGTAGATGCTTTAGCCCAGAAAAAGAAATTTCCAGATCTGCTATAAGAGTTTAAAAGAGTAAAGATCCTTTCCTTAGAAAATAAAAAGAGAGAAATAATCTTAAGTTGAGTGAAAAACTATATATTGCCTTGAGAGAAAAGAAAAAGAAATGTTGAAAAGCTAGGATATATTTCTAAGTATAGATTTAGGTAGATTCAGTTGTGTGTTCTTGGGTAGATGAGAGTCTGCTCCTGTATGCATCAGTTGGTTTTAACCTTTAGCATTCTTCCAAAGTTCAATCCATTCATTGAGAGATCCTTATTACTAATGCGCTTAAACCAGAGAAAGAAGAGACCATTTTTGTCTCTTAAAACTTGTCCCTCAAACCAAATGAGTTCTTAACCAATGCTTAATTTGATCCACTGTTCTCGCTTAATGAATGTTAAAGGAATATAATTCTTTGAATGCTTGTTGCGGCTTAGGATGAATTTTGAATCTTTTGTGATGAACATGGCTAAGGTTTTTAAGTATGGATCATCTACATAGCATTCTAGAACTACATAACATTGAGGTTAGAGGTTTAGTCATTTGGCATTGGTTCTAAATCCCCACTTTCAAACAACTTCTCCAATCAATCTTTTATTTGCTTGAGGGCAAGCAAAGGATAAGTTTGGGGGAGTTGATAACACTGCATTTTACCAGTTTTAAGCATACATTTATCATCATATTAATGCATATTCATTCCCAGTTTATACCATTACATGCATACTTCACTCCCTTTTGAGTTTTAGGGTCCTTTGCATGAGCATTGCATATATATATATATATATATATATATATATTGCATATTGTGGGTTGTCTACAGGTAAACATGGATGCTAAGGAAGCTTTGGAGCATTGATGAGCTGGATAGGAGTTTTGGATCAGCTCAAGAAGGAGATTGAAGGATGATGGAAGCTACTCGACCAGCCACTCGATCACTATGGTCGAGTGGTATTTCCAGATTAGTAGGAGATCTGTTTTGTCTTATCCTTAACCTTATCTTTAGTATAAAAGCACAGGTGTTAACCCTAATAAAGGGTGTGCTTGTTTTTAGACCTGATATTATCTCTCTCTGCCTCCTAATTACTCTCTCTCTTGTTTTTCAGTTTAGACCTTTGTAAACCTTTTATCTGTTAATAAATCAGTACTTGCATTTAGTTTCTTCAGCAAACCTTCTTATCTCAATCTGATCTATCTCATATGTCAGATTTAGAACTTTCTGCGTCTGCATATTTATTTATGATTATAATTAGTGAGTACTTAACTTTAGGGTTATTAGGGATGGATCAGATTAGGGTGGATAATGATTAATCTGGTAGTTTTATGTTCTTAAATGCTTTAAATCCTTTTGGGTGAGAGTGCTTAATGCTTACTCATTTCTGATCAACTTGAATATGATCTTAGATGATCTCTTCACGATAGTGCTTTGAAATTATTTGATAGGCTTTTTCCAGAGACTTAGTTACACTAGCTAGTGAGAATATGCTTCAAAGGCGTTTAGTATCCATGATATTCAAAGCTATTGTTAGGAAATTATTTTGGCTTAGGTAGATTGGTTCTTATTGCTTGTCCAATGGCTTGACTCTGGCAGAATCGGGTATGCTGAGCCATTAGATTCGAGATCACTCATCACGATAGTGGGCTTGATTGGTTTAGAAATCTATCGTCAAAGGATTAGCCTTAAAATAGGTTGTGTTTGTTAAGTACCCAGGTTATGAAAGTGATCCATTAATCCATTAATTTATCCCTATGATTCATATCTCTTTATTATTGCATTACAAGCTTAGTTACTCGTTCTATTTAGTGATTCTGTGACTTTACCATTCGACTCGACCAACCACTCGACCGTATCGATCGAGTGGCTTTCTACTTTTGTTTCTTTGCTTTGTTTGTTTACTCTTTGTTCATTTGAATTGACATCTCAAGTGTTCATTGCTTTAATTACTAAGTATTTGCATTTACAATCATTAGGTTGTTAGTTTCAACTATCATCTCTGATTTGGCTTAACTTATTATGCATTGATATATTGTGATTGCTTGCACAAAACCCATTATGGATTAACACCTCATGTATTACAACAACAATGAGGAATTGAAACCCTCCATTCATTCTTAGACCACATGAATATATGTTTCAAGAGTCAGTCCCAAATTTTTGTTTTTCAAAACCTTTGTTTTATTGAGTCAAAACTTTTCCAGGAACTATGAGCTATCTCTTGGTCTATTGTTGTTTGCTATGTCTTCTGGTGACCATTGTTGCAGAGCTTATTCAGATTCAACTCATGGAAAAACCCTAAGTCTGACCGGTTAACTTGAGACTCCCATACTTACAACATATGCCCACTATAGCCTGAGCTAATTTCTATCAGTTCCTTTTACCTCATGGACGAAATTGGTGTTTGAGAGCTTGAATTTTCATTCATACCTGACCTGATAAAACCAAAGTAAGTTATGATGTCTAGTCTCCCCAAAGAAAGAAAGAAAAAGATCATAATAATAAAAGCCTTTAGGTATAATCTATGAATGACCAAGTGATTCTCTGAAGTAGAAGCGGGTAAGAGAAATCTATGCCCCCACATTTCTGCTTCTTAAAGAGATGATGAAAGTAAGGTTGCTGTGAGGGTAGGAGCGATCTTGTGACCCATTATTCACTTCTAATAGCCTACCTTCATAGACAAAAGAGAAAAAGAAACTAAGTTCATAATAACGAAAGATTCAAGTGTAGGTGAGACGAAAACATCATTGTTGGGTTGAGGTTTGTCTTGTTATGGTATAGGTTGACGGCTAGAAGGCTCTTGGGCGTTGAAATCGAAAGTAAGACCCAGCGATGATTTGCTTACTAAAGGGATATGTTGTTAAGTTGTGGTGGGAATTGAGAAGACTGCGAGTGACTACGGTGAATGTACATGGTGGTTAGTCTCTGAATTATTCTTGTACCATGTGGATTACATGATGACTGGTAAGCACAATGTTCTAAAGAGTAAGTGAGTTCCGCGATTTTCAAACTACTTCCTTGGTTGGGTTTTCTGTTTGCTTGAGGGCAAGCAAAACCTATGTCTGGGGGAGTTGATATATCATGGATTTTATGGTTTTATGACATGATAATATGTATTGATTTTAGAGTCTTTTGTATATATATTGAGTCTTATTAGATATAAACAAGAGATGGATCCTGATGAGCACTTTGGAGCATTTGGAGGCTTGTAGCTGAGCAAATCAACAAGAAGACGAATATTGCTGTTCCTGTCGATCGACAGGCCTGTCCTGTGTCGGTTGACACAACCACGATGTGAATGACGCCTTCGAGTTTTATCAAGTTTCCAGAATTGCAACTTTGCCCCAGAAGTTTCCAAAGTTTGTACTTCATGCCTAATCATGTTTTTAGGTTAAACTATGTTTTAGAAGTCCCAGAGACTAAGTTTGTCATTCTCTAAGTTTTTGAGAAGTTCTAAGCTATTGTAAGTTTCAAGGAGATTATTGGAGAGAAGATTCAGATCTCAAACTTTGTAGAGAGAAGAATTCTGAACTCCCTTTGTTTTCTTAATTCCGATTTTATGAGTATTATTCAGACAATGATTTGTGTTTCATCTTCTATGTCTGAGTAGTCACCTTGTTAGATCTAGGGTTTCAAGAGGGTTTATGAAGGATTGTTGAATTGGGCATAATTTGTTAGGTTTTATCTATTATGTTCTTCATCTAGATTTGATTAACACATTAGTCTTAAAATTGATCACCTTGATACTGGTCTGGTACCGTAGGATTATTGGTAGGCGCGAGAGTGCTATTGATACCCCGACCCAATCTTACATGAGCAAACAGCCTTTTCGCAGTGAGAGTTGGTTTAGGAATTTTGTAAATATATCTTACCTGAGTTTTCCTGATTGATGTCCCTAGGTCTAGCGCTTTTAGTTACTTGAATTCTCCCCGTTTAATTTCTATTTCGTTTATTGCATTGTTTTATTTAGTTTCTTATTTATTGGTCTAGCTTAACTCGAATCTGTTTAGTCTATTGCGTGAGTTTTCAGAGTCCTTGTGGATTCGACCCCTAAGTGCTGCAGTCGATCTCTTAATTTGAGAGAGTAGTTCTAGGGTTATATTAGACCCTTGTCAGCTTTCTAGTATCATTACTTCATCTATATTAGTTTGAGTTGACTATTGGTGCAGTTGTGTTTTATATTGATGTATATGGTTAGGACTGGTTCCAACCTCCCCTTCTCAGAAAATAAGCTCTGGGATCAACCAATCCTGTCTAGATCCATTGATCATGTATCATCCCAACACTCTCTTTCAAAACAAAAACAAAACAAAAAATAGAAGGAAAAGAAGTCTGAAGGAACCAGAATAAAACCTTTTATTTATTTATTTGTTTATGTTATTTATTTTAGCACCAATAGCAACTCTATTAGGATCATTATATAGAAGCTTACTAAGAGTCCAAGGTTCAAGAGGTTCTGCACCATCTTTGGTTTCCGTCTCACTGTGATTTTGCTCATTGGCTTGCACCGGAGTTTATTTATCATGCCTTACCATCACCCTTACAATGGCCCTTCATTACTAGCCCTTAGGGATTGAGACTCCCTTTGTGAGACTGCACGCAACACTTAATGAATGTTAAAGGGCCAACAATGGAGATTTCAGAAGTTCCTTTGGATCTCGGATGCTAGAGTACGGTAATGTTTGCTATGCTTATGGTAAAGTACATGTTGTACTGCTAAAGTTCAATTAACCTATCACAAGGTTTCTTATTGGTTAACATGATCAACATGGTGGATTCTAAAGCTAGGCGTAAGTTCCCATTTTTCAAAAACTATACTTCTGAACTTTGTTTCATTGTCTTGTTGCTTACTTGAGGACAAGCAAGGATTCAAGTCGGGGGGTATTTGATGAGTCTTTATTTTCATCAATTTTTACTATATATTTCATATGTTTTATTGAGTCTAGAGTTTGATTTTGTGTCCTTCTGGCCCGTTTTAGTGTCTTTACAGGTTTTTACTTCATTGGAGCTAAAATAGATGAAATGGAGAAACTTTCGACGTTTTTACACTTCATGGGATTTTTAGAGACACTCTGGGATCACAGATCCTGAAGAAGATCGACCATGCAAGAAGTGGATCGACCAATCCCAAAGAAGATCAGTCAGTCAAAGGAATCTATGGGGTGGCACGTATTGAAGGACGGAGATCGATCGATCATGATCGCGAATATTCTCCAGATCGCACATTTACTCTGATTTTTTACCTAGAAGACTCTCTATATAAATGGATCATTTCCTGAGCGGCCTAGAAGCCCGAGACACGATGTTCTCATTTCACTTTGTATTTTCATTCATTTTCAAATCTGTAAACTTCTGCTTTGTTATTTTTCAGATCTATACAATTTTCCATTGTATTTTCATATCTACATTCTGTCTTTATCTCTTTCTTTGCATTGCATGTCATTTTCAAGGATGATCTATCAACCCATTGCCATTGTTGAGTAGATCTACTTGTGGGGGATGAGATTTATTCAAAGGGATTTAATGTTTAATTAGATTACTGTTATAGATTACGGTAATGATTAATATATCTTTATTTCTATGAATCTAATGCTTTTGTTAGGTTGATGAATCTATCAAATGATTTATAGGGTTTTATAATTCAGCTAGCGCATGTTTATTTTACCCTGAATCTATAGTTTATAGGCTTGAGATTGTCAGCCGACGAGAGTCGAGATTGGATCTGCAAGTGAACAATATCAAAACCCGCTAATAAATGCTAGCATAGGATCCTAGCGGATTTATGACCAAGATAATGTTTTTATTTGAGAGGTGGTTTATTTTTTCATAGTGTTTTGAGTTCTAGATCTAGATCATTAAACTGCTAATCCGGTTAGATATCATTTTTATATTTAAATATCCACGATTTCCTAGATCCCAACATTTGTTTTAAATTGGTTTATATTTATTTTATTATTTCGGATTTCTTGTGACAAAACCTTTTCATATTTTTCATCCTAACTTGGTTTAGATCTAAAAGATCTAAAGTGTACTTTACTCCTTGTGGATTCGATCCCACCATTGTACTACTGCGCACAACCGTGCACTTGTAGGAACCATTGGTTTGGGTAAAACATGATACCACATCAACTAATTTATTTTCTGGCAAGATCTTCAAGATGTCTTCGGGTTTGATAAGAAAATATTCGAGTAAGAAACAGAAAAAGGCAGGCAAATCGAGCTTGTCTGCTCGTATACTTAATCGATGCGACCAAACTGGTATTCCGGTCAGCAACTTGCAATTCCAGAGCTTCGAGATGACTCCGATTTAGGTCGCTCTGCAGAATTTTGAACTCTCGATGAGCGCTTTCAAGAAGATGACGATCCTAACCCGAGCTCGTCTGCTCATCCGAGTAAGCGTAAACAAGGTCCTCAAAAGATGAAAGTTGTCAGAGATCCGGAGTATTATGAATCAGATAATACTTCGTTGATATTTCCTTCTTGGAGCACTGAGGAATCAATACGAATGATGAGGATGAAGTGTGAAGTGTGAAATTCCTGGTGAAGTTAGAATAATTATTCCAAAAACTCATGAGAGGCTATGGAATTGTAGGCATGGCTACGTTTGTCTCTTTGAGTCGTACTTTTTGGCTGGTCGGCTCTGGTTTCCATTTCCTCAGCTTCTCGTTGCTTATTCTCGTTAGATGAAAATTGCTATTTCCCAGCTTACATGTATGGCATTGAAGCATATTCTTGCTCTTATGTTTCTTGGCGACGAGTTGAAGTTTAAAGTCGATCTCCAACTTTTGGAAGAAATAAGTGGCATCAAAGCTGTAAACCTAAGAGATAGGTTATTTTCTCTTGGTTCCAAACCCAGGAATCATCTGAACATGCTTGGTAGAGGGAATAAGTTCCTGACTGGGAGCGCTTTTACTTCTTCGTGAAAATCGGCAAGTTCACGTCATTTTCAAAGACTGACCAGTTCTTTAGATGTTGGGCTTGGCATTAGGGTTAGGGGTCCTCGTCTTTGACGTTTGATTACTGACTTTTTGTTGTTACTTATGTTTCTTTGTTTCTTCTGTTTTTGCATATCGTCATCCCATTGATAGAGCTCCTCTGGCAGAATTCTTGGACATTTTAGCGAAGATTCGCTCTGAAGAAATCTTTCCTTGGAAAACAATTGCAAGAAGTCGTTTTAATACGTGTCGCAATACCTACGCGTCTGGTATAAGCTCGTCTTTCCTTGGAAAACAATTGCAAGAAGTCGTTTTAATATATGTCTTTTATTTTGTAGAGGAACACGTTGTGATTCAGATTGAGCCGATCTCTGAGGCTGAAGAGAAAGAAGAAGGGGCTAATGCTCTTGAAGGTGACAAGGAAGAAGAAGAGGAAGAAGAAGAAGAAGTCAACAAGGTTGAAGAAAACGTGCAGGAACAGGGTTCAGACGCGGAGGAAGATATTAACGAGCAAAACATTGCTGAGGAAGAAATGGCACCACTGAGTCTTAAATTTCCGAGCTTGCTGGAAAAAATGAAGTCGCAGTCCAGTGCTAGTTTTACCAAAGAGGATGTGATTCTAATCGGCAATCATGATGAAATTGCGGTGGAGGTTCCTATTGTTGTTTCCTCTGTAGATCCGCTTGTTGAAGCCTCGGTTTCTCCTGTGATTCCAGTTGTGGAGGTTTCTGTTTCTGCTCCTTCTGTGATCCCGTCTACCTCAGTTTCTTCTGCAACTCCAGTCCTTAAAGTTTCCGCTTCAACCCCACTTGCTAATCAAGAAGTCGGTCTTAAAAATACTGTTACATCTCCGTTGCAATGCAGACGAGCTTAGCAGAAAAAGCTGCAGGTAAGCAGAAGGTGGATGGTATTGATTTTGCGCCTTTTGACTATCAAGAGACGACGCATGCTGACGAGTCGTCAAGGAAAATATCGGCAGAAGTTGAGGCCAAGAAGTCTGGTCGTCCTCCCAAGGCTGCTAGGAAATCTGAATATGCTTTCAGATTCAGCAAAGATAAACCGGTTATCCAAGATGTCAACGACTACGTGACTTTGTCTCAGGCTATCGGCTGTCTTGATTGTTTTCCTCTTCCTGATATGTCGGCGATGCCTGAATTTGAGGTGAACAAGCGTTTAGCCGACCTCCAAATTAACGTGAGGGACTCTTTATTTCAATATTTTCTTTGATTTATATCATATCTCTTTTAATTTTGACAGCTTTGTTTTGTAGGATGCTGCTACCGCGAGTCTTCTATATAAGAGGATAAGTGGTCGAATTGACAACTCAGAGATCCTTGTGATCGAGTTGAGGAAGATGGCAAGAGTCATTGACGAAGCCAAGAATAAATATGCTGAGCAGCGAGATAAGGCGATAGATCTGGAAATCGAGGTTGACACCCTCCAGCGAGAGTCTAACAATGGCTGGGCTAAAGTTGGTCTACAGATGACCGAGATTGAAAATCTTAAGGCCAAGATAGAAAGTCTTAAGGTCGATAAGGGGGCTTGGATGTCTGAGAAGGTATCTCTAGAAGCAGCAAGTCTGACCTTAAAAACCGAGAAAGTAGCTTGGATGTATGAGAAGGCATCTCTAGAAGCCGCAAATCTAGCCTTGAAGGCTGAAAAGGAGGCTTATGATGTCAACTTGAGAGTGGAGTACGAAAAGGACTGTGCTCGTCTTTGGAAGTACGAAAAGAGATCAGTCAGTCAAAGGAATCTATGAGGTGGCATGTATTGAAGGAAGGAGATCGATCGATCCTGCAGGATCGAACGATCCAGATCGCGGATAATCTCCAAATCGCACATTAACTCTGATTTTTGATCTAGAAGACTCCCTATATAAAGGGATCATTTCCTGAGCGGCCCAAAAGCCCTAGACATAATTTTCTCAGTTACTTTGTATTTTCATTTCATTTTCAGATCTGTAAACTTTTACTTTCAATTTTCTCAGATATATACCATTTTCCATTGAATTTTCAGATATACACTCTGTCTTCATCTCTTTCTTTGCATTTCATACCATACAACATCATGATCTATCAACCCATCACCATGGTTGAGTATATCTGCATGCTGGGAGATAAGATTTATTCAAAGTAATTTAATGTTTAATTAGGTTATTGTTATAGATTAGAGTTATGATTAATAGATCTCTATTTCTATGAAACTAATGATTTTGTTAGGTTGACGAATCTATAAAATGATTTATAGGGTTTTATAATACGGCTAGCGCATGTTTATTCTACCCCTAATCTGTAGTTTATAGGCTTGAGATTGTCATCCGGTGAGAGTCGAGGTTGGATCTGCAAGTGAACAATATTAAAACCCGTTAATACATGCTGGCATAAAAGGGTCCTAGCGGATTTATGCTAAGATTATACTATCACTTGAGAGGTGATTAATTTTTTCATAGTGTTTTAAGTTCTAGATCTAGATCATTAAACTGCTAATCCGGTTAGATGTCCTTTTTATTTATTTAAATCCCTGCAATTTCTGAGATCCCAACATTTGTTTTAAATTAATTTTTAGTTTATTTAATTATTTTTGAATTTATATTCAGATTTTCTGTGACAAAACCTTTTCATATTTTTCATCCTAGTTCTGTTTAGATCTACAGATCTAAAGTGCACTTTACTCTCTGTGGATTCAATCCCACCATTATACTACCGCGCACAACCGTGCACTTGCGGGAACTTTTGGTTTGGGTAAAACCTGATACCACATCATGTTTTTGGCACAGTTTCCGGGGAGTAATTGTTGCTTCTAGATCTAAGTTTTAGACCTAGTCTAGGATATTTTATTTTCTGTATTTTTTATTTACGTCTCCGAGATTGATCGATCCCCATTGGATCGACCGATCCTACTTGTTGCACAATCGACCGATCCCTTTCGAGATCAACTGATCATACTTTGGCAAGATTGATCGATTCTCTCTTTGATCGATCGATCCTACTTTTTTCGAGATCGACCGATCCACTCCAAGATCGATCGATCCCAGAGCCTCTTAATCGGATCTGACTTTCAAACTTCTTCTACTTCTCAGGTGTATGCAATTAAGGAGCAAGGGTTCTAAAGATCTGCAAAACTTAAGCCTAGAGGAGTTGACAAGGAAGTGTACCAAGGAAGATCAAGGCTACAAAGAAGATCAAAACCACAAGGAAAGCAAACAATAAAGGTAGTATTGCTGAGCCTAATAACTTAAGAAACATTCCTCCTGTTGTTGATGATGAGGGTGCAGATATAAGACAGAAGAGTGACAGGGGTCAAATATAACCCTAGAAGCTACTCTCTCAAATTAAGAGGTCAGTTGCAGCACTTAGGGGTCGAATCACAAGGACTCTGAAACTCACGCAATAGACGGACATATTCAAATTAAGCTAGATTAAATAAATAGAAATTAAATGGAACAAAGCAAGAAATGAAATAGCTATTTAAATGGGGTTGATTCAAGTGATTAAAAGCGCTAAACCTAGGGACATCAATCAGGAAAACTCAGGAAAGTGAACTGGGCATTTCGTAAATCAAGTCTAAAGTGTTTGTGTGGTTCTTAAACTCGTAACGCTAATGTGATATCTCATCCAACTCTCGTTGCGACCACATCTATCCTCTAAACAAAAGCAAACCAAATCTCTATGTGAAATACCAATAAATAGAGTCTCTATGATTAGCGGGTACGATATGTTTACAAAATTCCTAAACCAAGTCTCGCTGCGAATAGGCTGTTTGCTCATCTAAGATTGGGTCAGGGTATCAATAGCACTCTCGCGCCTACCAATAATCCTACAGTACCAGTATTAAGGTGATCAGTCTCAAGACTAGTGTAATTATCAAATCTAGATAAAGAACATAATAGATAACTTAACAAGACAATGTCCAATTCAACAATCTTTCATTAACCCTTTTGAAACCCTAGATCTAACAAGGTTACTACTCAGATATAGAATATGAAACACAAATCATGGTCTGAATAATACTCATAAAATAGAAAATAAGAAAACAAAGGGAGTTCAGAATTCTTCTCTCTACAAAGTTTGAGATCTGAATCTTCTCTCCAATAATCTCCTTGAAACTTACAATAAAACTCAGAACTTCTCAAAAAATTAGAGAATACAAAACTTAGTCTCTCAGACTTCTAAAACATAGCTTAACCTAAAAACACGATTAGGCATGAAGTATAAACTTTGGAAACTTCTGAGGTAAAGTTGCAATTCTTGAAACTTGATAAAACTCGAAGGCGTCATTCACTTCTAGGTTGTGTCGATCGACACAGATAAGGCGTGTCAATCGACGTGGACAGAAATATTCATCTCCTTGTTGATTTGCTCAGCTACAAGCCTCCAAATACATCCAAGGTACTCATCAAGGTCCAATCCGTGTTTGCACCTAGTAAGACTCAATATATATAGAAAAGACTCCAAAACCAATACATATATCATGTCATTAAACTATAAAATCCATGGTATATCAACTCCCCCAGACTTAGCTTTTGGTTGCCCTCAAGCAAAACAGAAAACCAAACCAAGAAAGTAGTTTGAAAATCGCAGAACTCACCTACTCTTTAGAACATTGTGCTTACCAGTCATCATGTAATCCACATGGTACAAGAACTATTCAAAGACTAACCACCATGTACATTCACCGTAGTCACTTGCAGTCTTCTTAATACCCACCACGACTTAACAACATATCCCTTTCGTAAGCCATTTCATCGATGGGTCTCACTTTTGAATTCAGTGTTCAAGAGCCTTCTAGACTCAGCTGTCATCCTATACCATGACAAGACAACCCTCACAACAACAATGATGTTTTTGTCTCCCCCAGACTTAAATCCTTGGTTATTTTGGATCTTTTATTATTATTTTTTTCTTTTGTCTATGAAGGTAGGCTATTAGAAATGAATAGTGGGTCACGGGATCTCTCCTACCCTCACAGCAACCCTACTTTCAGCATCCCCTTAAGAAGCAAGTTATTGCGGCATGGATTTCTCCTACCTTCTTTACCTCAGAGAATCACTTGGTCATTCATAAAATATACCTTAAAGGTTTTTATTATTAGTAACAACTTTTTTTGGGGAGACTAGACATCGTAACTTACTTTGGGTTTATCAGGTCAGGTATAAATGAAAAGTCAAGCTTTCAAACACCAATTTCGTTCATGAGGTAAAAGGAACTGACAGAAATTAGCTCAGGCTATAGCAGGCATCTGTTGTAAGTATGGGGCTCTCAATTTAACCGGTCAAACTTGGAGTTTTTCCAATAGTAGAATCTGAATAAGCTCTGCAACAATGGTCACTAGAAGACATAGCAAACAACAATAGACCAAGAAATAGCTCATAGTTCATGGACAAGTTTTGACTCAATAAAACAAAGGTTTTGAAAAACAAAAATTTTTGGGACTGACTCTCAAAAGAATAAACATAGTTAGCAAAGTTAGAAACAAAAATATGAAGTAAAATTAGAAGCAAAAAAAAGCAAAAAAAAAAGCAATGTCTCAAAGGAAAAAGAAAATAGAAAAACTAATCCTCTTCCAAAACGGGATCAGAGGACGGGGTAGGAGTGGGAATCGGGATAGGTCAGGGCTGAGTAGGAGCTGCATCTGTCCGACATACACATCCGCAGTGTGAAAGTGAAGCAATCCCATTCCAGACACTCTGGAAACAATCCGCGATGTACCTCTGAAACACATCAGTCTCTATAGGGATGGGAGGTATGCGGGAAGTCCATACTGAAGTGCAGTAGGGTCGGGAATCAGGTCATCCTCGGAAGCTGTAGGAACGGACTGTGAAGAAGAACCTCTGCGATGGCGAGCCTGAGGAGCACGGGTGTGCAGAGTGTGATGCGGCTGGAAAAGGAGGCGGGCCTGACTGCCTGTGATGCCCGTGAGCTCCGTCTGCGGAAGCGGGATCATATAGTCTACTCCCTCACTGCGGTAACACCAAATCTAATCCTTCCTAATCCACTTGGCGTGCATCAAGAACCCCTCATCCATGATGGATCTATCAGTGATCATGTTGACTCCATTGGTGCTAATCCCGCAGAAACGGAAAATGGGAGTCAACAAGCTACCCACAGACTCTGACTTGTCCCTCGTACCCGTGAATGAGCGGACCTTCAAGCTGACCAAATGATGTGCAAAGATCACGCCAAAGTTCACATCGAGATCTAGATTGGTCCAATCCTCAGTGAACAACCCCTGAATCGAGTAACACATCAGAATCAGCTCACTCTGCCTCATCTTGTTGGCCTTCATCTTACACAGCAGCATGTTCGAGATGGCTAAAACTACGTAACAAAGAACCGGATGCCGGATGTCAGAGTGCATAGACCCGTTGGGACTGTAAACCCCATTTGCGAACTTACCCCAGTAAGTCTGAAAATCAATCGACCTGTTGAGGGCCAGAGTAGATCCAGTCGTGGTCGTGTCAAACCCGTAGACAGTGCAGAGGTTGAGAATAGTGATCTTGTACCAAACTCCCTGAACCATGAATATGAGGATACCAGTCTGAGCTAACCCCTCATGTGAGGTGTAGTAGAGCTGCATAGTGGCCATAAACTGTCGGATCAACTCCGGATAGACCTCATAGTACTGAGTGCACATAGTACCCAGCCCAATCTTCTGCAAAGCTAGCAGACACTCATCCTTGATCTTCATACATCACAAGGACGCTGTCCATAAGCCGGTGGGCCTAATCTCCATGTTCAACCAAGAATTATAGAACAGAGTATTGTACTCATCCCACTCATCAGAGATCTCACTGTTGTAACACTCGGGCTTCATCACCTCTTCTTTAGGAGTTTTGTTCCAATGACGCAGGAGTCTAATCTTTAACCCCTCTCGACGAGGCCATGGACGACGAGATTCAATAGGCGGAGACGGTGTACTACTGGACTCTCTCTGAGCCTCTGAAGTCCGTGGTCGCTTCCCCCTACCAGACATGATGTACCTGAAAGAGAGAGAAGAGAACAGATCCAAAAATCAGCAAAAATCCAGAATACGTGTACCCTTGTGGACCGACACGAGCATACCGTGTCGATCGACATGGTGACAAAATCAGAGTTTATCAAGCGCAATTTCATCTCAAATCACAAATCCATCAATGTTTAAGCACAAACAATCATCAACATAGTCAAAGCTATAACTATCCATCATCCAAAACATCTCTAAATTCCGAATTTTATGTCAAATTGGTTCAAGTTTTCATTCATAGAAATTCATGACTTTTCTATCAAATCAACCTAATTTAGCAACAATTAACACTTCCGTCCTCCTAAATTCAACCTAATCTAACAAGATTAGCAAGCTTTAAGACCAAATTCGGATTGAACAAGTGAAAATCTAAACCTTGAAATTTTCGGATTTAAAAATGAAATTTGA
The DNA here is from genome assembly GCA_963555745.1 of Cardamine flexuosa. Taxonomy (NCBI): domain Eukaryota; kingdom Viridiplantae; phylum Streptophyta; class Magnoliopsida; order Brassicales; family Brassicaceae; genus Cardamine; species Cardamine flexuosa. The sequence continues at coordinate 16,883,466 of OY743219.1, forward strand.
AGAACAGACCTTGGATTTTGATAGAATGGATGATATAGGAATGAATAAAATTGAATTCTCTTGAGTTTAGGGACAAAAATCTGTCGATTTGGTGAGAAATAGAAGTTTTTACGATTTGGGGTTTGGAGGCGGCGGTTTTTCACGAAAAAAGGAAAAGGATGAAAGTGGAAAAGAAAAGGAAATTAGGTATTTATACTAACCTCGAGTCCGAGTCGACCGACACAAGGTGTTCGTGTCGATTGACACAGAGACAAACCTTGTGTTCCTTGGGTGAAAAATTATGTAAAGCTTCTCCAATCCATGCAATCTTTCCATATTTGTCATTAAGCACGTCTATTTCCTGAAACAAAACAAAAACAAAGAAAAATTAGTTAAAAAGACACAGAAAACTTAATTAAAGACTCACCAGTGGGTTGCCTCCCACTAAGCGCTTATTTTTAGTCATTAGCTTGACTTTGTCAGAAATCAGATGGGTTGAGATTCTCCGGATGAATCCGAAGGTAGTGAAGATGGAGTCTTGGAGCTGAACTCATCCTCACTTAAGTCAAGCATCTCGGGTTTCAGAACCCTATTCATCATCTCATCGATCCCGGCTTGTCCTTTAGCCTTTTACTTGGGAGTGATGATAGCTTTAATCTTGGCAAATGGCCTTGAACCACTTCCATACTGCAGCTTATACTCAATAGTATCATCAACTTTCCTCATAGGAGTCAAAGTCATAAGGGGCTCCACAGTCCCCGCTTTTCTCTGCGGTTTTTTCTTCTTACCCGCCATTTTCGAGTTTCTTGCAGTGAACTCATCAGAGTGAATCACATTCACTTCTTCAACAACAACCTGGGGACTCCACATCACATATCCGTCTGGATTTTCAGGATAAAACACATCAGGATCAACATGGCTCAGAGAAATCCTGCTACTCAGCAAATCAAGCACAGCTCCAGCGGTAGAAAGGAATGGTCTACCCAAAATTAGTGGCATATCAGAACCGATATCCGTCTCAACAACATGGAAATCACAGGGAAGCAGACAATCACCAACTTGAACTCTCAGATTCTCAATAAAACCCATGGATTTCTTCAGAGAAGCATCAGCCAATGTAATCTCTATTGAAGACCTCTTCATATCATTGATTCCCAACCTTATTGCAACATCAATAGACATGATATTGATACTAGCTCCAGTATCATAGAGTGAATCAGTGAACTTAACTCCAGCAATGGAGCAAGGTACAGCAAAACTTTCAGGATCCTCCAACTTAGGTAATTTTCGGAGATAAATTCTGTCATGAGATTGAGCATGTCGACCGACACGGCCAAGTGCCTGTCGATCAGTTTCAGTGGAGTCAGAACTGTCCTTAGTCGTGACTTGCATCAAATCCTTTGAAAAGCTGGGTGGTGTTGACCGACACGTAAGAGTGGTGTCGATCGACATGAGCTCCGAGATGAGAGTCTCAACTTTTTTCTTAGCTTCAGACTTCTCCAGAACTTCTTCTTTGATCTCTCTCTTGACCATATCACCCCAAGACATAACAGCAGCACAAGAGTATCTAGGATTAGTATCAGTACTTCCAGGTAAGACGCCATCAGGGCGTTTAGTGTTTGCAGCAGATTGAGCAAACTGAGTATCCAACCTCTTGATGTGGTTGTTCAAAATATGCAAAATTCATGCAATGCCTATACAGAAACACTAAATATCCTATATGAAGGATAAATGTATCTATACTAAGGCATGATAAAAGGATGGTAAAAACGTGCTAAATATGGTGTTATCAACTCCCCCAAACTTACCATTTGCTTGCCCTCAAGCAAATATAAATGATGAGATGAAAGGAGTAGTGTGAAAAATAGGGACTCAGAACCTAAGCAAACTAAGCAAACCTCTAATGTCAATGTCACATTTAGTAGTTCTAGAATGCAATTCACAGAAGTTCTACTTAAAAGTTTTAGCCATACTCATCACAGAAAATTTAACACTAAGACTCAGCCACAAGCAAGCATTCAAAGAAACCTATCCCTTTAACATTGATTAAGCACAAACTGTGGATTATGATATGCAATAACTGTAACTCATTTGGTTAAGGGACAAGTTTTAATAGATAAAAGTGATATCTTCTTCCTCTGGTTTAAGCGCATGTAACTGGATCTCTCAATGAAATGGATTGAACTATAAGAGAATACTAAAGGTAAAGCCAACTGGTGCATACAGGAGTAGACTATCATCTACCCATGAAGAACCAATGACTTTCCTAACTCTATAATCCCCGAAACTGATCTTAGTTCTACCCTTGTGCTTAAAAGCTTTCTTTTCTTTTTCTTGACTCAATGATCCATTTTTTCTGTTTTTCTTCTAAGGAGAGGATGTTTTACACTTTTTCCTTTAGCATCTAGCGGATTTGGGATTTTTTTTTTTCTAAGCTCTGACTCGACCACATGGTCAAGTGACTAGTCGAGTGGCTACCTACATATCTTTTTCTTCCAAATCCTTTACTAGACATGATTTCTATTTTACTATCTTCTCCAATGGCTTATGATTTTTAGCAGACTCTTATCTCTTTTTTTCGTTCTTTTCCCAGACTCAAACCTTATCCTATTCAAACCCCTTAGCCTAATCTGATTCAAAAAGTGTGAAACAGAGACTACATGAGAGGCTACTCCTGTTGGCAAAACCTAACACTTTCTCTCTAATTCAATCCAAAAATAGGCCTCATTTCTCTCATAATAGATGTATTGGTCTAAAATAAAGGTTTGGGCTTGGTTTTTGTGAAATTGTCTCAATGGTAGAGACAGCTACTTGGATTAGCAAGAGTGGTAAAAGGTGAAAGAAAATCCAAGTATTTTGAGGTATCCATGAGTTAAATTTTTAGAGCATATCATGATAATTAAATTTTCAAATTTAGGTTCAAATTCATAGGGATAGTTTGACAAGTCACAGCAAGCTTCAACCAAGTGAGGGGTTAAATTAAATTCCAAGCAAGGTGCAGCCTTATGTTTCAAGCTAAGGTGGATGCACTAGACAACTCATAACTATGGCATTGAAATTATATGTTTGGTTCTTAAGCTTTAATCGGTTCAACTCATCATCATCCCCTATGCATGAGTACAATCCTAAACGACATACTAAAACTCAATCCTAAAAGGTGAATGCAACTACATGACACTCTGTTTTTGTGAAATAGTTTTTTGAAAAATTTCAAATTTTTAGGTTTTTTTTTTTAAATGCACATAGATGTTGACTCAATTATGCAAAATTTGAATAATAAAAGAATAAGGATGTCAAATACATCTCTCAGACCCTCCCCCAAACTTAAATTACACAGTCCTTTGTGTAAATAAAAATTCAAAGAAAGGTTTGAGAGATTGAAAACAAAGCTAAACAAAAATATGCAATGGTTTATACAGTGAAGGTTTTGGAGTTGGTACCTTATGGTGGAGTGAAGAGGGTTTCAGCAACTGTATTCATGATCTGTTTGGTCTAGCCTGGCTCTATACGTTCCACTGCTTATTCCCTGAGAGTCTAAACACTAGAAACACATCAAAAATACCAAAAACATAAAATCTTAAAGCAATATATATATGGATAGACATTGGACTTCCTCCCAAGTGAGCTTGTTTTAAGTCACATACCTTGACTCTTCATACGATTTTTAATCAGGTGGTGGGTCATAGAGAGGTACTGGAGACTCTATTTGAAAGAGCTTAGGTGGGTAATGGAGGCTGGAAGCTGTTGTGGTAATGTTGAAAGCTTTACTCTTCCCTGGTACACTTAACTCTTTGGTGACTTTCTTAGGAGAGGAATTATTGCCATTATATGTAAGCTCTATTATCTGAAGCTTCATCTCTTCCAGTTGCCTTGGAAGCTCATTCTCAGCCTGTTTTGATGCCTTGATAGTCCTGCTCAAACTGTCATATGGTGCAGTTTTTACTGTGTTGATGGAAACGTTGAGTTTAGACATCAAACTAGGCGTTTTTGGGCACATGGGGGTTTGACTCCACCATGGGGTCGATTCAGGTGGTCGAGTGACCTCTGAGCCTTCTTCATTGGCATTAATATCCTCTGTTTGTGATCCAAATGCATCATCAGCAACTTCTGTGCCAATACCTACTTTATCTGGGTCTAAAACCTCTTCAGGGCTCAAAATCTCACTGTATGGATCTCCAACTTCCTCATCTTTAGTCAAAGCAATCTGAATGTGATCCTTCTTATGAGGCTCCTTGAATGGTGCATCAAAGAGATGGTCCATTACTTTAAGAGAGAAAATCTGCCCATCAATGGTTGCTTTTTGGCAGCACTATCAATATCAAACTTCAGCACTAGATCACTTCCCAGATGAAGATCTATCTTCCCATTCTTTGTATCAGTCACAGCACCAGCAGATGCTAAGAAGGGCTTTCCCAGAATTAGAGGAGCTACTGGATCCTCATCCATTTTCAACACCAAGAAGTCAGATGGCACCTCAACATGCCTAATTCTGATAGGGAGATCCGATTAAAAGGCTATGGGATCGATCGATTTTGGAATAGATCGGCCGATCTCTAAAGAAGTATGATCGATCAATCATGACAAAGTAGAATCAGCTGATCTCAAAAGAATTGATGATCGTGCAAAAAGTATGATTGGTCGATCTCGAAAGAATTGATCGATGGTTCACAAATTAAGATCGGTCGATCTCAGAGACGACACAAAAAAAAAATTGCAGAAAATAAACATCCTAGACTAGGACTAAAACATAGATCTAGAGGCAACAATTACTCCCCGGCAACGGCGCCAAAAACTTGATGTGGTATCAAGTTTTACCTAAACCAAAAGTTCCCGCAAGTGCACGGTTGTGCGTGGTATTATAATGGTGGGATCGAATTCACGGAGAGTAAAGTGCACTTTAGATCTGTAGATTAAAGAGAACTAGGATGAACAATATTAAATATGTCACAAAAGAAAATCCGAATATAAATCCAAAAATTAAATATGGAAATAAAATCAATTTAAAAAAAATATTGGGATCTGGGAAATCGCATGGATTTAAATAAATAAAAAAGATATCTAACCAGATTAGTAATTTAATGATCTAGATCTAGAACTCAAAACACTATAAACAAATAAACCACCCCTCGTATGAGAATATTATATTGGTCATAAATCCGCTAGGATCCTATGCCAGTATTTATTAACGGGTTTTGATATTGTTCACTTACAAATCCAACCTCGACTCTCATCGGCTGACGATATGCTATCCGTATTATAGAACCCTAACAATCATTTGATAGATTTGTCAATTCTAACAAAAGTATTAGTGTCACAGAAATAGAGATCTAATAATCATAAGCCTACCTATAACAGTACCCTAACTAATCATTAAATCCCTTTGAATAGATCTTATCTCCCAGCAAGCAGATCTACTCAACCATGGCAAAGGATTCTTAGATTATGATAAAATATAACATGTAATGCAAAGAAAGAGATGAAGACAGAGTGTAGATCCAATGATTCAATAGAAAAAATTACAGATTTGAAAAAATCAAATGAAAAGTTTATCATCTAGAAAGATGAAAAGAAACAAAGGAGAATAATGAAAAAGTGACCTAAAACTCTCTAGGTCGTGTCTGAGACGAACTCCTCTTATTTATAGGGGTTCACTAGGTTAAAATTGGAATAAATGCTTGATTTGGAGAATATACGGGATCGGGATCGGGATCGATCGAGCCTGTTTGGATCGGTCGATCCCAGTGCATTCCCAAAAATGCTTCGCTTGCCGCAAGATGGACATGTCTTCAGTAAAACAGGAATAACTCTTAAAACAAGAATGAGAAAGACATAAGATCAGTGCCAAATGAAAGCTAACGCAAAGGTCTATATTGTGTCAAAATCTCATCGCCATCCAACAATTTAAAGACCTCCAACGAATGTCAAACTTCTGAAGCCTCTGCATTGTTCTGCATCTTCAAATCCTTAAATTCATCACAAATCATCATGTTTTGCTCCAACTATTTGTAAAACTGTAAAACCTTAAAAGAACCAAAATAACACAAAAACCTAATACTAGACTCAATAAAAACATATGAAAAGGAAGGTAAAAATGGGTAAAATAAGTGTGTCATCAATAGTTCATGCAATCAGTTATACTCTCGTGTCAACTAATCAACATATGATCAGATTCTAGGTCATGAATCTAGAATCAGCAATAAACACAATCTAGATGAAGAACTCTATTGATTCAATCCTAAATAACCATCAACCTAACAAACAAACTACTCAAACATGATTAGTGAAAAAAACATCATTTGAATAGATTCCATAGAATAAATCAAGAGAAGAAATAAAGAGTTTAGAAATCTTTAAATGTCATTAAATATTGTTTGAAAACGACATCGTTTTGTCATTAACTGAGAGTCGTTAATGTCTGGCAGAGGCTCTATTAGCGGACCTAACGTCATGTCCGATTAGGTCGGATCAACGAAACTTGATGGCTAAAAAATTTAGATAACGAAAGTTGAATTTTTAAATGGCAAACGAAAAAATTCATGTTTAAATGGCCTAAATGGTAAAGTTCGTAATTTAAATGATATTTTAATCATGAACTTTTGAAATGTCATTTAGTTCCTAAATTTTTTATTGAATTTCAAATTAAATAAGAAATTTTTGTTAACTTGGCCATTTCGGGCATCGTTAAGTTTTCGTTAAAAAGACGATTACAGAGTCAACTTTCCGTTAGCAGTCTCCGCTAGAACCAAAACAATTAGCCCTTGGCGTTTGGTCACATTGTTTCAGTTCGGTCTGGAATTTCGGTTTTTCGGTTTAGATGTTTTTTGACTGAATTCAACTGAAACTAAAATTCAGTTTGGTTCGGTTTAGAAATTCAAAATTCGGTTCGGTTTAGTGTTAAAATATTATTTCTGAATTTGGACCAAAAATTTAAATTTTTGATTTGTTCGGTTTTCTTTAAAGTTCAATTACGAGTCTTTGTCTAATAAAAATGGCCAAATCAACTTTTAAATGACGGATACTGCTAACAGAAATAATACTGTTAACTATGTAAATGATTTATTAACAGAAATTTAAGAACATGTTCGTAGTGAACAAATCAACTTTTAAATAACATTTTAAAAATCCATAAATAAAACGTTCACCTTTTATAAATTAATAATTTTTCGACATTTTTCCCAATATAATTCGGGTTGTTCAATTCTGGTTTGCTTTAACGCATTATTTAAAGTTTGTAAAGTAGCAGTTTACGGAAAAATAAAAAAGAATTTTCTAAATTTCTTAAATTAATTTCACAAAACTAAACTTAGTTTGCAGCCTTGCACTGCTGCACACCACATGTTCGATAAAATTCGCCACTCAAATTAAGAAGAAAAAAAGCAAAAAACAACATCTGAAATTCCAATCAATGTCGTCACCCCTGTGAATCAATCATTCGAATTTCGAACATAACACTAAAACCCTAAACATCACTACCACAATCTTCCGAACCATCTCCACCAAACCCATTTCCCAACTCACAAATCTTTTCCCAAACATTTTCCTCCACTGGAACAACAGACAACCTCGGCTGTCTAAACAAGACAAAATCCTTAATCCCTTTATCTTTTTTCATCTCCTTCAAATCCACAAATTTCCTCATCTCTCCCACAGCTTTAACGTCAACCGCTCCATCTCCTCCTTCATTATCATCATAAGTATACCATTCACGTGACACCTCAACAACGCCAACGACACATCTCGCTTTGGTTCCGGAGTGGTAGAAGAAACAGTGGTCGCCTAAAGTCATGGACTTAAGATTTTTCTGGGCTTGCTTGTTCTTGACCCCGTCCCATTTGCTGATACCGCCGTTTGCTTCTTGGTCTGACCATGACCACTCACTTGGCTCTGTTTTCAGTAACCAGTATCGCTTCGTTTTCCCCATCTTTGGATTTCTTTTATTTTTCTTTTCTTGTTTGGAAGTTGCTTTTAGTTAGGTTTAATAAATCTAATTTTATATGCTATTTATGGGCTCAGGGCCTGGGCTGGCCCGGATGGCCGGATGATCCTAATCCAATTATAAACGAATTGTAAGTTTTTTTTAAACTCGACTAGATTTGAATCTGCAGTGTTTTTATATAAAACCAGATTTGTGTTTTTTTTTTTAGACATGTCAATGACTATGAAAATTGTAATGGAGAACTTAGTATAGTCCACCACCCCCAGAAAATTTTATTTTTATCTTAAAACCAATTTATGCATTTCTACCTAAAATCTCCTCTTTTTTCTTATTTTTCTCTTGAATTTTCTCTTACTTGTTCTTAGATTCTGTTCAATTCTTATGTTATTGACAAATATGTGTGCGGTTTAAGGCATCTCTTCTACCAAAAGTTTAACTTAAAAGTAATAAGATTAAGGATTCATGATGATGAACCTGCTCTGGTATAACTTTGTTCTTAATTTCTGGAAATATTTTTCTATTGGCTATTGCGTATTAATTTGTTTGCGATTCCTGCTCTGGTTTCTTTGACCATTCATGTTTTAAGATTTTCAATTGTTTATATTTTCAGGTTTTGTATTTTCTTTTGTTTTAACATTAAGAAATACTATATATGTTTTAACAGTAATAAAAAGGCCTATATGTACTTGTTTTTAACATAAAGCATACTCAAGAAATTAAAATATTCAAAAAATTAAAAATGAAGAGTCAAGAACAGATTTGTTACTATCTAAAGACGTTTTGGTTTTTGAAAAGTTAATAAATATAGTATTACCTGCAAATATTTTTGGGTTCAAGCAAGTGACAACAATGACATGGCAGTCTCGACCACTTTGTTGAAATTTATGGCAAAATTCATATACTTGATCATCCAAAGAAGTTACCCTTATGGTTGAGTTGATGTAAATCAAGTAATAACTCATTCTCTTTGTAATACAAAATGAAGGCAAACATTAATAAGTAAAAAATGTAGCAAAAGGACCAATACAATCTTCTCATTCGAGTTTGAGTCAACCAGATTTGAGCCTTGTATTTGTAGAACTTGCCCCATGACATCTAGTCCATAAAATAAATCAGGAATGTTAGTATATTAATCTAAGAATACATATAATAATACATAGATGAATAATTGTAGTGAAATACCAAGCAAGTGCAGGTTGGTTGTATACTCTGATTTTTTCAGGCTTGATAGAACAGTCTTCTTCAGCAACTTTGACGATTTCAGTTGTGTCCATAAATCTAACTGTATGGATTGTCTGACACCTTGTAGTGGCTAGACAACTTCAAAGTTGCTGATGAAGTATATTGTTCCTTCTTCCAGCAGATATTTGAATGTATGAATTTTACGATGGTGGATTGATCCTTGAATCAGAGTATCTTACATTACAGTTAGAACTGAATGTTTTTAAAACTATTTCTCTCTGAACTGAAATTAGACAAAAATATTTATTAATTAGTTTACCTTTTCATCCAGAAGTAAAAGATAGAGACTCATAAGCGTTCCATTGAGTTTTAAGTCTCTGGTTTCCCACATTCGTATGACACAAAGAATGACTTTTGCTTGTTCTTCCCTAATTTGAGTTTATCAAGACAAACTTTTTGCAGGAAGAGAGTAGCCAAATCTTTTTTTTCTTTCAGCCATTGATGTAACCTGCACATAGGTTAATGAAATATTGTTAACATCTGTAACAGAAATAATTAGAGTATGAAGTAGAGAATTAAGTAAAGAACAAAAACCTTAGATTTCAGGAAATTCTCCGTGCTACACTGCATGAACAATCTACAGATTACTCTGAATTTACATACATGACCACATACATGATTACTCCGAATTTAGTCTTTCTTAAATAACTATTTTTTTATCAATTGAAAGTCTTAAAGAAATTTAATATGAATGAAAAATTTATATACAATTTTTATATGAGAAATGATCAACCATCAGCAGTTTTTAAATGCAGACAATGAACACAAATAAAATGGTCCAATTTCATATTAAATCCCTTATTCCCTAATATTAAATGCATTCTACGTATTTAAAGAATATGAGATGAACTTTCTTCATTGTTAAATGGATGCAGAAAATTCATGAACATATACATTTTTCTTTTAATATTGTGAGTATAAATAAGTTGGTTAAGCTTGTATTTGTCTACTCATTCTCTCTCAAAATAACTAAAATTATCATGGAAAACAGAAAAGATCTTGTATTTTTATTCTATAATCTTTTTATATTGATTTGTTCAACCAAAGAAACTGAACTAAATACTGAAAAAGTCAATTACCAGATGATATTAAAAGGGTCACACAAAAACAAAAAATTGAATAACAAAAACAGAATACTCAAAGTTAGTATCTTATCAATCTCATTTTGAGTCCTCCGTTCTAACACTCGAGTAACTGTAACACTTGCAGTCATTAGTGCTCATCTGCGATTTGAACAGTAAGACCATCACTTTCATCCTCTTTTCTTCTCATTGTCCAGTTTACAATTCCGACAAAAACACATCCAAGAAAAGAGAACTGTGTTAGGAAAGGTAACCAAAAACTGAACATGAGCCAATGAAAAGATCATGAATTAAGATATGCACACATCTAGGGCTGGGCAAAAAACCCGCACCCGAATCCAACTCAAAGAAACCCGATCCGAACCTGACCCAAAGTTTATAAATACCCAAACGGGTCTTAGATTTCTAAATCAAAACATCCGACCCCGAACCCTAACCCGGATAGATACCCGAACATAGTCAAACTATAAGTACATAATAATAATATATTGGTAATATATATATATATACACTTGTAATAACCTAAATGTTTAAAATCTTTGGGTAATTGAGATATTTTAGGTATTTCATTTACTTTAAAAAAGATTCATGTAAATATATCATGGTTTAAGGGTATTTTCGAGTATTATAATATTTTAAGATCAAAACTAACTAAAATAAATAAAATATCCAAAAAAATTTACTTATATTTACAAAAATATCACCAATTTTTATTTAAATTTAACAATTTTTATTTTTTCTTTAATACTTTGGGTATATCCGAACTTGATTAGAATCCAAAGATATCCGATCCGAACCTGCCTGAAACTATGAAATACCCGAATGGGTGCTATATCTCTAAATCCAAACATCCAAACACCCGAATACCCGACCCGAACCAGAACGGATACCCGAATACCCACCCCAACACACATCGATCCCCTTTGAAAAGGGCTATCATGAATCAAATCTGCAATACATATTCCAGAAAAATGATTCACTTACTAATTACAGTTTTTGATCTTAACTAATGGAACCAGACATGAGTAGACTGAGAACAACACTAAATGCATTTGTTAGTGTTTGATCTTAACAACAAATCAAAGCAAACAATAGTAGAGACAAAACTAAACTAATTGCATATGTTCGACTTAATACAAATTAGAATTGAGAACTCAATTTCCTTATCAATTAAAGGCAAAAGAAGACTGCGAATGAATTGAATTTAGATTCTATATTCGGTTTCTAGGATTATCAGTTGGAACTACACCGATCTAAAAAGATTCAAGAGAGAAAGAAAAACAGAATGAAAATTTAAAGAGAAATCGTACATGTAAACGAATGAGATCAATTGGCGTGCAAGAACTTTGAAACATCGATTTTGTCTAAGAATTAGGAGAGACAAGAACAAAGGAATATAGATTTAGGCTGATGTGTGATGTGTTATATTTTAGGATGATGTGTCTCATTGAAATAATCTTATTGGTATTTCAACTTTTTCATTTGTTGACATGGCATCTTCACAGCTTCTGAAAAAGCTGAGGTGTCAATCTTTGAGAGACACAAGTGAACTATTACTGTGTTGATTATAATATTTTATTTATTCGATTACTGTTTATAAATATTGGTTTTCAAAATTTATTATAACTTTCTATGCATAATTTTAACTTGTTTTCTTTACTATTTATAAATATTTTTATTTTATTTGTTTAACATGGGTTCGTCATCAACTTGTAATGTTTCCATATAGTTTAAATGTTTATAATATTTATAAGTTTAAAATTTTAAACTTATATAGTATTTTAAAACTTTTAAAAAGTTTAAATTTGTTCCACTGAAGAACCAAATTAAACAAAATAAAAATAAAACATTTAAATTGGATGCATTATAAATCAAACTTCATGCTCATTTGTATTTAGAATCATTTTGGTCATTTTTATAATATGACTTTGAACCATTGTCCAATTTTTTTAGATACCACATTGAACACACAATTATTTTTTCTTCTATTAAGTAGTATATGTTCGTTTTGAAAAATTTAAATCATGACATATGCATGAATTTTTTAAATTTTTTTTTAATAATTATATGTGTTATGTAATCATTCAAAATTATCTAAAAATAAGATGAAAGTAAACTAATATGAGAACCATAATTCATATTTCATAGTATTAAATCATAATATTAGATAAGGAAATAATTGTGTTTGGTTGTAAAGATTGTAGATAATTAATAAAAATTAATTAGAAGTTTTTTGGATACATGGATAACTTATGACATTGAACAACACACCTTTTCATTGATCGAGTAATATGTGTCTGTTTAAAATTTAAATCACAAATTATGGAGAAAAATATTAAAATTTATTAATTATAAGTATTATATAATAACTTAAAATAATTTATAAGTAAAACAAAATAAAGATGAAAGGAAATCATATGTTTCCAATATATATATTTAAACAAAGTATAAATATTTCAAGAAATTTGAAATTAGTGTTAGTTTTCATAATATTAATTTATAGGTAATTGTTTGGATGTAAAAAGAGGTTTTAGGGTGTTTGGTTACTATGATTCTCAAAAATATACTTCTTAGTATAAGATTACTTTGAGTCGAATTAGAACTTTATGAAACCAAACTGAACTAATAAAAATATTTTAAAATGCATGAAACCAAACTGAACTAATAAAAATATTTTAAAATGCATCTGAATGTACTAAATATATAGAATATTAATTAATTAATGTTTTATATATTTTTTTTTGACTAAAACAGAATCTAACTAAACTCCAAAGCCAATTTTTTAAAAAATTGAACCAAATCAAACCAAATCAAACTGTAGGTTTATCTCAAATAAAGCATATTTTCAACATTCAAAATATGATGAGAACTAAGGTAACAAGAATAAACGTTAATTATAAACAAGCAATCCACAAAACCAATAAAAATAATCAACAAGAAAAAACAAGTTATTAGAAAAGTAAATATCAATAAACAAATATACATCTAACTATATATAAAAGAGTGATATTGTGGACCAAACAAATCTTAATAGACTGATAAAAAAAGCCAATTTAACCAAATGTGAGTATATGAGGTCATATTCTGAATTTAAATTCATAGTTGTGCCATTATACCATAGACGATAAAATGACAATATACAAAAACAACATTTGTGTCGTCAACATTTTTGTGGACAGTTTACATGGATAATTGAAACTAGTCTTTTGACGGTATGGAGATAAAGAGTGAAAGCAGTAACACTCAACCTAAGCCTAACACACAGACAAGCATCATGTTTCTAATCAATTGTAGTATAGGTGATGAGTAACAATGTCGAACCAATTAAGAGTGTGTCTACAGCAGTGAATACATGATTAAGACTAATTATTTAAGCAATTATCAAAAGAGTATGAGTTACTAACAACCTAAATGAGAACTCTAATAAAAACCCTAATTGACACTAGAAATACCAAAGTCTGTCACACTTCAGTATATCGTGGAACTAAGCAGGCAAAATCACAGTATTAGGGACGACTCGACCACACTGATCGAGTGGTAAGGTCGAGTACTAAAGTAAAAATACAGAAAACACTACAGTGAACAAATACTAAGCAGACTGTGAACTGTGGGGAAAACATAGGGACTTTAGGGATGGAATCATAGGTTTGCAAACACTCTATGCTGCAACGACTATCGACTAGACATTTCATCACAGGACAACCCTAGACAACAGACTTCATAACCACCTCAATCCATGGGTCATGGTAGAGAGCTTCAAGATCCAACTTGGTCAGCATAGTGTGAGTTGATCGAATCAGGCATGAAGATTCAGTCTATTCAAGTCAAGAAGAGTTCATAACTAGTGAATTGGTAGAGTCGTGACATAAATCAATGTCTGATGCATCCACCCTCACGCTATTGTACTATAATCCCTAGAAAAAGTCTATCTAATGGCTCAAGGCATGAGTCGTGCTCATGAGACCATCTAAAATCATGTTCTCCTTGATCAGGGGAGAACAAGCATTAAAAACACTCACCCAAGAGGGAAATCAAACCTAGTGATGATCAATCAATCTAGCCCATAGCAATACAGAGTGAAGCTAGCCTAATCCACCCCTAAAAACCCTAAGCGAATCTACTCACTCACTAAAATCATCACTTGGGTCCGAAACCCAGATCTTTTTTAAAGAGACATATGTGATAGCTGATGATCTTGTGAGAAAGAGTGAAGAAGAAATAATCCGCAAGTACTAATTTTATTGAAAGTTATCAAAGTTACAAAGTTGCACAAATGAAGAACAAGATGAAGAACAAGAGAGAAAAACTAAGAGAGATAAACGTAGATTATACTAAAAACGGTGATTCTACTTGGTTCATGATGTTAACCTAATCAGCATCCTTTTATACTAAGTGACAAAAACAACTTTTAACAAAGATCCGAGTTTTAAGGAAAAATAATCGAGGAGTGCCCACTCGACCCAGCAGTCGAGTGATGAGGTCGAGTGAGCCGTCTGGTGGCTGGTGATGAGTGCTGACTCGAGTACCTGGTCGAGTGGGCCTGGAGTGAGCGAGGTCGAGTGAGCCTGTGGTGGTGAGTGCTCACTCGAGTAGCCAGTCAAGTAGGCAGGTCGAGTGAACCGTCTGTGTTCTCTTCAATCTTCACTCGAGTCCATCGAGCTTCACTGCACATCCTCACTCTGTCCATACAGCTTCACTACACATCTTCCTTAGTCCAGCAGCTTGATCGAAGCTTCACTTCATGAGCCCAAAATCCAAGTATGCTCCATACGCTCTATAAGCACCTGATAAGACTCCAAATATGCAAAATGCATGCAATGCCTATACAAAAACACTAAACATCCTATATGAAGGATAAGTGCATAAAATGGTATGAACAATGGATAAAATCTACACTAAAGCATGATAAAAGGGTGGTAAAAACGTGCATAATGTGGTGTTATGAACTCCCCCAAACATATCCTTTGCTTGCCCTCAAGCAAATAGAAAGGATGAGATGAAAGAAGTAGTGTGAAAAGTGGGGACTCAGAACCTAAGCAGACTAAACAAACCTCTAATGTCAATGTCCCAGTTAATAGTTCTAAAATGCAATTCACAAAAGTTCTACTTAAAAGCTTTATCCATACTTATCACAGCAAATTTAACACTAAGACTTAGCCACAAATAAACATTCAAAGCAAGCTATCCCTTTAACATTTATTACGCATGAACTGATGAATCATGATATGCAATAACTGTAATTCATTTGGTTGAAGGACAAGTTTTAAGAGATAAAAAAATGATCTCTTCTTCCTCTGGTTTAAGCACATGTAACACGATCTCTCAATGAAGTGGATTGAATTTAACGAGAATGCTAAAAGTATAGCCAACTGGTGCATACAAGAGTAGACTATCATCTACCCATGAAGAACCAATGATTCTCCTAACTCTAAAATCCCAGAAACTCATCCTAGCTCTACCCTTGTGCTTAAAAGCTTTTGTTTTCATTTCTTTGACTCAAGGATCTATTTCTGGTTTTCTTCTATGGAGAGGATACTTTACACTTTTTACTTCTAGCGGATTTTGGATTTTATTTTTGTCACTAAGCTATGACTCAACCACATGGTCGAGTCGAGTGGTATGTATACAATTTGTTTATTTTCTTTCACTGAGCCAACTCTTATATTTTTCTTCCAAATCCTTTACTAGACTTATACTCTCTTTTTTTACTATACTCTCCAAAGGCTTATGATTTTTAGCAAACTCTTTTTCTCTTTTTCTTTCTTTTCCTAGACTCAAACCCCAACTTATTCAAACTCTTAGCCTAAATCTGATTCAAAAAATGTGAACCAGAGACCACATGAGAGACTACTCATGTCGGCAAAACCTAACACTTTCTCTCTAATTCAATCCGAAAATAGACCTTACTTCTCTCACAATTGATGTATTGGTATGAAATGAAGTTTTGGGTTTGGTTTTTGTGAAACTGTCTCAATGGTGGAGACAGCTACTTGGATTAGCAAGGGTGGAAAAAAGTTTATGGAAAACCCAAGTATTTTTAGGTATCCATGAGTTAAAGTTTTAGAGCATATCATGACAATTAAATTTTCAAATTTAGGTTCAAAGTCATAGGGATAGTTTGACAAATCGCAGCAAGCTTCAACCAAATGAGAGTGCTAAATCTAAATTCCAAGCAAGGTGAAGCCTTATGTTTTAAACTTAGGTGAAATGCATTAGACAACTTATAACTGTGGCATTGAAATTATATGTTTGGTTCTTAAGGTTTTTACGGTTTTAACTCATCATCATCCCCTATGCATATGTACAATCCTAAGCGATATACTAAAAATCAATCCTAAAATGATAATACAACAACATGGCATTCTGTTTTTGTAAAATATTTTTCTGAAAATTTTCAAATTTTTAGGTTTTTTCAGTGCACATATATGATGCAAATTTGAATAAGAAAACAAGGAAACATGTAAAATACGTCTTTCAAACCCTCCTCCAAACTTAAATTACACAGTCCCTTGTGTAAAATAAATCTAGAAGATGATTTGAGAGACTAAAAAAAAAGCTAATAAAAACATGCAATGGTATATATAATGATAGTGGAGTGGGGTGGTACCTCATTCTTGAGGTGTGAAGAAGGCGTCAGTGTTAGCCTACATGGTCTTCTGGGTATAAGCTGGAACTGTGGTGGTGAGAGGATCAATGTGATGTATCTGCTCAGCTCCGGGGTGCGACTCGACTGGTCCACTCGACCCAGAAGTCGAGTGGGCAGGCATGTATCGTGAATGGTACGCTATGGTAGTACCTTGGGTAAGACGGAAGCTGTGCGCTCTGATCATAGGATGTGTAAGGCTCGACAGGTGCACTCGGATCAAATCCTTGGTAGCACTCGAGTGGCTTTATCTGGTGACGAATGCTCCAAATTCTCTATGGGGTGATCTGGACGCCTCTTCCTCTCCCTCTGCTCAGCTGAGGTCCTCTTCGATGAGCCAGCACTCAACTTTTTCTCAGCTGCTGCTAAACGCTTGGTGATACCTTTCATTGTGGCGTTCACTCCCCTCTTGAAGGCTTGAAAGTTCTTGTCTTTCCATTTGCACCACTTCTGAAGCGTGGAGATCTTATGGTTAGCCTCATTGAGGCTTTTGCACTCAGTCTCTTCAAAGTAGAATCTCGCTGGAGCTTGCACACTATCCATGAAGTTCTGAAACGGCTGATCATCTTGGAGTCTAGCTCCCTCATCAGAGAAGTAGAGATCTCTGGCTGGTGGTACAAAGGAGATGCTACGGTCACCTTCCTCTGCATAGAGCTTGGCCAAACCTCCATAAGGTAGTAGAATCTTAGCCTTGCTGCTCATTGGGTGAGAGAAGTTATAGATGTACTTCTCTCCAACCTTTGCGCCAATAGTCTGAGTGTCTCTCATGTGATCCATATCCATCAACGTGTATGGTGTAGGGGTCGGATATGAGCTCAACTCCAGCAGCTTCTAAAAATGGAGTAACGAGGCCTCCCTCAGTGAACTCTGCCTTGTTCAACATCTTGTCATTCTTGATGGCATTCACTCTATAGCTCATGAAATGCCTCACCAAGATAATGGAGTTTATTGTGTAAGCTCTGTTACCTCGCATCTCAAGCCCATTGGCTCTGTTCTCCTCAGATGAGTAGATGAGGTAATCACAAAGAGATTTGTCAAGCATCTACAACTTTCTCTCATTCATTGGGCCTGTGGACTTCTTTGCAAACATTGTGTTTGCGAGGGTCCTATGGAGGTATCTCACTGCTGGGTGCCTGATCTCACTACTGTTGGCTCTAGCAGACTGATAGTATTCCCTTCCTCCCAGCTCTAACCATAACTCGTTGAGCTCTTTCTTCTCAAAATCTTGCCCTGTTCCTCTGCGGAAGTCAAACACTATATCAACCACACTGAGTGGTAGCTAATACTATGTCCCTCTGACTCTAAAACTCACATGCCCCAAGTCTGCAGTACCAGCCATGCCTCTCGTCTCATATAGGTGGAGATCCACTGTTGCCAAAAAGTGGCAAGTCTCAATCTTTAAACCATTATGTGGGTTGTGGGTAAGTCCCACGATGTCAGCAGACTCATAGAGCTTTTCCACCTCTCTGCAAATTCCTAAAGCTTGCATGGTGGGGCGATGCGGGTACCTAGTCCCAAGGAATTTCACCCTCTCAAGGATGGAAATGAGCTTAGCTTCCTCAGAGATTTCAGCTTGGTTCTCTTCTGAACTCTCAGAACCAGTCTCCTCCTCACTATCCCTTCTCACTTATCCTTCTTCTTGAACCCTCTTTCCCTTAGCCTTGTCTTGTCGTGACCTAGATGAGGTGCTTCCAGCTTGTGTGGCTCTCGCTAAGGTTTGGCTTCTCGTTGCCCTTGACCTTGTGTTGCCAGAGTTTCTGAAACAAATTCAAAAAATTGAAAATTTAGCAAATATTTGGACCACTCGACCAAGCCACTCGAGTGGAGAGGTCGAGTGGGCAAAAATTTTCTAAATAAATTTTTGCCCAACTTGACCCATCCGAGTGCTTGATCGAGTAACTAAATTAACATTCTTAATCATCCCATTTCAAGCTTAGTAGCAATGAATCAAACAACTCAAGATCATCAATTTTTAAAATTCATCAAGCTTCAATTCGTTTTTCCTATGCATGGTTTCAAAAATTCTAAAACTTGTTCAATTTAAACAATGAGAATCAATGTGGGTTCTTCAATCATCAAACAAGCAATAGCTATAATGAAATATGTTCTAAAGTTTCATTAAATTTTCAAAAAAATTCAAGTTCATCACTAAGAACAAAATTTTAAAATCTAAACATTTCAACCATGGAAATCAATGCATGATGCTTCCTATGCCTTATACTACTCCTAATCAATGATTCCAATCACATGCATGTTAATAATTTGATGAAAATTTTCAAAAAAATTAAAAAAAAATAAACCCGGATTTTTGCAAAAATGGGTTCAAAGATCTTAAAAACTTACAAGTGAGTTTCGGAATCCTGAGAATAGCATGACATGATGCAGATTTGGTCGAAAACTTGATGATTTTTGCGAAAAAATTTAGAGAGAAGTTAGAGAGTTTTTGCTTTAGAGAGATAAAAATGTGTGAAGAATAAAAAAGAAGAAGTCGAGTGGTTTAATAGATACTGGGATCAAATCGTGTGACTGAGATTAAAAGTTGAGTTTTTAGAAAAAGCCTTGCCACTCGACCTGGGGGTCGAGTGGTATAGTCGAGTGGGAAAATTATTCTTCAGGCTGACCCTTCTGAAACCTCATTTTGGCGCATATTCAGCTCCTATACTTTCCTGAAACTCTCAGCACTAAAAAAACACATTAAAAATAACAAAATTCATAAAAACATAAAATAGATCAAAGTTAGTATATACAATGATAATCATGAGAATTCCTCCCAAGTGAGCTTGTTTAAAGTCACTTAGCTTGACTCTCACTTTGTTTAGGCAGGTGGAAGGTCCTTGAGAGGCTGTGTTGATCCCTCTGGACTTGGCTTCTCCTCAATGAAGGTTGATGTCCTGATAACGTGATAGAAACTATCACTCAATCCTGATGGCTCGGGCCTCCTCCTTGGTCCTTCTGAAGGTTGTGGAACCTCCTTAAGCTTGACAGCTTCTGGCTTGTGTTGAGCTTCCTTGGGCTTCAGAACTTCCTTCTCAAGCTTGTCCACCTTCTCTGCCAATTCAACAACAACACCTTGTAGAGCCATGATTATGCTCTGGTCTGATCCTGGTGTTGTGAGTGGGTATGCTGAATTCCTCTTTCCTGTGCAAAACTATTCCTGGTCCGAGTACCAAATCAAACCAGGTGGTTTCGTAGGGGTCAGTTGTGCTCTCTGGGGAGGACTCGAGTGGCCACTCGACTCAGCAGTCAAGTGGGCTGGTCGAGTATGCCATGTGCTGTCTTCATCAGAGTCACTTGCTACATACGCATCAAACTTGTGCACTGCTCCATCAGAGTGACTACCCATGGTGAACCCTGGAGGTCTGGATGGTGTCAGAGAGTACTGTTCAAACTTTGCAAACTTTGTCTTTTCATAACGCTCAGCTTCTTCCATAAAGAAGAGCTGTCTTTCAAAAGTTGGGTTCTTCAAGCCAGAAGAGGTGTCAAAACGCATCACCAAGTCATTGCTAGTTCGAAGAACAATTTCACCATTTTTGGTGTCAATTATAGCTCCAGAAGATGCCAAGAATGGTCTTCCTAGTATTAGGGGGTCCATTGGCTCTTCTTCCATCTTCATCACGATGAAGTCAGTAGAGATCTCCATGTTTCCTTCTCTCACTAGGACATTCTCTAGCAAGTCATGGGGAAATCTGATGGTTCTGTCAGCTAGGACTAGAGACCGCATGCTGGGTAGAAATGTATGATAGCCCAGTTTTTCTGCCACAGACAATGGCATTATGCTGACTGAAGCACCCAAATCATAGAGAGAGTTGTTGAACGTCTGGTTTCTGATGGTGCAGGGTATTGTGAAAAATTTAGGATCCTTCAGCTTCTTTTGCACTACTACTTCCTGCTGAGTGATCACCTTATACTCATAAGCCTTAACAACTGCTGCCCTCTTCTCTTGAATTTTCATCAAGGCTCTTTTTCTAAAACCACTCTCAAATGACCCTAGTGACTTCACAGCTTCATCCCAAGTCATTTTAGCTTCAAGCTCTGATAGTTCTTCCTCAAGCATAATGGAATACTCCTTCTCTATCCCAGCTTTGAACCGTTCTTGGAAAGGACTTGTCATCATCGCATGCAGATCCATTATACGCTTCTCTTTTGCTGTCTTGAGTGGGCCTACTCGACCACTCACTCAAGTGGTGTGGTCGAGTGTTACAGTGCTCAGCGCTTCATTAGCAGAAGATCGAAAGACTGCCCCCCAACCTGAGTATTACTGTCCCCCAGTGATGTTGGAGAATCTCTTCTTGAAAGGAAGAAGATGGAGGGTTGGTGATGTGCTTACTGCATAGAGAGTAGCAGGGTCTGTAGGATTTTGAACAGCTTTTCCTGAAAGTTGGCATGTGGTCTTTGTAGAGGCTGATGTTGCACTAGACTCAACAAACTTCAATCTGCTGTTGAGGACCTCAATCTTATGGTTCAAATCATCATAGGAGCTATCTATATGGGTTCGGAGTATAGTGAAGCGCTTTGAAGTCTCCTGAGTAGCAGTGATTTGTCCTTGGAGGAGCTGAAGTAGTAGTGGCTTAAGGTCACTTTCACCTTGTAGAGCAGGTCTTGTAGCAAATCCAGGTGGATTAGTTAGAGCTGTTGGCACAAAAGACTTGTTCTGGCCTGGGTTCTGAGCTAGGTAAACTTGATCTTGAGGGTTGGCATGTTTGGGTTCCTATAGGATAGATTGTGGTTGTTCCTATAGTTAATGTACCCTCTATTGAAGCCAGCTTGATTTTGAATATACAAGATTTCTTCAAACTAGTTGTCTTCACCTTCCTGAGCCTAAGCGGCAGAAGCTTCACCCACAAAGTTCACAGATTTCTGCTGAGACAAGATGAGCTTGTCAAGTTTGTCACTAAGAGACTGTATCTCTTGCTTAGTCTTGTCAGATG
This sequence comes from Cardamine flexuosa, assembly GCA_963555745.1. Classification (NCBI taxonomy): domain Eukaryota; kingdom Viridiplantae; phylum Streptophyta; class Magnoliopsida; order Brassicales; family Brassicaceae; genus Cardamine; species Cardamine flexuosa. Next base: position 16,905,276 of record OY743219.1, read on the forward strand.
ATAAAGATGATCCTCTGACTGATCTGTCGAAGTCCTCACTGTAGTTTCCATCCAAGGTTGCAAGGTTCTTCACTAGCTCCCAGCCAGTTACAACGTCTCTGTTGAGGAAGTTGTCATTGCTGGTAGTATCCAACAGCATCCTAATATTCAGGCTTGCTCCTCTGTACAGCGTACTAAGAAATGACTCCTTGGTGAAGCCATGGTGAGTTCTCCTTGAATCTCTCCCATGCTTCAGAGAAACTCTTGTTGGTCCTCTGAGTGAAGCTGGAGATTTCATTCTTGAACTTAGCAGTCCTAAACATAAAGAAGAACTTTAGCAGAAAGGCCTTCTTGCAGTCATCCCAGGTGGTTATAAAACCCTGAGGAAATGCTCTTTCCCAGTGTGAGGCTTTGTCGCCTAGAGAGAATGGAAAGAGGCGAAGCTTGAAACTATCCTCTGAGATCCCATTGATCTTGGTGAGCTTGCACAGTCTATCAAATTGGTCCAGATGAGCAAGCGGGTTCTCCATAGGAAGTCCATGAAATTTGTGGTTCTTGACCATGGAGATCAGACCCGTCTTGATCTTGAAGTTATTGTTGTTGACGGGAGGAGCTACGATTCCCTGCCTCTAAGAGTGAGTGTTTGGAGCGTCTCCTGCGCCAATCACCCTAGGCTGAGGAACTTGTTATGCCATGACTGCAAGGGTCTCTGGAACTGGTTGTGGAGGAATGAGGGTAGCAGGTGCAGGTATGGCCTGACGAGTATGCTGGTTAATGCGGTGTATGTGATCAAGTAATTGGATTAGGTTTTGGCTGCTTTGAGAACGCGTTTGTATCCAGAGAAGTAGTGACTCGATCTAGTACTCGAGTGGTAAGGTCGAGTGGGGGTCGAGTGCTACAGTACCTGGTGCAATATAGACAAAATTTTAAAACCAAATCAGTACACAGATTTCAAACGTAACAAGCTAGATCTAGTAAGTCCTAAAGTGCTGACTGTGTAGACAAAAACACTCAAAACTGGCAACTGCGCCAAATTAAAACTAGTCTTTTGACGGTATAAAGACAAAGAGTAAAAACAGTAACACTCAATCTAAGCCTAACACACAGACAAGCATCATATTTCTAATTAATTGTAGTACAGGTGATGATTAACAATGTCGAACCAATCAAGAGTGTGTCTACAGCAGTGAATACATGATTAAGGCTAGCTATTCAAACAATTTTCAAAAGGGTATGAGTTACTAACAACCTAAATGAGAACTCTAATAAAAATCCTAATTGATACTAGAGGTACCAAAGTCTATCACACTTCAGTACATCGTGGAACTAAGCAGGCAAAATCACAGTACTAGGGACGACTCTACCACACTGATCAAGTGGTGAGGTTGAGTGCTACAGTAAAAATAGAGAAAACACTACAGTGAACGAATACTAAGCAGAGTGTGAACTATAGGGAAAACATAGGAACTTTAGGGATGGAATTATAGGTTTATAAATACTCTATGCTGCAACGACTATCAACTAGAAATTTCATCACAGGACAACCCTAGACAACAGACTTCATCACCAGCTCAATCCATGGGTCATGGTAGAGAGCCTCAAGATCCAACCCGGTTAGCATATTGTGAGTTGATTGGATCAGGCATGCAGATTCAGTCTATTCAAGTCAAGAAGAGTTCATAACTAGTGAATAGGTGGAGTCGTGACATAAATCAATGTCTGATGCATCCATCCTCACGCTATTGTACTGTAATCCCTAGAAAAATTCTATCTAATGGCTCAAGACATGGGTCGTGCTCATGAGACCATCTAAAATCATGTTCTCCTTGATCAGAGGAGAACAAGCATTAAAAACACTCACCCAAGAGGGAAAATCAAACCTAGTGATGATCAATCAATCTAACCCATAGCAATACAGAGTGAAGCTAGCCTAATTCACCCCTAAAAACCCTAAGCAAATCTACTCACTCACTAAAATCATCACTTGGGTCTGAAACCCAGATCTCTTTGAAAGAGACATATGTGATAGCTGATGATCTTGTGAGAAAGAGTGAAGAAGAAATAAAACGCAAGTACTAATTTTATTGAAAGTTATCAAAGTTACAAAGTTGCAAAAATGAAGAACAAGATGAAGAACAAGAGAGAGAAACTAAGAGAGATAAACCTAGACTATACTAAAAATGGTGATTCTTCTTGGTTCCTGATGTTAACCTAATTAGCCTCCTTTTATACTAAGTGAAAAAAAAAACTTTTAACAAAGATCCGAGTTTTAAGGAAAAATAATCGAGGAGTGCCCACTCGACCCAGCAGTCAAGTGGTGAGGTCGAGTGAGCCGTCTGGTGCTGGTGATAAGTGCTGACTCGATTGCCTGGTTGAGTGGGCCTGGGGTGAGCGAGGTCGAGTGAGCCTGTGGTGGTGAGTGCTCACTTGAGTAGCCAGTCGAGTAGGCATGTCGAGTGAGCAGTCTGTCTTCTCTGCAATTTTCACTCGAGTTCATAGGGCTTCACTGCACATCCTCACTCTGTCCATACAGCTTCACTTCACATCTTCCTTAGTCCAGCAGCTTGATCCAAGCTTTACTTCATGAGCCCAAAATTCAAAGTATGCTCCGTACGCTCCATAAGCACCTAATAAGACTCCAAATATGAAAAATGCATGCAATGCCTATACATTAAACACTAAACATCATATATGAAGGATAAATGCATAAAATGGTATGAAAAATGGATAAAATCTACATTAAGGCATGATAAATGGATGGTAAAAACGCGCATAATGTGGTGTTATCAATAATCTGCAGGGATATATCTCTGGTATGGGTTATATAGTGTTTAGTTGTCAACTCCTACTTAGAGATTATGTTTTTTACCGATTGTGTTTATTTTATCTGGATGACGTCTAACCTGGAGGAGTGGTCACTATTTGCTTCAGAGTTACGTGATTTTCACATTTTAAGGAATCATTTAGTTTATTCAAGATTAGACATATTCCACTTACTGAGAATGTTCGTATGGATAAACTTGTAAAATATGCAAGAGCGTGTGATTTTTTTTTTTTATGTAAGTACATTGGTACTTGACGGTTCTCTTTTGAAAAAAATCATGATATCAATATTTTAATATATGAGATTTGACGATAAAATAAAAAAATGTGCAGAATATATCTGATTGGTGGGCAAGAATCTCGTGGCAACAACACTAATATCGAAAAACACAATTACAATAACTCGTCACAAAAATGTCAGATGAAGAGAAATTTCGACTCATACAAAATAGTTAAAGCATAGAAAAATCATTTCACCACTTCACATTTAATTAATCTACCACAAAAAAGGGCATGGGTGAAATCCCATCCAAAAAATAGTTAATCTAAAAAAACTAATTTCACACTTGTGGCATTATCATCAACATTTCCGCTACTATGAACCAAAATACCTTACAAAGTTTGCTCGAAAAAAGAAAAAGAAACCCTACAAAGTAAAAAAACAAATTGAACCTCATCAAAGAACTTGTGAGTAAATTTGATACTCCTGTCTGCTCCACATCAAATTTTTGTTTTGTAAACGTGGGGAATAGAATGTATGAAGCTGACAGAGAAACAAAATGTTTTTCGTTATACCAGTGAAATCCGAAAGAAATATATAAACAAAATTTCCACTATTAAAACGAAAATAATTGGGACATTTACATGTGTTTTCCATTTTGGCTTTTGTAAGCTTGTGCCATTACAAAAAAAAAAAAAAAAAAAAAAATTGAGCCACGTGGGAAATAATAGGGCCAGCAATAGAGGGAACTTTGGGGAGATTGCAGAGAAACAAAAATCCCAAAACCAAAAAAAAAAAATTCTTCTAAGAAGCTTCGGAACGAAACAATTTCACCAAAATCTCTTCTTTCTTTCTCTATAAATATTTGCTTCTGATTAAGAAATTAGAAACCTTTTTTTCCAAATTCTCATATCGAATCTTCTCTTTGCGTAAAGATTACATCTTTTCGAATCCTCTGTTAAAATCTCACTCTCTTCTCCGATTCTTCATCTCTAATTTGGGTAAAGATTACATCTTTCTCTCTTGTAATCACTCGTTATTTTTCTTTTAAGCGAAGCAGTTCTCAATCAGTGGAGAAAGATTCTTTATTTGAGGAATCTTCATTTTTTTTTATTCTTCTCAATCCGAAATAGGAACTGTGAGATTGAGTCGAGGTTTTGTGGGTTTTTTTTTTTAATTTGAGGAGGAATTGAAGAAATTAGGTATGCGAGATAATATGGTGCCTCAAGGAAATGAAACAGATGGTGAAATGGTTCTTGATACGACGACGTTTGAGCAAGTTCAGCAGCAGAACAAACTTGTTATTGGGTATGCTTTAACGTCTAAGAAGAAGAAGAGTTTCTTGCAACCCAAGCTTGAAGTTCTTGCTAGGTATGAAACTTACAAACCTTTTCTTGTGTACTAGTCAACTGATTTAATTGTGGAACAGTTGTTGATTTGAGTGATATCAAGTGACATTTTAGTTGTGCTTACTCTCTTTTCTGTGTATGGTTGATTGTACTGTGGAGGATACTGTTTTTGTACTTTGGTTTAACAGCCAATTGCAATGTTTTGTCCATAATCCTACTATTTGCATTTAGTATGTTTATGGCATTAGGAATCTCTTGTTTCTCTGGGAATATTCATTTATACAATCCTTTGAGATTAGTTTCTACTTGAAAGGTCAAATTGTCTTCAGGGCTTAACTTATCATTTAAAAAACTTATTTTTTCTCTTACTTTGAAATCTTCTGAGTCAAAACTGTACCTTTGGTTCTCTTTAAAGTAATAGTTGTGTAGTTATTAACCTCTCAAACAAAGATCTGGCAAATAGTGACTAATCTTTTCTTTAACTTGTGTTGATAATTTTTGCTTAGGCTTTCTAGTCAACCATTAGCATTCTTCTTCTGTCTTCTTATGCTGACATTAGCTCTTGTTTGTGTTTACAGGAAAAAAGGCATTTCCTTTGTTTCCATTGACCAGGACAAGCCACTCTCTGAACAAGGCCCATTTGATGTCGTTTTGCATAAGGTTTGTGGATACGCAAGAACTATTTCTAGCAATCAAGTTACGGTTTCCTTTAGTTGTTGGAATGAATCTAATAGATTATATGATTGTTCACTTGCAGTTGCTGGGAAATGAGTGGCATGAGGTTATTGAGGTTTGATAAACTTATCTCTGATATTTTCTGATAGTTTAGTTTCTGTTGTGTATCTACTGATGCTAGTTTATAATCCACTCATGTGATTCAGAGCTTATGTTTGAATAGTATTATCGAATATTCTGATACATAGAGCTTATGTTTTTATGTCAATTCTATCGGCATATGTAGGATTTCGAGCTAAAAAATCCAGAAGTTACTGTGCTTGATCCTCCAGGTGCAATCCAGCGTATATATAATCGAGAATCAATGCTCCAGGGTATTGCAGATTTAAATCTTGCAGATTGCGATGGTAATTTCTATACATCAAGTTCAGTCCTCGTTTATTCTTTCAAGAAATGATATTTATGTTTTCTTTCTAGGCATGATATGTGTTCCAAAACAAATGGTTGTCTTAAAAGATACATCATCTAGCGCTGACCAAGTAGCAGAAGCTGGTCTAAAATTTCCACTAGGTAATTCTGAATTATCTTCCTCTCTTTATGAGTAAAACTTATTTTTGTTTACTTTTTTTTCCAGTTGCAAAACCACTTTTGGTTGATGGAACTGCAAAGTCACATCAACTGTCTTTAGCCTATGACCGTCTCTCGCTTGCAGAACTTGAACCGCCTTTGGTTCTTCAAGAATTTGTCAATCACGGTATTGGTTTTTACGTTATCTTGTTGTGAATATATATCTTGAATCTGTAGTGTGATCTTGACACAACACTTTTTATGCCTTCAGGTGGAGTTCTCTTCAAGGTTTTTGTTGTTGGTGATGTGATAAAAGTGGTAAGACGATTCTCTTTACCCAATGTAAGCAATTGTGAAAAAGCCAAAGTCGCTGGTGTATTCCAATTCCCAAGAGTATCATCTGCTGCAGCTTCAGTAGACAAATCAGACTTGGACCCTCGTGTTGCTGGTTAGGACTTGTATTCCTCTTGTAAAAATAGATTCATTGTATCGTATCATATGTTTATGTGTTAACTGTTGCTGCAGAGCTACCTCCAAAACCTTTACTCGAAGGGCTTGTGAGAGAATTACGAAATCGATTGGTATGAATCATAATGATCTCGATATAAATTGATAAGAATATACAATTGTAAGAGTCTTGCTCTTTTTGGTGTGTATAGGGACTTAGGCTGTTCAACATAGACATTATCAGAGAACATGGGAGCACAGATGTGTTTTATGTCATTGACATCAACTATTTTCCTGGCAAGTTTTGTTTTTTTTTTTTTTTTTTTTAATGAAATTCTCTGTAACTCTACCAAAATACCGATTGATAAAACTAATGTTTTTGCGATTGATTTGCTGCAGGGTATGGAAAGATGCCGGATTACGAGCAGGTGTTCATTGATTTCTTTGTGAGTCTGGCGCAAGCGAAGCATAACAAGAGACAGAGTATGAAAAGTGGAAAATAAATGTCAAGGAGTTGAGAATGTGATTAAAACTCTTGTAAGCTTGAGATAGTGTTGAGATGATATATAGCTATGTACAGTTTAATACTTTAATGGGTTCATGTTGCTAATAATTAGCAAAATCACAAGTTTTGATTAGTGATCACATCTATGTTTCTTTCAGCAATATCGGTTGTTTTTCATCACAACATGTTTCTTTTCTAAATCTGCCGGATAATTAATATTCTCTTTTTAACTATCTCAAGAATATACTGAATTTTTCGAATCCTGTAAATTATTTAAAAACAAAATTCATAAATACAATCTGACGCTTGTTTTCCTTTCGACTAGGCATTGCCTTGTTCGCTTTGGTAGATGAGTAGTCGGGAGATACTGAAATTTTTGAAAAAAGCATCAATTAGACTTATGAAGTCTAAATTAGATAAATAAAATTAGCAATTTTCTGTGAGGTCTTTTAACAAAAAGATCAAAGAAGCATTCACAGCGTTGTTGTCCATCTCTGGTAGATGTGTTTAGGGTTTTAGGATTCATGATTATTGTCATAAGTTGATATGTGGTTAATTCGACTTAATTCGGTTTACGGTTTTGTTTTTAGGAACCGAGCCTGTTAATTTGGTTTACTGTTTATGTTGGTTATTGAAAACTATGCTGAAATTAAGTGAATAAATAATCGTTTTTGTTTGGTTTGGATTTTGAATAATCGATTATTGTTTTCAGGGGCAGATCCATGACAATATTTAAATCGGGGAAGAATGCTATAATTTTTTATAGTAAATATAATACGTACATAAAAAAAAAGTTTTATAATTAAGATATCCTATAAATGATAAAATAAAATAAAATAAGAGCATAGATCATTCCCAAGCTAAACGAATATTTCTGCACAATTTTTTGAAATTGATTTTAGAAATTCTTATTCAGAAGTAATTAAATATTCAAACTTGACAATAATATAAATTAGTTATAGATAATTAACTTACACAATTATTTGATAGTATTTGTGTAATGAACTTGTTGCAACTTTAGAAAGATTATGTGGAGATATAAAGAGACCACACCAAACTTTTGTTTTCTTTGGAAAATTGAAAAGATATGTTTTTAGGTAAAAAATGTTACATATAAGCATGCTTATTTGTTTAGCTTAGGAATATTTTAATTAGTTTTAGTTTATATTGGGTTTAGAGTTATTTCCCTTCACCGCATAGTTATTTGACAAACTCAATTACCACAAAGTTATTTTATGTGATGACAAACTTATTTCAAGTTATAGAGTTATTTACCTTTACTGCAGAGTTATTTGACAAACTCAGTTACCGCAAAATTATCAAAGTTACCGCAGACTTATTTCGAATTATAGAGTTATTTTGTTTGACTGCAGAGTTATTTGACAAACTCAGTAACCGTAGAGTTATCAACGTTACCACAGAGTGTAATTATGTTAATATTTTAGTCATTTGAATAAGATATTTTTTTATAAATTATATAAGATAGTTATAAACTATTTTATTATTTTTACATAAGATATTTTGAATTATTATAGATTTTAAAAGTTTTTTTTATTTAAAATGTTTGTCATTTTCAATTTCTTTTATATTTGTTTACTTTAGTTATTATTATGTTTAACTCTTTAAAAAAATATTTTATTTTTTCATTTTCAAAAATTATTATTATTATAATTTTTAAAAAATTCAATTTAAAATTTTTTTTTTGTTCTTTTTTGTTTCTAATCTTTTTTATATTATTTTTGTATTGCTTTGTAAATTATAATGGCATTTTTATTTTGTTAAAAATGAATTTACAATCCCTTTTTTTTGAATTTTTGAGAATATTTTGAATTTTATAGTTTTTAGAAAAAAATATTATTTGGATAGTTAATTAAAGTTCGTAATTTTTTAAAAATATATATAATGGCATTTTCGTTACTATTTTACAAAGGTTAGAGAAAAAAGTATTTTACCAAATTTTTTCCTCCTTTTCAAAAATAAAGCCAAACTAGTAATTTTCACTAAAATATGTATCATTCTATGCAAATCCCCCTAAATATATATGCAAAAAAAAAAAACGTTAAATCTTCAATGAACAAAAAATGGATTGAGAACTATAACAAAGCTGCCGTCACTAATTTTCACAAACAAAGCTTCAGTTAAAGAAAACAAAGCTGCATGCATTAAATTAGTGACTGCAGCTTTGTTTGAACCCTACAAGATTGTTTTCTTTGACTGCTGCTTTGTTTGTGAAAATTAGTGATGGTAGTTTTGTTATAGTGCCTGCAGCTTTGTTTGAACCCTACAGGATTGTTTTCTTTGACAGCAGCATTATTTGAAATAATTAGTGCTGACAGCTTTGTTATAGTGATTGCAGCTTTGTTTATAAAAATTAGTGATGACAGCTTTGTTATAGTGACTGCAGCTTTGTTTCCACCCTACAAGATTGTTTTCTTTGACTGCAGGTTTGTTTGTGAAAATTAGTGATGACAGCTTTGTTTGAACCCTACAAGATTGTTTTCTTTGACTGCAGCTTTGTTTGAAATAATTAGTGATGACAGCTTTGTTATGACTCAATAAAATGACTCAAGAAAATGAAAAAGTTTTATTTTTGAAAAAGTTTGAAATTTTTTTGGGACAAGTAAACAAAAGAAAACACAGTGTTAGTAACATATGAAAGCAGTCACCCCTTCCCCCAGACTTAAATCACTGCGTCCCGCAGTGATATAAAATCAAAGAAAATTGGTGCTGCTAAACAACACTGGAGATAATAAATTGTGAACAAGAAAGCAAACCATAAACCGTGGAAGGAATTTTACGACCAAAAGGGAGCATTGGTCTGTACATGAACCGGTTCTCAGCTTTTCTCGTCTCGGGGATCGATCTATATGGGTAGGATCAGTCGATCCCAGCGTACTGAAACTTCTTGAAATTTGCACCTTCTGCGTTTTGCACCTGTTTTCAGTCAACTCAACACAAAAGCGTCATCATATCTTATTTTGGAAAATAAATAAATAAATTGAAATAATTGAAGGGAAAAAAAATAAAATAGTTTTATTAATTCAAAAGCAAAAAGGAAAAAGAAAATTTAAAAGAACATGTTGGGTTTCCTCCCAACCAGCGCTTGTTTTTACAAAGTCACTAGCTTGACTTAATTTTATTTCAATTGGGTTCTGGGTTCATTGTAAGAGTGGTATCCTCCTCATCTGGTGGCTGGTTTTCTGCCCTGATCTTGGGCTTTGCAATTACAGCCCTCATCATGTAGTCGAGGTTTTCTTCAGTTGTTTGAAAGTTTTTTTCTGCTGGAACTTCACCAACATCGCTTCTCGGAGTTATGTCCATTGGATGAACAACATCAGCAGAGTCCACATCTTTCATAATGAAAGCTTGACCATTCATGGTGGGGACTCTGTCGACGGTATCGACGTAGAAGGTCATGGAGGTGTCTTTGAACCTAAGTTTAATCCTCCTCTTGGGGATACTAATTGAGGCTCTGGTTGTTGCTTGAAAAGGCCTGCCAAGTATAACTCCTTTCCACTGTTCATCCAATACGAGGACAACAAAGTCTACAAGCGCATAACTTCCATTGAGTTTGACAGGAATGTTTAAGAGTTTCCCTACTGGTTTTCTTGATGTACCATCAGCCATCTCAACTTCCATGGTAACTGCTGTCATGTGGAGTAACCCTAACTTCTTAGCTTGGCTGAGTGGCATCATGCTCACACTGGCTCCAGTGTCAATCAGGCTGTTCATAAATTGATACTGCCCCATTCTGACCATGAGACTAAACCTTCCGGGATCCTCTAGTTTCCGGGGAAGTTCTTCTGGCATTTTCCTACTACATTCCTCTTGAAGGAAATCAGCTGCTTCTTGCATAATTGTCTTTCCAGCAATTATATCTCTCATTGAATCCATGACTTGAGGGGTCATTGATTTAACTTCCATGAAAGGAAATCTAACCCTCATCTCAGTGATTACCTGATGTATCTTTTTTTGCATCTCAGGATTTTCTTTTTCAAGTGGTTGTGGGTTATCTCTTCCAATCCCTCCTTGATTCCCATGGGTTTCCATGTTCTCAGCAGAGTTCATCTCTCTATGTGGCTGCAGGGTCGAACTTCTAATCTCTTTGTGATTTCTAAATTTTTTTGGTTTTTATTAAGCACTGGAACCAGAAATCGTGTTCGCGAGGATCGATGGATCTCAATCCGGATCGATTGATCTGTCCTGATTTTTAAAAATTTATTGGAGGAGTAGGATCGATCAATCTCACTCTGCGGGTCGATCCTAATAAAATCTGGGTCAATCCTCTCATCGAGAAAGCAGTGGCTCTCATTGATGGATCAATCGATCCCACCTTCGGATCGATCGATCTCAGCGGACATTTCCATAAAATATTCCTCATCTCCAAACAGATCGATGTACTTCAGATATTCTCCGGGATTGGTTTCAGGCTTCCCTGGGAGAGTCCCTGGTAATGCCTTAACCATTTCGGCTGACCTTGCTACTTTGGTTTCCAATATCCTCGCATGGGCACCCAAGGATTCAAGCCTCCCATTCAAATCATTTTACATGTTATCAACCTTAAGGTTGTTCTCTCCAGCGAATTTTTTCTGTCCATCCATGATTTGCTGGAATAAGGATTCAATCTTCCCCATGGAACCAACATTCCCTGATTGGGGGTTGAATCCTGTTTTACCATAACCAGCATTATTTTGGAAGTTCCCTTGTTTTTGAGTACTCCGAGATGGATAAAACTGATCTCCAAGGTTCTCAATATTTTTGCTGCGGTAGGACAGGTTAGGATGGTTCCTAAAATTTGGGTTAAAACCCCGGTTTTGGTAGTTTCCCTGTCCACGGAGAAAGTTGATCTCCTCAGTTTGATGCTCCTCATTATTGAACTCATCACTTTTCAAGAGATAAACAGATCTATTTTGAGCTCTCATCAGAATGTCCACCTTAGCATTAAGTTCCTCTATGATTTTATCACTCACCCGAGTATGGTTGACTCTCCTATCATAGTTGGAAGATCTGTTAGAGTCGCTTGCTGCCAGGTTTTCAATGAGCTCCATTGCTTCCTCCAGCGTGTTGCTCATGAAGTCTCCCCTACTGGCTGTGTCCATACCCATTTGATACTTCATTTCAACTCCATTGTGTAGCTTATCATGTCCGACTTGGTGTAGCTTCGAGGGGGACAGTCCCTTAGATATTCCTTATAGCGTTCCCAAGCTTCATAGAAGGACTCGGTACCAGCTTGGCGGAATGTGGCTATTTTTTTTTTCAGGGCTGCTGATATAGCTTTGGTGAAAAACTGCTGTATGAAAGCAGCTCGGCATTCATCCCAGCTTGTGATAGATCCAGGACTCATAGATTTCATCCATCTATGAGCCTTATCAGCGAGGGAAAAGGAAAATAGTCTACAACGGAGGTAGTCTTGGGGGACTCTGTTGGCTTTGGTGGTACTACAGATCTCCTCAAAGATATCAATATGGTCCATTGGGTTCTCGTTAGATAGCCCATGGAATTGATTCTTTTTAACCAGGGCGATTATTTGAGGTTTAATCTCATAATCTTGCCTTTGGATAAGAGGGGGAATCATAGCAGATGGTTCCTATTGTAGGCGTGCGGGGTATCTTGCTCGCCTAAGGTAACCCTATGTGGCGGGACTTGCAGTCCCGGCACAGCATTCATGCCAACCCCAGCAGCTCCAGCATCATTGAGAGGTCCTCTATTATCATGACCCTCTCTCTGTCGGACTGCATCTGCATTCTCACCATCAACAACAGGGGGAATATTTCTAAGGTTATTATGATCAGCCATACTAACCTTATCTTTTGCTTTCCTTGTGGTTTTGTTTTTCTTTGTTTCCTTGATCTTCCTTGTGGATTTCCTTGTCAACTCTTCCATGCTCAGGTCTTGTTAGAAGCCTTGCTCCTTAATTGCATACACTTGAGAAGCAAAATAAGTTTGAAAATCAGATCCGGAAAAAGGGCGCTGGGATCGATCGATCTTGGAAGGGATCGGTCGATCTAGAGAGAAAAGGGATCGAACGATCAAAGAGGGATCGATCGATCGATCTTGCACTAAGTAGGATTGGTCGATCTTTAGGGATCAGTTGATCGTACAAGAAGTAGGATTGGTCGATCTTATGGGGATTGGTCGATCTCAGAGACGTAAATAAAAATGCAGAAAATAAAATATCCTAGACTAGGTTTAAAAACTTAAATCTAAAGGCTACAGTTACTCCCCAGCAACGGTGCCAAAAACTTGATGTGATGTTTTATGCATAAGGTTTTATCCAACATCTAAAGTTCGCAAGTGCACGGTTGTGCACGGCAGTATAGTGGTGGGATCGATCCATAAAGAGTAAAGAGCATTATAGATCCTTAGATCTAAACAAAGCTAGGATGAAAATATGGAAAGTATCACTTTTGGAAATCCGAATAAAAATCTTTTAAATAAGGAAAGAAAAATCAATTTAAAACAAATGTTGGGATTTGAGAAATCGCAGGGATTTAAATAAATAAAAAGAACATCTAACCGGATTAGCAATTAAATGATCTAGATCTAGAACACAAACACTGTACCAAAATAAATCTTTTTAATAAAAGCAAATATTATTCTATTATAAATCCGCTAGAACTCTATGATAACATATTTCGACCTAGTTGATAGAGTTCACTTGTAGATCCAGCTTCAACTCTTGAAAATCTGGAAATCAAGCCTATAAACTATAGATTCCAGGTATAATAGGCAACGCTAGCTGTACTATAAAACCCTATGAATCATTTGATAGATTCGTCAACCTAACAAAAGCATTTGATTCATAGAAGTAGAGATCTATTAACCATAATTCTATAACAATAACCTAATTAAACATTAAATCTCTTTGAATAAATCTCATCTCCCAACATATAGATCTAATCAACCATGGTGATTGGTTGATAGATCATTATGTTGTATGGTTGAAAACAACAAGAAAAATATGAAAACAGATTGTAGATCTTGAAAATGCAATGAAAACTTTATAGATCTGAGAAAAAGCAATGTAAAAATTATAGATCTGAAATGAGAAATAAAAATGGCAGAGTAACAGTAAATTTTGTGTCTAGGTGTATCTGGCCGCTCAGGAAATGAGCCTTATTTATAGAGTATCTTCTAGGTCAAAACTCGGAGTTATTGTGTGATTTGAAGAATATTCGTGACTGGGATGGATCGATCCTACTTGGATCGATCGATCTTCTTCCTCTGATCCGTGCCACCTCATAGATTCCTTTGACTGACCAATCTGCTTCAGAATCGGTTGATCCTCGTCATGCTTGGTCGATCTTCTTCAGGATCGATCGATCCAGGATGTCTCCAAAATCCAGTGATGTGTAAAAAGTCCAAAGTTGCTCCATTTTACACATTTTAGCTCCAAGGAAGTGAAAACCTGAAAAGACACTAAAACCGACCAAAAGAACACAAAACCTAGCTTCTAGACTCAATAATACAAGTAAAAGAACTATAGAAACGGGTCAAAATAGACACTCATCAGTTGTGCACCATCTTTGGTTTCCGTCTCACTGTGATTTTGTGCATTGGCTTGCACCGGAGTTTATTTGTCATTCCTAACCATCACCCTTAAAATAGCCCCCCGTTACTAGCCCTTTGCGATTGAGAATCCCTTTGTGAGACTACATGCAACACTTAATGAATGTTAAAGGGCCAACAATAGAGATTTCATAAGTTCCCTTGGATCTCGGATGCTAGAGTACGGTAATGTTTGCTATGCTTATGGTAAAGTACATGTTGTACTGCTAAAGTTCAATTAACCTTTTACAAGGTTTCTTTTAGGTTTATATGATCAACATGGTGGATTCTAAAGCTAAGCGTAAGTTCTCATTTTTCAAACTTCCACTCCTGAACTTTGTTTCATTGTCTTGTTGCTTACTTGAGGACAAGCAAGGATTCAAGTCTGGGAGTGTGATGAGTCTCTATTTTCACTAGTTTTCACTATTGTTTTTACTTGTTTTATTGAGTCTAGAGTTAGGTTTTGTTTTCTTCTGGCCGGTTTTAGTGTCTTTTCAAGTTTTCACTTCATTGGAGCTAAAATGGGCAAAATGGAGCAACTTTTGACTTTTTTACACATCATTAGATTTTGGAGACACTCTGGATCAATCGATCCTAAAGAGGATTGACCAAGCATGAAGAGGATCGATTGATCCCGAAGTAGATCGATCAGTCAAAAAAATCTATGAGGTGGCACCAATCAGAGGAAGGAGATCGATCGATCTGGGTCACGAATATTCTCCAAATTGCACATTAACTCCAATTTTTGATGTAGAAGACTCCCTATAAATATGGATCATTTCCTGAGTGGCCACAGAGACCTAGACACAATTTTTTCACTGTTACTCTGTCATTTTCATTTTCATTTTAGATCTGTAAACTTTTACATTGGTTTTTCTCATATCTATAATATTTTCCATTACATTTTCAGATATATATTTTGTTTTCATCTATTTCTTTGCATTTCAAACCACACAACATCATGATCTATCAACCCATTTCTATGGTTGAGTAGATCTGCATGTTGGGAGATGAGATTTATTCAAAGAGATTTAATGTTTAGTCAGGTTATTGTTATAGATTAGGGTTATGATTATTAGATCTCTACTTCAATGAAACAAATGTTTTTGCTAGGTTGACGAATCTATCAAATGATTTATAGGGTCTTATAATACATCTAGCATTGGTTATTCTACCTAGAGTCTATAGTTTTTAGGCTTGATTTCTAGATTTCCAAGAGTTGAAGCTGGATCTACAAGTGAACTCTATCAAACTTGTTAAATACATGATATCATAGGATCCTAGCAGATTTATGTTAGAATAATATTTCCTTTTAAAAAGAGATTTATTTTGGTACAGTATTTGTGTTCTAGATCTAGATCATTAAATTGCTAATCCAGTTAGATAACATTTTTATTTATTTAAATCCTTGCGATTTCCCAGATCCCAACATTTATTTTAATTGATTTTTATTTCCTTATTTAAAGATTTTATTTGGATTTTATTCGGATTTCTTTTTGTGACAACATTTCCATATTTTCATCCTACCTCTGTTTAGATCTACAGATCTATAGTGTTATTTACTCTGTGTGGATTTGATCCCACCACTATACTACCGTGCACAACTGTGCACTTGTGGGAATCATTATTGGTTGGATAAAACCTGATGCATAAAACATCACATCAACCAACATACTTGAAATACGCTTATATAACCAAAAATATAAATAATATATGTATTTGATATAATCCAATTACCCTATAATTATAAACCCAAAAATAAAAATTATTTTTAGATAAATAACCAAAGTAACCAAAATGTTTTAAAAATTCTTAGTTTTATTTGTGAATATCAAACATTATTTATATTTAAACCAAGTTTTATTCATTTTTCCAATTTTTTCGTGTACCTAAAATTGACTCAAACTGAGATGGAACCGAAATTAAAAAAATATAAATACCCAAATAGATCATAACCTTCTAAACCCGATAGACGTGAATCTAGACATGAACCAAATATAAACGCCCAGTCCTAGTATGATAAAAATGGATCAAATGACCAGCGGTTATGATCTCACTCAAATATATACGAGACATTTTTCTGCCAAATCTTTGTTGTCTCTTTATGTCTTCTTACTAAGATGTTATCTCGGTTTCCAAAATAATATCATTTTATTCTCACACCACTCGCCAAAAATCTTCACCCATTCATTGGCTCTTGACGTTTCTAACAACATCCTGCTAAACTTTTCCCTGACCATCTCTCAATTTTATTCTTATCTTAGGCTTTATACTTGAAGATGTTTTGTTTTCGCGGCTGCTTTTCTTTTCAGTCATCAGATTCTCATCCACCATCATTTTTAGTCTCTAGCGAAGTCCACCACCTTGCTCCATCATCTCGATCCAGATTAGTCTATGAGACTTAGCTCCGCATAAGCAACACTCTCTAATTGGATTTTTGCTCTTTTAAAAATTATTAGAGTTTAAATAATATAAAATCTAAATTTGAAAAGAAAAGCTTATAATTTATTCTAGGAAATTTAAAATCTTTTTCCTTTTAGAATTTTAGTTCCTTTTAAAATTTCCTATTTTGTTTTTAATAATGAAAATTTGAAAAAGGAAATACAATTAAAAAAGAAAATTTTCATTTGAAAAAGGAAACACAATTTGAAAAAGGAAATTTCAAAAAGTTTTTTATTCATTCTTTTACATTTTAAGATAAAGAATTAACTTTAAAATTTCCTTTTTCAAATGAAAATTTGTCAAATTATAATTTTAATTGAATTAAACACTTTTTGTTTTACTTAATAAGTATAGAGATGAAAAATTAGAATTCTGATTGAATTTCTTTTTTAATTTCTTTTATATCCTGATAATTTATATTTTATGTAAAGAAACATGTATCAAAATCTGATCATTTTAATTGACATGTGTCATGATTAGGCGAGTTATTAATTTTGAATCATTCGTCTTTATATAATAAGATAATATAACAAGGTATTTACGTTTTTTTTTTTGATAAATAGCATGTTTTAAAAACCGGATCGGACATTGACTCGCTGTTATTACTGGTTCACTGGTTAGACCAGTTCAATCGGTTCAACAGGTCCAACCGGATTTAATATTATACAGTATATATATATATATTATATGTGAAAATAAATAATAAAATAAAACCAGTTTCCTTATAAATGGAAGATAACAAAATTTTTATTACATGGTAAATAATTATAAATGATTAAACAGAAGATTAATTTATAAAGTTATATACATTAAGCTATTAAAGATACACTTCCCAACTCAGAAAATTGAAAATATATTACAATATGTAAAAGATAAAACAGAGTAAATTCAGAAAATGAAGTATTATCCTCTCTTTAATAAAACGAAATTTTAATCGTGATGGTATGGAATTAATTTTTTAATGTGCTTCACTTAAAAGACAAATAGATTACTGCGATTTTTTATATATTTGGAAAAGAAAATCAGAAATAAATGTGAAGAAAGAAAGCAAAATCTGTCTTAAAGAGGGACGACTAATTTGAATTGAATTTAATGATTATTGTGATTGAATGATCATTTAATTAAAACACTAAATAATCAAAATTATGATTGAAATTTGGTAAACCGGGTTTAACAGTTGATCTGGGTCACCGGTTCTACTGGTTTTCGGCCGGTTATGGCGGTTTAATCCAAATCTGGGTTTCAACTATACTCGAACTCGGTTAAGTGGACAATTCCTGGTCGAACCGGTTCAACCGGCCGGTCCGATCCGGTTTTCAAAATCTTTGATAAATAGTTAATCTGATTATTTAACAAGAAGAAATATACACAAATATCTATATTTCTAATAATATTCAGAGTATATTGTAGGATATCTTGTAAACCCGGGATTTCCTAACACAATCATAAATGAAAAGTCAAAGAGGAAATTCAATATTTAGGAAGAGAACATTCCATGGGGAGCTTGTTATCGAACCTTCCATAGTCTTCGCAATAATCATAAATCAAGTGATACTTCCTTACCCATTGAAACCATCTCTTTTGCACTCTTGTCAAAGAACTAAACTCGTTCTTGTTCCACCAGTTTTCATTGTTCTCTCCATTACACAAACTTGAGTTGCCTTTATTCCAAACACAAGCATCCATCTTGTAATCTCCAAAAGATGCCACAAATGGCCCCTTAGACCAGTCAATCTTGTCACGCCCACCGCGTGTAGCCCAGCTCTCACCGTTCCATAGACTCACCTTTACACTCATTGGTTGCAACTTTGGGTAGGCTACACCTTTTTCCGCATGGTTTCTATACAATCTTATCGGAACCTGATCCACCATAAATCTGAAACCACCCCAAAACAACGTTTTTATAAGTCTTGGAATACGTACTGACAAAGACTTTGGTTAAATAATCTTACACAATATGGTGGATGTTCCACAAGATAGAGTAAGTGTGAAAGTCTTTGGTAGGGTCAAACCAGAGATGGATCCTTTCTTCACGATTATCAATTCCATTGGCATAGACATTTGTCTGAACAATGTAAGGCTGCCCGTTAACGTTTCCTAGGAATTCAAAGTCTATCTCATCGCGGTTTTGCTGATCTGAAGACATCTGATGAATCATGTAATTATGAGAATATCATTTACGTACTGCCAGGATGATAAAGAGAGAAGGTCTCTTACGTAATAAGCAACCACAGTTCCTTGAGAGCTTCCAGGGATAAGTTTGATCTTCATATTTATTAGTCCGAACAAGAACGTTTGCATGGAAGCAAACGAAGCTCCTAATACAATCAACACTAATTCATTGATGATGCAACAAAAAAAAGGAAAAGAGATTGAGATGGTTTGAGAATATTATATACCAGATTCTTGATCGAGCTTAAGGGTTGTTGCTCGACCATCATTGGTGGTGTTAACATGGGTAGGAGACCATGTCACGAAGAAATCTTTGTTAAAATCTCCGGATGAAACAACGGAAGCTTCAGAGACCCATAATAACAAACTTGCGATAATGAATCCAATGAGAAGGAGAAATGGTTTTGAGCGATTTAAAAGATTCATTAGTTATGTGATGAATAAGGTTGGATTTGGAACATATGATAATTCAGTAGCATATATACACTATGTATTGCATGAAAATGTGTTTGAAGTAAATTGTTTAACTAAATAAAGAATATCTTCGAGGAGAAGCAAAGAAAATACATATTTACGCAGGTTGCTTGTTTTCTTTTTCTCAAAACGTAGGAATCTTAGCTTGTTTGATTCCTTACAATTCATACTTATACAGCAGATGATTGCTTTTCAATATATTATATAATGAAAGTTTTTAGGCAACGAGCCATTATACGAAATACAAATGAACATTCATTTATATTTAACCTTTTTATTTCGTTACTTTTCATCAAAATTTTATAAAGTAAACCGCTAACACCTCATTTTAATATCCGTTCACACAGAAAAGACCGATTGATGAAAAATATAGTTTGAATCCAAGAAAATAAATTCATCTAGAAAATAATAAAACATGTTATTTTGAAGTCTTAACATTGGTAGTAGATTTTTAAAAATAAAATTTGGAGCATTGTCAATAGATTGTTGAAGAGGCTTTTCTTAATTAAACCCTTAACCAATAGGCCAAGGGTAATTCCAGACTAGTCTTCTTTAGCTCTTTCTATTTTATCAAAAAATAAAAATATATTTTGTCTTTATTTTTAGGGGTATTGTTTAAAATATACATTTTGAAAAATTTATTTTCAAACGGAATTTCTTGGGAAAAGTTTTTAAAGTAGTAGATTCTGTTTAAAAATAAATTTTCAAAAAGATTCATTGTTTGTATGTAATCTTTATTTTTATTGTAATTAAGTAAATTCTCTAAGTAACTATATAATTTCATATATATAAACACACAAAAATGTGGTTTCCATCAAAGATATTTTTGGAATAACTTGGCTCGTGACAAAAAAAAAGGTGTATTCGTTATTTTGTAGCTTTGATTGGTTCATGCTAGATTGTGAGAGGGGTAAGAAGGCCCTCACCTATTATGAAACTAATCAATCAAATGCCGTATGAACTAAAATGGTGGTACAAAAGTAGTGGCAAAAATAATGGTGCCAACTGCCAAATACTTAGGATAAGATAAAGTATGACATTTTATACAGTGAAGATAGAAAAGATAACGATATAAGGCAAACATAGTGGTGCAAATACTAACTTCAGATAAAAAATATGACAATTTCTTCACCTAGATTTTCCTTAAAAATGTGTGTATACACATGATATATCTCGGTGAAAAACTTTTCTCGATCCACCAGCGAAACGGTTCATGTCCATTGTTCTGCTTACGTCAGAGACGTGGCGGCATATATTCTTCAATCTTCATGACTTTTCACTTATAAAGCAAGAGGGAGACACATGCACGAAATTCTACGAGACTATTCTTGATGGCTTTTCATATATTATTTTATGTTTGACTCTATATATATAATTTTAATTTCGTTAAGATTTATAAAATGTGCTATATATATTTTTTGTAACTTAAATTTTCTTTAGGATTCAGTTTGTTTTTGAAAAAAACTATACGATATTCAAGATTTAAAATAGCAGATTTAGACTTATAACAAAAGAAACAATTGAATGACATGAAACAAATATAAAAATATTCCTTTAATAAATTTCATTTGAGTTATAAATATATAAAAATAGCATGGAAAATAGTTTAACAATGGTAAAGCTACGTACCAAAAAGAATCAATTACTAAGAACATTCCGAAAATATTCATATGAAAAAAATTGACAAATAATAGTTTTAAGTTTTTATTATAACCATGTGTTTACCAAAACGTTGTTTTACTTGTTTGTCCTCGCAAAATGCGAGATAGTTTTCTAATCTCTATATAAACCATGTTTAGGAACTCCAAAATCATAACACACAACAAAGCTTGGAAATATCCATAATCAACTTTAAAAAATGAATGCCATTAGCTATTCTCGATTTCTAATCGTCTTGGCAGCCCTTGTAGGAGCTCTTATTCTTCCCACAAAGGCTCAAGACAGCCAACAAGACTATCTAAGGGTTCACAACCAGGCACGAGCAGCGGTAGGCGTAGGACCCCTGCAATGGGACGAGAGGGTTGCAGGCTACGCTCGGAGCTACGCTGACCAACGAAGAGGTGACTGCAGACTTATCCACTCCAGTGGGCCTTACGGTGAGAACTTGGCCTGGGGTAGCGGGGACTTGTCTGGTGTCTCTGCCGTGAACTTGTGGGTTAACGAGAAGGCTAACTACAACTACAATTCGAACACGTGTAATGGAGTTTGCGGTCACTACACTCAGGTTGTTTGGAGAAATTCAGTGAGACTAGGATGTGCCAAATTGAGGTGTAACAGTGGTGGAACCATCATCGTTTGCAGTTATGATCCTCCTGGGAATTATGTTAACCAGAAGCCTTATTAATAAGTGATCATGCATATATGTGCCCATATAACACGTACATAAAGACGTGTATATATATTTCAATAAGGGCACATATGAAAGATCGGATGTGTATAAATATTTATTAAATAATACAAATAAGATCATGGTTGGTGTTTTATCAAAAAAAAAGAAGATCATGGTTTGTAATCTTAATTGGAAGAAGAGAATTTACAAAACAAGTTTGACTCTAGAGGAGCAAGTCAACCAATCTAGTCAAGAGGGATTAAAGAAAGAAAAAAGGTAGAAAAAAATTATCAGAAAAAAGAGTAGAAAATATAGATAAGAGCAGCTCATCGAAGGTTTTTAAGTAAATTTCTTAATATTTAAATAATAATAAATTATAAAAAAAAAAGTTAGTAAGAGACAAAATGTGAGAATTAGAAATGTTTTTAAAAGTGCTGAAAAAAAACCGGTTCTAAACATTTTTAGAACCTCACATTACACTTGTAGCTATATATATAAGTATATAACTGGTTCAGTTTTTCTTTAATAATTTAATTTACCTAAATAATTACAATATATTATATATATTAATATAAAAATAATGAGATATTCTATTAACTTTCTCATCTATTGGAGATGTTAGGAAGAGCTTGATCTTAAAGAATGCATAATTTATTCGACAATTTTGAGAAAGAGTGCACCATTGTCCATTTAAAAAAAAAATCAAATATAGATAAATTTTGTTATTTCTTTTTCATGGTCGAGAGTCGTCTACTATGCTATCATTATCTGGAATAATTTCCCATGACTGTCAATATGATTTTATCAATACGTTAATCTTCTGCTATGGTTCTATCATACCCTTATTCTGGTATTAGAGCCAAAACCTATGTTTAGTTTGATCAAGTCATTTTTATGGGTGATTGTATTGTATTTTCTGGAAAACTCTTTCTTATCATGTCTATCTCTACACCATCTACAATTAATTCTCAATTTGCTATATCTACCTTACAAAACAAAAAAAGCCGTTCATCATCTTCAAGTATCAATTCATTTTACGAGATCGAGTATGTCCCGGGAGTTTAATTACCTGAGACAACTCTTCCACTTGTAAATCCATACGAGTATTTTGCCAAGAAACCTAGCCATTTCTCAATCAAAGGAGTTCGACAACTAGTCCGACCATCTTCAAACCGAAAGGTTACGGAGTATGTTCAATCCAGTAAATTCTCCTCCTGCCAAGTTCCACCCACATAAAAAGAATAATTTATTTCACTCAACATCCCAGAAGGTCTACCAAGATTATGAATTGATATATCATGAATTTTATGGTTTTATGACATGATATATGTATTGGTTTTGGAGTATTTTCTCTATATATTGAGTCTTATTACGTACAAACATGGATTGGACCCTGATGAGTACTTTGGATGCATTTGGAGGCTTGTAGCTGAGAAAATCAACAAGGAGGCAAATATTTCTGTCCACATCGACCGACAAGCTCTACCTGTGTCGGTCGACACAACCTAGACGTGAATGGCGCCTTTGAGTTTTATCAAATTTCAAGAATTGTAACTTTACCCCAGAAGTATCCAAAGTTTATACTTTATGCATAATTGTGATTTTAGGTTAAACTATGTTTTAGAAGTCTGAGAGACGAAGTTTTGGGAATTCTCTAAGTTTTTGAGAAGTTCTAAGTTTATTGTAAGTTTCAAAGAGAATATTGGAGAGAAGATTCAGATCTCAAACTTTATAGAGAGAAGAATTCTGAATTCCCTTTGTTTTCTTATTTTCTATTTTATGAGTATTATTCAGACAATGATTTGTGTTTCACCTTCTATGTCTGAGTAGTCACCTTGTTAGATCTAGGGTTTCAAAAGGGTTAATGAAGGATTGTTGAATTGGGCATAGTGTTGTTAAGTTATCCATTATGTTTTTCATCTAGATTGATAATTACACTAGTCTTGAGACTGATCACCTGAATCAACCCCGTTTAATTGCTATTTTGTTTCTTGCATTGCTTTATTTAATTTCTATTCATTTAATCTAGCTTAATTTGAATCTGTTCGTCTATTGCGTGAGTTTTCAGAGTCCTTATGGATTCGACCCCTAAGTGCTGTAACTGACCTCTTAATTTGAGAGAGTAGCTTCTAGGGTTATATTTGACCCCTGTCAAATTTTGGCGCCGTTTCCAGGGACTCTAAATTCACCATTAGATTTCAGTTAGAATTTAGTCTAGATTTTTCTTTTATTTTGTTACTTACATCTCTACTTTCTCTTATCTCAGGTGCATGAATCTTAGGAGCAACAAAAGAAATAACTTAGTTGCTACTGAGGAGATTGGGAGGTTAGAGAGAGCTAATTGCAGAGCACTGAAGCAATCGGAGATGGTTAAGACTGTTGTGATTGAGAGAGAGGCTACTGGGATCTTACGTGATAAAGAGGGCACCCAGTATAATGATCAAGGTCTGAGACTTGATGCTGATGGAAACCCAATTATCGAAGCTGTTGACAAAACTAGCCGTGTCAACCGACATGGCAACACTTGTGTCGGTCAACATGACGGCGACGGTCTGGATAACTTGGATGCTAGGATTAAAACTGTGGGAAGAACACTTGCTGATTACAACAGACCCAATGAGTTTTACTCCAACAAGTTTGCTATATGTCTTCCTGCTTTTCAGAGGAATGATTTTGAGTTGAAACCCCAATACTACACTCTTGTGGGGCAACACACTTTCCATGCTCATCCTACAGAACATCCAATGGACCACATAGAGAAGTTTGAAGACTTGGCTTCGAGTATTAAAGCCAATGGAGTGTCTGAAGACTATATATTCTGCAAGCTCTTCCCATACTCTCTTGCTGGGGAAGCAGCTCAATAGTTGAAACAGTTGAAACCGGGCTCCTTAACCACTTGGAGGGATATCAGGACAACTTTCTTGAACAATTTTTATGATGATGCTAAGACAGAGGACTTGAGGAATTTGATTATTCAGTTTACTCAAGGACCTGTAGAGAGTTTGAAAGCTGTATGGTTGAGATTCAAAGGGTACCAAAGAGATTGTCCACAACATGCTATTGATGAAGTCCATCTCATTAGGACATTCTTTTGCGGAATTGACTGGAGGTATCAGGTTGCTTTGGACGCTGCTAGTAATGGTAACTTCAAGACCAGGACATCAGAGGCTGCTATCAAGTTGATTGAGAACTTAGCATCTAGTAGCAGTACTAAGAATGCTTATTTTGAGAGGAAGAAAATAGCTGCTGGTTTGAACAATAATCAGATGGCAGAAGTCAAAGCAAAGCTGGATACTATGCACAACCTTCTAGTGAACAAGAAGTCGGTTCACTTTGCTCAAGAGGTTGAGGTTTTTGAAGCTGAAGAAGAAGCTACTGAAGAGGATGTGAACTATGTGAATGGTTCCGGTTTTAATGGCCAAAGGTTTGGCAATTCTCAAGGCAACTTCAGAGGTTAGAACAACCAGAGAAACAACTACGGGAACAACCAGAATTTGTCTAGATTTATGCCCAGGCATGTGATTCAGGCCTCAGAGAAACAACAATGGTTTCACTAGGGACTTCGAAAGTTCCACTTACCAGAATCTACCTCATAGAACTGCGGATTCTGAGTTGAAAGATATGATCAAGAGAGAGTTGAAGGATAAGAACTGCCCTGATGGCGTCTTACCTGGAAGTACTGATACTAATCCTAGGTACTCTTGTGCTGCTGTTATGTCTTGGGGAGATATGGTCAAGAGAGAGGTCAAAGAAGAAGTTATGGAGAAGTCTTAAGCTAAGGAAAAAGTTGAGACTCTCATCACGGAACTCATGTCGATCGACACCACCCTTACGTGTCGGTCGACACCACCCAACTCATCAGAGGACTTGACGCAAGTCACGACTAAGGTCGGTCCTGACTCCACTGAAATTGATCGACAGGCACTTGACCTTGTCGGTCGACATGTTCAGCCTCATGACAGAATCTATCTCTGAAAATTGCTTAAGTTGGAGGATCCTGGAAGTTTTGCTGTACCTTGCTCCATTGCTAGAGTTAAGTTCACTGATTCACTCTGTGATACTGGAGCTAGTATCAATATCATGTCTAATGATGTTGTAAAAAGGTTGAGAATCAATGATATGAAGAGGTCTTCAATAGAGATTACATTGGCTGATGCTTCTCTGAAGAAATCCATGGGTTTCATTGAGAATCTGAGAGTTCAAGTTGGATATTTTCTGCTTTCCTGTGATTTCCATGTTGTTGAGACGGATATCAGTTCTGATATGCCAGTGATTTTAGGTAGACCATTCCTTGCTACTGCTAGAGCTATGTTTGATTTGCTGAGTAGCAGGATTTATCTGAGGCATGTTTATCCTGATGTGTTTTATCCTGCTAATCCGGATGGATATGTTGTGTGGAGTCCTCAAGTTGTTGTTGAAGAAGTGAATGAGATTCACTGCAAGGAATCCGAAAGCTGCACGCAAGAAGAAGAAACCTTAGAGAAAAGCAGTGACTGCGAAGCCCCTTATGACTTTGACTCCTGTGAGGAAGGTTGATGATACTATTGAGTATAGGCTGCAGTATGGAAGTGGTTCAAGGCCATTTGCCAAGATTAAGGCTCTCATCACTCCCGAGTTCAAGGCTAAAGGATAAGCTGCGATGGATGAGATGATGAATATGGTTTTGAAACCTGAGATGCTTGACCTAAGTGAGGATGATTTCAGCTCCAAGACTTCATCTTCACCACCTTCGGATTCCTCCGGAGAATCTCCATCCATCTGATTTCTGACAAAATTAAGCTAATGAGTGAAAATAAGCACTTAATGGGAGACAGCCCACTGGTGAGTCTTTAATTAAGTTTTTCTGTGTCTTTTAACTAATTTTTCTTTGTTTTTGTTTTGTCTCAGGAATTAGACGTGCTTAATGACAAATTTGGAATGATTGCTATTGGATTGGAGAAGCTTTTCATAAATTTTCGACCAAGGAACACGAGGTTTGTGTCTATATCGATCGACACAAACACCTTGTGTCGGTCGACGCGGACCCGAGGTTAGTATAAATACCAAATTTTCTTTTTCTTCTCCACTTCTCCTTTTCCTTCTGCAAAACTCTAAGCTTCTATATAAACCCAAATCGCGATTTTTGAGTTCTTCACCAAATCATCCGATTTTTGTTCCTAAACTAAAGAGCTGTTTACTCCTTATACTCCTACATCATCCATTCATTCAAAATCAAAGGTATGTTCTTCAAATCTCCATCCCTAATTTGGAAAATTTCAAGGGTTTGAATTCTCACTTTTGAATTCCGTTTTTACTCTTATTGCTTGCTAGTCTTGACTGATTAGGATGAATTTAGAAGGAATCAAGTGTAGAATGTTGTCAATCTAGGTTAAATTGATTGAAAAGTCATGATTTTTTTTTGAAAAAACCTAGCACTAACCAATTGAAAATTCAGAATTTAGGGTTGATTAGATGATGAATTGATGATTATAGAGATGAATTTCATGGTTAATTTTGATGACTATAGAGTATTAATCCTGATTTGACATTGATCTTGCTTGGAATTTCCGTTTTTCATAAATTCATATGATTTGGCATCGTGTCGATCGACATGGGTCACCTGTGTCGGTCGACACGCCCGCACGAATTCCAGATATGAACTGATTTTGCGATTTCTTGTGTTTTGCAGATGACTATTAGGAGATCTTCGAGGAACAAGCCTACCCGCAGAGAGGAGATTGATCTTACTGATGATGAGCCTAGTGTTGAGACCACCCCAACTGCCATCATAGCCACCACACCCTCTTCTGATTTCCCAGTTAATGCTCATGTCCGTGCCCCTTGGCCTAAGCTTGAGACTCAAATGATTACAGTGAAGCGTGATTGGGATAGTGATCCAAAGACTGAGACAGCCCAGCCCGAGTGTACTCAGAGACCTATTTCAGAAAATTGGGATGAGTATGACACATTGTTCTATAATGCTTGGCAATATGTTGATATGAGGCCTACTCGGTTGGAGGATTGGAAAGCTATGATAGCTCTGGACATTGCTGATGATGTCCATGACATGCTCGAGAAGATAGGGCTACGCTCTATGGCGTGCGAGCACAACACCCTTTACCCGGACTTGGCACGACAGTTCTTAGCCTCCTGTAGAGTTTACTATTGCTGATGAGAGTGCTAAGGTGGCACATCAGGGAGTTCTGACCTTCATGTGCAAAGGTATGAGGTACAAGATCACTATCCCTAATCTATGTGACTTGTATGGCTTCAGAAGAGATGCTACTCAGGCTGTTATGGATACAAAGTGGGGGGGGGGGGATATTAAGACTTTTTGGTCCCACATCAGGAATTGTGAGTATTATACCAGTTCTTCAAAGCAGACAGATGTTTGCCATCCCGCTGTTAGGTATGTGTTATGCCTCATTGCTAGCACCATCTTGTGCCGGTCTGATCCTACCAAAGCCCGGAAGTCAGATCTTATGCTCCTTTTGCTTGGTGTTCACCACATGTTTCCTACTGCAGTTTGGAAGTATGCTGTCCCCAATACTGATCTGAATTTTGGTGCTGTATTTGCTCATCATTTGGTTTCTCTGAAAGCCAAGGCCTTTGGTAAGAAGCAGTTTGAGCATGTTGGAAACCTTTTGACTCCGATCTTCCGCTACTTTGGTATAGTCTTGTCCAATGCCACACGCAAATCCGATCATATCACCAGGGATCTTGACTATCTCAAGCATGTGACTTGGATGAAGCCTAACAACATGTGGGTATTTGCTGATGAAGATGGTACAGTGAAGAATGTGAAGTTACTTGACATGTCTTTCTGTATCAAGAAGGATCAAGTTATGCTGTACTTCACGCTAGATGAGACATTGTTGGTTGAGAGTTCAAGCCGCAAGCTTCGCCGTGGAGCTTTGTCTAATGCCATGCCTTCAGCTACTGAAGATGAGACTGTGCCGCCACTTCCAGAGACACCACTTCTCCTAGATACTTCCATTCCCGATCTTGTGTTTCTGGAGCCCCCAGCGGGTTATGAGGGTGATAGTCCTATGTTTTGGAGGTACATGGTGAGTACTATGAGGAGTATGTGGCAGCTCATTGCTTCCAGTGTCAGTCATGCCCAGCCTACCTCATCACCTCCACGCCCACCCAGCCTTCTCGTTGATCCTCGCACTCCTCGGAGTTCTGATGATGACTTTGTTTTTCTTTATTTGCTTCTGTTTTTGCTTTATATATTTTTTTTTACTTATATTGAGATATTGTTGAACTTCTTTATGTTATCTATCAGCTTCTTATTGACATGTTTTGCTCTTAATCAGAATTTAAATGTCAGAAAACGAGTTGAATGATCAGATAGAATGGTGTCAGATTTTTGGAACATCACATCCCTGCTCATGTCGATCAACACACAAGGTGTGTGTCGGTCGACATGCACACACCATCTCAGGTCACGTTTTTCAAAACATGACATTTCAATCTCTATTCAATTTTGTTTCTTTTTATCACTTTCCTTAGACTTATTTACACTGGCGACAGTGTAGTTTAAGTCTGGGGGAGGTAGTTGCTAACTACGTTTATTTTTTTGAGAGTCAGTCCAAAGATTTTTGTTTTTCAAAACCTTTGTTTTATTGAGTCAAAACCTGTCCAGAAACAATTATGTTACTGAGAAATCAACCACACTTTATAGTAAGCTCTCATGTGACCATTTGATTTTATCTTGACCTGAATCCGAGACTAATGAAAAACTCAATGGCCGGTCAGATTGCTTCAAATCCCCATGTTTCCAGTGTCCTAGATCCGAGCTAAGTATTATATTTTATTGATGGCATTGATGTCTTGTGGGTTTAATTTTTTGTATAAGCTTGACACTCTGGCCTGTTTGATTTTAATGTGGTACTCCTCCCCATTGTCCGTAAGCCTGAATTTATGACGGTGAGATGATTATCATTAATATAAACGGTAGGAAGAAAATTCTGATGACCATTTGTTTATTCTAATGAAAAGATCACACAAGAATTATAAACGGTAGGAAGAAACTTCTGATGACCATTTTTTTATAATCTCTGAAGTTATGGATTAAATCCTTATAAAAAAAAGAAGAAAAAAAGGTAATAATAAATAATAAGTCTGGGGAGTTTAAAGAGTACCAATAAAGTTGATAATGCCTGGTTTATTATAGTGGAATACGGTTATAAATCTAGAAGATCCTTGACATTGAGACTGTTGCTAGGATAGAAAAACAGCAATGAAGGTTGTTTGGTGGATTATGTTGAGTAAACTGTGGTGGAAATTAGGAATGCTGCGAGTGCCTGCGATGAAGTACGTGGTGGTCTGGATCTTGTTAAGTAAGAATTTTTAGTGGTTCACTATAGTGAATGTGATTGTGGTGTTCTTATGAAGTTATGAGTTTCACGATTTTCAAACTACTTTCTTGGTTTGGTTTTCTGTTTTGCTTGAGGGCAAGCAAAAGGTAAGTCTGCGGGAGTTGATATATCATGTATTTTATAGTTTTACATGATATATGTATTGGTTTTTGGAGTCTTTTCTATATATATATAGAATCTTATTAGGTACAAACACGGATTGGACCTTGATGAGTACTTTGGATGCATTTGGAGGCTTGTAGCTGAGCAAATCAACAAGGAGACAAATATTTATGTCCATGTCGACCGACAGGCTCTACCTCTGTCGGTTGACACAACCTAGATGTGAATGACGCCTTCGAGTTTTATCAAGTTTCAAGAATTGCAACTTTGCCCCAGAAATTTTCAAAGTTTATACTTCATGCATAATCGTGTTTTTAGGTTTAACTATGTTTTAGAAGTCTGAGAGACAAAGTTTTGGGAATTCTTTAAGTTTTTGAGAAGTTCTAAGTTTATTGTCAGTTTCAAGGAGATTATTGGAGAGAAGATTCAGATCTCAAACTTTGTAGAGAGAAGAATTCTGAACTCCCTTTGTTTTCTTATTTTCTATTTTATGAGTATTATTCAGACAATGATTTGTGTTTCACCTTCTATGTCTGAGTAGTCACCTTGTTAGATCTAGGGTTTCAAAAGGGTTAATGAAGGATTGTTGAATTGGGCATAGTGTTGTTAAGTTATCTATTATGTTCTTCATCTAGATTTGATAATTACACTAGTCTTGAGACTAATCACCTTAATACTGGTACCGTAGGATTATTGGTAGGCGCGAGAGTGCTATTGATACCCTGACCCAATCTTAGATGAACAAACAGCCTTTTCGCAGTGAGAGTTGGTCTAGGAATTTTGTAAACATATCATACCCGCTAATCATAGAGACTATAATTATTGGTATTTTGCAAAGAGATTTGGGTTGCTTCTGTTTAGAGGATAGATGTCGTCGCAGTGAGAGTTGGATGAGATATCACATTAGTGTTACGAGTTTAAGAACCGCACAAACACTTTAGACTTGATTTATGAACTGCCAGTTCACTTTCCTGAGTTTTCCTGATTGATGTCCCTAGGTCTAGCACTTTTAATCACTTGAATCAACCCCGTTTAATTGCTATTTTGTTTCTTGCATTGCTTTTTTTAATTTCTATTTATTTAATCTAGCTTAATTTGAATCTGTTCGTCTATTGAGTGAGTTTTCAGAGTCCTTGTGGATTCGACCCCTAAGTGCTGCAACTCACCTCTTAATTTGAGAGAGTAGGTTCTAGGATTATATTTGACCACTATCATGAATGCAACAAGGGTACACTCACCTGCAATTTGGAGTCGTAAGAATCAGCCTTACACTGCATGTAAGAAAAGGTATACCTGTTATTGCAAGAATAGATTTGGTCGATTCTAGGCTAAAGTCATATCAACAAGCTTGTATCGTCACAGTCCAGACAACGTTAAACACAGGAACAGTATTCATAACATTGTTCCCGAATTTTAATGTTTCTCTGCAAGACCCAAATATGTTGGAGAAACTCAAAGTTCAACTACAACTAGTTGGAGCACCTATGCAAGAAAATAATGTGGTCGCAACTCTGCACCACCAGATTGTCTACCGTATCCAAGACCATGCTCTTGATCTTGTATTACCTTCATCAGATGAAGCACTCTATCTTGAAGTAACATCGACATCACAAACTCCCAACACTATTCAAATCCCTCAACAGATCTCGAGAGAGGAGCTAATTCGTAAATTACCAGAGTCATGGGTAACACGTTACGAGAAGCTACATCAGTCAGCATCAGCACCTGTTCAAACAGCTGAAGTAAGCTTTAATTCTTGAAATGATGGAACAACAGAAACAAAATATGAAAAGCCTCACACTTCCTCATTTTGAAACAAATTTTCACCCAATTCTCCATTCAAATTGATGAGAGTCAATTCAAAGGCCAATACAAAGATCAAACTCTTAAGTCAATCTCTTTTAATCAAGATGGCACAGTCGTTTATCCTTTCAAGGATGAAAATGGACATCAATATTTTGATGTTTGCTCCTGTACGGCTTGCCTCGAAGAATCCTACGAATCTGATGATGAAATTCATCAAAATTGAAGAAAGAAGAAGGATCATCTATACATGATCTTGAAGGAGATCCAACCGTATGACCACTTGGTGAAAGAAATGGACGATATGATTATATAGTCTAGTATTCAACAAAAGACAACACTAAACAAGAACTCATGATGTTGAAGAAAGATGATTTCCCTCCTCCAGAGGACGTCACAAAGGACAATATAGCCCATATCCCAAAGATTGTCACAAAGGCCATAAACTCATCCGGGCCAGATCAACAAATTCAAGGAGAAAAGGTTCTCAATTGGCAGACAGAAAATGCTATTGTTCAGAATCAACTTATGATAACAATAAATCACAAGGTTGATCAACTAGCCGATGATTACAAAAAAAGGTTGAATATCCTTCAAAATTTAATATCAGAGATCAATGGTTGCCTTGAAGTTCTCCATCGATCAATGATGTCCCTGGCACAACAAATGATGGTCAATACTTCTCAATTTCAAAATAAGGAAGCAAGATGCCAAACCTAAAAACTCAACTGAAGGATCTACATAAGTATTTTGAAAGCATGAAGCAACATAAAAAAACAACCAATTCATATTTCCCTCATTTAGGAAATATGTCCCCGGTGTTTTTGATGTATCCAGATTCATTATTTCCAAGTTTCTTCTCGGGAGAACATAATCAAAGGGAGAAATAATCTTCCCAAGGATTTCTATCCTTGGATGAGACATTTACTTCCCGTTACAGAATGCCAACAGTCAGCTCTTTCAAGCCAAATTCTTCTAAAGGGCGAAGATAAAAAGTGCTAGATTTCTCGGTTAAGCCATCAAAGATGTCATACAACACTCTGTCACAATCCAATCAAGAGTTTCTAAATTCTCTCTAAATTTTCCAGATTTCAAACATCCTCATAAACTATGATTTCTTTCTTACAAATACAAGATTTTTTTTCCTTAATGGGATTATGATAAGAAATATAAGAGTTTTACAGTAATCAATATGGCAGTCAACACGACTTTCATGGGAGTTAAATTCCTAATAGTAGGTAATCATGGCCGACAGTCGCATACGATGCTACCATTACCTGGAATAATCTCCCGTGACTGCTAGTATGACTTTGTCAATAGGATTGATTATCGTTAATCCTCTGCTATGGTTCTATCATACTCTAAATAGCTGATTATATAACTACAACTTTATGCAGAAATCGTAAGTAAGTTGTAGAAGTTGTAAGTTATAAATATTGGGAGTAATATCCCACATCCGAAATACATAAACTAATGTTTTTTTTCTATAATAACATATATAAAATTTTAAGTTCACTTAACATCCGTGAGTTTATAAAAATTAAAATTAATATAATTTTCATAAAAAATAAAAATATTACATTAAAATTATTATTAATATTAAAAATCCCAATAAAATTCTAAACAATTGTTAAAAAACTAAAATAATTCTTAAAAAAAAAAAAAACTTACAGATTCTGAATTCATAAATAAACTCCGAGAAACAGATAAAACTCCTAATACTCTTTGAATTTTAAAAGTTAAAATATAATTTTTTAAAATTCATAAATTTCAATAAGAAAATTACCATTATTTTCTAAATAGTATCGTTAAATTGTAGGGTAATTCTCAAAAATAACAATAAATTAAATTTTTGTTCCACAAATAGCATAGATTTTTAT
The DNA here is from genome assembly GCA_963555745.1 of Cardamine flexuosa. Classification (NCBI taxonomy): domain Eukaryota; kingdom Viridiplantae; phylum Streptophyta; class Magnoliopsida; order Brassicales; family Brassicaceae; genus Cardamine; species Cardamine flexuosa. The sequence goes on from OY743219.1 coordinate 16,938,954, forward strand.
TTAGGACAAAAATAGCATTTTTATTAAAGATTAATTTCTTTATATAGCAAAAATCTCCTAACCTCATTTTTTTGGGTTTAGGATTTAGAGTTTAGAGTTTGAAAATCCTAAACGCTAAGTTCTAAACCCTAAATCATATCTTCCATCCAAACAAATTATATCTTAAATTCTAAAATACTTAATCCAAACAAAAAATTTAAAATTTTGTCTTTTATAAAAGTTCTATTTTTGTTCTAAATAAAAATAAGTGTTATTTATGAAACAAAAACTTCAGTGCTATTTTAAAGAATTTTTCTAAATGGTATGTGAATATAATAACATAATTGTGTTTATTTTCCTATGTGTAATTTATATTGTTGATAGTTTAATACAGATATAAATAAAAGAGAGAGAAATTAATAGTGAGAAAGAAGATAAACAAGGGCATTATCTTTTTTTAAGTATTATTTTCTCTTTGAATATTATTAATAACGAAAACCCGAGAAAATGTGAAATCTTGATGATATCATGATTTCAATTTTCATCTGATTATATATCACACTCAGCTTGACTTATAAATATTCTTTTGTACTAAGTGTTCTTTACGTTGGATCAAGGGTGCATAGACTAAAATTCTTTTCCAATATCCATCACATATATGACACATTCTTAAAAGAAAATTAATAGAAACTGTGATGTAAACTTTATTCCTTAGTATTTTCACTTTCTACTATATAATAATATATAATATATATACGTTCTCCTCTCTACACTACACGAAAGAAATAGAGAGAGGACAACTGTTGCCAACCATCACATATGTTTCAGTAAACCTTTTAAGAAGTCAACTTTTATGTCATAATCATTTCATGCATATACGTTCTCAAAATGGATTCCTTAAATCCATTAATGGCTCCCTGAAAATGATGATGCAAGAAGAAAAACGACATGCTTCCACAAGTTTTATCGAAGAATATTGTAGACGAGAATTCCTTAGCTAATGTTGAACCATAGAAGTTTAATTAAGGTTTTTGATATTATAGCTGCTTCTTGAGAAATGTTGTCTATATATCCTTGAAAAGGAATTAAGTCATTTATAGGTTTTAGAGATTTGTGGATATGAATGAGGTGATTTGGATATTGATTATTCGATGTATTTCCAGAAGTCTAGATGTCTTGTCATGATTTTTCTATCTCCTCTTGTGAAGAGGAGAGAGCTCTTTATTTATAATGATTTGAGGAGGTTTAAACCTTTGTTTTCCTTATTGAATTAAGATTGCTTTTTCCTCCAAAATTTCCTTTTTCGTGTTGATTTCCTTTTTCGAACTGATTAAGTCGGTTTAAATCTTCATGGGCCAATTCGATTGGGTATGAGAGAATCTAGTCTTGATTTGGTCGGGTCTAAGACAGGATGCTAAACCCGGTACCAACAATTAGTACCCCCACAGTTCGTTAGAATGAATGTTGAGTTTTGACGAAGTAAGAAAAAATGACCTGATATAAATTGAGATCGACTTCATGTGGGTTTGAACTTGACTTGGAGACTTGATGGGAGGCTGAGTTCAGCTTAAAGACTTGATGCGAGGCTGAGCTCGACTTAAAGACTTAATGCGAATCTGAGCTCGGCTTTAAGACTTGATGCGAGGCTGAGCTCAACTTTTAGACTTGACGCGAGGCTGAGCTCGGCTTAAAGACTTGATCAGTTACTCTAGACTAGGTGCGATCTGCAGCTCGACTTATCATGTCTAAAGAAACGATGTCTAAGAGGTGAAATATTTGATGTCGAAAAGAAAAGTGTGATAAACCATTTTGGTGAATTGTGATAAGTATTCTCGATGATCCTTTGGCCTTTTCTTATAATTGCGAGTGTGGAGCTTGGCCTTTTGAATGATTTAATGGTGGATGCAAGCGTAGGGCTCGACTTATAATGATTAGGGCAGCTGCAAGCGTATAGCTCAGCTTATATAATGATTTGTTTATGTACTTGCGAGCGTTTGAGCTTGGCTGATGTGGTATCAGATTTTACGCAAACCAAAAGACTAATAATCATTTGATAGATTTGTTAACGTAACAAAATCATTTGTTTCATAGAAATAGAGATCTAATAATCATAATCCTAATCTATAACAATATTCTAATTAAACATTTAAATCCCTTTGAATATATCTCATCTCCCAACAAGCAAATCTACTCAACCATGACAAAGGATTGATAGATCATAGTGAAATATAACATAAAAATGCAAAGAAAAAGATGACGATAGAGTGTAGATCCAATAATTCAATAGAAAAATGTTTAGATCTGAAAATAAAAGAAATACAAAGTAAATGGTAAAAAATCGTGTCTAGGTCTTCTTGGCCGCTCAGGAAATGATACATTTATATAAAAAAAAAAATATCCGACCGGATTAGCAATTTAATGATATACATCTAGAACTCAAAACACTATAAACAAATAAACCACATATCGCATGAGAATATTATCTTGGTCATAATCCGCGAAGATCCTATGCCAGCATTTATTAATGGGTTTTGATATTGTTCACTTGCAGATCCAACCTCCACTCTTGTCGCCTGACAATCTCAAGCCTATAAACTACAGATTCAGGGTAGAATAAACATGCGCTAGCCAAACTATAAAACCCTATAAATCATTTGATAGATTCATCAACCTAACAAAAGCATTAATTTCATAGAAATAGATATCTAATGATCATAATCCTAATCTATAACAATAACCTAATTAAACATTAAATCCCTTTGAATATATCACATCTCCCAACAAGTAGATCTACTCAGCCATGACAATGGGTTGATAGATCACTGATAACATTATATTTAGAACATTTTTACCATCATTTTATCATGACGTAGTATAGATTTTAGTCATTGTTCATACCATTTTATGCATTTATCACTCATATAGGTTGTTTAGTGTTTTTGCATGAGCATTACATGCATTTTGCATATTTAGGGTGTTCGCAGGAACTTATGAAGCATATGGAGCTCATGGAGTTTTTAGAGCATGAAGTGCAGAGAAGACACAGAGCTCGACCAGATGACTCGACCTCACATCCGAGATCAAGACATGCAGTGAACTACTGAGTTAGATTGGATGCGCAGAGAACCAGAGGACTCAAGCAGAAGGCTCGACCACCCACTCGAGAGACCACTTGAGAGGCCAACCAGACACCACCGCTCGACTGCTCACTCGAGAGGGTGCTCGACCAAGCCACTCGACTGCTGGGTCGAGTGGCACTCTTCGACATTTTTCCCTTTAAACTCGCAAATGTAATAAGCGCTTTTGTCACGTAGTATAAAAGCGCCTCATTAAACCTAATCGAGATATCAAGTAGTAGTGCCGCTTAGCTTAGTAATTTTTTAGGTTTAGCTCTCATTTTTCTCTCTTGTTCTTGATTGTTTTTCATTGTTCTTCATTTTCTGGATTTTGTAACTTTGATAACTTTTTATAATATCAGTATTTGCTTTAACTTTCTTCTTCAACCTTGCTCATCGGATCATCAGTTATCACATATATCAAGCTTAGGCTTTTCTGGGTTTCGGATCCAAGTGATGATCATGATGAGTGAGTAGTCCGTTTAGGGGTTTTAGGGGTGGAATATGCTAGTTTCACTCTCTATTGCTATGGGTTCGATTGATTGATCGTCATTTAGTTTTTATTCCCTCTTGAGTGAGTGATTTTAATGCTTGTTCTTCTCTGATAAGGAAGATGCATCAGACGTTGATTTAAGTCACGACTCCACTTACTCACTTGTTATGAATCCTCTTTGACTTTAATAGACTGACCCTTAAAGCCTGATCCGATCAACTCGCACTATACTGACAGGGTTGGATCTTAAGGCTCTCTACCACGGCCAATGGATTGAGCTGGAATTGATGTCTGTTGTCTAGATATGTCCTTTGATGAAAGTTCTAGTTGATACCCATAGTAGTATAACATGTTTGCAAAGCTATGACTCCATCCCTGAAGTCCCTATTGTTTTCCCATAGTTTTTCATCTTCTTAGTAATTGTTTACTGTAGTATTACTCAACTTTACTGTAGCACTCGACCTCATCACTCGATCAGTCTGGTTGAGCCGTCTCTAGTTCTGTGATTTTGCTTGCTTAGTTCCACGATGTGCTAAAGTGTGACAGATTTTGGCATCTCTAGTATCAATTAGGGTTTAGTAGAAGTTTCATTTAGATTGTTAGTAAACCACACCGTTTTGATAATAACTTGAATAGCTTGCCTTAATAATGTACTCACTGCTGTAGACACACTCTTGATTGGTTCGATATTGTTACACACATCACCACTAGACTACAATTGATTAGAAACATGATGCTTGTCTAAGACATTCTAAGTATTTTTCCCTTATAAAAAAACCCTAAGACATAACCATCCCGACCTTACTCTCTCAAACCCAAAAATTGCTTTCCCCAGCCACCATCAAACTCGTCACCTATGCTATCTACCACCAAATTTGTCAACTTCTCTGCCAAAATAATATCAAAATCTTCGCTCAATCCCAATTAATCGAATCCTCACGAAACTCCAGAAATCTTCTTCATCACCTCTTCGAATAGTTAATTCTTCATCCAAGGGTATGTCAATTGAGCAGTGTTCTCTCCGCTTTCTTCTCCTTTGTACTGTGAGTGTCAACAACATAAAAGTACGCAATTCTAGGGTTTTCGGAGTTCAGTTTTGTTATCCTACTACTGAAATTGCATCATCTGAGTTGAATTTAGGGTCATGTTTTCCTTAGTCGTTTTAGCTGTTGATTACAGAAGTTGAGTTACGCTTGCGTTGATTGTTTTTTTTTATTGGATCCTCCTAGACTTTGTTGTTCTTATATTGGCTTTTCTGATTCTAAATCATTTCTTAGATTTCTGATTTTTTTTTTATTGAAGTTGGTTTTATTGTGCCCCTAAATCATTTCTTAGACTTCTGAGTTTTTTTTATTGAACTGCAGCAGTAATAACGCTTATTAATATGCTATTAGACCATCTCCAATGTAACATTCTATTTTTTATTCTATAATAGAGTAACTCTATAATAAACTGGTGTTTTTCTTTAATATATTACTCTATTTTAGAGTTACTCTATTTTATAGTTACTCTATTTTATAGTAATTGTAGTGTAAATTATAGAGTAAAAAATAGAATTACTCTATATATAGAGTAAATGATAGTGTTACTCTATTTTATACTGTTATGATAGCATTATTCTTTACCTATTAATGTCATTGTATTTTCTTGTAATGACATTTTTAAAGGAAATAGAGAAAAGATTAATTACGTCCACATAAATTAGGTTTTGTTTTGTCATATTAATTATATAAATTAGGATTTAGGTTGAACTTCGAAATTATTTGAATGTTTCCATGATAACTTAACTTCCTAAAAGTATGGATAAGTTTTGGGAGCGCCTAAAAGCAGCCTTATTCAAGAGTTAGGCATTGATTAGTCCATATCGACGAGAACATAGTCGCTGCATGAAACAAGCACCTTGAAATTGTCTTTGTACTCTGTTATTAGTCAAGATGGCTTGTTTTTTTCCATCGTGGACAAAGTCGTGCTCTATGCTTAGTCCCACACGATTTCAATATGATTCGGTTCATGTATCTTGTGGACCAGTAATTGGTGTTATTATATCAAATAAAATAATAGTATTCTTGATGATTTTTACCAGAAGTTTGGAAACCGCCAAACACGGTAACATATATGTACATGCTTTCCAATTTCATTAGAAAGGAAAGTAATAATAGTAAATTAGTTTATTAAGAAAATAATATTTAAAATTGTAAAGTGTTAAGAAAATACTCCCACCATTTTTTAAAGATTGTTGTTTTAGAAAAAAAAATGGTTTCATAAAGATAGATGTTTTGAATTTTCTATGCAAAAAATATGTGGCATTTTTTTGTTTTACCCCTATTAATTAAAGATAAAATAAATAAAGTGATATTATTTAACTATAAAGTAGGGGTAATTCAATTTTTTTCAAAATTTTTTTAATATGTGTGCATAACTTTAAAATCAATCTTTTAGGAACAGACGAAATCGTATTTAAAATTGAGAAATTTCTAAAATAACATGAAAAATGGGTTTGTGAAAAAAGCACATATGTTCATTTAAAATAAAATTAACATTTTTATAAAAAGTAATAAGGTTAAATATTTTAAGATATATATTAGAGCACCCCATCAGAGATATTTGATTTGGACATTCAATCAAGCTTTGGTATTTCTGATTTTGGAGGATAGCTTCGTGACTCATTGATCTTCATATTCAACGGTGCAGATTTTGTTTCAATGGTTGATTTGGGAGAAATCTAAATTTTATCGTGGCGAGCGGGATTAACGTAGGGTTCATGGATCGAGATATGAAATATCCTAGATCAAATCCTCTAATTGATCTATTCACCAACGGTACAATATCAATTCATAACTATTGTATATTTCCTTCATTGTATATATATATATATATATTCTTATAGAGTATTCCTTGTATTATATAAACAATGTTGTATAAGAAGAAACAAAGAAGAAGCAGCTCGGCGGCTGAGAGAAGAGAAAAAGACAGAGAAAAAATTAGGTTAGATATATTTTAGCTCTGATACCATATTGAATAATATGAATCTAATAATATCATCGATTCATATTATTCAATATGGTATCAGAGCTAAAATATATCTAACCTAATTTTTTCTCTTTCTTTTTCTCTCCTCTCAGCCGCCGAGCTGCTTTTTCTTTGTTTCTTCTTCCTTTTTCTTCATACTCTTGTTCTTTTTTGTGTTTGGTTTTTCTCTCTCTTTTTTCTGCTGCACTCTGTTCGCTTCACCTCTGTTTTGTTTGGTCATTGTCTCAATCATTTTGAACGATGACTGAAGCTACAGCCGCAAAGCACCCTTCTCTCTGTCAACATGTCAAGTGTCACTAAGCTCACACAAATAAACTACATGATGTGGCGTCGACAAGTATGTGCTCTGCTTGAAGGGCATGAACTACATCAGTTCATTGATGGTTCCCTTGACATTCCGGTACCAACTGTGACGGTAAATGGTGTTTCAAGTCCAAATCCAGCCAATGCTCCTTGGAGGCGTCAGGACAGGCTTCTTTATAGCTCCATCATTGGTTTGATTAATCTCCCCATTCAATCTGTTGTATTCTTTGCGCCTACGACGAAAGAATTTTTGGACACACTAGCTGATACTTTTGGTAATCCGTCTCGTGGTCATGTCCGTCAACTGAAGTTACAAATCAAAACATGTTTCAAAGGAACTAAAACAATAACTGAGTATCTCCATCTCATCAAATCTAAGACAGATGATCTTGCCTTGCTTGGTAAACCATTAGATCCCGAAGACCTCATAAAGCAAATTCTCGCCAGCCTAACAGAAGATTACAAACCCGAGATTGACGCTATCAATGGTCGTGATACTCTGATTTCATACTCGGAACTTCAAGAAAAGTTGCTTAACCGAGAAGCGATGATTCTTAGTTCTGATTTGGTGTCTCTGGTGGCTCTGATTGTTGCTATTGCAACAGACACTCGCAAACGCAACCAGCCTCGCTACAATCAGCAACGACCCAACAACAACAACTCCAACAATTTTTTTGGGTCCAACAACAACTATGGTGGGCAGAACCGTTTTTCCAAACCATACTTAGGAAGGTGTCAAGCGTGTGGAACTCAAGGCTGTGCAAAAAACTCTCATGAGTTTCGTATAGTTTGTGGGACTGCTCCATCTTAACAATGATCTGCTCCGTTGATGACTTCTCAGCCGTGGAACCAACCTTCAGCCCCATAAGCTTGGCAGCCACGTGCCAATGCAGCCATGTTGTCTGATTCCTCTACATGGCTTATCGATTCCAGTGCCTCACACCATGTGACGTCTGCTTTGGCTAACTTGTCTCTTCACAATCTTTATAATGGCGGCCATGATGTGCTTCTTGGCAATGGCTCAGCCTTGTCAATCTCTTATACACGACCTTTCTTTATTAATAATGTTTTATGTGTTCCTTCACTTGACAATAATCTTATCTATGTGTTTCAATTATGCAAAATTAATGATGTTGGGGTTACCTTTACTCCAATTTACTTTCATGTGAGAGATCTACATATGGGGCTCTTCGTCTGGAAGGCAAACCTAAGGGTGGTACTTATGAGTGGCCACGCCATAACCTTTCTCATCCTCCATCGCTTGCTTTTGCTTATGTTGATAAAACTTCTTTATCCGATTGGCATTCATGCCTCAGACATCATGCTTTATCAATTCTTCAAAAAGTTGTTTCTCAATTTGCTTTACCTATATCTTCGAATATTTTAGTGGCTCAGCCATGCACTTCTTGTTCTATCAATTAAATGCATAAGTTGCCCTTCACGACTTCTACTTTAAAATCCTCACATCCTCTTGATATCGTATTTTCAGATGTGTGGACATCTCCACTTATTTTCTATTGATGGTTTTAAATATTATGTGATTTTTGTTGATAATTTTACTCGCTATACATGGATTTATCCTTTAAAAAGAAAGTCACAAGTTTTTGAAGTTTTTCAAAAGTTCAAAGCTTTGGTTGAAAATCGATATCATTTCAAACTAAGAACTCTTTATACCGATAATGGGGGTGAATACATTGGCCTTGCATCCTATCTTTCGTCCCATGGTATATCACATATGACCAGCCCTTCATATACGCCCGAGCATAATGGTATTGCTGAACATCGTCATCGACATATTGTTGAGACGGGGTTATCGCTAATGTCTCATGCTTCTATGCCCAAATCTTATTGGACATATGCGTTTCTATTTGATAATCGAATGCCAACACCCACTTTGGATTTAAAAACTCCGTTTCAAACCTTATTTAATTAATCTCCAAATTTTCAAAAATTACATGTTTTTGGGTGTTTGTGTTTTCCGTGGATACGACCTTATGTATGTTTTTGGGTGTTTGTGTTTTCCGTGGATACGACCTTATGTATCTAACAAACTTGATGAGTGATCTACGCCTTGTGTTTTTCTAGGTTATTCAATTACACAAAGTGCATATTTTTGTTTAGATAGAACGACAACTTGCATTTACACATCTCGTCATGTTCTATTTCATGAATCGGTTTTTTTCCTTTTTCAATTAATTCACAACTTGAGGACTAATTCACAATCTCATTCTGAGCAACTTATATCTTTTCCAGTCTTTGTTGTTTATCATTTGCCTAACAGGTTATCTTATACTTTGACAACAACTGCTCCAGCTCCGGCCCCGCCTCCAGCTCCGGCTCTGCCTCCAGCTCCGGCTCCGCCTCCAGCTCCGGCTCCGTCTCCAGCTCTCATTCCACCTCCAGCTCCCGCTCCGGCTCCAGCCCCAGCTCCAGCTCTGCCTCCAGCTCCGGTTCCGCCTCTAGCTCCACCTCCTCCTCCAGCTCTGGTTCCAACTCGGACAAGCACAAGGATACGCAAACATGTCCAAAAGCTTAATCTTCGTGCCTCGGTGTCGGTTTCTCTAGACTTTTTTCCAAACACCGTCCCTGAAGCCCTTAAGAACCTACATTGGCGCAACGCCTAAGTGAAGAAATCAATTCACATATTAAAAATCATACTTGGGATCTTGTCAATCCTTCTAATGTGTCTAATGTTGTAGGTTCCAGGTGGGTATTCACAATTAAGCGACGACCTAATGACTCTATAGAAAGATATGAAGCTCGCTTAGTAGCAAAAGGATACACTCAACGGCCAAGCATCGATTACCATAACACATTCAGCCCTGTGGTGAAGGCAGCTACAATTTGTGTTGTTCTTAGCACCGCGGTTTCTTGGGATTGACAAATACGTCAACTTGATGTAAACAACGCAGTTCTTCAAGGTAATCTCATGGAGGAGGTGTTTATGGCACAACCTACAAGTTTCATTGACAAGGATAACCTCATGCCATTTGCAAACTGCGCAAAGCCGTCTATGGGCTCAAACAAGCCCCTCGTTCTTGGTACAATGAGCTCAAAACCTTTCTTCTTCAATCCGGCTTCAAGAATTCACTAGCGGATGCTTTGCTCTTTATCTACAACAACTGTGGTGTTCTTCTCTATATGTTAGTCTACGTAGATGATATCATCATCACCAGCAATAGCCCAACACACATAACCTAATTTATCATTTCTCTATCTCAACAATTTTAACTTAAAGAATTGGTGATATGAGCAAGGCCAAGAATAAAGAATTATAACCTGAGCTTGAACCTGAGGATGCTTTAGCTAAACCAAGCGGGCCAATGACGCGTGCTATGACTAGAGAGCTCAAGGAGAACATCCTTTCTCTAATTACACACTTAGAGAATCGAGCAGGAGAAAGAAATGCTTATCAAACCTCCCTGGTTTTGATTCAAGATTGTTGATTTCAACAAATGGGAGGATGATCAATTATACTCTTTTTCCCTTGACAAGTTTTGTCCCACTGGATTTTATTGTCCAGGCTTTTTATGAGGTAGTTGTTCATCTCACTATCCCCATTTGTTGAAACAATATCGTCCAGAAGCTTTAGAATCATTGACTGCTTCTTTTATTTTATCCTATGATATTTTTAAACCTTATGTTATATTTTTATTTATCTTTAGGGCCTTATAAACGTGTTTAGGGTTTTTCTTTGAGTTCCCCTATTTAAACTCCTTGTAAACCTTTAGTTTCATCTATATAGCTTTTTATTTTCAAACTCTTCTAAGAACTAGATCAAAACAGGTAAATCAAAGGAGTTTCATTCCCTTTGTGTGACCCATCGATCCACTGGTGAATCTAAAGAATTCCGCTGCCTTAGTGTGACCAAAACACTCTCACTGTTACTTGATTTCATTCGATTTATCTTATCATCTCATCATTCTCATCTGTACTTGCTTCTGAAGTGATGACTTTGGAGTAGAATCATATTAATTGGATAACTTGTCTTATTCTTAAGCATATAAGTTATATGTATTTCTCACGGTTTATACTTAATGCAACATTGTTAAATTGCAGATTTGCTTCACAAGACCAATATGACGAATGCTGCTTGTATTGCCACACTAATGTGCCCGAACACCACACTCACTATTTTCTTGGGGTCTTGGACGATCCAACAAAATATAGAGCGGTAGTGGGAAGTCTTCAATACCTCTCTCTCACAAGTCCGGACATTTCATATCCTGTCAACAAGCTTTCCCAATTCATGCACCAGCCAACAACGAATCATTGGACAGCACTGAAACGTATTCTTCGCTATTTGTGTGGAACCAAGACATGTGGTATCTATTTTCACTCTAAGAACTCACCAACTCTCCATGCATACACCGACACAGACTGGGCTGACGACTACACATCAACATGCGCCTATATTGTCTACCTCGGTTAACTTCCCATCACTTGGTCTTCAAAGAAGCACACATGAGTTTCTTGATCATCTACGGAGGCAGAGTACATGTTGATTGCATCCACAACAACAGAGCTATGTTGGCTATCTTCTCTCTTCTCCGAGCTTGGCATTCAAATCACCTCACAGCCTGTGATTTGTTGTGAAAATATAGGAGCAACTTACCTTGTTGCCAACCCCGTCTTGCACTCAAGGATGAAACACATAGCTTTGGACTACCTTTTTGTTCGTCAATTTGTCCAAAGTGGTCAAGTACGGGTCTCTCATATCTTTTCAAAAGACCAGCTCATGGATGCTCTAACCAAGCCTTTACCATGACTGCGCTTTCAAAATCTCACATTCAATATTGGACTAACCTTCTGTGACCGTCCATCTTGAGGGGGTGTGATGAGATATGAAATATCTTATATCAAATTCTCTAATTGATCTACTCACCAACAACACAATATCAATTCATAACTATCGTATATCTCCTTCTTTGTATATATTTTTTTCTAGAGTATTCCTTGTACTATATAAACAACTATGTACCTATCTAATAATATCATCGATTCATATTATTCAGTAGATTTTATCTCTGCTACAGGTAGCTAACTTCTTTTCAGTTCAACAGCTTTTGATATTGAACAGTTTAGTAGAAACAAATACAAGATATTATAAAGGTTGCAAAAGTTTATGATCATTAGGAAAACAACTGATGAGAAAAGATTCTGGATGAGCATCTGAAAGAAGTATCAATCGATCAAAAATTAATTTCTTGAGGTGAATGAGTTACCGGATAACATTACCCTTGTGCCACCAGACGTGCCTTGTTATGAGTCACATTACCTTCATCATCTATCTTGTTTTTGAAAATCCATTTAGTTCCCACAATGTTAATATCTTTAGGTCTTGGTACAAAATCTCATAGGTTCAATCTCGTGAATTGCTCTAACTCTTCATGACACACACCATACCAGAAATCATCATCAAGCGCATCAACAATAGTCTTTGGTTCCAGCATTGACACAAAACATGAGTGTTGCAACATTTCTTGAAAGTTTAGTTGTACCCCACGAGTAGTCCTTTGATTTAAATCACCAATAATATCAGAAGACGAGTGGTTTTTCTGAACCTGGAGTGGTTGAGGTGATTGAACAATTTCTGTAGAGGTTTCTTCTGAAATCTCTTCTTCATCGACTACTGCTTCAGATACCTCCATCACAGGAGGTTCGACATGATCTCCTTCAACCGGGATCAAAATGGATCTGCTTGTGTCATCAAACACAACATTGACTACATCTATGATCACTTTGGTTCACTTGTTATTGACTCTGTAAGCCATGATGTGTGTTGCATAGCCGAGGAAAATTCCCTCATCACTCCGAGAGTCAAACTTACCCAGCTCATCCTTGTCATTTAGGATGTAAAAGATACATCCAAAAACATGAAAATAACTCAATTTCAGACTTTTACCCTTCCATATCTCATATGGTGTTGTCAGGGTTCCAGGCTTCACGTACACTAGATTTATTATGTAGCAAGTTGTGCTGACAGCTTCAGCCCAGAATCTTTGTGACACTTTGTTACCATGGATCATAGCCCGAGCCATTTCTTGAGGTGTCCTGTTCTTTCATTCAAAAACTCCATTCTGTTGAGGTATTCTCGGTGCTGAATATTGGTGTCTTATACCATGCTTCTGATAGAATTTTTCGAACTCAGCATTCTGAAACTCTCCTCCATGATCCCTTCGAATCTGAACAATGTTCATTTTCTTCTCATTATGTACTTCCAATGCAAGTATCTTGAAACTTTCCACTGCCTCAGATTTTTGTCTTAAGAATCGAACCCATGTGTATCTCGAGAAGTCGTCAACTAGCACATACTTCTTCCCATTCACACTTTCAACCTGAACTGGACTCATAAGATCCATGTGAATCAGATCGAGTACATCCTTAGAACCAATCTCTGGAATCTTTTTGTGATTAACTTTGATATGTTTCCCTTTGTTGCACGCTTCACACACCGCATCCAGTGTATCAGATAACTTTGGAACACTTTAGAACACCACATACAACTCCTGCTCTCACAATTTTCACCAATCTTTGAACATTCATATGTCCAAGACGTTTGTGCCACATGTCTAATTCAGACCCAACAGCTGACAGGCATGTATTAGACGTCTTCCACATGTAACAATTGTTACCTGATCGAACTCCATACATAACTGTATTTCCATTCTCATCAATTGCTTGACATTCAGTTTTGGTAAAGATCACTTTTAGACCATCATCACACAGTTGAGACCTTCTAGATAGTACACATTTTCCAAAGTTGGCTGATCATCACTATTGAAACATCTTTTTCCTTTGATATATCTTTTTGCACCATCACCAAAAGTAAATTTTCCACCTGCAATTTTTGTATACGTTGACAGGCTACTAACATTACCAGTCCTGTGGCGAGAGCATCCACTGCCAATATACCACAAATTGCATTCTTCTTTGTCATCTGGGGTGTATGCCACTTTGGTTGTGACGTTTACCTCCTCAATTTCATCCTCGAGTTGAACAATGGTCAAGTGGCATGCAAGATTAATCTCTTTGGCTGGTTCTTCAAGTTTAACTTCAACTGATTCCTTAGTGTTTGATTCATCATTTCTTCTTTGCATGTTGTACAGATCATCCTTAGAAATCCAAACATTTCCGAATTTTGATGGCTCTAAGAAGCATTTCTTTGATCTCCAGAGCTGTCTAATCTTGTCTTTGAATTGATAACATAATCTTCTTATGTGTCCTGACTTACCACAGTGAAAGCATTCATACGTTTTTCTTCCCCTCTTGTATCTTGTCCAAATTTTCTTCTTATCAACTTCATATTGTTTCACTGGTATTTTGGAGCACATCTCTTTTCCCACAATGACAGCTTATGAGTCAAGATTATTCTTGCTCTTAACAAACTTGGTTTCTTTGCCTGCTACAACTAGGGATCGAGATGAATTATCTGGTTGATATCCTTGCCCGACTGGTTGTTTACCAATTCTACCAGACAAGAGTATTTCATCCAGATTTTTACCACCACTATTGAGCATTTGAATCTTCTTGTGATTCTCATTCAATTCCTTCTCCAACCGTGTGGCTTTCTCTTGTTCCAATCTGCATTCTTCACTCAGTGTTTTGAACTTTGATTCAAACCATTCCTTCTCAGACGGTGGAAATTTTTCACCATTTTTTCAATTTTACTCTCTTCTTCTAACAGTCTTACTTTGGCCAATAGCTTCAGTTTTTCTTGAGTGAGTTGTAGCTTGTCATTACTCAGTATCACCCAGCTATCATACAGTTTCTGCTAATCATCTTTTGGATCTAAATGAATCATCATCAGATCCAGAGTCTGACTCACTTGAACTGTCGTCTTCCTTAGCACTAAAGGCTACAAAGTTCAACATTTGTTCTTCTTCTTCACAGTCAAATTCCGAGTCACTGAGGCTTAGAAATGACTTCTCTCTTCCTTTTTGCAGATTAGGACATTCTGGTTGAATGTGACTTATACCTTTGCATTCATGACACTTATGTTCCTTGTGTCTTGCCCATAGACATTCTGTTTTGAGATGACCAAATCCTCCACACTCTATGCATCGAGCATCACGTCGTTTTCAGATCTTTCTTTGTCACCTTTGTTTGATGAAGTTCCTGATTTTTCAAAATCTGATCTTGACCAACGGCTATTGTCTCTGGACCTTCCTTTCTCAATTCTCTTCAAGGCTTTTCCAAAAGTTCTGGCCAAGAGTGCAATATTCTCACGTATCTCCTTGATTTCTGGCCAAGAGTGCAAAATTTATGTGTTGTTGATATATCATGGATTTTATGGTTTTAGCCATGATATACATATTGGTTTTAGAGTATTTTGTATATATATTGAGTCTTATTAGGTACAAATGCTGCTACGAAAAACACCATCGGATTTCAAAGTAGCACGATCTAATTCAAAAATCTCACCCAATTGAGCCCGCCTAGCATATTTTTTCACAGTTGCGGCAATTATGGAGCATTGTAGCTGAAAAGTTGAAAGTTACAATTCATCAAGTTACTGTTCACCGGCACTGTTCATCGAGTTACTGTTCACCGTTACTGTTCATGTCAACCTACACACGTGAACAGTGTCGGTCGACATGGTACTATTCACGCCGAAGATTTGCAGTTTTTGCCCATAAGTTTTTCTTATTTTCAATTAGTCCAATTTCGTGTTTTAACATATATATATATATATATATATATATTATTTTTTAGGTCATTGTTTAGACCTATGCTTTCTTTTCTACAGCCACATTTCAGAGATTTTTTCTGGAGAAGACTTCTAAACTCTTTCTTCTCTTAATTTATTTTATGAGTATTATTGAGATTATTATTTTCATTGATTATATCTGAGTAGTTTACTTGTTAGATCTAGGTATTTCTAGGGTTTATGATGAATTGTTGAATTGGACATAAACATGTTAGGTTATCTATAATGTTCTTTATCTAGATTTGAATCTATACTAGTTCTAGGCTAGCCACCAGAATTTAGCAGCTTAGGAATATTGGTAGGCGCGAGAGTGCTATTGATATCCTGACCTAATCTTAGATGAGCAAACAAGCTTTTTGCAGCGAGAGTTGGTTTAGGAATTTTGTGAACATATCATACTTATTATTCATGCAGACTTCATTCATTAGGACTCGCAAAGAGATTTGGTTTTCTCTTGTTTAAATGATAGATGTCGTCGCAGCGAGAGTTGGATAGATATCATAGTTGTGTTATGAGTTTAAGAACCAAACATATAATTGCATCCTAATTATTGAACCGCCCAGTTCGCAATTCAAAATATTTCCTAATTGATTTCCCTAGGTCTAGCTTCTTGTCATATTGAATCTACATCATTATTTCATTGTTTTTATCTTGGTTTAGTAAATTTACATCCATTGATTTAGCTTAATTCAAAACTGATAATCTATTGTGTGAACTAGAGTCTCTGTGGAATTCGATCCCTAAGTACTACAACTATCTCTTAATTTGAGAGAGTAACTCTAAGGGTTAATTTGAGCATATCAAATTTTGGCGCGTTGCCGAGAACTCTTTGATTCACCATTAGGTTTAGGTTAGAATTTAGTCTAATTTTTTACTTTTATTTTGTTACTTACGCGTTCTTTCTTTTCTTGTGTGTTTCAGGTGCATGCATAAGCACGGTACCAAGAGCAATAATGATCTTTCACTTGTGAATTTTTCTACTCAAGAACTAGCAAAGTTAGAGCAAGTTAACCGGAAAGCACAGAGGATATCAGAGATGGTTAATCCACTTGTGTTGTTTAGAGCTGAGGCTGGAGTTTTGCGTGATTCAGAGGGGCATGTGCGCAATGTGCAGGGTCAGAAACTGGATGCTAATGGAAATGCGAAACTCGAAGTCGTTGAGCATGTCGACCGACAGGCAGCTGGCCATGTCGGTCGACACGGACACAATGTTGGTGGTCCGCAGCATGGGTACAATGGAAACGAAGTTGAGGATAGAACACTTGCTGACTACAACAGGCCTAGTCAGTTCTATGCTAATAGGTCTGCTATCCGACCTCCTGCTTTTCAGAGGAATGACTTTGACTTGAAACCCGCATACTACACTCTTGTGGGACAACACCCTTTTCATGGTCTTTCCAATGAACACCCGATGGATCACATTGAGAGGTTTGAGGATTTGGCTTCTAGTATTAAAGCCAATGGAGTGTCAGAGGACTACATTTTTTGCAAGCTCTTCCCATACTCACTTGCTGGAGAAGCAGCTTATTGGCTTAAGCAGTTGAAACTGGGATCTTTGACGACTTGGGACACAACTAAGACAGCCTTTCTGAACAACTTCTATGATGATGCGAGGTATGAAGATTTGAGAAATATGATCTCCCAGTTTACTCAAGGACCTACTGAGACTTTCAAAGCAGCTTGGCTAAGATTCAAGGGATATCAGAGAGATTGTCCACATCATTATTTCAGTGAGGTTCAGCTCTTGAATACTTTCTTCAGAGGTGTTGATTGGAGGTATTATATAGCTTTAGATGCTGCTAGCAATGGAAATTTTAAGACCAATACACCAAGGGCTGCGAGTAAGCTGCTTGAGAACTTGTCTTCTAGTAATAGTTACAAGAATGCAGACCTTGAGAGGACAAGACAAGCAGCTAACACGGATAATGGTCAGATTGCTGAGGTGAATGCAAGGTTGGATATGGTACACAGTCTTCTTGTGGGTAAGAAATCAGTTAAGTGTGCTACAGAGGTTGAAGAAAAGGATGTCAACTACATCAATGTAACTGGATATCAGGAACAGAGATATGGATACACACCAAGGCCTGAGTACCAACAGCTTTATCCGAATAATAGTCTCACCAGGAACTATGAATCTTCATCTCACCAGACACCTCCTTCAAACACTAAAGAAAGTGATATTAAGGCTATGTTGGAACAGATACTGGAGGGTCAATAGGATATTGCAGTTGATTTTAAGGGGAAGATTGATGCTTTGTACAAAGACTTGAATGGAAAATTTGAAGCTTTGGACAGCCATATGAAGAAGCTAGATATTCAGATTTCCCAAACAGCTAGCTCTTCAAGAGGATCTGTTACAAAACAACATCAACCATGCCACGCTGTTACTTTGAGAAGTGGGAAACAACTAGAGCCTGTTGTGAAGAAAGGATGGACATCTGAGGAAAATATAGATCTCGAAGAAGTGGAAAATGATGTGATTTTCGAGGAGATTTTGTTCACGTTGACCGACGCAAAAACACCATGTCGGTCAACATGGGCAGGAATACAGGCGACATAATCTATCCATGTCGATCGACACACATCTTGTGTCGGTCGACACAAGGACATCAGCAGTCCTATTTCAGCCGAAACAACTCCACAACCTGCAGAAAGGGTTTACAAACCAAAGGTACCATATCCTTATCCAATACCAAGGAAGTCTAAGCAAGAGATGGAGAATATGAGATGCAAGGATATGATGGATAAGGTTATGACTGAACTTCCTCAAGTTGATGAAGTTAAGCTTACACTTCCACTCAAGAGGTATGTTAAGAGAATGGTTATAAATGGTGTGAGTCCTAAGGAAGGAGCTTTGCTTACCAAAGACATCAGTGCAATTTGCTTGCATAAGATCCCACATAAGAGGAAAGAAAAACAAAAGGAAGTGGTAGTCTCTGAACAAGGTAGTGTCATGATTAAGAGTTGGACTATAGAGAAGCTACCTGACCCAGGAAGTTTTTTGCTCGATTGCTGCATCTCAACAGAAAGATTTTCTCATTCTCTTTGTGATCTTGGCTCAACTATCAACTTAATACCTCACTTCGTTGCTGTTAAACTTGGGATGACTGTTTTCAAGCCAACAAAGATCATTATTGTTTGGACTGATAGGTCCAAGAAGATTCCAGAAGGTGTTTTAGAAGATGTTCCAGTAAGGATTGGAGATTGTTTGATTTCCACAAAATTTCTGGTGTTGAAATATGAGGAAGAACCTGAGGATCCTCTCATTTTGGAAAGACCTTTCTTGACTACAGCTGGTGCTCTCATTGATGTAAGAGGAAGCAAGATAGTTTTGAGTTTGGGTGATCAGGTCATGAACTTTGATATGGACAAGCTGAGAAAAACACCAACCATTGATGGTCAATCCTTCTCTGTAGAAACCTCCAAAGACATTACTGCTGGGTATGTCAAAAAGTTGGGTCCTAATGAGCAAGTGAATAAGCAAGGTTCAGAGCTTGAGGATTGGAGTGGTGATCATATCTTACAGACTATATTACATGATGAGGTTGTACGCACTAACCTGTTGTTAGAGGATGATGTTTTTCTGATGGAAACAAGGATTGCAGAGATGAATAACAGAAAGAGTGCATATATCCAAACTGTGTCAGTCAACATGCTCTGCCACTTGGTCCGGAGTTGTCCAAAACATATGGTTTTCAGAAAGATCTCAATGCTGCAAGTCTAAGAGATGTTGTCAGACATAAACCTCCAGATCCTACACTTCATTCACCCCTGGAAAAGCAAAGTGATGCACTTTCTAAGCCCAAATCATCTAAATCATCAACAAGATTTTTCAAGATACAAAGACTGTTTTGCAGTTAACCAAGCCATGAGATTCTCGTAGAGCGCTTGTTTCTCCTTTTGATGATTTTACAGGGAAAAGAAGTATCCCACCTAGACCAACGTCCCACCCGGCAGATGTTCCTCATTACCTTTGTCGTCCTCATGCACCTAATGCTTACACTCTACCATGGATGAAGCGACAATTCTCTGAGGGACATGCATTTCCACTCACTCGTCCACCAGATGCCCGTGCTTCAGCCAAGTCAAGCTAATGACTTAAAAAACAAGCGCTTAGTGGGAGGCAACCCACTTGTAAGTTTTTCTTTTTATTTTTCTTTTTGAGTCATTTTTCTTCTTGCTTTTGAGTCAGTTTTTCTTTTGATTTTCTTTGGATATTGTTTGAACTTGTTATGATTATGCTATTTTCTTGTTATTTGACGCGATTTAGAGCTCTTAATCAGGATTTAATGTCAGAAAACAGATTGATTGACCAATAGAATGGTGTGAGACTTCATTGTACGTTATTCATGCTCATGTCGACCGACACACAAGATGTGTGTCGATCGACACGCATACCAATATCAGGTTACGATTTTCAAAACTTAACAGTTCAATCTTTGTCCAATTTTATTTCTTTTTATCACCTTCCTTAAGCTTAATTACACTGGGGACAGTGTAGTTTAAGTCTGGGGGAGGTATTTACTAACTCTATTTATTCTTTTGAGAGTTAGTCCCAATTTTTTGTTTTTTCAAAACTTGTCTAGGAACTATGAGCTATCTTTTGGTCTATTGTTGTTTACTATGTCTTCTGGTGACCATTGTTGCAGAGCTTATTCAGATTCAACTAATGGAAAAACCTCAAGTCTGACCAGTTAACTTGAGATTCCCATACTTACAAAAGATGCCTGCTATATCCTGAGCTAATTTCTATCGGTTCATTTTACCTCATGGACGAAACTGGTGTTTAAGAGCTTGATTTTTCATTCATACCTGACCCGATACAACCAAAGTAAGTTATGATGTCTAGTCTCCCCAAATAAAATAATAATAAAAGCCTTTAAGGTATAGTCTATGAATGATCATATGATTCTCTGAAGTAGAAACGGGTAAGAGAAATCTATGCCCCCACATTTCTATTTCTTAAGGAGATGATGAAAGTAGGGTTGCTGTAAGGGTATGAGCGATCCCGTGACCCATTATTCACTTCTAATAGCCTGCCTTCATAGACAAAAGAAAAAGAAAATAAAATCCAAATAACAAAGGATCTAAGTGTGGGGGAAACAAAAACATCATTGTTGTTACATAGGTCAAATGAAGGAGTCCCAATAAGTGGATGAATATAGTATACCTATTTCCCCAGCCCTTCCGACAAGAGCAGTTACGCCTTTTCCTAGAACCCTTACTAAACCACCGCCTAGCAACCACGGAAAGCATAGTCAGAAGAGCTGAAACAATAGTGGAACCTCGAACGGGATATGCTCTGACTTGGTATCAATCTTTCTCAGCTGATGGTATTCCCCCGCTTCCAGGTTTGTAAAAGGATATATCTTTTGTTTCATTTCTTCTGGAACATGTGAGGTTTATCTTGTTATGGTATAGGATGACAGCTGAGTCTACAAGGTTCTTAACACTGAAATCAAAGATGAGACCCAGTGATGATTGGCTTAGTAAAGGGATATGTTGTAAAGTTGTGGTGGGAATTAAGAAGACTGCGAGTGAGTACGGTGAATGTACATGGTGGTTAGTCTCTGAATTGTTCTTGTACCTTGTGGTTTAGATGATGACTGGTAAGCACAATGTTCTAAAGAGTAGGTGAGTTCCGCATTTTTCAAACTTCTTCCTTGGTTTGGTTTTCTGTTTGCTTGAAGGCAAGCAAAAACTAAGTCTGGGAGAATTGATATATCATGGATTTTATGGTTTTTAGTCATGATATACATATTGGTTTTAGAGTCTTTTGTATATATATTGAGTCTTATTAGGTACAAATGCGAGATGACCCTTGTTGATACATTATGGAGCAATTATGGAGCATTGTAGCTGAAAAGTTGAAAAGTTATAGTTCATCAAGTTACTTTCCATCGGCACTGTTCACGAGTTACTGTTCACTGTTACTGTTTATGTCAACCTGACACACGTGAACAGTGTCGGTCGATATGGTACTATTCACGCCGAAGATTTGCAGTTTTGCCCAGAAGTTTTCCTTATTTGCAATTAATCTAATTTCATGTTTTAACATATATATAGTATTTTTTAGGTCATTGTTTAGATCTATGTTTTATTTTCTACAACCACCTTTCAGAGATATTTTTTGGAGAAGACTTCTAAACTTTTTCTTCTCTTGATTTATTCTATGAATATTATTCAGATTATGATTTGTGTTTCATTGATTGTGTCTGAGTAGTTTACTTGTTAGATCTAGGGATTTCTAGGGTTTATGATGAATTATTGAATTGGGCATAAAAATGTTAGGTTATCTATAATGTTTTTTATCTAGATTTGAATCTATACTAGTTCTAGGCTAGCCGCCAGAATTTAGCAGCTTAGGAATATTGGTAGGCGCGAGAGTGCTATTGATATCTTGACCTAATCTTAGATGAGCAACCAGGCTTTTCGCAGCGAGAGTTGGTTTAGGAATTTTGTGAACGTATCATACTTATTATTCATGCAGACTTCATTCATTAGGACTCGCAAAGAGATTTGGTTTTCTATTGTTTAAAGGATAGATGTCGTCGCAGTGAGAGTTGGATAGATATCATAGTTGTGTTATGAGTTTAAGAACCGAACATATAATTGCATCCTAATTATTGAACCGCCCAGTTCGCAATTAACATAGTATTCCCTAATTGATTTCCCTAGGTCTAGTTTCTTGTCATATTGAATCTACATCCTTATTTCATTGTTTTCATCTTGTTTTATTTAATTTATATTCATTGATTTAGCTTAATTCAAAACTGATAATCTATTGTGTGAACTAGAGTCTCTGTGAAATTTGATCCCTAAGTACTACAGTGATCTCTTAATTTGAGAGAGTAGCTCTAAGGGTTAATTTGAGCATATCAGTTGCCAGATGATCAGGTCTGGTTCTCTTAACATTTGAGTTACCTTCATGTGACTTTTGTAATATCTCCCAAGCTTGATTGACAGATTCACACCCACAAATCAGTTTGAACTCATTTTTGTTAACTGCACCAAAAATAGCATTGAGTGCTCTTGCATTGGATTTGGATAAATTCTTTTCATCAGTGGTCCGATGAGCCTTTGGTTAGGTGAATGCGGTGCGTTCTTCGGTTGTCTGCTTGGGTACTTCCCATCCATCTTCAACGGCTGTCCAAGCATCTTCTCCTTGACCATGAATCAGCTGCATCATTCGCACCTTCCACTCACCATAGCTCTGTTCATCCAGTATAACAGGTTTTTGTAACATCATTAAGTCAAATGTTGGCTGCATCGTTTCCTCAAGATCTCAACATGTATCAAGTTTGATAAACTTTGGTCGGTCACCTGCTCTGATACCAAATGTAATAACTAGAACACAGCCAAGCTTGAAAAGAACTTGTTTTCTATATTAGAAATCTTTTAAACAATCACACAGATATGTTTAATCAGTTTTACACGTGATCGACACGACACGAGACTGAACAATTCCTAACTACCCAAACTCACTCACACATCAATAACTATGTATCACTCGTTTGTTCACTCACCAAGAACCCTAAAAACTTATAAGCAAAGATCCTAGATGTAATCTCTAAAAGCGTAAAGAGAACAAAAGACCTAACTACACTATATATAGGTTATACCACAAACCGGTTAACCTATCAATATATTCTAATTGATATTATCAAATATCTTCTTTCTTGATTTAGCTATATCTCGTATAACTTAAGAGAAAGCTTCATGCGTTCAGTAGATGATCGCCACATCATCACACATAGCCTGCTTCTTTCCCGCGTACAAGATGTCTCCTGTCTTCAACAGAGTCACCTTGTTGTACTCAAACAGCTCTATGCTTTCAATGATGTTCAGAGATTCAGAACATTAAATTTGAATCTATACTAGTTCTAGGCTAGCTGCCAGAAGATTATTTTACTATAGAGTAAAAAATATGTTCTGAAGTAAAAAAGAAGTCATGCTATTAGGCCATTGTATTTCTTATCTTCATTTCTTTTAATGCTACTTTTTGCCTTTTTTATTGTCTCTTTTGTAATGTTTTACTCTACAATAACATAATAAAATAAAATCCCATCTATATATGCAAATGTGTTCAGATAATTTAGATTGGTATATAATTTTGATCAGTAATGCCCAAACTATATAAGACCATCATCTATCCTAAATTAGTTGTTGATTATGACCATCAGAATTCTAAAACGTTTACCTAATTTATTATAAATATTTTCAATGGGTAATTATTTTAAAGAAATGGTTATGGGATAAAACTTCTTATGGATACAGAACAATGCGATTTTCTGTTCCAAATATATACTGAACAAGATTATTTTTTGTTCCAAATGTACACTCAAATCCGATTAAACATTCGTACTCAAACTTTTAGAAATGTTTTAATTAATCTAGAAAATACACATGGAACATCACTTAACATTCACAACTATATTATATTTTAAATTTAAATATAAATGAATTTATTTTATAAATATAATCCCGCATATACATGCAGGTCCAATCCTAATATTATATTAAAAGAGAAAACATATAGTCATGATATTGTTTGATTAACTCATTGTTTGTATTAACTCAGGTCCGATACATGCTTTATTTAATTTAACAAACAAAAAACTAAATACAGTTTTGTATTCCGTTAGCCCCAAAAGTATAACTAAAATAAAGAATATGCAGAACACAACAACAAAATTTAGAAGAGTAAAAGAAAGAAAGAAATGTAGTGAATCGAAACATGTTTTTTGATTTAAGAGCTTTGTTACACATTTCAAAAACGGTTTAGAGAGTGGCGACAAATAAATCATTCCAAGTGTCGGTGAGGCCCGGTAGGCACCAATGCATACAGTCATCGTGATTCTTTCCTCCAGCCGAGGCTGGATGAGCATCGGCTCTGTACTCGCTCATTCGAGTTATGTCCAAAACGTGGAAGGCGCTTCTACTCTGAAGGTAGTTATAGAGGTGTTGATTCACCAAACGAACCTCTACATTTGTTCCGTTGTTCCTCACCGAGAACAATTCTTCAACCTACCATAAGAAAATGACGCAGATTATATCCATCTCATAACAATGAACCAAATTTAATGTCCTACTAACTTCCAAAATCCCCCGTTACCTAGCAATTCACAATAACGAGTATAATGAATTTTCCATTACTCTGCTTATTACCAGTCTCACTATCTCCTGTGATCCCTGGTTCCAAGTACTAATAGTGTCCAGACCGACAACTACCAAAACTAACTATTTGAAGTTGATAGACCAGTACACTACTAGTCAAAGACTGCATTTATGCAAACTAATGATTCATTAGCTTTTTGTGGATGTTTATGGCATTCAACATGTTTATAACATCAGTTAACAATTAGATTAAATTGATTAAAAATGACTTACTTCTCCAGGTAACAGAGGTTGCAGTCGTTGACAACTACCACCTTGGTCCCAATCACCTCCTTCAAAATGCCTTGGTGATTGTGTCCGGAAGAAAATGATTCCCCCAGGTCGTTTGGTTTCCTCCACAAAATTTACCTACACAGTGGCAAATCTTTGTATGAGGATCAAAAATGATTCACTACCGTTTATCATATCGCACATTTTGGTGGTGACTCAAAGACTCATTTTTCAATGCAGAAAACTCTATAAAGTCTCATAATACTGCCAGAAAGATCATAGCACAAGTTCATTTTCGTAAACAGATAATCTAGTGGAGTGGTCAATGGATGTATCTTATCTCAAGTTGCCTTGCAATAACACATGAGAACAGAGAACCAGATAGCATACCATATTGCTCAGAACCCTATCCAGGCCAGTAGCAGGAGGTACAGGAGGAAGTATTGGCCGGCCATCTTCAAAGAAAAGCATTGGAGATTTCAAAGGATCAAATTTTGATGGCGCCCACCACCTTACAAAGAGAAAGACGACAAAAGGTTATCAACAACATTTCAAATTAAATTTCAGAAAGAAAAAACACAACAACATCTCAAGCTCACATAACAAATTTCTGTTTAAGTGAGAGATGACAAACAAAGGTATCATTTAACTGATATAACAAGACTCTTTAAGCCATGACATTGAATGCAATGATCAGCATACGCAACATCATCAAGTTCAAAGCCTTTCATTTTTTGAATCAACAGTATCTGAAGAAAGAAATACTGCAGGTTTGGTAACTTGAAGTATACATTACATGACATATTTCTGTAATGTATATACTAACTTACAGAGCAGTGAATCGACTGGAACAGAAATTAGCTCAAACTAGATAACTTCACACTTCCCACAAAAATACTTGGAACTTAATATCTACAAAAAGTATGAACCAGAACCAGAACTTAATATCTAGTGACTGTGGTCAAATGGCATCGTATCTAAACTTGTGGTAAATTCGATAATGAAGCATTTTACAAGTTCAAAATAGTTTTATTTTCGTCAAAAAAGAGACATAAAAGGATATTTACCAGTGCCCAGTGTTCATAATGAGAATGTCATGGAAGCTTGGAGCCTTCGCCCATGAGGTATCTGGAATATCAACATCAACTCTATAACCCTCTTTAAATCCAAGAGCTTCTAACTCACCACCATTAGCATTAGCTGACCACCTAAATTCCATCAGCATGAGGAAATAAGTCCGATCAGTTTGAAAACTATGGTATATCTACGCGTACACACGGTTGAGAGGGACACAAATAAGCATAAAAAGGACTACACCAAGCAATCATAGCCGATGGAAAATACTGTTCAAATATAAAACAGGTACTACAGTCTAATGATATATCATTTCCCAAACAAATATATAGGAAAACCAAAGAGAACTTAGCTTACCTACCATAACGTGCCAAGAGATTTGTTCGATGATATGCAATGGTAAGATTATACTGCAAAAATGTGAATCCACGATCCGCACCCGCTGGTCGCCACTTCTTCAATTCACCCGGCACACTCTTTAACATACAGAATAGAGATACAAACATGTTCCTATTCAAGGAATCACCCACAAATCCTGCACTGTTGAAAAAACTCTTAAGATGCACAGAACTCACACCAATAAAAAAACATACATTACTTATTGACAAACAAAAAGAATGTACCATTTCCATATTCAAAAGCACTCACAAGGCTCACATTCAAAAGTACTCACTAGGCTCACGATAAACCAGAGACAGTGGATAAAATATTAAAACTTATATGAATAGACAAGTGTTTAATATTATCTTTGAATGCACGGAAAACCAGTTAAGTTCCAAACACAAGAACTAATAAGTAGACCTTCGAAGGAGAAAATGAAGAACGAGATAACAAAAACGCAGCGACGATAGGCACATAAGGATTCCAAAGGGTACAATTAAAAAAACTTAGGATGTACAGAACTCACATCTATAACATACTCCTTGGCCAACAGTAAGAAAGTCATTTTCACATCTGAACTACCACATACGACATAACAGAATCTATACGAACCGCCATGAGAAATCAGCATTCAATTCTACATAATTCAGATACAGGAAATTGCATTATATCTACCAAGTTCACTAATTTGATTCCACAACTCCAAACAATGTATCAAGGAATAACAATTCAGAAAGATTAAAAGAGTTCGAAAAGGTCAGGTTCATATTCAAGTGTACCATCACAGAGCTCACGATAAACAAGAGATGATAGATACATAACAAAAAAACTATACAGTTACTGAAAAGCCTGAGAAATCAGCATTCAAATTACTGAAAAGGAACCTATACAATTCAATTTTAGTTGTAAAATCAGTAAAGTAAATACAAAACTTAGCTTCTGATTCCTCAAATTGCAAATAAACAAGAGCTAATAAGTAATGGCAGATTCGAGAAGGAAGTGTACCGATGTTTGTATTCCGATGATTCTCAAGGAATTCGAGTGGATCAAACGACGGAAGATCACAATCCTTAGGTTTCCATCGCCATTTAGAGATCTCAAAGCTATTAGTTTTGTTGTTACGAACGCAGTTCCATCCTTTGAAGATCTCTTTGCAATTACTTGTATACCTGGTGGATCTGGGGTTTGGATCGTAGATCCAGGAGCCGTCAGAGAAGTCGCAATTGGCGGAGTGGGAACCGTCGGATTTGGGGGTGAAGACGGTGGCGGAGCGGTGAGTGTTGGGAGAAGAGAGTGAAGCGCGTTTGGATATAGAGAGGAGGAAGAAAATGGAGATGAAACAGAGAAGAGAGAGTAGAGGGAAGAGTGAGAGTTTGCTTGGTGGAGTTGTAGCCATGGCTGTTTCGGATGTTTAGTGCAATCTCTCAGAAGCTCTCAGCCATGGCGGAGTTTCGAACCCGAAACTTTTTTATTTGATTGTCATCTTTCATTTTTTTTTTTTTTTTTTGTCGTCAATTTGATTGTCATCTCATTGAGTTAAATAAGTAAGCCTCATGTGTCGGAAAACTAAATATTGAAAATTCCAGTGTGCGCACAAGAGAAGTGTGATACCGAACAGGCGCAACGAGAAGCTGGTAGGTGTGCTCCATGAAACCGGGTCAAGAGAAATTGTGGTCTTGTGCCATGGATTTCGATCGAATAAGGACAACCAAATTCAAAAAAATGTGGCTGCTTTAGAGAAAGAAGGAATAAGCGCATTCCGTTTAGATTTCTCTGGGAATGGAGAGAGTGAAGGCAGTTTCTATTATGGTAACTTTAACAATGAAGTAGATGATGATCTACATTCTCTTATCCAATACTTGTGTAACACAATGAACCGTTAGGTTACTACAATTCTCGGACACAGTAAAGGAGGTGATGTGGTACTCCTCTATGCCTCCAAGTATCGCGGTAATATCCGCAATGTTGTCAATATTTCAGGACGTTTTGATGTTACAAAAGGCGTATGTCTTGGAGATGATTATCTAGAAAGAATTCAGCAACAAGGATTCATCTATGCTAAAGAGGGAAAATCATGCTACTGTGTTACGAAAGAGTCTTTAATGGATAGGTTAAACACGGATAAGCATGAAGCTTGCCTCAAGATTCACACGGATTCTTAGGTTGTGTAACCAAGGTGTTCCTATGATGACATTATAGACTGCTAGCTCGTCGATGACCACAAACTTTACAGTTTTGCAGACGTTTCCCATTTGAACAGATAGTTTAAGTGTCCCTGATGCTTTGATTGATCAGCTGTATAATCTGGTAAGTCTCCTCTCATACGGCTTCACGTGGAGAAGAGAAATATTCATCCTTGTCAGTGTCTCTTTGTAGATTAGGTCGACTGAACTTCATGTATCGACGAGCACTTTTGAGACGTTGCAGTTTCCTAACCAGAGTGATGACAAGTGGATCGTTGTATGGTAGATCTAGGCCTATAGTGTCGGCATCAGAGAAGATGATTGAGAGGTCGGTTCCTTCGATTAGATTTACCTGAGCAGGTTTGGCCCATTTAGTCGCGGACTTGGCTTTGCGCTGATGTTCCTTCATCGACCTGATGGAGTCATTGCACGAGCTTAACCTGCCCAAAATGACGGTCACTGCTAGTCGTCCATCTGGGTTTCCGTTATCGGGATTATCTTCTTCAGATTTAGCTTCGTCGTCTCGCTCTGCTTCACGGTTATCTCGAGCTTTGGTTGGTCTTCTCTTTGCTTTTTGGGAGCTTGGTGCTCGTCTCGTCCTGCTCGATCTGACCGGTTTTTCCTGTTGTCTCGTCGTCTTAAATCGAATGATCTCGGAGTCACGTTAGGTAACTCCCCTCTGTTATACTTCTGGTATAGCTCGTCATAGAGATGTCGGCAGCTCGCCGTCGAATGTCTTGGTGTCCTGTGAAAATCGCAATAAGAGTTTGACGAACTACCTTGTCGATCTTCTGATCATTTAAACTGGTCGTGATCTGACCATCTGTAGTCATCTGATCGATTCCTGTAGCTGACTTCTTTGTCCTCTTGTTCTTCCTCAGATCGTACATACTTGTTCCATGGTAAGGAGCGAGTTTTGCTGCTTACGAGGTACGAAGAATCGTGATGCTTCGGCTTATCATAGCTATGTGGCTTGCGTCATACTTCTTTTGCTTTTTCTTTTACTGGTGTTGCAGTAGACTGATGCATGTTGCTTTCTGAGACAGTTGTTTTCTTCCTCGATGTTTATGTACACCGTAGCCAGGTGTAAGGCATCTTCTAGAGAAGTCGGATTTTTGGAGCTGAGTGTCTCTCGGAAACGGCCTTTAAACCATTGACCTTTCCGTATAACTTCAATAGAGGTTGCATCGTCCATGGTCATGCGAGCAGCAACTTTCTTGAAGCGGTCGATGAAGGATTGGAGACTTTCTGTAAGCTCTTGCTTTACATTCCACAGGTCGGCAGAAGATTTTCCGTGCTGGACTAGGATCAAATATTGCTTCATGAAAGCTTGTGTGAGGTCGTCAAATGGATATATCGTTCCAGGTTTAAGTTCGGAGAACCACTGGAGGGCGGATCCACTCAGCTCTTCCACGAACAGTTGGCAGAGAACTGCGTCTCTATCTTCAGATGGTATATGTGCTCGGCTAGCAGCGATGCTGAAAGCGGTGATGTGAGCGATGGGGCCTGTCATATATTTGGACGTACCATTGTTCCTTGGTATCTTTAGTTTGGCGAACTTGGTCATGTTGGCCCTTGTCATCCACTCAGTGAATGGAGTTTGTTGAGCCTCTTTTAAGACGAGATTGATATATGGGGCTGTGCTTGTCGCCTAATGCATCTGAGATTTGAGGACCTTAATTGTCTGTTGTAGCTCGGCTTCTCGTTCCCTGGTATTGGCGAGTTCTTTGTAAAGCAGTTGAGGAGTAAACTGTGGAGGCGTGACGACTTGGTCCAGTGATGAAATATGTTTTGAGCACGTAGGTCAGAAGTTGGTGTGTGCATTCCTTCAGGGTTTTTCGGGTTTTAAAGATCATAGGCTGCACGAGTTGCGCTTTCCCTCATGGCTCTATCGACAAAGAGCTGGATCATTTGGCTGAGATCAGCCTGTTGGGGCAAGGTAAGTTGCTTGGCTACACATTGGTTAGCCGGAACAGAGTCGTTGTTAGTCGGTTGAGCGGCTGGTGGAATGACTCTGGTGTTTCCAGGGGCAAGAACCCTTGTTTGGTCTGGGATGACGACCTCGGTGTCGCTAGGAAGACGGATTTTGTCGTTGAGAACGGGTAGATCCATCGTGGTGGGATCGACCAGGGGTGGATTCTGATTGTTAGATCGGATGATACCATCTACTCCAACCATCTTTGAATAAGAGCTTTTAGTAGGAATCCCCACAGGCGGCGCCAATTGTTGAACTGTAGGCTCAAACAATAAGAATTAGGGTTTCAAAGACAAGACTGGAGTAAAAGGTAAGATCTTTATTGATTGTTTGATGAACAAGTTACAAGAGTTTTTAGGGTTCTTGACTAAAGAGGAGACAAAAACTATGAATTTTAGGGTTTACGTCTTCTCTTTAGTCTCAATGATTTTCTGATGACTCTCAATGTCTTGATAGCCTCTTATTTACAACAAGTTTGTGACGGTTTGTACTCGGTTTTGGGCCTTTAATCGGACTTCCCTTATTTTTAGTAGAATTTCGTTATTTTCTTGTCTTCCCAATTCTCCGAGTAGAATTTCCTTTTCCTCTAGGTCGGCTAATTTATGTGTAAGTTGGCAAATTTTTCTTGATGGGCCAAAGTTGATTGGAGCTTCAAATGAATAGATATGAATTTGAGTCGGATTTATGGTAGGGTGCTAAACACGGTACCAACACAATGTTAATCTAGTACTTCATCTGTTCCAAATTATAGTTATTTTTAGGATTTTCACAAATTTTAAGAAATTTTGTGAAATGACATTTTTAACCTTGTGTTAAAAATGAAAATAATTAAGTAAGGGTAATGATACATTAAAAAGTAAGGGTATAATGAGAAATATAAAAGTAATGATGCATTAAAAATGAGAAATAGCTATAAATTGAAACAATTTTTTTATTTTAAATAATTATAATTAGAAACGG
The DNA here is from genome assembly GCA_963555745.1 of Cardamine flexuosa. NCBI lineage: Eukaryota > Viridiplantae > Streptophyta > Magnoliopsida > Brassicales > Brassicaceae > Cardamine > Cardamine flexuosa. Next base: position 16,970,545 of record OY743219.1, read on the forward strand.
TGGGAGTATATAATATACCATAGACCTTGATTTGCACCAAAAAATCATTAGTACATTAAGGCTATTATTAATATTAAAGGTTAACAAATTAAAAAGAGCATATATGTTGAGGTAATTACTCAAATATAACAGAAAAGTGCTTAAATGGCTAGCATAGCTCATAACTTTGACAAATTACTTAAATATCAAAAACGTTAAAAATAATGTCTATTAATATTTTTTGTAGAACAGTTATTAACGATTATGCCATTTTGATTTATTTATTTTAAAAAAAGAACTTTTAAGAGGCAAAAACGTTTTTTCCCCCAAATCTTCTCTCTCCTTTGGGATTTCTCTCACTTCTCTCTTCCTTTTCCCTGTTCTCCACCTTCCTGTTCTGGTGGTTGGTGGCTGGTGTTCGGCATCTGCAGCTCTGTTAGACAACGGTGTGGTTCGTTCACAATCACTGAAGGTTTCAAAATCAATTTTTAGATCTGAGTAAAACGTAGCAGTTTATTTTCTTGTTTTTCTTCTCTTCAGTTTATTTTGGGTTTAGCTCTTGTCATATCCTTTCACTATGAAGTTATAGAGAGGGTTCTTATCAGTGTATTTCCTTGTTGTTCTTCTCTTCAATGTATGATTTTTTGAAGATCAGAATTTAGGTTATAATCAGTGAATTTTAGTCTCGTATAGTGTATGATTTTGTTTTAGATCTTCATGTTTTCTCAGTTTATGTGTTTTATTTCATTCCAGATCTGGATTTAGGTTAGAATCTAAATGTTGATTTATGATTCAGTCATGGCCGATTTATGATTCAGTCATGGCCGATTTATGATTCAGTCATCGCCGATTTATGATTCATTCATGGCTGATTTATGATTCAGTCGTGGCCAATTTATGATTCAGTCATGGCCAATTTATGAATCAGTCATGGCCGATTTATGATTCAATCATGGCCGATTTATGATTCAGTCATGGCTGATTTATGTGATTCAGTCATGGCTGATTTACTACTATATTACAGCTGAATTATTAATTTTTTTATTTTTTATTTACTTATAGCACATGGCTACGTATTTTTAACTGCTAAGGAAAAAATCTATGCAAGTGTCATCTCCTTTTCACACTAATGGAGACGATGGTGTTTGATAAGATGCTAATGAATGTCTAGAAAGAGGTCTTTTAGAAAGTAGAATGTTTTTTGACTGAAGCAAAAACAAATATGAAGAAAATGATGATTCTTGTTATTGTTGGATGTATGATCGTTGTTGGGTTCGTGAAACTCATGTGATGTAGGATTTGACTTATGAGGATTGTATTAGCATGAATGATTTTCTTGTTTAAGGTATGACCGACTTATTGTACAAGTTTTGGCTGATTTAAGATTTTATTATATAATGTATGGCTGATTTATTGTACAAGTTATGGCTGATTTATTGCATGATTTGACTTACGAGGATTGTATTAGCATGAAAGATTTTGTTGATGATTTTTATGTTTGAAACAATATGATTCAATAAGAGTAAAAAAGATTGAGGTTTATGAAGACCAAAATCAAAACATCATTAAGACAAGATATAACCCTTGTCTTGGCAAATATAAAAATTCATGAAGACAAAACTAGAAACGTTATGTAAGACCAACAATAAGTATTTCATGAGATTGATAAAGAGAAGGGGCAATGAAGAGAAGAAAAAAAAAGAATGATGATAAGAAAGAGAACCTAAAGCCAAAAGATGTGTTGAAAGTTGATAGTGATGTGTTTGATATAACCGACAAATTTCGTGAAGAAGAGAACAAGTTGTTGGCTGAATATGAAGATAACGAGGAAGAGAAGCTTAGGCAAGCAAAACTATCAACTGCAATAGATGCGCTGCACAACTGTTTACTGTATTTTGACAAAAGTTTTGATGGTGTTGGTAATAAGAAAAAGTTTTTTTTTTGTTAAATATGGATGGTTTAGGGTTTAGTCGATTTATGATTCAGTCATGACCGATTTAGAAGTCAGTCATGACCGATTTATGATTCAGCAATGACCGATTTATGATTCAGTCATGGCTGATTTATGATTCAGTCATGGCTGATTTATTATTCTAGTTATGGCTGATTTACTACTATATTACGGCTGATAAATAAATCGGTGGAGTATCCCCCGACATTTTTTCAAAGTCTTGCTTGAGAACATGTAACTTAGCTGAATCTTACAACTTTTCTCATCTAACCCATAGTCCTCACCAACCATCTTCAGAAGATCGACGAAGCTTCTCTTTTCTGTGATTTGTAGAACTCTACACCCTCTGTTGTCGGTGGTAAAATAATATATATTATTAAACACCTATTTTCTGCAAACAATAATTACATGATCCATTGCTGAAGAAAATATATGAATGGTGAAGAAGATAGATAGATCGAACTATTGTGAAGAAGATAGATAGATCGAACTATTGTGAAGAAGACAAAGACGATGACAACAACCTAATTTCGGAGCTAATTAATCGCTGACATGGATAAACCTGCCACCAAAAGAACCAATAAATCAGCCACCATTAAACAATAAGTATGATGTCACTGAAATACTATACAAGTAATTATAATAGTTTCTAAATATCAGCCGCAACATCCGTTAAGTCAGGTTAGAGTAAATAAGTCGGCCACAACATCCAGTAAATCAGTCGTCAAATGCATATTATTTCAATAATTAATGTTTTGTTACTTAATCAGCTGTAATTTACCTGACTTAGCAGTAAATCGGCCGTTTGATGGCAAATTACAGTAAGAGTGAATAAGTCAGCCGCTTGAAAATAAGTCAGCCAAATAAGTCAGCTGGACTATCGATAAATCAGCCACCAACCTATAAATCAGCCATGTAATAGCAATAAGTCAGCCCAGAATTTCATAAATCAGCCATGTCGTGTATAGATAAATCAGCCGATTTCTAATAAATCAGCCAACTGGACAATAAATCAGTCGATATCTCATAAATCAGGTGTGTAGTGTATATATAAATCAGCCAATATCCCATAAGTCAGCTGAAATTTACTAAGTCGGCTGTGACTTCCGGCCGATTAAGACAAATAAATCAGCTGACAAACTTATAAGTCAGCCGTTCACTTAAATCGGCCACTCTTGTAATAAGTCAGCCGTCATTTAGGGAAAAAAAATTAACGGCTGACTTACATAATCTACGTAGACATTTTTTATGTCACCTAGGCTTTTCTGCTGATGTGGAAATAAATAGTAATGGCATTTTAGTAATAACGTTTTGTTATCAAATGTTTAGAAGGGTAGTTTAGGTATGAAAAATATAACAGTAATAAAAAAAGTTTTGACGCATTCTAGAGATTTACCTAACATTTGGTATGTTTGAGTAAACCTCCCTATATTGTTTATAAAATATATTTATTTTTAGATTAAATTTTGAATTTTTCTGTATTTATGGGTACTTTTAAATATTTACGAGCAGATAAAGATATCCAACAAAATAATATAAAAAAAATTAACACTTTCAGATTTTTTTGTTAATGGCTAAACAAATACATATTGGAAAACTGCTGATTTCGTAGTAGATCACAAATACCCCTTTCCCAAATTTAATTGCAGAACAATTACAAATTGGAAAACTGCTGATTGTGAAATACTGTAGATCAGAAATACCCCGTAATTATAAACCGAACCTGTTTTATAAACCGACCCAACAATCGTATTATCCCAGATGGAACTTTTTACACACGCAGTCTGAGAGCAGAGCGCACATGTTTAAGAAAACCCTAGCAGTAAACTCAAAGTCAATAACCTTAAATGCCCCCTTCTGAAATTCTATTCTACAGTTTGGGAATAAAATAAAATCTGAAGTTTGATTCAACGGCGATTTCAAATCTTTGATTCTGCCAATGTCGTCGTCCCCAAGAAGAAGAGGAAGAACAGGAATCCATCGACAGTAGACTCAGTACAGAGTCTAAATGCATCACTTCCTAAAGATTTGCTATTGAGTTGCATCGTTCGTGTCTCTAGATTTCACTACCCAAATCTCTCCTTAGTCTCCAAAACCTTTTGATCTCTCCTTACTTCACCGGAGCTTTACAAGACACGATCCCTCTTAAACCGCAACGAAACTTGTCTCTATGTATGCTTACAGTTTCCTCCTAACAATGACCCTTGCTGGTTCACTCTATGTCACAAACCTAACCTGACCCCAACAAACAAGAACAATAAGACAAGTGGGTATGTTTTGGCTGCAATCACAATTCAACATTCTCCTTAAGTACATCTTGGGAAAGGTGTGGTTTCAGTTGGGTCTAAGATCTACGCCATTGGTGGATGATGAGTCTCTATTTTGGCCAGTTTTTACTATTGTTTTTACATGTTTTATTGAGTCTAAAGTTATGTTTTGTGTCCTTCTGGCCGGTTTTAGTGTATTTTCAGGTTTTCACTTCATTGGAGCTAAAATGGGTAAAATGGAGTAACTTTGAACGTTTTTACACATCTCTGAATTTTGGAGACACTCTGGATCAATCGATCCTAAAGAGGATCAACCAAGCATGAAGAGGATCGACCGATCCTGAAGCAGATTGGTCAGTCAAAGGAATCTATGAGATGGCACAGATAAGAGGAAGGAGATCGATCGATCCAAGTCAGATCGACCAATCCGGATCACGAATATTCTCCAAATCGCACATTAACCCTGATTTTTTACCTAGAAGACTCCCTATAAATAGGGATCATTTCCAGAGCGGCCAGAGAGACCTAGACACGATTTGTCAATGTTACTCTGTCATTTTCATTTTCATTTTAGATCTGTAAATTTTTACATTGGTTTTTCTCAGATCTATAATATTTTCCATTGCATTTTCAGATCTACATTCTGTCTTCATCTCTTTCTTTGCATTTTACATCATACAACATCATGATCTATCAACCCTTTGCCATGGTTGAGTAGATCTGCATGTTGGGAGATGGGATTTATTCAAAGGGATTTAATGTTTAAATAGGTTATTGTTATAGATTAGAATTATGATTCTTAAATTTCTACTCTTATGAAACAAATGCTTTTGTTAGGTTGACGAATCTATCAAATGATTCATAGGGTTTTATAATACAGCTAGCGTTGATTATTCTACCCGGAGTCTATAGTTTGTAGGCTTCATTTCCAGATTTCCAAGAGTTGAAGCTGAATCTACAAGTGAACTCTATCAAACTTGTTAAATACATGCTATCATAGGGTCCTAGCTGATTTATGTTAGAATAATATTTGCTTTTAAAAAGAGATTTATGTTGGTATAGTGTTTGTGTTCTAGATATAGATCATTAATTTGCTAATCCGGTTAGATAACCTTTTTATTTATTTAAATCCCTGCTATTTCCCAGATCCCAATAATTTTTTTAATTGATTTTTATTTTCTTATTTAATTATTTTCGGATTTATATTTGGATTTCTTTTTGTGACAATTTTCCATATTTTTCATATTAGCTCTGTTTAGATCTACAGATCTATAACGCTCTTTACTCTCTGTGGATTCGATCCCACCACTATACTACCGCGCACAACCGTGCACTTGCGGGAACCATTGGTTGGGTAAAACCTGATGCATAAAACATCACATCAGTGGACCTATCAATAAAGCTCCTTCGTCTAGCGTCTCGTTCTTGGATTGTAGTTGCTATAAATGGTATGAGGCTCCAAAGATGAATGTGGAGCGGAGTTATGCAACTAGCAATGTTGTTGATGATAAGATATATGTTGCAGGAGGATGTAAAGACGCTAATTCATCCAATTGGATGGAGGTTTTTGATAGAAAGACTCAAACTAGGGAGCTTTTGTTGAACCCTTTGATAGAGAGATGTAAAATAATATTTATGAGTGCAGTGATTGAAGGTAATATCTACATGTGTGGGGATTAGGGTGTGGTTTTGAAGGGTTTGAATGGTTTGCCTAAGTTTGCTAGGTATTGTGTTGTTAAATTGGTAAAGTATGGTGGAAATATGGTAGTTCTGTGGGATAAATATTTACCTTCTAGTGGGAATAAGAAGAAGGTGATTTGGTGTGCCGTAATTTTGCCTGAGAGATGCGACAGTGAGGAGATTTGGGGAAATGTCGAGTGGCTTGATGCAGTTCTTACAGTCTCTAGCTCTTACGGATTTGTGTGTGCTGTTACTGCTACTTTCTTATTTCTGATGTTCGGTTAAGTTTGTATCAGGCTGATAATGTTCGAGTATCAGCTTATTTTGTTACTGTTTTTGTTGAATAGAAGTGTTCTTTTCACGTTCCTAGGAGGAACAAACTGTAACAAGATTCACACTTGAGGAAACTTGTTTTCTATTCCCTTAAAACTCTTTGCTTTCCTGTTGTAGGCATCGATCACTCGTAAAATTCATGACATGTTGTAGTGAAACATAATTATTTGCAGCTTGAGGCTACCATGTCTAGCAATACCATACCATTTTCTTTGTTATAAAAAACCTCTGAATTTGCTCAAAGCCCTGATGAATAATGATTGTGCGGTTAGAACTTACTGAACCTTACAAGCTCTAATGAAGACATGAATTGGAACAGAGAGACTTACCTCAAAGGAGATTTTAGTTGGTAGAAGATCTGTGACGCTTCTATATAACTGAGTAAGCGAGCCATAAAACAAAATGGCAGAAAGTGTGGAATGCTGAAGAACACAGAACATGTAAAGTAAAAATACCAAACTCTTGTCTTGGCTTTAGTATTCCAAATCGTTTGAAAGACGGTTTAAAGCCCTATGTGAAGTCACAGATGATCAAAGCCACATAGAAAGACAAAACTCTATATTTAAGTGGCAATGGTAGCATTATAGTAGTGTATGCAGTCTCCTGAGTCCTGACTCATCATCATGTAACAATGGTCTTAAATCAGTTTATATGAGAAAACGTACCACCAATTCAAGTCAAGTCCCAATCGGGCCATTGTAGTGGGAAACAGGGTAAGTCGTATCAGCAATACGTTTGCTACTAATTGTTTTCTCACTTTCTGGTGACTAGAGTTTCACATAGACATAGTGTCTGCTCATAATATCACATATTTCTCATATCTTTTCTTAACTAATGACTAAAAATTGATTATCTTTTAAAATACGTAACTGCTACTACAAAATAATTAGTATCAGCCTCATTCTTCTTCTTCTCCAATAATTTATTTAGTTTTCAACCGTCACCTCCAAGTTATTTCTTTTCAGTATATTCCATCTTATTCTTTCTCTACTTGCTTACATGGAGCATATCATCCTTATATCTGAAAAATAAATGTTTGCAAATAATAGATGGTTGTTTATTGTTGATAGCAAGAGTGGTTCTCGAATTATTCAAGAAAATACAAAAAACACTTATGATAAATTTATTGAAAGGGTATATAAAGATTATTGATTGGATAAGAGAGTATGCAATGTTGAGTTGAGTTACATGAGGCAAAACATCTCCTTGACCATATAACTTTTACATTTTACACTAATAATTTCCCTATTTTATTTATAAAAAAATATTTTAGTTATTTTTTATGAAAATGACTTGTTTTATATTTTAATCTTTGAATTTTAATACTTTCTTATTTCACTAATTCTATATCCAATTTTAAAATTAATAATTTCCCAATTTTACGTTTTTACAAAACTTTTTAGTTAATTTTTATGAAAACTGATTTGTTTTATATTTTAATCTTTCAATTTTAATAATTTCTTGTTTAACTAATTCTGTTTTAATATTAATAATTTCTCCATTTTTTATAAAATAACTAAAATCTTTAGTTATTTTTAATGAAAACTTATTTTTTTATAATTTAATCTTTAAATTTTATTATACTTTAGTAATTCAATTTTCTAGTTTAAAAACATAATCGCATTTCTGTCTTTTGACAAAAAAATAAGTATTAGACTAGTAAATATTTTTTGAGGATATTAGTCTAGTCGTTCACTTAAAAATGAGTATCATTCTAGGAAAAATTCACTTTAGATTATAATAAGGGATAAAAACTAGAATAATCCTTGTTAGTAAGTTAATCGCTAGTTTAACTTAAAAAAACTAAAGTTACGTGACTTCGGAAAAACTTATCTTATTACGACTTTGCCACCGCTCTGAACAGTGAAAAGTCTGCGAAATAAATTTGCGGCACACCTCTACCCATTACGCCATTACATAACTCTTTCATTGCGTCACTCACAATCTTCTCATGGTATTCCAAGTCCCAGAACCTTACCCACATGACATAATCCGATAATGTGAAAGCATAAAGATGGGTTAAAACAATAAACAAAGATTTCACATGTTCAATCTCTTTGAACCCTGATCTCGATCCATCTTCACTTCCTTTACCAAAATTCCTTACATCAAACATCATCTTCCGAGCCACATTATGCTGTGTTTCCGCACCACAAGCTTTAAATAAATAACTGCAAAACCATTACTATTAAGGTGCTTTTTGAAACAATTTTTGTTGATGTACTGAACAAGGTTATCCGCCTCTTCAGTTACCATTTCTAGCATCAATTTGAAGTTCTTCTTTCTTGTTACATGAGATTCCACCAGTCTCGTCATTTTCTTCCACTGCTCTCCTTGTTGCTTCACGGAAATGGTTAAGTATCCACATCTGCATTACTCCGTGCCCATTGTTAGTGGTCTAATGGAAAAAATGGACTCTTGCTTCTTTAGAATCTCGCGTGCAATTCTTGAAGACACCATGAGGATCACGACCATTGCACAGCACGAGGACTGTAATTTGAAGCTAAATATTTGGTTGTAACGTATGAGCTTAATTGTTTTGGCATAATTTGGCCCAAATAATCCATATATTTTTTTTATAAATTGGGCAAGAAAACTCAATTGGGCAAAATTATCTTGTTTGGTATATTTTTGCCAAAACCGCATTTTTCCGCAAAAACTGTTTTTCCCACCAAAATCATGTTTTCTTGCCAAAATTGAGTTTTCTCGCAAAAACCGCATTTTCTCGAAATTATGTTTTCTCGCCAAAATCATGGTTTCTCGCCAAATCCATGTTTTCCAGCCAAAATAGCATTTACTCTACATAATCGCATTTTCCCGCAGAGATGTGTTTCTTTGCAAAAACCACATTTTTCCCCTAAAACCGCATATTTCTGCAAAAACCACATTTTTCCACAAAACCACATTTTCCGTAAAAATTGTGTTCTCGCCAAAATTGCATTTTCCCATCAAACTTATGGTGCTACAATTATCCGTCAAATTATGGAATTAGATTTTACCGCTATACTCGTATTTTCCCACCAAAATTAGATATTGATTATAAATATAATTTAGGGCAATTCTCTTAACTATCAATAAATTATGTTTTTCTTCCGTAAATACCATCAATTTTAAAAAAACTTCCATCTATACCACAAATCCTCTTAACTATGTACATATTTTTAGGGTTTAGGGTTTAGGATTTAGGGGTTTTAAACCATAAACCCCTACACTCACACTATACCCTAAATCTAAAATAGTTAACCCAAACTCAAAAAAAATTAATTATAAAATTAATAAAATCAATTTTTGTGTTAGTGGTATTTTTGGAAACTAAAACTTTTGGTGGTATTTTTGGAATATTAAGTTAATGGTGCTAGTTTTGGCAACAAAACATAAAAGTGTGGTATTTTAAAGAATATTTCTATAAGGTATTTCATAGTAAAGATAAATGAGTTTAAATGGGTACCCATATATTTTTGTTAAATCCCAATTTGTTAAATGGGTCTTAATGAGTTAATCTATTTACCCTAATAGTTTTATCTAGTAAATGGGTTTAAATGGGTATAGTTTCAGCTAACATACTCATTTAATAACAAGTTTATTTGCTAAATGAGTACTTTTCAAGATTTTATTTTGATTTTAGGTAGTTTTATGTTTTTAATTTGTGAATGGGATAGTTTTTTTGGTAGTTTTTAAAATTGGTTAGATAAAATGTCTATTTTACCCTTATTTGTTAGTGAATTAATAGAAAAAGTAAAAAATAAGAGAGAGAAATGTGGGGACCAAAAAGAGAAAGAAATATAGAGATATAAATAAATTAAAATGTGGGAGGCAGAAAAACAATGTGGGGACCATGAAAGAAAGAAATGTGGGACCAACCGTATGAGGTGTACATGTATCGGGTGTACACCTATTAGAAGAGGGAGTACACATATCAGAAATCAGTGTACACTTATCACAAGTCAGTGTACACTTATCAACATAAACAAAAGATGCATGATTTATTGTGTACATTCTATTATATGTTGTACTTCATAAACCAAAGTATATTTATGTTAGTGTACAGACATTGGATGTACATGCGTTAGTAATTTTGAAAGATGTTTAAAATTAAATATCGGTAATACGGTGTAAACTCTTATTTATGGTGTACATACTGGTATATGGTGTACATCCTAATTTTTGGTGTACACCAGAAACCAATGTATATGCTAGATATTTGTTTGTATATCCTAATTTGGAGTGTACACATTATACTAATTTGTAAATTATAAATGATGGTGTATACCATATATTAGTACATACACTATAAATCAAACACTCATTTCATATACAAACATTATAGATTAGAAATAATTTTTTCAGATTTATGCTTACATTCATTTGTGATTAAACACATATATACTATATAATTAATAAGCAAAACAAATCATATATAAGATGATGTTTACTATATAAATGATAGTAAACATATAAATATATGATGTTGTACACTTGTATAAGACCGTATATGTCTATATAAAACAAAATACATATTTATATATATATATATATATATGTAATAATAATTTATACATGTATATGAGAGTGTACACATACATAGGAGTGTGTATACGTAGATAAGATAGTGTATACCTATATAAGAGCGTGTACACTTATAAAAGATGGTATATACATATATAAAATTATATACAGATATATATGTGTATGTAATAATTATAAAGAGAGAGAAAACAAAAAATATAGAAAGTAAAAAAGAAAAGAATAAAAGATGAGTAAAGAAAGAATAAAGAAAAATGAGAGAAAAGTGGAAAAATAGAAGATAAATTTAATTTTAAATTGAATAACGAAAATTTCAAATATAATGATAAAATTGAAGGATGAATATGGTTTTACACATCGAAAAACTACTTTACCCTAAAAACTACCCATTTAGCAAATGACAAACTTAAAAACTATTCTATTTGCATATTGTCTCTTTAATAAATGGGTTTGCAAACCCAAATTAACATCCCTACATATAATTTTTTAAGAAGAATTCGATCGGTTTCCTATAAATTTTGTAATTTTATTTTGGAGTAAATAATTATGTTTAAAACAAACAGTACACCATTTTTACTATATTCAACCAACTTACGGAGATTAAGGATGATAAGGTTAGTGATATGATGACTAACTTGAGAGAAAAAAAAAGTATATTTACGATATAAGTAGTATACTTTCTATATAACAATCAACTCTCTATAACGAAGAGTTGTGTTGTTGGATGATTGTGTGCTAGATTAGTATTATCAACATAAGAAACATAACTGTCTAATGCAAATCTTATCAACAACAGTATAGAAAACAGGATGAACTAACCTTTGAGCTTAGGCTAAGGCTTCTAGGTAGCTTGGGCTTATGCTTAGGCTTTAAGGATCCATGATCGACATATATCTGCAGAAACAAAAAATCATTGTAAGCTTAAATACATAGACTACAAAAAAACCACTTAAATGAGATGATCAAATAAGTCCTCACTCTCTTCTTTCAAAGTCTCAGACATAGGTATAGATCATTGTGTTGGAACTTAATTATTGACAAAATGTATTTGGCCAAACTTCCAACAATTTTTCCGGTGAAGTCCATCACTGTAATAAATGGATCTTGGGCTCTTTGTAATCCTTGTAATTAGCACTATAATATAGTGTATTTACTTGTCAAAATCATAGTCAATTTGAATGAGAAATGAGTGTTCAAAGTGGGTAGCTTAGAAACTTATAAAACATGTAATTTTGGGGACAACGATGTATTTCCACTCGAGAAGTATCATATATGATTAGATCCACATCAGAACTAAGCCTTGTTCTATATCCACAAGAAACATAAGTGTTATTCTTTAATACACACAAATGGTAAGTTCAAAATCTCATTACACACAAATGTCGGTTTTAACCGGTTTACTATTTACCAAACTTTTTCTTAACTATCTAATACAAAAATAAACTCGATTTAAACCAATTGTAATCCAGTTACAACAAAACAAACCTTAAAATTAAAAATCCTCAAATCTAAAAATTCTCGAACCCCAAAAATTATAAAATCCAAAATCATATGTTCAGTTATCATCTTAACCAATCAACAAATACTACAAATTAACCAAAATTTGAACTGTTGCTTCTCATACCAATAGATCTTTCCAACTTCAGTTATTCCACGTCCATAAGCTGCTCGCGCTTTTGAACCTTTGATAAACTCCATTGAATTGGAGCTCTGTCTCGATCAAAGAATATATCTGCATTGTATGGTCTTAAGTACCATCTCTCTGTTCTTCCTCCATTTCTCACTATATATTCTCTTGTCTCAATACCAGAAACACGACACCATACATAAAGTAGATGATTTTGTCCATTTTATCTCGATTCTGCTTCTCTTTGATGGAGGATCAGTTGAACTTTAAATCACCTGATTCAAGTTTTCAAAATCAACACTTTAAATACAACGTTTTTGTATGTTTTGGTAAGTGAATAAACAGCTCCGTATCATCATCTCCAAATTCCTCACATCCGCTTCCACTCCTCGTCCTTACTCTATACTTGTCTTCTTCTACGCTACTTAGAGGTGTCAAAATGGTTGGGCCGCCCATGGTCTGACCACGTCCAAAACATTATGGGCCGGTTATGGACAAGCCCATTTATGAAGTGGGTTTAAATGGTCTAGCCCAACTTCACACATGGACAAAATGGTCTAGACGATATAGACAATGGTCGTCCATGGTCTTTAAAAAACTAGGTTAAAATCGATTTGGGGGAAAAATTTTTACTTTTTCACATTTTTACTTTTTTACTTTTTCACTTTTTACTTTTTCACTTTTTTACTTTTAATTTTTAAGTTCTTTGATGCTTTTGGATTTGGTACTTTTAAGTTCTTTGAATGTTTTTGGAGTTGTTTTGGATATTTGTTTAAGACATTATATTAGAAATTATGTTTAAGACTTTGATGTTTTTGAATTTTTACTTTTACAAAATATAGTATGCTTTGACCAATGGACAGCCCATTTTGACGTGGTCGTTAATGGGTTTGGTTGTTAATGGACGGGTCATTAGTGGACATGATCAGTATATGTCCATAACTATAATGGACACTATTGGAATGGGCTAATGGACGTGGACAGCCCAATTTGACACCTCTAACGCTACTCAACTACACATCAAAAATGAGCTTCGTCTTCAACATCCCGACGCAAATTGGGCATCGTCTCCGCTTCAATCCTCGCTAACGACAACGAATCTGATTAGTAAAATCCATGGCTGAGTTCGTTGAACAACGAACAAAGTCACAGTGGAGTGTGAGTAAGAAGATGGGAAAACAGAGAGTGAAGAATTTGGGAAAAAAACAATCCCTGATGAACATCTGATAACGAAATTCAAAAAGAACATTTATCACCAGATTGATCAACAAACTTGATGAATTTGAGAAGAAGCAACAAATCAAAAAATCTGATGAACAAAGTCAACTTAGCTATTCAAACGTTTTACCAATTAGGGTATTTTTTGGTTTATTATTGGAGATGATGATACGGAGCTGTTAAGTGGTTAAATTTGGTTTATTATTGAATTTAAATTGCTAAGTGGTTATTAAACCAATAAAAACTTGAGATTATGGGTATTTAAACTTCAAACTATGAATCGGTGTGGTTCTGGAATTCGAACTTTCAATTTGTGTTATTAAAGCATAGATCTTATGTTTCGTGTGGATATAGAACACGACTTAATTCTAGTATGCATCTGATCGTATATGATATTTCTCGTGTGGAAATACATTGTCGTCCCGTAATTTTGACTAAATATCAAAATGAGAGATGTCCCACATTGGATGGAGAAAAAGATTTTCACTAGTTTATATAGTGTTAGACTCACACTATGGTTCATTAGTTTAGAAAGGGGCACTATGAAATAAAAGATATATGTATGTTATGCAAAACCCCACACACACCCGCCACTGCTGCCGTGTCAGGCCGAGCACAGGGAATGTGGGACAAAGACCCACAAGCGCTTATTGTTTTGGCAAATTTTTATAATTAATTAAATTAAATTCCCTTAAACACTTGATTTGAGGTTTTATCTCGTAATCATGTCTTCCTGGATTAGGGACTCGTATCGCAGCTCGGTGTTGAGGATATTTATTCAGAGTGTCAAATTCGGCTATCATACGGGTAGTATTAGCACTTCTCAGAGGGTGCACATAAGCAGCTAGCCTAACACCAACATTAGAAAGATGTTGTGCGTTATCAACATTAGGAGGCAGGTGAGGAGGAACATTGAAATTGTCTCCCACGTCTAGAGGATTAGCTTCACAAGGAGATTGATTGCAGACCTCCAGAGGGTCGGCTTGTTCTTCAGCATGTTTGTTGATCGATGTCAAGGGCACCTTGGTCTTGGTTCCTTAAACTCGGCTATGTTTGTTGTTTTCTAAGTTTTCTAAGTTCACGTTTTAGTCAGTGAATGTCTTGGATTTGAGGCACAGCTTCAGAGTTTTGGCTCCTTGTCATGCACTTCAATCCAAGAATAAAACCTAAAAGGGAAAACAAAGGTTATCAAGAAACAAAGAGGCAAAAGTAAAATAAATTGAAAAATTCAAGTGAAAATTTCTAAGTATCTTGGACAAGTGTTAGTTTATTCCTCGGCAATGGCGCCAAAAACTTGATTTGCAATCAGGTTTTCCCTTAGAACAACACAACCTCTTAAACTGCAAGCACACAATAAATTAGTAGTGTTACTTAAAGTATCGACCCACAGAGAGTAATAGCTAAGCGAATTGGATTAGACAAAGAAATCTAACTAAAACAATATATGAAAGGGGTTTGTTTTGTTGTTTTCTAATGATTAAGTAATGAAATAAAACATAGTGTATGCTCATACAAAAAAAAAACATACTAGGTTATATCCTGCACTTAGCATGGGTTCATGATTTAGTATTTTGTGATTGATTTTAAAAATAAAAGAAGGGCAATTCTCACAAATAGCACACATTTTCATTTAGAAAAAAAAACATTTTTATTAAAGAAAAATCTTCTAACCTCATATTATTAGGATTTAGGGTTTAGGGTTTATAAAACTCTAAACCCTAAACCCTAAGTCATACCTCACACCCCTAAAAATATACCCTAAAATTCTAAAAATATTTAGTTCAAACAAAAAAAATAAATTATTTCCCTTTATAAAAGTGATATTTTTTGTCCTCAATGAAAATGTGTGCTAAATTTGGTACAAGAACTTTATTTGATGCTATTTTGGGGAATTTCTTATAAAGGTTTTGGATGTAAATTTGTTATATTATAATAATATATTGTTATATAAAATCAAATGATTCATGAATGTTGCATTTTATTTTGTTGGAAAAATGATATTTTTTAAAAAATATATACCATATTTGGTTTAATAAAGTTATATGGTTTTCTTTATTTTATTTTAAAAAATTGAAAGAGATTAAAAATAGTTTTTAAAAAGATTTATTTCAATATTTTTTTTTTAAAATATTGCCTTTTGTGTAATAACTATTTAAAAATTGATTGATTCTTTTACCCCTAACGAATTGATTAAAATTATTATTTTCTAATGACATTTTTATAATATTTAACAATTTTAATGTTATTTTGATGTGTCTTAACATAACTAAAGCTTATTAACTTTTTTTTATCAATATTACATATCTCATCTAATACGTAAATTTGAACTAATTATTAACAAATATAAGTGCATAATTTTATTTAAAGATGATAACACTGTATTTTACATATTTTAAGCATACATTTATCATCATATTAGTTCATAATCATCCCCTGTTTATACCATTATATGCATATCTCACTTCCTTTTCAGTTTTAGGGTCCTTTGCATGAGCATTGCATATATATTGCATATTGTGGGTTGTTTACAAGTAAAAATGGATGCTAAGGAAGCTATGGAGCGTTAAGGAGCTGAATAGGAGTTTCGGATCAGCTCAAGAAGGAGATTGAAGGAAGATGGAAGCTACTCGACCACTATGATCGAGTAGTATTTCCGGATTAGTAGGAATTTTATTTTGTCTTATCCTAAACCTTATCTTTAGTAGAAAAGCATATGTGTTAACCCTAATAAAGGGTGTGCTCGTTTTTAGACCTGATATTATCTCTCTCTGCCTCCTAATTACTCTCTCTCTTGTTCTTCATTTAAGATCTTTGTAAACCTTTTATCTTTTTAATAAAATCAGTACTTGCAATTATTTTCATCATCAAACCCTCTTATCTCAATCTGATCTATCTCATATGTCAGATTTAGAACTTTCTGGGTTTGCAAATTTAGTTTTCATTATGCTTAGTGAGTAATTTACCTTAGGGTTATTAGGGATGGATTACATTAGGGAGGATCTTGATTAATCTGGTAGTTTTAAATGTTCTTAAATGCTTTAATCCTTTTTGGGTGAGAGTTCTTAATGCTTATTTATTTCTGATCAACTTGAATATGATCCTAGATAATCTCTTCACACAGTGCTTGTAGGTTGTTTGATTAGCTTTTTCCAGAGACATAGTTATATTAACCTGTAGAGAGTATGCTTCAATGGTGTTTGGGAACCCATGATACTCAAAGCTATTGTTAGGAAATTATGTTGGCTTAGGTAGGTTGATTCTTAAAGCTTGTCCAATAGCTTGGCTCTGGCAAAATCGGGTATGCTGAGTTATTGGGTTCGAGATCATTCACCATGACAGTGGGTGTGATTGGTTTAGATATCTATCGTCAAAGGATTAGCCTTGAAATAGGTTGTGTTTGTTAAGTACCCAGGTTATGAAAGTGATCGCCTAGTCCATTATTTCATCCCTATGATCCCTATCTCTTTATAATTGCATTAAAACGTTCAGTTACAAGTTCTATTAGTGATTTTGTGCTTTTATATTTCGACTCGACCATACCACTCGACCGTATCGATCGAGTGGCTTTTTACTTTTGCTTTCCTGCTTTGTTTGTTTACTCTTTGTGCATTTGAATTGACATCTCAAGTGTTCATTGCTTTACTTATTAGTTATTTGCATTTTCAATCATAAGGTTGTTAGTTTCACTATCTTCTCTGATTTGGCTTAACTTATTAGCATAGACATATTGTGATTGCTTGCACCAAACCCATTATGGATTGACACCTCATGTACTACAACATCAATGAGGAATTGAAACCCTCCATGCATTCTTATCACTGAGAAAATACGTGTTTCAATTTGGCGTTGTTGCCATTTGGGTTTTATTTTTGTTCCATTCACAATTTCATTGTTTTTAAGCTTAAGTTCTTTAGTTACTTTTACTTGGTCACTGATTTGGGTTACTTCTTGATCTCTATTTGTCTCAGGTACCCTACTCGACCAACCTACTCGACCATACTGATCGAGTTCATCTACACATTGATATTCTTATACTACATCTCAACAATGCAACACACCATCGGAAATGGTGATGCATGTGCAACACATACACCAAGACAGGGTATTGTACCTCCGGCTGTTTAGAATGACTTTGAGATAAAGGCAAGTTTGATCACAATGGTCGAGGCAACAAGTACTATGGTTTCCATAAGATCTTTTGGAGCATTTAGACATGTTTGATAGACTCTGTAGTCTCACACAAATCACTGGAGTCAGTGAAGACAGTTTCAAACTGCGATTGTTCCCTTTTTCACTAGGGGATAAAGCACATCAATGGGAAAAGAACCTCACCCCAGGATCCATTACAACATGGAAAGAATGCGAGCAAGCTTTCATCAACAAGTTCTTCTCCAGATCAAGGACAATTAGCATCATAAGCGAGATATCTAGTTTTACACAAAGGAGTGGCGAATCATTTTCTAATGGTTGGGACAGATTAAAAGGGTACACCATAAAATGTCCTGATCATGGTTTCACTCCTGAGAGTCTACTCAGTACAATTTATAGAGGATCTTCACCACAAATAAGGATACAACTTGATACAGCAAGTAATGGGAATTTCTTGACTAAAGAGGTTGATCCAGGCTGGGAATTGGTGGAAAATTTAGCTCAGGCAACTGGGAACTATGAGGAAGAACACACACAGAACTCTCTAGGAGATAAGTCTACTGAGGAAACACACAAGAACCAGCTGCACATGTTGAATGAGAAATTGGACAACCTTCTGCAAGCTCAAAAGGCACCAGTTCAAGTTGCATCCACAGAGGATCTTAGTCGAAGTCAGGATGGGGAGACTACTGAACTCAAAGAAATCAATTACCTACAGAATGCTGGAGGATTCAACAGAAGTTTCTTCCCACATAGCCAAACTCAACGCATGCCTTCCACCAGATACAATAACCCATCAAATATTGTCAGTTCACAAACCCACCAGACAAACACTACTCCAGATATAGACATCGGGAGCATGCTGCAGAAAATATTGTTGGGACAGGATAAAGGTGCCTTAGACACCAAGAAAATGTTTGATGAAGTTAACAACAAGATGGACAGTAGTCTCCAAGCTCTACACAACAGAATAGACAAGCTGAAAAACAAGATTGTATCCATGGAAAACAACAAGGAATCAATGACACCACTACATCAGGCTAGATCTCAAGGACATGGACTGACAAACCCAAACATGTTTTCCAATGCTATCAACCTGAGGAGTGGACGCACATTACCTACTAGAGTTGGAAATCCCTGAAGTCACAGTGGACTGTGATGATCAGGATGGGGAGGGGTTCATCAATACTGTTAGCAAAACAGAGCAAACAACTCCTGAAGTTGTACTCGACCAACCTACTCGAGCAGCCGATCGAGTAGCACCATTAGCTAAACAGAATCAAGGGCAGAAAAACACATGGCAGCCAAATACAAAGCCCTCTTTTCTAAGCATTTGAAAGAAGTAGAAGTTCAAATGCCATTGTTGGATGCATTCATCCTTGTACCACCTGCTCAAAAGTTTTTGAAGGATCTCATTACAGAAAGAGAAAAAGAGGCTCAAGGGATGGTTGTACTGACACATGAATGCAGTGCCATTATTCAAGGAACATTGTTGTACAAGAAAAACTGGGAGATCCAGGCTCACTCACCATACCTTGCTCATTGGGTCCCTTAGTTTTTAAGAATTGTTAGTGTGATCTAGGAGCTTCAGTTAGTATAATGCCTCTTTATGTAGCACAAAGACTGGGTTTTAACAAGTTCAAACCAAGCAAAATCTCTCTAGTACTAGCAGATAGATCAGTAAGATTCCCTCGTGGTCTTCTGGAGGATCTGCCAGTAAGGATCAGACATGTGTAAGTTCCTACAGATTTTGTGGTGCTAGAGATGGATGAAGAACCAAAGGATCCCTTGATACTTGGAAGGCCATTCTTGGCAACTGTGGGGCCTTAATTGATGTTAAGAGTGGAAAGATTGACCTTAAGTTGGGACAAGATGTGATCATAAACTTTGACATCAACAAATCACTGAAGAAACCAACCATTGGAGGTCAGCTGTTCAAAATGGAGGAATCATATGTACTTGCAGCAGATATCCAGGAAGAGATATTAGAGGAAGATCCTTTGAAAACAGCTTTAACTAAAGATGACAAAGATGGATATCTCTACAATGAGACCTCAGACTATGGATTATTCATGGACTCCAAGGAAAAGGCTGAAATCTGGGTGATTTCGAGAATTTGATAGATCAAAGTGAAGAAGCAATGTCACTCGACCATACTACTCGATCAGATCGGTCGAGCTCAATGCACTCGACATCGCTACTCGAGCATAAGGTTGAGTCTGTGGAGATGGATTCAGGCGACTGGTCGGAACTTAAAGCACCAAAGGTGGATCTCAAACCACTTCCAGATGGGCTAAGGTATGCATTTCTAGGTCCAAATTCAACATATCCTGTCATAGTAAATGATAAACTAGGATCTGATGAATTAAAATCATTGCTGGCTGAATTAAAAAACTTTAGGAAAACAATAAGTTATTCACTGGATGATGTTAAGGGTATATCTGATAACCTATGCACACATAGGATTCATCTCAAAAATGAAGAGCAGTCTAGTATTGAACATCAAAGAAGATTGAATCCAAATTTAAAAGAAGTTGTTAAAAAGGAGACCTTAAACTGTTAGATGCAGTAATCATTTACCCCATATCAGATAGTACTTGGGTGTCTCCTGTACATTGTGTTCCAAAAAAGGGTGGAATAACTGTAATTAAAAACGATAAAGAAGAACTTATCCCACTAGAACCATAACAGGCCATAGGATGTGCATTGACTATAGGAAATTGAATGCAGCATCAAGAAAATATCACTTCACTTTACCCTTTATAAACCAAATGTTGGAAAGACTAGCCAACCACCCCTACTACTGTTTCCTTGATGGATACAGTGGTTTTTTTCAAATTCCAATTCACCCTAATGACCAGAAAAAAACTACATTTACTTGTTCCTATGGAACCTTCGCTTATAGGAGAATGCCTTTTGGCCTGTGCAATGCACCAGCCACTTTTCAAAGGTGTATGACCTCAATATTTTCGGATCTGATAGAGGAGATGGTGGAAGTATTCATGGACGACTTCCGTCTATGGATCCTCTTTCTCCTCCTGTTTATCTAATCTCTGCAGGGTTCTAACAAGGTGTGAGGAAACAAATCTTGTCCTCAACTGGGGAAAATGTCACTTTATGGTGAAGGAAGGAATTGTGCTTGGCCACAAGATTTCAGAGAAGGGGATAGAAGTAGACCAGGCAAAGATTGAGGTGATGCTACAGTTGCAACCACCCAAGACTGTGAAGGATATAAGAAGCTTCTACAGGAGATTTATAAAAGATTTCTCTAAGCTTTCCAGACCACTGACCAGGCTAGTGTGCAAAGAAAAGGAGTTTGACTTTGATGCAGAATGCCTGAAGGCTTTTCACCAGATCAAGAAAGCTTTGATCACAACACCAATAGTTCAAGCCCCCAACTGGGATTACCCATTCGAGATCATGTGTGATGCATCACATTATGTTGCTGGAGCTGTTCTAGGACAAAAGATAGACAGGAAGCTCCATGTGATCTACTATGCAAGCATGACACTAGGTGAGACTCAAGGAAGATATGCAACAACAGAGAAAGAAATGCTTGCTGTGGTTTTTGCATTTGAGAAATTCAGAAGCTATTTAGTGGGATCAAAGGTGATAGTGTATACTGATCATGCAGCCTTGAGGTACATATATGCAAAGAAATAAACCAAACCAAGGTTATTGAGGTGGATTCTTTTACTTCAAGAATTTGACATGGAGATAGTGGACAAGAAGGGGATAGAAAATGGTGTTGCTGACCATCTTTCAAGAATGAGAATGAAAAAAAAGATGCCTATTGATGATTCAATACCAGAAGAACAGCTGATGGCAATAGAAGTTAAGGAAGTTGAAGAGGACTCAATCACACTACTCGAGTCCAGGGTCGAGCAGTTAGAAGATTCACCTTGGTATGTGGATATGGTTATCTAAAAAGCTGTTGGGAAGGATCCTGATAATTTAGATCCATATAGGAAAAATAAATTTTACAGGGATGCTTCACACTACTTCTGGGATGAAC
Organism: Cardamine flexuosa; assembly: GCA_963555745.1. Classification (NCBI taxonomy): domain Eukaryota; kingdom Viridiplantae; phylum Streptophyta; class Magnoliopsida; order Brassicales; family Brassicaceae; genus Cardamine; species Cardamine flexuosa. The sequence goes on from OY743219.1 coordinate 16,992,288, forward strand.
CTTATCTCTATAAAAGAGGAGTAGATGGTTTGTTTAGGAGGTGTATACCGGAGACAAATGTGAGAGGAGTATTGGAGCATTGTCATGGATCAGCATACAGAGGGCATTTCTCAACTTTTAAAATAGTCCAGAAGGCTCTGCAAGCAGGACTGTGGTGGCCAAACATGTTCAAAGACACCAACGATTTCATCTCAAAGTGCGATGCATGTCAAAGAATGGGGAACATCAGCAGACGAAATGAAATGCTTCAGAACCCTATTTTGGAATCGAAGTGTTTGATGTGTGGGGAATAGATTTCATGGGACCTTTCAATCCACCATCACATGGGAATGCATATATTCTGGTGGCAGTGGACTATGTAAGCAAATGGGTGGAAGCAATCGCAGCACCAACAAATGATGCTAAAGTGGTCCTGAAATTGTTCAAAACTATAATCTTCCCTAGATTCGGAGTTCCAAGAGTAGTTATAAGTGATGGGGGATCACATTTCATCAACAAACTATTTGAGAAGCTCTTAAGGAAATATGGGGTCAAACACAAAGTGGCAACACCTTATCACCCTTAAACCATTGGTCAAGTAGAAGTCTCAAACAAACAAAGCCATCCTTGAAAGAGTGGTTGGGACATCAAAAAGAGACTGGGCAACCAAACTGGATGAGAGTCTCTGGGCTTACCGGACATCATTCAAGACCCCTATAGGATGAACCCCATTCCAGCTCCTATACGGAAAAGCATGTCACCTACCAGTAGAGGTGGAATATAAGGCTATCTTAGCTACACAACTCCTTAACCTTGACCTCAAAAGTGCTCAGGAGAAAAGAGAAATGAATCTGCATGTGCTAGAGGATATTAGACTGGATGAATTTGAAAGCTCCAAAGTATACAAGGAAAGAACTAAAGCCCTTCATGATAAGAGGATATCACCAAAGAACTCAAAGCTGGTGATCATGTGCTTCTATTCAATTCAGGGCTCAGCTTATTCCCTGGTTAGCTGAAATCAAGATGGTCTGGACCTTTCATCATCAAGGAGGTATTGCCCTATGGAGCAATAACATTGGAGAATGAAAGTGGAACAAGATTTACAGTTAATGGTCAACGAGTAAAACCATATTTGGCAGATAGGGTACTTCCTGAAGGAACCTCAGTTGACCTAGATGAACCCTCCTGAGACTGAATAAGAATTTGGTCAAACTAAGGGACCCTTAAACAAGCTCTCTTGGGAGGAATTCACATGACTATCCCTGTAAATATCTATTTATTTTATAAGCTGATGTTTTTATTTCTTTTAAAGGTCTGAGATATCAAGCAAGGATGAAGGAAATACGCATTTATTGAGGTTTAAGATGACAACCAAAAAAGGGAAAGGACTCGACTACTAGACTCGATCACCATGGTCGAGTCCCAGGTTTCTCCTCTCCTACTTGCACATTAAGTAGGGACCACCTAGATCTCTTATCAAAAATCTTATCCAACCTTCCTTTAAATACCCCATTTTCCTCTATTATCCTCTTACATATCCTCGCAATCTCCTCTCTGATTAAAACATCTCAAAGCTCTTATCCTTAGCCCTTTTTACGACCAAACAAGATGTCAAGCTCTTCAAGAACCTTGAGAAGCTCAGCGAAGAAGGCCATGGAAGACAAGGAGAAGAAACCTGAGAAACAACCAGAAGCAGAGGTTAAGCCCAAGGAGCAAATCCCTAAATCAAGACGCAGATATGATGAGAATGGAAACAGAATCCGAACACCAGCTAATGCTTCAACTCTGCTGGAAGGGATAAGGCAAAGCCACAACCTCCTCTCAGGAGACTTACAAGTCCTCCATCCAGGCCAGCACAATCCTTTCCACCATGATCATGAGGATCCATCACCATAAGGTACCACACAACCCACACCATTGTATTATACCACTTGCATATTAGTTTGTTTTTATGTTGTCTTTAAATCTCTCAAATAATCCTCTGAATTTTTATTACAAAAGGGACTGTGTAATTTAAGTTTGGGAGAGAGTCTAAGAGATTCATCTAATCATGTTTTCTATTTTCTAATTCAAATTTCATATCATCTAAATGCATTTAAAAACCATAAAAATTTGAAAATTTTCTGAAAAAAACTTAAAAAACAGAGTGTCATGTAGTTCATTTGCATAATTAGGATTGAGTCTAGAATCATTCATACTAGGATTGTTGCATTGCATAGGGGATAATGATAAATTTAAACCAAATCGCCTCATAATTAAAAATATAATCTCAATGCCATGGTTTTTAGTTGTTCAATGCTTGCATTTGATCCTGAAAACTAAGGCAGCACCATGTTTGGAATTAAAATTCACTATTCATACTTAGGTTGAAACTTGCTGTGAATAAGAAACTCTATCCCTAATTATAAGAACCTAATCTATTATCAGAACCTAATCTATTATCAAACTTAAGCATTGGTTATGAACTCATGGCTACCATTAAAATACTTGGATACTCTTATTCCCATTTTCCACTCTTGTTTATCCAAGTAGCTGTTCCCATCTTTGGAATAGTTCCAAATAATCACCAAACCTACCTTCTTTTCAAACCATGAATTAATCTTGAGTTGAGGCCTATTTCCGGATTGAACTGAGGAGAAAGTGTTAGGTATAAGCCAACCGGAATAGCTTCTCATGTAGACTCTGGTTCATGATTTTTGGACCAGAATAGGACAGGAAGTTTGAACTAGGGGTTGGTTGATGTTTTGAGTGGTAAAAAGAGAGAAAAAGAGTGCTATAAAATCTTTGGAAAGGATTAAACACCAAAAATACAATAATGAGTGTTTAGTAAAGGATCTGGATGATTATATTATGAAAATAGGCTCAGAAAATAGAAAAATCAAAGATAAGCAAAGTGAAAAGATGTAACTCGATCACACAGCTCGACCAAGTGGTCGAGTAGATGCCTTAGCCCAGAAAAAGAAATTTCCAGATCCGCTAGAAGAGTTAAAATAGTAAAGATCCTTTCCTCAGAAAATAAAAAGAGAGAAATAATCCTGAGTAGAGTGAAAAACAATGTATTGCCTTGAGAGAAAAGAAAAAAAGGTTGAAAAGCTAGGATATATTTCTAAGTACAGATTTAGATAGAGTCAGTTGTGTGTTCTTGGATAAATGAGAGTCTACTCCGGTATGCATCAGTTGGCTTTAACCTTTAGCATCCTCCCAAAGTTCAATCCATTCATTGAGAGATCCTTGTTACTAATGCGCTTAAACCAGAGGAAGAAGAGACCATTTTTGTCTCTTAAAACTTGTCCCTCAAACCAAATGAGTTCTTAACCAATGCTTAATTTGATCCACTCTTCTAGCTTAATGAATGTTAAAGGGATAAAGTTATTTGAATGCTTGTTGCAGCTTAGGATGAATTTTGAATCTTTTGTGATGAACATGGCTAAGGTTTTTAAGTATGGATCATCTGCATAGCATTCTAGAACTGTTAACCATGACATTGAGGTTAGAGGTTTAGTCATTTGGCATTGGTTTTGAATCCTCATTTTCAAACTACTTCTCCAATCAATCATCTATTTGCTTGAGGGCAAGTATTTTGACCCGTTTTTATTATTCTTTTACTTGTCTTATTGAGTCTAGAAGTTAGGTTTTGTATTCTTTTGGTCGGTTTTAGTGTCTTTTCAGGTTTTCACTTCATTGGAGCTAAAATGTGCAAAATGGAGCAAATTGGACGTTTTTAAACAACATTGGATTTTGGAGTCATCCTGGATCGATCGATCTTGAAGACGATCGACCAAGCATGACAAGGATCGACCGATCCCCAAGCAGATCTATAAAGTTTTCATTGCATTTTCAAGATCTGTTTTCATCTCTTTCTTGTTGTTTTCAACCATACAACATAATGATCTATCAACCAATTACCATGGTTGAGTAGATCTATATGTTGGGAGATAGGAGTTATTCAAAGGGATTTAATGTTTAATTATATTATTATTATAGATTATAATTATGGTTAATAGATCTCTACTTCTATGAATCAAATGCTTTTGTTAGGTTGACGAATCTATCAAATGATTCATAGGGTTTTATAGTACAGCTAGTGTTGACTATTCTACCTGGAATCTATAGTTTGTAGGCTTGATTTTCAGATTTCCAAGAGTTGAAGCTGGATCTACAAGTGAACTCTATCAAACTAGGTCGAAAGATGCTATCATAGGGTCTTAGCGGATTTATTATAGAATGCTTTTATTAAAAAAGATTTATTTTGGTACAGTGTTTGTGTTCTAGATCTAGATCTAGATCATTTAATTGCTAATCCGGTTAAATATCTTTTTTTTTTATTTAAATCCCTGCAATTTCCCAAATCATAATATTTTTTTTTAATTGATTTTCTTTCCTTATTTTAAAAGATTTTATTCTGATTTCTAAAAGTGACACTTTCCATATTTTTCATCCTAGCTCTGTTTAGATCTAAGGATCTATATCGCTCTTTACTCTCTGTGGATCGATCCCACCGCTATACTGCCACGCACAACCGTGCACTTGCGGAGTTTAGATGTTGGGTAAAACTTGATGAATAAAACATCACATCAAGTTTTTGGCGCCGTAGCCGGGGAGTAATTGAAGCCTTTAGATTTAAGTTTTAGACCTAGTCTAGGATATTTAATTTTTTGCATTTTTTATTTTTCCCCATAAGATCGACCGATCCTACGTCTTGCACAATCGACCGATCCTACTTTGTGCAAGATCGATCGATCCCTCTTTGATCGTTCGATCCTTTTTCTCTCTAGATCGACCGATCCCTTTCAAGATCAATCGATCGTAGAGCCCTTTTTCCGGATTTAATCTTCAAACTTCTTTTGCTTCTCAGGTGTATGCAATTAAGGAGCAAGGCTTCTAAAGATCTACAAGACCTGAGCATAGAAGAGTTGACAAGGAAATCCATAAGGAAGATCAAGGAAACAAAGTAAAAAAAAACCACAAGGAAATCAAAAGATACGGTTCGTATGGCTGATCCTAATAACCTTAGAAAAATTCCCCCTGTTGTTGATGGTGAGAATGCAGATGCAGTCCGGAAGAGAGAAGGTCAGGATAATAGAGGACCTCTCGGTGATGCTGGAGCTGCTGGGGTTGGCATGAATGTTGTATCGGGACTGCAAGTCCCGCCACGCAGGGTTACCTTAGGCAAGCAAGATGCTCCGCACGCCTACTATAGGAATCAATCTGCTATTATTCCCCCTCCTATCCAGAGGCAAGATTATGAGACTAAATCTCAAATAATCGCCCTGGTTAAACAGAATCAATTCCATGGGCTATCTAACGAGAACCCAATGGACCATATTGATATCTTTGAGGAAATCTATAGTACCACCAAAGCAAACGGAGTCCCCCAAGACTACCTCTGTTGTAGACTATTTTCCTTTTCCCTTGCTGATAAGGCTCATAGATGGCTAAAATCTTTGAGTCTCTGATTTATCACAAGCTGGGGTGAATGCCGAGCTGCTTTCATTCAGCAGTTCTTCACCAAAGCTAGATCCACAGCGCTAAAAAACAAAATAGCCACATTCCGCCAAGCTGGTATATAGTCCTTCTATGAAGCTTGGGAACGCTATAAGGAATATCTAAGGGACTGTCCCCCTCGAAGCTACACCGAGTTGGACAGGATAAACTTTTTCTACAACGGAGTTGAAATGAAGTATCAAATGGCTATGGACACAGCCAGTAGGGGAGACTTCATGAGAAGGAAGCAATGGAGCTCATTGAAAACCTTGCAGCAAGCGACTCTAACAGATCTTCTGACTATGATAGGAGAGTCAACCTGAGGCATTCCTCGTGAGAAAACACTTCCCAATTTCGACAACGAGAGAGTGAGATCAATGTGAAGGGTTGCAAGACCTGATTAACAAGCACCTTGTGGTTTAATGGATCGAATGTCTCCACAAAAGGATGCAGAATAGTCTTTTGATGAGACGGGTTGATCAATCAAATCACACGAAATGACCTAAGAGTTTTCCTAGTTCGAATCACACGAAAAAAGAGGAACAATGATCTATAATTTGAGAGGATTTTTGATTAAAAGATAGATTGTTATACAAAGAAATCTCAGCCTCAATATAAAGGAGAGGAGGCGAGAAGGAGAAGGGACAAAATGATAAAGGCAAAGAGAGTTACGAGACATACCTCGTGAACACTCAAAGACCATGCAATAAACACAAGTTCAAATTCAAACTAAAGATAGCGAGATAAGAGTTCATGGGCCACGCCAAAAGATGTAGACAGGCCATGAAATGGATTGGACTAAGGGTTGGCAAAGATAAACATATGAGCCACAAGCCTCATTAAAAACCTTGTTTGGAAAACCCATTGGGACAAAACCGAACTAAGGGAAAAAGAGTGCTAGTGGATCATATGGCCAAAGCATTAGCCATCTTAGACATGTATTACAACCAATGTGGCATGAATACAACCCTTAAGGTCCAAGTGATCCTCTTGAGTACCCTTGGATGATAAGGACACTCGCAAGCCTTGATGAAATGTTTTGGCAGGGAAGAAACCCATGGACACTTGGCGACTCCCATGCACTCCTTGACACACTTTCTTGTGGACCTTATGCATGAGTTACAATGTTCTGGAGCTTCCATGCTTCAGTTTCCGGTTTCTTTATGTTCCAAGATTCTGTTCCAGTTTCTTCTTGTTCCAAGATTCTGTTCCAGTTTCTTCTTGTTCCAAGATTCAGTTTCCGGTTTCTTCCTGTTCCTTGGTAGTCCATTGCCTTCTTGTTATTCCATTCCTTGACTTGCATTATTAGGCCCAACCAGGAACGCATCGCAACCCCACTCGAGTGAGTGATAAGATAATAGAAGAGCTTAATGCTAAGGTGGACATTCTGATGAGAGTTCGAAAGAGATCTGTTAATCTCTTGGAAAGTGATGGGTTCAATGATGAGGAGGATCAAACTAAGGAGATCAACTTTCTCGGTGGACAGAGAAACTACCAAAACCGGGGTTTTGACTCAAATTTTATGAATCATTGTAACCTGTCCTACCACAGCACAAATGTTAAGAACCCTGGAGATCAGTTTTATCCACCTCGGAGTACTCAAAACCAAGGGAACTTCCAAAAAAATGCCGGTTATTGTAAAATGGGATTCAATTATCATCATACTAGATGAGGTCACATGGAGTCTTGATGTGCTGTAAATGGAGCCTTGATGCTCTTTTGTTCTGTTAGGCGAATCCATGTCCTATGATTGGAGTTTTGAAGTCCTGCCAGTTAGATTCTTTCTTTTGCTATACAAGCAAGGAGGTGTTTCCAAGTTAGTACAAAGTAAATCAAAAACCAGACCAGGTTGTACTATCATCTGCTTAAAACCATTATGAGTGATTTTAAAAAGTTTAGAAAAGCCTGGATGGTTAGTGATGTCAATGGCTTGGACATGAAAGGCAGTTCCAAGCTGGTGCTCATCCAAGATCTTGAAGACGAATAGAGTCTTCTCACCATCATAAGCAAAGTGTTTGGCATTTGGTGAGGCTTGCTCCCTTGGGAAAGCAACATGTTGCTTTCCACTCTCTTGAGTGTCTTGTAGCCGTGTTCTATGATGATGCTTGGTTTCCATCTCAGCATGTCTTCCTTTGAACCTTACCTGCAAAGTTTGTAAATCACTTGGTATTGCCGGTGCAAGGTTAGTGTAACAAGCAACAATATTGGGACTGATATAAGTTTTGGGGTCAAAAGGATCATCATAAAATGTTTTTCCATTCATGGTAAAAAGTGTAGGCTTCTTACCTGGACCCTTCTTTCCCTTGAGTTGTATTTGATCAAGATAAATTTCATGAGGGGTCATTGGTACAAGCGTGGTCTTGCGTCCTTTGAATTCGAAAGTATGACGATTGGTGTAACCATTATGTATCACTCTTTGATCGGACTGCCAGGGTCTCCCAAGTAATAAATGACCAGCCTCCATGGGTAAAACATCGCATAGAACTTCATCTTCATAGTTTCCAATGGATATGGGTACTTCCACTTGATGCTTCATTTTTAGTTATCCTTGTTCATTGATCCACTGAAAGTCATAAGGCATAGGAAGTTTTTTGATCTCCAATCCTAGCTTCTTCACCATTGTCTCACTAGCCACATTAGTACAACTTCCACCATCGATGATTACACTACACACCTTTCCCTTTACATAACATCGCATGTGGAACAAGTTAACTCATTGAGCCTGTTCTTCGGTTTTAGATTTGAGACTTAAGGTGCGCATAGCTACAAGTAGCTCCCCTTTAACTGGAGACTCGATCACTTCCTTCTCCTCTTCTTCTTCTTTTGTCCTATTGTCTCCTTCCTCTTCTTCCGTTTCTAGTTCCCCATCGCCTTTGAGTATCATCATACGTTCGCATAATGTCCTATTCCATGACATTTATAGCACTTGATATTGCTAGTTCTGGTGGCCACCTTGGCTTTCTCTTCTGGTTGGGCTCCAAAAGGTTCAGCTCCAATACGCGTAGTATTAGATGGGTTGCTACTAGCTGGTATCCTTATCCTGTCATCCTTTCCCACCTTTCTCGTAAGAGATGAGCTTCCATGATAGGTTCGTGTAGAACTTCTTCTTGTCAATTGCTGCTCAATCAGGATGGCTTGATGTAACATTTCTTGTAGATCAACATGAGACTGCATTTCCAACCGGTCTTGTATTTCACGTTGTAATCCACCAAGAAATCGGGACATGGTAGCTTCTCGATCTTCACGAACGTCCGCCTTGATCAATAGAGCTTCTAACTCTTGGTAATAGGTCTCCACGTTCCTTGTTCCTTGCACAAGCTTCCTAAGTTGGTTGTGAAGCTCCCGATGGTTGTAACTAGGAATAAACCGTCGTCGCATGATCACTTTTATTTAAGCCCAAGTGTCCACTGTTGGGTCAAAGTTTCTTCTTCCGGATGTAATGAGTTGATCCCACCAACATAGAGCATAATCACTGAATCGGTAGTTGCTGCGTTGACCTTGTTCGCCTCTGTGTAGTATTGGTAATCGAAAACCATTTTGATTTTCTTTTCCTACTCGAGATATACATCAGGATCACTTTTACCTTGGAACGGAGGGATGCAAAGTTTTAAGCTTCCAAAACTATCTTGAGGTGGTCTCCGGTCTTCACGATCTCTCCTATGTCTTCTGGAATTGCAACGAGAGGATTGGCTATAGTACGCCTCGGAGTCTTGATCACGGTGCTCACGAGGTAATTATCGGATATGATTGTCTTGAGGTAATACCCAACCATTGTTGTCGCCTTGTTGCCTTTCAAGATCTATGTTGCCTTCATGATGTCGAGCTTGAGCATTCCGTGGATTGTTAGACATGACATCAGCCAGCACCAGTACAATTTTTTCACGTAGCATGCTGATTTTTTCATTCATCATGGCTTCAAAGTTTTTAGTGAGGGTATCGATCAGTTGCTTGTTGCTTGGCTCCACTTCTTCTGACATGGTACCTGAAAGATTAACACAAATAAACCAGTAAAAGTTTCCTTTGAAAGGAAAACAATTGAAAATAACAAGAAAACAAAAATGACTTATCAAGTTCTAATAAACTCTAATCGCGACTCTCTTATAAGATTGATTCCGAAAAATTATCAAATCAACTCTAACAATTCTCAAATCAATTTTAACAAATACTAGACTCAATCTAGGTTTAGATCCAATTGATTTCACGATTTTAAGACAAGTAGTCGATTTATGAAAATTGAAATAATAACACAGAAAAATCACTTAACTCTCAATGCAGCTCTGATACCACATGATGCGTTCCTTGTGAGGAAACACTTCCCAATTTCGACAAGGAGAGAGTGAGATCAATGTGAAGGTTTGCAAGACCTGATTAACAAGAAACTTGCAGTTTAATGGATCAAATGTCGCCACAAAAGGATGCGGAATAGCCTTTTGATGAGACGGGTTGGTCAATCGAATCACACGAAATGACCTAAGAGTTTTCTTAGTTTGAATCACACGAAAAAGGAGGATCAATGATCTATAATTTGAAAGGGTTTTTGATTAAAAGATAGATAGTTATACAAAGAATTCTCAGCTTCAATATCAAGGAGAGGAGGCGAGAAGGAGAAGAGACAAAACGATAAAGGCAAAGAGAGTTACGAGACATGCCTCGTGAACACTCAAAGACCATGCAATAAACACAAGTTCAAATTCTGGATTTTGGAGTGATCCTGAAGAGGATCAACCAAGCATGACGAGGATCGACCGATCCCGAAGTAGATCTGTCAGTCAAAGGAATCTATAAGGTGGCACGGATCAGAGGAAGAAGATCGATCGATCCTACTTGGATCGATCGATCCAAGTAGGATCGATCGATCCCAGTCATGAATATTCTCCAAATCACACATTGACTCCGAGTTTTGACCTAGAAGACACCCTATAAATAATGCTCATTTCCTGAGCGGCCAGAGAGAGGTAGACACAAATTTGACTGTTACTCTGCCATTTTTATTTCTCATTTCAGATCTGTAATTTTTACATTGGTTTTTCTCAGATCTATAAAGTTTTCATTGCATTTTCAAGATCTACAATCTATTTTCATCTCTTTTTTGTTGTTTTCAACCATACAACATAATGATCTATCAACCAATTACCATAGTTGAGTAGATATATATGTTGGGAGATGGGATTTATTCAAAAGGGATTTAATCTTTAATTAGGTTATTGTTATAGATTAGAATTATGGTTCATAGATCTCTACTTCTATGAATTAAATGTTTTTGTTAAGTTGATGAATCTATCAAATGATTCATAGGGTTTTATAGTACAGCTAGCATTGGCTATTCTACCCGGAATCTATAGTTTGTAGGCTTGATTTCCAGATTTCCAAGAGTGTAAGCTGGATCTACAAATGAACTCTATCAAACTAGGTCGAATATGCTATCATAGGGTCCTAGCGGATGATAGAATAATATTTGCTTTGATTAAAAAAGATTTATTTTAGTATAATGTTTGTATTCTAGATCTAGATCATTTAATTGCTAATATGTTTATATATTCTTTTTATTTATTTAAATCCCTGTGATTTCTCAGATCCCAATATTTGTTTTTAATTGATTTTATTTCTTTATTTTCAAAGATTTTTTATTCAGATTTTATTCAGATTTCCAAAAGTGATACTTTTCATATTTTTCATCCTAACTCTGTTTAGATCTAAGGATCTGTAGCGCTCTTTACTCTTCGTGGATTGATCCCACCACTATACTGCCGCGCACAACCTTGCACTTGTGGAGTTTAGATGTTGGATAAAACCTTATGCATAAAACATCACATCGGCAAGCAAAGGATAAGTTTGGGGGAGTTGATAACACTGTATTTTACCTATTTTAAGCATACATTTATCATCATATTAGTTCATAATCATCCCCTGTTTATATCATTATATGCATATTTCACTTCCTTTTGAGTTTTAGGGTCCTTTGCATGAGCAGTGCACATATTGCATATTGTGGGTTGTTTACAGGTAAAAATGGATGCTAAGGAAGCTATGGAGCATTAAGGAGCTGGACAGGAGTTTTGGATCAGCTCAAGAAGGAGATTGAAGGAAGATGGAAGCTACTCGACCAGCTACTCGACCACTATGATCGAGTAGTATTTCCGGATTAGTAGGAATTTTATTTTGTCTTATCCTAAACCTTATCTTTAGTAGAAAAGCACATGTGTTAACCCTAATAAAGAGTGTGCTCTTTTTTAGACCTGATATTATCTCTCTCTGCCTCCTAATTACTCTCTCTCTTTTTCTTCATTTTAGATCTTTGTAAACTTTTTATCTTTTTAATAAAATCAGTATTTTCATCATCAAACCCTCTTATCTCAATCTGATCTATCTCATATGTCAGATTTAGAACTTTATGGGTTTGCAAATTTAGTTTTCATTATGCTTAGTGAGTAGTTTACCTTAGGGTTATTAGGGATGGATTAGATTAGGGAGGATCTTGATTAATCTGGTAGTTTTAAATGTTCTTAAATGCTTTAAATCCTTTTTGGGTGAGAGTTCTTAATGCTTATTCATTTCTGATCATCTTGAATATGATCCTAGATAATCTCTTCACGACAGTGCTTGTAGGTTGTTTGATTAGCTTTCTCCAGAGACATAGTTATATTAACCTGTAGAGAGTATGTTTCAATGGTGTTTGGTAACCCATGATACTCAAAGCTATTGTTAGGAAATTATGTTGGCTTAGGTAGGTTGATTCTTAAAGCTTGTCCAATAGCTTGGCTCTGGCAAAATCGGGTATGCTGAGTTATTGGGTTCGAGATCATTCACCATGACAGTGGGTGTGATTGGTTTAGATATATATCGTCAAAGGATTAGCCTTGAAATATGTTGTGTTTGTTAAGTACCCAGGTTATGAAAGTGATCCCCTAGTGTATTAGTTTATCCCTATGATCCATATCTCTTTATAATTGCATTAAAACGTTTAGTTACAAGTTCTATTAGTGATTCTATGCTTTCATATTTCGACTCGACCATACCACTTGATCGTATCGATCGAGTGGCTTTTTACTTTTGCTTTCCTGCTTTGTTTGTTTACTCTTCGTGCATTTGAATTGACATCTCAAGTGTTCATTGCTTTACTTATTAGTTATTTGCATTTTCAATCATTAGGTTGTTAGTTTCACTATCTTCTCTGATTTGGCTTAACTTATTAGCATTGACATATTGTGATTGCTTGCACCAAACCCATTATGAATTGATTCCTTATGTATTACAACATCAATGAGGAATTGAAACCCTTTATGCATTCTTATCACTGAGAAAATACGTGTTTCAAAAAACAACAAGTTTGTTTTTTAAAAAGCATAAAAAATACTAAATAAACAAAAAGAAAAAACAAACCATGTTCGGCAGTAAAATGTGTCACTGTGGATTAAATTTAACTATAAACATATTCAAAATCAAGATTTTCTTCTATTATCTTCAAAATAGAAGAGATAAATTTAATTGAAATGCATACAGAAAAATATAGTAAATTAATAGTAAAAAAAATTTTACTATATTAATTGATAACTTTAATTGAAATGCATATCATCAATTTCATAAAAATATTTTGGAAAATAAATTTTGTTTTAATTTTTTTGGTGTATTATTTGTAAGATATTTAAGATAGAAAATTGATAGAAAATAAAATGAGAGAGAGAGAGAGAGAGATAGAAACAAAATGAATTATAAAAATGTATAAAAGATCCAGTATTAGTCCAATAAAATAAATATCAGTGAGTGATTGTATAAAGGTGAGATGGTCTTTTATATTAATTGTATCAATGGACAAGTGGTGTGTAGTAGGTATAGTGCTAACTTGAAAATCCAATTATAAATAGTATCCATCTCTAACATATAATTATGTTTAAAAAACAGTTCATTTATCCAAATAATTATATTTTAAAAACATATTTACAAATGCACCACCTATGAAATATATTAAAAGAAATTATATCAATCATTTTTAAAGAGAGATTAGGCTCATTGCACTATTTTCCAATTATCATACAGATGTTTTCATGATATATATAAGTTAGTAGTAGTGGATACCTAAACAAGTGTTAAGAAAAAGAATATCATTTTCTATTTTATTGGCACAACATAGTATTCTTGTCATTTTGTTTATCCTCATCATCACACATTTATAATGTTTTTATCCTTATCAATACCCACTTATTTATTATTTTAGTTTTCTATTACTACAGTAAATATGTGATATTTTATTAAGATAGTGCGGACCAGAAATTGTTTTTACCAATGTCAGTTTATAATAATCATCGTTATTGACCTTGGCCCTGGTGGTAGTCGCTGAGCGACAACAACCAAACTAAAAAAAGTAGAAAAAAATAAGAGAGAGAACGATGTGATATTGGACAACACCAAAATTCAAGAGAATGGATTCCAAAGCAACAAGAAAGTCCATGAAGAATTTGGAGAAAAAGAACATAGAAAGCATGTATTGGAGTCATAAGTTATATTCGACCAAGATATTTTACCAAACTTTGAGAATATCATTACATATAATGATTACTTTGAAGGATTTTTTGGGCTATTATGGTAGTGTCGAGACTTCATCGGTCGAGATATATGATCAAGATACTTAGCATATGGTCATAAGGTCCATACACACTCTATTTCCTTTATTTTTGGTTTTTTCCATGTGGTTTTCTAAGAAAGGTTTTTAATGAGGTGTTTTGGGTATTATGCTCATCTTGCCATATGTTCGGTTCAATCCACTCATGGGCCTTCTACGACATCTCGAGACCCGGCTCTTATCCATTTTTCTCTTATATTTTCTATGTTTTTGTCGTTTTTGAATTTGAACGTTGGAGCTTTTACTTTTCATGGTCCGAGTATGAGTTTTAAGGCATGTCTCGAACTCATCTCTCTTTATTGTTTTGTCTCTTGATCTCTTGCCTCCTCAGTTGGTAACATCAAGAAGGAGAAATCAAGAGTGTCCGGTGGGGACTTGGACCGAACCGGGAGTTGCATAATCAGTTAAGGAGACTTGTCCAAGGAAGCAAAACGGTGGAGAACTATTATCAACAACTAGAGGCGCTTATGATCAAGGCTGATGTTCAAGAGGATAGAGAAGCAACCTTGTCAATATTTCTCGGAGGATTGCAACGAGAGATACAAGACCGCTTGGAAATGCAACCACATGTCTATCTACAAGAAATGCTACATCAAGCCTTCCTTATTGAGCAACAACTGACAAGAAGAAGTTATACACGAACTTATCATGGAAGTTCTTCTTTTACAAGAGGGAACCTGGCGAATGATGACAAGTTAAATATGCAACTGAGTAGCAACGCGTCTAATGCTACAAGAATTAGAGCTAAGCCGTTTGGGGCTAAGAAGGTGGAGAAAACTAAAGTTAATACAAGAACAATTAACATCAAGTGCTACAAATGTCAAGGCCTTGAGCACTATGCGAATGAATGTGTCAACAAGCATGTGATGATACTCAAAGAAGATGGAGAAATTGAATCGGAAGATGAGGATGCTAGCACTAGGCCAACATAAGAAGAAGAGAAGGAAGTAGCCATGAGAACTTTGAGTCTTAAACCCAAAACCGAAGAACAAGCACAAAGATTTAACTTGTTCCACACGCTTTTGCAGCCTTATCATTGATGGTGGGAGTTGTACTAATGTGGCAAATCAGACTATGGTTAAGAAGCTGAGTTTAG
Source organism: Cardamine flexuosa (assembly GCA_963555745.1). Lineage (NCBI taxonomy): Eukaryota > Viridiplantae > Streptophyta > Magnoliopsida > Brassicales > Brassicaceae > Cardamine > Cardamine flexuosa. The sequence goes on from OY743219.1 coordinate 17,007,464, forward strand.
AAGTCAAGAATCATCCTATGCCTTATGATCTTCAATGGATAAATGAAAAAGGGGAGCTAAAAGTGGAGCATCAAGTAGAAGTACCCTTAGTTATCGGCCAATATGAAGATGAGGTTCTATGTGACATATTACCTATGGAAGCTGGACATACTTTGCTTGGAAGACCATGGCAATATGATCGTATAGTCATGCATGATGGATACACCAATCGCCACACCTTCGAGTTCAAAGGACACAAGAACACTATTGTACCAGTGTTTCCTCATAAGGTATACCTTGATCAAATAGAACTTAAAGGCAAGAGAGGCCTAAGTAAGAAACCTAATCTCTTTGCTATGGCTGGAAAAACTATACATGATGATTCATTTGATCTTAAGACTTTTGATGGTTTGAAGAAAAATGTTTGTTATACTAACTTTGCACCAGTATTGCCGAGTGAGTTACAAACATTGCAGGATTTGCCTAAAGATATTCAACAAGCCAAGAACGGAAAAATCATCATAGAACAGAACTACACTGTAGTGAAAGTAGTGTCTACAATCAAGAGCGTCAAAAGCAACATGTTATTTCCAAGAACAATCAAGCTAAGCCGGGTGCCAAACACTTTGCTTATGATGGTGAGAAGACTCTATTCATTTTTTAAGTCTTGGATGAGCACCAAACTGGAACTGCATTACATGTGCAAGCCATTGACATCTCCAACTTCCCAAGCTATTCTAAACTTTTTAAAATAACTTCTAGTGGTTTTCAATCCATGATAGTACAACATTGTCATGTTGTTGATTTCCTTCGTACTAACCATGGAAAGCCTCATTGCTTACATAGCAATAGAGAATTTTATGTTTGTAGAACATCAAGGCTCCATTCACAGAAGATGGAATCACCAAATGAATCTTCAAAGAAAAAGGATGTTCTTAACAGCTACTTTCGTAATGTGAAGAATATTGTTCAACAAAGGAAGTTTTCTTACAAGCTTGAGGAAGAGACTACTTGGAACAATCCATTCCGGAATGGCAACTACAATGCTGAACCTCTCCTTGAGTTCCATGCATCCACACCTTTTTTGAGGATTTTCGAACCATCCTTTACCATATTTCCTTATTTTCCTTTTATCTTTGATAAATCTTTTGGTTTTGTTAAAACTAACTTGGGGTTGTTTTTGGCAGGACAAACAGATTTGAGGACATATATTTTCAACTTGGGGGGAGTGATGTGATATTGGGCAGCACCAAGATTCAAGAAAGTGGATTGAAAAAAAACAAGGAAGAACTTGGAGCAAAAGGAGCATGGAAAGCATGCATTGGAGTCACAAGTTACATTCGGACCAAGCTATTTACCAAGCTTTGAAAGTATCACTACACATGGTGAATAATTTGAAGGATTGCTTGGGCTATCATGGATGTGTCAAGACTTCACTGGTCGAGATACATGCTCAAGATACTTAGCATATGGCCATGAGGTCCATTCACACTCGTTTTCGGTTATCCTTGGTTTTCCCCATGTGGTTTTCCGGGAAAGGTTCTTAACATGGTGTTCTGGGTCTCATGCTCCATCTTGCCATATGCTCGGTTCAATCCACTCATGGGCCTTCTGCGACATCTCAAGACTCGGCCCTTATCCATTTATCTCTTATATTTTCCATCTTTGTTTCGTTTTTGAATTTGAACGTTGGAGCTTTTACTTTGCATTGTCCGAGTATGAGTTTCGAGGCATGTCTCGAACTCATCTCTATTTATTGTTTTGTCTCTTGATCTCTCGCCTCTTCATGTCTTTATATTAAAGTTGAGATCCTTTGTAACTCTTATCTATCTTTTATCAATCAAAAATCTCTTTAAATCATAGATCATTATATTTGTTTTCAAGTGATTCGGATTCAAACACTCTTAGATCATTTTGTGTGAATCGAGAGATCAAACCGTCCTATCAAGTGGACTTTCCGCATCCTCTTGTGGCGATAATCAATCCATTAAATCTCTAGGTGCTCGTTAATCGGGTCTAGAACCATCCTATCTCACTCTTAACCTCACTGTGTCGATTTTGGGTTTGTGATCCTTACCAGGATTATATCAGAGAAGCTTCAATATGTTTTATTGGTGGATTTTGTTCAAATAAACCATCAATCTTTATTTTTTTTTGCAAGATTAACCCTCACCTGAATTTTGTACAAGTCAAACCTACCAACTCCATAATTATCCTAAAATATAGTCATTATGCATATTGTTAACGTAATACCGTTTGTCTTAGTTAAGAAATTAACGGAGGATTGTTTTGGACCGAAAAAACTACACGTTGTTTATTTTTGTCCCATCGTTTTGGTGTAAAAAACAACAAAACTTTCTTTTTGTTAGTTTTAATTTAATATATTTAAAAGAAAAAACATTAAAAAAATGCTAAAACAACTTGTCTTCTTCATCGATCTTTCTGCTTCCTTCTTCCTTACTCTTAATTTAATAATTTATATTCAGAATCAAATTCAATTACCACCGGCAACAAAGCTCCGCATAGCCACACCACCTCCACTATCTCTTCCGCTATCAAATGGGCCGACCCGAAGGATCAGAGAGAAATTTAGTCTACTTATGTTAATAATCTCTCCACTGAAAGAGATATACATAAGAAAGCTAATTCATAATAAAGTAACAAAGATAAGGATTGATAAACAAAGACCTATATATATTTGGGTCACGGATCAGAGAGAAATCCATTATTTGAAATTAATAATCAAAAACGTTAGTGATTGGATCACGGATCTAGAAAATCCATTATTTGAGATTTTAGATCTTTGAGTTTCTGGTGTTGATGATGATTCTGTCTTACTGTCAAGAAATCCAGATTTGGAGATGAATTTTTAGGGATTTAGGGTTTGATTCTGCATTGGTCAACATTGCTTTAGGATGTAATTAAGGATTGGTTAATTGCAGTATTGTGATGAAGTTCTATTAGGGTTAATGATAGTACCAATTCCTTTGCTAATTACTCTAAAATCTCAGTAATTTACCGAGACCAAGAAGAACAAACAATTTGATTTTTTTAATACCATAAAATTAAAATTAATAATGAAAGAGAAAACTCTGTTGTTTTTTTTACATAAAAAGTTAAAAACAACAAAATTGTAGTTTGTTTAGCCCAAAATAATGTTTTTTGATTTTTCCGTCAGTTTTTTAACTGATACAAATGGTGCCACATCGATAATATATAAAATTATTATATTGCGGGTGATTTTTGAGTTGGTAAGTTTGACTTACGAAGAATTCAAGTGAGAGTTAATCTTACAAAAAATATAAAAGTTGATAATTTATTTGCACAAAACCTTTTATTGGTGAGTTGCAGCGACTGGTTTAACTTTAAATAATTACAGACTTTCAATCATTACATAAACCAACAACGTCTTTTTTGGAGTCAGCAACTATAATTTCCATTACCAGCGACAACTTTCTTTCTAAATGTTTTGAAATTTTTCTCTGTGTGTATTTTCTTGGGTCAATGTCGTTGTCGCAGCGTCTCTCTCAAACATGGCCAAAGCCGATGTAGAACTTAACCAGTTCTCAACATTTTTTCCTTGATACCATTATGTAACCAAGCTCTCATGTTTCTGCTATTACACCAACCCAAAACTTTTACCAAACTCTTGTGCCTTATAGTTCTCTCTCCTTTTTGGATGAAGATGAATTTTTTAAAGCTAAAGACGAAGATAGTATGACGTTTCATGTTCCAGTAGCAAATGGGTTTGGTTAACTGGGCTTTATGTCAAACTTATGATAAAGGCCGTCAGGATGTAGTCACATATAAACTTTCAATTAAGTCTATAGTCACATGGGTTTTGAAAAAAAATGTCTAGTTACACCAAAAGACTTTTTTGAGTAGTAGCCACATTTCCGTTAATTTGGACGGAAAGTTAACAGTTTGTCCTAACCACTAACAAAGTTGAAAGTTTTCATGTGGCCACACCCTGATGGCAAAAACAAAATATAAATAATATTTAACAATTATTACTTTGTACAAAAAAATTAAACTCAATTTCTTTCTTTTACTAATTATGGACAAAAATTAAAATTATGTTTTACCATCCAAATTTAAATCATCCAGATCTTCAAATATTCTAATTTTTTACAATAGATTAGGTTGGATCAATACGGATCAATTAAAATTATGTCAACTGATCCGTCTTGATCTATTGTAAAAATTAGAATATTTGAAGATCTGGATAATTTAAAGTTGGATGGTAAAAAATAATTTTAATTTTCGTCTATAATTAATAAGAGAAAGAAATTGAGTTTATTTTTTTGTAGAAATTAATAATTGTTTAAGTATTATTTACATTTTTTAATTATATCAATATTTTGGTTATTATTATATCCTTAATGACTTTATTTAAAAAGCTTAAATTCTATATTGTTTAAATAATCTAATTAAATAATTTCATATTTATTTAGAAGATATTAAATAAAAATAAAAAGATTTAAAATATTCAATAATTAAATTTTGAAATATCTATATACTTATTTTTTGCTATTTATTAGGGAATTGATTAACTTAATAAAAATTATTACTATTATTAGTAAGATTTGAAAAAATTAAAAAGATTGTCAAGTGATATTTGCTGTAATATCCCACGTTAATGTAGGTTATTTTGTTTTTAATATTGCTCAGATAATTATAAATGGCTTATGTGGTGTTAATTCGTTAAAATTGCTAGAGATCTTATTTACTATATTATATATGGTTTGTCTTGTGTTAACTAAAATTATGAAAGTTTTAATTTTTTCAAATCTTACTAATAATTATAAATAATTTTCTATTTAGTTAATCAATTTCCTAATAATTGTTTAAATATTATTTACAATTATTTTTGGAACCATCGGGGTGTAGCCACATGAAACTTTTAACTCTAATATTGGTTAAGACAAACTGTTTACCTTTCCCTCAAAATTAATGAAAATGTGACTATTATTTAGAAAATTTTTTTTGATGTGGCTAGACATTGTTTTTTAAAACCCGTATAACTACAAACTTAATTAAAAAATTTTATGTAGTTACAAACTTAATTTGAAAGTTTCAAAACCCTTATATATCATTTAGTAAGGCTTTATTTTTTAATGGGGTCTCTATTTTAATAATGGGATTTTTAATTAGATAAAAGTTAAATATCTGCTGTAGATTTTTTATAACTTTTTCAGTTAAGCAAAAACATTGGGTTATAACTAGAGAAATATGGTGTGTCATAAATGAAAAATATATGGTGGTTCAATATTAGCAGGTCCTTAAACTTTTAAAACAAAATTAAAATTAATGGTGGGTCAATTGATCCCCCTTTATACTTCTTACTTCTATGCGTCCACCATTTCTCCCCTTTTACTAAAATTTTTATTTAATCAAATTAATATATTGATTGTACGAAAATTAAATAAATAAATGTATCTTAAGGCCCATTAGTGGTTCAATAGAAATTTTGCTAACTAAATTTTAAACAGAGCCCAATCGAATAATCGATTATGCAACCTGAGAAAGTTCAGAACCCCTGTATTCCCATTCTGAATTTGTTCTCGTTGATTCCGCCAATGTCGTCGTCCCCAGAGAAGAAGAGGAAGAAGACGAATCGATCGTCAGTACAGAGCCCAAATGCTTCACTTCCCAATGATTTGGTATTGAGTTGCATCGCTCGTTGCTCTAGGTTACACTACCCAACGCTCTCCTTAGTCTCCAAAACCATTCGATCTCTCCTTACTTCACCGGAGCTTTACGAAACTAGATCCCTCTTAAACCGCAACGAAACTTGTCTCTATGTATTCTTAAAGTTATCTTCTAACAGTGACCCTCGCTGGTTCACTCTCTGTCAAAAACCTAATCAAACCCTAACAATCAAGAAAAAGAAGAAGAAGTCAAGTGGGTATGTTTTGGCTCCAGTTCCAATTGAAAATTCTCCTCAAGCACACATTGGAGAAGGTATGGTTTCAGTTGGGTGTAATATCTATACCTTTGGTGGACCTATTATCAATGAAGCTCCCTCGTCTAGCGCTCGATCTTGGATTGTAGGTCTTATACTTGGCGTGAGGCTCCAAAGATGAATGTGGAGCGGAGTTATGCAACGAGCAATGTTGTTGATGGTAAGATATATGTTGCAGGAGGAATGAAAGACTACAATTCATCTAATTGGATTGAGGTTTTTGATACAAAGACACAAACTTGGGAGCTTTTGTTGAACCCTCTCATAGAGAGATGTAAAAGTCATGTATATAATAGTGCAGTGATTCAAGGAAAAAACTATATGTATGGCCCCGAGGGGAGAGTTGTTTACAAGCCTAAAATAGATAGATGGGAAGCTCGAGTAGAGAGTTATTTTGATTTAGGATGGGCAGGGATGACTTCTTGCGTGATAGATAATGTATTGTATTGTTATTGTCTGTTAGCTGGAATCACATGGTACGACTCTATGATAGGTGACTTCTTGCGTGATAGATAATGTATTGTATTGAAAGGTTTGCCTAAGTTTGCTGGGTATTGTCTTGTTAGATTGGTTGAGTATGGTGGAAAGATAGTAGTTTTGTGGGATAAGTATTTACCTTCTAGTGGATATAAGAACAAGGTGGTGTTCGGTGATTGCGCTTGAAAGACGCGACAATGAGGAGCTTTGGGGAAATGTTGAGTGGCTTGATGGGGTTCTTACAGTCCCTACCTCTTATGACTTCCGGTGTGCTGTTGTTGCTACTGTTTGATGGATTGACGTAGAATATTAAGTAAGTTTGCATCAGGCTGAGAATGTAGTAGATCGGCTTATTTTGCAACTGTTTTCTGTTGAATTGAAGGGTTCTTTTAACATTCATAGGAAGAAGATCTGTAACAAAATTCACACTTGTCGAGAATTTAATCTTGTAGCAAGCAGATCTATGTATTATATTCCCTTAATATGCAAAAGCTTTGCTTGCCTCGTGTAGACATCAATCACCTGTAAAGCTTTGATGGTTTAGCTTATTATGTGTTTGCTATAATGTTTATGAAATGCTTTTTTGGTTGATTAGAAAGACTCACTACTTTGATTGAGGAGTTTTGGTTTTCTAGCGTACAAAATAATTGCCTTTTTATTCCTTAATGATTCAGTTATATACAACAGTCAAAACTAGGCACACACAAGATCTGACGAAACAAGAAAACACGAAGTTCATGAGATGTTGGTGGGGAAACATAACTGTTTGGAGCTTGAAGCTATTGGGTCTAGCCATATCATACTGTCTTCTTTGTGATAAAAGATCTGAATTTACTCAAAGGCCTGATGAATAATGGTTCTGTAGTAAAAGTTTATCAAAACTAACAAACTCCAATGTACACATTAATATGAAAAGAGAGGTTCTGAGACTTACCTCAGTGGTGATGTCAGTTCGTATAAGATTTCAGATACTTTGCCAAATTACCAGACTATCCTTCCTTGAACTAGATGCTCCTTCACGAGTTTGATCCTTTTTCAGAGGCCTGATGTCTATTCAAGGACCCGATGTCCTACCAGGAAAACTGCTGCTCCACCTTGAGCCGGATGTCTCTTCACAGGCCTGATGTCCCTTCACAGACCTGATGCTCTGCATGCAGCCTGATGCTCCACTTGGAGTCAGATGTCCTCCCAAGGACCTGATACTCCGTCAGGAGCCTGATGCCTCAACAGAGGTCTGATGCCCTATCAAGGGCATGTTCACCCTTCAGGGTGACTATCAGCTTAAGATATTCAGCAAGTCCAAACAATGTTTAAACTTACCCTAAAGATTTAACTTTGTGAATATACCTTCAAGGTTATCAACAATACCAATCCCTTCCTTGTTCACTTGAATCCTCTTTTCACTTCTCACATCAATATGATTGGCCCTCTCATGATGGACATGATCCTTGGCTAAACAGATCACACTCAAACTGTCACAGTACAATGTAGCCTAATCATGATGCAAACCTAGATCGCTGGTCAATCCTTTCAATGATCTCCTGCTGTCTACATCACATGCATATTCAGAATCAGAATAGCCTACAACTAAGCCAACATCAAAAGTACCTCTTAGGTATCTCTTTTCATCTTCAGACTGAGGGACACACACTATTACATGAAGACTGGCAGCACTTTGTGTATCAATAGTCTTTGCAGATGACATCAAAGACCTATCCAACACCTTATGAATATAGATTTTCTTTGACAGGAAAACCTTCTTCAAACTTCTGTCCCTGAGACTCTTCAATCCCAAACATTTATCTGCTGCACCCCAAACCTTCATCTCAAACTCAGCACTCAGCAAATCTTTCAATCTCTGAGCATCACATGTCTGTTTGACAATTCTAATGTAGCCCAGCTTCATCAAGTACTTGTCAAACCTCTTGTACCACTATCTAGGAGACTCCTTGTGTTCATACAAACACTTGTTCAAACTGCACACGTGATCTTCCTCGCTAGGAACTTCGAAATCAGCTCGCTGAGTCTTCATATCAAAATGCTCAAGCTTCAGATCCTGATGCGCCATTACTGCTAACAGCGCTCTGATGAGAGTGTGTATGACCAGTATATAGTCCACCCCTTCTTTCTGGATGAAACTTTTAGCAACAACTCGAGCCTTATACTTAACTTCTACTACCAAGTATATCCCTTCCTTTTGCTTGAAAATCCTTTTGCAAGTAACAATATTTCTCCCTTGTGGTTGTGTGTTCAAAACCCATGTATGAACCCTATGATAAGATTTCATCTCATCTCCCATTGCAGCAAGCCATTTCCCAGCCTCAACTCCTAAATTAGCTTCTCTATCAGTAGATGACTCATCAGTATCCATCTCTTCTGATCCATGCAATGCAAACAACACCATATCCTCATAATCATATCTCTGTGTTGATCCAACTCCAATCCTCCCTATACGATTATGAGCGATACTCTGGTGTGTATCTTCAGATGGTGTAACCTCTGGTTTTTTTGGTTCTGGTGGACGAGCTTCTGCATGTAGTTCTTGACTATGTTTGTGTTTCTGTTGACCATCTTCCTGCAGCTCCACCTGTTTGTCAACACTACGACTCTCTGTTGTAAACATTTTTCCAACATATGTCTTGCACTTGACACTTGTGTGCGGCCCACAATTAGCCAAGTCACAAACCATGTTTACTGCTTCCTCCCAAAACCTCCTTTCCAACCCAGAATTTAAGAGCATACACCTTGTTCTCTCTAACAATATCTGATTCAACCATTTGACTACATCACGTTGTTGTGATGTATCTACAACTTTATGATGTTGAACAGCTTCATCATCCTTACACAACTGATTGAACTCCAATGACCTAAACTTCAGACCACTGTTCCTCCGCAGCCTTCTGATCTTTTTACAACACTGAAGATCTACCTCAGACACTTGCATTACTCCTTCACTTATATGAATCACTGGAGATGCAACAACTAAAACTGAAACTGTGGACCCTTGTAACATATACAATGTACCACGCATGACACCCTTCACAATCACATCAGAACCTTGACAGACATTCAGAACTCCGTTTCCACCAGAATATATGAAACCTCTACTATCAACTGGGCTCACAGATATCAAATTCTTATCTATTGACGGAACATGTCTGACATCATTCAATGTGACAAGTCTACAATCATATGTCCTGATCTTGATTGAGCCGATTCCTGCAACCTTGCTCACCGAGCTGTTGGTCATCTTAATGTTACCACCATCTACAACTGTATAGGTTGCAAACCACTCTCTCCTTGGACACATATGATACGAAGCTCATGTATCAAGAACCCACACATCAAAGGCTTGTGTGTTTCTATCAGCAACCAAAGCAACGTCATGTTCAGACTTGAAGTCATCTTCTGCTACACCAGCAGAACCATATAGTTTCTTCTTAGGGTATTCAAACTTCCAATGCCCTTTCTCCTTACAGTAATTACAGATATAATCTGGCTTTTGACCTTTAGAAAATAGCTTTTTATTTCTGTTATTACTTTGTCTCAGCCCGTTGTTCCCAATGGCTACTAGCCCAACGCCTTGATTATATGTAACTATATCAGTTGTCTGATACGTATCAAACCAGATGCCCAACACGGGCCAGATGCTCATCACGGGTCTGATGCCTATCACAGGCCTGATGGTCCACTGGACCAAATCACCCATTGAGCCAAACGTGCACTGGACCAAATCAGTAGTCTGATACTCATCAGACCAGATGCCCAACAAGGGCTTGAAACTGAAATTGATTCTCCCAGAAAACTTGTCGATCTTCACGCTCATCCCAGACATCTCCTCACAAACTTACAGATGCGGAAATTCCCAGAACCTGATTTTTTACGACCCTGTTTTTTGCACGGACCTGATCCTGCAAGAACCTTCTTCTTCTACACGGATTTTTCACGAACTTCTTCTGTACTGATTTTGCACGAATCTGTTTCTGCACGAGATTTGCACGAAACTAATCCGATCTGAAAACCACAGAACTAAGAACCTTGTGCTCAGACACGAATTTTGCACGAAACTGATTATGCACGAAAATTGCACTAATCTGAAACTGCACGAGATTCGCACGGACGTAGAACAAGTAACCTTGTGCTCTGATACCAGTTTGTTATAACGAATGTGAGCAAGATAACAGAAAATGTAAGAACAAGACACATATTTAACGTGGTTCACCAACTATTACGTTGGCTACGTCCACGGGAAAAGAGGAGGCCGATTTATTACTGGAGATACAAGTTTCATAATACATTGGAGGGTATAGTTAAGAGAGTATTAATAGTAAAACCCTAATTAATTCTCAGCGGATTGGGCCTATTATGGGTCCAACAAAATCTTGATTAACCTCAACGTATTGGGCATAATCTTATGGGTCCAATCTATTCAAGTCACATCTAATAATTAGGTCAGATGATGTATCCACATTTTGGCATCGTATGTGGGGAGAATCAAACCGTCAATTTACGAATAACCTGATTTCAGTTGAGTTCTCCTCATCAAGTTCAACATGGTTACTCATTTAAAAATATTTAGTGGTTTAAAAACAAAAAAGTTAATAAAAATCTTTAAAACAAAAAGTTTAAGAGTCCAAAACTTATGTTTACCTTAGGACCCATGAAAATATTGAACCGCCTGCTCCTGACTCATCATCATGTAACAATGGTCATAATTCATAAATCAGTTCCTACAGCAGCAATCTATGCGCTAATGTTTCATATTATATATTACGTCTCCGTTGTCTACTGTTCTTCAGCTATACAAATATGATCTGAAGACTCAAGTTGTCTAATATCTTTACAAAATCGTTAAACCGTAATTTGATAACTTCTCCGTTTAAGTTGCATTCTAGGGTCTACCTTGACGAATTCATAGATGACTGAGATAGAGAGCATATCGTTCTCCAGATTAAATCTGATTGGCAGAACGTGGGGAGATTCAGACCAGCGCAAATAGTTAGTTATTTACGAGGGTAAGATTAATTTTGAGCTGTTGGTGAGATTGTGAGAATATGAAAGAATGTGTTGCAAAGACACACACCATCGCTACAAGGTTAAAGATTGACCGAGGATGTGTCAGTTTCAATTTGGATTAAAACCATATCGCTAAGTAAGGAAGAAAAAAACAATAGAAGTTTAGACCTAAGTTAAATTCATTTTTTCATGCCTCCATATTACCACGCAGCAAAACATAAACCATGAAAGTTATTTGTATAGCATTCGTAATCACACATCTGATGATAGCAAGACTTTGCTATTTTGTTCTTGGAAAGTGTTGACCCCTATCTGCTAACTTATCTTCCTTGAGATTAGGCCTAAACTAACTTTGAGACTAATGATGCCAACAAGGTGTTGGCTAAGGTGGATTAAAAGAAGTAGGCTTCACTATAACGGTAGGTTTCCCAGTTCTACTTTTTAAAAGTTTTATTGTTTAAAGGTTTACAAGTTTTATATTCAAAGGAGGGAGATCTATAGAAAAAAATCTTATTTCTTTCATGTCCATCATTTACTCTGTTGTTCGTCTGAGTTGATGTGTCCTTAATTTCTAATGTTCATGGATTTGGCTCATGTTCGTAGTGATCTCTCGTTATCATGGTGAAGAACTAAAGTTGCTCTTTGACAGGGACTGGGCGAAGGGACCTCTCGTTATCCTAGGCACAAAGGGATACTATTTTTAATTGCTCTCGAAAAGTTTCTCATAAATATTTGTACAATGGTACAACCAAGTGACCATGTTTACAAGGTATTATCTTTGGTAATCAACTAAAACTTTGTTATTTTTAAATATATACATAAAAAAAATCGGCTCTCTAAATTGGTTTTCGGTTTTAAGCTTTTAATAAACTTATGAAATATACATAAAAGTTCTAAAGTATAATATTCTCCACAATAACTTTGAACATGATGATTCAATAGATGAATGCAATAAATTGCAGAATCAGGTGTTTACGGAGGAAGAGTATGTTACATGCATTCTCTGTAATATACTGAATGGAGTATTTTTATTGATTAAAATAAGTATGTTACATTTAAAATATATATAAAATAGAGAGTATCTGAAAATGCATGCATATAGAGAAGATAAACGTTAGAAATATATGTTGCCATATACACGTGGTAAAATCTGTGACTCCAAAACGTAACGGCGCCTGGAGTATAAAATAGAGAAATTAGGGTTTTCTCACCTAACATAGCCAAGCAAATCACCTTATCTTCTCCTCCGACCAATCCTCTCATCACCAAAGCTTCATCGAGATCCAGTCTCGATGAACCTTTCCATCCGAAACGATTCAAACCACGAAGGTCCCAAAAATCTGATAGAAAGACTTCTGCGTTGGATCTTAATTCTTTGTTTTACCCTGAAGAGCACTATTTGTAGGTGTTCGAATTTTCAGAAAATAAATTGCGGGACAAATCTTATAAACGCGATAACCTAACTGCAAAGGTGAGACTTAGTCTCTGTCCTTAACTCAATAAATCGCCGGTAGTGTGACCGTTCAGTGCAACTTTAGTTCTTCACCATGATACAATTGCAAACAATTCCTTTCCGCAACTCTCGAAAACTCGAAAATAGGAACCCAATGAATGATAGATTCTACGATACTCTCGAATGAACTTACGTTTTTAGACAGACGACGAGAGAGATTTTTTGTTGAAAATGATTAATATCGATATTGATAATGATATCTCGAGTTTTAAAATATATAGAATGAGAGGGCGGTTTTGTTCAAATTCCGCTGGAGAAAATCTCGGATCGTTAATACAAACGTTACGCGTAAATCTCTCAGCAGACGTTACGCGAATATTTGATAGTTACGCGCTCTCAGCACATTAACATGAAAAGAATATTCGAATTTTCCCCAAAAAGAAAGGTACGCGCGCGGGGGCTTCTGGAGGCCCATTGCCACGAACCACGAACCACGAACCCCAAGCCTCGAGCCGGCCGGCGGGCGGCCCGCGCGTGTGGTCCCTCTTTCCTCTCTTCATAGCCATTTAAATAAATGTATGACTATGACTATATATATATATACCACTCCAAAACATAAGTTACAAGCAATGTGAAACATCTTTCCAACTCACTTATATTTTGAGAGTGAAGAAAGGCTTTGTCATTTATTGGCCCATGCCCATTTCTTTTCAACTCACACACAATTTTATAAACCCATTTGTCTATTAAAATTATGACCCAACAATCCCCCACATGAATAGAAATGACTCTAAACTTAGACAGACTTTGAAATGACTCTAAACTTAGACGGACTTAAATAGACTAGAGATGACTCGACTAGACTAGACAGACTTTCGAGAGTATTCGAAATTTAACTATATCTGAGAGGTAGCATGTTTCAGCATTGAACCAATCATTTTTAATATTTGTCGGGTTTACTCGGCCAGGAGGTGAACATGATGTCTTGAACCACCTGGACTTTGATGTAAACCGAGACAACAGGTATAGCATAGCGACATTTTCTCGTAGAACTAGTTTCTTTATTATGTTCATTTTGGCCTTGAACATTCCTGGTTTTCATGAGTGAACTTGGAGAATATAGCCTTACTTTCATTCTCCTAGAAACGGTCGTATTTCACACTCACTAGGTGATCTGCCATGAGCTATGACGAAGCTATGAAATCATTAAAAGCCAATGCTTAGCCTTATCACATACAAGTAGCACTGTTGACCATCTTAGGAACCGGGCACAAACAAGATTTGACAGTGCTCTTTTCATTCAGCTTGATTTAGTTGTCCCTTTGAACCTACATCTTGGGATCGCCAGTCATGTAGGTAGGGTTTCCATCAAACTTCCTCTTAATTTATAGGCTTTAGACCCATTCCTCTTGATCACGTGACAAACCTTTTGTAAACGGATCCGCTAGGTTGTCATTTGATTTGATGAAATCGACGGCGATTACTCCCGTTGAGATCAAGTGTCTAATGGTTTTATGTCGTCGTCTAATATGATGAGATTTACCATTATAGAGATTATTCAGTGCTCTAGCTATAGCCGACTGGCTATCACAGTGTACACGAAGAGCTTGCACTGGTTTCTCCCACATCGGTATATCTTCCAAAACATTCCGAAGCCATTATGCTTCCTCTGCGGCTTTGTCTACCGCTATAAACTTAGATTCCATGGTCAATCTGGCCAACAGAGTTTGTTTGGAAGATTTTCAGGACACAGCTGCACCTGCCAGCGTAAAGACATAACCACTCGTAGATTTTGAGTTTTTTTAGTCGGATATCCAATTTGCATCGCTATATCTTTCCAAAATTGCCGGTTCTTTACCATAGTGCAGACCATAATTATGTGTATAACGTAAGTAGTTTAATACTCTTGTTATAGCTTTCCAATGATTATATCCTGGATTACTGGTGTAGCGACTAAGTACATTTACTGAGTGCGCTAAATCGGGTCTAGTAAAATTTGTTAAGTACATCAGACTTTCGATCACCCTTGCATATTCTATTTGTGACACCGGTTCACCTGAATTTTTAGTCAGATGAAGTTGTGCGTCAACTAGAGTTTTTGCTGTCCCATTAGAATATACTTTAAACCTTTCAAGTATCTTTGTAGCATAATGGGTTTGGGACAGAATGATTCCTTCAGAATTTCTAATAATCGTAATTCCTAAAATCACGTCCGCAACTCCCATATCTTTCATGTCAAATTTTTGACTGAGCATGGTCTTAGTCTGATTGATCATGTCTTTATTACTCCCAATAATAAGCTTGTCATCTACATATAAACATAGCAAGACATACCCAATTGGAGTACTTTTAGCATAGATACACCTGTCACATTCATTTATTTTGAGTCCGTTTGACATCATCACGTTGTCAAATTTCTCATGCCATTGTTTTGGAGCTTGTTTAAGCCCATATAATGACTTTACAAGTCTACACACTTTGTGTTCTTGTCCGGGGATGACAAAACCTTCAGGTTGTTTCATGTAGATCTCCTCTTCTAAATCACCATTTAGAAAAGCAGTTTTCACATCCATTTGATGGATTTCTAGGCCTCTTAGTGCGGAAATTCCTATCAGCATTCTGATGGAGGTTATTCTCGTCACTGGAGAATAGGTGTCAAAGAAATCCAGACCTTCTTTTTGTCGGAAACCTTGCACCACAAGCCTAGCCTTGTATTTATCGATTAAGCCATCAGTTTTCAATATGGTTTTGAAAATCCATTTACACCCTAGTGCTTTAAACCCTTGGGGAAGATCGGTAATTATCCATGTATGATTTTGCATAATGGAGTTGATCTCACTATTGACGGCTTCCTTCCAGAAAGATCTGTCTGGTGTAGACATGGCTTCTGCAAATGTTCTTGGTTCATTCTCTAAAAGAAAAACCATCATGAAATTATCGTCAAAAGATTTTTCCTTACGAGCTCTTTTACTGCATCTAGGTTCTTCTTCAAGACGTTCTTCGTCCTCATGGACTGAAGTACCAGAGGTGCTTGCCTCATTTTTGTCTGTTTGATCGCATGTCTGCTTTGGGTACGATTTATCCTTGCAAGGAAACACGTTTTCAAAGAACGACGCATTGCGTGATTCCATTATTGTATTGACATGGATATCTCGTATATCTTGATTTATACACTACTGTTATGTGAATATCCAATGAAAATACAATCCACAGTTTTTGGTCCTAGTGTGACCTTTTTCGGAGGTGGTACTGCTACTTTTGCTAGGCACCCCCACACTTTTAGGTATTTGTACGAAGGTACAACACCTTTCCAAAGTTCATAGGGTGTCTTACCCGTAACTTTGTGTGGAATTTTGTTAAGGATATAATATGTGGTAAGCAAAGCTTCCCCCCCCACATGTTCTGGGCTAACCCAAATTCTTGCAACATGGCATTCATCATTTCTTTTAGAGTTTGGTTCTTACGTTCTGCAACTCCATTAGATTCTGGTGAATAAGGAGCAGTCGTTTGGTGGATAATCCCATGTTCGTGACAAAAGGCATTAAACCTACCATCATACTCTCTTCCTCTGTCTTTTTTAACTATTTTAATAGTCGTACTCACTTGATTCTCATCTTCCAATTTAAATTCCTTAAACTTTTCCAGAACTTCGTCTTTGCTTCTTAGCAAGTAGACATAACAATATTTCGTGTGATCATCTATAAATGTCACAAAATATTTTTTCCTACCTCTAGTTGGAACAAATTTTAAGACACATAAATCTGTGTGAATTAAACCTAAAGGTGTGGTTGTTCTTTCGACTTGGGTGATGGTGTTTTTGTGAGTTTGGCCTGTACGCACACTTCACATTTTTTTTTACTCATTTTGCATTTCGGAATTAGGTTCATATTCATCAAACGATTTATTGATTTATAATTCACATGTCCTAATCTTTCATGCCAAATATTAAAACACTCAAACAAGTAAGCAACTGGATTCTTATTCATTTCATCAACGGTTACAATAGTTTTTGGATCAATATTCGAAACAACATTTGCAACATTCTTATTCTTAGAGCTACTTGCTTCACCTGTGCCACCCTTGACAACCGCCTGGACACACATCTTCACAAGGCCTCCCTTGACGTATCCCTTTCCCAAGTACATGCCAAACTTCTTCAGAATGAGGTTGTCAGCCTCGAAGATCAAAGGAAATTTGGCCTTGCTTAGGAGGGTACCGGAATTCAGGTTCTTCCGCATGTCTGGGACATGTTTCACATTCTGGAGTGTGAGCTCTTGTCCTGAGTTCAAACGTAACACCACCTTCCCCGTTCCAGCAATCTTGGAGAACGATGTGTTTCCCATGAAGAGTTGTTCACTTGCCTTGCTCTTCTGATAGGTGCTGAACATTGTCCTATCGCTGCAGATGTGCATTGTGGCACCAGTGTTGTACCACCATTCGATTGGGTTGTTGTCGACCACGTTGACCTCAGTTACCACAGCACAAAGGTCCTCTCCCGTGAGGTTGGCTTGAAACTGTAAGGCTTTGCTGCGACAATCAGCGGCCTTGTGACCATTCTTACCACAATGGTGGCATTTGCCCTTAAAGAACTTCTTCACTGAGGGTTCTGGGGCCCCTTTCTTCTTGAAAGTCTTGGAAGTCGGCTTTAATGGAGAATTAGCAATTGCCTTGCCTTTTCCTTTGTCATTGACCTTCCCTTTTTGAACAGCCACATTCACAGTATGTTCACGAGACTGAGTCCCGTTTGCAGTATGGTTTCTGTCCTCAGTGTTCAACCTCTGGATCAGATCCTCCAGACTCATCGCCTTCCTCTTGTGCTTGAGGTAGTTCTTGAATTCATTCCAACCTGGAGGAAGCTTCTCGATGAAACAGTTCACCGTGAAGATTTCGCAGATGTACATTCCCTCAGCAGCAACTTCTTGTCAAATTCGTTGGAATGCTTCCACTTGTTCCATGATGGGTTTGGAGTCCACCATCATGAAGTCATGAAATTTTACGGTCGCAAACTTCTGACATCCAGCATCATCAGCTTTGTACTTTTCTCCAAAGCTAACCACAAGGATTTTGAAGTCTTGGCTTCACAGTAGATACCACAAAGATCTTCAACGAGCCGTCCTAAAATCCAGCCTTTGGTCATGAAATCTCCCTGATTCCATGCATCTACTGTTCCAACGATATGCACATCCGTATTCCCTTCAGGAATGATGGGCTGATCCTCCGTCAGCTACCTAGACAGGTGCATCGCATGGAGAAAAAAATGCATCTTTTTCTGCCATGTCTTGAAGCCTTTGCCTTCAAACTTCTCAGGTTGCAGTCTTTGACAAGAGACTTGAGGCTGAGTAGGTACCATAGGCGCCACCTTCACTGGTGCCACAGCCAGAGGCGGTCCATCAACGTTGTTCACATCAACGTTTTGGACATCAACATTGTTCACATCAGTTGCTGACATGTTCCTGATACAACACACAGAAGGTTTATCAGGTAAATGATAACGAACGTTTAATATACAGTTAAATAATTATTCAATTATTTGGATACAACAAAAAATAATAATTCGAATTATTTATCCAAACCGTGGATATAGAAAACCGCAATATATTTTTTTCTTTAAAAAAAATACACGATTTTAAACCGTTTTGCGTAAACGCTATAGAGTGAATCGCAAAACCCTTTCGCAGAAACACCCAGAGCGAATCGCAAAACAATAAACCATTTTGATCTGTGTAAACGCTATAAAGCGAATCGCAGATCCAGAAAGAACGTTTCAATCAAACTTATTTTCTGGCAAAAACGAACCGCGGTGAAGCAGGACCAAAAATTAAACGATTTGAAACAAAAATAGGTAGCGTTTATAAACCGCAATAACAAATCCGATTCGAGCTATAGGCTAGAAGTGAATTTTATTAAGTTAAGATTGTAGGTCTCGAATTTCCAAAAATGAAATTGCGAGACAAATTTTATAAACGCGATACCTAACTGCAAAGGCGAGACTTGGTCTCTGTCCTTAACTCAATAAATCATCGGTAGTGTGACCGTTCGGTGCTACCTTTGAATCCCAGGATACAATTGCAAACAATTCCTTTTCGCAACACTTGAAATTAGAAACCCAACGAACGATAGATTTTACGATACTCTCGAATGGACTTACGGTTCTAGACAGAAGACGAGAGAGATTTTTTGTTGAAAATGATTGATATCGATATTGATAATGATATCTTGAGTTTTAAAATATATAGAATGAGAGGGCGGTTTCGTTCAAATTCCGCTGGAGAAAATCTCGGATCGTTAATACAAACGTTACGCGTAAATCTCTCAGCAAACGTTACGCGAATATTCGATCGGTACGCGCGTGGGGCCCTCTTGAGGCCCATTGCCACGAACCACGAACTACGAACCACGAACCACGAGCCACGAGCCCCGAGCCCCGAGCCTCAAGCCGGCCGGCCGGTGGCGCGCACGTGTGGTCCCTCTTTCCTCTCTCCATAGCCATTTAAATAAATGTATGACTCTGACTATATATATACCACTCCAAAACGTAAGTTACAAGCAATGTGAGACATTTTCCCAACTCACTTATATTTTGAGAGTGAAGAAAGGTTTTGCCTTTTATTGGCCCATGTCCATTTTTTTTCAACTCACACACAATTTTATATACTCATTTGTCTATAAAAATTGTGACCCAACACTATTTACCGACTTTACACTCACACGTGTTAACGGTACCCGTAGCGTTGGCGGTCATCCTCAGACGTTCGGTCTCACCTCAGCTATGGAGATCCGAGATCTAATTCAAGTACGGTTTACATTTTGACTGGAATGGTTGAAGGGTTGCCTATCAGGAAGCTGCTTTGTGGCCCTTGGAAAAGCAGCAACATATATGAAGCAATGTAACTAACCAGGCTACAAAGATTAATCTTTTCTTAGTACACCCCAAAAAGCTTAGAATCTATGAAATCAGAGAGGTAACATCTCTATGATCTCTGATAACATTTTGGTTTATTACTTGTAGCTATAGGTCTTACTCTATAAATATTGCCTACTTGATTTAAAATATTAAGACTGTACGAAATCAACACTATAATAAGGTAGATGCCTCTCCTGATGTTAACAAGTCAGCTTTTTCTTTCATTCTCAGATTGACATGTCTATAAATGGAAAAAGTTGAACATCCAATCAAATTATTTCATTTGTACACATAATAAGTAACCACATCAGATTTTTGGATGACTCATTAATTAATGAAAAATGTATAAACGAATCAAATTATTTTAATTATACACTTATAATAATCATAATATTTTAATTATAAATAAATTAATAAACTAACCATATCATTTTAACTATGCCTATCCTATAATATTATCTTTTTTACCATGAATAAATTAATGAAAATTTTATAAACAAATCAAATCATTTTTTAATTATATATATATCATATAATATTTATTTTTTACCATGAATAAAAATACATATGTTGATTAACTGATTTTCTAACCAACCTAATCGAGTCTCATGGCGTTAATTAGCATTGGTTTGAAGTTTTCTTAAGCTAATTTGTTTTTGTTGGATTGAAAGTACAAAGAAAAGATTAGGGGGAGCATTACTTCCTTTAATGTCTTCTTTTAATCACAACATATGGTACATTCATACAGAGAATATCATACTATAAAATTCAAATCAAATATAATTTTAATAAATCACTTATTATTTAAAATAAATATTAAAATAGTTTATAATAGTTAAATACAAGTCGGTTTATTGAAAAAACTTAATTTTTCTTAATTACATTTTACTAAAATTAAATTTAAAATAAAAACAACCTGTAGCGTAGCGCGGGTATTTATCTAATAAATGCAAATGTTTTGAATCTATCAAAAATTATTTTTAGGATAATAGAAAAAAAAATTAATACAAAAGAAAATTCACTAGGTCTCCCTTTAATTCCCAACATAAGGTAGATGAGTTTAATTTATATTTTAATGATGTTTGTATTTAATTTATATTTTAATGATGTTCTAAAAAGAAATTTTGGGGTGTTACAGTATGCAAGCTGTAAAAATTAGTATTCTCGTTATTTTTTCATAATTAACATGAAACCAGAACGAAGGACAACGAGTTAAGTCTAGCATTTTCATTCTAAAAGGTTAAAACTGAAAAATTGAAGATGCAGATTCCGGATCAGCTGGTTGTCTGGATCAGGAGGCTGCAACAGATCACATCAGGACCCTGTAAAGCTGACGTGGAAGTAGATGCTGACATGGCATACGTGAAGCGGATGATATGGAGAGCTCAAGGAAGGCGTGGACTTGCTTGGAGCTGAAGATTTAGGATAGACTCAAAGGATACTTGAAGATTCATTGGAGAATATACTTTGGAGCCATTTTAGGAAAGGATTAAGTTTTATCCTTTAGGAGATTCGGTTGGGGATTTCTGACCCTAGGGTTTTAGGGTTAAGCATATATAGGTTAGAGATGCCGCAGCAGTCGGTGATCACTCCTAAGCTATATTGTGAGATTGTAAACTTTAAGGGTAAAGAATAAAGCTAAGAAGGTGAGTGTTGTATCTTGTCTTTGACATCTTCGGGCGGGTAGATTCAAAGTTAAGATAGGTGGTGTTGTGACTAGTCTCTGAAATCTTTGAGAGGATTGATTAAGAGAATAGTCATAGCTTAGAATTGTTTTAGTTGGGATCAAGTCTATTTAGTATAATAGATTGTGTAACACCAAAACATATAAGTCTTTGTCTCAAAAGACTATATAGTGAATAAAACAGTTTAAGCTTTTGCTTGGCGCGTTCCAAGTGTAATTCATTGTGTTGATTAAGTCTCTATACCTTTACAATTGGTATCAGAGCAGACGCCTGACCAAAGAATTGTTATCTTTACAAATAGGTGAGATCTTGCGAGAAGGATATGGAGAACACACAACAATTCATTGCGATTAACAAGCAACTAAAGCTGGAAGCAGCTCACTAATACCACTGGAAGGTGAACATGCAACAACTGATCCAAGGTATCGATCTTGAGGCTTCGATAGCTGTTGACGAAGGTTGAACTCATCCAACGATGACCAATGAAGAAGGGAAGGTAGTACCAAAACCAAAGAAGCAATGGAGTGTTGAAGAAAAAATTTAAGCCAAGTTTAACTCCAAGGCGCTGTCTGCGATTTTTACTTCCCTTCCTAAGAATCAGTTCACCACGGTTCAAGGGTGCAAGTCAGCCAAAGAGGCTTGGGACATTCTGAATGTCTCGTTTGAGGGAACAAGCAATGTCAAAAGAACTCAAATTTATATGTTTGCGTCTGAGTTTGAGAGGTTGACAATGGTTAATGAAGAATCTGTTGAAGAGTTTAGCAGCAAACTGAGCTTAATCAGTCAGGAAGCTGTTGTATTAGGAAAGACCTACAAAGACAAAAAAAACTTGTCAAGAAATTCCTCGGAAGTCTGCCGGACAAGTTTCAGTCTCATAAGTCCGCCATTGAGGTTGCTTTAAACTCTGATGATCTCAAGTTTGACCATGTTGTTGGAATGATGCAAGCTTACGAGTTGCAACTGAAGAAGAAGAAAGAACAGACAGTTGGTAAAGGATTAGCTCTGATGGCTGATTAGAGTAATGAAATTGAAGACAAAGTTAGTCTGATTGTTAAAAAATACTTTAAGAAGTTTGAGAAAGATCAACGAGGTGGTGGAAGCTCTTTTCAACCTAGACATGGTGCTGAGAAAGTATCTTACAAATCGGAGAAACAATGTGCTGAGTGTGAGGGAAAAGGTCATTACAAGTCAGAGTGTCCAACCATCAAGAGGAAAAATTCACTACGATGCTTTGAGTGTAATGGATATGGTCACACCAAAATCGATTATCTTACTTCTGCTGGGAAGAAAGAAAAATCCTATGTCACCTTAAGTGAAAGTGATTCAGATGAAGATGATCAGGAAAAGGGAGAAATTCTCAATAACTTTGTGACATATCTGGGTGTTATTGATGAAGGCAAAGATGAGGAACCTATAAATATAGTCAATATAGATCAAGAGTCTGAATCGGATGAAGAACAATCTGAGTTCTCAATAGTCACTGCACTGATTGATGAGTTAGCAACATTAAAAGAGGAAAAAAGCATGTTGACTGCTGAGAAACAACACTTGGTTGCTTAGTAATCTGGAGAAAGCTCTACTGAGTGAGAAATCTAAGTCACAGGAGTTAGAACAACGTCTTGAGTCACAATTAAAGAACATCAAGATGATGAGCCGAGGAACCAAAGATCTGGACAACATTCTGTCAACTGGGAGGACCAGCAACACAAACTGAGGTTTAGGCTATCAAGGAAATGAGTCACTTGGTCACATGAAATTCGTGAAGGCAGGTGTGTTACCAGTGAAGAACAAGATGCATAATCTAAACAGAAGCGTGCCCAGGATGTTGATCAAGGTACATATTTAGAATCAAGAAGTGCTCAGGATACTGAGCAGACAAGAAAAGTGGATCAGAAATGGTCACAATACGTTTCAAGACAAAGTGAATGGATGATGTATTGCGGTAAACTTGGTCATTACAAAGCTTACTGCTATGGATTTGTGTCATGCAATGCTCGAGCAATGACACACACTCAGCCTTATCCAGATAACAAGAGGAAAAATTATGCATGGATTAGAAAATAGGATTTGTACTGTCATGTTTCATACACAGCAGAGGGTACATCTGAAAGTGTTGAGAATGAAAAATGATATTTTGACAGTGGATGTTCTAGGCACATGACTGGAACCCAGGAAAGGTTAGCTGGATTTTAATGATGCAGGCCGGGTTACTTTTGGAGATGGTGCTAGAGGTAAGATCAGAGGGAAAGGTGTTACTGGAGGAGAAACTCAACCTGACCTAAACGATGTTTACCTGGTTGATGGTCTGAAGGCCAATCTGATCAGTATCAGCCAACTGTATGATATTGGGTGGAGAGTGACGTTTACCAAGACAGAATGCAAGGCTGTTGATGATAAGGGCAGTGTGAGGTTGGAAGGACAGAGATCTGATAACAACTGCTATATGTGGAAGCCTAGGAGTGTATGTCTTAGCACGGTTGCTGAAACTCAAACAGAGATCTGGCACAAGAAATTGGGGCATCTGAACATTCGCACTATGCTAAAACTGGCAAATCAAGAAGTGGTTAGAGGATTACCAAAGCTGCGACCATAACAGAATTTGTATGTGGTCCGTGTACAAATGGGAAACAAGTTAAGGTGCAACAACGAGCTGTTCCTGATGTTAAATCAACAAAGGCATTGGAATTTGTGCATATGGATCTTGTGGGTCCAATCCAAGTGGAAAGTTTGTCAGGTAAGAAGTACATTCTGGTTCTAGTTGATGATTTCACTAGATACACATTGTTCAGATTTTTGAGGGAAAAATCAGAAACTTTGGAAAGTTTCAGAATACTGGCACTTCAATTTGAGAATGAGAAGTGTGGTATCAAGAGTATTCGTAGTGATCATGGAGGTGAGTTTCAGAATGAGCTATTTGAGTTGTTATGTAATGGTCATGGGATCGCATATCAGTACTCTACACCAAGGACACCAGAACAGAATGGTGTTGTTGAACGTAAGAACAGAACATTGCAAGAGATGACTAGAGCAATGATGCATGGAAATGATGTTGCAAAATATTTCTGGGCTGAGGCAGTTAACACCGCATGTTATATCACTAACAGGGTATATGTGAGGAAAGGTACAACATGACACCATATGAACTATGGAAAGGTAAAACACCAACAATGAGCTATTTTCATATATTCGGTTGTACCTGCTATATTTTGAATGATAAAGATCAACTTGGGAAGTTTGATGCCAAGAGTGATGAAGGGATGTTTCTGGGGTACTCAGGCACCAACACAGCATTCAGGGTTTTCAATAGAAGGTTTTGGATTGTACAAGAAATAGTCAATGTGGTATTTGATGATGCATATTTTTATAAACAAATTTTACCATATGAAGAAAGTCAAGACAATCTGGATAATGATGCACAGAAGCAAGTGGAACAGACTGTTGAGGATAACACAGAAGATTGTGCGAAAGCCGATGTGACTCCACTTACCCAAGTGCATAGGAATCACTCTAAATAAGATGTTATATGTGAGATTCAGGGGGGAAGAATTACCAGAAAGAAGCAGATTAATTTTAGGCAGATGGTTGGTAAAAAGAAAGTGGATACTACCAATGATGTTAAGGAAGCAAGTGATCATATCACTGAGGTAGTACGATTTGCATGCTTTGTGTCAGGTATTGAACCCAAAAATCACAAAGAAGCGTTGGTTAATGAATATTGGATTGCTGCAATGCAAGAAGAATTGGAGCAGTTTGAGCGAAGTGATGTATAGGATATAGTACCTAGGCCACAAGAGGCTAATATTGTTGGCACGAAGTGGATATTCAAAAACAAGATTGATGGTAGTGGGATTGTAACCAGGAACAAGGATCGGTTAGTGGCTCAGGGGTATTCTCAGGTAGAAGGTGTTGATTTCGATGAGACGTTCGCGCCTGTTGCTAAACTAGAATCTATCAGATTTCTGTTTGGAATGGCGTGTGCTTTGAACTTCAGATTGCATCAGATTGATGTTAAGAGTGTTCTTCTAAACGGGATTCTATAGGAAGAAGTATATGTGGAACAACCCAAAGGTTTTAAAGTATCAAGTAAAGCAAGTCACATCTACAAACTGAAGAAGGCTATGTACGGTTTGAAACAAGCACCAAGAGCATGGTATGAGCGATTGATGACGTTTCTGATCAAGCAGGGATATGAACGTGGAAGTGTAGACAAGATATTGTTTGTGCTGGCAAACAACAGGGGTATGATCATTGTACAAATCTATGTGGATGATATAGTATTTGGATCTACATGTCAGGAACTGGTGGATTAGTTTGTGAAAACTATGACCCAGGAATTTGAGATGAGTATGTGTGGTGAACTCACTTATTTTCTGGGGTTGCAGATATAACAGACAGATGATGGAGTATTTATACCACAAAGTACATATGCAAGGAATCTGGTTACAAGGTTTAGAATGGAGAAAAGTAGGGATGCCAAGACTCCAATGGGCGTAAATGAGAAGTTATCTAAAGATGAGTCTGGTGAAAGTTTTGATGAGAAGCTCTACAGAGGAATGATCGAAAGTCTGTTGTACCTAACAGCGAGCATACCAGATATATGTCTAGCTGTGGGAGTTTGTACAAGATACCAGCTAATCCAAAAATGTCACACCCTCTAGCTGTGAAGAATATTATCAAGTATGTTAAGGGGACAACTAATGTGGGTATCTAGTATACCAAGTATACGACCAAGGAGCTGATGGGATTATGTGATGCCGATTGGGCTGGTTCTTTGGACGATCGTAGAAATGCAAGTGGTGGCTGTTTCTTCATGGGTAATAATCTGATCTCTTGGCATAGTAAGAAACAGAACAGTGTCTCTCTGTCAACTGCTAAGGCTGAATACATTGCACTGGGAAGTTGCTGCACACAACTCATGTGGATGAAACAGATGGCTGCTGACTATGGTATGACTTCTGACTCTCTTTTGATTTATTTTGATAATGAGAGTGCAATTAACATAGCAAAGAATCATGTTCAACATTCACGTACTAAGCACATTGATATTAGACAGCACTTTATTCGTGAATTGGTTGAGGAGAAACTGATAGTAGTAGACCATGTAAGCACTGAATTTCAACTTGCTGATTTATTCACCAAGCCTTTGGACTTTAACAGATTTGTTAGTTTAAGAAAGGCTATTGGTGTTTGTGAGGTCTAATGTTTTCTTTGTAAGTGGTGTCAGTCTAAGACAGGGACTGATGCTTGAACAGACCATGGAAATCCTACGAATGTATAGAAAATCAGTAGTTTGTGCTATGCAATGGTGTGTGGAAAAGAATGATCTATTATGCCGGTCTAAGTGGTCATTGCATAAAACGGTGTCTTGAAGGAGGAGGTCAAAGAGCTGAGGGGAGAAGATCTAGTGCATGTCAATAGGTGTGGATACCAAGAGTAAAAAAAAAAAAAAAAAAAAACGGGATTGGTATTCATACAGAAGACATGCACATGTATCAATGGTTGAGAAGTCAAGTGATATCATTGATACAACAAGTTACAGACGAGTGATGTGTACATATATATACTATAATTTTGGGTCCCTCACTAATTTCAAGGTTAAGAAGATGTCTATATTCCGATAAATTGCTAATTTGGTCATATAAACTCGATGTGAATCAAATAGTTGTTTTTAGAACAGGGCTTTGATAGCATATGTGCACTAATATTTACATTGAGTGTGTCAGGCTTATTAAATGGTAAAAAATGCATGTCAAAAGCCCATGTGAATTCAGGCCCAGAACAAGGTAAATCGTGGGGTTGTGTTTAAAAGAGGAGGAGTTAGGGTTTCACGCCACAAAGCTAGAAAATCGAAAGATCAAACGTCTCCGCATCAAACACTCTCTCAACCCTCGCAAAAAGATGAAGTTAATCCTCAGTGGAATCTCCAAGATGATCTCGTCTCAAGCGGTTACACCACTGTCCAGATCGGCTGAGACTTTCACAGAATCGGAACAGGCCGATGATCGAGCAGCAATCTAAATACAAAGCGCTGATTGACGAACAAGGAGCTGTAGATCCGCCTGTGAATCCAGCGAATCAAGAAGCGCAAGACATTGAGGTGCCACCACCACTTAGGGTTTACGTTCACGACCTTCTATCTGCAATGGTGAGTTTCCAAAGAACCATCACTCGCTCGCCTGATCCACCAATCATCCAGGAAATCGTGGAAAGCTCGGATGTGGGTCTGAATCTGTCGAAGAAGAAGCCATCAAGAACAGCACGTGCTCGGCCAAGTGTTAAGAAGGTGAAGTCTCGAAAAACTTCACCAGTTGTAGATATGTCAGGCTATCAGAATTCTGTCTCAGAGGTCAAGGTTGAAGCACTTACAGTAGCTTCTAGGCTGAGGAAGCGGAAAGAACATGAAACCTCTGGTTATCAGAAGGTAAAGAGATCAAGAGCTGAGAAAGGCAAGGGGATTGCAACTGATGTTAAGGCTGAGGTTTTTGATAGCAAGCGTTTTGTCTCTGTAATTGCAAAGAAGCGCTTTGAGGTTTTGAAGAACAACAAGTTCATAGAGGAGAAGGAGTTCACTTTTGGAGATGAGGATGGAATCGAAGCTCTAATCACCGATGCTGGAATGGCTGGAACTTTTCAGGATTTACAGGAGTATGAGTCGACAGTCTTGCAGGAGTTTTGGCAAGGAGTGTCAAGGTCGAAACAAGCTCAGTTGATGTGCTTGTTCGAGATTGGGTATATGAGTTCTCAGCGGTCAAGATCAATGAGGTGTTTGGGTTGCCTCAGGTGGAAGAGAGGTCTCACAGGCGAAAATGGGCAACTGTGCTAGAGGAAGATCTTGCTGAGTTCATGACGGATGGTAAGGTCATGAACTGGAAAGGACTCCAGGCCTCCAAGTTCACTGAGGAGAAGAAGACTCTCTACAAGATTTGCTGCTCAAATTTGTGTCCCACAACCAGTGATAGCTACCTACAAGCTGATTGTCTCAAGCTCATCTACCTGATGGTGCACCAGAAACCATTTAACTTTGGTAAACTGGTCTATGAGCACTCTTCAACTCGCTCTGAATCATGAGTCTAAGTTCCTCCTACTGTTTCCGAATCTCATCTACAAAGTTCTAAAGGCACAGCACCCTGTGGTGATTGAGAAAGAACAACATGTTGCACCCAAGAGAAAGAAGTTCATTGGTGCTAAGAGAGCAGCTTCATCTGCATTTGGATTTGAGATCAAGACGGCCAGCGATCGTAAAGGAGTGAAGCTTGCAATCAAGATTCTTCAACAGGCCTTAGCTGCAAGTAAGTGTTTCGTCCCATAATCTCTCATATGCATATCGGTTATGGATTGGTTTTTTTACTGAGTTATGCACTCAATCAGGGGGAGATGAGTCCGAGTCTGATTCATGCAAGGATGCTGGGGGAGATTGACTTATGGGGGAGCTGTGATCTCTTGTTTTTATTTTGTTTTAGTTATAATCCAACTCGGTTTTATTTCAGACCTTTTTTTTTGTTGATTTTAAGACTTGGTTTTTATTAGCCTTTCGAGGCACTGGTCTGTAATATTTTGAACACAGCATTTGGTTACTTGCATATTTCTATTTGCATGGTTATTCTGATTTGTCAAGTGATTGCTCTGAGTTGCGAATAGTTGTTGTTGGTATATGTTGCTGCTGTGTTTGGGTATCTCTCTTTGTTTGTCTTGCAAGACATTGACGATGGTTGCTTGAGTATCAAACTCAGTCAAAAAGGGGGAGATTGAAGATGCAGATTCCGGATCAGGTGGCTGTCTGGATCAGGAGGCTGCATCAGATCACATCAGAATGCTGTAAAGCTGACCTGGAAGTAGATGCTGACATGGCATACATGAAGCGGATGATGTGGCGAGCTCAAGGAAGGCGTGGACTTGCTTGGAGCTGAAGATTTATGATGGACTCGAAGGATACTTGAAGATTCATTGGAGAATATACTTTGGAGCCATTTTAGGAAAGGATTAGGTTTGATCCTTTAGGAGATTCAGTTGGTGATTTCTGACCCTAGGGTTTTAGGGTTTAGCATATATAGGTTCGAGATGCCGTAGCAGTCGGTGATCACTCCTAAGCTATATTGTGAGATTGTAAACTTCAAGGCTAAAGAATAAAGCTAAGAATGTGAGTGTTATATCTTGTCTTTGACATCTTCGGGCGGGTAGATTTAAAGTTAAGATAGGTGGTATTGTGAGTAGTTTCTGAAATCTTTGAGAGGATTGATTAAGAGAATAGTCATAGCTTAGAATTTTTTTAGCTGGGATCAAGTCTATTTAGTAGATAGATTGTGTAATACCAAAACATATAAGTCTTTGTGTTGAAAGACTATATAGTGAATAAAACAGTTTAAGCATTTTCTTGGCGCGTTCCAAGTATAATTCATTGTGTTGATTAAGTCTCTATACCCTTACAAAAATTTTCTTGATTATTTGGTATTAATAGAAACTAAGGTATGATGATATTCATTCGATCCTTGTCCAAATTGTAGAAACCTGGATTTGGAACAAAAACATAAGTAGTGAAGATAGATCAATAGGTACTTAAACATAAGAACGAGTTTTCGAACATCATCTAAGTCATTAATTAGATAAACCACGACGTTCACCTCCTTACTAGAAATGATAGAGAAAAATCAAAAACAAAAATAAAATAAAAATCAAATCGACGACGTTGCATCGCCGCGGGTCAGCCGTCATCACCACAGCCACACAATCTTTTCATAATTTTATTGTCGAAAACCCTAATTCTTTTTTAGGTTTGGACATTAATTTTAAGTTTACGCCTGTTAATAAATTTGTATTCGGTTTGTTATTGGATTTAGATTTCTAATAATGTAAATTTTTAATATCTAACAAAAAAAACCGAAAAACCCAAATTAATTATAAAAAAAATTAATTCTTAATTTGGAATTGATTTTAAATCAGATAACCAAACTGAATAAACTGACAACCAAACCGATGAAACCGAAATTTTACTTAGGTTTAAATCGGAATAGATCTTAAATTCCAAATTAACCGAACAACTGATTAAACCGAACCGATTAAACCGATAAAATCGAAATCCCAGGGCTAAAATATATAATTGCAAATAACAAGCTTTTTTCATTGGTACTAAATATTTATTGTAAAAGTATTAAGTAATAAGTAACTAAACATTATGATACTTTATATTCGACTCGTAGTTAGTAACTATAATGCGCTATCTCGATATGATTATGGTTATCCGGATAATATGCCCAGGCCTATTAGTTACAATACTAACCTGATTTGATTATGGTAGCTGATTGATTTTTCAAATCGGATATGATCAGCCGCGTAATATGAATAAGCCGAGTAACAAGTAATCATGGCACATCTTTGGAATAAACATTCACAAACACCAAATTGGTAAATTTTAATGATGAGATAGAAATAAGACTATGAATCTCTAATAAACAGAAAGAAAATATTGCTTTGATCATAAATTTCACCGCGTAACTGTTCTGCGGTGAGGTTTATGATCAAAAACAATATTTTCTTTCTGTTCACTAGAGGTTAGTGGTCTTATTTCTATTTTATCATTAAAATTCACCGCATATGTTTCGATGTGTAGGAATAAGATTTGGCGTTGGTGAAATGGTTTGTTTGGGTAGGACTGCACATGAATACTTAAACATCTCTAATCTAACTCTATATTTCCCTTTAAACTTTATTATAGAGTAAAATTATCTCCAATCTAATTCTATATCCTACTCTATAATAGAAGAATGGAGAAGATTACGCTATATATATAGAGTAACTCAATTTTTTCCTCTATTATAGAGTTAAACTTTTTTATTTACATTTTACTCTTTTATGTTTTGAATATTTTTATTTTATGTCTTAATGTCACTCATTTAATTAAATAAAAATACAAACTAAAAGTTAAGCAATATAAAATAAAAAGAAACAACATAAAATAAAACTAAAAAATATGTGGGTCAAATTATAAATTTAAATAACATGATAATATATGGAAATTTGTAAGAATAAAAGATATGGGGTCAAATTGAAAGTTTTAGAAATAAATTATTTTAGTAAGAAATTTAAAAAAAAACAGAAGATACTAAGAATATTATAGAGTAAAATATAGAGTAATACATTGGACGAAAACACTAATTTATTATAGAGTGACTCTATTTTAGAGTAAAAAATAGAGGAATATATTGAAGATGGTCTTAGGACATCTCCAATCTAATATATTTCCCTCTAAACTCTGTTATAGAGTAAAATCATCTCCAATCTAACTCTATATCCCACTCTATAATAGAGGAAAAAATAGAGTTACTATATATATTTTGAATATTTTTATTTTATGTCTTAATGTCACTCATTTAATTAAATAAAAATATAAAATAAAAGTTAAGCAACATAAAATAAAATGAAACAACATAAATAAAATTAAAAAATATATGGGTCAATTACAAAATTTAAATAATATGAAAATTTATGAAAATTTGTAAGAAACAAAAGATATAAGGTTAAATTGTAAGTTTTAGAAATAAATTATTTGAGTAAGAAATTAAAAAAATAGGATATACTAAAGAATATTACTTTATAGAGAGTAAAATATAAAATAATACATTAGAAAAAAATATTACTCTATTGTTAAGTAACTCTATTTTAAAATAAAAAATAAAAGAATACATTAAAAAATAGTCTTATTATCATACTTATACATGTTACTTGGCTTATATCCGACTTGAAAAATCAAGTATCTTCCATAATCAAATTGGGTTAGCATTGTAACTACGCATCGGATATCAAGTATCATAATTAATTTTAGTAGCCACTCCTTTAATTGTTATTTACTCATTGTTTTCTACTTTTACAATAACTAATGAAAGTAGGATATCTTAGTTCCTTTTCAAGTAACGGATAAAGGAAAATAATAAATCTGTGAGTATTGAATTTTGTACGGATACTTGACATAAGTATCAAGTATCTGTTTTAGACGGATCATACCAAAGTTAGCACTGTTAATAATAGCAGCCCAAGTATTAATAACCCGCCCGTGCCTATTAACTACATCGTTCCAGGAAATTTTTTATGTCTATCTATACTTTTTTTTTAAATAGTGATCTAATCTTTTTCAAATGTGAAATTCCAATTTACCAAACTTAAAAAAAACACTAACTCATTTAAAGTCTTTAACTTTTAAGACTAAATGTATATTTAATGAAAAATTAAAAACCCTGTTCCCTTACTATTTTCCCAGATCGGGAAAATTGAAAGAGACATCATCTCAAAATCAGAATTCCTTCACCGACAAAAAAGAAATCGGAACAATTATATTCGTGGGCAGTTTCTGCAGTGTTCTGCAACTCCTCCATATATCTCCTCTTTCTGGCGGCGGCTTTCGTTATCTCCGGCTATCAACGACTTGAAGCATATCTTATTTTCTTGGCTTCAATGTCTTTGTACAGGTTTAATCTTCTCTGATTCAATCTTGTTTGCTCTAATATCTTCTTTGCTTCAATCTATTCGCTGCTTCAGTCTCTTTTCTGCTTCAATCTTTTCTTCGATTCATTTTCTAGGGTTGTTGATAAATAAATTTGAGGATTTTGGTTTATAATTTCTTAATTTCTTTTCAATTTCATGAAACTGGTTTCATTTTGGGCACTCAGCATTATTTCACCTTTGAGGTAATTCTCCATTTAACGTGTTCTCGCTTACTTCATGATTACATAACAATATTTGGATTCACCTTCTCTTTCTTTAACCAATTAAAATGTGACAAACAATATTTTGTCTAAACATAAATAAAAATACTTGAATTAAATTTAATAAAAAAAACAAAAACTGTAAATAAAATATTTTAACGGTGACATCTTTTTGTAGATGGTTCTTACTTTTACCATCAATACAATTTTTTAAACGGTAACGAATAAAGATAATTCACCCTCTGTACCATTCCATTAATTGATAAGATAGCAATAATTTTCCTTAATCATAATTACAATACAATTTGGCCAAAGTTTGCGTGGAGATTTATCGTTTCAACTGTTAATCACAAAATATTAGCCTTTAGCGATTGAGACCTCCTTTGTGAGACTGCACGCAACACTTGATGAATGTTAAAGGGCCAACAATGGAGATTTCAGAAGTTTCCTTGGATCTTGGATGCTAGATTACGGTAATGTTTGTTATGCTTGTGGTAAAGTACATGTTGTACTGCTAAAGTTGAATTAACCTTTCACAAGGTTTCTTTTTGCTTTACATGATCAACATGGTAGATTCTAAAGCTAAGCGTAAATTCTCCTTTTTTGAAACTTCCACTTCTGAACTTTGTTTCATTGTCTTGTTTCTTACTTGAGGACAATCAAGGATTCAAGTCTAAGAGTGTGATGAGTCTCTAATTTGACTAGTTTTTACTATTGTTTTTACATGTTTTATTGAGTCTAGAATTAGGTTTTGTGTCATTCTGACCGGTTTTAGTGTCTTTTCAGGTTTTCACTTCATTGGAGTTAAAATGGGCAAAATAGAGCAAGTTTGGACGTTTTTACACATCATTGAATTTTGGAGATACTTTGGATTAAACGATCCTGAAGAGGATCGATCAAGCATGAAGAAGATCGACCAAGCATGAAGAAGATCGACCAAGCATGAAGAAGATCGACCAAGCATGAAGAGGATCGACCAATCTTGAAGCAGATCGGTCAATCAAAAGAATCTATGAGGTGGCACGGATAAGAGGAAGGAGATCGATCGATCTGGATCACGAATATTCTCCAAATTGCACACCAACTCCAAATTTTGACCTAGAAGACACCCTATAAATAGGGATCATTTCCTGAGCGGCCAGAGAGACATGGACACGATTTTTCATTGTTACTCAGTCATTTTCATTTTCATTTTCATTTTCATTTCAAATCTGTAAATTCTTACATTGGTTTTTCTCAGATCTATAGTATTTTCCATTGCATTTTCAGATCTATATTTTGTCTTCATCTCTTTCTTTGCATTTTACATCATACAACATCATGATCTATCAACTCATTACCAGGGTTGAGTAGATCTGCATGTTGGAAGATGAGATTTATTCAAAGAGATTTAATGTTTAATTAGGTTATTGTTATAGATTAGAATTATGATTATTAGACCTCTACTTCTATGAAACATACTTTTGTTAGGTTGACGAATCTATCAATTGATTCATAGGGTTATATAATACAGTTAGCGTTGGTTATTCTACCCAGACTTTACAGTTTGTAGGCTTGATTTCCAGATTTCCAAGAGTTGAAGTTGGATCTACAAGTGAACTCTATCAAAGTTGGTAAATACATGCTATCATAGGGTCCTAACGGATTTATGTTAAAATAATATTTGCTCTTAAAAAGAGATTTATTTTGGTACAGTGTTTGTGTTCTAGATCTAGATCATTTAATTGCTAATCTGGTTAAATAGCATTTTTATTTATTTAAATCTATGCAATTTTCCAGATCCCAACATTTATTTTAATTGATTTTATTTTCTTATTTAAATATTTTATTCGGATTGTATTTGGATTTCTTTTTGTGACAAGTTTCCATATTTTTCATCCTAACTTTGTTTAGATTTACAGATCTATAGTGCTCTTTACTCTATGTGGATTCGATCCACCACTATACTACTGCGCACAATCGTGCACTTGCGGAAACCATTGGTTGGGTAAAACCCAATGCATAAAACATCACATCAGTAGACAACCTACCGATGAGCTAGCGGAAATCCGCAGAATGCTCAGCCCTTGGTAGAAAAGGCCAACCTCCAAGAAAATTTGAACAGAGCTCTCGCACAGCATATCAAACAAGAGGAGAGAGACCTTATCTACCACATCAACGAGTATTCAAGACCAGATGCCCCTTCGACATCCACCCGACCTCCCGGTCCGCCAGGATGTCCTAGGCAAAATACCAGTCCACCACCACGAACAACCCTGGACTTTTCGCCTTTAAACGCATCAGTCACAACAGGACAGTTCGTGACCCCAACAAACGTTTGGACGCTGCCGGTTTTCCCCCCGTCAGTAGTTCAAGCACCTTTGCTTAGGAACTCAACATCGGCTAACGGAATATTTTCCGTAACCAGACTGCCATCTCCCCCTGCTGATAATGGCAAGCCACGAATCCGGCAGACCATCATGGAATTTATTTTTTCAAACAATAGCCGTTTGCCAGATCTCCCGATCCACGGATCAGCCTCTGGAACAACTGAACGGCAGCAGCTACACTTGCGGGCGGCTGCACAACAAATAAATAACTCGAGAGTTAATCATAATAATGTGATCAACCTCGAGTCATTCTGGGACTATGCAACCCGGACAGATGCGGATCTGCGACAGATACGATCTGCCATGCCCACTGTTATCAGCGCATCTCCCAAAATCGATCGAGTGATCGAAGAAACAAGGCGCACCCCATTTACTAACAGGATTTCCTCTGCACGCCTCCGCGACTTTGGGAACACTGACCTCAGAGCTCACCTAAGGCTGTTTGGCTTTGCAATCTCACGAGCACACTTGGTCGACGAAGAAATCAAACCAAGGTATGGCCATCTGTTCGCCGAACACCGTGGGCTCAGCCCTAGAATGGTTCGCCAACCTAGAGGGAAACTCCATAGATAACTTTAACCAGCTTGCTGCCGTATTCCTAAAACAATATGGAGTTTTCATTGAAACACAAATTACAGAGGCATCACTTTGGTGTTTAAACCAAGGAAATAATTCCCTGAGATCATTCATAGCAAAATTCAAAAAGATCAAATCTTAAATTGCAAATCTAAAAGACAAAACGGCTATCGCAGCCCTACAAAACGGGTTACAAATCGGCACTAGATTTTGTGAAGAAATAACAGTCCGGCAGCCCGTCTCAATCGACAATGCGCTGCACCATGCCCAATACTTTATTCAGATCAAAGAAGAGCTAGCAGCCTTCAAGGATAAGGGTAAAGAGGGTCCAGCAAGCACCCCAAACCCGCGAAAACATGTTAAAAAGAGACACCAAGTCAAGGACAACATTCCTTCAGGATCGCAAAAACAGGCAAAGGGAAAAGTAAGGGCAAAGACAAAGCCCCTGCCCCAGCTCCAGGCCCAGACTTTGATCCCACAAAGTATTACAAAATACACAACGCCAAGGGTCATGCGACTCTAACCTGCCGGAAATTCGAAAACATTCTGGCCAAAAAATACGAAGAGGATGCAGCAGCCGCAGAAAATAACAAAGAAGTCAAAACAATTGACAACGAGCCGGCTGTCCTCACGGATAAAAGAGACAAGAGTGTCGGAGGATGGTGATGCCTCACCACCTCCCGCGTCCAAAAAGCGTGTAACATGCATATTTACTGGAATGGATGCATGCGGGGGCACGGAGGAGTCGGTAACTACACCACCTCCAGCTCCAAAGAAATCACTCCGCTCACTGCTGAGAAATTGCTGTTTGAAATCTGATGTCTTCCAACCCACCACATACTTTTCTTACAATCACTTATTTGTTTTTCAACTCAAATTCAAACATTCATTCCAACAGGTTTTCACAGTCTGTATCGTGACGGGATTCCGTATCCCGCACAAAACTCACCCTCAAACACCTAGTCACTTTTTATGAAAAGTCTAAGTGTTCGTGTAAACAGGCTCCCAAAGCCATACCGTGACGAGATCCTGCACCTCGCACAAACTATCTATCTAAGCTACTTAGATTTATTCTCGCCTATAATACGCGAAACGTTTGCGATCAAATAAAACGGATTAAAACCCTCTCGGGTACCATGTTCAAAAACAAACAACAAGAAAGGAAATGAAATAAAACCCCCTCGGGTACCATGTTCAAAAACAAATAAAAATGGATTAAAACCCTCTCGGGCACCATGTTTGCAAATTAAACTTAAAAGAGATAAGGGGAAGAAAGCCAATCACGACGCTGCCTCGTTACTCTGATCATCTGGGACCGCATTCGTCCCGAACTCATTCAACCCATCCGGCACCCTGGTTCCCGTATCGACATCCATCGGCACTGAGTCGTTTGGGACTTGTGGCAAATCCAGCTTAGAAATGGAGAAGTCCGAAGTAGCAGAAGCTTTGACAGCCTGCTCAACATCCGAATGCATTTTAAACAATACCTTTGTCTCATGCGCAATGTCCTTCACCCCTTCCACAAGCTCTTGAAGTAAGAGAAGGTTGGACTTGAACTCTTGAAGATCGGCCTCATTACCGGACTCCTCCTACTTCTTCTCGAACTTGGCTAGCTCCCTCTTCCCAACGCGAACGGCTCGGTGAGTCTCCTCGCCTTGCGATCTGGCCATCCTCTCGTTCATAGCCTTGAGGTCCCAATCTGATCACGGGCTAGGGATAGCTCCAACTCCATGTTGTTACAGCGGCGAGCCAGCTGCAGCTTCTCGCCCTCCAGAACCACAAAATTCTTAAGAAGCTCAGGAATCTCCGTAGAGATCCTCTTCTCCATAAGGGCTCCCCGGGGCACGGGCCGCCTGCAGCGCAGCGTTGAGATTCTCAAAACTCTTACGAGACTCCTCGACCTCACACTGCTTCGGAGCATTCGCCAGCTGCTGCTCGTAGCTCGCGACAATCTGATTCACCGCTGCCGCCATCTAAAAAGAAAATATGGGCACAAAGAATCAGAATCTGACACATGGGCAAAACAAAAGGCAAACCAATAAAGAAAAAAGGCTAACCTGACCCATCTTCTCAGCCATTGATGTGGTTTTAATATCACCAGGTTTTACCCAACCAATGGTTCCCGCAAGTGCACGGTTGTGCACGGTAGTATAATGGTGGGATCGATCGACAAAGAGTAAAGACCACTATAGATCCGTAGATCTAAATAGAGCTAGGATGAAAATATGGAAAGTTTTGTCACAAAAAGAAATACGAATAAAATTATTTAAGGAAATAAAAATCAATTTAAAACAAATGTTGGGATCTGGGAAATCGCAAAGATTTAAATAAATAAAAAAGATATCTAACCGGATTAGCAATTAAATGATCTAGATTTAGAACATAAACACTGTACCAAAATAAATCTTTTTATTAAAAGAAAATATTATTCTACCATAAATCTGCTAGGATCTATGATAGCATATTTCGAGCTAGTTTGATAAATCTTTTTATTAAAATAAATCTTTTTATTAAAAGAAAATATTATTTTACCATAAATCTGCTAGGATCTATGATAGCATATTTCGAGCTAGTTTGATAAAGTTCACTTGTAGATCCAGCTTCAACTCTTGGAAATTTGGAAATAAAGCCTACAAACTATAGATTCCGGGTAGAATAGCCAACGCTAGCTGTACTATAAAACCCTATGAATCATTTGATAGATTCATCAACCTAACAAAAGCATTTAATTCATAGAAGTAGAGATTATTAACCATAATTCTAATCTATAACAATAACCTAATTAATCATTAAATCCCTTTGAATAAATCTCATCTCCCAACATATAGATCTACTCAACCATGGCAATAGGTTGATAGATCATGATATTGTATGGTTGAAAACACAAAAAAAGATATGAAGATAGAATGTAGATCTTGAAAATGCAATGAAAACTTTATAGATCTGAGAAAAATCAAAGAAAAAGTTTACAGATCTAAAACTAAAAATGAAAATGACAGAGTAACCGTAAAAATTGTGTCTAAGTCTCTCTGGCCGCTCGGGAAATGATCCTTATTTATAGAGTGTCTTCAAGGTCAAAACTTGGAGTTAATGTGCGATTTGGAAAATATTCATGATTGTGATCGATCGATCCGACTTGTATCGATCGATCTTCTTCCTCTGATCTGTGCCACCTCATAGGTTCCTTTGACTGCCAATCTGCTTTGGGATCGGTCGATCCTCGTCATGTTTGATTGATCATTTTCAGGATCGAACGATTTAGGATGTCTCCAAAATCCAATAATGTGTAAAAACGTCCAAAATTACACCATTTTGCCCATTTTAGCTCCAAAGAAGTGAAACCCTAAAAAGACAATAAAACCGGCCAGAAGAACACAAAACCTAACTTCTAAACTCAATAAAACAAGTAAAACAGTAATAAAAACAGGTCAAAATAGACATTCATCAGCCATATCGAGGTAAACCTCGCGCTGAGATAGGTTCTGCACCGCCATATCGAGGTAAACCTCGCATCACGAGCTGGAAGAGACCCACGACGGGTACTCATCACATGTTGCTGACCAGCTGCAGGAGTTGAAACCACCACCTGGGGCGGGTTCTTGCTACCATTAGGACGGGTATCATCGGAAACAGACCCCCCCTTGTCCTTCGATGTTTGGCCACCGAGGCTGAGTCCTCCGAACTCTCAAGCATCACAACAGGAGGCTGCTCCTCAACTGGCAGAGCATCTCGGGAAGATGCATCAACAGCAGGGTCTGCCGGCTAAGCGGTAGTTATCTAGGCCCCACTAGGTCCTGCAAAGTCCTGAGGAGGCGGCTGCAGCACCGGCGACAAGGCACGAGATAGATCATTGGCCTGGACTCTTCCATGGGCTCTCTGCTCAAGGAAGGAGCAACGACGGTTCATCTTCGGAACAAACTGAGTGCTATCCAAGGAGGTTTCAGCTGCAATAAGACGTCAACCAGGACCTATATCAAAGTCAGAAAAATGTATAGCCAAAACATCCAAAAATCAAATGCAAAATCCGAAACCAGGCTTACCGGGATAAATTAGACTGTCGAGTCGAACGGGAGCAGTGGGTCGCGCCCTACGACGAGTAGCGGCATGACGAGCAGGTATAATGGGTTGTGCAGGTTGAATGGGTGGAGCAAGCTGAATAGGCTGAACATGTGGGATGGCCCTCGGAAGCGCTGAGTACAACACGTGCCAAATACGATTACAGGTGAACTATCCTAAATAAAATTCTCAGCTTGAAGCCGCAGCATGAGCGCTCTTAACTCGGGAGTAAATGACACTCTGTCCGGAGTAGCTGCAAAACCAAATAAACACAAAAACATTAGCATAGTAATTTTCACAGATCTTGCACAAAATTAAAACAAGGACAAGTCTCGCTGACCGGCCACGCTAGGCCACTGCAGCGGCAGCCGGCCAAAGTCAAAATCTCCAACCGTTGCCGGAGAAATCCGGAGTAGAAGTATCGCTCCTGCCAGTTTGTGTCACACGGCGGCAACTGCTGGACGATGCATCGCTCTTTCCGAGGCATAATGTAAAATGTTCCCGGAAAATCCGTTGTGGAGTTATGCTTAAACAAATACATCGAGAGCACCAAGTCCAGCGACATAACGTCACCCGTCTTGCCACATCTCACCATCAGCCCGGCCATATGACGGGCAAAACCAGGTCCCATTTGGGCAAAACTTAGCTGGAGCGCCACCAGAATTTCCAATAAAAACCCGTGGGATCGGGAACATCAACCCGCAATCCTCGAACAGCGGAGCATAAGAACAAGAAAATTTGACCAGAACGATCTCTGGCGAGCAAGGAGCCTCCGCGAACCTAAGTTTGATATCCTCGGGAATCCCTGCAGACCCTGAAAATTAGCAAGAGCTGCTGTGGTGGCTATGCGAGACGCTCTGTGTGGTCCGTTCAATTCGACACCAACGTATTTGGCCATCATGAATTTGAGAAAAAATCGAGAATACGGATATGGAAGAAAGCAAAATATTAGAGTTAAAGAAAGGAGTGAAAATTTACCTTTGTTCGATGACGAGTAGTGGTTATATGAAGCATTAAGGAACATGGGGAGACTTTATAGGTCATCATGACCTCAAACTCGTAAATTGCGTAGATTTACCTCCGCGGCCCAATCTTAACCGTTGATCTCACTAACCGCACAACACGTGTGACACCATCTTTTTGGCTTCCTACGCGTGAACAATGTTCGATACACGCAAGGAATATCAGCCGTCCATCTAGTTACCACAACAACACATGTAGGGCTGCCTCTTCAGGTTCTCGCGCATGGACGCGACACATTCGTGCGGCAGTCTTGAAAATATTCAACTGACAAACTCGATAACAGAACCGAGTATCAAGAAGATGAACGATTCGCGTCTATCCTCCGGGAATACCAACCGCAGGATCACATCAAGTTTAAAAATATATCTAAAACAGAATATACCGTCTCTCGAATCTAGCATTCAGAATTCGAAAGACTGGTGGGCTATTGTTGGACCCGGGCTTCGCTCTCGACTCCTGATCATATTTGTTCAGAACCGACCTGGACCCAAATATGGACATAAGGCTGTTAACTCCCATATTTAGGACTTATCAAAGATCCCGCGCGATACAGCCTCTCGCAGGACGTCGAGTAAAGAATAAATCAAACAAATATCAAATCAAAAGAGGATATTTCGGAAGAAGTTACACCAGATTAGGGACAAGATTCAAGGAGAAAGTTAGAGCAAAAGATCCTATTTAAAGACAGCAAAGTCAACAAATTTGGCAAGCTAGTTTTACCTAATTCTTAGTCTAGAAATTCATACTACGACCTCTCGCACGAGCTCTCGTTTACTTCTTGTTTATTCTCCCTTTGTGTAATTCCGATCAAGTATAAATAAAATCCCTTTTGATTCATTCAGCTATTAAGATTCGTTGCTTTACACGAGAGTCTATCCCTTCAATTTGTCCGTACGCTTATAAAATACAATTTGTGGTATTTAGCACCCACAATCGTCTACAGCTGCAGAACCACCGCAGCCTCCGCCACCACCTCCAAGAAATCATCCTGATTTGGCAATTCCACCAGACGCTCCATATGCTCAGTACACGGTGGAGGATCTCCTTGTACAGCCGGGACGAGATCGTTTGCCGAAGTTGGACTCCAACCGGCCTCCAAACATATTTTGGAATGTTTTTTGATATATTATCATTTCTTTATTTTGTAAACATACAATTATATTTATGACCTTATGCTTTCAATGTTTAATTTATTAATTTTAGGTTTGGAGGGGATTCTAAAGGTTGTCGTAGCGTCTCGATACGATCAAGAGCTACTTCACAGAACCGCATTCGAATTGGTCTCTCACACCAGTGCATATCCAGAAGACGTGGTTCAAATGTTTTGCGGTAAATTTATTTTAAAAAATTTTGTTAAACATTTTATCTATTTTATATTTATTAATGCTTATTATGTTTTTACCTAATCACATTTAATTTATTTCCAGCAAAAGTGGAGATGGAACCTTGGCATCAACGAGATGGTCAAGGAGGCATTCAATGATAAGGCTATGAAGCGTTTGGCAGGCACTGTCTCAGATTGGAAGGAGAAATGGCATTTCAGAGGAGATGAGGCGAAGCCCCCTTATATGACCCAAGCTGTATGGGAGGGCCTTGTCTGATATTAGGTTGATTCTAATTCGATTAAGATCGCTTCAGGATATTCTTCTTCTCGCTTAACCAAGACACGGACAAACATTTGCCTACCCCGCATACTTCTGGACAGACTCAGCTATCTCAGCATTTCGAGGATGGGACTCCGGTCGAACTTAGTACGGTTAAGGTCGACAAGATCTGTGAAGAGATAATTTTTAAAAAACTTTACATGTTTAAATCAAATGTTAATATATGTATAAAAGTTATTTTGATATTGTTTTCTAAAAAACTTTCAGGTTGCTCCAAGAAAGAAGGGACGGGTTATGGGCATGGGATCGGTTCACGATGTTCTAATAGCCTCTTCTTCTTATGCACGGAGAGCGGAGGAAGATCCAGTTCAGCTACGGGCTGAATTACAAGCAGCACACGCTCAGATTGCATCTTTACAAGTTTCAGAAAAGACAACGAGGGATCAGTTTCAGAGCTTACACAGCTTGTTCGACGTTCTTGCAGCAGGCAATCCGGAGTTTGCTCATGCTTTGGAAGCGAGACGGGCGACATTTCGGCGACATTTCTACAACCTTCGCAGGAGACCGAGTTGGACCGTAGAGCTGCAGATGCCAACTTATTTGACGATATAGATTTAGATTCTTAGATTTTATTTAATTTTAGTTTTTATATAACTACTTTTTGTATTTGGTTTTAATTTAAATTTTAGTTTTTTTCCAATTTAATTTATTTTATTATATAATTATATTAAATGAAATATACATTTAAAGTTTTATTAATTATCTATTATTAATTCGTCGTTAGATTACGACGAATTAACGACGAACTCCGTTGTACATTCGTTGTTAGATTTATGACGAATTTACGACAACGATCTTACCCACCGTAGT
Source organism: Cardamine flexuosa (assembly GCA_963555745.1). Lineage (NCBI taxonomy): Eukaryota > Viridiplantae > Streptophyta > Magnoliopsida > Brassicales > Brassicaceae > Cardamine > Cardamine flexuosa. The sequence goes on from OY743219.1 coordinate 17,051,134, forward strand.
GAATTCGTTAATGTTTACAACGAATTAGCGGTGCAATTACGTCGCTCAGTTTACGACGAATATACGATGCAAATACACGATTTATATATAAATTAGAAAGCAGGGGCGGACCCACGTGGAAGGAAGGTGTGTCAGCTAACACACCTAAATTCTAGATATATGTTAATTTTGTATATAAAATGCAAGGAAAAATTGTGCTTATTGAACAACCATAAGTTCAGGATCGATCCCTCCTACCTACACTATAAATCATATTTATTTATTTTGCACTAGGTAAATATTGAACCTGGGTCCGCCAATGTAAGAAAGTAGATAAAAAAGATTACATTACATAAAAAAAAGTCACCCCAGGAATTGAGATTCATATAAATTTGAGATTTACTACACTAACTATATTAATTTGAATTGCGTGAGGTTGTTTGATGAGATGATATGCTTATGTTTGAGCGAATGAGGGTGAAATTTTCGAACAGGCACAGTTCAATTTTGATTTTTACCTAAAAAACCAATATTCCATAAATCACATCAAAGCCTTTCCACATTGTACCATGATACTCAAATCCGATATTAAGACGGATCTGAAGATTTCTCTCGCTTGGCTTTTGTTAACAATATTCCATAAATCACATCAAAGCCTTTCCTCATTGTAGTGTACCATGATAATACTCAAATCCGACTCAGCATAACAGAATCAGCTGATATAACAGAATCAGCTGATATAACAGAATCAGCTGATATAACAGACTCAGCATTATAATGGAACCCGCTAAATTACTAAAATACCCTTCTTCAAAAGACACGCATGCCGTAACATCGCGTGGGCACTTTAGTCTTTTGCCACGCAAACATCTCCTCCACCTTCTTCATCGAAGCGTTTCTGTTTACTGTCTTCATCACCTTTTCGTATCCACTACATAAATTACTCTGATCTTTCCTCGTAATCTCGATTTTGTTTTTGTGTTTCTTGTGTCACAGATCACAAAGCTGTTAAAAAATTATAAAACATATCTGAGCTTGATCTCAATCTGATTTGATTTTCACTGAAACGGTGGATTTTGTCCGTACGTGAATTTGGATTGGATGAAGATATAAAAGCTCTGACGTAAGATTAGGGTTTCGATTTCTGAGTTTTTGTTGTAGCTATGGCGGTGGAGTATGAATGCTGCGGAACCAACTTTTTTATACACATTTTCGTAATAGTGTTACTCGTCTTGTTCGCTGGACTCATGTCTGGTCTTACCTTAGGTCTTATGTCTATGAGTCTCGTTGATCTTGAGGTTCTTGCTAAATCTGGTACTCCCAGAGATCGTAAACATGCTGGTATTTTTATGATTTCACCATTTAAAGTTCTGATTTTTTTTTTGCCTTTAATTTTGTAATTAGGAAGTAGTTAATTAGTGTTACCTCAAATTTACAACATCAATTACTTGTTTCATGGTTTTTGTTTTATAGATTTTGAATGTTATTTGATGGATTTCTTGAAGTTTCTTTTTGTTACTTTGGCTTCTCTTAATGATTCACCATTTGAAAGTTTTGTTTTTTGCATTAATTTTGTAATTAAGAAGTAGTTATTTATTGTTATCTTCAAATTTACAACATCGACGACTTGTTTCATGGTTTGTGTTTTATAAATTTTGAAATTTCTCTGATGCATTTCTTGAAGTTTTGTATTTGTTACTGTAGCTTCTCCTCTTAATGATTTACCATTTGAAGTTTCGATTTTTGCATTAATGTTGTAATTAGAAAGTATTTAATTACTTATTGTTACCTTCTAATTACAACATTTGTTATTTGTTACTTTGGCTTCTCTTAATGATTTTTACAAGTGGGTTTTTGTGATTTGATACAGCAAAGATATTGCCAGTTGTGAAAAATCAGCATCTTTTGCTTTGTACATTACTGATATGTAATGCAGCTGCTATGGAGGTAATATTTAGGATTTGAACTTTGCCTAATGTAATTACAGAGTTCTTGAATATAAAAAATCTACCTTGTTTACCTTTCAGACGCTTCCTATTTTCCTTGATGCTCTTGTGACAGCTTGGGGTGCTATTTTGATTTCAGTGACATTGATACTTCTCTTTGGTGAGGTGAGAGATCTGGTTTTGCTTCGTGTAGTGTAACCTGATACAAGCTTAGTGGTTAGTTATTAATCAATTCTATGTATCTGAAATGTAATTGTTGATTTTTTTACTTGATGTGTTAGATCATACCTCAGTCAGTCTGTTCTCGTCATGGTTTGGCAATTGGTGCAACTGTGGCACCATTTGTTCGTGTTCTAGTTTGGATCTGCTTCCCAGTTGCATGGCCAATTAGTAAGGTGATTAAAATACACTCTTGAATCTCTTCTATTGCGCTATTAAGTCATCGTCATTCTGATACAAGCTTTGATGCATTTGTTTCTGCTGTATATATTTCAGCTGCTGGATTATCTACTGGGTCATGATCGTGTAGCTCTTTTTCGAAGAGCCGAGCTGAAAACACTTGTGGATTTGCATGGGAACGAGGCATGTCTTCGATTCTACTTATGTTTTATACCTTATGTTGTTAGCCAAATAACGTAGCATCCTGTTTCGTTCAGGCTGGTAAGGGTGGAGAGTTGACACATGATGAGACAACAATCATTGCTGGAGCTCTTGAATTATCTGATAAAATGGCTAAAGATGCAATGACACCAATTTCTGAGACTTTTGTTATTGATATCAATGCCAAACTAGACAGGTCTTTGGTTTGTTCAATTCCTTAATTCTCTAAGTCATATTATTCTAAACTTGTTTTCTGCATGTGTTCTTCACTCAGGGATTTGATGAATTTGATTCTTGAGAAAGGTCATAGCAGGGTTCCAGTATACTATGAGCAACGTACCAACATAATTGGACTTGTTTTGGTTAATTTCTATCTCAATAATATGTTTCAAATCCTATTCCAAGTAGTAAATCTAACAAATTTTTTCTTTTCTTGTAATCTTCAGGTGAAGAACTTATTGACTATCAACCCAGATGAAGAAATAATAGTAAAAAATGTTACGATACGAAGGATCCCGAGGTATCTTTTGTTTTTACGTATTAGAGTTTGATTAATTTCCAAGTCAAAACAACTCGAGATTCTTTGAATATACTTCAAATAGTTGATTTGTTTTCATTGTCCCATTGACTCTTAAAGAGTTGCAGAAACCTTACCGTTGTATGATATATTGAACGAGTTCCAGAAAGGACATAGCCACATGGCTGTTGTTGTGAGACAATGCGATAAAATCCATCCACTACCGAGTAACGATGGTGCTAACGGTAATTTTTTTTTTTTTTCCATCGTGAGAGTAAACATAGACTGGAGGATTCTTAGACTGACTACGTCTTTCGGTAGAGACTGTAATGGAAGTTCGAGTGGATATGGATAATGAAAGATCCCCGCAAGAAAAGAAGTTAAAGAGAAGGAGATCACTTCAGAAATGGAAAAGCTTTCCAAACCGAGCGAATTCGTTTAAAGCAGGGTCGAGGATCAAGAGATGGTCTAAAGATAACGATGCTGATATTCTGCAATTAAACGAACATCCTCTGCCAAATTTAGCCGAGGAAGAAGAAGCTGTTGGTATCATTACAATGGAAGATGTGATTGAAGAACTTCTGCAGGTAAACTTGCTTTATCCATTTCAGTTCTTTAACTTTTGCTTATTTCACTTGTCAGCTAATTTTGAATGTGGCTGTAGGAAGAGATATTCGATGAGACGGATCATCATTTCGAAGACTCGTAACAGTTAAAAACTACGTTCGCGCAATATTAGTTGTCAAAGCTTAGAAGATCCAATTTCCACGTACAGGTTTTGCTGTAAAAGGTTCATATATATGTAAAAGCTGTTTCTTAAGTAAAGATATAAAGCTGTTTCTCAAGTATAGTTATTTCCTTAGGTCTACGAATTGTTCGCAACGATAAGAACAAAGATTTCTCTTAGCATGAATCGGCACATCTTCGATTACAAGAAATGTTACTGTCATAAGAAAATCTATAAACAAAAGTGAACCATAACATTCTCATAAATCTTTCAATCATCTAACTTACAAACACTAATCAAAGAACATAAAAGTTGTCAAAATCTATAGCAATGTAAAATGTTTCTATAATTGCTTATAGCCTCCAACTTGCAGGGTGCAAGAGTTTGCGGAAGTGTTAACTTTATTCATAAGCATATTAACATATATATAGTTACATGAAACTTAGGGTTAATGATAATATACAATTTCTAAACTACCCTCAATACTCCCCTTCAAGTTGGAGCATGCAGATTACAAATGCCCAACTTGGTTAAAAGATATTGAAATTGAACACTACCCAATGCTTTGGTGAGAATATTCGCCAATTGATCCTTGGTGTTAACATACATCGTGTTGATCATCCCATCTTTGATAGCATCACGTACAAAATGATAATCATTCTCAATGTGTTTTGTGCGCTCATGAAACACTGGATTCTTAGCAATATGCATTGCCGCTTGACTATCACAAAACAAAGCAGTCGGAGTGATAGGCTTCACGCCAAAGAATTCAAGAAGAGATCGAAGCCACTTAACTTCCTTGGTTGCTTCTCTCATCGAGCGATATTCGGATTCAGCAGAAGATAAGGAGACGGTATCTTGTTTCTTAGTTTTCCAGGAGATGAGTGAACCACCAAGTAGAAACACATAGCCCGTTAAAGATCGACGAGTAAATGGACAAGCCGAGTAATCTGCATCATAATAACCTTGAAGTCGAAGTCGAAGATCCCCATTAGCACTAAAAAGAATTCCCTGACCAACCACATCTTTTAAGTACCTAACAACACGAAGTGCTGCTTCCCATTGAGAAACACAAGGAGACTTCATAAATTGCGAAAAAATATGCACAGCATATGATAATTCAGGGCGAGTAAGAGTAAGGTAAATTAGGCGACCAACAATACGTTGATATTGCTCGGGATCAGCATAAACTTTATCATAGTCGTCTGGCAAAGCAAGTTGATGACTTTGCTCAAGTGGTGTACCAGCTGGACGTGAACCAAGCAAATCACATTCTTCAATAATATCAAGACAATACTTATGTTGACATATAAAAATACCCTCTGAACTACGAGCAACCTCAATACCCAAAAAATATCGTAGAGTTCCCAAATCCTTCATATGAAAACAAGTGTGAAGATAGTCCTTAAACGCAGCAATTGTTTTTGTATCATTACCTCCAATAACAAGATCATCCACATACACCATAAGATACATCTCAATTTTTCCTTGGAGAAATGAGAACAAAGAGTAATCCGAGTGAGACTGAGTGAAATCATAGCGAAGAAGTGCAACTTGAAACGTTGAAAACCAACACCGAGGAGCCTGTTTTAAACCATAGAGAGATTTCAAGAGCTTACATACTTTGTTTGGAGCCGATCATGAAAAACCTTGAGGAAGACGCACGTAAACTTCGTCCGTCAATTCACCATGAAGAAATGCGTTATGAACATCCATTTGATAGAGTTCCCACTTTCAAGCTGCAGCAACCTTGAGAAAAGTCCGAATCGTCGTAGGTTTAGAAACAGGAGCAAAAGTCTCATCATAATCAAGACCTTCTTCTTGACGATTCCCCAATGCAACCAACCGAGCTTTATACCGTGCTATAGTACCATCGGCATTATACTTGATGATGAAAATCCACTTTGTACCAATAGCTTTCTTCCCTAGAGGTAAGTCAGTGAGATCCCAAGTTTTATTATCCTCAAGTGCCTTTATTTCAGATGCCATATCATCGCGCCACTCTTTATACATCATAGCTTCAGAAAATGATTTTGGTTCCTTTATCGCTGTGATATTTCCAAGGAATCCTTTATAGCTATCAGAAAATCGAGCACATGACATATAGTTAGCTAGAGGATAAGGAGTACCTGGAGGATCAACCAATGACTGGAGCGAAGAGTGTGATGAACCGGGTAAGCCTTTGGTAACATATGGAGCTAGTAAAACAGAGGTTTGTCTCTTGCGCGTACTACGACGTAAACCCGGAACCTCAACGAGAGAAGATGACTCAGAAACAGGGGTAATAACTTCCGGTGTGGGTCCTGGAGCTTGATCATCACTAGTAGATCCTTCCTCACGTACAACATGTTTGCTTAACACAGCATTCTCAACTACAGCATCCTCACCCAACACAATATCGCTCCCCTTTACTGGTGTAACCGGTGGTATAGTGACAACTATCGGTGATTCATCATCAACAAACGGATTTACAGAAGTAATGGGAGCACTTGAATCAGAAGAAGAAACACTCACAAAGGGAAACATGTCTTCGTTGAACACAACATCTCTTGTAACTAAATATTCTTGACGCTCCAAGTCATACACTCTCCATCCTTTTTTATTATATGGATAACCTAGGAATACACAACGAGTAGCTCGTTCATCAAACTTGTCTCGCAATCTAGTACCCTTATGAGCATAGCAAAGACATCCAAAAACCTTGATATTCTTATAACTAGCCGGTGCACCAAAAAGTAGTTCATGTGGCGTTTTTCCATGTAGAACTGAAGACGGTGTACGATTGATTAAATAACATGCTGTCAACACACAATCACCCCAAAATTCAATCGGTAATGAAGCTTGAAACCGCAAAGCCCTTGCTACATTCAGAATATGTCTATGTTTCCGTTCCACACGACCATTCTGCTGTGGTGTACCCACACATGATGTTTGATGAACAATCCCTTCTGAAGCAAAAAATGATTTGAGACACATGAATTCAGTACCATTATCACTCCGAACCATTCTTACGTGACGTCCAAATTGGCGCAAAGCCATAGCACAAAATTTTTGAAGATGTCTAGACACCTCACTCTTCGAACGCATGAGAAATACCCAAACTGCTCGTGAAAAATCATCAACTACCGTAAGAAAATAAATTGAACCACATGTTGCAGGTGTATTGTATGCACCCCAAACATCACAATGAATAAGAGAAAACATAGCTTCAGCTTTATTATTACTTTCATCAAAAGAACAACGAGAATGTTTAGCCCTTACACAAACATCACAAGGATCACTTGCTTGATGACTAACTTTTCCTAAATCAATAAAATCCGATAAACTAGAAAGTAAAGATTGTGCAGGATGACCAAGCCTTCGATGCCACAGTTCATGGACAACATTAACTTGAACCGTAAAAACTTCCAAAAAATAATAGATTCCATCACACTCTTCACCTGCTCCAATCATCGTCCTTGTTGTACGGTCCTGTAAGTAGCAAAACTTATCAGTGAATACAGCCACACACGGTTTTTCTTTTAATAGCCTTGCGACAGATAACAAAGTATTTGTCAACTCCGGAACAAAATAAACAGAAATAAGAACAATGTTGCTCCCAAGTCGTATTTTTCCTTGATGACATGCAACGACAACATCACCATTAGGAAGACTAATAGGACATGGGGCAATACTGACAACATCAAATAATAAATCAAAATGCCCTGTAAGATGATGAGAGGCACCAGTATCAATAATAATACCAGACAAGCGCTCAGCAGGATTCGGTGGTGGAGTATTCAGAAGTTGAACAAGATGAGAAATTTGATCTTTACTCAAAGTAAGACCGGCTCCATCTTCTGTGGAAATAACATGTTGTGAACCCGATGAACCACCAACATTAAAAGCTGCAACATGATGAGCGGAACCTCGAGCTCCTCTTCCTTGATTGGAAGTAAAACCCCCCACGACCTCAATTGTTTTTCCCATAACCACGACCACTTGTTTGTTCCAAGTCGAGAAACCTCTACCACGTCCAAGAGTTATGTCATTACGAGTTTCAGGGAACCCATGAAGCTGGTAACAGTCGCGCATGATGTGTCCACTGTGACCACAGTGATGAAAAGTTGTTAAAACTCTGTTCCGAGTACTAGAACCAGAGTTTGAAGCCTGTGCTTGAAAAGAAAAACCAAAGACATCCGAACGTGTGTCAGAGATGCTTGTAACACGCTGATGACGTTCCTCTTGCATAACCATCAAGAACACAACATTCAAAGACAGTGGCGGATTCATACATAATATGTTGGACCGAGTAGTCCCAAATCTAGTAGTGTCAAGTCCCATCAGAAATTGTCGTCTCCGTTGTTTATCCCTTTGTTCTGCAAAAGCTTTGACCACCGTACAACTAGAACTACCACAACAGCACTCCAAACATGTCTCGAATTCATCAATTCCATCCCACATCAACTTCATCTTACCAAAATAATCTTGAACTGAGTGATTCTCTTGTTTACAAGAGTTCAACGCTGTCTGCAACTCATAAATTCTTGGCTCATTACCCACAGAAAAACGCACTTGAATATCCATCCAAAGTTCATAGGCAGTCTCCGCACAAGAGATGGATCCACGCAACTTAGGCTCAATTGTGTTTAGTATCCACGCAACAAGCATCGAATTCACAATCCCCCACATATTAAGAGCATCATTCCCTTCCTTTGGCTGTTTAATAACCCCATCAATGAAACCAAGTTTGTTCTTGGCTTTCAACGCAATCCACATCAACTTAGACCACCTCTCATAATTATTTTCATTCAACAAAACACTTCAAATCACTTTACCTGGATCTGCCAAAGCATGAAGGTAGAAATCTGATAAAATATCAGAATCCTTGGACAAATAACTATATATATGTTCATCTTCAAAACAAGTTCACTCATCGCAGAAACAAAAATTGAGTCACCTCGTCAGAACTCAACAAAGAAAACAAGAGTATCTCGTCAATACTCAAACGAAAGAACACTCAAAAGAAATAACGATTTTGAAAAGAAACCCTAGGCTCTGATACCATGCCAGAGTTTGTGGAAGTGTTAACTTTATTCATAAGCATATTAACATATATATAGTTACATGAGACTTAGGGTTAATGATAATATACAATTCCTAAACTACCCTCAATACATGGTTGGAAGAATACTGAGTTTGTTTGGTGATCGAAATTGTCGGATAGAGTAAAGTTTAAGATGATCACTAGGCCATTATCTCTTTTGGTGTTTATTCTGGTAATCTATATGCTTGATTTTTCGTTTAGTTTCGGTTACTAGAATAACATAACTTTTCAACTCATAAATCTTACCAAACAAAACTTTTAGTATTTAAAACTTCCAAAATACCCAGTGTTGCGATTCTTTTATATATTTTTCAATGTAAAAGGAAAAAAATGCAATAGCAGTATAATGACATGCTAATTGAGACTATTTTATTATATAAATTTGGGTTACACTCACCAAAAGTCAACACGAGTCAAACTTATAACTTACGAGATCTTGACACGTGTCACTAATCATTCAGATCTTGCCACGTGTCAAATTATAAAAATATATATTAAAACAATTAACAAAAAAAGAAATTCAGTAATTGTTAATATATTAAATGATCAATTAAAATTCATAAATCGAAACAAAAAAAGGAAAAGGCGAAATTTTTTAGAATAGGAAAAATGGAATCACAAAAATATTAAATTAGCTAATCAATAACTAAATTTAAAAAATACATTTAAAGAAATACAAAAAAAGAAAAAATATGAAGTTTTTTTTAAAGGAAAAAAGGAAATCACAAAAATTTTAATTTAACTAATCAATAATTATAATTAAGAAATATATTTTTAGAAATATCAAAACGAAAATAACCTAAATTTAGTTTATTTGGAATGTTAGTTTTCCAAATTTAATGGTTTTCTACTAAACTATTAATATTGTTGTTATTTATTTTAAAATTATTTTATAATATTAATTATATACGGATATTTGTATGATACAGTCATACAGTGCATATTATTTTGATATAAAAGTTTTAACTTCTATTAATTTAAATGGAGTATACATGAGGTTAGAGTAAGATTTTATATGATTAAAAATTGAGCTAAACTGTATAGCAAAATCAATTATGTATGAAGAAAAGGTGATTAATTTTAATTATTTTAGTTATTTAGTATAAATAAAATTGATATTTTTGGGTTTATATTGTTGGATAATTGAGTTATATCATGTCTAAATATATTATTATATAAACTTGGGTTGCACTCACGAAAAACCGACACGTGTCAAAATTATAACTCGCAAGATCATAAAAAGTGTGACAAATAGTTCAGAACATATAATTATTAATATATATATATATATAAATATTTTTTTTAAAAGGAAACTAATTTTTTAAAAATAAAGTTTTAAACAAACCCAAAAACAAAAAAAAGAATAAAAACAAATATATAAATATTTTTAAAAGGAAAAAAAGAAACCATAAATTATTTATTTATCTAATCAATAATTTAAATTACTAAATAATTTTAAAAGTAAAAAGGGAAACCAAGAGTTTAATAATTTATCTAATCAATAACTAACAAATAATTTTTAAACAAATAAAATACGAAAAATAAAATTTAAAACCCTATCTTAAGGAAAAAAGTTAAACAAGAATTTATTCATTTATATAATCAATAATTAAAATTAAGATATAATTTAAAAGGAAACAAGAAAACCAAAATCATGTTAATTAAGCTTGGTTGCATTCACAAGACTTCAATATGTATCAAAAGTCTAATTAACAAGATCATAACACGTGTCAATTATTTGATTAGATTATGACACATGTAAACAAATATTTACTTAATAAAAAGGAAAACCAATAAATAACAATAATCACATAGATAATATTTAGTTTCCATATTTTAAATATTATTAAAATGAAAAAGAAGAAAATAAATAGTTATTAGTTTCCATCTTCTACATATATAACTTTGAATAAATTTTTAAAAAGATAGATGTTTTAAAATTAACCTTAAATAAATATTTAATTTATATTCATTTAAGTATATAATGAATTAGGTTAAAATTTTAAATAATATATATATTAAGAACATTATGTGTATTTAATTAACTATTTATCTCAATTATTTGGTTAATTAAAAAAAACAAACCAACAAAAAGAGAACAATAACGAAGATGATTAAACTTTCCATTTTTTCTAATACATATTCAGTCTTATTATTTTTATTACATCTTTTTCAAATTTAGATATTTAGATTCCAATATTATTTACAATATAATAAAATATTTATATTTTTAACCTAAATTTAGTTTATTTGCAATGTTAGTTACCAAGTTTCATGTTTTCTACTAAATTACTAATAGTGTTTTCATTTATTTTGAATAGTTGATAATATTAATTATATATGAATATTTTTTGATAGAACGCATATTAGTTTGATATAAAAATCCGACTTATATTTATTTATATGGAGTATACATGAGGTTAGAAGAAAATTTTAATATGAGTGAAGATTAAGTGTGTATGAAAAAGCTGATTTAACAAAGAATTAATAATCAATAATTTTAAGATATTTTGGTTAATTTTGGGTATTTTAGTTATTTGATATAAAAAATAATTGATATTTTTGGATTTATAATTGTAGGGGTTATATTAAGTCTAACTATTATTTATATTTTGAGTATATAATTGTATTTTGGGTATCAATTCGGTTCTCGATCCAGGTCATTTTTGGTATTTCAAATATAGAAAACAGACACATTTAGATTTTTTTGAGTTTTGTATTCGTTTGTGTTTTTGGACTTCAAAATACACGCTAACACGGTGGTCGAAAAAGAAACAATAAGTGAGAACCAAAATCTTTAGGCATTATATAGATTTTTAATATGTTTATAATAAAATTTTAATATACAAAGTTAATTAGTGTATTCATGTAGAAAAATAAAATTTTGTAGATAACTATTTTCTCTAACAAACATGATTTCTATTTTTTCTCTAAAATAATTAAAATATACCATTAATAACAAATATTTGATTGAATATATATGCTTAATTTTTATTCATTTTAAAATTTAAAACCCGCTCATCGGGGGGATCCTTATCTAGTCATATATATAAACCATCCATAGTATGTGAATTCATAAATATTAATTGAACAAACAATTATGTAAGAAAATGAACATAAAGAATTCTCAACTGTAAGATTATCTTAAAAAATATTTTACGCTATACATTACGTTCTAATAATATAATATAAATTTGAAAAATAAATTGATATTATAAAAAGTTAATTTATTTTCAAGTTCAAATTTAATTCTTTCAGTCAACAGTCTTGTCCATATTACATCTTTAAGCAAATGTTTTGTCTAATGAAATTAATTTCATTAAAATGTGTAATATAAATAAAAATAATAATCAATTAAATTTAAAAGTACTTAAAAATATTTCAATATATAATTAGTTATAGAATCTTACTGTTAAAGGAGAACTGAAAACGAACAAAATCATTCTCAGCTATAAAACTACTAAATTACCCTTAGTGGAATCAATTTTCTATTTTCACGTTCAAAGATAATTGTGACTTTTAATCGTTTGAACTTATTTGTTCTAATTTATACTATTTATTTTTTTCTAATTTTTGTTATTTGATTTTATGCTAGTTGGACCGATTAATAGCTCAATATCCGTTCAAACTTTAAAAGGCCCATCTAAATTATGTCGGTTAGAATTCAAAACCCTAAAAAAACCATAGTGTATCCTCTTATATAAATATTCTACATTAGTATTGAAAACTTAAATCGCCCACACCTTATATAAATCTAGCTTGATTATTGTTTTTTCTAATTGTTTTTGATCTTTTTCTATTGTTATGATTCATTGATTTATCTCGAAATAGTATATGTGTCCACATCTGAGTTTAGAATCAAACTCGGATGTGTGGGCATGTATATCATTTCCAGCTAAATCGTTGTTTTTTTCTATGGCTTCTAACTAATGTAATCGGATGTGTTTTTTTCTTTTGACAGGATCTCGGATTTGACTTTAAGTTCTGTTTCACAATTACTCACATTCTTCTATAGTTCATATTTTGTGTGATCAAGCTTTGGTAATTTAGAAAACAAAGCAAGCGAAGACTATGATGAATATTTTAAAAGACAAAGCAAGTGAAGATAACGATGGAGATTATCAAATACACCATAATTTATGTTTGTTTTGCTTCTTTTTTTCTAAATAATTTCTCATATTCAATTTTGTTTGCTTATATGGGTGGATCTAGATTGCTTGGAGGTGGGGCATATACCTGAAACAAGCATTTTGTGTGTGAATAAGTAGATTCAGAAGGTTTCAATTCCTCACAGCAATTGTAGTATTTGAGGTGTCTATCTAGTTAAAGTGTTAACATTAAACAATTAGAATGCAGTCTAGCAATTTTAATTCAAGCCAAATATAAATAAAAAGGTTATCTTTCAACCTAAGTGAAACAATATAAAAATGCAAAAAATAAAAGAATGACTCGATTGTTGAATTGAGTAAGTTGAGGGCATCTCCAACCCACCTCCGTTTTTACTTTTAAATTCCATTTTGGAGAAAAATTATTTCCAACCCACTTCCATTTCCACTTTCAAAATGGAGATCTCCATATTTTTCTCCATATTTGGAGATCTCTATTTTTTTCTCCATTTTAGAGGTGAACTTTTTTATTTACAAATTAATCCCTTAAATTCAATCTTTTTATATTTTGCACTTAAATAAAATTTAAAAATCTAATTTTAGCCCAATAACATACAAAAACTTAAATAGTATAATAAATTTAAAATTTAAATAGTATTGTAATATTTTATAATAAATTTAAAATTTAAATAGTATTGTAATATTTTATAATAAATTTAAAATTTAAATAGTATTGTAATTGGTTATTTATTGTTTAATTTTAAATAAATTGGTAAAATTTGTAACTTTAAAACTATGGGATTATAATAAAAACTAATAACTGAACAGAAAACTAATATACTTAAAATATTATATTTTAGAGTAACAAATGGAATAATCGGATGAAGAAAACCCTACCTCTAAAATGGAGTAACTTTAGTTTAAAGTAAAAAATAGAATAATCGGTTGGAGATGGTCTGATCTAACAAAGCAAGTATGACAAAAGAAAGCCGACTCGAGTGGACCAATACTTAGCTCCATCTTCTTTATTTATTTGTCAGTTTATTTTTTATTTGATATTTCTTCATTTCTTCATTAATTGATTAAATATTATATGTACCGATACATTTCTAAAATGTTTATTTTCATGTGGGAATGAATATATATGTTGATAAACTCCATATTTTATCACAAAAATTATATTTTGATGAGGAGAGGACTATTATGTTTTAATACTTATGATAAAAATATATTTAAAAAGAAATAAATAATGCCCCATGCAAAATATTTATCTAGATCCGCCACTGTTTGATTGCTTTATAAATAATACATTTTTTCTTTGTTAGCTTGAATGTTGAGATCATTTGTTTTGATTAGTTAGGATTTTCAGTTTCTCCAATACCTTAATATTTATTTTATTGAATTATACCTCTCCAACAGCTGGAATTGGAAATAAGCGGTTCCAAATATGCTCAATGGTTTCTCCCTGTGTTTGAAAGTTCCAAACTTTTGCTTTAATTTCTATGTCAAATAGTCTTTTCTCTTTGATTCATATTCCTTTTAGTTCATTTTGTTCTGATTATAATAAACTATGGCATTGCCGGCTTTAGACAACTTTGTACTCTTAAAGAGACTATCAGTCTGTCTAAAGCGAGAAACACAGTCACTTTTCCTATTAAAGATCAGTGTAGAAATGTTTCTCAAGACAATTTATTCTAAAACTCAAGAGTTAAGACCTATGCTATGGCAAACATGTTTCTAGGCTAATCACTGATCACCACAATCTATACGGAGTTACTGACAAAGCACAAGTATATTCAACATCAATAAGGAAAGGAACTAAACCATTGTTATCCTATCTCCCTGATTAGTATTGAATAAAACAAGGAAACTGACAATAGAAAAGCTTATTGTAAAGAGGTATTGACGCAGTTTATACAAACTGGTCATACAGTAGAAACAAAGATTTCTATTAGCATGAACTGTTAATATAAGTTTTATATCATACAACATAGCGTCAAAGCAGAGAATCTCCGCATCTCACATCTTTAGCCTCTCTACCGTTTTATCTTCTTTTTCTTTTCCTTGTCGTTTTTACTATGTTTCTTCTCCTTTATTCTCTGACCATGCTCGTTATCTAAGTCTTGTTGCAGTGAATGTGGTCTCTCTGGGCCCAGGACTCTCTTCCGTTCTCCTTTAACAGAACTTTGCAATGACCTCTTCTCGGCTGGAAGATAAGGCCCTGTTTCATCCATCCTAGCACCGATGGAGCCTCTACCACGTTTGTTCCTGTCATTTACAAGAGATTCAGAGACGTTTTAGGCTGCGACATTGGTGTTCAAAGTTTTTGGTTTCATGTGGAAAACAAACATTAGATGAAAGAGAATGAGGTTAGCTAGCAAACTCAAAGGTGACAGAAACTACTAGGTTAAGGTGTGGAAGGGGTCGCATACCGTGATTGGAGAAACGTCTCAAGCTCTTCATCTCCTAATCCTTCATCAACTTCTGAATACCATCTTTTGCTTGATGATGCACGAGTAACGTTTTTCTCATCACCCGAGCTGTCACCATTCATCTTCACTTTGCTACTACTACTGCTTTCCTCTCTTGCTTTTCTTTTGAATCTTTCATCTTCTAGCTCACTCTCTTTCTTTCGAGCCCTCCACATCTCATTGGTTTCTACCGCTTTGTTGGCTATACGGTCAAGAAACATAACATATATAAGAGATAAGCGCAAACCATGCTAAACACGAAATGACACTCAATTCCATTGAGTCAAGAAACTAATACATAGGATCCATATAAACACAGTAAACCCCTAACAAAACTATCAAATGTTACTAACCTTCTTATTGATGTTTTCAATCATTAACAAAACTGTCACTCTTTTAACCTACATTCTGTAACTAGACAGTGGTAAGATACAAACTCTCGTATAAACCAGGCTATACACGTCAATTCCTTATCAGAAATATAGAAACCGAATCATATAGCCAACAAGTCAGAAAACTAATACATAGGATCCATATAGAACCGTAATCTCTCAACAAAACTATCATATGTTACCAACCTTGTTATTGATGTTTTCAATCATTAACATACAAAGAAACTAATCCTCTTCCAAAAACCGCAGCTATTGCTTCAACAAACAAAAATGTCAAAAACCACAGAGATTGAGGATTGAAAAAATCATAACTAGAAACTAGCTAGCTGATTAAAATCGACAAAAAGATCAAGTAATTGTAATGAAGGAAAAAAAGAAATAAAGAGTTAATAGAAAAATCATACATTGCTGAACACCAAGAAGAGTAGCTGTGAGAAATCTTGAATTGGGTCGAAGCCTTACTTTAGGCTTCTCAAGATAAGCTCTAACACCTTCTTTCTCAGCTTGTCTTCTCAATTCTGCTGCTTCTCTTAATAGAATCGAAGCTATTCTATTTTCAGTTTCCAAATCCATCCTAAATCCTTATCAAAGGATACACAATGACCAAAATAAAAACCTTTACCACAAAAGATTTGATCTTTCGATCCGAGAGCAACCGCCAATAATTTGGGAAAGAGATTTCCCAACTAGCAGTAAAATCAAATACCTAACGAATCAAAAGCTTCACAAAGTCGCGCTATTTCTCCGCGTTCTTCACTTCTTCTTCCCCCGAAGGAAGATATCGAGTCAATCGAATCGATCGCTCCACCGAGAACGAGAAGCTTCTTAGTAAACCGGACCTAACCGGTTCCATATATTCAGTTTAGTTTGTTAACCGGTGTCTAATTTGACTTTTCCGGTTCAAATATTTTGATTTATGAAATAATAAAATTGTTTTTGATAAGGTTTCGGTTTCACATCAAGAATTTTAAAGAAACTAAATATACAAATGAAGAGCAGTTAAACTTCTATAAATTAATACTTGATTTATTAATAATTTTACTATATTAATATTTTTTTCTGGTCCCAAAATACTATTTTGAACTAAATATTATATCTATAAATTAATAATCTTAATAAATTAATAAAATATCATAAAAATATATTGGTTTCAATGTTATTATAAATTAATAAAATACAAGTTGTACTGTATTTTATTTTCATTTTCAATTTTAATTAGGACAACTACTATAGCTTCGAATGAATGCAGCAGAAAAGACAACATCATTTATAGAATAAACCACTTTTTCACCAAGTTTAAAACCATAGTAGTATGGATAGAAAAAAATGAAACAAGTCTGCTGCAAACCAACAGTAGTCCATCCTTTTTAAAAAATAAACTAAGATCACATCAGACCGTAAATCATCCCAAAAACTAAGATGATTTAATTCTAGTTTACTTCACCCCATTCGCAACAACGATTCGAAAACTGTAAATCCTTTTTTCACTCAACTACTATAAATTCATGTACAAGATTTCCTTAGGTGTTAATCGAGCAATGTGAAAGGTCCTAGCGCTTAATAAAATAATCGAAGATTATACAAGGTTAATCGAAGCTTTTTTATAACTTTTCTAATATTATGATATATGTGTTAAGTAAATGTGTGGATTTCCGGTTATAATTTTGGTTGTTATGCTGATTAATAATCCGACTCTGATGTTGGTTTTTTTGTTTTTCTTTTCTTTTCATCATGTCATCTTGAGTTTTTTCGATTGATTGACTCAATTGGTTAATCTCTTTCAAGGAATGTTTCGTTTTCTTTTGTTGGTTTAATTCCAAATTCCGGCGCTTTACTTCTCAATTTTTAATAATTTCTATGCTATATTAAAAATCCTTTGTTGAAGTATAATTTGTTGCTGGTCCTCAAGTGGGAACTATTAAACTACCACCACTTGGTTAATATTAAGCAAGCTTGATTTTTATTTTGTTTTTGATCCAGACCACATCGTGGTATTAAAAAAAATCTTCATTCTTCACCTGTCTCAGTTCTGATCCACATCATCTTTTGGTATCAAATTTTTTATCCGCTTATACTAAAAAAAAAACATTTACATTAAGGATGAGAAACATCATCAACAGTGAGAATCTTTTTGCGGTTTATGATGAGCACTCATGGAGCTGAAGAAGATCTCTACAACAAGATTTATGGAGCTCCAATCTTTGATGTCTACGACAATGGAGATCCGTCAATGACGGATCTACAAGAAGCCATTGAGGAGGAGTTTGTTGTTCTTCGAGGGGAGCTACACGAAGAGTTAAAGGAAATGGTCCGCTATTGGGAGGATCAGGCAGCAGCTTGGAGGAAGAAGATGAAGACGGTGAAGAAGCCAAACCTAACGACTAAAGTGGAGAAGTCCACCGATCTTCAGGTTTTGACAAAACCCCAACGTTTGTCTTCATTGCCTAAACGACCAGAGAATTCACGACAAAATGCCGACGATCTCGAATGGTGCCATGTAGGCGCAGACATCACACTTCTAGGACTAGAAATATGAAAAGGTATAGTCAATCAAACTCCTTGAAGCTCGGATATAGAGTTAGCTCTATGCAACCTTGGGAACATGATAAGGTTCCTCCATCACCTTTCCAATGGTGGACCTTCCAAGTTTCATTCTATGTGTTTTCTAGTTGTGTTGTGGAGGTTCTATGTCTAATAGAGAGAACTGGTGCCAACCGGAAATGTCCATTTGATCGTGGAAAAAAATCATGCTCCTGCGGGACCATAGATCGGTGTTGAACGGTTGAACCTTGAGGACAAGTTTCTTTGGAGGATGGGAGTATTGATAGGATACAACATGTGAGGAAGACAATGACGTGGCAATGAGGATAGTTTGATTGAAACCGTAGAAGTTTTTGCCACTCTACCACAACCTCAATAGTTCCTGTTTTGTAGGGATTAAAGAGTTATTATCTTTTGTATTTAAACATCAAAAATCAATGAACAAAAACAGCATTAATCTGTAAAAATTGTCTATTGTTCTTGTCTTCTTGTTACACAACTCTTGGCTTTGAAGAGGGACCATCCTATCACAATGCCTTGATATTATTCACGAAGACCTTCAGTGACAACGTCAATGAGATATTCATGCTCAAGAGCGGCACCAAACTAAGCTAGTTTATTGGTTTTATCGAGAATCATGCACATGTACTCATGAATCGACTTGTTTCCTTTTGGTGATGCTTTTGATTTGCTGTTTTAGCTGTTTGATGTGCCCATGCGAGGGCTTGCCATAAGTGCGATGAACAATTTGATAAATCTCACGAGAAGTTGTGGCTCTTGCAACGATTGGCTGAACCGCAAGAGAAAGCGATCTAATAAGAGAAAGTGATTGGCTGAAGTTGTGGCTCTCGCAATGATTGGCTGAACCGCAAGAGAAAGAGATCCAATAAGAGAACTATACAAGAGCTTGTCTTGTCGTTTCCAGGCTGCGAAATCCAGGTTGGCCGTGACATCTCCGGCCGTGGGGGTGATCATGTCTGGAGGAGTATGATCTTCATCACTAATGAATCATTGAATGTCATGTGCTTCAAGAAGAGAAGAGATCTGAAGTCTCCAAGTGATAAATTTTGATCCACGTGATTTTATTAAGAATAGGATCCACACATATATATATATATATATATATATATTTTTTTTGAGTAGAATGTAAAACTTATTCAAAAGCCGCTTTTACATCAAGTGCATCGTTACGAAAAATAAATTGAAGCTATTTTTTTCTGAAATAAACTAAACATTTATCTACTTCCTAACCACATCACCATCCCTTCTTCAAACCGAGTGTCTTCCATGGTTCTTATGGTCGAGAGTCTATTGTGGATCTGCTTATCAATGTATTTGGTTAGCTGAAGATGATGTGTAGTCGGTTCTCCATGCTTTCCACCATTTCTCTCACGCCAAAGTGAGTGGATTGTGATTGAAATGCATATCTCAAGAGGAACAACTTGACCTTCTCTTGACTCGCGTCCACAAGTCAGTCTAGAACTGTATCCCATTGAGTTGAAAACTATGCATTGAATAGCTTATGTGTAAGTATACGCCAAACCTCTGCTGAATATGGACATGTGAAGAAAATGTAGTTATCGCATCTCGTCAAAGCATTATTGTTCCAACATATCATTCTATCCCTTGTTGACAATCTATTTTGTACCGCAAGCCGAGCCATGAAAGCGTATTTAGGTGTGTAGTAGGACACACATATTTATACAAAGAGAAGTCAAAAAGTTAAAGAGACAAGAACTTCAAGAGACAATGAACATACATGAACCTATTTAAGAACATTCATGTATCTAAGTATAGTTTGATCAATAGAGGACGGGGTCTCGTGCCACGGTGAAAATTATATCACGTGGCTCTCCTTCCAACAGTATTCTTCCTTCGCTGGAGTACTTTCTCTAGGTCTTGGCTTTGGCGCTCTGTGGTTGTTCTGTCACCTCTTTGGTCTTGTGCCGATTACAAGGTAGTGGTTAGTGAAAGCAATGTATCATTTATTTTTTGCAGAGGTCAATTTTTGTTAGAGGTCTTGTTCTGGCTAGGTTGCGAACAACTTCATTTCTTGCCAGCTGCAGTTTGATTTGCTTGCTGCAGATCTAGGGTTCTGATTGTTTCTAGTTGATCATGGTTTTGGTGTTGGGTTCTGATTGTTTAGATCCCATTTTTCTGATTATTTATCAGGGTGGTGATTTTTTTTTTTCCTCAGCTAAAAGAATCATTCAAAACGGCTAATATCAAAGGTTTTACCCCATGAAGCCGAAAAATACTCCTTTAGAGGGGAGCTAAAAAAAATTATTACAGCAACACAATAAATATATAGGATAATTTTTAAAAATAGCACCAAATGAACATTTTGTTCTATAAATAATATTTCATTTTTATTTTGGATAAAAATAATATTTTTACTAAAAATTATTTTCCTTTTATAATACAAAATTTTCTACTCTTATATTTTTAGGGTTTATGATTTAGAGTTTATGATTTTAAAACCCTAAACTTTAAGCCCTGAACCATACCTTCCATCCTAAACAAAATATATCATAAATTGTACAATATTTAACCCAAACAAAAAATTTTAAATTTTATCTTTTTGTCCAAAATGAAAATGAAGTGTTATTTATGGAACAGAAACTTCAATTAGTATTATTCCAAAGAATTTCTCACAAATATAATAGAGCTAAGGATGGACTCATAGTAGTCCACTAGTTCATTCTTCTCTTTTCAAGAAAGTGGATAACATTTCTCTGAAAGAATTTGTGCTCGAAAGCCAAAAGGGAGCCCATCTCGCTATGTAAGATTGGTCCCGTTGTTCTTCCGTAACCAAACGAGCAATACATACTGCAGGAATGAGACAGACTTCCAAAACAACCATAAGGTGGTGTGATCTAGGGATCTGATTGTTTAGATCCCATGTTTCTGTTTCGGTTAAGAGCGCATAACCAGTCTTAACCGGTTTTGGTGTTGGGTTCAATATTTGGTTTACCTATTGTATTAAAAATCAAATAACACAAAAAAAGTTAAATACAAGTACAACTTTTATGAATAAATAAAAAATGTTATTTGATGTCATCAAGATGACAGATGTCAAGTCAGGATCTACGGTTTGGCACGAATTGCAAAAGCAGTGGATTATTACTTTAATTAAAAAAATAAAAAATAAAAATAAAAATCCGGTCAATGCAATGCAATGCAAAATTTCTCACAACTATGAAATTGGGCCTTCTTTCCATCCCTCACGGTTATTTACTTGCATCGTTCTCTTGCTTTTCTCTTCGACTCCTTCCTCCACTCCATAACAATCTCAATCTCTCATTCCCAGGTTTCACTCTCTCTCTTCTATGAATCTCTATAGATTTTGTAGTCATTTGTCCATTGATTATTCTCATGATCCTTATATCATGTATGATGTTTGATACTTAATTTGCGGAGTAGTTCTATATGAATATCAGCATATGCATGTTTTGTTTAACTAGTATTAATCTATTTAGATATGTAACATATTCTAGAAATACCAATTCTGTATCAACTAATTTTACAAATAGTGGGGGAGTTTATGAGTTTGTTTTAATTTCATGGTTCCAACTTAGAAGTTAGAACCAATTGTCAAAATTAGTGTTCATCATCTGAATTGATTTTACATAACTTGAATTCAGAGTTTATGATTTTTTTTTGTTTTCTTAATTTCATGGGCTTTCGACTCAAAACCAATTGTCAATTAATTAGTGTTGATCATTTGAATTGAACCAGAGCACTGTGATCTAGAAAGGGATAACCTTAATTTGAATTTTATTAGGACGGTTACAGAGTAGCTTCTATAACATTGGCGAGGTTATTTGCAGTAAGAGTGGGTGGTTACAGAGTAATATAATGGAAGCTGGAGCAGAAATGGGGAACAAGAGAAATCTTTATTCACCCATTGAGCCATACAAGACTGGGAATCTTAAAGTTTCAGATATTCATACACTCTACTGGGAGCAATCAGGAAAACCCGATGGACACGTATGTTTTGGAGCTCTATCTTTGGTTTTTAGTTTTCAAGTTTCTAACTCTTGGAATTGAATTCTTGCAGCCAGTTGTTTTTCTTCATGGAGGACCAGGAGGAGGAACAGCTCCTAGTAACAGGAGATTCTTCGATCCTGAGTTTTATCGGATTATTTTGTTTGACCAGGTCGGTGGATGGATACTAGGTTGTATTTTCCAACTTTGAATATTCATCCTTAGTTTTGTTTTCATCCAGAGAGGTGCGGGGAAGAGTACACCGCATGCTTGCTTGGAGGAAAACACTACATGGGACCTTGTGAATGATATTGAGAAACTAAGAGAGCATTTGAAAATTCCAGAATGGCAGGTGAATGTTCCTTCCAAATATATGTTTTTTCTTGTTGTTGTTGAGATTGAAATACGCATAAGAGCGTGAGTAAATGTTGTTTCTGTTTTTCTTAGGTTTTTGGTGGATCTTGGGGAAGTACTCTAGCACTTGCTTACAGCCAGACTCATCCTGACAAGGTGCAAATCATGATGTTTACATTTTAACTGTAATAGCGCAATCTAATTGCGAGGTTTAGGGACTGATTTGTTTGATTAGGGGATATAATATGTTGTTTCCTTGTGTTATTTTGATTGATAACTTCATACATTTTTATTGCTCTTTTGTTGTAAGGTTACTGGTTTGATCCTTAGAGGTATCTTTCTGTTGAGGAAGAAGGAGATTGATTGGTTTTACGAAGGCGGTGCTGCTGCTATATACCCTGATGGTAAATGTCTTTTCTTGTATACAAATGGATTATTATTATCTTGCAGGCTTCTTTGAATTCATTGCTACTTGTAGACATTTCTATTTTAAGCTTTGTGACTTATGTGCAAGTTTTAGTAGAATCTGGCTCGTGAAAGTTCGATTTATTCTCATATTCGTATGTGTGTTTTGATTCTCTGTTCTAAAAGCTTGGGAGCAGTTCAGAGATCTCATTCCAGAAAACGAGAGAGGTAGCTTTGTGGACGCGTATCACAAAAGACTAAATTCTGATGATCTGGAAACTCAAGTATGTTCAGATCTAATCACTGTTACACGAGAAAATGCATTGAACATTGTTCTTTTTTAGCAGTTGAAGCAAATGAACTTTCACCTTTTAGTTTTGTAGTAGCCAAAAGAGTTTGGACTAATAAATTTCTGTGTCATTCTACGACGTTGATAATTGTAGTATGCAGCGGCAAGAGCTTGGACTAAATGGGAAATGATGACTGCTTATCTTCGTCCAAATAATGAAAACATTCTAAAGGCAGAAGATGATAATTTTTCATTGGTTAGTTTTGAGTAATGTTCTAGTTATATAAAGCTCATACGTTATCTTTAAACTGATTTCCTAACAATCCTTGGATTTGCTCTGTAGGCGTTTGCAAGGATTGAAAATCACTACTTTGTTAACAAGGGCTTCTTTCCCTCGGACTCGTACTTACTAGACAATGTTGATAAAATTAGACATATCAAGACCACTATTGTTCAGGTACATCCTTCATATAAGATTCTTGTTTAGAGATTTGGTCCAGTGAAGTTGACTTGATAGGTTACAACATCAGCATTATAAAGAAGTATCAGTTTAAACATTCTGTATATTATGGGATTTCACCTGTGTCTTGATTATTATAATGGATAGGGAAGATATGATGTGTGTTGTCCAATGATGTCTGCTTGGGATCTACACAAAGCATGGCCAGAGGCAGACCTCAAGGTATTCCAAGTTATCTTCCAGATCTTTTCTAAATTTTGTTTTTGCTTGTGCGAAATTGGTGATGTGATGCCATGGTCTGTAGATTGTTGATGATGCTGGACACTCGGCTAATGAGGCTGGAATAGCAGCGGAACTTGTGGTCGCTAATGAAAAGATGAAAACCCTTGTGGGGTGAAAGTAGCTACTCACTATGTTTAATTTCTTGAGGACTTTATAGTTTCAAGTTTGTTGCTTCAAAGTTAACATCACATTCACAAAGTTTGAACCAAAGGGTATTTTCATTGAAGTTTATAACGTACATTCAGTCAGATGTTTGTATTAGATGTAATTTAGAGAATTGAAGATGGGACAACTTCGTCGTCTCTGGTGTAGCCATGAACAAAGAAATCGGTGCAGTTTCTTCGCCAGCCATGGTTATAAGGGTTGTAGAATCTTCCATCAGGTCCTCGCAAGTAGCTGAATCTTTTCGCGTTCCATAATTCATTGGTTGTAATATTCCGAGCTATCTGCAAAAGAAGAACAACAAATGTTATACAATCATTTGCAGAGGGAAGGGGGAGCCAACTCTTTTTAATTTAGGTGAGACATACTGACCATATATGTCTGTGAGATGGTCAGCGTCATTGTCGCGATGAATATGAGTAAGTCGAAAAAGAGAAACACAGCAGCATCGGGATGTTCAATGACTAAATGCTGAATCCATGATTCTCTAGCGTGCGTGTGTGGGATGCTTCTCCATAATCCTGTAGCAAAAACATATGCTTTATAAAAGTAAAATCTAACGGTAACATTGTGTGGGAGAGATATGTCAGTGACATACTTTGAATAGCAGTTGTGCCACCAATGAATGATGTTAAAGCTCCCATGATTACAAAGATTAAGAAGTCGCGTTTATTCCTCTGCGAGATGAGTATAACATTACCCGAAGAATATGCATAAAAGGATGTTTCATGTCATTACTAATTTGCAGACCGATGACAAGTCTGAGCGACTCTTACCTTACCAACACAGTTGGAAATCCAAGGGCAGTGATGATCAAACTGCTCAACACAACGTTTACAGGTGGGACAGTGCTTAGATCGCACCGGTCTAATTATCTGAAGAAAATGTGATAGTTGTAGTTTGAAAATAGAGCAAATGCGGATTTTTCCCCGATAAAACGAGTTTTGAGGAAAACCTTGCAAGTGGGGCAGAGTTGGGACCAGTTTCCTTTCCATGAGGGGTTGTTGAAATTGATATCAATCAAAGGGTCCTGAAAACATCAAAAGATAATATGTGAATCAAACCATTCAGAACTTAAATCAATCACAGTTCACCAAGTTCTAGAAGAAAAGCTCAAACAACTGCTCAATTATTCAGTTTACACCAAGTCGCATTCTCTCAACATGAAAACATGAGAAGTTTAACTCACATTGGCAGTGTGATCCCCGTCAACTTCATTGGTTCTTTTAACGTACCCGGGATCTTTGCTGTACAAAACAGACAACTAATTAGTCACTCCAAGACCATTCATACACCTCTTTCAGAGACACTACAAAGTACATGTGGGCATAATAGTTACAGCCTAACATGTGTACCTCCTCTTTTCTTAAAGAGGCTCTTTCAGGAAGTAATATCAATTCTTTCCACAGACTACACCAAGCTAAATATAAGAACGAGACATTCATGACGATAACAAATGAAGATACCTGCTACAACGATAGAAAGTTATTAGCGCAAAAACTCCACATGAAAGACCAAACCATGCCCACAGTCCAGCCATAGCAGTTATCTTTGGGAGATTAGAAGCTACATATAAATGTAAAATGTCAGGACGAAATACTATAATCGATTAGTAAAAAACACACCAAAAATAATTTTGTTGCATGAGTCATTCACCTGCAACAATGGATGTGATGAAGAGTACCATAAGAATGACTATTAAACTGAACAACATAGGAGCATAGCTCATCTCTCCCATTTTTCCACAGAAGATCTTGTCCATGAAACTATTACTATGAGTTCGCATTGCCTTCGACTGAAAAATATATTAAAAAACGAATTTTCAGAAATCACATTATATCAAATACAAACAACATTGGATTAACTGTACCACCATTTAACAAGCCATCTCCCATACTGTGAACAATAAAATCTACCGTGACCCTAAAACAGACAGTAGAAACATGTTGTCTACCACAATGTTGCTTCACTATATCTTAAAATCAGAGCCAGTTGACCTAAAGAAAGTAAAATTAAAAATCTGCATTATAGCTGCATAAGAAAAAGCAAATAGCATAGAACCTTCTTTTCTATGTTTACGGCTTCTATAACAACTGTACACTTATAACAAACCATATGTGCTATTTTTTGCTCATATGTTTGTAAATACAAAACTACAGGACTTATGAAATAAGAAGGAGATATTGGTTCAGGAGGGAACCAGAGAGCAAATGCAGCATTTACAAATCAAATTTCAAAAAGCGTATTTTGAATAACCAAGATGCGTTCCTTTTACAGATGTTAGAAGGGTAGGTAGCAAGCAACACTAGACAATACGTACAAGGAAAAGAGCGAGCTGCCTGTGACCTTTATCAGATGCAAGCATAAGTGGCGTGGATCCAGTGTTATCTTTCAATGAAAGTTCCTCCTTGGTTCCAGCATGAACTAGCAGAGTACAAGCCTCAACATTTTCCTTAATCACAGCCCAGTGCAAAGGAGTACAGCCTGACCAGCAAAGGTGATGAGTGTAAGAATTCTGTATCTTACAAAATAGAGAAAAATCTTCATGAGGGTATCAGCATTCTACACTTTTCGCAAGTCAAAAACAATCTAGAAGACCTATCAAAATCCATTGACACGCAAATAAACCAGCATTCACTGATCCGTTTTGCACTTATCTTTACACATCCTACAGTAAAACAATATTCACACATCTAAAGTAAGTGTAAGTTGAAACACAGGAAGACGTCTAGATTGTTTTACTAGTTAGAGTTTCTAGATTGCCTGTACTGTCTTGTCTATTTTGACATGCATCACGGAAGAGAAGTAACCGGACAGTCTCTGTGAATCCATTGTAAGCAGCCCTGAATCATACAAAAAAGAAAAAAAAAAATATAACTCACAGTGGGTTTTATGTCAAAAGATAAGTAATAGAGTACCAAGTACAACTAAAAATACAAAAACATAATGATACATCAAGTCTTTGACGTGTTCCCTTTTATAAGTAGAAATATCGTGCAAGAAGTATCATATTCATGTACATCAAATACCTAAGCATTCCCACAAGATGCTTCTAAGGCAGCCAAAAAAAAAACCAATTCCTAACATCTACCTACAGAAATAACTTAAATAAAGACCTGCGGATTCAGTGCTGAACGAGAAATAATGGCGCCAAGAACAAGTCCATGCATTTACAAATTAATTAAACAATGTTAAAGGCAATACACACAATGTATGCATCCATTAATATCTTCAGTAACCATACCAATGTAACGCACTCCTTCCTTCCTTGTCTAATGCGTTATAGTCAGCTGCATAGTTCACAATAATGTTATTCAAGAAAGCTGTCTGTCCATATTGAGAAGCAACATGAACTGCCTGAACAATAAAAAAAAAACATATTGTAAGATAGAGAATAGCTTATCTCAAGTGTAGACTAAAGTTACATAGCTAGTAATCCTGAAATAATGAACTAACAAAACGCAACGTAGAGAATAGCTTATCTCAAGTGTAGACTAGCTAGAACCAAACTAATAAATTCCGATTCATTTCACACTACTTATGACATTAGTTTCCACTTAGCACAAAAACAGAAACTGTTAATCTAGAGTGACCTAGCATCAATAGGGAACTTCTAGGAGCCCTAATCGAATAAGGCTCCCGCGGTTGTATCGGCTTTGAAGCATATACATAAAAAGCCTTAGTGTTCGTAACATTATTCATCAGTAAAAAGTATTAGCCTCAAAGAAACACACTCGTCTTCATTGAATTTTGTTTTCTTAAATTCTGTTAATTTACCTGAATTCACAACAGAAACTCAACAAAGAAAAAGAAAGAAGATTTATGATACCCTGAAGCCATGGATATCAGCAGCTTCAATTCGAGCTCCATTTTGAAGTAAAAGATCTGCAACATCAGTGGAGCCGTTAACAGCAGCCCAATGTAAAGGTGTCTGCTTTATATTATCAACTGAGTTAACATCACCACCATGCTGAAAATACGGAAAAAATCAAAATCCATCAACTGAATTGGGTGATCGTAGTTTTACAATTGAGCGAAAAGCTCAGTACCTCGATGATGAA
The DNA here is from genome assembly GCA_963555745.1 of Cardamine flexuosa. Taxonomy (NCBI): domain Eukaryota; kingdom Viridiplantae; phylum Streptophyta; class Magnoliopsida; order Brassicales; family Brassicaceae; genus Cardamine; species Cardamine flexuosa. The sequence continues at coordinate 17,079,499 of OY743219.1, forward strand.
TTGAGCAACGTGAAGGGAATTGTTAAGCGAAGCCCATTGAAGAGCGAAGAAGCCATTAGAGTCGGGAAGAGAAAGAGAAGAAGGATTGAATTCGACGAAACGCTTAAGTTGGTTGAGATCGCCGTAAGCTGAAGCGGAGAAGATGTCTGTGATTGTTGGTGATTCGGTTGGGTTTTGGTGAGATTTTGAATCTAGAGGGACTACTTCGATCTCCGATGAGTCCATTTTTGCTCAATTATCTGAATTTGAAATGTGTGTGATGGGGTTAAAAAAAGAGGTGAGTCGGTATATCTCGGATCATGGATCTCGGGTCAAAGACTACTCTTCTCTTAATACTTCGCTTTTCTAAATCTTACACTAGCTTTTCTAAACCTTACACTAGCTTTTCTAAATCTTACACTAGATCGAGTTTAATTCATATATTTTAACTTTTTGAATTTAAAAGTATATGATCCATTCAAATACTACCATTTTTGGATATGCTTTTACACATATATAAGCAAGATATTTTTCTAGCAAAATCTTTATTTTCTCACTGAATTTCTCTGATTCAAATCTATTTTTTCTTGCACATTTACAATTTCTAATCTTTTAATGTTTAAAATTATATTTTCTATCTCAATGTTTCTGTCACCATCTCTCAAATCTATACATATATTGAGATCACATGCTTTTTTTCTTTTCTAGTCGTCGGATTCTCATCGACCATCATCTTCAAACATAAACAAAAGTCTGAACACCTTACCTCTTCTCTCGATCCAAATTAGTAGATGTGAAGCAGGAACTAACTCTAAAATTAGATTATATCATTTTAATTTAATAGTTTTGTTTACACGTGTCATGATCAGACGATTTACTAACTTTGAATCATTCTCTTTTATATAATAAGATTATCAACCAACACCTGTCATCATCCTATTATTTATATATTTTTCATTTTTTGTTGGCCTGTTATTTCTAATTTTAATAAGATATCTATTGATTATTGAATTTATTTTTACTAATAATTAAATGATCTTTTACTTTATTTTTATAAAACTATATTGATTATTTTCTTTTATGATTGTATTCCTTTTTAAATTTTATTTCCTGATACTTATTGGTTTTATTTAATTAAACACGTGTCAAAATTTGATAGTTTTAATTGACACGTATCACGATCAGACAAATTACTAACTTTGAATCATTCATCTTTATATGATAAAATTCTTGGAAATTATATGTTTCCTTTTAAAATTTAATTCCTTTTTCAAATTCCTTTTTTTTAATAATCTATGGTTTTATTTCTCTTTTTTCTTGTTTACATTTTAAGATTATGAACTAATTCTATTTCCTTTTTCAAATGGAAATTTGCCAAAATATAATTTTAATTTAATTAATGATTTTTTATTTATTTATAACTATAAAGATGGAAAATTAGAATTCTTTTTTCCTTTTAGGATTGCATTCCTTTTTTATTTTATTATTTCTGATAATTTATGGTTTTATTTAATTAAACACATGTCAAAATCTGATCGTTTTAGTTGACACATGTCACGATCTAGTGAATTACTAATTTTGAATCATTCATCTTTATATAATAAGATAATTAAATTTTTTTACTAATAATTAAAGGAACTTTTACTCTATCTTTTATAAAATTATATTGATTATTTTTTTTTAGGATTGTATTTCCTTTTTAATTTTCTTTCGTGATAGTTAATGGTTTTATTTATCTAAACACGTGTCAAAATCTGATCGTTTTAGTTGACACATGTCACAATTAGGTGAATTACTAAATTGAATTATTCATTTTTATATAATAAGATATTAAATTTCTTTTTACTAATAATTAAATAAACTTTTAATTAAAATTATATTGATTATTTTCTTTTATTATTGTATTGCTTTTTAATTATTTTCCTGATAATTAATGGTTTTATTTAATTAAACACGTGTCAAAATATGATCGTTTTAATTGACACGTGTCACGATCAGGTGAATTATTAACTTTAAATCATTCATTTTTATATAATAAAATATTAAAAATATTTTTACTAATAATTAAATGAACTTTTACTTTATTTTTATAAAATTATATTGATCATTTTCTTTTAGGACTGTATTCATTTTTTAATTTTCTTTCTTGATAATTAATAATTTTATTTTAAGTAAACACGTTTCAAATCTGATCATTTTAGTTGACACGTGTCACAATTAGGTGAATTACTAATTTTGAATCATTCATCTTTATATAATAAGATTCCTAAAGTGTTTAAGCACGTAACAACCATATATGGTATTATTATCTCAAATATAAAATTATCTTCAATTTTTAAATAAAATTAAATGTTACCAAACAAATCCCTACAAAAAACGTGATACATTTGCAAAACATTTACTTAACAAATTTTAATGTTCATATTTAGTTAAAACTATTTGTTAACATTATATAAATATTTCTTAAATATATCTAATAAAAATCAGGAAAATGTCAAAAACAAATGTGAACTTACATTTTGTTGATGTTTAATTCGTTTAAATGCTCAAGTTTCTTATCCTCAAGAAGAATTCCCAAAATCCCAACAAAAAATCAGTAAAAAAATAGCTAAGAAAACAAAGTCAGCAAAAAAATATATGTTTAACACATTTTTGTTTTGTTCAACTTTTATTATTATTTCGATTTGCTCTATAATTTAAATCAAAACTGTTGTAATTTTGTGGTTTTGTCATTTTGAGTGAAATGGATACACTCGATTTAATTCCTCTTTTACGACTTCTATTGATTAGAAATAGTTTAAATACATATTTTTTGTAAACACTAAAACAATAAAACAATACTTTAAATACATATTTTTTGTAAACCCTATTTTTAACCATCTCGTATATTTGTAACATACTCTACTTTCTGCTTTGTTTCCATTAAAATAAAAAAATCCGGAAAATATTTTTTGACGTATCTTCCATTTCCATAAGTGTTGAACTGTCTCGGAACTTCCAACTCCTTAACAGTTCCAGCTCATAAGACTCATTGGATATTTGCAGAGGCTTCAAAGTGGAAGCCACCGCCTTATCTTGAGTTTTGGGATTTTTGCTAGTCGACTCTTCACCCCTTGAGTCTATTTTGCCTTTCAATTGTTCTCTTAACTCTAGATCTTCGTGAGTCTCATCTTTATTATTCTCAAATTTCCTTTCAGTTTGCCTCAGCTTTCTTTTCCAAGCCACCAGTCTACGCCTCGGTGTTTTTGATGCTGAAGAAGGGTTTCCGGATTGAGCTTCTGTAACATATGCATCAAATTGAAATACCGTTAGACCCTACTTCAATATCTGCGTAGGGAGGCTTGCTGACGATGAAACCTCAACCTTGTACAGGTTTTCATTAACTAGTGCAGTATATATTGATTTATCCTTAGAACTTGTGCGCTTCTCAGTATTAGGATTCGTTGGAACCTCTTCATAAGTGAAAACATGACTTTTGCCCTTGTCCATATTGGTAGTTATTCTAGGTTGCCCTGTACAGAATTTCCCACTTTCTCTGATAACCGTTGTTGTATCCTCACAATTTGGAGGAATAGAGAATAGCTAGCTCCTTCACATTTACATGAAAAAATGATGATGTTTTGCTTTTGTTAGATCTTTAACAAGGGAAAAGGAAATATATATATATAGTAAATGAATAGCTAATTCGTTAGGTTTATCTCTCTCTATCTTTCTTAGTAAAAAAGTAAAATAAGTCGTCTTTTTAGGTCAATAAATCAATTTGAACCGTAGAGTACGTACTACTTTTAAAATGGAAAATATATCAACTATTCCTTTATAATTCAGATCACTTTTAACTGAATATTAGAGAACTATAAATATAACTTTACTTAGACTCAAATTCAACATCTATATTAACAAATGGAAGGTAGTGATAATAGTCCAATCCACCAAATGGGTGGTGACTGATAACACCACTTTTATATACGTTTTTATCACCTTTTTATCATGTCTTAGAGTAGATTTTATCCATTGTTTATATTATTTCGTGCATTTATGCTTTATATAGAATGTTTAATATTTCTATATAGGCATTGCATACATTTTGCATATTTGGGGTCTTATCAGGTACATATAGAGCATACTTAGATTTTGGCTCTTGGAGTGAAGATGTGCAGTCAAGCCCTATGGAGTCGAGTGAAGATTGCAGAAAAGACAGATGGCTCAGTCGACCAGGCTACTCAACCACGCACTCGAGTGAGCACTCTCGACCAGGCACTCGAGTGAGCACTCTCGACCAGGCACTCGAGTGAGCACTCTCGACCAGGCACTCGAGTGAGCACTCTCGACCAGGCACTCGAGTAAGCACTCTCGACCAGGCACTCGAGTGAGCACTCTCGACCAGGCACTCGAGTGAGCACTCTCGACCAGGCACTCGAGTGAGCACTCTCGACCAGGCACTCGAGTGAGCAGTCTCGACTAGACACTCGAGTGAGCACTCTCGTTAGGCTACTCAACCTCAGCATCACAGGCTCACTGGATTTCAGGACTGAGACCTGCCATTTCTTGGCAACAGTGGATTTCTACCTCTACAAGACGAGAGGCATGGCTGGTACAGCAGAGATGGGGCATGTGAGCTTCAGAGTCAGAGGGATAGACTATCAGCTACCTCTTAGTGTGGTCGACATCTTGTTTGACTTCCGCAGAGGAGCAGGGCAAGCCCAGGACTTTGAGAAGAAAGAGCTGAATGAGTTGTGGTTAGCACTTGGAGGAAGGGAGCACTATCAGTCTGCTAGGGCTAAGAGCAGTGAGATCAGGCACCCCGCAGTTAGATACCTCCACATGACTTTCGCAAACACAATGTTCGTGAAGAAGGCCACATGGCCAGTGAATGAGAGTGAGTTGAAGATGCTAGACAAGGCTCTTTGCGACTACCTCATCTACTCATCTGAGGAGAACCGAGCCAATGGGATTGAGATGCGAGGAGATAGAGCCTACACAGGGGACTCCATCATTTTGGTGAGACACCTGATGAGCTAAGAGCTACTGCCGTCAAGAATGACAAAATGTTGAACAAGGCAGAGTTCACAGTGGGAGGGATAGTAACCCCATTTTTAGAGGCTGCTGGAGTTGAGCTCATATCAGCGCCTACACCATACACTCTGATGGATTTGGATCACATGAAAGCCACTCAGACTATTGGCGCAAAGGTTGGGGAGAAGTACATCTATAACTTCTCACATCCCAGAAGCAGCAAGGCTAAAATTTTGCTACCTTATGGAGGTCTAGCCAAGCTCTACACAGAGGACGGTGACCGTAATGTCCCCTTTGTACCACCAGTCAGAGATCTCTACTTCTCTGATGAGGGAGTGTGCAAGCTCCATAGAGGTTTTATTTTGAGGAGACAGAGTGCAAAAGCCTCAAGGAGGCTAACCATAAGATCTCCACACTTCAGAAGTGGTGCAAGTGACAAGACAGACAATTCAGCAGATTCAAAAGTGGAATGAATGCCACAACGAAGTGGACCACCAGCCGGTTAGCAGCAGCTGAGAGGAAGTTGAGTGCTGGCTCATCGAGAAGGACTTTGGCTAAGCAGAAGGAGAGAAAGAGGCGCCCAGATCACCCTATAGAGGATCTAGAACATTCATCCCCAGACGAAGCCACTCGACCACCTGGTTCGAGTGAGCCACTCGAGTGCTACCAGGGATTTGACCGGAGTGCACTGTCGGCCCGTACCCACGCTATGATTAGGGCGCAAAGCTTCCAACTTACCCGGGGTACTACCAGAGCAAACCATTCGACCACGCTGGGTCGAGTGCATGATATATGCCAGACCACTCGACTGCTGGGTCGAGTGGACCACTCGAGTCACACCCCGGAGTTGATCTTCTCACCAGCACAGTTCCAGCCTACACTCAGGAGAGCATGGAGGCTAACACATATGCCTTCTTCACTCCACAAGAATGAGGTACCACCTCACTTTCTTATCATTGTTTATATCATCACATTTTTTTTGTTCTCTTTTGTTTTAGTCTCTCAAAACATCTCTTGAATTTATTTTACATAGGGGACTGTGTAATTTAAGTTTGGGAGAGGGTTTGAGAGACGTATTTGACATATTTCCTTATTTTCTTATTTAAATTTGCATCATCTATGTGCATTGAAAAAATCTAAAAATTTGAAAACTATTTTACAAAAATAGAGTGTCATGTAGTTGCATTATCATTTTAGGATTGAGTTTTAGAATTTTGCTTAGGATTGTACATATGCATAGGGGATAATGATGAGTCAAACCGTAAAAAAACTTAAGAACCAAACATATAATTTCAATGGCACGATTATAAGTTGTCTAATGCATTCGCTTAAGCTTGAAAATTAAGGCTGCACCTTGCTTGGAATTTAGATTTAGCACTCTCACTTGGTGAAGCTTACTGTGATTTGTCAAACTATCCCTATGAATTAGAACCTAATTTGAAAAACTTAATTATCATGATATGCTCTAAAACTTTAACTCATGGATACCTCAAAATACTTGGATTTTCTTTCACTTTTTACCACTCTTGCTAATCCAAGTAGCTGTCTCCACCATTGAGACAGTTCCACAAAAACCAAACCCAAAACTTCATTTCAGACCATACATTATTTTTGAGTGAAGTGAGGCCTAATTCCGGATTGAATTAGAGAGAAGGTGTTAGGTGTTGCCAACATGAGTAGCCTCTCATGTAGTCTCTGGTTCACAATCTTTGAACCAGATTTAGGCTAAGAGTTTGAATAAGTTGGGGTTTGAGTCTGGGAAAAGAAAAGAAAAGAGAAAAAGAGTTTGCTAAAAATCATAAGCTTTGGAGAGGATAGGTTCAAGAAAAAAAAATGAGTCTAGTAAAGGATTTAGAAGAAAAAGATAAAAGTTGGCTCAGTAAAAGAAACACAAAAATCCGTATAGTAGCCACTCGACCAGACCACTCAACCAGACCACTCAAGTGAGTGGTCGAGTCATAGCTTAGTGAAAAATCAAAAATCCCAAATCCGCTAGAAGTAAAAAGTAAAGTATCCTCTCCTTAGAAGAAAACAGAAAATCGGTCCTTGAGTCAAAAAATGAAAAAGAAAAGCTTTTAAGCACAAGGGTAGAACTAGGATGAAGTTTCTGGGATTTTAGAGTTAGGGGAGTCATTTGGTTCTTCATGGGTAGATGATAGTCTGCTCCTGTATGAACCAGTTGACTCTACCTTTAGCATTCTCTTATAATTCAATCCATTTCATTGAGAGATCCTGATACATGCGCTTAAAACCAGAGGAAGAAGAGATCATTTTTATCTCTTAAAACTTGTCCCTCAACCAAATGAGTTACAATTATTGCATATCATGATTCACCAATTCGTGCTTAATCAATGTTAAAAGGATAATTTGGTTTGAATGTTTGCTTGTGGCTGAGTCTTAGTGTTGAATTTGATGTGATGAGTATGGCTAAAGCTTTTAAGTAGAACTTCTGTGAATTGCATTCTAAAACTAATAATTGTGACATTGACATTAGAGGTTTGCTTAGTTTGCTTAGGTTCTGAGTCCCCACTTTTCACACTACTCCTTTCATCTTATCCTTTCTATTTGCTTGAGGGCAAGCAAATGATAAGTTTGGGGGAGTTGATAATACCACTTTTATACACGTTTTTACCACCTTTTTATCATGCTTTAAAGTAGATTTTATCCATTGTTTATACCATTTTGTGCATTTATGCTTCATATATGATGTTTAATATTTCTGTATAGGCATTGCATGCATTTTGCATATTTGGGGTCTTATCAAGTACATATGGAGCATACTTGGATTTTAGCTCATGGAGTGAAGATGTGCAGTCAAGCCTTATGGAGTCGAGTGAAGATTGCAGAGAAGACAGATGGCTCACTTGACCAGGCTACTCGACCAGGCACTCGAGTGAGCACTCTCGACCAGGCACTCGAGTGAGCACTCTCGACCAGGCACTCGAGTGAGCACTCTCGACCAGGCACTCGAGTGAGCACTCTCGACCAGGCACTCGAGTGAGCACTCTTGACCAGGCACTCGAGTGAGCACTCTCGACCAGGCACTCGAGTGAGCACTCTCGACCAGGCACTCGAGTGAGGACTCTCGACCAGGAACTCGAGTGAGCACTCTCGACCAGGCACTCGAGTGAGCACTCTCGACCAGACACTTAAGTGAGCACTCTCGACAGGCTACTCAACATCAGCATCACAGGCTCACGGGATTTCAGCACTGCCTGCCTACTCGAGAGACCACTCGACCACCCCACTCGACTGTTGGGTCGAGTGGGCACTCTCCGACTTTTTCTCCTAAAAACTCGCAAAATATAATAAGCGCTTGAGACTATGTATAAAAGCGCCTCATTAAACCTAATTAGAGAGGATAGAATAGCGCCACTTTGGCTTAGTAATTTTTAGGTTTTGCTCTCGTTTTTCTCTCTCTTGTTCTTGCTGTTCTTGACAGTTTTTCATTTTCCGCAACTTTGTAACTTTGATATCTTTTTATAAAATTAGTACTTACATTTGATTTCTTCTCCAACCTTGCTCACTAGATCATAGGCTATCACATATGAAACGCTTAAGCTTTTCTGGGTTTCGGTCCCCAGCCATGATCATAGTGTGTAAGTAGTAAATTTGGGATTTTTGGGGATGGATTAGGGTAGCTTCTCCCTCTTGAGTGAGTGATTTTAATGCTTGTTCTCCCCTGATCAAGGAGAACATGATCTTAGATGGTCTCATGAGCATGAACCATGCCTTGAGCCATTGGATAGACTTTTTCCGGGGTTTAGAGTACAATAGCGTGAGGGTGGATGCATCAGACATTGATTTATGTTACGACTCCACCTATTCAATTGTTATGAACTCTTCTCGACTTGAATAGACTGATTCTTCATGCCTGATCCGACTCTTCACACTATGCTGACTGGGTTGGGTCTTGGGGCTCTCTACCACGAACCATGGATTGAGCTGGTTATGAAGTCTGTTGTCTAGGGTAGTTCTGTGATGAAATTGCTAGTTGATAGTTGCAATAGAACATAGTGTTTGCGATCCTGTGATTTCCATCCCTAGAGTCCCTGTTTTTCTCCATAGTTCACAGTTTGCTTATTATTCGTGTACTGTAGTTTTTCTCTGTTTTTACTGTAGCACTCGACCTCACGACTCGATCAGTGTGGTCGAGTCGTCCTAGTACTGTGATTTTTTAGTTCTATGATGTGCTGAAGTGTGACAGACTTTGGTACCTCTAGTATCAATAAGGGTTTTTAGTAGATTTCTCATTTAGATTACTAGTACCCACTCTTTTGATAATTACTTGAATAACTTGCCTTAATAATCAACTAGTTGCTGTAGACCACTCTTGATTGGTTCGACAAAGTTACTTCAAAACAACTTACTACTATACTACAATTGATTAGAAACTATGTATTTGGTCTCTCTAGACTTAGGTTGATTGCTTGGCTATCTTTATTTGCTTAAATGGTTAAAAACTTAAGTTTCAGTGACCTAGTGGTAAATCATAAAGGAGTTGGTTTCTTTGTGCCCCAAATTTAATATCTCTTTGGAATGTAGAGATATTCTTTAAATATGAATTGACTAAAGGGTGGTTCCGGATACCAAATCATATAATGGACCAAAAGTTCAAAACTCTCGATTTATCAAAAGGAAAATAAGTTGTCCAAAAAGAAAGTGTGAAACCATGAAACAAACCGCACAAGCTAACATCTGTCAAGAAACACAAATGCGAAGCATCATAAACCTAGTTTTGATTTATTTCTCACAATAAGGCAGTTGTACTGATTAATAGTACTAATGGGCTTGAACAAGTAATCTGGAAAATAAGAAAATTAATGCAGAGAGTCATTTCTGATTTCCTACCAAAAATCCTTAATTAGATAAGAAAAGAAGAGTGGAAGAAAAATATGGTTTTTTTGAATAGAAGAAAAATATGGTTTGTAAATGGGAATGTTTGGTTTTAAACATGAACAAACGTTCGTTGAAACAATGTTCTATGCAAACAACTAGTGACATTAAGTTTTTTAATCAATTGACTATATTTTTAATTAGATACTTTTTCTTTAATTAAGAGATGGCCACTTGTTCAGTGTTTCAAGATAAGTCAAATTTTATATAACAATTTACAGCAATCAAACAGAAACCTTCATCATCTTTCAAATTTCGAAATGAAAACAAAAAAAGAAAAATATCCTAATTTTGTACATCCTAGCTTAATTTAGCTAAAAGCAATGCGTGTTCTAACCATCATATCGTCGTATATATATATCTCTATTTCACGTTTCTCATTTTCACAACAAACAAAAGAAACAAAGAAACATCAACAATAATATTCAGAAGCGTTTTAAGGAATATGAAGACATGAGCTATATGTTTGATACTAATTTGTGTTATCATGATTGCGGAGCCAGTGGATGGGCGGAAATACATTTTGATTAACCCCTGCGCCGGTCCTAATCCCCCTCCGGGATGCTATCCTCCCGGCTCACACCACAAGATCCATACCCCTGCTAACCAGTATCGCCGTGGCTGTACCAAATTCCATCGGTGTGACCGAAATTGAAACCCGACATGAAGTTCCTTATTTGAATTCCAGTATATATATGTCTTTGCTTTATAAGCATAATTATATGTGTCATATTTCATATTTCTAAACTATGAATGAAATATTAAAATAGTAAAAATTATGCATTCTTATAAATTGGAATTAAAGTGAGTTAGTGTGTGTGTATTCACATTTAACACTATCTTTACACTCTCCTTTGTAATAGTTTTATTAAGTTCCGTTCGCCATATTATCTTCTGTGAATCCTTGACTAATTGCATTGAGTTCTACTTTCATGGTTCACATTATGTTAATGTTTTACAAAACGAGAAATGTTTTTACTAATCTTGTAAAATACGAGAAATTTTACCTTTTATTCACATATACAAATTAAATTATTTTATGCACGATATTAGCAAACTGCTGTGAAAATATATGTAAAGGTATAGATAATAGCAACACAACAATATATGTTTATATTGAGTCAAGCCAACGCTTTAACTTGTTTTATTCATAATATGATCTTTACACAAAGATTTACTTGTTTTGGAATTATACAATCTATTCTACCTAATAGACTTGTCTCTGACTAAAACAAATCCTAAGCTCTAGTTCTCCTTTGAATCAATCCTCTCAATGTATCAATGTCAAGCCACAACACACCCTATCTTTTCTGAATCTACCTGCCCAAAGATGCTAAAGACAAGATAAGAATAACACTCACCTTCTAAGATGTATTCTTTAGCTTTGAAGTTACAACCTCACGATAATAGTTCTAGAGTGATGGCCAACTCCTATGATGCTTCTAGACTATATATCAAAACGCTAACTACCTAGGGTAGGAGATCCCCACCAAATCTTCTAAGGAATACCTTAATTGGCTGCAGAGAATATCTTCAAGTATTTCTTGCATCCATCCAAAATCTTCAGCTCCAAGTAAGTCCATGCCTTTCTTGAGCTTACCACTTCATCCGCTTCAAATATGTCAGCTCCCTCTTCCATGTTAGCTTAAAACGTCATGATGTGATCTGATGCAGCCTCCTGATCCAGATAGCCAGCTGATCCGGAATTTTCATCTTCAATCTCCCCCTTTTTGACTGAGTTTGATACTCAAGCAACCGCCCTAAATGTCCTCAAGTCAAACAGAGATAGAGATCCAAACAAAACAGCAGAATATATCCAATAACAGTTCACAACCCATCAACCATACGAATCAACATATGCAATAAACAGAATGCTGTGTTCAAAATATTAGAGACCAAACGCCTCAAAAAGCTGATAAAAATGAGTCTTAAAAACAATTAAAAACAGTCTGAAATACACAGTAGCTAGACCATAAAAAAGAACGAATAAAAAATGATCTACAGCTCCCACACAAATCAATCTCCCCCATCATCCTTGCCTGAATCAGACTCGGAATCATCTTCCCTTGCTTGCGTGCATAACTTAGTCAAAAAACAATTCAAAACCGATGCATATGAGAGATTAAATCTGAACACTTACCTGCTCTTAAGGCTTGTTGAAGAATCTTGATGGCAAGCTGCACTCCTTTGCGATCACTGGCCGTCTTGATCTCGAAGCCAAACTGATGAGCCTTTATTTTTACCATTTTTACCTTTCAATTCATATGTTTTTATTGAGTCTAGAGTTAGGTTTTATGTCCTTTTGGTCCATTTTAGTATCTTTACAGGTTAAGGCATTTTTGGAGCTTAAATGGATGAATGGAGCAACTTTTGACGTTTTTACACTTCAAAGAATTCATGGAGATACTCTGGGATCGACCGATCCAAAGGAGGATCGACCAGTCAGAAGAATCTATGAGGTGACACAATTTGAAGAAGAAGATCGATCAATCCAAGCTAGATCGATCGATCCCCATCACGAATATTCTCCAAATCAAGCATTTACTCTGATTTTTGACCTAAAGATTTTTCTATAAAAATTGATCATTTCTTGAGCAGCCAGAGAGACCTAGACACAATTGTTTTACCATTTTCTTTGTATTTCTTTCATTTTTAGATCTAAACTTGTTTCTATTGAATTATTGGATCTACACTTTGTCTTCATCTCTTTCTTTGGATTTCATGTTATATTTCACGATGATCTATCAATTCTTTGCCATGGTTGAGTAGATTTACTTGTTGGGAGATGGGATATATTCAAAGGGATTTTAATGTTTAAATAGAATATTTTTATAGATTAGGGTTACGATTATTAGATCTCTATTTCTATGAACTAATGCTTTTGTTAGGTTGACGAATATATCAAATGATCACTAGGGTTTCTAATACAGCTAGCGTTGGTTAGTCTTTCCTAAATCTATAGTTTATAGGTTTGATATTGTCAGCCGACGAGAGTTAAAGTTGAATTTACAGGTGAACAATATCAGACCTATTAATAAATACTGGCATAGGGTCCTAGCGGATCTATGACCAAGATGATATTCTCATGCAAGAGGTGGTTTATATGTCTATAGTGTTCTGAGTTCTAGATCTAGATCATTGAACTACTAATCCGGTTAGATGTCCTATTTTATTTATTAAATCTCTGAGATTTCCCAGATCCCAACATTTATTTTAATTCATTTTTATTTCCTTTTTAATTATTTTCGGATTTATATTCAGATTTTCTTTGTGACACCATTTTTATATTCTTCATCTTATCTCTGTTTAGATCTACAGATCTAAAGTGCACTATACTCTTTGCGGATTCGATCCTACCACTATACTGCCGCGTTCACCCGTGCACTTGCGGAGTCTTTTGGTTTGGTAAAAACCTGATACCACATCATAAACACTGATGCAGTAGCTTCCTGGGTGCATGTTCTCTTCTTTTTTGGGCATTACCTTATGTTTCTTGTCAAACTCCACAGGATGCTGTATCATCAAGAGCTTGTACACCTGGCTTGGGAACATCATATGAAACTTGGAATGCGGATTCAGAGCTAGTTGGATAATGTGCTCATACACCAGTTTCCTGAAGTTGAAATGCACATTGTTCGCCATCAGATATATGAGTTTGGCTCTGTCCGCTTGAGGGTAGGCATCATTGGTGGTTGGGGACCAGTTTGAGCAGCAGATCTTGTACAACATCTTCTTCTCCTCAGAAAACTGTGCATACTGAATCCCGGTCTAGTTTTTTACCTTGCCATCAGTCATGAACTCCAGAAGATCATCCTCTAGAACTTCAGCCCATTCTCTTCTATGGGTCCTTTTGTCCACTTGAGGCAGTCCAAACAATTCGTTAATCTTGGCTGCTGAGAATGCGTACACCCAGTTTCAAACCAGCAGATCTACAGAGATTTTCTCAACCTTGACACTTGGCAGATTGGCCCAAAACTCTCTTAACACCAGAGTCTCAAATTCTTCTAACCCTTGGACAGTCCCTGCCAACCCAGCTCTCGTAATCAGCACACCTATCACATCTTCATCCAAAAGAGATCTCCTTCTCCTCTATGAACTTGATGTTCTTCAGTATCTTGAACCTCCTCTTAGCAATCAGGGATATAAACCGCTAGTTATCAAACTCACCAGCAGTCTCCTAAGATGCAATCCCTTTACCTTTATCAGCCCTAGATCGCTTCGTTTCTTGAGAACTCAAAGTTGTATGCTCCTTCCTTTTCCACAACCTCGAAGCTACAGTAGGAACCTGTTCCTTAACACCTGAAGCAGAGCCTTGGGAATTAAACAGATCCACTAACTGTGGTAATGAAGTTTGCTGAGATCTACCCTTCTTTGCCTTTTGATTCCCAGATTGAACCTGATTCGATGTCCGTTGCTGATTGGACGCTTTGGGATCCATGTTCAAGCTCTCATCAATCTCGACATATGATTGGTGGCTGTGGTGATGGTGTGACAATCCCTCGGAAGTTCACCACAGCTGTCAGAGGATCCAGAACATACACCCTTGTTGAAGGCTCAGCCGCTTGACTCGTAGAAAGATCGTCAGCTTCATGTTCGTTCATCACCACCTCGTCTTCAGCCAACTGATCGGCTTCTGGCGACTGCACATCTTCCGGAAATTTCTTGACTTCCAGTAAGTACTTGGCTGGAGCAGGTGGTGGTGTAGTGAAACATGCTTTTTGTCAGTCCTAGATAAGCATGGAGAGTTTCAATTCCTCATATGTAGTTGTAGTATATGAGGTGTCAATCCAAATGGATAGAGTGCAAGCAATCATAATATATCAGTGCATATAAGTTTAAGCCAAATCAAAGATGATAGTTGAAACTAGCAACCTAATGATTGTAGATGCAAATAAAATAATAACAAAAGCAATGAACACTTGAGATGTTAATTCAAATGAACAAAGAGTGAACCAACTAAGGAGGAAAACAAATTTAGAAAGCTACTCAATCAGTATGGTCGAGTGGTTAGGTCAAGCTGAAATGCAAAATCACAGAATCACAAAATAAAACAAGTAAATGAACGTTTAATGCATTAATAAAGAGATAGGGATCATAGGGATGAATCAATGAAATAATGTAGCGCCCCCGAACCGCTCTATGACCGATGTGGCCTAGGGCGACCTACACTGAACAATCGAAGGTCAGTTCAATTGTCATATCCGTCCTTCGATCATTCATCCGTCCGGTTACGGGGTTTGGCTTTGCAACCATCCACCCGTATCCGTCTGTTGCGTAGGTGCGGATAAGATCTATTATCAGCAAATATACATTTCCCCTGCAACATTTGAACAACAAGAATCAATTTACTTTATACTATCGAGTCCTCAAACTCAAATCCGATTATAAAACTACTTATATATATTCGGATCCTATTTCAAAAATACGTATTCTTAACCATAATCAAGCAAAAAGCAAATGCGGCTAAAATAACAAGTTCGGTCCCTAGTGCACCAACCCCTAACCTAACTAGCCTGCAAAACGAACAAACGGTTATGAGAAACCCAATGTAACTCGCAAGCTTGGGTTACCCTAAAACTACGACACACTAAACCCTGCAAAATAGACACCATCAAAGCACACAAGCGGAAGACTTGACACTATACTAACACTTAATCTACACACAAGTATCTTCTGAGCTATTCTCGGTAGACACGACAATCAACACACAAAAGTATCACCCGACTCAATCCAAGTGATACCATTCTACACACAAACATTCATCCGGGCTCAATCTCAAACAAATCCACACAACCACTAAACTTAACTCTACTAACTCCATAATAACATACTTGGTTTCCGAGCCACACTCAGGAAACCACTACACCACTCAACACAAATCCATAACTTAACAACTCAACTCCACTACTTAGCTCAACCCAAAACTCTAACCTTAACTTTACTCCACACTCCACTATGACCACTGATATCACACAGATAATCAGCTTGCATCACAACTCCTCAATCCACTCACCCAAGACACAAAGGTCAACCTAGGCTTTGAGCATCGGCATCATCACATGCCAACTTACTGGTTGGTCCTCTGTCCTTCGCGATATATACTTACCCATGGAAACACTCCCGTTCCACAAGGTTGCATACCC
The DNA here is from genome assembly GCA_963555745.1 of Cardamine flexuosa. Taxonomy (NCBI): domain Eukaryota; kingdom Viridiplantae; phylum Streptophyta; class Magnoliopsida; order Brassicales; family Brassicaceae; genus Cardamine; species Cardamine flexuosa. The sequence goes on from OY743219.1 coordinate 17,095,530, forward strand.
GACAGCTATACGTGATAACCCCCACATGGTTATACCTCTGTATCTTCGGCATGCTTCAACTTCCTCTAAAAAGAAAACTCTTAAGATCTTAGCTTAGATCTTTTTGGCTACACTTCTCTTCTTTGATCCGGTTTTGGTTTGAGCCACCACGGCTCCATCTTGATTTTCTTGTTCTTCGGATTAATTTTTCTCCTTCTTCGGTACTTTTAGTATTCGGATAAACATTCAAACAATATTGACAAATCGCGTGTGTTAAGCAAATCACAAGACTTCTCTTTTCTTTGCCTCATTTGAAACTTCTTTATTAAACCTGACTTCAGTCTATCATTTTAAGAAAAGGAAGACTCTTATTAAACCTGAGGGAAAGTATAGAGTTATGACAGAGGCCACATTTCATACACTTTAGGCAGGTGAAACACTTCAAACAGGAAACACTTACAGAGGAATAGGAAAGAAATGCACTAGTTAGAAAGGACTTCCCTTTGGCCTTTTTCTTCTCTTTCACGGCTTTTTCTTCTTCACGGTTTCATTTTCAGATTTGGTTTGAATGATTTTGTCTTTTGGTTCAGCTTCTCTATGGCTCCATCTTCTTCTTCGGTTTAATTCTTCTCCACGGTTAGTCTTCTTCTTCCCTTTTACTTCTCACGGCTAGATCTTCTTCTTCCTCCTTTTTACTTAGGAAAATTTCTCAAGCTTTTCTAGAAAGATGAGAGAACTCTTGCGGTTTTAAAGAGATAGCAAGGTTTTTGTGTGCGAAAATGATGAAGTAAGGCTTCTATTTATAGGCTTCCGAGATCCTCCTTGTCGCAACACTTGTCCTTCATGCGTTGTAGATTCCTTGCTATGACATTTTTGAGCTTGGTGCGCAAGTTTAGCAATACTCCTTGACACTTGCCGATCATGCTCTTCTTCCAGACCCTCGGTTCGCCACTTCTTGCTCATGCAGCGACTGTCAACATGCATTCCCTTGTTGACAAAGTTTCCTGCGCCATCTTGCATCCATGCAGAATACTTGGCCCCATTTCTGATTGCATCCGACACTAGCTTGACCATGCACACGCCTTGGCCCCATTCTTGTTGCTTCCGACACTAGCTTAACCATGCACTCGCCTTGGCCCCATTTCTTGTCTCCCCCTGACACTCTTGTTCACGCGTTATGTACAGTTTTAATCTCTGGTCTGATCCGATAATACTCCAGCGTGCATAAGGCTTGGCCCGCCTTGTCTCCCAAACAGTAATTTTACTGTTCACGCATCCTTCACTATTTAAAGGCTACGCTTGAATAGTGTTGCTACAGTATTCCAAACAATACTCTCCATTAAATCTTCCCATGCGATATTTAATCATTTTTGCTCAATGCTTCCAATTTCCGATGGTGAATAGTATTACCAGTGATCAACAGTAACTCCGGAATTCATCCTTCTCCTTTGTATTATTTCCGAGCCTTTTTGTCAAAGATCCTCCATCGTCCTTTATTTGTTATCTCCTATATTCTTTTAAATGATTTGTATTTTCTTTGACAATTCCTTCTTCTCTTTTGACTTCATTCGATTCTCCTATTAACCAAGTTTGTTCTTTAACTCGTTATTTCATTTGATCTGATTTTTCCTAGGCTTGTCCTCTCGCCTTTCCTTTCACCTCCTGACGATCCTTTCGATTTGCGAAATTGTTTTACTCATCCCCGATTTCTATTCCAGACACGGGTCATTACATTCTCCTCCCCTTAGAAGAATTCATCCTCGAATTTAATTCTGATGTCACTCCTCGGATACCACTCTTTGGTAATCCAGAATATACTCCTCTGAGTTACACTTAGTCCTGATGACTAACTCTACTAACTTCCTTCTTTTGTTTAGCCCTTAGTCTCATCATCTCTTAAACCCTCTTTGCCGACTTTCCCTTCACTCTTTTACTCCTTTCCTTCCCTTCCTTTGCCCTAACTTGTCCTGATCTCATCTTTCACAAACTTTCACGGGTTCAGTCATTCATTCACTTATCCTACAACATACAAACTCGTTAATTCACACAATGGTTAGCAGACAAAGATTCTCATTTCCTCAAGAAATGATACATCACAACACCACCACAACAAGGATCAAGAGTTCAACGACTCCGATCACACACTCCCTAACTCCACCTTTCCTCTTCTTATTCTTCCCTCAACACGGAAAAGAAATACTCGTCTAGCCACAACACGGCTAGACCTCACCTCTACGTACACTTTATTCTACCCAAGACCCTAATGGATTCTAAGGCATTATCACTCACCGGGGGCTTGCTCGATGGAATTGCTTGCCTCAGAGGACTTAGTGGTAGTGGACAGTCCTTATTCATTGACGAATTGGTTGACGATGGGAAATGGGCACTGCGAGACAACATGTCCTTCTTGTCCACAGTTAACACAGAATGTAGATATTCCTCTCTTCTTCTTCACACTGATCTTTGCCTTACTTCCATCCGATCGATGGGCTCCTGATCTTCCTTGATACATATTGGCAATTGGCATTAGCGGTATGCTCCTCCTCTCAACACAGAATGTTTCTTCCTGGGGAACTTCTCGAATCTTAACTCCTCGTCTTATCCTTCTTACGGTTGGCACCATAATCTCTTCCTTCTCTTCTTTCATTACTTCATCACTTGCTGTGTTTCGGTTGGTTGACTCTTCTCCGGTATGACTCATCTCTCCTAGACTCTCTTCACAATCAAATTCCTCCTCGTTGATATCCGGGCTAAGGGGTCTATTGACGTTTGGGCTGGTAAGGCTGTAGTATTCGACTTGCTCCGGGGATGGCATCATGGCTCCTTCGTTGTTTAAGATAGGTGAGGGTGTTCGTGAGTACCCCCACAAGGCACTGTTCCAAGATGGCTCCGAGTCGGACGAGATGTCAATCACCTGCGGGCTGGGCTGCTGTGTCTTCGGGACTCCATCTTCTGGGTTATCAGCTTCCGGTTCTTCTTCGAGATCTTCTTCAGGGTCTTCCTCCGGGTCTTCTTCCGTACTTTCATCTGAACTAATGTCGATATAATTGGCTCGGTTGATTGATGCCAATCTAGCCATACGCTCCTCGAATCCAGCTTCTCTCAAAACTGCCTCCAATTTTATCGTAAACTCTCTGTCTTTCGGATCTCGCACATGACTCAGCCATGCATTCGGGTCATCCACATCTTCAACTTCAACTCTGCCTCCCTCCTGTGGTATCTCAATAAGCGGATCAAGTATGGAGTCTATCTGCTCTGGACTGCACCTGAGAATGGATGGATAGATCCCATACACTTCCCTCTCGGCTTGTTCCAATATCTGGTTATATTCAGCCTCAAAACTCGGGTCTACTCCAACTTCTTCTTTTGGTTGTATCTTTGCGAGTGAATTAAGATTCGGATCCACTTGATCCCTACCAATCCTGAGGAATCTTGGATAAACTCCTTCCATCCTCCTCTCAGGCCTCCTCCACATCTTTTCCAGCTCTGTTTCTGATTCCGAGTCAGCCTCCTTGATTTGTGTGTCGCTATTAATCTGAATAGGGTTATGACTTGCTTCACCATGTTCCCAGATGGTCATAACTTCTTCATTCATTTGTTCTTCTCTTGACAACTCAAATACTCTCGTAGGTGCGGTTTCCGTCATCTGGTCTACCACAGTGTCCTCGCGATGGTAACCGTTACCGTTCATATCACCCCACATGTAACTGGCACTGCCTCCATTTTCTCTAGTACTCATTGAATCATAGTGACTCCTGACAGCGTTCAGCGAATTTCTTTCCTTCGAGTAATCTGAATGTGAATACCCCATGTTCCTTCTCCCGGATCTAGTTGATCCCACATTCACTTTCATCAAAACATCTGTCCCACCATCACCACTACCATCATCAGACATTCCCATCGAGTTGTTCCACTAGTTCGCACTACTTGAAGACATACTAAAACACCAAAAACTTGGTAAAATTAGTTACTTCTCATCCTTACTACTAAAAAGAAAACAAAATTCTATGGTTGGGCACCGAGAACCTAAAATGCTGCATTTGCGACTCTATTTTTATTTATAATTCGATAAAACCGATTAAAACAAGGTTGGGAAATGTATATTTAGCGTTTTTAAAACCATGCTCTGATACCACTTCAACTGTAGCGCCCCCAAACCGCTCTATGAACGATGTGGCCTAGGGCGATCCAAGTGGCGATCTACACCGAACGATTGAAGGTCAGTTCAATCGTCTCCCCAAGGTTTTTCCCTTCCCTGAGTCCACGAGATCCATCCCTCGATCATTCATCCGTCCGGCTATGGGCTTTGGCTCTGCAACCATCCACCTGTATATGTCCGTTGCGTAGGTCCGGACAAGATCTATTATAAGCAAATATACATTTCCCCTGCAACATTTGAACAACAAGAATCAGTTTCGTTTATACTATCGAGTCATCAAATGCAAAATCCGATTATAAAACTATTTATATATATTCAGATCCAATTTTGAAAATATGTATCTTTAACCATAATAAAGCAAAAAGCAAATGCGGCTAAAACAACAAGTTCGGTCCCTAGTGCACCAACCCCTAACCTAACTAGCCTGCAAAACGAACAAACGGTTATGAGAAACCTAATGTAACTCACAAGCCTGGGTTACCCTAAAACTACGACACACTAAACCCTGTAAAAAATACACCATCAAAGCACACAAGCGGAAGACTTGACATTATACTAACACTCAATCTACACACAAGTATCTTCCGAGCTATTCTCGGAAGACACGACAATCAACACACAAAAGTATCACCCGGCTCAATCCAAGTGCTACCACTCTACACACAAACATTCATCCGGGCTCAATCCCAAACAAATCCACAAAATAACTAAACTTAACTCTACTAACTCCATTATAACATACTTGGTTTCCGAGCCACACTCGGGAAACCACTACACCACTCAACACAAATACATAACTTAACAACTCAACTACACTACTTAACTCAACCCAAAACTCTAACCTAAACTCTACTCCACACTCCACTACGACTGCTGATATCACACAGATCATCAGCTCGCATCACAACTCCTTAATCCACTCAACCGAAACACAAAGGTCGACCTAGGCACTGGGCATCAGCATCATCACGTGCCAACTCACTGGTTGGTCCTCCGTCCTTCGCGATATGTACTTACCCATGGACACACTCCCATTCCATCGGGTTGCATACCTGGCAGCTATACGTGATAACCCCCACATGGTTATACCTCCATATCTTTGGCATGCTTCAACTTCCTCTCAAGAAATCCACAGATCACAAGAGGTTCCACACCCGGTCCCCTAATCCTATTCTACCCACCTATCCTCTAGACTCTCTACAATTGACATGAGCAATGACTCACCTAGAGCCATTACTCACCAATCACCTAAACCCCAAACTCCCCAAAGTAACACCCCAAACTATCTACACCCAAACAATAACATAAACACGCTATTTTGGTCCAAAAATTGTGAACCCGAGTCTACATGAGAAGCTATTCCTGTCGTCTTATACCTAACACTTTCTCTTAAGTTCAATCTAGAAATAGGCCTCAACTCAAGATTAATTTGTGGTCTGAAAAGAAGGAAGGTTTGGTGCTTATTTTGAACTGTTCCAAAAGTGGGAACAGCTACTTGGATAAACAAGAGTGGAAAAAGGGAATAAGAGTATCCAAGTATTTTATGGTAGCCATGAGTTTATAAGCAATGTTTAAGTTTGATAATTAAAATTTAAGATTAGGTTCTTATAATTTAGGGATATAATTACTTACTCAAAGCAAGTTTCAACCTAAGTATGAATGGTGAATTTAAATTCCAAGCATGGTGCAGCCGTAGTTTTTATAAGCAAAATGCAAGCATTGAACAACTAAGAACCATGGCACTGAGATTAAATTTTTTAGTCATGAGGCTATTTTGTTTTAATTCATCATTTTCCCCTATGCAATGCAACAATCCTAATATGAATGATTCTAGACTCAATTCTAAGTATGCAAATGAACTATATGACACTCTGATTTATAAATTGTTTTTCAGAAATTTTTCAAATTTTTAAGGTTTTTATATACACTTAGATGCTGACTTAAGTATTCAAAATTTCAAAATTTGATCAAATGAATCTCTCAAACCCTCCCCCAAACTTAAATTACACAGTCCCTTGTGTCATAAAGATTCAAAGAAAGATTTGAGAGATTTAAAAACAAAAACAAACTAAAATGCAATGGTTTATACAATGAAATGGGTTGATGGTGGTACCTTACTGAGGTGGATCTTGCTGAGAAGGAGCTGTGAAGAAGTTGTCCACTAGAGCTGCCATAGTCTTCTCAGTGTAGTTTGCTTCCATAGGGACATGAGATGAGCTTGGTTGCTCTGGATCATGGATTAGTTCCTCTCCGGTATTGGGCTCGACCAGTGAACTCGACTCATCTGGTCGAGTTGAGGTGTGAGCCTCAAATTCCTCAGCAGTGAGATCCGAACTCCTCTTCCTTGGCCTCTCCTTCCGAGCTATCCTTTCCTCAGATGAGGACTTTGAACCGTGCCTCTTGGATCTTCCTGTGGGTGACTTGCTTCTCCCTTTTGTACGAGAGGATTCACTCTTCTTTTGCAAGTTCTTGAGCTGTCCTGAGATTGCTTTGACAGTCTTTGCCAGAGACTTAATGGTCTTGTATTAGAATTTGTTCCATTGTTGGAGCAAACTTATCTTCTTGTTAGCTTCTTTGAGACTATTGCACTCTTCTTCAAAGTAGTAATGCTCAGGCTCCTTGTTTGCTGTCATCCATTCCTTCAGCAACTGGTTATATGATTCTTCACCATCTCTAGATTTGTATAGGCAACTCAAAGGAGGAATGAAATCAGCTTCTCCCCCTTGGTTCAACTTAGGAAACTCGTCCAACAGTAAGAGGATTTGGGCCCTTCCAGCTTTAGGGTGATTGAAATTGTACACATGTTTCCTCTGGACCCTATTCCTCTCTATGATAAAGGAGTTGTGTAGATACTCCATATCAATCCAGTGTGGTTCCTGCCTCTTGCTCTTAAGCTCAACTCCAACCACTATCAGAATTGGTGTGACAATGCCACCAACCGCTAAGTCTCCTTAGCTCACTATTTTGTTCATCCTCAGAGCATATTCTTTGTAAGTGAGGAGTTGTCTGACCAATACAATGGAGTTTCCAGCATTGGCTTTATCTGCCAACATTCCTCTATCAAGTACCTGATCTTTCTCGCAAACATGGTGTTAGCAATGGCTTTATGCAAGTACCTGATCCCTGGGCTCCTTATCTCTGAATTTTTGGACCTTGATGAGTTGTGCTTCCCTTTGCCTCCTATTAGCTCCCAAAGCTCATTTAATACTCTTCTGCTGTAGTCCTGGTACATTTCAGGTCCTTGCTTGAAACCATGTAGTAGATCGAGTTGTCCCAACTCCGTCATGTACTCTTGGTTCCTAACTTTGAAGAATATGTACCCCAGCTCACCATTTGCTTCAGTCTCTGGTTCATCTTGATACAATCTCAGCTAGAGGGTGCTAAGAAAATGGCATGTTTCTTCTTGATAGCCTTCCCTTGGATTAGACACAAGTGTCAGCAAATCACTCTGCTCAAGCAAAAGCTCGACTTCCCTTGTGATGCCCAATGCGTCCATTGTTGGCCAATGTGGGTATCTTGTTTCCACAAAGTTCATTCCTTTGAACAGGTCCAGAAGCATCTCCTCATGGCCTATTTGGCTAAATCCCTCAGATTCACATTCCTCAGGCTCCCCTTCACTGTTTCCTCCCCTTTCTTCTGTCTCGGTTCTCTCCTCATCCTCTTCTTCTTCTTGTTGCACTCTTTTTCCTTAAGCAATGTGCTCTCTTTTTCTGGAAAATTCCAACTCAGGAGCTACTTCTGAAGATCTCCTCCTTGTCATCCTTGTTGTTGATGCATTAGTGTCCCTGAAATAATGAATGAAGAAGAGTAGCCAAGCATTTTATCAGGCTCGACCACTCACTCGACCAAAGTGGTTGAGTGGGATTTTTGTTCAACAGTTTTTCATTTGATCGAGTTGCATGGTCAAGCTGATTCTCAATCAGAAGTTTCAAAGGTAACACACTAGTCTGAGTATTGGGCAGTCATCAATTTGATGATTCAGCAACAAGGTTTTTAAAATTAGGAGATTTCAACTTAGATTTGTAGTTTAAACAATCTTCTAATATTTAAGAAACTTGTTCAAAATCAACAATGCACTTCAGCAGCGGCTACTCATGTTCAAAATAACCTCCATGTGATGCAATCCTCACTCAAAGCTTCACAGATTCCAAATTTTTAAACTGTCTTCAAGAACAAAAATTTTCAAACCCAGAAAAATTAGCCTTGGAATTTCAGACAAGTCTACATTCTTAAACACTCTGTGTTACTTATAAATTGATCTCATGGTACATGCATCAAGGTTCATAAAAGATTTTGAAGTTTTAAAATCAAACCCAGAATTTTGATGAAATCGATTTGGAGAATTTTGGGAACTTACATGGTAGAGTCAAGAGGGTTTGAGTTAGCAGACATAGTTGCAAAACTGAGTTGTTTGGATTAAAAATTCAGGGAAGTCTAGAAGGAAATATCAAAGTTCTTGCTTTTGTGAAACTTAAAATCGCAAATGAGAGAGATTATTGAGGGAGACGAGTGCTTGGAGGGTTTTAAAAAGTAGGATTTATATGAGAATTTGAGTGAGTGGCTGAGATTAAAAGTTAAAAATTTTAAAAGAAACCTAAGGTCAAGTGGTATGGTCGAGTCAGATTCCGAGTAAATATGATCATCCTTTTAATCTTCATGCTCTTCATTTTCCTTAGTTAATGACACTTCTCCACTAATCCCTGGATTACAAAACACTGGTTACAAGCATTAAAATACCACAATAGATAAATAACTTAAAAGAGAAATTTTTATATACAAGAGATAGTTATGGAATTTCCTTCCAAGTGAGCTTGTTTATAGTCTCATAGCTTAGATAGGTGGTGGACCAGGGACATGCTCTAAGGTCCTCTCCTTGCTGTCCTTTGGTGGTTTTCCACAAGATGAGGCTAGTGTTGCCATCTTCCATCTTCTGTTGTGTTCAGCTTCCCTCATACCTCTGGAACCATACTGACTCCTCTGTAGCTCCATAACTTGCTTCTTGAGAGCATCCATGTAATGACCCGTATCCTAACATAAGGACCAGGACACGGATTATGTACCAGATAAATTAACCTGAGGTTAAAATGCAAAAAAATCAAAGAGTTCAGAGGAAACTTGGTGACCAAGATTTATATCAAGAATTTTTCCGAATAAAACCCAGCTGTTCGGGACAAAGCGGAAAAACGAGAAACATTATAAGAAGCGTCGTATCACGAACGACGGAACAACGAAGCATGTGGTGAAACACAAAAAAGGAAACTTGCAGTGGAAGCTAATGGCGAATTTCATCATGTGCTTAAATGGGAAATGTCGTATGGAGGAAGACAAACGGAGGAAACTTGCCGAGCAAGCTGGTAGAAAATGACATGTGATTAAAAGGAGCATTGTCGTGTGGAAGAAGGCGGAGAAGAAGCTCAAGCCACATTAAACATGTGGGAAATGAAGAGTGGCATGGAGAGGAAGCTGGGAGGAGCTTCCAGCTTTACCACCAAGTTACCGCAAACTTGGTGAGCAAGCTTGTGAGACAAGTGGCGACCCAGCAGCCAACTTGCTCACCAAGTTAGCACCATTCCCATTTCTATATAAAGAGGCCTTGACCCATTGTTACCTCCATTACAAAATCTTGGAGAGATTTATAGAGAGAGAAAATAAGAGAATATAGAGAGAGAAGAAGAAGAAGAAGAAAAAGGTGGAGAAGGAAGAGGAGAAATCCAGCGAGAAAATATCATTCTCGCTGTGATCTTACCGAGTTTGTGTGAAATTCTTGAGGTGTTCTTGAGGAGATCCAGGCGTGTTCTTGAGATTAGTTACCCGTGTTTGTGGAGTTGTTCTTTGGTGTTCTTCGGAGTTCAAGCATCAACCATCAGCGAGATCCATTGAGTCTGAATCTTTCCATCCACGCCACTTCAGAGAGATTGTTGATATTGTGAGTGTTCGAAGCATGTGAGATAGCACATGAGGTTATGTCATGCATCTTACCGTGATGCATGATATCGCTTATCGTCATTTAATATATTTAAAATATTTAATTTATTTACTGCTTTTATTTAAGGGGTTTTTGCGTGGGGTTTTATTTTAGGCTTTTAGGAGATCGTTGGATGACTAACTGTTAAAGTCAGTTATCCATGTCGGTTGTAGTGAGTCTAGAGGTTAGGTGGGTAGAATAGGATTAGGGGTCCGGGTGTGGAACCTCTTGTGATCTGCGGATTTCTTGAGAGGAAGTTGAAGCATGCCAAAGATATGGAGGTATAACCATCTGAGGGTTATCACATATAGCTGTCGGGTATTTAACCCCATGGAACAGGAGTGTGTCCCTGGGTAAGTACATATCGCGAAGGATGGGGGATCAACCAGTGAGTTGACACGTCAGATGCCGACACCGACTGTAGTGCCTAGGTCGACCTGTGAGTCTCTGGCTGAAAGGTGGATCGAGGAGGAGGTGTGCGAGCTGATGGTCTGTGTGATATCAGTGGTCGTAGTGAAGTGTGGAGTTAGAGTGAGTGTGGTGTTGTGGTTTCCCAAGTGTCATTCGGAAAAATTGAGAGTGTTGTTGTGAGAGGTGTAGTTGTTGTGTATTGTTTTCCGGGTGTGTTCGGGAAGCTTGTTGAGTGTTGTGTGTAGTAGTGGTGTTTCCCGATTATAGTTTGGGAAACCTTTGTGTGCTGTTTGATTGTCATGTCTTCTGGGAGTAGCCCGGAAGATTCTTGTGTGTAGTTGTCAAGTCTTCCGCTTACATGTTGTGTGTGTGTTGATTGTGTGTGTTGATTTTGTGTTTGATGTGTTTTCTGAGTAGTAGTGATACTGACATTGATTGCAGGTATCCCCGATGCCGCTAAGTAAACCTTGATTTTTACTTATGATTCTATCTTTTTGCTCATGTAACTTTAGGAGGCAGTAGTTGTGCCTGCGGAACGTTAGGCCACCGGAAGTAGATTCGGCACCTCTTTGCATAAGTTGAATGTTATGTTTAATAAGTTTAAGTACTGCTTTATTTTGGCCTTAGGCCCAGGCCTGTGTTTGTTTTGATGTGTTAAAGACATTATTTCGTATTTATCAATAAAAGTATCGTTTTACAAAGTCAATTATAAACCAAAGTCATGGCTGTGATAGATCTGGTCCGGGTCCTCCCAAACACCTAGGTTGCATATAAGGGTTGCAAAGCCTGATCTATGTGCCAAAGCGGGTATGAAGGGCTTGGGTGCCTTGGTTCGGGCAAGATTTGTTCTTGCTTCGGATCTGGTAACCTTGTTCTTCATTGTAGTCAGCCCTCTCGGAATGCTCTGTGGCTTGTCCGGCTATAGAGCGATCCGGGGGTGTTATAGTTGAAATGGTATCAGAGCGTGGTTCTCCATGCTGTTCCGTGACTTTGAAGTTTTTGTTTTGTTTTATCGAGTCAAAAGAGAGTCGCAAAGAGGTCATTTGTAATTTCCGGCAGGTTCCGCACAACCCTTACCCTTTAGAATACCCTTTAGAATACCCTTTGGTTTGTTTTGGTGCAGTGGAGATGTCTCGTGAAAGGTCAGAGGAGAGTGGTCCATGGAGTCGTGCGCCGAGGTTCAGGGGATTATGTTATCAGAGTGATGGTAATGAAGAAGTGAATTCAGGGATCAGAAGTGTGAATCCAAGAGAGAATCAGAGTGATAGAGGAGAAGGAGGTATACCGTTATACAGCCCGACACGTTCACCAAACCGTTCAGTCCAGTTCAGTTCGAACCATGATGCTCGAAGGCCTTACAACTCTTATCCGGAGCAAGGTCTACAAGAAGATAATTTTCCAAGGAGAGCCAACATTCCAAATTAACCAAGAGAAGATCCAAGAAGTTTGACGATGGTTCATGATTTTTTAACTCACATGATCCAGCAGCAGCAACAACAGCCTTAGTCAGTTAACCCAGAAGGACGAGAATTTTACTCTTCAAAGTTTCTGAAGATGGTGACCACAATGAAAGATCTAGGAGTCCGTAAGTTCCGTGGAGAGCAGAACACGATCATGGCGGATCGGTGGATTCGAAATTTGGAGGCGACGCTCCATACATCAAGATGCCTAGAAGAATACCGAGTTCCTGTAGTAGAGTACTATTTAGACGAAGATGCACGTATATGGTGGGACAGCGTGTTACCATGATACAAGAACAAGGAAATTACATGGCGCAATTTCAAGAACGAGTACAAGATGAGGTACTTTCCACCAGAAGCTCGTGATCGATTGGAGAGGTAATTCTACATGTTAGAACAAGGAGATCAGACTGTCAGAGAGTACGATAATGCATTCATGAAGCTTAGGAGGTATTTAGGACCGATCAAAGACGACGAGAAGGCAATGATTTGAAGATTTACGTGGGGACTTAGACCAGACATTCAAGGAAGGCTCATATCAGCAACATTTACCAGCCTCAGTGAGTTAATAGAGAGAGCTGTAACCACATAAGAGATCATCACCAAGGAGCATGAGATGATAAACCATAAGAATGGAGGAAACCATACCAAGAAGAATGATATACCAAGCAATGGAGCTGTCAGAAAGAATTTCAATCAGAAGAAGAGTTCCAGTAATGGATTTGGAGTAGGAGGTTATAGAGGAGGATATAATAACTTCAGGGAAGGCGCCAAATCATCATCGTTTGATGGAAGAGAATGTTACTCATGTGGGAAGACAATATATCTTGCGCGTTTCTGGCTGAACCCGAGACCAATCAGGACGGTTCACAACTCATCAGTTATATGTTTCTCGTGTGGAGAAGCTGGGCATATCTCTACCGTTTGTGCTCGGAGAATGATACAAGCAATCCCAGCCCTTGATCACCCTGCACCGGCGCGATTGACCATAGGACCACAACAGAAGAAGCAGACGAGTAATCAGGAAACCCCAGGCAGAGTTTATGCCGTAGATTTAGAGCCAACCAACCTTCCAGGCTATCCGACAGGTTAAATTACATGTTTGAAAATAGTTTTAACTCTTATTGCGTGTTTATTAGCTGTGTAGTTGAGTGGTTAGTTGTTTGTGGTAGTTGTGTGGTTAGTTGTTAGAAGTAATAGTGTTGAGTGAGTAGTGTTAGAGGTTGAGAGGTTTGAGAAGTTTGAAAAGTTGAGAAGTTGTGGTTGAGTTGTGTTGAGAGGTTGTGGTGATGAGTGTGTGGTGATTATATAATTATGCGTATATAACCCATGTGTTGTTGTTAGGGACGTTGCATATTGGTGGTAATCCCACCCATGTATTGTTCGATTCAGGTGCATTGAACAGTTACGTGACTCCTGAAGTGGTGGAAAGATTCAATAGAAAGTTTGAAGAGGCAGAGTTGAGTTATGTGGTGTTTACAACAGGAGATCAGGTTCTATAAGCAAGGGGTGTGTTGAAGAGATTTCCAGTGGTTGTTAAGAGTGAAGAGTTTCCGGCAGATTTCCAGTGGTCGTCTGCTTGCGTGTTGTGTGTGTGTTGATTGTGTGTTTGATGTGGATGTTTAGTAGTGGTGATACTAACATTGATTGCAGGTATCCCCAATGCCACTAAGTAAACCTGGATTTACTTATGATTCTATCTTTTTGTTCAGGTAACCTTAGGAGGCAGTAGTTGTGCGTGCGGAACGTTAGGCCACAGAAAAGTAGATTCAACACCTCTTTGCATAAGATATATGTTATGTTTAATAAGTTTAAGTACCGCTTTATTTTGGCCTTAGGCCCAGGCCTGTGTTTGTTTTGATGTGTTTAAGACATATTTCGTATTTATCAATAAAAATATCATTTTACAAAGTCAATTAAAAACCTAAGTCATGGCTGTAAGAGATCTGGTCCGGGTCCTTCCAAACGCCTAGGTTGCATATAAGGGTTGCAAAGCGTGATCTATGTGCCGAAGCAGGTATGAAGGGCTTGGGTGCCTTGGTTCGAGGGTCCGGATAACCGATAAACAAAGAGATAGACCAAAGACACGGCAAGAAACTCGAGCCGAGTGACCGGAAAGTGATGGGGAATAATGCGGAGCCATGACCGAAGAGAAACTCGATTTGGGACAAGCGGAAGAGATGAGTGTGGACTGAGATGCGACACATGAGCTATGGAGAGGCTCGGGATACGGCATAACCAACAAGATTCGAGCCCTGCTCAATAGTCTTGAAGGAAACCTAGATCTAGAGACGATGGCTCGATAGAACTATGGTGAGAAAAATCCTCTAAGGGTTTTGTTTATCAAAAATAGCGTAACCTAAAAATGAGAGAGGATACCCTAACAAGTGGGTAAATACGCGAGTTACATTCCGGTAAACAAGTCCCGGTAAAACACATCATCCGGTAAAGTCAAGGTAACAAAGTAAGAGATAAGAAAAAATGAAGTTTTTTTGGTATGTCCTCCTCGGGATAGATCCAGGAAGCAATGCATAGTTTAACTTATCCACGAAGCTTCTAAGTAAACTATGCATGGAAATTACTCCAAGGGCATCAAAATGGTTACCTCCTTAAAAACCCTATCGAGAAAACCCATTTGGGACAAAACTCAACAGGGGAAAAAGAGTATAACCTCTTGACGTCTTACACGGGTTGTCTTCACCTTTGGGTAATGGTGAAGATAAGCTGATCGTGGTTTTCCCAACCCGTTGTAGTGTTCACGTTGCCTTGGCTTGTTAGCGGACTTGCGGATGCATCACCGGGGTCGTGGTCGAGGAACGTGATGGCAGCTTTGGCAAATGTGTTGAACTTGTGCATGCATGCTCGGGATGTGGTCCTGCTTCTCCTACTGGCACCTGGGTTGATTTGGGGTGCTACCAGGTCAACCTCACGATTGTCCGGGTCATTATTATTGTCCGGATTGGGGTCTTGGATGACTCGGGTTCCATCAGCTACAGTCCACCTCTTTAATCAGAAATCCAACAGCTTCTTGTAAAGAGATGATAGCCATGCCTTGAGCTATGCTAGTCAGATCTGATGATGTGCTTCATGTATAAGATTCAGCATCACTGAACTTTTTCACACTCTCCCTTATTGATTCATTCAACCGGTTCTCAAGTGTTAAGTTATTCAGGTAGATTATCTCCTCATCACTTTGGTAGTCTCTCTGATTGAACCAAGATAAAGATTCTGGTGGTGGACTTGGAGTTTCTGTCTCACTACTGAGAGGAATGTAACTGAGAAGACCTTCCATTATCACATCAGGTTCTTGATAATAATCCTCAATAGCAAACAGCTGCTTCAGACTGGTGTGATCTCTAGATCCTCGACCAATATCAAACCTCAGCATTAAATCTTTTCCAAACTTCATATCATTTTTCCCTCTTTTGACATTAATAACTGCACCAACACTAGCTAGAAATGGCCTTCCAAGAATTAGGGGATTCATTGGCTCTTCATCCATTTTAAGGATGATGAAGTCTGTTGGCACCTCAATGTGGCATATCCTCACTGGCAAATTTTCAAGCATACCATAAGGTCTCCTGATTGTCCTATCAACTAGTCTCAGAGAGATTTTACTTAGTTTGAAGTCTTCAAATCCAAGCCTTGTTGCAACAGTCATGGGCATTATACTCACAGAGGCGCCAAGATCACATAAAGAGTCTCTAAAAACAGTTTCCTTTATAGAACAAGCTTTTCTTGGACTATTACTTCCTTCTCAGTGATCCTCTTGCATTCATGATCCTTTGCAGCTGATTCTTCTTGATCTTGAATTTCTTCAGAGAAGTCACTGATGGATCTATATCTTTACTAACATCTTTCAAAGACATCTTAGCTTCATCCTCTTGCAACTGATCCTCAAAAATAACTTCATAGGCTGCTGTTCCAGGAAATGGAGAAGATATAAGTTCTTTTAGGTTGGCAATCTTCTTGTTTCTTGCAGAGATAGCATCTACTCGACCTGCTACTCGAGCAGAGTGGTCGAGCTGAATTCATGGGTTGAGATTCTCAGCTAAAACTCCTTGAGAAGGCACTGCTTTGTGATCTCTCTGAACAAAACCCTCCCCATCTTGCATTTCACTGCCCACAGTGAATGAAGCATGTCTTTTCTTAATTGGGAGATGAGAATCTTGCTTTGAAGATACCGCATATACATTTATCTGATCCTTTGGATTCTACACTATTTTCTAGGTAGTTGCCCTTGAGTCTTTGTAGAGGCTGGTGAAGCTAATGTTTCAAGATACTTGAGTCTTGAATTCAGGGTTTCCACCTTGTTTTCAGATCATTGTAAGAGTTATCAATGTGGTGCTTCAGTTCAGTAAGCATCTTGTTCTGCTCTATGACTTTATTTGCTTGTCCTTGCATGATCTGTTGTAACATGCTCTTCATATCAACATCAGGGACAATGGAATTTTTCTGAGGTGGAAATCTGGGTGGTGGATTCATAGGAGGAGCTTGTTGCTGGAAACCAAGCTGTTATTGCTTAGGAACATACTGCTGGTTCTGATTGTATTGAACAAAAGGTTTGTTCTGAGGTTGATGCTGAGCAGGGTATTCTTAATCATGTGAGTTTGCCATATTAGTATTCCTGTAAGAGAGGTTGGGATTGACCTTCTAGTTGATAAATTATCTGTTGTAGCCACCTTGATTCTAGATGTAGCTTATTTCCTCTAACTAGTCAGCCTCCCCATCTTGAATCTGATACTGCTCTTCTTCTCCAACAAAATGCACCGTCTTCTGATTTACTAACAACAAATGATCAAGCTTTTCATTCAGAAGATTGATTTCCTTCTTGTGTTTATCATCACTGTCCACATATCCTCTTGTGGTCCTGTCATATTCCTCATAATGGTTTCTATCATCCTGAGCTAGATTCTCAATGCTCCTTTCCACTGTCCACATCTTGATTCAAGAAGTTACCATTACTGGCCGTATCAAGAAGAGTTCTGATGGAGGGCAGTGATCCTCTGTAAAGAGTTTTAAAAAGGGATTCCTCTGTGAAGCCATGATGAGGAAATTGTGAGATATAGCTCTTGAATCTTTCCCATGCTTTTGAGAATGTGTCTTCATTCTTCTGGATGTACCCTGAGATTTCATTTCTGAGCCTAGCTGTTCTGGAGTTGTAGAAGAAATTGTCCAGAAAAGATTTCTTGCATTCATCCCAAGTGGTAATGGATCCATTGAGCAGGTTCCTTTCCCACTGGTAAGCCTTGTCACCAAGTGAGAATGGAAACAATCTGATCTTTAAGGCATCTTCACTCACTCCATTTATCTTTGTGAGACTGCAAAGGCGATCAAACTGATCCAAGTGTGAAAGATGGTTCTCCATTGGTAAGCCATGGAATTTTTCCCTTGTACCATGTTGATGAGGCTTCCACGGATTTCATAGTTAATTGTTTTGAACTGGTGGTGGAACAATACCTTGTCTCTGTGTATGCGTACTAGGAACATCTCCAGCCCCAATGACTCTAGGTCTTGGTAGTGGTTCAGCCATTACAACTGGTTGAACAAGTCTGATTCTTTCCTGAGGTGTTCTAGGTTGAAGATGATTGATGTGATCAAGATACTGTATGAGATTATGGCTGTCTTGAAATCTTTTTTGCATTCAATAGGTAGTAGTGAGTCGGTGAAAGCACTCGACCGGTGTGGTCGAGTATACTGGTTGAGTCGAGTACCTGAGACAAACAAAGGGCAAAAAGCAAACCAAATTAGTAACCAAATGAAAGTAACTAAAGAATTTAAGTTTAAAACCAAATAAATTGTGAATGGAACACAAATAAACTCAAGTGGAAATGGCGCCAAATTGAAACAGGCTTTTTCTCAGTCCTAGATAAGTATGGAGGGTTTCAATTCCTCATATGTAATTGTAGTATAGGAGGTGTCAATCCAAATGGGTAAAGTGCAAGCAATCACAATATATCAGTGCATAATAATTTAAGCTAAATCAAAGATGATATTTGAAACTAACAACTTAATGATTGTAGATGCAAATAACTAATAATAAAAGCAATGGACACTTGAGATGTCAATTCAAATGAACAAAGAGTCAGTAAACTAAGGAAGAAAACAAATGTAGAAAGCCACTTGATAACACCAGTTTTACACACGCTTTTACCAGCTTTTAATCATGCCTTAGAGTAGATTTTATCTATTGTTTATACCATTTTGTGCATTTATCCTTCATACATGATGTTTAATATTTCTGTATAGGCATTGCATGCATTTTGCATATTTGGGGTCTTATCATGTACTTATGGAGCATATGGAGCATACTTGGATTTTGGCTCATGGAGTGAAGATGTGCAGTCAAGCCCTATGGAGTCGAGTGAAGATTGCAGAGAAGACAGATGGCTCACTCGACCAGGCTACTCGACCAGGCTACTCGACCAGGCACTCGAGTGAGCACTCTAGACAGGCTACTCGACCAGGCACTCGAGTGAGCACTCTAGACAGGCTACTCAACCAGGCACTCGAGTGAGGACTCTAGTCAGGCTACTCGACCAGGCACTCAAGTGAGCACTCTAGACAGGCTACTCAACCTCAGCATCACAGGCTCACTGGACTTCAACACCACGTGCCTACTCGAGAGACCACTCGACCACCCCACTCGACTGCTGGGTCGAGTGGGCACTCTCAGACTTTTTCTCCTAAAAACTCGCAAAATGTAATATGCCCTTTTGACTAGGTATAAAAGCACCTCATTAAACCTAATTAGAAAAGAGATCGAATAGCACCGCTTTGGCTTAGTAATTTTTAGGTTTAGCTCTCATTTTTCTCTCTTTTGTTCTTGTTGTTCTGCATAGTTTTTCAATTTTCTGCAAGTTTGTAGCTTTGATAACTTTTTATAAAATCAGTACTTGCATTTTATTTCTTCTTCAACCTTGCTCACAAGATCATAGGCTATCACATCTGAAAAGCTTAAGCTTCTCTGGGTTTCGGACCCCAGCCATGATCATAGTGTGTGAGTAGTAAATTTGGAATTTTTGGGGATGGATTAGGGTAGCTTCTCTCTGTTTTGTTATTGCTTAGATAGTTTGATCATCACTCAAATTTGACTCTCTCTTGGGTGAGTGATTTTAATGCTTGTTCTCCCCTGATCAAGGAGAACATGATCTTAGATGGTCTCATGAGCACGAACCATGCCTTAAGCCATTTGATAGACTTTTTCTGGGGTTTAGAGTACAATAGCGTGAGGGTGAATGCATCAGACATTGATTTATGTTATGACTCCACCTATTCACTTGTTATGAACTCTTCTCAACTTGAATAGGCTGATTCTTCATGCCTGATCCGACTCCTCACACTATGCTGACTGGATTGGGTCATGGGGCTCTCTACCACAAACCATGGATTGAGCTGGTTATGAAGTCTGTTGTCTAGGATAGTCCTGTGATGAAATTGCTAGTTGATAGCTGCAATAGAACAGAGTATTGCGATCCTGTGATTTCCATCCCTAGAGTCCCTGTTTTCCCCCATAGTTCATAGCTTGCTTAGTAAACGTTCACTGTAGTTTTTCTCTGTTTTTTCTACTGTAGCACTCGACTTCACCACTCGATCAGTGTGGTCGAGTCGTCCTAGTACTGTGATTTTTCCTGCTTAGTTCCATGATGTGCTGAAGTGTAATAGACTTTGGTACCTCTAGTATCAATTAGAGTTTTTAGTAGATTTCTCATTTACACTGCTAATACCACACCCTTTTGATAATTACTTGAATAGCTTGCATTAATAATCTGCTAGTTGTTGTAGACCACTCTTGATTGGTTTGACAAAGTTACTAAACACTTTCCATTATACTACAATTGATTAGAAACTCTGTATTTTGTCTCTCTAGGCTTAGGTTGATTGCTTGGCTGTCTGTCTTTGCTTAGAGTGGCGAAAATATAAGTTTCAATTTGGTGCCGTTGCCAGTTTTGAGTGTTTTTGTCTACACAATTAGTTGTTTAAGGCTTACTAGATCAAGTATGTTACTTTTGAGATCTGGGTACTGATTTGGTTTTGCAAATTTGTCTGTTTTGCATCAAGTACTGTAGCACTCGACCCCCACTCGACCTTACCATTCAAGTAATTGATCGAATCACTACTCTCTGAATGCAAACGCGTTCTCAAGGCAGCCAAAATCTAATCCAGTATTTGGATCACATTCACCGTATCAACATACGCACTCGTCAAGCTACACCTGCACCTGCTACCACCATTCCTGCACAACCAGTTCCAGAGACACCTGCAGTCATGGCAAAACAAGTTCCTCAGCCTAGGGTGATTGGAGCAGGAGACGCTCCAAACACTCACTCTCGGAGGCAGAGAATAGTAGCCCCTCCAATCAACAACAATAAATTTGAGATCAATACGGGTTTGATCTCCATGGTCCAGAACCACAAATTCCATGGACTTACTATGGAAAACCCGCTTGCTCATTTGGACCAGTTTGATAGACTGTGCGAGCTCACCAAGATCAATGGAATCTCAGAGGACACTTCAAGCTATGCCTCTTTCCATTTTTTCTTGGTGATAAGGCTTCCCACTGGGAATGGGCAGTGCCTCAAGGTTCTATAACCACCTGCGAAGACTGCAAGAAGGCTTTCCTGCTGAAATTCTTCTCTATGTCAAGGACTGCTAAGTTCAAGAATGAAATCTCTAGCTTCACTCATCGGACCAATGAGAGTTTCTCTGAAGCATGGGAGAGGTTTTTAAGGAGTACACAACGCAGTGTCCTCACCATGGTTTCGCCAAGGAGTCTTTCCTCAGTACGCTCTACAGAGGGGCATCTATTGGATACAACCAGTAATGGAAATTTCCTCAATAGAGACGTACTCACTGGGTGGGAGCTAGTGGAGAACCTTGCAATCTCTGATGGAAACTACAGTGAAGACATCGACAGATCAGTCAGAGGACCATCTTCGTCTTCTGATAAGACCAAGCAGGAGATCCAGTCTCTTAGTGAGAAACTTGACAAGCTCATCCTGGCTCAGCAGAAATCTGTGAACTTTGTTGGTGAAGTTTCTGCTACTCAGGCTCAAGAAGGTGAAGATGATCAGGTTGAAGAGATCCTGTATATACATAATCAAGCTGGCTTCAACAGAGGGTACATCAACTATAGGAACAATCCTAATCTCTCCTATAAGAATCCCAACATAGCCAACCCTCAGGATCAAGTCTACCCTACTCAGAACCCAGGCCAAAATAAGCCTTTTGTACCAACAGCTCCAGCCAATCCACCTAGATTTGCTCCAAGACCAACTCAGCCAGCTGATGGTGACCTTAAGCCTCTTCTACTCCAACTTCTTCAAGGCTAGAATACTGCTACTCAAGGGACGTCAAAGAGATTCACTGAACTCAGAACCCACATCGATTTCTCTTATGATGATTTGAACCATAAGATTGAAGTTTTTAACAGCAGACTGAAGTTTGTTGAGTCTAGTGCTGCATCAGCCTCTACTAAGACCACATGCCAATTTTCTGGCAAAGCTGTGCAGAACCCTAAGGAACCTGCAACTCTCTATGCAGTAAGCACATCACCAGCTCTCCATCTTTTTCCTTTCAAGAAGAGGTTTTCAAACATCACTAGGGACAGTGATACACAAGTTGGGGGGGGGGGGGAGGGGGGACAATTTTTCGATCTGCTGCTGAAATTGGCTCGAGCACTGTAGCACTCTACCACACCTTTCGAGTGAGTGGTCGAGTAGGCACACCTGAGACTGCAAAGGAGAAGCGCATACTGGATCTGCATGTGATGATGACAAGTCATTTCCCATAACGGTTCAAAGCTGAGATCGAGAAGGAGTATGCTATTATGCTTGAGGAGGAGCTATCAGAGCTTGAAGCTAAAATGACTTGGGATGAAGCTGTGAAGTCACTTGGGCCTTTTGACAGTGGTTTGAGAAAAAGAGCCTTGAAGAAAATTCAAGATAAGAGAGCAGTAGCTCCTAAGGCCTATGAGTGTAAGATGATCACTCAGCAGAAAGTGGTAGTGCAAAAGTAGCTGACAGATCCTGGATCTTTCACAATACCCTACACCATCAGAAACCAGACTTTCCAGAATTCTCTCTGTGATCTGGGTGCTTCACAAATCTGTGGCAGGAAAGCTGGGCTATCACAAATTTCGGCCAAGCACCAGGTCTCTAGTCCTAGCTGACAGAACCATCAGATTTCCCCATGGCTTGCTAGAGAATGTCCTAGTGAGAGAAGGAAACATGGAGATTGAAACTAGTATTTTAGCCTATCTAAGCAAAGAAAGACAGCAAAGCAATCAAACTAAGCACAGAGAGACAAAACACACACGTTTTTCAATCAATTTTAAGTATAGAAAATATCGAACCAATGGGTGAATAGAGTTATGTAAAAAGGATGTGATCAATAACAAACAATTCAAGCCAAATATAAAAGATTGGGTTTGTATCTAACAACCCAAGTGAGACTTCTACTAAAAACCCTAATTGATACTAGAGATGCTAAGGTCTGTCACACTTTAGCACATCATGGAACTAAGCAAGCAAAATCACAGGACTTTTCACTGCTCGACCACACTGATCAAGTGGTGTGGTCGAACGCTACTGTAAAAGCAGGGAAAATGTACAGTGACCAAACAGACAAAAACTACAGCAAAAACAGAGAAAAACTACAGTGCTTAAACGCTAAGAAAACTGTAAACTATAGGGAAACTATAGGGACTTCAGGGGTGGATTCATAGGTTTGCAAACACTCTACGCTACTAGTGGTATCAACTGGAACATTCACCAAAGGACATCCCTAGACAACAGACATCATAACCAGCTAAATCCATGGGTCATGGTAGAGAGCCTCAAGATCCAACCCGGTCAGCATAGTGTGAGTTGATCGGATCAGGCTTAAAGCGTCAGTCTATTAAAGTAAAAGAGGGTTCATAACAAGTGAGTAAGTGGAGTCGTGACGTAAATCAACGTTTGATGCATCCACCCTCACGCTATTGTACCCTAGTCCCTTAAAAAAGTCTATCTAATGACTCAAGGCATGGGTCGTGCTCATGAGATCATCTAAAATCATGCTCTTCTTGATCAGGGAATAACAAGCATTAAAACACTCACCCAAGAGGGAATCAACCCTAGTGATGATCAATTAGTCTAACCACATCAATACAGAGTGAGGCTACCCTATTCCATCCCCAAAACCCCAAAACGGACTACTCACTCATCATGATCATTACTTGGGTCCGAAACCCAGAAAAGCCTAAGCTTGACTTATGTGATAGCTGATGATCCGATGAGAAAGGTTGAGGAAGAAATAAAACGCAAATACTAATTTTATTGAAAGTTATGCAAGTTTACAAAACCCAGAAAATGAAAAACTATGAAGAACAATTAAGAACAAGAGAGAGAAAAATGAGAGCTAAACTCTAAAATTTACTAAACTAAGTGGCGCTACTACTGCATGGGTTCACTGCATGACTTCACTGCATGGGTTCACTGCATGAGGTCGAACCAGTGGTTGTACCAGTACTCTCTGCACATCCACTCTGGCTCACTAGCTTCACTGCACTTCATGCTCCAAAACTCCATGAGCTCCATAAGTACCTGAAATCACCCCAAATATGCAAATGCATGCAATGCTCGTGCCAAAACACTAAACAACCTATATGAATGATAAATGCATAAAATAGTATGAACAATGACTAAAACTCTATACTAAGTCATGATAAAAAGATAGTAAAAATGTGCTAAATACAGTGTTATCAACTCCCCCAAACTTACCTTTTGCTTGCCCTCAAGCAAATAGAAAGGACGAGATGAAAGGAGTGGTGTGAAAAGTGGGGACTCAGAACCTAAGCAAACAAAGCAAACCTCTAATGTCAATGTCACAGTTAATAGTTCTAGAATGCAATTCACAAAAGTTCTACTTAAAAGCTTTAGCCTTACTCATCACATAAAATCCAACACTAAGACTCAACCATAAGCAAGCATTCAAACTAAACTATCCCTTTAACATTGATTAAGTACGAATTGGTGGATCATGATATACAATAACTGTAACTCATTTGGTTGAGGGACAAGTTTTAAGAGATAAAAGTGATATCTTCTTCCTCTGGTTTAAGCGCAAGTTTCAGGATCTCTCATTGAAATGGATTGAATTTAAAGAGAATACTAAAAGTAGAGCCAACTGGTGCATACAGGAGTAGACTATCATCTACCCATGAAGAACCAATGACTCTCCTAACTCTAAAATCTCAGAAACTGATCCTAGTTCTACTCCTTGTGCTTAAAAGCTTTCTTTTCTTTTTCTTGACTCAAGGATCATTTTTTTTTGTTTTCCTTTTAAGGAGAGGATGTTTTACACTTTTTCCTTTAGTATCTAGTGGATTTGGGATATTTAAATTTTTCTAAGCTCTGGTTCGACCACATGGTCGAGGGACTGGTCGAGTGACTACTTAAGCGTTTCATTTCTTTTCATTTTTACTGAGCCAACTCTTATCTTTTTCTTCCAAATCCTTTACTAGACTCATACTTTTGAATTTATCCTCTCCAAAGGATTATACAATTTTTGGCAAAATCTTTTTTTTTTTTTTTTCATTCTTTCCCAGACTCAAGCTACAACCTATTCAAACTCCTTAGCCTTATCTGATTCAAAAAGTGTGAACCAAAGATTACATGAGAGGCTACTCCTGTCGGCAAAACCTAACACTTTCTCTCTAATTCAATCCAAAAATATGCCTCACTTCTCTCAGAAATTGATTCATTGGTTTGAAAGGAAGTATTTTTAAGCTTGGTTTTTGTTAAACTGTCTCAATGGTGGAGACAGCTACTTGGATTAGCAAGGGTGGAAAAAAGTTTAAAGTATTTTGAGGTATCTATGAGTTAAAGTTTTAGAGCATATCATGATAATTAAGTTTTCAAATTTAGGTTCGAATTCATAGGGATAATTTACAAGTTACAGCAAGCTTTAACCAATTGAGAGTGATAAATTTAAATTCCAAGCAAGGTGCAGCCTTATGTTTCAAACCTAAGTGAATGCATTAGACAACTTATAACTATGGCATTGAAATTATATGTTTGATTCTTAAGCTATTTACGGTTTTAACTCATCATCATCCCTTATGCATATGTACAATCCTAAATGACATACTAAAACTCAATCCTAAAATGTAAATGCAACTACATGACACTCTGTTTTTGTGAAATCATTTTCTGAAAATTTTCAAACTTTTAGGTATATTTCAATGCACATAAATGATGCAAATTTGAATAAGAAAACAAGGAAACATGTCAAATGCATCTCTCAGACCCTCCCCCAAACTTAAATTACACAGTCCCTTGTGTAAAAGAAGTTCAAGAGATGATTTGAGAGACTAGAACAAAAGAAATCAAAACATGTGTGGTATCTACAGTGATGGTGATGAGGGGTGGTACCTCAATCGTGTGGAGCATAGAAGGCGTGAATCCTTGCCTGTCTCTCTTCCTCATTGTGGGAAGGAACCATTGTGGTGAGGGAATCATCAATGTGGTCTGGATCAGCGTCTGGGTGTGGCTTGTACTACCTACTCGACCCAGCAGTCAAGTAGTGGTGCTCGAGTGGTACTGTCTGGTAGGGCACATGATAGGACTCGAACCGTGTACTCTGATTGTATTCAGCGTAGGACTCGAACGGTGCACTCTGGGCGTACTCGTGATGTGGTTCGAGTGGTGCGATCGACCCAGGTGGTCGAGCGGTGCTCTCTTCATGCTCACCTTGGTCCAGTTGATGCTGAGGAGTGGTGGAGTCTGGTGAAGAATGCTCCTGGCTCTATATGTTCTACTGGTTATTTCCTGAGACTCTAAACACTAGAAACACATCAAAAATACCAAAAACATAAAATCTTAAAGCAATATATATAGATATAGACATGGGACTTCCTCCCAAGTGAGGTTGTTTTAAGTCACATAGCTTGACTCTTCAGACTCATTTTAATCAGGTGGTGGGTCATAGAGAGGTACTGGAGACTTCATTTGAAAGAGCTTAGGTGGGTAATGGAGGCTGGAAGCTGTTCTTGCAATTTTGTAAGCTCTACTTTTCCCTGGTACACTTAACTCCTTGGTGACTTTCTTGGGAGAGGAACTATTTCCATTACTCATGAGCTCTACTATCTGAAGCTTAATGTCTTCCAGGTGCCTTGTAAGCTCATTCTCAGCCCATTTTGAAGCCTTGATAGTCCTGCTCAAGTGGTATGAACGAACGTGAGGTCGAACAACCTGTCTTCCCTGTGCGTCCTCTCGAGTGGTATGGTCGAACGTGAGGTCGAACCACATGTCTTCCCTGCGCGTCCTCTCAAGTGGTATGGTCAAACGTGAGGTCCAACCACATGTCTTTCCTGTGCGTCTTCTTGAGTAGTCATATGATGCAGTTTTGACTATGTTGATGGTATCAAGCTTAGACATCAAACCAGGCATTTTTGGGCACATGAGGGTTTTGCTCGACCATGAGGTCGAGTTGGGTGGTCGACTGACCTCTGAGACTTCTTCATTGGCAGTAATATCCTTTGTTTGTGACGCAACTACATCCTCAGCAACTTCTGTTCCCATACCTACTTTATTTGGGTATAAAACCTCTTCAGAGCTCAAAATCTCATTGTTGGGATCTCCAACTTCCTCTTCATTAGTCAAAGCAATCTGAACGTGATCTTTCTTAGGAGGCTCCTTGAATGGTGCATCAAAGAGATGGTTCATTACTTTAAGAGAGAAAAGTTGCCCATAAATGGTTGGTTTTTTGGCAGCACTATCAAAACCAAACTTCAGCAATAGATCACTTCCCAGATGAAGATCTATCTTCCCATTCTTTGTGTCAGTCACAGAACCATCAGATGCTAAGAATGGCCTTCCAAGAATTAGAGGAGCTACTAGCTCCTTATCCATTTCAACACCAAGAAGTCAGATGGCACCTCAACATGCCTAATTCTGATAGGGGGATTCTCCATAAGACCATAGGAACGTCTCATAGTCCTATCAGCTATCATCAAAGAAAGCTTACTTGGTTTGAAATCATCATAGCCCACCTTCTTGGCTACAGACAGACAAAGTGATCACAGAAGCTCCAAGATCAGATAGAGAGTTCCTGAAGACTGTTTGGTTCAGAGAGCATGGGAGAGTGAATGATATAGGGTCTTCAAGCTTCTCTTGCACTATAATCTCTTTCTCAGTTATAGCTTTGCATTCATGGCTCTTTGCAGCTAGCTCTCTCTTATCCAGTAGTTCATCTTCCAGAACAGCTTCAAATCCTTTCTCTATCTGTTTCTGAAGTCTTAATGGGAAAGGACATGTGACCATTGCATGTATGTCAGAAATTCGATTCTCCTTCTCAGCAGATAACGTGGCTCGACCACTCAGTTGAACAGCCTAATTGAGTGGCTCTTCCTCTGAGGATTTCCCACCAAAAATGTTTTGTTGAGTGAGACCCTCCCCATCTTGAATGTCACTATCCACGATAAATGTTGCATTTTCTTCTCTGGGTGGTGACTCTTGATCATTCCTCACTGAGATTGCATGGGTAGTGGTATGCATATGTTCTTGATGCATTGTAGGAGGAGTAATGTGACATTTCTCAGTTGAGTGAAGCCTGTTGCTGGGGGAGGGGGGGAATTTTGTTAGAAAGGCATTCTTACATGCATCCCAAGATGTGGATCTGTGGCGAAGGTTCCTCATCCAGAGGCTGGCTTTGTCTCCTAAAGAGTGAGGAAACAATCTTAACCTGTCCTCATCTTCAGTTGCACCAAACATCTTGGAGATGCAGCAGAGCTGCTCAAACAATTTCAGATGTCTTAAAGGGTCCTCTGTTGGTAGACCAAAGAACTTGTTGTTCCTAATCGTGGCCATGAGCTTAGTCTTGACTGCAAACACATCATGTGCTTTATCAGGAATATCTATGCCGTTCCACCGTATGTAGTTTGTTGGAGTATCTTCTGCTCCTATTGGACGTGTCATTGAATCTCTGGTGTACTCCATCAGGTAACTCGAGCTACAGGGTCGAGTGAACAGTACCTGCAAAAAAATTAAAATTTTCCAGAGTCAATACCAAGATAGTAAACTGAAAGAACTTGATCTTGTAAATAGTGAAATCCTAATTGTAACTCTAAAATCACCCAAATGGCAGCGGCACCAAATTGAAACTAGTATTTTAGCCTATCTAAGCAAAGAAAGACAGCAAAGCAATCAAACTAAGCACAAAGAGACAAAAACACAAGTTTTTCAATCAATTGTAAGTATAGAAAAAATCAAACCAATGGGTGAATAGAGTTATGAAAAAAGGATGTGATCAATTACAAACAATTCAAGCCAAATAACAAGATTGGGTTTTTATCTAATAACCTAAGTGAGACTTCTACTAAAAACCCTAATTGATACTAGAGATGCTAAGGTCTGTCACACTTTAGCACATCATGGAACTAAGCAAGCAAAATCACAGAACTTTTCACTGCTCGACCACACTGATCAAGTGGTGTGGTCGAACGCTACTGTAAAATCAGGGAAAAGCTACAGTGACCGAACAGACAAAAACTACAGCAAAAACAGAGAAAAGCCACAGTGCTCAAACGCTAACAAAACTGTAAACTATGGGGAAACTTTAGGGACTTCAGGGGTGGATTCTTAGGTTTGCAAATACGCTACGCTACTAGTGGTATCAACTAGAACTTCATCAAAGGACATCCCTAGACAACAGACATGATAACCAGCTAAATCCAAGGGTCGTGGTAGAGAGCCTCAAGATCCAACCCGGTCAGCATAGTGTGAGTTGATCGGATCAGGCTTAAAGCGTCAGTCTATTAAAGTCAAAGAGGATTCATAACAAGTGAGTTAGTGGAGTCGTGACGTAAATCAACGTCTGGATCATCCACCCTCACGCTATTGTACCCTAGTCCCTGGAAAAAGTCTATCTAATGACTCAATGGATGGGTCGTGCTCATGAGACCATCTAAAATTATGCTTTTCTTGACAGGGAAGAACAAGCATTAAAAACACTCACCCAAGAGGGAATCAACCCTAGTGATGATCAATCAGTCTAACGACAACTAGGTCGAGTGACCACTCGAGTCATCACCAGAAAGCACAGTCGACCCCTACGAAACCACCTGGTTCGATTTGGTACTCGAACCACGAATATTTTTGTACAGGGAAGAGCAACTCAACATACTCACTCACAACACCAGCATCAGACCAGAGCACAATCCTTGCTCTACAAGTGTTGTTGTTGAGTTGGCAGAGAAGGTGGACAGGCTTGAGAAGGAAGTCCTGGAGCTCAAAGAGGCTCAACAGGTTCCAGAAGCTATCAAGCTCAAGGAAACTCAACAACCCCCACCCGAGATGGGAAGAAGGAGGCCCAAGCCACCAGGAATGAGTGATAGCTTCTATCACGCTATCATGGCATCAACCTTCATAGTGGAGAAGCCGAGTCCAGAGGGGTCAACACAGCCTCTCAAAGACCTTCCACATGCCTAAAAAGAGTGAGAGTCAAGCTAAGTGACTTAAAAAAAGCTCACTTGGGAGGAATTCCCATGTTTATCATTGTATATACTAGCATTGATTTATCTTATGTCTTTTCTTATTTTGTTATTTTTTGATGTGTTTTCTTAGTGTTTTGAGTTTCAGGAGAGGATAGGAGCTTAGTATGAGTCAAAGTGGAGTTTCAAAAGGGTCAGCCAAAATTTGGAAAGTCACTCGACCACACCATTCGACCCCAGGTCGAGTGGCCATGTTTTGTCTGAAATCTCAACTTTTAATCTAGGCCGTTCATTTGAAATCACTCTTATCATTTAATACACACGCGACCCACCTTCTTCTTCTTCCCCATTATTCACGATTTTTATCTCTCTAAAAAACGTAAAACTCTCCAACTTCTCTCTAAAAATTTTCACTAAAATCTTCAAAGTTTTCAACCAAATTTCAATCATGTCTCACTACTCTAGCAATTCTGAAACTCACTTATAAGTTTTTAAACCCTTTGAACCCGTTTTTGGCGAAAATCCGGGTTCGAATTTGTTTTGAAATTTTCTGAAATGTTTTGACTTGCATGTAGTTAAAATCGATTGATTAGAGTAGCATAAGGAATCGGAAGAAGTATGCATGGATTTCTATGGTTGAAATTGCTTGAGATCAAAATTTTGTTATTACTAGTGCTTGAGATCAAAATTGCTTGAAATTGCTTGAGATCAAAACCTTAGGATAAATTTTGGTTTAGCTATTCATTGTTTGATAATTGGAGAATCCACACTGATCATCATTGTTGAAATTGAACAAGTTTTAGAAATTTTTGAAATCATACATGATGGAACCCAAGTCATCCGAGACCCCAATCCAGACGATACCAACGACTCGGACGATTGTAAGGTTGCCCCAGTAGCACCCCAAATCGACCCAGGTGCCGTTACAAGAAGCAGGACCGCATCCCGAGCATGCAGGCACAAGTTCAACACTTTTGCTCAAGCTGCCATCGAGTTCCTCGATCATGACCCAGGTGACGCACCCGCAAGACCGTTAACAAGTCAAGGTAACGTGAAGACTACGACCGGGTGGGAAAACCACGATCAGCTTGTATTCACCATTACCCAAAGGTGAAGACAACCTGTGTAAGATGTCAAGATGTTATACTCTTTTTCCCCTGTTGAGTTTTGTCCCAAATGGGTTTTCTCGATAGGGTTTTTAACGAGGTTACCATTTTGATGACCGGGGAGTAATTTCCATGCATAGTTTACTTAGAAGCTGTCGTGGATAAGATAAGCTATGCATTTCTTCCTGGATCTATCCCGAGGAGGACCCACCAATAAAACCTCCTCTTTTTCTTATCT
The DNA here is from genome assembly GCA_963555745.1 of Cardamine flexuosa. Taxonomy (NCBI): domain Eukaryota; kingdom Viridiplantae; phylum Streptophyta; class Magnoliopsida; order Brassicales; family Brassicaceae; genus Cardamine; species Cardamine flexuosa. The sequence goes on from OY743219.1 coordinate 17,126,321, forward strand.
CGTTACTTTGTTACTTTGACTTTACCGGTTGATATGTTTTACCAGGAATTTGTTTACCGCGAATGTAACTCGCGTCTTTACCCCACTTGTTAGGGTTTCCTTTGCTTCCTTGTATCGCCTATAAAAAGGCTGAACCTCTCTCATTTTTAGGGTACGCTATTTTTGATAAACAAAACCCTTAGAGGATTTTATTGCCTTAGTTCTATCGAGCCGTCGTCTCTAGATTTAGGTTTCCTTCAAGACTCTTGAGCCGGGCTCAAATCTTGTTGGTTTCGCCTTATCCCGAGCCTCTCCATAGCTCGAGTGTCGCATCTTGGTCCACACTCATCCCTTCCGCTTGTCCGGAATCAAGTTTCTCTTCGGTCACGGCTCCGCATCATTCCCCCATTGCTTCACGGTCACTCGGCTTGAGTTTCTTGCCGTGTCTTTGGTCCATCTATCCGTGTATTGGTTTTCTGGACCCTCGGGTTCGTAACAATACATATCAAAAAAAAAAATCGCTTTGGAACTTGATGAATTTGGAAATTTTTTGAGCCTAAGTTGTTTAGATCCTTGCTAGGCTTGAAATTCGATGCATACAATTGTTAATTTAGTTACTCGATCAAAGCACTTGAGTGGGTCAAGTCGGGCAAAATTTTATTTGGAAAATTTTTGCCCACTCAACCACACCAATCGAGTGGCTTGGTCGAGTGGTCCAAAGTTTTGCTAAATTTTTGATTTGTGAATTCGTTTCAGGAGCACTGGCACAACAAGGACAAGGGCAACAAGAAGCCAAACCGCAGCAAGAGCCACTCGACCATCTGGGTCATGGCAAGACAAGGCTAAGGGCAAGAGGGTTCAGGAAGAAGAATCAGTGAGAATGGACAGTAAGGAGGAGACTGGTTTGGAGAGTTCAGAGGACATCCAGGCTGAGACCTCTGAGGAAGCTAAGCTCATCTCCATCCTAGAGAGGGTGAAATTCCTTGGGACTAGGTACCCAGATCGCCCCACCATGCAAGCTTTGGGAATTTGCAGAGAGGTGGGGAAGCTCTATGAGTCTGCTGACATCGTGGGACTCACCCACAACCCTTGTGATGGTTTCAAGACTAAGATCTGCCATTTCTTGGCAACAGTGGATCTCCACCTCTATGAGACGAGAGGCATGGCTAGTACAGCAAAGATGGGGCATGTGAGCTTCAGAGTCAGAGGGATAGACTATCAGCTACCCCTCAGTGTTGTCGACATCTTGTTTGACTTCCCCAGAGGAATAGGGCAAGCCCAGGACTTTGAGAAGAAAGAGCTGAATGAGTTGTGGTTAGCTCTTGAAGGAAGGGAGCACTATCAGTCTGCTAGGGCTAAGAGCAGTGAGATCAGGCACCCCGCAGTGAGATAGCTCCACAGGACTCTCTCAAACACAATGTTTGTAAAGAAGGCCACAGGGCCAGTGAATGAGAGTAAGTTGAAGATGTTAGATAAGGCTCTTTGTGACTACCTCATCTACTCATCTGAGGAGAACCGAGCCAATGGGATTGAGATATGAGGAGATAGAGCTACTGCCGTCAAGAATGACAAGATGCTGAACAAGGCAGAGTTCACAGTGGGAGGGATAGTTACCCCATTTTTAGAGGCTGCTGGAGTTGAGCTCATATCAGCGCCTACACCATACACTCTGATGAACTTGGATCACATGAAGGACACTCAGACTATTGGTGCAAAGGTTGGGGAGAAGTACATCTACAACTTCTCACATCCCAGGAGCAGCAAGGCTAAGATTTTGCTACCTTATGGAGGTCTAGCCAAGCTCTATGCAGAGAACGGTGACCGTAGTGTCCCCTTTGTACCACCAGTCAGAGATCGCTACTTCTGTGATGAGGGAGTTAGAATCATGGAAGATGAGACGTTTTGGGACTTCATGGGGAGTGTGCAAGCTCCATAGAGGTTTTATTTTGAGGAGACAGAGTGCAAAAGCCTCAAGGAGGCTAACCATAAGATCTCCACACTTCAGAAGTGGTGCAACTGGCAGGATAAGCAATTCAACAAGTTCAAGAGTGGATTGAATGCCACAATGAAGGGGATCACCAGCCGCTTAGTAGCAGCTGAGAGGAAGTTGAGTGCTGGCTCGTCGAGAAGGACTTTGGCTGAGCAGAAGGAGAGAAAGAGGCGCCCAGATCACCCCATAGAGGATCTAGAGCATTTGTCCCCAGACAAAACCACTTGACCACCTGGATCGAGTGAGCCACTCGAGTGCTACCAGGGATTAGACCCGAGTGCACTTGTCGATCATTAACTCATGGATACCTCAAAACTTTAACTCATGGATACCTCAAAATACTTGGATTTTCTTTCACCTTTTACCACTCTTGCCAATCCAAGTAGCTATCTCCAACATTGAGATAGTTCCACAAAAACAAAACCCAAAACTTCATTTCAGACCATACATTATTTTTGAGTGAAGTGAGGCCTATTTCCGGATTGAATTAGAGAGAAAGTGTTAGGTGTTGCCGACAGGAGTAGCCTCTCATGTAGTCTCTGGTTCATAATTTTTGAACTAGATTTAGGCTAAGAGTTTAAATAAATTAGGGTTTGAGTCTGGGAAAAGAAAAGAAAAGAGAAAAAGAGTTTGCTAAAAATCATAAGCCTTTGGAGAGGATAGGGTCAAAAATATGAGTCTAGTAAAGGATTTGGAAGAAAAAGATAAAAGTTGGCTCAGTTAAAGAAACATAACAAAAATCGTATAGTAGCCACTCGACCAGACCACTCAAGTGAGTGGTCAAGTCATAGCTTAGTGAAAAATCAAAAATCCCAAATCTGTTAGAAATAAAAGGTAAAGTATCTTCTCCTTAGAAGAAAACAGAAAATCGGTCCTTGAGTCAAAAAAATGAAAAAGAAAAGCTTTTAAGCACAAGGTAGAATTAGGATGAATTTTCTGGGATTTTAGAGTTAGGGGAGTCATTTGGTTCTTCATGGGTAGATGATAGTCTGCTCCTGTATGCACCAGTTGGCTCTACCTTTAGCATTCTCTTATAATTCAATCCATTTCATTGAGAGAACATGCGCTTAAAACCAGAGGAAGAAGAGATCATTTTTATCTCTTAAAACTTGTCTCTCAACCAAATGAGTTACAGTTATTGCATATCATGATTCACCACTTTGTACTTAATCAATATTAAAGGGATATTTTGCTTTGAATGTTTGCTTGTGGCTGAGTTTTAGTGTTGAATTTGATGTGATGAGTATGGCTAAAGATTTTAAGTAGAACTTCTGTGAATTGCATTCTAGAACTAATAACTGTGACATTGACATTAGAGGTTTGCTTAGTTTGCTTAGTTTCTGAGTCCCCACTTTTCACACTACTCCTTTCATCTTATCCTTTCTATTTGCTTGAGGGCAAGCAAAGGGTAAGTTTGGGGGAGTTGATAACACCACTTTTATACACGTTTTTACCAGCTTTTTATCATGCTTTAGAGTAGATTTTATCCATTGTTTATACAATTTCGTGCATTTATCCTTCATACATTATGTTTAATATTTCTGTATAGGCATTGCAATCATTTCGCATATTTGGGGTCTTATCAGGTACTTATGGAGCATACAGAGCATACTTGGATTTTGGCTCATGGAGTGAAGATGTGCAGTCAAGCCCTATGGAGTCGAGTGAAGATTGCAGAGAAGACAGATGGCTCACTCGACAAGGCTACTCGACCAGGCACTCGAGTGAGCACTCTAGACAGGCTACTTGACCAGGCACTCGAGTGAGCACTCTAGACAGGCTACTCGACCAGGCAATCGAGCGAGCACTCTAGACAGGCTACTCGACCTCAGTATCACAGGCTCACTGGACTTCAGCACCACCTGCCTACTCGAGAGACCACTCGACCACCCCACTCGACTGTTGGGTCGAGATGGCACTCTCGGACTTTTTCTCCTAAAAACTCGTAAAATGTAATAAGCGTTTTTGACTAGGTATAAAAGCACCTCATTAAACCTAATTAGAAAAAGATCGAATAGTGCCGCTTTGGATTAGTAATTTTTAGGTTTAGCTCTCGTTTTTCTCTCTCTTGTTCTTGCTGTTCTTCATAGTTTTTCATTTTTCTGCAACTTTGTATCTTTGATAACTTTTTATAAAATCAGTACTTGCATTTTATTTCTTCTTCAACCTTGCTCACAAGATCATAGGCTATCACATATGTCAAGCTTAGGCTTTTCTTGATTTCGAACCCCACCTATGATCATAGTGTGTGAGTAGTAAAGTTGGGATTTTTGGGGATGGATTAGGGTAGCTTCTCTCTGTTTTGTTATTGCTTAGATAGGTTGATCATCACTCAGTTTTGACTCCCTCTTGGGTGAGTGATTTTAATGCTTGTTTTCTCCTGAACAAGGAGAACATGATTTTAGATGGTCTCATGAGCACGACCCATGCCTTGAGCCATTAGATAGACTTTTTGCGGGGTTTAGAGTACAATAGCATGAGGGTGGATGCATCAGACATTGATTTATGTCACGACTCCACTTATTCACTTGTTATGAACTCTTATCGATTTGAATAGGCTGATTCTTCATGCCTGATCCGACTCCTCACACTATGCTGACTGGGTTGGGTCTTGGGGCTCTCTACCACGAACCATGGATTGAGCTGGTTATGAAGTCTATTGTCTAGGGTAGTTATGTGATGAAATTGCTAGGTGATAGCTGCAATAGAATAGAGTGTTTTCGATCCTGTGATTTCCATCCCTAGAGTCCATGTTTTTCTCCATAGTTCACAGCTTGCTTAGTAATCGTTCACTATAAATTTCTCTGTTTTTACTGTAGCACTCGACCTCACCAATCGATCAGTGTGGTCGAGTTGTCCTAGTACTGTGATTTTTCTTGCTTAGTTTTATTATGTGCTGAAATGTGACAGACTTTGGTACCTCTAGTATCAATTAGGGTTTTTAGTAGATTTCTCATTTAGATTGCTAGTACCACACCCTTTTGATAATCACTTGAATAGCTTGCCTTAATAATCTGCTAGTTGTTGTAGACCACTCTTGATTGGTTCGACAAAGTTACTAAACACTTACCACTATACTACAATTGATTAGAAACTCTGTATTTTGTCTCTCTAGGCTTAGGTTGATTGCTTGCCTGTCTGTCTTTGCTTAGAGTGGCGAAAATATAAGTTTCACCACTCAATCAGTATGGTCGAGTAGTTAGGTCGAGCTGAAATGCAAAATCATAGAATCACAAAATCAAACAAGTAAATGAACGTCTAATGCAATAATAAAGAGATAGGGATCATACAGATGAATCAATGGACTAAGGGATCACTTTTCATAACCTGGGTACTTAACAAACACAACCTATATCAAGGTTAATCCTTTGACAGTAGATACCTAAACCAATCGAGCCCACTTCCGTGACGAATGATCTCGATTCCAATAGCTCAGCATACCCGATTTCTCCAGAGTCAAGCTATTGAACAAGCACAAAGAACCAATTTACTAAAACCAACAGAATTTCCTAACAAGAGCTTTGAATATCATGAAGCATTCGCCCATTTAAGTATATTATCCACTGGCTAGTGTAACTAAGTCTCTGGAAATTGATGGATCAAACAGTTTCAAACACTTCCATGAAGAAACTATCTATGATCATTTTCAATTTGATCAGAAATGAATAAACATTAAGAATTCTAACCCAGAAAGGATTTTCAATCTATTAAGAACTTAAACACCCAGATTAATTAAGATCCACCCTGGAAATGACTAAGCATTTTCCAGGGAGTAGGGTACCATAGCGTGAGGGTGGATGCATCAGATGTTGATTTATGTCACGACTCCACTTACTCACTTGTTATTAACCATCTTCGACTTTAATAGATTGACTCTTAAAGCCTGATCCGATCAACTCACACTATGCTGACAGGGTTGGATCTTGAGGCTCTCTACCACGACCCATGGATTGAGATGAAAATGATGTATGTTGTTAAGGGAATCCCTTATTGTTTGAGTATGCTAGTTTAAGCATTCACTAGCTAGTTGATTCACCCCTATGAACCCTATAGCTTTCATATTACTTGTTTCATATGTTTCGAACGTTTAAGCCACAGAATCATAGTTTAATCTGCCCACTCGAGTGGACCAGTCAAGAGACTTAGTGCATATTAAGTTTTCTCTAGTTTCATAGTTTCTTTGATGACAGCCTTTAGTAAGTTTGGTCTTTAGTTTTAAATTTTATTTGCATCCACTTAGGTTGTTAGATAAAACCTTTCTCTCTATTTGGCTTAACTTAGTTGTATCTGATCACATCTTGATTGTTTGCACCACACACATTTGGTTTGACACCTTTTGTACTACAACGAAATGATAGTACATTAGGAACTGATAGTAGAGCTCTAAACCCACCAAAATCCTAACTACCAATTTGGCGTCGTTGCCAATTGGTAGTTTGTGGGCTCCATTTAGGATTTCAGTTCTTCTAAGATCAAGTTTGTTTTTTTTAGTTTTTTTGAGTATACTCTGAAATTACTAATTCTGTGTTTCTTTCTTGATCTGTTTGCATCAGGTACCTATTGACTCGACCTGTAGACTCGACCATCCTGCTTGAATGAAGCCATCTAGTCAAGCTCATGGATACCGATATGCATTCTATGTTGAAGCAGATTTTTGAAGCACAAGCACAAGAACATAGTAATGCTTGGTCCCCCCCCCCCAAGCCATCAATGAGCTTATGAGCCATTCATCCCAAGAAAGTATCATCATCATTGGAACACTGCTCCAGGAAACCAGTATGGATATGGTGAGAGATTGCAATCATCAAACATGGAGTATGGCTATAGGAGCAACAATGTGGAAATCCCACAAGATTAGTACTATGCCCTACAACAGCAACAGCCTCAACACCAATCTTTCAACCCTTATCATCAACAACAAAGCCTTCTTTCTCACCAGCACCAATATAGAGGATACCCACAAGTTCACAAGACACAGCCATCTACAGGTTTTGTTACTCAGCAACCTCAGGTGACAAATGCACCAGATCTTGACATCAGAGACATGATACAGCAAATCATACACGGTCAAGAAAACATTGCTTTGGAATCAGAAAAGTGGTTTGCAGAGCTCAGCAACACCATTGGGATACAGACCAACAAGATTCAGTCTATGGAGAGCAATGCAGCATTCACTGAGGACAGTGCTTTCCATGTTGGGGAGAGCTGTGAATTGAGCTGTGAATTGAGATGTTAGTTGCAGGATCAGGCAGAGAAACATAAGGTGGACGTTGAGCTCAACCACTTCACTCAACCTACTGATCGAGTCAAACCCTCTATTGTGCAACCACAAGAGTTTTCCAACCCATATCTTCTCCTCTCAGACCCCAATGAAGAAATTTTAGAGAAAACTGTACAACTGCCATGGGAGACTGTACACCTGCCATGGAAGACTGTTCAGAGCAGGGCTGACGTCCTTAGACTAGCTGAAGAGGTTGTACAAAAGTTTGATTTGCTTTCTGAATGCACAGCTGATGAAAATCTTGTGCTGTGGTATGAAGCAAAAGTTGAACCTGTAACAACCCTGATATATGCAACCAAGAGCAACGGGGAAGTAGTAGGCATGGTTGGGAACTCATCAGTAGATCCTTTTGGGAGTTTTATTGTTGTTGAGTGCATACTGGACAGTCATCTTGGTGTATCCTCCACAAAAGATTTGAGCAGTGCTGAACCAAAGAAGATACACCCTGAGAAGATAAGGATGAAATAATTCAGGGGATGGTTCTATGATGAGTATTATCCTGGTGATACATGGATATATCTATAGGAGCTCCAGGGAAATCACTGGAAGTCAATTGCGGAATCAGTCGCCTCCTTCGTAACTCCACAATAAGGTACCACCTCCAAACCTTTCACTATATATACCATTGCATCTTTCTTCTTGTTTAGCTTTGTTTTTAAATCTCTCAAACCTTTCTTTGAATTTTTATTACACAAGAGACTGTGTAATTCAAGTTTGGGGGAGGGTCTGAGAGATTCATTTGACCATGTTTTCTATTTTATTATTCAAATTTTGCATACTTGATTCAGCATCTATGTGCATTTAAAAACCATAAATTTTTGAAATTTTCTGAAAACTATTTCATTAAAAACAGAGTGTTCATGTATCATCATTTGCATTTTAGGATTAAGTCTAGTGGTATTTCATTTAGGATTGTACATTTACATATGAGACATTGAGGATTTAACCTAATAAGCTTAATAACCAAACATATGGCTTCAGTGCCATAGTTTCTAGTTCTCTAATGCTTGCACCTAAGTTTGAAACATAAGGCTGAACCCTGTTTGGAATCAGACTTAGCATTCTGCCTTAGTTAAAATTAGTTGTGATTTGTAATGTTATCCCTAATTATTTGAACCTAATCTGATTAAAAATTATCATGTTATGAATTATAGTATGAACTCATGGACACCCTATACGTATTTGGATCTCTTTATCCCTTTTACCACTCTTGTTGATCCAAATAGCTGCTCCCATCTTAGGAACAGTTCCCCAAAGCACCAAACTTTACTTCTTTCAGACCCTGATCAATTCTGAGTGGAAGGCCTAATTTTTGATTGAACTTAAGAGAAAGTGTTAGGCTTAGGCAGACAATCATAGGTTCCCATATAGACTCTGGTCCACGATTTTTGGACCAGAATAGGCTAGGGAATTCGAAATAAGCGTTAGTTTGAGTCTGGGAAATAAAACAAAGAGTGAGAAAAGAAAGAAAAAGATAAGAGAGTGCTAAAAACATTTCTTTGGAGAGGATAGTAAAAATATGTGTCTAGTACAGGATTTGGGAAGTTTATATATGATATGAGAAGGCTCTATGAAGAGAAAAAGAAAAAAAATTAGTGTATGAAAATTCACTTGATCACTCTGCTCGACCAAAGGGGTCGAGTCAGAGCCTAGTAGTAAAGAAAAATCCCGAATTCCGCTAGAAGTAAAAGAAAATGAATGTAAATCCTCTCTTTAGAAGAAAATCAGAAACGTTGATCCCAGAATGAGAAAAGAATAAATGCCTTTAGTGAAAAGAAAAGGGTTTAGAGTAAGGATCAGTTATGTGTATAGAGTTAGGGAAAGTCAGTAGTGTGTGTGTGCTTGGGTAGATGGGAATCTATTCTTGTGTGCATCAGTTGGCTTTTACCTTTAGCATTCTCTTAAAGTTCAATCAATTCTCCCACAGATCCCTGTTACTAAATGCATAAACCAGAGGAAGAAGAGATCATTTTTATCTCTTAAGCCCAGTCCTTAAACCAAATGAGTTCTTACTTAATGCATAGCATGATCCACTGTTCGCGCTTAATTAATGTAGGGATCGTTTACTTTGAATGCTTGTTGAGGCTGAGTCTGATTGATAAGTTCTGTTGTGATGAGCATGGCTAGGGTTTTTAAGTAAGACTTATGTGTATTACATTTTAGACCTGTTAACAATGACATTGAGGTCAGAGGTTTGTTTAGTCTGCTAAGGTTCTGAATCCTCATTTTCGCAATACTCCTTTCATCTCATCCTTTTATATTTGCTTGAGGGCAAGCAAAGGATAAGTTTAGGGGAGTTGATAATACCATATTATGCACGTTTTTACCATCCTTTTACAATTCCTTACAATAGATTTTAGCCATTGTTCATACTATTTTATGCATTGTTCGAGTGGGTTGGTCGAGTAGGCCCATCGAAGTATCTTTGATGCAGTTCAGGCTCTCTACTGATTCACTCGACCAGGCCACTCGAGTGGGTGGTTGAGTCAGCCACAACACCCACTCGGCTGGACTACTCGACTGAGTGGTCGAGTGGGCCTCTCCGGATTTTCTGCAAACTTCTTGTGGTTTTAAGGGTTTTAACCATTTCATTATAAATACCCCTTGTAGGTCAAAACCCTCGCCAATGCTACCTCAGCTTTAGTTTTTTTGCCTCTTTTACCTCTCTCTCTCTCTCTCTCTTGTTCTTAGTTGTTCTTAATTTTTAGACTTTGAATCATCATAACATTTTATATAATCAGTATTTGAATTTAGTTTCTTCTTCAAACCTTCTCATATCTATCTGATTTATCACATATATTAGTTTTAGAGATTTCTGGGTTTGAGTTGATTTTCATGATTTTAGGATCTGAGTAGTTGCCTTAGGGCTATTAGGGGTGGATTAAGCTTATGTTGCTTTTGATTGATCTGGGTATCTAAGTTTATTTGCCAATTTTTTTTATTCCCTCTTGGGTGAGTGATCTTAATGCTTGTTCTTTTCTGGCCAGTTAGGGCATGATATTAGGTGATCTCATGAGCACGACCCATGCCTTGAGTCATTAGATAGACTTTTTCCAGGGATTAGGGTACAATAGCGTGAGGGTGGATGCATCAGACGTTGATTTATGTCATGGCTCCACTTACTCACTTGTTATGAACCATCTTTGACTTTAATAGACTGACTCCTAAAGCCTGATCCGATCAACTCACACTATGCTGACAGGGTTGGATCTTGAGACTCTCTACCACGACCCATGGATTGAGCTGGAAGTGATGTATGTTGTTAAGGGAATCCTTTATTGTTTGAGTATGCTGGTACCTAGGACTATTTTGAGCACTCACTAGCTAGTTGATTCACCCCTATGATCCCTATAGCTTTCATATTACTTGTTTCATCTGTTTAGAACGTTTAAGCCACAGTGTCATAGTTTAATCTGCCCACTCGACCACCCCACTCGAGTGGACCAGTCGAGTGACTTAGTGCATATTAAGTTTTCTCTAGTTTCTTAGTTTCTTTGATAACTTACTAAAGTGTGACAGACTTTAGTAAGTTTGGTTTTTAGTTTTAACTTTTATTTGCATTCACTTAGGTTGTTAGATAAAACTCTTCTCTCTATTTGGCTTGACTTTGTTGTATCTGATTACATCTTGATTGTTTGCACCACACCCATTTGGTTTGACACCTTTTGTACTACAACGACATGATAGTACATTAGGAATTGATAGTAGAGCTCTAAACCCACCAAAATCCTAACTACCAGCTATTAGGGCGAACACCAACTTAGACCACCAAAGTTAATCAGTTATGAAATTACATTCATTTTAAATACTGAATTTCAAATACTATAAATATTAATAATATTTAACATAAATGCCCTTTTGACCCAAAACATAAATTCCCCAACAAAAATCACACTGAATCTATGTTCATATGTATATAATTCTGTTTTTCTAATTATACCAATTTTTAAGTAATTTATGTTACTAACTACATATACTACCAAAAAAACATAATTAAATTTTGATTACTCTAAAATCATTATTTGATGGAATCAATGTTGAGATCAAGAAGGCAGCACGAGCTACACATCGAGTCAAGCTGCATGTGCAAAGTCTGGGCTTACAAAAGCATTAGGGAAGACCGTGCAAAGTTCGGGTTCACTAAGGCTTACAGAAGCTTATGGAGGATTGTGCAAAATAAGGGTGTGCAAATCTCAGGTCATTTACGGAATGTACGGATCCGTACAAACCCACATATTGTACGCTCCTGGATCTAAAGGAAAGGCAAGAAAGCATCATCAAAGACTTTGTGCAAAATCCGGGTTTGAGAAACGATCTTGTGCAAAAGTCGTGTTAAAGATCAAGGATGTGCAAAAGTCGGGTTAAATGATGGTAAGAGCCTTATCCACAAAGACCTACGATTTGGAGCCAAAAGATGGAGGGAAGGAGCTTATTTCGGAATTCAAAAGAGAATATGACAAAACCTTATCTTCTCCACGTTTTGCTCTTTTGTCACTTTGTAAAGATAAAACCCTAAAGGGTTTCTCTATATATACTTTGTAGCTGTGCCTCTTTCAAAGATTAAGCCCTTTGGGGCTCCATTACTTGTTACTTAAATATCTCTCTAAACTTCTCTCTAAATTATACTTATACTTGTCTCTTTATACTTATGCTTTCTATTCTTATGCTTATACTTCTTACACTTCTTAAAACTTCATCTCTATTCTGCATTTTAATCTCACATGGTATCAGAGCATGTATTTAGATCCTTTTTGGCAATGAAGAGAGTAAGTGAGGCATGGTGAAGAACCACAAGGGAAGAAGAGATATCTGATGCCTTAGAGCTCTTAAATGAGTGATTTGAGTGGCACAGATTATTCTCTAATCTTCTCTTAGCCTCACTAATCTTCTCTAAGCCATGTTTAGTTTTGAATCAAACTCAAAATCGCATTTGTATTGCTTTTAAAACCTTGGATAGATTTCTAAGTTCCATTGGAATAGAAAAGTGAAATCCATTGTAGTTTCTGCTTGAGTTTTGCGATTTGTGTATTTCAAAACAAGGGAACCACACTGAATGGTGCTTGATTTATATAGATCTAATGCACCTAGTGTCGTGGTATATATGTTCATTTACTTTGGTATTAAACTTAGCCTTTAAATCGCATCCTTAGAGATTTAAAACCTTGAATGGATTCTGATTTCTTTTGAAATGAAGGAACATGAAGTTCATTGGAAGTTTTGTTTTGGATATGCGGTTAAGGTCATTTTAAACAAACCACACTTGAAAAGATGCTTGATTTCTATGAATTAAAGCACTAAAAGTTTTGGTATACGTTAATTGAATCAAAAGAGATAAATCCTTGTTGTATCCATGGCTAGATATCTTTGGGAAAACCTTAAGAAGATATCTAGTTAGTGAACCTAGACGAATTCAATCTCTGTTTGATTCACCATCTTGACTCAAAAGGAAGAGATCTTTGTTGTATCCATGCCTAGATATTTCTGGAAATTAAATCCTTAAGGAGATATCTAGCTAGAGAACCTTGATGAATCCATTATCCGTTTGAGTCTTGACAAATGAGATGAGAACCATGGTTGCTTTGACTCAAAAGAGTTCTAAGCTTTTAGGCTGTGTTGAATCCAAATTTTGATTGTCACATTTAAGCATTGGACTATGCTTTCTTTATGTCACATATTTTAAGTCCTTGGCTCATGTTTCTTTTACTTATTGGTTTTGATTTCTTTATAACATGCATGCTTCATTCTTAAAAGTATAAAAATTGTAATGATGAATCCATAAGTGAACCATACTTGTTTTTCATTTAGAAATGAAGTCATGCTTGATCTTTAAGAGAATCACGCTTTTAATTTGTTCTTGATAAATCTTCTTCTCTAAGTGGTGACAATGAAGAGAAAAAAAATGTAGTTGTGGTGAAATCCCATGAAGAAGAGAAAGAAGATGAGATCATCTCCAGCATATCTTGTGGGTTCCCTATACTTACACCCATGGATAGCATTGATGTCTCACTCTACTTTCTCATTCTATTAAAGCCCATTTCCCTTTTCTCTAAGTCACAGTTACTTTTAGATAAAATTCAAATATGCATAAGCTTGAGATTTCAAAATTAATTGTCATTTCTCTGCTATGTATATTGTTTAAGTCATTTAAGAGAAGAAGAACACACCTAAAGATACTTGATTCATATGAATTAAAGATCTAAGGTGTGGTATATCATTTTTCAAATTACATGGGAAGAGAACCTTGGTAAAGCTAAACTCTTATGAGTAAGAGCATAAAGCCATGATGAATCCAAGTCTCATTGTGTTGAAATTTTCCAAAGGAATGAGAACCTTGGTCGCTTTTACTCAATAAGAGTCTTAAGCCTTTAGGCCTTGCTGAATCCAAATTTCTCTGGTTATTAAAGCCTTGGACCGCTTCTAAGCATTTAAGTCCTTGGTTGTTTTCAAAAGATGAACATTGATCTGGGAAATTCCGTGTGAAATCCCTCCAAAATCAATAATAGTTCATCCCTTTTTTTCAAAATGAAATGATAAATCCTAGTCTGATTTCTTTCTTATGAATGAGAAATAACTCACGACTTTGATTTATCTAATCTTTGTTAAGGATAATACTTTTGGTCTGAATTCTCTATCTTTATGATAAGAGAGTTTCTAAGACCATAGTTAAATCTTTTCTTTCAAAAGAGAGTACACTTTCTGTATGGTGAAGAACCATAAAGAGGAAAATTTGTTTACTAATCTTCGGTATTGCAGGCATGCCAATAAACAGGGAAACCGCAATATGTTGTTACAAACTATTGTTGACCCTAAGCTTAGCTAATACCAATGAGGAGGAGTGGTACATGACCTCACAAACCTCTTCAGATCATCAACAAAAAGGGAGTATCCTCTAACCGTTTTCCTTAGTTTGAATATCATTGAGCCTTGTGAATTATTACTCTTATTTCTTCAAATTGCAAACCAATGTTTTTAACCTTCTCAATCCCCCACGGCCATTACTTACTGAATTTAAATCCTCTGTGAAGGGTTTAAACAAGGAAAGCCTGGATTATACTTGGTGAGAGAAGCTTTAAAGAAGAAGGGGCACATAAAGAAGAAATGGAGTCAGAAGTTCTTGGAGCATGTATGTTCATGAAATGGAGAATGGAAGGTGTTGCTCAAGAAATGTTGATAAGAAGACCCACAACATTATGACAAGAAGACCAACTCACCACACCCATTCACCAGATCATAAACAACAAAGGCCAACTCCCTAAACTCTTAGTGTTACATTTTTCGTCTTGATTGTGTTACATTCGTTTCTCATGTTTACTATCCTCAAATTTGTCATCCTAAACTTCTTAAACCCCCACGGTCATTGCTTTAAAATTTTGTATCTCTTAATGAAGGTACAAAGAAGTAAGTGCTGTGACTATACTTCCAAGAAGTTTGGAGACAAAGAAAAAAAGGATAGCATAAGAAGAAATGAGGGAAAGAAGCGTCGGTTCATCAAAAGTTTGATGTTCGTTGATAGACTTCCAACCCTTTATTCTTGACGATATTTGGACACAATGAAGTTACAAGAGTTAGTGTTCGTTTGGGATTAGTATGAAGTGTTTCTGGGTTACGGTTCGCGAGTTATGCTCGGATTACCAAAGAGAGGTCCGTCTGGTGATAAGTGGGGTTCTATAGAAGAAAAGATAAGTTGAGATCTATGTTGCTACCAAAGGAAGGCTTCACATCAAGCTTGGAGAACCCAAGCCGTGAAGGAGGTTTATGGACAGTCTCACACAAAGTTTGTGAAGATACAAACCGTGAAGAGAAGATGCCTTGCGTTTTACGGAAGAAGACGTTAAGGAGAAAGAGGAAGGATTCCTTTGAATTGCAAGCCTAATGGGGAGTCCGGCCACTTAAGCTTTAGGGGTAGAATACAATGTAATATCAGAGAGCAAGGCGTGTGTGTATGGTTATGTGATTTTTGAAACTTTGTGGTTACGAAACTTGGTGGTCAAAGATGGCAAGGATAGCTATAGCTATCTAGTTCAAGAGTCAAGAAATGGAAGCAGTATCTATGGAGGATCCCGTCAAAGTTTGGAGATCAAGCGTCATAGCTAGTAGTATCTATGGAGGATCCGGTCAAAGCTTGGAGATCAAGAGTCAAGCAATGGAGGCTGAAACAAGAGTTGGTTCAAAACAAAGGGATGTGAAAGAAGATCACTCGGGTATATGGGTTCTAAAATGCAGTCTCACTCATTGAGGCTAGGCTTCTAGAATCACTCGGAAGTCAGAGATAATGAAGACTTTGGTCCAATCAGATTCTCCCAAGACCAAGTCTAAGTCGGCAATAACCGAGGATGTTTAGCCTAAGCCAAGAAGTGAAGAGAGCCATCCAAAACCAAATCATCTTGGGCATTGGAAGCTCGGGTTCAAAGAATCACTCATATGTGGCACATGAGAGAACTGTGGGTCAAGAGAAGTCAAGTAGTACCAAGCTGGGTTATAAGATGGTATATGAAGCATTACCAAGAACCGAGGATTCAGTTAAGCACGGTTTAGATCATGGTCCAGTCGTACGCCTGGCCTCTACTTGTGCATTCATCAGGAAAACACCATTGATTGGGAAGGTTCTGATTTGGGAAGATCAAGCTATGATGGATCTATCTGTGGAGGATTATACTAATGTCATCAATCCGTCAAGTCACCACTTGGAGTTGGAGTTGTCAACAAAGCAAAGCAAGAAGAGGAGAAGAAAGGGCCGAGTCTTGCTACACAAGCCATATGAAGAAATCATCACCACCACCATCTCATGAGTATTGATTCTTTCCCAAGTATCCGAGGAGGGACACTGAGACTTGAACTCTAAAGCAAGCAGATGCAAAAGTCAAGACAAGAGGAAGCCTAGAAAGCTGGTTATGCTCAAAGCTATCCTTGAATATCTGTGTACTTAAAGTCTTCACGCCACTCTATCATCCTTGACTCGCATCCTCTACACCCATGGACGTTATGCTATTTTCCTCATCGTAGACTATTTTTTCCCAAGAGGTTTTCTTCTATGATGAGGTTTTTATCGAGGTAACGCCTATGGGGATCCAAGCATAAGCCTTTGTACCGACGGCTAACCTTGAGGGGGAGTGTTGAGATCAAGAAGGCAGCAGGAGCTACACATTGAGTCAAGCTGCATGTGCAAAGTCCGGGCTTACAAAAGAATTAAAGAAGACCGTGCAAAGTTTGGGTTCACTAAGGCTTACAGAAGCTTATGGAGGATTGTGCAAAATAAGGGCGTGCAAATCTCAGGTCATGTACGGAATGTACGGATCCGTACAGTCCCGGATATTGCATGCTCCCAGATCTAAAGGAAAGGCAAGAAAGCATCATCAAAGACTTTGTGTAAAATCCGGGTTTGAGAAACGATATTGTGCAAAAGTCGTGTTAAATATCAAGGATGTGCAAAAGCCGGGTTTAATGATGCTAAGAGACTTATCCACAAAGACCTACGATTTGGAGGCAAAACATGGAGGGAAGGAGCCTATTTCAGAATTCAAAAGAGAATAGGACAAAACCTTATCTTCTCCACTTTTTGCTCTTTTGTCACTTTGTAAAGAGAAACCCCTTAGGAATGAGAAAAATACTTTGTAGCTGCACCTCTTTCAAAGGTTAAGCCCTTTGGGACTCCATTACTTGTTACTTAAATCTCTCTCTAAACTTCTCTATAAATTATGCTTATATTTGTCTCTTTATACTTATGCTTTCTAATCTTATGTTTATACTTCTTATACTTCTTAAACTTCTTAAAACTTCATCCCTATTCTGCATTTTAATCTCACAATCAATGTGCTATTATAAACGTCAGTAAATTTCTTGTATTGGGATGAAAAATAATGTATATGAGACGGGAATAAATAATTCGGGTAACAAAAACATTACTCAAACGAATTTTGATTAAAAATAAGGTAATAATTTTGTGTAACGGTACGAGATCAAGAGTTTTGGATAGATAAATTCAGTTCTTAAATTTTCACTAATTTTGGTAAAAGCTGACTATAAGACGGGTTATAATCTACATCAAAACAAGTATTTTAAGAATTTAGGGTAATTTTTATGAATAGTTAGAGAATTTTTTAGAATTATATATATTTTAATAATTTGTATTAGTTTTATAAAATTAAATATTCAAAGGAGAAATACATGGTATCACGTCTAAAACTCTTAGTCAAATTCTTCTAACAAACATTTGTCGAATGGGTAATTTTTTGGGTTGGGTAATTTTTTTGGGTTAAAATTGTTAAACGAGTAATTATCTAAAAATAGATAATTATGAGATTAAAGATTTCATAGATATTAGAGGAGACGGGTTTTCCGTTTCAAAATAGGTATACTTACATTATTTATTGAAATAATCCAAACTAAAAACGAATCCAAATCCGGTTTAACACCCTAATCAAAATGTTAGAAATGTTACGCTTAGTTTAGAAAATATATATATTACAACTATATTGTTTTTAAAGTTAAATATCAAATTAATTTCTTTTAAAAATATAACTTCGTATGTGTATGTACGGATCCGATTATAGTTTCTATATTAAATAGTAAAGATTGATCATTCTTTATTTTAAAATAGTTATGGGATAGCCGCTAAAATTTATGTGGTTTGATTTTAATAGTTTATATAACCAACCTTTAATTTAACATTAACTTCTTCTTTTTTACATAATCTCCAAGACGACTAAAAGAAAGACTTAATTACTTAAAAACGATCAATAAAACCATCAGTAGACATTGTAGAAATTATCAGCAGCTAAGTTCAAGAGCTTCTTGGAAGCGCTTATCCATTGTAGCGGGATCACCAAAGAGCCAACGACCAACCTTCGAACGATCCTCACCGTGCGATGACTTCCATGGCAGAAGAATATCGAAGATACGTGTCGTCTTAGCAGGTGACGATGATGAAGACTGATTCGTCGTTTTATGGCTAACTAAAGGATGTGAGAGTATGAGCATTGCAGCCGATGGTGCCATTGATTTCTCAGAAGATCTTTGAAACTATGAAGAACTTCAGATGAGCTTTTGGATTATTTTTCTTTTATCTGGATTTGTGAGAGTGCATGGTATTCTTCCTAATATATATCTAAACAATTGTTGTTGTGGGACAAAATATAAACAAGGATCGGGAGTTTGGAGGGTGGAGAGTAATTTTCTGTGGGAGCCGCTGGATTGATTTAAATATAAAGAAATAAAATGATGGCATGTGGTTTAACAAGTCTAGCTTGTGTCAAAAACTATGTATGTAGGCGTTGCACACGCAATACGTATGGGCGCCACCGTCTCTTAAATATTTATATACCAGTACTACGTACGGCAAGAAATAGATTTAGATCTTTTTAAATTATTATATTTTGTTGGATAAGTAAAAAGTATGAAAAAGAGAGTAAACTATTTTCAGATAATCTCATCAATCAAATGGTTATGGAAAAAGTTCATTTATATTCGGGTCTTAAGAGAATGAGAACAGTTAGGAGACACATGAGATTCACTAAATTTTTTGTTTTGACATTGTAGTTTAGATTATAAATGAACTGTTGCACTAAAATATATATATTCGTAAATCTAATTCATTAAAAAGAATAATATATGTGTCAATTAATCATTTGTCAGATGACTTGTGCTTAATAAATCATTTTTTAAATTTACAATAATATTTTAAGTTAATAATATTTATTTAACTAAAGATTTTATAAAATTATTTCTTTTAAATAAATTTAATATGTGTTGACCCAAAAAAAAAAATATAAGTGATAAATTTACGTAACTAATAACACATCTAACACATCTAACGGATCAAAGAAATTATAAGAACATGATGTCAAGTCTAGTTTGTATTTTAAAGTTTTGAAATTTAACACTTATATTTTTTAAATGAAAATATTTCTAGAAATCTTTGATTAAATATATATTATTTACTTAAAATATTATTTAAGACATTTTTCCAAATTTTAGTTTAATTTTTGAATCAAAACATAAATATAAGAAAAAATTAAAAAAGAGAAATGCAAACAATAAATTAACAAATGTAGAAAATGACCTGAATATTAGCGCATTCATTCTCTGGGATCAAAAATAAAGAACAGATTTTGAAATTTGAATAAAAAAAGAGAGAAATTTCTTCTACAAGTAACTGCTAAAGTAAATAGCTTTTTCTTCTTCTCCTTGTTATCTTTGTTGTACTTCGCAATTATAGCTTGCAGATTTAAGATTGAAAAGGTAGAAACAAAGTAAAATTCTGAAATTAAAAATAAATATGGAGAAAACTGAAATTGAGTAGGAGTTACAAATAAGAAGAATTGGAATTTTAGAACATGAAACAGTTTTTAATTCAATATGATGTAGTGGAACAAATTTAGAAAGAACAAAAAGGGAAAAGTGGATTTTTTTATATTTTTTTTTCCTTCTTTTTTTCAGATTTTGTCTAATTTTTTTTTTATAGAATAAAATTTAGAAACAAAATATATGTGGTAAATTCTTATTGGTCAGATGACATGTGCTTTATATAATAAAAGATTTAGACCACTAGATTTTCTTCTTCCAAGATAAACCTGTTTTTTATTTTCTAATTTGTTATATTTGTTAAAAATATCAAATATAAATCGTATTTCTGTTGAACTTAAATAATATGTACACATATAGAAAACGTATTTCTATAGAATAAACGATATATATAATTTATTTATTATCGGTATATCTTATCCTATTACAAATGAGG
The DNA here is from genome assembly GCA_963555745.1 of Cardamine flexuosa. Lineage (NCBI taxonomy): Eukaryota > Viridiplantae > Streptophyta > Magnoliopsida > Brassicales > Brassicaceae > Cardamine > Cardamine flexuosa. The sequence continues at coordinate 17,146,307 of OY743219.1, forward strand.
ACCGGAGAACTTAGAATATGTTCTTAGGTCAATTTACCCATCAAAATTGTTGTTAAATTGTATGAACTAATTTAGATATCACAACTATTTAAAGTTGGGTTAACATTGTGAACATATCAAACTTAGATTTTAATACATGTTTAGCCTCTTGAATTCAAAAGACAGTTTAGAATAATAGGTTGTTGAACACAATAGTTAATGATTAGATAGTAGGTTCATTATAAATTCGTGATTTGAGTTTTAAAATGGTTATTCATCTCCCACGTTTGATAATCTGATTTCTTGTGATTCAGGATTATTTGTGATTGCCGTAATTCCTATATCGCTTTCTCTCATTAATTTGATACTTTCCCTAATTTAGTTAGTTTCCTTGTAATGTTCATCCATCATACTCAAACACAACAAAATCCATTTCTTCATCTAGCTTAACATGACTCTCATAAATTTGTAGAGTAGTATTTTTTGTATATGTAGATTCGATCCCTTATACGATTGCGTTTGATATATACTTTGCATGCTTTATTTGAGTTAAACCTGAGTGTATCAGGTTTAGTGGATTTTTAAAAGGTTACCAATTTGAGAAAAAAAAAAGAAGGTAAAATGATGTCTAGCTAGTATATTTGGCACCCACATAGTCATATCACATCATTCATACATGATGTACATACTACTTAGGCAAATAAATTCATTTTAAAAGTAATTTGAGAAAGAAAGATATGTCATCATATACAAAATCCACAATGCAGTGGACAGAAAATATCCTGCTTGGTCGTTAATGAAGATGACATACGACCTCTTTTTGTATATATATCCAACGTTGTCCAACATGATTTGCTAGGAAAGTTGTAGCCTAATTCAAATATTCAGACATAATAAGATTAGTAATTATAAGTTTGGGACATTGTATAAAATGGATTAATTGGAAACTTTATTTTCAAACAGGGTTATGTGAAGAGTTTTTAAAGCACTAGAGGTCATGTTCGGAAATAAATTTTTAAAAATATCAATTTTTAGTATTTAATCCTAAAACGTATTTTCGGCATATCTGATCCTATTTCTATAGAATAAACGATATATATAATTTATTTATTATCGGTATATCTTATCCTATTACAAATGAGGATCGGGGAACTTAGAATATGTTCTTAGGTCAATTTATCCATCAAAATTCTTGTTAAATTGTATGACCTAATTTAGATGTCACAACAATTTAAAGCTGGGTTAAGGAGTTTTGTGAACATATCAAACTTAGATTTTAATACATGTTTAGCCTCTTGAATTCAAAAGACAGTTTAGAATAATAGGTTGTTGAACACAATAGTTAATGATTAGATAGTAGGTTCATTATAAATTTGTGATTTGAGTTTTAAAATGGTTATTCATCTCCCACGTTTGATAATCTGATTTCTTGTGATTCAGGATTATTTGTGATTGCCGTAATTCCTATATCGCTTTCTCTCATTAATTTGATACTTTCCCTAATTTAGTTAGTTTCCTTGTAATGTTCATCCATCATACTCAAACACAACAAAATCCATTTCTTCGTCTAGCTTAACATGACTCTCATAAATTTGTAGAGTAGTATTTTTTGTATATGTAGATTCGATCCCTTATACGATTGCGTTTGATATATACTTTCAATGCTTTATTTGAGTTAAACCTGAGTGTATCAGGTTTAGTGGATTTTTAAAAGGTTACCAATTTGAGAAAAAAAAAAGAAGGTAAAATGATGTCTAGCTAGTATATTTGGCACCCACATAGTCATATCACATCATTCATACATGATGTACATACTACTTAGGCAAATAAATTCATTTTAAAAGTAATTTGAGAAAGAAAGATATGTCATCATATACAAAATCCACAATGCAGTGGACAGAAAATATCCTGCTTGGTCGTTAATGAAGATGACATACAACCTCTTTTTGTATATATATCCAACGTTGTCCAACATGATTTGCTAGGAAAGTTGTAGCCTAATTCAAATATTCAGACATAATAAGATTAGTAATTATAAGTTTGGGACATTGAATAAAAAGGATTAATTGAAAACTTTATTTTCAAACAGGGTTATGTGAAGAGTTTTTAAAGCACTAGAGGTCATGTTCGGAAATAAATTTTTAAAAATATCAATTTTTAGTATTTAATCCTAAAACGTATTTTCGGCATATCTGATCCTATTTCTATAGAATAAACGATATATATAATTTATTTATTATCGGTATATCTTATCCTATTACAAATGAGGATCGGGGAACTTAGAATATGTTCATAGGTCAATTTATCCATCAAAATTCTTGTTAAATTGTATGAACTAATTTAGATGTCACAACAATTTAAAGCTGGGTTAAGGAGTTTTGTGAACATATCAAACTAAGATTTTAATACATGGTTAGCCTCTTGAATTCAAAAGACAGTTTAGAATAATAGGTTGTTGAACACAATAGTTAATGATTAGATAGTACGTTCATTATAATTTCGTGATTTGAGTTTTAAAATGGTTATTTATCTCCCACATTTGATAATCTGATTTCTTGGGATTCAGGATTATTTGTGATTGCCGTAATTCCAATATCGCTTTCTCTCATTAATTTGATACTTTCCTTAATTTTAGTTAGTTTCCTTGTAATGTTCATCCATCATACTCAAACACAACAAAATCCATTTCTTCGTCTAGCTTAACATGACTCTCATAAATTTGTAGAGTAGTATTTTTTGTATATGTAGATTCGATCCCTTATACGATTGCGTTTGATATATACTTTCAATGCTTTATTTGAGTTAAACCTGAGTGTATCAGGTTTAGTGGATTTTTAAAAGGTTACCAATTCGAGAAAAAAAAAAGAAGGTAAAATGATGTCTAGCTAGTATATTTGGCACCCACATAGTCATATCACATCATTCATACATGATGTACATACTACTTAGGCAAATAAATTCATTTTAAAAGTAATTTGAGAAAGAAAGATATGTCATCATATACAAAATCCACAATGCAGTGGACAGAAAATATCCTGCTTGGTCGTTAATGAAGATGACATACGACCTCTTTTTGTATATATATCCAACGTTGTCCAACATGATTTGCTAGGAAAGTTGTAGCCTAATTCAAATATTCAGACATAATAAGATTAGTAATTATAAGTTTGGGACATTGTATAAAAAGGATTAATTGAAAACTTTATTTTCAAACAGGGTTATGTGAAGAGTTTTTAAAGCACTAGAGGTCATGTTCGGAAATAAATTTTTAAAAATATAAATTTTTAGTATTTAATCCTAAAACGTATTTTCGGCATATCTGATCCTATTTCTATAGAATAAACGATATATATAATTTATTTATTATCGGTATATCTTATCCTATTACAAATGAGGATCGGGGAACTTAGAATATGTTCATAGGTCAATTTATCCATCAAAATTCTTGTTAAATTGTATGAACTAATTTAGATGTCACAACCATTTAAAGCTGGGTTAAGGAGTTTTGTGAACATATCAAACTAAGATTTTAATACATGTTTAGCCTCTTGAATTCAAAAGACAGTTTAGAATAATAGGTTGTTGAACACAATAGTTAATGATTAGATAGTAGGTTCATTATAAATTCGTGATTTGAGTTTTAAAATGGTTATTTATCTCCCACATTTGATAATCTGATTTCTTGGGATTCAGGATTATTTGTGATTGCCGTAATTCCAATATCGCTTTCTCTCATTAATTTGATACTTTCCTTAATTTTAGTTAGTTTCCTTGTAATGTTCATCCATCATACTCAAACACAACAAAATCCATTTCTTCGTCTAGCTTAACATGACTCTCATAAATTTGTAGAGTAGTATTTTTTGTATATGTAGATTCGATCCCTTATACGATTGCGTTTGATATATACTTTCAATGCTTTATTTGAGTTAAACCTGAGTGTATCAGGTTTAGTGGATTTTTAAAAGGTTACCAATTTGAGAATAAAAAAAGAAGGTAAAATGATGTCTAGCTAGTATATTTGGCACCCACATAGTCATATCACATCATTCATACATGATGTACATACTACTTAGGCAAATAAATTCATTTTAAAAGTAATTTGAGAAAGAAAGATATGTCATCATATACAAAATCCACAATGCAGTGGACAGAAAATATCCTGCTTGGTCGTTAATGAAGATGACATACGACCTCTTTTTGTATATATATCCAACGTTGTCCAACATGATTTGCTAGGAAAGTTGTAGCCTAATTCAAATATTCAGACATAATAAGATTAGTAATTATAAGTTTGGGACATTGTATAAAATGGATTAATTGAAAACTTTATTTTCAAACAGGGTTATGTGAAGAGTTTTTAAAGCACTAGAGGTCATGTTCGGAAATAAATTTTTAAAAATATCAATTTTTAGTATTTAATCCTAAAACGTATTTTCGGCATATCTGATCCTATTTCTATAGAGTAAACGATATATATAATTTATTTATTATCGGTATATCTTATCCTATTACAAATGAGGATCGGGGAACTTAGACTATGTTCTTAGGTCAAGTTATCCATCAAAATTCTTGTTAAATTGTATGAACTAATTTAGATGTCACAACAATTTAAAGCTGGGTTAAGGAGTTTTGTGAGCATATCAAACTTAGATTTTAATACATGTTTAGCCTCTTGAATTCAAAAGACAGTTTAGAATAATAGGTTGTTGAACACAATAGTTAATGATTAGATAGTAGGTTCATTATAAATTTGTGATTTGAGTTTTAAAATGGTTATTCATCTCCCACGTTTGATAATCTGATTTCTTGGGATTCAGGATTATTTGTGATTGCCGTAATTCCTATATCGCTTTCTCTCATTAATTTGATACTTTCCCAAATTTAGTTAGTTTCCTTGTAATGTTCATCCATCATACTCAAACACAACAAAATCCATTTCTTCGTCTAGCTTAACATGACTCTCATAAATTTGTAGAGTAGTATTTTTTGTATATGTAGATTCGATCCCTTATACGATTGCGTTTGATATATACTTTCAATGCTTTATTTGAGTTAAACCTGAGTGTATCAGGTTTAGTGGATTTTTAAAACGTTACCAATTTGAGAAAAAAAAAAAAAGGTAAAATGATGTCTAGCTAGTATATTTGGCACCCACATAGTCATATCACATCATTCATACATGATGTACATACTACTTAGGCAAATAAATTCATTTTAAAAGTAATTTGAGAAAGAAAGATATGTCATCATATACAAAATCCACAATGCAGTGGACAGAAAATATCCTGCTTGGTCGTTAATGAAGATGACATACGACCTCTTTTTGTATATATATCCAACGTTGTCCAACATGATTTGCTAGGAAAGTTGTAGCCTAATTCAAATATTCAGACATAATAAGATTAGTAATTATAAGTTTGGGACATTGTATAAAATGGATTAATTGAAAACTTTATTTTCAAACAGGGTTATGTGAAGAGTTTTTAAAGCACTAGAGGTCATGTTCGGAAATAAATTTTTAAAAATATCAATTTTTAGTATTTAATCCTAAAACGTATTTTCGGCATATCTGATCCTATTTCTATAGAGTAAACGATATATATAATTTATTTATTATCGGTATATCTTATCCTATTACAAATGAGGATCGGGGAACTTAGACTATGTTCTTAGGTCAAGTTATCCATCAAAATTCTTGTTAAATTGTATGAACTAATTTAGATGTCACAACAATTTAAAGCTGGGTTAAGGAGTTTTGTGAGCATATCAAACTTAGATTTTAATACATGTTTAGCCTCTTGAATTCAAAAGACAGTTTAGAATAATAGGTTGTTGAACACAATACTTAATGATTAGATAGTAGGTTCATTATAAATTTGTGATTTGAGTTTTAAAATGGTTATTCATCTCCCACGTTTGATAATCTGATTTCTTGGGATTCAGGATTATTTGTGATTGCCGTAATTCCTATATCGCTTTCTCTCATTAATTTGATACTTTCCCAAATTTAGTTAGTTTCCTTGTAATGTTCATCCATCATACTCAAACACAACAAAATCCATTTCTTCGTCTAGCTTAACATGACTCTCATAAATTTGTAGAGTAGTATTTTTTGTATATGTAGATTCGATCCCTTATACGATTGCGTTTGATATATACTTTCAATGCTTTATTTGAGTTAAACCTGAGTGTATCAGGTTTAGTGGATTTTTAAAACGTTACCAATTTGAGAAAAAAAAAAAAAAGTAAAATGATGTCTAGCTAGTATATTTGGCACCCACATAGTCATATCACATCATTCATACATGATGTACATACTACTTAGGCAAATAAATTCATTTTAAAAGTAATTTGAGAAAGAAAGATATGTCATCATATACAAAATCCACAATGCAGTGGACAGAAAATATCCTGCTTGGTCGTTAATGAAGATGACATACGACCTCTTTTTGTATATATATCCAACGTTGTCCAACATGATTTGCTAGGAAAGTTGTAGCCTAATTCAAATATTCAGACATAATAAGATTAGTAATTATAAGTTTGGGACATTGTATAAAATGGATTAATTGAAAACTTTATTTTCAAACAGGGTTATGTGAAGAGTTTTTAAAGCACTAGAGGTCATGTTCGGAAATAAATTTTTAAAAATATCAATTTTTAGTATTTAATCCTAAAACGTATTTTCGGCATATCTGATCCTATTTCTATAGAATAAACGATATATATAATTTATTTATTATCGGTATATCTTATCCTATTACAAATGAGGATCGGGGAACTTAGAATATGTTCATAGGTCAATTTATCCATCAAAATTCTTGTTAAATTGTATGAACTAATTTAGATGTCACAACCATTTAAAGCTGGGTTAAGGAGTTTTGTGAACATATCAAACTAAGATTTTAATACATGTTTAGCCTCTTGAATTCAAAAGACAGTTTAGAATAATAGGTTGTTGAACACAATAGTTAATGATTAGATAGTAGGTTCATTATAAATTCGTGATTTGAGTTTTAAAATGGTTATTTATCTCCCACATTTGATAATCTGATTTCTTGGGATTCAGGATTATTTGTGATTGCCGTAATTCCAATATCGCTTTCTCTCATTAATTTGATACTTTCCTTAATTTTAGTTAGTTTCCTTGTAATGTTCATCCATCATACTCAAACACAACAAAATCCATTTCTTCGTCTAGCTTAACATGACTCTCATAAATTTGTAGAGTAGTATTTTTTGTATATGTAGATTCGATCCCTTATACGATTGCGTTTGATATATACTTTCAATGCTTTATTTGAGTTAAACCTGAGTGTATCAGGTTTAGTGGATTTTTAAAAGGTTACCAATTTGAGAATAAAAAAAGAAGGTAAAATGATGTCTAGCTAGTATATTTGGCACCCACATAGTCATATCACATCATTCATACATGATGTACATACTACTTAGGCAAATAAATTCATTTTAAAAGTAATTTGAGAAAGAAAGATATGTCATCATATACAAAATCCACAATGCAGTGGACAGAAAATATCCTGCTTGGTCGTTAATGAAGATGACATACGACCTCTTTTTGTATATATATCCAACGTTGTCCAACATGATTTGCTAGGAAAGTTGTAGCCTAATTCAAATATTCAGACATAATAAGATTAGTAATTATAAGTTTGGGACATTGTATAAAATGGATTAATTGAAAACTTTATTTTCAAACAGGGTTATGTGAAGAGTTTTTAAAGCACTAGAGGTCATGTTCGGAAATAAATTTTTAAAAATATCAATTTTTAGTATTTAATCCTAAAACGTATTTTCGGCATATCTGATCCTATTTCTATAGAGTAAACGATATATATAATTTATTTATTATCGGTATATCTTATCCTATTACAAATGAGGATCGGGGAACTTAGACTATGTTCTTAGGTCAAGTTATCCATCAAAATTCTTGTTAAATTGTATGAACTAATTTAGATGTCACAACAATTTAAAGCTGGGTTAAGGAGTTTTGTGAGCATATCAAACTTAGATTTTAATACATGTTTAGCCTCTTGAATTCAAAAGACAGTTTAGAATAATAGGTTGTTGAACACAATAGTTAATGATTAGATAGTAGGTTCATTATAAATTTGTGATTTGAGTTTTAAAATGGTTATTCATCTCCCACGTTTGATAATCTGATTTCTTGGGATTCAGGATTATTTGTGATTGCCGTAATTCCTATATCGCTTTCTCTCATTAATTTGATACTTTCCCAAATTTAGTTAGTTTCCTTGTAATGTTCATCCATCATACTCAAACACAACAAAATCCATTTCTTCGTCTAGCTTAACATGACTCTCATAAATTTGTAGAGTAGTATTTTTTGTATATGTAGATTCGATCCCTTATACGATTGCGTTTGATATATACTTTCAATGCTTTATTTGAGTTAAACCTGAGTGTATCAGGTTTAGTGGATTTTTAAAACGTTACCAATTTGAGAAAAAAAAAAAAAGGTAAAATGATGTCTAGCTAGTATATTTGGCACCCACATAGTCATATCACATCATTCATACATGATGTACATACTACTTAGGCAAATAAATTCATTTTAAAAGTAATTTGAGAAAGAAAGATATGTCATCATATACAAAATCCACAATGCAGTGGACAGAAAATATCCTGCTTGGTCGTTAATGAAGATGACATACGACCTCTTTTTGTATATATATCCAACGTTGTCCAACATGATTTGCTAGGAAAGTTGTAGCCTAATTCAAATATTCAGACATAATAAGATTAGTAATTATAAGTTTGGGACATTGTATAAAATGGATTAATTGAAAACTTTATTTTCAAACAGGGTTATGTGAAGAGTTTTTAAAGCACTAGAGGTCATGTTCGGAAATAAATTTTTAAAAATATCAATTTTTAGTATTTAATCCTAAAACGTATTTTCGGCATATCTGATCCTATTTCTATAGAGTAAACGATATATATAATTTATTTATTATCGGTATATCTTATCCTATTACAAATGAGGATCGGGGAACTTAGACTATGTTCTTAGGTCAAGTTATCCATCAAAATTCTTGTTAAATTGTATGAACTAATTTAGATGTCACAACAATTTAAAGCTGGGTTAAGGAGTTTTGTGAGCATATCAAACTTAGATTTTAATACATGTTTAGCCTCTTGAATTCAAAAGACAGTTTAGAATAATAGGTTGTTGAACACAATACTTAATGATTAGATAGTAGGTTCATTATAAATTTGTGATTTGAGTTTTAAAATGGTTATTCATCTCCCACGTTTGATAATCTGATTTCTTGGGATTCAGGATTATTTGTGATTGCCGTAATTCCTATATCGCTTTCTCTCATTAATTTGATACTTTCCCAAATTTAGTTAGTTTCCTTGTAATGTTCATCCATCATACTCAAACACAACAAAATCCATTTCTTCGTCTAGCTTAACATGACTCTCATAAATTTGTAGAGTAGTATTTTTTGTATATGTAGATTCGATCCCTTATACGATTGCGTTTGATATATACTTTCAATGCTTTATTTGAGTTAAACCTGAGTGTATCAGGTTTAGTGGATTTTTAAAACGTTACCAATTTGAGAAAAAAAAAAAAAAGTAAAATGATGTCTAGCTAGTATATTTGGCACCCACATAGTCATATCACATCATTCATACATGATGTACATACTACTTAGGCAAATAAATTCATTTTAAAAGTAATTTGAGAAAGAAAGATATGTCATCATATACAAAATCCACAATGCAGTGGACAGAAAATATCCTGCTTGGTCGTTAATGAAGATGACATACGACCTCTTTTTGTATATATATCCAACGTTGTCCAACATGATTTGCTAGGAAAGTTGTAGCCTAATTCAAATATTCAGACATAATAAGATTAGTAATTATAAGTTTGGGACATTGTATAAAATGGATTAATTGAAAACTTTATTTTCAAACAGGGTTATGTGAAGAGTTTTTAAAGCACTAGAGGTCATGTTCGGAAATAAATTTTTAAAAATATCAATTTTTAGTATTTAATCCTAAAACGTATTTTCGGCATATCTGATCCTATTTCTATAGAATAAACGATATATATAATTTATTTATTATCGGTATATCTTATCCTATTACAAATGAGGATCGGGGAACTTAGAATATGTTCATAGGTCAATTTATCCATCAAAATTCTTGTTAAACTGTATGAACTAATTTAGATGTCACAACCATTTAAAGCTGGGTTAAGGAGTTTTGTGAACATATCAAACTAAGATTTTAATACATGTTTAGCCTCTTGAATTCAAAAGACAGTTTAGAATAATAGGTTGTTGAACACAATAGTTAATGATTAGATAGTAGGTTCATTATAAATTCGTGATTTGAGTTTTAAAATGGTTATTTATCTCCCACATTTGATAATCTGATTTCTTGGGATTCAGGATTATTTGTGATTGCCGTAATTCCAATATCGCTTTCTCTCATTAATTTGATACTTTCCTTAATTTTAGTTAGTTTCCTTGTAATGTTCATCCATCATACTCAAACACAACAAAATCCATTTCTTCGTCTAGCTTAACATGACTCTCATAAATTTGTAGAGTAGTATTTTTTGTATATGTAGATTCGATCCCTTATACGATTGCGTTTGATATATACTTTCAATGCTTTATTTGAGTTAAACCTGAGTGTATCAGGTTTAGTGGATTTTTAAAAGGTTACCAATTTGAGAAAAAAAAAAGAAGGTAAAATGATGTCTAGCTAGTATATTTGGCACCCACATAGTCATATCACATCATTCATACATGATGTACATACTACTTAGGCAAATAAATTCATTTTAAAAGTAATTTGAGAAAGAAAGATATGTCATCATATACAAAATCCACAATGCAGTGGACAGAAAATATCCTGCTTGGTCGTTAATGAAGATGACATACGATCTCTTTTTGTATATATATCCAACGTTGTCCAACATGATTTGCTAGGAAAGTTGTAGCCTAATTCAAATATTCAGACATAATAAGATTAGTAATTATAAGTTTGGGACATTGTATAAAATGGATTAATTGAAAACTTTATTTTCAAACAGGGTTATGTGAAGAGTTTTTAAAGCACTAGAGGTCATGTTCGGAAATAAATTTTTAAAAATATCAATTTTTAGTATTTAATCCTAAAACGTATTTTTGGCATATCTGATCCTATTTCTATAGAATAAACAATATATATAATTTATTTATTATCGGTATATATTATCCTATTACAAATGAGGATCGGGGAACTTAGAATATGTTCTTAGGTCAATTTATCCATCAAAATTCTTGTTAAATTGTATGAACTAATTTAGATGTCACAACAATTTAAAGCTGGGTTAAGGAGTTTTGTGAACATATCAAACTTAGATTTTAATACATGTTTAGCCTCTTGAATTCAAAAGACAGTTTAGAATAATAGGTTGTTGAACACAATAGTTAATGATTAGATAGTAGGTTCATTATAAATTTTTGATTTGAGTTTTAAAATGGTTATTCATCTCCCACGTTTGATAATCTGATTTCTTGTGATTCAGGATTATTTGTGATTGCCGTAATTCCTATATCGCTTTCTCTCATTAATTTGATACTTTCCCAAATTTAGTTAGTTTCCTTGTAATGTTCATCCATCATACTCAAACACAACAAAATCCATTTCTTCGTCTAGCTTAACATGACTCTCATAAATTTGTAGAGTAGTATTTTTTGTATATGTAGATTCGATCCCTTATACGATTGCGTTTGATATATACTTTGCATGCTTTATTTGAGTTAAACCTGAGTGTATCAGGTTTAGTGGATTTTTAAAAGGTTACCAATTTGAGAATAAAAAAAGAAGGTAAAATGATGTCTAGCTAGTATATTTGGCACCCACATAGTCATATCACATCATTCATAGATGATGTACATACTACTTAGACAAATAAATTCATTTTAAAAGTAATTTGAGAAAGAAAGATATGTCATCATATACAAAATCCACAATGCAGTGGACAGAAAATATCCTGCTTGGTCGTTAATGAAGATGACATACGACCTCTTTTTGTATATATATCCAACGTTGTCCAACATGATTTGCTAGGAAAGTTGTAGCCTAATTCAAATATTCAGACATAATAAGATTAGTAATTATAAGTTTGGGACATTGTATAAAATGGATTAATTGAAAACTTTATTTTCAAACAGGGTTATGTGAAGAGTTTTTAAAGCACTAGAGGTCATGTTCGGAAATAAATTTTTAAAAATATCAATTTTTAGTATTTAATCCTAAAACGTATTTTCGGCATATCTGATCCTATTTCTATAGAATAAACGATATATATAATTTATTTATTATCGGTATATCTTATCCTATTACAAATGAGGATCGGGGAACTTAGAATATGTTCATAGGTCAATTTATCCATCAAAATTCTTGTTAAATTGTATGAACTAATTTAGATGTCACAACAATTTAAAGCTGGGTTAAGGAGTTTTGTGAACATATCAAACTTAGATTTTAATACATGTTTAGCCTCTTGAATTCAAAAGACAGTTTAGAATAATAGGTTGTTGAACACAATAGTTAATGATTAGATAGTAGGTTCATTATAAATTTGTGATTTGAGTTTTAAAATGGTTATTCATCTCCCACGTTTGATAATCTGATTTCTTGTGATTCAGGATTATTTGTGATTGCCGTAATTCCTATATCGCTTTCTCTCGTTAATTTGATACTTTCCCTAATTTAGTTAGTTTCCTTGTAATGTTCATCCATCATACTCAAACACAACAAAATCCATTTCTTCGTCTAGCTTAACATGACTCTCATAAATTTGTAGAGTAGTATTTTTTGTATATGTAGATTCGATCCCTTATACGATTGCGTTTGATATATACTTTCAATGCTTTATTTGAGTTAAACCTGAGTGTATCAGGTTTAGTGGATTTTTAAAACGTTACCAATTTGAGAAAAAAAAAAGAAGGTAAAATGATGTCTAGCTAGTATATTTGGCACCCACATAGTCATATCACATCATTCATACATGATGTACATACTACTTAGGCAAATAAATTCATTTTAAAAGTAATTTGAGAAAGAAAGATATGTCATCATATACAAAATCCACAATGCAGTGGACAGAAAATATCCTGCTTGGTCGTTAATGAAGATGACATACGACCTCTTTTTGTATATATATCCAACGTTGTCCAACATGATTTGCTAGGAAAGTTGTAGCCTAATTCAAATATTCAGACATAATAAGATTAGTAATTATAAGTTTGGGACATTGTATAAAAAGGATTAATTGAAAACTTTATTTTCAAACAGGGTTATGTGAAGAGTTTTTAAAGCACTAGAGGTCATGTTCGGAAATAAATTTTTAAAAATATCAATTTTTAGTATTTAATCCTAAAACGTATTTTCGGCATATCTGATCCTATTTCTATAGAATAAACGATATATATAATTTATTTATTATCGGTATATCTTATCCTATTACAAATGAGGATCGGGGAACTTAGAATATGTTCATAGGTCAATTTATCCATCAAAATTCTTGTTAAATTGTATGAACTAATTTAGATGTCACAACAATTTAAAGCTGGGTTAAGGAGTTTTGTGAACATATCAAACTTAGATTTTAATACATGTTTAGCCTCTTGAATTCAAAAGACAGTTTAGAATAATAGGTTGTTGAACACAATAGTTAATGATTAGATAGTAGGTTCATTATAAATTTGTGATTTGAGTTTTAAAATGGTTATTCATCTCCCACGTTTGATAATCTGATTTCTTGTGATTCAGGATTATTTGTGATTGCCGTAATTCCTATATCGCTTTCTCTCATTAATTTGATACTTTCCCTAATTTAGTTAGTTTCCTTGTAATGTTCATCCATCATACTCAAACACAACAAAATCCATTTCTTCGTCTAGCTTAACATGACTCTCATAAATTTGTAGAGTAGTATTTTTTGTATATGTAGATTCGATCCCTTATACGATTGCGTTTGATATATACTTTCAATGCTTTATTTGAGTTAAACCTGAGTGTATCAGGTTTAGTGGATTTTTAAAACGTTACCAATTTGAGAAAAAAAAAAGAAGGTAAAATGATGTCTAGCTAGTATATTTGGCACCCACATAGTCATATCACATCATTCATACATGATGTACATACTACTTAGGCAAATAAATTCATTTTAAAAGTAATTTGAGAAAGAAAGATATGTCATCATATACAAAATCCACAATGCAGTGGACAGAAAATATCCTGCTTGGTCGTTAATGAAGATGACATACGACCTCTTTTTGTATATATATCCAACGTTGTCCAACATGATTTGCTAGGAAAGTTGTAGCCTAATTCAAATATTCAGACATAATAAGATTAGTAATTATAAGTTTGGGACATTGTATAAAATGGATTAATTGAAAACTTTATTTTCAAACAGGGTTATGTGAAGAGTTTTTAAAGCACTAGAGGTCATGTTCGGAAATAAATTTTTAAAAATATCAATTTTTAGTATTTAATCCTAAAACGTATTTTTGGCATATCTGATCCTATTTCTATAGAATAAACGATATATATAATTTATTTATTATCGGTATATCTTATCCTATTACAAATGAGGATCGGGGAACTTAGAATATGTTCTTAGGTCAATTTATCCATCAAAATTCTTGTTAAATTGTATGAACTAATTTAGATGTCACAACCATTTAAAGCTGGGTTAAGGAGTTTTGTGAACATATCAAACTTAGATTTTAATACATGTTTAGCCTCTTGAATTCAAAAGACAGTTTAGAATAATAGGTTGTTGAACACAATAGTTAGTGATTAGATAGTAGGTTCATTATAAATTCGTGATTTGAGTTTTAAAATGGTTATTCATCTCTGACGTTTGATAATCTGATTTCTTGTGATTCAGGATTATTTGTGATTGCCGTAATTCCTATATCGCTTTCTCTCATTAATTTGATACTTTCCTTAATGTTAGTTAGTTTCCTTGTAATGTTCATCCATCATACTCAAACACAACAAAATCCATTTCTTCGTCTAGCTTAACATGACTCTCATAAATTTGTAGAGTAGTATTTTTTGTATATGTAGATTCGATCCCTTATACGATTGCGTTTGATATATACTTTCCATGCTTTATTTGAGTTAAACATGAGTGTATCAGGTTTAGTGGATTTTGAAAAGGTTACCAATTTGAGAAAAAAAAAAAAGAAGGTAAAATGATGTCTAGCTAGTATATTTGGCACTCACATAGTCATATCACATCATTCATACATGATGTACATACTACTTAGACAAATAAATTCATTTTAAAAGTAATTTGAGAAAGAAAGATATGTCATCATATACAAAATCCACAATGCAGTGGACAGAAAATATCCTGCTTGGTCGTTAATGAAGATGACATACGACCTCTTTTTGTATATATATCCAACGTTGTCCAACATGATTTGCTAGGAAAGTTGTAGCCTAATTCAAATATTCAGACATAATAAGATTAGTAATTATAAGTTTGGGACATTGTATAAAATGGATTAATTGAAAACTTTATTTTTAAACAGGGTTATGTGAAGAGTTTTTAAAGCAGTAGAGGTCAGGTTCGGAAATAAATTTTGAAAAATATCAATTTTTAGTATTTAATCCTATAAGTTTTAACAACTTTAATGTTGTGGGCTAAGTGAGAAAGTAATCTTACCCCAATTTTATTGATTTTTCTCTAGGAGGTTGTAATTCTATAAGTTGAAGTTGCGGTAGTGCATATGTTCCGCTTGCACTGCTTATGGGATCTAGACTTGTATTGCCTGCAATCATATTTGTTCTTCCATGAACCTGACACTGCAAGTGTTTAGTTAACATGAATAAAAGTCTCTACGTAACTATAGTTTAATTTTTGTGACTTTTTATATCTATATAAGAGCATTTGCGTACCTTCTTTTGCAGTTTAATGGTTTCTTTACGCATCATATCTACCATACTTTGTAGCTCTTGATTTTCTTTTTGGATGATTTGTCCCTGTAATATAATAAAAAATGGTTGGTATATAACGATTAACCAAAAGACATCAAAGGAAATATTAGTCTTGTTATTATTCCCAAATTCTGAGCATATTTTGGAATTTTAGCTAACAAACCTTACGATTGAGTTCTCTGATTTCATCTGTCATAAGCTGATCCTACAAAAAGAAAAAGAAGGTTCTTCAATTAATGTGCCAATATTGAAAGAGCCAATAATCTTTGTCCAAAATAATTCCTTTTTTTTGTTTGGTATAATATGTTCCTTTAATAGTATACTATGCTCTTTGATTTGGATAAGTAGGCGAAACATACCTTTTTTAGGCGAACACCTTTTAGACTTGTTACTAGCTGGTCTTCAAGATTTTGTAGATCATTAGCATTCATTCCGTAAAGTTCTTCTCCAATCAGTCTCCTACATATATTATTATAAATTTATAAATAAAATTAAGGGAATTAATTATTTTCCTAACAAGCTCTACAGAATTCTGTCAAGTTCTATTTGTTTTCCCTTGCCAATTCTAACATTTGTTCCCTTGTAATTGATAGTTTTTGAAAATAAAGTACGTAGCGGGATCGATTTGGTATGACTTATTAATACTCAGTTTCTGTTTTTACATAGGATAAGAGCTCACCTGTGGCATTCTTGTAGATACTGGAGCTGATGCTGCAAACTCATAACCTCTCTTTGCCAAAACTAATGATATGCATATAGATGAATAATTTTAAGTGGATTGAACAATAAATGTAACCTTAAGGGATCCCTATTTATATAGCATGTTAAAAATACGATATAGCATGTTAAAAAAATATTATATTTATTTTATTGTTATTGAGTAAACATTTAGATATACGAACAAATAACTTTTGCTCGGTAAAAAAATTCATCACAATTGATATCTTCAACTTTATGGAGTTAGTGTAACTAGAACGGTTTCGATCCGAAGCATATAAACAGGGTAAGCAAATTCATTAGAGTCACCAAAATATTTTATATTTTTTTTAAGCCATCACAATCATATTTTTATGATCATGTATATATAATAAATGTTAAAATTTTGGTTTTTAACAAAATAACTGTTGTTTCATAATATATATATATATATATATATATATATATATAATACAATTTTATATAACTTTTGAGCTAACTGTAGTTAAATTTTAAATAATAAATATATAAAAAAGCATAATTTATTCTTGCTTTGGACCACCAGTTTTGTTAGACTAACCATGGGTTTCTATTAAGTATTAGACAAAAGAGAGTAATTTTATTTAATGATGATGCATTTGAACATTTATAATTTAAGGTTCGTAAAATATAGCCTTATTTAGTTTTGTTTTTGTTTTTGTTTTCTTTAGTGATAATAGAGTTTAAGACATTTCCTGTTAAGTTATCGTCTATGAAGTCAAAGATATGAAACAGAAACAAACACAAACACTATAGTAAGTATGCATAATAAAGTATGAGTTAAAAATAGTTGGTGATTTTTCCAGGTTTTTTTGTTTTGATTACCCAAGAAATCTGTCCGTAGGTCCATACATTTACTAAAAAATGGAGCTAGCATATTAAGACCGAAGCCATCCAAGTATCGTTCAAACTCAGAAAAACACGACTTCTCAATTCTTTGGGGAAAGCTATATATGCACCACTAAACCAAACACTACTTGGTTTTTTTTTTTTTTTTTTGGTTAAATAAATAATTTGCGAAACTACATATGTTTTGGGAATGCAGTTGTGTTGTGCCCATATATAACACAACTGCATTGCCCAAATATTATGGAGGTATACTTATTTTCTAAATCCTAGTAAGATCAACTATTACATATATTTATATATACAAAGAAAATGGAAAGATTTAAAACAAGTACCTTTATCTCTGAGGCATGATTCAGTAGTTTATGCTGCTCCTCTTTTACTTTGTTGTACCGCTCAATTATACTTTTCATGCTAACCAGATTCGAAAAGAAAATAAATATTTATTAACAAAATTATCAATAATACATTAACATATTAAAATGAACTCAACAGTAATCTAAGTAAAAGGAAAGGAGAAAAACACGTAACTCAAATTTGTATATTGGAAATTATTTATTTTGTTGAATTTGAATGCCAAGACTGTGAGAGATACAAGAGTTACAATTCGAGGACGGACGACCTACAACAAGACCAGTTCATGCAGAAAAATATATAATAGCTGTAATACTACTAGTTAAAACTTAGTAGGAAATAGAGTATTAATCTTTGCTTTGGGATGCGATATGTTTTGCATTATTCATCATAAATCTTTGATATAATCGACTAATATTATAAAAAGAGTTAGCAAATAGATTACCGAAAATATATATAACAGTATTCCTACTAAAAGATATATATCATGGAAACGAAAATCTTCAAAACGATATTACCGGGTCTATAATTAAATAAGGGAAAAATGTTAAGAAAAAGTGTGAATTTACATTTTTGGGATATTTAAATTCTAAACTTATGAAATACTGTTTAAATGTTTAAATTTTTGGTTAACTCAAAATTAAATAGCAAATTTTTGTTGATTAGGTCATCTAAGGCACGTCGTTAAATTGACGTTGACGGTATTAAAACTTCCGTTTAATCAAAATGACGTCGTTTTAAATTTTATTAAAAACCATCAACTTTCAAAATATGGACGTTTAAATCATCAACTTTTAAAAAAATATATTTTAAATGCCAAAGTTTTGATGACTTCTTAACTAAATGCTTAACTTATATTGACTGTGCCATTTTAGACATGATTTAAATCAAATGACGGAGCATATTTATGGGGTTAAACTGTCTGTTAGCAGCTTATGTTTCATTAAAACGACCAATGTTCTGGCTATTGATCATGATTAGTAAAGTCTCGGTTCTTCTTATCTAAGGGCCGAGTCTTCTTTAGATGGTAAAGATGAAGAAGAGAGAGCACAAGATGTTATGGCCCACTATGAAGAAATGGAGCCGTTAGTCTCAAGGTAGCCGTTGAAGATATTTTCAGTTAAGAAGTCACATGTTGGTTGAAGCTTCACCGAGGCGAGGCAAGGTCACTATCTTGCCTTTGGATCCGAGCATGTCACTCTCATTCATGTCATTATCTCATTTTGAATTGTGCATAGAAACCCTAGGAGATATTTCTATTTAAAGCTTGTACCACACATTGTGGTTTAACTAATCTAAGTAATACATTCTCTCTCTCTTTTATTCTCTTCCGAGTTCATCATTCAAGTTATTCATTCTTCACACAATCTCTTGTTAATCTTCATGGAATCTCTTATAATCTTCCGCTAAATCCAACATGGTATCAAAGCATGTTACGATTCTATTACTATTCTCTTAATCTCTCTTAAACATTCTCTTAATCTCTTCCGCCAAAACTTACATATCTCTTTCATTACTCAAAAGATCTGTGATCGACATTCACAAAATCTCCACAAAGTTCATCATCCTCTTTCGGTTCAGTTCATGTTTTCTCAAGATCTTCACGGAATATCCAGCGGTCCATCCGCCATTCTTCACCATGGAAAACTAAAAACTGATTGTTAGTCCGGTTGTTCTCAAAGGGATCAACTATCTCTTGTGGTCAAGAACCACTAAAACCGCACCCACTATGTGGTCGTCGCGATCTTTGGAGCCACGTTGAAGCGTCCCAAGCTCTAAAGGAGACGGCTAAAGAGGATGGAAAATAACTAGTAAAAGAAGAGGAAGAAGAAAAGGAAGCCAAGTGATTCCAAGAGGATCAAACGGTGCTTGCCATTCTCCAAAACTCTCTTGATAGCTCCATTCTTTAAGCTTACTCTTATTGCGAAACGGAAAAAGAGTTGTGGGATACTCTCAAGAATGTCTATGGGAATATCTCAAACTTAATCCGGGCATTTGAAGTCAAGAAGGCTATCAATGTTCTTAATCAAGAGGACTTGGAGTTTACCAAGCACTTTGGTATCTTCCGGTCATTGTGGGCTGAGCTAGAGATGCCAAGGCCAAGTACTATTGATCCGGTGATACTCAATGAGAGGCGAGAGCAAGATAAAGTCTTTGGGCTCTTGTTAACATTGAATCCGGCATTCAATGACTTAATCAAGCATCTTCTCCGAGCTGATAAGCTCCCAAGCCTTGATGAAGTTTGCTCTCAATTCCAAAAGGAACAAGGCTCTCTCGGCTTGTTTAGTGGCAAAGGCGAACTCATCATGGCTAACAAGGGAAGCTACAAGCATGAAGATAGGAAGCCATGTATATGCGACCATTGCAAGAAGCAAGGACATACCAAGGACAAGTGCTGGATCCTCTATCCCCATCTCAAGCCTAACAAGTTCAAGGCAATGTCTCCCGGGAAGCTGAGAACGAGTCCAAGCTTAAGCGTGGGGAAGAGACAATGGCTGGAGCTTCTCATCATATGATTAGTAACCCGAATCTCATTGACAACATTACATCAGTTAAGAGAAGTGTTACTATTGCTAATGGAGATGATATACCCATTAAGGGAATAGGCGATTTAAAGCTATTTGATAAGAAATCAAAAGCATTTTATATGCTTACTTTTACATCAAATTTGTTATCAGTCAAGAAGGCTACTAATGATTTGAATTGTTACACTATATTTGGACCTAATAGTGTTTGTTTTCAGGATATTAAGACCAGGAAAGTCCTTGGAGAAGGGAATGCAAAATGGAGATCTCTATTTTCTAGAGAGAACTTCATCAGGTGATTTAAATCATGTTTCTTTTCAATCATCTATTGTGTTTAGTTTCAATGCTATGTGGCATGCTAGATTAGGCCACCCTCATTCTCATGCACTTGAATTAATGTTACCAAATGTTTCTTTTGATCATTTGCTTTGTGAAGCTTGTATCCTTGGAAAACAATGCAAATCTATTTTCCCTAAGTCTTCAACTATCTATGAGAATTGTTTTGATTTAGTACACTCTGGTGTTTGGACCTCACCAGGCGTATCTAGAGACAATAACAAGTACTTTGTTTTTTTCATTGATGAAAAATTGAAATATAATTGGATAACTCTATTGTCATCTAAGGATCGTGTGTTTGAGGCTTTTCTTAACTTTCAAAACTATGTGACTAATCAATTCAATTCTAAAATTAAGGTACTTAGATCGGATAATGAAGGGGAATATACAAGCCACAAGTTCAAAGAACATTTGGCTAAACATGGAATAGTGCATCAAACAAGTTGCCTATATACGCCACAACAAAATGGTGTGTCCGAAAGGAAGAACCGGCATCTTATGGAAGTGGCTCGGTCAATGATGTTCCACACAAATGTATCACCACTTGAAAGATGTATCACCATTTGAGGTACTTAACAATGTCACTAGATCACTTACATGTGTTTGGTTGTGTTTGTTTTGTATTGATACCAGGTGAACAAAGAAGCAAACTAGATGTGAAGAGCACTAGATGCATGTTCATTGGATATTCAATAACTCAAAAGGGATACAAGTGTTATGATTCGGTGCATGGTCGAATCTATGTTTCCCGGGATGTGAAGTTCATGGAGAATCAAGGATATTATGATAAGAAGAATTGGGAGAGCTTGAAAGACCTATCCCACTCTACAATTGATAGAGCAGCAAGCTTAAAGTTCCTCCTAGATCATCTTGGAAATGGAAAGCCTCAAGACAAAGAAACTCATGAGGAATCACACCAAGAAAATCCACAAGTTCCAACGAGTGCAAATGAGGAACTGGTGGAAACAACATCTCATGATCATGATGTAAACAATATGGCACATGAGGAACAACATGAACAACAAAGCCATGATGATCATGAGCAGGAGATACCTACCGAGGTGGCTCCAAAACTTCGTAGAAGTACAAGACAACGGTTCCCAAAGGAGCATTGGAAGAATACAAGGGTATACTTTAATAGTCAAGCCGTGGCTCATCCAATATAAGCCGTGTGTTCTCTCGCCCTTTTTCCTATAGCATATTGCATACCTTGGAAAGATTGAGCTGGATTCAGTTCCACACAGCTATGAGGAGGCAAAGGATATTGAAGTATGGAAAAATGCGGTTAGTGATGAGATTGGTGCAATGGAAAGGAACCATACATGGGATGAATCCGAGTTGCCTAATGGGAAGAGGGCTGTGAGTTCAAGATGGATATTCACTATCAATTACCTCAGCACCAGTGAGATTGAGAGACACAAAGAAAGGCTTGTGGCAAGAGGCTTCACTCAAACGTATGGTGATGATTACACCAAGACGTTTGCACCGGTTGCTAAACTTGGTACTATACGAGTAGTGCTATCCTTGGCAACCAATCTCTCATGGAAATATGGCAAATGGATGTCAAGAATGCATTCCTCCAAGGGGAACTTGAGGATGAGGTCTATATGACACCACCTCCGGGTTTTGAGAACACCATTGCTATGGGAAAGGTTCTACGACTAAGGAAAGTGATCTATGGTCTCAAATAATCCCCTAGAGCATGGTACCACAAGCTTAGCACCACCTTAAAGGATAAAGGGTTCCGGAAATCAGAGGCTGATCATACGCTTTTCACTCTACAAAGCGCCAAAGGTATTGTTGTCATTGTCATTTATGTTGATGATTTAATCATCTCCGGAGATGACAAGGTAGGTATTCACAAGAAAAAAGATTTCCTTAAATCTGTTTTTGATATAAAAGACCTTGATGAACTTAAATACTTTCTAGGAATTGAAGTATGTAGGACTCCGGAAGGACTCTTCTTATCTCAAAGGAAATATGCACTTGATCTCTTGAGTGAAACAGGAAAGATAGGATCTAAGGCTGCCAAAACTCCACTTGAAGAAGGCTACAAGGTCGATCAAAAGGGGGAGAAAGAAGATGAACCATTTGAAGATGTTCAAAGATATCGCCGGCTAATAGGTTAGCTCATATATCTTACTCTTACACGGCCTGACTTATGTTTTGCTGTGAATCAGGTGAGTCAACATATGAAAGATCCCACCAAGTATCATTGGAGTATGTTAGAAAGGATTCTTTGCTACATCAAAGGAAGCCCGGTTCAAGGGATATGGATGGGTAAGAATGCTAGCACCCATATAGTGGGATATTTAATGCTGATTGTGCCGGAGATAGTAAGGATAGGAAATCTACAACCGGCTATTGCACCTTTATTGGTGGCAATCTTGTTACATGGAAGACAAAGAAGCAAAAGGTTGTGTCTTGCTCTAGTGCCAAATCCGAGTATAGAGCCATGAGAGAGCTCACCAATGAACTCACATGGCTCAAAGCATTTCTTGAAGACTTGGGAATTCATCAAGATCATCCTATAACCATGCATTGTGATAATCAAGCCACAATCCACATTGCCACTAACTCCGTCTTCCATGACAGAACAAAACATATTGAAGTTGATTGCCACAAGGTCCGTGAAAAGATTGAAGAAGGATTCACTCTTCTATGCTATACAAGAAGTGAATATCAATTGGCTGACATCTTCACTAAGGCCGCAAGTCTCAAAGTGTGCAACCATATTCATGGTAAGCTTGGACTTGTGGATCTCACAAGACCATGATCATATTCACCTAATCCGTGAAATGTCATACTCTTTTTCCTTGGCGCGAGTTTTCTCCCTTGTCGTTTTCTCATGCTAAAGGTTCTAATGAGGTGACGGCTTACGGGTTCCAAGCTTAGCTCATCCACCATCGCTAAGCTTGAGGGGGAGTATTGATTATGATTAGTAAAGTCTCGGTTTTTCTTATCTAAGGGCCGAGTCTTCTTTAGATGGTAAAGATGAAGAAGAGAGAGCCCAAGATGTTATGGCCCATTATGAAGAAATGGAGCCGTTAGTCTCAAGGTAGCCGTTGAAGATATTTTCGGTTAAGAAGTCACATGTTGGTTGAAGCTTCACCGAGGCGAGGCAAGGTCACTATCATGACTTTGGATCCGAGCATGTGACTCTCATTTATGTCATTATCTCATTTGGAATTGCGCATAGAAACCCTAGGAGGTATTTCTATTTAAAGCTTGTAACACACATTGTGGTTTAACTAATCTAAGTAATACATTCTCTCTCTCTTTTATTCTCATCCGAGTTCATCATTCAAGTTATTCATTCTTCACCAGATCTCTTGTTAATCTTCATGGAATCTCTTATAATCTTCCGCTAAATCCAACATTGGCAACTATTGATCATTCGTTTATTTCTTCCCGTCACTTCATCCAGATCCAACAATAACCAAGAATTTAAAAATCTTGTCAAATTAAAATCCATCATTGGAAAATCATAATGAAACAAAGTTTTTTGCCACCTGAAATCTCCGAAAATTCCCATGAAATTCTCTAAAACCTCTCAAGAAATAATGTTTCTTAAGCGTTGGTAATAACAGATTATATCCGCATCCATTGAATAAGTTATTAAAATAATATTTAATATTAAACTAATATTAAGCTATAATCAATTCATAAATCCTCTGTTCCATCTAGTTTAGAGAATTCCATGAGAAGTTTTTGGAGATTTCAGGTGGCAAAGACTACGTGCTATTATGTTTCTCTAGAGACGGGTTTTAATTTGACAAGATTGTTAACTTCTTGATTATGGTTGGATCTCGATAAAATGATTAGAAGAAAGAAACGAATGATAAATCGTTGCCGGAAGCCAGGAACATTGGTCGTTTTAATGAAACGGAAGCTGCTAACAAAGAATTTAACCCCTAAATGTTCTCTTTTACTTGATTTAAAGTCATGCCTCAAATGAAACAGTCAACACAAGTTAAGCATTTAATTATGAAGTCATCAATAATTTTGGCATTTAAATGACATTTAAAAATAGTTAGATGATTTAAACGTCTATATTTTGAAAGTTGATGTTTTCCATAAACTTTATCCTTGCCTATGTGTATTTATCCTTCATATAGGATGTTTAATATTTCTGTATAGGCATTGCATGCATTTGCATAGTTGGGGTCTTATCATGTACTTATGGAGCATATGGAGCATACTTGGATTTTGACTTATGGGGTGAAGATGTGTAGTCAAGCCCTATGGAGTCGAGTGAAGATTTCAGAGAAGACAGATGGCTCAATCGACCAGGCACTCGAGTGAGCACTCTAGACAGGCACTCGAGTGAGCACTCTAGACAGGCTACTCGAGTGAGCACTCTAAATAGGCTACTCGATTTCAGCATCACAGGCTCACTGGACTTCAGCACTACCTGCCTACTCGAGACACCACTCGACCACCCCACTCGACTGCTGGGTCGAGTGGGCACTCTCTGACTTTTTCTCCTAAAAACTCGCAAAATGTAATAAGCGCTTTAGACTAGCTATAAAAGCGCCTCATTAAACCTAATTAGGGAGAATCGAATAGCGCCGATTTGGCTTAGTAATTGTTAGGTTTAGCTCTCGTTTTTCTCTCTCTTGTTCTTGCTGTTCTTGACAGTTTTTCATTTTTATGCAACTTTGTAGCTTTGATAACTTTTTAATAAATCAGTACTTGCATTTTATTTCTTCTCCAACCTTGCTCACTAGATTATAAGCTATCACATATGTCAAGCTTAGGCTTTTCTGGGTTTCGGACCCCAGCTATGATCATAAAGTGTGAGTAGTAAAGTTGGGATTTTTGGGGATGGATTAGGGTAGCTTCTCTCTGTTTTGTTATTGCTTATATAGTTTGATCATCACTCAGTTTCGACTCCCTCTTGGGTGAGTGATTTTAATGTTTGTTCTCCCCTGATCAAGAAGAACATGATTTTAGATGGTTTCATGAGCACGAACCATGCCTTGAGCCATTAGACAGACTTTTTCTAGGGTTTAGAGTATATTAGCGTGAGGGTGGATGCATCAGACATTGATTTATGTCACGACTCCACCTATTCACTTGTTATGAACTCTTCTCGACTTGAATAGGCTGATTCTTCATACTTGATCCGACTCCTCACACTATGCTGACTGGGTTGGGTCTTGGGGCTCTCTACCACGAACCATGGATTGAGCTAGTTATGAAGTCTATTGTCTAGGGTAGTCCTGTGATGAAATTGCTAGTTGATAGCTGCAATAGAACAGGGTGTTTGCGATCCTGTGATTTCCATCCCTATAGTCCCTATTTTTCCCCATATTTCACAGCTTGCTTAGTATTCGTTCACTGTAGTTTTCACCTGTTTTTACTGTAGCACTCGACCTCACCACTCGATCAGTGTGGTCAAGTCCTCCTAGAACTGCGATTTTTCCTGTTTAGTTCCATGATGTGCTGAAGTGTGACAGACTTTGGTACCTCTAGTATCAATTAGGGTTTTTAGTAGATTTCTCATCTAGACTGCTAGTACCACACCCTTTTGATAATTACTTGAATAGCTTGCCTTAATAATCTGCTAGTTGCTATAGACCACTCTTGATTGGTTCGACAAAGTTACACATAACTCCTTACCACTATACTACAATTGATTAGAAACCTTGTATTTGGTCTCTCTAGGCTTAGGTTGATTGCTTTGCTGTCTTTTTTTGCTTAGAGGCTAAAACTTAGTTTCACAGCTTTAGTTTTTTTATCATTTAGTCTTAAAATGTTGATTGTCTATTTAGTCTAAGTCTTGTCTAGGTTCAACACATCTTATCCTTATAATCTATCTGTTGCAATAATTGTAGTTACCTTAGATTGTATTTGCACCCGTACCGGGACATGACCACACCGATCATCGGTCATCTGGGCTAGAGCAACGTCCGACAACCAATCACGTACTACCGGACCATCCCCAAAATCCGATCATCTGACTGGCCGACCATCTCTGGACCCTGATCACCCAAAACACCGGCCCGAGTCCGATAATCACCCCCGGTCACCGGACAACGACACCCAAATCACCACTGGACATCCCCTCCGGCCACCGGTCAACGATCTCCGGTCAACCACTGCTGCTGGTCAACTTTCTAGCCACTTTTTTTGGCGACTTTTTGGCGACTTCTGGCCAATTTTCCAACCATTTTTTTTGGTCAACTTTTCTGGTGTATTTTTCTAGTGCCCGTACACTTATCCGTACCGTCTTACCGGGACCATTTTCGAGCATCCCTTCCCAAGCCTAATCCCGTGTCCAAGAATTTATGTCCATATCCGAGGTTTTCATCAGCTCTCACCGAGCACTCACCGTTTGACCGATGAATTTCCTTAGTTATGGATTGTAAAGATGAGTTTTATCTGGAGATGGGTTACTATGAGGACACCTTCGAGGATGATACATGTTTTTGATAGTGGAAAAGAGGACTACTATAAGAGTGAACTGGAAGAAGAAGCACCCGAGCCAAAGCCACTGGATTATCCTTGGCGTCCCACCCTAGAGTCTTCATGCTTGACTAAGTCTCACCTAGCTATGGATGATGATTCTGATAGTGACGACTTGAGTTCATATGGTCTTCTGGGAAGCCAAGCCCCAAAGAAGTTAGTTTCTTCATCCAAGCATTAGGGAGAACTTGTTAGCTATCCAAGCATAGCTCTAACATCTAGAAGATAGAATGACCTGCACGGAAGCTTCTCGGAATATACCACCTTTTTCTGTATCACCATCTGTATCTCAATGGCATTGTGACCCCGTCCGGGATGAATTACCAAGTGAAAAGTATGTTCCCCAGCCATACCACCGTGAGCTGCCAACACGGTGTAGGGAGTCAATCTCACATTTTGATGATAAAAGCAAGTTGAGTATTGCATCATCAAGAGGAAGCAATGGCGTTGGGCTTGTCGTTTGCTGCGAGATACTAATTCCCAAGTTGTGTTTGGATCATGCTCTAGGCCTAGGATTGGTTACTCCCCAGAAAACCCATCCTAAGAAGATTGATGATTCATGAGTTATCCAGGAACCCCGAGCCAAGCCGTCTATTGACCACACTCACATACCTGGACCTTTTACCGAGCATGGTGTGTGACCATTGGAAGGTTTCCTTTGTTTGAATGACTTTGGGTTGAACAGTCACTTGGAAATCACACATTGTGAAGATTTGGATCAAAGCAAAATGTATGACCATCGAGTTTCTTATGAAGAAGACCAAAATATGCTCCATATTGACGAGCATCGGGAAGAACGGTTGCAAAGAGAGGTATCTACTCGTCCTTTTCCACTCGGTTTCAACATTAACCAGCAAATCATGCCTTGAGGAGATGTGGGTCAAGTCATAACAAGCCTAAGAGGGTTCTCCAATGGTTTGGTACACCAGCCTTCCCACAAGGCCGTTTCCGAGTCAATAAAAAAGCGCTTTGAGTCTTGGGTTAGCTCTTTTTTCCTGAGTTTCATTATTTATTCAGCAAATTACCTATGGGAAGGCAAATGATCAAGGAAAACCCAACCATTATCGAGTTCACTCAGGAGATTCTCCATACAGGCCATCTGGGGCCATGCCCGAACCAAGAGAGGAGTGATTCAAATCTTGGGTTAGTTCTTTTTGCTTGGGCTTCATTATCCATCAGCAAAGTTTTTATGGAATTCAAGTGATATAGGCAAAACTATCCCATATCGAGTTCGTTTGGAAGATTCTCCATACACGCCATCTGGGGCCGTTCCCGAGCCAAAAGAGGAGCGATTTGAATCTTGGGTTAGTTCTTTTTGCCTGGGCTTCATTATCTATCCGCAAAGTGCCTATGGAAAGGCAAGTGATCAAGGCAAAATTATCCTGTATCGAGTTTTTTTGGGAGATCCTCCATACACACTATGCGGGGCCGTCTTCGAGCTAAGAGAGAAGCTATTCGAGCTTGGGTTTGTTCGTTCTGTATAGGCTTCATTATTCATCATCAAAGTGCCTATGGGAAGGAAAATGATCGAGGAAAACCAAGCCCTTATCAAGCTCGTTCACGAGATACCCTATACACGCCGTTCAAAGCCGAACACCAAAGGAAGTTGATGACCAGATCGCACCCCATGTATTTTTTTGGCATTGGCTTTCTTATTTTCTGGGAAAACACTTATGGGGAAGTGTTTGATCGAGGAAAATCAAGCCTTAATCGACCTGTTTTTTGAGAGTTAGTCCACAAGGTCATATTTTGCCATACACCAGTCGGGCCAATCCGTATGCACCTTTGGACCATTGGGTTTGTTACTTCTATCAGTTGGGTTACGTTCTTATGGAGTCTACATGTTCTCTTGAAGTCTTAGCATCAACCTCACTCGTTGCCAAGAGCCCAAGACCAAGGACCTTACCGGGGAAGTTTTATCTTTTTCTCTCAAACTACTACTCTTTCTTTTTTATCCTGGTAAGAGATGAGTGTTTTTCTCTCTAGATGCTGCTGATTGGTTTCATTTTGGAACATGAATTGAACAGGTTTTGAGGTCAAAATGTCTTTAAGAGGGAATGAATGATACGACCCCGCCTATCATGCTACCATGCCGAGGACCATTTGGACAAGACCGAGGTTGCCAGACCCAGTGGACCACTCCAATTCCACCTTCCAGCCATCATCCGAGGATCCGTAGACATCCAAGCATCAGCCAGAACCCAAAGCTTCATCACCAAGCTCCACGGACCACGGGAAGCTGAGAGCTCCAATCCGGTTCCTTGACGACTCTTGGACGTTGCCATTTCTTTGGGAAGCAATCCTTGAGTGCCTTCACCATTTCCAAGTGTGGAGGCAACCCTAAGACATTAGAGGGAGTTGTAGTCTTTTTCCTACTCCGGGTGTGTCCCAAATGGGTTTATCGGAGAGGTTTTAACGAGGTTACGGCTTCTAATGAATCTTCCTTTGTCCCACTTGATTCTCTCACTTAGAACTACTCTAAGACATGTTAGGGAATCAAGGAAGATCATATCCAAGAAAACCATTCAAAAAGTTTTTTTTTCTTACTTTTACCTTTTGACTATTTTCATCTTTTTACCGTTTTACTTTTACGGTGGTTTGTTTTAACCCACCATCCTTGCCCATGTGTTTAGGGCTTCCCTTATTTCTTTACTTGTGTGTATGCCTATTTAAAGGCTAGAACCATCATTGTAATCCGGTTAGACATTTATTGAAGTAAAACCCTTGATCTTTGTCTATTTCGGATTCAATTGAGTGAGAAACTCTTGATCCAAACCCTTAGAGATTCCTTGAGCCGGGCTCGGATCTCTTAGGTCTTATTCGTATCATAGTTCTTCCATAAACTGTGTGGCCGAATCTCAATAAATTCCTTACTTCTGTAAATTCTTAAATCGATCAACATCTTCAAGCTTCACTCTGTCTATCTCTCTACCGTGAAGCTCCTCTTTGGATTCTTCACATCCATCAAATCACAGCTTCAAAGAGAACCCTACCTAGAGTCGCGTCACTTAGTCTCTTAGAGCATATGTTTCTCCTATTGCATACAAATATAAATCCAAACTAAAACTAAAATGGGGTCTGAAGTATTCCAAAATTCGGTTTGATACCTAATAGAATGCGAGATCTTGTCCAGGGAATATTTTCCTCGATTTTCATTTTGGATTTAATTGAGTTACTTCCTAGGCCGAATAGTTACTACAAAATCATAGAATACATTGGAAACTATTATGAATTTTGTTTATCATGATCGTATTCTCCAAAATATGAAATCCATATTTTTGAAAATAAAACTCGTGAGAAAATTTCCGGGAATAAGTCACTGGTGTGACAAAGACCATGTTTGTTCAGAATGTAGACAACTGAATAAAAGATGATTGATAGTTTTCTCCGCGGCTTCTCATGTTTGATAAATTTATCACATTTTATCCGTAATTGATTGTAGAGAACATTTTTGATGATTACGGTCGCATTGAAAAATATATTAATAAAACCAAAATGAGATATGTGATTTTTGTATCCACCATTACGCAAACAAAATCACTAAAACTGTCTCCAAATGATGGAGACAAATTAATATTTTTTTAGCATGTGAAAAGTGTATGTTTCTGAGATACCTAGTTAAGACTTGTTCTCTCAGTCATGAGAGTTTTTAATTATAAAGTTATTGCAGTTTTGACGATGAAATTTGCTTGTGTTTAACAAAATAGAACATTACTTGTAATAGTGGTTAAATAGAATGTAATTCTTATCGTCCTCCTATCGATGCCACGTTATTTTACATAATATCACACGTGAAAATGGTTCACTTATATACGACTAGAATCGAATCCACATGTATGTGTAGAATTATGTTTATAGATAAATAAATTTAAATTTATCCATTCAGAATAATAAACTTGTTTCGTCCCGTATTTGTTGAGAAATTTTCTGTTTCATAAAAAACATTTTAAAATAATTATCCGTTTGGAATACTTATTTTAATTCAATACATAATAATTGATAAAGAATTAGAACAGGATACCCGTATATCTTGTTTATGTATTTTAATGTAAAAAGTTTTATAATCTTTTAAAATTATTGAAAATTATCTAAATTTTATTTTTAAGAGAAATTTCTTAATTTGTTTTTCGGAACTACCTGAAAACCCCATCCCAAAGTTTATCTTTCCTAAATTAGTGAAAGTTTGACAATTGAATTTAGCTAAACCAAATTTCCACATCCCATCTTGCTACCCAAAATTTCCGTTTCATATTTTATTGGGAATAATTTGGACAATGATTTTTATTAGCCGAATTACATGCATGTTCATATCTCGTATCCAATATTTTATGTCCGATTTTTGAAATGGACATGGCTAAACGTAATTGATATTTTAGCTTAAACTAACAATCAATGACATTGCATATAAACTTTTACAACGTAAAGATTACTTTTAAATTGTATTTCCTTTTTAAGTTTTAATATTATAGATTTTACCACCACTATCTGTTTTTTGTTTAGGTCAATAAGTATTTCCTATATAGGCATTTTACCTTAATTTTATTAGGAATCTTTTATGTTTATGCTACAAAATAAGTTTAACATTTTAACTTTGCCATTTTAGTGGTGGACTTTCATTCTATACCACAAATTTATGGTAAAGTAAATGTGATATGTTAATATTATTCTTCTGAAATTTTAGTAACATTGGACCCACATGTGAACTAATATCGATGGACCAAATAATTATATATTTGTCTATAACTAGATGAACAAAAATAAAAAATTTAGATGGACATTATTTAATAGACAAAAATCTTATTATAGACAAATTTAGATAGACCACTGAATTTTTAAAAATATAAAAGATCATATTATAGACAAATTTAGATAGACCATATTTTTTAAAATATGGACAACAATAGAAAGAACTAATGAAAAATCACGCACATCATATAGACAAAAATGCAAAGAATTAATATAGAAATATAATTTAGGATGGACAAAAGGTTAAATTTATATAAAATATGATGGACAAAAAAACATATTATGGACAATTTAAGATGAACCAATAAGCTTAATATTTTTTCCATGACTAAATTAAAGTAACATGATTTTAATTTGATAGACAACAATGTGAAGGATAAATATTGATTGAAAATTTATGAAGGACCAAATATGATGAATAAAATTAGATGACCAATAATGTGAAGGATTAATATGATGTACAACATTATAAATGATGGACAATTTTATCAATATGATGGACAACTGTTGTCTACGCATATTAATATGATGGACAACTATTATCTATGCATATCAGTATGACGGACAACGATTGTTCCACCATACAAAACATCATGGACAAGTATTGTCTTCCATGCACGTGACTTTCACATAATGTAAAAAAATAAAAAATATGATGGACAATAATTGATGGAAAAAAACCTTATAATGAACAAAGTTTGATGGACAAATTAAATCGCGTGATGGACAAATTAAAGTGAAATAAGGATATTTTAGTTTTTATCTCATGGTTGAAATGGTATGTTTGAAATGGTTTATAAAAATGGCATATCTTTTAATAAAAATCTATTTTGTACCCATTTTGATAAAAGTCTCAATTTTGTTTTTGGTTATACTTTCTGATATTTATTTCAAGAATTACCCAATTTTCTTGAGAGTTACTAAGTTAGTAAAACATTTAGATAATTTTGGTTGAATATATGCATGGAATGAAACGATACATAAAAGCATGTATTAAAAAATAAGTTATACTTAAAACTGAAATATTTGACATGTCTTTTTTGAGGGATATCATATGATTTTAATCCAACTTTACGTTTAAATAGTAAAATAGAGAGGAATTAGTGGAACATGAATGGATGAAAAATATAAAATATGCATACATATTTTATTAGTTTCACTGCAAAATTATTAGAAACCTATACTATTTTAAAATGAGTGTGTCATTTTATCTTATTCTGCTAGTTTATTTATTAGACAAGAATTTTAGGAAAATGCATATGAGTGTCTTAATTTTTACTTACATAACTAACATATACATAAATTTGGATAGTGTAATTTTTCAATACTTAGTAAACCACAGAATCAAATGCTTTTCCTTCTCTATTCTATGGAAAAGAACACATAATAAGCTTTCCAGTTTTCGAAGTTTTTTAAAATAACACATGCCCAAATGTAAATATTCTAGACACAATATCAATTAGAAAAGGGCTAAAATGTTAAAGGAGTAAAAGAGACAATTCTAATCTTGATGCACTCGAAATAAACATAAGATCAAATGCATTTACTTATCGAATGAACGAAATAAAATACTTTTAAGTTGAGGGTATATATTCAAATCATATTTATCTAAGCAGAAATAATCTATTCAAAATCAAATTATCAAGTAACAAATTGTAGAGTACATAAAGGTATAAAGATAAACCTAAACTCTTAACGATAATAAATTACGTTTAATTCAAAACGAAGAAACAAATATCAGATATTCTTGTAAAATGGCTCTTCATTCTTAAACGTATACCATAACCATCTATTGAGAAACTAATATATATATATATATATATAAAAAGAGAAATTAACATCTAGAAATGAGAGGTTATCATCAGTGACAATTTTGTATACATATATACGTGTCTTGGAATCAAGAGAAGTAAGGAATCTAACTGGCAAGACAAATGCAAAATAACCTTAAGAATTTGGATAAGCTTAGTTACCTTGAATTGCTTGCGTAGTCATAGAGCTTGCCCGTGCTAGAGAAGATGATAACACCAACTTCGGCATCACAAAGGATCGATAACTCTTTAGCCTTTTTAAGCAAACCACTCCTTCTCTTAGAGAAAGTCACTTGTCGACTTGTTGAATTATCGATCCTTCTTATAACTATCTTCCCTCTCCCCATCACTCTCTCTTATTTTCCCCTAAAAATAAGTCCAAACTGCATCAGAATCTATAAAGACGTAAGAACATCGTTAATGACGAGAATGATCAATGATGATCTTCATAATTCAAACTTGACTTGCTAGATTTGTTCTCTTTTTATGTTTCTCCTACTTTCTTGGATTGAATTTATACATATGTATTCGTGAAGATTTGACTTACTTGATTAGGGTTCGCGATAAAAGGAAAGAATACAGAGGAAGATGAGAAGCTTATTCTTAACACACACACGCACACAAAGATGAGAAGCTTCTTTGATATTTTTTTTCTTCTCTAGAGATGTCTTATGTGTTTTCTGCGTATATATGGCAAGCGGATTGAGATTAAAACCACTGCTGGTTTTATTATTTTATTACCTTACTTAGTTTTAATAAAGCCTCACTGGCGCGCGTATAAACAATCTTTCGTACTCGCTTCCGTATGCGTAAGTCTGATTTAGTCACATCATTGACCTCGGAACTTGCTTTGATCGCGAGGAGAAGATTCTGGTGAGCATGTGAAGAGCGAGTACTTAGAAATGTAGACATGAGCGCGTGAGCTTTAAATATCCTAGGACTCTCAGGCTGTACCACGAATCGTGGGGCGATAAAACAAGGTGGTATTCAAACAACGCAATAGATGATGGACACGTGAATAATTTAAGAGATGCTTTTGTAAGTCCGAGGGGTATTTTGGGTATTTTAAGGTTAACCTACTTTGGCTTTTGGCAGAGTTGGTGCTGTACTTGCACTGTTGTCCGATGAAACTCTTTCCCCACTATTTATTTTCTATTTTAGTTTTCTATGGCATCACTATTTCCAAATTTGATATTTTTGAGGTTTTTAAAAAGTCGATAGAGGACACTTTTGGATTATTATATGCCAGTACTATATATTATCTTCAATTTCAATCCTTGGTCACTGAGTTAAGTTAAGGATACATAATTGTTGCAACCAACGGAAGAAGAGTCAAGATTTATCAAAACTTCTTATACCCTCTGTTTGGGAAGTTAGAAGATTCTATGCAATCAAGAACACCATTTACAAAATAATAATAATTCATGTCTCTTATCATTTTGTTAGAACTACAATTACAGTATATTTATGTGTTTTCAATGTTAATTTCATGAACATGATAACTACTCATAAACCGTTTTACAGTAACTTGTTTTTTAAAAATGGTATTGGCACTACAAAAACTTATAATTTTAGCATCATTTATTTTTAAACTTAGTGTCATTCTTTAAATGATGCAAGAGTTATTGTGTCACTTTTAAAATGATACTAAAATCAGTAAAGCTAAAAATAATTAGCATCACTTAAAAAGTGACTCATCAATTCAAATGTAGCATCATTTCTTATAAATGATGTTAAATTTAGTTTTACATTAGTGTCATTTTATTTAAACGACCCTAAATTAATATTAATATATATATATATTAATATAAATTGGCTGTTTAAAATTATTAATAAATAATAAATATGGCAAAGAAAATAAAGATTACTTCTAATTTTATTAAAGAAAATATACAAATACATAGTTCAAACTTTGATTACTAAACACAAATCCAAAACCCATCTATTGTTTCAGTATGATTCATTGTTATCCAAACTAACCTGTATTCAAACACTTTAACCTTTATCTTATCTTCAGCTTGCTTCATGTCTTCTATAATTGCCATTAGAGTTAACATTCATATTCAGCACCTTGTCTCTAAAACATGTACTAGATTCATCTTCTGCATCATGCATAATTGTTCTGTTTTCTGTTGTTTTTGAGTAATTTCTTCAACAAGTTTTCCTGTAAAAAAAAAAAGACCAACAAAATAAGATTTCCAATGAAATCCGCTATGTATTTCAATGTACAGAGACACTAACAATTTTCTGAACTTTGGAGCAATACTTTTTGTTGTTCAAAGTGATTTAAAATAATAGATTTGAAGGGCCCAAATAAGAATAAGTTTATGGGCCAAAGGCGGCTAGTATGTTTTTAGGGAGGTTACGGTACAACAGGTTTTAGAAGATTTCCTTTTTCTATTAGGGTTTGTATCGAGTTTTTGTGGCTTATATAAGGAACTTCGGGGTCTGTAATATTATTCATCACAATGATAATAAGAACCCTAAACAAAGGGTACCCGCTTCAAAGATCTCTAGTTCTTAATTCTCTTTAGCTTTCTTAAGATTTTGTGCATATCTTACGATAATTCACAACAACTGGTATCAAAGCTGCCAGGTCTATTCGATGACTAGTTCCGTAAAGTTTGAGGTTCAGAGATTCAATTGAACAGGAAACTTTAGTCTCAGGCAAACGCGGGTGAAGGATATGCTGAATCAAATTGGTATGAAGAAAGGGCTATTGGAGTAGAAACCGGAATCAATCATGCATGATGATTGGGAAGAGCTGCAGGAGAAGGCGGGCTCGGCAATTCGTACCTGTCTTGGAGACGAAGTTGTGCATCAGGTGATCAAACTTGTCAACGCAAACGAGATTTGGGACAAGCTCGAAAAGATGTACATGTCGAAATCTCCATCAAGAAAGCTGTATCTAAAGCAGATATTGTATCTGTTTAAGATGTCTGAAGGATCTAATCTGATTCAGCATGTTAATCAGTTCAATCAGATCACTGCAGATCTAGGGCTTGTGGGAGTCATGGTGGAAGACAAAGATAAAGCTATGATGATGTTGTGTTCTTTAACTCCATAGTATGAGACGTTGGTGACTGCATTGTTGGCGAAAAAAGAAACAATAAATATGCAGTCAGCTACAGATTCGCTGTTAGGTCACCATAATCGACACCAACAGCATGGTAGCGGAGTTAACTCTCAAGGTGATGGGTTGTATGTAAAATTCAACCAGGTGAACTGAGGACAAAAGAACAAAGGAAAGCAAGGAGATAGCAGGAAGAAGAAGGCAGTCTGTTATAAGTGCAAGAAAATAGGGCATTATAAAAGAGACTGTCCGATGAATAAGAAGCAGAACGGAGGCACATAAACATCTAATACTGCAAACATAGTTCAGCAAGAAGATACAGTACCAGTTGAGTATGATATGCTTGCAGTGACAATGGGTAATCACGCAGATTCTAGGATATTAGATACGGGTTGTTCATTCCACATGACATCAAATAAGGAGTGGTTTGAAACGTATGAAGCTGGAAATTTTGGAACTGTTAAACTAGCGGACGACAGAAGCTGCAACATTGTTGGTGTCGGTCAGATCAAATTTTGAATGCAAGATGGAGTCATCAGGACATTAACTGATGTAAGGCATCCTCCAGCTGTAAGAAAGAATATAATATCTCTACTTACACTTCACAAGAACGGTTTCAGGTATGAGACGGACAATGAAAATTGTGTGAATGTACGGAAAGGAGATATGACGGTGATGAAAGGTGAGATCACAGCAGGAAACATTTATCGATTACTCGGAAACGTGGTTGTAGGTGAAGTTGCAGCCGTCTTGACTGAATCAGATAGCATAGCTCTGGCATATGAGGTTAGGTCATATAGGAGAGCATGGTTTAGTTGAACTCCATAAGAGAAATCTTTTGGATGGTTTGAAGAGTTGCAAGATGGATTTTTGTGAGTTCTGTGTGATGGGAAAGCAGTCCAAGGCATCTTTCAAGACAGGATAACACACTACAAAGGGTCTTTTAGACTATGTTCATTCAGATGTGTGGGGGCCGACTAGAGAACAATCATTAGGTGGAAGTAGGTACTTTGTCCTCTTTATTGATGATTTTTCAAAGAAGGTTTGGGTATATTTCTTGAGACAGAAGTCTGAAGTCTTTGGGAAGTTTAAGACTTGGAAAGCTGAAGTAGAAAACCAAACAGGGAGGGAGATTAAGTATCTAAGATCAGAAATAATGGTCCGGAGTATACTGATGGAGAGTTTCATAAGCTGTGTGAGGAACAAGGGATTCAGAGGCACTTTACAGTGCGGAAGACACCATAACAGAACAGAGTAAGTGAGAGAATGAACTGTTCTATTGCTGAGAAAGTAAGGTGTTTAATTAACACTAAATGCAGGACTTCAGAAACATTTCTGAGCTGAGGCAGTAAACATGGCGGTTTATCTCATCAATAGATCACCACGGATTTCTCTCGAAGGAAAGGTAGCTGAAGAAATATGGACTGGGGTAGATATTGATCTATCAAACTTGAAGATCTTTGGATGTCCAGCTTATGTGTTAATTCCTAGTGACAAAAGATCAAAGTTGGATTCTAAGTCCACCAAGTGTATTTTTCTGGGATTTGAGAAAGGCGTCAAAGGTTTCAAGTTATGGGATCCTGAAGCTAGAAAAAGAGTGATCAGCCGAGATGTGGTGTTTGATGAGCAGTAAATGCTAGAACAGGCAAGGATAGACCGAGTGCCTGTAACCATTGAGGTTGATACTAGTTCCGAGTTAGCAGAGGAAGATCAGGAAGAAAAGTCTAATAATACCAATAGACCTGAAGCAGAAGACAATGATCAGTCTTCCAAGGTGGAGCAGTCTCCTAAGGAGAAGAACATTTAGAAAATCGGTAAGAATAAAGATGTTGGGAGCTTGGTAGCTAATAGAGAACCCCGTAATATCAAGGCACCAGTCAAGTACGGTTTTGAGAGATGGCAAACTATGCACTTTCAATTGGTACAAATGATCCTTATAACTTTCGTGAGGCCATCAACAGCTCAGAAAGTGATCAATAGATGGGTGCGGTGATAGAGGAAGCGGAAAGCCTAAGTAAGAATCAGACTTGGGATCTTACCACACTTCCAAAAGGGAAGAAAGCTATTGGCTGCAAGTGGGTCTTCAAGAGAAAGGAAGGAGTCTCAACAACGAACCATTAAAGTTCAAGGCGGGACTTGTAGCAAAAGGATACTCACAGAAGGAAGGGCTTGATTACTATGAGATTTTCTCCCCTGTTGTGCGACACACCTCTATTCGAGTTGTGTTAGGACTGGTAGCTTGCTGGGATTTACACCTTGAACAAATGGATGTAAAGACCGTATTTCTCCATGGAAATTTGGAGGAAGAGATTTATATGGTACAACCTGAAGGACTAGTCAAACCAGGAAAGGAGAAGCTTGTGTGCAAATTGAATAAGTCTTTGTACGGATTAAAGCAAGCTCCACGACAACGGTACAAACTTGTTGAGACCTACATGTTGCATATAAACTACCAGAGATGTGAATATGATTGTTGCGTCTATGTGAAGAACCCATGTAACCATTCTCCCATATTCTTACTGTTGTATGTTGATGATATGCTCATTACCGGAACCAACATGGAAGATATTGTTGAGCTTAAGAGGTTACTGGGAGAAGAGTTTGAGATGAAGGATCTTGGAACTGCTAAGAAAATTCTAGGAATGGAGATTAGAAGAGATAGTTCTCGAAGATTGTGGGTATCTCAAAGAAATTACATTGAGAAAATTCTAGACAGGTTTGACATGTCAAAAGCAAAGCCTGTTTCTACTCCATTGGAAAATCACTTCAAACTTGCAGAGGCTCAGTGTCCGAAGACTGATAAAGACATCAAGGATATGGCACAAGTTCCTTATGCTAGTGCAGTGGGCTGTTTGATGTATGCTATGGTGTGCACGAGACCAGATTTAGCTCAAGCTGTAAGTCAAGTCAGCAAGTACATGTCTAACCCTGGGAGACAACATTGGGAAGCAGTGAAATCGATTCTCAGGTATTTGAGGGGTACAACTGACCATGGTCTCATGTTCGGGGGTGAAGGCTGCAAAGACAAGGCTATAGGTTTTGTTGATTCAGATAATGGAGGAGATCTTGACAACAAGAAGTCTACTACAGGGTATGTATTTACTCTCGCAGGAGGACCCATATGTTGGAGATCTATACTACAATCTATTGTTGCAATGTCCACCACAGAGGCAGAGTACATTGCAATGGGAGAGGCAGCTAAGGAAGCTCTATGGGTTCAAGGCCTCATAGCAGAATTGGGTGTTGAGCAAGGTGGAGTTCAGTTACACTGTGATAGTCAAAGTGCCATATACTTGGCAAAGAATCAAGTGTATCATGCTAGGACGAAGCACATTCAAATTAGATTTCACAATAGTTACTAGCTTAAGGTGAGATCATATTGGAGAAGGTGCATACGTCGGAGAATGCAGCTGACATATTAACCAAGCTAGTCACCATGGAGAAGTTCAGACATTGTTTGGACTTGCTCCATGTCTTCAAGTGCTAAAGGAAGATGAAGGTTATCCCTATAAACAAGCAAAGGGTCGCATTCAAAGAGATTTTTCGTCAAGGTGGAGTTTGTTGTTCAAAGTGACTTAAAATAATAGATTTGACTTAGGGCCCAAATAAGAATAAGCTTATTGGGCCAAAGACGGCTAGGATATATTTTTAGGGAGGTTACGGTACAACATGTTTTAGAAGATTTCCTTTTTCTATTAGGGTTTGTATCGGGTTTTTGAGGCTTATATAAGGAATTTTAGGGTTTGTTATATTATTCATCACAATAATAATAAGAACCCTAAACAAAGGGTATTCACTTCAAAGATCTCTAGTTTTTAATTCTCTTTAGCTTTCTTAAGGTTTTGAACATATCTTGCGATAATTCACAACACTTTTCAATAGAATGACAAACTATAATAGAGAGACATAATGCTCATCGTGAGAAGTGAGAACTTTATATCAACTTTTCACATAGACAAATATGCTAAAGTTTTATTAGAACATACTACATGTCAAGACAATAACAAAATATGCATCCATATAGCAAAGAAGTACCTGAAAACTGATCATTATAAGCATTTGAAGTGGATATGGCTTTCTGGAAGATCTGCAAAGGTGAATACAGTGAAAGAGTAAAGAACAAGAACATAGTAAATTTTGTAATTTAGTTACTTGAAAGATAACACCATGAAAGATAAAGAACTGTAAGTTTATAGAATTTAAAGAACTCAAAGATTGATAAACAATTACTCTCTTGATTGCTTTAGAAACTCACTCAAAACTAGAGCACTCAATCTCTCGATAAACTCATAAGTTCTGTCACAACATTGACAGCTTCTTATATAAGAAAACACTTGACCTTAATCCTATTCTAATTATGAGATATATTTAGATAACTCCTAAATATATATATATATATATCTAGATAACTCCTAAAGATATTAATCCTAATCTCATTAGAATCCACAACTTGGTTGGATTAAGGTAGCTTATAAGTCGATTCTCTCCAAATCTTTAACACCAATGAGCTCCCTCATTTCTCTGAACTTGAGCCTTCCCAAAGCTTTTGTAAGGATGTCCGCCTTTTTCTGACTCCCGGAACATATTCAACTTCTATTTGCCCACTCTCGACACACTCTCTTATAAAATGATATCACATGTGTATGTGCTTACTCCGGCCACGAAATACTGGGTTCTTCGTAAGAGAAATCGCTGATTGATTATCAATACGTATGGTGACTCTTTTACATGATGTTCCAGTGATCTTACTTAGTAAGTCTTGGAGCCATACTGCCTGTTTTGCTGCTTCAGTTCCTGCCATAAACTCGGCTTCACAAGATGATAGTGCCTCAGTCTCTTGCTTTTGTGAACACCAAGATATCGGACTTCCACCAAGATAAAATATGTGCCCTGACATGCTCTTCCCATCATCTGGATCAACATTGTGGCTACTGTCACTATAACCTACTAACTTTGGTATTTGCATACACCGAGTAAAAGTTAAGCCAAGAGAAGTAGTTCCCTTTAAATATCTTAAGACATTGCTTCATTGCAGCTGCATGTGATTCTCTGGGACTCTGCATATATCAACTTAAAACTCCCACACAATATGATAAATCTGGTCTTGTGTGAAGCAAGTATCTAAGGCATCCAAAATTCCTTCTAGAAACAATAGCATCAACTTCCCTTTGATTCAAAGATTTTTCAAGCTTCAAACCGGTTTCCATGGGAGTATGAACCAAATTACAGTCCTTCATTCCAGCTTCTTCTAGTATTTTTAGGGCATATCGGTTTTCATTTAGAGCTATTCCTCCGTTGTGCTGAGTCACTTCAGTCCCGAGATAGTATGTCAATTTCCCAAGGTCACTCATTTCGAACATAGAAGCCATCTCCTCTTTGAGTTTGTTAATGACATCTAAACATGTTCCTGTAACAAACAGGTCATCGACATATACTGCTATGACTAGAAGATGTTCTTGAACCTCTTTGCGATAGACAGATGGCTCCTTTGAACATTTCTTAAACTGCAGTTCCATGAGAATGTGGTTTAGCTTAGTGTTCCATGCTCTTGGCGCTTGTCTTAAACCATACAGTGCTTTGTTTAGCTTATAAACCTTACCTTAAATCCCCTCTTTTCGAACCCCTCTAGTTGAGAGACATAAACGGTTTCCTTTAGTTCTCCGTAAAGAAAAGCTGTTTTAACATCAAGATGATGTATTCCCCATCCGTGTGATGCTGCGAGGTCGATGAGAACCCTTATTGTTTCAATCTGTGCAACTGGGACAAACACTTCCTCAAAGTCTACTCCGTATTGTTGTATATACCCTTTAGGGACAAGTCTAGCTTTATATTTGTTGACACTCCCATCAGAGTTTCTTTTGACTTTAAATACCCATTTCAAACCAATTGATTTTTCTCCAA
The DNA here is from genome assembly GCA_963555745.1 of Cardamine flexuosa. Classification (NCBI taxonomy): domain Eukaryota; kingdom Viridiplantae; phylum Streptophyta; class Magnoliopsida; order Brassicales; family Brassicaceae; genus Cardamine; species Cardamine flexuosa. The sequence continues at coordinate 17,189,098 of OY743219.1, forward strand.
ACGGAAAGTTCACAAGATCCCATGTTTTATGCTTCTTAATGGAGCTGATTTCTTCTTCACAAGCATGTGTCTATTCTTCGAATTCTTTTGCTTCACAAAAATTTCTTGGTTCATTATTTAAGCATAAAAGCAACATCTATCCTTCTTCTTCGGCAAGAAAAATGTAATCCTTAAGATATTGTGGTCTCTAACATTGTCTTGTTGTTTGTCTCAAAGCAGGCGGAGATGGAGTGGGATCACTTGTTTCTGCAGTTTCATGTTCTGGCCCTTGTTCATGTGCTATTACAGTCTCACTGTCATCTCTAGATCCATCAGATGCTTCTACATTGTTGATACCAGATCCCTCACCAGGATCTATCCCCATTAAGGACATGGACACGTGTCATTCGAATCATCGCAATAAAGAGAAGGAGTCCGGTTCGAGATAGGAGACTTCGCTTCAATAAAGAATAAACCAGTGAATTAATATGAAGCTCGGGAAGCGGACTCAAGGAGCACATTTCCTAGTAGAAGCTCGGAAAGGACTAAGAGCTCGTAGGAAGAGTTTTATGTCGTAAAGTCAAATAAGTAAGCTATTTCAAGTACCAGACGTAACAGCATTCAAGAGAAAATCAAAACCAATGTATTTAATTAGAATCATATGAAATATTGCAATTTATTAATAGCATTAAACAGCCAAAACATGTATAAATAGGAAGAGAAGGGTGTTGTAAGGAGGATCGGTTTTTTGATTATAAGAAAGGAATATATTCAGAGCAAATAATATTTTTGATAAATTGACTTGACTAAAGATCATTGGGTGTGGATCTTGTATCCACATTTTGGCGCTAGAAGGAGGGGATTTACGTGCTAGAACCAAAAGTTTTCAAAATAGAACCATGGGTAATGTCGATGATGCTTTGGCACAAATAAGCCAGAATTTGACAAGACTGTCCGGAAAATTTGTCGCCGTGCAGCAAGACATAGAAACACTAAAAGCTGGTCAGTGCTTGCCCTCAAGCAAATAGAAAGGATAAGATGAAAGGAGTAGTGTGATAAGTGGGGACTCAGAACCTAAGTAAACTAAGCAAACCTTTAATGTCAGTGTCACAGTTAATAGTCCTAGAATGCAATTCACAGAAGTTCTACTTAAAATCTTTAGCCATACTCATCACATCAATTTTAACACTAAGACTCAGCCACAAGCAAACATTCAAAGCAAATTATCCCTTTAACATTGATTAAACACGAACTGGTGAATCATGATATGCAATAACTGTAACTCATTTGGTTGAGGAACAAGTTTTAAGAGATAAAAATGATCTCTTCTTCCTCTGATTTAAGTGTATGTATAAGTATCTCTCAATGAAGTGGATTGAATTATAAGAGAATGCTAAAGGTAGAGCCAACTGGTGCATACAGGAGCAGACTATCATCTACCCATGAAGAACCAATGACCCTCCTAACTCTAAAATCCCAGAAACTTATCATAGTTCTACCCTTGTGCTTAAAAGCTTTTCTTTTTCATTTTTTTTTACTCAAGGACCGATTTTCTGTTTTCTTCTAAGGAGAGGATACTTTACTTTTTACTTCTAGCGGATTTGGGATTTTTGATTTTTCACTAAGCTATGACTCGACCACTCACTCGAGTTGTCTTGGTCGAGTGGCTACTATACAATTTTTTTTCTGCTTCTTTTACTGAGCCAACTTTTATCAATTTTTTTTCCAAATCCTTTACTAGACTCATTTTTTTTGAACCTATCCTCTCCAAAGGCTTATAAATTTTAGCAAACTCTTTTTCTCTTTTCTTTTCTTTTCCCAGACTCAAACCCCAACTTATTCAAACTCTTAGCCTAAATCTGGTTCAAAAATTGTGAACCAGAGACTACATGAGAGGCTACTCCTGTCGGCAACACCTAACACTTTCTCTCTAATTCAATCCGGAAATAGGCCTCACTTCACTCAAGAATAATGTATGGTCTGAAATGAAGTTTTGGTTTTTGTGGAACTGTCTCAATGGTGGAGACAGCTACTTGGATTAGCAAGAGTGGTAAAAAGTGAAAGAAAATCCAAGTATTTTGAGGTATCCATGAGTTAAAAAGTTTTAGAGCATATCATGATAATTAAGTTTTTCAAATTAGGTTCTAATTCATAGGGATAGTCTGACAAATCACAGTAAGCTTCAACCAAGTGAGAGTGCTAATATAAATTCCAAGCAAGGTGCAACCTTAATTTTCAAACTTAGATAAATGCATTAGACAACTTATAACTGTGGCATTGAAATTATATGTTTGGAACTGTGGTGGTGAGAGGATCAGCTCCGGGGTGTGACTCGAGTGGGCCGTGGGCCACTCGACCCGCAGTCGAGTGGTCTGTCATCTATCGTGCACTCGACCCAGCGTGGTCGAATGGTTCGCTCTGGTAGTACCTCGGGTAAGGTTGAAGCTGTGCACCCTGATCATAGCGTGGGTAAGGATCGACAGGTGCACTCGGATCGAATCCCTGGTAACACTCGAGTGGCTCACTCGACCTAGGTGGTCGAGTGGCTTTGTCTGGAGATGAATGCCCCAGATCCTCTATGGGGTGATCTGGGCGCCTCTTTCTCTCCTTTTGCTCAGCCGAAGTCCTTCTTGACAAGCCAACACTCAACTTCCTCTGAGCTGCTGCTAAGCGACTGGGGATCCCCTTCATTGTGGCATTCATTCCACTCTTGAACTTGCTGAATTGCTTATCTTGCCACTTGCACCACTTCTGAAGTGTGGAGATCTTATGGTTAGCCTCCTTGAGGTTTTTGCACTTTGTCTCCTCAAAATAGAACCTCTCTTGAGCTTGCACACTCCCCATGAAGTCCTGAAACGTCTCATCTTCTTGGAGTCTAACTCCCTCATCAAAGAAGTAGAGATCTCTGACTGGTGGTACAAAGGGGATGCTACGGTCACCGTCCTCTGCATAGAGCTTGGCTAAACCTCCATAAGGTAGCAAAATCTTCGCCTTGCTGCTTCTGGGGTGTGAGAAGTTGTAGATGTACTTCTCCCCAACATTTACACCAATAGTCGTAGTGTCCTTCACGTGATCCAAGTCCATCAGAGTGTATGGTGTAGGCGCAGATATGAGCTCAACTTCAGCAGCCTCTAAAAATGGAGTAACTATCCCTCCCACTGTGAACTCTGCCTTGTTCAGCATCTTGTCATTCTAGATGGCAGTACCTCTGTAGCTCATGAGGTATCTCACCAAAACGATGGAGTTCCCTGTATAGGCTCTATCTCCTCGTATCTCAGTCCCATTGGTTCTGTTCTCCTCAGATGAGTAAATCAGGTAATCACAAAGGGCCTTGTCCATCATCTTCAACTCGCTCTCATTCACTGGCCCTGTGGCCTTCTTCGCAAACATTGTGTTCGCAAGAGTCCTGTGGAGGTATCTCACTCCTGGGTGCCTAATCTCACTGCTTTTAGTCCTAGCAGACTCATAGTGCTCCCTTCCTCCAAGCGCTAACCACAACTCATTCAGCTCTTTCTTCTCAAAGTCCTGGGCTTGCCATGTTCCTCTGCGGAAGTCAAACAAGATGTCGACCACACTGAGGGGTAGCTGATAGTCTATCCCTCTGACTCTGAAGCTCACATGCCCCATCTATGCTGTACCAGCCATGCCTCTCGTCTCATAGAGGTGGAGATCCACTGTTGCCAAGAAATCGCAGGTCTCAGTCTTGAAACCATCACATGGGCTGTGGGTAAGTCCCACGATGTCAGCAGACTCATAGAGCTTCACCACCTCTCTGCAAATTCCCAAAGCTTGCATGGTGGGGCGATCTGGGTACCTAGTCCCAATGAATTTCACCCTCTTCAGGATGAGGATTAGCTTAGCTTCCTCAGTGATCTCAGCCTGGATATCCTCTGAACTCTCAAAACCAGTCTCCTTCTCACTGTCCCTTCTCACTGATTCTTCTTCTTGAACCCTCTTGCCCTTAGCCTTGTCTTGTCGTGACCCAGATGGTCGAGGGGCTCCTGCTGCGGTTTGGCTTCTTGTTGCCCTGATCCTTGTAGTGCCAGTGTTCTTAAAACGAATTCAATAATCAAAAATTTAGCAAAAATTTGGACCACTCGACCAAGCCAATCGAGTGGTGTGGTCGAGTGGGCAAAAAATTTCCAAACAAAATTTTGCCCGACTTGACCCACTAGAGTGCTTTGATCGGGTAACTAAGTTAAGAATCATATGCATCCAATTTTAAGCTTGGCAAGGATCTAAACAACTTGGGCTCATAAATTTTCCAAATTCATCAAGTTCTCAAAGCGATTTTCGATATGCATGATTTCAAAAAATTTCTAAAACTTGTTAAATTCAATCAATGGCTATCAACGTGGGTTCTCAAATCATCAAACAAGCATTAGCTGAACCGAAATTTGATCTAAGGTTTCATGAAAATTTTCAAAAAATTTCAAGTGCACTTCTAAGAACAAAATTTCAATTTCTATCAATTTCAACCATAGAAATCAATGCATACTTCTTCTGATTCCTTATGCTACTCTTATCAATCGATTTTACCCACATGCAAGCTAAAAATTTCAAAAAATTTCAAAAACAAGCCTTGAACCCAGATGTTTCAAAAACAAGCCTTGAACCCAGATTTTTCAAAAACGATTCAAATGGCTTAAAAACTGACATTTGGGTTTCAGAATTTTTAGAGTAGTGTGACATGATGCAGATATGATGAAAAACTTGATGATATTTATGAAATTTTTTAGAGAGAAGTTGGAGAGTTTTTTCGTTTTAGAGAGATGAAAAATTGGATGAAATGGAGCAGAAGGGTCGCGTGACATTTAAATAGGTGAGCAATTTCAAATGAACAGCTGAAATTAAAAGTTGAGATTTCAGACAAAACCTGGGCCACTCGACCTGGGGGTCAAGTGGTGTGGTCGAGTGAGTTTTCAAATTTTAGGCTAACCCTTTTGAAACTCCACTTTGACTCATACTCAACTCCTATCCTCTCCTTAAACTCACAACACTAAGAAAACATATTAAAAATAACAAAATTCATAAAAGACATAAGATAAATCAAAGCTAGTATATACAATGATAAACATGAGAATTCCTCCCAAGTGAGCTTGTTTAAAGTCACTTAGCTTGACTCTCACTCTGTTAGTCAGGTGGAAGGTCCTTGAGAAGATGTGTTGACCCCTCTGGACTCGGCTTCTGCATAATGAAGGTTGATGCCATGATAGCGTGATAGAAGCTATCACTCATTCCTAGTGGCTTGGGCCTCGTTCTTCTCATCTCTGGTGGGGGTTGTTGAGCTTCCTTGAGTTTGATAGCTTCTGGAACCTATTGAGCCTCTTTGAGCTTCAGGACTTCCTTCTCAAGCCTGTCAACCTTCTCTGCCAACTCAACAACAACACCTTGTAGAGCAAGGATTGTGCTCTTGTCTGATGCTGGTGTTGTGGGTATGTTGAGTTGCTCTTCCCTGTACAAAAATATTCCTGGCCCGAGTATCAAATCAAAGCAGGTTGTTTTGTAGGGGTCGGTTGTACTCTCTAGTGATGACTCGAGTGGTCACTCGACCTAGCAGTCAAGTGGGGTGGTCGAGTGTGCCCTGTGCTGTCTTCATCAGAGTCACCTTCTACTACAAATGCATCAACCTTGTGCACTGCTCCATCAAAGTGACTACCCATGGTAACTGTGAACTATGGAGGTCTGGATGGCGTCTAAGAGTACTGTTCATACTTTCCAAAGTTTGTCTTTTCATAGTGCTCAGCTTCTTCCATGTAGAAAAGCTGTCTCTCAAAAGCAGGGTTCTTCAAGCCGGAAGAGGTGTCAAAACGCATCACCAAGTCATTACCAGTTCGAAGAACTATTTCACCACTTTTGGTGTCAATAACAGCTCCAGAGGATGCCAAGAATGGTCTGCCTAGTATGAGGGGGTCCATTGGCTCATCTTCCATCTTCATCACTACGAAGTCAGTAGGGATCTCCATGTTTCCTACTCTCACTGGGACATTCTCTAGCAAGCCATGGGGAAATCTGATGGTTCTGTCAGCTAGGACTAGAGACCTGGTGCTTGGCAGAAATTTGTGATAGCTCAGATTTCCTGCCACAGACAATGGCATTATGCTGACTAAAGCACCCAGATCACAAAGAGAATTCTGGAAAGTCTGGTTTCTGATGGTGCAGGGTATTGTGAAAGATCCAGAATCCGTCAGCTTCTTTTTCACTACCACTTTCTGGTGAGTGATCATTTTACACTCATAGGCCTTAGCAGCTGCTGCTCTCTTATCTTGAATTTTCTTCAAGGCTCTTTCTCTCAAACCACTGTCAAAAGGGCCAAGTGACTTCACAGCTTCATCCCATATCATTTTAGCTTCAAGCTCTGATAGCTCTTCCTCAAGCATAATAGCATACTCCTTCTCGATCTCAGCTTTGAACCGTTATGGGAAATGACTTATCATCATCGCATGCAGATCCAGTATGCACTTCTCCTTTGCAGTCTCGGGTGTGCCTACACGACCACTCATTCGAGTGGTGTGGTCGAGTGCTACAGTGCTTGAGCCAATTTCAGAAGCAGATCGAAAGATTGCCCCCCAACTTGAGTATCACTATCCCCAGTGATGTTGGAGATTCTCTTCTTGAAAGGAAGAAGATGGAGAGCCAGTGCTGTGCTCACTGCATAGAGAGTTGCAGGCTCCTTAGGGTTCTGCACAAGGGCGGACCTACATGGGAACTAAGGGTGTTAAGTGACCCCTTATTAATTTGGTTTTTAATAATTATCAGTGTATTTTTATTAAATATTACTGAAATAGTTAGCAAAAATCATCTTTTGACCCCTCTAAAATTTTAAAATTTACACTATAAATCTATTAGTTATAGAAAAAATTATATTATGACCCCTCTAAAAAACATTTATGGGTCTGCCACTGGTTCTGCACAGCTTTGCCAGGAAGTTGGGTTGTGGTCTTAGTAGAGGCTGGTGAAGCACTGGACTCAACAAATTTCAGTCTGCTGTTGAGAACCTCAATCTTATGGTTCAGATCATCATAAGAGCAATCGATGTGGGTTCTGAGTTCAGTGAACCTCTTTGACGTCTCTTGAGTAGCAGTATTCTGGCCTCGGAGAAGTTGGAGTAGAAGAGGCTTAAGGTCACCATCAGCTGGCTGAGGTGGTCTTGAAGCAAATCCAAGTGGATTGGCTTGAGCTGTAGGTACAAAAGGCTTGTTCTGGCCTGGGTTCTGAGTTGGGTAGACTTGATCCTGAGGGTTGGCTACGTTGGGATTCCTATAGGAGAGATTAGGATTATTCCTATAATTGATGTACCCTCTGTTAAAGCCAGCTTGATTCTGTATATACATGATCTCTTCAACCTGATCAGCTTCACCTTCCTGAGCCTAAATAGCAGAAGCTTCACCCACAAAGTTCATAGATTTCTGCTGAGCCAGGATAAGCTTATCAAGCTTGTCACTGAGAGACTGGATCTCTTGCTTGTTCGTATCAGCTGAAGAGGAGGGTCCCCTGATGGATCTATCAAAGTCTTCACTGTAGTTGCCAGAAGTTGCCAAGTTCTCTACTAGTTCCCAGCCAGTCACCACATCTCTGTTGAGAAAGTTGCCATTGCTAGCAGTATCTAACAGCATCCTTATCTTAGGGCTTGCTCCTCTGTATAGTGTACTGAGTAGAGATTCTTTGGTGAAGCCATGATGGAGACACTGAGTAGTGTACTGCTTGAACCGATCCCATGCTTCAGAGAAGCTCTCATTGTTCCTTTGAGTGAAACAAGAGATATCATTCTTGAACTTGGCTGTCTTGGAGTTGGAGAAGAACTTTAGGAGAAATGCCTTCTTACAGTCATCCCAAGTTGTTATAGACCCCTGAGGTAGTGCTCTTTCCCAGTGTGAAGCTTTGTCACCTAGAGAAAAAGGGAACAAGCGAAGTTTGAAACCATCTTCAGAGATCCCATTGATCTTAGTTAGCTCACACAATCTGTCAAACTGGTCCAGATGCTGAAGTGGGTTCTCCATAGAGAGTCCGTGGAATTTGTGGTTCTGGACCATGTAGATGAGACCAATTTTGATCTCAAAGTTGTTGTTTGTGACTGGAGGAGCCACAATCCCTTGACTTTGTGAGTGAGTGCTTGGAGCATCTCCTGCTCCAATCACCCTAGCCTGAGGAACTTGTTCTGCCATGACCACTGGTGTCTCTGGGACTGTTTGGACAGGAGTGGGAGTGGCAGGTGCAGGTGTAGCTTGACGAGTATGCTGGTTGATGCGATGTATTTGATCCAAAAACTGGATTAGATTATGGCTGCCTTGAGAATGCGTTTGCATTCAGAGAGTAGTGACTCGATCAAGTACTCGAGTGGTAAGGTCGAGTGCTACAGTACCTGATGCAAAACAGACAAAATTTCAAAACCAAATCAGTACCCAAATCTCAAAAATAACGGACTTGATCTAGTAAACCTTAAATAACTAATTGTGTAGACAAAAACACTCAAAACTGTCAACGGCGCCAAATTGAGACAAGTATTTTTGGCTACTCTAAGCAAAGAAAGAAAGCCAAGCAATAAATCTAAGCCTAGAGAGACAAAATACAAAGCTTCTAATCAACTGTAGTATAGTGGTAAGGGTTGTGTAACTTTGTCGAACCAATCAAGAGTGGTCTACAACAACTAGCAGATTATTAAGGCTATCTATTCATGTAATTATCAAAAGGGTGTGGTGTAGTAGGAGTCTAAATGAGAAATCTATTAAAAACCCTAATTGATACTAGAGGTACCAAAGTCTGTCATACTTTAGCACATCGTGGAACTAAGCAAGAAAAATCATAGAAAACTAAGTTGAACTAACCACTAGACCTAAGCAGTCGAGTAAGGTGGTCGAGTGCTACAGTAAAAACAGAGAAAAACTACAGTGAACGAATACTAAGCAAACTGTGAACTATGGGGAAAAACAAGGACTCTAGGAATGGAAATCACAGGGTCGCAAACACTATGTTCTATTGCAGCTATCAACTAGCAATTTCTTCACAGATATACCCTAGACAACATACATCATAGCCAGCTCAATTCATGGGTCGTGGAAGAGAGCCTTAAGACCCAACCCAGTCAGCATAGTGTGAGGAGTCGGATCAGGCATGAAGAATCAGCCTATTCAAGTCGAGAAGAGTTCATAACAAGTGAATAGGTGGAGTCGTGACATAAATCAATGTCTGATGCATCCACCCTCACGCTATTATACTCTAAACCCCGGAAAAAGTCTATCTAATGGCTCAAGGCATGGGTCGTGCTCATGAGACCATCTAAAATCATGTTCTCCTTGATCAGGGGAGAACACGCATTAAAATCACTCACCCAAGAGGGATTCGAAACTGAGTGATGATCAACCTATCTAAGCAATAACAAAATAGAGAGAAGCTACCCTAATCCATCTCCAAAAATCCTAACTTTACTACTCACACACTATGATCATAGCTGCGGTCCAAAACCAAGAAAAGCCTAAGCTTGACATATGTGATAGCCTATGATCTTGTGAGCAAGGTTGAAGAACAAATAAAATGCAAGTACTGATTTTATAGAAAGTTATCAAAGTTACAAAGTTGCAGAAAATGAAGAACTATGAAGAACATCAAGAACAAGAGAGAGAAAAACGAGAGCTAAACCTAAAAATTACTAAGCCAAAGCGGCGCTATTCGATTCTCCTAATTAGGTTTAATGAGGCGCTTTTATACCTAGTCAAAAGCGCTTATTACATTTTGCAAGTTTTTAGGAGAAAAAGTTGGAGAGTGCCCACTCGACCCTGCAATCGAATGGGGTGGTCGAGTGGTCACTCGAGTAGGCAGGTGGTGCTGAAGTCCAGTGAGCCTGTGATGCTGAGGTCGAGTAGCCTGTCTTGAGTGCTCACTCGAGTGCCTGGTCGAGTAGCCTGTCTTGAGGGCTTACTCGAGTGCCTAGTCGAGTAGCCTGTTTGAGTGAGCCGTCTGTCTTCTCTGCAATCCTCACTCAAGTCCATTGGGATTGACTGCACATCTTCACTGCAAATCTTCACTCGAGTCCATAGGGCTTGACTGCACATCTCCACTCCATGAGCCAAAATCCAAATATGCTCCATATGCTCCATAAGTACCTGATAAGACCCCAAATATGAAAAATGCATGCAATGCCTATACAGAAATATTAAACATCCTATATGAAGGATAAATGCACGAAATGATATAAACAATGGATAAAATCTACTCTAAGGCATGATAAAAAGCTGGTAAAAACGTGAATAAAAGTGGTGTTATCAGTCAGGTAACTCTAAACGAAACTACTTCATCTGTTAATACTCGTATGGATTATTTGACTACAGGAAATAGGCAAAGGAACATACAACCACGAACCTTGTTCAATACCCCCATGGAGACCACATCTTCAAATCTTGCAACGGATGGGACACCACTTTCGGTCAACATAGCAGGGCTGAACACAGCAAATCCGCCGTTAGAAGATGGAGAAGATCCGGCCATTCAAACTGCTGATCTGGAGCGTGATTCAGTTTGTCGAAGAGATAAGGGAAATGAAATTAAAATTTCACCCAGCTACCAGTTCGGCCCTTGACATTGATAGGGTGATAAAAGAAACCAGACGGTCCCCATTCAGCGCACGGATTGCAAATTTCAAGATCAAAGATGCTCGGCGGATAAACTTACCAACGTACGATGGCCAATTCGACCCAAAAAGTCACCTTTAAGCTTTTCAAATTGCAGCAGGGCGAATAGACCTAGAGCCACTCGAAGAGGAAGCTGGTTTCTGCAAGCCATTTTTGGAGAATCTGTCCAGGCAGGCCTTACTATGGTTTACTCGGCTTGGTCCAGGAACAATTAATAGTTTCAACGAACTATCCTATGCATTTCTTATGCAATATTCTGTCTTAATGGAGAAAGGGAAATCTGATAGTGATCGTGGAATCTATCACAAGGACCACAAGAGCCCCTTCGAAAGCATATTTCTAAATTTAAGGAATTGCAGGCAAAAATTCCAGGGTTCTCTCAGACTGCAGCATTATCCACATTGAGAAATGGACTTTGGCATGAAACAAGGTTCAAGGAAGAGTTGACGGTAAACCAGCCAGACATAATTCAAGATGGTATATTCTGAGCTAATAGCTGGATAGAAGCGGAAGAAGAAAAATCAACTTTCGCAAAGAAGTATTGTATCCCCAAACCAAAATCAAATCCAACAGTAAGGAGGTTCGAGCCAAGAGAGAGCGGTGGAGTGAAACGTTTCGGGGCAACACCAAGTAATAATAATTTCGGACGACCATACTAAAAAGGGGAGAGGTCGAAATATTCTTCCCCCACAACCTGGGTCCAAAATGAGGGATCTTACTGTGAAATCCATCGAGTAAATGGATATTAACCAAAGACTGTAGTGTATTAAAGCAGCATTTAGCCGAGCTCTGGTCATCTGGAGGGCTTGCGAATTTTAATCTGGAAGAGTTCGTGCAGAACTGTAATAAGGACCGAACAGATGGTCAAGTTTCTGAGCCGAATGCAAAGAAGCAAAGAGAGATCAAGCCAGACCATCAGAAGGATAAATCAATGTCATTATCGGAGGATCCAAACTGTGTCACGATTCTGTTCGGGCAATCAAGATACATAAGCGAGCAGCAGTCATGGCGGTGAATGCAAAAGCCGAACCATTCATGTACAATACCACTTTGACGTTTGAAGAGTCCGAGACTAGGAGTTTAGTTAAACCTCACGATGACACCACCCTAGTCATAACACTTGATGCAGCAAACTATTAGGTGACAAGAATATTGGTTAATACTGGAAGTTCAGTCGATCTGATCTTTCTAAGCACATTGAATTGAATGGGAATTAACCAAACTAAAATTGTGGGACCACCAGCTCCACTAATAGCAGTCATGAGCGAAACCACCATGTCTCTTGGAACCATCAAACTCCCCGTGTTTGCATCTGGAGTGTCAAAAATTGTTGAATTCATGGTTTTCAATCGACATGCTGCATATAACATAATATTGGGAACTCCATGGTTGTATCAAATGAGGGCGGTGCCTTCCACTTATCATCAATGTATAAAACTTCCAACACCAACAGCAATGGAAACAATCAGGGGTGATCAAGAAATATCAAGGACCTGCTATCTTGCAAACCATTGAATGAAATTGCAATAGCAATTAATGAGTTTGACTATAGCAAAAGAGCCATGATTTATCGGTGGACAGAAGCCTGATGATGTAACTCAAGAGATCTCAATTGAAGATGCAAGTCCAGACCGGAAAATCAAGATTGGTTCAGGCGTAAGTGTAGAATTACAATCCGAGCTTATTGAGTTTTTGTCAAAAAACAAAAACTCCTTTGCATGATCAGTGGAAGATATGGCAGGAGCAACTTATCAGTGTCTCGATAATCGAATGTTTGCAGAGCATCTCGGAAAAACAATGGAAGTATACATAGAAAATATTGAAACATATAGATTTGGTGGTTTCTAAATAAGAATAGAGGGTTTCAATTCCTCATATTTAGTTGTAGTATATGAGGTGTCAATCCATAATGGGTTTAGTGCAAGCAATCACAATGTATCAATGCATAATAAGTTAAGCCAAATCAAAGATGATAGTTGGAACTAGCAACCTAATGATTGTAAATGCATATAACTAATAATGAAAGTAGTGAACACTTGAGATGTCAATTCAAATGAACAAACAGTAAAAAAATAAAACAGGGAAACAAAAGTAAAAAGCCAATTAATCAGTATGGTCGAGTGGTGTGGTCGAGTCAAAATGTAAAATCATAGAATCACTTAAATAAACGAGTAACTGAACGTGTAATGCAATAATAAAGAGATAGGAATCATAGGGACGAATCAATGGACTAAAGGATCAATTTCATAACCTGGGTACTTAACAAATACAACCTATTTTAAGGCTAATCCTTCAACGATAGATGTCTGAACAAGTCAAGCCCACCGTCATGGTGAATGACCTCGAATCCACTGGCTCATCATACCTGATTTTCCCACAGTCAAGCCAGTGGACAATCATAAAGAACCAATCTACCTAAGCCAACAAAATTTCCTAACAAGAGCTTTGAATATCATGGTGCAATCGCCCATTGAAACATATTTTCGACTGGCTAGTGTAACTAAGTCTCTGGAAAAAGCTGGATCAAAAAACCTCTTATCACCGTCATGAAGAGATCATCTAAGATCATTTTCAAGTTGATCATAAATGAATAAGCATTAAGCATTCTCACCTAGAAAGGATTTAAAGCAATTAAGAACTTAAAACAACCAGATTAATCAATATCCACCCTAATCTAATCAATCCCTAATAACCCTAAAGTTACCTACTCACTAATCATAACCATAACTAGATTTGCAAACCCATAAAACTCTAAATCTGACATATGAGATAGATCAAATTGAGATAAGAAGGTTTGCTGAAGAAAATAAATGCAAGTACTGATTATATAAAAAGATATCAAGATTACAAATGTCTAAAGTGAAGAACAAGAGAGAGAGAGAGTAATTAGGAGGCAGAGAGAGAGATTATTTGATGTGATGTTTTATGCATCAGGTTTTGCCCAACATCTAAACTCCACATGTGCACAGTTGTGTGCGGCATTATAATGGTGGGATCGATCCACAAAGATAAAAAGCACTATAGATCCGTAGATCTAAACAAAGATAGGATGAAAATATGGAAAGTTTTGTCACAAAAATCAAATCTGAATAAAATCCAAAAATAATTAAATAAGAAAAGAAATCAATTTAAAATAAATGTTGGGATCTGGAATATCGCAGGGATTTAGATAAATAAAAAAGATATCTAACCGGATTAGCAATTAAATGATCAAGATCTAGAACATAAACATTGTACCAAAATAGATATTTTTATTAAAAGCAAATATTATTCTACCATATATCCGCTAGGACCCTATGATAGCATATTTCGAGCTAGTTTGATAGAGTTCACTTGTAGATCCAGGTTCAACTCTTGGAAATCTGGAAATCAAGCCTACAAACTATAGACTCCAGGTAGAATAGCCAACGCTAGCTGTTTTATAAAACCCCCTATGAATCATTTGATATATTCGTCAACCTAACAAAAGCATTTGTTTCATAGAAGTAGAGATCTATTAACCATAATTCTAATCTATAACAATAACCTTATTAAACATAATCCCATCTCCCAACATGCAGATCTACTCAACCATGGTAATGGGTTGATAGATCATGATGTTGTATGGTTGAAAATGCAAAGAAAGAGATGAAGACAGAAAATAGATCTTGAAAATGCAATGAAAATACTTTAGATCTGAGAAAAATCAATGTAAAAGTTTACAGATTTGAAATGAACATAAAAATAGCAAAGTAACAGTAAAATTCATGTCTAGGTCTCTCTAGCCGCTCAGAAAATGATCCCTATTTATAGGGAGTCTTCTAGGTTAAAACTTGGAGTTAATGCGTGATTTGAAGAATATTCGTGATCGGGATCGATCGATCTCCTTCCTTTGATCTGTGCAACCTCATAGATTCCTTTGACTGATCGATCTGCTTCGGGATTGGTCGATCCTCGTCATGCTTGGTCGATCTTCTTCAGGATCGATCAATCCAAAAATGTCTCCAAAATCCAATGATGTGTAAAAACATCCAAAGTTACTCCATTTTGCCCATTTTAGCTCTAATGAAGTGAAAACCTGAAAAGACACTAAAACCGGCCAGAAGAACACAAAACATAACTTCTAGACTCAATAAGACAAGTAAAAACAATAGTAAAAATGGGTCCAAATAGACACTCATCACACCCTCAGACTTGAATCCTTTCTTGTCCTTAAGTAAGCAAGAAGACAATAAAGTAGGATCGATCTATCTATGCAGATCGGTCGATCTGAGAGACGTAAAAAAAAAAGCAGAAAATAAAATATCATAGACTAGGTTTACAAAATTAAACATAAAGGCTACAATTACTCCCCAGCAACGGCGCCAAAAACTTGATGTGCTGTTTTATGCATCAGGTTTTACCCAACATCTAAACTCCGCAAGTGCACGGTTGTGTGCGGCAGTATAATGGTGGGATCGATCCACACAGAGTAAGGTGCATTATAGATCCGTAGATCTAAACAAATCTAGGATGAAAATATGGAAAGTTTTGTCACAAAAATCAAATTTGAATCAAATCCGAATTCGGATCTGGGAAATCTAACTGGATTAGCAATTAAATGATCTAGATCTAAAACACAAACATTGTACCAAAATAGATATTTTTATTTAAAGAAAATATTATTCTACCATAAATCCGCTAAGATCCTATAATAGCATATTTCGAGCTAGTTTGATAGAGTTCACTCGTAGATCCAGCTTCAACTCTTGGAAATGTGGAAATCAAGCCTATAAACTATAGACTCAGGATATAATAGCCAACACTAGTTGTACTATAAAACCCTATGAATCATTTGATAGATTCGTCAACCTAACAAAGCATTTGTTTCATAGAAGTAGAGATCTATTAACCATAATTCTAATCTATAACAATAACCTAATTAAACATTAAATCCCTTTGAATAAATCCCATCTTCCAACATGCAGATCTACTCAACCATGGTAATGGGTTGATAGATCATGATGTGGTATGGTTGAAAATGCAAAGAAAGAGTTGAAGACAGAATGTAGATCTTGAAAATGCATTGAAATAGTTTAGATCTGAGAAAAATCAATGTAAAAGTATACAGATTCGAAATGAAAATAAAAATAGCAGAGTAAAAGTAAAATTTGTGTCTAGGTCTCTCTGGCCACTCAGGATCAATAGATCTAAAAATGCCTCCAAAATCCAATGATCTGTAAAAACGTCCAAAGTTGCTCCATTTTGTCCATTTTAGCTCTAATGAAGTGAAAACCTGCAAAAACACTAAAACCAGCCTGAAGAACACAAAACCTAACTTTTAGACTCAATAAGACAAGTAAAATAATAGTAAAAATGGGTCAAAATAGACACTCATCATTATTTCAGGTCTAAAAACGAGCACACCCTTTATTAGGGTTAACACATGTGCTTTTATATTAAAGGATAAGATTAAGGTAAAGACAAAATAAATATCTTGCTAATCCGGAAATACCACTCTACCATAGTGATCAAGTGGCTGGTCGAGTAGCTACAATCTTCCTTCAATCTTCTTCTTGAGCAGATCCAAAACTCCAATCCAGCTCCTCAGTGCTCCAAAGCTTCCATAGCATCCATTGTTACCTGTAAACAACCCACAATATGCAATATGTATGCAATGCTTAAGCAAAGGACCTTAAAACTCTAAAGTGAGTGAAATATGCATATAATGGTATAAATGGGGAATGAATATGCACTATTGTGATGATAAATGTATGCTCAAAACATGTAAAATGCAGTGTTATCAACTCCCCCAAACTTATCCTTTGCTTGCCTTCAAGCAAATAAAAGATTGATTGGAGAAGTAGTTTGAAAATGGGGATTCAGAACCAATGCCAAATGATCAAACTCCTAACCTCATTGTCATGATTAACAGTTCTAGAATGCTATGCAGATGATCCATACTTAAAAACTTTAGGCATGCTCATCACAAAAGATTCAAAATTCATCTTAAGCCGCAACAAGCATTCAAAGAACTATATGCTTTTAACATTCATTAAGCGAGAACAGTGGATCGAATTAAACATTGTTTAAGAACTCATTTGGTTTGAGAGACAAGTTTTAAGAGACAAAAATAGTCTCTTCTTCCTCTGGTTTAAGCGTATTAGTAACAAGGATCTCTCAATTAATGGATTGAACTTTAAGAGAATGCTAAAGGTTAAAGCCAACTGATGCATACAGGAGTAGACTCTTATCTACCCAAGAACACACAACTGACTCTACCTAAATCTATACTTAGAAATATATCCTAGTTTTTCAACCTTTCTTTTTCTTTTCTCTCAGGGCATACATTTTTTTTTCTCAACTTAGGATTATTTCTCTATTTTTGTTTTCTAAGGAGAGGATCTTTATTCCATTAAACTCTTCTAGCGGATCTGGGAAAATTCTATTTTTCTGGGCTAAGGCTTCTTACTCGACCACCTGGTCGAGCTGCGTGATCGAGTCACATCTTTTTTACTTTTATTTTTCTATTTCCTGAGCCTATTTTCATATTAGATCATCCAGATCCTTTACTAGACACTTATGAATATACTTTTGGTGTTTTATGCTCTCCAAAGAATTTTGTTTGCACTTTTTTTTATCTCTTTTTACCACTCAAAACATAAACCAACCCTTTGATCAAACTTCTTATCCTATTCTGGTTCAAAAATCGTGAACCAGAGTCTACATGAGTGTGAGTTTATGAAGTTTAGATGCGGAAAAGTAAAGAAGAGACAAAGAGGATGATGATTTCATTCATTGCCAAAAAGGGCTAAAGTCTTAGGTAACTTTTACAACGGCTGTGGCTTCTCCTTTTATACGGATCAAGTGAGGTCAGCAAGGAGAAGCCGTAATGATTAGACGCGTGAGTAAGGACCACAAGGGTAAACCATAACGGCTAGATTAACCAAGACATTTACCCACATGTGGATAAGGAGATGAGCTTTATCCGGAAAAGAGCTTTGGCCCGAACTTTGCACAACGACTCTTTTGACCCAAGATTTGCACAATCCTTTTTCTCACTTCCGATCACATTTTATCCAAATGATCTTCGGGTTGTATGGATTGATGTATGGATCCTTACCATCCATATTGTGTGTATGGTTACAAAACCTTTGAAGCTTCCGGCTGATCTCTCCCTTCTTTAAACACTTTGGATCATTTCATCATCAGTCCAAGTAATGCTCATAGTCTCCCTTGATCTCTATTCTCTTTATCATGACTCAAGACCGCCTATGTTCAATACTCCCCCGCAAGCTTAGCCGTAGGAACGAAGGCTAAGCTTGGATTCCTATGGATGATACTTCGGTAAAAACCCCAACATAAAGAAAACCTCATGGGAAAAACCTTATGTCGGGGAAAAGAGCATATCATCCATGAGAACTAGGAAGTAGATCAAGGACAAGTAAGGTCAACAAGCCCAAGCTTACCATACATGTAGTGGTTGATCTTGAGGCTTGTGGCTTTGGTAAAGATGTCGGCTAACTGATCCTTGCTTCTTGTGTAGCATGGTAGTGTTACGCCTTCTTCTATCTTCTCTCAGACCTTGTGGCAATTTACCTCGATGTGTTTGGTTCTTTTGTGAAACACCGAGTTGCTTGCTATGTGGATCGTGGCTTCATTGTCAAAATGCATCGTAATGGGTTGCTTTGACTCGATCCCGAAGTCCTTGAGAAGCGCCTTGAGCCAAACAAGCTCATTGGTGAGTTTCCTCGTTGTGCGGTACTCCGATTCGACACTAGAACATAAAACCACCTTTTGCTTCTTCGACTTCCAAGAGACCAAGTTCCCACCGATGAACGTGCAATAGTCGGTAGTGGACTTCCTATCATTTGTGTCTCCTGCATAGTCAGCATCACAATATCCCACAATCTCGGTGTTGCCATTCCTTCCCATCCAAATGCCTTGACCCAGACTGCCTTTGTGATAGCGAAGAATCCTCTCCACCATGTTCCAATGGTACACCGTTGGATCTTTCATGTCTTGAGACACCTGATTCACAGCAAAACATAAGTCAGGTCTCGAAATGGTCAAGTATATTAGCTTACCAACGAGGCGACGATATTGGAGCGGATTGGAGTAAGGTTTGTCAAGTGGATCCTCCTGTTCTCCATCTTTCTTTTTCTACCACTTTCGCCTGACCTGGTAGCCATCTTCAAGTGGTGTCTTTGCCAGCTTTGATCCTAATTTCCCTGTTTCATCCAGCAAATCCAAGGTGTATTTCCTTTGGGAGAGAAATAGTCCCTCCGGGGAGCGACATATCTCAATTCCTAGGAAATACTTTAGTATCCCAAGATCCTTAATGTCAAAAACAGATTTTAGGAAGGTTTTAGTATCTTGTATACCTTCCTTATCATTGTCAGAAATGATAAGGTCATCAACATACACCAAGACGGCCACAATCCCCTTAGAGCTTTGTAGAGTGAACAATGTATGGTCAGCTTCCAATCTCTTGAACCCTCGGTCTTTGAGAGTGGAACTAAGCTTGTGATACCACGCTCTAGGAGATTGCTTGAGCCCATAGATAGATTTCCTAAGCCTAAGAACCTATCCGGAAGCAATGGAGTTTTCAAGAGCCGGTGGAGGTGTCATGTAAACTTCCTCTTCAAATTCTTCTTGGAGAAATGTGTTCTTCACATCCATTTGCCATAGTTTCCCAGTCTAGGTTTTTTGCCAATGAGAGAATCACTCTAATGGTGTGAAGTTTGGCCACCGGAGCAAATGTATCCGTATAGTCATCTCTATAGGTTTACGTGAAGCCTCTTGCTACCAGGTGAGCTTTGTATCTCTCAATGTCTCCATTGCTCAGATATTTGATGGTGAAGACCCACTTAGAACTAACAGCTCTCTTCCTTGGTGGTAAATCAGCTTCATCCCATGTATGGTTCCTATCCATAGCTCCTACTTCATCTTCCACAGCTCCTAACCATCTCTTGTCTTCTTTGGCTTCCTCATAACTCTGTGGAGTTATGTGGGAATCAACTTGTCCAAAGTAGACTTGATGATCACTTGGCAAAAGGGCAAGCGAACATGTAGCTTGAATAGGATGGGCCACGGCTTGACAATTGTAGTATACTCTTGTGTTCTTCCAATTGTCAGCACCAAATCTCTGTCTAGTGCTCCTTCTTAGTGTAGGGCCTGGATCAGGATCAGTTTCATGCTCAGACTCATCATCTTGATCTTCCGGATCTATCTGCTCATTGGTAACATTCTCCACATCTTCTTGATGCATGTTACTCCCAGGCTGTGTAGTCTCGGGGGAGTATTGATGAGGTGAGGCTTCTGGTGAGTTCCCTGAGGTGTGGTGAGGCGCTTGTGCTCCTTCTTGGGCATTTAGCGTTCCATTACCATTACTCATGGGACTCTCATTCCCAGAGGTAACTGGATGATCATTTCCGGAGGTAGCCAGATGATCACTACTTGGCAAAAGGTTCCCAAGGTGGTTGAGTAAATGCTGAAGACTTGCAGCTCTTTCTGATGGTGATCTTGCAAGATCCTTCAGGCTTTCCCAATCCTTTTTCTCATAAAACCCTTGGTGCTCTATGAACTTGACGTCCCTTGATACATGATATCTATTTCGGGTGGCGTCATAGCACTTGTAACCCTTTTGGGTAGTAGAGTAGCCTAGGAACATGCACTTGGTGCTCTTGGCGTCTATCTTATCTCTTAGTTCACCTGGTACCAAGACAAAACAAACACACCCAAAAACTCGTAAGTGATCAATATTGGCTTAGTTTTGTTAAGTACTCCAAAGGGAGAGATATCCTTTAGGATCCTTGTAGGTATCCTATTGATGAGATAGCATGCGGCAAGAACAGCATCTCTCCAGAATCTTCTAGGGACATTTGAGTGGAACATCATAGATTGTGCCACTTCCATGAGGTGCCTACTCTTTCTCTCGCCAACTCCATTTTGTTGTGGCGTGTATGGACAACTTGTTTGGTGAAGAATGCCATGCTTAGCTAAGTGCTCCTTGAATCTATGGCTCATATATTCTCTCCATTTTCTGATCTTAGTACCTTGATGTTACCATTAAAACGATTAGTCACATGTTTTTGAAATGTAATAAAGGCATCCATTACTCTATCTTTAGAAGGTAGTAATGTAACCCAAGTATATTTCAATTTCTCATTTATAAATGTGACAAAATACTTATTGTTATCTCTAGATAAACAAGGTGAGGTCCAAACATCTGAGTGAACAAGATCCAAAAAATTCTCATATAAAGTTGAAGACTTGGGAAAAACGGTTTTACAATATTTGCCGAGAATACAAGCCTCACAACTAGAATGATCAAAGGAAATACTAGGAAACATTATTTCAAGATCTCGCGAATGTTGATGGCCTAGTCTATCATGCCACATTACAGTATTACTAACAGAGACAAAACATGATCTAGAAGTAACAGGATTAGAACTAGTTAAAGTAGAATTTTCAAGAACATATAAATCTCCTTTTGAATCCCCTTCTCCGAGAACCTTCCCGCTATCAATATCCTTAAAATGAAAACTGTTAGGACCAAATATAGCATAGCAATTCAAATCACAAGTTGTCTTTTTAACCGAAACAAGATTAGAGGTAAATGTAGGCATGAAGAATGCTTTAGATTTCCTATCAAATAGTCTTAAATCACCTACTCTTCTTACGGGAATCCTATCTCCATTAGCAATAATCACATTACCATTAGCCGGTTTAACATTTTCTATCAAGTTAAGATTACTAATCATATGATGAGATGCTCCATAATCAATAATGAGTGATTTATTTGGTAAAGAGGCTAATAGAGTGATATTGGAGCCCTTAAGGTTGAGAGCGGTAATGGACTTAATGAGAACATCCAAGTCTGACTTCCTCATGAACCCATCATCATATCCCACCATTGCTTGCTCCTCTCCGCTCTTTGATGAGCTCCCTGGAACCGGTTTGCTTGCGGCTTTGGTAGAGGAGAGATTGGCCTTGAACTTGGTGGGTTTGAGGTGAGTATGGAGGATCCAGCACTTGTATTTGATGTGTCCTCTCTTCTTGCAGTGATCACACACCAATGTCTTCCGATCCTCTCCTTTGAACACTCCTTTGTTAGCCGTAGCGAGTTCCTTAACTCCACAAAAGAGTCCAAGGGATCCTTGTTCTCTTTGAATCTGGGAACACACTTCATCAAGGCTAGGGAGCTTCTCAGCTCTAAGAATGTGCTTGGTGAGGTCGTTGAAAGCCGGATTGATAGTGAGAAGAAGTCCAAAGACTCAGTCTTGCTCACGCCTCTCTTGAAGAATGGTAGTATCTGTGGCGAATGGTCTAAGCATCTCCAACTCGGCCCAAGAGATCGGAACTTCCCAAAGTGCTTGGCTGAGGTTGTTGATAGCTCTCTTGACTTCAAAAACGCGTGTGAGATGGAGATGTTGCCGTGCACGTTCTTGTGAGTATCCCATAGCTCCTTTGCGGTTTCACAATAGGAATATACTTCAAGAATTGGAGGATCAAGAGAGTTTTGAAGAAGACCAAGGACGGTTTGATCAGATTGGAACCATTTGTTCTCCTCAGCCGTGTCTTCCACTTTCCATTTGGAGGAATCTTCTTCATCTTCCTTTGTGATGGTGGAGCTTGGAGCTTACAAAGTTTCCACATGGCTCCATAACCCTTTTCCACAAAGCACCGTGCATGTAGTTCTAGCCCACAGAAGGTAGTTGATTACTCTAAGGATAACTGGAATCACAATCGATTTTGGATTATCCATAGATACGTTGAAGAGAGTAGGATGAAATGAAGAATTTTAGAGGAAAAGATGAAGTCTTTAGTGAATGAAAAACAAAACTTTTGATGAAAAAGATGAAAGTATGAAGTTTGATGAGAATCAAGATCTTTGTTCTGATACCATGTGAGTTTATGAAGTTTAGATGCGGAAAAGTAAAGAAGAGACAAAGAGGATGATGATTTCATTCATTGCCAAAATTGGCTAAAGTCTTAAGTAAATTTTACAAAGGCTGCGGCTTCTCCTTTTATATGGACCAAGTGAGGTCATCAAGGAGAAGCCCTAATCACAAGACGTGTGAGTAAAGACCACAAGGGTAAACTATAATGGCTAGATTGACCAAGACATTGACCCACGTGTGGATAAGGAGAGGAGCTTTATCTGGAAGGGAGCTTTGGCCCAAACTTTGCACAACGGTTCTTTTGACCCGATATTTGCACAATCCTTTTTCTCACTTCAGATCACATTTTATCAAGATGATCTTTGGGTTGTACGGATTGATGTACTGATCCTTACCATCCGTACCATGTGTACGGATCCGTACAATGTGTACAGTCACCAAACCTTTGAAGCTTCCAGCTGATCTCTTCCTTCTTTAAACACTTTGGATCATGTCATTATCAGTCCAAGTACTGCTTATAGTCTCCCTTGATCTTCATTCTCTTGTCATGACTCAAGACTTGTCTATGTTCAATAATGAGAAGTTATTCCGGTCGGCTAATACCTAACACTTTCTCCTAAGTTCAATCCGGAAATAGGCTTCAACTCAAGATTAATTCATGGTTTGAAAAGAAGGAAGATTTGGTGGTTATATGGAACTGTTCCAAAAGTGGGAACAGCTACTTGGATAAGCAAGAGAGGAAAAAGGGAATAAGAATATCCAAGTATTTTATGGTAGCCATGAGTTCATAAGCAATGTTTAAGTTTGATAATTAAGATTTAAGATTAGGTTCTTATTAATTAGGGATATAATTTCTTATTCACAGCAAGTTTCAACTAAGTATGAATGGTGAATTTAAATTCCCAACATGGTGCTGCCTTAGTTTTCAGAATCAAATGCAAGCATTGAACAACTAAAAACCATGGCATTGAGATTAAATTTTTAATCATGAGGCGTTTTGGTTTAAATTCATCATTATTCCCTATGCAATGCATCAATCATAATATGAATGATTCTAGACTCAATCCTAATTAGTCAAATGAACTACATGACACTCTGGTTTTTTAAATTGGTTTTCAGAAATTTTTCAAATTTTTGTGGTTTTTATTTGCACTTAGATGATGTGAAATTTGAATAAGAAAATAGAAAACATGATTAGATGAATCTCTCAGACTCTCCCCCAAACTTAAATTGCACAGTCCCTTGTGTAATAGAAATTCGGAGGATTATTTGAGAGATTTGAAAGAAAAAGTAAAAACAAGCTAATATGCAAATGGTTTATACAATGGTGTGGGTTGATTGTGGTACCTCATTGTGGTGTATTTTTCTGAGTTGGAGATGTGAAGAAGCCATCCACCAGAGCTGCCATAGACTCCTGAGTGTAGTTTGCTTCCATATGGTCGTGAGATGAGCCTGGTTGCTCTAGATCGAAGGTGTGATCTGTCCTGCTGTTGAACTCGACCACTGGACTCGACTTGTCTGGCCAAGCTGAGGTGTGAGCTTCCAACTCCTCAGCTGTGAGATCTGATCTTCTTTTCCTTGGCCTGTGTTTGCGAGATATCTTTTCCTCAGATGAAGACTTGCTTCTCTCCTTGGCTCTAGAGGATTCACTCTTCTTTTGCAAGATTTTGAGCTGTCTTGAGATGGCTTTGACAGTCTTTGCCATAGACTTAATGACCTTGTCCTTGAATTTGTTCCATTACTTGAGCAAACCTATCCTCTTGTTAGCTTCCTTCAGAGTTTTGCACTCTGAATCATCAAAATAGTATCGCTCAGGCTCCTTGTTTGCTTCCATCCATTCTCCCAAAAATTGGTCATCAGATTCTTCATCGGCTGTGGAACTGTGTAGGAGTCTGATAACACTGGATTTTATATGTTTTTAGCATGCATTTATCATTATTATAGTTTGCATTCACTCCATGTTTATACCATTATATGCATATTTCATTCACTTAGGAGTTTTAGAGTCCTTTGCATAAGAATTGCATGCATATTGCATTCTGGAGTTGATTTTAAGTACTTTAGGAGCTTTTGGAGCTTTTGGAGATAAGGAGACATTGGACAGCTTCAGAGCATCAGAAGTTTGGCAACGTTTGAAGACCTTTCTGTGAACTAAACTGGGATTTCTTTATACCATTGGAAAGCTAGAAGAGTCAAGATTCACATGGGACAAGAATCGAAGCATTCCATTCAGCCGTTTGGAAGATGCATCCCGAAGAGTGAAGAAATGCCAAACTGGAGCCTGAACCAGCTCGACCAGAAATGATGCCCAAATTCAAATCGTGTCCAACGGCTCTATTTTTATCTTTAATGGCTCTATTGCTGTTCCCAACGGATAGATGAAAGTCTGAACTCCACGAAACACCTACTTATCTTTGTGTTTAAGTTTTCTATAAATATGTAACTCCTTGTAACATTTTCAAGGTTACAGAGATAATAAAATCTCTCAATTCTTATTCTTATTCTTACTCTGAGTTCTTATTCTAATTCTTACTAAGTTCTTATCAGTTCTTACTCATTAATCTTTGAAAACTAACATCATGGATGAGTAGAAGTCCTCCAGGATTTTCTTCTGGTAATATGTTCTCATATTCCTGCAAAAGACACATCATCTCACTCGGCAGCACCGGTGTAGGGTTAGTCAAGCTCATGAGAATATTTTTATCAACAAGCAATAATAATGGCTGTTTTGAAAACAAATCTTTCTTAAAATCACCAGCCCTCCCAAAGAAATTTGATTGCTTGCCTATGTGTTCATCCTTGTGCTTTAGGCAAAGTTGATCTTGACAAAATTTAAAGTGCTCTTTTGATTGATTCTAATTATGAGCGACAGTTTCTTGATCATTAGTCTTCGTGATTGGCCTCAAAATTGTGCAATCTGCACCAATAGAAAGCAGGTTAGCTTTCATTTTTTTTTTTGAGTCAAAACAGTTACTGCGGATTTTATTTGGTGGTGGAGCATCTGGTAGTTTCTTCTTGATAACCATTATATCTTCAACTCTAGGTAACTGACTGCAAACTAGATATGCTTCAGCTTTTGGTAGTTTATAAGCAGAAATGATAAAAAAAAGAGACAAAGAGAATGTAGAGAAACTTAGCCATTTTTGGCAAAAAGAGATTGTTAAGTTTTACAAAGGCGGTGTAGAAATTAGAGAATTTGTGAAGGATTAGTGATGAATTTCTCAAGAACAGGGGAAAGAGAAACGAACCAGAGAGAATATTTTAGGAGATAACTTTTTTCTTATTATTTCCTTTCAGGTCTGATACACATATATCTACAAGTGAGGTGCCAAAAACGTATGGCTACAAATAAATAAGCATGTGTGTAAATTTACAACCACAGAAAATAGAGAAGTCTCCAAAGTTTACTTTTCTTCCACCACCTCCAGAGTGGACTAGTCTTCACTAATATTTGTTTCAACACTCCCCCTCAAGATTGTTTGATGGAGATCCAATAAACCCATCTTGCCATGAAGATCATTACATACCTTACTTGTTGTTGCTTTGGTGAAGACATCTACTAACTGATCAACACTTCTCACAAATGTTGGTAGAATAATCCTGGATTCAACTTTCTCCCTTATATAGTGACAATCTACCTCTATATGCTTTGTCCTCTCATGGAACACTGAATTAGAAGCAATATGGATATCAGCTTGATTATCACAGTGAAGGGTTATAGGCTCAGATGATTCGATTCCTAAATCTTTGAGAAGAGCCTTAATCCAAACCAACTCACCAGTTGTGTTTGCCAAAGCTCTATACTCAGCTTCTGCACTTGATCTTGAAACCACCTTCTGTTTTTTACTTCTCCAAGTAACCAAGTTCCCACCAACAAATGTGCAATACCTAGTTGTAGTATTCTGATCACCTTTATCTCCTGCCCAATCAGCATCACAATAACCAATAATATATGTGGAGTTATTGCGACCCATCCAAATAACTTTGCCAGGTGTGCCTTTCAAGTATCTCAGGATGCGATCAACCATTCCCCAATGATGCTTACTTAGAGCCTGCATATGTTGACTTACTTGATTCATTGCAAATGAGATGTCGGGTCGGGCGATAGTCAAGTAAATCAACCTTCCAACTAGCCTTTGATATTGCTTTACCTGCATAAGCGGCTCCCCCTCAGGACATATCTTATAACTATCCACAATGGAAGTCTCAGCCGGTTTTACACCAAGCTTCCCTGTCTCTTCCAGCAAATCAAGAGTGTATTTCCTCTGAGACAAAAATATCCCATTCTCAAACTTACATACCTCAATCCCAAGGAAATACTTAAGTTCACCCAAGTCTTTTATGTCAAATGAAGCCTTGAGCAAACTCTTAGCTCTCTTGATTCCCTCAATGTCATCTCCAGCAACAATAATATCATCAACATAAACCAGCACCGCAACAATAACATTCTCCCCCTGAGTTGTAAACAACGTACGGTCTGCTTCGGATCTCCGAAATCCATTATCAAGAAGACATCCACTAAGCTTGTGATACCAAGCTCTATGTGATTGCTTGAGACCATATATAGCTTTCTTAAGTTTGCACACCTTGTTGTCCCCTTGATAACACCACTTTTATACACGATTTTACCAGTTTTTTATCATGCCTTATAGTAGATTTTATCCATTGTTTATACCATTTCGTGCATCTATCCTTCATATAGGATGATTAGTATTTATGTATAGGCATTGCATGCATTTTGCATATTTGGGGTCTTATCAGGTACTTATGGAGCATATGGAGCATACTTGGATTTTGGCTCATGAAGTGAAAATGCGCAGTCAAGCCCTATTGGGTCGAGTGAAGATTGCAGAAATGACAGAGAGCACTCTAGACAGGCTCTCGAGTGAGCACTCTTGACAGGCTCTTGAGTGACCACTCTAGATAGGTTCTCGAGTTACCACTCTAGACAGGCTACTCGACCTCAGCATCACAGGCTCACTGGACTTCAGCACCACCAGCCTACTCGAGACACCACTCGACCACACCACTAAAACTCGGATTGGGCCATTTTCTCTCTTTTCCCTTAAAACTCGGATTTGTATTTAAAACTTGGTATAAAAGCCCCTGATTAACCTAATGTGAGGGGTACGCCGCATTTTATTCGCTTAACCCAGTTTTTAGACTTTCTCTCTCTAGTTCATCTTTTGTTCTTGATATTTCTCAGATTTTGTCACTTTGCACCTTGGATAACTTATTATATAATTTGTATTTGCATGTGATTTCGTCTACAAAGTTGTTTATCACCCCCTTATTTATCACATAAGTCAAATTTAGAGATTTCTGGGTTGTGTTGATTTTCATGATTTTAATGTGTGAGTATTTAGATTAGGGCTTTTGGGGGTGGATTAGGGTTGTGATGTTCTTGATCACCTTGGGTGTCTAAGTTTGTTTGCAAATTTGTTGTTTTCCCTCTTAGGTGAGTGATTTTAATGCTTGTTCTTTTCTGGCCAGTTAGGGCATGATTTTACGTGGTCTCATGAGCACGAACCATGCCTTGAGCCATCATATAGACTTTTTCCGAGGTTTAAAGTACAATAGCGTGAGGGTGGATGCATCAGACATTGATTTATGTTACGACTCCACCTATTCACTTGTTATGAACTCTTCTCGACTTGAATAGGCTGATTCTTCATGCCTGATCTGACTCCTCACACTATGCTGACTGGGTTTGGTCTTGGGGCTATCTACCACGAACAATGGATTGAGCTGGCTATGAAGTCTGTTGTTAAGGGAACCCCTTATTGATTGAGCATGTTAGCATGTGAGACTTTCTAGAGCATTCACTAGCTAGTTAATTCACCCCTATGATCCCTATAGTTTTAATATCGTTTGTCTTAGCAGTTTAGATAATTTGAGTAGTATCCAGTAGTTTCACTTGCCCACTCGACCATACCACTCAAGTGGACCAGTCGAGTGGCCTTTTCCGCTTTAAGTTTTCTGTGTTTTTGTGTCTCTTGCTACTTACTAAAGTGTGACAACCTTTAGTGAGCTTAGTCTTTAGTTTTATCTTTTATTTTACATTCGTTTAGGTTGATAGATTTCACTAAACAACTTTCATATTTGGCTTGAATTAATTGCTAATGTACACATTCTTTTTGCTTAGTGCTATTCACCCAATGGATTGATTCATATCTATACTATGATTGATTGAAAAACCTGTGTTCTGTTTGCATGCTCTGTTTGATTGTTTTCATTCTTACCATATAGGCAAAATACATGTTTCACCCCTATGTTAACTCCTTCTGGAGGAACCATATAAACTTCTTCCTTCAACTCTCCTTGAAGAAATGCATTTTTCACATCCATCTGCCATATGTTCCAACAGAGATTAGTTGCAATAGAGAGCAGAACTCGTACCGAATGAAGTTTAGCTATTGGCGCAAAGGTTTCAGTATAATCCACTCCATGCATTTGTGTGTAACCCTTGGCTACCAATATTGCTTTGTATCTTTCTATTTCTCCAGTGCTAGTATACTTGATAGTGTAAACCCATCTACAGCCCACAAGCTACTTCTTGCTAGGCTTCTCAATCTCAATCCATGTATCATTCTTGACCATAGACGCTATCTCTTCCAACATAGCTTGAACCCAAACATCAGATAAGCAAGCCTCTTCATAACTGCTTGGTATTCTGTGCTTATCAATCTTGGAGAGAAACGCTTGGTGCTCTTTCGGAAATTGATCCATGGTGCAATGATTCTGAAATGGATGAGCTACCGCCTGAATATTGTAATACACTCTTGTGTTCTTCCAATTCTCAGGACGAAATTTCATCCTTTTACTTCTCCTCAATGGGGGCACAGTCTCCTCATTATTACTCGACTCCTCAGACTCCTCTACTACAGGAGTCTCCACTGGATCTAGAGCAGAATCGATACTTGGTGATTCCATCTCACTGTCATCACCTTCTAAATCAACCACTGTCTCAACCTCTATATGATCACTACTGTCACTCTCCTCATTTTCAACCTCAATATTCTCAACATATTCAACCGAATCACCACCTTGAGCTAACCCCTCAAGAATAACCCTTAACGTGGATGCTCTCTCTTCTGGCAAGGCTAAATCTTCCAAGTTATTCTAATTCTTTTTATCAAAATAACCTTTCTCTTCAACAAATCTAACCTCCCTTGAGACATGCACACGCTTGGTGATGGGATTGTAACATTTATACCCCTTTTGTGTAGAAGAGTATCCAATGAATATACACTTTGTACTTTTTGGTTCTAGCTTGTTCCTCTGAGCATCTGGTTCAAATACATAGCAAACACAACCAAAGACACAAAGATAATCAATGGGGGGGGGGGTTTAAATTTGTTCAATACCTCATAAGGAGACACACTTCCAAGATGAACTGTTGGTAGCCGGTTAATGAGGTAACAAGCTGTCATCACAGCATCTCCCCAATATTTCTTAGGCACAGTCCTATCAAATAACATTGTCCTAGCAACCTCCATTAGATGTATATTCTTGCGTTCAGCTACTCCATTTTGTTGTGGAGTATAAGCACAAGAAGTTTGATGCACAATTCCAACCTTCCCAACAAACTCTTTAAATGCATTACTAGTGTACTCTCCTCCATTATCACTACTTAAGATCTTAATCTTGGTTCCAAACTGAGTCAATACATAGTTGTAGAACTTGGAGAAAGCATCTAGGACATGACTTTTCGAAGGCATAAGTGTAATCCATGTGAACTTAGACTTCTCATCAATAAATGAAACAAAATACTCATATTGATCATGAGTTGCACATGGAGCTGTCCACACATCAGAATGTACAAGATCAAAATAATCATCATACAAAGTTGAAGAATCCGGAAAAACTGTCCTACAATGTTTCCCAAGCATGCATACTTCACACTTTTGATGATCTTGAACCTTCTGATTGGGGAGAATAAGTTGAAGTACCTTTATATGAGGATGACCCAACTTTTCATGCCAAAAAGAGCTTAGTGCCGAATGATCAACTTCCATGTTCCCATCAGGCTGCTTATTGTCCAAAACATAAAGACCACCCTTGGAGCAGCCTTCTCCAATGGTCTTTCCTGACTTATTGTCCTGAAATTTCACATCATCAGGACAAAATACAACCACACAATCAAGCTCTTTAGTTGCTCTCTGAACAGATAACAGATTGTTAGAGAATTCTGGCATATATAGAGCTTTCAACTTTTTCTGAAACAACTCTAAGTTCCCAATTCCTCTAATCTCAACATCATGTCCATTAGCAATTGTAACCTTTCCACCATGTGGCTCAACATTAGACAACAATTCCTTATCACTAATCATGTGATGAGAAGCACCTGAATCTACTATAACTTGTTTGCGAATTCTAGATGCAAGGAAACCCTTACCAGATTCTGTGAGCTTGGAAATGCTTTGGACGAGAGCATCCAAGTCCGACCTTCTTACAACATCATCTGGGGGAGCAATAGCAACTCCAGCCACTCCCCTTGATGTCTGACCCGCCATCTTAAAGTTCTTGGGCCTTAGATGCGGATAGAGAGTCCAACATCTTTCCTGGGTGTGTCCTTTCATCCTACAGTGATCACACCAGAGATTTTTCTTGTCGACTATCAATCCAATCTCTTTACCCTTGCTCACATGAGCAACTTCACTTGTCCCTTTGAAGAGAGCTTTGGAGCCTTCCTCCTTCTGAATCATCATACACACCTGGTTGAGAGTAGGCAACGTCTCAAACCTCAAAATGTGATTAACTAGTCCTATGTAGGACTCATCTAGAGTAAGAAGCAAACCAAATACTTGATCTTGCTCTCTCCTCTCAATCATCTCCTTGAAATCAATAGTAGGAGGCCTGAGCATATCAAGCTCCGCCCATAACCCTCTAAACTCACCAAAGAGATCTTTGAAATCCTTCCCTCCTTGTTGAAGATTGTTGAGAGCCTTCTTGATCTCAAAAATCCTACTAAGATTGGATTCATTACCATACACCCCCATGAGTGTATCCCACAGCTCCTTCGCCGTCTCCATGTAGGAGTAAGATGCTAGGATACTTGGCTCTAAAGAGCTCTGAAGAACAGCTAGCACAAACTGATCTTCTTGGATCCAGTTGGAATCCGCTTGGCTTGAGCTGATTTGGGCTGGAGACTCTACTTCTCCTCCTTTAGCTTCAGCGCCACCTTCTGTCTGAGCCACACCAGCTACAGCTTGATTCTGAGGCATCTCCTCAGAGCTTAGACAGTGAACCCATACACCATGGCTTCTTAGTGCCGTCTTTGTGGTTTTAGACCACAATAAGTAGTTGCTCCCTTTGAGAACAACTGGTAGAGTGAAGAACTTATTGTTTTCCATAACAATCGCTTGAGAGAAACAAGGCCTGTAGGAGCTTATTGCTCTGATACGATGTAGAAATTAGAGAATTTGTGAAGGTTTTGTGATGAATTTCTCAAGAACAGGGTAAAGAGAAACGAACCAAAGAGAATATTTTAGGAGATAACTTTTTTTCTTATTATTTCCTTTCAGGTCTGATACACATATATCTACAAGTTAGGTGCCAAAAATGTATGGCTACAAATAAATAAGCATGTGTGTAAATTTACAACCACATAAAATAGAGAAGTCTCCAAAGTTGACTTTTCTTCCACCACCTCCAGAGTTGACTAGTCTTCACTTATATTTGTTTCAACAGGCGGCTCCCTCCTTTTATATGGAACCAATCATTAGGTAATCAAGGAGGGAGCCCTAAAGTAAACCGCGTGTACAATGACCAAAGGGGTAAGTCCCTAACGTTTGAATCTAAGTAATGGCTCCTTTGACCAAGCATTGACTCACGTGTGGATAAGCCATGGGAAACTTCTGGGAAGGTCTCGGCTTGACCCTAAGTTTGCATAACAGCTCTTTTGACCCGAACTTTGCACAAACTTCTTTTCTTCTTTCTGTCAAGTCTCGAGGATCTTTAGTTTAGGATTGTACGGACTTGTGTAACAAGTAAAAGCAGCCTTTAAGGGCTTAAGCCACAAAAGAGAAGTTGTGTAACAAGTAAAGGCAGCCCTTAAGGGCTTAAGCCACAAAAGATGCGCAACTACAATAATATATAGAGAAACCCTAAGGGGTTTCTCTTTACAAATTGACTGAAGGGTAAAGGAGAAGAAAATAAGGTTTTGTCCAATTCTCTTTTGAATTCCGAAGTAGGTTCCTTCCCTCCATCTTTTGTCTCCAAATTGTAGGTCTTTGTGGATAAGGCTCTTAGCATCATTTAACCCGTCTTTTGCACATCCTTGATCTTTAACATGGCTTTTGCACAAGATCGTTTCTCAAACCTGGATTTTGCAAAAAGTCTTTGATGATGCTTTGTTGCCTTTCCTTTCGAATCGGGAGCGTGCAATATCCGAGTTTGTACGGATCCGTACATTTCGTACATGACCCGAGATTTGCACACCCTTATTTTGCACCATCCTCCATAAGCTTCTGTAAGCCTTAGTGAATCCGAACTTTGCACGGTCTTCTCTAATGCTTTTGTAAGCCCAGACTTTACACATGCAGCTTGACTCAATGCGTAGCTCGTGCTGCCTTCTTGATCTCAACACTCCCCCTCAAGCTTAGCCGTCGGTACAAAGGCTTATGCTTGGATCCCCATAGGCGTTACCTCGGTAAAAACCTCATCATTGAAGAAAACCTCATGGGAAAAAATAGTCTATGATGAGGAAAAGAGCATAACGTCCATGGGTGTAGAGGATGCGAGTCAAGGATGATAGAGTGGCATGAAGACTTTAAGAACCCAAATCTTCAAGGATAACTTTGAGCATTACCAGCTTTCTAGGCTTCCTCCGGTCTTGTCTTTTGCTTCCGCTTGCTTTAGACTTCAAGTATCAATGTTCCTCCTAGGATTCTTGGGAAATAATCAATACTTTTGAGATGGTGGTGGTGATGATTTCTTCATATGGCGTATCTAGCAAGACTTGGCCCTTTCTTCTCCTCTTCTTGCTTTGCTTTGTTGACAACTCCAAGTGATGACTTGACTGATTGATGACATAAGAATATTCCACCATAGATAGATCCATCATAGCTTTGATCTTCCCAAATCAGAACTTTCCCAAACAATGGTATTTTCCTGATGAATGCACAAGTAAAGGCCGAACGTACGACTGGAACATGAGCTAGACCGTGCTCAACTGAATCCTTAGTTCTGGGTAATGCTCCATATACCATCTTCTAACCCACCTTGGTACTACTTGACTTCTCTTGACCCAAAGTTCTATCATGTGCCACATATGAGTAAATCTTTGAACCCGAGCTTCAAATGCCCAAGCTGATTTGGTTTTGGATCGCTCTCTTCACTTCTCGCCAATGCTTGAAGCCTAGCCCCAATGCTTGAGTGAAACTGTGTTTTGGAACCCATAATCCCTGAGTGATCTCCTTGCACATAGATCTCTTTGTCTTGAACCAACTCTTGTTTCAGCCTCCATTGATTGACTCTTGATCTCCATAGATATAGCTATCCTTGTCATCTTTAACCACCAAGTTTTGTAACCACAAAGCTTGAAAACCACATAACCATACACACACGCCTTGCTCTCTGATATTGTATTCTCCCCCTCAAGCTTAAGTGATTGTATTCTCCCCCTTAAGCTTGCAGTTCAGAGGAATCCCTCGTCTTTCTCCTTAACGTCTTCTTCCATAAAACCCAAGGCATCTTCTCTTCAAGGTTTGTATCTTCACAAACTTGGTGTGAGGTTGTCCATAAACCTTCTTCACGGCTTGGGTTCTCCAAGCTTGATGTGAAGCCTTTCTTTAGAAGTAACATAGAAATCAGCTCATCCTTTCTTCTATAGAACCTCACTAATCGCCAGACGGACCTTTCTCCGGTAATCCGAGCATAACTCGCGAACCATAATCCAGAAACACTTCATACTGATCCCAAACGAACAATAACTCGTGTAGCTTCATTGTGTCCAAATATCGTCAAGAACAAAGCGTTGGAAGGCTATCAACGAACATCAAACTTCTGATGAACCGACGCTTCTTCCCCTCATTTCTTCTTATGCTATCCCTACTTTCTTTGTCTCCCAAATTCTTGGAAGTATAGTCACAGCACTTGCTCCTTTGTACCTTAAATAAGAGATACAAAATTTTAAAGCAATGGCCGTGGGGTTTTAAGATGTTTAGGATGACATCTTTAAGGATTGTAATCATGAGAAATGAATGCAACACAATCAAGACGAAAACATGTAACACTAAGAGTTTAGAGAGTTGGCCTTTGGTGTTTATGATCTGGTGAATGGGAGTGATTAGTTGGTCTTCTTTTCATCATGTTGTGGATCTTCTTCTCAACATTTCTTGAGCAACACCTTCTATTCTCCATTTCATGAGCATACAAGCTCCAAGAACTTCTTGACTCCATTTCTTCTGTATGTGCCCCTTCTCCTTTAACTCTTCCCTCACCAAGTATAATCCAAGCTTTCCTTGTTTAAACCCATCATAGAGGATTTAAATTCAGTAAGTAAAGGTCGTGGGGGATTGAGAAGGTTAAAAACATTGGTTTGTAATATGAAGAAATACGAGTAATAATTCATAAGGCTCAAGGATATTCAAACTAAAGAAAACGGTTAGAGGATACTCCCTTTTTGTTGATGATCTGAAGAGGTTTGTGAGTTCATGTACCAGTCCTCCTTGTTGGTATTGCTAAGCTTAGGGTCAACAATTGTTTGTAATAACATATTGCGGTTTCCCTGTTTATTGACATGCCTACAATACCAAAAATTAACTAAACAAATTTCTTCTTTTATGGTTCTTGACCATAAAGAGAATGTACTCTCTTTTGAGAGAAAGCAATTAACAATGGTCTTAGGAATTTTCACATCATAAAGATAGAGAATTCGGACCCAAATATTATTCTTAACAAGCTTGGAAAAATCAAAGTCATATCAATTTTCACATTCATAAGAAGGAAGTTAGACTAAGATTTATCTTTTTATTTTGAAAAACAAGGGATGAACTATGATTGGTTTGGAAATACTTGACACGGAAGTTTCCAGATCAATGTTCATCTTTTGAAAACAATCATGGACTTACATGCTTACAACAAGCTACCCATAATTTTAAACTCGGGTGAAAAATGATCTTAGGTGTATTTTTGAATTCAAGCTGAATTTTAACACAGATCTTTTCACCTTAGAGAGTAAACAACCAATGACTTAAGTGCTTAAAAGCGGTCCAAGGTTTAATAACTATAGAAATTTTGATTCAGCAAAGTCTAAAAGCTAAAGACTCTATTGACTAAGCGCGACCAAGGTTCTCATTCCTTTGGAAATTTTAAACAAAATGAGATTTGGATTCATCATGGATTTATGCTATTACTCATAAGAGTTTAGCTTTACCAAGGTTCTCTTCCCATGTAATTTTTAAAAAATGATATACCACACCTTAGATCTTTTAATTCATATGAATCAAGAATCTTTAGGTGTGTCCTTCTTCTCTTAAATGATTTAAACGATATACATAGCAAAGAAATGACAATTAATTTTGAATTCTCAAGCTTATGCATATTTGAGTTATAATCTAAAAAGTAACCGTGACTTATAGAAAAGGGAAATGACTTTAGGAGAATGAGAAAGTAGAATGATACATCAATGATATCCATGGGTGTAAGTATAGGGAACCCACGAGATATGCTGGAGATGATCTCATCTTCTTTCTCTTCTTCATGGTATTTCACCACAACCACATTTTGTTTCTCTTCATTGTCACCACCAAGAGAAGAAGATTTAGCAAGAACAAATTAAAAGCGTGATTTCCTTAAGGATCAATCATGACTTAATTTCTAAATGAAAAACAACTATGGTTCACTTACGGATTCATCATAACAAGGTTTATACGTTTAAAAATGAAGCACGCATGTCATAAAGAAATCAAAACCAATAAGTAACAGAAACATGAGCCAAGGACATAAAATAGGCAACATAAAGAAAACATAGTCCAAGGCTTAAAGGTGACAAACGAAATTTGGATTCAAAACAACAAAAAAGCGTAGAACTCTATTGAGCAAAGCGGCCATGGTTCTCATTTCATTTGTGTAGACTCAAACGGATATTGGATTTATCAAAGTTCTCTAGCTAGATATCTCCTTAAGGATTTAATTTCCAGAAATATCTAGACATGGATACAACAAGGATCTCTTCCATTTGAGTCAAAACGGTGATTCAAACAGAGATTGGATTCATCTAGGTTCACTAACTGTATATCCTCTTAAGGTTTTCCCAAAGATATCTAGCCATGGAGGCAACAAGGATCTCTCTCTTTTGATTCAGCCATTATATACCACCACTTTTAATGCTCTAATTCATATAAATTAAGCATCTTTTAAGTGTGTGGTTTGTTTAAAAATTACCTTAACCGCATATTCAAACCAAAACTTCCAATCAACTTCATATTCCTTCACTTCAAAAAAAATCAGAATCCATTCAAGGTTTTAAATTTCTAAGGAGGCGATTTAATGGCTCATTTTAAATCCAAAGTAAATGAACAAATATATCACGACACTAGGTGAATTAGATCTATATAGATCAAGCACCATTCAGCGTGGTTCCCTTTGTTTTGAAATACTCAAATTGCAAAACTCAAGCAAGAACTACAATGGATTTCATTTTTCTATTCCAATGGAACTTAGAAATCTTTCCACGGTTTTAAAAGCAAAACAAATACAATTTTGAGTTTGAATCAAAACTAAATGTGGCTTAGAGAATATTAGTGAGGCTTAGAAAACCTTAGAGAATAATCTGTGCATCTCAAATCACTCATTAAAGAGCTCTAAGGCATCAAATTCTCTTCTTCTCTTGTGGTTCTTCACCATGCCTCACTCACTCTCTTCATTGCCCTAGGGAGCTAATAAATGCTCCGATACCATGTGAGTTTAAATGCGGAAAATAAGATGAAGTATAGAAGTATAAGCATGAAATAGAAAGCATAACTATGAAGAACAAGTATAAGCATGAATTAGAAAGCATAAGTATGAAGAACAAGTATAAGAATAAATAAGAGAGAAGTTTAGAGAGAATTTGTGTAACAAGTATAAAAGCATCCCCTAAGGGCTTAAGCCACAAAAGAGGCGCAACTACAAGAATATATAGAGAAATCCCTTAGGGTTTTCTCTTTACAAATTGACTAAAGGGTAAAGGAGAAGAAGATAAGGTTTTGTCTTATTCACATTTGAATTCTGAAATAGGCTCCTTCCCTCCATCTTTTGGCTCCAAATCGGAGGTCTTTGTGGATAACGCTCTTAGCATCATTTAACTCGGCTTTTGCAGATCCTTGATCTTTAACACAACTTTTTCACAAGATCGTTTCTCAAACTCGGATTTTTCACAAAGTCTTTGATGATGCTTTCTTGCCTTTCCTTTAGAACCGGGAGCATACAATATCCGGGTTTGTACGGATCCGTACATTCCGTACATGAACCAAGATTTGCACACCCTTATTTTGCACAATCCACCATAAGCTTCTGAAAGCCTTAGTGAACCCGAACTTTGCACGGTCTTCTCTAATGCTTTTGTAAGCCCGGACTTTGCACATGCAGCTTGACTCAATGTGTAGCTTTTGCTGCCTTCTTGTTCTCAACACTCCCCCTCAAGCTTAGCCGTTGGTACAAAGGCTTATGCTTAGATACCCATAGGCGTTACCTTGGTAAAAACATCATCATAGAAGAAAACCTCTTGGGAAAAAATAGTCTATAATGAGGAAAAGAGCATACGTCCATCGGTAACTATGATGAGGATGCGAGCCAAGGCTGATAGAGTGGTTGAAGATTTTAAGAACCCAGATCTTCAAGGATAACTTTGAGCATTACCAGCTTTCTAGGCTTCCTCAGGTCTTGTCTTTTGCTTCCGCTTGCTTTAGACTTCAAGTATCAATGTTCCTCCTAGGATACTTGGGAAATAATCAATACTTTTGAGATGGTGGTGGTGATGATTTCTTCATATGGCGTATCTAGCAAGACTTGGCCCTTTCTTCTCCTCTTCTTGCTTTACTTTGTTGACAACTCCAAGTGATGACTTGACTGATTGATGACATAAGAATATTCCACCATAGATAGATTCATCATAGCTTTGATCTTCCCAAATCAGAACCTTCCCAAACAATGGTATTTTCTTGATGAATGCACAAGTAGAGGCCGAACATACGACTGGAACATGATCTAGACCGTGCTCAACTGAATCCTCGGTTCTGGGTATGCTCCATATACAATCTTCTAACCCACATCGGTAATACTTGAATTCTCTTGACCCAAAGTATCTTATGTGCCACATATGTGTAAATCTTTGAACCCGAGCTTCAAATGCCCAAGATGATTAGGTTTTGGATCACTCTCTTCACTTCTCGTCAATGCTTGAAGCCTAGCCCCAATGCTTGAGTGAAACTGCATTTTGGAACCCATAATGCCTGAGAGATCTCCTTGCACATAGATCTCTTTGTATTGAACCAACTCTTGTTTCAGCGTCCATTGCTTGACTCTTGATCTCCATAGCTATAGCTATCCTTGTCATCATTGACCGCTAAGTTTCGTAACCACAATGCTTCAAAACCACATAACCAGACACACACGCCATGCTCTCTGATATTGTATTCTCCCCCTCAAGCTTACGTGGCGGGACTCCCCTTTAAGCTTGCAATTCAGAGGAATCATTCCACTTTCTCCTTAATGTCTTCTTCCGTAAAACGCAAGGAATTTTCTCTTCACGGTTTGTATCTTCACAAACCTGGTGTGAGGTTGTCCATAAACCTTCTTCACCGCTTGGGTTCTCCAAGCTTGATTTGAAGCCTTCCTTTGGTAGTAACATAGAACTCAGCTCATCCTTTCTTCTATAGAACCTCACTAATCGCCAGACGAACCTCTCTCCGGTAATCCGAGCATAACTCGCAAACCATAACCCAGAAACACTTCATACTGATCCCAAACGAACAATTACTCGTGTAGCTTCATTGTGTCCAAATATCGTCAAGAACAAAGCGTTGAAAGGCTATCAACGAACATCAAACTTCTGATGAACCGATGCTTCTTCCCCTCATTTCTTCTTCTGCTATCCCTTGTCATCATGTTGTGGATCTTCTTCT
Source organism: Cardamine flexuosa (assembly GCA_963555745.1). Classification (NCBI taxonomy): domain Eukaryota; kingdom Viridiplantae; phylum Streptophyta; class Magnoliopsida; order Brassicales; family Brassicaceae; genus Cardamine; species Cardamine flexuosa. The sequence goes on from OY743219.1 coordinate 17,228,677, forward strand.
CAACATTTCTTGAGCAACACATTCTATTCTCCATTTCATGAACGTAAAAGCTCCAAGAACTTCTTGACTCCATTTCTTCTTTATGTGCCCGTTCTCCTTTAACTCTTCGCTCACCAAGTATAATCCAGGCTTTCCTTGTTTAAAACCTTTATAGAGAATTTAAATTCAGTAAGTAATGGCCGTGGGGGATTGAGAAGGTTAAAAACATTGGTTTGCAATATGAAAAAATACGTGTAATATTTCATAAGGCTCAAGGATATTCAAACTAATGAAAACGGTTAGAGGATACTCCCTTTTTGTTGATGATCTGAAGAGATTTGTGAGTTCATGTACCAGTCCTCCTCGTTGGTATTGCTAAGCTTAGGGTCAACAATAGTTTGTAATAACATATTGTGGTTTCCCAGTTTATTGACATGCCTACAATACCAAAGATTAATTAAACAAATTTCTTCTTTTATGGTTCTTTACCATAAAGAGAATGTACTCTCTTTTGAGAGAAAGGAATTAACAATGGTCTTAGGAATTTTCACATCATAAAGATAGAGAATTCGGACCCAAATATTATCCTTAACAAGCTTAGAAAAATCAAAGTCATATCAATTTTCACATTCATAAGAAGGAAATTAGACTAAGATTTATCTTTTTATTTGAAAAACAAGGGATGAACTATGATTGGTTTAGAAAGACTTGACACGGAAGTTTCCAGATCAATGTTCATCTTTTGAAAACAATCATGGACTTACATGCTTACAACAAGCTAGCCATAATTTTAAACTCGGGTGAAAAATGATCTTAGGTGTATTTTTGAATTCAAGTTGAATTTTAACACAGATCTTTTCACCTTAGAGAGTAAACAACCAAGGATTTAAGTGCTTAAAAGCAGTCCAAGGTTTAATAACCACGGAAATTTGGATTCAACAAGGTTTAAAAGCTAAAGACTCTATTGAGTAAGCGCGACCAAGGTTCTCATTCCTTTGGAAATTTTAAACAAAATGAGATTTGGATTCATCATGGATTTATGCTATTATTCATAAGAGTTTAGCTTTACCAAGGTTATCTTCCTATGTAATTTTTAAAAAATGATATACCACACCTTAGATCTTTTAATTCATATGAATCAAGAATCTTTAGGTGTGTCCTTCTTCTCTTAAATGATTTAAACGATATACATAGCAGAGAAATGACAATTAAATTTGAATTCTCAAGCTTATGCATATTGGAGTTATAATCTAAAAAGTAACCGTGACTTAGAGAAAAGGGAAATGGGCTTTAAGAGAATGAGAAAGTAGAATGAGACATCAATGATATCCATGGGTGTAAGTATATGGAACCCACGAGATATGCTGGAGTGATCTCATCTTCTTTCTCTTCTTCATGGTATTTCACCACGACCACATTTCGTTTCTCTTCATTGTCACCACCAAGAGAAGAAGATTTAGCAAGAACAAATTAAAAGCGTGATTTCCTTAAGGATCAAGCATGACTTAATTTCTAAATGAAAAACAAGTATGGTTTACTTACTGATTCATCATAACAAGGTTTATACGTTTAAAAATGAAGCACACATGTCTTAAAGAAATCAAAACCAATAAGTAACAGAAACATGATCCAAGGACATAAAATTGGCGACATAAAGAAAACATAGTCCAAGGCTTAAATGTGACAAATGAAATTTGGATTCAACATAACCAAAAAGCTTAGAACTCTTTTGAGCAAAGTGGCCATGGTTCTCATTTCATTTGTCTAGACTCAAACGGATATTGGATTCATCAAAGTTCTCTAGCTAGATATGTCCTTAAGGATTTAATTTCCAGAAATATCTAGACATGGATACAACAAGGATCTCTTCCTTTTGAGTCAAAACGGTGATTTAAACAGAGCTTGTATTCATCTAGGTTCACTAACTAGATATCCTCTTAAGGTTTTCCCAAAGATATCTAGCCATGGAGGCAACAAGGATCTCTCTCTTTTGGTTCAGCCGTTATATACCACCACTTTTTAATGAGAACCTCCCAATTTTGGCACTTGTGAAGTTGAAACAAGATAGATTAGTGGCTGTGAGCCGTGGTGATGGAAGGAGTTTGATGATTGAATGGTTTGAAATAGAGATCTGCGGAAAGGATCTCTAAGAACCAACTTAATCTCTTTTGGATATTACACACCAAAAGACACTAAGGTTCTGCTGGATATAACACACCAAAAAGATCCAAACTCAGAAAGTATTTTGATAAAAGATTGGATAAATGAAAAAGATGAAAAGACAGACTTTAAAAAGAAACAACAAGCAGGCTGCATGAGCAACACCTGTTACCTAAATACTTAAGTCTGAATTTAAATAAAATGGGCTGGGCCGAAATCTTCTCATCATGGGCTGGCCTTGATCAACAAATGGACAATGGTGAAGGAATACACAAGCCTCATTAAAAACGTTATCAAGAAAACCCATTGGGACAAAACTTGACAAGGGAAAAAGAGCACTCATGCATCACTTAATCCATTTGTTGATTTTGTTGAACTTGTATCAAAACCAGAGTGGTTTGGATAACTTCTTCTTTCTCCATGTATAAGCGTCTGAGCATTCCTCCAATGGTTTGGTTGAATAGCTTGCTTCTAGCTCGTGTCACTGGTCCCCTTGGTGTACCAAACACGTCCTCATTTCCAAGTGCATCCTCAGCAACAAGCTTAGCTTTCTCTGGTTCATGCTCTGGTCCATGCTCTTTGTTCTCCATGCTATCTAGGATCATATCACTTTTAATGCTCTAATTCATATAAATTAAGCATTCAAAACCAAAACTTCCAATGAACTTCATGTTCCTTCATTTCAGAAGAAATCAGAATCCATTCAAGGTTTTTAATCTCTAAGGAGGCGATTTAAAGGCTCATTATAAAACCAAAGTAAATGAACAAATATACCACAACACTAAGTGAATTAGATCTATATAGATCAAGCACCATTCAGAGTGGTTCCCTTTTTTTTGAAATACTCAAATCACAAAACTCAAGCAAGAACTACAATGGATTTCATTTTTCTATTTCAATGGAACATAGAAATCAGTTGAGGATTGTACGGACTTGTACGGATCCGTACCATTTGTGTGAGTTTAAATATGGAATATAAGATGAAGTATAGAAGTATAAGCATGAAATAGAAAGCATAAGTATGAAGAACAAGTATAAGCATGAATTAGAAAGCATAAGTATAAAGAACAAGTATAAGCATAAATAAGAGAGAAGTTTAGAGAGAATTTGTGTAACAAGTATAAAGCAGCCCCTGAGGGCTTAAGCCATGAAAAAGGCGCAACTACAATAATATATAGAGAACGCCCTTAGGGATTTCTCTTTACAAATTGACTAAAGGGTAAAGGAGAAGAAGATAAGGTTTTGTCCTATTCTCTTTTGAATTCCGAAATAGGCTCCTTCCCTCTATCTTTTGGCTCCAAATCGTAGGTCTTTGTGGATAAGGCTCTTAGCATTATTTAACCCGGCTTTTGCACATCCTTGATCTTTAACACGACTTTTGCACAAGATCGTTTCTCAAACCCAGATTTTGCACAAAGTCTTTGATGATGCTTTCTTGCCTTTCCTTTAGAACCGGGAGCGTGCAATATCCAGGTTTGTATGGATCCATACATTCCGTACATGACCCGAGATTTGCACGCCCTTGTTTTGCACAATCCTCCATAAGCTTCTGTAAGCCTTAGTGAACCCGAACTTTGCACGGTCTTCTCTAAGGCTTTTGTAAGCCCGGACTTTGCACATGCAGCTTGACTCAATGTGTAGCTCGTGCTGCCTTCTTGACTTAATGTACGGTCCAAGTCTGATTTTCTGACCATAGCTAACTCATCTCCTTGCTTGGAAGTTCCGGCTTGATCTTGCTCGGTTTCGGTTTCCGTGGAGAGGTTTGTCTTGAACTTGGTTGGCTTGAGATTGGGATGGAGGATCCAGCACTTGTCCTTGATGTGACCTTGCTTCTTGCAGTGATCGCACACTAGCATCCTCCGATCTTCGTTCTTGAACTTCACCTTGTTTACCGTAATGAGCTCCTTCTTTCCACAAAAGAGTCCAAGGGATCCATGTTCTCTTTGAACTTGGGAGCACACTTCATCAAGACTTGGTAGCTTCTCGGCAGGGAGTAGATGCTTGATCAGGTCATTGAAAGAGGGATTCAGAGTGAGAAGAAGACCAAAGACTCGATCTTGCTCACGTCTCTCGTTGATTATCACCGGATCCACGGAGAATGGCCTTACCATCTCAAGCTCGGCCCAAAGTGATCGAAACTTCCCAAAACTATTCATAAACTCAAGATCCTCTTGGCTCAGGTCGTTGATAGCTCTCTTGACTTCAAAGACTCGCGTAAGGTTGGAGATGTTACCGAACACATTCTTGAGAGTGAACCAAAGTTCGTATGCGGTCTAACAATACGAATAAGCTTCAAGGATTGAAGCATCAAGAGAGTTCTGAAGCAATCCGAGTACCGTTTGGTCTTCTTGAAACCCCTTTGAAACTTCGGAGCTTGACTCTTCCTTGGTGCTTTCCTTTCCATCTTCTTTCATGGTTCTGGTTGGAGCTTGAGTCGTTTCAACATGACTCCAAATATCGCGGCCGCAAAGAGCAGACTTCGTAGTCCTAGCCTATAGCAAGTAGTTGATACCTTTGAGGATCACAGGAATGACGATAAGCTTTGGATTATCCATGATTTGCAAAGAGAATGAGACTAGAGGAAGAAGAGTTGAAGAGATTTGAGTGAAAAAAAGATCTATGAACCAGAATGATTAGAACCGAGACAATAGATCTCTAAAGAGAATAGAGATTTTAACAAATAAAGTGAAGAGAATAAGAGATTATAGATCGGTGCTCTGATACCATGTTAGTTTATAAGCGGAAATGATAAAAAAGAGACAAAGATAATGTAGAGCAACTTAGCCATTTTTGGCAAAAAGAGATTGTTAAGTTTTACCAAGGCGGCTCCCTCCTTTTATATGGAACCAATCATTAGGTAATCAAGGAGGGAGCCCTAAAGGAAACCGCGTGTACAATAGCCAAAGGGGTAAGTCCCAAATGTTTGAATCTAAGTAATGGCTCCTTTGACCAAGCATTGACTCACGTGTGGATAAGGCCATGGGAAACTTCCGGGAAGGTCTCGGCTTGACCCTAAGTTTGCATAACAGCTCTTTTGACCCGAACTTTGCATAAACTTCTTTTCTTCTTTCTGTCAAGTCTCGAGGATCTTCAGTTTAGGATTGTACGGACTTGTACGGATCTGTACCATCCGTACCACTTGTATGGCTCCGTACCATTTGTACGGTTACCCAAACTTCAACTTCTCTGGTTGCTCCCCGGGCCATACTCATCACATTAGGCCAAGTCTTGGACACTCTCGGGTCATCTTCTCATAAGTGCCCGACAATTACTTAACTCACTTGGATGGCTTCTCTTGGATCCTCGGTAGTTAGTAACGCTCAGATCCTTGATCACCACTTGGAACTGCCTATGATCAATAGCTTTGTCATTCTCCTGCTCCATAGTATGACATTTCTTTGGTTCACTTGCAGGTTTCTCATACTCCTCATCGGAACAGATAGGTGAACTGTGTGATCCTAGACGTTTCTCCTTTCCACCTGTACCTTTTTCAGCTTCTTTTGGAGAAGACAAGAGTATTATCATGTCATGAGAACTATTGGAAACAGCTTAGATCAATTCATCACTTACCTTAGCTTGACTGTGCTTTCCTTGTGGTTCAAATGGAGATGAACTCAGTTCAAGAAGAGTCGACTTCTTATGATCTGTTTTAGCACTGGACTGCCTTTGTTGCTCTCGCTTTTGATGTATCGCATCAAATTGTTTATCTATTATCTACTTAAGACGAACTTTAAGTGCTTCTATCATCAGCTTGTCTTTGGTTTTGATTTGGTTTCCTTGCCATGATCAATCTTCTTGTTCACTGAATTTTCTTGTTTTGAATCTGGTAAGGCTGCAACCTTCTGTAGAAATTAGAGAATTTGTGAAGGATTTGTGATGAATTTCTCAAGAACAGGGGAAAGAGAAACAAACCAGAGAGAATATTTTAGGAGATAATTTTTTTTTTCTTATTATTTCCTTTCAGGTCTAATACACATATATCTACAAGTGAGATGCCAAAAACGTATGGCTTTAAATAAATAAGTATGTGTTTATATTTACAACCACATAATATAGAGAAGTCTCCAAAGTTGACTTTTCTCCCACCACCTCCAGAGTTGACTAGTCTTCACTAATATTTGTTTCAACACTCCCCCTCAAGATTGGTTGATGGAGATCCAATAAACCCATCTTGCCATGAAGATCATCACATACCTTACTTGTTGCTGCTTTGGTGAAGACATATGCTAACTGATCAACACTTCTTACAAATGTTGGTAGAATAATCCTGGATTCAAGTTTCTCCCTTATATAGTGACAATCTACCTCTATATACTTTGTCCTCTCATGGAACACTGAATTAGAAGCAATATGGATAGCAGCTTGATTATCACAGTGAAGGGTTATCGGCTCAGATGATTCGATTCCTAAATCTTTGAGAAGAGCCTTAATCCAAACCAACTCACCAGTTGTGTTTGCCATAGCTCTATACTCAGCTTCTGTACTTGATCTTGAAACCACCTTCTGTTTTTTACTTCTCCAAGTAACCAAGTTCCCACCAACAAATGTGCAATACCCAGTTGTAGATTTCCATCACCTTTATCTCCTGCCCAATCAGCATCACAATAACCAAAAATATCTGTGGAGTTATTGCGACCCATCCAAATACCTTTGCCAGGTGTGCTTTTCAAGTATCTCAGGATGCGATCAACCATTCCCCAATGATGCTTACTTGGAGCCTGCATATGTTGACTTACTTGATTCACTGCAAATGAGATGTCTGGTCGGGTGATAGTCAAGTAAATCAACCTTCCAACTAGCCTTTGATATTGCTTTACCTGCCTAAGCGGCTCCCCCTCAGGACATATCTTATAACTGTCCTCAATGGGAGTCTTAGCCGGTTTTACACCAAGCTTCCCTGTCTCTTCCAGCAAATCAAGAGTGTATTTCTTCTGAGACAAAAATATCCCATTCTCAAACTTACATACCTCAATCCCAAGGAAATACTTAAGTTCACCCAAGTCTTTGATGTCAAATGTAGCCTTGAGCAAACTCTTAGCTCTCTTGATTCCCTCAATGTCATCTCCAGTAACAATAATATCATCAACATAAACCAGCCCCACAACAATACTATTCTCCCCCTGAGTGTAAACAACGTATGGTCTGCTTCGGATCTCCAAAATCCATTATCAAGAAGACATCCACTAAGCTTGTGATACCAAGCTCTAGGTGATTGCTTGAGACCATATATAGCTTTCTTAAGCTTGCACACCTTGTTGTCCCCTACGTTAACTCTTTCTGGAGGAACCATATAAACTTCTTCCTTCAACTCTCCTTGAAGAAATGCATTTTTCACATCCATCTGCCATATGTTCCAACAGAGATTAGTTGCAATAGAGAGCAGAGCTCGTACCGAATGAAGTTTAGCTACTGGTGCAAAGGTTTCAGTATAATCCACTCCATGCATTTGTGTGTAACCCTTGGCTACCAATCTTGATTTGTATCTCTCTATTTCTCCAGTGCTAGTATACTTGATAGTGTAAACCCATCTAAAGCCCACAAGCTTCTTCATGCTAGGCTTCTCAATCTCAATCCATGTATCATTCTTGACCATAGACGCTATCTCTTCCAACATAGCTTGAACCCAAACATCAGATAAGCAAGCCTCTTCATAACTGCTTTGTATTCTGTGCTTATAAATCTTGGAGAGAAACGCTTGGTGCTCTTTTGGAAATTGATCCATGGCGCAATGCTTCTGAAATGGATGAGCTACCGCCTGATTATTGTAATACACTCTTGTGTTCTTCCAATTCTCAAGAGGAAATTTCATCCTTGTACTTCTCCTCAATAGGGGCACAATCTCCTCATTAGGACTCGACTCCTCAGACTCCTCTACTACAGCAGTCTCCACTGGATCTAGAACAGAATGGATACTTGGTGATTCCATCTCACTGTCATCACCTTCTGAATCAACCACTGTCTCAACCTCCATATGATCACTACTGTCACTCTTGTCATTTTCAACCTCAATATTCTCAACATGTTCAACCGAATTACCAGCTGGAGCTAACCCCTTAAGAATAACCCTTAACGTGGATGCTCTCTCTTCTGGCAAGGCTAAATCTTCCAAGTTTTTCCAATTCTTTTTATCAAAATAACCCTTTCTCTTCAACAAATCTAACCTCCCTTGAGACATGCACACGCTTGGTGATGGGATTGTAACATTTATACCCCTTTTGTGTAGAAGAGTATCCAATGAATATACACTTTGTACTCTTTGGTTCTAGCTTGTTCCTCTGAGCATCTGGTACAAATATATAGCAAACACAACCAAAGACACGAAGATGATCAATGGGGGGGGGGGGGGTTTAACTTTGTTCAATACCTCATAAGGAGACACACTTCCAAGATGAACTGTTGGTAGCCAGTTAATAAGGTAACAAGCTGTCATCGCAGCATCTCCCCAATATTGCTTACGCACACTTCTATCAAATAACATTGTCCTAGCAACCTCCATGAGATGTCTATTCTTGCGTTCAGCTACTCCATTTTGTTGTGGAGTATAAACACAAGAAGTTTGATGCACAATTCCAACCTTCCCAACAAACTCTTTAAATGCATTACTAGTGTACTCTCCTCTATTATCACTCCTTAAGATCTTAATCTTGGTTCCAAACTGAGTCAATACATAGTTGTAGAACTTGGAGAAAGCCTCTAGGACATGACTTTTCGAAGGCATAAGTGTAATCCATGTGTACATAGACTTCTCATCAATAAATGAAACAAAATACTTATATTGATCACGAGTTGCACATGGAGCTGTCCACACATCAGAATGTACAAGATCAAAACAATCATCATATAAAGTTGAAGAATCCGCAAAAACTGTCCTACAATGTTTTCCAAGAATACATGCTTCACACTTTTGATGATCTTAAACCTTCTGATTGGGGAGAACAAGTTGAAGTGCCTTTATATGAGGATGACCCAACCTTTCATGCCAAAAAGAGCTTAGTGCCGAATGATCAACTTCCATGTTCCCATAGGGCTGCTTGTTGTCCTTGGAGCAGCCTTCTCCAATGGTCTTTCCTGACTTATTGTCCTGAAATGTCACATCATCAGGACAAAATACAACCACACAATCAAGCTCTTTAGTTGCTCTCTGAACAGATAACAGATTGTTAGAGAATTCTGGCATATATAGAGCTTTCAACTTTTTCTGAAACAACTCTAAGTTCCCAATTCCTCTAATCTCAACATCATGTCCATTAGCAATTGTAACCTTTCCACCATGTGGCTCAACATTAGACAACAATTCCTTATCACTAATCATGTGATGAGAAGCACCTGAATCTACTATAACTTGTTTGCGAATTCTAGATGCAAGGAAACCCTTACCAGATTCTGTGAGCTTGGAAATGCTTTTGACGAGAGCATCCACTCCCCTTGATGTCTGACCCGCCATCATAAATTTCTTGGGCCTTAGATGCAGATAGAGAGTCCAACATCTTTCCTTGGTGTGTCCTTTCATCCTACAGTGATCACACCAGAGATTTTTCTTGTCGACTATCAATCCAACCTCTTTACCCTTGCTCACATGAGCAACTTCACTTGTCCCTTTGAAGAGACCTTTGGAGCCTTCCTCCTTCTAAATCATCATACACACCTGGTTGAGAGTAGGCAACTTCTCAAACCTCAAAATGTGATGAACTAGTCCTATGTAGGAGTCATCTAGAGTAAGAAGCAAACCAAATACTTGATCTTGCTCTCTCCTCTCAGTCTTCTCCTTGACATAAATAGTAGGAGGCCTGAGCATATCAAGCTCCGCCCAATATCCCTCTAACCTCACCAAAGAGATCTTTGAAATCCTTCCCTTCTTGTTGAAGATTGTTGAGAGCCTTCTTGATCTCAAAAATCATACTAAGATTGGATTCATTACCATACACCCCCCCATGAGTGTATCCCACAGCTCCTTCGCCGTCTCCACATAGGAGTAAGATGCTAGGATACTTGGCTCTAAAGAGCTCTGAAGAACAGCTAGCACAAACTGATCTTCTTGGATCCAGTTGGAATCCGCTTGGCTTGAGCTGATTTGGGCTGGAGACTCTACTTCTCCTCCTTTAGCTTCAGCGCCACCTTCTGTCTGAGCCACACCAGCTACAGCTTGATTCTGAGGCATCTCCTCAGAGCTTAGACAGTGAACCCATACACCACGGCTTCTCAGTGCCGTCTTTGTGGTTCTAGACCACAATAAGTAGTTGGTCCCTTTGAGAACAACTGGTAGAGTGAAGAATTTGTTATTTTCCATAACAATCGCTTGAGAGAAACAAGGTCTGTAGGACCTTATTTCTCTGATACCATGTAGAAATTAGAGAATTTGTGAAGGATTTGTGATGAATTTCTCAAGAACAGGGGAAAGAGAAACGAGCTAGAGAAAATATTTTAGGAGATAATTTGTTTTTTCTTATTATTTCCTTTCAGGTCTGATAAACATATATCTACAAGTGAGATGCCAAAAACATATGGCTACAAATAAATAAGCACTTGTGTAAATTTACAACCATAGAATATAGAGAAGTCTCCAAAGTTGACTTTTCTCCCACCACCTCCAGAGTTGACTAGTCTTCACTAATATTTGTTTCAACACCTTCTTTCTTAAAAGTTCTATAGTCGTAGGGACTTTATCCTGGTGCTTTGGTGCATACTGATTCCTCAGTAGTTCCTTAAGATATTCCCATGTGGTGATTGTTAGCTCATTGTAATACCATCGATCATCTACTTCTTGCACCCACCATTTATAAGCATCTCCACACAGCCAGCCAATTGCATAACTTAACTTCTTCTCTTTCAGAATGCGGTTGTAGTTTCCATTTCCTGAAAATTTATAGGGTTCAAGCTCATTAGTATGTTGAAAATCAGAATAAATATTCAACTAAGATTTGGGACTAAGTGAGTTTTTATGCGGACTGCGACGAGTTGATCTTGATGGATCATCTGGTGGCTTGGGATTAATCTCTTGTTCTCTCCTTGGTCGTGCTTTGTTCTTCTCTTGTTTTCTTCTTGGATCTCTGGAGGTATCTTGACTTTTTCCTTCAAGTGAATGATTTACTTGGTTCCTTTGATTTGAATCCAGCTTTTGTTGCATAGCTTTAACCTTATTATTTAGATCTTGTTGCATCACTTCAACCTTATCATTCATTATCTTTTCTATCTTTGCTGTTAGCGCTTCAAGATAAAGTTTGTGTTCTTCATCTTTGCTGGTTCCCTCATCTTCTTTTTCAGACATCTTCCTGCAATGTTACAACAAGAAATAACCAGTAACAAGTCCTTGAAAGCAGATAAATTCTCAACAACCAGATTTATCAAACTGACTCTTCAAATACTTTAGATTCATTTTCTCAAAAACCCTAGATCTGATCTGAAAAAACATTTTTTTGATGAATATGAAGAGACAAACTCATACAGATCTAGCAAATGAATTTCCACTATTTTTAAAAAATTATTTCAACACATCTGAGCATAGATCTGACAGATCTAGATGAAGAACTCTCAAAATTCGACAGAAAAAAATTGTTTCCACACAACCTAAAATTCAAATGATCAGATCTGATGCAAAACAACTCAGAACAATAAGATTCAAAATTCAGATCAATACCTAACACGCTGATCGTGACAATCTGGGTGAAAATCTGATGCAATAGACGCAAAACAAACGAGAAAGAGATTACCCAACTTCTCAAGTGTGCTCTGATACCAGTTAATGAGATATTCCCAACTTTGGCACTTGTGAACTTGAAACAAGATAAATTGGTGGCTGTGAGCCGTTGTGATGGAAGGGATTTGATGGTTGAATGGTTTGAAATACAGATCTGCGGAAAGGATCTCTAAAAACCAACATAATCCCTCTTGGATATTACACACCAAAAGACACTAAGGTTCTGCTGGATATAACTTACCAACAAGATCCAAACTCAAAAAGTATTTTGAGAAAAGATTAGATAAATGAAAAAGATAAAAAGACAGAGTTTAAAAAAGAAACAACAAGCAGGCTGCATGAGCAACTCATGTTACATAAATAATTAAGTCTGAATTTAAATAAAAAGGGCTGGGCCAAAATCTTCTCTTCATGGGCTGGCCTTGATAAACAAATGGACAATGGTGAAGTAATACACAAGCCTCATTAAAAACCTTGTCAAGAAAACCCATTGGGACAAAACTTGACATGGGAAAAAGAGCACTCATGTATCACTTAATCCATTTGTTGATGCTCATGAACTTGTATCAAAACCATAGTGGTTTGGATAACTTCTTCTTCCTCCATGTTTAAGCGTCTAAGCATTCCTCCAACTGCTTGGTTGAATAGCTTGCTTCTAGCTCGTGTCATTGGTCCTCTTGGAGTAGCAAACACGTCCTCATCTCCAAGTGCATCCTCAGCTACAAGCTTAGCTTCCTTTGGTTCATGCTCCGGTCCATGCTCCATGTTCCTCATGCTATTTAGGATCATAACAAAAGCTTTCTTCAGGATAAAGCTCCTCTCCTTATCCACATGTGGGTCAAAGTCTTGGTCAAGCTAGCCGTTATTGTCTACCCTTGTGGTCTTTATTCATGCATCTAATCATTAAGGCTTCTCCTTGATGACCTCACTTGGTCCCTATAAAAGGAGAAGCCGCAGCCTTTGTAATGGTTACCTAAGACTTAGCCATTTTTGGCAATGAATCTTTTCATCATCATCCTTGTTATTTCTTTACTTTTCCGAAATTAAACTCACATGGTATCAGAGCAAAGATCTTGATCCTCTTCAAACTTTGCATTTCAAACTTCATACTTTCTCTTGTTCACTAAAACTTTCGTTCATTTCACTTAAAACTTCTTCTTTTCCATCGAAACTTCTTCATCTCATTTCACTTTGTTCACCGGAGCTATGGATAATCCAAAACCGATTGTGATTCCGGTTATCCTTAGAGGAATCAACTACCTTCTGTGGGCTAGAACTACACACACGGCGCTTTGTGGAAGAGGGTTATGGAGCCATGTGGAAACTTTGCAAGCTCTAAGCTCCACCATCACAAAGGTAGATGAAGAAGATTCTTCCAAAGGGAAAGTGGAAGACACGGCTGAGGAGAACAAATGGTTACAATCTGATCAAATCGTCCTTGGTCTTCTTCAAAACTCTCTTGATCCTCCAATTCTTGAAGCGTATTCCTATTGTGAAACCGCAAAGGAGCTGTGGGATACTTTCAAGAACGTGTACGGCAACATCTTCAATCTCACGCGTGTTTTTGAAGTCAAGAGAGCTATCAACAACCTCAGCCAAGAAGATCTTGAGTTCACCAAGCACTTTGGGAAGTTCCGATCTCTTTGGGCAGAGTTGGAAATGCTTAGACCATTCGCCACGTATACCATCATTCATCAAGAGAGGCGTGAGCAAGACCGAGTCTTTAGACTTCTTCTCACTCTCAATCCGGATTTCAACGACCTCACCGAGCACATCCTTAGAGCTGAGAAGCTCCCTAGCCTTGGATAAGTGTGTTCTGAGATTCAAAGAGAACAAGGATCACTTGGTCTCTTTTGTGGAGTCAAAGAACTAGCTTCGGCCAACAAAGGTGTGTTCAAAGGAGAGGATCAGAAGACCTTGGTGTGTGATCACTGCAAGAAGATAGGACACATTAAAGACAAGTGCTGGATCCGCCATCCTCACATCAAACCCACCAAGTTCAAGGCCAATCTCTCCTCTACAGAAGCCGCAAGTGAGCAAGTTCAAGGGAACTCGTCAAAGAGTGGAGAGGAGCAAGCTATGGTGGCATATGATGATGGATTCATGAGGAAATAAGACTTGGACGTTCTCATCAAGTCTATTGCCGTTCTCAACCTTAAGGGATCCGGTATCACTCTATTAGCCTCTTTAACAAATAAGTCACTTGTTATTCATTCCGGAGCATCTCATCATATGATTAGTAATCCAAACTTGATAGAGAATGTTAAACCGGCTAATGGTAATGTGATTATTGCTAATGGAGATAGGATTCTCGTAAGAGGAGTAGGTGATTTAAGATTATTTGATAGGAAATCTAAAGCATTTTCATGCCTACATTCCCTCTAATCTTGTCTTGGTTAAAAAGGCAACTTGTTCTCTGAATTGCTATGCTATATTTGGTCCAAACAGTTTTCATTTTCAGGATATTGATAGCGGGAAGGTTCTCAGAGAAGGGGATTCAAAAGGAGATTTATATGTTCTTGAAAATTCCACTTCAACTAGTTCTAAACCTGTTACATTTAAGTCATGCTTTGTTTCTGTTAGTACCAATGCAATGTGGCATGCTAGACTAGGCCATCCACATTCACGAGCTCTTGAAATAATGTTTTCTAGTATTTCCTTTGAGCATTCTCGTTGTGAGGCTTGTTTTCTTGGCAAACATTGTAAAACCGTTTTTCCTACGTCTTCAACTTTATATGAAATTGCTTTGATCTTGTTCACTTAGATGTTTGGACCTCACCATGCTTATCTAGAGATAACAATAAGTATTATGTCTCATTTATAGATGATAAATCAAAATATTCTTGGGTTACATTACTACCTTCTAAAGATAGAGTAATGGATGCCTTTATTACATTTCAAAAACATGTGACTAATCGTTTTAATGGTAACGTCAAGGTACTAAAATCAGATAATGGAGGAGAATACATGAGCCATAGATTCAAGGAGCACTTAGCAAAGCATGGCAGTCTTCACCAAACAAGTTGTCCACACACTCCACAACAAAACGGAGTTGCCGAGAGAAAGAATAGGCATCTCATGGAAGTGGCACAATCTATGATGTTCCACTCAAATGTCCTTAGAAGATTCTGGAGAGATGATGTTCTTGCCGCATGCTATCTCATCAATAGGATACCTACAAGGGTCCTAAATGGTATCTCTCCTTTTGAAGTACTTAACAAAACTAAGCCCAATATTGATCACTCACAAGTTTTTGGGTGTGTTTGTTTTGTTTTAGTACCAGGTGAACTGAGAGATAAGCTAGACGCCAAGAGCACCGAGTGCATGTTCCTAGGCTACTATACTACCCAAACGGGCTACAAGTGGTATGACGCCACCCGGAATAGATATCATGTATCAAGGGACGTCAAGTTCATAGAGCACCAAGGGTTTTATTAGAAGAAGGATTGGGAAAGTCTGAAGGACCTTGCAAGATCACCATCAGATAGAGCTGCAAGTCTTCAGCATTTACTCAACCACCTTGGGAACCCTTTGCCAAGTAGTAATCATTCGGCTACCTCCAGAAATGAGAGTCCCATGAGTGATGATAATGGAACGCCAAATGCTCAAGAAGAAGCACAAGCGCCTCACCACACCTCTGAGAACTCACCAGAAGCCTCACCTCATCAATCTCCCACCGAGACTACACAGCCTGAGAATAACATGCATCAAGAAGATGTGGAGAATGTTACCAATGAGCAGATAGATCTGGAAGATCAAGATGATGAGTCTGAGCATGAAACTGATCCTGATCCAGGCCATACACTAAGAAGGAGCACTAGACAAAGATTCGGTGCTGACAATTGGAAGAACACAAGAGTATACTACAATTGTCAAGCTGTGGCCCATCCTATTCAAGCTACATGTTCGCTTGCCCTTTTGCCAAGTGATCATCAAGTCTACTTGGGACAAGTTGATTCCCACAGAACTCCTATTGATCATGATTACTAAAGTCTCAGTTCTTCTTATCTAAGGGCCGAGTCTTCTTTAGATGGTAAAGATGAAGAAGAGAGAGCCCAAGATGTTATGGCCCATTATGAAGAACTAAAGCCGTTAGTCTCAAGGTAGCCGTTGAAGATATTTTCGGTTAAGAAGTCACATGTTGGTTGAAGCTTCACCGAGGCGAGGCAATGTCACTCTCATTCATGTCATTATCTCATTTTGAATTGTGCATAGAAACCCTAGATATTTCTATTTAAAGCTTGTAACACACATTGTGGTTTAACTAATCTAAGTAATACATTCTCTCTCGCTTTTATTCTCTTCCGAGTTCATCATTCAAGTTATTCATTCTTCACCAAATCTCTTGTTAATCTTCATGGAATCTCTTATAATCTTCTGCTAAACCCAACATGGTATCAGAGCATGTTACGACTCTATTACTATTCTCTTCACCTCTCTTAAACATTCTCTTTATCTCTTCCGCCAAAACTTACATATCTCTTTCATTACTCAAAAGATCTGTGATCGACATTCACCAAATCTCCACAAAGTTCATCGTCCTCTTTCGGTTCAGTTCGTGTTTTCTCAAGATCTTCACCGGAATATCCAGCGGTCCATAGCCCAAAACGTTTTATCCACCGGATAATAGCCTTGTCCAACGGTCCATCCGCCAATATTCACCGTGGAAAACTCAAAATGGATTGTTACTCCGGTTGTTCTCAAAGGGATCAACTATCGCTTGTGGTCAAGAACCATTAAAACCGCACTATGTGGTCATCGCGGTTAAGCGTCCCAAACTCCAAAGGAGACGGCTAAAGAGGATAGAAAAGAACTAGTCAAAGAAGAGGAAGAAGAGAAGGAAGCCAATTGGTTCCAAGCGGATCAAACGGTGCTTGCCATTCTCAAAAACTCTCTTGATAGCTCTATTCTTGAAGCTTACTCTTATTTCGAAAAGGCAAAAGAGTTGCGGGATACTCTCAAGAATATCTATGGGAATATTTCAAGATATTTGAAGTTGTGGGAGTATTTGAAGTCAAGAAGGCTATCAACGTTCTTAATCAAGAGGACTTGGATTTTACCAAGCACTTTGGTATCTTCCTATCATTGTGGGCTGAGCTAGAGATGCAAAGGCCAAGTATCTATTGATCCGATGATACTCAATGAGAGGCGAGAGCAAGATAAAGTCTTTGGGCTCTTGTTAACATTGACTCCGGCATTCAATGACTTAATCAAGCATCTTCTCTGGGCTGATAAGCCCTATAGCCTTGATGAAGTTTGCTCTGAAATCCAAAAGGAACAAGGCTCTCTCGGCTTGTTTAGTGGCGAAGGCGAACTCATCATGGCTAACAAGGGAAGCTACAAGCATGAAGATAGGAAGCCATGGATATGCGACCATTGCAAGAAGCAAGGACATACCAAGGACAAGTGTTGGATCCTCCATCCCCATCTCAAGCCTAACAAGTTCAAGGAAAACGTCTCCTGGGAAGCTGAGAACGAGTCCAAGCTTAAGCGTGGGGAAGAGACAATGGCTGGGGCTTCTCATGGATATTTTGTCAAGAAATCCGACCTAGAAGCCTTCATTCGCTCCATAGCCTAAAGGAATCCGGTAAAACAAACTTTGCCTCTAACTCTTGTGAATCTCTTGTCATTGATTCGGGAGCTTCTCATCATATGATTAGTAACCCGAATCTCATTGACAACATTACATCAGTTAAGGGAAGTGTTACTATTGCTAATGGAGATGATATACCCATTAAGGGAATATTGCATATCTATTTCGATGATAATTGTTTTGATTTAGTACACTCTGATGTTTGGACCTCACCATGCGTATCTAGAGATAATAACAAGTACTTTATTTCTTTCATTGATGAAAAATTGAAATATACTTGGATAACTCTATTGCCATCTAACGATCGTGTGTTTGAGGCTTTTCTTAACTTTCAAAACTATGTGACTAATCAATTCAATTCTAAAATTAAGGTACTTAGATCGGATAATGGAGGGAAATATACAAGCCACAAGTTTGAAGAACATTTGGCTAAACATGGAATAGTGCATCAAACAAGTTGCCCATATACGACACAACAAAATGTTGTGGCCGAAAGGAAGAACCGGCATCTTATGGATGTGGCTCCGTCAATGATGTTCCACACAAACGTGTTAGTTTATAAGCAGAAAAGATAAAAAAGAGACAGTAAGAATGTAGAGAAACTTAGCCATTTTTGGCAAAAAGAGATTGTTAAGTTTTACAAAGGCGGCTCCCTCGTTTTATATGGAACCAATCATTAGGTAATCAAGCAAGGAGCTCTAAAGGAAACCGCGTGTACAATGACCAAAGGGGTAAGTCCCTAACGTTCAAATCTAAGTAATGGCTCCTTTGACCAAGCATTGACTCACGTGTTGATAAGGCCTTGGGAAACTTCCGGGAAGGTCTCGGCTTGACCCTAAGATTGCACAACAGCTATTTTGACCCAAACTTTGCACAAACTTCTTTTCTTCTTTCTGTCAAGTCTCGAGGATCTTCAGTTTAGGGTTGTACGGACTTGTACGGATCCGTACCATCCGTACCACATGTACGGATCCGTACCATTTGTGCGGTCACCCAAACTTCAGCTTCTCCGGTTGCTCCTCGGGCCATACTCATCACATTAGGCCAAGTCTTGGAAACTCTCGGGTCATCTTCTCATAAGTGGTCGGCCAATACTTAACTCACTTTGATGCATGGTAATGGGCTTGGATGACTCGATCCCAAAATCCTTCAGAAGCGCTTTGAGCCATACTAGCTCGTTGTTGAGTTTCCTCATGGTTCAGTATTCCAACTTTGCGATTGAACATGAGACCACCTTCTGCTTCTTGGATCTCCATGTGACCAAGTTTCCTCCAATGAACGTGTTGTACCTGGTAGTTCGTATCTCTGGCATAGTCCGCATCACAATACCTAACGATCTTGGTGCTAGCATTTTTCCCAATCCAAACACCTTGGCCAGGGCTTCCCTTGAGGTAACGTATGATCCTCTCAAACATGTTCTAATGGTACACCGTGGGCACTTTCATGTATTGAGACACCTGATTCACAGCATAACACAAGTCAGGCCGTG
The DNA here is from genome assembly GCA_963555745.1 of Cardamine flexuosa. Classification (NCBI taxonomy): domain Eukaryota; kingdom Viridiplantae; phylum Streptophyta; class Magnoliopsida; order Brassicales; family Brassicaceae; genus Cardamine; species Cardamine flexuosa. Next base: position 17,247,592 of record OY743219.1, read on the forward strand.
TAATCGTGATAACAATGTATTTAGCACGTTTTTACCATCCTTTTATCATAACTTAGTATAGAATTTTAGTCATTGTTCATACCATTTTATGCATTTATCATTCATATAGGCTGTTTGGTGTTTTTGCATGAGCATTGCATGCATTTTGCATATTGGGGGTGTTCTCATGTACTTATGGAGCTCATGGAGTTTTTGGAATAGGAAGTGTTGTGTAGCTGCTGAGCTAGAACAGATGTGCAGAGAAGTTACAGCCACTTTCACAGGCACTTTCACAGCCACTTTTACAACCACTTCCACAGACACTCTCACAGCAGCTTTTACAGCCACTTTTACAGGCACTCTTACAGGCACTTGAACGACCACTCGAACGACCACTCGAACGACCACTCAACACAGGCATTCAACCTAGGGTACTTAAACAAGCACTCGACACAAGCATTCAACCCAGAGCACTCAAACAGAAAGCTTGACCGCCTGCTCGAGTGACCACTCGAAAGGCCAACCAGACAACACCGTTCGAGTACTCGTTCGAGTGGGTGTTCGACCAAGCCACTCGACTGCTGGGTCAAGTGGCACTCTCCTACATTTTTTCCTTAAAACTCGCAATCGTAATAAGTGCTTTTGTCACTTAGTATAAAAGCGCCTCATTAAACCTAATGAAAACAACAAGTAGTAGCGCCGCTTTTTCTTAGAGATTTTTAGGTTTTAGCTCTCGTTTTTCTTTCTCTTGTTCTTGACTGTTCTTCGTAGTTCTTAATTTTCTGGATTTTGTAAACTTACATAACTTTCAATAAAATTAGTATTTGCATTTTATTTCTTCTTCATTCTTGCTCATCGGATCATCAGCTATCACATATGTCAAGCTTAGGCTTTTCTGGGTTTCGGACCCAAGTGACGATCTGATGAGTGAGTAGTAAATTTAGTGTTTTAGGGGATGGATTAGGGTAGCTTCACTCTATTTTGTTATGGTTTAGATAGGTTGATCGTCACTCAGTCGTAACTCCCTCTTGGGTGAGTGTTTTTAATGCTTGTTCTCCCCTGATCAAGGAGAACATGATTTTAGATGGTCTCATGAGCATGACCCATGCTTTGAGCCATTGGATAGACTTTTTCCGGGGTTTAGAGTACAATAGCGTGAGGGTGAATGCATCAGACATTGATTTATGTCACGACTCGACTTCAATAGGTTGAATCTTCATGCCTTATCTGACTCCTCACATTATGCTGACTGGGTTGGGTCTTGAGGCTCTCTACCACGACCCATGGATTGAGCTAGTTATGAAGTCTGTTGTCAAAGGTAGTCCTGTGATGAAATGTCTAGTTGATAGCTATAGTAGTACAAAGTGTTTGCGAACCTATGATTTCCATCCCTGGAGCACCTATGTTTTCCCCATAGTTTACGTTTGAGCACTGTAGTTTTTCTCTGTTTTTGCTGTAGCTTTTGTCTGTTTGGTCACTGTAGCTTTTCCCAAAGTTTACAGTTTTCTTAGAGTTTAAGAACTGTAGATTTTCCCTGTTTTACTGTAGCGTTCGACCTCCCCACTCAATCAGTGTGGTCAAACAGTCAAAAGTTCTGTGGTTTTGCTTGCTTAGTTCGACGATGTGCTAAAGTGTGAAAGACGTTGGCATCTCTATTATCAATTAGGGTTTTTAATAGAAGTCTCATTTAGGTTGTTAGAAACTCACACCCTTTTGATAATCACTTGAATATCTTGCCTTAATAATGAACTAGCTGTTGTAGACACCCTCTTGATTGGTTCGACATGCTACACACACCCTCACCACTATACTACAATTGATAAACTTGGTATTTTGTCCCTCTAGGCCTACGTTGATTGCTTTGCTGTCTTTCTTTGCTTTGACTAAGGCAGAAATCTTAGTTTCAATTTGGCGCCTTTGCCAGTTTTGAGTGTTTTTGTCCACACAGTTAGTTCTATAAGGCTTACTTGATCAAGTCTGTTACGTTTGAAATATTTGTACTGATTTGGTTTTGAAACTTTTTTTGTGTTGCATCAGGTACTGTAGCGTTCAACCGTCCACTCGACCTTACCACTTGAGCACTCGATTAAGTCACTACCTCTTTGGATGCAAACGCATTCTCATGGCAACCAGAACCTCATACAGTATTTGAATCACGTTCACCGCATCAACCAACGCATACGTCAAGCTACACCTGCACCTCTACCCCCACTCTTGTACAACCAGTGCCACAGACACCTGAAGTAATGGCAGAACATGTTCCTCAGCCTAGGGTGATTGGAGCAGGAGATGTTCGAAAAACTCACTCTCAGAGGCAGGGAATCATAGCTCCTCCAGTGAACAACAATAACTTTGAGATCAAGACGGGTTTGATCTCCATGGTCCAGAACCACAAATTCCATGGACTTCCTATGGAGAATCCTCTTGCTCATTTGGACCAGTTTGATAGACTGTGCGAGCTCACCAAGATCAATGGAATCTCAGAGGACAGCTTCAGGTTACGCCTCTTTCCATTTTCTCTTGGTGAAGCTTCCTACTGAGAACGAGCACTGCCTCAGGGTTCTATAACCACCAAGGAAGACTGCAAGAAGGCTTTTCTGCTGAAGTTCTTCTCTATGTCAGGGACTGCCAAGTTCAAAAAATAAATCTCCAGCTTCACTCAGAGGACCAACGAGAGTTTCTCTGAAGCATGGGAGAGATTCAAGGAGTACACAACCCAGTGTCCTCACCATGGCTTCACAAAGGAGTCATTGCTTAGTACGCTATACATAGGAGCAAGCCCAAAGATAAGGATGTTGTTGGATACTGCCAGCAATGGCAACTTCCTCAACAGAGATGTTATAACTAGCTGAGAGCTAGTGGAGAACCTTGCAACCTCTGATGGCAACTACAGTGAGGACCTTGATAGATCTATCAGAGGACCATCTTCGTCTTCTGATAAGACTAAGCAGGAGATTCAGTCTCTTAGTGAGAAACTTGACAAGCTCATCCTGGCTCAGCAGAAATCCGTGAACTTTGTGGGTGAAGCTTCTATTACTCAGGCTCAGGAAGGTGAAGAGGATCAGGTTAAAGAGATTTTGTATATACAGAATCAAGCTGGCTTCAACAGAGGGTACATAAACTATAGGAACAATCTGAATCTCTCCTATAGGAACCCACATGTAGCCAACCCTCAAGATCAAGTCTACCCAACTTAGAACCCAGGCCAGAACAAGCCATTTGTGCCAACAGCTCCAGCCAATCCACCTGGATTTGCTCCAAGACCACCTCAGCAAACTGATGGTGACCTTAAGCCCCTTCTACTACAACTTCTTCAAGGCCAGAATACTGCAACTCAAGAGACGTCAAAGAGGTTCACTGAGCTTAGGACCCACATCGATTGCTCCTCTGATGATCTGAACCATAAGATTGAGGTTCTCAACAGCAATCTGAAGTTTGTTGAGTCTAATGCTGCATCAGCCTCTACAAAAACCACATGTCAACTTCCTGGCAAAGCTGTGCAGAACTCTATGGAACCTGCAACTCTCTATGCAGTGAGCACATCACCAGCCCTCCTTCTTCTTCCTTTCAAGAAGAGGTTTTCACATATCACTGGGGATAGTGTTAATCAGGTTGGGGGGAGGGGGCAGTCTTTCGACCTGCTGCTGAAATTGGCTTGAGCACTGTAGCACTCGACCACACCACTCGAATTAGTGGTCGAGTAGAACCAGAGACTTCAAAGGAGAGGCGGATAATGGATCTGCATGCTATGATCACAAGTCCTTTCCCAGAAAGGTTCAAAGTTGAGATTGAGAAGGAGTATGAGGTTATGCTTGAGGAAGAGCTACTAGAGCTGGAAGCAACCATGACTTGGGAAGAAGCTGTAAAGACATCGAGTCCATTTGAGTGTGGATTGAGAGAAAGGACCTTGAAAATAATTCAAGAAAAGAGGAATGCAGCTGTTGAGAATTATGAGTGTAAGGTGATCACTCAGCAGGAAGTGGAAGTGCAAAGAAAGCTGGAAGACCCTGGGTCTTCTACAATACCATGCTCCATCAGAAACCAGACGTTCAAGAACTCTCTCTGTTATCTGGATGCTTCAGTGAGTATAATGCCATTGACTGTGGCAGAAAAGCTTGGATATCACAAGTTGTTACCCAGCACGTTGTCTCTAGTCTTAGCTGATAGAAGTATCAGGCCTCCACATGGTTTGTTGGAAAATGTTCCAGTAAGGATAGGCCCCATAAAGATCCCCACAAACTTCATAGTGATGAAGATGGAAGAAGAGCCAACGGATCCCCTTATACTAGGCAGACCATTCTTAGCATTCTCTGGAGCTGTTATTGACACCAAAAGTGGTGAAATTGTTCTTCGAACCGGCAATGACTTGGTGATGCGTTTTGACACCTCTTCCGGCTTAAAGAACCCAACTTTCAAGAGACAGCTCTTTTTCATGGAAGAAGCTGAGCATTATGAAAAGACAAACTTTGGAAAGTTTGAACAATACTCTCATACACGATCCAGACCTCCAGGGTTCACAGCCACCATAGATAGTCACTCTGATGGAGCAGTGCACAAGTTTGATGCGTTTGTAGCAGCAGGTGACTCTGATGAAGACAGCACATGGCACACTCGACCAGCCCACTCGACTGGTCACTCGACTCCTCACCAGAGAGCACAGACGACCCCTAAGAAACCACCTGGTTTGATTTGGTACTCAAACCAGGAATATTTTTGAACAGGGAAGAGCAACTCAACATACCCACTCACAACACCAGCATCGGACAAGAGCACAATCCTAGCTTTACAAGGTTTTATTGTTGATTTGGCAGAGAAGGTAGCAAAGCTTGAGATGGAAGTTCTCCAGCTCAAGAAGGCTCAACAACCCCCTATCATGCTATCATGGCATCAACCTTCATTGAGGAGAAGCCGAGTCCAGAGGGGTCAACACAGCCTCTCCAGACCCTTCCACCTGCCTAATCAAAGTGAGAGTCAAGCTAAGTGACTTTAAACAAGCTCACTTGGGAGGAATTCCCATGCTTATCTTTGTATATACTAGCTTTAAGTTTATCTTTAGTTTTTATGAATTTTGTTATTTTGATGGTTTCTTTAGTGTTATGAGTTTTAGGGTTTAGAAAGGAGCTAAGTATGAGTCGAGCTAGAGTTTCAGAAGCTCAACCCGAACCAGGCCGTCAAACCAGGCAATCGAACCAGGCACTCATACCAGTGTTGCGCTCGACCACACCACTCGACCCCGAGGTCAAGTGGCCAGGTTTTTTTCTGAAAAATTCAAACTTTTAATCTAAGCCACACGTTTGATTACTCGCCTTCCTTAAAGCCACGCGACCCTTCTTCTTCATTTTTTGCAAAAATTTCATCTCACTAAAAACACAAACTCTCCAACTTCTCTCTAAAATTTTTCGCAAAATCTTCAAAGTTTTTATCAAAAATTTGCATCATGTCTCACTACTCACACGATTCCGAAACCTAGAGGTAAGTTTCCAAGCATTTTGGACCGATTTTGAAAAATCTGGGTACAAAGCTTGTTTTTGAAAATTTTCAAATTTTTGGCATGCATGTGTTAAAATTGTTGATTAGGAGTAGTATAAGGCATATGAAGAATCATGCATTAATTTCTATGGCTGAACCGGTTAGAATTATGAAATTTTCTTCTTGATGGTGCATCAAAATTTTCGGAAGTTTCATAGAGAATTGGGACAAATTTATTTACAACTTTAGATTGTTTGATGATTAAAAAACCCACACTGATCGTCGTTGATTAAATTGAACAAGTTTAAAAATTTTTGAAATCATGAATACTTAAAATCGGATTGAAACCTTGAAATTTTTTGAAATTTTATGATTTTGAGTTGTTTAAGTTGTTGTTAATCTTGAAATAGGATGAGTGTTTAGTTGCTCTACCAAGCGCTCGAGTGGGTTAAACCGATACAAAAATTATTTTGGAATTTTTTGCTGGTTCGACCCCTCACTCGAGCACCTTGGTCGAGTGGTCCAAATTTTTTGCTAAACTCTTGTTTTAAACGTTTCAGGTACTCGGGCAACACAAGAACAAGGGCAACTCGAAGCCAAACCTTGGCAAGAGCAACACTGGCTGGAAGCGCCTCATCTAGGTCCAGAATGGACAAAGCCAAGGGAAAGAGGGTTCAAGAAGAAGAATCAGTGAGAAGAGTCCGTGATGAAGAAACTGGTTCTGATGGTTCATAGGAGATTGGAATTGAGAGGAGTGCAGAAGCTAAGACCATCTCCATTTTGGAAGGAGTGACTTTCTGGGGGACTAGGTATCCGTATCGACCCACTATGAATGCGCTTGGGATTATCAGAGAAGTGGAGAAGCTCTTTGAGAGTGCTGACATCGTGGGACTCATTCACAACCCCTGTGATGGGTTCCAGACTGAGACTTGCCACTTTTTAGCAATGGTGGATCTCCACCTATACAAGATGCGAGCTGGTATGGCTGGGACTGAGGAGTTAGGCTGCGTGAGCTTCAGGGTCAGAGGGGTCGAGTATAATCTTCCTCTCAGTATGGTTGATAGAGCGTTTGGGTTCCGAAGAGGAACGGGTACAGCCCAAGACTATGAGAAGAAAGAGCTCAACGAGTTATGGCTTGAGCTTGGAGGAAGGGAGAGCTATTCATCCTCCAGGTCCAAAAGCAGTGACATCAGGCATCTGGCCGTGAGATACCTCCTCAAGACTCTCACCAACACCATGTTTGCAAAGAAGTCCACAGGGACTACAAATGAAGGTGAGCTGAGATTGCTTGATAAGGCTCTTCGTGACTTCCTGATCTTCTCGTCTGAGGAGAACCGCACCAATGAGATTGAGATATGTGGTGATCGAGCTGACACAGGAAACACCATATCTTTGGTAAGGCATCTCATGACATATAGAACAAATGCCATCAAGAACAACAAGATGGTTAACAAGGCGGAGTTCACGGTGGGAGGTATTGTCACGCCATTTTTTAGAGGCAGCTGGGGTTCCAATCATGTCAGATCCTACACCACCGTTGTTCATGGATATGGTGCATATGAGGGATACAAAGACGATTGATACCAAGATGGTAGAAGAGAAATATGTCTACAACTTCTCTCACCCCAGAATCAGCAAGGCCAAGATTATGTTGCCTTATGGAGGCTTGGCCATGATCTATGCAGAGAATAGAGACTGAAGCATAGCCTTTCTACCACCAGCCAGAGATCTCTAACCAGATGAACCTCCTAGGACCTTCATGAATAGCACAATACCACCAGAGAGCTTCTACTTTGATAAGACTGAGTGCAAAAGCCTCAAGGAGGCTAACCATAAGATCTCCACACTTCATAAATGGTGCAAGTTGAAAGACAAAGGATTTCAAGCCTTTATGAAGGGAGTGAATGCCACAATGAAAAGGCTCACCAATCGTTTAGCAGCAGCTGAGAAGAAGTTGAGTGCTGGCTCGACCCAGAGGACTTCAGCTGAACAGAAGCATAGGAAGAGACGCCCAGATTATCCTGCTGAGGATTTAGAGCAATCGTCACCCGACTCCACGACTCAGACTGTTCAAGCTGGGCAAACAGAAGAATGCGTTCGACCACCTAGGTCGTGTGCGCCACTCGAACAACATCCCGAGTACGCCCAGAGTGCACCGCTCGAGTCCTATGCTGGATATGCTCAGAGTGCACGGTTTGAGTCCTACGCTGTGCCATACCAGATAGTACCACTCGACCAACCTTGGTCGAGCATACCACTAGAGCACCACTACTCGACTGATGGGTCGAGTAGGTTGTATGACCACACCCAGACGCTGATCCAGACAACATTGATGATCCCCTCACCACCATGGTCCCTTTCCACGATGAGGAGGAGATACAGGCAAGGATTCGTGCCTTCTATGCTCAACACGATTGAGGTACCACCCCTCTTCACTATCACTGTAGATACCACACATGTTTTGATTTCTTTTAGTCTCTCAAATCATCTCTTGAACTTCTTTTACACAAGGGACTGTGTAATTTAAGTTTGGCGGAGGGTCTGAGAGATGCATTTGACATGCTTCCTTGTTTTCTTATTCAAATTTGCATCATTTATGTTCATTGAAAAAAACCTAAAAATTTGAAAATTTTCAGAAAACGATTTCAGCAAAAACAGAGTGTCATGTAGTTGCATTTACACTTTAGGATTGAGTTTTAGTATGTCATTTAGGATTGAACATATGCATAGGGGATGATGATGAGTTAAAGCCTTAAATAGCTTAAGAATCAAACATATAATTTAAGTGACATAGTTATAAGTTGTCTAATGCATTCACTTAGGTTTGAAACATAAGTTGTCTTAGCACTCTCACTTGGTTAAAGCTTGAGGTGACTTGTAAATTATCCCTATGAATTTGAACCTAAATTTGAAAACTTAATTATCATGATATGCTCTAAAACTTTAACTCATGGATACCTCAAAATACTTGGATTCTCTTTAAACTTTTTTCCACCCTTGCTAATCCAAGTAGCTGTCTCCACCATGGAGACAGTTTCACAAAAACCAAGCTTAAAAATATTTCCTTTCAAACCAATGAATCAATTTCTGAGAGAAGTGAGGCTTGATGTGACTTGTAAATTATCCCTATGAATTTGAACCTAAATTTGAAAACTTAATTATCATGATATGTTCTAAAACTTTAACTCATGGATACCTCAAAATACTTGGATTCTCTTTAAAAAATTTTCCACCCTTGCTAATCCAAGTAGCTGTCTCCACCATGGAGACAGTTTCACAAAAACCAAGCTTAAAAAGACTTCCTTTCAAACCAATGAATCAATTTCTGAGAGAAGTGAGGCTTGATGTGACTTGTAAATTCTCCCTATGAATTTGAACCTAAATTTGAAAACTTAATTATCATGATATGCTCTAAAACTTTAACTCATGGATACCTAAAAATACTTGGATTCTCTTTAAACTTTTTTCCACCCTTGCTAATCCAAGTAGCTGTCTCCACCATTGAGACAGTTTCACAAAAACCAAGCTTAAAAAGACTTCCTTTCAAACCAATGAATCAATTTCTGAGAGAAGTGAGGCCTATTTTTGGATTGAATTAGAAAGAAAGTGTTAGGTTTTGCCGACAGGAGTATCTTCTCATGTAGTATCTGGTTCACACTTTTTGAATCAGATTAGGCTAAGGAGTTTGAATAGGTTGTAGCTTGAGTCTGGGAAAGAATGAAAAAAAAAGAGAGAAAGAGTTTGCTAAAAATTGTATAATCCTTCGGAGAGGATAAATTCAAAGTATGAGTCTAGTAAAAGATTTAGAAGAAAAAGATAAGAGTTGGCTCAGTAAAAATGAAAAGAAACGAAACGCTTAAGTAGTCACTCGACCATGTGGTCGAACCAGAGCTAAGAAAAATTTAAAAATCCCAAATCCGCTAGATACTAAAGGAAAAAGTGTTAAACATCCTCTCCTTAGAAGAAGAACAGAAAAAACGATCCTTGAGTCAAGAAAAAGAAAAGAAAGCTTTTAAGCACAAGGGGTAGAACTAGGATCAGTTTCTGAGATTTTAGAGTTAGGAGAGTTATTGGTTCTTCATGGGTAGATGATAGTCTAATCCTGTATGCACCAGTTGGCTCTATCTTTAGCATTCTCTTTAAATTCAATCTATTTCAGTGAGAGACCATGAAACTTGCGCTTAAACTAGAGGAAGAAGATATCACTTTTATCTCTTAAAACTTGTCCCTCAACCAAATGAGTTACAGTTATTGCATATCATGATCCACCTGTTCATGCTTAATCAATGTTAAAGGGATAAGTTTACTTTGAATGCTTGCTTATGGCTGAGTCTTAGTGTTGGATTTTCTGTGATGAGTAAGGCTAAAGCTTTTAAGTAGAACTTTTGTGAATTGCATTCTAGAACTATTAACTGTGACATTGACATTAGAGGTTTGCTTAGTTTGCTAAGGTTCTGAATCCCCACTTTTCACACTACTCCTTTCTTCTCATCCTTTCTATTTGCTTGAGGGCAAGCGAAGGGTAAGTTTGGGGGAGTTGATAACACTGTATTTAGAACGTTTTTACCATCCTTTTATCATAACTTAGTATAGAATTTTAGTCATTGTTCATACGATTTTATGCATTTATCATTCATATAGGTTGTTTAGTGTTTCTGCATGAGCATTGCATGCATTTTGCATATTGGGGGTGTTCTCAGGTACTTATGGAGCTCACGGAGTTTTTAGAATAGAAGTGCTGTGTAGTTGATGAGGTAGAACAGATGTGCAGAGAAGTTACAGCCACTTTCACAGGCACTCTCACAGCCACTTTTACAACCACTTCCACAGACACTCTCACAGCCACTTTAACAGCTACTTTCACAGGCACTCTTACAGGCAATTGACCGACCACTCGAACGACCACTCAACACAGGAGTTCGACCTAGGGTACTCAAACGAGCACTCGACAAAACCATTCGACCCAGAGCACTAAACAGAAGGTTCTACCGCCCTCTCGAGTGACCACTCGAAAGGCCAACCAGACAACACCGTTCGAGTGGGTGCTCGCACTCTCCTACATTTTTTCCTTAAAACTCGCAATTGTAATAAGCGCTTTTCTCACTTAGTATAAAAGCGCCTCATTAAACCTAATGAAAACAACAAGTAGTAGCGCCACTTTTGCTTAGAGATTTTTAGGTTTCAGCTCTCGTTTTTCTCTCTCTTGTTCTTGACAGTTCTTCATAGTTCTTCATTTTCAGGGTTTTGTAAACTTGCATAACTTTCAATAAAATTAGTATTTGCATTTTATTTCTTCTTCAACCTTGCTCATCGGATCATCAGCTATCACATATGTCAAGCTTAGGCGTTTCTGGGTTTCGGACCCAAGTGATGATCCTGATAAGTGAGTAGTAAATTTAGGGTTTTTGAGGACGGATTAGGGTAGGTTCACTCTATTTTGTTATGGTTTAGATAGGTTTAATGCTTGTTCTCCCCTGATCAAGGAGAACATGATTTTAGATGGTCTCATGAGCACGCCGCATGCCTTGAGCATTTAGATAGACTTTTTCTGGGGTTTAGAGTACAATAGCGTGAGGGTGGATGCATCAGACATTAATTTATGTCACGACTCCAATTATTCACTTGTTATGAACTCTTCTCGACTTGAATAGGCAGAATCTTAATGCCTTATCCGAGTCCTCACATTATGCTGACTGGGTTGGGTCTTGAGGCTCTCTACTACGACCCATGGATTGAGCTGGTTATGAAGTCTGTTGTCAAGGATAGTCCTGTGATGAAATGTCTAGTTGATAGCTATAGGAGTACAGAGTGTTTGCAAACCTATGATTTCCATCCCTGGAGCCCCTATGTTTTCCCCATAGTTTACGTTTGAGCACTGTAGTTTTTCTCTGTTTTTGCTGTAGCTTTTGTCTGTTCGGTCACTGTAGCTTTTCCCAAAGTTTACAGTTTTCTTAGTGTTTGAGAACTGTAGATTTTCCCTGTTTTACTGTAGCGTTTGACCTCACCACTCGATAAGTGTGGTCGAACAGTCAAAAGTTCTGTGATTTTGCTTGCTTTGTTCAGCGATGTGCTAAAGTGTGACAGACTTTGGCATCTCTAGTAGCAATTAGGGTTTTTAGTAGAAGTCTCATTTAGGTTGTTAGAAACTCACAACCTTTTGATAATCACTTGAATAGCTTGCTTTAATAATGAACTAGCTGCTGTATACACACTCTTGATTTGTTCGACATGTTACACACACCCTCATCACTGTACTACAATTGATAAACTTGGTTTTTGTCCCTTTAGGCTTAGGTTGATTGCTTTGCTGTCTTTCTTTGCTTAGAGTAGGGCAGAAATCATAGTTTCAAATGGTCAAGTAAATGAGCTTATCCACTAGGCGACGGTATTGGAGTGGATCGGAGTAAGGTTTGTCTAGTGGATCATCCTCTTCTCCTTCTTTCTTCTTCTCCCGCGTTTGCTTGACCTTGTAGCCATCTTCAAGTGGTGTTTTGGCCGGCTTTGAACCTAATTTCCCTGTTTCACTTAACAAGTCCAAAGTGTATTTTCTTTGTGAGAGAAATAAGCCTTCTGGAGATCGGCAAATTTCAATCCCTAGAAAATACATTAGTATACCAAGATCCTTAATATCCAACACAGATTGGAGAAAGGTTTTGGTGTCATTGATACCTTCCTTATCATCCCTGGATACAATAAGATCATCAACATATACTAGGACTATGGTGATTCCTCTAGGGCTTTTGAGGATGAAGAGAGTATGGTCGGCCTCAGATCTCTTGAAACCTCGTTCTATGAGAGTGAAGCTCATCTTTTGGTACCACGCTCTAGGGGATTGCTTCAAGCCGTAGATAGCCTTCCAAAACTTCAAAACTTTCCCGGGGGCAAAGGTACGCCCATGTCCTGGTGGAGGAGTCATGTAGACCTCTTCTTCAAGCTCTCCTTGTAGGAAGGTGTTCTTGACGTCCGTTTGCCATAGTACCCAGCCCAAATTTATTGCCAAGGAGAGAATCACTCGAACCGTGTGGAGCTTTGCTACCGGAGCAAATGTATCCTTGTAGTCCTTCCCATAGGTTTGGGTGAATCCTCTAGCCACCAGCCTTGCCTTGTACCTCTCAATATCCCTATTGCTCAAGTACTTGATCGTGAAGACCCATTTGGAACTCACAGTCTTCTTCCCGGGTGGCAAATCAGATTCATCCCATGTTCGGTTCCAATCCATGGCTCCTATCTCATCATCACCTGCTGCCAGCCATTTCTCATCTTCTTGGGCTTCCTCAAAGCATTGGGGAACTCGGTGAGCTTTTATCTTGCTTAGGAAGGCTTGATGATCCTTGGGCAAAAGGGCAAGTGAACAAACCGATTGAATTGGATGAGCCACTGCTTGACTATTGTAGTAGACTCTAGTCTTCTTCCAGTTCTCCGGGCCAAATCTTGTCCGTGTGCTTCGTCTTAAGCGTGGGATTTGCACCGTTTCTTGCTCCAAATCCTGCCTTAGGGTTCCCAGATCAACATTACCGGTAATGACTTCCTCATCTTGATCTTGTTCATGTTCCGTGTCAAGAGTGTCAATTTCTTGAGTTGTTATTTCGTTTCCCATGTCGGTTGGAGCTTCATTCACATTCCCCAAAGGGCTTTCCATACCCGCGGAGCTTCCTAGATCAGTTTGGGCTTGATGCTCAGAGCTTTTATCTGGTTGAGGAGCTCTTGGTGGTGGCTTTCCAAGGTGACTCAAGAGATGTCGGAGGCTGGAAGAACGATCGTTTAGTGAATGTGCCAAGTCCTTCAGACTATCCCAATCTTTCTCCTCATAGTATCCTTGGTGCTCAATGAACCTGACATCCCGGGAGATCATTACCTGGTTTCGCTCAAAGTAATAGCACTTGTATCCTCTTTGGGTTGTAGAGTATCCGAGGAACATACATCTGGTGCTTTTTGCATCTAGTTTGTCCCTTTGTTCACCTTGTTTCAAAACAAAACACACACATCCAAACACACATTAGTGCTCAATGGATGGTTTGGTTTTATTGAGTACCTCAAATGCTGATTGGTCATTAAGGACCCTCTAATAACACCACATTATGCGTGTTTTCATCATCCTTTTATCACCTTTTAGTATAAACTTTCATCCATTGTCCATATCATTCTATGCATTTATCCTTCATATAAGGCGATTAGTGTTTTTGTATAAGCATTGCATGCATTTTGCATATTTGGGGTCTTATCAGGTGCTTATGGAGCTTACAAGGCATACTAGGGTCTTTGACGTGTGCAGTGAAGCCTCATGGACTCGAGTAAAGCTTGCAGAGAAGACGAACAGACCACTCGACTCGCCTACTGGAGAGCCAACTCGAGACACCACTCTTCGCAGACCACTCGACTCACCAACTCGAGTGCCTACTCGAGACACCACTCTTCGCAGACCATTTGACTCGCCTACTCGAGAGCCTACTCGAGACACCACTTGTGACACCACTCGACTACACCACTCGACTGGTAGGTCGAGTGGGCCATTTTTTCTCTTTTCCCTTAAAATCCCCTGATTAACCTAATGTCAGGGGTACGCCGCATTTTATTAGCTTAACCTAGTTTTTAGGCTTTCTCTCTCCAGTTTATCTTTTGTTCGTGAGACTTATCAGATTTTGCGATTTTGTACCTTGAATAACTTTGTATGTAATTCATATTTGTGTTTGACTCCTTCTACAAAGTTATTCATCGTCCCTCTCTCTGTTACATATGTTAATTTTAGAGATTTATGGGTTTGAGCGATTTTTCATGGATTTTGTGTGTGAGTAGTTAGATTAGGGTTATTAGGGGTGGATTAGGCTTGTGATGTTCTTGGTCGCCTTGGGTGTCTAAGTTTGATTGCAAATTTGTTGTTTTCCCTCTTGGGTGAGTGATTTTAACGTTTGTTCTTTTCTGGCCAGTTAGGGCATGATTTTAGGTGGTCTCATGAGCACGAACCATGCCTTGAGCCATCAGATAGACTTTTTCCTAGGTTTAAAGTACAATAGCGTGAGGGTGGATGCATCAGACATTGATTTATGTCACGACTCCACCTATTCACTTGTTATGAACTCTTCTCGACTTGAATAGGCTGAATCTTCATGCCTGATATGACTCCTCACATTATGCTGACTGGGTTGGGTCTTGAGGCTCTCTACCACGACCCATAGATTGAAATGGCTATGAAGTCTGTTGTTAAGGGAATCCTTTATTGATTGAACATGTTAGCACATGGGACTTTATAGAGCATTCACTAGCTAGTTAATTCACCCCTATGATCCCTATAGTTTTAAAATCACTTGTCTCACCAGTTTAGATCATTTGAGTAGTAGTCCAGTAGTTTCACTTGTCCACTCGACCATACCACTCGAGTGGACCAGTCGAGTGACCTTCTCTGCTTTATGTTTTCTGTGTGTTTTATGTCTCTGGCTACTTACAAAAGTGTTACAGCCTTTAGTGAGATTAGTCTTTAGCTTTATCTTTTATTTTCCATTTGTTTAGGTTGATAGATTTCACCAAACAACTTTGATATTTGGCTTGAATTAATTGCTAATGTACACATCCTTTTTGCTTAGTGCTATTCACCCAATGGATTGACTCATATCTATACTATGATTGATTGAAAAACCTGTGTTCTGTTTGCATGCTCTGTTTGATTGTTTTCATTCTTAGTATATAGGCAAAATACCTGTTTCAATTTGGCGTCGTTGCCATTTGGGTGTTTTTAGTATTACAATTAGGATCTCATTTCTTTTGAGATCAAGTTCTTTTTAATTTTTAATTTGGATACTCACTTTGTTACACTTCATTTTTCGCAGGTACTACTTGAGCTCTCTACTTAAGATCTCTACTCGAGCTCTCTACACGAACATACTACCATACCCAATGGCAGGATCAATAGGTGCTCACGAAACTCCAACTCACCAAACACACAGAGGAGGCATAGTTGCACCACCTGTGACTGATGATTTTTAGATTAGGAGAGGTCACTATGGTTCAAGACAACATATTCCTTGGTAGGCCAGCGGATGATCCCATAGCGTATCTTGATAAGTTTGAGAGGATATGTAGCCTCACAAAGATTCAAGGAATCACTGAAGATGGTTTCAGATTGAGACTTTTTCCATTCTCATTAGGAGAAAAACCAGCCCACTGGGAAACCAATCTTCAGCCTGGCTCCACAACATTCTTGGATTCTTGCACGAGGTCTATCCTTACCAAGTTCTTCTCATACAAAAGAACATCAAAGTTTCACCAAGAAATCGCAATGTTTCTCCAGCTGAAAGGTGAAACACTATCAGACGCCTGGGAAAGATTCACAGACTACACAAGGCAATGTCCACACCATGGCTTCTCCAAAGAGTCCCTGCTATACATTCTATACAGAGGAGTACTCGCAATGGTCCGGGTATGCCTTGACACTGCAAGCAAAGGAAATTTCCTTAATAACGTTGTACAAGATGGATGGGAGTTGGTAGCGAATTTGGCTAGGTCAGACAGCATTTCAAATGAAGAACATAAGCAGAGTATTAGGGATGCCAGAATATCTGATGAAGGCACCAGAGCTGAAATCAAGATCCTTACTGAGAAGTTTGTTATGATGTTGATTCACACTAAGAAGAATCAAGAACAGGCTGCACCTGATATGAATATCAAATTATTGTTACAGCAACTCGTCCGTAGTCAGAAACACACCACTAATGAATTGCAATCCACTAATGGCAAACTTCTTGACATCACACAGAAGATCAACACCTTCCACTCTAAAGTTCATTACCTAGAGAACAGTCAGATCAGTCATACACAACCAACAACCAAAAAAGCCCATGCTATCACCTTGAGGAGTGGCAGACAGCTACCACCAAGAGAGCCTGCAAAGATCACTGAGGACAGTGAGGACCAGGGTGGGGAGGATCTCTATAAGGCTCATTTTCTTATCATTCAATAAGCATCTTGGATTTCATAAAAATTGGGGGCAGAAGAGAGCTCACTCGACCATACCACTCGAGTAAGTGGTCGAGTGGCTGCAAGCCCAGAAAAAAATTCAGTACAGCCCAAAGGGAGAGACAAATTTTCTGAATCATCCTCCTATGAACCTCCTTTGCCTTTCCCAAGAAGGAATAAGAAGCAGCAAGCAGTTAAATACAAGAAGTTATTGGAGAAACATCTGAAGGACGTTGAGCTTCAAATACCCCTATTGGATGCTTTGATGCTAATACCCCCAGCCCAGAAGTATATCAAAGATATGGTTATGGAAAAGACCAAGGAAGCACAAAGTATGGTACTCCTCACTCATGAATGCAGTGCTATCATCCAGCAGAAAGTCATATGTAGAGAAAAGCTCCAAGATCCAGACTCTTTTACTCTGCCATGCTCGATTAGACCACTCAGTTTCAAAAATTGTCTCTGTGACTTAGGAGCTTCGGTGAGTCTCATGCCACTATCAGTAGCACAGCGGTTAGGATTCACAAAGTTCTCCCCTAACAGATTCTCCTTAGTCTTAGCAGACAGGTCTGTTAGGCAACCACACGGCCTGTTGGAGGATTTGCCAGTTAAGATAGGACACCTTGAAGTCCCTACAGATTTTGTCGTCCTAGAAATGGAAGAAGAACCGAAAGATCCTTTGATCCTAGGAAGACCATTTTTGGCAACTGCAGGAGCCTCCATAGACGTCCAGAGTGGTACCATCGCTTTGAAGCTAGGAAAGGAAGTCATGCGGTTTAACATCAAGTCCTTAATGAAACAGCCCATGATGCAGATATTTGGGCTTGGAGAGATAGATGACTTGACAGAGTAATTTTTTAGAGAAGCAGTGGAGAAAGATCATTTGAAAACAGCACTGATCAAGTGTGATGAAGGAAGATACGTTCACTCTGAGATCTGTGACTATGAAATGAGTTTGAATGCAGAAGGAACTTCCATGGATTGAGGATGTTTTTGAGAGTCTGATAAAACCAGAAGGGATAGCAGCACTCGAACATGTCACTCGACCACAGCACTCGAGTGGTCCAATCGAGTCAGCAAACTCTGCAAAGCGCAAGCATGGAGCACCACTCGAGCTCAGCACAGATGAAGCACCACTCGAGTAGCCCGAGCTCAAGGCACCAACCGTTGAACTCAAGCCACTTCCAGAAGGGCTAAGGTACGCTTTCTTAGGAAGTAAAGATACTTACCCTGTAATAGTCAATAACAAGCTAAACCCTGATGAACTTGAACTATTGCTCAGCGAATTACAAAAATTTAGAAAGGCAATAGGCTATTCTCTAGAAGATATTAGGGGAATTTCTCCATCTCTTTGCACTGATAGAATTCATCTTGAGAATGAAATGCAAACTAGTGTAGAGCAGCAGAGGAGACTAAACCCTAACTTGAAAGAAGTAGTGAAAAAAGAAATCATTAAGCTTCTAGATGCTGGAATAATCAACCCTATTTCTGATAGTACATGGGTATCCCCTTTACACTGTGTACCTAAGAAAGGAGGAATAACTGTGATTAAAACAGATAAGGATGAATTGATCCCAACTAGAACTATAATTGGTCACCGCATGTGCATTGATTATAGGAAGTTAAATGCTGCATCTAGGAAAGATCACTTCCCATTACCATTCATAGACCAAATGCTTGAAAGACTAGCTAACCACCCATACTACTGTTTCCTCGATGGGTATAGTAGATTTTTCCAGATACCAATACACCCTAATGACCAAGGAAAAACAACCTTCACTAGTCCTTATGGGACCTTTGCATATAGGAGAATGCCATTTGGTTTATGTAATGCCCCTGCAACATTTCAGAGATGTATGACCTCTATATTTTTGGATTTAATAGAGGAGATGGTAAAGGTATTCATGGATGACTTTTCAGTCTATGGCCCCTCTTTCTCCTCCTGTTTGTCTAACCTTAGCAGGGTACTAGCAAGGTGTGAAGAGAAGAATTTGGTCCTTAACTGGGAAAGTGTCATTTCATGGTTACAGAGGGTATAGTTCTGGGGCACAAGATCTTTGGAAACGGTATAGAGGTGGATAGGGCGAAAGTTGAAGTTATGATGCAGCTGCAACCGAAGACTGTTAAAGAGATGAGAAGCTTCTTGGGCCATGCTGGATTTTACAGGAGGTTCATCAAAGATTTCTCAAAACTTGCATGACCCCTGACAAGGCTGCTGTGCAAAGAAACCGAATTCAATTTTGATGCAGAGTGCCTGAAGGCTTTCCATATGATAAAAGAGGCATTGGTATCAGCTCCAGTGGTTCAAGCTCCAGACTAGAAGCACCCTTTTGAAATAATGTGTGATGCTTCAGATTATGCAGTAGGAGCAGTTCTGGGTCAGAGGATAGACAAGAAGCTGCATGTCATCCACTACGCTAGCAGGACCCTGGATGAGGTACAAAGCAGATATGCTACAACAGAGAAAGAGATGCTTGCTGTGGTATTCGCAATAGAGAAATTTAGGAGCTACCTAGTGGATCAGAGGATTATAGTATACACTGATCATGCTGCCCTTGGGCACATTTATGCTAAGAAGGACACCAAACCAAGGCTTATGAGGTGGATCATCTTATTGCAAGAGTATGAATTAACAATAGTAGACTAGAAGGGCATAGAGAATGGAGTTGCTGATCACTTGTCTAGGATGAGAATTGATGACCCGGCACCAGTGGATGACTCCCTACCTGAGAAACAGCTCATGTCCATAGGAATTCTCACTCGACATGCCCACTTAACCTCTTACTCGAGTAAAGCAGTCGATTCAAAGCACTGTGAGACGCCTAGGTTACGCAGAGATGCAGGACACTATTTCTGGAATGAGCCCTATCTTTACAAGAGAGGTCCTGACAGTTTATTCAGGAGATGCATCGCAGAGGAGGAAGTACAGGGAGTGCTTGAACATTGCCATTGTTCTTCATATGGTGGACATTTTGCTATTTTCAAGACTACGCAGAAAATCCTTCAAGAAGGTTTATGGTGGCCAACAATGTTCAAGGATACAAAAAACTTCATTGCTCAGTGTGATGCATGCCAGAGGATGGGCAACATTAGTAGGAGAAATGAGATGCCACAAAATCCAATCCTAGAAGTGGAAGTTTTTGACTGTTGGGGGATAGACTTCATTGGACCTTTCAACCCACCATCTCATGGAAACAGCTATATCTTGGTACCTGTTGATTATGTCTCCAAATGATTAGAAGCCATAGCATCTCCAACCAATGAGGCCAGAGTAGTTTTGAAAATGTTCAAGACCATCATTTTCCCCAGATTTAGGGTACCAAGGGTTGTAATAAGTGATGGTGGTTCCCATTTCATCAACAACCAGTTTGAGAGCCTACTAAGGAAGCATGGAGTGAAGCATAATGTCGCAACACCTTACCACCCTCAGACAAGTGGTCAAGTTGAAGTCTCCAACAAGCAGATTAAAGCCATTTTGGCAAAAGTAGTGGGAACTTCCAAGAGAGACTGGGCAACTAAACTTGATGAAGCTTTGTGGGCCTACAGAACAGCATACAAAACGCCTATAGCCAGGACTCCATTTCAACTCCTATATGGTAAATCCTGCCATCTGCCTGTGGAGATAGAATACAAAGCCCTCTGGGCGACCAAGCTGCTGAATTTTGACATCAACTCCGCCCAGGAGAATAGAAGAATTACTCTGCATGAGTTAGAAGAGATAAGACTGGATGCATATGAAATCTCAAAGGTGTATAAGGAAAGGACTAAGGCCTTTCATGACAAAAAGATCACACCTAAAACTTTCACTGAAATAGACCAAGTTCTCTTGTTTAACTCCAGGCTAACACTTTTTCCTGGAAAATTGAAGTCAAGGGACAGGCCCATTCCACATCAAAGAAGTTCTACCCTATGGAGCAGTCACTTTGCTTGACACTGATGGCAAAGAATTCACTGTGAATGGTCAAAGAGTCAAGCCTTACATGGCAGATCAAAGTTAAACCAGGAGACACCTCAATAGATGTGGGTGATCCTGATAAAGTCTAAGGTATGAAAGTCAAGCTAAGGGACTCTAAACAAGCTCACTTGGAAGGAAGTTCCATCTTTATCAATGTATATATTTTAAATTCTTTTCTTCGTAATATTTTGATGTTTTCACCTTTCTATTAAGAGTTTTGTTGTTTCAGGAAGGCTAACTAGGCCAAGTCAAGAACTTTTGGCCCACTCGACAACACCACTCGACCAAGGTAGTCGAGTGACGTACTCGAGTGGGCCAGGATAAGCCAAAAAATCTCATGCGATCTGAGCTTGTGATCTGAGCCATCTATCTCATCTTATGCGCACCTACCTACCGGCCTACTCGACTACAGTACTTGAGTGCTCCAAGATCAATCATATTTATCCCATCTCATCTTTATTCCACTTCATTTTATTCCATCTCTCATCTTTCATCACTTGCAAAACGCTTTCATGCTGAAAAATATTAGAATCTTCTAAAAAAATTTCATTGCGTTAAATCTCATCTCTAATCCAAAAAATCATGTCTAGAAGAGGTCATTTTGTTCAGTAAGTACATAGTATCAAATTTTTGTTCTTTAAAGCTAGGGTTCATCTTTGAAAAAATATTCATAAGTTTTTCTTCAGATCTACTATAGATTTTGAGTTTATGATATAGTTCAAAGTCTTGGTTGCTCTATAAAAAATGTTTCCTTTCAAACCCCTTATGATTTCAAAAAATTTGATAGCTCTTGAAACCTTTGCTATTCAATACGCATGATGGACCAATTTTCCCTCTTTGTTCTAGCATTTCATATGAATTTTCGTGAAATGTTTGGTTTGAGGCTACTGTAGAGATCTATGGCACTGTTCATGCACACTCGACCATACTACTCGAGTGGACCGGTCGAGTTAACCTCTTTCCATTACTAAATCTTCAAAACTCATTTTGTTCTCAGGTTAGCAGAGCCACAACCACCTCCAGTGGTAGCAAGGCGTATAGCAAAAGCAAGGCGATCTCTTCAACACAGAGGAGAGCCCTCTCTTGAAGATCATACTCCTGTTAGGCGAGACAACATGATGTGTGAGGAGACACCAAGATTTCAGAGAGACAGGCCAAAGCTTGCAAGTAGTGATACTGAGTGACGATGAACAGCCTCCACCCATGGAGACAGATGAAGTAACTGAACAGGGCGTTCAACGTGCCTCAGAAGAAACAGAAGAAAACCTAATCAAAATTTTGAAGACCATGGATTTCCAAGGCACTAGGTACCATCACCGTGAAACAATGGAAGCCCTTGGGATAAGAGAAGAAGCGGAAGGTCTGATTGAGGCAGCCAACCTTCAAGTTCTGATGAAGCAAAGATTTCCTACTTATAAGGATGAAGCTTGCCAATTTTTGGCAACAATGAAGGTTTACCCCTATGTTGAGAACCACACCATGGTCTCGGATGGAAGTTTGGGATACATCTATTTCAAGATAGATGGTGTTGATTACACAATGAGCTTTCGGCACCTGGATGCTTTGTTCGGCTTTAGAGAAGGATCGGGCCAGAAGCCAACTTTTGACACTGCAGAACTTATCAGCCTGTGGGAAACTCTAGGAGGAAGATCAACTTTCAGGACGTCCCAGTCTAAGAGTTCTGACATCAGACACCCAGCTTTGAGATATTTTTACCGAGTGGTTGCAAGCATTGTATTCGCCAGGAAGAGTCTGGGGACTGTGAATGATCAAGAGCTGCAGATGATGGATTCAGCTCTTAAAGATTTCCTTGTGTATGCCTCGTCAGATGATATGGACAGAGGGATAACTATGAAGGGTGACATGGACAATGCAGGGAACACTGCACTCTTGCTAGCAAGTCTTTCATACTGCAAGGCTTATGCATTTACACTCCACAAGAATAACCGCCAAGGTGACATCACTATTGGAGGATTGATAACACCAATCCTGCTTGCATGCAAAGTTGATTTAAGTTTTACTATAGAGATTGAACCGTTGTGGCTAGACATTCCTCACTTACAAAGCTTTAAAATTTTTGGATCCCACATGGTTAGGGACAAGTATGTTTACAACTTTGGACATCCTTTAGTTGGGAGAGCCAAAGTCCTCCTCCCACTTCATGGAATGCTAAAGATTACGGAAGGAGAAAGTGTCAACTTTGTCCCACCACCAGAGATGCTCTACACCACTAGGGCTCAAAGAGAAGCCCAGCAGGCTGAGATAGAAGAAGAGATAGATGACACTATACCTGAGCCGGAGAGGTATGACTTCGGTGATGAAAAGTGCTCAAGCTTGAAACAGGTGAGTAAGAAGTTAAGTCTTGCAAGGTGGTGGTCTAAGTGGCAAGACAAAACCATAAAGACGCTCTCAGGGAAGGTAAAGGAACTCACTTTAGCAGTGAAGGACTTGACTACCAGTGTCAAAGATGTTAAGAGAAATCACCGTGGTTCCCCACCCTCCGCCCCAACTCATGACCCAAGGAGTTTGACAAGGACCAACTCCCTCAACAAGTATCAAAGGCAGACACGCCCAAGCCAACCTAGGTGTCAATCATCAGTCGAGGACAACCAAAAAAGAAGAAGGACTTATATCCAAGCCCTATCCTCAATTGAAGAGGAGCAGTCACTCGACCAGCCCACTCGAGTATACCAGTCGTGTGAGCCATTCGAGTCGACACAAAGGAAGGTGAACATTAGGGTGTCAGATGAAGAGGAAGAAGAACCTGAGGAAGGACGTCTCATTCGACATAGGAGCACAAGGCAGCTCAGTCGACCTGGGCACTTGAGCAAAACAGTCGAGCAAGTCAATCAACTCGAGAAAGCACCAGTCGAGCCAGCGTATCCAGTTGATCCCTTCTACACAGCCCCACCTGCTTACACGGCTGAGTCCGTGGACGACTACCTCAGTGCTTACTTCTCATGAGGTACCACCCCAAATTCACCATCATTATCTATACCATTGCATGTTTTTATTAACCTTTTTTTTAGTCTCCAATCATCTTTCAGACTAATTTTACACAAGGGACTGTGTATTTTAAGTTTGGGGGAGGGTTCAAGAGACGTATTTGACATGTTTCTCTTTTTCTTTATTCAAATTTGCATCATATATGTGCATTGAAAAACCCTAAAATTTTGAAAATTTTCAGAAGAACTATTTTACAAAAACAGAGTGTCATGTAGTTGCATTATCAATGCCACAGTTATAAGTTGTCTAATGCATTCACCTAAGTTTGAAAATTAAGGCTGCACCTTGCTTGGAATTTAGATTTAGCACTCTCACTTGGTTGAAGCTTACTGTGATTTGTCAAAATATCCCTATGAATTAGAACCTAATTTGAAAAACTAAATTATCATGATATGCTCTAAAACTTTAACTCATGAATACCTCAAAATACTTGGATTTTCTTTCACATTTTACCACTCTTGCTAATCCAAGTAGTTGTCTCCACCATTGAGACAGTTCCACAAAAACAAAACCCAAAACTTCATTTCAGACCATACATTATTTTTGAGTGAAGTGAGGCCTATTTCCGGATTGAATTAGAGAGAAAGTGTTAGGTGTTGCCAACAGGAGTAGCCTCTCATGTAGTCTCTGGTTCACAATTTTTGAAGGCTAAGAGTTTGAATAAGTTGGGGTTTGAGTCTGGGAAAAGAAAATTAAAGAGAAAAAGATTTTGCTAAAAATCATAAGCCTTAGGAGAGGATAGGATCAAAAATATGAGTCTAGTAAAGGATTTGGAAGAAGATGATAAAAGTTGGCTCAGTAAAAGAAACAGAAAAAAATCGTATAGTAGCCACTCGATCAGATCACTCAAGTGAGTGGTCGAGTCATAGCTTAGTGAAAAATCAAAAATCCGAAATCCGCTAGAAGTAAAAAGTAAAGTATCCTCTCCTTAGAAGAAAACAGAAAAATCAATCCTTGAGTCAAAGAAATGAAAAGAGAAGCTTTTAAGGACAAGGGTAGAACTAGGATGAAGTTTCTGAGATTTTAGAGTTAGGAGGGTCATTTGTTCTTGATGGTAGATGATAGTCTGCTCCTGTATGCACCAGTTGCTCTACCTTTAGCATTCTCTTATAACTCAATCCATTTCATTGAGAGATCCTGATACATGCACTTAAAACCATAGGAAGAAGAGATCATTTTTATCTCTTAAAACTTGTCCCTCAACCAAATGAGTTACAGTTATTGCATATCATGATTCACCAGTTCGTGCTTAATCAGGATGATATGGACAATAGATTGCTTTGAATGTTTGCTTGTGGCTGATTCTTAGTGTTGAATTTGATGTGATGATTATGGTTAAAGCTTTTAAGTAGAAATTCTGTGAATTGCATTCTTGAACTAATAACTGTGACATTGACATTAGAGGTTTGCTTAAAACCAGATGAAGAAGAGATCATTTTTATCTCTTAAAACTTGTCCCTCAACCAAATGAGTTACAGTTATTGCATATCATGATTCACCAGTTCGTGCTTAATCAGGATGATATGGACAATAGATTGCTTTGAATGTTTGCTTGTGGCTGATTCTTAATGTTGAATTTGATGTGATGAGTATGGCTAAAGCTTTTAAGTAGAAATTCTGTGAATTGCATTCTAGAACTAATAACTGGACATTGACATTAGAGGTTTGCTTAGCTTGCTTAGGTTCTGAGTCCCCACTTTTCACAATACTCCTTTCACCTTATCCTTTCTATTTGCTTGAGGGCAAGGAAAGGGTAGGTTTAGGGGAATTGGTAACACCACATTATGAATGTTTTCATTATCCTTTTATCACCTTTTAGTATAAACTTTCATCCATTGTCCATATCATTCTATGCATTTATCCTTCATATAGGGCGATTAATGTTTTTCTATAAGCATTGAATGCATTTTGCATATTTGGAGTCTTATCAGGTGCTAATGGAGCTTATGAGGCATACTAGGGTCTTTGACGCGCGCAGTGAAGCCTCATGGACTCGAGTGAAGCTTGCAGAGAAAACGAACATACCACTTGACTCGCCTACTCGAGAGCCTACTCGAGAGCCTACTCGAGTGCCTACTCGAGACACCACTCTTCACAGACCACTCGACTCGCCTACTCGAGAGCCTATTCGAGTGCCTACTCAAGTGCCTACTCGAGACACCACTCTTTGCAGGCCATTCGACTCGCCTACTCGAGAGCCTACTCGAGACACCACTCGACTGGTAGGTCGAGTGGGCCATTTTCTCTCTTTTCCCTTAAAACTCGGATTTGTATTTGAGACTTGATATAAAAGCCCCTGATTAACCTAATGTCAGGGGTATGCCGCATTTTATTAGCTTAACCTAATTTTTAGACTTTCTCTCTCTAGTTCATCTTTTATTCTTGAGACTTATCAGAATTGCGATTTTGTACCTTGAATAACTTTTTATATAATTTGTATTTGTGTTTGATTACTTCTACAAAAATATTCATCGTCCCTTTCTCTGTTTTACATATGTTAATGTTAGAGATTTCTGGGTTTGAGCGATTTTTCATGGACTTTGTGTGTGAGTAGTTAGATTAGGGTTATTAGGGGTGGATTAGGCTTGTGATGTTCTTGATCGCCTTGGGTGTCTAAGTTTGTTTGCAAATTTGTTGTTTTCCCTCTTGGGTGAGTGATTTTAATGCTTGGTCTTTTCTGGTCAGTTAAGGGTGGATGCATCAGACATTGATTGATGTCATGACTCCACCTATTCACTTGTTATGAACTCTTCTCAACTTGAATAAGCTGAATCTTCATCCATGATCCGACTCCTCACATTATGCTGATTGGGTTGGGTCTTGAGGCTCTCTACTAGGACCCATGGATTGAGCTGGCTATGAAGTCTATTGTTAAGGGAATCCCTTATTGATTGTGCATGTTAGCACCTGAGACTTTCTAGAGCATTCACTAGCTAGTTAATTCACCCTTATGATCCCTATAATTTTAATATCACTTGTCTCACCAGTTTAGATCATTTGAGTAGTAGTCTAGTAGTTTCACTTGCCCACTCGACCATACCACTCGAGTGGACTAGTTGAGTGGCCTTGTCTGCTTTAAGTTTTATGTGTTTTTGTCTCTTGCTACTTACTAAAGTGTGACAGCCTGTAGTGAGATTAGTCTTTAGCTTTATCTTTTATTTTGCATTCATTTAGGTTGATAGATTTCACCAAACAACTTTCATATTTGGCTTGAATTAATTTCTAATGTACACATAATTTTTCCTTAGAGTTATTCACCCAATGGATTGACTCATATCTATACTATGATTGATTGAAAAAAATGTGATCTGTTTGCATGATCTGTTTGATTGTTTTCATTCTTAGCATATAGGCAAAATATCTGTTTCACCCTCGTAGGGATCCGGTTGATGAGGTAGCATGCGGCCATGACGGCATCACCCAGATTCTTCTTGTAACATGAGTGTGGAACATCATGGATCTTGCTACCTCGATAAGGTGTCGATTCTTCCTCTTTTCCACTCCATTTTGCTGTGGGGTGTAAGGGAAACTCGTTTGGTGTAGGATCCCATGCTTTTGCTAGGTGCTCCTTGAACCTATGACTTGTATATTCTCCTCCATTATCAGACCGTAGTACCTTAATTTGTATGGTCACCCAAACTTCAACTTCTCTAGTTGCTCCTCGGCCCATACTCATCACATTGGGCCAAGTCTTGGACACTCTCGGGTCATCTTCTCATAAGTGGTCGGCCAATACTTAACTCACTTTGATGGCTTCTCTTGGATCCTCGGTAATTACTAACGCTCGGATCCTTGATCACCACTCGGAACAGCCTATGGTCAATACTTAGAACCAAGCAAATATTGATTAAATTTCTCAAAAGCAAACACAACAGCCAATAGTTCAATGTCTGATTGTTTCAAAAAGGAGCCACTATGATTGATTGAAAAACTTGTGGCTACTATATGATTTTTTTCTATTTCTTTTACCGGGCCAACTTTTATCTCTTTCTTCCAAATCCTTTACTAGAATCATATTTTTGAACTTATCCTCTCCAAAGGTTTATGATTTTTAGTAAACTCTTTTTTTCTTTTCTTTTCTTTTCTCAGACTCAGACCCCAACTTATTCAAACTTTTAGCCTAAATCTGGTTCAAAAATTGTGAACCAGAGACTACATGAGAGGCTACTCCTGTCGTCAACAACTAACACATTCTCTCTAATTCAATCCGGGAATAGGCCTCACTTTACTCAAAAATAATGTATGTTCTGAAATTAAGTTTTGGGTTTGGTTTTTGTGGAACTGTCTCAATGGTGGAGACAACTACTTGGATTAACAAGAGTGGAAAAAGGTAAAAGAAAATCCAAGTATTTTGAGGTATCCATGAGTTAAAGTTTTAGAGCATAACATGATAATTAAGTTTTTCAAATTAGATTCTAATTCATAGGGATATTTTGACAAATCACAGTAAGCTTCAACCAAGTGAGAGTGCTAAATCTAAATTCCAAGCAAGGTGCAACCTTAATTTTCAAACTTAGGTGAATGCATTAGACAACTTATAACTGTGGCATTGAAATTATATGTTTGGTTCTTAAGCTTTTTACGGTTCGACTCATCATTATCCCCTATGCGTATGCGTATGTACAATCCTAAGCAAAATTCTAAAGATCAATCCTAAAATGATAATGCAACTACATGACGCTCTATTTTTGTAAAATAGTTTTTTATGAAAATTTTCAAAATTTTAGGATTTTTTAATGCACATATATGATGCTAATTTGGGTAAGAAAATAGAGAAACATGTCAAGTACGTCTCTCGAACCCTCTCCCAAACTTAAACTACACAGTCCCGTGTGTAAAATTAGTCCGGAAGATGATTGGAGAGACTAAAACAAAAGTTAATAAAAACATGCGATGGTATGTATAATGACGGTGAATTTGGGGTGGTATCTCATGAGAAGTAAGTGCTAAGGTAGTCGTCCACAGACTCGGCCGTGTAAGCAGGTGAGGCTGTGTAGGAGGGATCGACTGGGTATGCTGGCTCAACTGGTGCTGTCTTGAGTGGTGCTGTCTTGACTGGTTTTCTCGAGTGCCTAGGTCGAGTGAGTTTCCTTGTACTCCTACGTTGGATGAGGCGTCTTTCCTCAGGTTATTCTTCCTCTTCGTCTGACACCCTAATGTTCACCCTCCCCTGTGTCGACTCGAATGGCTCACTTGACTGGTGTACTCGAGTGGGCTGGTCGAGTGAGTGCTCCTCTTCATCTGAGGATATGGCTTGGATGTAAGTCCTTCTCCTTCTTTGGTTGTCCTCAACTGATGATTGACGTCTAGGTTGGCTTGGGCGTGTCTGCCTTTGATGCGTGTTGAGGGAGTTTGTCCTTGTCAAACTCCTTGGGTCATGAGTTGGGGCGGAGGGTGGGGAACCACGGTGATTTCTCCTAACAACTTTGACACTTGTTTTCAAGTCCTTCACTGCTGTGGTGAGTTCCTTTACCTTCCCTGAGAGCGTCTTTATGGTTTTGTCTTGCCACTTAGACCACCGCCTTGCAAGACTCAAGTTCTTACTCACCTGCTTCAAGTTTGAGCATTTTTCATCACCGAAGTCATACCTCTCCGGCTAAGGTATGGTGTCATCTATCTCTCCTACCCCAAATATTTGCATCATGGGCTGTTTCATTGAGGACTT
Source organism: Cardamine flexuosa (assembly GCA_963555745.1). Classification (NCBI taxonomy): domain Eukaryota; kingdom Viridiplantae; phylum Streptophyta; class Magnoliopsida; order Brassicales; family Brassicaceae; genus Cardamine; species Cardamine flexuosa. Next base: position 17,276,613 of record OY743219.1, read on the forward strand.
GATGTTAAATTGCATGACTTCCTTTCCTAGCTTCAAAGCTATGGTACCACTCTGGACATCTATGGAGGCTCCTGCAGTTGCCAAAAATGGTCTTCCTAGGATCAAAGGATCTTTCAGTTCTTCTTCCATTTCTAGGACGAAAAAATCTGTAGGGACTTTAAGGTATCCTATCCTAACTGGCAAATCATCCAACAGGCTGTGTGGTTGCCTAACAGACCTGTCTGCTAAGACTAAGGAAATTCTGCTAGGGGAGAACTTTGTGAATCCTATCCACTGTGCTACTGATAGTTGCATGAGACTCACTGAAGCTCCTAAGTCACAGAGTCAATTTTTGAAACTGAGTGGTCTACTCAAGCATGGCAGAGTGAAAGAGCCTGGATCTTGGAGCTTTTCTCTGCATATGAATTTCTGCTGGATGATAGCACTGCATTCATGAGTGAGGAGTACCATACTTTGTGCTTCCTTGGTCTTTTCCATAACCATATCTTTGATACACTTCTGGGCTGGGGGTATTAGCATCAAAGCATCCAACAGGGGTAAACGAAGCTCAATGTCCTTCAGATGTTTCTTGAATAACTTTGTGTACTTAACTGGCTGCTGCTTCTTATTCCTTCGTGGGAAAGGCAAAGGAGGTTCATAGGGGGATGATTCAGTAAATTTGTCTCTCCCTTTAGGCTGTAGTGAATTTTTTTCTGAGCTTGCAGCCACTCGACTGCTTACTCGAGTGGTATGGTTGAGTGAGCTCTCTTCTGCAGCTTTTTCGGGTTTCAATTCTTCCTGATGGAGATCCCCCCCACCCTGGTCCTCACTGTCCTCAGTGATCTTTGCAGGCTCTCTTGGTGGTAGCTGTCTGCCACTCCTCAAGGTGATAGCCTGGGCTTTTTTGGTTGTTGGTTGTGTATGACTAATCTGGCTGGTCTCTAGGTGATGAACTCTAGAGTGGAGGGTGTTGATTTGCTGTGTAATGTCAAGAAGTCTGCCATTAGTGGATCGTAATTCAGTAGTGGTGTGTTCTTGACTACGGACGAGTTGCTGTAACAATAACTTGATATCCATATCAGGTGCAGCCTGTTCTTGAATCTTCTTAGTGTGAATCAACATCATATATAACTTCTCACTAGGGATCTTGATTTCAGCCCTGGTGCCTTCATCAGATATTCTGGCATCCCTAATACTCTGCTCATGTTCCTCATTTGAAATGCTGTCTGACCTAGCCAAATTCTCTACCAACTCCCATCTATCTTGTACAGCGGTATTAAGGAATTTTCCTTTGCTTGCAGTATCAATGTTGAAACAAATATTAGTGAAGACTAGTCAACTCTGGAGGTGGTGGAAGAAAAGTCAACTTTGGAGACTTCTCTATTTTCTGTGGTTGTAAATTTACATACATGCTTATTTATTTGTAGCCATACGTTTTTGGCATCTCACTTGTAGATATATGTGTATCAGACCTGAAAGGAAAAGATAAGAAAAAAATTTATCTCCTAAAATATTCTCTCTGGTTCGTTTCTCTTTCCCCAGTTCTTGAGAAATTCATCACAAATCCTTCACAAATTCTCTAATTTCTACATGGTATCAGAGAAATAAGCTCCTACAGACCTTGTTTCTCTCAAGCGATTGTTATGGAAAACAATAAAATCTTCACTCTACCAGTTGTTGTCAAAGGGAGCAACTACTTATTGTAGTCTAGAACAGCAAAGACGGCACTGAGAAGCCGTGGTGTATGGGTTCACTGTCTAAGCTCTGAGGAGATGCCTCAGAATCAAGCTGTAGCTGGTTTGGCTCAGACAGAAGGTGGCGCTGAAGCTAAAGGAGGAGAAGTAGAGTCTCCAGCCCAAATCAGCTCAAGCCAAGCGGATTCCAAGTGAATCCAAGAAGATCAGTTTGTGCTAGCTGTTCTTCAGAGCTCTTTAGAGCCAAGTATCCTAGCATCTTACTCCTATGTGGAGACGGCGAAGGAGCTGTGGGATACACTCATGGGGGTGTATGGTAATGAATCCAATCTTAGTAGGATTTTTGAGATCAAGAGGGTCTCACCAATCTTCAACAAGAAGGGAAGGATTTCAAATATCTCTTTGGTGAGTTTAGGGGGTTATGGGCAGAGCTTGATATGCTCAGGCTATTAATCAAGCAACAAATTCCCAATAAGGAATTCAGGCCTAAGAAGAGAAGAAAGGACGCCCAAATTGTTTTCTTCTCTAACGGCTCTATTTTTATCTCACACGGATCCGCAACTATTCCCAACGGATAGATGAGCGTGTGAACTACAAGATACGCCTAGTTATTTTGCGTTTAAGAGTTCTATAAATATGTAACTCATTGTAACACTTTACAACTACTGAGATAATAAAATCTCTAAGAGATGATCAAATCTCTCAACTCCCATTCTTATTCTTATTATTTCTGCAAGTCTTATTCTCGTTTCTAGAAGCGTAATCTCTGAATTCTAACATGGTATCAGAGCGCTGATCCATAAACAAGATCAATCTTTTTATTTCATCATTCTCTTTCTCTACTTTTTCAAAAACGCCATTTTTACAGCTCAAGAAAGTTCAGAAACTTTTCTTGAAGAATCACTCCTTCTCCTGGTCTCTTTTGCACCTACAATCTCTCCTCCTTCATATTCAAAGCTTCCGTAGCATTCACACGCTCTATAAAGCTCCAAATCAAGAAATATTTCTCGAAAATTCAAAAAATCTATCCGTTGGAATCACTGTTCAATCTTCTTCTCCGAAAAAAAAAAAGAAAAAAAAATTTCTTTGGTTATTTTGGAAACATCCTTCTAGCTTCCTTAAAAACGCTGAGATTGATATATATATTCATCCTAGACGAGTTTGTATGAAGTTAGAGTGGTATATTTCTGGAAATTCCTCAAAGAAATTTCGGTTCAAACTCTGAGATTGAAATATTCATCTTAGACAAGTTTGTGTGAAGTTGAGCGGTAGATTATCAAGCGGCTAGTCATTACTTTCAATCATGGAAGAGACAAAACCAACCGCAATAAGAGTCACCCTAAGAGGAGAAAACTATCTCCTATGGTCACGATCCACAAAATCAAACCTAAATGGTCGTGGCTTGTGGAATCAAGTCGAACCAGCCAAAGGAAAAGAGCTTCAAGAAGGAGATGAAGAAGCTCGGGAAAAATGGCTGCAGAAAGTTCAAATGGTGCTCAGCATAATCCACAGCTCCTTGAGTGATTCGATATTTGAATCTTACTCATATTGTGAGACAGCTCAAGAACTTTGGGAAACTCTAAAGAGTGTATGGAGACATCACCAATCTTTCAAGAGTATTCGAAGTGAAGAAAGATCTCAGCAACCTCACTCAAGAAGATCAAGATTTTACCAAACACTTTGGTAAATATAGGTAATTACTTGCTGAATTGGACATGCTGATGCCAAGCACAAAAGACCTCAAAATTATAGAGGAAAGAAGAGAGCAAGATCGAGTGTTTGGACTTCTCCAATCTCTCCATCCAAAATTCAATGAACTTATAAAGTACATTTTAAGGGAGGAGAAGCTACCAAGCCTTGAGAACGTCTGCTCTCAAATCCAAAAGGAGCAAGGCTCCATAGATCTCTTCAGCAAAGGAGAGTTGCCAACGGCAAACAAAGGGTTTTACAAACCCCCATTCAGTTCCAACAAGAAAGGAAGAACAAAGCAATGTGAACATTGCAAGAACATTGGCAAATTCAACCAAGGGAGAGGACACACCAAGGAGGAGTGCTTTATCCTTCATCCTCATCTCAGAGCCAGCTTCAGAGCAAGGCAACAAACGAATGAAGCAAATGCTTCAAATTATGCTCCAGCCGCTCAACCAACTACATCACTCGGTCTGAACCCAAATGCTCCAAACGGCCATTCTAATCAAGCCTCTACCTTAGAGAACAATGGCATGATCACCATGAGCAGAGCAGACATAGAGGCAATGATCAAGACCATGCAGATTTGCAAGGAGTCCGGTATCACCTTTCTAGCCTCTAACTCTTCAAAAACTCTTTTAGTAGATTCAGGAGCTTCTCACCATATGATTAAAGATCCCAATCTACTAAATAATATTCAAAACACATCTGGTCATGTTGAAATTGCTAATGGAGTTAGAGTGCCAATTAAAGGCATAGGAAATTTAAACCTCTTTGGAAATGAATCCAGTGCCTTTTACATGCCTACATTTAGCAATAATTTGGTCTCGGTAAAAATAGCCACAACCGATCTCAATGCTTATGCTATATTTGGACCTAACCGCTTTCATTTTCAGGATATTAAAACCGATGAAGTTTTAGGCAAGGGAAACACTAAGGGAGAGTTGTATACTCTAGAAGATCTCAAGAACCATTCTAGATGCTCCAACTCTGCTAGTTTGCCATTTATTAAATCCTGTCATGTAGCTAGTAGTTCAAATGATTTATGGCATGCTAGATTAGGCCCAATGTAGTCTTTGATAACTCTGAGTGTGAGTCTTGTATTTTGGGAAAACATTGTAGAAGTGTTTTCCAAAACTCCTTATCAATATATGAGAATTGTTTTGATTTAGTTCACTCTGATGTTTGGACCTCACCTTGCCTATCTAGAGATAACTTAAAATACTTTGTGACATTCATAGATGAAAAATCAAAATATACATGGGTCACATTGTTACCTTCTAAAGATAGAGTATTTGAGGCATTTTTCAACTTTCAAACATATGTGACTAATCATTTCAATGCTAAAATTAAGGTGCTAAGATCGGTTAATGGAGAGGAATACACAAGCCACATTTTCAAAGCTCATTTGGCAAATCATGGCATTCTTCACCAAACGAGCTGTCCTTATACTCCACAACAAAATGGAGTGGCCGAAAGGAAGAATAGGCATTTGATGGAAGTAGCAAGATCAATGATGTTCCACAAAAACATGCCAAGGAGATTTTGGGGAGATGCTGTCATGACCGCATGCTACCTCATAAATAGAATTCCAACAAAAGTCTTAGATGACTTATCACCATTTGAGGTATTAAACAGAACCATACCAAATATTAATCACTTACGTGTGTTTGGTAGTGTTTGTTTTGTCTTAGTGCCAAGGGATCAAAGGAATAAGCTAGATGCTAAAAGCACTAGAAGCGTGTTCATTGGATACTCCACTACTCAAAAAGGGTACAGATGCTATGATCCAAGCACCAAACGCATCATGACGTCTAGAGATGTAAAACTCCTAGAAGATCAAAGTTATTTTGAGAAGTCGGGCTGGGAAAGTGTGAAAGACTTGGCTGACTCTACAGCAGATCGAGCAGCCTCTCTTCAACACATTTTAAGTCACATGCGTCTTCCTCAAATGAATGAAGATCAAACAGCCCCTGCAAACAATCAAGATGATCAGAATCAAGATGATCAGATTCAAGAAGAAGGGGTAAATGTTCAAAATGAGCAAGAGAATGACGAAGGAGTAAATGAACAAGGGGGAGTTAATCAAGAAACTCCACCAGAAGCTTATATTCAGGAGAATGAATATCATGAGGAAGAAGAGGCACCACCACCAACCTTGAGGAGAAGCACACGCCAAAGATTTGGTCCGGACCATTGGAAACAAACCAGGGTCTATTATAATCATCAAGCTGTGGCTCATCCTATACAAGCTCAGTGTTATCATGCCCTCTTGCCATCAGATCATCAAGCATTCCTTGGAAAGATAGAGCAGCATTACATTCCAAAGACCTATGAAGAAGCAAAAGAAATCAAGGTCTGGATGGATGCTATAGATGCTGAGATAGAAGCAATGGTTAGAAATCACACTTGGGATGTGAATGATCTACCTTCGGGAAAAAGAGCTGTGACATCTAAATGGGTATTCACCATCAAGTATCACAGCAATGGAGAAATTGAAAGGTATAAAGCTCGCATGGTTGCAAGGGGATTTACTCAAACTGATGGAGAAGACTATACGGACACCTTTGCACCAGTGGCTAAGCTCCATACAGTCCAAGTGATTCTATCATTGGCAACCAACCTATCTTGGGAATTATGGCAAATGGATGTCAAAAATGTATTCCTCCAAGGAGAGCTTGAAGAAGAAATGTACATGAAGCCTCCACCGGGTCTTGAAAGTTTAATTCCTCATGGCAAAGTTTTCAAACTTAGAAAAGCCATTTATGGCTTGAAGCAATCCCCAAGAGCCTGGTACAACAAGCTGAGCTTCACATTAACAGCCAAACGATTTAAAAGATCGGAGGCTGATCACACCTTGTTTACTTCTCAAAGTGCTCAAGGAATCATTGTGGTCTTGGTATATGTAGATGACTTGATCATTTCCGGCAATGATCAAGCAGGTAATCAAGGAACCAAACTTTTCCTTAAATCTGTATTTGATATAAAAGATCTAGGTGAAGTTAAATATTTTCTAGGAATAGAGATATGCTGCTCTCCGGAAGGCTTGTTTCTATCCCAAAGAAAATATTCACTTGATTTTCTTACAGAGACAGGAAAATTAGGTTCTAAACCGGCCAAGACACCACTTGAAGATGGCTACAAGGTCAGGAGAAAGGGGGAGAAAGGACAAGAAGATCCACTTGACAAACCATTTGAAGATCCAGCTCAATACCGGCAGCTTGTAGGTAAGTTAATTTACTTAACCATAACAAGACCTGACCTATGTTTTGCTGTGAATCAGGTGAGCCAGCACATGAAAGAGCCCTTGGTGCACCACTGGAATATGGTGGAAAGAATTCTGAGATACATCAAAGGATCACCAGGGCAAGGTGTTTGGATGGGAAAGAATGATAGTACTGAAGTTGTGGGCTATTGTGATGCGGATTATGCTGGAGATACGATGGATAGAAAAACCACAACCGGCTATTGCACATTCATTGGAGGGAACTTAGTAACCTGGAAATCAAAGAAGCAAAAGGTCGTCTCACGCTCAAGTGCTGAAAGTGAGTATAGAGCAATGAAGAAGCTCACAAATGAGCTAGTATGGCTAAAGGCGCTTCTAAAGGATCTGGGGATTGAGAGCACAAGTCCCATTACCATGCATTGTGACAATCAAGCAGCAATTCACATTGCTACCAACTCAGTCTTCCATGAACGAACCAAGCACATAGAAGTGGATTGTCACAAAGTTAGAGAAAAGATCATTGAAGGAGTAATCCTCCCATGCTACACAAGAAGCGAAGATCAGCTGGCTGACATATTTACCAAAGCTACAAGTCTCAAGATTTGCAACCACATCTACACCAAGCTTGGACTAGTAGATCTCAGTCACCCTTGATCATGCCTCTCCATCTCCAGAGACACTACACTCTTTTCCTCACAAGGAGTTTTTCCCACCGGGTTTGTACTTGTGAGGTTTTTAATGAGGTAGTTGTGAGGATTTGTTTCTGGAAAATCAAACTTAGTCTCCACATTCACTCCGACTAAGTTTGAGGGGGAGTATTAATCAAGCAACAAATTCCCAATAAGGAATTCAGGCCTAAGAAGAGAAGAAAGGACGCCCAAATTGTTTTCTTCTCTAACGGCTCTATTTTTATCTCACACGGATCCGCAACTATTCCCAACGGATAGATGTACGTGTGAACTACAAGATACGCCTAGTTATTTTTGCGTTTAAGAGTTCTATAAATATGTAACTCATTGTAACACTTTACAACTACTGAGATAATAAAATCTCTAAGGGATAATAAAATCTCTCAACTCCCATTCTTATTCTTATTATTTTTGCAAGTCTTATTCTCGTTTCTAGAAGCGTAATCTCTGAATTCTAACACAGGCCTCCTAGTATTGATGTCAAGGAGATGATTGAGATGAGAGAGCAAGATCAAGTATTTGGTTTGCTTCTTACTCTAGATGAGTCGTACATTGGACTAGTTCATCACATTTTGAGGTTTGAGAAGTTGCCTACTCTCAACCAGGTGTGTATGATGATTCAGAAGGACGAAGGCTCCAAAGGTCTCTTCAAAGGGAAAAGTGAAGTTGCTCATGTGAGTAAGGGTAAAGAGGTTGGATTGATAGTCGAGAAGAAAAAGCTCTAGTGTGATCACTGTAGGATGAAAGGACACACCAAGGAAAGATGTTGGACTCTCTATCCGCATCTAAGGCCCAAGAACTTTAAGGTGGCAGGTCAGACATCAAGGGGAGTGGCTGGTGTTGCTATAGCTCCCCCAGATGATGTTGTAAGAAGGTTGGACTTGGATGCTCTCATCAAAAGCATTTCCAAGCTCACAGAATCTGGTAAGGGTTTCCTTGCATCTAGAATTCGCAAACAAGTTATAGTAGATTCTGGTGCTTCCCATCACATTATTAGTGATAATGAATTATTGTCTAATGTTGAGCCACATGTTGGAAAGGTTACAATTGCTAATGAACAGGATGTTGAAATTAGAGGAATTGGGAACTTAGAGTTGTTTAAGAAAAAGTTGAAAGCTCTATATATGCCAGAATTCTCTAACAATCTGTTATCTGTTCAGAGGGCAACTAAAGAACTTGATTGTGTGGTTGTATTTAGTCCTGATGATGTGAAATTTCAGGACAATAAGTAAGGAAAGACCATCGGAGAAGGCTGCTCCAAGGGTGGACTTTATGTTTTGGACAACAAGCAGCCTGATGTGAACATGGAAGTTCAGCATTCGGCACTAAGCTCTTTTTGGCATGAAAGGTTGGGTCATCCTCATATAAAGGCACTTCAACTTGTTCTCCCCAATCAAAAGGTTCAAGATCATCAAAACTGTGAAGCATGTATTCTTGGGAAACATTGTAGGACAGTTTTTCCGGATTCTTCAACTTTGTATGATGATTATTTTGATCTTGTACATTCTGATGTGTGGACAGCTCCATGTGCAACTCATGATCAATATAAGTATTTTGTGTTCATTTATTGATGAGAAGTCTAAGTTCACATGGATAACACTTATGCCTTCAAAAAGTCATGTCCTAGATGCTTTCTCCAAGTTCTACAACTATGTATTGACTCAGTTTGGAACCAAGATTAAGATCTTAAGTAGTGATAATGGAGGAGAGTACACTAGTAATGTATTTAAAGAGTTTGTTGGGAAGGTTGGAATTGTGCATCAAACTTCTTGTGCTTATACTCCACAACAAAATGGAGTAGCTGAAAAAAAGAATAGACATCTCATGGAGGTTGCTAGGATAATGTTATTTGATAGGAGTGTGCCTAAGAAATATTGGGGAGATGCTGTGATGACAGCATGTTACCTCATTAACTGGCTACCAACTGTTCATCTTGGAAGTGTGTCTTCTTATGAGGTATTGAACAAAGTTAAACCCCCCATTGATCATCTTCATGTCTTTGGTTATGTTTGCTATGTATTTGTACCAGATGCTCAGAGGAACAAGCTAGAACCAAAGAGTACGAAGTGTATATTCATTGGACACTCTTCTACACAAAAGGGGTATAAATGTTATAATCCCATCACCAAGCGTGTGCATGTCTCAAGGGAGGTTAGATTTGTTGAAGAGAAGGGTTATTTTGATAAAAAGAATTAGAATAACTTGGAAGATTTAGCCTTGCCAGAAGAGAAAGCATCCACGTTAAGGGTTATTCTTGAGGGGTTAGCTCCAGGTGGTGATTCGGCAGAACATGTTTAGAATATTGAGGTTGAAAATGAGGAGAGTGACAGTAGTAATCATATAGAGGTTGAGACAGTGGTTGATTCAGAAGGTGATGACAGTGAGATGGAATTACCATGTATCGATTCTGCTCTAGATCCAGTGGAGACTGCTGTAGTAGAGAAGTTTGAGGAGTCGATTCCTAATGAGGAGATTGTGCCCCCATTGAGGACAAGTACAAGGATGAAATTTCCTCCTGAGAATTTGAAGAACACAAGAATGTATTACAATAATCAGGCGGTAGCTCATCCATTTCAGAATCATTGCACCATGGATCAATTTCCAAAAGAACACCAAGCATTTCTCTCCAAGATTGATAAGCACAGAATACCAAGCAGTTATGAAGAGGCTTGCTTATCTGATGTTTGGGTTCAAGCTATGTTGGAAGAGATAGCGTCTATGGTCAAGAATGATACATGGATTGAGATTGAGAAGTCTAGCAAGAAGAAGCTTGTGGGCTGTAGATGGGTTTACACTATCAAGTACACTAGCACTGGAGAAATAGAGAGATACAAAGCAAGATTGGTAGCACAAATGCATGGAGTGGATAATACTGAAACCTTTGCGCCAGTAGCTAAACTTCATTCGGTACGAGTTCTGCTCTCTATTGCAACTAATCTCTGTTGGAACATATGGCTGATGGATGTGAAAAATGCATTTCTTCAAGGAGAGTTGAAGGAAGACATTTCTATGGTTCCTCCAGAAGGAGTTAACATAGGGGACAACAAGGTGTGCAAGCTTAAGAAAGTAATATATGGTCTCAAACAATCACCTAGAGCTTGGTATCACAAGCTTAGTGGTTGTCTTCTTGATAATGGATTTTGGAGATCCGAAGCAGATTATACGTTGTTCACAACTCAGGTAGAGAATGGTATTGTTGCGGTGCTGGTTTATGTTGATGATATTATTGTTACTGGAGATGACATTGAGGGAATCAAGAGAGCTAAGAGTTTGCTCAAGGCTTCATTTCCTTGGGATTGAGGTATGTAAGCTTGAGAATGGGCTATTTTTGTCTCAAAGAGGAAATACACTCTTGATTTGGTGGAAGAGACAGGGAAGCTTGGTGTAAAACCGGCTAAGACTCCCATTGCAGGTAAAGCAATATCAAAGGTTAGTTGGAAGGTTGATTTACTTGACTATCACCCGACCCGACATCTCATTTGCAGTAAATCAAGTAAGTCAACATATGCAGGCTCCAAGTAAGCATCATTGGGGAATGGTTGATTGCATCCTGAGATACTTGAAAGGCACACCTGGCAAAGGTATTTGGATGGGTCGCAATAACTCCACATATATTATTGGTTATTGTGATGCTGATTGGGCAGGAGATAAAGGTGATCAGAAATCTACAACCTGGTATTGCACATTTGTTGGTGGGAACTTGGTTACTTGGAGAAGTAAAAAACAGAAGGTGGTTTCAAGATCAAGTGCAGAAGCTGAGTCTAGAGCTACGGCAAACACAACTGGTGAGTTGGATTGGATTAAGGCTCTTCTCAAAGATTTAAGAATCAAATCATCTGAGCCTATAACCCTTCACTGTGATAATCATGCTACTATCCATATTGCTTCTAATTCAGTGTTCCATGAGAGGACAAAGCATATAGAGGTAGATTATCACTATATAAGGGAGAAAGTTGAATCCATGATTATTCTACAACATTTGTGAGAAGTGTTGATCAGTAAGCAGATGTCTTCACTAAACGAACAACAAGTAAGGTATGTGATGATCTTCATGGCAAGATGGGTTTATTGGATCTCCATCAACCAATCTTGAGGGAGAGTGTTGAAACAAATATTAGTGAAGACTAGTCAACTCTGGAGGTGGTGGAAGAAAAGTCAACTTTGGATAAAGGTCAACTTTGGAGACTTCTCTATTTTCTGTGGTTGTAAATTTACACACATGCTTATTTATTTGTAGTCATACGTTTTTGGCATCTCACTCGTAGATATATGTGTATCAGACCTGCAAGGAAAAGATAAGAAAAAAAATTATCTCCTAAAATATTCTCTCTGGTTTGTTTCTCTTTCCCCTAATCTTGAGAAATAAATCACAAATTCCTCACAAATTCTCTAATTTCTACAGTCAAGGCATACCCGGACCATTGGGAGTACTCCTCTGTATAGAATGCATAGCAGGGACTCTTTGGAGAAGTCATGGTGTGGACATTGTCATGTGTAGTCTGTGAATCTTTCCCAGGCGTCTGATAGTGTTTCACCTTTCAGCAGGCGAAACATTGTGATATCTTGGCGAAACTTTGCTGTTCTTTTGTATGAGAAGAACTTGGTAAGGAAATACCTCTTGCAGGAATCCCAAGATGTTATGGAGCCAGGCTGAAGATTTGTTTCCCAGTTCGCAGCTTTTTCTCCTAATGAGAATGGAAAAAGTCTCAATCTGAAACCATCTTCAGTGATTCCTTGAATCTTTGTGCGCTATGGGGTCATCCGCTGGCTTACCAAGGAATATGTTGTCTTGAACCATACTGATGACACCTCTCCTAATCTCGAAATCATCACTCACAGGTGGTGCAACTATGCCTCCTCTGCATGTTTGGTGAGTTGGAGTTTCGTGAGCGCTTATTGATCCTGCCATTGGGTATGGTAGTACGCTCGAGGAGAGAGCTCGAGCAGTACCTGCAAAAAATTTAAGTGTAACAAAGTGAATATCCAAAATAAAAATTAAAAAGAACTTGATCTCAAAAGCAATGAGATCCTAATTGTAATACTAAAAACACCCAAATGGCAACGGCGCCAAATTGAAACAGGTATTTTGCCTACATGCTAAGAATGAAAACAATCAAACAGAGCATGCAAACAGAACACAAGTTTTTCAATCAATCATAGTATAGATATGAGTTAATCCATTGGGTGAATAGCACTAAGCAAAAAGGATGTGTACATTAGCAATTAATTCAAGCCAAATATGAAATTTGTGTGGTGAAATCTATCAACTTAAACGAATACAAAATAAAAGATAAAACTAAAGACTAAGCTCACTAAAGGCTGTCACACTTTAGTAAGTAGCCAGAGAAACAAAAACACAGAAAACTTAAAGCAGACAAGACCACTCGACTGGTCCACTTGACTGGTCCACTCGAGTGGTATGGTCGAGTGGGCAAGTGAAACTATTGGACTACTGCTCAAATGATCTAAACTGGTGAGACAAATGGTATTAAAACTATAGGGATCATAGGGGTGAATTAACTAGCTAGTGAATGCTCTAGAAAGTCTCAAGTGCTAACATGCTCAATCAATAAGGGATGCCCTTAACAACATAATACATAGCCAGCTCAATCCATGGTCGTGGTAGAGAGCCCCAAGACCCAACCCAGTCAGCATAGTGTGAGGAGTCGGATCAGGTATGAAGAATCAGCCCATTCAAGTCGAGAAGAGTTCATAACAAGTGAATAGGTGGAGTCATAACATAAATCAATGTCTGATGCATCCACCCTCATGCTATTGTACTCTAAACCTCGGAAAAAGTCTATCTGATGGCTCAAGGCATGGTTCGTGCTCATGAGACCACCTAAAATCATGCCCTAACTGGCCAGAAAACAACAAGCATTAAAATCACTCACGCAAGAGGGAAAATAACACATTGGGAAACAAACTGAGACACCCAAGGCGATCAAGAACATCACAAGCCTAATCCACCCCTAATAGCCTTAATCTAACTACTCACACACTAAAATCATGTTGATCAACTCAAACCCAGAAATCTCTAAATTTGGCATATGTGATAAATAAGGGGGTGATAAACAACTTTGTAGAAGAAATCAAATGCAAATACAAATTATATAAAAAGTTATCCAAAGTGCAAAGTGACCGAATCTAAGAAATATCAAGAACAAAAGATGAACTAGAGAGAGAAAGTCTAAAAATTAGGTTAAGATACTAAAATGCGGCGTACCCCTGATATTAGGTTAATCAGGGGATTTTATATCAAGTCTTGAATATAAATCCGAGTTTTAAGGAAAAAGAGAGAAAATGGCCCACTCGAGTGGTGTGGTCGAGTGGTGTCTCGAGTAGGCACTCAAGTAGGTGAGTCGAGTGGTCTGCGCAGAGTGGTGTCTCGAGTAGGCTCTCGAGTAGGTGACTTGAGTGGGCTCTCGAGTAGGTGACTCGAGTATGCAAGGCTTAACTGCACATCTCAAAGATCCTAGTATGCCTCGTAAGCTCCATAAGCACCTGATAAAACCCCAAATATGCAAAATGCATGTAATGCTTATACAAAAACACTAATCGCCCTGTATGAAAGATAAGTGCATAGAATGATATGGACAATGGATGAAAGTTTATACTAAAAGGTGATAAAATGATGATGAAAACATGCATAATGTGGAGTTATCACCTTCCCGGAAGTTTCCCAAGGCCTTATCCACATGGGGTTAATGCTTGGTCAAATGAGCCATTACTTAGATTTGAATGTTAGGGACTTACCACTTTGGTGATCGTACATGCGGTTTCCTTTAGGGCTCCCTACCTTGATTACCTAATGATTAGTTCTATATAAAAGGAGGGAGCCGCCTTTGTAAAACTTAACAATCTCTTTTTGCCAAAAATGGCTAAGTTTCTCTACATTCTCTTTGTCTCTCTTTATCATTTTGCGCTTATAAACTTCCATGGTATCAGAGCATCAATCTATCGTCTCTTATTCTCTTCACCTTATTCGTTAAAATCTCTAGTCTCTTCACAAATCTATCTTCTCGGTCGTAACCATTCCGGTTCATAGATCGTTTCAATCAAATCTCTCCATATCTCTTCATTTATTCTCATTCTCTTTGCGAATCATGGATAATCCAAAGCCTATCGTCATTCCAGTGATCCTCAAAGGCATCAACTACTTGCTATGGGCTAGGACTACCAAGATTGCTGTTTGTGGCCGCGGTATTTGGAGCCACGTTAAAACGGATCAAGCTCTAACCAGAACCGTGAAAGAAGATGGTAAGGAAAGCACCAAGGAAGAGTCAAGCTCCAAAGTCTCAAAGTGGTTTCAAGAAGACAAAACAGTACTCGGATTGCTCCAAAACTCCCTTGATGCTTCAATTCTTGAAGCTTATTCGTATTGTGAGACAGCATACAAAGTTTGGTCTACTCTCAAGAATGTTTTTGGTAACATCTTTAACCTCACGTGAGTCTTTAAAGTCAAGAGAAAGCCAAGAGGATCTTGAGTTTACGAAGCATTTTGGGAAGTTTAGATCACTTTGGGCCGAGCTTGAGATGCTAAGGCCATTCTCCGTGGATCTGGTGATACTCACCAAGATACATGAGCAAGATCGAGTCTTTGGTCTTCTTCTCATGTTGAATCCCTCGTTCAACGACCTGATAAAGCATCTCCTCCGTGCCAAGAAGCTACCAAGCCTTGATGAAGTGTGCTCCCAAGTTCCAAGAGAACAAGGAGCTCATTATGGCAAACAAGGTGGTGTTGAAGAACAAAGATCGGAAGATGCTAGTGTGCAATCATTGCAAGAAGAAAGGTCACATCAAGGACAAGTGCTGGATCCTCCATCCTCATCTCAAGCCAACCAAGTTCAAGAAAAACATCTCAACGGAAGCTTGAACCGAGAAAGCTCAAGCAGGAACGTCAAAGAAAGGAGATGAGGGGAAGGGGCCGGAGTCAAAGCCATACTTCACTGCAATGATGTGGTCCGCAAATTAGACGTGGATGCTCTTATCAAAGACATTTCTGCAATCAACCAAAAGGATACCAGTATCACTCTATTTGCCTCTAAACCAAATAGCTCACTTGTTATAGATTCGGGTGCATCTCACTATATGATTAGTAATCCGAACTTGATTAGAAATGTGAAACCGGCTAATGGTAATGTGATGATTGCAAATGGTGACAAAATTCCCATAAAAGGGATAGGAGATCTAAGGCTATTTGATACAACATATAAGGCATTCTTTATGCCAAATTTTACTTTGAACCTTGTCTCGGTTAAAAGGGCTACTCGTGATTTGAATGCTTTTGGTATCTGTGGTCCTAACAGTTTTCATTTTCAGGATATTAAGAGTAGAAAGGTTCTCGGAGAAGGAAACGCTAATGGAGATTTATATGTTCTTGAGGATACTTCACCGAAAACTTCACCTTTGCTTTTTGTTAATTCATGTTTTGCTTTTAGTACCAATTCCATGTGGCATGTGAGATTAGGCCATCCTCATTCTCGTGCTTTAGAAATAATGTTACCTCATGTTACCTATGATCATTCTAGTTGTGAAGCATGTATTCTTGGTAAACATTGTAAGACCGTATTTTTGAAATCATCAACTATCTATGAAAAATGCTTTGATTTAGTTCATTCTGATGTGTGGACTTCACCTTGCTCGTCTAGAGATAAAAACAAGTACTTTGTTACATTTATAGATGAGAAGTCGAAATATACATGGGTTACATTGCTCCCATCAAAAGATAGAGTATTTGATGCATTCCTTATCTTTCAAAACCATGTTACTAATCAGTTCAATGGTAAAAATTAAGGTACAACGGTCTGATAATGGAGAAGAATATACAAGTCATAGGTTCAAGGAACACCTAGCAAAGCATGAGATTTTACACCAAACAAGTTGCCCTTATACTCCACAGTAAATTGGAGTTTCCGAGAGAAAGAATAAACACCTTATGAAGGTAGAAAGATCCATGATGTTCCACACTCATGTTCCAAGAAGGTTCTGGGGTGATGCTGTCATGGCCGCATGCTACCTCATTAACCGGATCCCTACGATGGTCCTTAATGAGCAATCACCATTTGAGGTACTCAATAAGACCAAACCTTCCACTGAACACTTACGTGTATTTGGATGTGTGTGTTTTGTTTTGAAACCAGGTGAACAAAGGGACAAACTGGATGCAAAGAGCACTAGATGTATGTTCCTCGGATACTCCACAACCCAAAGAGGCTATAAGTGCTATGACTTTGAGCGAAACCGGGTAATGGTCTCCTGGGATGCAAGTTCATTGAGCACCAAGGATACTATGAGGAGAAAGATTGGGATAGTCTAAAGGACTTGGCACATTCACCAAATGATCGGTTTCCCAGCCTTCGACATCTCTTGAGTCACTTCAGAAATCCACCACCAAGAGATTCTCAACTGGATACAAGCTCTGAGAATCAAGCTCAAACTGATCCGGGAAGCTCTGGGGGTATGGACAGCCCTATGGGGAATTTGAATGAAGCTCCAACCGACATGGGAAACGAGACAACACCTCAAGGAATGGACACTCTTGACACGGAACACGAACCAGATCAAGACGAGGAAGTCATTACTGAGAATGTTGATCCGGGAACCCAAAGTTAGGATTTGGAGCAAGAAGCGGTGCAAATCCCACCCCTTAGAAGAAGTACACAGACAAGATTTGGTCCGGAGAACTGGAAGAAGACTAGAGTCTACTACAATATTCATGCAGTGGCTCATCCGATTCAAGCGGTTTCATTCACTTGCCCTTTTGCTCAAGGATCATCAAGACTTCCTAAGCAAGATAGAAGCTCACCGAGTTCCCCAAAGCTTTGAGGAAGCTCAAGAAGATGAGAATCGGCTTGCAGTGGTGGATGATGAGATAGGAGCCATAACCGAACATGGGATGAATAAGATTTGCCACCCGGGAAGAAGACTGTGAGTTCCAAATGGGTCTTCACGATCAAGTACTTGAACAATGGGGATATTCAGAGGTACAAGGCAAGGCTGGTGGCTAGAGGATGCACCCAAACCTATGGGAAGGACTACACAGATACATTTGCTCCGGTAGCAAAGCTCCACACGGTTCGAGTGATTCTCTCCTTGGCAACAAATTTGGACTGGGAACTGTGGTAAATGGACGTCAAGAATGCCTTCCTACAAGGAGAGCTTGAAGAAGAGGTCTACATTGTGAGTTTAAATGCGGAATATAAGATGAAGTATAGAAGTATAAGCATGACTAGAAAGCATAAGTATGAAGAACAAGTATAAGCATGAATTAGAAAGCATAAGTACGAAGAACAAGTATAAGCATAAATAAGAGAGAAGTTTAGTGAGAATTTGTGTAACAAGTATAAAGCAGCCCCTAAGGGCTTAAGCCACAAAAAGAGGCGCAGCTACAAGAATATATAGAGAAACCCCTTAGGGTTTTCTCTTTACAAATTGACTAAAAGGGTAAAGGAGAAGAAGATAAGGTTTTGTCCTATTCTCTTTTGAATTCCGAAATAGGCTCCTTCCCTCTATCTTTTGGCTCCAAATCGTAGGTCTTTGTAGATAAGGCTCTTAGCATCATTTGACCCTGCTTTTTCACATCCTAAATCTTTAATACGACTTTTGCACAAGACGTTTCTCAAACCCGGATTTTGCGTAAAGTCTTTGATGATGCTTTTTTGCATTTCCTTTAGAACCGGGAACATGCAATATCTTGGTTTGTATGGATCCGTACATTCCGTACATTACCTGAGATTTGCACGCCCTTATTTTGCACCGTCTTCAATGATCTTTTGTAAGCCTTAGTGAACCCAAACTTTGCACGGTCTTCTCTAAGCTTTTGTAAGCCTGGACTCAGCTTAACTGAATGTGAAGCTCAACCTGCCTTCTTGATCGCAACAATCCTCCTCAAGCTTAGCCGTCAGTACAAAGCTATGCTTGGATCCCCATAGGTGTTACCTCGGTAAAAACCTCATCATAGAAGAAAACCTCTTGGGAAAAAATAGTCTATGATGAGGAAAAGAGCATAACGTCCATGGGTGTAGAGGATGCGAGTCAAGGATGATAGAGTGGCGTGAAGACTTAAGAATCCAGATCTTCAAGGATAACTTGGAGCATTACCAGCTTTCTTGGCTACCTCTTTTCTTGTCTTTTGCTTCCGCTTGCTTTAGACTTCAAGTCTCAATGTCCCTCCTTGGATACTTGGGAAAGAATCAATACTCTTGAGATGGTGGTGATGACGATTTCTCCATATGGCTTATCTAGCAAGACTTGACCCTTTCTTCTCCTCCTCTTGCTTTGCTTTGTTGATAACTCCAAGTGGTGACTTGACTGATTGATGACATATGTATAATCCTCCATAGATAGGTCCATCATAGCTTGATCTTCCCAAATCTGAACCTTCCCAAGCAATGGTATCTTCCTGATGTATGCACAAGTAGAGGCCGAACGTACGACTGGAACATGATCTAGACCGTGCTTAACTGAATCCTTGGTTCTGGGTAATGCTCCATATACCATCATCTAACCCAGCTCGGTACTACTTGACTTCTGTTGACCCAAAGTTCTCTCATGTGCCACCTATGAGTGAATCTTTGACCCGAGCTTCAAACGCCCAAGATGATTTGGTTTTGGATCGCTCTCTTCACTTCTCGCCAATGCTTGATGTTAGTTTTCAAATATTAATTGAGTAAGAACTGATGAGAACTTAGTAAGAATTAGAATAAGAACTCAGAGTAAGAATTAGAATAAGAATTGAGAGATTTTATTATCTCTGTAACCTTGAAAATGTTACAAGGAGTTACATATTTATAGAAAACTTAAACACAAAGATAAGTAGGTGTTTCGTGGAGTTCAGACTCTCATCTATCCTTTGGGAATAGTAATAGAGCCGTTAGAGATAAAAATAGAGCCGTTGGACACGATTTGAATTTGGGTGTCATTTCTGGGATTCTCTTATTGGGCCTCTATCCTTGTATTCCTTGTTGGATATTTTTTGCTTGATTAATAATCCCCCTCAAACTTAGCTGGAATAAGTGTGGAGACTAAGTTTGATTTTCCTGAAACAAATCCTCACAACTACCTCATTAAAAACCTCACAAGTACAAACCCAGTGGGAAAAACTCCTTGTGAGGAAAAGAGTGTAGTGTCTCTGGAAAGGAGAAGCATAATCAAGGATGAGTGAGATCTACTAGTCCAAGCTTGCTGTAGATGTGGTTGCAAATCTTGAGACTTGTAGCTTTGGTGAATATGTCGGCCAGCTGATCTTCACTTCTGTGTAGCATGGAAGGATTACTCCTTCATTGATCTTTTCTCTGACTTTGTGACAATCCACTTCTATGTGCTTGGTTCTTTCATGGAAGACTGAGTTGGTGTCAATGTGAATTGCTGCTTGATTGTCACAATGCATGGTAATGGGACTTGTGCTCTCAATTCCCAGATCCTTCAGAAGCGCTTTTAGCCATACTAGCTCATTTGTGAGCTTCTTCATTGCTCTATACTCACTTTCAGCACTTCAGCATGATACTACCTTTTGCTTTTTGGATTTCCAGGTCACTAAGTTCCCTCCAATGAATGTGCAGTAGCCGGTTGTTGATTTTCTATCCATTGTATCTGCAGCATAATCCGCATCACAATAGCCCAAAATTTCAGTGCTATCATTCTTTCCCATCTAAACACCTTGCCCTGGTGATCCTTTGATGTATCTTAAAATTATTTCCACCATATTCCAGTGGTACACCAAGGGATCTTTCATGTGTTGGCTCACCTGATTCACAGCAAAACATAGGTCAGGTCTTGTGATGGTTAAGTAAATTAACTTACCTACAAGCCGCCGGTATTGAGCTGGATCTTTAAATGCTTTGTCAAGTGGATCATCTAGTTCTTTCTCCCCCTTTATCCTGACCTTGTATCCATCTTCAAGTGGTGTCTTGGCTGGTTTAGAACCAATTTTTCCTGTCTCTTTAAGCAAATCAAGTGAATATTTTCTTTGGGATAGAAACAACCCTTCCGAAGAACGACATATCTCTATTCCTAAAAAATATTTAAGCTCACCTAGATCTTTTATATCAAATGCAGATTTAAGGAAAAGTTTGGTTTCTTGAATACTTGCTTGATCATTGCCGGAAATGATTAAGTCATCTACATATACCAAGACTACAATGATTCCTTGAGCACTTTGAGAAGTAAACAAGGTGTGATCAGCCTCTGATCTTTTGAATCCTTTGGCTGTTAATGTGAAGCTTAGCTTGTGGTACCAGGCTCTTGGGAGATTGCTTTAAGCCCTAAATGGCTTTTCTGAGTTTGAGAACCTTGCCTTGAGGAATTGAGCTTTCAAGACCTGGTGGAGGCTTCATGTATACTTCTTCTTCAAGCTCTCCTTGGAGGAATGTGTTTTTGACATCCATTTGCCATTATTCCCAAGATAGGTTGGTTGCCAATGATAAAATCACTCTAACTGTATGGAGCTTAGCCACTGGTGCAAAGGTGTCTGTATAGTCTTCTCCATAAGTTTAAGTAAATCCTCTTGCAACCAAGTGAGCTTTATACCTTTCAATTTCTCCATTGCTGTGATACTTGATAGTGAATATCCATCTAGATGTTACAGCCCTTTTTCCCGAAGGTAGATCACTTACATCCCAAGTGTGATTTTTATCCATTGCTTCTTTCTCAGCATCTACAGCATCCACCCAGACCTTGATCTCTTTTGCGTCTTCATAGGTCTGATGGCAACAGGGCAAGTGAACAATCAGCTTGTATAGGGTGAGCCACAGCTTGATGATTATAATAGACCCTGGTTTGTTTCCAATGTTCGGGGCCAAATCTTTGACGTGTACTTCTTCTCAAAGTTGGTGCTGGTACCTCTTCTTCCTCATGATCTTCATTCTCCAGTATATTAGCATCTGCTGGAGTTTCTTGATTAACTTGTTTGGTGAAGAATGACTCAAAAGATGATGAGTCATTTAAGACTTTTGTTGGAGTTCTATTTATGAGGTAGCATGCAGTCATAACAGCATCTCCCCAGAATCTTCTTGGCATGTTTTTATGAAACGTCATTGATCTTGCTACTTCCATCAAATGCCTATTTTTCCTTTCAGCCACTCCATTTTGTTGTGGAGTATAAGGAAAACTTGTTTGGTGAAGAATGCCATGATTTTCCAAATGAGCTTTGAAAGTGTTGCTTGTGTATTCACCTCCATTATCCGATCACAATACCTTAAATTTAGCATTAAATTGATTAGTCACATACGTTTGAAAATTGACAAATGCCTCAAATACTCTATCTTTAGATGGCAACAATGTGACCCATGTATATTTTGATTTTTCATCAATGAATGTCACAAAGTATTTTAAATTATTTCTAGATAGGCAAGGTGAGGTCCAAACATCTGAATGAACTAAATCAAAACAATTCTCATATATTGATAAGGAGTTTTGGA
The DNA here is from genome assembly GCA_963555745.1 of Cardamine flexuosa. Classification (NCBI taxonomy): domain Eukaryota; kingdom Viridiplantae; phylum Streptophyta; class Magnoliopsida; order Brassicales; family Brassicaceae; genus Cardamine; species Cardamine flexuosa. Next base: position 17,298,310 of record OY743219.1, read on the forward strand.
AAACACTTCTACAATTTTTTCCCAAAATACACGACTCACACTCAGAATTATCAAAGACTACACCAGGCATAATTAATTTTAAAGCTCTAGAATGAGGATGGCCTAATCTAGCATGCCATACATCATTTGAACTACTAGCTACATCACATGAATTAATAAAAGGCAAACTAGTAGAGTTGGAGTCTCTAGAATGTTTCTTGAGATCTTCGAGAGTATACAACTCTCCCTTAGTGTTTCCCTTGCCTAAAACTTCACCGGTTTCAATATCCTGAAAATGAAAGCTGTTAGGTCCAAATATAGCATAAGCATTAAGATCAGTGGTGGCTCTTTTTACGGAGACCAAATTATTTCCAAATGTAGGCATATAAAAGGCACTAGATTCATTTCCAAAGAGGTTTAAATTTCCTATGCCTTTAATTACCACTCTAACTCCATTAGCAATTTCAACATGACCAGAGGTATTTTGAATATTATTTAGTAGATTCGGATCTTTAATCATATGGTGAAAAGCTCATGAATCTACTAAAAGTGTTTTTGAAGGTTTAGAGGCAAGAAATGTGATACCAGACTCCTTGCAAATTTGCATGGTCTTGATCATTGCCTCTAAGTCTGCTCTGCTCATGGTGATCATGCCATTGTTTTCTGAAGTAGAAGCTTGATTAGAACGGCCGTTTGGAGCATTTGATGGAGCACTTGGATTCAGACCGAGTGGTGCATTTGGTTGAGCAGTTGGTGCATAATTTGAAGCGTTTGCTTCATTTTCTTGTTGCCTTGCTCTGTAGTGGGCTCTGAGATGAGGATGGAGGATGAAGCACTCCTCCTTGGTGTGTCCTCTCCCTTGGTTGAATTTGCCAATTTTCTTGCAATGTTCACATTGCTTTGTTGTTCCTTTCTTGTTGGAACTGAATGGGGGTTTGTAGAAGCCTTTGTTTGCCATTGGCAGCTCTCCTTTGTTGATGAGGTCTAAAGAGCCTTGCTCCTTTTGAATTTGAGAGCAGACATTTTCAAGGCTTGGTAGCTTCTCCTCCCTTAAGATGTGCTTGATAAGGTCATTGAATTTTGGATGGAGAGATTGGAGAAGTCCAAACACTCTATCTTGCTCTCTTATTTCCTCCATAATTTTGAGGTCTTTTGTGTTTGGCCTCAGCATATCCAGTTCAGCAAATAATGACCTATATTTACCAAAGTGTTTGGTAAATTCTTGGTCTTCTTGAGTGAGGCTGTTGAGAGCTTTCTTTACTTCAAATACTCTTGAAAGATTGGTGATGTCTCCATACACCTTCTTGAGAGTTTCCCAGATTTCTTGAGCTGTTTCACAATATGAGTAAGATTCAAATATTGAATCACTCAGAGAGCTGTGGATTATTCTGAGCACCATTTGATCATTTTGCAGCCATTTTTCCAGAGCTTCTTCATTTCCTTCTTGAAGCTCTTTCCCTTTAGCCGGTTCAACTTGATTCCACAAGATACGACCATACAGGTTTGATTTTGTGGATCGTGACCATAGGAGATAGTTCTCTCCTCTTAGAATGACTCTAATTGCAGTTGGTTTTGTCTCCTCCATGATTGAAAATAATGATCTTCAAGAGAACTGGTTTTGGAGAGAGTTCTTCGAGATATTTCCAGAAATATACCACTCTAACTTCACAAAAACTCGTCCAGGATGAATATATTGTAAACGCAAGAGCTACCATTGTATTTGGAAACTGATTATGAAACTGAGTCACAAAGTGAGACAAGGGTTTCTTCACAACAAAAAACCTTTTTATTAGAAAATCTGTTTAGTGCATTTACAAGTTTCACTCAAACAATTATCTAATCTCTCATATTCATGCATTTCTACACAATCCAAGAACCTCTCAAGACAAACCCCTTAGTTCCCTTAAGCATTATGCTTTCTCTTAAGAAACCCCATAACCTTAATGTCTAAGAATTCTCTTGCTCTTTTTTGCTGAGCTTTTCTAAAGCCTTAGCACCCTATTTATACTAAATAGGTTGTGGCTATACAACAAGTCAATTTCCTATTCTAACAATAATAGAAATAGACAATTTCCTTTTTCTTTAATGATAGGGAAATTTTTCTTTTCTCTTCATGTTTCCTTTTCCTCCTATGAAAAGGAATCTCTTCAGTCTTTTAGAATCTTCTCCAAGCTTCTAGTGTATGTAGCTATCCACCATAAAACAGACAATGTTGATTTCCATAAGCCCACTTTGCGTTGCTCTGATCTGCTAAACTACTTCGTGTAGTACTTTGACTTAGTACAAAAACTGAATCAAATGTTGCATCTTCAATCTCCCCCTTTTTAACCTTGTGACTCACAAGCATCTGCAATTATAATCTTCCAAGAATGTATACACATGTAAACATCCAAGTCTGAGACTCCCCCACAATTAATCACACCAAAAACGTTTTTCCAAAAATCCCCCAGAAACTGACACATCTTCTCCCCCTGCTTGTGAGCAAATAGGTTAAAAACTTTCTTAGATCCTCTTAGCCACAATCTTCTCCCCCTTGATGTAACTCTCTCTAATAACCACCAGAGACCAACATTGTATCTGATTTTGAAAGATTTCCTTTCAATCCAAGACCATATCGATCAGTTTTGCCAATGTTTAGAATATGATCCAACTACTTCGTTCCATTATTAAGCATCCTCACATTCTTGCGAGTTTCTTCAAGTTGTACTCGAGCTTGTGATGCTTCTTCTTCTTTCTCTTTTGCATATTTTCTCCCTTGTCAACACTGAATTCTCTTCAACTAGTTTAAGTCATTGTTCATACACCATCTTGTAGTTGACACTTTCTAATTTGCTACAACCTTCTGTTGCAGGTTCTGATGCACGTTCTGTTGCAGGTTCTGTTGTTGGTTCTGTTGCAGGTTCTGTTGCACGTTCTGTTGCATGTTCTGTTGTGGTTGCAGTCATATTGTGAGAGTGTCCACTTCCTAATGTTCTAGTTCCTAGCCTTCCTGATGTAGTTTCTGATGCACCTTGATATAGATCAGATTTCCTTATCCATATTTGACTACAATATCCGTTCCAAAAAAATTTTCCTTGATCTTTGAGTCTACTTACTCTTTCTATGAATCTGTAGCAATAAGCTTTAATGTGCCCATGCTTTCCACAAAAATAACATCCAGTTCGTCTGGCTGCATTATTTTCAAATTTGTTTTGATTTGGTGGAGAAACACCTTCAGCTACAAACTTGATTTGCCCTGTTTTAGATCCTTCTTGTCCAGTATATCCCAAACCTCTGTTAAATTTCCCAGCTCTTGTAGAAGCAGTCAGCTTGTCCTTCCTTAATGTTAAACTCTCTTGACTGAATTTATTTTTAGCTTTCAACTTGTTCTATAGTAATTCAACAAGTGCATCAAGACGACGCTTCTCTTTTACTAAGGCTTGATTTTCTTGTCCAATCTTAACCAGTGTCTCACTTACCTCCTTATAACATTCGGCAAAGTCAACTTCATGATCTTCCACAGACTTAGACCCTGACACTTCTTCACCACCTTCAAATTCAGCTTTTCCCAAAAGTGTAACAAAATGATTCACTTCATCTTCAACATCACTTTCTTCCTCTGAATCATCTTCTATTTTTTGGATAGATTTCTCTTTTCTTATTTTATGATTACTAACACATTCATGCTGTGTATGTCCAATACCTTTGCACCCAAAACACTTTACTTCCCTTTTCTTAAATGTAGGACATTCGTATTTGAAGTGTCCATACCCTAAGCACTCATGGCATTGCATATTTGGCTTCTTAATAACTTTATCATCTTCTGCATTCTTTTTGATTGAGCTGAACCTCTTATGTCCTTGTTCTTTTTCTACCTTCCTTAAGAGTTGATCAAATCTTTGAAATAACAAACTTAGAGGATCCTCTTCTTTTGCCTCTTGAGTTTTTCTTTCATGAGAAATCAATGACACGCACTTTGATTTTTTCACCTTTTTCTCATCCTCTAGTTTCATCTCATGAACTTGAAGCATTCCGACCACATCTCCAAAGCTAAGGTCTTCCGTGTTATGTGATACTCTTAAGGCAGTTTTGTATGCCATGAATCTAGAAGGTAAACATCGTAGAAACATTTTTATTAGTTTCTAGTCTTTGTACTTCTTTCCAAGTATCAATGCTTCTTGAGCCAAAGAACTTATCTTTGAACTAAAATCAGAAATTGAATCACGTTCTTCCATCTTCAGATTTTCGAATCTTGATGCTAACATGTCTTTCCTTGAGTTCTTCACCTTTGTAGTTCCTTCAAAGTGATTTTGCAAGATTTCCCAAGCTTCTTTTGCTGTTTCACATCCCTGAATTAGTTCAAACTGGTTTCTTCCAATATTACTGTGAATAGCGGTGAGTGCCTTAGCATTGTACTTTGATTTCTTCAATTCATCATTAGTCCAGTCCTCCTCCGGCTTAGCAACTTTGGCTCCTGATTTATTTTTAATTTTTGGTTCTTCCCAATTTTCCAATATGGCTTTCCAAGCATAGACATCAATACCTCTTATAACTGCCTTCATCCTTGATTTCCAAAAACCATTGTTTCCATCATTCAATATTACTCTTGAACCGATCTCAAGTCCATGATAGCTCTCCATTTTCTCCACAGGATCTCACCTGACCGCTCTGATACCAATTGTAAACGCAAGAGCTACCGTTGTATTTGGAAACTGATTATGAAACTGAGTCACAAAGTGAGACAAGGGTTTCTTCACAACAACAAACCTTTTTATTAGAAAATCTGTTTAGTGCACTTACAAGTTTCACTCAAACAATTATCTAATCTCTCATGTTCATGGAGTTCTCACAATCCAAGAACCTCTCAAGACAATCCCCTTAGTCCCCTTAAGCATTATGCTTTCTCTCAAGAAACCCCATAACCTTAATGTCTAAGAATTCTCTTGCTCTTTTGTGTTGAGCTTTTCTAAAGCCTTAGCACCCTATTTATACTAAATAGGTCGTGGCTATACAACAAGCCAATTTCCTATTCTAACAATAATAGAAATAGACAATTTTCTTTTTCTTTAATGATAAGGAAATTTTCCTTTTCTCTTCATGTTTCCTTTTCCTCCTATGAAAAGGAAACTCTTCAGTCTTCCTATCAAATAGTCTTAAATCACCTACTCCTGTTACGGGAATCCTATCACCATTATCAATAATCACATTAACATTCTCTATCAAGTTTGGATTACTAATCATATGATGAGATGCTCCAGAATAAAAAACAAGTGACTTATTAGTTAAAGAGGCTAATAGAGTGATACCGGATCCCTTAAGGATGAGAGTCGCAATAGACTTGATGAGAACGTCCAAGTCTGATTTTCTCACGAATCCATCATTATACGCCACCATATCTTGCTCCTCTCCGCTCTTTGACGAGTTCCCTTGAACTTGCTCACTTTCGGCTTCTGTAGAGGAGAAATTGGCCTTGAACTTGGTGGGTTTGAGGTGAGGATGGAGGATCCAGTACTTGTCTTTGATGTGTTCTCTGTTCTTGCAGTGATCACACACCAAGGTCTTCTGATCCTCTCCTTTGAACACACCAAGTGATCCTTGTTCTCTTTGAACCTAGGAACACACTTCATGAAGGCTAGGGAGCTTCTCAGCTCTAAGGATGTGCTTGGTGAGGTCGTTGAAAGCCGGATTGAGAGAGAGAAGAAGTCCAAAGACTCGTTCTTGCTCATGCCTCTCTTGAAGAATGGTGGTATCCGTGGTGAATGGTCTAAGCATCTCCAACTCGGCCCAAAGAGATCTGAACTTCCCAAAGTGCTTGGTGAACTCAAGATCTTCTTGGCTGAGGTTGTAATAGCTCTTTTAAATTCAAAAACGCACATGAGATTGGAGATGTTGTCGTACACGTTCTTGAGAGTATCCCACAGCTCCTTTGCGGTTTCACAATAGGAATACGCTTCAAGAATTGGAGGATCAAGAGAGTTTTGAAGAAGACTAAGGACAGTTTGATCAGATTGGAATCATTTGTTCTTCTCAGCCGTGTCTTCCACTTTCCCTTTGGACGAATCTTCTTCATCTTCCTTTGTGATGGTGGAGCTTGGAGCTTGCGAAGTTTCCGCATGGCTCCATAACCCTCTTCCACAAAGCACCGTGCGTGTAGTTCTAGCCCACAGAAGGTAGTTGATTCCTCTAAGGATAACCAAAATCACAATCGGTTTTTGATTATCCATAGCTTCAGTGAAGAAAGTGAAATGAGATGAAGAAGTTTCGATGGAAAAGAAGAACTTTTAAGTGAAATGAACAGAAGTTTAAGTGAACAAGAGAAAGTATGAAGTTTGAAGAGAATCAAGATCTTTGCTCTGATACCATGTGAGTTTATGAAGTTTAGATGCGGAAAAGTAAAGAATAGACAAAGAGGATGATGATTTCAATGATTATAAAGAGCTAACAACGCTCGGACCTTGTGGCAATCTAATGATTTCATGATGAGCTTGTATGGCTCAAAGCGCTTCTCAAGGACTTTGGGATCGAGTCAAAACAACCCATTACGATGCATTATGACAATCAAGCCGCGATCCACATAGCAAGCAACTCGATGTTTCACGAAAGGACCAAACACATCGAGGTAGATTGCCACAAGGTCCGAGAGAATATAGAAGAAGGTGTAACACTACCATGCTACACCAGAAGCGAGGATAAGTTAGCTGACATCTTTTCCAAAGCCACAAACCTCAAGATTAACCACTACATGTATGGTAAGCTTGGGCTTGTTGACCATACTCGTCCTTGATCTACTTCCTAGTTCCCATGGATGATATACTCTTTTCCCCACATAAGGTTTTGTGCCATGAGGTTTTCCTTATCTTGGGGTTTTTACCGAGGTATCATCCATAGGAATCCAAACTTAGCCTTCGTCCCTACAGTTAAGCTTGTGGGGGAGTTTTGAACATAGACGAGTATGGTCATGTCAAAGGAACAAGACCAATGTAGACTATGAGCATGGTTTGGACTGATGATGACATGATCCCAAGTGTTGGAAGAAGGCAGATACATAGTCAACAGCTACTAAGATGTAGCTATTCCCATTAGACGGTGGGTTGAAGGGTCCCATGTGTTGAGATCAAGAAGGCAGCACGAGTTACACATCGTGTCAAGCTGCATGTGCAAAGTCCTCAAAAGCATTAGTGAAGACCGTGCAAAGTTCGGGTTCACTAAGGCTTACAGAAGCTTATGGAGGATTATGCAAAATAAGGGCGTGCAAATCTCGGGGCATGTATGGAATGTACAGATTCGTACAAACCCGGATATTGCACGCTCCCCGTTCTAATGGATAAGAAAACATCATCAAAGACTTTGTGTAAAATCCGGGTTTGAGAAACGATCTTGTGCAAAAGTCATGTTAAAGATCAAGGATGTGCAAAAGCCGGGTTAAATGATGCTAAGAGTCTTATCCACAAAGACCTACGATTTGGAGCCAAAAGATGGAGGGAAGAAGCCTATTTCGGAATTCAAAAGAGAATTGGAAAAACCCTTATCTTCTTCACTTTTTGCTCTTTTGTCACTTTGTAAAGAGAAAACCCTAAAGGGTTTCTCTATATATACTTTGTAGCTGCGCCTCTTTCAAAGGTAAGTATTTAGATCCTTTTGGCAATGAAGAGAGTAAGTGAGGGGAGGTGAAGAACCAAAAGGGAAGAAGAGATATATGATGCCTTAAGGCTCTTAAATGAGTGATTTAAGTGGCACAGATGATTCTCTAATCTTCTCCAAGCCTCACTAATCTTCTCTGTCCCACGTTTTGTTTTAAATCAAACTCAAAATCGCATTTTTTTTGCTTTTAAAACCTTGGTTAGATTTCTAAGTTCCATTAGAATAGAAAAGTGAAATCCATTGTAGTTTCTGCTTGAGTTTTGCGATTTGTGTTTTTCAAAACAAGGGAACCACACTGAATGGTGCTTGATTTATATAGATCTAATGCACCTAGTGTCATGGTATATATGTTCATTTACTTTGGTTTTAAAATGAGCCTTTTGAAATGAAGGAACATGAAGTTCATTGGAAGTTCTTTTTTTGGATATGCGGTTAAGGTCATTTTAAACAAACCACACTTGAAAAGATGCTTGATTTCTATGAATTAAAGCACTAAATGTTGTGGTATACGTTGGTTGAATCAAAAGAGATAAATCCTTGTTGTATCCATGGCTAGATATCTTTCGGAAAACCTTAAGAAGATATCTAGTTAGTGAACCTAGACGAATTTAATCTCTGTTTGATTCACTATCTTGACTGAAAAGGAAGAGATATTTGTTGTATCCATGTCTAGATATTTCTGTAAATTAAATCCTTAAGGAGATATCTAGCTAGAGAACCTTGATGAATCCATTATCCGTTTGAGTCTTGATAAATGAGATGAGAACCATGGTTGCTTTGACTCAAAAGAGTTATTAGCTTTTAGGCTGTGTTGAATCCAAATTTCGTTTGCCACATATTTAAGCCTTGGACTATGTTTTCTTTATGTCGCATATTTTAAGTCCTTGGCTCATGTTTCTTTTACTTATTGGTTTTGATTTCTTTATGACATGCGTGCTTCATTCTTAAAAGTATCAACATTGTTCTGATGAATCCATAAGTGAACCATACTTGTTATTCATTTAGAAATGAAGTCATGCTTGATCTTTAAGGGAATCACGCTTTTAATTTGTTCTTGATAAATCTTCTTCTCTAAGGGGTGACAATGAAGAGAAACAAAATGTGGTTGTGGTGAAATCCCATGAAGAAGAGAAAGAAGATGCGATCATCTCCAGCATATCTTGTGGGTTCCCTATACTTACACCCATGGATAGCATTGATGTCTAACTCTACTTTCTTATTCTATTAAAGCCCATTTACCTTTTCTCTAAGTCATGGTTACTTTTTGGTTAAATTCAAATATGCATAAGCTTGAGATTTTAAAATTAATTGTCATTTCTCTGCTATGTATATTGTTTAAGTCATTTAAGAGAAGAAGAACACACCTAAAGATACTTGATTCATAAGAATTAAAGATCTAAGGTGTGGTATATCATTTTTCAAATTACATTGGAAGAGAACCTTGGTAAAGCTAAACTCTTATGAGTAAGAGCTTAAAGCCATGATGAATCCAAGTCTCATTGTGTTGAAATTTTCCAAAGGAATGAGAACCTTGGTCGCTTTTACTCAATAAGAGTCTTAAGCCTTAAGTCCTTGGTTGTTTTCAAAAGATGAACATTGATCAGGGAAATTTGGTGTGAAATCCCTCCAAAATAAATAATAGTTTATCCCTTGTTTTCAAAATGAAATGATAAATCCTAGTCTGATTTCCTTCTTATGAATGAGAAATAACTCATGACTTTGATTGATCTAATCTTTGTTAAGGATAATACGTTTGGTCCGAATTCTCTATCTTTATGATATGAGAGTTTCTAAGACCATAGTTAAATATTTTCTCTCTAAAGAGAGTTCACTTTCTTTATGGTGAAGAACCATAAAGAGGAAAATTTATTTACTAATTTTTGGTATTGCAGGCATGTCAATAAACAGGGAAACCGCAATATGTTGTTACAAACTATTGTTGACCTTAAGTGATGGAACCTGAGTCGTCCGAGACCCCAATCTAGACGATGACAACGACCCAGACAATATTGAGGTTGACCCGGTAGCGCCCCAAATCGACCCAAGTGCCACTACGAGAAGCAGGACCGCATCCCGAGCATGCAGGCACAAGTTCAACATGTTTGCTCAAGCTGCCATCACGTTCCTCGACCACGACCCCAGTGACGCATCCGCAAGTCCACTAACAAGCCAAGGCAACGTGAAGACTATGACCTGTTGGGAAAACCACGATCTGCTTGTCTTCACCATTACCCAAAGGTGAAGACAACCCATGTAAGACGTCAAGAGGTTATACTCCTCTGTTAAGTTTTGTCCCAAATGTGTTTTCTCGATAGGGTTTTTAACAAGATAACCATTTTGATGCCCGGGGAGTAATTTCCATGCATAGTTTACTTAGAAGCTTTTGTGGATAAGTTAAACTATGCATTGCTTCCTGGATCTATCCCGAGGAGGACCCACCAATAAAACCTCCTCTTTTCTTATCTCTAACTTTGTTACTTTGACTTTACCGGATGATGTGTTTTTACCGGGACTTGTTTACCGCGAATGTAACTCGCGTATTTACCCACTTGTTAGGGTTTCTTTTGCTTCCTTGTATCGCCTATAAAAAGGCTGAACCTCTCTCATTTTTAAGTTATGCTATTTTTGATAAACAAAAACCTTAGAGAGTTTTCTCGCCTTAGTTCTATCGAGCCGTCGTCTCTAGATCTAGGTTTGCTTCAAGACTCTTGAGCCGGGCTTGAATCTTGTTAATTCCACCATATCGGAACCCTCTCTATAGCTCGTGTGTTACATCTTGGTCCACACTCACTCCTTCCGCTTGTCCCGAATCAAGTTTCTCTTCGGTCACGGCCCCGCATAATTCCCCCATCGCTTCCCAGTCACTCGGCTCAAGTTTCTCGCCGTGTCTTTGGTCCATCTATCGGTGTATCGATTATCCAGACCCTTGGATTTGTAACAGCTGGTATCAGAGCCCAACTTCCTACAAGGTTGTGTCTTTCTATCCTATACGTTTTCGTTTAAAAACATAAAAGCTCATAAAAATCATATCTTTGTGTCTAGGACTTTAGCTCATCTCTTTTGCATCCGCAAACTGAAAATGAAACACTAAATGTTTTAGTCTTTCATCCATGTTTGTCTTTTCGTTCATTTCCTAGTTATTTGCCAAGGTTTTATCCATGTTCATGTTGATAGAACCATCTTCTCCATTGTTAGGATTCATCCGAGCTTAGGTTGAAGAAGAGTCCTTTGCATTCTTCACGTGTTTCATCTAGTGGTTGTCATTCGTTGGTTTAAATTTTGAACGGTGTAGGATTGAGTTGCTTTTTGCGTCTTGTCTTGTTACCGAGAATTTTTAAAATTTCTTTTGCATCCGCTCGTAACCCACGCGCTTTTAATCGTACCATTTATCTTATTTTTGTCAAATCTGAATGTTGTGATTAAAGCTTATCTATTGGGTCTCAGGTGAGGTGACATTGTCGGGGCTTACCACTGGATTACCCGAGGAAGTTACGGTGCCCGATCAGGAGTTACCGTATTCACCGCACAAGTCACTCAGTACTTGGAATCATCACGGGGACTCGTCTTGAGAGCGGGTTCCCCTTCGGGAACCGCCTCCCTCACTGGCCTGACGTCTATTCAAACCACTGGGAGTCCACCTCTGACCACCATCAGCAGCCGGTAACACCGCTGAGCACCATCAGACCTCTGGTATCGGTGTTCACTGACCACCGTCCGTACCAATGATCAATCCATCTGTACCTCCGGACGCCACCGTATTACTCCGGCCAACCACCACCAGAACTCTTGCTCCGAGGTCAATACTTCCAGCCTCGGCCGTCCGTACTCCGGCCAACCACCATTGGCACCTCTAGCGCCTCCGTCCGTACAACCAGACTTGTCCGTACGGATTGTCCGAATCCGACCATGGATGACCCACCTGCCCCACCTGATATAGGAGGTGTACTCGCAGCCATTGAGGCGACCCTGACTCAAATAATAGAGCGTTTGGCCTGAATGGAGGATCGACCTCCACCACCGGGACCTGTCCCACCCGGACCCGTGCCTCCTGCACCCGTCCAACACGAACCGGTAGAACCCCCATCCAGAGCTTCAAAACCGTCGTATACAAGCTTGTTGAGCTGGAGACGGTCATGAAGACCCCCAACAGCATCCTGCTGTACCTGACCTTCGACTCACGGGTCCTACATTTCCCAGGAAGGTCGACCCAGAGGGCCATCTCGATTGGGAGCAGCGAATGGATCAAATCTTCGCTTGCTATGCTTATAACGAGCCTCGAAAGGTCATGTATGCGGCTACCCAACTCACGGGACATGCGCTTACATGGTGGGATCGCGATGTGGTGGAACAAATCCAAAACCGGAAAGATCCCATTCCCTCTTGGGAAGTCATAAAGTTCGCCATGCAGAGACGATACGTCCCACCCTTGTTTCACCGCCATCTCCAAAAGTGTTTCCGACAACTCACCCAAGTTTCCAAGTCCGTGGAAGAGTATCTCCAAGAATTCAAACATCTCCGCAACCGGCTAAAACTTGATGAGACCGAGGAAACCCTCATGGCTTAGTTTCTTGATGGTTCGAAAGATTGCATTGCTCGGAAGGTTGAAAGGCAAAGCTACGATTGTTTCAAAGAAATGCTCCACCTCGCTAACCAAGTGGAGCAACAGATCAAGACAAGGGCATCTCACGCATCTTGGATCCGAGCCCATAGTGCCCCAAATTGGTCACCAAATTCTTCCCCGAATTCTGCTATGACAAATGTTCCTCGATACGCGGATCGACCCAACGCGTGATGACACCCGCTTCAAGCCTCAAGCCGTAATTGACACCTGCTTCAAGCCTCAAGCCCCAGACGCACCCCAAGACGCTCACCAAGACCCGCAAAGACCTCCCTACGTTATCCGGACTCAGGATATCGTTTACTTCAAGTGCCAAGGGCACGACCACTACGCCCAGGATTATCCGAACCAACACGTGATGATTGTTACGCCAACTGTGGAATACGAGTCCCAAGACAAGGACGAGATCAAAGAAGCCGCAAAGGAGGAAGAACTCGAGGAGGAAGTCGCCGAACCCAATGTGGGGGAAATACTCATGCTCTGACGTGTCCTAAGCGTCACCAACGTCCCGGACAATGCCAACCAGCGTGACAATATCTTCCACACACAGTGCACGGTAAGCGGGAAGGTGTGTGGCTTGATCATAGATGGGGGATCTTGCACTAATATGGCAAGTTCCTATATGGTCAAGAAATTACAGCTCACCACCACCGCCCATCCCAAACCTTATAAGCTTAGATGGCTAAGCAATAAGACTGTTCTCCACGTAGGGGAACAAGTCATGGTTGATTTTAGCGTCAGCGCGTACAAAAACCAAGTCCTTTGTGATGTCGTTCCTATGGAAGTTGGCCATGTCTTTCTTGGTAGACGTTGGCAGTTTGATAAGGATACGGTTCATACTGGCCGATCCAACCAATACACGTTTACTTATCTTAACAAACGGATTAGTCTCACGCCACTCTCACCCTCACAAGTCGCTGAATTGCAAGTTAAAGTGAATAAGGATTCTAGCACTAAGTCAAACTTTTTGATCAACGCTAGTGTAATTAGACGTTCACTAAGTGATTCGACTTGTTACGTGTTGCTAATGGTATATCGAGAAGTTTTGGTTTCAGGTACCCCAGACAAGACCGTGCCCCGGGAGCTCAAGCAACTGCTGGAATCCTATTCGGACGTCTTCCTCGAAGACCTCCCACCCGATTTGCCATCTCTCCGAGGAATTAAACACCAGATTGACCTAATCCCTGGAGCCCAACTGCCCAATCGGCCCTCCTACCGCGTCAATCCGGAAGAAGCCAAGGAATTGGAGCATCAATTACCGTGCCGGTTATACTCGTTCCAAAGAAGGATGGGACATGGTGCATGTGAGTAGATTACCGGGCCGTGAAAAATATCACCATTAAGTAATGAGGCAAGGCTATGTCCGGGAGAGTTTTAGCCCAATTACCGTGCCAGTTCTACTCGTTCCAAAGAAGGATGGGACATGGCGCATGTGAGTGGATTGCCGGGCCGTGAAAAATATCACCATTAAGTACCAGCATCCTATACCGCGACTCGATGACATGATGGATGAGTTGAGTGGTTTTGCAATCTTCTCCAAGATAGATCTCAAGAGCGGATACCATCAAGTGAGAATGAGGGAAGGGGACGAATGGAAGACCGCGTTCAAAACCAAGCAAGGGTTCTACGATTGGCTTGTTATGCCATTCGGGCTATCCAATACCCCGTACACCGTCATGAGACTGATGAATCACACCCTCCGGTCATTTATCAACAAGTTTGTGGTCGTCTAATTTGACGACATCCTTGTGTACAACTAGTCCTCTGGACTCTCCAAGAAGAACAGCTATACGCCAACTTGAAAAACTGTGTCTTCGGAGCCTCTAAGTTGGTATTCTTGGGTTTTGTAGTGAGTGCCCATGGACAGAGAGTGGATACTGAGAAGATCAAAGCCATCCAAGAATGGCTATTCCCGGTTAGTATCAGCCACGTCTGGAGCTTCCACGGCTTGGCAAGTTTTTACCGCCGGTTTGTCAAGGATATTAGCACGTTGGCAGCACCTCTTACCGCGGTCATCAAGAAGAATGTGGAGTTTCACTGGGGAGAACTACAAGATTGAGCATTCCGCGACCTCAAGCACCAACTTACTCATGCTCTGCTACTAGTCTTACTAGACTTCACCAAGACCTTTGAGGTAGAGTGTGATGACTCGGGAATCAGAATAATGGCTGTCCTCACTCAAGGAGGAAGGCTCGTAGCATATTTCAGTGATAAGCTGAGTAGAGCCGCTCTTAACTACCCCACCTACGATCGAGAGTTGTATGTTTTGGTTTGGGCCATGGAAACATTCGGACCACGAGACGTTGAAGCATCTAAGGGGGCAGACGAACCTGAAGAAGTGGCATGCCAAGTGGTTGGAGTTCATAGAAAGCTTCCCTTACGTGATCAAGTACAAGAATGGCAAGGATAATGTTGTCGCCAATGCCTTGTCCTGGCCATATGCAGTGATCACTGTCATGGAAGCCATGGCTTTGGCGTTTAAAGGCATGAGGAATCAATACGAGGACGACCCCGAACTGAGTGAAAGCTACCGCAACCATGGGAAAGGGTTGCACACGAGTTTCTATCTTCACGATGGTTTCCTCTTCAAGGGAAAACGTTTGTGCATTCCACGTGGATCTTTACGTGAGTTTTTGTTACCGGAAGCCCATGGAGGAGGCTTGGCGGGTCTTAATGGGATCGCCAAGATATTGACTGTGCTGCGGGAGCATTTCTACTGGCCAAGGATGAAGAGATTGGTGGCCAAACATTGCGGCCAATGCATTACTTGCCTTAGGGCCAAGTCCCGCGTCCAACCTCAAGGGTTGTATCATCTACTGTTGGTTCCCACTTCCCCGTGGGTTGATCTATCCATGGATTTCGTTGTCGGCCTCCCAACCATATCTCACAAAGATATGATCTTTGTCGTTGTAGATCGGTTCTCCAAGATGGCCCATTTCATCCCATGTAGCAAGTTCCACGACGCCACCAACTTAGCCGGGATATTCTTCCGGAAAGTCATAATGCTAAAACGGCATCCCGCGAACCATCGTGTCAAACCGTGACTCCAAATTCCTATGCTACTTCTCGAGAACCGTCTAGAAGAAACTCGGTACGAAGCTGTTGTTCTCCACGGCCGCTCATCCCGAAACGGATGGCCAAACGGAAGCGGTTAACCGAACCTTGGGATCCCTACTCCATGCCACCATCAGACAAAATTTGAGGAATTGGGTCGAGTGACTACCGTTAATCGAGTTTGCCTACAATCGAGCAGTGCATTCCGCCACCAAGCACTCTCCTTTCGATGTTGGCTATGGTTTCAACCCACTATCACTGATGGATTTACTTCCCCTACCACCCGGACAACAAGAGGTCCAAACCGGTTTATCCAAAGCCAAATTTGTGAAGAAGTTACCCGGGAAGGTCCGGGGAAACATCGAGAGGATGAACGAGAGCACAGCAAAATTTGCCAATAGTGGCCGTCAGGAAGTCATCTATAAACCTGGAGATTGGCTGTGGTTACATTTCAGGCAAGAGAGGTTCCCGGCCAAACGCAAGGATAAGCTATCCTTTCGCGCTGATGGACCATTCCAAGTCACGTAGCCTTACCCGGTGAGACCAACATCTCTACAACTTTCAATGTGTCTGACTTGGTTCCATTTGTGGCAGACCATGATCCAGTTGTGAGGACAAAACCTCTTGAAGAGGGAGGGAATGATGGAACACGAGTCGTCCGAGACCCCCATCCGGATGATGACAACGACCTGGACGATCTTAAGGTTGACCCGGTAGTGCCCCAAATTGACCCAGGTGCCACTACGAGAAGTAGGACCACATCCCAAGCATGCAGGCACAAGTTAGCGACGCATCTGCAAGTCCACTAACAAGCCAAGGCAACATGAAGACTACAACCGGTTGGGAAAACCGTGATCTGCTTGTCTTCACCATTACCCAAAGGTGAAGACAACCCGTGTAAGACGTCAAGAGGTTATACTCTTTTTCCGCTGTTGAGTTTTGTCCCAAATGGGTTTTCTCGATAGGGTTTTTAACGAGGTAACCATTTTTATGCCTGTGAAGTAATTTCCATGCATAGTTTACTTAGAAGCTTTCATTGATAAGTTAAACTATGCATTGCTTCCTGGATCTATCCCGAGGAGTACCAACCAATAAAACCTCATCTTTTCTTATCTCTTACTTTGTTACTTTGACTTTACCGGATGATGTGTTTTTACTGAGACTTGTTTACCACGAATGTAACTCGCTTATTTACCCACTTTTTAAGGTTTCCTTTGCTTCCTTATATCGCCTATAAAAGGGCTGAACCTCTCTTATTTTTTGGTTAGCTATTTTTGATAAACAAAACCCTTAGAGAATTTTCTCGCCTTAGTTCTATCGAGCCGTCATCTCTAGATCTAGGTTTGCTTCATAACTCTTGAGCCGGGCCCAAATCATGTTGGTTCTGCCATATCCCAAGCCTCTCCATAGATCGTGTGTCGCATCTCGGTCCACACTCACTCCTTTTGCTTGTCCTGAATCCAGTTTCTCTTCGGTCACGGGTCCGCATCATTTCCCCATCGCTTCCCGGTCACTCGGCTCGAGTTTCTTGCCATGTCTTTGGTCCATCTATCTGTGTATTTGTTTTCCGGACCCTCAGGTTTGTAACACTAAGCTTAGCAAATACCAATGAGGAAGAGTGGTACATGACCTCACAAACCTCTTTAGATCATCAACAAAAAAGGGAGTATCCTCTAACCATTTTCCTTAGTTTAAATATCACTCAGCCTTGTGAATCATTACTCTTATTTCTTCAAATTACATACCAATGTTTTTAACCATCTCAATCCCCATGGCCATTACTTACTGAATTTAAATCCTCTGTGAAGGTTTAAACAAGGAAAGGCTGGATTATACTTGGTGAGAGAAGCGCTAAAGAAGAAGGGGCATATAAAGAAGAAATGGAGTCAGAAGTTCTTGGAGCATGTATGTTCATGAAATGGAGAATGGAAGGTGTTGCTCAAGAAATGTTGATAAGAAAACCCACAACATTATGATAAGAAAACCAACCCTCCGCACCCATTCACCAGATCATAAACAACAAAGGCCAACTCTCTAAACTATTAGTGTTACATTTTTCGTCTTGATTGTGTTACATTTTTCGTCTTGATTGTGTTACATTCGTTTCTCATGTTTACTATCCTCAAATTTGTCATCCTAAACTTCTTAAACCCCCATGACCATTGCTTTAAAATGTTGTATCTCTTAATGAAGGTACAAAGGAGTAAGTGCTGTGAATATACTTCAAAGAAGTTTGGAGACAAAGAAAGAAAGGATAGCATCAGAAGAAATGAGGGAAAGAAACATTGGTTCATTAGAAGTTTGACGTTCGTTGATAGAGTTCCAACGCATTGTTCTTGACGATATTTGCACACAAGGAAGTTAAAAGAGATATTGTTCGTTTGGGATTAGTATGAAGTGTTTCTGGTTTACGGTTCGCGAGGTATGCTTGGATTACCGAAGAGAGGTCCGTCTGGCGATAAGTGGGGTTCTCTAGAAGAAAGGATATGTTGAGGTCTATTTTGCTACCAAATAAAGGCTTCACATCAAGCTTGGAGAACCCAAGCCGTGAAGGAGGTTTATGGACAACCTCACACCAAGTTTGTGAAGATACAAACCATGAAGAGAAGATGCCTTGCGTTTTATGGGTGAAGACATTAAAGAGAAAGAGGAAGGATTCCTTTGAATTGCAAGCTTAAGGGGGAGTCCCGCCACTTAAGCTTGAGGGGGAGAATACAATATTAGAGAGCAAGGCGTGTGTGTATGGTTATGTGGTTTTTGAAGCTTTGTGGTTACGAAACTTGGTGGTCAAATATTGCAAGGATAGCTGGAGGATCCGGTCAAAGTTTGGAGATCAAGCGTCATTGCTAGTAGTACCTAGTGAGGATCCGGTCAAAGCTTGGAGATCAAGAGTCAAGCAATGGAGGCTGAAACAAGAGCTGGTTCAAGACAAAGGGATGTGCAAGGAGATCACTCGGGTATATGGGTTCTAAAATGCAGTCTCACTCAAGCATTGGGCTAGGCTTCTAGAATCACTCGGAAGTCAGACATAATGAAGACTTTGGTCAAATCAGATTCTCCCAAGACCAAGTCTAAGTCGGCAATAACCGAGGATGTTTAGCCTAAGATGAGAAGTGAAGAGAGCCATCCAAAACAAAATCATCTTGGGCATTTGAAGCTCGGGTTCAAAGAATCACTCATATGTAGTGCATGAGATAACTTTGGGTCAAGAGAAGTCAAGTAGTACCAAGCTGGGTTATAAGATGGTATATGGAGCATTATCAAGAACCAAGGATTCAGTTAAGCACGGTCTAGACCATGGTCCAGTCGTACGTCCGGCCTCTACTTGTGTATTCATCAGGAAAATACCATTGATTGGGAAGGTTCTAATTTGGGAAGATCAAACTATGATGGATCTATCTGTGGAGGATGATACTTATGTCATCAATCCGTCAAGTCCATTTGGAGTTGGAGTTGTCAACACAGCAAAGCAAGAGGAGGAGAAGAAAGGGCCGAGTCTTGCTACACAAGCCATATGAAGAAATCATCACCACCACCATCTCATGAGTATTGATTCTTTCCAAGTATCTGAGGAGGGACACTGAGACTTGAAGTCTAAAGCAAGCGGAAGCAAAATTCAAGACAAGAGGAAGCCTAGAAAGCTGGTTATGCTCAAAGCTATCCTTAAAGATCTGTGTACTTAAAATCTTCACGCCAGTCTATCATCCTTGACTCGCATCCTCTATACCCATGGACGTTATGCTCTTTTCCTCATCATAGACAAATATTTTTCCCAAGAGGTTTTCTTCTATGATGAGGTTTTTACCGAGGTAACGCCTATGGGGATCCAAGCATAAGCCTTTGTACCGATGGCTAAGCTTGAGGGGGAGTGTTGAGATCAAGACGGCAGCACGAGCTACACATCAAGTCAAGCTGGATGTTCAAAGTCCGGGCTTACAAAGTTTGGGTTCACTAAGGCTTACAGAAGCTTATGGAGGATTGTGCAAAATCAGGGCGTGCAAACCTTGGGTCATGTACGGATCCGTACAAACACGGATATTGCTCGCTCCCGGTTCTAAAGGATAGGCAAGAAAGCATCATCAAAGACTTTGTGCAAAATCTGGGTTTGAGAAACGATCTTGTGAAAAAGTCGTGGTAAAGATCAAGGATTCGCAAAAGCCGGGTTAAATGATGCTAAGAGTCTTATCCCCAAAGACCCATGATTTGGAGCCAAAAGATGGAGGGAAGGAGCCTATTTCTGAATTCAAAAGAGAATAGGACAAAACCTTATCTTCTTAACTTTTTTCTCATTAGTCACTTTGTAAAGAGAAAACCCTAAAGGGTTTCTCAATATATACTTTGTAGCTGCACCTCTTTCCAAGTTTAATCCCTTTTGGGCTCCATTACTTGTTACTTAAATCTCTCTCTAAACTTCTCTCTAAATTATGCTTATACTTGTCTCTTTATACTTATGCTTTCTAATCTTATGCTTATACTTTTTAAACTTCTTAAAACTTCATCTCAATTCCGCATTTTAATCTCACATGGTATCAGAGCATGTATTTAGATCCTTTTGGCAATGAAAAGAGTAAGTGAGGCATGGTGAAGAACCACAAGGGAAGAAGAGATATCTGATGCCTTAGAGCTCTTAATATTGTGATTTGAGTGGCACAGATGATTCTCTAATCTTTTCTAAGCCTCACAAATCTTCTCTAAGCCATGTTTAGTTTTGAATCAAACTTAAAATCGCATTTTTTTTGCTTTTAAAACCTTGTAGTTCTGCTTGAGTTTTGCGATTTGTGTATTTCAAAACAAGGAAACCACACTGAATGGTTCTTGATTTATATAGATCTAATGTACTTGTCTCTTAATACTTATGCTTTCTAATATTATGCTTATACTTCTTAAACTTCTTAAAACTTTATCTCTATTCTGCATTTTAATCTCACAAAGAGGATGAGGAAATCATTGAAAGCTCCATTGCTCTCTTTTCCGCATTTTTATAAGAGATAAAGAGGATGAGGAAATCAGACTTGGATGATTCCTCCATCATTGGTGAGTTTCCTCATTGCTCAGTATTTCGATTCGGCACTAGAGCATGACACCACCTTTTACTTCTTTGACTTCCAAGTGACCAAGTTCCCACCAATGAACGTGCAATAGACGGTAGTGGACTTCCTATCATTGGTGTCTCCTGCATAGTCAGCATCACAATATCCCACGATCTTGGTGTTACCATTCCTTCCCATCCAAATGCCTTGACCCGGACAGCCTTTGAGATAGCGGAGAATCCTCTCCACTATGTTCCAATGGTACACCGTTGGGTCCTTCATGTGTTGAGACACCTGATTCACAGCAAAAGATAAGTCAGGCCTCAAAATGGTCAAGTATATTAGCTTACCAACGAGGCGACGGTATTGGAGCGGATTAGAGTAAGGTCTGTCAAGTAGATCCTCCGGTTCTCCATCCTTCTTTTTCTCCCCCGTTCTCCTGACCTTGTAGCCATCTTCAAGTAGTGTCTTTGCTGGCTTTGACCCTAATTTCCCTGTTTCATTCAACAAATCCAAGGTGTATTTCCTTTGAGAGAGAAATAGTCCCTCTGGAGAGCGACATATCTCAATTCCTAGGAAATACTTTAGTATCCCAAGATCCTTAATGTCAAAAACAGATTTTAGAAAGGTTTTAGTCTCTTGTATACCTTCCTCATTGTGAGTTTAGTTGCGGAAATGTAAAGAAAGAACAAGGATGACGATAAAATGATTCATTGCCGAAAATGGCTAAAGTCTTAGGTAAAGGATGATACCTCGGTAAATTCCCCAACATAAAGAAAACCTCATGGGAAAAACCTTATGTCGGGGGAAAGAGCATATCATCCACGAGAACTAGGAAGTATATCAAGGATGAGTAAGGTCAACAAGCCCAAGCTTACCATACAAGTAGTGGTTGATCTTGAGGCTTGTGGCTTTGGTGAAGACGTCGGCTAACTGATCCTCGCATCTGGTATAGCATGGTTGTGTTATGCCTTCTTCTATCTTCTCTCAGACTTTGTGGCAGTCCACCTCAATGTGCTTGGTCCGTTCATGAAACACCGAGTTGCTTGCTATGTGGATCACGGCTTAATTGTCAAAATGCATAGTAATGGGGTGCTTTGACTCGATCCCGAAGTTCAATCAATTTTGTGAGAGATCCCTGTTACTAAATGCATAAACCAGAGGAAGAAGACATCAGTTTTATCTCTTAAGCCCAGTCCTTAAACCAGATGAGTTCTTACTTAATGTGTAGCATGATCCACTGTTCGTGCTTAAGTAATGTTAAAGGGATAGCGTATTTGCTCCTTTTTGATCCATATTCCCATAAAACCTGTAAAACCTCTTTGACACTAACAATACTTGATAATAGCTTATTTAGCTTTGAAATCATACCAAATCTCATTTAAAACAATATGAAAACCATAGTAAAAACGGGTCAAAATACAATATTATCAACTCCCCCAGACTTAAACCTTTCCTTGTCCCCAAGCAAAATAGAATGGAAGAGAGGTTTGAAAATCACGGGAACTCACATAGCTTGTTGGGGATGTCTGGACTTCAAAAAATTCGTCAATGGGCGTTGGAACATGGTTCAAGATTAACCACAAGGATCATCTTCAAACCATAGTTACTCCAATCCAAAGGAGTTTTCGGAATTCCATTGTCATCTCTTTACATAAATTAATGGAATGAAAGGTACAGTGGTCTTACCAAAGGGAAATCGACTTAAAGGCAAGAAAACTTCTTCTTACCAAGGCCTTCTCCAGCATATTTTCCCTCTCCTCTTTTTGTTCCAAGCTCCTTGATATCATGTTTACAGGCACCGAGTTTTGTTGTTTCCGGTGCTTTGCCTTTTCTTCTTCTTCTTTCTTTCTTTCTTTTTATTTCTTTATTTTTCTTTCTTTTTATTTCTTTATTTTTCTTCCTTTTTCTTTCTTGTGTTTTCTTTGGGATGAGTCTCCCTTGAATCGCAAAGGATAAACGGGTCTACGCATCATCCCTTGGCCGCTTTGATTATTATTGTTTACCTTACAACAAAATCCTTCCATGAGGTCGCAAAAGATACACGGGTTAACACATCATCCCTTGGTTCACTTGGGCTTCTTGCTTTGATTTGTTTCTCCTTTCCTTTCTTTCTTTTATTTTTTTCTTGGTTTTCTTTTTTTCCGAGCTTGCGAAGAGGAAGAGAGGTAGTTGTATGCTTGGTGGACAATTTTGTGGCCTTGTATGGTTCAAATAGGTATACGTCCAATGAATGCCAATCCCTGAGGAAGAAATTGAATGTCAAGTTAGGTTCAAATAGATTAAGAGACAACTTTGGTTTACCCCTACTTTCCAACGAAAAGAAGCTTTTGGGGAAGGTTGAATCCTCCTACGGCCTTTCCCAAATGGAACCTCGGCCAAGCTGTGAGTCATTAGAGTAATCACCAGTCCAGATTATCCAATAGATCAAGGTCCTTGTTCCCTAACAGTTTTTACTCAATTAAAAATTTTTGACTCGATAAAATTGCATAAATAGGCTTAATCATTGATGTAAAAAGTGGCAAAAGGTCTCAGGTCAACAAAATAGAGGCGTCACTAAAGAATGAACATCCTTCCCCCCAGATTAAATCACACCATCCTTGTTGGGAAAACAAGAAGGAGAAAAGGATGGAAATCATAAGGAAAAGTTGGGTTAAAGAAAAATGTCACCTTAATCGGAATGTGGGCAACTAACCGTTGTTTCTTCCTTTGAAACTTGTCATCACATGGACGTGGTTCTAGTCCATTGAATTCTTTGTGAAGATCTTCTTCTAAATGCATCTTTCCTGAGACAAAAACCTAAAAACCATCAATGATGATTCTAAAACATAAATAAAGATAAATAAAATAAATATATAGATATAATGGTGGTGGTGTTGATGGTGAAATGGCGGTGATGTTATCTCTTTGATGTCATGAGTGCCATGGTTGAGATCTTCCCATGGTGAC
Organism: Cardamine flexuosa; assembly: GCA_963555745.1. Lineage (NCBI taxonomy): Eukaryota > Viridiplantae > Streptophyta > Magnoliopsida > Brassicales > Brassicaceae > Cardamine > Cardamine flexuosa. The sequence goes on from OY743219.1 coordinate 17,321,560, forward strand.
TGATATGTTCCAAATATTCTTGTGGTTGGATTGGTGAATTGATATTGATCAGTGAAGTAACATGGTAAAAGAGGAGTGGTGTGGAGGCACTAGGATGAGAAAACTCGGTCACAAGTAGTCATGACCAGGGCTGGCCCTCCTTCACGCCTCGGTCACGGCCCTTTTGACCGGAGCCGTCCTTCCGAACCCAGAATGGATTATGGCTGCCCTCTTCTTCCTTGTTCCTTCTTCTTGTCATGAAAATATATCATCCGATGCTTCAAAATGTACCAAAGGAATGTATACTTACTTGTAGATCCGAGATTTGGATGTCCCATTGAAGTTTTACCCCCTCACGGTCCAGGTAACCTTCAAAATAGGGTCCAATGGTGAATCTCGAAATCTAGCCCGATCATGGCTACATTTTCTTTGATGATAACTTCTCAAATATCCTTATATCCTTAGATATTGAATCTTGTGTCCATCCATCAAAAGATTTGTGAATTTCCTAGCCGCGGATTGCCGGCTGTGAACATGATTTTTGATGATTGGCCCTTTTCTTCTCTGAGCCTCTTTTTCTGAAATTTCTTCGACCAAAATTTCCGAAGGGCCACCCTTTAGGCGTGTGTCAAGTTGGACAACTTTGGCTCGAATAGATTTCAATATCCTTCACCTTTAGTGAAATATGCAATCGTGAAGCTTGAGGTGGAATGATCTTATTCCCATGAATCTTTTCCAAAAAGTGACTCTAACTGAAATCTAATGGTGAATTTAGAGTCCCCAGCAACGGTGCCAAAATTTGATAGGGGTCAAATATAACCCTAGAAGCTACTCTCTCAAATTAAGAGATCACTGTAGTACTTAGGGGTCGAATCCACAAGGACTCTGAAACTCACACAATAGATTAAAAAGATTCGAGTTAAGCTTGACGAAAATAAGAAAACTAAATAGAGCAATGCAATAAACTAAAATAGCAATTAAACGGGATTAAATTCAAGGGATTAAAGCGCTAGACCTAGGGACATCAATCAGGAAAACTCAGGAAAATGAACTGGGCGGTTCGTAAATCAAGTCTAATGTGTTTGTGCGGTTCTTAAACTCGTAGCACTAATGTAATATCTCATCCAATTCTCGCTGCGACGACATCTATCCTCTAAACAGAAGCAAACCAAATCTATTTGCGAAATACCAATAAATAAAGTCTATATGATAGTGCGGGTACGATATGTTTACAAAATTCCTAAACCAACTCTCGCTGTGAATAGGCTGTTTGCTCATCTAAGATTGGGTCAGGGTATCAATAACACTCTCGTGTCTACCAATAATCCTATGTTACCAGTATTAGGGTGATCAATCCTAAGCCTAGTGTAATTATCAAATCTAGATGAAGAACATAATAGATAACTTAACAATACTAAACCCAGTTCAATTTTCCTTCATAATCTCTTTTGAAACCCTAGATCTAACGAGGTGACTACTCAGACATCAAAGATGAAACACAAATCATTGTCTGAATAATACTCATAAAAATCAGAAATAAGAAACAAAGGAATATCAGAATTCTTCTCTCTACAAAGTTTGAGATCTGAATCTTCTCTCCAATAATCTCCTCAAACTTACAATGAACTTGAAAAACTTAGATTATGATAACTTTTGCTCTCAGACTTCTAAAAACATAGTTTAACCTAAAAACACGATTTGACATGAAGTATAAACTTTGGAAACTTCTCTGGCAAATTTGCAATTCTTGAAACTTGATAAAACTCAGAAGCGTCATTCACATCTAGGTTGTGTCGACCGACACAAGGGAAGCGTGTCGATTCACATGGACATGAATATCCGTCACCTTGTTGATTTGCTCAGCTACCAGCCTCCAAATGCTCCAAAGTGCTCAGAAGGATCCATTCCGTGTTTGTACCTAATAAAACTCAATATATATACAAAAGACTCCAAAACCAATATATATATCATGTCATAAAACCATAAAATCCATGATATATCATATACTCTCAAATTACTAATTATGTGTTTCTTTCTTGATCTGTTTGCATCAGGCACCTATGGATACCGATGTGCATTCTCTGTTGAAGCAGATTCTGGAAGCACAAGAACAAAGTAATGCTTGGTCTCCCCCAAGCCATCAAGGAGCTTATGAGACGTTCATCCCAAGAGAGTATCAACAAGATTGGAATTATGTTCCAGGAAACCAGTATGGATATGGTGAGAGGTTGCAATCATCAAACATGGAGTATGGCTATAGGAGAAAAAACGTGGCAGTCCCACAAGATCAATTCTATGACATAGAACAGCAACAGCCTCAACACCAATCTTTCAACCCTTACCATCAACACCAAAGCTTTCCAACTCAGCAGCACCACTATAGAAGATACCAACAGGATCATGAGAAACAGCCATCTACAAGTTTTGTTACTCAGCAACCTTAGGTGACAAATGCAGAGGATCTTGACATCACAGACATGCGACAGCACATCATGAGTTGTCAAGAAAACAATGCTTTGGATTCAGAAAAGCAATTTGGGAAGATCAACAACACCATTGAGACACCAACCAACAGGATACGGTCTATGCAGAGCAATACAACATTCACTGTGGACAGTGATATCCAGGGTGGGGGGAGCAGTGAATTGAGCTGTAAATTGAGCCGTGAGTTTCCAGATAAGGAAGAGAAATATAAGGTGGAGGTGGAGCTCGACCACTTCACTCGACCTACTAATCGAGTCAAGACCTCTATTGTGCAACCACCAGAGCTTTCCAACCCAAATCTACTCTTCTCAGACCCCAACCATCAAGTTTTGAAGAAGGAGGTACAGCTGATATGGGAGAGTGGTTACATTGCAGCTGAAGCCGTCCCAGAAGTTGAAGAAGTTGGGCAAGAGTGTTATCTGCCTTTTGAATGAAAATCCTGTGCTGAGGTACGAAGCAAAGGTTTAACCCTTGACAACATTGAGTTATGCAACTAAGAGCAATGGGGAAAGAGTAGGCATGGTGGGAAAAGCATCAGAAGATCCTTGTGGAAGTTTTATGGTTGTTGACAGCATACTGGACAAGAAGCTTGGTATAACCACCAATTATTTGAGCATTGCTGAACCAAGGAAGATACTCTCTGAGCAGATAAGGATGAAAGAATTAAGGGGATGGTTCTATGTTGAGTATGAACCTGGTGATACATGGATCTATCTATAGAAGCAAAAGGGAAATCACCAGAAGTGAATTGCTAAATCAGTCGCCTCCCTCTTAGCTCCACAATAAGGTACCAACTCCAAACCTTTCACTGTATATACCATTGCATATTTCTTCTTTGTTTAGCTTTGTTTTTAAATCTCTCAAACCTTTCTTTGAATTTTTATTACACAAGCGACTGTTTAATTTAAGTTTGGGGTAGGGTCTGAGAGATTCATTTGACCATGTTTTCTATTTTCTTATTAAAAATTTGTATACTTGAGTCAGCATCTATGTGCATTTAAAACCCATAAAAAATTGAAAAATTTCTGAAAACTATTTCATAAAAAAAAAACAGAGTGTTCATGTAGTATCATTTGCATTTTAGGATTCAGTCTAGTAGTATTTCGTATAGGACTGTACATTTGCATAGGAAATAATGAGGATAAAACCTAATAAACTTAAGAACCAAACATATGGCTTCAGTGCCATAGTTTCTAGTTCTCTAATGCTTGCACCTAAGTTTGAAACATAAGGCTGAACCCTGTTTGGAATCAGACTTAGCATTCTTACTTAGTTAAAACTTGTTGTGATCTGTAATGCTATCCCTAATAATCTGAACCTAATATGATTAAAAATTATCATGTTATAAATTACAGAATGAACTCATGGATACCCTATACATATTTGGATCTCCTTATTCCTTTTAACACTCTTGTTGATCCAACTAGCTGCTCCCATCTTTGGAGCAGTTCCCCAAAGCACCAAACCTTACTTCTTTCAGACCCTGATAAATTCTGAGTGGAAGGCCTAATTTTCGATTGAACTTAAGAGAAAGTGTTAGGTTTAGGCCGACAAGCATAGGTTCCCATATAGACTCTGGTCATGCTTTTTGGACCAGATTAGGATAGAGAATTCGTAATAGGCGTTAGTTTGGGTCTGGGAAAGAAAACAATGAGTGAGAAAAGAAAGAAAAAATAAGAGAGTGCTAAAAACGTTTCTTTGGAGAGGATAGTAAAAATATGTGTCTAGTAAAGGATTTGGGAAGTTTATATATGATATGAGAAGGCTCTGTGAAGAGAAAAAGAAAAAAAAATTAGTGTGTGAAAATTCACTCGATCACTTTACTCGACCAAAGGGGTAAAGTCAGAGCCTAGCAGTAAAGAAAAATCTCCAATTCCGCTACAAGTAAGAGAAAATAAATGTAAATCCTTTCCTTAGAGCTAGGATCAGTTATGTGTATAGAGTTAGGGAAAGTCAGTAGTGTGTGTTCTTGGGTAGATGGGAATATATTCTTGTATGCATCAGTTGGCTTTTACCTTTAGCATTCTCCTAAAGTTCAATCAATTATGTGAGAGATCCCTGTTACTAAACGCATAAACCAGAGGAAAAAGAGATCATTTTTATCTATTAAGCCCAGTCCTTAAACCAGATGAGTTCTTACTTAATGTGTAGCATGATCCACTGTTCGTGCTTAATTAATGTTAAAGGGATAGTGTACTTTGAATGCTTGTTGAGGCTGAATCTGATTGGTAAGTTCTGTTGTGATGAGCATAGCTAGGTTTTTAAGTAAGGCTTCTTTGTATTGCATTTTAGACCTGTTAACTATGACATTGAGGTCAGAGGTTTGTTAAGTCTGCTAAGGTTTTGTATCCTAATTTTCACACTACTCCTTTCATCTCATATTTTCTATTTGCTTGAGGGTAATCAAAGGATAAGTTTGGGGCAGTTGATAACACTGTATTTTACCAGTTTTAAGCATACATTTATCATCATATTAGTGCATATTCATTCCCTGTTTATACCATTATATGCATATTTCACTTCCTTTTGAGTTTTAGGGTCCTTTGCATGAGCATTGCATATATATTGCATTTTGGAGTTGATTTTAGGTACTTTTGGCAACATTTTAAGACCTTCCCATGATCTAAATTGGGATTTCTTTATACCATTAAAAAGCTAGAAGAGTCAAGATTCACATGGGACAAGAATCGAAGCATTCCATTCAGCCGTTTTGGAGCTCTTGGAGATAAGAAGACGTATTTTAGCTCGCTTGTTTAGGGCTTCCTTGTTTCAACATTGCCTATAAAAGGACTGAACATCTTTCATTTTTGGGTTACGCTATTTTATAAACAAAAATTAGAAAATGTTCTCTTCTTCTTAGTTCTATCAAGCCGTCGTCTCTAGATGTAGGTTTCCTTCAAGACTCTTGAGCCGGGCTCGATTCTTGTTGATTCAGCCGTATCCCGAGCCTCTCCACAGCTCATGTGTCGCATCTCATCCCACCTTCATCCATTTCGCTTGTCCTGAAACGAGTTTCTTTTCGGTCCCAGCTCCGCATCGGTTCCCATCGCTTCCCGGTCATTCGGCTCGAGTTTCTCGCCATTTCTTCGGTCCACTTTATCCCCTCATACAGATCCCTGGGTATCAGCTGGTATCTGAGCGCAACTTCCTACAAGGTTGTGTCTTTCTATCCTTTACATTTTCATATAACCATAAAACCCCATAAAAATCATCTTTGTATCTAGATCATTAGTTTCATCTCTTTTGCATCCGTAAACCAAAAATGAACCGCTAAATGTCGAGCCTTGCATCCATGTTTGTCTTTCCGTTCATTTTCGTGTCATTTGCTTTAGTTTTTATGCTTGTTCTTGTTGATAGATTCATCTTCGCCATTGTTAGGGTTTATCTTAGCTTAGGTTAAAGAAGAGTCTTTTGCATTCACACGCTTAATCTTGTGGTTGTCGCTTGTTGCTTTAGAATCGAACAGTGTAGGATTGAGTTACTTTTTGCATTTTGTCTTGTTACCGAGCATATTTGAAATTCCTTTTGAATCCGCTAATAACCCACGCGCTTTTAATCGTAGCGTTTGTCCTCTTTTGGTCAAATCCGAACATTGTGATTAAAGCTTATCCGTCTAGTTTCAGCTGACGTAACAGTGTCAAGGTTTACCACATGATTACCCGAAGAAGTTACCGAGCCTGATCTGGAAGTTACCGAGCCTGATCTAGAAGTTACCGCATCACTGAGCGAGTCACTCGGTACTCGGACACATCACGGGGACTCGTCCTGGAAGCGGGGCCCTTGCAGGCAACCACCTCCCTCACTGGCCGGACGTCTACTCCAACCACCGGAACAATTCTCTGACCACCATCAGTCGCCCGCAGCACCACCGAGCACCACTGGACCTCCAGGACCTGTGTTTACTTACCATGCGTAGATGATAAGTTCCACCCCTTTTCCATCGTGATCTCGAAAAGCCTTTCCGACGACTCACCCAAGTCTCAAATTTTGTGGAAGAGTACTTCGAGGAGTTGAACATCTCCGGAACCGACTCATACTTGATGAAACCGAGGAAGCTCTCATGGTGCAGTTTCTCGATGGACTGAACGATTGTTTCGCCCGGAAGGTCGAAAGGAAAAGTTACAATTGTTTTGAAGAAATGCTCCACCTCGCTAACCAAGTGGAGCAACAGATAAAGACCAAGGCATCCCATGCTCCTTGACTCCCAGCACAAGGTGCCCCGAGCTGGTCACCAAATTCTTCCCTGAATTCCTCTCTGGCCAATGCTCCCCGATACGCGGACCTAACCAAGGCTGCTGTTATCAAGACCCAGTTCAAGCCCCAAACCCAGATGCACCCCGAGATGCTCGTCAAGACCGGCAAAGGCCTACCAACGCCACCCAGACTCAAGCCATCGTGTGCTTCAAGTGACAAGGCCATGGCCAGTACGTGCCGGACTTCCCAAACCAACGAATGATGATCGTTACCCCAACTTGGGAATATGAGTCCCAGGACGAGGATGAGCCGGAAGAAGCAGAGAAGGAGGACGTGCTTGAGGAAGCGGTCGCCAAACCCGACATAGGGGAAATGCTCATGCTTTGACGCGTCCTAAGCGCCACCAACATCCCGGATGATGCTAACCAGCGTGACAACATCTTTCACACGCGGTGTACGGTAAGCGGGAAAGTGTGTGGCTTGATCATAGCTGGAGGATCTGGCGCTAACGTGGAAAGTTCTTATATGGTCAAGAAATTACAACTCACCACCACACATCCCAAACCTTATAAGCTTAGATGGCTAAGCAATAAGACTATTCTCCACGTAGGTGAACAAGTCATGGTTGATTTTAGTGACGGCCTGTATGAGGACCAAGTCCTTTGTGATGTCGTTCCTATGGAAGTTGGCCACGACTTACTTGGTAGACCTTGGCAGTTCGATAAGGATGCGGTTCACAATGCCCGATCCAACCAATATACGTTTACTTATCTTAACAAACAGATTAGTCTTACGCCACTCTTACCCTCACAAGTCGCTGAATTGCAAGTTAAAGTGAATAAGTATGCTAGCACTAAATTGAAATTTTTGATTAATGCTAGTGTAGTCGCTAATTGATTCGACTAGTCGCATGTTGCTAATGGTGTATCGAGAAGCTTTGATTTCAGGTACCCCAGAAGAGACCGTGCCCCTGGAGCTCAAGCGACTGCTGGAATCCTACTTGGACGTCTTCCCTGAAGATCTCCCACCCGGTTTGCCACCTCTCTGAGGTATCAAGAACCAGATCGACCTAATCCCCGGAGCCCAAATACCCAATCGGCCAGCTTACCGCGTCAATCCGGAAGAAGCCAAGGAATTGGAGCATCAAGTCATGGACCTGATGAGGCAAGGCTATGTACGGGAAAGTTTCAGCCCATGTGCGGTACCAGTTCTACTTGTTCCAAAGAAGGATGGGACATGGCGCAGGTTTGTCGATTGTCGGGCCGTGAACAATATCACCATCAACTATCAGCACTCGATACCACAAATCGATGATATGTTGGATGAGCTGAGTGGGTCCGCTATCTTTTCTAAGATAGATCTCAAGAGCGGATACTACCAAGTGAGAATGAGGGAAGGGGAAGAATGGAAGAGCGCATTCAAAACCAAGCAAGGCTTGTATGAATGGCTCGTTATACCATTCGGGTTATCCAACACTCCGTCCACCTTCATGAGATTGATGAATCACACCCTCCGGTCATTCATCAAAAAGTTTTTGGTCGTCTACTTTGACGACATCCTTGTCAACAGCCGCAGCCTCACCACCCATGTCGAACACGTCGAACTAGTCCTCTGGACCCTCCGAGAAGAGAAGCTATATGCCAACTTGACTTCACCAAGACCTTTGAGGTGGAGTGTGACACCTTGGGAGTAGGCATTGGGGCTGTTCTCACTCAAGGAGGATGACCCGTGGCTTATTTCAGCGAGAAATTAAGTGGAGCCTCTCTTAACTACCCTACCTATGATTGAGAGCTATATGCATTGGTACGGGCCATGGAAACATGGCAACACTATTTGCTGGCCAAGGAATGTGTCATACATTCAGACCATGAGACGCTGAAGCATCTAAGGGGAAGACAAATCGGAAGAAGCGTCAAGCTAAATGGTTGGAGTTCATAGAGAGTTTCCCTTACGTGATCAACTACAAGAAAGGCAAGGATAACGTCATTGCCGAGTCTTTGTCCTGGAGGTACGCATTGATCACTGTTATGGAAGCCAAGGTCTTGGGGTTTGATGGAATGAGTAAACAGTATGAGGACGACCCAGAGCTTTGTGAGAGCTACCGTGATCATGGGAAGGGGCTACACGCCAGTATTTTTTCTCCACGGGGATCATGGGAAGGGGCTACACGCCAGTATTTTTTCTCCATGGGGATCATGGGAAGGGGCTACACGCCAGTTTTTATCTCCAAGGGGATTCTCTTCAAGGGAAAATGTTTGTGCATTCCGATGGATCATTACGCTAGTTGTTGTTATGGGAAGCCCATGGAGGAGGCTTGGCGGATCACTACGGGATCGCCAAGACATTGGCCGTGCTTTGAGAGAAATTCTACTGGCCAAGGATGAAGAGATTGGTGGTCAAGCATTGCGGCCAGTGCATTACTTGCCTTCAGCCCAAGTCCCGCGTCGAACCTCACGGGTTGTATCATCCACTGCGGGTTCCCACTTCCCCATGGGTCGATATATCCATGGACTTTGACGTTGGCCTCCCAACCATCTCCCAACCATATACATGATCTTTGTCGTTGTGGACCAGTTCTTGAAGATGGCCCATTTTATCCCGTGAAGCAAGTTCCGCGATGCCACCAGCCTAGCAGGATTATTCTTCTAAAAAGTAGTAAGGCTACACGGCATCCCGCAAACCATCGTGTCAGATCGCGACCCAATGTTCCTATGCCACTTCTGAAGAACCGTGCGGAAGAAACTCGGTACGAATCTGTTGTTCTCCACGGCCGCTCATTCACAAATGGACGGCCAGACGGAAGCGGTTAACCGAACCTTGGGATCCCTAGTCCGCATCACCATCAAACAAAACTTGAGGAATTGGGTCGAGTGCATATCGTTGGTCGAGTTTGCCTACAACCAAGTTGTGCATTAAGCCACTAAGCACTCTCCGTTCCAAATCTACGGCTTCAATCAACTATCACCGATGGATTTGCTTCCCCTACCACCCAGGCAACAAGAGGACCAAAACAGCTAATCAAAGGCCGAGTTCGTGAAGAAGTTACACGAGAAGGTTCGGGGAAACATCGAGAAGATGAACGAGAGCACGACAAAATTTGCCAATAGGGGCCGTCGGGAAGTCATCTATGAACCCGGAGATTGGCTGTGGTTACACTTAAGACAAGAGAGGTTCGCAGCCAAGCACATGGATAAGCTATCCTCTCGCGGTGATGGACCCTTGCAAGTTACCAAATGGATCAACAACAACGCCTACCGCCTAGCATTGCCTGGTGAGACCAACATCTCTACTACTTTCATTGTGTCTGACTTGGTTCCATTTGTGGCAGACCATGATCCAGTTTTGAGGACAAAACCTCTTGGAGAGGGAGGGAATGATGGAACCCAAGTCATCCGAGACCCCGATGCGGACATTGACAATGACTTGGACAATCATGAGGTTGCCACGGTAGCTGATGTGTCGTAATGTTTTCCTCAAGGAAACCACCCAATGAATAAGCTGCAAGTGCACAGCAATCAATCGTAGTTATTAAGGTATATCGATCCCACCGGGAGAGAAGATGTATTGCAAATCAAGAGGAATAAGTAAAGCTAGAACTCAATAATAAAAAGGGATTTTGTGTCATGCAAATCACGCAAAGCAAATAAAATGAATGTAAATCAATGTGAGATGAATGTTGGGCGCTTAAGGGGGTCTCTAGGGTTCAATGATCTGTCTATTCGAAATAAGTTCAATGTAATGCATGTCTACTCCTAAGTCTCGGACTATGAAACACGAAAGTTCCGGTAACCTATTGCCATAGAGAAAACCGACTGAAATCCACAAATCCTATTACTCAACTATCGCAGGCAATAACATAGGTTTGAAAGCATTAAAATCAAGTTCAATCCTTATCCATAAGACTTCATAACTAAGGGGTACGTGCTTGTTATGACGCAATACTCATCAAATCTAGGTTGCAACAAACTAAGCAAACAGTTTGAATTACTTAGATGCCTAAGATCAATAGCTAGTTCATGACTCTAACTATACGCATTAAGAATGAGATAAGATGGAAAGACAGTGTAAAAAGATATGCATATACAATAAAACTCGCCACTCAGAAGACAATGATCAACTCACCCCATTGACTGGCCCTTTATACCCAACTGGATATTCTACTTGGCCATGCTCAAGGTTGTCATCGATTATATGAAAAAGTAAAACATGATCTAATGCAATAAGGTAAAGGTTTAGAGATTACTTCTTTAGATACGAAAATAACATAATGTAGCGGCTCCTTGGAGACGGCGTCCGCTTCTTGAGGTGAGGGACAAACTTCTAGGGTTTTTGTGGTGAACTTAGGTGGTGGTTTGAAACTTTGATGAGCCACACCAGACCCTAGCTTCATAAGCTTGTATTTATAGGTCTTGGGGCGCAAGAGATTGGCTTCTAGGGTGATGGGCCAAGCGGTGAAGGAGGCTGGCCTCGGTCACGAGCTTAATGACCGGGGTGCCCAAGAGGCCTGGCCTCGGTCACGAGCTTAATGACCAAGGTATGGTGCTTTGGCGCTGGTTTGACACAGCTTCATCTTCTGGGATTCATCTTCTAAACGGCTGAATGGATTGCTTTGATTCTTATCCCATACGAATCTTGACTCTTCAAGCATTCCAGTGATATAGCGAACTCCAGTTTTGGTTCACAGGAAGGTCTTCAAATGTTGTCAAACTTCGTTTGATTCGAAACTGACTCAAAACAGGTCTTTGCTGCTTTTTGATCAATATTCCCATAAAACCTGTAAAACCTCTTTGACACTAACAATACTTGATAATAGCCTATTTAGCTTTGAAATCATACCAAATCTCTTTCAAAACAATATGAAATCCATAGTAAAAAGGGGTCTAAATACGATGTTATCAGTAGCTACCCGAATCGACTTGGATGCCACTACGAGAAGCCATTCCACATCTCGAGCATGCACGCACAAGTTCAACATGTTTTCCCAAGCTGCGATAGAGTTCCTCGATCATAACCCGGCGACGCACCCGCGAGTCTGCTAAGGAGCTGAGGCAACGTGAAGACTACGACTGGTTGGGAAAGCCTCGATCAGCTTGTCTTCACCATTACCCAAATGTGAAGACAACCCGTGTAAGACGTCAATAGGTTAAACCCTTTTGCCCCTGTTGAGTTTTGTCCCAAATGGGTTTTCTGGATAAGGTTTTGAACGAGGTAACCATTTTGATGCCCGGGGAGTGATTTCCATGCATAGTTTACTTAGAAGCTTTAATGGATAAGATAAACTATGCATTGCTTCCCGGAACTATCCCGACAAGGTCCCACAAATAAAACCTCCTCTTGCTTACCTCTTAACCTTGTTACTTTGACTTTACCAGATGTTATGCTTTTACCGGGACCTTTGTACCGCACATGTAACGCGCATTTTAGCTCGCTTGATTAGGGCTTCCTTTTTTCAACATTGCCCATAAAAGGGCTGAACATCTTTCATTTTAGGGTTATGCTATTTTATAAACAAAAACACAGAGAATTTTCTCTTCTTCTTAGTTCAGTCAAGTCGTCGTCTCTAGATCTAGTTTTCCTTCAAAACTCTTGAACCGGGCTCGATTCTTGTTGGTTCAGCCATATCCCGAGCCTCTCCATAGCTCGTGTGTTGTATCTCATCGTACATTCATCCATTTTGCTTGTCCCGAATCGAGTTTTTCTTTGGTCCCAGCTCCGCATTGGTTGCCATCGCTTCCCGGTCATTCACTCCCGAGTTTCTCGTCGTTTCTTTGGTCCACTTTATCCCCTTATCGGTCATACGGATCCCTGGGTTCGTATCAAGTATGGTCGAGTTGGTCTCTCCGGATTTCCGGGAAACTTATCTTAACTTCTTGTGCTTTTAGGGTTTTGACCATTTTATTATAAATACCCCTTGTAGGTCAAAATCCACGCCTATTCTACCTCAGCTTTAGTTTTCTGCCTCTTTTATATTTCTCTCTCTTGTTCTTCATTGTTCTTGATTTTAGAATTTTGTTGTCCTTATAACTTTTTATTGAATCAGTATTTGCATTTAGTTTCTTCTTCAAACCTTCCTATCTCAATCTGACCTATCTTATATACCAGATTTAGAGTTTTTTGGGTTTGCACATTTAGTTATGATTATGATTAATGAGTAGTTAACCTTAGGGTTATTAGGGATGGATTAGATTAGGGTGTATGTTGATTAATCTGATAGTTTTAAAAGTTCTTAAATGCTTTAAATCCTTTTTGGGTGAGAAAGCTTAATGCTTATTCAATTCTGATAAACTTGAATATGATCTTAGATAATCTCTTCACGACAGTGCTTGTAGGTTGTTTGAATTAGCTTTTTTCAGAGACATAGTTATATTAACCTGTAGAGAGTATGCTTCAATGGTGTTTGGGAACCCATGATACTCAAAGCTATTGTTAGGAAATTATGTGTGCTTAGGTAGGTTGATTCTTAAAGCTTGTCCAATAGCTTGGCTCTAGCAAAATCGGGTAGGTTGAGTTATTGGGTTCGAGATTATTCACCACAACAGTGGGTTTGATTGGTTTAGATATCTATCGTTAAAGGATTAGCTTTGAAATAGGTTGTGTTTGTTAAGTACCCAGGTTATGAAAGTGATCCCCTAGTCCATTGATTCATCCCTATGATCCCTATTATCTTTCTTGCTTGCTTGCTTAGTTCTGTTCTATTTTGTTTACTTCTGTTTAGCTCGACCTGACCACTAGACCACTCTGGTCGAGTGCTTTCTCTTTTATCTTTTTTGCTTTTGACTTGACGTGTATGACAGCGCCTGGTCTTTAGTTTACTTTCGGCATTTTGATTCTGTTTACTTAGATTGTTAGATAAACCATTTTCTATTTGGCTTGACTTAGTTGTATCTGATTGCATCCTGATTGCTAGCATCACACCCATTTGGATTGACACCTCAAATACTGCAATGACATGATAATATTGAGGAATTGAAACTAGACTGAAAAAACCTACTATCAATGTTCCAAGAAGGTTCTGGGGTGATGCTGTCATGGCCGCATGCTACCTCATTAACTGGATCCCTACGCGGGTCCTTAATGAGAAATCACCATTGGAGGTACTCAATAAGACCAAATCTTCCATTGAGCACTTACTTGTGTTTGGATGTGTGTGTTTTGTTTTGAAACCAGGTGAATAAAGGGACAAAGTGGATGCAAAGAGTGTCAGATGTATGTTCCTCAGATACTCTACGACCCAAAGAGGATACAAGTCCTATGACTTTGAGCGAAACCGGATAATGGTCTCCCGAGACATCAAGTTCATTGAGCACCAAGGATAATATGAGGAGAAAGATTGGGATAGTCTGAAGGAATTGGCACATTCACCAAACGATCATTTTTCCAGCCTCCGACATCTCTTGAGTCACCTCGGATATCCACCACCAAGAGCTTCTCAACCCGATAAAAGCTCTGAGAATCTAGCTCAAACTGATTCGGGGAGCCCCGGGGGTATGAAAAGCCCTATGGGGAATGTGAATGGAGCCTCACCGACATGGGAAACAAGAAAACATCTCAGAGAATGGACACGCTTGACACGGAACAAGAACCAGATCAAGCCGACGAAGTCATTACCAAGAATGTTGATCCGGAAACCCAAAGTCAAGATTTGGAGCAGAAAGCAGTGCAAATCCCACCCTTTAAAAGAAGCACACAGACAAGATTTGGTCCAGAAAATTGGAAGAAGACTTTTGCCCAAATATCATCAAGCCTTCCTAATCAAGATAGAAGCTCACCGAGTTCCCCAAAGCTTTGCGGAAGCTCAAGAAGATAAGAAATGGCTTGCTGCGGTGGATGATGAGATAGGAGCCATGGATCGTAACCGGACATGGAATGAATCAGATTTTCCACCCGGGAAGAAGATTGTGAGTTCCAAATGGGTCTTTAGGATCAAATACTTGAGCAATGGGGATATTAAGAGGTACAAGGCAAGGCTGGTGGCTAGAGGATTCACCCAAACCTATGGAAAGGACTACATGGATACATTTGCTCTGATACCAAACCTCAACACGGTTCGAGTGATTCTCTCCTTGGCAACAAATCTAGACTGAGAAATATGGCAAATGGACGTCAAGAACGCCTTCCTAAAAGGAGAGATTGAAGAAGAGGTCTACATGATTCCTCCACCAGGACTTGAAGACACCATTGCTTCCGGGGATGATAAGGAAGGTATCAATGACACCAAAACCTTTCTCAAATCTGTGTTTGATATTAAAGATCTAAGAATACTAAAGTACTTTCTAGGGATTGAAATTTGCCAATCTCCGGAAGGCCTATTTCTCTCACAAAGAACATACACTTTGGACTTGTTAAGTGAAACAGGGAAACTAGGTTCAAAGCCGGCCAAGACACCACTTGAAGATGGCTACAAGGTCAAGCAAACGGGGGAGAAGAAGAAAGAAAGAGAAGAGGATGATCCCCTAGACAAACCTTACTCCGATCCACCCCAATACCGTCGCCTTGTGGGTATTGATCATGATGGGATATATCTTCTATGCACCATTAGTGAGAAAAGAAGAGTAAGCCCAATAAGGAGATAACCGTTAGGCGATAATAAAGATGTAGCCGTTTAATTAAGCGGTTAATTCAAATATGGACCGGTCACTTTCTACATTGGTTCTATGCGAATCTCTTCCTTCATATCACTATCGCTTTGATCTTGTAACCCTAGTGGTCGCCATAGTTGTCTCTCTATTTATATCTTGTAAATAACATTGTTTTAAGCTACTCTAAGCGATTCTCTCTTCATATTTATTCTCTTTACTATGTCGCAAGATCTCTCTTATTCTCCTCTTAATCTTCTCTTAATTACTCATAATGTTCCGCTAAATCCAACATTATATCAGAGCATTTTGCGATTCTATTTCTATTTCACTAATCTACTTCACTAAACTCACGAAATCTTTCGAATCTCCTTCATCATCCAAAAGCTCCATGATCGACATTCACCAAATCGCCATGTTTTTCATCATCTCTCTTTCGGTTTGTTCTGGAATTCTCAAGATCTTCATCGGAATATCCAGCGGTCCATAGCCTCAAAATGCTTTATCCACGTCTGAAATCTCTCACCATGGAAAACCCTAAACTGACTGTTATTCCGGTTGTTCTCAAGGGAATCAACTATCTTTTGTGGTCAAGAACCACTAAAACCGCACTATGTGGTCGTTGCGGTCTTTGGAGCCACGTTGAAGCGTCCCAAGCTCCAAAGGAGACGGCTAAAGATGATGGGAAAGAACTAGGCAAAGAAGAGGAAGAAGAGAAGGAAGCTAAGTGGTTCCAAGAGGACCTAACCGTGCTTGCCATTCTCAAAAACTCTCTTGATAGTCCCATCCCTGAAGCATACTCTTATTGCAAAACGGCAAAACAGTTGTGGGATACTCTAAAGAAAATATATGGGAATGTCTCAAAACTAACTCGTGTGTTTGAATTCAAGAAGGCTATGAACGTGCTAAGCCAAGAGGATTTGGATTTTACCAAGCTTTTTGGTATTTTTTGTTCATTGTGGGCTGAGCTAGAGATGCTAAGACCTAGCACTATTGATCGGTGATCCTTAATGAAAGGAGAGAGCAAGATAAGGTATTCGGGTTGTTGTTAACACTGAACCCGGTTTTTAATGATCTTATCAAACATCTCCTTAGAGCTGATAAGCTTCCAAGTCTTGATGATGTTTGTGCACAAATCCAAAAGGAACAAGGCTCTCTCGGCTTGTTTAGTGGCAAAGGCGACCTCATCATTGCTAACAAAGGAAGCTACAAGCATGATGACCGGAAGCTTTGGATCTGTGACTATTGCAAGAAGCAAGGACACAACAAGGACAAGTGCTTGATTCTTCATCCTCACCTCAAGCCTAACAAGTTCAAGGTATACGTTTCCCGGGAAGCTGAGACTAAACATGGAGAAAAGGCAATGGCTGGAGCATCTAACATGGCTTCTCATGAGGATTTTTTCAAGAAATCGGATTTGGAGTCATTCAAATGTGCCTTAGCCTTAAAAGAATCTGGTAACAGAAATTTTGCCTCTAATCCTACGAAATCTCTTATCATAGATTCGGGAGCTTCTCATCATATGATTAGTAACCCGAATCTTATGAATAATAATGAACCAGCTAAGGGAAATTTTACAATTGCAAATGGTGATAATATACCTATTAAAGGGATTGGCGATCTAAAATTATTTGATAAGAATTTGAAAGCTTTCTTTATGCCTACCTTTACCTCAAATCCATTATCGGTTAAAAGAGGGACTAATGATTTGAATTGTTACACTATATTTGGACCTAATAGTGTTTTTTCATGATATTAAGACCGGGAAAGTCCTTGGAGAAGGAAATGCTAATGGAGATGTCTATGTTCTACAGAAAACCGCACCTATCAATCTTAATTCTGTTTCATTTCAAGCTTGTAGTTTAAACGCCATGTGGCATGCTAGATTAGGACATCCTCATGCTCGTGTACTTGAGAAAATGTTGCCTAATGTTTCCTTTGATCATTCGCTTTGTGAAGCTTGTATTCCTGGAAAACATTGGAAATCTATATTTCTGAAATCTTCAACTATTTATGAGAATTGTTTTGATATAGTACATTCAGATGTTTGGACTTCACCATGCATATCTAGGGATAACAACAAGTATTTTGTGTCATTCTTTGATGAGAAATCAAAATATACTTGGATCACATTGTTACCATCTAAAGATCGTGTATTTGATGCATTCATAAACTTCCAAACATATGTTGCTAATCAATTTAACTCTAAAATTAAGGTGTTGAGATTGGACAATGGAGGGGAGTACACCAGTCACAAGTTTAAAGATCACTTGGAAAAGCATAGCATTGTGCATCAAACAAGTTGTCCATACACGCCATAACAGAATGGTGTGGCTGAAAGAAAGAATCGGCATCTCATGGAGATTGCACAATCAATGATGTTTCACACTAATGTGACTAAAAGATTTTTGGGAGATGCGGTGATTACAGCATGCTATCTTATCAATAGAACTCCCACAAGAGTATTGAAAGATACATCCCCATTTGAGGTACTTAACAAAACTAAACCATCTTTAGATCACTTACGGGTCTTTGGTTGTGTATGTTTTGTCTTAATACTAGGTGAATTAAGGAGCAATCTAGATGTGAAGAGCACTAGATGTATGTTCATTGGCTACTCTACAACTCAAAAGGGATACAATTGCTATGATTCAGTTCATGGACACATATATGTCTCTAGAGATGTGAAGTTTATGGAAAACCAAGGATTTTATGATCAAAAGAATTGGGAAAGCTTGCGAGTCCTATCTCATTCTACAACGATAAAGCAGCAAGCTTGAAGTTTCTTCTTGATCATCTTGGAAATGGGACGTCCCAAAGGAAATATAATCCGGAAGAAGCATCCAAGTATTTGGATGCACCTACAACAACTGATGATGAACTTGTGGTGATCACACCAAGTCAAGAACCGGTTGTTTAAGAAACAATTCATGAAGATTCTCATGAAGAACAAGTCAATGGGGAAGAAGCAAGTGGTGTAACTAATGATGAGATTCCACTTTGTAGGAGCACATGACAACACTTTCCATACGAACATTGGAAAAACACAAGGGTTTATTTCAATGGAAAGGCTGTGGCTCATCCAATACAAGCTGTATGTTCTCTCGCCCTTTTGCTTATGGAGCATCAAGTATTCCTTGGGAAAATAGAGCATGATTCAATTCCACAAAGTTATGAGGATGCCAAGAACATTGAGGTGTAGAAGAATGCGGTTGGTGATGAAGTTGGTGCTATGGAAAGGAATCACACTTGGGATGAAGCTGATTTACCATTTGGGAAGAAACCGGTGAGCTCAAGATGGATTTTCACCATCAAGTACTTGAGTAATGGGGACACTGAAAGACACAAGGCAAGAGTTGTGGCTCGTGGTTTTACTCAAACTTATGGTGATGATTATACAGAAACATTTGCACTGGTTGCAAAGCTTGGAACGGTACGTGTTGTGTTGTCTTTGGCAACAAATCTCTCTTGAGACCTATCAAAAATGGACGTCAAGAATGCATTTCTTCAAGGAGAACTAGACGATGAAGTCTTTATGACACCACCTCTGGGTCTTGAAGATACTATTGGTCCGGGCAAGGTTCTACAACTTTGCAAGGCCATCTATGGTCTCAAACAGTCACCAAGAGCTTGGTACCATAACCTGAGTACAACCCTCAAGGAAAGAGGCTTTTGCAAATCCCAAGCGGATCACACCTTGTTCACCATCCAAAGAGAAAAAGGTATAGTTGTCATTCTCATATATGTTGATGATTTAATCATCTCCGGAGATGACAAAGAAGGTATACAAGTCACTAAAGACTTCCTCAAATCTGTGTTTGATATTAAAGACCTTGGTGAACTCAAAGACATCTTAGGAAGGTCTATTTTTGTCTGAAAGGAAATATGCACTTGATCTTTTAAGTGAAACAGGAAAGTAAGGAGCTAAGGCTGCCAAAACCCCATTGGAAGACGGCTACAAGGTCGATCGAAAGGGGGAGAAAGAAGATGAGCCATTTGAAGATGTTCAACGATATTGCCGGCTAGTAGGTAAGCTTATATACCTAACACTCATACAGCCTGACTTGTGTTTTGCTGTTAATGAGGTGAGCCAACATATGCAACATCCCACTAAGTATCATTGGATAATGCTAGAAAGGATACTTTGCTACATCAAAGGAAGCCCGGAGGCAAGGGGTTTGGATGGGAAAGAATGCTAGCACCGAGATTGTGGGATATTGTGATGCTGATTAGGCCGGTGATAAGAATGATAGAAGATCTACCACTGGCTATTGCATGTTTATTGGAGGCAATCTTGTGACATGGAAGACCAAGAAGCAAAAGGTTGTATCTTTTTCAAGCGCGGAAGCCGAGTATAGAGCCATGAGAAAGCTCACCAATGAACTCACTTGGCTCATGGCATTGCTTAAAGAGTTTGGGATTGAACAAGACCATCCTATCACTATGCATTGGGACAACCAAGCCGCCACTCACATAGCCACCAATTCAGTCTTCCATGAGAGAACAAAGCACATTGAAGTCGATTGCCACAAGGTTAGCGAAAATATTGAAGAAGGTGTAACTCTTCCATGCTACACACGGAGAGAAGATCAACTGGCAGATATATTCACTAAGGCTGCAAGTCTCAAGGTATGCAATCATATTCACGGAAAACTTGGACTTGTAAACCTTACACTTCCATGATTCAATGTCGCCTAAATCCGTGGATCATTACACTCTTTTCCTTGGCATAGTTTTTCTCCGATGTGGTTTTTACTATGCTAAGGTTTTTAATGAGGTAATGGCTCACGGGTTTCAATCTTAGCCTACTCTCGTTGGCTAAGCTTGAGGGGGACTATTGATCATGATGGGCTATATCTTCTATGCACCATTACTGAGAAAAAAAAGAAGAGTAAGCCCTATAAGGAGATAACCGTTAGGCGACAATAAGGATGCAGCCGTTAAGAGATAGAAGAGAAGGATGCATCACGTGTGGACTTAAGCCATAAGCGCTTAATTCAAAAATGGACCGGTCACTTTCTACATTGGTTCTATGCGCATCTCTTCCTTCATGTTACTATCGCTTTGATCTTGTAACCCTAGTGGTCGCCCTAGTTGTCTCTCTATTTATATCTTGTAAACAACATTGTTGTAAGCTTATCTAAGCGATTCTCTCTTCATATTTATTCTCTTTACTTTGTCGCAAGATCTCTCTTACTCTCCTCTTAATCTTCTCTTAATTACTCATAATGTTTTGTTAAATCCAACAGTGGGTAAGCTCATTTACTTGACCATTACACGGCCTGAATTGTGCTATGGTGTGAATCAGGTGTCTCAATACATAAAAGAGCCCATGGTGTACCATTGGAACATGGTTGAGAGGATCCTTTGTTATCTCAAGTGAAGTCCTGGCCAAGGTCTTTGGATGGGGAAAAATGCTAGCACCAAGATGATTGGGTATTGTGATGCGGACTATGCCGGAGATACAAATGACAGGAAGTCAACTACCGGGTACTGTATGTTTATTGGAGGTAACTTGGTCACATGGAGATCCAAGAAGGAGAAGGTGGTCTCATGTTCAAACGCGGAGTTAGAATACCGACGAGCTAGTATGGCTCAAAGCGCTTCTCAAGGACTTCGGGATCGAGTCATCTAAGCCCATTACCATGCATTGCGACAACCAAGCAGCCATACACATCGCCAGCAACTCAGTCTTTTACGAGAGGACCAAGCACATCGAAGTGGATTGTCACAAGGTTTGGGAGAATATAGTAGAAGGGGTCACATTACCATGCTTTACAAGGAGGGAGGATCAGCTTGCAGATATCTTCACCAAAGCCACAAGCCTCAAGATCAACCAACATTTATATGGTAAGCTTGGACTCGTGGACTTGTCTCTTCTGTGATTTACTTTCCCAATCCATAGGTGCTTTTCCTCGGCATGAAGTTTTGTCCCATGAGGTTTTCTTCATGCTGAGGTTTTTACCGAGGTAATACCTATCGTGGAATCAAGTTTAACCATTCACTGTGGTTGAACTTGAGGGGGAGTATTGCCCATAGGCAGTTCCGAGTGGTGATAAAGGATCCGAGAGTTACTAACCATTGAGGATCCAAGAGAAGCCATCAAAGTGAGTTAAGTATTGGCCGGGAACTTATGAGAAGATGACCGAATGTGATACGAACCCGAGGGTCCGGATAACTGATACGCAGATAGAATGGACCGATGACACAGCAAGAAACTCAAGACGAATGACCGGGAAGCGATGGGGAAATGATGCGGAGCTTTGACGGAAGAGAAACTCGATTTGGGACAAGCGTAGGAAGTGGGGTGGACCGAGTTGCGACACACGAGCTATGGAGTTGCTCGGGATACAGCAGATCCAACAAGAATTGAACCTGGCTCCAGAAACTAGAAGGATACCTAGATCTAGAGGCGATGGCTCGATAGAACTAGATAGAAAATACTCAAAGGAGTTTTAGATGCAATAATAGCGTTACCCTAAAATGGGAGCGGTTCAACACTTTTATAGGCAATACAAGGAAGCAAAGGAAACCCTAACAAGTGGGTAAACACGCGAGTTACATTCGCGGTAATAAGTCCTGGTAAAACATATATTAACCGGTAAAATCAAAAGTAGCAAATAAAGAGATAAGAGAAGAGGAGGTTTTATAGGTGGGGTCCTCCTCGGGATAGAGCCGAGAAGCAATGCATAGTTCAACTTATCCACGAAAGCTTCTAAGTGAACTATGCATGAAAATTACTTCTTGGGCGTCAAGAAAGTTACCTCGTTAAAAACCCTAACGAGAAACCCATTTGGGACAAAACTCAACAGGGGAAAAAGAGTATAACCTCTTGACGTCTTACGCGGGTTGTCTTCACCTTTGGGTAATGGTAAAGACAAGCTGAACACGGCTTTCCCAACCGGTCGTAGTCTTCACGTTGCCTTGGCCTGTTGACGAGCTTCCGGATGCGTCGCCCTGGTCATGGTCGAGGGACGAGATGGCAGCTTGGGCAAATGTGTTGAACTTGTTCCTGCATGCTCGGGATGAGGTCCGACTTCTTGTAGTGGCACCTGGGTCGATTTGGGGCGCTACCGGGGCAACCTCACGATCGTCCGGATCGTTGTCTTTGTCCGGATTGGGGTCTCGGATGACTCGGGTTCTATCAGAATGTGTCCAAGACTTGGCCTGAAGTGATGAGCATTGCCCAAGGAGCAACCGGAGAAGTTGAAGTTTTAGTGGGCGTACGAATGGTACGGATCTGTACAAGTGGTACGGATCTGTACAAGTCCGTACAAACCTAAACTCAAGATTCTCGAGACTTTAGAGAAAGAAGAAAAGGAGTGTGTGCAAATTTAGGGTCAAAAGAGTCGTTGTGCAAACTTAGGTTCAAGCCAAGACCTTCCCGGAAGCTTCCCAAGGCCTTATCAAGACGTGGGTCAATGTCTGGTCAAAGGAGCCATTGCTTAGCTTCAAACGTTAGGGACTTACCCCTTTGGTCATTGTACACGCGGTTTCCTTAGGGCTCCCTTCCTTAATGACCTAATGATTAGTACCATACAAAAGGAAAAGGAGCCATCTTTGTAAAAGCTTCAACCTCTCTTTTTGCCAACAATGGCTAAGTTTCTCCACATTCTCTTTGTCTCTCTTTATCATTTCCGCATTTAATCTTACATGGTATCAGAGCGTCGATCTTTAATCTCTTATTCTCTTCACCCTATTCGTTAAAGTCTCTATTCTCTTCACGGATCTATTCTCTCGGTTCTAACCATTCCCGTTCATAGATCTTTTCACTCAAATCTCTTCATCTCTTCTTCCTCTATTCTCATTCTCTTTGCGAATCATGGATAATCTGAAGCCTATCATCATTCCCATGATCCTCAAAGGTATCAACTACTTGCTATGGGCTAGGACTACAAAGATGTCTCTACGTGGCTGTGGTATTTGGAGCCACGTTGAAACGGCTCAAGCTCCAACCGGAACCGTGAAAGAAGATGGAAAGGATAAAACCAAGGAAGAGTCAAGCTCCGAAATTTCAGTATGAGGACAACCAGGAGCTTTGTGAGAGCTACCGTGATCATGGAAAGGGGCTACACGCCAGTTTTTATCTCCACGGGGATCATGGGAAGGGGCTACACGCCAGTTTTTATCTCCAAGGGGTTCCTCTTCAAGGGAAAACGTTTGTGCATTCCTGTGGATCATTAAGCAAATTGTTGTTATGGGAACCACATGGAGGAGGCTTGGTGGGTCACTACGGGATCGCCAAGACATTGGCCATGCTTTGGGAGCACTTCTACTGGCCAAGGATGAAGAGATTGGTGGCCAAGCATTGCGGCCAGTGCATTAGTTGCTTCAGGCCAAGTCCCACGTCCAACCTCACGGGTTGTATCATCTACTGCTGGTTCCCACTTCCCCATAGGTCGATATATCCATGGACTTTGTCGTTGGCCTCCCAACCATCTCCCAACCATATACATGATTGTTGTCGTTGTGGACCGGTTCTCGAAGATGGCCCATTTTATCCCGTGAAGCAAGTTCCATGACGCCACCAGCCTAGCAGGATTATTCTTCTGGGAAGTCGTAAGGCTACACGGCATCCCGCGAACCATCGTGTCGGATCGCGACCCGAAGTTCCTATGCCACTTCTGGAAAACCATGTGGAAGAAACTCAGTACGAAGTTGTTGTTCTCCACGGCCGCTCATCCACAAATGGACGGCCAGACAAAAGCGGTTAACCGAACCTTGGGATCCCTACTCCGCGCCACCATCGGACAAAACTTGAGGAATTGGGTCGAGTGCATATCATTGGTCGAGTTTTCATTTAACCGAGCTGTTCATTAAGCCACTAAGCACTCTCCGTTCCAAGTTGTCTACGGCTTCAATCAACTATCATCAATGGATTTGCTTCCCCTACCACCCGGACAACAAGAGGACCAAAACAGCCTATCCAAGGCCATGTTCGTGAAGAAGTTACATGAGAAGGTTTGGGGAAACATCGAGAGGATGAACAAGAGTACGAAAAAATTTGCCAATAAGGGCCGTCGGGAAGTCATCTATGAACCCGGAGATTGGCTGTGGTTACACTTCAGAAAAGAGAGGTTCCCGGCCAAGCGCAAGGATAAGCTATCCTCTCACGGTGATGGACCCTTGCAAGTTACCAAACGGATCAACAACAACGCCTACTGCCTAGCATTGCCTGGTGAGACCAACATCTCTACTACTTTCATTGTGTCTGACTTAGTTCCATTTGTGGAAGACCATGATCAAGTTTTGAGGACAAAACCTCTTGAAGAGGGAGGGAATGATGGAACCCAAGTCATCCAAGACCCCGATCGAGACGTTGACAACGACTCGGACAATCTTGAGGTTGCCTCAGTAGTTGATGTGTCATAAAGTTTTCGTCAAGGAAACCACACAATGAATAAGCTACATGTGCACAGCAATCAATCGTAGTACTTAAGATATCTCGATCCCACAGGGAGAGAAGATGTATTGCAAATCAAGAGGAACAAGTAAAGCTAGAACTCAATAATAAAAAGGGATTTTGTGTCACGCAAATCACGCAAAGCAAATTAAATGAATGTAAATCAATATGAGATGAATGTTGGGCGCTTAAGGGGGTCTCTATCTGTCTATTTGAAATAAGTTCAATGTAATTCATGTCTACTCCTAAGTCTCGGACTATGAAACATGAAAGTTCGGCTAACCTATTTTAATAGAGAAAACCGACTGAAATCCACAAATCCTATTACTCAACAATCGCAGGCAATAATATATGTTTCAAAGCATTAAAATCAAGTTCAATCCTTATCCATAAGACTCCATAACTAAGGGGTATGTGCTTGTTATGACGTGATACACATCAAATCTAAGTTCCAACAAACTAAGTAAACGATTCAAATTACTTAGATGCCTAAGATGAATAGCTAGTTCATGACTCTAACTATATGCATTAAGAATGAGATAAGACCGAAATACAGTGTTAGCAGATATGCAAATACAATAAAACTCGCCACTCAAAAGACAATGATCAACTCACCCCATTGACTGGCCCTTTCGACCCAACTAGATATTCTACTTGGCCATGCTCCAGGTTGTCATCGATTATATGAAAGAGTAAAACATAGATCTAATGCAATAAGGTAAAGGTTTAGAGATTACTTCTTTAGATCCAAAAATAACAAAATGTAAGGACTTCTCCTTTGAAAAAGTTATTACAAAAGAATAGAGAAAGAGATGGTGGAACTTCAAAGATTCAGCAAGATCACGTTGCTTCTGCGGCTCCCTGGAGATGGCGTCGGCTTCTTGAGGTGAGGGATGAACTTCTAGGGTTTTGGTGGTGAACTTAGGTGGTGGTTTGAAACTTTGATGAGCCACACCAGACCCTAGCTTCATAAGCTTGTATTTATAGGTCTTGGGGCACGAGAGATTAGCTTCTAAGGTGATGGGCCAAACATCTAAGGTGGTAAAAGAGGCTGGCTTTGGTCACGAGCTTAGTGACCGGGGTGCCCAACTGGCCTGGCCTTGTTCACGAGCTTAGTGACCAAGGTTTGGTGCTTTGGTGCTGGTTTGTCATAGCTTCATCTTATGGGATTCATCTTCCAAACGGCTGACTGGATTGCTTTGATTCTTATCACATACGAGT
Organism: Cardamine flexuosa; assembly: GCA_963555745.1. Lineage (NCBI taxonomy): Eukaryota > Viridiplantae > Streptophyta > Magnoliopsida > Brassicales > Brassicaceae > Cardamine > Cardamine flexuosa. The sequence continues at coordinate 17,347,417 of OY743219.1, forward strand.
CTTGACTCTTCGAGCTTTCCAATGATATAGCGAACTCCAGTTTTGGTTCACAGGAAGGTCTTCAAATGTTGTCAAACTTCGTATGATTCGAAACTGCCTCAAAATGGGTCTTTGCTCATTTTTTATCCATATTCCCATAAAACCTGTAAAACCTCTTTGACACTAACAATACTTGATAATAGCCTATTTAGCTTTGAAATCATACCAAATTTCTTTTAAAAAAATATGAAAACCGTAGTAAAAATGGGTCTAAATACAATGTTATCAACTCCACCAGACTTAAACCTTTCCTTGTCCCCAAGCAAAATAGAATGGAAGAGAGGTTTGAAAATCACGGGAACTCACTTAGCTTGTTGGGGATGTCTGGACTTCAAAAAATTCATCACTGGGTGTTGGAACATGGTCCAAGATTAACCACAAGGATCATCTTCAAACCTTAGTTACTCTAATCCAAAGGAGTTTTTGGAATTCCATTGTCATCTCTTTACATAAATTAATTGAATAATAGGTACGGTGGTCTTACCAAAGGGAAATCGACTTAAAGGCAAGGAAACTTCTTCTTACCAAGGCCTTCTCCAGCATACTTTCCCTCTCCTCGGTTTGTTCCAAGCTCCTTGAAATCATGTTTACAGCCACCGAGTTTTGTTGTTTCCGGTGCTTCGCCTTTTCTTCTTCTTCTTTCTTTCTTTCTTTTTATTTCTTTATTTTTCTTTCTTTTGTTTTCTTTGGGACGAGTCTCCCTGGAATCACAAAGGATACATGGGTCTACGCATCATCCCTTGGCTGCTTTGACTCTTAATGTTTACCTTACAACAAAATCCTTCCATGAGGTCATAAAAGATATACGAGTTAACGCATCATCCCTTGGTTCACTTGGGCTTGTTGCTTTGATTTGTTTTTCCTTTCCTTTCTTTGTTTTCTTTTTTTCTTGGTTTTCTGTTTTTCCGAGCTTGCGAAGAGGAAGAGAGGTAGTTGTATGCTTGGTGGAAAATTGCGTGGCCTTGTATAGTTCAAATAGGTCTATGTCCAAAGAGTGCCAATCCCTGAGGAAGAAATTGAATGTCAAGTTAGGTTCAAATAGATATAGAGCCAACTTTGGTTTACCCCTACTTTCCAACGAAAATAAGCTTTTGGGGAAGGTTGAATCCTCATACGGCCTTTCCCAAATGGAACTGATAACATTGTATTTAGCATGTTTTCAGAGTAGATTTTATCCATTTGTATATACCATTTCGTGCATTTATCCTTCATATAGGATATTTCATATTTCTGTATAGGCATTGCATGCATATTGCATACTTGGGGTCTTATCAGGTACTTATGGAGCCTATGGAGCATACTTGGATTTTGGTTCATGAAGTGAAGATGTGCAGTCGAGCCCTATGGAGTCGAGTGCAGAGAAGACGGAAGGCTCACTCCACCAGATCACTCGAGTGAAGCACTCTCAGACAGGCTCACTCGACCAGACCACTCGAGTGAAGCACTCTCATACAGGCTCACTCGACCAGACCACTCGAGTGAAGCACTCTCAGACAGTCTCACTCCACCAGACCACTCAGGTGAAGCACTCTCAACAGGCACTCTCAACTTCAGCACCACAAACCCACTCGAGAGACCTACTCGAGACATCACTCGACCACACCACTCGACTGGTCGAGTGGGCCATTTTCTCTCTTTTCCCTTAAAACTCGGATTTGTATTTAAGACTTGGTATAAAAACCCCTGATTAACCTAATATCAGGGGTATGCCGCATTCTACCCTCTTAACCTAGATTTTAGAGTTTCTCTCTCTAGTTCATCTTGTTCTTAATTTTTCTTAGATTCAGTCACATTCTACCTTGGATAACGTTTTATATAATTTGTGTTTGCACTTGATTTCTTCTACAAATTTGTTTATCTCCTCATTATCTATCACATATGTCAAATTTAGAGATTTATGGGCTTGAGTTTGTCAACATGATTTTTATGTGTGAGTAGTTAGATTAGGGCTATTAGGGGTGGATTAGGCTTGTGATGTTCTTGATCGCCTTGGGTGTCTAAGTTTGTTTGCAAATTGTTGTTTTCCCTCTTGGGTGAGTGATTTTAATGCTTGTTCTTTTCTGGCCAGTTAGGGCATGATTTTAGGTGGTCTCATGAGCACGAACCATGCCTTGAGCCATCAGCTAGACTTTTTTCGAGGTTTAGAGTACAACAGCGTGAGGGTGGATGCATCAGACATTGATTTATGTCACGACTCCACCTATTCACTTGTTATGAACTCTTCTCGACTTTAATAGGCTGATTCTTCATGCCTGATCCGACTCCTCACACTATGCTGACAGGGTTGGGTCTTGGGGCTCTCTACCATGAACCATGGATTGAGCTGGCTATGTTGTCTGTTGTTAAGGGAATCCTTTATTGATTGAGCATGTTAGCACCTGAGACTTTCTAGAGCATTCACTAGCTAGTTAATTCACCCCTATGACCCCCTATAGTTTTAATATCGTTTGTCTAACCAGTTTAGATCATTTGAGTAGTAATCTAGTAGTTTCTCTTGCCCACTCGACCATACCACTCGAGTGGACCAGTCGAGTGGCTTTGTCAGTTTTAAGTTTTCTGTGTTTTTGCATCTCTGGCTACTTACTAAAGTGTGACAGCCTTTAGTGAGCTTAGTCTTTAGTTTCATCTTTTATTTTGCACTCGTTTAGGTTGATAGATTTCACTAAACAACTTTCATATTTGACTTGAATTAATTGCTAATGTACACATCATTATTGCTTAGTGCTATTCACCCAATGGATTGACTCATATCTATACCATGATTGATTGAAAAACTTGTGTTCTTTTTGCATGCTCTGTTTGATTGTTTTCATTCTTAGCATATAGGCAAAAATTACCTGTTTCAGGAACCTCGGCCAAGCTGTGAGTCATTAGAGTAATCACCAGTCCAGATAATCCAATAGATCAAGGTCCTTGTTCCCTAACAGTTTTTACAAAATAAAAAGTTTTTGACTCGATAAATCACATAAATAGGCATAATTATTTATGTAAAAAGTGGCAAAAGGTCTCACGTCAATAAAATAGAGGCGTCAGTAAAGGATGAACATCCTTCCCCCCAGATTAAATCACACATCCTCGGTGGGAAAACAAAAAGGAGAAAAGGATGGAAATCATAAGGAAAAGTTGAGTTAAAGAAAAATTTCACCTTAATCGGAATGTGGGCGACTAACCGTTGTTTCTTCCTTTGAAACTTGTCATCACATGGACTTGGTTCTAGTCCATTGAATTATTTGTGAAGATCTTCTTCTAAATGCATCTTTCCTGAGACAAAAACCTAAAAACCATCAATGATAATGCTAAAACATAAATAAAGATAAATAAAATAAAAATAGAGATATAATAGTTGTGCTGTCGATGGTGAAATGGAGGTGATGTTATCTCTTTGATGTCATGAATGCCATGGTTGAGATCTTCCCATGGTGACTCATATGCTCCAAATATGCTTGTGCTCGGATTGGTGAAGTGATCTTGATCAGTGAAGTAACATGGTAAAAGAGGAGTGGCGTGGAGGCACTAGGATGAGAAACCTTGGTCACAAGTAGTCGTGACTGGGGCTGGCCGTCCTTCACGCCTCGGTCATGGCCCTTTTGACCGGAGCCGTCCTTCCAAACCCGGAATGGATTGTGGCTGCCCTCTTCTTTCTTGTTCTGTCTTCTTGTCATGTAAATATATCATCCCATGCTTCAAAACGTACCAAAGGAATGTATACTTAGTTGTGGATCCGAGATTTGGATGTCCCATTGAAGTTTTACCCCCTCACGGTCCGGGTAACCTTCAAAATAGGGTCCAATGGTGAATCTCAAAATGTAGCCATGAATCTAGCCCGATCATGGCTACTTTTTCTTCGATGATAACTTCCCAAATATCCTTATATCCTTAGATATTGAATCTTGTGTCAATCCATCAAAAGATTTGTGAATTTCCTGGCCGCAGATTGTCGGCTGTGAACATGATTTTTGATGATTGGCCCTTTTCTTCTCTGAGCCTATTTTTCTGAAATTTCTTCGACCATAAATTCCCAAGGGCTATCCTTTAGGCGTGTGTCAAGTTGGACAACTTTGGCTCAAATAGATTTCAATATCCTGCATCTTTAGTGAAATATGCAATCGTGAAACTTGAGGTGGATGATCTTATTCCCATGAATCCTTTTCCAAAAGTGGCTCGACCATTACTCTTAGAATACCCATAAGATGTTGTGTACCTGATCCTTGATCGTTTGGTTGAGTGGAACTTGGAAGTTCTTCATGAGGCTTGGTTTTGACCTAGTCGCGGCCCAGTTTTCAACTTTGGCCTTGGCTTATTAAAACTCAATGGATGAAGTTGGGTAAGGTTGCATAGCTTTCTAAGATGATGTAATTAGCTCCAATAGGCTCCATAAGGTAAGAAACGTACCAGATCACAAAACTTTCAAAATCTCCTTGGAACCCTGAAATCGGCTCTAGGCTGTTTTCCTCGGAAAACCTCGGTCACTGGCTTAGTGACCGGGGTGTGGCCTTCATGGGACCTTGCTCACGGGCCTTGTGACCGGGGTATGGGCCTGATGTTGTCCATTTTCAAGTTGGAGGTGAGTTATGCTTCGTGGGGACTTTCAGCATTGATCTTCGGTATAATCAATCTGCTGCCTTCTGCATGCATTGGCCAAATGAATCTGACCAGACTTGTGAAATATTCTTGCCACTTTGAAACAAGAACTTTGGAGTTGCCATACTTAAAACCTTGGTCACGGGCTTCGTGACAGGGGTTAGGTCTCCTTGGGACCTCGGTCACGAGCCTTGTGACCTAGGTTGGCTCCAACTCGATTCTCTTCTCTTTTTATGGTTTTCTATTTTCTTCTTTTGAATTTTTTATTTTCTGTTTATGTGGAATAACTGAGATAAAACATGCAAGACTCAAAAGCAAAAGGAAATCTAATCTATAAGGAAAAATAAAACTTACAAAGTGGGTTGCCTCCCACTTAGCACCATTGTTTAAAGTCCTTGGCTAGACTTGGTCTTTCTCTTATGAGAGATGAGAAGAATCCTCTGTACTAAGACAAAGTTTCTTGGTCTTGCACTTGTCGTCCTCTTGTTCAACCTCGTTGGAGAATAGGGAGTCGAGATTCTTGCTTAGTGCTTCTAGCTTGTCATGTAGATCATTACACCATCTTCCATAACTTACTTGGATGTCCTCATTAGGAGTATGATGTTGCTCCTGATCTTCTTTAGACTTGGGATCCAGAACTCATAATTCTTCATCACTTTTATGGGTTGTGTTTAAAACTAAGATTTTACCTACCCTAGGCAGAGAAAGACAGGAATGCAATATAACTAACTCCAGAGAGAAAAAATACCAAGTTTATAATCAATTGTAATATAGTGGTAAGAGTTTACTAACTTTGTCAAACCAATCAAGAGTGGTCTAAACCAACTTGCAGATTATTAAGGCAAGCTATTCAAGTAATTATCAAAAAGGTGTGGTACTAGCCGTCTAAATGAGAAATCTACTAAAAACCCTAAATGATACTAGAGGTACCAAAGTCTGTCACACTTCAGCACATCATAGAACTAAACAGAAAAAATCACAGTACTAGGACGACTCGACCACACTGATCGAGTGCTGAGGTCAAGTGCTACAGTAAAAACTGAGAAAAACTACAGTGAACGATTACTAAGCAAGCTGTGAACTATGCAGAAAAACAGGGACTCTAGGGATGGAAATCACAGGACCGCAAACACTCTGTTCTATTGCAACTATCAACTAGCAATTTCATCATGGGACTACCCTAGACAACAAACTTCATAACGAGCTCAATCCATGGTTCGTGGTAGAGAGCCCCAAGACCCAACCCAGTCAACATAGTGTGAGGAGTCGGATCAAGCATAAAGAATCAGCCTATTCAAGTCGAGAAGAGTTCTTAACAAGTGAATAGGTGGAGTTGTGACATAAGTCAATGTCTGATGCATCCACCCTCACGCTATTGTACTCTAAAACCCGGAAAAAGTCTATCTAATGGCTCAAGGCATGGGTCATGCTCATGAGACCATTTAAAATCATGTTCTCCTTTATTAGGGGAGAACAAGAATTAAAATCACTCACCCAAGAGGGAGTCAAAACTGAGTGATGATCAACATATCTAAGAAATAACCAAACACAGACAAGCTACCATAATTCATCCCCAAAAATCCCAATTTTACTACTCACACACTATGATCATAGCTGGGGTCCGAAACCCAGAAAAGCCTAAGCTTGACATATGTGATAGCCTATGATCTTTTAAGCAAGGTTGAAGAAGAAATAAAATACAAGTACTGATTTTATAAAACGTTATCAAAGTTACAAAGTTGCAGAACATGAAGAACTATGAAGAACAACAAGAACAAGAGAGAGAAAAACAATAGCTAAACCTAAAAATTCCTAAGCTAAAGCGGCGCTATTCCATCCTTTCTAATTAGGTTTAATGAGGCGCTTTTATATCTAGTCAAAAGCGCTTAATACATTTTGCGAGTTTTTAGGAGAAATAGTCGGAGAGTGCGCACTTGAGCCAGCTGCCGAGTGGGGTGGTCGAGTGGTCACTTGAGTAGGTAGGTGGTGCTGAAGTCCAGTGAGCCTGTGATGTTGAGGTCGAGTAGCCTGTCTTCAGTGCTCACTCGAGTGCCTAGTCGAGTAGCCTGTCTTGTGTCCTCACTTGAGTGCCTGGTCGAGTAGCTTGTCTTGAGTGCTCCCTCGAGTGCCTGGTCGAGTAGCCTGGTCTTGAGTGCTCACTCGAGTGCCTGGTCGAGTAGCCTGGTCTTGAGTGCTCACTCTAGTGCCAGGTCGACTAGCCTGGTCGAGTGAGCCGTCTGTCTTCTCTGAAATCTTCACTCGAGTCCATAGGGCTTGACTGCACATCTCCACTCCATGAGCCAAAATCCACGTATGCTCCATATGCTCCATAAGTACCTGATAAGACCCCAAATATGCAAAATGCATGCAATGCTTATAAATAAATATTAAACATCCTATATGAAGGATAAATGCACGAAATGGTATAAACAATGGATAAAATCTACTCTAAGCAGGTGGTGCTGAAGTCCAGTGAGCCTGTGATGTTGAGGTCGAGTAGCCTGTCTTCAGTGCTCACTCGAGTGCCTGGTCGAGTAGCCTGTCTTGTGTCCTCACTTGAGTGCCTGGTCGAGTAGCCTGTCTTAAATGCTCACTCGAGTGCCTAGTCGAGTAGCCTGGTCTTGAGTGCTCACTCGAGTGCCTGGTCGAGTAGCCTGGTCTTGAGTGCTCACTCTAGTGCCAGGTCGACTAGCCTGGTCGAGTGAGCCGTCTGTCTTCTCTGAAATCTTCACTCGAGTCCATAGGGCTTGACTGCACATCTCCACTCCATGAGCCAAAATCCACGTATGCTCCATATGCTCCATCAGTACCTGATAAGACCCCAAATATGCAAAATGCATGCAATGCTTATAAATAAATATTAAACATCCTATATGAAGGATAAATGCACGAAATGGTATAAATAATGGATAAAATCTACTCTAAGCAGGTGGTGCTGAAGTCCAGTGAGCCTGTGATGTTGAGGTCGAGTAGCCTGTCTTCAGTGCTCACTCGAGTGCCTGGTCGAGTAGCCTGTCTTGTGTCCTCACTTGAGTGCCTGGTGGAGTAGCTTGTCTTGAGTGCTCACTCGAGCGCCTGGTCGAGTAGCCTGGTCTTGAGTGCTCACTCGAGTGCCTGGTGGAGTAGCCTGGTCTTGAGTGCTCACTCTAGTGCAAGGTCGAGTAGCCTGGTCGAGTGGGCCATCTATCTTCTCTGAAATCTTCACTCGAGTCCATAGGGCTTGACTGCACATCTCCACTCCATGAGCCAAAATCCACGTATGCTCTATAAGTACCTGATAAGACCCCAAATATGCAAAATGCATGCAATGCCTATAAAGAAATATTAAACATCCTATATGAAGGATAAATGCACGAAATGGTATAAACAATCGATAAAATCTACTCTAAGGCATGATAAAAAGCTGGTAAAAACGTGTATAAAAGTGGTGTTATCAGTGTTCTCGGCCAGATCTTCCAATTTCCACGTCAATTCTGTCACTCGGCTACCAAGCCCCCACACGCTTCCTTATAAGCTCTTCTGAATTCTTCTCTAGGCTTGCAAGGCATTGCATGGTTGATATCTTGAGTCTCCTTGCTTTAATTCCTTGTAGACTCTTTTGTAACAAGGCTTTGGAACGGATGTAACTGCAGGATTGACTCATTGGAAGCCGTCTCTGGCATCTTTATGTCAAAAAATGAAGCTTCTTGTGATCATGACTATAGGCCGAGGGTGGTATAGGGTCTGCATGGTGGTCACATTCAACTAGACTTTGTGAGGCATTTCCATTTTCAATGTTTTCGCAAGGGATCTCCATGGTCATAAAACATGGCTTTTCCTTGAAATATTCTAATGTGTCTTATTTGGTAAGATGATTACACTCTTCATAATGGCAATCTTTATCTTCGGACCACTCCACCGATTCAGCTTTGGCTGCGAATTCTTCCCTTAGAACCCTTTCTTCTTCTTTCTTGTCATGAATTAGATAGTCTTGCTCATTTTTCCATTTCGTATAGTCATTTGGATTGTTGAAACCTTGTTGCAGTGCTTCAATATTCCACTCCAAGTGTTCTTCCAGCTGATGCATATTGCGCTTCATGCAATAGAACCTTGATCCATGCTCATCAATATTCACTCTATTAAGACCTGCTTGGATTTGGATTTCTTGAACTTGGCTTTCCAATCTTTGGATTTGACTGGTTAGATCCAAAATTTTTGAATCAAATTCAGTTACCATCTTAGTGAACTTGGCGTCAAGCTCTTCATGATGCTTATTTTGTTCAGAGGAGAATTGTTGCATAAGCTTCATCATCTTATCAGTGAAAGAATCAGAGAGTGGTGCTTCATATCTTTCATATGCTTCAATTCTCGTGACATCTCTTGAATCAAAGTGATGATCCATAGAGGGACAGATTCGTTCCGAGTAGTGTGGACTGAAAGAATAAGATAGTCTCATTGGGTGATCTCCATATGATCAAGAAAGTGATGGACATCTAGAGTGTCTCATCATAGGTGTACCACGAGATGGCTGAGAGTAGCCGTGGTAAGCTCCAGAAGGTGAGCTAGAGAATGGTCCGGAAGTGTCTCTGTCCATTGAGTTGTGTTGCGCCAACAGCTGCACAAGAGTAAGGTTGTGAAACTTCTCTGGGAGAGCGTCGAGGTTCAACCTCAAGGTCTCCTGAAACAATGCAAATCACAAAGGAAAATCAGTAGCAAAATGTTCTAGACATTACTCTAGTTCGTAAATTTGCAAACAGAGCAAACTCTCCCCAGCAACGGCGCCAAAAACTTGATGTGTAGTAAAGTTTTCTTCAAGGAAACCACACAATGAATAAGCTGCAAGTGCATAGCAATCAATCGTAGTACTTAAGGTATACCGATCCCACAGGGAGAGAAGATGTATTGCAAATCAAGAGGAACAAGTAAAGGTAGAACTCAATAATAAAAAAGGGTTTTGTGTCACGCAAATCACGCAAAGCAAATAAAATGAATGTAAATCATTATGAGATGAATGTTGGGCGCTTAAGGGGGTCGCTAGGGTTCAATGATCTGTCTATTCGAAATAAGTTCAATGTAATGCATGTCTACTCCTAAGTATTGCACAATGAAACATGAAAGTTCGGCTAACCTATTATCATAGAGAAAACTGGCTGAAATCCAAAAATCCTAATACTTAACTATCGCAGGCAATAACATAGGTTTCAAAGCATTAAAATCAAGTTCAGTCTTAATCCATAAGACTCTATAACTAAGGGGTATGTGATTGTTATGACACGATACTCATCAAATCTAGGTTCGAAAATAACAAGATGTAAGGACTTCTCCTTTGACAAAGTTACAAAAGAATAGAGAAAGAGATGGTGGAACTTCAAAGCTTCAGCGAGATCAAGTTGCTTCTGCTGCTCCTTGGAGACGGCGTCGACTTCTTGAGGTGAGGGATGAACTTCTAGGGTTTTTGTGGTGAACTTAGGTGGTGGTTTGAAACTTTGATGAGGCACACAAAATGCTAGCTTTATAAGCTTGTATTTATAGGTCTTGGGGCGCAAGAGATTGGCTTCTAGGGTTTAGGAAGGGCATACTAGTCATCTTGGTGATGAGCCAAGCATCTAAAGTGGTGAAGGAGGCTGGCCTCGGTCACGAGCTTAGTGACCGGGGTGCCCAAGAGGCCTGGCTTTGGTCACGAGCTTAGTGACCGGGGTGCCCAAGAGGCATGGCCTCGGTCACGAGCTTAGTGACCGAGGTTTGGTGCTTTGGCGCTGGTTTGACATAGCTTCATCTTCTGGGATGCATCTTCCAAACAGCAAAAAGGATTGCTCTGATTCTTGTCCCATAGGAATCTTGACTCTTCAAACTTTCCAATGATATATAGAACTCCAATTTTGGTTCACAAGAAGGTCTTCAAATGTTGTCAAACTTCTGATGCTTTGAAACTGCCTCAAAACGGTTCTTTGCTCCTTTTTGATCCATATTCCCATAAAACCTGTAAAACCTCTTTGACACAAACAATACTTGATAATTGCCTATTTAGCTTTGAAATCATACCAAATCTCTCTTAAACCAATATGAAGATCATAGTAAAAACGGGTCAAAATACGATGCTATCACTAGCTACCCAAACCCACCCGGGTGCCACTACGAGAAGCCGTTCCACATCCCGAGCATGCAGGCACAAGGTCAACATGTTTTCCCAAGCTGCCATAGAGTTCCTTGATCACAACCCCAGCGACGCACCCGCGAGTCTGCTAACGGGCCGAGGCAACGTGAAGACTACGACTGGTTGGAAAAGCCTCGATCAGCTTGTCTTCACCATTACCCAAATGTGAAGACAACCCGTGTAAGACGTCCAGAGGTTATATTATTTTTCCCCTGTTGAGTTTTGTCCCCAATGGGTTTTATGGATAAAGTTTTTAACAAGGTAACTGTTTTGATGCCCGGGGAGTCATTTCCATGCATAGTTTACTTAGAAGCTTTCGTGGATAAGATAAACTATGCATTGCTTCCTGGAACTATCCCGAGGAGGTCCCACAAATAAAACCTCCTCTTTCTTACCTCTTAACCTTGTTACTTTGACTTTACCGGATGTTGTATTTTTACCGGGACCTTTGTACCGCCCATGTAACGCACATTTTAGCTCGCTTGTTTAGGGCTTCCTTTTTTCAACATTGCCTATAAAAGGGCTGAACATCTTTCATTTTAGGGTTACGCTATTTTATAAAAAAAAACACTTGTAGAATTTTCTCTTCTTCTTAGTTTAGTCAAGCCATCGTCTCTAGATCTAGGTTTCCTTCAAGACTCTTGAACCGGGCTCAATTCTTGTTGGTTCAGCCATATCCCAAGCTTCTCCATAGCTCGTGTGTTGCCTCTCATCCCACATTCATCCATTTCACTTGTCCTGAATTGATTTTTTCTTTGGTCCCAGCTCCGCATTGGTTCCCATCGCTTCCCGGTCATTTGGCTTGAGTTTCTCGTCGTTTCTTCGGTCCACTTCCATGTTTCGTATCAAGTATGGTGGAGTTGGTCTCTCCGGATTTCCTGGAAACTTATCTTAACTTCTTGTTCTTTTAGGATTTTGACCATTTTATTATAAATACCCCTTGTAGGTCAAAATCCACGCCTATTCTACATCAGCGTTAGTTTTCTGCCTCGTTTATCTTTCTCTCTCTTGTTCTTCAGTGTTCTTGATTTTAGACTTTTGTAGTCCTTATCACTTTTTATTGAATCAGTATTTGCATTTAGTTTCTTCTTCAAACCTTCCTATCTCAATCTGACCTATCTTATGTATCAGATTTAGAGTTTTCTGGGTTCACACATTTAGTTATGAGTAGTTAACCTTAGGAATATTAGGGATGGATTAGATTAGGATGGTTCTTGATTAATCTGGTAGTTTTAAAAGTTCTTAAATGCTTTAAATCCTTTTTGGGTGAGAGTGCTTAATGCTTATTCATTTCTGATCAACTTGAATATGATCTTAGATGATCTCTTCTTGACAGTGCTTGTAGGTTGTTTGATTAGCTTTTTTCAGAGACATAGTTATATTAACCTGTAGAGAGTATGCTTCAATGGTGTTTGGGAACCCATGATACTCAAAGCTATTGTTAGGAAATTATGTTGGCTTAGGTTGGTTGATTCTTAAAGCTTGTCCAATAGCTTGGCTCTAGCAAAATTGGGTAGCCTGAGTTATTGGGTTCGAGATTATTCACAACCACAGTGGGTTTGATTGGTTTAGATATCTATCATTAAAGGATTAGCCTTGAAATAGGTTGTGTTTGTTAAGTACCCAGGTTATGAAAGTGATCCCCTAGTCCATTGATTCATCCCTATGATCCCTATTATCTTTCTTGCTGGCATGCTTAGTTCTATTCTATTTTGTTTACTTCTGTTTAGCTCGATCTGACCATTCGACCACTCTGGTCGAGTGCTTTCTCTTTTATCTTTTTTGCTTTTGACTTGACGTGTATGACAGCGCCTGGTCTTTAGTTTACTTTCGGCATTTTGATTCTGTTTACTTAGATTGTTAGATAAACCATTTTCTATTTGGCTTGACTTAGTTGTATCTGATTGCATCCTGATTGCTAGCATCACACCCATTTGGATTGACACCTCAAATACTGCAATGACATGATAATATTGAGGAATTGAAACTGGAGTGAAAAAACCAACTATCAATGTTCCAAGAAGGTTTTGGGGTGATGTTGTCATGGCCGCATGCTACCTCATTAACTGGATCCCTACGCAGGTCTTTAATGAGAAATCATCATTTGAGGTTCTCAATAAGACCAAATCTTCCATTGAGCACTTAGCTGTGTTTGGATGTGTGTGTTTTGTTTTGAAACCAGGTGAATAAAGGGACAAAGTGGATGCAAAGAGTACCAGATGTATGTTCCTCGGATACTCAATGACCCAAAGAGGATACAAGTCCTATGACTTTGAGCGAAACCGGATAATGGTCTCCCTGGACGTCAAGTTCATTGAGGACCAAGGATAATATGAGGAGAAAGATTGGGATAGTTTGAAGGACTTGGCACATTCACCAAACGATCGTTTTGCCAGTCTCCGACATCTCTTGAGTCACCTCGGAAATCCACCACCAATAGCTTCTCAACTGGATACAGGCTCCGAGAATCATGCTCATACTGATTCGAGAAGCCCCGGGGTATGGAAAGCCTTATGGGGAATGTGAATGGAACCCCAACCAACATGGGAAACGAGAAAACATCTCAGAGAATGGACACGCTTGACACAAAACAAGAACCAGATCAAGTCGACGAAGTCATTACCGAGAATGTTGATCCGGAAACCCAAAGTCACGATTTGGAGCAGAAAGCGGTGCAAATACCACCCCTTAGAAGAAGCACACGGACAAGATTTGGTCCAGAAAATTGGAAGAAGACTAGAGTCTACAACAATAGCCAAGCCATGGTTCATCCGATTCAGGTAGTTTGTTCACTTGCCTTTTTGCCCAAATATCATCAAGCCTTCCTAATCAAGATAAAAGCTCACCGAGTTCCTCAAAGCTTTGAGGAAGCTTAAGAAGATAAGAAATGGCTTGCTGCAGTGGATGATGAGATAGGAGCCATGGATCGTAACTGGACATGGGCTGAATCAGATTTTCCACCCGGGAAGAAGACTGTGCGTTCCATATGGGTCTTTAGGATCAAATACTTCAGCAATGGGGATATTGAGAGGTACAAGGTGAAACTTGTATTTTGCCTATATGCTAAGAATGAAAACAATCAAACAGAGCATGCAAACAGAACACAGGATTTTCAATCAATCATAGTATAGATATGAGTCAATCCATTGGGTGAATAGCACTAAGAAAAAAGGATGTGTACATCAGCAATTAATTCAAGCCAAATATGAAAGTTGTTTAGTGAAATCTATCAACCTAAACGAATGTAAAATAAAAGATAAAACTAAAGACTAAACTCACTAAAGGCTTTCACACTTTAGTAAGTAGCCAGAGACACAAAAACATAGAAAAACTTAAAGCTGACAGGGCCACTCGATAGGTCCACTCGAGTGGTATGGTCGAGTAAGCAAGTGAACCTATTAGATAACTACTCAAATGATCTAAACAGGCGAGACAAACGATATTAAACCTATAGGGATCATAGGGGTGAATTAACTAGCTAGTGAATGCTCTAGAAGGTCTCAGATGCTAACATGCTCAATCAATAAGGGATTCCCTTAACAACAGACTTCATAGCCAGCTCAATCCATGGTTCGTGGTTAAGAGCCCCAAGACCCAACCCAGTCAGCATAGTGTGAGGAGTCGGATCAGGCATGAAAAATCAGCCTACTAAAGATGAGAAGAGTTCATAACAAGTGAATAGATGGAGTCGTGACATAAATCAATATCTGATGCATCCACCCTCACACTATTGTACTCTAAACCTCGGAAAAAGTCTATTTGATGGCTCAAGGCATGGTTCGCGCTCATGAGACCACCTAAAATCATGCCCTAACTGGCCAGAAAAGAACAAGCATTAAAATCACTCAGTAGAAGAAATCAAATGCAAATACAAATTATATAAAAAGTTATCCAAGGTACAAAGTGACTGAATCTGAGAAAAATTAAGAACAAAAGATGAACTAGAGAGAAAAAGTCTAAAAACTAGGTTAAGAGGAAAAAATGCGGCGTACCCCTGTCATTAGGTTAATCAGGGGTTTTTATACCAAGTCTTAAATACAAATCCGAGTTTTAAGGGAAAAGAGAGAAAATGGCCCACCTCGACCTACCAGTCGAGTGGTGTGGTCGAGTGATGCGTCGAGTAGGTCTCTCGAGTGGGTCTCTCGAATGGGTCTCTCGATCAGGCTGGTGGTGGTGAAGTCTAGTGAGCCTGTGAAGCTGAGGTCGAGAGTGTTTCACTCGAGTGGTCTGGTCGAGTGAGCCTGTCCGAGAGTGCATCACTTGAGTGGTCTGGTCTAGTGAGCCTGTCTGAGAGTTCTTCACTCGAGCGGTCTGAACAAGTGAGCCATCCTTCTTCTATGCAATCTTCACTCGACTCCATAGGGCTCGACTGCACATCTTCACTTCATGAGCCAAAATCCAAGTATACTCCATATGCTCCATAACTACCTGATAAGACCCCAAATATGCAAAATGCATGCAATGCCTATACAGAAATATGAAACATCCTATATGAAGCATAAATGCACGAAATGGTATAAACAGTGGATGAAATCTACTCTAAGACATGATACAAAGGTGGTAAAAATGTATATAAAAGTGGTGTATCAACTCCCCCAAACTTACCCTTTGCTTGCCCTCAAGCAAATAGAAAGGATAAGATGAAAGGAGTAGTGTGAAAAGTGGGGACTCAGAACCTAAGCAAACTAAACAAACCTCTAATGTCAATGTCACAATTATTAGTTCTAGAGTGCAATTCACAGAAGTTTTACTTAAAAGCTTTAGCCATACTCATCACATCAAATTCAACACTAAGACTCAGCCACAAGCAAACATTCAAAGCAAACTATCCCTTTAACATTGATTAAGCACGAACTGGTGAATCATGATATGCAATAACTGTAACTCATTTGGTTGAGGGATAAGTTTTAAGAGATAAAAATGATCTCTTCTTCCTCTGGTTTAAGCGTATATATCAGGATCTTTCAATGGAATGGATTGAATTATAAAAGAATGCTACAGGTAGATTACTACTCAAATGATCATCCTAGTTCTACCCTTGTGCTTAAAAGCTCCTCTTTTCATTTCTTTGACTCAAGGATCGATTTTTCTGTTTTCTTCTAAGGGGAGGATACTTTATTTTTTTACTTCTAGCGGATTTAGGATTTTTTGATTTTTCACTAGGCTATGACTCGACCACTCACTCGAGTCGTCTAGTCGAGTGGCTACTATATGATTTGTTTTTTCTGTTTCTTTTACTGAGCCAACTTTTATCTTTTTCTTCCAAATCCTTTACTAGACTCATTTTTTTTCTTTTTTCTTGAACCTATCCTCTCCAAAGGCTTATGATTTTTAGCAAACTCTTTTTCTCTTTTCTTTTCTTTTCCTAGACTCAAACCTCAACTTATTCAAACTCCTACCCTAAATCTGGTTCAAAAATTGTGAACCAGAGACTACATGAGAGGCTACTCCTGTCGGCAACACCTAACACTTTCTCTCTAATTCAATCCGGAAATAGGCCTCACTTCACTCAAGAATAATGTATGGTCTGAAATGATGTTTTGGGTTTGGTTTTTGTGAAACTGTCTCAATGGTGTAGACAGCTACTTGGATTAGCAAGAGTGGTAAAAGGTGAAAGAAAATCCAAGTATTTTGAGGTATCCATGAGTTAAAATTTTAAAGCATATCATGATAATTAAGTTTTTCAAATTAAGTTCAAATTCATAGGGATAGTTTGACAAATCACAGTAAGCTTCAACCAAGTGAGAGTGCTAAATCTAAATTCCAAGCAAGGTGCAGCCTTAATTTTCAAGCTTAGGCAAATGCATTAGACAACTTATAACTGTGGCATTTAAATTATATGTTTGGTTCTTAAGCTTTTTATGGTTTGACTCATCAGTATCCCCTATGCATATGTACAATCCTAAGGGAAATTCTAGAAATCAATCCTAAAATGATAGTGCAACTACATGACACTGTTTTTTTTTTGTAAAATAGTTTGCTGAAAGTTTTCAAATTTTTAAGGTTTTTCAATGCACATAGATGATGCAAATTTGAATAAGAAAATAAGGAAATATGTCAAATACGTCTCTCAAACCCTCCCCCAAACTTAAATTACACAGTCCCTTGTGTAAAATGAATTCAAGAGATGGTTTGAGAGACTAAAACAAAAGAGAACAAAAAATGCAATATTATAAACAATGATGGTGAATTTGGGGTGATACCTCATGAGAAGTAAGCACTGAGGTAGTCATCAACGGACTCAGCTGTGTAAGCAGGTGGGGCTGTGTAGGCGGGATCGACTGGATACGCTGGGTGGAGTGGTGCCGTCTCGAGTGGTTCTGCTTGCTCGACTGCTTCTCTCGAGTGCCCAGGTCGAATGAGTTTCCTTGTGCTCCTACGTCGGATGAGGCGTCTTTCCTCAGGTTCTCCTTCCTCTTCGTCTGACACCCTAATGTTTACCCTCCCCTGTGTCGACTCGAAAGGCTCACTCGAGTGGTGTACTCGAGTAGGCTGGTCGCGTGACTGCTCCTCTTCATCTGAGGATAAGGCTCGGATGTAGGTCCTTCTCCTTCTTTGGTTGTCTTCGACTGATGACTGACGCCTAGGTTGGCTTGGGCGTGTCTGCCTTTGATGCGTGTTGAGGGAATTAGTCCTTGTCAAGCTCCTTGGGTCATGAGTGGGGGCGAAGGGTGAGGAACCACGGTGATTTTTCCTAACATCTGTGACACTGGTTGTCAAGTCCTTCACTGCTGTGGTGAGTTCCTTTACCTTCCCTGAGAGCATCTTTATGGTTTTGTCTTGCCACTTAGACCACCGCCTTGCAAGACTCAACTTCTTATTCACTTGCTTCAAGTTTGAGCATTTTTCATCACCGAAGTTATACCTCTCCGGCTCAGGTATGGTGTCATCTATCTCTTCTTCTATCTCGGCTTGCAGGGCATCTCTTTGAGCTTTAGTGGTGTAGAGCAACTCAGGTGGTGGAACGAAGTTGACACTTTCTCCTTTCGTAATCTTTAGCATTCCATGAAGTGGGAGGAGGACTTTGGCTCTCCCGACTAAAGGAACAAGGACGAGATGGGATAAAGAAGATAGATCTTGGAGCATTCGAGTACTGTAGGTCAAGTAGGTTGGTAGGTAGGTGCGGATAAGATGAGATAGATGGTTCAGATCTCAAGCAAAGATCGCATGTGATATTTCAGCTTATCCTGTCCCACTCGAGAAGGCACTCGACCACCATCACTTGAACATTGTCAAAACTACTTTGGCATCATTGGTTGGGGATGCTACTGCTTCCACCCATTTGGAGACATAATCAACAGCTACCAAAATATAGTTGTTTCCATGAGATGGTGGGTTGAAAGGTCCCATGAAGTCTATCCCCCAGCAGTCAAAAACTTCCACTTTCAAGATTGGGTTTTGTGGCATCTTGTTTCTCCTACTAATGTTACCCATCCTCTGGCATGCATCACACTGAGCAATGAAATTTTTTGTATCCTTGAACATTGTTGACCACCATAAACCTGCTTGAAGGATTTTCTGCGTGGTCTTGAAGATAGCGAAATGTCCTCCATAGGAAGAACCATGGAAATGTTCAAGCACTCCCTGTACTTCCTCCTCTACAAAGCATCTCCTGAATAAACTGTCTGGACCTCTCTATACAGTTTTTTTCTATGGTGAGCATCAAGGTGTAGGGGCTTGTAACCAGTGGCTTTGTAGTTTGCCATGTCTGCATACCAAGGCGTCTCACAGTGCTTAGACTCGACAGCATTACTCGAGTGAGAGGGCGAGTGGAGCTGTCGAGTGAAGATTTCTATGGACATGAGCTGTTCCTCAGGTAAAGAGTCATCCACTGGTGTCGGGTCGTCTATTCTCATCCTAGACAAGTGATCAGCAACTCCATTTTCTATGCCTTTCTTGTCCACTATTGTCAAATCATATTCTTGCAGTAGGATGATCAACCTCATAAGCCACGGTTTGGTGTCCTTCTTTGCATAAATGTGCCTAAGTGCGGCATGGTCAGTGTATACTATAATCTTCTGATCCACTAAGTAACTCCTAAATTTCTCTATTGCAAATACCACAGCAAGCATCTCTTTCTCTGTTGTAGCATATCTACTTTGTGCTTCATCCAGGGTTCTGCTGGAGTAGTGGATGACATGCAGCTTCTTGTCTATCCTCTGACCCAGAGCTGCTCCTACTGCATAATCTGAAGCATCACACATTATTTCAAAAGGGTGCTTCCAGTCTGGAGTTTGAACTACTGGAGCTGATACCAACACCTCCTTTATCATATGGAAAGCCTTAAGGCACTCTGCATCAAAATTGAATTCGGTTTCTTTACACAGCAGCCTTGTCAGGGGTCTTGCAAGTTTTGAGAAATCTTTGATGAACCTCCTGTAAAATCCAGCGTGACCCAAGAAGCTTCTTATGTCTTTGACAGTCTTCGGAGGTTGCTGCTGCATCATAACCTCAACTTTCGCCCTATCTAATTCTATACCCTTTCCAGAGATTTTGTGCCCCAGAACTATGCCCTCTGTAACCATGAAATGACACTTTTCCCAGTTAAGGACCAAATTCGTCTCTTCACACCTTGCTAGTACCCTGCTAAGATTAGACAAGCGAGAGGAGAAAGAGGGGCCATAGACTGAAAAGTCATCCATGAAAACCTCCACCATCTTCTCTATTAAATCCAAAAATATAGAAGTCATACATCTTTAAAATGTTGCAGGGGCATTACATAAACCGAATGGCATTCTCCTATATGCGAAAGTGCCATAAGGACAGGTAAAGGTTGTTTTTTCTTGGTAATTAGGGTGTATTGGTATCTGGAAAAATCCACTATACCCATCAAGGAAACAGCAGTATGGATGGTTAGCTAGTCTCTCAAGCATTTGGTCTATGAATGGTAAGAGGAAGTGGTATTTCTTAGATGCAGCATTTAACTTCCTATAATCAATGCACATGCGGTGACCAATTATAGTTCTAGTTAGGATCAGTTCATTTTTATCAGTTTTAATCACAGTTATTCCTCCTTTCTTAGGTACACAATGTACAGGGGACACCCATGTACTATCAGAAATAGGATAGATTATTTCAGCATCTAGAAGCTTAACGATTTCTTTTTTCACTACTGCTTTCAAGTTAGGGTTTAATCTCCTCTGGTTCTCAACACTAGATTGTATTTCATTCTCAAGATGAATTTTATGAGTGCAGAGAGATGGAGAAATTCTCCAAATATCTTCTAGAGAATAGCCTATTACTTTTCTAAATTTTTGCAATTCGCTAAGCAAGAATTCAAATTCATCAGGGTTCAGCTTGTTATTGACTATTACAGGGTAAGTATCTTTACTTCCGAAGAAAGCGTACCTTAGCCCTTCTGGAAGTGGCTTGAGTTCAACGGTTGGTGCCTTGAGCTCGGACCACTCGGGTGGTATTTCCTCTGTGCAGAGATCGAGTGGTGTTCCATACTTGTGCTGTGCAGGGTTTGCTGATTCAACAGGGTCACTCGAGTAAGGTGGTCGAGTGACTTGGTCGAGTGCTGCTATAGCTTCTGGTTTTATCAGACTCTCGAAAACATCCTCAATTCCTGGAAATTCCTTTGCAGTAGAACTCATTTCATAGTCAGAAATCTCAGAGTGAACGTATCCTCCTTCATCACACCTGATCAATGCTGATTTCAGATGATTTTTCTCTACTGCTTCTCTAAAAAATTCCTCTGCCAAGTCATCAATCTCTCCAACCCCAAATATTTGCATCATGGGTTGTTTCATTGAGGACTTGATGTTAAACTGCATGACTTCCTTTCCTAGCTTCAAAGCGATTATACCACTCTGGACGTCTATGGAGGCTTCTGCAGTTGCCAAGAATAGTCTTTCTAGGATCAAAGGATCTTTTGGCTCTTCTTCCATTTCTAGGACGACAAAATCTGTAGAGACTTCGAGGTGTCCAACAGGCCGTGTGGTTGCCTAACAGACCTGTCTGCTAAGACTAAGGAGATTCTGCTAGGGGAGAACTTTATGAATCATAATCGCTGTGCTACTGATAATGGCATGAGACTCACCGAAGCTCCTAAATCACAGAGGCAATTTTTGAAACTGCCATTGTGTATCGTAGTAGTACCTGCGAAAAATTTCAATGTAACAAAGTGACTATCCAATAAAAAGTAAAAAAGAACTTGATCTCAAAAGCAATGTGATCCTAATTGAAATACTAAAAACACCCAAATGGGAACGGCGCCAAATTGAAACAAGTATTTTGCCTATATGGTAAGAATGAAAACAATCAAACAGAGCATGCAAACAGAACACAGGTATTTCAATCAATCATAGTATAGATATGAGTCAATCCATTGGGTGAATAGCACTAAGCAAAAAGGATGTGTACATCAGCAATTAATTCAAGCCAAATATGAAAGTTGTTTAGTGAAATCTATCAACCTAAACGAATGAAAAATAAAAGATAAAACTAGAGACTAAACTCACTAAAGGCTGTCACACTTTAGTAAGTAGCCAGAGACACAAAAACACAAAAAAACTTAAAGCTGACAGGGCCACTCGACTGGTCCACTCGAGTGGTATGGTCGAGTGGCAAGTGACCCTACTAGATTACTACTCAAATGATCTAAACAGGCAAGACAAACGATATTAAACTTATAGGGATCATAGGGGTGAATTAACTAGCTAGTGAATGCTCTAGAAGGTCTCAGGTGCTAACATGCTCAATCAATAAGGGATTCCCTTAACAACATACTTCATAGCCAGCTCAATCAATGGTTCGTGGTAGAGAGCCTCAAGACCCAACCCAGTCAGCATAGTGTGAGGAGTCGGATCAGGCATAAAGACTTAGCCAATTAAAGTCGAGAAGAGTTCATAACAAGTGAATAGGTGGAGTCGTGACATAAATCAATGTTTGATGCATCCACCCTCACGCTATTGTACTCTAAACCTCGGAAAAATTCTATCTGATGGCTCAAGGCATGGTTCGTGCTCATGAGACCACCTATAATCATGCCCTAACTGGCCAGAAAAAAACAAGAACATCACAAGCGTAATCCACCCCTAATAGCCCTAATCTAACTACTCACACATAAAAACCATGAAAATCAACTCAAACCCAGAAATCTGTAAATTTGACATGTGTGATAAATAAGATGATGATAAACAACTTTGTAGAAGAAATCAAATGCAAATACAAATTATATAAAAAGTTATTCCAAGGTACAAAGTGACTGAATCTGAGAAAAATAAAGAACAAAAGATGAACTAGAGAGAGAAAGTCTAAAAACTAGGTTAAGAGGAAAAAATGCGGCGTACCCCTGTCATAAGGTTAATCAGGGGTCTTTATACCAAGTCTTAAATACAAATCCGAGTTTTAAGGGAAAAAAGAGAAAATGGCCCACTCGACCTACCAGTCGAGTGGTTTGGCGAGTGATGCCTCGAGTAGGTCTCTCGAGTGGGTCTCTCGAGCAGGTGGTGGTGAAGTCTAGTGAGCCTGTGATGCTGAGGATGAGAGTGCCTGTTGAGAGTTCTTCACTCAAGTGGTCTTGTCGAGTGAGCCTGTCTGAGAGTGCTTCACTATAGTGGTCTGGTCGAGTAAGCCTGTCTGAGAGAGCTTCACTCGAGCGGTCTGGTCGAGTGAGCCATCCGTCTTCTCTGCAATCTTCACTCGACTCCATAGGGCTCGAGTGCACATCTTCACTTCATGAGCCAAAATCCAAGTATGCTCCATATGCTCCATAAGTACCTGATAAGACCCCAAATATGCAAAATGCATGCAATGCCTATACAGAAATATGAAACATCCTATATGAAGCATAAATGCACGAAATGGTATAAACAGTGGATGAAATCTACACTAAGACATGATAAAAAGGTGGTAAAAACGTGTATAAAAGTGGTGTTATCACAAGGCAAGGCTGGTGGCTAGAGGATTTACCCAAATCTATGGAAAGGACTACACGGATACATTTGCTCTGATAGCAAACCTCAACATGGTTTGAGTGATTCTCTCCTTGGCAACAAATCTAGACTGAGAAATATGGCAAATGGACGTCAAGAACGCCTTCCTAAAAGGAGAGCTTGAAGAAGAGGTCTACATGATTCCTCCACCAGGACTTGAAGACACCATTGCTTCCGTGGATGATAAGGAAGGTATCAATGACACCAAACCTTTCTCAAATCTGTGTTTGATATTAAAGATCTAGGAATACTAAAGTACTTTCTAGGGATTGAAATTTGCCGATCTCCGGAAAGCCTATTTCTCTCACAAAGAACATACAATTTGGACTTGTTAAGTGAAACAGGAAAACTAGGTTCAAAGCCGGCCAAGACACCACTTTAAGATGGCTACAAGGTCAAGCAAACGGGGGAGAAGAAGAAAGAAAGAGAAGAGGATGATCGACTAGACAAACCATACTCTGATCCACTCCAATATCGTCGCCTTGTGGGTATTGATCATGATGGGATATATCTTCTATGCACCATTAGTGAGAAAAGAAGAGTAAGCCCAATAAGGAGATAACCGTTAGGCGACAATAAGGATGTAGCCGTTTAGAGAAAGAAGAGAAGGATGCATCAGGTGTGGACATAAGCCATAAGCGCTTAATTCAAAAATGGACCGGTCACTTTCTACATTGGTTCTATGTGCATTTCTTCCTTCATATCACTATCGCTTTGATCTTGTAACCCTAGTGGTCGCCATAGTTGTCTCTCTATTTATATCTTGTAAATAACATTGTTGTAAGCTAATCTAAGCGATTCTCTCTTCATATTTATTCTCTTTACTTTGTCGCAAGATCTCTCTTATTCTCCTCTTAATCTTCTCTTAATTACTCATAATGTTCCACTAAATCCAACATTGTATCAGAGCATTTTGTGATTCTATTTCTATTTCACTAATCTACTTCACTAAACTCACTAAATCTTTCGAATCTCCTTCATCATCCAAAAGCTCTGTGATCGACATTCACCAAATCGTCATGTTTTTCATCATCTCTCTTCCGGTTTGTTCTTGAATTCTCAAGATATTCACCAGAATATCCAGCGGTCCATAGCCTCAAAACGCTTTATCCACGTCCGAAATCTCTCACCATGGAAAACCCTAAACTGATTGTTACTCCGGTTGTTCTCAAGGGAATCAACAATCTTTTGTGGTCAAGAACCACTAAAACTGCACTATGTGGTCATCGCGGTCTTTTGAGCCTTGTTGAAGTGTCCCAAGCTCCAAAGGAGACAGCTAAAGAGGATGGGAAAGAACTAGTCAAAGAAGAGGAAGAAGAGAAGGAAGCTAAGTGGTTTCAAGAGGACCTAACCGTGCTTGCCATTCTCAAAAACTCTCTTGATAGCCCCATCCTTGAAGCGTACTCTTATTGCAAAACGGCAAAACAGTTGTGAGATACTCTCAAGAACATCGATGGGAATATCTCAAACCTAACTCGGGTGTTTGAATTCAAGAAGGCTATCAACGTCCTAAGCCAAGAGGATTTGGATTTTACCAAACATTTTGGTATATTTCGTTCATTGTGGGCTGAGCTAGAGATGCTAAGACCTAGCATTATTGATCCGGTGAACCTTAATGAAAGGAGAGAGCAAGATAAGGTCTTCGGGTTGTTATTAACACTGAACCCGGGTTTTAATTATCTTATCAAGCATCTCCTTAGAGCTGATAAGCTTCCAAGTCTTGATGATGTTTGTGCGCAAATCCAAAAGGAACAAGGCTCTCCCGGCTTGTTTAGTGGCAAAGGTGACCTCATCATTGCAAACAAAGGAAGCTACAAGCATGAATACCAGAAGCTTTGGATCTGTGACCATTGCAAGAAGCAAGGACACAACAAGGATAAGTGCTGGATTCTTCATCCTCACCTCAAGCCTAACAAGTTCAAGGTATACCTTTCCCAGGAAGCTGAGACTAAACATGGAGAAAAGGCAATGGCTGGAGCATCTAACGCTGGCTTCTCATGAGGATTTTGTCAAGAAATCGGATTTGGAGTCATTCATCCGTGCCTTAGCCTTAAAAGAATCCGGTAACACGAATTTTGCCTCTAATCCTAGTAAATCTCTTATCATAGATTCGGAAGCTTCTCATCATATGATTAGTAACCTGAATCTTATGAATAATAATGTACCAGCTAAGGGAAATTTTACAATTGCAAATGGTGATAATATACCTATTAAAGGGATTGGCGATCTAAAATTATTTGATAAGAATTCAAAAGCTTTCTTTATGCCTACCTTTACCTCAAATCTATTATCGGTTAAATGAGGGACTAATGATTTGAATTGTTACACTATATTTGGACCTAATAGTGTTTGTTTTCAGAATATTAAGACCGGGAAAGTCGTTGGAGAAGGAAATGCTAATGGAGATCTCTATGTTCTACAGAAAACCGCACCTATCAATCTTAATTTTGTTTCATTTCAAGCTTGTAGTTTAAACGCCATGTGGCATGCTAGATTAGGACATCCTCATGCTCTTGTACTTGAGATAATGTTGCCTAATGTTTCCTTTGATCATTCGCTTTGTGAAGCTTGTATTCTTGGAAAACATTGGAAATCTATATTTCCGAAATCTTACACTATTTATGAGAATTGTTTTGATATAGTACATTCAGATGTTTCGACTTCACCATGCATATCTAGGGATAACAACAAGTATTTTGTGTCATTCTTTGATGAGAAATCAAAATATACTTGGATCACATTGTTACCATCTAAAGATCGTGTGTTTGATGCATTCTTAAACTTCCAAACATATGTTGCTAATCAATTTAACTCTAAAATTAAGGTGTTGAGATTGGACAATGGAGTGGAGTACATAAGTCACAAGTTTAAAGATCACTTGGAAAAGCATGGCATTGTGCATCAAACAAGTTGTCCATACACGCCAGAACAAAATGGTGTGGCTGAAAGAAAGAATCGGCATCTCATGGAAGTTGCACGATCAATGATTTTTCACACTAATGTGACTAAAAGATTTTGGGGAGATGCGGTGATTATGGCATGCTATCTTATCAATACAACTCCCACAAGAGTATTGAAAGATACATCCCCATTTGAGGTACTTAACAAAACTAAACCATCTTTAGATCACTTACGGGTCTTTGGTTGTGTATGTTTTGTCTTAATACTAGGTGAATTAAGGAGCAAGCTATATGTGAAGAGCACTAGATCTATGTTCATTGGCTACTCTACAACTCAAAAGGGATACAAGTGCTATGATCCGGTTCATGGACGCATATATGTCTCTAGAGATGTGAAGTTTATGGAAAACCAAGGATTTTATGATCAAAAGAATTGGGAAAGCTTGCGAGTCCTATCTCATCTACAACGATAGAGCAGCAAGCTTGAAGTTTCTTCTTGATCATCTTGGAAATAGGACGTCCCAAAGGAGATATAATCCGGAAGAAGCATCCAAAGAACCGGATGCAACTACAACAACTGATGATGAACTTGTGGTGATCACACCAAGTCAAGAACCGGTTGTTGAAGAAACAATTCATGAAGATTTTCATGAAGAACAAGTCAATGGGGAAGAAGCAAGTGGTGTAACCAATGATGAGATTCCACTTTGTAGGAGCACAAGACAACACTTTCCAAAAGAACATTGGAAAAACACAAGGGTTTATTTCATTGGAAAGGCTGTGGCTCATCCAATACAAGCTGTATGTTCTCTCGCCCTTTTGCCTATGGAGCATCAAGCATTCCTTGGGAAAATAGAGCAAGATTCCAATTCCACAAAGTTATGAGGATGCCAAGAAAATTGAGGTGTGGAAGAATGCGGTTGGTGATGAAGTTGGTGCTATGGAAAGGAATCACACTTGGGATGAAGCTGATTTACCATTTGGGAAGAAACCGGTGAGCTCAAGATATATTATCACTATCAAGTACTTGAGTAATGGGGACATTAAAAGACACAAGGCAAGAGTTATGGCTCATTGTTTTACTCAAATTTATGGTGATGATTATACAGAAACATTTTCACCGGTTGCAAAGCTTGGAACGCTACATGTTGTGTTGTCTTTGGCAACAAATATCTCTTGGGACCTATGGCAAATGGACGTCAAGAATGCATTTCTTCAAGGAGAACTAGAGGATGAAGTCTATATGACACCACCTCTGGGTCTTGAAGGTACTATTGGTCCGGGCAAGGTTCTACGACTTCGCAAGGCCATCTATGGTCTCAAACAGTCACCAAGAGCTTGGTACCATAAGCTGAGTACAACCCTCAAGGAAAAAGGCTTTTGCAAATCCCAACCGGATCACGCCTTGTTCACCAACCAAAGAGAAAAAGGTATAGTTGTCATTCTCATATATGTTGATGATTTAATCATCTCCGGAGATGACAAAGAAGGTATACAAGTCACTAAAGACTTCCTCAAATCTGTGTTTGATATTAAAGGGTGAACTCAAAGACTTCTTAGGAAGGTCAAAGACTTCTTAGGAAGGTCTATTTTTTTCTGAAAGAAAATATGCACTTGATCTTTTAAGTGAAACAGGAAAGTTAGGAGCTAAGGCTGCCAAAACCCCATTGGAAGACGGCTACAAGGTCGATCGAAAGGGGGAGAAAGAAGATGAGCCATTTGAAGATGTTCAACGATATCGCCGGCTAGTAGGTAAGCTTATATACCTAACACTCATACGGCCTGACTTGTGTTTTGCTGTTAATGAGGTGACCCAAAATATGCAACATCCAACTAAGTATCATTGGAGAATGCTAGAAAGGATACTTTGCTACATCAAAGGAAGCCCGGGGCAAGGGGTTTGGATGGGAAAGAATGCTAGCACCGAGATCGTGGGATACTGTGATGCTGATTGGGCCGGTGATAGGAATGATAGAAGATCTACCACTGGTTATTGCACGTTTATTGGAGGCAATCTTGTGACATGGAACCCCAAGAAGCAAAAGGTTGTATCTTTTTCAAGCGCGGAAGCCGAGTATAGAGCCATGAGAAAGCTCACCAATGAACTCACTTGGCTCATGGCATTTCTTAAAGACTTTGGGATTGAACAAGATCATCCTATCACTATGCATTGCGACAACCAAGCCGCCATTCACATAGCCACCAATTCAGTCTTCCATGAGAGAACAAAGCACATTGTAGTCGATTGCCACAAGGTTAGAGAAAATATTGAAGAAGGTGTAACTCTTCCATGCTACACACGGAGAGAAGATCAACTGGCAGATATATTCACTAAGGCTGCAAGTCTCAAGGTATCCAATCATATTCACGGCAAACTTGGACTTGTAGACCTTACACTTCCATGATTCAATGTTGCCTAAATTCGTGGATCATTACACTCTTTTCCTTGGCATAGTTTTTCTCCCATGTGGTTTTTACTATGCTAAGGTTTTTAATGAGGTAATGGCTCACGGGTTCCAATCTTAGCCTACTCTCGTTGGCTAAGCTTGAGGGGGACTATTGATCATGATGGGCTATATCTTCTATGCACCATTACTGAGAAAAGAAGAGTAAGCCCTATAAGGAGACAACTGTTAGGCGACAATAAGGATGTAGTCGTTTAGAGAAAGAAGAGAAGGATGCATCAGGTGTGGACATAAGCCATAAGCGCTTAATTCAAAAATGGACCGGTCACTTTCTACATTGGTTCTATGCGCATCTCTTCCTTCATGTTACTATCGCTTTGACCTTGTAACCCTAGTGGTCGCCCTAGTTGTCTCTCTATTTATATCTTGTAAACAACATTGTTATAAGCTAATCTAAGCGATTCTCTCTTCATATTTATTCTCCTTACTTTGTCGCAAGATCTCTCTTACTCTCCTCTTAATCTTCTCTTAATTACTCATAATGTTCCCCTAAATCCAACAGTGGGTAAGCTCATTTACTGGACCATTACACGGCCTGACTTGTGCTACGCTGTGAATCAGGTGTCTCAATACATAAAAAAGCCCACGGTGTACCATTGGAACATGGTTGAGAGGATCCTTTGTTATCTCAAGTGAAGTCATGGCCAAGGTGTTTGGATGGCGAAGAACACTAGCACCAAGATTGTTGGGTATTGTGATGCGGACTATGCGAGAGATACAAATGACAGGAAGTTAACTACCGGGTATTGCACGTTCATTGGAGGTAACTTGGTCACATGGAGATCCAAGAAGCAGAAGGTGGTCTCATATTCAAGCGCGGAGTCAGAATACCGACAAGCTAGTATGGCTCAAAGCGCTTCTCAAGGACTTTGGGATCGAGTCATCCAAGCCTATTACCATGCATTGCGACAACCAAGCAGCCATACACATCGCCAGCAACTCACTCTTTCACGAGCGGACCAAGCACATTGAAGTGGATTGTCACAAGGTTTGGGAGAATATAGTAGAAGGGGTCACATTACCATTCTTTACAAGGAGCGAGGATCAGCTTGCATATATCTTCACCAAAGCCACAAGCCTTAAGATCAACCAACGTATCTATGGTAAGCTTAGACTCGTGGACTTGTCTCTTCCGTAATTTACTTTCCCAATCCGTAGGTGTTATGCTCTTTTCCACGGCATGAAGTTTTGTCCCATGAGGTTTTCTTCATGCTGAGATATTTACCGAGGTAATACCTATGGTTGAATCAAGTTTAACCATTCACTATGGTTGAACTTGAGGGGGAGTATTGACCATAGGCAGTTCCGAGTGGTGATCAAGGATCCGAGAGTTACTAACCACCGAGAATCCAAGAGAAGCCATCAAAGTGAGTTAAGTATTAGCCAGGAACTTAGGAGAAGATGACCCGAATGTGATACGAACCCGAGGGTCCAGATAACTGATACGCGGATAGAATAGACAGACGACACGGCACGAAACTCGAGCTGAGTAACCAGGAAGTGATGGGGAAATGATGCGGAGCTTTGACCGAAGAGAAACTCGATTTGGGACAAGCGGAGGAAGTGGGGTGGACCGAGTTGTGACACACGAGCTATAGAGTTGCTCCGGATACGGCAGATCCAACAAGCATCGAGCCCGGCTCAAGAAACTTGAAGGAGACCTAGATCTAGAGGCGACAGCTTGATAGAACTAGAGAGAAAATACTCAAAGAATTTTTAGATTCAATAATAGTGTTACCCTGAAATGGGAGAGGTTCAGCCCTTTTATAGGCAATACAAGGAAGCAAAGGAAACCCTAACAAGTGGGTAAACACGCGAGTTACATTTGCGGTAATAAGTCCCGGTAAAACATATACTAACCGGTAAAGGCAAAAGTAGCAAATAAAGAGATAAGAGAAGAGGAGGTTTTATTGATTGGGTCCTCCTCGGGATAGAGCCGAGAAGCAATGCAGAGTTCAACTTATCCACAAAAGCTTCTAAGTGAACTATGCATGGAAATTACTTCTTGGGCATCAAGACAGTTACCTCGTTAAAAACCCTATCGAGAAAACCCATTTGGGACAAAACTCCATAAGGGAAAAGAGTATAACCTCTTGACGTCTTACGCGGGTTGTCTTCACCTTTGGGTAATGGTGAAGACAAGCTGAACACGGCTTTCCCAACCGGTCATAGTCCTCACGTTGCCTTGGCTTGTTGACGAGCTTCTGGATGTGTCGCCGGGGTCATGGTTGAGGGATGAGATGGCAGCTTGGGCAAACGCGTTGAACATGTGCCTGCATGCTCGGGATGAGGTTCGGTTTCTCATAGTGGCACCTGGGTTGATTTGGGGCGCTACCGGGGCAAACTCACAATCGTCCGGATCGTTGTCTTCATCCGGATTGGGGTCTCAGACGACTCGGGTTCTATCAGAATGTGTCCAAGACTTGGCCTGAAGTGATGAGCATTGCCCGAGGAGCAATCGGAGAAGTTGAAGTTTTAGTGGCCGTACAAATGGTACAGATCCGTACAAGTGGTACGGATCCGTACAAGTCCGTACAAACCTAAACTCAAGATTCTCGAGACTTTACAGAAAGAAGAAAAGGAGTGTGTGAAAATTTAGGGTCAAAAGAGTCGTTGTGCAAACTTAGGGTCAAGCCGAGACCTTCCCGGAAGCTTTCCAAGGCCTTATCCACACGTGGGTCAATGTCTGGTCAAAGGAGCCATTGCTTAGCTTCAAACGTTAGGGACTTACCCCTTTGGTCATTGTACACGCAGTTTCCTTAGGGCTCCCTTCCTTAATGACCTAATGATTGGTACCATACAAAAGGAAAATGAGCTATCTTTGTAAAAGCTTCAACCTCTCTTTTTTGCCAAAAATGGCTAAGTTTCTCCACATTCTCTTTGTCTCTCTTTATCATTTCCGCATTTAATCTTACATGGTATCAGAGCGTCGATCTTTAATCTCTTATTCTCTTTACCCTATTTGTTAAAATCTCTATTCTCTTCACGGATCTATTATCTCAGTTCTAACCATTCCGGTTCATAGATCTTTTCGCTCAAATCTCTTCATCTCTTCTTCCTATATTCTCATTCTCTTTGCGAATCATGGATAATTCGAAGCCTATCGTCATTCCCATGATCCTCAAAGGTATCAACTACTTGCTATGGGCTACGACTACAAAGATTTCTCTTTGCGGCTGTGGTATTTGGAGCCACGTTGAAACGGCTCCAGCTCCAACCGGAACCGGGAAAGAAGATGGAAAGGAAAGCACCAAGGAAGAGTCAAGCTCCAAAGTTCCAAAGTGGTTTCAAGAAGACCAAACGGTACTCGGATTGTTCTAAAACCCTCTTGATGCTCGGATTACCATTTAGGTCATTGTACACGCAGTTTCCTTAGGGCTCCCTTCCTTAAAGACCTAATGATTGGTACCATATAAAAGGAAAGGGAGCCGCCTTTTTAAAAGCTTCAACCTCTCTTTTTGCCAAAAATTGCTAAGTTTCTCCACATTCACTTTGTCTCTCTTTATCATTTCCGCATTTAATCTTACACATATAAGAGTGAATAGAAGTATTGAAGTGTAGTCAATGGAGTTGGCTCTCTTACAATTAGTTGGAGATGTTCAAGAGCCACAACAGAGAGCCATAGTAGGCTTTGTACAAGGTTAGAGTGATGAAACTTAATCAAAGGTTGAGCTACAGCCTTTTAGGACTCTTGATTACAAGATGAAGCATGCTATCAAGTTTGAGAAGCAATTGAGGGTAAGAAACAAGCATTATATCTTATCCCACAATTCTTTTAGTTCTTGGAATCTCATTGGAGTTTCTGATGGTTAATTTGGGATCATTAGCAAGAACACACGTATGGAGGCTTAACAACACCTATGCGTGTGAATATGAAGAAGAGAAGCTTTGATTGACAAGGATTTGGGCATTTCAAAGCGATTGTCTTAAAATCGGAGTTTTGAGCCTTCAAGATACATATGCGAGTGAATAGAATTGTTGAAGTGTAGTATTGTTGGATCTCATACAATTGCTTGGAGATGTTCAAGAGCCATAACAGAGAGCCATAGTAGGCTTTTTACAAGGTTAGAGTGATGAAACTTAATCAAAGGCTGAGCTACAGCCTTTTAGGACTCTTGATGACAAGATGAAGCATGCTATCAAGTTTGAGAAGCAGTTGAGAGTAAGAAACAAGCATTATAGCTTATCCCACAATTCTGTTAGTTCTTTGAATATCATAAGAGTTTCTAATAGTTAATTTGGGAGTTATAGCAAGAACACTTGTATGGAGGCTTAACAACACCTATGCGTGTGAATATGAAGAAGAGAAGCTTTGATTGAAAAGTATTTGGTCATTCAAAGAGATAGTCCCTAAATCGTAGTTTTGAGCCTTCAAGATACATATGAGAGTGAATAGAAGTGTTGAAGTGTAGTCAATGGAGTTGGATCTCTTAAAATTACTTGGAGATGTTCAAGAGCTACAACAGAGAGCCATCGTAGGCTTTGTACAAGGTTAAAGTGATGAAACTTAATCAAAGGTGGAGCTACAGCCTTTTAGGACTCTTGATGACAAGATGAAGCATGCTATCAAGTTTGAGAAGCAATTGAGAGTAAGAAACCAGCATTATAGCTTATCCCACAATTCTGTTAGTTTTTGGAATCTCATAGGAGTTTCTAATGGTTAATTTGGTAGTTATAGCAAGAACACACGTATGGAGGTTTAACAACACCTATGCGTGTGAATATGAAGAGGAGAAGCTTTGATTGAAAAAGGTTTGGTTATTTCAAAGAGATAGTCCCAAAATCGGAGTTTTGAGCCTTTAAGATACATATAAGAGTGAATAGATGTGTTGAAGTGTAGTCAATGGAGTTGGATCTCTTACAATTACTTGGAGATGTTCAAGAGCGACAACAGAGAGCCATAGTATGCTTTTTACAAGGTTAGAGTGATGAAACTTAATCAACGGTTGAGCTACATCCTCTTAGGACTCTTGATGACAAGATGAAGCTTGCTATCAAGTTTTAGAAGCAATTGAGAGTAAGAAACAAGCATTATAGCTTATCCCACAATTCTGTTACTTCTTGGAATCTCATAGGAGTTTCTAATGGTTAGTTTGGGAGTTATAGCAAGAACACACGTATGGAGGCTTAACAACACCTATGCGTGTGAATATGAAGAAGATAAGCTTTGATTGAAAAGGATTTGGTCATTTCAAAGAGATAGTCCCAAAATCGGAGTTTTGAGCCTTCAATGTACATATAAGAGTGAATAGAAGTGTTGAAGTGTAGTCAATGGAGTTGGATCTCTTACAATTACTTGGAGATGTTCAATAGACACAACAGAGAGCCATAGTGATGAAACTTAATCAAAGGTTGAGTTACAGCCTTTTAGGACTCCTGATGACAAGATGAAGCATGCTATCAAGTTTGAGAAGCAATTGAGACAAAAATATCATTGGATCTATTGTTGATGATGGCGATCTGTCATACCCAATAGCAGTGGTTCTTCTCCGCCTCCATCCTTTGAGTTTTTTTCTTAGATCTGGTTTGGTTATTTTCTTTTAAAGATGTGTTTCACCGGATCTTTATCTTTTGAAATTATAATTTGCATATTTGTTTCAAAGGAATTTCAGTCTTATGCCGAAGAATACAAGATTTCTCCGTCGCTTATCTTGATGCCTTATGCTGTTACTTCAACTATGGAGCCTCAATGTTTTAATTTCGGTATTAACACACAAGAATCAACGCTAGATTTCATCTTGGCGAAGATATGACCGGAATCGGTGCTCAACGGCGAAAGTTGTTGCCGGAAAACTTAGATTAGTCATGTTACACCCGTGTTCTGGAAATGGAATTTAGAGTTATATGACGGAAGTTGGTTATGGAAATAAAATCGAGGGTCGGTTTTATGCTGTCAGAATTAAGGAGTAGAGTGGGTTAATTCCAGTTTTTGGTTTAGGGAGGGTGAATTTCTAGATTAATATTAAACAGAAGGGGTTTAATTAATTACCAGTTTAATTCTAATTTTTTTGGTTTGATTTAAATAAACCATAAGCCTATTTAAATACTGAAATGTCAAGAAACCCTATCCTTTTTCTCTCTAATTTCGTGGCCACCTAGCTAGAGAAGAGAGGCTGGACGATTTTACTTGCTTATGAGAAATGAGGAGGATGAAGTTTTGATGAAGGGAGATGGAGACAGAACTGACAGGCGGTGGTAGAAATTATGTTCGACATAGCAGATCGTTTGTAAAGGTAACGAAATTTACGGTGTTGTAGCTAAGCCTTAAACCTAAATTTACCACTTTGCGGATTTGGATTTGAGTTGATATCTTAAAAGTTATTTGCATTTTCCTGAGGTGCTCTGTTTAAGACGCGATTTAGACCAACGTGGATTGAAAGAGAGATCGTGAGTTCATCTATACTAAGATCATCACGAAAGTTTGAGGTTAGCTTCAGGACATCTAGGGATTGAGGTTCAACGGTGCAGATTGGAATTGGACGGTTAGATTTTGATTCGTGACTCAACCTTTGAGGCTGATTGTTTATGTTATTTTCCAGATATTTCCAATTTAGTTAGAATGATGTTTCGTAGGTGTGATTGGCTGAAGGGTGAGAATGAGGAGTTGTGGTTGTGTTTTTATAACCTTTAAGAAACCATAGAAGTTCCAGAAAGTCTAGATCTTGTGAGATTGGTTGGTTGTGTTGTCATGGAACCACGAAAAGGCTAAGGTAAGTGCAGTACCGTAGCTTATCTGGGTTTTACGGGTTATTCCTAGTATAATAGAATTGTGCTAGGGGCTTATGTGATGTTTTCTTAATTGGCTGATTTGATGTATTTGTTGAGTTTATTTTGTGATGAATTATTTTAATTAATTAATTGCTGAGAATTAATTAATTGATCTGAATTAAATTGCCGAATATTTCTGGAATTAATTTATGTTGAAATAAATTGCTGAAAATTGTTGAAATTAAATTTATGAAGTTATTGCTAAATTTTTGCTGGAATAAATTAATTAATTAATTACTTAGGATTTATTAATTGATAAAATTGTTGATGTGTTGGTTGTTGAATTCTGTAAACATATCTATTATGCTAAGAAACTATTTCTTGGCCTGTGTGTATAGCTGTGAGACGGGTTAATCGTCTCATTCAGTATTTATTAAATACTGATGCATCTCTTCGTAATGATGCATAAAAAGTTTAGCTAGCTGGAGCTCGTGGAACCAAGGCTGCGGAAAGGGGATGACATACTGGGGGTTGTTGTTTATTTATTTTATTGCTGGTATTGTTTTATAGTGATGAATTGTTTGTGAACATGTAGACTGTTAGTTGATATTTATTATATTGAGTTAATTAACTTAATGTAGTTTCGCAACTTGTTTAATCTAGTCGTGCTGAGGGATTTTAATATTTATGGGAATATTATTTTCTAAAAAAAAAAAAGAATGGGTTAGGTTGTTTCAAGTCATCTAGCACGTGTTAGGGTATAACGTATTATCGATTGGCCATGGGTGAAAATTTAGACTAATTTTTTTTTGGAAAAGTCCGTAGTTTAATGGGGCTTTTTGGACTTATAAATCTGTAAATTTTAAGTGTGTACTTTTTAGCCTTGCAAGATTTGTTTCAATTTTATAAAATACTATTTTGTGGAAAAACAAAAAAAGAGTCCCATTACATTGCACTTGATGCACTTTCATTTCTAGTGGAAATAAAAGTTATTTACAAATATAGTAAAACCTCTGAAAATTAATAATGTTAGGATCAATATAATTTATTAATTTAAAAGAGATATTAATTTACTGATAAATTAAGATAGATTGCATAATTTGAAATATAATTCATATTTAAAGTACAAAATTGAAAAATAATATTTTAATAATTTTAGCGGGCAGTTATATGTCAAAAAACAGTTATTGTATATGCCATTTTTAATTAAAAAAATTTGCAATTTGAAAACAATAATATCTTATGTTATAAATTTATATGACAAAATTATAGATGAGTTAGAAAATAAAAGATGGATTTTATAAATAAACAGATAACACTAGAGTCATATTTCACTGAATTATCTTAATTATATTTTATTGTTTTATTTAATTACTATGTTATGATATTAATAGGACCATATAATTACAAAGGATTAAAAAAATGATCTTAATATTTTATCGAATTATGTTGAATACTTCATTGACCTAACTCAAAATCAAAATTTTTAATCAATTTAAAGATGTTATTAATTTATAGAGGTTATTCTGTACATGTTGATCAGAAATTTTCCAAAACGTAAACATTTTTGAAACAGGGCAAATCTAAAGCGAAAAATATATTCTAGAATCGTACGTCAGCTCCAGCGAGTTTCTTCCTTTATTTTTTCGTCTTAATAGTCAAAAATATATGAAATAAGTTTCATACTTTGTAGTTTTTTGTCCAATGATTATTTTTTTGTTAACAGTTTGAAATTCTATACTTAGTTAGTTAGTTGTACCTTTTCGGTTAAGAGTTAATTCCCTATTTTTATAAATAATTCCTTTGTTTATAAACAGGTTTTAATAAACAAATGTTTAGGAAAAAAAAGCTCCATGCATTGCTCATAGTTAAAATTGGACAAATATCAAATAATTGTTTCTTATAAATATAACGGTCTAAATCTAGTATATCATAAACCACAAATTGAACCGAGCCATATATGAAGAGTTAATAAAACATATACAGGTAGGTTAAGCCACGGTAACACCTTTTATGAGAGTGTATATCCTTATTCGGTTACTCCTTATGGACCATACATAACCAAATCTGCAATAACAGCAAAACACATTTAAATCAGAGAGACCAGGTTGAAAGCATAGTTCTTATAATAGATAGATTAAAAGGTTTGAAAATATGAATCGTCAGACATAAAATTCATTGTAGAGACTAGTGATATATTTTCAGTACGTAATTTTGAATTGCTTGTATAGAAGTAGAATTAAGAAAAACGCTTCTTAAACACGCCCCCCGGCCCATGGAACATGTCCATAAGATTAATTCTTTAGGAAACTCGTGTTGTTAGCAGTCTTGCCTGATCTGGCACAATGCAAGTGATTTGAAAGAGTGAGTAGCTCGATATTGGGACAAGGAAGTAAATAAAAGACTCCTATCTTAAAAAAAATAGAGAGATCACCACTGCTTTTCTTCTCTAAATACTGTATTGACACATCAATCATCAATGTGTGGCTCACACTCCTTGATTAGATCAAAAAGTAGTTTTATATTTCCAGGATCCACAATGCACAAGCACACTTAACAGCCCAAAAATTCGTTTAGCAGCAGAAAAATGCTAGGTTCATATTAGTTTAGGAAGATAATATATATATTGATTGCTGGCTGTAGCAAGTCCCATGCATCAGCTAAGTCTAGTTTGCTGTGTCGTTAACCTAATCATGATGATATGAAAACATGAAAATTTAGATGATTAACGATGAACATATGAATCACATAGAATAACAACAAAGTACCATTTCTAACTAGAAAAGGATCAACATGAAACGTAGCTGAAGAATAATTCTGGTTCATGGTAATCCGATTTTGGTTCAACCAAAATGAATCAATAGACGGCGATTTCACGACGGTGGAACAAAATAGGATAAATGTAACCCTATGGAGAAAGAGAGAAATAATATAATGAGTTTCTTTTTTTATCTGTTTGTAACAAAAATTCATTCGTCAAGTGATGTAGCTAAACAAAAAACAGACTTCTTCATGTGGATAGATCACTGATGTTTATATTCGAAAATTTGTATATATTTTCTGCGAGAAGGGGCAGTAGACAAGGCTCTACAACTTAACTAACGAAAGTGATGTGGGAGGATGGAATGTCTCTGCTAATGATTATCTATTTCCACCACATGAAAACGATATACTTAGGTTAGTGTTGAAGGACATGACACTGGGGTTAGTGATATTGATATCAAGAGTGCGTTGAGTGAACTTTTCTCTTCATGTGGAATGATCAATCAAGTTATTCAATGTATTTCACGCAAGCTTTAGTTAAGGTTCAACTTCTTCTTACCCCTTTCATGAATTTCGCCCAAGCTTTAGTTAAGGTTCAACTTCTTCTAATTTGTGAATTCTGTCAACACTAATAAAGAAACGTCACTTTTAGCAAAAAAGGAAAAAGTCGATAAATAGGAGGTTTAGATTTCATTTATTCAAGGCGGTCATGAAATCTGAATAATGGGAAGACGGTTAAGAAGGTTGAGAGTGGATGGATATTTTTTTTTCTCTATATATTTTATGTAATTTAAGTTGATGAAATCTTATATATTATATATAAAACAAATAATTTGTTCCTACATAATCCAGTCGAGAAATACATACAAATCTCTTAAGTCTCAACTGCATAAATTATTTTAATAATTCAAACGACAAAAAGAAATGTTAAACACAAAAGATTGCTTTTTCTTGTCAACATAACAGATGGAAGTATGCAAATGATGAAAGAAGGGGCAGCTAGCAAGCAAATAACAAAAAAGAAAGAAGCAATAACGCAAATAATGAACCAAACATTAACAAACTATGCAGAGAAATAAAAAAAATGCATAGAGCAAAAGAATTAAAGAGGCAAATAAACAAGCAAACAAAAAAGTTAAGAAGGCAAAGAAATAATGTAGCAAAAAAAAAAGCCAAAGAAGAAAGCAAACAAACAAGTTGAGCAAAAAATGCAAAACAAAAGTAAAAGCAAGTAACCAAATAATCTAATGCATGCATGACCCAAACAATAAACTAAGCAGAGAAATCAAAGAGGAGCAAACAATGCGCAAAGCACAAGATTTAAAGAAGCAAATAAGCAAGCAAGCAAAAAAAGAGAGTTTAAAATGTAAAGAAGCAATCAAAGAAATAAATGTACCAAAGAAGAAAGCAAACAATCAAGTAAAAGCAAAACAAAAGTTAAGAATGTAAAGAAGCAATCAAAAAAATAATGTAGCAAAGAAGAAAGCAAACAATAAAGTAAAAGCAAAAAAACAACAACAAATTAAGCATGTCAGCATGAATGGATATGTATGTATGTATGTATGTATGTATGTATGTATGTATGCATGCATGGATGCTAATATATGCATAAATGCTTATGTATATATGTATATATGTATGAATGTAGGCAAGCATGCATGCATATATAGTGGAGCTCTGTGTTTCTTGTTCTTTTTGCTCGCTATGATGCTGCGCATAGTATATCTTCACCACCATCTTTAGCCATCTGGAAATTTCTTTTGTTCTAGAGTGATTATAAAGAATGCGTGAGACTGAATAAGAAAACCAAGAAACAAACATTACATAAGCATATTTTAACATATTCGCAAGTACTCAAAAATCAACTAAATGAACCAGTCAGATCAGTTCAAGCAAGCATTTATGTAAAATATAAAGACAACATAACAAAATCTACTGAAACCATCTCAAATTATAGATGTACCTTGATTAACTATTCATGTTTGTGCTGCCTGTACCACGAGACTGTACTCTTCTGCCTGTCAAAGTTTGGCATCTTCTCATACTTGCCTGAACCAAGACAAAACACAGATTACTTACCGAACAATCCACAAATAAATAGAAAAATTATCTATCTCAAAGCGATAGTTCCTTTTTTGGTGTTGAGAAGAACTTCACTTTCGTTTCTTCAACTTGTTGGCCTTGCGTCTGTGGCATGTCCACACGATTTTTCGACTTGCCCACCCAACTAGGATCTTCTTCATCTAGAAGAATCGCTTTCAGGATTAGCACCTATTTTACTCGTAACCTAAACACTAATAAATAAAAGGGAAATTAACATATGTTGTAGTGATGAACTTTTACAAGATTTGAACACTAACCAAAATGAAGCAGAACTGAAAGACAGTGAAGATCATGACATAGTCTATGGATCGATCCAAGATAAGTAGTTCACATGTTTCCATGAAGTTGGCCTGGTTTTTGAATAAGTTGAATAAGAACGAGCATCATTGTCGCTTCCGTCTTCAATCCCTAAATCTTTGTCGACCTCTGCAATGGTCCTTCCTGCAGACAACAAAACAATATGTACGGTTAAAAAGCCAATCAGCTATTTTGTGATAAATCTTTAATCATGAGAAATGGTCATAAGAGTCAAGAAACAAAACCTTTATATGAGTGATGTTTGTCATTGGAAAATCGTTGATTCCTGACCAAGATTGAGCGAAGTCATGTTAGACAAAAAATCTCTTAAAACCTGAAGTCACAGCCAAAAGCTTCATAGGACACATGATATCTACCTTGAGACCAAGAACTCCAGCATCTAAGAGAGACTCAAGAGCACTTGAGTTGAGTGCATTGTCAGGCACCATGCCTCCCCAGAAACCTTGAGGAAAATGGAATGAAAGAATGAGGGAACGTTTTGTCTCTAATCAACAGATGTGGTAAGAAGTTTAATAGCAAAGAGTGTTTACCAACATCAACATGTATTATGTTTTTGCAGCTTCAGTCTGTAAAAAAAACACACACATTGCTCGATTTCAGACAAACAAGAAAGCTATAACCTTACCAACTGGAAAACTAAAGTGAACCACTTACCTTGAGTTTCAGAATTTCTGTAGATACAGTTAAATTTTGACATTTTTCTCATGCAATCTTTCACTTGCCTGAGCCAAAAGAAAACACAGATTACTACCAAACAATCCACAAAATAGCCTCTGTGTTTCACTGCTCGATTTTTGACTCCAGATTCCAGGAAAATCTTGATCACCCTGTCAATATTGCAAATGAAGCAATGATCAGATATAAACTTATTTGACATGTATAATTGAACCCCTGATTGTTTGATGGGAATCTAAGATGCCTATGATCAAGATTTTCTCTAGTTCTTAATCAAACATTTACCAGCAACTATAATTACTATTTGTATGATATCTCATATGTTTCACAACACAGTAAACGTTGTATGAAGCCAGAATAATCAAGTGATATATTAGGAAAAAAAACTTACATGCATTGTATGTGTCTTTCCACTGCTTGTAAGTAACAACATAAGCAAAAAAGATTCTTGTAAAAAATTTCCAACAAATTGTCAGAATACTTCCACGCAAGCAATGCAACTAGAAAATCTAGATGAGCTAAAGGTATTTCAATGAGAAACACATATCTGTTTTATAAAGAGAGTTGTTAAATGCTTACCTTCCATTGCTGCCTTGACTACAGGTTTAGCAGCTACGTCATATACCTCTATAGTTGTTGCCTGTGGACCAAAAGCTTTATCTGGCATCAACATAATATTCAGAAGAACAGTCAGTCATTTAACAACCCAAAGAAATCAGAACTATTATCAAATGACCAGTAAATTGAAATGATCTCTGGAATAAATTCATCTCAAATACCAAATGCCTTAGCTGTGAGGGGGATTGTATTCATTCCTGACCATCTTATCTGCTTCAGGATACCAAGCAATCTCAACTCCTCTTTGATACTCCCTTTCACTGAAATCAAAACAAATATAACCGTAGAATTTGAAATTTGACTGAATATTAATTCAAATTCCATCAATCCCTAACTTCCAAAGCTTTGAAGTAATCAATTTACCCACTTGATGAGGTTTTGGTCTTCAGAAGAAACTTAATATTGAGTGTCCATGAACCTAACCAAGCCTCCTGTGACCGGTCCTGGGTTTGCTTTCACCTGACCAAAACATATAATAGCGAGAGAGACCAATTGAGGAACAGAAACGAGCAATCAAATCGAATGGGACTTACAGTTTCTACAACCTCACGCAGATCCTGGAGGAAGTCATCGACAATAGGGACGTGTTGAAGAGTTATACGTATCTGAATGCTGTTTCAAAAACACAAACATGAATAGTTTCAGAGAGGACTGTGGCCTTAAAACTAGTTGAAAGACCAAAGTTTTCGTCTTTAAGATTTACCTGTTGGGTCTCTGTAGTGCATTCAAATGCCAAAAATATCTAATGTTTTAGAACCAAACGCCACGTATTGACAGATATGGCTTTCCAACGACGAACAGTTCATGGATTTCTCTTACTCTACAGATAGTCAAAGCTTAATAGAATTGAAACGATTGAACAAGGGAAGAGAAAAAGTCAAAAAGTAATACAAACCCTTCCTCTAGTCTCTTTGATGCTTCTATTATCTTCCTTGTGTTTTGCAAGTAGCCTGTGGAACATAGAGAACCTTTTGACACATTCTAATGATAGAACCTTGAGAGAGTAAGATATCTATTGTGGAAAACTTCTTCACCGATAGACATCATTGCAGCCCAAGCACCAGCAACAAAAGAACCAGGCCTACTCCCAGCTATAGGTGGAGACACGTATAGACCTCCTGACCATTCAGTCAATGCAAAAACACAGTTTCAAATAGTAAAAGAGCAATACCAAAAAATTGTAGGGTTTTTTATTTTCTTTTCTTTCATTTCCCTGTATTCTTAAAGATGGAAGTGAAAAAAAAAAAACACACTTACCAGCAACAAATTGGTGCTGTTCGGTAGATGCAGGAGCAGATATTTTGCAGGCAATGTAAAGATCATATATGTAAATACACAGTTTCAAATAGTAAAAGAGCAATACCAAATTGTAGGATCTTAGATCTTGCTTTTCCGCTACTGTCAACTCAAGCTTCACGTGTCTTTTCATTATATATGTTTTCCTGATTTGAGAATATTAAGAAAGCTTACAGTTTACTATATAATTTCAAAACTTTTAAAACCAACTTACCCTGCAAAATCATTGATATTCTTACAGTTCCGGTTCTTGTTTTGTTTTTTATTTATAGAACTTTATCTCTCAAAAATTTTGGTGTAATAGACCTGAAATAAACAAAACAATGTATGTGGGATTCAGAAATAGGCATTATATATGTTTTCTGATTTAAAGATATAAAAAACTAAAATTATACTAGAATAATACTACTTTTTAAGTTAATTACTAAACTAATACTGTGAAAAAAAGTTTACTAGAATAATACTAATTTTTTGTCAAAAGACAAAAATGCCATTATAATTTAAAATTTCAAAAAATAAATTTATAATTTTAAAAATAAATCAGATCTTTTTTAATTAACCTGATTTCCCAAAAAACATTCTTAAATCTTTTTTTTCTTTAACCAAAAAAGCTAATCCTATAGTTTTCTAACCTAATCGCCGTGACTATCTCTCACCGTCTTCTCCAGTCGCTGACGCTGCCGCTGCCGCAGAACCACCACAGCCTCTTCACCTCGCCGGATTCTATTCCCCTTGCATGAATTTTGAACCCCTTCTCTGTGGAATCTCTTTCTTCTCTTCTCTCTATGTGTTTTTTCCAGCCTTGTTTCTTCACGCTGTTTATTCTCTCCTCTCGCCGGAATCTCTTTCCTTTGCGGAAACTGTGCCCTCATTTCGACGTGCCTCCAAAATCTTGAAACCCTAAATCTGTTGCTAATGATGATCTAGTATGATATTCTGAATTTTATGATTTGTTTGTTGTTGTTTGATTTGATTCTAATTTGGTCAGGTCTTGAGAAAAGGTTCATACTGAGAAGTTCTTATGCACGGATATGCATGGAGTACGAGAGATCAAAAGTTGTTTCTGATAAAATTGCCTTGAATGCAGCTTCAGAAGGTGTGCTGATAATTTTGATGGTCCAGGCACGCTCACTGCAGGCAATATGGTTGTAATCTTCGTTTTGCTTTGTTAGTGCTGATAGGTTGGATGATGTTTCTAAATGTTATTTCTTTTTATTGCCTTATGATATCGATTACTGAACTGGATAGTGAATATTTGTCATTCCCAATTGTGTTTTACTAGGCTTGAGTTCTTGCATTCGGATTAACTTAAAACCATGGTTAGACTAACCATATTATTTGCCAATATTGTTCTTCTAGATAATTGAGCACTTTAAGGGGAGATTACCTGGATA
Source organism: Cardamine flexuosa (assembly GCA_963555745.1). NCBI lineage: Eukaryota > Viridiplantae > Streptophyta > Magnoliopsida > Brassicales > Brassicaceae > Cardamine > Cardamine flexuosa. The sequence goes on from OY743219.1 coordinate 17,391,349, forward strand.
TATTGGCTCCGGGAATGATAGATACTCCTTCAGCCATGTTGATGATGTTGTGGAAGGTCATGTTACTGCAATGGAAAAAGGTAGGCTTGGCGAAAGATACTTGCTTGCCGGAGAAATGCATCTTTAAAGCTTGTGTTTGACATGGCTGCACTCATTGCTAGAACCAAACGACCTAAGTTTAGCCTTCTGTTATGGCAATTGAAGCATATGGATGGTTACAGGAAAGCTTCCACTTATCAGTCCTCCGGTGAGTTTCAGTTGCATTCGTTAGTTTCCGATATATTACATATCATCTTATTTGGTATACAATAATCCCAAGTCGTATTTTGTTTGAACATACAGTGAATGTTCTGAGACATCAATGGGCATATTCTTGTGATAAAGCTAAGCTAGAACTTGGTTATAGCTCTCGAACCCTAAGGGAAGGATTGGAGAAGATGCTCCCTTGGTTAAAGAGTTTGGGCGTCATTCAGTACTGAATTAACAAGAATAATATTTTTCTTTTTGATTCAATGTTGTTGTTCAATATGATGACTACTACATTTTCTTTACTTACACCTTTATGATTTTAACCCAATCGTTTAACTTCTTATTAGTATGAAAGAAAAATTTTATTTGCCAACAACTATATGATTAGATACATAAGATATATAATCAGAAGACTAGTACAAAGTATCCAATTAATGTGTACATGATGTTATCTTATAAAGCTACATGGCCATTGGTAACCAATCGTCTTTTCAATTTATGATGATCTAAAAACAAATAGAGGAGGTCAATCAGAGGACTATAAATAGTTAGAAGCTCATATTTACTAATCAAAAATTAGACATGTCTCCCCAACAAAAAAAGTTTGTTGGTGAGGACATCAAGTCATCCTCAACCATAAATCAAGGAATCAAGAGACATTCAACTCAACATTGCATACTTTTTTATCCAACTCAACATTGCATACTCTCTTATCCAACTCAACACTGAAAATCCTCATATACCATGTCACTTCATCAAAACTGATTTCTAAATTCTCTTGCAGTATTCTAGAACCACTTTTGCTATCAACACCAAACAACCATATACTATTTGCAAACATCCATTTTCCAGCAACAAGGATGATGCTCTCTATGATAAGCATCAATAAGTCTACCACAACAAGTCTGCGGACACTAAGAGTGTTATTCTAGTAAATGTTATATCTGCGGTAAAAGAAATTGTGCGTAATCTTTTACATAAAAAAGTAAAAAATCTGCGATAACTAAAACAAAGTCTGCGGTAACTAAAATATTAGTCTAGTAATTAAACTTTGGACAAAATCTACCGCCACTATGATGTAAAACCAAAGTCTGCTATAACTAAAAAAAACAAATCTATGATATAAAAAAAAAATCTACGACCCAAATCTACGGAGAAAAAAAAAGTCTGCCGTTTAAATTCTTAAAAATCAGGCGAATGATAAAATCTATGGTCACTATAATGGGTTTCAAAATAAATCTACAGAGGCAAAAAAAATCTACGAAGAATTTAAACTCTACTACCACTAAGACTTACAAATCTACGGTAAAAAAAAAATCTACCCAAAAAATTTACGGAAAACAGAAAAATCTGCCATACTCAGAAATCTGCTATAACATAGAACCGTAGATTTAAGGCGTAGATTTTTTGACATCAATGGCAATACTGTAAATATTTGTGTTTTCTTTTTAGACGGAAAATATTCTGATTTGGTATTTTTTTAGTAATGGCATTTTTGTAATTTTTGTTTTTCTAACACATGATAGTAAGAGTATTTTTGTGATCAAAAGAACTAATCTAATACTAATCTTTTCTATACCAAACTAGTCATTAAATCTAAATGTAGTATTATTCTAGTAATTTTCCCTATAAAAAATGCTTAACAATTTATTGTATTATTTCATTACTATTGACACCAACTTATCTTGTTCCTTGCTCCAACTCTTAGGTTCTCTTTAGAATTTCATCTGCCAGACACTTTAGAGCTCCAATTGCGATGGATCTGAAATGAAAAAAAAACATTTAGAATGTTGGCATTATATATGTTCTCTAAATATATATTTTCTGGTTGTGTGATTCCTTTCTTGTGCTTCATATAGTCACGAGATGACTTGACAGCCAACACTATACTTTCTGTTCCTCCAGAACTTCATGTTTCCACATATCTGTCCTCCTGAAACCGTTTCTTTACTCCCTAGTAACGCAGCAGTCATTGCAACTACTTCTGACTCTAGAACACATCTATATGCAACAGATCATCCATAAAATCCATACACAAAGAAAAGAATCGCCACTTTCATATCCAAGAATAGTACAAAACAAAAAAGTCACATTCCATGAAGATAAGAGCTACGATCTTGCTAGGACTTACATTGAACATTCTTGATAGGATTTGCTTGATTTATCAATGAAATATGTTCTTCAGACTCGCTTCCACCTATATATCTGTTAGAAAAGGTAGTAGAAGTTAATATCCAAAGAAACCACACGAAAATTCAAAAATATTATCATCAACTACCACAAACATACACAGAGCAGTTTCCTTGCAAAATAGCATCAAAAATATTTACCCACTTGATGAAGCTTTGATCTTCAAAAGAAACTTAATATTGAGTTTCCATGAACCTAACCAGAAGCTCATTCACCATGCCTCGGTCTGGCATCTTCCCTGGTGCTCCATATATTGGAGCCATGCCTCGTATGACCGGTCCTGGGTTGCTTTCACCTGACCAAAACATATAATAGCGAGAGAGATCAACTGACGAACAGAAACAAGCAATCAAATCGAATGGGACTTACAGTTTCTACAACCTCACGCAGATCCTTGAGGACTGTGGCCTTAAAACTAGTTGAAACACCAAAGTTATACATATCTGAATACTGTTTCAAACACACAAACATGAATAGTTTCAGAGAGGACAGTGGCCTTAAAACTAGTTGAAACACCAAAGTTTTGGTCTTTAAGATTTACCTGTTGGGTCTCTGTAGTGCATTCAAATACCAAAGATATCTAATGTTTTAGAACCAAACGCCACGTATTGACATATATGGCTTTCCAACGACAAACAGTTCATGGATTTCTCTTACTCTGCAGATAGTCAAAGCTTAATAGAATTGAAACGATTGAACAAGGGAAGAAAAAAAGTCAAAAAAGTAATACAAACCCTTCCTCTAGTCTCTTTGATGCTTCCATTATCTTTCCTTGTGTTCTGTAAGTACCCTGTGGAACATAGAGAACCTTTTGACACATTCTAATGATAGAACCTTGAGAGAGTGAGATATCCCATAGCTAAGAGCCAGTTAACCAAGTCAGGTCTTGAATGAAATAGGAATTCTTGTTCCTATGGCTCCATTCGGAAGCAGTGAATGCAAGTGTACATAACAAAACCTTCCAAACAATGCAAAGGGTCCGATTAACCACGAAAGGTAACATTAAAGTAACGATTCCAGGTTATTCAAGTCCAAGGGAATTGTTAGAAAACAGACCCAGAATCCCAGTTACGATAGATTCAAATCACGATTAAACTCCAAATTAGGATAAAGAAATCAAATAGTTTTTTCAAAAAAAATCAAATCGTTTTAGTGAAGAAACCCATAAGGAATAATCCAAGAAGATGGAAAAGTAACTAACCCATTCGATTGGAGATTCAAACCCTAACGCACTTCTCTATCGGAATCTCCAATGACTCCAACGCGAAAATCCAATTACATGAATCAGAAATTCTCCAATCGCGAATCATAGAAGGAGCATTTTTTTTGTTTTTCCCTTAGGTCGAAGGAGCTTTTTTTGTTTTTCCCATAGGTTGAAGGATCTATACTGACGGAGACGTGTTTAAGAGATGACCGTTGTGATTTTTGTTTGATTAAGTGACCGTTGTGATTTTTGTTTGATTAAAGTGAACGTTGTAATCTTAATCTTATGTAAATTTTACATCATTTAAGTGGTTAACTAATTAGATTTCTTATAAAAAAAAAAATCAATCTCATGTAAAGATTTAAATCCTTTTCAAGTGATTAACTAATAACTAATTAGATTTCTAAAATATTACTAGTGTCATGATATTGTGAAGATTATTATTTTTTGTCAAATTCAATCAGAAAAAAATATTCAATCTCATGGAAAGATTTAAATCTTTTTAAGTGATTAAGAACTAATTAGATTTCTAAAATATTATTAGTGTCATGATATTGTGAATATTATTGTTTTTCTTGTCAAACAACATATTGTGTACTCTATACATTGTGATGAAAAAAGAAAAGTGATTGCCTAATTGTATAATTAGATCATTGATTTCTTTGTCTTGATAATATATTTCAATACTTCTAACTATTTATCTCATAGTTAATGTTACTAAATTTTTCAATATTTTAGTTCCCAAACAACTTAATTTCTCATATATTTTCAATATTTCTTATAAAATTAATTTTGACATATTATATTAACTTAATATGCTTTTAGTAATTTAGTATTTTACTTATAATGTGTAATTTAGTTTGTATATTTTTATTTTATGTAATTTAGTTTGTATATTTTTAATGTTATTTTATATTTTAGTGTATTGTTTTTTTGTACATCTAATATAATGTTTTGTCATGTTATTAAAAGTTGCATGTGATGTTTTAAATATATGTTCTTGATGTGATATTTTATGCATCAGGTTTTACCCAACATCTAAACTCCGCAAGTGCACGGTTGTGCGCGGCAGTATAATGGTTGGATCCATCCACAGAGAATAAATAGCACTATAGATCTGTAGATCTAAACAAAGCTAGGATGCAAATATGGAAAGTTGTCACGAAAATTAAATCCAAATAAAATCGTTTAGTTAAGGAAATAAATCAATTTAAAACAAATGTTGGGATTTTGGAAATTGCAAAGATTTAAATAAATAAAAAGGATATCTAACCGGATTAGCAATTAAATGATCTAGATCTAGAACACAAACAATGTACCAAATTAGATCTTTTATTAAAAGAAAATAATATTCTAATAAAAATTTTAATTAAAAACAAATATTATTCTACCATAAATCCGCTAGGACCCTATGATAGCATATTTTGAGCTAGTTTGATAGAGTTCACTTGTAGATCCAGCTTCAACTCTTGGAAATCTGGAAATCAAGCCTACAAACTACACTCCGGGTAGAATAGTCTACGCTAGCTGTACTATAAAACCCTATGATCGTTTGATAGATTCGTCAACCTAACAAAAGCATTTCTTTCATAGAAGTAGAGATCTATTAACCATAATTCTAATATATAATAATAATCTAATTAAACATTAAATCTCTTTGAATATATCCCATCTTCCAACATGCAGATGTACTCAACCATTGTAATGTGTTGATAGATCATGATGTTGTATGGTTGAAAATGCAAAGAAAGAGATGAAGACAAAATATAGATCTTGAAAATACAATGAAAATACTTTCAATCTGAGAAAAATCAACATAAAAGTTTACAGATTTGAAATGAAAATAAAAATAGCAGAGTAACAGTAAAATTTGTGTCTCGGTCTCTCTGGCCGCTCAGGAAATAACCCCTATTTATAGAGTGTCTTCTAGGTTAAAAATCAGAGTTAATGTACGATCTGGAAAATATTCGTTATTGGGATCGATCGATCCGACTTGGATCGATCAATCTTCTTCCTCTGATCCATGCCGCCTCATAGATTCCTTTGACTGACCAATCTGCTTCGGGATGGGTTGATCCTCGTCATGCTTGGTCGATCCTCTTCAGGATCGATCGATCCATGATGTCTCCAAAATCCAATGATATGTAAAAACGTCCAAAGTTGCTCCATTTTGCACATTTTAGCTCCAAGGAATTGAAAACTTGAAAAGACACTAAAATCGGCCAAAAGAACACAAAACCTAACTTCTAGACTCAATAAGACAATTAAAAGAATAGTAAAAATGGGTAAAAATAGACACTCATCACACCCCCAGACTTGAATCCTTGCTTGTCTTCAAGTAAGAAACAAGACAATGAAACAAAGTACGGAAGTGAAAGTTTGAAAAACGGGAACTTAGGCTTAGCTTTAGAAATCCATCACGTTGATCATGTAAACCAAGAAGAAACCTTGTAAAAGGTTAATCAAACTTTAGCAGTACAACATGTACTTTACCATAAGCATATCAAACATTATTGTACTCTAGCATCCGAGATCCAAGGGAACTTCTGAAATCTCCATTGTTGGCCCTTTTAACATTCATTAAGTGTTGCGTGCAGTCTCACAAAGGGAGTTGAAATCGCTAAGGGATAGTAACGGGGAGGCATTTTGAGGGTGATGGTTAGGCATGATAGATGAACTCTGGTGCAAGCCAATGCGCAAAATCATAGTGAGACGGAAACAAAAGATGATGCACAACCTCCTGAACCTTGGATCCCAAGCAAACTTCTATATAATGATCCTAGTAGAATTGCTATTGGGGCTAAAATAAAATAAATAACATAAACAAATAACTAACTAAATAAATGAAAAAGGTTTTATTTTGGTTCCATCAGACTTCTTTCCCTTATCTTTCTTTTTCGTTTTTTTTTTTTTTTTTTTTTGAAAGAGAGTCTCGGGATGAGACGAGATCGATCAATCAAGATAGGATCGGTCGATCCCAGAGCTTTTGATCTGAGAAGGGGAAGTTGGAACCAGTTCTAACCATGTACATCAATCCTACTAAAAACTACACCAATAGTCAACCCAAACTAATATAGATGAAGTACTGATACTAGAAAGCTTACTCGGAAATCTTTAGAACATTTGGTTGTACCAGCTCCCATACTCCGTTGTTTTTGCACTTGGTTGCACATGCTCCTAATGTTGCGAAAGAGGACTGGGGTCTGAATGAAAAAGGGTGTAAGGGTGTGGAACCAAACTAAAAATGAGCTTGGCCATCTGGAGCACCAATAAGAATGGGGTGAACTCCAGATGTATATGATCCTTTTGCGATATCGACCCCCTAAGTGATAAGATTAGTCCAAGTTAAAGGTCCACGTAGATAGAGCCAACGCTAGATCATTCAGATTTCCAAAGGATAGGTCGCTTCGGGTAAAATTGATCCACTGATGGTGTTACCAATCTTCCTGAACTAAGTCCAATAAATGTCAACATAAAATGGAAACCAAGAAAAGTGTAAAATCCCATGTTTTGACTCAAGAAAAATGAAAAAGTTTTATTTTTGAGAAAGTTTAAAAAATATTTTGGGACAAGTAAACAAAAGAAAACACAGTGTTAGTAACATATGAAAGGTCCAAGTAGATAGAGCCAACGCTGGATCATTCAGATTTCCAAAGGATAGGTCGCTTCGGGTAAAGTTGATCCACTGATGGTGTTTCCAATCTTCCTGATCTAAGTCTAATAAATGTCAACATAAAATGGAAACTGATAAAATTGTAAAATTGACTCAATAAAATGACTCCAGAAAAATGAAAATGTTTTATTTTTGAAAAATTTTGAAAATTTTTTTTGGGACAAGTAAACAAAAGAAAATACAATGTTAGTAACATATGAAAGCAATCACCCCTTCTCCCGAACTTAAATCACTGCGTCCTGCAGTGATACAAAATTAAAGAAAATGGGTGCTGCGAAACAACACTGGAGATAATGAATTGTGAACAAGAAAATAAACCATAAACTGTGGAAGGAATTTTACGACCAAAAGGGAGCATTGGTCTGTGCATGAACCGGTTTTGAGCTTTCCTCGTCTCGGGGATCGATCGATCTGGGTAGGATCGGTCGATCCCAACGTACCGAAACTTCTTGAAATTTGCATCTTCTGCGTTTTGCACCTATTTTAGTCAGCTCAACACAAAAACATCATCATATCTTATTTTAGAAAATAAAATAAATAACTGAAGGGAAATAAATTAAAATATTTTTATTAATTCAAAAGCAAAATAAATTAAAAGAACATGTTGGTTTGCCTCCCAACCAGCGCTTGTTTTTGCAAAGTCACTAGCTTAACTTAGTTTTATTTCAATTGGGTTCTGTCAGGGGAATGGAGATCTCCTTCTCCTCATGGTCAGCTAAATATGGCTTAAGTCGCTGGCCATTTACCATAAAATATGCGGTCTTTCCATCCCAAAGTACGACTGCTCCATAAGGTTTAACTTCCTTAATCAAATAAGGTCCTCCCCAACGTGATTTCAGTTTCCCTGGAAAAAGCCTCAGATGTGAGTTGTACAAAAGTACTTTATCACCACTGTGGAATTCTCTCAGTTTTATCTTCCTATCATGCCACGATTTTGCGTACTTTTTGTACATTTGCGTGTTATCATAAGCTTTTAGTCTTAGCTCATCCAGTTCATTTATTTGGGTCAAGCATTTTTCTCATGCTGCTTTGGGATTAAAATTTTGCAGTCGGGTGCCCATAATGCTTTGTACTCTAGCTCTACCGGCAGGTGACAAGCTTTTCCATAGACCAAGTTGAAAGGGGTAGTCCCAATCAAGGTTTTATAAGCAGTTCGGTAAGCCTACAATGCATCATCAAGTTTAAGGGACCAGTCCTTCCTTGTAACATTAACCGTCTTCTCCAGTATACTTTTTGATTTCTCTGTTTGAAACCTCCACCTGCGCACAGGTCTGCGGGTGGTATGGTGTCTCCACCTTGTGCAAAACACCATTCTTCCTCAGGAGATTAGCAAAAAGTCTGTTGATGAAGTAGGTTCCACCATCACTTATTACTTCCCTGGGTACTCCAAATCGCGGGAATATCACAGATTTGAACATCCTTAGAACAACCTTGGCATCATTCGTAGGACTTGTGACTGCTTCCACCCATTTGGACACATAGTCCACAGCAACAAGGATGTACATATTTCCACATGAAGGTGGAAAGGGGCCCATGAAATGGCGATTCCCCAGCAGTCGACTAAAACTACTTTGAGTACATAGTTCTGGGTCATTTCATTTCTCTGGTTTATGTTGCCGCGGCGTTGACAGCAGTCACATCTTGAGACAAAATCATGTGGGTCTCGGATCATCGTGGGCCACCAGAAACCTGCCTGAAGGACCTTGGAAACTGTCTTGAATGTAGCAAAATGTCTTGCATAGTTTGAACCATGACAATGAAAAAGAAGTCCAGCAACTTCTGATTCCGGAATACACCGTCGGTATAGGTCATCGGCGCAACTTCTGTACAAATAAGGCTCCTCCCAGATGTATTTCTTAACTTCAAGGAAAATTTTTTCCTTGTGTAGCCAGTACAATCTGGGGGGTATTATCTTGGCGCAGAGAAAGTTAGCATAGTATGCATTCGCGTTCCTCGTAGCATTCCTCGAAGATGGAATAAATGCTTTCATCAGGAAATCAGTCATCTATTGGGACCTTTGTCTCTACTCTCAGTCTGGACAAATGATCAGCTACCCCATTTTCTATTCTCTTCTTGTCTCTAATTTCAATGTTAAACTCCTGTAGTAGCAAAACCCAATGCAGCAGTCGGGGTTTAGCGTCTTTCTTGCAGTCTTCGAGAAATCTTTAATGAATCTCCTATAGAAACCTGCATGGCCTAGGAAACTCTGGATTTCTCTTACTGTTCTTGGGGGTTGAAGATTGGTCATGACCTCTATCTTTGCTTTATCTACTTCAATCGCTTTTTCTAAAATTATATGCCCAAGTACGATCCCGTCCCTTGATATATCATGGATTTTTTTGGTTTTATGACATGATATATGTATTGGTTTTGGAGTCTTTTGTATATATATTGAGTCTTATTAGGTACAAACACGGAATGGATCCTTATGAGCACTTTGGAGCATTTGGAGGCTTGTAGCTGAGCAAATGAACAAGGAGACGAATATTCCTGTCCACGTCGATCGATATGCTTCCCCTGTGTCGGTCGGCACAACCTAGACGTGAATGACGCCTTCGAGTTTTATCAAGTTCCAAGAATTGCAACTTGGCCCCAGAAGTTTCCAAAGTTTATACTTCATGCCAAATCGTGTTTTTAGGTTAAACTATGTTCTTAGAAGTCTTAGAGACAAAGTTTTCATAACCTAAGTTTTTAAAGTTCATTGTAAGTTTCAAGGATATTATTGGAGAGAAGATTCAGATTTCAAACTTTGTAGAGAGAAGAATTCTGAACTCCCTTTGTTTCTTATTTCCGATTTTTATGAGTAATATTCAGACAATGATTTTTGTTTCATCTTCTATGTCTGAGTAGTCATCTTGTTAGATCTAGGGTTTCAAAAGGGATTATGAAGGAAAATTAAATTCAGTTTAGAATTGTTAAGTTATCTATTATGTTCTTCATCTAGATTTGATAATTACACTAGTCTTAAGATTGATCACCCTAATACTGGTACTTTAGGATTATTGGTAGACACAAGAGTTAGTGATACCCTGGCCTAATCTTAGATGAGCAAACAGCCTATTCACAGGGAGAGTTGGTTTAGGAATTTTGTAAACATATCGTACCCGCACTATCATAGAGACTCTATTTATTGTAATTTCGCAAAGAGATTTGGTTTGCTTCTGTTTAGAGGATAGATGTTGTCGCAGCGAGAGTTGGAAAAGATATCATATTAGTGTTACGAGTTTAAGAACCGCACAAAAACTTTAGACTTAATTTACAAGCCGCCCAGTTCATTTTCCCGAATTTTCCTGATTGATGTCCCTAGGTCTAGTGCTTTAATCATCTATATTTAATCTTGTTTAATTGCTATTTTTGTCTATTGCATTACTTTATTTAGTTTTCTTACTTTCATCTAGCTTAACTTGAATCTGTTCAATCTATTGTGTGAGTTTTCAGAGTCCTTGGGAATTTGACCCCTAAGTACAACACTGATCTCTTAATTTGAGAGAGTAGCTTCTAGGGTTATATTTGACCCTTGTCAAATTTTGGCGCCGTTGTCGGGGACTCTAAATTCACCATTAGATTTCAGTTAGAGTTTAGTATAGATTTTTCTTTTTATTTTTGCTACTCACGCCTTTACTTTCTCTTATCTCAGGTGCATGATACTTAGGAGCAGGAAGGACAAAGATCTAGTTGCAACTGAGGAGATTGAGAGGTTAGAGAGAGCTAATCGCAAAGCACTCAAGAGATCAGAGATGGTTAGAACAGTTTTGATTGAGAGGGATGCTGCTGGGATCATACGTGATTTAGAGGGCAACCAATACAATGTTCAGGGTCAGAGACTTGATGCAGATGGGAACCCCATCGTCGAGATTGTCGATAATCTGGTCATGTCAACCGACAGGGGAATGTTGGTGTCGGTCGACGTGAAGGAGACGGAAACGGTCCGGACAACTTAGATGCTAGGATTGACAATGTGAGGAGAACATTTGCTGATTTCAACAGAACCAATGAGTTATACTCCAACAGTTCTGCTATATATCCTCCGGCTATTCAGGGGAATGATTTGGAGTTGAAACCCCAATACTACACTCTTGTGGGGCAACACGCCTTCCATGCTCATCCTGCGGAACATCCAATGGACCACATAGAGAAGTTTGAAGACTTGGCTTCGAGTAATAAAGCCAATGAGGTGTCTGAAGACTATCTATTCTACAAGCTCTTCCCATACTCTCTTGCTGGGGAAGCAGCTCAATGGTTGAAACAGTTGGAACCGGGTTCCTTAACCACCTGGAGAGACATCAAGACAACTTTCTTTTATAACTTCTATGATGATGCTAAGACAGAAGACTTGAGGGATTTGATTATTCAGTTTACTCAAGGACCTGCAGAGACATTGAAGGCTGCGTTGTTGAGATTCAAGGGGTACCAACGAGATTTTCCGCACCACAACATTGATGAAGTCCAGCTCATTAGGACTTTCTTTTGCGGAATTGACTGGAGGTATCTGGTTGCTTTGGATGCTGCTAGTGATGGTAACTTCAAGACAAGGACACCATACGCTGCTATTAAGTTGATTGATAACTTGGCATCTAGTAGTAGTACTAAGAATGCTGATTTTGAGAGAAAGAAGATAGCTGCTTGTTTGAACAACAATCAGATGGCAGAAGTCAAGGCAAAGCTTGATACTGTGCACAACCTTCTAGTGAACAAGAAGTCTGTTCACTTTGCTCAAGAGGTTGAGGTTTTTGAAGCTGAAGAAGAAGCTACTGAAGAGGATCTAAACTATGTGAATGGTTCCTGTTTCAATGGCCAAAGGTTTGGAAATTCTCAAGGAAACTTCATAGGTTACAATAACCAGAGGAACAACTACGGGAACAACCAGAATTCTTCTGGATTTACACCCAAGCCTGCAACTCAAGAAGCTCAGATAAACAATAGTGGTTTCACTAGGGACTTTGGAAGTTCCCATTATCAGAATTTGCCTCCTAAGTCTGTGGATTCTGAGTTGAAGGATATGCTTGACCAGATACTTCAGGGACAGCAGAAGATGACTGTGGATTTCAATGGTAAGATAGATGCTTTGTATGTCAATCTCAATGGGAAGTATGAGACATTGAATAACCACATCAAGAGGTTGGATACTCAGTTTGCACAATCTACTGTGAACACTAAACACCCTGATGGCGTCTTACCTGGAAGTACTGACACTAATCCTAGGTACTATTGTGCTGCTGTTAGGTCCTGGGGAGAGATGGTCAAGAGGGAGATCAAGGAAGAGGTTCTGAAGAGATCTGAAGTTAAGGAAAAAGTTGAGACTCTCATCTCGGAGCTCATGTTGATCGACACCACCACTACATGTCGGTCGACACAACCCAAATTATCAGAGGATTTGATGCAAGTCACGACTAAGGATGGTCCTGACTCCAGGAAAATTGATCGACAGACACCTGGCCATGTTGGTCGACATGCACAGCCCAATGACAGAATTTGTCTCCGAAAATTGCCTAAGTTGGAAGATCCCAGAAGTTTTGCTGTACCCTGCTCCATTGCTGGAGTTAAGTTCACTGATTCACTCTGTGATACTGGACCTAGTATCAATATCATGTCTAATGATGTTGCAATGAGATTGGGAATCAATGACATGAAGAGATCTTCAGTTGAGATTACATTGGACGATACTTCTCTGAAGAAATCCTTGGGTTATATTGAGAATCTAAGAGTTCAAGTTGGTGATTTTCTGCTTCCCTGTGATTTCCATGTTGTTGAGACAGATATCGGTTCTGAAATGCCACTGATTTTGTGTAGACCATTCCTTGTTACTGCTGGAGCTGTGTTTGATCTGTTGAGTAGTAGGATTTCTCTGAGGCATGTTGATCCTGATGTGTTTTATCCTGCTAATCCAGATGGATATGTGATGTGGAATCCCCAGGTTGTTGTTGAAGAAGTGAATGAGATTCACACTAATGATGCAGAGAATCCAAAAACTGCGGGTAAGAAGAAGAAACTGCAGAGAAAAGCAGTGACTGCGGGACCCCTTATGACCTTGACTCCTGTGAGGAAAGTTGATGATACTATTGAGTATAAGCTTCAGTATGGAAGTGGTTCCAGGCCATTTGCCAAGATTACAGCTATCATCACTCCAGAGTTTAAGGCTAAACGATAAGCCGCAATGGATGAGATGATGAATAGGGTTCTGAAACCCAAGATGCTTGATTTAAGTGAGGATGATTTCAGCTCCAAGACCTCATCTTCACCACCTTTGGATTTATCCGGAGATCCTCCATCCATCTAATTTTGACAAAGTCAAGCTAATGACTGAAAATAAGCGCTTAGTGGGAAGCAACCCACTGGTGAGTCTTTAATTAAGTTTTCTGTGTCTTTTTAAACTATTTTTCTATGTTTTTGTTTTGTCTCAGGAACTAGACGTGCTAAATGATGATTATGGAAAGATTTGCATGGATTGAAGAAGCTTTACATAATTTTTTGACCAAGGAACACAGGGTTTGTGTCCGTGTCGATCGACACAAATACCTTGTGTCGGTGGACGCGGACCCGAGGTTAGTATAAATACCTAATTTCTTTTTTTCTTCTCCACTTCCCCTTTTCCTTTTTGTAAAACCCCTATGCCTCTATAAAACCCAAATCCCGATTTCTGAGTTCTTCACCAATTCATTCGATTCTTGCTTCTAAATCAAGAGATTTCTACTCCTTATTTTCCTTTATCATCCATTCTATCAAAATCAAAGGTATTTCCTCAAATCTCCATCCCTAATTTTGAAACTTTCATGGGTTTGATTCTCACTTTTGAATTCTGATTTTACTCTTAAAAGCTTGCTAGTCTTGACTGATTATGATGAATTTAGAAAGAATCAAGTGTAGAATATTGTCTATTTAAGTTGAATTGACTGAAAAGTCATGAACTTCTTATGACAAAACCTAGCACTAATCTAATTGAAATTCAGAATTTAGGGTTGATTAGATGTTGAATTGGATATTATAGGGATGTATTTGGTGGGTCATTTTGATGATTGTGAAGTATTAATCATGTTTCGACATTGACCTTCCTTGGAATTTTCGTTTTTCAATATGTATACATGATTCGGCATCGTGTAGATCAACACGATATGCTTGTGTCTGTCGACACACATGCATAAATTCCGAACATGAACTGAATATGCGATTTCTTGTGTTTTGCAGATGACTACTAGGAGATCTTCGAGGAACAAGCGTACTCGCAGAGAGGAGATTGATCTTACTGATGATGAGCCTAGTGTTGAGACAACCTGAATTGCCATCATAGCCACCACACCCACTTTTGACTTCCCAGTCAATGCTCATGTCCATGCCCCTTGGCCTAAGCTTGAGACTCAGATGATTAAGGTGAAGCGTGACTGGGATAGTGATCCAAAGACTGAGACAGCCAAGCCCGAGTGCACTTAGAGACCTATTTTAGAGAATTGGGATGAGTATGACACATTGTTCTATAATGCTTGGCAAGGTGTTGATATAAGGCCTACTAGACTGGAGGACAGAAAAGCCATGATAGCTCTCGATATTGATGATGATCTCGATCACATCACTTCGCAGATGTGTTTGGGGACCATGGGTTACATACCACATACTCTCTATCTGGACTTGGCACACCAGTTTTTAGCTTCCTGTAGAGTGTACTATGCTGATGAGAGTGCCAAGGTGGCACAGCAGGGAGTTCTGACCTTTATGTGCAAAGGTATACGATACAAGATCACTATCCCTGATCTGTGTGACTTGTATGGTTTCAAAAGAGACATTGCTTTTATTTATGCTTTATTTGCTTCTGTTTTTGCTTCAGTACTTTGTTTTTATTTTCATTTGAGTATTGTTGAAACTTAATTATGTTATATATCAGCTTCTTATTGACCTGTTTTGCTCTTAATCAGGATCTAGATGTCAGAAAACGAGTTGAATGATCAGATAGACTGGTGCAGAATTTTGGAAAACCACAACCCTGCTCACGTCGATCGCCATGCAGGGTGTGTGTCGGTCGACGTGCACACACCATATCAGGTCACGTTTTTCAAAACATAACAGTTCAATCTCTTCTCAATTTTATTTCTTTTATCACTTTCCTTATACTTATTTACACTGGGGACAGTGTAGTTTAAGTCTGGGGGAGGTAGTTGCTAACCATATTTATTATTTTGAGAGTCAGTCCCAAATTTTTGTTTTTCAAAACCTTTGTTTTATTGAGTCAAAACTTATCCAGAAAAAATGATGTTACGGAGGAATCAACCACACTTTACAGTAAGCTCTCATGTGACCATTTGATTCTATCTTGACCTGAATCCGAGACTAACGAAAAACTCAAAGGCTGGTCAGATTGCTTAAGATCCCTATGTTTCCAATGTCCTAGATCCGAGCTAAGTATTCTATTTTATTGATGGAATTGATGTCTGTTGGGTTTGATTTTTTGTATAAGCTTGACACTCTGGCCTGTTTGATTTAAATGTGGTACTCCTCCTCATTGTCCCTAATTCTGAATTTATGACGGTGAGATGATTGTCATTAGTAGAAACAGTAGGAATAAACTTCGGATGACCATTTGCTTTTTCTAATGAAAAGATCACATAGGAATTATAAATGGTAGGAAGAAACTTCCGATGACCATTTGTTTATAATCTCTGAAATTATGGATTTAATCCTTTAAAAAAAAAAAGAGAGAAAAGAAGAAAAAGAAAGTAATAATAAATAATAATTCTGGCGGAGTTTAAAGAGTACCAATAAAATTTAATAATGACTGGTTTGTTATAGTGAAATACGGTTATAAATCTAGAAGATCCTTGACATTGAGACTGCTGGTAGGATAGAAAAACAGCGATGAAGGTTGTTTGATGTATTATGTTGAGTAAATTGTGGTGGAAATCAGGTATGCTTGCGAGTGCTTGCGATGAAGTACATGGTGGTTTGGATCTTGTTAAGTAAGGGTTTTTAGTGATTCACTATAGTGAATGTGATTGTGGTGTTCTTATGAAGTTATGAGTTTCATAATTGTTAAACTACTTTATTGGTTTGGTTTTCTGTTTTGCTTGAGGGCAAGCAAAAGCTAAGCCTGGGGGAGTTGATATATCATGGATTTTATGGTTTCATGACATGATATATGTATTGATTTTGGAGTTTTTTGTATATATATTGAGTCTTATTAGGTACAAACACGGAATGGACCTTTATGAGCACTTTGGAGCATTTGAAGGCTTGTAGCTGAGCAAATCAACAAGGAGACGAATATTCCTGTCCACATCGATCGACATGCTTCCCTTGTGTTGGTCGACACAACCTAGACGTGAATGACACCTTTGAGTTTTATCAAGTTCCAAGAATTGCAACTTTGCCCCAGAAGTTTCCAAAGTTTATACTTCATGCCAAATCGTGTTTTTAGGTTAAACTTTGTTTTTAGAAGTCTGACAGACTAAGTTTTCATAACCTAAGTTTTTGAAGTTCATTGTAAGTTTCAAGGAGATTATTAGAGGGAAGATTCAGATCTCCAACTTTGTAGAGAGAAGAATTCTAAACTCCCTTTGTTTCTTATTTCCGATTTTTATTAGTATTATTCAGACAATGATTTGTCTTTCATCTTCTATGTCTGAATAGTCATCTTGTTAGATCTAGCGTTTCAAAAGGGATTATAATGGATAATTGAATTGGGTTAAGAATGTTAAGTAATCTATTATGTTCTTCATCTAGATTTGATAATTACACTAGTCTTAGGATTGATCACCCTAATACTGGTACTTTAGGATTATTGGTAGACACGATAGTGTTATTTATACCCTGACCTAATCCTAAATGAGCAAACAACCTATTCACAGCGAGAGTTGGTTTAGGAATTTTGTAAACATATCGTACCCGCACTATCATAGACACTCTATTTATAGGAATTTTGCAAAGAGATTTGGTTTGCTTCTGTTTAGAGGATATATGTCGTCGCAGCGAGAGTTGGATGAGATATCATATTAGGATTACGAGTTTAAGATTTGTACAAACACTTTAGACTTAATTTACGAGCTGCCCAGTTCATTTTCCCGAGTTTTCCTGATTAATGTCCCTAGGTCTAGCGCTTTAATCATCTGAATTTAATCCCGTTAATTGCTATTTTGTCTATTGCATTGCTTTATTTAGTTTTCTAACTTTCATCTAGCTTAACTTGAATCTGTTCAATCTATTTTCAGAGTCCTTGTGGATTTGACCCCTAAGTACTACAATGATCTCTTAATTTGAGAGAGTAGCTTCTAGGGTTATATTT
Organism: Cardamine flexuosa; assembly: GCA_963555745.1. Classification (NCBI taxonomy): domain Eukaryota; kingdom Viridiplantae; phylum Streptophyta; class Magnoliopsida; order Brassicales; family Brassicaceae; genus Cardamine; species Cardamine flexuosa. Next base: position 17,408,929 of record OY743219.1, read on the forward strand.
CACCCCTATCATCCCTAACAATAAAATGGCATTTTTCCCAATTTAGAACCAAATGTTTACCTACGCATCGCTGCAAGACTTTACTAAGGTTAGCCAGACAGTTGGTAAAGGAAGAACCATAGACGGAGAAGTCATCCATGAAAACTTCCATTATATTTTCAGTTAGATCAGTGATGATGTCATGTTTTATGCATCAGGTTTTACCCAACATCTAAACTCCGCAAGTGCATGGTTGTGCGTGGCAGTATAGTGGTGGAATCGATCCACAAAGAGTAAAGAGCACTATAGATCCGTAGATCTAAACATAGCTAGGATGAAAAAAGGAAAGTGTCACAAAATGAAATCCGAATAAAATCTGAATAAAATCTGAATAAAAATCTTTTAAATAAAGAAAGAAATTAATTAAAAACAAATGTTGCGATCTGGGAAATTGCACGGATTTAAATAAATAAAAATGATATCTAACCGGATTAGCAATTAAATGATCTAGATCTAGAACACAAACACTGTACCAAAATAAATCTTTTTAATAAAAGTAAATATTATTCCATCAAAAATCCGATAGGATCCTATGATAGCATATTTCGACCTAGTTTGATAGAGTTCACTTGTAGATCCAGCTTCAACTCTGGAAATCAAACCTACAAACCATAGATTCCAGGTAGAATAGCCAATGCTAGATGTACTATAATATCCTATGAATCATTTGATAGATTCGTCAACCTAACAAAAGCATTATATTTATAGAAGTAGAGATCTATTAACCATAATTCTAATCTATAATAATAACCTAATTAAACATTAAATTCCTTTGAATAAATTCTATCTCCCAACATATAGATCTACTCAACCATGGCAATTGGTTGATAGATCATTATGTTGTATGATTGAAAACACAAAGAAAGAGATGAAAACAGATTGTAGATCATAATTACAGATCTGAGAAAAAGAAATGTAAAAATTACAGATCTGAAATGAGAAATAAAAATGGCAGAGTAACAGTAAAATTCGTGTCTAGGTCTCTCTCGCCGCTCAGGAAATTAGCCTTATTTACAGAGTGTCTTCTAGGTCGAAACTCGGAGTTAATGTGTGATTTGGAGAATATTCGTGACTGGGATCGATCGATCCTACTTGGATCGATCGGTCTTCTTCCTCTGATCCATGCCACCTCATAGATTCCTTTGACTGACCAATCTGCTTCGGGATGGGTCGATCCTTGTCATGCTTGGTCGTTCCGGGATGTCTCCAAAATCCAATGATGTGTAAAAATGTCCAAAATTGCTCCATTTTGCACATTTTAGCTTCAAGGCAGTGAAACCTGAAAAGACACTAAAACCAACCAAAAGAACACAAAACCTAACTTCTTGACCCAATAAGACAAGTAAAAGAATAATAAGAATGGGTCAAAATAGACACTCATCACACCCCCAGACTTGAATCCTTGCTTGTCCTCAAGTAAGAAACAAGACAATGAAACAAAGTACAGAAGTGGAAGTTTGAAAAACGGGAACTTACGCTTAGCTTTATAAATCCATCATGTTGATCATGTAAACCAAGAAGAAACCTTGTGAAAAGTTAATCAAACTTTAGCAGTACAACATGTACTTTACCATAAGCATAGCAAACATTACCGTACTTTAGCATCCGAGATCTAAGGGAAGTTCTGAAATCTCCATTGTTGGCCCTTTAACATTCATTAAGTGTTGCATGCAGTATGACAAAGGGAGTCAAAATCGCTAAGGGTTAGTAACGGGGGGCCATTTTAAGGGTGATGATTAAGCATGATAAATGAACTCCGGTGCAAGCCAATGCGAAAAATCACAGTGAGACGGAAACCAAATATGGTGCACAAGCCCCTGAACCTTGAATCCCAAGTAAGCTTCTATATAATGATCCTAATAGAGTTACTATTGGTGCTAAAATAAAATAAGTAACATAAAAAATAACTAACTAAATAAATAAAAGGTTTTATTATGGTTCCTTCAGACTTCTTTCCCTTCTCTTTCTTTTGGTTTTTATTTTATTTTATTTTTTTGAAAGAGAGTCTCGGGATGAGACGGGATCGATCGATCCCAGAGTATTTTTTTCTGAGAAGGGGAAGTAGAAACCAGTTCTAACCATGTAGATCAATCCTACTAAAAACTTTACCAATAGTCAACTCAAACTAATATAGATGAAGTACTGATGCTAGAAAGCTTTCTCGGAAATATATAGAACATTTGGTTGTACCGGCTCCCATACTCTGTAGTTTTTGCACTTGGTTGCACATGCTCATAATGTTGCGAAAGAGGACTGGGGTCTGAATGAAAAAGGGTGTAAGGGTATGGAACAAAACTAAAAATAAGCTTGGCCATCTGGAGCTCCAATAAGAATAGGGTGAACTCCAGATGTCTATGAGTCATTTTGCAATATAGAGCCCCTAATTGAGAAGATTAGTCCAAGTTAAAGGTCCAAGTAGATAGAGCCAACGCTGTACCATTCAGATTTCCAAAGGATAGGTCGCTTCGGGTAAAGTTGATCCACTGATGGTGTTTCCAATCTTCCTGAACTAAGTCCAATAAATGTCAACATAATATGGAAACCAATAAATTGTAAAATCCCATGTTTTGACTCAATAAAATTACTCAAGAAAAATGAAAAAGTTTTGAAATTTTTTTTGGGACAAGTAAACAAAAGAAAACAAAGTGTTAGTAACATATGAAAGCAGTCACCCGTTCCCCCAGACTTAAATCACTGCATCCCATAGTGATATAAAATCAAAGGAAAAGGTTGCTGCGAAACAAAACTGGAGATAATGAATTGTTCACAAAAAGCAAACCATAAACCGTGGAAGGAGTTTTACGACCAAAAGGGAGCATTGGTCTGTACATGAACCGGTTTTCAGTTTTTCTCGTCTTGGGGATCGATCGATCTGGGTAGGATCGGTCGATCCCAGCGTACTGAAACTTCTTAAAATTCGCATTTTCTGTGTTTTGCACGTGTTTTCAGTCAGCTCGACACAAAAACATCATCATATCTTATTTTGGAAAATAAATAAATTAAAATAACTAGAGGGAAATAAAATAAAATAGTTTTATTAATTCAAAAGCAAAAATAAATTAAAAGAACATGTTGGGTTGCCTCCCAACCAGCGCTTGTTTTTGCAAAGTCACTAGCTTGATTTAGTTTTATCTCAATTGGGTTCTTGGTTCATTGGAGGAATGGTATCCTCCTCATCCTTCACAGTGGGAGTTTGGCCAAGCGCAATTGGGTATCTCTTGATAGTCTTATAGGGAAAGCATATGACCTTGTCCCCAACTCGCAGCTTTATTCTCTTTTTGGGTATGGTGATAGATGCGCGGGCGGTCACCAGGAATGACCGTCCTAAGATTAGATCAGGTTCATCGTAGTTCATATCCAGCACAAAGATGTCTATCAGAACATAGCTTCCACCCACAAGAATTGGTATGTTGGATAGGATCCCTAAAGGGTTTTGGAATGGTCCATCAACCAAATCTATTTGGAACTTGGTTGGTACCATGTGTTTTAGACACAATAACCTTGCATTCTTGAGTGATATGACATTTATACTAGCTCCAGTGTCTATCCGCAGTTCCTTAAAGAGTCCTTCCAATTGTGATGGGTATATGGAAATCTCCTCGATCTTCTCTTTTTGGGGGAAGTTTATCCTGCTTCTTATTGTTTAGGTAATCCCGGAGGTAGTCAGTTGCGCCTTGAAGTGTAATCCTACTGGCAAGGATATCCAAAGTGAAACCTGCCATCATAGGTAACACAGACATGATTTCCTCAAAGGGTAACCTTGCTTCCCACTCACCAACTATCTCATCAACCTTGCACTCTGTGACAGGATCCATCTTCTTAGGAGTTTTTTCTGCCTCTCCTTGATTTCTAAGCTGTTTTAGGGTTTAATTCTTGGGAGGTTTATAAAGCTGTGTTCGCGGGGATTGATCGATCTCGAACTTGATTGGTTGATCTTCCTCAATTTTAAAATCAGTATTGGGGAAGTGGGATCGATCGATCTCACCCTGCCGCGATCTTGGCGGAATCCATATCGATCTTCCTATCGAGAATACATTGGCTCTCATCGATGGATCGATCGATCCCACCTTCGGATCGATCGATCTCAGGGGAGTTTTACTCTTTGATTTTTAGAACTCTCTCAGTTGTGGAAACTTCCGGGATCTCGTTCACTAAGTGAACAACATCGATATCATCAAAATCGTTAATCACGAATGTTTGACCATTGACAGTAGGTTGCATATCGACAGTCTCAACGTAAAGTTTAACAACTGTTTTTTCGAGACGGATATTTATCCTTCGTTTTGGCACATTTATGGATACCCCAGCTGTAGCTAAGAAAGGACGTCCTAGGATAAGGTCAGTACCATTATCGTCCAAGTCTAAAACTATGAAATCAGCGAGTATGTAGCACGAGCCTACCAATATCGGGATATCAATTAGGAATCCGTGTGGTCTCCGAGTTGTTCCATCAGCCATGGTTATTTTCTTGGTGGTTTGCTACATAATTAGCAGTCCAAGCTTATGCGAAATAGAGAGTGGTAGTATGTTGATGCTTGCTCCCAAATCCACCAAGCTATTTTTGAAACAGGTATCTCCAATGGTGCATGACAGGATAAATTTCCCGGGGATCTCCTAGTTTCTTTGGAAGTTTTTTTTTGCATTTTCTCATTGCAATTTTCCCTTACGAATTTGACGGAGTCCTCCATAGTGGATTCCCCAGTGAACGTTTTCTTTAATTGATCTTCCACTAAGTGAATCATTGAGTAGACCTCTGGATTGGGTAGTCTAACTCTCATCTCTTTATCTATCTTTTCACATTTCCACATATCAAATTCATGGTAGGTAGATTTAGGGATTGGTGGTAATTTCTTTTCAGAGGGTTCTGAAAATTCCGTGATTGATTTAACGGGTTCAGTCGGAATATCCTGATCTTTCAACAAAGGGGATTTATCGGTTTCATTGGGGGTCGACCGCTCTTGATCTATTTCCATCTCTCTGAGATTAGCGTAATAACGTTCTGCTTCTTCTATCTCATCATCTATGGAGTGATGACTTCTATTTTCCAACGTTTCAGGTTCTTAAGGAATTGTCAGCTCCCTGTTGTAAAAGCTATATTGTATGTCATCATTGAAGAAATCGTCTTCTTCATCATAAGACAGATAAATGATCGTCCTATCTCCTCTAGCAGGACAGCTTTTTGGGACAGCGTATTTTCCACTTCTAAGTTCAACGAAGTGTAGAGATTCGTTGTGGTTGTTTTCAGGTTTCCCTGGGAAAGTTTTGGTTGGGGCCCTATTTTTCTCAGAAGTTTGAGCAACTTGGTTTTCTAAAACCCATATGTGAGTTCCTAAGGCATCAAGTTTCTCATTGAGGTTCTCATAAACTCTATCAACCTTAGCGTTGATATCCCCAGCGAATTTCATCTGTCCTTCCATGATTTGCCGGAACAGAGAATCAATTCTATCCATTGACCCCGCGTTTCCGGGTTTAGAATTGAATCCCATTTTACCATAACCAACATTGTTTTGGAAGTTCCCTTGGTTTTTAGTACTCCGAGGTGGATAAAACTGATCTCTGGGGTTCTCAATATTAGTGCTGTGGTAGGACATGATAGGATGGTTCCTAAAGTTTGGGTCAAAACCCCGGTTTTGATAGTTTCCCTGTCCACCGAGAAAGTTGATCTCCTCAGTTTGATCCTCCTCATCATTGAATTCATCACTTTCCAAGAGATTAACAGATCTCTTTTGCGCTCTGATCAGAATGTCCACCATAGCATTAAGCTCCTCTATGATCTTATCACTCACCCGAGTGGGGTTGACTCTCCTATCATAGTCAGAAGATCTGTTAGAGTCGCTTGCTGCAATGTTTTCAATGAGCTCCATTGCTTCCTCCAGCGTGTTGCACATGAAGTCTCCCCTACTGGCTGTGTCTGTAGCCATTTGATACTTCATTTCAATTCCATTGTAGAAAAAATTCATCCTGTCCGACTCGGTGTAGCTTCGAGGGGGACAGTCCCTTAGATATTCCTTATAACGTTCCCAAGCTTCATATAAAGACTTGCTTGGCGGAATGTGGCTATTTTGTTTTTTAATGCTGCGGGTCTAGATTTGGTGAAGAACTGCTGAATGAAAGCAGCTCGGCATTCACCCCAGCTTGTGATAGATCCGGGACTCAAAGAGTTCAGCCATCTATGAGCCTTATTAGCAAGGGAAAAGGAAAATAGCCTACAACGGAGGTAGTCTTGGGGGACTCTGTTGGCTTTGGTGGTACTACAGATCTCCTCAAAGATATCAATATGGTCCATTGGGTTTTCGTTAGATAGCCCATGGAATTGATTCTGTTTATTCATGGCGATTATTTGAGGTTTAATCTCATAATCTTGCCTCTGGATAGGATGGGAAATAATAGCAGATCGGTTCCTATAGTAGGCGTGCGGGGCATCTTGCTCGCCTAAGATAACCCTGGGTGGAGGGATTTGCAGTCCCGGCACATCATTTATGCAAACCCCAGCAGCTCCAACATCATTGAAAGATCCTCTATTATCCTGACCTTCTCTCTGCCGGACTGCATCTGCATTCTCACCATCAACAACAGGGGGAATGTTTCTAAGGTTATTAGGATCAGTCATACTAACTTTATCTTTTGCTTTCCTTGTTGTTTTGTTTTTCTTTGTTTCCTTGATTTTCCTTGTGGACTTCTTTGTCAACTCTTCTATTCTCAAGTCTTGTAGATCTTTAGAAGCCTTGCTCCTTAATTGCATAAACCTGAGAAGCAAAAGGAGTTTGAAGAACAGATCCAAAAAAGGGATTCTAGGATCAATCGATCTTGGAAGGGAGCGGTAGATCTCGAGAGAAAAAGGATCGAAAGATCAAAGAGGGGTCGATCCATCATGTAAAAGTAAGATTGGTCGATCTATATGGATCAGTCGATCGTGCAAGAAGTAGGATCTGTCGATCGTGCAAGAAGTAGGATCGGTCAATCTTATGGGGATCGGTCGATCTCAAAGACGTAAATAAAAATGCATAAAATAATATATCTGAGACTAGGTTTAAAAACTTAAATCTAAAGGTTACAATTACTCCCCGATAACGGTGCCAAAAACTTGATGTGATGTTTTATGCATCAATTTTTACCTAACATCAAAACTTCACAAGTGCACGGTTGTGTGCGGCAGTATAGTGGTGGGATCGATCCACATAGAGTAAAGAGCATTATAGATCCGTAGATCTAAATCAAGCTAGGATGAAAAATATGGAAAGTGTTACAAAAGGAAATCCGAAAAAATCTGAATAAAAATATTTCAAATAAGGAAAGAAATCAATTAAAAACAAATGTTGGGATCTGAGAAATTTCAGGGATTTAAATAAATAAAAATGATATCAAACTGGATTAACAATTAAATGATCTAGATCTAGAACACAAACACTGTACCAAAATAAATCTTTTTAATAAAAGTAAATATTATTCTATCATAAATCCACTAGGACCCTATTATAGCATATTTCGCCCTAGTTTGATAGAGTTCACTTGTAGATCCAGCTTCAACTCTTGGAAATCTGGAAATCAAGCCTACAAACTATAGATTCCGGGTAGAATAGCCAACGCTAGCTGTGCTATAAATCCCTATGAATCATTTGATAGATTCGTCAACCTAACAAAAGCATTTGATTCATAGAAGTAGAGATCTATTAACCATAATTCTAATCTATAACAATAACCTAATTAAACATTACATCCCTTTGAATAAATCCCATCTCCCAACATATATATCTACTCAACCATGGTAATTGGTTGATAGATCATTATGTTATGTGATTGAAACACACAAAGAAAGAGATGAAAACAAATTGTAGATCTTGAAAATGCAATGAAAACTTTATAGATATGAGAAAAAGCAATGTAAAAATTACAGATCTGAAATGAGAAATAAAAATAGCAGAGTAACAGTACAATTCGTGTCTAGGTCTCTTTGGCCGCTCAGGAAATGAGACTTATTTATAAAGTGTCTTCTAGGTCAAAACTTGGAGTTAATGTGTGATTTGGAGAATATTCGTGACTGGGATCGATCGATCCTACTTGGATCGGTTGATCTACTTCCTCTGATCTGTGCAACCTCATAAATTCCTTTGACTGACCGATCTGCTTCGGGATCGGTCGATCTGTGTCATGCTTGGTCCATTCTCGTCAGGATCGATCGATCCACGATGTCTCCAAAATCCAATGATGTGTAAAAAAGTCCAAAGATGCGCCATTTTTCACATTTTAGCTCCAAGGAAGTGAAAACCTGAAAATATACTAAAACCGACCAAAAGAACACAAAACCTAACTTCTAGACTCAATAAGATAAGTAAAATAATAATAAAAATGGGTCAAAATAAACACTCATCAAGTGAATATCGACATCATGCATCTTTGGAATGTTGTTGGAGCATTGCAGAGCCCAAAGGGCATCCTCTGATATGCATAAGTCCCATAAGGGCTTGTGAACATCGTCTTTTCCTGATCATCAGGATGAATGGGGATTTGGAAAACTCCAGAATATCTGTCAAGGAAGCAATGGAAACGGGTTAGCTAGATGTTTTAACATCTGATCGATGAATGGAAGGGGAAAATGGTATTTTCAAGTGGCTGCATTGAGTTTCCGTTAATCTATGCACATCCTTGTGTCCGGTTACTGTACGTGTAGGAATGAGTTCATTCTTATCGTTTTAAACAACAGTAACTCCACCTTTCTTTAGAACGCCTATACCGGACTAATCCACGGGCTATCTGAGATGGTGTATATTACACCTGCCTCGAGGAGTTTTAGAATTTCCTTTTTAACTACCTCTCAGAGGTTCGGGTTTAGCCGGTGTTGAGGTTCTACCGATGTCTTTGATGGATCTTCAAGGTGTATCCGGTGTGCATAGATTAGGGGAGATCCCAATTAGATCACTGAGCGAGTACCCTAATGCTTTTCTATACTTACGTAGTTCTCAAAGTAAGAGGGATGTGTCATATGGGTTCAACTTATCATTAATAATGACATGATATATTGAGTTTGGGCCGAGATAAGCGTACTTCAGGCCGTCAGAGAGTTCTTTTGGCTCGAGCTTTGGTGCTCTCTATTCGCACCAATCCTCGGACTTATCTAACCGGTCTTCTTCACATAGACTTTTGTCATGAGGTATTTTCGTGTTAATCCGCCACTTCCTGAGGTTGGGTAAGAGCGTCCAGTAGTCCGATTATTCCATGGGGTTCTTAGTCAGGTTCTCCCAACTTCTCTCTTGGAGTCTAAGTGTCCAGGGAGTCTCCTAATGATCGACCACATGGGGGGTTCTCCTTGGTATCAATCCAGAAAGTCTGTCCATCGATGGTTAGTTTCTTTCCTTGTTTCTTGGTGGTAAAATTCATCACCTTCTCCCCCAGATAGATATCAATTTTTCCTCTTGGTACATCTATCAATGCTCCTGCAGTGGCAAGACAAGGTCTACCAAGAATGATGTCTTGGCCTCCATCGTCAAGGTCTAACACCACAAAGTCTATCAAGATCCAGCACTCTCCCACTTTCAGCGGAATATTTTCAAGCCACCCTTCTGGTTTTTGCAGAGATCGGTCGGCAAGAACTAAAGAGAAAGTAAATGGTTTGAGTGTCAGATGACCTAGGCGTCTTGACACAGTGGCGGCCATCACGCTGATGCTGGCTTCTAAATCACACAGGCAGTTATGAAATTTCAGATCCCCTATGGTGCATGATAAATTGAAAGAGCATGGGTCAGCGAGTTTCCTTGGGATTTTGACTTGCATCCATTTGTTGCATTCCCTAAGGATCGTCATTGCTTCATCCTCAAGTGAAGTCTTTCTCATGAGGATGTTTTTTAGACGAGCCTTTAGGTGGGGAACTTTCCTTACCATCTCAACGAATGGTAACCTAACTTGCAGTTCGGTTATCATGTTGTCAAGTTCCTTTCCTTCAGGAATTGCTGGGGTTTCAGGTTTATCAATGTGTCCATCATAGGTTTACTAGTCCCTATCATCCTCATAACGGATAGACAGATCATCCTGGTGCTCCTCAGAGAAATCGTTATTAGATCTACGCTCCTCACTTATGAAGGAAGGATTTCCTTCGATAGCGGTAGCGTGAATATGCTCTTCTGATTCTCTATCAGGTAATTGTTGAGAGATTGAGAAACGAAATTCAGCTAATGACCTAGTTTCCTCAGTTTTGGTCTCTAGAAGTTTTACTTCGGCATCCAGACTCCCGAGTCTCTAATTCAAATCTTCGGATACTCTTCCTATCTTAGCATTTATCTCGTCAGCAGTCTCGGACTGTATTTCCACGATGTGCTGAAACATGGACTTAATTTTGCTAAGAGAATCTGCATTCTCATATTGAGCCCTTCCATGATGCTCCAGTTGGAATGATTTGGTTGGAGGTTGAATAGAGTTTAATTGAGTGTTACAAGGATTATTCCATTGTTCCCTAGAATTTCTAGTTGAGTAGACATTATAGGGAGAATTAAAAGTGCTCCTAAATTTTTGGTTGAAATTTCCTCTTAGAAAGTTTATTTGTCTACCCAGAAAATTAATATCCTCTTCCCACTCAATTTTATCATCATATTCAAAATCATCAATCAGCCTTACTAACCTTTTTGAGGTCTATGGAATCATACTTACCTTGAAAGTGAGATCTTCCTTGTGGACTTCCATGTTAACTCCTCTATGCTCCAGTCTTGTAGATATTTAGAAGCCTTACTCCTTAATTGCATACACCTGAGAAGCAGATGAAGTTTGAAAGTCAGATCCCAATAAAAGGCTCTGGGATCAATCGATCTTGGAAGGGATCAGTTGATCTCGAGAGAAAAAAGATCGAACGATCAAAGAAGGATCGATCGATCTTGCACGAAGTAGGATAGGTTGATCTTTAGGGATCGCTCGATCGTGCAAGAAGTAGGATCGGTCGATCTCAGAGACGTAAATAAAAAATGCAGAAAATAAAATATCCTAAAATAGGTTTAAAAACTTAAATCTAAAAGCTACAATTACTCCCCGGCAACGGCGTCAAAAACTTGTTGTGATGTTTTATTCATAAGGTTTTACCCAACATCTAAACTTCGCAAGTGCATGGTTGTGTGTGGCAGTATAATGGTGGGATCGATCCACAGAGAGTAAAAAGCACTATAGATCCGTAGATCTAAATAAAGCTAGAATGCAAATATGGAAAGTTGTCATGAAAATCAAATCCGAATAAAATCTTTTAATTAAGGAAATAATTCAATTTAAAACAAATGTTGGGATTTGGGAAATCGCAGGGATTTTAATAAATAAAAAGGACATCTAACCGGATTAGCAATTAAATGATCTAGATCTAAAACACAAACACTATACCAAAATAGATCTTTTATTAAAAGCAAATATTATTCTAATAAATCTTTTAATTAAAAGCAAATATTACTCTACCATAAATCTGCTAGGACCCTATGATAGCATATTTTGAGCTAGTTTGATAGAGTTCACTTGTAGATCCAGCTTCAACTCTTGAAAATCTAGAAATCAAGCCTACAAACTATATACTCCGGGTAGAATAGCCAACACTAGCTGTACTATAAAACCCTATGAATCATTTGATAGATTCGTCAACCTAACAAAACATTTGTTTCATAGAAGTAGATATCTATTAACCATAATTCTAATCTATAACAATAACCTAATTAAACATTAAATCCCTTTGAATATATCCCATCTCCAAACATGCAGATCTACTCAACCATGGTAATGGGTTGATAGATCATGATGTTGTATGGTTGAAAATGCAAAGAAAGAGATGAAGAAAGAATGTAGATCTTGAAAATGGAATGAAAATACTTTAGATCTGAGAAAAATCAATGTAAAAGTTTACAGATTTGAAATGAAAATAAAAATAGCAGAGTAACAGTAAAATTCGTGTCTCGGTCTCTCTGGCCGCTTAGGAAATGATCGCTATTTATAGACTGTATTCTAGGTTAAAAATCGGAGTTAATGTGTGATCTAGAGAATATTCGTGATTTTGTCCAGTCTCATTTTAAAATCCCCACTACTCTAGCCAAAATGACTTTAATCTGATTGTTAGAGACTTCAACCTGACCACTCGTTTGGGGCTGGTAAGGTGTTGCAACCTTATGCCTAACTCCATGTTTTCTCAGAAAGCTCTCAAACTGCCTATTGATGAAGTGGGAACCACCATCACTTATCACCATCCATGGTACTCCAAATCTGGGGAATATAATCGTTTTGAACATTTTCAAGACAACTTTCGCATCATTGGTTGGAGATTCTATGGCTTCTACCCATTTGGAAATATAGTCAACAGCTACTAAGATGTAGCTATTCCCATTAGATGGTGGGTTGAAGGGTCCCATGAAGTCAATTCCCCAGCAGTCAAAGACTTCTACCTCTAGGATTGGGTTCTGTGGCATCTCGTTTCTTCTACTGATGTTGCCCATTCTCTGGCAAGCATCACAGTGGACAATGAAGTTTTTTGTATCTTTGAACATTATTGGCCACCATAAACCTGACTGAAGGATTTTATGTGTAGTTGTGAACATAGCAAAATGACCGCCATAGGAGGAACCATGGCAATGTTCAAGAACTCCTTTCACCTCTTCCTCGGCGATGCATCGTCTGTAGAGGTAGGGCTCATCCCAAAAATAATGGTTTGAATCTCTATACAACTTCTTTCTATGGTGAGCATCAAGGTGTAGAGGTTTGTGACCTGTTGCTTTATAGTTTGCCATATCTGCATACCAGGGTGATTCATACGGCCTTGGCTCGACTGCATTGCATGAGTGAGTGGTCGAACGACATGGCGTACCACTGATGGTACCAATGGTACCAGTGGTCAAACTAGGTTGTCGAACCAGAGTCCCAATGGACATGAGCTGTTCTTCAGGCAGAGAATCATCCACTAGTGTCGGGTCGTCAATTCTCATCCTAGATAAGTGATCAGCAACTCTATTCTCTATGTCCTTCTTGTTCACTATTTTCAAGTCGTACCCTTGCATTAGAATGATCCACCTCATAAGTCTTGATTTGGTGTCCTTCTTAGCATAAATGTGCCTTAGTGCAGCATGGTCATTGTATACTATAACCTTCTCATCCACTAGGTAGCTCCTAAATTTCTCTATCACAAACACCACAACAAGCATTTCTTTCTTTGCTGTTGCATATCTGCTTTGTGCCTCATCCAGGGTCCTGCTAGCGTAGTGGATGACATGCAGCTTCTTGTCTATCATCTGAGCCAGAACTGCTCCTACTGCATAGTCTGAAGCGTCACACATTATTTCAAAAGGGTGCTTCCAGTCTGGAGCTTGAAATACTGGAGCTGACACCAACTCCTCCTTTATCATATGGAAAGCCTTCAGACACTCTGCATCAAAATCTAATTCGGTCTCTTTGCACAGCAGCCTTGTGAGGGGTCGTGCAAGTTTTGAGAAATATTTGATGAACCTCCTGTAAAATCCAGCGTGGCCCAAGAAGCTTCTTATGTCTTTGACAGTTTTTGGAGGCTGCAGCTGCATCATCACTTCAACTTTTTCCCTATCCACCTCTATACCTTCTCTGAAATTTTATGCCCCAGCACTATCCCTTCTGTTACCATGAAGTGGCACTTCTCCCAGTTCAAAACCAAGTTAGTCTCTTCACACCTGCTTAGTACCCTGCTAAGATTAGACAAACATGAGGAGAAAGAGGACCCATAGACTGAGAAGTCGTCCATGAATACCTCCACCATCTCCTCTATCAAATCCAAAAAAATTGATGTGATACATCTTTGAAACGTTGCAGGGGCATTACACAGTCCAAATGACATTCTTCTATAAGCAAAAGTCCCATAAGGACAGGTGAAAGTTGTTTTCTCCTGGTTATTAGGGTGTATAGGGATTTGGAAGAAACCACTGTATTCATCAAGGAAACAGTAGTATTGGTGGTTTGCAAGGCTTTCAAGCATTTGGTCTATAAAAGGTAGTGGGAAGTGATCTTTCCTAGATGCAGCATTTAACTTCCTATAATCAATGCACATGCGATGACCAATTATAGTTCTAGTTGGGATCAACTCGTCCTTTCTTAGGCACACAATGCACAGGGGATACCCAAGTACTATCAGAGATATGGTAAATTATTCCCGCATCTAGAAGTTTAATAATTTCCTTTTTCAGTACTTCTTTCAAGTTGGGGTTTAATCTCCTCTGATGCTCTACACTAGTTTGCAATTCGTTCTCAAGGTGAATTCTATGAGTGCACAGAGATGGAGAAATTCCTCTAATATATTCTAGAGAATAGCCTATCGCCTTTCAAATTTTTTTTAATTCTTTTAGCAATAGTTCGAGTTCATCAGGGTTCAGCTTGTCATTAACTATTACAGGGTACGTGTTGTTCTTTCCCAAGAAAGCATACCTTAGCCCTACTGGAAGTGGTTTGAGTTCAACTATTGGTGCTTTGAGTTCAGACCTCTTGGGTGGTTCAGCTGTGCCTGGTTCGAGTGGGTCATCGACAGATTGCTGAGGCTTATGCTTCACAGGGTCGCTTGGCTCGACTGGTCCGTTCGAGTCCTGAGGTCGAACGACATGCTCAAGTACTTCCATCCTTTCTGGTCTTATCAAACTCTCAAAAGCATCATCAACTCCAAAGGGTTGCTTTGTGTTTAACAAATTTTCTTAGTCAGAGGTATCTGAATGAACATATCCTCCCTCATCACACTTAGTCAAAGCTGTCTGCAGATGATTTTTCTCAACTATCTCCCTATAAAATTCTTCAGCTAAATCATCTATCTCTCCAACCCCGAATATATGCATCATGGGTTGTTTCATTGAGGATTTGATGTTAAACTTCATGACCTCCTCCTGAGCTTCAAAGCGATGATTCCACTTTGCACATCAATGGAGGCTCCAGCTGTTGCTAAAAATGGTCTCCCTAAGATCAAAGGGTCTTTGGGTTCTTTTTCCATCTCAAGTACTACAAAATCAGTGGGGACCTTTAGATGTCCTATTCTGACAGGTAAATCTTCCAAGAGACCATGTGGTTGCCTAACAGATCTGTCTGCTAAAAGTAAGGAGATTCTGCTAGGGGAAAACTTTGTGAATCCTAACCTATGTGCTACTGAAAGTGGCATGAGACTCACCGAAGTTCCTAAGTCCTAGAGACATTTTTTTAAGCTAAGGGGTCCAATTGAGCATGGCAGAGTAAAAGAGCCTGGATCTTGGAGCTTTTCTCTGCATATGACTTTCTACTGGATGATAGCACTGCATTCATGAGTGAGGAGCACCATACTTTGTGCTTCATTGGTCTTCTCCATAACCATATCTTTGATATACTTCTAGGCTGGGGGTATTAGCATCAAAGCATCCAACAGGGGTATATGAAGCTCAACGTCTTTCAGATGTTTCTCAAATAGCTTCTTATACTTAACTACCTGCTGCTTCTTATTTCTTCCTGGGAAAGGCAAAGGAGGTACATAGGAGGATGGTTCAGAAGATTTAATTTGTCTTTAGGCTGCACATATATTTTCTCTGGGTTTGGAGCCATTCGACCTGGTACTCAAGCAGTATGGTCGAGTACTATTTCTTCTGCAGCTTCCTTAGATTGCAATTCTTCCTCTTGCAAATCCTCCCCACCCTGATCATCACTGTCTGCAGTGATCTTTGCAGGCTCTCTTGGTGGTAACTGTTTGCCACTCCTCAAGGTAATAGCATTGGCTTTTCTGTTGATGGCTGTGTATGATTGATCTGGCTGTTCTCTAGGTAATGAACTTTAGAGTGGAGGGAGTTGATCTGCTGTGTGATGTCAAGAAATTTATCATTGACGTCTAGAGTGTTTGATTGCAATTCATTAGTAGTTTGTTCCTGACTACGGACGAGTTGCTGTAACAATTACTTGATATCCAGATCAAGTGTAGCATGTTCTTGAATCTTCAGAGTGTGAATCAACATCATATCAAACTTCTGAGTAAGGATCTTGATTTCAGCTCTGGCTACTTCATCAGACGTTATGGCGTCCCTAATACTCCGCTCATGTTCCTCATTGGAAATGCTGTCTGACCTAGCCAAATTTTCTACCAACTCCCATCCATCTTGTACAACGGCATTAAGGAAATTTCTTTTGCTTGCACTGTCGAGGCATATCCGGACCATTGGGAGTACTCCTCTGTATAGAATGCAGAGCAGGGACTCATTGGAGAAGCCGTGGTGTGGACATTGCCTTGTGTAGCTTGTGAATCTTTCCCAGGCGTCTGATAGTGTTTCACCTTTCTGCTGGTGAAACTTGGATATTTCTTGGTGAAACATTGCTGTTCTTTGGTAGGAAAAGAACTTGGTAAGGAAAGACCTCTTGCAAGAATCCGAGGTTGTTATGGAGCCTGGCTGAAGATTGGCTTCCCATTGGCCTGCTTTTTCTCCTAATGAGAATGGAAAAAAACTCAGTCTGAATCCATCTTCAGTGATTCCTTGAATCTTTGTAAGGCAACATATCCTCTCAAACTTATCAAGATCCGCTATAGGGTCATCCGCTGGCCTACCAAGGAATATGCTGTCTTGAACCATAGTGATGACACCTCTCTTAATCTCGAAGTTATCACTCACAGGTGGTGGTGCTATGCCGCCTCTATGTGTTTGATGAGTTGGGGTTTCGTGAGCACCTATTGATCCTGCCATTGGGAATGGTGGTACGCTCGAGTAAAGAGCTCGAGTGTGTGGTCAAGCTGAGTGGTACCTGCGAGAAATGAAGTGTACCACAGTGAGTATCCAAAAAATAAAATTTAAAAGAACTTGATCTCAAAAGCAATGATATCCTAATTGTAATACTAAAAACACCCAAATGGCAACAACGCCAAATTGAAACTAGTATTTTACCTAGTATACAAAGAGAGACAGAAAAGCAATCAAACTAAGCAAGCAGACAAAACACAGGTTTTTCAATCAATTGTAAGTATAGAAAGTGTCAATCCATTGGGTGACTAGCACTAAGCAAAAAGGATGTATTCATTAACAAATATATCAAGCCAAGTATGAAAGTAGTTGTTGTGAAAACTATCAACCTAAGTGAATGCAAATGAAATTAAGCTAAAGACCAAACCTACCAAAGGTTGTCACACTTTGGTAAGTTATCAGAGAAACGGAGAAACTACAGAAAAACTACATTGCTCAAACGCTAAGAAAACTGTAAAAGTAGGGAAAAGCAACAGTGCATGAGTGGTCCGACCTGGTGCTCGAGTAGCAAGATCGAGTGAAATAATTACAGAAACAAACATTGACTAAAACGTTCTAAGCAAGTGAAACGAGTGGTATTAAAGCTATAAGGATCATAGGGGTGAATCAACTAGCAAGTGAATGCTCGAGAAAGTCCTAGGTGCTAACATGCTCAAACAATAAGGGATTCCCTTAACAATAGATTTCATAGCCAGCTCAATCCATGGTTCGTGGTAAGGAGCCTCATGACCCTACCCAGTCAGCGTAATGTGAGGAGTCGGATCAGGCATGAAGATTCAGCCTATTCAAGTCGAGAAGAATTTATAACAAATGAATAGGTGGAGTTGTGACATAAATCAATGTCTGATGCATCCACCCTCACGCTATTGTACTCTAAACCCTCGAAAAAGTCTATCTAATGGCTCAAGACATGGATGGTGCTCATGAGACCATCTAAAATCATGCCCTAACTGGCCAGAGAAGAGCAAGCATTAAATTCACTAACCCAAGAGGGAAAACGTCTGGTTAGCCGTTCGAGTGGTCTCTCGAGTGGTATGGTCGATTGATCGTATGAGTGCTCATTCGAGTACCTTGGGTTGAACGCTTGTATCGAGTGCTCGTTTGAGTACCCTAGGTCAAACGCCTGCGTTTGAGTGCTCATTTGAGTACCCTGGGTTGAACACCTGTGTTGAGTGCTCGTTTGAGTACCCTGGGTCGAACGCCTGTGTTGAGTGCTCATTTGAGTGGTCGTTCGAGTGGTCGTTCGAGTGCTCTGGGTCGAACGCCTGTAAGAGTGCCTGTAAGAGTGTTTGTAATAGTGCATGTGAGAGTGCATGTAAGAGTGCCTCTGATAGTGTATGTAACTTCGCTGCACATCTGTTCTAGCTCAGCAGCTACACAGAACTTCATATTCCAAAAACTCCATGAGCTCCAAAAATACCTGAGAACACCCCTAATATGCAAAATGTATGTAATGCTCATGCAAAAACACTAAACAACCTATATGAATGATAAATGCATAAAATGGTATGAACAATGAATAAAATCTATACTAATCATGATAAAACGATGGTAAAACGTGTTAAATATAGTGTTATCAGTACCCAGGTTATGAAAGTGATCCCTTACTCAATTAATTCATCCCTATGATCTCTATCTCTTTATTATTGCATTACATACTTAGTTACTCGCTCTATTTAGTGATTTTTGTGACTTCACATTTCGACTCGACCCAACCACTTGACTGTATCGGTCGAGTGGTTTTCTACTTTCATTTCTTGGCTTTGCTTGTTTACTGATTGTTCATTTTTAATTGACATCTCAAGTGTTCATTGCTTTAATTATCAGGTATTTGCATTTACAATCATTAGGTTGTTAGTTTCAACCATCATCTCTGATTTGGCTTAACTTATTATGCATTGATATATTGTGATTGCTTGCACTAAACCCAATATGGATTGACACCTCATGTATTACAACAACAATGAGGAATTGAAACCCTCCATGCATATTTAATACACCAATAATATCTGTTTCAATCGACCGATCCTACTTCTTTCGATATCGACCAATCTACTTCAAGATTGATCGATCCCAGAGCCCTTTGATCGGATCTGACATTCAACTTCTTCTTCTTCTTAGGTGTATACAATTAAGGAGAAAGGGTTCTAAAGATCTGCAAAAACTAAGAATAGAGGTGTTGACAAGAAGAATCAGAACCACAAGGAAAGCAAGGAAAAAGGTTAGTATGGTTGACCCTAATAATTTAAGAAATCTTCCCTATGTTGTTGATGGTGAGGGTCCAGATGTAAGACGGCAGAGAGAGGGCTTGGCTGATCAAGCACCTCACAATGATGCTGCAGCTCCTGGTTGGGAGTAGATGCCGTGCATGGACAACAAGTTCCTCCGCGAATGGTTACCTTAGGTGAGCAAGATGCCCCACATGCCTATTATAGGAACCAAACTACTATCATACCCCCTCCTATTCAGAGGCAAGACTTTGAGATTAAAGCTCAGATAATTGCCCTGGTGAAATAGAATCAATTCCATGGGCTATCTAATGAGAACCCAATGGATAATATTGATATCTTTGAGGAGATCTGTAGTACGACCAAAGCCAACAAAGTCCCCCAAGACTACCTCTGTTGTAGGTTATTCTCTTTCTCACTGGCTGATAAGGCTCATAGATGGCTGAAATCTTTGAGTCCTGGATCTATCACAAGCTGGGGTGAATGCCGAGCTGCTTTCTTACATCAGTTCTTCACCAAAGGTAGATCTGCAGCACTAAAAAACAAAATAGCCACTTTACGTCAAGCTGGTACCGAGTCGTTCTATGAAGCTTGGGAACACTATAAAGAATACCTAAGAGACTGTCCCCCTCAAATCTATACCGAGTCGGACATGATGAAATTTTTCTATAATGGAGTTGAAATGGAATACCAAATGGCTATGAATACAGCCAGTAGGGGAGACTTGATGAGCAACACGCTGGAGGAAGCAATAAAATTAATTGAGAGCCTTGCAATAAGCAACTCAAACAGATGCTCCGACATTAACAGGAAAATCAACTTGTTCTCATAAGTGGCAGAGTCATAGAGGAGCTTATTGCTAAGCGGACGTGCTCTGGAAGGCACAAAGTCGAGCTGGAAAACTCTTGGGGAGTAATGAGTTCAATGATGAGGAGGAACAAACTGAGGAGATCAACTTTCTCGGTGGACAAGGAAACTACCAGAATAGGGGTTTCAACCCCAACCTTAGGAAGTATCCTAACATGTTCTACCGCAGCACTGACGTTGATAGGTTTTATCCACCTCAGAGTACTCAAAACCGAGGGAACTTCTAAAACAGTGCTGGTTATGGTAAAATGGGATTCAACCACCAGTCTAAGAATAACAACTCTCTGGTTAATGTTAAACCCCTATTCCAGTAAATTTTGGAAAACAGTGGAAAGTTTCCCAAAGAGATCAATGAAAAGACCGCTTTGATTTACGTAAAGATAAGTGAGAAGTACGAAACTTTGGAAACTCAGATTAAATCTTAGAAAGATAAGATCACCAAGACAAACAATGCCGCGAAAACCCAAACACAAGAGCATGTTCGAGCAATAAACCTCCGAAGTGGAAAATAAATACTGGGAAACCCGAAAACATCAGAGTTTGATCGAGATTAGAAGTTAATCAGACCGATGACAGGATTCTAGATGAAATTGATAAAGGTGAGGAGCAACCGATCTCCTCTGGAATCAGTCAAACCCATGATCATTTACATGATATGACGTCGGAAGTCCGATTTCCCGATGAATAAGAAGGAAGAAATCCCGAAAAGGAAGCACCTTGTATCCCTCCAAGACATTATGAACCAAAAATTTCATACCCTCCACGCAGGAGAAGAACAATGCAAAAAAAATAGTATGAGAAAATGAAAAACATCATTGGTGATTTCCAACTAAGACTCCTTTTAGTGGACGCATAAAAGATGATCCCGACCTTGAAAATTTATATGAAGGATATCCTCACGAACAAACGAATGTTGGAGAAAGGGAACATGGTGCTGACACAAGAGGTTAGCACAATATTGCTCGACAGAGTTCCCAAAAAACTTGTCAACCCAGGGAACTTCACACTTCCCTGCAATATTGAAGGAAAGATGTTCAAATGCTATTTATATGATTTGGGAGCAAGCGTGAGTTTGATGCCGTTATCTATTGCCCAGAAATTGGGCATGATGATTTTCAAACCATGCAAGCTCTCATTGATATTAGTGGATCGTTCGGTTCGCCGTCCGGAAGGACTTCTGGAGAATGTACCCATCAAAATTGGTGAATGTACAATTTTGACAGATTTCATCGTCTTTAATTTGGAAACGGAACCTCACGACCCAATTATCATGGGTAGACCTTTCCTCGCTACTGTGGAAGAGATAATCAACGTGCAGAAGGGCATAATAAATCTTCACCTTAGTGGCCACGTCATGAAGTTCGATTTAGAAAAAATGACGAAAAGGCCTACGATAGAGGATCAAACTTTCTAGGTTGACACAATTGATGAGATCACCCAAGAGATATTGCATGAAATACATTTTGAGGATCCTCTTGAAGTTGCACTAATTCAGGCCGAAAATGAATATGGTTATAGCAGGATGGAGATGACCGGATTTTCTCGAATACTTGATTCCACAGATCAAATAAAGCAAGATTCCTTTCCTGATCTTGAAGAAACCCATTTTGATGAACCTAGTCATCCAACAAATTATGAAAAATAAAACTTTCCAAAAAGATCAACCAATCCCACATCGAAATGAGACAATCCTCCACTACCAGTGGAAAAACTTCCAAAGCTTGAACCGAACGCCAAAAAGTTAGAAATTGATAAACGGGAATTTCTAAAAAAACAGCCCCCCTTGACTTCTATATATATTCCGCCAGGACGTAGGAGAAGCAGAGACCTTTCTACTACTAAACCCAAAATTTCTGATGCTAAAAAGAAATTCCACTAAATGTGAAACCTCGATGAGGATGATTTCAAACCCCAGGAGGGTTTCTATTGAATCTCAAAAACATTCCTAATCAAGTTAGTGACTCAAAATAAGCGCTACTGGGAGGCAACCCAGGAATTTCCTTTTTATCAAATTTAATTAAACAAAAAAATTATAAAAATTATAAAAATTATAAAAATTATATAAAAAAAAATATATATATATATATATATATAATAATTAAATATTATCAAATCGACCAATCCAGGTAGGATCGTTCGACAGATCGGTCGATCCAAGTAGGATTGCTAGATCCCGAATCAAGGTATCAACGATAAAGGGTTTTATAAACGCGACCGTCGATCCTCAAAACCCTAAATCATAAAATCTCTCTAACTCTCTTGATTTTCAATCGTTTTCATTGATTCAAAGCTCTAAACTCATCAGATTTGTACCCTCTATCTATTTATATCATCTATTGCTTTGACCTGCGGAGGTATGTAGTGGAAATCCAAGATTTAGAACCAATTTTTGGAACTAACTTTGGATTTTCCGAAATCTCTCTTTTCAATATCTTAATTCATTCTTATTTTGGTAGATTGAGCTTATGTTGATGAATTTATATGAGGTTTGATCATAGAACTGTAAGAAAAATGTATTTTGAGATAATTATCTTATAGATTAAGAATTTGGTCGAATTAAGGTTATATATTGTACCCATAAGCATGCATTCGGATTTATAAACGTTTAGAGATGTTGCATTGCGAACTGATTAAGAAAAAATTGAGTTATTTGCGGGTTAAGTAACTCAAAAATTCCTGCACGGATCGATCGATCCTCAAAGGATCGATCAATCCCGGTTGATCATGCGGTTTAATTTCCGAGCATTTTTATAAAAAAATTTGCGACCCAAATAATTTAAATATTCAATTATATCATTAATTTTTATTCATGAATTGACTTGTGAAATTTTCCTATGGCTGATAAATTTTTCAGGAAATGTCACCGAAAAGAATCAACAAGGATAAAGGCATAGTGAGTCTACCTGGTCTCGCAGCTGCACGGGAGTAGATCAATGCCGATGCGCAACTTGCGGGCTTAGTGAGTGCCTGCACATTTCTGCCGACTCGTATGACTGACGAGGGGACTTTGACCAGTCTTGGGATACATGACAGCTACTTCACGCTTACATACGCTATCAGGCTTGGGAACCTGCCCTGCATGCAGCCCCATCTCTGCACTTCCTTGGCCAAGGAGGTTTTGGACTCTATCACGATGCATTTTGATTTCGATGATGTGAGTTACCCCAGGGCCAGTGAGGGGAGTCTCAGCTTCTTCGCCACGGTCAGTTGTGCACGATGACTCTGTACCAGCTGTGCGACGCCTTCGGATTCAGTTGCACACCACTCATCAATATGCATGAGGAGGATGACGCTAGAGAGTTCTGGGACCTGATAGCCAAGGGCCCTTATGTTTTGTGTACAGCAAAGCAGTCACCAGTCCGTCACCCTGTCGTCCGCTTCGTCGCTAGATTCATGAGCGTCTCTTTGGAGCTCAAGTCCGAGGCAGCTGCTGTGGACAAGCAACAGATGTGGCTACTGAAGAATGGATGGTGCACCATGACCATGGCTCACCCCAGACAGCATAGGGTGAACATGGGTTACCTCCTCGCCTCCGTCTTGGTCTCCGTGAAGAGTGGCCCAGCCACTTCTTCTAAGAAGACGGTCGTCATTGGGAGTTTCATGACTCCAATAATTGAGCATCTTGGCATTGAGGTCCCGCGACCCTCTCCGATGGAGCGATGCAGCCTTAAGGACAGGCAGTATCTGAGTTCCTGCGGTTTTCTGGAGTAGAACTTCCTGGTCTGCTGGTTTCAGGATCGTGCATCACTATACCGCTACATCCGGTTTCCACAGGAGGAGCATACCGCTCTGTCCTCCACCAAGGACATCGAGTTCTTACCACCGTCAGCAGTCCTTTGCGCCTGGCCAGTCCAGCCAATCCAGCTGCCCGTTCGTCGCACCACACGTTGATCTCTAGCTTCGGATGAGATACCATCGGATTATGATCCCAGCTCACAGCGCGCCTCGACGTCTCATCCACGGACCTCCACGTCACCATTCCTTCCTCCGGACTTCAGCGAGTTTGATCTCCCAGAGTTCCCAGGAGAGCCCAGCACACACTTTGAGCGCCTGATGGTTGATAGCACCAGGAGACAGCACTCCATGCTGCGGCGGATGTGTGATTTCTTTTGCAGGGTCCGTCCTTGCTGTCTCGCTCCACCCAGAGAGGATGAGACTGGCCCCAGCACCAGCAGAGGAGGCAGAGCAGCAGCAGCTTGCGAGAGAGAGGGGTCATCCTCAGACGAGGGAGCGCGTCTGTGTAGACGACGCAAGAGTCCAGGCGGCTCCACTCGTGCTAGCTCTGAGGAGTGATTTTTTTGGTTATTTTTCTCTTTTACTCTTTTATTCTAAACTTTTTATGTACTATTATTAACTTTGTTCTCTTAACTATTTATCAATTTTCATTTATTTATATTTTTCTCATTAGTTTTTTGCATTACCTTTTCCTTTGATTTTATATCACAGCAGGACGTAGTGGTTTAAGTCTGGGGTGAAGGGATGACTACTTTCTTATGTTACTAACAATGTTGTTTATTTGTCAAACAAAAAATTTCAAAAAAAAATTAAAAAACTAAAACTTTTTCACTTTTCTTGAGTCGTTTTATTGAGTCAAAACATGAGAATTTTATTACAATTTTCTTTGTTTCAATTTTGGTTTTGCATGATCAGAAACTTGTTTATGATCATTTATGTTAAGGTACAACTAGGAACTACTGATGTGTTTCATTTAGAAATTGGTTATTTGTAAACTCTAAACTATGGTTGTGGTAGCTTTATTTATTTAATATCAATATCATCTATATAACTAAGGAAAATATGAAAATTTAAATTTGGACACATAATATCATATTTGTCCGTAAATGCCATATAACTCTAAGGTTTCTTTACTTATGAGATACTAAAAAATTTTAAAAATGTATAAATTGTTAATTTACAAATATGATGATATGAAAATATAGTAAATGTACTTTCTATAAGTAATGACATTAATATAACTACTAAACTATAATTTAAACTCTAGTACAAGTAATTAACATTAAAACCATCTTTGTACAACTATGTACATTACGAAGTACAACTGAATTGTTTGGTACAACTATGGTACAACTTGTTTTCACTTTTTCGGATGATTGGTTTTTCTTGGGTGATTAGTTTTTGTCGGATCATAGGTATTATTAATCATTGGTTTTGTTGGATACTAAGTTTTGTCAGTTTTCAATCATTCAATCATTGATTTCATATTGTTGGTATTTTTAATTATTAAAATTTTAAACATCCTATGTGGTCTCAGATCTGAGTTTCACAATCAACAACATACAAAAAATACAACAACATCCAACAATATTAAACCTACACCTTTAGGTGCTTGTTCTTCTTTGTATCCTTCTTCTTCTTGTCCTCCTTCTCCCCAGCCTTCTTCTTCTTCTTCTTCTTCTTGTCCTCCTTCTCCCCAGCCTCCTCCTTCTTCTTCTCTTCCATCCTCTTCCTCTGATTTTCCTCCATCCTCTTCTTCTTCTTCTTCTTCTTCTTCTTCTTCTTCTTCTCTTGGGTCCATGGATCACACAATACTAAAGATACTTTTGTCTTTCTCTTAGATACTTTTGGCTCAGGTTCCACTTCCTTAGGTTAACCCAATATTGGTTGCACTGCCTCCGGACCATGTTGTTCTTCTTCTCCTACCTTAGCTACCTTATTCTTCTTTGGCCTAGTAGCAACATCTTGGTCATATAGTTCTCGTTAGAAAATCTTTTTCCTAGCGTCTAGGTGAGCCATCATACCTCTAGCAATTGGATTGCCATTATCCCTTCCGAACTCTTTAACCCCAATGCAGCTAACCAAATAATGGTCTTCACGAAGATTACTTCCAAAGTGTTATAGAATATCCTGTTGTAGAAAAATATTGGCATTAACTACAACAAAATTTATATCATTAAAAAATTAGCATTATTCATCGATTTACCTTTGATCTCCCATGTATCTTATTGATCTTTGATAACGGATATCCTTTCTGTCCAGAGGGTTTGAACTTCCTCTGACACAATTTTGGATAGTATTTCATAGATGCAACATCTATACGATATCTCTTCCTCAAAGATTGGATAGCCTCAAATGCCAAAAGCTACAAGACAATTAAAAATACATTAGTAAACATTATATCAAAATACAATAACAAAAAATAATTGAATATTCTTACCTCCATAGGGATGATGAACCATATGTAATTCACACTACCTTTGACACTTTTGTTTAGATTACCTATCATGATCTCCAGCCCATTTGTACACACATTAAATGAGTACCTTCCCCACGGGAAGATCTTGCACACATCCAAATCATTAACAATCTGCAGCAAAAACGAGTCAATAGGTCCCTCGACTTAAATTTTTGCTTCCATGATCTGGGCTAGAAAGTAAAGGACAGTCATCTTCAATCGATTTTCACAAGCATCATTGACTCCAACACCTTCTCAACATCACTCACAGAGATCTTTTTGTTGCATTTAAACCATTTCATAACGAAATAATTGCTCTCAAGACCCAAATAATTTGGAGGGTACTCACTACAATTTAGCCCGGATATCACTCCATGCTCCCACAATGAATGCTAAACTGGAACTCCGTTTACCACAAACCACCATGCCTTGCACTTCTCAAGAACCGCAGCCCTCAAAACAAGAATCAGCATGCCCATAGACTTTCGATTATTCTCCATGGACATGTGAAAAAAATGCTTCAACTGGTTCTCATCATCCGTAAACCACTTCGTCTCAATGTCTTCAAGGGTTTTCTCCAGCTTTTCTAATACCATAACAATCTTACACCTTGTCACGATTTTGCATGTCTTTGTGAATTTATCTGATTCAAAGTAGAACCTGGCAGGTGGCTCTGGCTGTTGATCCTCCCCATCACAACTCTACAACCAAATCAAATCAATTTATTTAGAAGTTGTACCAAGATTACTAATTCTATTTAGTAGTTTTACCCAATTCATTTTCATCAAATATGCTGGAACAAACTTCATCTATAATTATACAATCACACTAAATCTTACCTCATTAGATGCTTCTGAATTATCTGGGTATATGATCTCCTCTTCTGCTTTTGCTTCTGAATAGTCCAAGGATGATCTATTGTTTTCTTCTTCTCCTCTAGATGATGAGTTCTGATATTCATCTTCAACTGGTGATGATAGAGATAAAGAAGCGTCCCTTAAACTTCAGCATTTTTGGTTCTAGCCATATCTGCAATTCAAGACAAAACCAATTAAATCAACCACTAAACTTAATTACATTTGAAATCAAACTTTAGTTAAACCAAAATTTCAAACCCTAAATTTTTTGAAATTTAGGGTTTCTAGAGACTAACCTTAATGACAAACGAATGTTGAGAAACAACGGAAAGACAGCCGGTGGAATAGGGTCTACGGAGGACCGTCGACAGAAAACCACCGGAATCTTCGAATGTTGGGAAGTGGAACAGTTGTGAAATAGCTTATTCGCCTAACACAACGAATATACCGTAGACAAACGTAGTAGACAAAGACAGATCGACAAAAGACTAATTCCGGTGAAAATTCGAGTCGGAACTTGCTATTTCCGGTGAAAAAATGAAGAACACAAAAGAGAAAAAACGAGAGAAGATGAAGCAAGAGAAGAAAAATAACGAGACTTAGATCTAAAATTAGAAGTTCTCTCTTTTGATTTTTGTTAGTGGGTTTTGTTGGTCTTCGTTTGTCAAATTTGTTTTACTAAGTTTTTGTTAAATCCCAATTTTACATGGATCCATTTTTTATTCTGTAATTTTATATATTTACGTTGGGTTTTTAGTAATTTAATCGTTTTTATATATTTTTTAAAAAATTAAAAAACAACATAACAGGGATATTGCGGCTGAATTTTTTGTTAACCAATAATACTGATTTTTCAAATTTTCTATATTAAGAGGGAAAAATAAGATTTTGCTTCTATGTAAAATAAATAAAAGAACATTTGGTTCGTAAAACCAAATAATAAATGATTTGCTTCTAAGTAAACTCATAGAATGTTGGTGAGAGTCAAACCAAAGAATGTTGAATCTTGACAAATCCAACGGTACACATCTAACCACGTAGCAATTTAAGGATGAACATGATCGATTATATATATCTAACCACTTCGCACCCGATCAACATTATTGTGTCCAGCACTCACTCACCTCTCTAATCCAAAACACCCAATTTGAAAATCAAACAACACTACAATCAACCCCAACAAATTCAATCATCCATGTTGCTTCGGATTTCTGGTGATCTCGGTTCTCTTTGTTTAACTCAAAATCAAAATCTGAAGACTTCGATACGAACGATGCTAATTTGATGTTTTTCGCAGGGAACACTCTAAGGCCTTTGAGACCTCATTTTCTCGGTCTTCGGACTTGTTTGTTAACAACGTCGCTGGAGCCGTCTTCTCAGATGTCAAAACCTCCGGTGAGTTTGTTGTTGTGGTCTTTGCTGAAGAAATTGTTTCATAATATATGCTCAATTTTTTTAGATCAGCTGTTTCCATGGATTCTGCTTTTTTTTATTTTTTTTGGTATCAATAATATCAACGAATTAAAAAGGTTCAAAAATCCGAACCGGAGCTTACATAATCTGGTTGAAGTGTATTGAGAATGATCTGTTTGTAAAGATTTTTAAATATTTTTGAGTTGATTTTGATGTAATTTGTGATATGATATGTTTCAGAGGGTACCAAATCTTATTGGAGGTTCTTTTGTTGACTCTCAAGCATCATCATATATTGATGTCATTAACCCTGTAAGCTCTTTTATTAGTCTCATACACTGAGTGTTTTAAGTGTTGTTTTTGGTCGTTAAGGTTTTGAAGTAATTTGCATTTTTTATAGGCTACACAAGAGGTTGTTTCTCAAGTTCCATTGACAACTAATGAAGAGTTTAAGGCAGCGGTATCCGCTGCGAAGCAAGCATTTCCTTTATGGAGAAACACACCTATTACTACTCGTCAGCGTGTTATGCTAAAGTTTCAAGAGCTTATACGCAAAAACATGGTAACTATGGTCTTTAGTTTGTTTTTGATCTTGACATGTATGTTTGTGCCTGAAACTGTTTAATTTTGTATGTAGGATAAACTTGCTTTGAACATCACGACTGAGCAAGGGAAGACTTTAAAGGATTCACAAGGTGATATCTTCCGTGGGCTAGGTTAGTTTTATTGCAGGTTCGAGTATATGATTGACAAGCAGAGAGGAACTATACTGATTATTCTCATTTTCTCTTGCAGAGGTTGTGGAGCATGCATGTGGAATGGCAACTCTACAGATGGGTGAATATGTCCCCAATGTGTCGAATGGAGTTGATACGTATAGTCTTAGGGAGCCTTTAGGTGTTTGTGCTGGCATTTGTCCCTTCAACTTTCCAGCAATGATTCCTTTATGGGTAACATTGCTAAAACCCTTTTTATATTAGTACTTCAGATGGCTTATATTTATCTTCAACCTTAGTGCATATCCTTAATTCTTCGATGTTTGTTAGTGCAGATGTTTCCTGTTGCAGTGACATGTGGTAATACCTTTGTTCTAAAGCCATCAGAGAAGGATCCTGGTAATATTTTTACCATTATTCCTTGGAACTATTTCAGTTACTACTTTATGAAGCTCCTGTGATATTTAATTGATGTATGGGAAGTTCAAGATGTATATAGAGTTTCTGATCATGTCTAATAATAGATTGTTAATGCCAGTGTACATACATCTTACTAGCAAGGAAAATGTAATGAGCTGAAAGCTCTTACATATATTACATTTTCTAAGTGTTATATACTTTACCACCCTGCATTATTTGTTGACTATTGTCCACTATCACCATGAATGTCCCTTATCTTGATAGATTATTGTTTATCTTGATATTTACTTGCTTTCTCCAGGTGCTTCTGTAATACTTGCGGAGTTAGCAATGGAAGCTGGATTACCTGATGGGGTTCTCAATATCGTTCACGGCACCAATGTAGGTTATGTTTAAAACTTTCTGTTCTTGCTAAATTTGCTAGTTGTTAGGATTTGAATTGTTAATGAATAGATTCACATCGGGAGATAGTATCTATTTTGCATTACAGTCACCTCAAAACTGTCCCAAAATTTAATATTACCTTCACATTCTTTTTCGTTAATATTACTTTCACATTCTTTTTCGTTAATATTACCTGCATCTTTGTATGCCAGGATACTGTGAATGCTATCTGCGATGATGAAGATATAAAGGCTGTTTCTTTTGTTGGCTCCAACACTGTAAGTATATATTTTGTTGTTGCTCTTTTTTAGCCTGCAGGCTTGGGTTTATGTTTGACCATGTTATGATGAATACTATTTACAAAATATCATACAGTCAGTTTCCTATTTATGCTAAATCATACCCGAGAACTCTTCAAAATCTGTTAACAAGAACTGATGATGGCATAATTGTCTTCTCTGAGCTTAACTTTTTGGTTTAACTTGTGTATTTCGAATTGAATTATTTCGTTTTAAGGCTGGAATGCATATATATGCAAGAGCAGCAGCGAAAGGCAAACGTATTCAGGTAACATCTTGCATTCTTTTCTCCGGTGATATTCTTCATTAGTATTTGCAGACGACTCTATGTTAATTTGCTTATACAATATATACTCAGTCAAATATGGGGGCGAAAAATCATGGACTTGTCTTACCTGATGCCAATGTTGAAGCTACTCTAAATGCGTTACTTGCTGCTGGTTTTGGTGCCGCTGGACAGAGATGCATGGCACTGAGTACAGTGGTCTTTGTCGGGGATGCAAAATCATGGTACTGCTAGCTTTCTTTTTCACGATATTCAATCCGTCCTTGCGATATAACCTGCTCCAGTATCTTGTGATAAACATACTTGCTTGTAATCTTTTTATCTCCTGTGGTTTCCAAGCGCCCCAACCTCAAGGTGCATAAATCATAAATAGCATTTTGTTAGGATAACACTTCTTTCTTCTGTTTAATATTAGATTGACTACCGTGTGTTGTCCTGGTGTTAAAAGTAACTGAAGAAGCTGTGTGAAGCCTATTGATTTTCATTTGATAGTATTTGATAGTATTGATTGTCTAATATGAAACAGGGAGGATAAACTCGTTGAGCGAGCAAAAGCCCTTAAAGTCACATGTGGGTCAGAACCAGATGCAGACCTGGGTCCTGTGATTAGTAAGCAGGTATTTCAGTCTCAAACCTCTGCTACAGATCATTACTAACGCTGAACTTACGTGTGTAACAATCACAGCAGTTTTGCGTTTTGTCTGTTGTTTAACATATAAACCTTAATGCTAAATTTTTATATGGCTAGGCCAAAGAACGGATATGTCGCTTGATTCAATCTGGTGTGGATGATGGTGCTAAATTGCTTCTTGATGGAAGAAATATAGTGGTATTTTTCCAATCTCCATTGTAACTTACTGCTATTGCAAGAGACTCATGTCTTAAATATAGCACTACTCTCCACATTCTTACGAAATAGTTATCACGAACGACAGAAATATATTCATCTCTTTATGCTGAACTGACATTGTTGGATTAATAATCTTTGTATAATCTTGAAAACAATCGACTGGTCCGACAAGTTCTATATCTTTTGCTCATCACAAACAGGTTCCAGGATACGAGAAAGGGAATTTTATCGGTCCTACCATTTTATCTGGTGTTACCTCAGACATGGAGTGTTACAAGGTATTATTCATGTATTCAAACAAATAATCTGTATTCTACTTTAAAATCTTACATTTCTCTTTTTCTTTTGACACATTGCAGGAAGAAATATTTGGCCCCGTTCTTGTATGCATGCAGGTCAGATTGGATAAGAACTATTTTTATTTCAATCTTATATTCGTATGATTTATTCCCTCTGATGCCTTTGTGACATATTCATATAAAGGCAAACACCTTTGATGAGGCCATATCCATCATAAATAAAAACAAGTAAACACTTTTCTATCCCATTTATATCACAATTCTAATGTAATCCTCTCATGTTCCTCAACAATTTGCTATTTTACGCCTTCAACAGGTACGGGAACGGTGCTGCGATTTTCACTTCGTCAGGGGCAGCAGCAAGAAAGTTCCAGATGGAAATAGAAGCAGGACAGGTATGGATGGATTTAAGAACTTTAGAACCCATAAAATACAAAACTTTTTGTATGCAATTTGACATGGTTGATTTCTCCTTTGGTTGCTCAGATCGGTATTAATGTTCCAATCCCGGTTCCATTACCGTTCTTTTCCTTTACCGGGAACAAGGCCTCGTTTGCAGGAGATCTTAACTTCTATGGTAAAAACTTTATCAGAAACTAAACAGAAGAATATGCAATTCTCTCATTTCTTTTTGCTTATATACTCAAGTGGGAATTGTTGCAGGCAAAGCAGGTGTGGATTTCTTCACTCAGATCAAAACTGTTACACAACAGTGGAAAGATATTCCAACTTCAGTATCTCTTGCAATGCCCACTTCACAAAAGCCATAAATACCAACTTTTACTATTACTTTTTTTTTTACTTTTGGGTTTCGAATCAGCTTCATGAACAAGTAAAAACCCTTTTGTTTTTCTTTTCTTTTCACAATGGTTTGTTGACTATTATTTATCATGGGAAGTAAAAAATAAATAAAAAACTCAATCATGTTTCGAAAATTTTCCCATAATTTACGTTGTTTGATTGACTCGTTTTAGGTTCCATAAAAGTCAGTGTTTGCGATTTGTTAATACTGAACTCTATATATTTTGTATACTAAAAACAAAATTTAAACAATTCAACTAATGGTTTAATCCTCATTCACAAGTCGGTCATGTTCTCTACTTAGATACAATTATTTGTCTTAAACCCTCGTTCAAAAAATGGCGTCCACATGTTAAATTCGCGTGCTATGTTGGCAATTTGGAGTTTTCTCTTGCATCAAAACAGCTCCAATACATACACCAGATGCATCACATTCAATCTCAAAAGTTTTCATAAAATCTGGTAAAGATAAGAGTGGTGCATTAGTAAGTTTCTCTTTAAGAGTTTGAAAAGCTTTCTCTTGGGCTGTTTCCCATTTGAATCCCACAGTCTTCTTGATCACTTCAGTTAGAGGAGCAGCAATAGTACTGAAATCTTTCACAAATCTCCTGTAGAATCCTGCAAGTCCATGAAAGCTCCTCACTTTGCTCACAGTACTTGGACTTGGCCATTCACGGATAGCTCTCACTTTCTCCTCATCAACTTGAACACCATCTGCACTTATAACAAAGCCTAGAAACACAATGTTATCCGACCAAAATGTGCATTTCTTAAGATTGGCATACCGTTTTTCTTCCCTAAGAACAATCAAAACTGCCTCTAGACGCTTAACATGATCATCTAAATTCTTGCTGTAGATTAAGATATCATCAAAATAGACTACAACAAACAATCCAATGAAATTCCTTAAGACATGGTTCATTAATCTCATGAAAGTACTAGGTGCATTGGTTAAACCAAAGGGCATAACTAACCACTCATACAAACCATGTTTAGTTTTGAAAGCAGTTTTCCACTCATCTCCTTCTCTCATCCTAATTTGATGATATCCACTCTTAAGATCTATCTTAGAAAAGACACTAGATCCATGCAATTCATCTAACATATCATCTAAACGAGGAATAGGGTGGTGATACTTTACAGTGATGTTATTGATGGCTCGACAATCAACGCACATCCTCCATGTCTCATCCTTCTTAGGTACGAGTAGTACTGGTACAGCACAAGGACTCATGCTCTCTCTAATGTATCCTTTGTCCATGAGTTCAGGCACTTGGTTTTGCAACTCCTTAGTTTCCACTGGATTGGTTCTATAAGCTGGCCTGTTTGGAAGTGAAGCTCCTGGAACAAAATCTATTTGATGCTCAATCCCACGGATAGGTGGCAATCCTTCAGGGTTCTCATCAGGAAACATTTCCTCAAAATCCTGCAAAAGAGAAGTAATCTTGCTCAGCAAATCCGGTTTTTGGTTAGTAAGAACTTCCTTGTATACAAACAAAAGAATGGGTTGTTTCAAGAAAAGAACTCTCTTAACCACTTTAGATCTCACCAAGAAGTTTGATTGCCTCACGGGTTTACTCTCACAGGTCTTTTTCTTGGTTTTTCTCAAACTCTCTTTTTCTTTTTGTGGTGGAGTTTTTAGGAGTTCACTCACAGTTGCTTTGCCTTGTTGTTTCATTTGGATCTGATCTTGATAAACTTCTTGTGGTGTTAATGGAGCAAGAATTGTTTTCCTTCCCTTGAAGTCAAACAAGTATTTGTTGGTGTAACCATCATGCATAGCCTTGCGATCAAACTGCCATGGCCTGCCAAGCAATATGTGACTCGCCTCTATAGGTAATATATCACACAGAATCTTATCTTCATACTTGCCTATGGTAATAGGTACCAATACCTGGCTACTCACATTCATCTCTTCTACATCATTCAACCATTGAAGACTATAAGGCTTTGGATGCTTTTCCACCTTCAACCCCAACTTTTTCACCATTGTTTCACTTGCTAAATTGGTGCAACTTCCTCCATCAATGATAAGACTACAGACCTTTCCTTGAACTAAGCACCTTGTGTGAAACAAATTTTCCCTCTGCTTTTGTTCATTAGCCTTAGCTTGAACACTCAATGATCTTCTTGCCACCAAAAGTCTCCCCATGACTGGCAACTCTACACGCCCCTCTTCTTCTTCTGGAACAGAATCATTTTCTTCAAACTCTTCCTCTGTTTCAATATCCATTCTCCATCAACAACATGGTCTTCTTGTTGATGCATTCATTGGCATAGTGCCCTCTACCATGATACTTAAAACATCTGACTTCCCGATTCCAAGATGAGTTTGCTACCGTATTTCCTTTGTTATCTTGAATAGTAGTGATTGGTTTGGACTCTGTGCTGGCCTTGGTATCAATCTTATCCTCTCGGTTGTAGCTCTGCTTAGGATAAGTAGCTACTGCTCCACAAAATGGCTTGGAGGTACCTTTCCTCTTGATTTGTTGATCCACCAAAACAGCTTTATGAAGCATTTCTTCTATGCTATCATATGTTTTCATCTTCAATATGTCTTGGATGTCACGAGATAACCCTCCAAGGAACTTTGCCATAGTTGCATCAGCTTCTTCTTCAATGTCTGCCTTAATCATTAAAAGTTCCATCTCCTGAAAATAGTCCTCCACACTTTTAGATCCTTGAGACAACCTCCTAAGCTTCTGATGTAACTCTCGGTGAAAATGGCTGGGAACAAATCTTTTCCTCATCAAATTCTTCATTTCCTCCCAAGTTTCAACTTGAGGCTCTCTATGGAGCCTTCTACAAGTCACAATTTGATCCCACCAGTTGATAGCATAATCATAAAACTCTGTTGCTGCCACTTGAACCCTTCTTGTAATCCGGATAGGTTTGACAATCAAACACAAGCTTTATCTTCTTCTCCCACTCCAAACAAGCATCTGGATCATTCTTTCCATGAAATGGTGGTATCTTCAACTTAAGACCACTGAGATTATTGTCATCTCGTCTCCTTGCTTCTTGATCATATCTTGGCCTTCTCCGACTTTGAACTGAAGCATGACTGCTTTGGCTATAATAATCCAGTTCTTCTTCACTTCTTTCTTGACGAGCTCGCGTTCTCCTTTCCCTAACTTCAGGGTTTTGTTGTTGCCTTTTCTGAGTTGCATCTGGTTGTCCTTGTTGTACTGAATTCTCCATATTGTATAACCTTGTATGGACCGGTTCCAACTCTTTCTGCAACAGACGCTTCATCTCTCCCAATAAAGCTTGCATCTCTAACTTCTTAGATGCACGTCTCCTACTGCTGCTATTTCCTGATTGATCTCCATCATGAGATTTATCTTCCTCATGAGACATAATGATTTTCCCTGCAAAATAAAGGGTTAGCAATAAAACACAGAAATATTTCTCAAAAGTGTTTCTCTCTTTTTAAGTGTTTCTCTCTTGATCTCACTAAGTGTTTCACACAAATCTCTCAAGATATAACCCTCAGTGAATTCTCAATGGTTCTTATAGAACAGTACCAGCCAAATTAGTGGTAGTTCCAACAGTTCACGAAAAGAAACAAGATAGATAGAAAAGAAGATTTTTGTTTCCCCAACAAACAAGAGATTTGATAGATAAAAATCTGAAAACGAAATATAGAATAGATCAAGATCAATGGTTTTGTGTTTCTCAAATAAATCAAAGAGATTTGTAATAATTTTTTTTTTTTTTAACTGAAAACGTAACTGATAAGAAACTGATCGGTTTTGAAGTTGATCAGGCACCTTTTGATATATATATATATATATATATATATATTTTAATGAAGATCGAATTATCTATAGAAAGGAAAGATAGAGAAGATATTGAAAGGAAAAAAAAACGATTTAGATATAGAAACCAACTCGAAAGTGGCTCTGATTCCACTTGTAGGATCCTTCCCAAGAATACCTAACTTTCGAGATGGTAGAACGGATTGATAACTTGATGGATAGATGGATGGATCGAATGGTCACACAGAGATTGTGGATGGTCTCTGATATACCATGTAGCCTCCCAATATATGACACACTTGGACGAGACCAATCTTGAATCCTTCGGATATGACACACGAAACAGAAACAAGAAAACAGATTGGATATTACACACCAATCTAGGATTTGTTCACAAAGAACATAAG
Source organism: Cardamine flexuosa (assembly GCA_963555745.1). Classification (NCBI taxonomy): domain Eukaryota; kingdom Viridiplantae; phylum Streptophyta; class Magnoliopsida; order Brassicales; family Brassicaceae; genus Cardamine; species Cardamine flexuosa. The sequence continues at coordinate 17,445,446 of OY743219.1, forward strand.
AGATTCACTCTAAAATACTGAAAAGAAAAGTTCATTGAATAACTCAGAGTTTGGACATGCTTAAATAGCAAAAGAAAAGCAAAATATCTAAGCAATATTAATCGTTGAAATTAAACTAAAAGACTTTAAAACCAAAGGAAAATATCTCTTGCACTTCTTCTCTTCAACTTCCACGAAATGGTGTCTTTATTTTGGGCCAAGAGATCTTCTTTGGGCTTCTGTCATGGACTTAGGTGAATAAGTGACCCAATTGCCTCATTAAAACCTTACTTTGGAAAACCCAGTGGGACAAAACCAAAGGTTAGGAAAAATAGTACAAATGGATCACCCTCTTTGTTAGTCCATTTGAGCAGGTGTTGTCATCAGCATATTCTGATATCCAATGTTCGCTGTTTGATCAGATGCTTGATAGTCTTGCACTTGAGCGAATAGTCCATTGATTGAATTCTGGAACGTCTTAGCTCTTGCTCTTGTCATAGGTCCACTTGGTACAACCAATGTTTCCTCAGCTCCATATATATCCTGTCCAGGTTCAAGCTGCATTTGATTCCCTTCCATGATCACATCAGACCCTGCAAAAACTGAAAGGATCCTTAACTTCTCTTTCTGAATAACAAACCCAAACTAAACTGAAAACTTAATGGATACCAAAATATTCAAAATACAACTATATATTTAAAACCATTAATAATATATAAACTTGGTATAACTGAATTATATACCCTACAATTATAAACCCAAAAAAATATTAATTAAGTTTAGATCAAAAAAATCTACATACGCAAGATCTGCATTGTCCAATCTGATATCCTCTTGTTGAGATCATATCTTGGTTCTCAACATAATATATTTTCCCTCTCTCATTCACTTTGCTGGAATCTTTCACTATTCCTTATCTCATGGTGTTTTCCGACAACATCTTCTAGTTTCATCCTTACGTCACCAGCTGTCTATTTTATTTTCATCTTGGGTCTTGTATATCTTAAGATGTTTGGTTATCATGGATTTAATTCTTTTCCGATTTTGGATTCTCTCAAAATGTATTTCCGCCTCGTTTTCGACTTATTTCCTTTGAGAGAGAACAATTTTTGCTTTCTTCCTTTGGGAGAAATATTTTACACATCTTTTCTCTTCTCTTGAGAAAATATTTAATTAATTTGATGTCCAAAAGAGGTGTCATTTCGTTGTTTCGTAAACCAAGAATATCATGCATTTTTCTAACCAATTTCTTATCACTCTTGCCTTTTTTTAAAAATTAAGACTCTCATCTTCTTTTTCTAACCCAACAAAACTGCATATTATATCATCTCCTCACATTTATTTAACAAATAATCAATTAGAATAATGAATTAGATTAGATTATACAAAATTAATTTTGTTCATTCTCCAACCAAGGTTTATATTATAAGATTAGATAAATTAACAATGTTTAGGTGTCCTTTTTCCATTTTAAATATATTTCTTAATTTTAGTTATTAATTAGTTAAATTAAAAAAAAATTGTTTAACTTTTTTTTTCCTTAAGATAGGGGTTTAGGTTTTATTTTTCAGATTTTTATTTTTAAAAAAATATTTTAAATTTTAATTATTGATTAGATAAATTAATAAATTCTTGTTTTTTTCTTTTAAAATTATATCTTAATTTTAATTATTGATTAGAAAAATTAAAAGTTTCTTGGTTTTAATTATTGATTAGATAAATTAAAAAGAATTTGCTTTCCTTTTATCCTATTAGAATTATTTTTATATTTAGTGAGTTTTATTTTCGTTTTTGGATTTTTTTAAAAATTATTTATTAATTTTCATTATTGATAAGATAAATTAACAAATTCTTGGTTTCAGTTTTTCCTTATAAATTTATTTCTATATTTAATTAGTTTTATTTTTGTTTCGAATGTGTTTTAAGATTATTTTTAATTTTAATTATTCATTAGATAAATTAACAAACTCTTGATTCCCATTTTTCCTTTTAAAATTTTTTCTTTTATTTTCGTTTTGTATTTTTAAAAAAATTATCTTTAAATTTTAATTAATGATTAGATAAATTTAAAAAAAAATTTCCTTTTTCTATTTTTCTGCTTCTGTATTTTTTAATAATTTAATTTATTAATTTGACACATGTCAAGATCTTGTGAGTTATAATTTTGATATGTGTCGGCATCTCGTGAGTGCAACCCAATTTTATATAATAAGATATACTAGGTTTCTTATCCATGCTACGCATGGGTCTATTTTTATTAATTTGTTTAATATATTTTTGTATTTCTTATTGTTTAATATTTTATTTTTGTTTATTTTAGTCATAATAACTTTTGATACTTATAGAGAAATAAATTTAATATAATATGTAGATTAATTTTGTTTAATGCATATTAAAATATGATGTATTATTTTTGATATAGAGTTAACATTTATGTCTTTGTAATGCTTGCATATATATATTTTTGATACAATGAAATCTGTCTTTATGGGTTTAAGTACGTCTTGTAGTTGATTTCCACTTGATTTCATTAAAAATTTAGGATCAACGACCACAATTTGACCGTCATCTTCATTGGCATATTTTGTTGCACTTTTGAGTTTAATTTTCATCTCCATCACTTAGCAACTATGCTGGAAAACTTTCTTTTGAATCTTCGAGTCTTATATTTTGTTTCAGAGCGAAAAATTTGCAAGAATCCTACAAGTATGATTGTATTATTGAAATCTTCATATCGTCGTTATTGTTACAAAATTCAACATTATTTTTGTAATTGTAATTGATTCTCGCGACTCCTTTGCTTTCTCAATGAGATTTATCTGTTTCTCAAATTAGAAATTAAGACTAATCTAAGAATTTCATCTCCAATACCTTCAACAACTTGAATAGATGAAACCATACTCAGGTGAACATATTATATAGTTAGAATAAAGAACTCAAGAATATCAGTAATATTAAGAATCATTATGTTAGGATACATCTGCACTTTTTTTAGCTATCCTAGAGATATAAATAATTAATAAATAAATAGTTACAACATATGATACCAGCTAGCTCTCTTCTGAATGATGTTGGACAGTCTTTAAATCAATGTATTCATATGTTAAAGTGTGTAAAAGCAAAAACAAATACTTTTTAAGATTTTCAAACTATAGAACCTTTTTCCCCCAATTTGGTGGAAGAAACAATAAATGTAATGAAATGTCATGAAAGATTTTACGTATTTTTATGTCTTTTGACGATCATTATATTTGTACTTCTTTTCGATCAAAAACATTCATATTTCTAGTTTTTTCTAACAATTATGGTATTTTTTTAAGTATCGATACATTTTTCAACAGAAAATGTGCAATATTTTTAAAATATGAATAGTTATACAAATTTATGTACAATACAAATGCAATTTTTTTTTTACAATATTATTAAAAAATCAGTAACACACCAAACTCTTTGAACGTTTAGACATTCTCAATTAAATTGTTCTACCCACAACATTTTGTTGTCTCATAGTGAATATATATAACCTAAAAGAATAAGAGTTTGGATACAATTTCTTCAAAGGCAATGAGAGCTTTTATGGACAAAATAAATTAAAAAGGCAGAATGAAAATAAGAGGACCAACATAGAATTTAGTTTGGATCTATGAGTAGGTGAACCATCTGGACAGAAGCACATAACAGCCTTTGTGGTGTCATCGAGGAAGAAGTGTAGCACAAATATACTTATCTATGGGATGGAACAGAGCTTTCGGAGAGATAGAGATGTTGTTATGTAAGATTGGTTATTGTCTGGCCAGTCGTTTGAGCATTTAGGAAGCATGACCTGATCAATATGAGAGCCAACTTATTAATATGAACCATTCTAAAAAAGTTTAGTTATGATGTCCAAGCCGATTCAGAACCTATTCGCAGTAATGATTCTTAATCTCAAGATCAATACTACAGAGGCAACAACAATCTTCAATATTCATTCCAAAATATTTGGAGCTGAAGGTCTTGAAAAAGCTCCATGCAAAACTGATTCAGCTTTCTTCCATTGCTCAAACTGAACTTTCACTCTTCTCATCTCAGCTTCATTGATGTCCATGCACGTTGCGGTTTCCATAATTTTCTCCATTTCACTCTTTAGAATATGCAGCTCCATTTCCTTCTCTGTTAAACTTTCGTTCAACTCCATTAAATCCGATTCAAGCTTTACGAATTCGTCTTCTTTATTATTATTATTATCAATTAACTGTTTGCATAAACCTTAGATTTTGGATATGGTTGTCTTCATTTCTTCTGCTGAGTTGAACACTCTCTATGAATATCTTAGTTTAACCTCCTCTGTTAGTTAGTAAGAGTTTCTTGTGCAATGTGCTATGTATAATAGTTTCAGTTGTTTGTTATTTGTACCACAAAGTTTAAAGGATTAAATAAAATCTACAAACTAAAGAAACACATTGATTTTTGTTATTCAGTACAAAGAATGAAGAATATATCAAATACTGAATAGCTAACTGTAAACAATAATAGAGAACTAAATAACTACATCGATTCTACTAATTTGGTTCATTATAATTACATCAAATTTTTGTTTTACTGCATTTTTGTTTTGCCAGTGAGAATCATTTTACTCTCTCTACATCTCCAGCAGGTTTCTTACCAATGGCACAATTGAGACATAGCCAAAAGATGCACTAAAAGTTCATTATTTTACGGAAAGATTTAAATCAACGTTGAGTATGCCTTTAGGAATGAACTATGGGATCTGACCTTTGAGAACTCATACGAAAGCTCTTTTATCAAGCTATCATCTATCTCTTGTGAAAGTATAGGAAAATATGACTCCACTCATCAATCTATCGACAGTGTGATTAAATACATGTTTGGATGACTGGGATGAAACAGAGAATTGGGTGGTATGTCAAAAGAAACTCTAATAGTCGGTTTTTATGCAAACAATGTTTAATACAACTATAACAAAATTGTTAAGAGCAAAAGAAGAAGTAAATATATACCAATCGTTGTGAGCTAGGGGCAACATCACCAGAATGAGCTGGTGTGTGTAAGTCATATAGGTAGTTAGATCGCTGCAACATTGATGATGATGAGCATAAAAACTATATCCAACAAAAAATAACACACAATTAGATACATGATGATGAATTATTAATTCAAATCATTTATGCAACACACTAATCAAACAGCTAAACACAAAATTAAGCAAATCAAGAAACAAAATAGAAATCAAACATAAGAAATGAGAAATATATATAATTATGAAAGTAAAATGTTTTAGGTTCAAGCTTTTCAGTATTATAAATGATTTAGGATATTGAATAGAAATAGAAGTACTATCTATAAGCAATATAATTGGGAAAGAAAATATTTATTATTCTTATTATTATTCATTAATAAGCAATTAATTCATAATCTCCTTATATACTAAAATCATTATTTGGAGTAATTTATATTATTTTATTGCTTACTAGTGGGTGACCAGCCTTACGGACGGGATTTTGATTAAGGATTTAGATTATTGTTAGTCAATAATAGTGTTCTTCATTATATTTTCTTCTAGGTATATTGTGTTTATTTTTCTCCATTTTTTGGTGTTTGATATATTTTTGTATGCTTAATCTCATGAATTTATGTGTGTATCTTGCTTTATCGTTTTTGTTCAACAAGTACTCAAAATCAGAACCCGCAACAAAGATGATTCTATATAAGATTTAATACCCCACTCAGAAATTATACTCGTCCGCAATATAAAGATTATGATGTATCAAAAAAGGTTAGATAAGTATTATACTATTGTCTTGTAATCTTTTACCTAAACAGAGCTTAGACAATTTCTACCTAAACAGAGCTTAGACAATGAATCATGATCTTTATATCCAACACTTACACCTTAAGCCTAAGGCCCAACTAAAGAGATTCTGAAGTTTTGACTTGGACATGTAATTCACTTTCATGAGTTCTTTTTTCTTGTCAATGTTATCTTTTAATTACTGCATATCCTATATTTGTGTATGGGTCCGGCTCTGTGTAACAAGATTTTCATTTGCTGGAATTTTTACAGTGAAATAAACATAGTTTCCAAAGTTCAGTTAGTATTTGTCGGTCTCAAAACTATTTAAGGTGGTCTTGAAAGAGTTTTTTATTGGACTCCCAAAAATTCTCACATTCAACCTTGACATTCAAAGCATTAGACCCATTTTTCTTAAAATTTGAGCGGTTTAATCTCATAAGTTCATGAGGAAAGTCGCTTTAAAGTGGAGTAAAATTACTCACCCGTTAACTTTTCTATTTAAAGAAATTCATTTTTGTTGTTGTTTCTTCTTACTCTTTCTTAATGCCTATGAAAGAAGACTGAAACCACTAACAGTTAACGCAAAGTCATTTCTCTTTCCATCATTATCAGCAACTCTACATCCCACTTTGATTATGTCACGTGTTACGTCTTCAAGAATGCTTTGTATACTCTTTGATATAATTTGCCTCCTCGTTGCTGCTCTTAAGATATATCTCCATTAGTTGATTGCTTCTAATGGGCTGACGCACGTGGTTTGAGATTCATGTTTTTCAACCATTAGCAAAAGTATTACTGTGACATGTGGTTCATATTAAAATATGTTATCACATATATACAATGTTATCCTATGTAAACCTTACTTGCTAACACATAAAATATGTTTTAAAATATGTTTTCTTATCCTTCATAATCAAAGCGCTTTTCTTATGAGACTCTAAATTATATGATATTTGAAAAAAATTGGACCAAATCTTGTCAATCAATAATGAGTAAGATGTTGAGAAGATGTTCTTGATGGGAAACATTTTTGTAAATGCAGGAAGATAGAAATATCGTTTACAATGAAAACACGATAAAAGATTGAACCACATACAATATGTTTGCCCGCTATAGACTTAACTTTAACTATCTTCTCATGTTTCTTTTTTTGTGTGTGTGGTCATTCTCGATGTATTCTCATTGAACTGAATATTTTAAATTTTCTTTATAAGACTTTGCTCAATTTTGTTCTCTTAAAGATTGTTTTGAATATGTCAATTTTTTGGTATATTGGAGCTTATCTCTTAGAACATGCATTCTCACATGCCCTTTAAAAGTTTACATTTGTCATTCAAGCTTCTAAAAGCTCATGTAAGTATTCCATTGTTGAACGAATATGTGTTCACTTGAATATGTGTACGTCGAACTCTTGTGAGAGCAACCAAAATTTATGTAATAAGATTCTAAAATACTAATCTAATTTTTAGCATATTTCATTTAAGTGAAAATATCTATGTCGATTTCTATACAGATTTATTGTAAAATTTAGGCCTAATAAATCGAATAGGCCTGAGTAGTTTAAGTAAATGATTAGTAGTGGAACATCTAGTATTTATAACTGCAATTGTCAAGAGTTCATTCTCTCAGCATTCGATGTGGGACATTTGAAGTTTTGTCATGTTTTCAGTTTGTATCAATTAAAAAATGATGATACCAAAAATTAATAGATACATCATTTATCTCAATGATGTAAATTTATATTTTATATCACTTTCTGTAAGTGATACCAACTAATATAAATTAAATCAATTTAACTTAATTGATGTAAAACTAGTTGATAATAACATCAATTAATATAATTGATGTTAAATCATATATATATATATATATATGCTTGATTTATAAATAATTTATTTAAAATAATATCTCTTAGTTAAGTGATATCAGTAAGTGATGTAAAACAAATTTTTTTAGTGAATTTGTTTTGTAGTTATTTAAAGTATTCTAAATCATTTGTGATTAAGGTATAAAAGTTATGAATTTTTTTGTAGTTGTGTAAGTATGTTATAAAGTTCTTAATCATTTGAAAGTATAATGATGTTGGTTTCAGTAGTTTTTTCTTGGTGTTTTTTTTCATTATGTACTTATAAAACATCAAACCCCAATAAGATCCATTACAAAATCTATTTATTAAAAAAACATGTAATGAAATCAAGACTATTCAGAGTGATCGAGGTGGTGAGTTTCAGAACTGATATTTTTGATAAGTTATAAAACAATCATGGAACTATACACCAATATCATGCACCATGCACAGCTAAGCAGAATGGTCTAGAAGAACAATTAAATGAATAGAACATTGCAGGGAATGGCAAGGATAATGTTTTTTTTTTTTTTTTTTTTTTTGAAAAATTTATTTGCATTAATATAAAGGAAGCATTAGTGCCCATATTACATATAAGCCAACTAAAGAAGACTCACCCAATAACTAAAAAAGAAACGAACCTAATTCAAATCAAATATAACTGAAGCCCAAAATATCCCAGCAGCCCAAGAAGCCTTCTTAGCTGTAATCAGATCTGAGTAACACGAGGAAGACAAACCAGTCAAGGTAACGACAAGAAGAAGACAACTAATCAAGAGAGAACCAAAGCTGAAGAGTGGAACTCGCCGAATCTGGGTTTAGATTCCGATATGAAGCAATTCGATTTCGGATTGTTTTATCAATTCGACAAAGAATTGAGTCTGAGGTGTTGAAGCAATTACGGTGAAGACGGCAGTTCTGTTCAGTCCATATCTCATAGACCGCCGCTTGCCATGCCAGAAGAGTGATGTATTTGAGATGCTTACTGCCAGATAAAAATATCAGTGATTGAAGACCAGAATTCCAGGAATTTGTATGCATAGAGAGCCTGAGTTTAGCTGATAATGCGGACCATATCAACATGGAGAACGAGCAGTTGAAAAACAAGTGGTCTCGTGATTCTAGATCAACGTTGCAGAGGAGACAAGTGGGGTCAACCTGGATATTCCACGAGATAAGTCAATCTTTAGTAGGACAACGATTGAGATTTACCATCCAGGTAAGTGCTTTATGCTTTGGGATGCCTCGCTCAAACCAGACTGTACGATGCCAATTAACTTGGGGCTTGGTGTCTCTTAGAAGGTTATAAATTTGGCGAGAGATGAACCGGTTGGAAGGGATCCCTTCTGGGCACCATTCTAGAGAGTCAAGAGCTTCAGAGAGAGTAATGGTAGACATGAAAGCTTGCAATTGCTCCATTTGCAAAGAACACGCCGGTGGGAGGTGCCAGGAACCATGACGCCATAGAGAAGCCAAAGTTGAATTAACATTGATACCAGTTTGTCTGGGGCCTCGATGGCCTATAAACGTGATCAGGGAACCAAACGGGGTCCAAGGATCAGTCCAGAATTTGCAAGTGGTGCTATTTCCAGGTACTGTGTTGATCCATCCAAATGTGTGTTGTCTCTGTTTGAGGATCTGCTTGAACACCCATGATTGGTTTTGTTGAGTTTTCAAACTCCAAAAGCTTCTATCTTTGATAACGTTTTGATGGATCCAGGCAACCCATATTGATTTAGTTCGGAAAAGAAGCAACCAAAGCAGCTTTAAGGTACATGTATGGTTCCATAGGAGGAGATCTCTAATCCCGAGCCCACCTTCCTCCTTCAGTAAAGTGACAGATTCCCATGAAATTCTGGCATTGTGTCTACTTTCTAAAGAACCCTTCCAAAGATAGCAGCTGCACATAGAATTAATCAATTTGACACACTTTTTTGGCAGGACAAAGGCTGAGCACCAGAAATTTAGAATTCTGGGGAGGACAGTGTTGATTAAGAGTTGTCTGCCTGCAAAAGATAGGTATTTTTCTGTCCAAGAAGAGATTTTTGATTTAATGCTTTGAAGTAGAGGCTCACAGTTGATTATTGACAGTTTCTTTGTGCAGAGTGGGAGCCCAAGATAACGGACTGGCAGAGAGCCAGAGGGAATGCCAGAGATGTCTTGCGGGTCATCTTTTTCTTCTTGAGTGAGACCAGAGGAGAAGAAGCAAGATTTCTCCGGACTGATGGCTAGGCCAGATATCTGTTTGAACTCTTGTAAAACTACAAGGATTCCTTGAATGGAGGAAGCAGAGCCATCAGTAAATATTAGCAGATCGTCAGCGAAACAAAGATGAGTAAGCCCTGACTGTTGACATTTAGGGTGATATGAGAACCTTCCATTAGTAGCAGCTTCATTCAGTTTTTTAGATAGTACATTCATGGCTATACCAAAAAGATAAGGAGATAAGGGGTCTCCTTGTCTGATCCCTCTTGAACCCTTAAAGTACCCGTGCAATCTCCCATTGATACCAACTGAATAAGAGGTTGTTGTGATGCATTCTCTGATCCAATTGATGTATGTGGCAGGTATATGGAGATTAGCAAGACAGTCTAATATGAATTCCCAGCTAAGAGTGTCAAACGCTTTAGCTATATCCACTTTTAACGTAAGTCTCTTGGGCTCCTTATCATTGTGGTACCCACTAACAAGTTCTGATGCTAATAAGCAGTTCTCTAGTAGTAGTCTTCCCTTAATGAATGATGTTTGATTGGGTAGAATAAGTCTGGGCAATATAGGTTTTAACCTAGCAACAAGCAGCTTCAAGATGGTTTTATAGAGTGTGTTGCAGCAAGAGATAGGTCTGTATTCCTTTATGATAGTTGCTCCAGTGAACTTGGGGATTAGAGTGAGGATAGTTGAGTTTGTAGCAGCAGGCATTACAGGATGATAGAAGAACTTAGAGATTGCTTTGATCAATTCCTCTCCTAGTACTTGCCATGCACCTCTATAGAATCCTGAAGTCAATCCGTCTGGTCCAGGGCTCTTATTAGGGTTGAGTTTAAACAATGTTCTTTGAATTTCCTCTGCAGATGGGATAGTAACCATTGATCTGATTTCCTCCAGGGTGCAAACATCTGTGGAAGGGGCCAGATGGCCGGTTCTGATAAGGATGGCATCAGCTCTGGGAGGGCTTAAAATTCCTCTAAAATGACTAACGGCCAAATGTCCCAAATCCGCAGGTAGAGTAACTTCTCTCCCATCCAAGCCAGTCAAGGTATGAATTGAATTGAATGCATTTCTTGCAATGACAACTTTATGAAAGTAGCTTGTGTTTTGGTCTCCTGTCTTTAGCCAATTGATCCTTGATCTTTGTTTGTAGTATTCTTCTTCAATCCTTTTTAGCATGTTCAGTATTTCTAGACAGTCTTTCTCTTCTTGAAAGTGAGTAGTTGAGGGTTGATTAAGTGACTGTACCTGCGCAATATGAAACAAACTATTAGCCTCACAAACCCTCTTTTGAATGTCTGAGAAATTATTTTTGTTAAGGGCCCTCAGTTCTCTCTTTATCTGCTTCTGCTTAACACTTAAAGAAATTAATGAGTGATCCTCATTTTCTGTGCAGATCCATGCATTAGCAACAGTCGGCAAAAAGTCTGGGTGAAAGGTGAGATAGTTGTAAAACTTGAATGGTTTTGAACCGGCTAAAGGTAAAGGACTGGTTAGGGTTATTTGGCATGGAGTATGGTCTGAAATTTCAGGAGTAGAAAAATTGGCTAGATTTTGCGGAAAAGCTGAGATCCACTCTTCATTGACCAAAGCTCTATCAAGCTTTTTAGCAATCGGGTTATCTGGACTTTTGTTTGTCCAAGTAAACTTGGTTCCATGATAACGCAGGTCTCTTAGTTCCAGTTGCACCAGAGTATCACTGAAGTTGATCATTGGGGTAGTAAACTGATGAAAGCTACTAGATGAATGCTCAGCTGGATGGATAATTTCGTTGAAATCCCCTCCAACAAGCCGAGGGGAAGCGTCAATATGAAAAGATTGTTGGATGGTAAGTAATTCCACCCATAGATCATTTCTTTCTTCATTTGTATTAGCTCCATACACAGCAGTAAAGCGAAATTGATCCAATCCAGGGCTATTGACTTGACAAGTCATTGACTGCTTTGATTGATTCAGGATGACAACAGAAGTAGGTCTCTTCCAAATTAAAATGATCCGACCATCTTCATCAGCAGAATGGTTGGATGCATAAGACCAGTTGAGACAAACTGAATTCAGTACTAGGTTCAAATTGGGTTCTTTGATATGTGACTCCAAAATGGCTCCAAAAAATATATGGTGACTATTGAGCCAACTTCGAAAGGTATCATGCTTATTAGTATCATTTAAACCTCTGACGTTCCAAAAAAATATGCTTCCTGACATAAATATTTATTCTTGGGTCTCTCCATTAAGAAGAGCACCCACTGCAAGGGTAGTAAGAGGGGGAATAGGTTTTGGTTTATCAGGCTGGATAATGACTGGCGGATCTGTTTGGTTAAGGATAATGTTGCATGGGAATCACATTAATATATATACACTTATGGGTTGAGGCAGTGAATATAACATGTTACATCATCAACAAAGTATATGTTAGAATAGGCACCAACATGACACTGTATGAACTATGAAAATACAATATGCCATTTGTGAGTTATTTCCATTTCTTTGGATGTACTTGTTATATACATCCTGAATTATAAATATTAGGTGGGAAGTTTGACTTTAATAGTGATGATGAGATATTTTTAGGGTACTCACAACCTTAAGAGTTGACAATAAGAAAAATTGTACGAAACAATGAACGTAGGTTTTGATGATGCATCGTTCTATCAGCCGGCTGATGGTTCAACCTCTGGATGTGCGTGGTGATCAGGTAACGGATGTAGAAGAGTCATCAGAACAGGATTTCACTCAGCAGTTTAGATGTGAAGATCGAGATGCTAAAGTTTATGTTCTAATTACTCAAGCGTATACGAGTCACTATGAACAATATTTTATAGGAGAGATTCAAAGGGTAAGAAAACATTTTAATTTCAAGCAAACGATCAGTAAACGTCAGAGTCAGACAGCTGAGTTAGGAGAGATGACCCAAAAAAAAAACCCCCTCTTAAAATAAAGAAAGAAGACTTGACCAGTATATTCATATATTTCATGTATTTCCTTTTCGTTTGTAGCTAAATTTTATAGTTGTAATAGTTCAGATTTTTGTTTTTCCATTCACCAAATATATATATATATATATATATATATATATATATATATATATTAGCTTATTGGTTGGTGATTTTCTGTTAGGGAAAGCCAATCGGGACCGATTTATTTATATGAGAAAAATAAAAATCATGTAACATTCTCACTGTGAAGAATATCTAGTCTTAAAAAAGCTAAATAAATCCTTTAAAACATGAAGTATTTAAGCTCTGAGAAAAAAATGTCAATCCTCCAAATTGGAAGTTATGGTGATAAAATGTGAGCTATCCGTAGCAAGGAGGTCGTTCGTCAAAAATAATGCATGAAGGCTCTGCATAGCCTATGCATCCAATTTTTCGTGAAAAGGGAAAACCATCATCGCAATCCTTTCAATCCTACGTATAGTGTCTCATTTCCTCGGAGAACTATCTGTCCTTCTCCACTCCTAGCATCGGATCGGAGCCATTATCCATCTCTATACTATATCTGGATAGTTTGCTGTAAACTCAACACAATTGTTTTCCTGTGTATCTCCTCGGAGGGAAAATGGTCAATTTCGACCTTTATTTTTTCAAAGTAACGACATTGAGTAAAAATAATTAAATTTTTTAAAAGAGTGGAATTACCAAGACTTGAACTCACGATCCTGGGGCAATATAAATGTTTATATACCACTGGATCACAACCACCATTTAATCGTTTATGTATAATTCAAAACGTTGAATATATAAACCTAAAGCTAGTTTTTTCCAATTTTAATGGTTTCTTACATATTTGGCAAACATATATACATATATTATCAATAATTAATTAATATATATTTTATACATTTAACTATATTGTTCATTTTTATAAATTATTAATTGATATAAATAACTGAAATTGGCGAAAAAATGTATAACTAATTATTCAAAAAAAAAAAATTAGTTTGATATAAATAATTGATATCAAACCAAATTAAATAACTGAAGTTTGCAGAAAATATAAATTGAATTTTGCAAAACAAAAATGTATAATTAATTATTTATTAACAAATTAAATGATTTTCTTTAAATGATTAATTTTGTTTGATATAAATAATTGATATCAAACAAGATAGTTATTTATGAAAAACGAAATATATATTTTATACATTAAAATATATATGAACTAACTAATGATAATATATGTATATATGATTGCCAAATATATATAAAAACACTAAAAATGGAAAAACAACTGTCTTTTTATAATTAATGTAAAAATTTGGCAATGTTTTTTAATGTTTGATATCAATCAAAACTAATAATTTATAAAAATGAAGAATATATATTTAAATGTATACTATATATTAATTAATAATTGATAATATATGTATATATGTTTACCAAATATGTAAAAAACATTAAAATTGAAAAAAAAAACTAGTTTTAGTTGTATATATTTAACGTTTTGAATTATACATAAATGGTTGATGTGATCCAGTAGTAACTAGAAGTATTAATATTGTCACGGGGTTGTGTTGTTCAGTGGTAACCACGTTCAAAAATTTGCTAGGCGCTAGTCGGGCGGTTGGGGATAAACCTAGTAATTAGTGAAAAATTAAAAATTAAAAGGGAATTAATCAGAGATTAGTTTTTAATAGTTTTATGTATATATACTAAACTTTAGTAAATATGTCAAAGAAATTATTTAGTTCAGTGGCATAACGTGTCTTTGAACTTAGACCCACCTGGATTCTAATCGAAAGTAGGTGTAGTTTTTCATTTTTTCATTTTTTTTTGGTTTAATGAAGCGTAAAATGATAAAAATGTTCCTATCTTCTTCTTCAGGCTCTGCTCGACTGCAGACCTAAATTTCGCCATTTTTTTTTCTCTCACTATTGTTATCGCTTTTTCTTGTTTTCTTCAATGATTTTTACTCAAATATGATAGATCTATAATCTAAAAACCGATTTAGAACTTAAACTCCATTCAAAGTGAGATTTTATAAAGTTTTCCGATTTGTTGGCTGAATTAAAAGAATCGCGGCGGTTGTGCTCTGATGAACGCCTAATCGGACATGTAATCGGCTAGGCATCCGATTTTTAGAACCTGGAGTGGTAATTAGAAGCATTAGTATTGTCTCAGGTTGTGTGTTTAAGTCTAGGTAACTCCCTTTTAAAAAAACTAATTATTTTGTTGTTTAATACCCCAGCATCAATCCGCGTAACGGTTGACTAACTCCCATAAACATTGACTACTAATTCGACACTTAACTATGAGTTAGATATGAAATTTAAATTTATTAAATGTTTAGATCTTAATTAATACTGTTTGATTGTGCATATAGAAAAACAGACTTTAAAAAAAGTACATGTGGACCAGTTTCTATCTCCTCGGATGTATCTATTAGCCCTGGGCATTCGATTTAGTCTGTTTAATCGGTTCGGTTTATACGATTTTTTGGATTTTTCAGTTTTTGTAAACCCTTCCAAAGTGAACCGAACAAAAATTCGGTTTGGTTCGGTTTTATGATTTTTTTCTGTTATGAAATAAATTGAATTTTGTTCTATTTCGGTTAATTTGAACCAAAGTAGAAAAAAAAAATATCTTATGGGCTTAATTAATAAATTACGTTTACAACCAGTACAATAACGGGCCTATTGACAATTTGGGCCGACTTAAAAAAACAAATCCATCAAATTTAGGGTTTTTAACAAACAATATTCCGATGGTGATGGTGAAGACCGGTGATCGTTCTCACAGCATCACCTGCCGTTCTAACGGTGAAGCCTTAAAACATCTAGCAGATCTGTGACGGATTTGTTCTCGAAGCCGTTACTCTCTTTTAAACCACAATATCTGTTTTCGCCGTTGTCTTCTAAAGCCAAAGCTTCTTCTATGGCACGGTCCCAACAAGAGAGAAAGTGAGAGAGGTTGAAACGTTGAGGTGAGGTGAAGAAGAACGGCAAACATAGAGAAAGATCTGTGTGCAAACCGGTGGGGAGAAAAGATTTAGAAGAAGATGGAGACACGATGGCGACATAGTGGAGTCGATAGCATAGAGAATCGCAGTGGCAAGAGATCTATGAATGCAAAAGATTGGAGAAGAAGAATCCGAAAAGAACAGAGAAATTGAGGAATAAGAAGATTTATTGAAGAAAGAAGAAGAAGAAAGAAGGTCAAGAAAAAATCGGTGAGAAGAATAGAACAAAAAAGTTGGAGGTGATAAAATAGAAAATAGATCTAGAGTTTTTTTGTTTTTATAAGTATCTCCTTAAACCGATTAATCTGATCGGTTAGCACCTAGCGAAGCGAACCGACCTGAAAATCGATCTCTAATTTAATTGATGCCGATCAGTTTGTGGCTTAATTGTAGTTGACATTTGAACCCGAAAAAGTCGGGTCGGTCCAACTCGAACTGATTAAACCGACCGTTAGCCCAGGGCTAGTATCTATCTTCCTTCACATTTGCTCTCTTGCATGCATGCTTCATATTTGCCATTTGTGATTAAAAAAAATATATCATTTGCAGTAATTTTAAATACTTCCAAATTTTAGGCTACTTAATTGATTCTATTTTTATTTTATTTTATCTATGAAGTGGCAGTAACATTACCTTGTCTGGAAGAGCACATGAATAATAATAATAGCACTAGCATAGATAAGAATCCAAAACATATCAAATAATTGAAATTAATATATTCGATCTGTTCAAAAGCATCAATCGATCACACACATAAAGCCCACCTGACCCCACTTTCGACATGCTATCACCCAAAACACTCCATCACTCTTGCCTTTACTCATTTCATAAGGAACAAAACCTTTTATTTTTTTTATAAAAGTCGATTTTCAAATTCTGGAACAAACTTTGTTTGGAAGGAAAATCTTATCTTCTCTTTTACACATTTTTACTCCAAATTTTCTTCCACTCTTTATTTGCCAACTCTGCCCACCTCTTTTCACTCTTTATATTGATACTTTTAAGATCTTTTGGTGTTTTCCATAAGTGTGTGTTCATTGATATGATTGGATACAAAATAAATATAATAAATTTTGTAATATGCATGACATTGACATGGTCTTTTTTTCAAGATCGATATATTTTTGACTTTTATCTGTTCCGTATCTAGCTGGATATATATGGTGATCGAACAATAAAAAAAAAATGAAAACACAAATCAAGCTAACTAGGTCGAAAAAAAGGAAAAAAAAATGATAACTAGCAAGTAGCAACATTGCATTCAAAGTTTAATTTTCAAAACTTTGTTATTAGTTATTACATGTTTGGAATTAGAGTAGCTTATAAGCTTTATGTGTTGATTAATGCAACTCATACACATCCCATCATCATAATTTGATCAATGAAGACTCGCCAACGTGTCAACAGATCTAGCACCGCCACCTCTCACATGGCATCATGGGTCTTATTATTATACACTACTACTAGACGAACTTCAATACGACGCCATGTATCTGCGTTTTGATATAATTCCCAGTTTTTCCTATTTAAATAAATCCTTCACTTTCCTCATTTTACATTTCCTCACCCAATCTATCACTACAGCAAAAAAAATGGGTCGATCTTTCGCTATCGCTGTGATCTGTATAGTCCTCGTCGCCGGCGTCGGTGGTCAAGCTCCGACTTCACCACCAACCGCCACACCGGCTCCACCAACTTCAACAACTCCTCCACCAGCAGCAACTCCTCCTCCTGTCTCAGCACCTCCACCAGTCACCACTGCTCCTCCTCCAGCAACTCCACCACCAGTCTCCTCTCCTCCTCCGGCCACTCCTCCACCAGCTACTCCTCCTCCAGTTGCTTCTCCTCCTCCTCCAGTCGCATCTCCTCCACCAGCAACACCTCCTCCGGTCGCAACTCCTCCTCCAGCTCCTCTTGCTTCTCCTCCAGCTCAAGTTCCGGTTCCAGCACCAACTACGAAGCCAGATTCTCCATCTCCATCGCCGTCGTCTAGCCCACCTATTCCGTCGAGTGATGCTCCGGGACCTAGCACTAACCCCCTCTCTCCTGGCCCTGGCCCTTCCACCGACTCGAATGACCAGGTTCGTAACCTTTTCTTGTAGATCTTGTACAATGCGATTCAGATCTGAGATGTTTTGGTTTTAAAACTTAGCTGATTTGTCCGAAATTGATTAGATCTAAGCTGGTTCGAGCGCGTTTAGAGAA
This sequence comes from Cardamine flexuosa, assembly GCA_963555745.1. Lineage (NCBI taxonomy): Eukaryota > Viridiplantae > Streptophyta > Magnoliopsida > Brassicales > Brassicaceae > Cardamine > Cardamine flexuosa. Next base: position 17,463,436 of record OY743219.1, read on the forward strand.
ACATGATTAGCAACTTTTAGAAAACAGTATTAGAGTAAATTAGCAAGAGAGTGCTAGGCTGCGCTAATCTACGCCTGTCCCTGCCTCGAGATCTTCGAATCCGAGTGTGGCGCGTGGGTACAGTAGTCACGTGAGTTTGTCAGTATCCACGTCAATAGTAATTACTCCCACGTGGCAATATATGACCGGACCAAAGTAGATATAGTTTAACTGGGAAGTTAAGTTATAATATAGTCCAAGGCTAAAGGACAACAGATTCTCCAAAATCTGCTGTACAAGATTATTTTAAGTTTGAACCCCTACAGTTTAGGATATTTCTATTAGCAACCCGGAGTAATTAGTTTAACTTAACAGTCCAAATTTTGACACTATCTATGGCTTATAATTTAGTAATTTAAAATGCTGATTCAAAACCTTATGTTATGCAGAATGGAGCTAGCAAGATGGTATCGAGCTTAGTATTTGGATCTGTTCTCGTCTGGTTTATGATCTAAGCGGAGTCTTTTAGACTGGTGCTTCTTTGCATTTATTATTATGTCGTCTTTGTTTGTGCCATTGTTATTACTTGGGGACTGAATTCTTTTGGGATTATCATGATCTTTTGGAGAGGATATTGTTGAGAGCTTGAGATGGAGATACCAGGATATTATTTTGTTTGCAGATACTTTTGTGACGTCCCTTCTCATTCTATTTGATTATTAGTGTACTAAATTCCTTTTTCTCAATACCTATCGTTTTTTTTTTGGCTTCTTTTTTATGTCAAATGCAGTAACATGCTAAAGAAGTGACTAATCAAATCTAAAAGAGGAACAAAATTCAAACAAAAAGCTGTAAATATTTGACAAGGTTGCTATGGTGCTTGTTTTAGAATTAATTGACCCATGAACGAGTCGAGAAAAGAAAGCAAAAGTAATCAATGAACACTTGAGTGTTTTATGAGTTTGGATTGACCTAAAGGATCAAACTCTGTCTCCGCCAGATTTTTTCTTGAAATTGACTATGATCTTAGTGAGTTACAAGGGCTGAATACCAAAGCATTTATCATCTATCAAGTTCATATTCGACTTTTCTAAAGAATGAAATAGAGAAATTTGTTGTAACAAACACTTATATCACATATGAGAGCACATTCGTTGTATATCTTTACTCTTTTTTAACAAGCTATCAAAACATTGATTCCGATTTATCATTAGAATTAGGGAATTTCTAATACATCTCACATGTGCATTTTTTTCTGGTTAAGCTCTTGACTATATCAATTTGTTTGCTTCCCTAGCTGGCACACATCCGCCATTCCTCTTCGAGTTTGATTGTCATATGGTGGTGTGACAAGCTAATTGTCGCTCTATTAGAGTTTTTCTAGATCAATCCAAACCCAATGAAATTCCAAAATATCTAATGGAATGTCAAAGCCACATGTATTTAGTTGATAGTTTCATATAAATATGCATTTTATGATATATTGAATGTAGTAATCAAGAGGGTTGTTACTTTGGACAACACTGTTTTTCCAAATAATAAAAAATAATTAAGGAAACTTTAATTTTGCTGCTTCTAAATCACCTTTTCCCCTTTTACTTACTTCCATATAAATAAAGCTTCAATTTAATACTCCATCCATTTCATAAAAATAAATTTAATAATTTTATTGTTGTTAACAAGAGTGTTATTTTATATTTTCAATATACATTTTCAAACTAGTTTCTAAATTTATCCTTAACTAGAAACCACTTTTCTTTGAATCTAAATCATTAATGGCTTATTATATATATATATACATTTATAAATTAAAATTTTCTTATTATGTCAAATTGACACTCTTTGTAAAATGGAGGGAGTAAACTATTATCTCTTTTCTATCTTCGTATAAGTTAAATTAACAAAGCTCATTTGAGTTTGAATCTACTTTTCTAGAAATGTCTTCATGTAAAAATTATGAAGAAGTATGCATACAATAACAGAGACTTTTAGTGATGTCTTAGAGAAAGTCTCATCGCATTTGGCAGGCTGGAAATGTCGCTTTCTGAGTATGGCAGGACGTTTAACGCTTACAAAAGCAATGCTCGCCTCTATACCAATACAATTCTCTTACCAAAGGCTACCCGTGAGAGCTTGGACAAATCATCGTGGAATTTCTTGTGGGGGAGTACCACAGAACAGAGCAAACAACATTTGGTGTCTTGGAAGATGGTTTGTTTACCAAGAGTAGAAGGAGGGTTGGGGATTTGTGTTACGAAGCAAGTATAAGGTTGGAGAGATTCACAAAACTTCATGGACTGTAGTTAAAAGCAATTGGTCTTCAACTTGGCAGACCTTTGGAACTGGTTTGAGGAAGTAGTATTACCGGGATTGTCTTGGGCTGTTGGAGATGACAGGAAAGTGAGCTTTTGGACAGATAAGTGGCTCACCATCGGTGGAGTCGGTATTAGTCAATTAACCAGCTGGGTGTAAAGAAATTTGGGTTAGTGATTTGTGGAGAAAAAGAACGGGCTGAGTGCTTTCACAAATTATGCCGTACGTCCCTGATATTACAAGACTACAACTAGCAGCGCTGGTAATAGACAATGTGACAGGAGCCAAAGATAAAATAGCATAGTGGTGAGAATTCTGATGGTGACTTTAGTGTGAAGTCAGATTATGCTTTGTTGACTAGAAACTTGATACTGTGTCAGTGTATGGAAAATTGTTTTGACAGAATTTGGCAGGTAATGGCTCCCGAAAGGGTTAAGATTTTTCTTTGTTTAGTGTCAAACCAAGTTATCATGACTAATGTGGAGAGGCATAGAAGGCATCTGAGTGATACGGGTATATGTTCAGTTTGTAAGAGTGGAGAAGAAACTATCTTACATGTGCTTAGGGATTGTCCGGCAATGGTCGGGATTTGGACGCGTATAGTTCCATCGAGGTGAGTACAGGATTTTGGTTCAAGATCATTGCTTGAATGGATTTATTGAGAACCTAGGGAAGACTAATCTTGTGGAGGAAAGTCCATGGGATACATTGTATGCATTGGTGACATGGTGGGGTGGGGGTGGAAATGGAGATGTAGAAATGTCTTTCGTGTTAATGGAAAACGTCGGGATAGAGTGAGATTCATAAAAGACCTTGCAAATGAAGTTGTGGATTCACATGCGAAGGTAGTTGGACAGAGTATGAATGGGGTAAGGGAAGACATGTTGATTGGCTGGAAACCTCCATTCGATGGCTGGTTGAAGTTGAACACAGACAGCGCTTCACACGGAAACACAGGGCTAGCAACAGCAGGTGGTGTTCTCAGAGACGGGGATGGTAATTGGTGTGGTGGTTTTGCGGTAAATATTGGTATGTGTTCTGTACCTGTGGCTGAACTATGGGAAGTGTATTATGGTTTATTTATTGCATGGCAGCGTCAGACAACGCGAGAAGAGCTTGAAGTAGAATCACAAGTTGCGGTTGGATTTCTAACAACAAGGATAAGTGATTCCCATCCTGTCTTTCCTAGTAAAGTTGTGCTATGGCTTCTTATCAAAGGAATGGATAGTTCGTATTTTGCATGTGTATAAGGAGGCTAATCGTCTTGCTGATGGATTAGCAAACTATGTGTTTTCTTTACCTTTAGGTTTTCATATGTTGGATGATCGGCTGGACTTGATCAACTCAATTATGATGGAGGATGTCGGAGGTTTTATGAGACCACAATATGTGCGATTGCAATCTTTTTAGTTTGAGGTAATAAAATGTGGGAGACTTCATCTCTCCTCCATTCACCAAAAAAAAAAAAATCTAAGATTGCCAAAAGTGAAACTTTTGTATTTCTGTATATTTCTTTTCTGTAAGAAAACATTAAAACAAAAAAAAAATTTGTTCTATTAACAACTTTTTTCTTTTTTATTTTTCCTTTAAATAAATTTTTTTTGAGCTAAAATGTACTCTCTCCGTTTCTAATTGATCATTTTTCGAAGAAATTTTGTTTTCTTCAAAAAGGTACAAATTTTAAGTTTTCCATGTAGTTTTTAATAGGTATTGATGATGGATTGTAAAGTTCAAGAAAATATAGAAAACTATTGGTTTAGAGTTGTTGAAAATTGTTAATCACACAAAACAATGCATTTTTAACCAATTTTAAGGGGGTGTATTGGACTGAGTATTTGGAGAGATTTAATTTTAAATGATAAATCATGTGTTATTGAAAGATGATTTTTAAAGTATGTTTTTAAAATTCAGTGTTATTGGATTAATGATTTTAAATTATACACTCAAAGCTACTGCTTTGAAAACATGATTAAGATTTGATTTAAAAGTTTCATATGAGATTTAAGGAGATTTCTTAGTTAAAAATGTAAAAATCATAATCTCATGGTTTTATGTGAGCTAAAATGTAATCTCACCAAATCATCTCACAACTCATTAAAACTCAAATCTCTCCAAATAGTCAGTCAATATACCCCCCCCCTTTTAATTTGTTTTCTTTATCAATTTGAAATAAAGGGAGTACTTGTTTTGAAAATCTCTTCATCTTAGTGTTTGAATGTTTGCTTAACGTTCAAAAGAAGTAAAAGTTAAGTCTAGTAAATAAAAAATGAAATATATCTATATATATATAGAGTTAGCACGACTTAAGTTTTTTTTTGTTTGAAGACCGGTATCATATATTTTGGGCCCTAGCCAAATTAAATTTGCAAGAGGCTTTCATTAAAAAAACAATTTGTGGGCTTTTTTTAAAGAGTCTTTTTGAAATTTTGTATGAACCGCATGGCAAATGCCATTGTTGCCATGTACCAGAGACGGGTTACATACAAAAGAAGTAAAATCATGTCTAGTAAATAAAAAAAGAAATAAAAAAACGCGTTAGGTATGTTTGGTTGATGTGACTCAAGCAAGTATTAAAGATTTTGTATAACAAACAAAATATATTAAGAGAAATCAGTACTTTTGTTTGCTAATTTTTTAATGTACAAAGAAATTATGAAGACGAAAGAAGATGGTAAAGAAAACGAAAAAAATGCAGTTACTTATTTTTTATAGTTTTACTCTTTTCTGTCGTTGGTTTGCGAGGTTTTCAGAGGCGTGGGGGGGGGGGGGTGATATTTGTATCCAAGATCATGTCTTGAGAGTTAATCCCACACCTGACCACATAATCTGGTGTGACAACAGTTTCTATGGCGGTTTCCATTAAGTTAGATTGGAATTTTTGCAATATAAATTTAGGGATTTGGAGATGGCTTTTCACACTTCCAAGACAAATGATAAATGAGTAAGGAGTTATGGTTCTTCATTTCCAAGCTATCCTTAGACTTTAGAACACCAATATATGCTATCCACTCTCATGGACTAATATTTTCCCTAATCACTTGGTAATCAACAACTCTCATTGGCACCAAATGATCAAGAAGCATTACTAGCAAATCTAAACAACCATTTAGCAATCTAATAAAATATTCTCTTAGGCTAATCAAGCTAAACACTTAATACATCAAATTCGACATTTCATCATAAAACTTTGTGAAAATTGATATGTGTAAGTCTAAATCAACATGATCAAAGCTAATCTAGCAATCAAAACATTCATTAAGTAAGGACATAACACAACCAACTCCTAAAATCAATCAATCATTAATCAATCATCCTAATCTACCTAATCCAAGAGCTCTAGTTGACTACTCACAAATGGTCATGATAACACAAAGCAATGATTCAAATGCTTGGTTAATCATGATTAAGGTGTGAATAGATGGATATAATAAGAAAAAATCTATTGATTAAAACTTGAAAATGATAGATTCCTACAATATTTTCAAGAAATCTCAAAAAGGCTACTTAGATCTCATAAACAAAGTTTAACCCTCTAATTAGATTTTAAGGGTATTTATATTACAAATGAAAGGAAGGAAAAAATCAAAAGAAATAAGAAAAGTCAACAAAAATAGAAAACACGGGTTAACTTAGCCCTGGGCATTTGGTAGTTTTGATTTGGTTCGGTCTGGAATTTTGGTATTTCGATTTATCCGGTTTTGAAAAAAAATCCACTGAATTACTCCGAAATTAATCAGTTCGTTTCGGTATGGAAATTAAAAAATTTGTTTGGTTTAGTGATTAAAAATGATTTCCGTATTTGAACCAAAATTTTAAATATTCGGTTTGTTCGGTTTTAATTAAATTTCAAACCCAATCTTTTAATTCAAATCCAAAGCAAAAGACATGTAATAAGTCCAAGCCCACTAAAAATAGATCTAGGGTTTTGGACGGATCCAACGCGGCGGCCGCTTATGTGCGGTGACGGTGAAAAAAACAGAGATGAAAAAGCGACAAAGCGGAGAGGAAGATATAGAGATGAAGATACAAAGATGAAAAGGTGATTTATGGCGAAGAGAAGAAGAAGAGGAGAAACAAATCGGGACAAGAAAAAAATTGGCTTGGCTAAGTTAAATAAGAGAATTGGGGACAAAATAGATCTAGTGTTAGGATTAGACTTAAGATTAAGTCAAACCGATCGGTTTAAATTTGGTTTTTGGTTTAAAACCAAACCGAAATCCAAAATTATTAAACATTCATGCCGATCGGTTTTAGTCACTAAACCGAAGTTAAACCGAATTAACAAAACTTTGGTTCGGTTCGGTTCGGCTGGTTCGGTATGGAATTTTTGCCCAGGGCTAGGTTAACTCGCGACCTGGCCAAGTCGCGTGAGGAGGTCGCGAGTGACGCACGACGTGAAGATGTCATGAGACGCAGTCAATACTTTCTCCTGGATGATTTCTCTGACTCCTTGCCACATGACTTGATCGGTAGGGTGAGGTCGCTCGAGCTTCGCGATGTGGCCATGTCGTGTGCCTTGGTCGTGAGTGCTCCACGAGGTGCTGATGTTGTGATTCTTGTTGCTACTTTTTGCAGGATCAATTTCATCATGTCTCGCAACCAGCCCCAGGTCGTGAGATGTGGTCGTGTGGCACCCTCGTCTCCAAGTCGCGAGTGCTGCTCGCTTCAGCGCCTTCCTTCACCAAAATTCCTCCTTTAACTCCATTTGTTGGCCTTTTAGCTCTATTTCACCTCCATACCTACAATTAGAACATGCAAATGCAACTAAACTCTAAATTGTGATGCAAATGCAAAGAAATCAAAGACAAAACCATGCTTCTAAAACCATTAAAACATACTATATCACCGCCAATAAAAATTAATATTAAAACCAAAAGTCTATGTTTGTAGCCCATGTCAGTTCATGCACGAGTCTAAAACAGATAATTGAATGGTGGTGACATTTTACGCTATTTTTTTGGCACAAAGAAACGTGGGATCTACCTTCACGTCGATATCTCTCTAGCTCTCCATGCTTACACCAATAGCAAAGAGGATTATACATCCACAAGCGTTTATATTATGTACTTAGGCTCTCATCCAATTTTTTTGCCTTCAAAAAAGCAAACCGGTGTTGCATAATCATTAACCTAAGCCGAGTATAGAGCCATAGCCTCAATAACTGTTGAAATGTGTTAGTTATCTTTGCATTTTTCTGAATTTGGAATTCAAGTCACGATTCAACCGGCGCTCTACTATGATAATATTGGTGCAACTTATCTCACCGTCAACCATGTTTTTCATTCAAAGATGAAACACATTACCTTGCAATATCAATATGCTCATCAATTTTTTCAAAGTGGTCATGTTCATGTCTATTCTACATATTAGTTCGCCAATGCTTTTACTAAGCCTTTACCTCGAACTCGTTTTCAAAGTCTTTTGGTTAATATGGAATTCACCTTATGTGACCATCTATCTGAAGGAGATGTGATAAGATATGAAATGTTTTAAATTAATTGATCAAGTCACCAATAATATAATATCATAGTCATAATTATTGTATATTACATTCTTTGTATAAAATTTAACTAGATCATTCTTGTTGTGAGTGGATGCAACACAAGTATTAAATGAGAACGGATTAAGAGAACGGATCTCAAGGTCGATCCGGACGATTTATTGATATTCAAGTAGAGTCAAAAAGTAGGAGACAAAAGGAATAATAGCTCTGTTCTAGCTACTGTGGTGTAATAATGATACCCTATAAAGTCTAATCAATGAACTATTTACAGAGTCTACCTATTCTAGAACCATATAGCGAATTCTATCCTAGATGGACCGAATTAAGGAATAATGTTGGCTAATCGCTAATGGGCCGAGTTATCCATTGCTTGTGCTCGGCCCGGGTTTATCAATTGTCCCCTCCCTTTAGTCCGGCAGTTTTCTTGACGGATTTTACAAGTCGGTTTGCTTAGGCCCATTATTTATGGACACTAGGGATGTCTTCTAACGTCCTATCACTCTGATGCAAATTGCTGCCTAGGGCTCTGTATTCTTCCATATATATACCTTCTTCCGCGTTGGTGAACTCATAATCCATCTTCATATCAGGTATTTTCTCTCTCTTTCTCCGATCTCCTTAATTACTCTCCGATCTCCCCTTTGTTACTTCCATTTTCCGATCTCCTTTCTTTTTTCAAGATGTCGGGGTATTCTGGGGGTTCAACTGAGGACGTTCGCCGTGAACGTACTCCCCGAACTCGGATGACGATCGAGCTCATCCTTTTCCTTGGATGGTTCTCCTCGTGGGTCTGAATCTTCGGAGGACGGTTTGGATCGGGCTCTTACCATTCTCCCCTTAGTCGATACTTCCCGTCCACTGATGACTGGCTGCGCTACCCGGGCACGGGATTTTGAGGTCGGGGGTCCAGTTCAGACAAACAATATGGCGAGGGGCCCGAATGGGAACGGCGACGATGATGATGTGGTTCTGGTAATGGGTCTGCAAAGGTTGTGCGCGGATTTTATTGGCCAGTCTACTTCGAACCTTGAGTCGTTCGGTTTGGTCGAAGCTGTCCACGAACAGTATCTTGATGAGATCAAAATTCGCTTCCCACTTCCGGGGGAAAGGAATTGGTCGACCTTGATGGGGTACGTTTGTCTTTACGAGTCTTACTTCACTAGTTGCAGGCTACAATTCTCCGTCCCGAAGCTTCTTACTGATTACTGCGGGCAGAGGGAAATGGCAATCTCACAACTTACATTGGCCAGGGTTTGGAATCTGGTGTCGTTAACCGACCTTTTTCTGACCTCGCGATCCCCTTAGCCCTTTCTCTTTTTGAAGAGTTGACGCAGCTGACTCGTTATCTCAAGAAGCCCGGCTCGTGTTATATAAGCTGCCGTTCTACCCTTGGGCTGGTATTGCCTTCGGTTGGCAAGGTTCCGGATTGGGAGAAAGGATTCTTCTTTGTATGTCCCTGTCGGTGGTCGTTTGAGGATCCCGAAGGGTCAATTTACTCTGAGTGGAGGTTTTGGCCGGGTAGAGGCTGTTCTCGTTAGCTTCGCTCTTTTGCATGTTTTCTTACTGACCTTTTGCTCTTTTTGGTTTCAGCTCTTATCCCGTGACTTGTTGCAAATGCCAGAAGTTTCAGCGAATTTTTCCAATCTCTTAGAGAGGAAGGAGTTGTGAGGTGGCCGGAAAAGATAACAGCGAAAGAACGCAAGAGATCAAAGAGATTAGAGAAGAAGAAAAGGTTCGAACCATGGTCATAGGAGGGTCAAAGATTTTTTGTACGTTTCGTTCTTGGTTTTGTTCACCCTTTTTTTTCTTTTTTTTAGATATAAGGAAACTCAACCTTAGCTCTGGTGTGACTCCCTATTCGCTCGTTGGTTCTCCTCGTGCTGCTAAACTGAACGCTCCCATCGTGCCATCCACGTCGAGGGTGGCTCCGAGCAAGGACAAGAGCAAAGACAAAGGTAAATCAGTCGACGGCGGGTCGAAGGAAAATGATCGTCGATCGAAAAGTGGCAGGTCATCATCCTCTCATTGATGGACGAGTGGCGATTCTTTGAAGCTGCCGTATTCTGGCCCTAATGTTCGGGATACAAGATGGCCTTTGAATTCTGAACACGTCTGGATGGACGATCATTCTTCGTTGAAGCGACCACACTCCAAGGTCAATGCGTACATTTTTCGCGAGGATGTTTACGCCAAACTGGGATGTGACTTTCATGTTGAGTACAAGGACAAGAGTCGTCCCATCTCGACTGATATTATTTCTTGCGTGAAGGTGATTCGCGAGATGGATGTCAGTGGCGGGGTGTCATCGCCCAAGCTGTTGGAGAAAGTCGCATTTTCTGAGTCACAAAAGATCTCTGCAAGGTACGGTTATTACGCCATACTTCCCGGTTCCACATCTTTTCTAGGTATAGTCGCATTTCCACTTATGTTTGTTCGGAATATCTTTCAGTTTATCGAGTCATACAACCAGATGGTCACTCTTTATAATGATCGTGCTCTTGTCGGGGGCTCAAAGGTGCTGGAGGAGAGGGCCGAGAAGGCCAAGACCGCACTCAAGGCCGAAAGTGAGCAAGCAGAGGTTCTATTCAGGGAGAGATCGTCGTCGGAGGGGCGACTGAAAGAGAAGATAGCTCAATTGGGAGGACTGATGAGGTCCTCCCAGGAACAGCTCGATTACTTGCATTCGGACCGTGCTTCCACAGTTGACAACACTCATCGGGAGACCGCTGTAGCTCTGTTTGATGCATTCCAGAATCGCCTGTCGAGGATACAGATGTTGATGCGTGATGGCAATGGTTTGCGCGAGATCCAACTTCGTTCAGATCAAAGGGTCCTTGAACGTTCTAAAGGAAGTGATGGGAGACGAGGTCCCTGCCGACATGGAGAAAAAACTTCGAAGAGATTTAAGCAAGTTTGAGGCCGAGTTCGAGGCACATCCTCGAACGGTTCTTTCTGATGACATATTCGATATTTCGACTCTTTTCATCACCGATTGAAGAATCCTGGACACCATTCCTACGAGCTGCGGGCGGAAGACCCCAGCCTCCTACCTCCAACGGAAGAAGACGACAAGCTCGGTGTTCAAAGGCAGACCGACATTGGTGAGGATATCAACGCCAACTTTGACAACGAAGGGGAGCCTTCCGATGATGCAGACAAGGTACCAGAAGAGGGGGTTGATTTTATCGGAGATGAATGAACCGGGCACCCTGTTGGTGTTTAAAATGCCGCTTGTGCCGCTTTATTTTCATATTTGTTTTATATGCTGAAGTACTCTCAGTGATGCTTTATTGTTGTTCGAAGTTGTTTCGTGATGCTTTATTATTATCTTTTGATTGGTGCTCGACTTTTCTAGGCGAGATCGGTACTCGGCTTTCTGTGCAAGATTGGTACGCTGCTTTTCATTGCAAGATTGGTACTCGACTTTTATGCGCGAGATTGGTACTCGGCTTTTCATTGCGAGATTGGTACTCGGCTTTTCTACTCAAGATCGATACACGGATTTTCATTGCGAGAACGGTACTCGGCTTTTATGCGCGAGATTGGTAATAGGTTTTAATGCGCGAGATCGGTACTCGGCCTTTCATTGCAAGATCAGTATTCGACTTTTCAGGGATGCGGAACTGCAGTTTCTGCAGCCTCGATGACCCGTTCTCAGTATGGGGAGGACGCTCAGTTTAACAGCTGAGCCACGGATCGATAAACGAGACTGTGCTTGGCTTATCACGTTAGTCTGACCGACAAACCAAGAGATCAGGGATCGTAAATCAAGGGTAAAATTTTTTTGCGTTTCTCGTAAATATTATAAATTAGCTTTTAACCATTATAACTGCAAGTGTGCTTATTGGCCGGCTCCCTTGGTTCCCTTGGAACTGCAAGTGTGCTTATTAGCGGAGTGTTTATTTTAAGGATAATGTTGATGCTCCTCTTCCCTTTGTCTTCCCGCTTTGATGAACGTTGCATCTTTTCCCGAGGGGCTCAATGATGGTATTTCTTTGCCTTTCCTTCGACGGGTATAAAAGTGGATGTTTACTTACTGTCATTCTTCATTTTCTCTCAAAACATTCTTATATTTCCATTTTGGAGAATTCTTTTTCTCTTCTTATATTTGTTCAAAGATTCTTCGAAGATGTCTGCGGTCGTGCCGATCTTGATATCCTTTGGCTCCGACTCGAATTCCGGTGGAAACACGACCTGAAGACCGGTTCTGCGTTGATCTGCCCGCTTAGTGTTAGCTCGGAGGGTCCCGTCCAATCCTTCGGTCACTCCCCCGGTAGCTGCCACTTCATCCACGACTGCTCCTCGGTTAGAGCAGAGGCTGGCTCTGTGTCATTTTATTCGGGGGTCATTTTTTTGAGGAGCTTCGGCAAATCCTCCGGCTTTGGTCCCGATGATTGTTATGCCGCCGTTGATAGCTCCTCGATTAGACGTCGAGTCAGTGGGAGTTTTTCTCGATCTTCCGGAGATCATGGTATTTACTGATGACAATATCGCGCCGGCTGCCGAGGAGCCATTCGCTCACATTTCTGGGTGTGTTGCTCTGCATGGAGCTCGACCACCTGTACGAGATCCCAGAGGAAGCTCCTCTGGCTAACATGTTTATTACGTTTCTGGCTGCTCAGGATGCGGCTCGTGCAGCGGCTAATGCTGCCTTTTACCATTCCCCACACGGTTAGCTGGATAATCCTGGTGGAGTGGCCAACGCTCTGATGCGCGAAACACTCTCTTTTCTCCCCATTTCGTCTGACCGTGGCGTGTACGGGGTAAATGGAGGAAACTTGGTTCATGCTCTAGCGGCTTCCTCCAGAATTGGGTAGGATAGAGTTGTGACTACGTACGAGGTCGGTTCCTTGTTGGTGGTGAATCCGTCGGAGGTCAGTGAGCCTACTGGTACCCTCAAGGTTGGGTCGTCGAAAGGTATTATCTTCGTCTTTGACTGAAGATCAGGAAATTGAAGTGGGAGCGGGCCGCAACTTTGGAGCGGACTGAAAAAATGAAGAGGCAGTGGGAGTTTCTGGATAGCGATCCTTGGACATGGACTCCGGCGGCTTTCTAGTCGATTGGTTTAAGAATTCCTCATACTAAAAGGTTTTGAGGAGGCTCCGTCCAGGTGGTCTTGTTGAATGTTCGGATTCGTCGGGTTCAGATTCGTCAAGTTCGGAGAATGATTCTGACTTTCCTTGCGAGTCCGAGTAGTTTTTATTTGTAAAACTTAGTGTTTTGTTGCTTTGTTCTTGTAATGCTCCAAACTTTGAATGAATGAATGCTTTGTTAAAAATGTTTTTGTCTTGGTCTTTTTTTATTATTATTTTTATTTGGGGACTGGACCCATGATCGGGCTGCCTACGTACCCGAGATCGGGATCAAGTAACGATGATTCTTGGTCGGTAGATGGTGAGATAGAATTTGGACGTAAAAGGCCGTAGTCTGGAATGGTTTAGTAGTGAAATTTCTTGACGTTGCATGAGTTCCATGATCGTGGAATTGGTTCGCCGGCCATGGTGAGGAGTTCGAATACGCCTGGTTGGACCCATTTTGAAATTTGGTACGATCCCTCCTAGTTGGCTCCCAGCTTCCCCGCATTTAGTACGACGGTAATCTCGAAAACATTTCTTAGGAAGAGATCGCCCACTGAAAGGAAACGGTTACGCGTTCGCTTGTTGTAATAGCTTGTGGTTTGTTGCTGGTAGTTTTGGATTCTGAGGAGCGCCTGGTTCCGATCTTCTTCAAGGCGGTCTATGTGGACGATCATCATGGACTTGTTCATATCGTTGTTTTTTGGCAGCATCGTTCTCCTGATGGTGGGGAAGCTGACTTCTGCTAGCATCATTGCTTCCATTCCATGAGAAAACGAGAAAGGTGTACAGTTAGTGGACTTGCGAGGCGTTGTACTATGCGACCACAGTACGCCGTCGAGCTCGTTGGCCCAGAGACCCTTCTTTTCTTCTAGCTACTTTTTGATGCCTTCAATGATGCGCTTGTTTATGGCTTCTGCCTGTCCGTTACCCTGGGGGTACCTCATGGTGGATTTGTTCAGCGGATATTTCACTTAGCGCAGAAATTCTCGAAGGTTGCGGAGATGAACTGCAAACCGTTATCAGTGACGATCTCGTAGGGTAAACCGTGTCAGTATATGATGTTTTTCCAGATGAATTTTTGAAAGTTTGTGCTTTTTACCTGTGCAAATGACTCGGCTTCTACCCACTTGGTGAAGTAGTCCGACATTATCAAGACGATTTGCTTCTTCCTTGACGTTGGGAGGTGTCCGACTAGATCCATCACCCAGTGCATGAACGGATATGGTGCCGTCCCTGAAGATAACTTTTCGGAGGAAACGTGAATCATATGACCATGCCGTTGGCATGCCTTGCATTGCGCCGCGTAGATCTTGCAATCTGCGGTCATCATCGGCCAATAATGACCTTGGCGTCTTACCTTGATTGCCAAAGCTTTCTCGCCCGAGTGGTTTCCTCTGGCCCCTTCGTGAGTCTCGACCATGATTACCTCGGCTTCTTCCTTTCCGATGCAGGTAAGTAGGCTACCGTTCATGCTCCATCTGAATGAGCCGTCCAGAAGAACATAGTGCGCGCTCCTGGTCTTTAGTTGGTGTGCCGCCCATCGGTCTCGTGGGACCGCGCCATCTGCAAGGTACATTTGAATCTTGTCCCTCAAGTCTGGTACGTTAGTAGCAGGTGGATCGGTGTCGTTGTTCAGTTCAAGGTCGGATAAGTCGGTGACTGCGAACATACCTTGGGCAGATTGTAGCTCGGGTGATCGATCGTTCCCACTAGGATCATCCGTTGTTCTGTGGGAGCTGACGTTAATGCGAGTCGAGCCAAGATATCTGCTGAAGTGTTGTCTCCTCTCAAGATTTAGGTCAAGGAGAACAGGTCGAATTGGGAAGTGAGTTCCTTTACGAGTGTCAGGTACTGATCCATTCTCTCGTTCTTTGCTTCGTAATCCCCGTTGAATTGATTAGCGACCAGCTAGGAATCGCAGAAGGCTTGGACTCCTTTGGACCCGAAGTGAGATGCTAATTGCAGACCGGTAATTAGTGCCTTGTACTTGGCTTCGTTGTTCGTGACGCTCAAACCGGGCTGGAAATATTACTCGAGAACTTTGTCAGTGGGCGACCTGAGTTGTATTCCGACACCCGAGCCATGCTGGGATGACGATCCATCCACGAAGAGAGTCCACAAACGTCCAAATGTGTCGTGCTCATACATCGTGTTTGGAGGGAGTTTGACGATGAAGTCCGCCAATACTTGTGCTTTGATACTTGTGCAGTTTCGATACACGATGTCGAACTCCTTGACTTTTACCGCCCATTTTGCCATGCGGCCCGACTGCCTCGGGCTGAGGAATATTGTCCTCAGTGGCTGGCTAGACATAACGACGATCGGGTGAGATTGGACACCACTACTGCAAAAGCTAGTCTTTCTAAGGCTGGGTACCAGAGTTTGGCACCACCGAGAGACTTGATAATGTAGAAGACCAGCTTTTGCTCTCCCCTATCTTCCTTGACGAGAACGCCACTGATTGCAGCCTATGAGACTGCTACGTAAAGGTACAGTGGTTCCCATTTGAGTTCTTGGAACGCGTTCTCGTACGTGTCGTCCCATTTGAACTTCGTATTTTTACCGGTCCGGAGCAGGTGGTAGAAGGGCATGCACCTGTATGTTGATCGCGCAATAAACATGTTTAGTGCGGCTATCCTACCCGTCAATCTCTAGATTTCCTTCTTATCCTTTGGGGAGGGGAGGTCGAGGACAGCAGATATCTGTTTCGGGTTTGCTTATATCCCTCGTTGTGTGACGATGTACCCGAGGAACTCTCCGGACAGAACGCCGAACGTGTATTTGTCTGGGTTTAGCTTCATGCCGTACAAGTTCAGCATTCGGAAGCACATGTCAAAGTGGGTTATGTGATCTTCCGCCTTTGGCGACTTTACAAGCATGTCATCTATGTAGACATCCATCATTTTGCCAATCTGGTCGGCAAACATGTGGTTGACCAGTCGCTGGTAGGTTGCTCCAAAGGGCATGACTTTGTAACAATACGTCTCTCTTTTAGTGATAAAATCTATTTTCTCGCTGTCGTCTGGGTGCATAGCAATCTGGTTATAGCCTGAGAATGCGTCCATGAAAGAAAGCAGCTCATTTCCTGTCGTGGCTTCGACCACTCAATCGATGTTCGGGAGGGGATAGCTGTCTTTAAGGCAGGCCTTGTTGAGATTGGTAAAATCTACACAAATCCTCCCACTACCGTTCTTCTTCTTGACAACGACCGGGTTCCCCAACCATTACGGATACTTCACTTCAGCAATGGCCCATGCCGCTTTTAGTCGTTCCACCTCATATTGGACGGCTCTGGCCTAATCTGGTCCTAATTTCCTCCTCTTCTGCCGGATTGGTTTAAAGGTGAAGTCTACGTTAAGCTCGTGGCTAGTAACGGCGATGTCAATCCCGGTCATGTCACTCGGTTTCCATGTGAAGGTGTGGACATTCTTTCTGAGGAAAACTTCGAACACGTCACGGAAATCTGATTTTAGTTAGGTGCCTATCTTGACGCACCTTGTCGGGTTGGTGGAATCGATGTCCAGGAGTTCAGTGACGTCCTTGGGCATCGGTACGTCTATGCACGGGTCGTTTCCGAGTCTTAGCTTGATCAGCAGACAGTTCTGTGGTTCCTTGTTTTTCTTCCTTAGATGAAGCTTGATGAGAAAGTAAGATCTTGTCATGTGCTGACTCCCGTAGAGCATGTGCGTTCCGAATTCCGTTGGGAATTTGATGCATTAGTGGTATGTGGATGAGACCGCCCTCATCTGAATTCTGCCGGCTTGTCTACGATCATAAATTTTACCGTTCTTATTAGGGGATTGGCATAGACTGGGAGCTTGATCGTGTCGTACATCACTGTGGTGTCGCAATCAAATCAGGTCAACGGTTGGATGTGAGGTTTGATCTTGAAGTTTTTGAGCTCCATCTTACCCAACGTTTCTTTGAAAATAACATCGACTGAGCTACCGGTGTCGACCAAAGCTCTGGAAACCAGGAAGTCGGCTATCTGGATCTAGAGCACTAGGGGGTCGTTGTGCGGGGTGACAAGGCCGATTGCATCTGTGTCATCGAAGGTCAGTCTTTAGAATTTACTGCAAAAATCCCCGAACTCCCGTGCGTCCCACTTGATTGCAGTTGTTGTTCGGCGTTGGTTAATCTTGATTGCTCTTACCGAATCATTGCAGTCTAGGAGGCCACCCATGATCATTGTCACGGTTTTATTCTTTGAATTACCAGAGGGTCTTTGGTCGTTCTGCTCAATTCGCGGACGCTCAATTCGCGGGTAGTTACACGTTGGGTCGGTTGCGAATGTTGGATGGTCCTGGCTGGTATCTTATTTCTTTGATCTTGGGGGCATTCATTGTGTTGTCAGTGTGCTTAAGCTCTGCCGCCGCTTGATATTGCTTGAACAACTTATCTTGCAACATACGGCACTGTCTCGTCGAATGCCCATGCACGTCGTGGTAGGTGCAAAAGAGTTCTTCTCCGGTCGTCTCTTCCCTACTCTAGCTATTGTTGGGGTGGGGCACTCAGTTGGCTGGGCCGGGCACTGACTGCGTTTACCAAGCCTTGTCTTCCCCGGTCATTTCTATCATTTTGGTTACCTTTGTGCCAGTGGTTGCGCGGTTCGCGATGCTCTTCTTGGTGAGCGGGGTCCTTTGTTCAATCCTTTCGAGGCCCCGACCTGGGGGTGGGATCTCTTTTGGACATGGCGGTCTTGATCTCTTTGATTTCTATTCAACGGGTTGCTCGGTGCAAGGCGTCTTCCAACGTTGCCGGTTTTTGGACTTTGATTTCTTTCCAGAATTTGGACCGGTACCACAATCCTTTCTCAAGGGCTATGAGCATGGTTTCCTCAGTGTCGCTTACTATGGACGCGATGGCCTTAAATTTGTCGATGAAGGATTTGAGCGGTTCGTCTTCCTTTTGCTGGAGCGTCCAGAGGTTGGCGCTGGAGGAGCTTTTCTCTATGAAGTATGAGTAGTTCTTCAGGAATGTTGTGACCAGTTGTACCAATTGAGGGAGGATCCTCGCAAGTTCTCGACAAAGTACTGATAAAAAGACGCGTTCTCGTCGTCGGGCGATATCTGTGAACGGCCCATTGCGATTGTAAAGGCGGCGACGAACTGCTGGGGATTGGTCGTACCATCGTATGTAGGGAATCATGGCTTCTCTTGCGATCGGACCTTTGTATTCCTGATCTGCCAAGTGAAAGGTGTGTTCTGTACCTTCAACAGTACACGGTCGATTTCTGGGACTGCGATGGTTGCTTGGTGCAACTTCGAGGGCATCTCGAGCAGCTGGAGCTTCATACTCTTGAAGTCGTTTGTTTGGCGTTGCGAGGTCGGGGGGCATGTTTCCTCTCTTCTGCGGTTAGCCGTGTGTTCGTGACCTGCTGGTACCGTGCTTGAAGCAGGCTGAGGTAGGCAGGCGGCAAGCTCATTCAAGCGACCAGTTGTAACGTCCGTGAAATCTGTCATTCGCGCCACGAGTGCGTGAAGTAAGGCATTGGTATGGGCCAGCATTGGTCCACCGATATCCTCTTCTTGGGCGTGCCGCGGCCAAACGTTCGGTCTTCCGCTTGTTGTTCCGGTACTTGCCGCGCCGAGTGTTTCGTGTTCGTGCTCTATGTTAGTTCGCTGTTCGGGATCGTTTCCCTCCATTTGGTGAACGGGAGCGACCTTGTTTTGGGCGTCCAAATAGACTGGCGTGGGTGGATTCGCTTGTTGCAGAGAAGATTCGCTAATTTCCCTAACCGTCGGGCCTCCGAGTACACGAGGTCGGCCAATGACGGGTGATGGTTCGGCTTCCCTGATCGTTGGATCTCTGAGTACGCGAGGTCGGCCAATGATGTGTGATAGGTTGGCCGCGTCCGAAGATTGGGAAGCAGCTAATCTGGTCGTTGGTCCGGACATTGTTATGAGTAGATCTTTTTGTAAGTGTCCTCACAGACGGCACCAAATGTTGTAAGTGGATGCAACACAAGTATTAAATGAGAATGGATCTCAAAATCGATCAGGACGATTTATTGCTATTCAAGTAGAGACAAAAAGTAGAAGACAAAATGAATAATAGCTCTATTCTAACTATTGTAATGTAATAATAATATCTTATAAAGTCTAATCAATGAGCTATTTATAAAATCTACCTATGCTAGAACCATTTAGAGAATTCTATCATAGATGGGTTAAATTAAAGAATAATGTGGCTTAATCGCTAATGGACCGAGTGATCCATTGCTTTTGTTCGGTCTGGATCCATCAATTTGTAATATATGAACAGAGTTGTAATTATCTAATATTATCATCGAATCATACAGTCCTATCAGTATCAGTCTCCTATGCTTAAAATGATTTAGCCCTATACATCCGAATGATCCGGTAAATATAAAAGTGAGAAACGTATTATACTTTTACATTCTATTTTAACCTCGGGAGTGGTTGCAAAAAATGTGTCATTTGGAGATACAAAATAAACAAATGAGTGAGTAATAGAGAGAGAACAAAAGAGGCTGCGAGTGTGGAGTCATGTGCGGAAACCGCGTGGAAAGACGTCTTAAGGAGACAATCACGTCCTCTGTTTTTACGTACTTAGCCACCTCCATCTGTTACCAGCCTGTTCCCCACCATTTTCCCATTTTTTCTTCAATTGTTATTTATTTTATCTCACAACTTTATCATATTGAATGATTAAAATATTTACTCTTGGAAATATAATCAATTGAATGATCTAATTTCTGGCGGCAACCACATTTATATAGTATTAAAAAAAACTCAAAATAATCTATATGTAATTTGTGAAGAAAAACTTGATTAGATTCGTAATAGACAACTGCATCTACCTTATTCTTCTGAATCTACCTCTTAAGTGTATGACTGTATTTTATATTTTTTATTCATTTACATTATGCTTACGAAGTATATATATATAGTGTGAAATAAATATTTAGATTGTGATGGACTAAAAAAATGTTTTCTGTGATTTCTATCATTGTTAACTTTATTGTTCTTATTATTAGTACTATTATCTTTCGCTATGATATTATTAATGTTTTTATAGAAAAATGCAAATAAAAATCCATAGTTTTACAATTTTTAGGGATTTGTTTAAATTTTGGTTTGGAATTTTCTAGATACCAATTAACCAAAACAATAAATAACAATTCTCTATCATGAAAGAAGGTACCCTCTCCACTACAAATTATAAGAATTTTTAGCTAAAAATCTTTGTTCCATTTTATAAAAATAGTTTTAAATATTTATATAACTTTCCAATAAATTTTAACTAAAAGTAACATTTATGTTACTTTTTTATTTTGAGAATCAAAAAAGAATATTAAGTGTAATTCATTAATGTTAAGAAAAGTGATTAATGATGATTTTGGTTTTAAAAAAATTATCTTAATAAGTATGTTTTTACCCAAACATTCTTATATTTTAAAACAGCGGGGGAGTATAACAAAAACATAAAAGTAATAATACTAGTATAATGGAAGGAATAATACTAGAATTCTATTAAAAATTAATAAAGAAGTTGGTAGCTAGGCCTATAAAAGGCCATAAAGAGACCACAAGAGAAATAGAGAGTTGATCCTCGGATCGCAACTAACCATCATCGAGGACTAAAGAAAGGCAAAGAAAATAATCATGAAGATACTTGTAGCCATGTTGTTTTTGGCTTCACTTCTTCTAATCACTTCGTCTCTTGGTTCCGCTACGGTCTCAGGTTTGTTAATCACATCAAGATTCTCACGTCTTCTTTTTTTTTTTTCATATATTTGGTCTAATATATATTTAATTAGGTTTTTTCTTTTTCTTTTTATGTTTGTGTGTTTCATTAGAAATTTTCAAATAATAGTTAGAACATCATAACATGCAAACAGAACTACAAATTCATTTTTATGTTTTAAACCAATCATGACTTAGTTGAACTTATTTTTTCAATTATGAAAACCTTAGAAAAAAAAAGTGAACTAAATCTCCATGACTTCGGTGCAAAATAGTTTTCTTTTTTTTTGACGTCAAGGTGCAAAATAGTTATGTACAAGAATTTGTTGATGTTTCTTTTGTAGACTAGATAATTAATTTGTAATTTCGTTTTACTAATATATGTCAACAAAAATATGGTGATGAAGGTGGTAGTGTAGCGGTAGCTCCGGCGCCGGAGAAAAAATATGGACCAGAGCTAGAGAAATGGTGTGGAGATAAGTGTGAAGAGAGATGCAAATTAGCGGGGATGAAGGATAGGTGTTTGAAGTATTGTGGGATATGTTGCAGAGACTGTCAATGTGTTCCTTCAGGAACTTATGGTAACAAGCATGAGTGTGCTTGCTATCGTGACAAGCTCACTAGCAAAAAAACTCCCAAGTGTCCTTGATTTTACTTTTTCTCCGACCAAAGATTTAAATCAATAAATAAAAGAAATATCCATTGAACTGGATCTTTTTTTTTTCTTTGAGTTTCTTTTAGTTGTACTTGTAATTCCCGGTGTTCATTTATCAAATAATCAAAACTATCTATTAATCTATATGTTTTTTAAAACAAGTATACTTTTAAGATTTGGATGTTTCATGAAGAATGTTTTTCTTTTGTATTTTCAACAAATTTATTTAAAAACTTTGTAAAGTAAAGTTGTTAAGAAATTAGTTGGCTAATGAAGGATATAATGTATAGTTTTTTTTTTAGTTTTTTATAAAGAATAATGTATAGTTTCAAATTTCAATATGCGTAAAAATAATTCAAACAATAATGAATTAGATAGATTAGAAAAAAATATACTACATGAGATCTGCTCAATTGATATAAATAATTGGATATTTGGATAGAGAAATATAATTTCTAAATAGATTTTTTGGTAATCCAAATTTGTATTGTACCAATTAATGAGGGTTCTATTAGGAGATAAAGGAGATGAACGTGTTCCGGACACCTTTTACCAGGTTTTAAAAGACTGACTTATGTTAACGTGTTAGGTTCATCACGTGCTTCAACTACTTCTTTGTCTGCGTTTTTTCTTACAATATTTTTTTGGGAATAATGGAACAGATAAACCCATTCGGTGGATAATTTGTCCTCAATAATTTTTTTTTTTGAGTTAAAATTTGAATGCTCAATGACTTTTATATGTATATATTTGCAAAATGTTGTACGTTTTTTAACAAAAATAAACCTTACGTTAACAAAACTTTGTTGAATTTAACTTACAAAAGGATGAATGGTATACTCTATCAAATTGTTCAAGATTGGCTTAGTTAAATCAAATAATTAAGTAGCCCTGGCATACTGTTTGTTCGGGTTAATCGGAATTTTCAGTTTATTCAGATTTTGAAATTTTTTCCGAATTAAACCGATTAAAATTTTGGTTTGTTCAGATTTGGATATCGATTTATTCAGTTCGGTTACATGCTTTAAAATCAATACCGATATTAAACCAAAGATTTTTTTCAATTACTTTGGTTTTTATTCGGTTTTTTTTGTTGGATATTAAAAAGATAACATTATTACAATTCTAAACCCAATAACAAATCCAATACAAACTAAAACAAGCTCAATAACAAATATAAAACTCAACTAAAAGCGCAACTGCCCTAAACCCAATTAAAAAATTAGGGTTTTGCGTGGCTGTTTAGACTAAGGTGTGACTGCCGCCGTTCAATCCCACCGCCGAGGGAACTGCGGTGTTGACGATGAAACCTAATAACTCCACCAGATCCGTGATCTTTGTAGATTACTCATCATATTATCGCTGCCGTTACACTCTTTCAAGCCACCAAATCTGTTAATATAACAAATTCACGAACAAATATCAAAAGACCGATGAACAAGAAGCATGCATCAAATACAGAGGAATCATACCATTAAAAGTAGAAACGAACATGAAATCCTTGTTTACAAAGACATAAAACCCCAAAACCTATTTCGATTGAAAACCACCCAAATTCAAAAATCAAAATCGCGATTAGGGTTCATATTTACCCGAGAGACGCTTCCGAGAATCTGTGAATGAAGTTGAGAAGCAATAGTGATGAGATGATGAGGCTCTTTTGTGGTTTCAATTCGAGAAGATTGAAGGAAAGGAGAAGTGAAGAAGGAGAATAAATTAGAGTTTGGCTTTGAGAGAGAGCAGTCGCGGATGAGACAGAAAAAATGAGAAAGTGATGGAGATTTAGGGTTAGTTAATTTATACATCGGTTTAGCTAAAACCAATCAAAAACCGTTTACCGAACCGAACCGAGTATCAATTTCTGATTTTATTGATTCCGTTTGGTTTATCCTTTGATTAAATTCGGAATCCAAACCCGATTAACTCGGTTCCGACCGACCCAACTCGATTAAACCGATCCGAAGGCCCATGGCTGTAATTAAGGATTGAGATATAACCAATGTAAGACTTGATATTTGACTGGTCTGAGCAAATACTTGCAAGTAATAGAATTATCTTATTTGTTACCCGATTTGACTATAACAAGTTTTTAATTTTCAAGTCAGGTACGAGCCGAGTACCATACAAGGCGGGTAACAAATAATGCCAACTATTAGTAATTACTAATAAGCCTAATTTACACCTAAAAGCTAACTTTAAAATGGAGGGTTATCACATATTTTACAAGGACTACATACTCAAACATCCAACCAATGTGGGACAATTCTAATATACTTTCCTCACGCTTAGGATTGGACATATGAAACATGAAGTTTGTGGAATCAATGTCCACGGGTATACCCCACATCGAAAATTGGGTATAACTCTGATACCATATTAGTAATAAACATAACTCACACCCAAAAGATAGCTTAATAATAAAAGGTTGCAATATATTTTATAAAAACCCTATTACTCAAACATCCAACCGATGTGGAACAATTGTAATACTAGCCAAAACATCTATTTATATATATATATATATATATATATATATCAGAGAGTATGATAACATAATGTTGGAGGAATAGAAAGGTTTTGAAAGAAGATTATGTGATAGGTGATGATGATGGTGATAAGAAACTTATGTTATCTGCTTGTTGCAAGCATCGTATGATCAGAGATTTCGCTACATGGGTTCTACATTCCATCGTGTCATCAGAAATTTCATGATTCGGGGAGGAGACTTTTAAAAAAGAAAATGTGAGTTACGATTGTCTCTTTTATTTGGAGATCACTGGCTTTAGAAGTTAGAACAACTGTCATTTAATTTTCGTTGTTTCGTTTCCTGACCTTCTATATAAGTTATATATGGACTAGAGTAGGGAATATATAAACCGGTTTTGGCATATGTCTATATATATGGCTGGCCATTCAAGGATGATAATTTCAAGTCTAAGTCTATCATGATCTCTCCTTTAGTGTTTCATTTCTTTTCCATTATGCCTATACAACTTCACTACATATGATTTCAATGTTGTGGTAAATAAAGACCACATTTCTTCGTTTTGAGTCTAGCTTATGGTTCAACATGAGGGGAAGCGATCTCTGGTTGAAACCAACATGACAACTACTCCTCAAGTAGAAACAACTTGGTTTACTTTCAATATTCTGAAATTTTTTTTTAATGATTATATATCTTTTTGTAAAGTTGCATCTATTCATTCAGAGTTGTGTCTTTTCAAAATATGTTGTTCGCACTTTTTCATCAAGACTTTTATCTCCAATAGTTGAGTTTTTTACGAACAGTTTGTGTCTCTATAAATGTTCATATCTTTGTTTTCAGGGTGAAATGTTAAATTTATTTGAAAGAACTGAATATTTTATAAATTTGAATCTATTCATTTAGAGTGGTGTCTTTTTAAAATATTTTGTTCGCATTTTTTCATCACAAATTTTAGCTCCAACATATGTGTTTTTTACAAATAGTTGTGTCTTCGTGTCTTTTTTTTTTTCTGATGAAATATTAAATTTATTTGAAGGAACTGAATATTTACATGAAGGGGAAAGAAACAAAAACTATAGTTACTCCCTCTGTTATAGAATGATTGATGTTCTACCTCTATTATTTTGTTTCAAAAAACTTAATTTTCTAGTTTATTTATTTATTTTTATTAATTAATTGTAAACTTCAAAAAGTAATAATTAAAAATTATTATATTTAGTATATTACTATTGGTTTATATTTGTTATAATATGTTTTAGTGAGAGAAATAATATTATTGAAAAAGTAATCATTGTGTTTTCTTAATTTGTTTAATATAATCTTAACATCAACTATTTTAAAACAGAAGGAGTATAATATTAAAACACAAAATTGTGGATGTTGGATCCCACACTCGAAATATAACTTGGGATTCGTAAAGTAAAATGTTTTGCTTAGAAGGAAAATATATAGAACTTGTATTATTCTCTTAGTAACGAATATGACAAGCCCCCTTTACAAAGCTATGTGGACATATATTTGTACACAAATCAAGATTTAAATGCTATGAATAAATTCTAACTAATCATAGGTTTCTTCTTCAGTGTGTTGATTTTGATTGGTCTTAAATGTTGTAGTGTCTCGATTCTTGAACGATATTCTCCTCCGGTTTGCTGATATAGGCTGCTCCGTGCCTCCTCGTCTCTACGTGAATTTCTATCTTTCTTCAAACGTTCGGATCATTCATCTGAATTCTTCTTCGGTCTGTCCGTCTTGACCCTTCTTGGACCGAACCATTCTTCCTTTACTATGAGGTGGCAGACACATGTCGTATTGTTAGAAAATATATCCCTCTGCTCGAGATACTGGTATTAACAAAAACTACCTCCTCCTTGCTTTGAAAGTGCAGCCACTGGTCCGTTAATTTCACAAACTTGGAGTCCATTGGGAGTCGTAAAGACAAAATCCAAGACCGTATTGATTCACCAATGGCGTGAGAGAGCTGTTGGGTTGTAAGATAAGTCCTGAGATGTTTGCGACCATTCCTTTCTCTCCAAATGTGGCAGAGAGTTGTTTGGAAGATGAGTTGAAGCAAAACAATTTCTAAGATAGTGTGTCTTCCCGAGGTCAAGCATCAAACGGTGCGGTCCCAGTCCAGTGTGATATGATTCCAAAGAAGCTTTTCACATTGATTCATTCAAATTGTAAAGGAAAAAGGGCAATCAAAGAAGAGATGGTAACATGTCTCATCTGGCTCTCCACACAACAAACATGGTTGATCAAAGCCCAAGGTGCGCATGCGTGATCCTGTGGATAGTCTGGTACAAACTGTGAGCCATGTGATAAACGAGAATCGATGAGTAGCTTGAGGAAAGCACTCCAAAGGGAAACAGTTTACCCTGTGCCTTTTACTTCAAATTTCTTCCCAATTTTTCTTTGTGGAGAAGTCTGACTTGTATTCCGATGCCTTGTGATGCCAAAGTGGAGTGTTGGGTCCTGCCATTGACAAAGGAGGTGGAATAGCTTGTAACTGACCGATGAGAGCCTTCAGAGCTGGACCTCTCCTACGGCGTAAGAACCATCTTATGTTTGAATAAGCCTGAAAAACTGTGGCATACCTGGGAATACCAAATATTCGAGAACCCCCCCCCCCCCATCACCGACAATATCAATAAAGATGACCAATAGAGTGCCAATAATCAAACTAGAACAATGCCGAGGACCCATTACTAGTCTCATATTTTATGAAAGTGGCTGCTAGACTCTGCTGTTTAAGTATTTTTCTCCACACCCAAGAACCATCCACTTCCTTCATATCCAAAAAAGAATGAGTACTACGGATCCAAGCTACCCAAAACGAGTTTACCGATGAGAGTAGCCGCCATATCAGCTTAAGTGCATAAACCTTTAAAGATTCCCGTATGTTTTGAATGCCCAATTTTCCTTCTTCTTTTGACGAGCAGACGTCTGACCAAGCCACTTTTGCTTTCAAATGATAAAGAGGGGAAACTTGACCATAATAATTTCGAACACATGTTGTCTATGGCTTTAAAGCAACTCTTAGGTAACTGAAAAGAAGAACTCCAGAACTTGGTAATACTC
The DNA here is from genome assembly GCA_963555745.1 of Cardamine flexuosa. Taxonomy (NCBI): domain Eukaryota; kingdom Viridiplantae; phylum Streptophyta; class Magnoliopsida; order Brassicales; family Brassicaceae; genus Cardamine; species Cardamine flexuosa. The sequence goes on from OY743219.1 coordinate 17,490,239, forward strand.
ATAATTACCGACCGAATGAGATGGAGTCGTCCCACATAAGAGAGACTAGGAATAGCCCAAGAGAGAAAACGAGTGATGATCTTATCAATCAAAGGTTTGTAATATTGTCTAGACATGATCTTGGTCGTAAGAGGTAGACCCAAGTTACAACCCGGAAGCTCCTCTATGGGAATGCCCATCCTCTCTACGTCCGCTAATAAGGTCCCATCTGTACGTCTAGGCATAAAGATTGACGATTTAGTAGCATTTACATGTAAAGCAGATAGTCGTCAAATTTTTTTTACTTCCTCCATAACTCCATGTAGAAAGTGATATATTCCATCAAAAAAAAATCATAACATCAGCAGTGAAGCTCAAATGAGTAGCTTGACATCATGACAATGAGGATGATAACCTATTGTGCCCCTTTCCGCTGCTTTGTTGATGAGACAAGATAATACATTGTTTACAATAACAAACAGATACAGAGACATAGAGCAGCCTTGTAGAATACCTCGAGAACTGCCAAAGAAGCCTTCAACTCCTTATTTACCGATATAGAGAATGTTGTCGGAGAAATACACACTAAATCCAGTGAATAAATAGCTCCGGCAAGTCCATAGCTCGAATAAATATGCGAATAAACCCCCATTCAACTGTAATGGTCATGTCTCTTGAACTCTATATATTTGTTTTTAAGATAACTACCAAAACAAATTCCTTTGACACAGATTTTTTTCGGTTTATGATGGATCTAAATAATTTGAATTTCAGTATCCAACCTTATTCTATTTATTGACAGACATCATTTTAAGTTTGAAGAAGTTCTTCTAATTCTTGATCTAACTAAAGATTTTTGGAATGATTATAATAAGGGAAAATATCGTAAAAAACCTCCAACTAGACAACTTTTTCCAATAAAGACATCCAACTATTTTTGTTTTCAAAACAAACCTCCAAGTTGATAAAATTTTCTCACGAAAACCTCCAACTAATTTTATTTCCAAAAAGAACCTCCAAGTTTTGCTTACTTAAATCTTCAAGTTCTCAATCTTGAGCCCCATCGAAGGTTGATTGATGGTCAATGACAACTCTCGATAACATAGTAAGCGCATGTTAACTTTGTCAGTTTCAAATAAGATTCCTAGATGAAAAACTCAATCTTGGGTCTGATTGAGGGTTGACGGACGGTCAACAAAAACTCCAGTTACCACAACAAACGCTTGTTAGTTATTTGTTAAATCTGTTAGTTTCGAATAAGAACCCTAGATGAAGAAATCAATTTTCTGAAGTAGTTAACCATTTTATCCTTAAAAAATAACAACAACAAAATACATGAAAATGGACAAATAAGGTTACCAAATAGTTAACCGGAGGTGTCGTTAACCGTCATTCAACCCTTGATGGGACTCAATATTAGAAATGTGAGGGTTTAAGTAAGCAAAACTTTATATTTTGAGTTTTGTTTTGGGAACAAAACTAGTTTGAGGGTTTTGTTGGGGAAAATATGTCAATTTGGAGATTTTTTTGAAAACTAAAATAGTTGGAGATTTTTGTTGAAAAAAATTCTCAAATTGGAAGTTTTTACGATATTTTTCCTAAAATACCTTATAAGAATAATGTAGAAAGTTTAATCAACTTTTAATATTTCATGGTTGCGTCTATTTAATGTTTAGATAATTATTAAGAAATTTGAATCAACTTTAAATAATTTATATTTATTATTGTCTTTTAATAGAATATTCATTATAACTTTTCGTCCGATACTTTTCATTTCAGTTAGGATCATATCTCTTCATCATAATAGGTTTTTTTACTAATTCCTACATAGGTTACCATGGATATGGAGTTTGGGACTCTCATGTATTGGTGTTTCAAATTTGCAAAGATATTATGGCGTACTCATAGTCGGATGATAACCAAGATTCGCAATAGCTTGAGTTCGAGGACTAAGAAGGAAAATAACAGTTTTGTTATCTGTTAGCAAATAAGAGTCTTCTGGAAAAGAAGCGTCGTCAAAATTTTCTTCTTACGTTGTATCGTTCTTTAGCCTGTTGATAATAATTGTATGTATATGGATGGTTTCTGTTTTTTTTTTACGGTAAATAATAATTTTATTAACGAGAACAAAGAAAATCGTGATACAAACATTTTGTTAACCAAGAAAGAGGATAAATACATTCAGAGATAAAAAGATTGTTTGGTGGTCTATACCTTGATAAAAGATGGGCTGTTTCATTGTTACGTCTCAACACATGAACAAATTGTATTTTTTTGAACTTCTTCATCTATTCCTTGATGTCTATACATAGGTTTAGGACTGAAATTTTGGCATGGTCTCGATTAAGTAGATTAATAAGTACTTGACAATCTTCTTCAAAATAACTTTTTGTATCATTTACATACTATTTGTGTAGCAACCAATAAGGCTTTTGTTTCTGCTTTAAGAGGAGAAGTTATATATTTTAAGTTTGAGGATCCCCAAAATTTGGGAAATCCCAAATTATCTCTTACAATCCATTCACCATAAGCTCTATTAGTTAGCAGATTAAAAGGTGCCTCAAAATTACATTTTAGCCAATCATTAATTGGACGAGTCCAAAATGTTGATTAGTTTTGGTGATTTTTCATTTTTCTGGAGATTTATTATTTGAAATCCAATCATTTACTTCTGATTTTTACATATCTAATTATGTTTAGGATTTATTCTTACTTAATTAAAAAATAAATCATTAAAAAGAAAATTATTTTTTAATTTCCAAATCCTCCCTCATATCCAAAAAGGTAATATTTGTTGTGCAATAGTTAGATGATTATCTGCATGTAGACTGAGGAATACTTTCAAATTTTCCTCTAAGTTATGTGAAGGATGGTTTATGTATTTTGTAAACTCTGTTTCGAAGTAATAATAATAAAAAAAACGTTTAAAAAAATTGTTACAAGGTTGATTCATATGATTTTTTGTTTCCGACTTTTCAACTTATTAGAGTTTATTTATTTATTGTTATTATCATGACTTTTTCATTTTGATGGTTATGTTTTCTTACTAACAGTTATATATGTTCATTTATGTAATTTTAGCCCAATTTATTTTTCTTGTTAGATAATTTTAATTTTATTGTTAGTCTATAGTTCAAATTGTTTTATAATATATCATCCTAAATTTAAAATTTCTTAATAACTAGTCATGCATTCTATCAACTAAAGCTTAATGCATACCTTAAGGCTAAGAATCAAGATACTTAGATATTTGTGTACCTGATGATGATGAAGAAATAGATTTCCCGTGCTCCTCTTTATCAGTCTCTCTCTTTTCATTGGCCTAAATTTGATTTTATCAGTATCAAGGAGCTTGGTATTATTAAGCTCACAGCCCACAGCCCAGTTTGTGGCTCGGTGTGGACCACGTTTTCGTCGGGATTTGATGGAGCACGTGGTTTCAAACCCTCTGTTTGAGTTTGTAAAGCCACCTGATCATTGCAGCAACGCCAAGTCAAGATATTTCGATTTGATTGAACATTATTATTCCACAGTATTACTGCCTTCGGATCAGCTGTGGAAGAGTGAATCTGGTTGTACTGCCACCGCTCTTGAGTTGTTTTCACACTCGAGGAGATGTGTATTATAAAGGTCACGGCGCAGTTTGAAGCACGGTACGGGATGGATTTTATGCGGGCTTTGGCTGAGAAGACACCTCAAGAGTTTGAGTTTATGGAGCCGAGTAGTAGTAGCAGACTAGCAGGTTTGATTTCTATACAGGGCTTGTTGGGTTGTATTCCAAAGTATTAATGCCTTGCAAAAGGCTTGATGCGGACACCGTTCTTGAGGGTTTTTTCCATTGGGTGGATCGTTTCCAGCAAGAGGGTGTGGATTTGGCTACGTTTTGTTTGCATGGTTTGTGATATGATTCACTCAAAACACACACATAAGTTGTACATTTGCTGGAAATTGGAAACTTTGGTTCTAATTTGAAACTGCTGGTTAATCGAAAAACCAGAGGGAACAAAACTAAGGCTAGATTGTTGTGACCCGAGTAAACCAGCATGAGATTTCGGAGCCAAGAATTGTAATACAAACTATACTTGATGACAAAATGAATATATTCCAAAATACAATTACACTTGAGCTTTATTGCTTTGCAGATCTTAATCACACGAGAACGATTACGAAAAAATAATCATAGCAGAAGTAGTTTCTTATGTTACACTTTACCTGGTACATGAAATTTTCAGGCCAACTCCAAGTTGTATATATATATGTGAAGGAGCTTTCGAAGGCTGGCCTGTCTCCTAGTCACTTGAACGCTTTGGTGGTTTACGAATACCAAAGGCTGGTTATACGCACGTAAGACATATAAAGATACACCTTCAAGCAACGTTCTCAGATCCATTGGCATCGCACGTCAAAGACAGAACATCCATCAGTTCCATTCGATATTCCAAACCTCTAAGATAATGTCCCAAGAGCATGCACCTGAGAAAGCAGATACCGTGATGTAAGCATATATTTGTGCCTGTTGTTAAATAATATGAAATCAATGCAAGTGAGAATGTACTAACCAGAAGAGAAGACGAGCAAGGTAGTCTCGAGTGAGTGAGATAAGAGGCTGAAACTGAATCGAAGTGTTCTCTACAAGTTCAGCACAATCTTCATCACTTTTTGGTTTTACTGTTTCAGGAGGTGGACCTTCTGATGCTGGCAACTTAGAGTGCATCTTTGGTGATAAGGTTGCCAAAAGACCATGAACAACGGAATGAATAGTCTCTTTCACTTCAGGAGCCGCGGGTTCTGACAACTCAGCTACCTGTTAAGAGTATAGTTTAGATATGCAAAATTATCCCACAGGCTGGAACATGCTTCAGTGGAGTATATACACAAACCTTCTCAGGTTGCAAAGATCTTAAATAGTCCAGCAAATCATTCTTCTCTTCACCAACAAATTGTTGCATTTGAAGCGCAGCGTTTTTCCGCCTTACTTCTTGTAATTCCTGTAATGTAGCAGCGACATTATAACATGAAACAGTAAAATATCGACTTTTTTTAAATCATGTTGATAATATTAGAGACTGTACCTTTTTGACAGAAGACAATTGCGACTGCAAACGAATGATATATTCTTGAGCTTCAGAGGATACTCTGCCCAAACCTTCTTTATCAATCATTTCGGAAAGGCTCTGAGTTATGCTATCACTTGTGGATGAAACATTAAGCTCATCAGGAAAATTCCCTTCTTTCAAATCATATTCCGTATTTTCTGAAGTGTGGCTTTCCAAGTCTTCACCATTCATGCCAAGGTTTTTTTCAAGAAAAAGCCGATATTCAGCATTCCGCAATGTATACCTACAGTGTAGCAACACATCAGAAGTCCGCAATGTAACATCCTAAAGACGTACCACTATAGTGTGCTAAAAGCTCATTAGTAAACAAGAACAATTAGTAAACATAAAAGTAGATACACAATTTGATCATTCTTTGATGGATATTTCAGAACAATTGTATGAAACCATAAATCGAATGCCATAAAACGAATCGAATTTCAGGATAATGATAATTCCGTATATCTCTTTCGATGATCAAGTTTCATGGAGATGTAGATTTTTCACAAAGTTATGCTCATAAGCTTTTCGAATACTAATCAACCAACTCTAACTTAGCTCCAGTCCTAGCTCAAGACCTAGTCCATAACTAACTGAGAACTAAGCCACAAATAAACAGTATTAATGAGAACATACTCTAATCTAAATTCAACTCCCACTAAGCCTCTCTAAGTCCTAGCTAATGACCTAGTCTACAACTAACTGAGACTAAACTAAAAAAATCAAAAACTTTGATTAGAAATGAATAGTATTGATGAATGAGAGCATACCCAGTCATCATAGAAGAAACCAAAAGCTTACACAAAGGTTCCCAAAGAGATTCAATATGAACTTGAAACCTATCAGAAGGAAGAAGTCCCAACATCCCTGAGATTGTTCTTTTCATAGCATCCAAAGTTGTTAATGGAACATCTTTCTGAATCAAACTCACATCTAATGGCTCAATCTCTTGAATAAGATCTGAAAGTAGACATTTTTTAGGTGATCGAGAATCAGAATGAAGCGTGAAATCGTCTAGAGAGAAGCTACCATCATCGCTACTGAAACTATTTGAAGAAGTTGTAGCTGAAGCAGTAATAGTGAGAGTTCGAAATCTCTTGAATTGAGGAATTAGGAAGAGGAAAGGAGAAGACTTTGTGGTGGGTTTACGGAGAAGTCGAGGAAGAGAAAGAGAGAAGGAAGAAATAGTCGTCGTCGCCATTAAAAGGTTGAAGCTTTAATGGCGGAATTGTAACGAATTTTCTTCTTCTTCTTTCTCTTCCTCTTTAGCCTCAAACCCTAATTCCTCTTTTGTGTGCTCTGTTATCGTCAGCCACAAAATCGAAACGGGAACGTGACAAAAACGATGAGTACAACCAAACAACATCGTCAGCGAACACGGTTTGGTGCTGACTGTTTTGTTGTGGTGGTTTGGTTCATTGCTTAACCGGTAATAGTCCGGTTTCGTAATTTAGAATCTGGTTCAGTGGTCCTAGTCCGTGCCTCCGTCTCCGTGGATAGTTTAAATAAGGGGAAATTGGGATATAGGGTAGGTTTTATGTTTTAATTTGATGTTTGGGTAGTTCTAGCCCACATGATGTTTATATAATTAACTTAACATTTTTATCCTCACAAATTTCGTAATCACAATAATGTCATTTCTTTTTAAAGCTTATAATTAACTACAAAAAAATAAATACACAAACTAAAACTAAAATTTAAAAATTACACTAATAATCATCTATTGACGTTCTTCATCTCACATCTTCCCTCTCTATTTCATACTTTTCTTTTGCAACTAACTGAATTTTCTCTTCTCATCTTAATGTTTTTCATTCACTTCTCTTACTTTATTTATTCAAAATGAAAGAGATCTTAAAATCAAAATTTTCTTCCAATTTCAAAGTTGCTGCAAAAATTTAACTAATCTGGCAAACAATCAGAGTAAAACAAAAATATTTCGTTTTTAAGAAGTTTTCAATTCGAAATCTGATTTTATTTAAAGATCTATCATTCTAGAATATAAACCACATCGGAAACAAGTAAAACAATGAAGATCTGCAAAAAATAAATTAAGAGACGGTGCAGATTAGGTTTAAGAGGTTGCAGACTCAAGGTAGAAGATGAGGATAAATTGGTAATTTCAATCCAGGTTAGGGAAGAAATTATACTTAGCACATACCACTACGCTACACTCAACTGTTATTATTTTTGACACAAGTTTAGTATATATATGTATATTTATGTGAAAACATTAACAACTAATCCCCAATTTAGGTCAGATTAATTGATTCTGTGATAGGTCCTCCCTCCCCGCCCGACTAAGGATTTTTTTAAAAAACATGGACTGTAACCTACATTCTTAAATGCTTCCACCAAAACCCCCGAGGCGGCAATTAATCGTGTGGAACCGGACCTCTGCCAAAAAAATCAGAAAAATAGAAAATAAAAACTCAATTTTTGGTTGATTTTGTATTTAAAATGGAATATTATATACTAGATATATCATTTTGATGGTAAACAAGTTGAAAATAAGATGAAAACTGTGAAAATGAGTGGACGGTTATGAATTAATTTTAAATTTTCTGAAATTTGAAGGTAGTATGGAGAAGATGACTCGAAAATGATTATTTTACTCTTCACTAAATATAAACAATTAAAAAAGGATGAGAAAGCAAGGGACATGAATCAAACTCAACATCTTCAGCCCTCAAGTTTGCTTACTTAACCAACTAGATTGTCATGTTTATTAGATCTAAGCCACAAACATAATATTTAACCATCTTCGTCACTTACATATAACATTCTAAAAATACCTATAACTAATCCCCGATTATTTAGTTAGCAATAGTCCCAGTTTGAGTGCATGATTAACGCCTAATGATTTAATAAATAAAAATTGATATTAAACTATGATTGGATTTGAATATTCTTTTAAAAAATGGATATGATTAATGAGAAAATCTGCAAAAAAAAAAGAAAAAAAAAAGAAAGTTTTGGGCAATCTTCCTACATAAGAGTAAAAACATGAATTACAAAAAGCGAGAAAGTTCTTATATTTTAGAAATGATTCAGATAAGAAAATAAACAGAACAAGACAGAATCATTAGTTACAAAGAATAAATTAAAGCAATGTGTCATGATTGTAATATTCAAAATCTATATATGAAAATTCTGTTTTAGTAATTTAATATTCAAATCCTTACAACTTCATAAAGAATGTAATTATATATTTATATTTACAATTAGGTAATTAATTTTCTTTTTAATTTGTGAAATTTTATAAAATGATATTTTAGTGTAAAAGAAAATATTAAATTTTGAATCATTCATTAAGAATGTTTCAGAATTAGACATCAACTTTTTCATTTCAAATATCTTCTTATTTTGGTGTACACCAACATAAGGTGTACAAAGAGAAAGGTGTACACCGAGGTGAGGTGTTAACCAATGTGAGGTGTACAGAGAGAGAGGTGTACACCAACTTGAAATGTACAATCAGAAATGTGAAGTGTAGATAGAGAGAGGTGTACCCCAATGTGAGGCAACTTGAAGTGTTGAAAGAGAGAAAAATACACCAGCATGAGGTATACATAGAGAGAGATATTTATGAGGACATCAGAACCATGCCATACCTGGAGAAAACCACACATTTTGAAGCTAACTATCGAGTCAAAATGTATCAAGACCGAGCTAGAATCAAAGATACCCGCTATGCATCCTGTAACCACTTGCCAAATATTTTAGATTAAAATTAACTGCTACGCATCCTATAACCACTTGCCAAATAAAATGTCTCATTTGGGGGGGGGGGGGCATTTAAGTTTCCAAACCTTGTTTTGTAACTCCAAAAATCAGGGCAAAAAAACTGGTTCTGAGATCCAACCCTCTAAAATTTAATTATAATCATGCAGAGTCATCTATATATTTTAAATATTTTCTCTCTTTATTTTTTTGCAAGTAGACATGTCTTTGTTAGATGTCGACTTCTTGACAATCTCTAATAAGAACTCTTACTAGAGTGATGGTTATTATAAAATACTTCAAAAAACATTTTCTGATAAAAATAACGTTGGTGTACACATCTCTCTCTGTACACCTCATATGGGTGTATACCTCTTTCTTTGTACACCTCACTTCGGTGTACACATAAATCAAATACTAATATGTTATTAAGTTTTATATGCACACCTATATTTCTCTAAATGCCTTATGTCATGTCCGTATACATGTCTCTCAATATATTTTATGTTGGTAAACACTTTCCGACTCTATGTATACCTAATGTCGGAGGTGTACAGCTCGACGTCTGTACACTAGAATACAAAATACTTCAAAGGTGTACACTTCATCATTTGGACACCCAAGCAAGTGTAGACCCGTAAAACCTGATTTCTACACATGTCTTTGTTGCTAACTGAACTTGTATATTAAAAAAAAACATCATTTTTGTTAGATGTCAACTTTTTAACAATCTCTAATAAGAACTCTTACTAGAGTGATGATTCTTAAACAATAATGTATAAAAGTTATATACAATGATGTATCATACAAATATTTTTTATGATATCCAAAATAATTTACATTAGTAATCTCTTTTACTAAATCATATCTATTTTGCTAAACAAAGAAATGTAATTAAAATAACAATTTAAGATTCATTTTCATTAAATATATTCAGATTTTATGAAGAAAAGAAGAAAAATATAGACATTCACATCCATTTTTCTGTACAAAATTGCAGCTTTAAATATATAATTGTCTTTTAAATTTTTTTTACTATCCTACCAAATAGTTATTAATAGAAAAAAACATGCATAATATTTTTCTAGATATAAATAATACATATTCTCAAATCTTTTATACACCTTAATTTGGTGTACACTTTTCTCTTTGTATACTTCACAGTAGTGTATATCTCTCTCTATGTATTCCTCATTTTGGTGTATTTTTCTCTCTTTGAACACTTCAAGGTGCCTCACATTGGTGTACACCTCTCTTTATTTACAATTCACCTTTCTAGTTGTACATTTCAAGTTGGTGTACACCTAACCTCGGTGTACACCTCTCTCTTTGTACTAATGATGTAATATTTAAAATATTTTATAAAAAAATATCCTATTTTAATATTCAAAATCTTACAACTTTGCAAAGAATGTAAAATATTTTAAAATATTGTATACTAAATATGTTCATGGGTTGAATCAACTGGAAATTAAAAAATTATAATTAAATTTTGAAAATACGTATATTTAATAGAGAGATGCTACTCGGCAAGAGATTTATAGTCATAGGTGTACACTAAAGTGAGGTGTTCAGAGAGAGAGATATAGAGATAGAGAGAGAGAGAGGGAGAGAGAGAGATAGAGAGAGAGAGAGAGAGAGAGAGAGAGAGAGAGATATGTACACCAATGTAAAGATATAAAACAATTGAAAGGTGTACACCAAGGTGAGGTATACAGAACGAGAGGTGTACAACAACTTGAAATGTCCAACTAGAGAGCTGAAGTGTATACAGAGATATGTGTACACCAATGTAAGGCAACTTGAGGTGTTCAAAGAGAGAAATACACCAACATGAGGTATATATAGAGAGACATATACACCAATGTGAAGTGTACAAAGAGAGAAGTGTACACCAAATTAAGGTGAGGTGTATAAAAGAGTTATTTGTTGGCTCATTTTATTAAGAAAATACAATCAGTTTGAAAAATACAAAGCACAAACCTATTTAAACTTTTCAAAGACTTGATAGTCCATTGACAAGCCATTATATTTTATTGAAAATGGACATGAAACTGTAATTTGAATAAAATCCTTTTTTATATAATAAATGTATATGATTTATGAGAAAAAAATATATCATATTAGAAATTATGCAATAAACAGAGAGTGTTGGACAAGTGAAAAAAAAAAAACAGTGTTGAACAACCTTCCCACATGAGAGTCAAACGCATAGCACCAAAAGCGAGAGAGATCTTAGATTTTAAAATGCTAATTATGTATCCTAATTTTATAATTCTATAATTAATTTATTTCTAATTTTGATATGTTAAAATAAAATCTCAATTTATTTAAATGAATATGGATATTGATATTACTTAAAAAATTGTTTCAAAAAATGGATATAATTTGTGAGAAAATCTTGCATGGGTATACAGATGATGAGGGGTACACTTTAAAAGAAGTAAGATGTACTTTAGTGTACATAGATTATGGTGTACATGCATTGATGTGTACATCCCCGGTATTAGGTGTTTATAGATCCAAAACTGATTTTCACACTCTTTTGTTTACGATTTTGGCTGACACTCTCCGCTTTAAGGTCTATTTAACTCTGCATGCTCTGGTTTTGAGAATTATAGTTATTAAGATCATATGATTAACATTTGCTCTCCATTTTGCCACAGCTGTAAATCATCTATAAAGATCTCCATCTAGTTACAATAACATTGTATTTGGTTTTCATTATATTCTAAAATTCTTATTTTTGAGTTACTAATCAAAGCATATTTATAGTGTACGTCGTATACTAGTGTATCACCGTAAATCATAGTGTATACCCATGCATACAACATAACTGGGTGTACACCATAATGGAATGTACACAATACAATGTGTACACTTCGTATGATATTTAAAACGAGCAACCCTTTGTATAAAGTAACAATTATTCATCTAAGTCTTAAAAAACATATCTCAATAAATTTTCTCATAAATAATATCCATTTTGCTAAGAAAAAACTTTCGAACTTGACCAAATTTTATTCAAAGATTTTTGAACCGATTACATACAACGGTCTTTGTTGCTAGTTGAAAATATATCAAAGAAACATCAGATTTTTAAGATGTGGGCTTCTTAACAACCACTAATAAGAACTCTTACATCAGATTCTCACATTTCACTCTGTTAATACCAGTTGTGAGGGTTCTTAAACAATACTTTATGGAGCGATTGCTATCACCACCATCCTTTATGGAGAGATCGCTATCACCACCATCCTCCTCTTTTATGGAGCAAACCCTTTCAAGCTCTGTCTTGGTAGCCATAGATTTGGCCTTGAGAGCATTTGTGGACCACTTGGTGGTCTTAAGGTTAAAGAAAGTTGCATCCACTCCTACATTCCGTCTAAGTTCTTATGAAGTTTTGGCGTTGGGAATGGAATAGTTTTCAAGTTCTCACAAATTTTTCATATATGTGAACATGTGCTTGGACTCTTGGAATCTGGTCTCCCCTTTTAAGCTTAAGGATGTTACAAACGAGATTTGTATTTACCTTGCTTCTATGTTGTTATTTTCTTCAAGTTCTATCATTATTGTTGATTTCTTCCTTTCAAGTCCAACTGTTTGGGTTTGGTACTTTTCCTCCTTTGTGGAGTGTAATCAACATTAAGTAATAAGAATAATCGTTTGATGAAAAAACAAAAACAGAGATTAATCATAAATTTGTTTTAGGAATTTTCTACCAAGTCTTGAGTTTATATATTTTGTTATGTAATGATTTCCTAATTGTTAAAGCTAGCCTAATGGTTATTAGACTTCATTTAATCTACCAGGTCTTAAGTTTGAACCGGCGAAATATAAGTTTTGGATTTTCTCACTTTTACTTAAATGAAGGGAAAATTGGTAATTTAATAATCATCTTCTACCTTGGAAAATCGAGTTTCTGCAACCCTAATCTTGGCGGCCGCCGATTTTATGTGCTTGTTTTTTTTTTTGTTTTTTAATGTCATTGCTACTTAACTTTTGTAGACCAATCGACATCATCTTCATTATTATTCACAATTAATTTGATTTTCTCCAAATTTACCCTAATTTTAGATTTTCACAGAAACTAATATGATTTATTAGTTTTAGTGATCTGTGTATGATACTTGTTTTAGTGATTGACGGACGTTGGAGGAAACAGAGAAGATGGAGGCAGAGTTTGAGAAGATTGCAGAAGAGAAAAAACTTAGAATTGAGTTATTGTTTGGATTAGCAATGTCAATATTCAGATAAATATTCTATCTTACAAAAAGATGAACATAGAATGAAAGATCTGGGTTCAAGAGAAGAGGAAGAAGCTACAAAGATAAAAAAAAAAAAAAAGTAAAAGAATAAGATAGTTTTAGTTTTTCCGTTGAAACTAAAAAAATCAAATTAAATTTCTTCATCTCACATCTTCCAAATTTAGTAAATGATAGTCTTGACATCTCACACCCTCAAATCTCCATAAACTATCCAACAACATCACTACAATCCAACCAAAAACATAGTTTGGGCTAGAACTATCCAAATTACAAATTAAAACATAAAAACTACCCATTTTTCAAAAACACCCTTTAAATAATTGGAGGAGAAAGTTTAAATAATTAGAGGAGAAAGTTTAAATAATTGGAGGAGAAAACAGTTTTATAACTTTTGTTGTTGTAAAGCAATGTCAAATACTGAATTTGTTTTATTGTTTAGGCATTGTAACCATATTTAAGAAAACAATTTGAGCCCATATTGGTTTTGGAGATTAGCAAAATATAAAAAACCATATACATCATACAATATTTAGTTGTAAATAATTGATTTGTCACTTCAACTCACTTTAACAAAGACTCTTTATTTGATATTGAATTTTGACTGAAAACTCATTTCAAGCAAAAATCAAGTGCTTTTTAATCCTTAAACCTATTTTTTTGGAAATAGTATGAGTTTCAGATATATATTTTATCCTCAAGTGGCTAGAGTTCTTGTTGTCGCAAGCTCTGCCTCGATTTTCAGTGTGAAATAAGTACACCATTTGAGATATAATGCGATATAGTTTAATCCGACGGGTTTTGGGCTTGTGTAAGCCCAAATTAATTTCATCATTAGTATGGTACTATATGTTTTTGGGCCAAGGTGGTAAATCCTGTACGGATTTTTTTTTTGGGCTTCTTTCCAAAAGGTTTCGTAATAATTGGTGATTGACTTGATTTATATATTAGACATATAATTTTTAATTTTTCTTTATGGGACATTGGTTTGTTTTCCAACAATCTTCTCCTCAAACCATGGACTACAAATCTTAGCCTCTCCTCCAGCAAAACCTTGGCACCTAGTCACTGGCACCCTTTATTCACGAGATTCTCTTGAGGCATTTCTGATTGTGTCACATTGAGAGTTCATTCTCACACCAAACATGTAGCCCACATCCATTTCCTTAGGTCTACAGTATTCGACCTAAGATCTGATATTAATTGTTGGGTTTATGTAAGTTCAAGTCAATTCCATCATTAGTATGATATTGTCCGTTTTGGGTCTAGATGACAAAGTCCACACGGGTTTGTTTTTAGGGCTTCTTTCGAAAAAGCTTCATATTAATTAATGATTGACTTAACTTATATATTACATATATTTTATAATCTTTCGATGTGGGACATTGGTTTGTCTTCCAACACTTTTATATATGCAGTGGGTTGGTGACTTTTATTTTGCGGTCATGGGCCTTGTGAAGAGTATGTTCTAGAGAGCGTAGATCGGTTACAATCTTTGTTTCTCGCTCTGTCTTTGGTGCTTAAGAGCTCTGGTGGTTGTACGACGTTAGTTATCCTTATACGGCGAGTTTGCTGTCAATTGGCCTTTTGTGGTATAGTGTGTTTGGTTTGGTCGTATACACACATACCCAATGACGGACCCATGATATTTTTTTACTGGGGTCAACTAAATATATATAAAAATGATATATTTATAATATTGTAGTCTTATAAAATTACGTACATACTTCCAAAGAATAAGTATAGATATTTTAAAATTTCTTTTGAGGTAAAAATATTATACACACATACATATGACAATACTAAACCTATAGATTTACTGTATGTCTAATTAATCATAAATATATTTTAATAATTAACAATAATCTTTTTATTTCTAATTTTTAAGATCAATTTTCATAAAAATATTTGCATCAATGATCATCATAAGCTTTCATCAATTGCATCGAAGTGATAGTTTATCAATAAAAAAACCGAACAAGATCTTTATATGGATTCAATTTATTTTTTGTTTGTCATTTTATAGCCACATGAATTTATTTTTAGCATATTTTACATTTGTTATTTGTACAATATATAATAAAAATAATATTCACGATTTCTACAATTTTTGTTACCAATCATACTTTACTAATAACCAAAGTTTTTACAGTCTATATAGTTAAACTTTCTACAACAAAAGTTTTTACAACCAAAATTTTAAAATAACCGTTTATTTTAAAAGTCCTTACCAATCGGCCTATAACAAAACTTTTATTATTAAAGTATGATTGGTAACAAAAGCTGTAAAAATTGTGACTATTATTTTTATTATATATTGTATGTTTTACAAATGTAAAATATACAAAAAAAAAAACTGAATTCATGTGGCTATAAAATGACAAATAAAAAGAATATTTAATCCATATAAAGATTTTGTTCGGTTTTTGGACCAATGAACTATCATTCTCATACAATTGATGAAAACTTATGATGGTCTTTGATGCTAATATTTTATGAAAAGTGGATTTTTAAAAAATAGAAAAAAGTATTGTTAATTATCAAAATATAAGATGTTAAATTTTGTGTGTTCAGATCTCTTTTTCTTTGGCGTCAATCAAACAGCCATTAATATATTGATTTTCACAATGATATTTTATTCTACACAAGACAAATCGAACAACACAAAGTTACTGTTCATTGTCTTCTTTAATCAATTCTCCAATACAAAATTGTCAACTAAAACCACAATCTCACATTTTTGAATTATCATCAATAAAATTAATCAAATCAACTAAATCAACCAAAATCATTCATCTCTTCCAAATCAACTAAACCCAGATCTTTTGATTATCATTATCAATCACCAGGTTCACCACAAACCTCAAATGTCTCATCATAAACCCAGATCTGATGACAAAAAAAAAAAAAAACCCAGATCTGTCACCCTTTCGTTGATTTTGGGATTCACTATTGATTTTGAGAGATTGAGAGAGAGAGAGAGAGAGAGATAAACAGAATATGAAGAAAAGAGAGTGTGGGTGTTTTTGGTTCCTTCTCTTTGATAGATTTTTCCATCTTACTGCTAGCCATTATCACTTTCACTAATTGAGCTCTCTGCTAAGCTAATTCACGACCAAGATCTACTTCTAAATAAACCCAACAATTCAACATTCCAGCTAATTAGATGCTAAATATTTCTCCTACTGATCGTTGACCAATACAGTTCCTAATATATAATCCAAGAGCTAAAGGTCTAGTTTTATTTTGGTTGATATGATGAATGCGGTAAACCCTAATTTTAGTTAAGATTTTAATTTTATTCCCAAATTCAATTTTCTCAAATTTTAAAATTAAATATAAAAGCAAAAAATTTGTTGTTTTGCTTAATAAAAATATCATGTAGTTTATTCATCAAAATGATGTTGTTTTATGTTTTTGTCAGATTTTTGACAGAAACAAACGGTGACACATCGGTAATATGCCCAAGGATAATATTGCGGGTGATTTTGGAATTGGTAGGATTGACTTACACAACATTGAGGTGAGGTTTAATCTTGCAAAATCAATAAAGATCGATGGTTTTTTTTGCACAAAACACTTATTTTATCATGTTATATTTTATTGGTTTAAAATAAAATACAATTGTTATATTGTTATTTGAATTTTTTTTTTTTTAACATAAAATGTTTGATAGTTTACCTGTTTCAAAAAGTATAAATAAATATAAAATTCACCAGTATCTTATATAATAAAGTAAGGTTACCATTATGTGGAGCTCTGAGACGCTGCCACGTGTTCACTTAAATCCTCTTTTAGATTGTTTTTTTTTTTTTGGGTTTTTCCTTTTTTGTATTCAACTTCCTAGTTTATTTCAATATAATTCCTTACATAAATAGAAATCCAACTAATATAACATAAATAGAAATCCAACTGACGTGTTCACTTAAACCCTCTTTTAGATTGTTTTTTTTTTTTTGGTTTTTTCCTTTTCTGTATTCAACTTCCTAGTTTATTTCAATCTAATTCCTTACATAAATAGAAATCCAACTAATATAACATAAATAAAAATCCAACTGATAAATATTTTGATTTTTTTTTGTCTTAGACTATTTGTATTTCTAAATTTAAAATAACCAAAAAATTTAGATTCTCCGTTCAGATAAGATATACTTAAAAAAAATGTATTAAAAATCCATAATTTATAAATAACCTATTCATTTAACAACTAAAGTCTTAATCTTGTATACTTTAAAAACCATGTATTTACACCATCCTATTTTTATAATATAAAAAAATTCCTAAAATTAAAAATAGCCAATCCATTTAACAATTAATCTTCCATTTCTTATGTTAATTCTTTTGGAAGATTTCTTGCATTCAAATTATAAGTAATTTCAAATATCTAATTCAAACAATTCAAACATCACTTTTATTACTATATTTATCAGTTTTCAATTAAAAAAAACCATGTATTTACACCATCCTATTTTTAATAATATAAAAAATTCCATAATTCATAAATAATCAATCCATTTAAAAATTAATCTTTCATTTGTTATATTAATTCATTTGGAAACAACCAGTTAAAGATCCATCTTTCTGCCCGAAACTTTGCATGTTTGTTGAGAGTAAACGAAACATTTTTACATGATAATATAAAAGACTAATTCTTAAGTTTCTAAGTATAAGTAAATTCTAAAAAATGTTTTTGTTTTTGTGTTATTATATATGTTGATAATTCTTATCATTAAGTTAGGTAGCATCGATCGTGTAGATGTTACTTTCTTACTTTTGTATCCAAATGTAATTATAAAACTTTGTGTATGAGAAGAACACATCATTACTTAAGATTCAAATATCTAATTCAAACAGTTCAAACAAAACTTTTATCACTACATTTAACTCAATTTTAAAATCGTAATGATGAATACTCTGCATTTGCTATGGTCATTTAATGGACACAAAAGATTCAACAGTAGCAAATAAAAAAAACTGATCAAATGCAGACAACAAAATACAATAAAGAGTAATAATGATGAAAAATTTACAAAAAAAAATCAAACCAATTAAATGAGAATATTAAATTAGCAAAAGAAACTAAAATCAACAAAAAAGACACCAATATATATAGATACAAACCACACAAACAAGACCAACATAAAAACCTCAAAAAAAAAGCACCAAACCAGAAAAAAACAAGAGATATTATAAAATACACAAATTACTATCAAACAATCTCATCACCACTCGGAAGCATGAATCATTTTCAACTCAAAATCACAAGACTTCTACGTAGAGAAAACACCATCAACTATACAATTCCTTTTTCAAACGACCAAATACTACAAACAAATAACATCTGTTTCACTGTAAGTACCTACTCATATTATCTTTGATTGGAGATCATATTATCTTTGATTGTTGTTCTTCATTTATTTTCTCTCATTTTTTGTTGTCTATAATAAAGACAAACAGAAAGGAGAATATGTTGACCAAGTTGGGACTAAAAGATTTTTTGGAAGATAATATGGTTTCTTATCTAAAAAAACTCCAGTTCTTTGTTATTTTTTTCTTTTAATATATATATTTGCATATTAAAACTATATATATATATATTATTTTATACTAGCTATGCAATTACAAATCTTCATTAAAGTGATTCAAATATGTCATATTATTTGAAAATATGTAATGATAGATCTACTATCATTAGCACCCTTGAAACATGGGATTGATTCAAACATCTAGTCGATTTGTGCATTAAGTAAACACATATTTAAATCAAATGCAATTTTTAAAAACTAAATCTACTTCTATATAATGAAAAAATAATAATTTATTTGGCCACACTTAACTATTATTTCCTAACATACATTATTTTTATAGCTCTGCAAACATATTTTATTTTATTTTTTGGTGAATTTTTTTTTAAACATTTACCCTTTTTTTTGGTAATGCATGATTTATATTCTAATTCTCACAAACATTTAATGACCAAATGCAGAAAAGAAGAAAACAAATGATCACTGAAAATATAGTATCTCATTCACATGTGTTGCAGTTTTATTATGATCAGGTTTTCTTTTAAATTACTAATCTAATGGAAAATGTTTTTTTAAAATTTATTTTTAATTTACTTTGCATACTATTAAACAAAATACTAATAATTAATTTTCATCCTATAAGTTGCTAAACACATTATTGTGAGCACTACATTTTTCTTAATGAGTGAAGGTAAATTATTTACCCCATGATTTTTATATTTAGTTTAATTATATTAAAATAAAGTAAATTGTTAGTTTTCAGATAGAGATAAAATTTCTTAATAAAATACAAACATTTGTTTTAAATAAAAACTAAATTAAAAAAACATATTTATTTATAAAAAGATTACATATTTAAAAATATTAAATTCAAACCCATGTAATGCATGGGGCATTTCCTAGTATATATAATATATTATATGGCTTGATTAAAAGGAAACCCCACATTTTCTTCACAACAGAAATAACATATTGGCCATGAAGGTTTTGTGGTTATTAAATGGTTTTTTTTTTTTTGATTTTTTGTTTTTTGTTTTGATTTTCTCTTCTAAAAACTCCTATTTGGGAGATTCTGAATTCTCTTCACAAATATGAACAAATCAGCAAAATCCAGATTCCCTAAGTTTTAGGGAATCTAGTTTTTCCAAAATCATGAATGACAATAAATTAGATTTTTGGAAAATCTAAAGCCAAAAAACACTCTAGAAACCAATGCAAATCAAGACCAATAAGAAAACTTCAAAATATTTATATTTTTGTCATAAACACTAAAACACAAGAATAGATACAAACTTTACCACAATTTTTATTTATAAAAAACTAGATTAGAACCCGTCCGAGGACGGGTTTTAATATATTAAAATAAATTAAATTTTCAAAAAGTTAACTAAAATTTGTTATAGGTGATGTATCTTAATATATACTTTTATGCATGTCTTGAGCTATATAACTGAAATTGATTTTCATGATTTCTTTAATTCTATTTAATTCTCTTATCCACCCTACCACTTTTAATCTCCAACAGAAACCCCACCATCTTCTTCACTCATTCACATCTATATTTGTACATGAGAAATGCTTTTAAAAAATTGAAAGTTTTAATCTTCTCTAACGTCAAGAGCCAGGGAATTTAAAAGTATAAAAATGTATTTTATTAATTTCAACGCATTTAGGATTAGACGTGTTTAATGCTTTAAAAAATTAAAAGAATTAATCTTCTGTAACATTAAGAGTCAAGGAATGGGGAAGTAAAAAATACATATTTTATTATGTATTTAATATTCTTTTTTTTTTGTAAAATAAAAAATAAGACTTAACATATATTAGAAAATCAATAAAAATATCTATTTTATCATGTATTTAATTTATTGTTTTGGTTTTTATTTTTGATTAAGCAAAGATTATAATACAATCTTTTTAATACATGTCAGAATCTCATCGATCAACCAACACATAACATCATTGTGTGATTTATAATTTAACAACATATCTATATTAGAAAAAAATAAAAAGATAAATTTTATCATGTATTTATTTTTCTTGTTTGTTTGGTTTTTATTTATGATTAAGTAAAAAAGATAATACAATTTTTTTAATACATGTTAGAATCTCATCGATCAACCAACACATATCATCACTGTGTTATTTATAATTTAACAACATATCTATATTAGAAAATAAATAAATATATATATTTTATCATGTATTTAATTTTACTTTTTTGGTTTTTATTTTTGAAAAGCAAAGATAATAATACAATTGTTTTATGCATGTCAGAATCTCATCGATCAACCAAAACATATAATCATCCTGTTATTTATAATTTAACAGTATATCTGTTGATTATTGAATTTTCTTTTACTAATAATAAAATGGATATTAGACATGTTTAATGCTTTAAAAAAGTTTAAAAGTATTAATCTTCTCTAACGTCAAGAGCCAAGGAATGAAGAAGTAAAAATACCTATTTTATTATGTATTTTATTTATTTATTTTTATCATGTATTTAATTTTATTTTTATTTTTGATTAAGCAAAGATAAAAATACATATGGTTTAATACATGTCAAAATCTCATCGATCAACCAACGTGTATCATCATTGTGTTATTTATAATTTAAAAGTATATCTATATTAGAAAATAAATAAAAATATATATTTATGATGTATTTAATCCTTTTTCATTTTTGATAATCAAAAATAATAATACAATTATTTTTATACATGTCAGGAATCTCCTCGATCAACCAACACATATCATCATTGTGTTAATTTAACATTATATCTATTTTAGAAAGTAAATAAAAAAAATATTTTTCATGTATTTAATTTTGCTTTTCTTGTTTTATATTTTTATTAAGAAAAAATAATAATACAATTATTTTTATACATTTTAGAATCTCATCAATCAACCAACATATAATATCATCTTGTTATTTATAATTTAACAGTATGTATGTTGATTATTGAATTTCCTTGTACTTATAATCATGAGTTGAGTGAAAACAATGTATTACCTTGAGAGAAAAGAAAAAGAAAGGTTGAAAAGCTAGGATATATTTCTAAGTACAGATTTAGGTAGAGTCAGTTGTGTGTTCTTGGGTAGATGAGAGTCTGCTCCTGTATGCATCAGTTGGCTCCCAAAGTTCAATCCATTCACTAAAAGATCCTTGTTACTATGCGCTTAAACCAGAGGAAGAAGAGACCAATTTTGTCTCTTAAAACTTGTCCCTCAAACCAAATGAGTTCCTAACCAATGCTTAATTTGATCCACTGTTCTCGCTTAATGAATGTTAAAGGGATAGAGTTCTTTGAATGCTTGTTGCGGCTTAGGATGAATTTTGAATCATTTTTGATGAACATGGCTAAGGTTTTTAAGTGTGGATAATCTGCATAGCATTCTAGAACTGTTAACCATGACATTGAGGTTAGAGGTTTAGTCATTTGGCATTGGTTTTGAATCCCCATTTTCAAACTACTTCTCCAATCTATCTTTTATTTGCTTGAGGGCAACCAAAGGATAAGTTTGGGAGAGTTGATAACACTGTATTTTACCAAATTTAAGCATAAATTTATCATCATATTCATGCTTATTCATTCCCTGTTTATACCATTATATGCATATTTCACTTCCTTCTGAGTTTTAGGGTCCTTTGCATGAGCATTGCATATATATTCCATATTGTGGGTTGTTTACAGGTAAAAATGGATGCTAAGGAAGCTTTGGAGCACTAAGGAGCTGGATAAGAGTTTTGGATCAGGCAAGAAGGAGATTAAAGGAAGATGGAAGCTAATCGACCAGCCACTTGATCACTATGGTCGAGTGGTATTTCCGGATTAGTAGGAATTCTATTTTATCTTATCCTAAACCTTATCTTTAGTATAAAAGCACATATGTTAACCCTAATAAAGGGTGTACTCGTTTTTAGACCTGATTACTCTCTCTCTTGTTCTTCATTTTAGATATTTGTAACCCTTTTATCTTTTTAATAAAATCAGTACTTGCAATTATTTTCTTCAGTAACCCTCTTATCTCAATCTGATATATCTCATATGTCAGATTTAGAACTTTCTGGGTTTGCAAATTTAGTTTTCATTATGCTTAGTGAGTAGTTAACCTTAGGGTTGTTAGGGATGGATTATATTAGGGTGAGTCTTGATTAATCTGCTAGTTTTAAAAGTTCTTAAATGCTTTAAATCCTTTTTGGGTGAAAGTTCTTAATACTTATTCATTTCTGATCAACTTGAATATGATCTTAGATAATCTCTTCACGACAGTGCTTGTAGATTGTTTGATTAGCTTTTTCCAGAGACATAGTTATATTAACCTGTAGAGAGTATGCTTCAATGGTGTTGGGAACCCATGATACTCAAAGTTATTGTTAGGAAATTATGTTGGCTTAGGTAGGTTGATTCTTAAAGCTTGTCCAATAGTTTGGCTCTGGCAAAATCGGGTATGCTGAGTTATTGGGTTCGAGATCATTCACCACGACAGTGGGTTTGATTGGTTTAGATATCTATCGTCAAAGGATTAGCCTTGAAATAGGTTGTGTTTGTTAAGTACCCAGGTTATGAAAGTGATCCCTTAGTCAATTAGTTAATCCCTATGATCCCTATCTCTTTATAATTGCATTAAAACGTTCAGTTACGAGTTCTATTTAGTGATTCTGTATTTTCATATTTTGACTCGACCGTATCGATCGAATGGCTTTCTACTTTTAGTCTCCTGTTTGGTTGTTTACTCTTTGTGTATTTGAATTGACATCTCAAATGTTCATTGTTTTAATTAGTAGATATTTGCATTTCCAATCATTAAGTTGTTAGTTTCACTATCATCTCTGATTGGGCTTAACTTATTAGCACTGATATAGTGTGATTGCTTGCACCAAACCCATTATGGATTGACACCTCATGTACTACAACAACAATGAGGAATTGAAACCCTCCATACATATTTATCACTGACAAAATACCTGTTTCAGTGGCCTACGTCTTTAATGGTGATATATCTTCGGTGCGGGATCTGGTATCAACAAGAATGAAAAACAAAAGAGCCACCAACTAAAACCAAAAGAAAAATAAAACAGATGGTTACAAACAAATGAAATACACTACTTTATAGTGATTTCAAGTGTTCCTGTTTGCTTTTTTTTTCTTCATGAAAACTTAATGTTTCAAAATGCTATTAGTTTAATATGTTATCCAGGTCCCAATTAATGATTATGCTTTCTATTTTCTCTTATTTTAAATTTTAAAATTATTTCAGCCTTTGAAATTACGAATCAATAAGCATTAATTATTTTTTACAAAAGATATAAACCATTGTTAGTTTTTCTTTATTTAAAATTTTAAATATTAGACTTAAACATATCAATTATTGAATATATACTCAAATGTAAACCGGATCCAAATTATTTTTAAAATATTGAATAATACACCGCGTGTTGCACGTGTTCTTTCCTAGTACATACTAATATATGCCATACATATGAATACGGTTAACATTGTGAATATTTCAGTATAAAATCTTATTATATGTATTTAAATAACATTAAATCTAACTATGTAATTTCATGAAAATTGCATATTCGCATTTCTAGATTTTTATGCGTCATAGTGGTACGTTAAGTTACAAGTGGCATCTATAAAATCTAGAAAATTCTAAAGATAACAAACATGAAACCGAAATTGGAAAAATATCTAAATACATATAAATATACAATGAATCAGTTGATAAAATAGTTTAAAATATGTATTGTGTTTAGGGGATATTTGCATAGAATGACACATATTTTAGTGGAAATTACTAGTTTGGTTTCATTTTAAAAAAAGTAAAAACAAATAGATAAAAAACTAATTTATTTAACCTTTGTAATATAATAACCAAAATGTTAGTATATATGTATTTTTTCAAATTACAAAATTTATTTAACTTTTCAAAATAAAATTTGTTTCCTACAACTACAAAATTTAAAATGTTCTCCAAAATCCCCCAAAAAAATATCATTTTTAACAAAAATAAAAAAATGGCATTATAACTTACCAAAAAAATTACGAAAATATAAAAAAGATTAAAAACAAAAAATAAAAAAAAAAAATAATAATAATACTAATTCTTTTAATTGAAAAAATCAAAAAAAATTTTAAAGAGTTAAACATAATAATAACTAAAACAAAAAATGAAACAAAAACTAAAAAATAAAAAATCTTAAAAATATTAAAAAAAAACTTTTTTAAACCTATAATAATTCAAAAATATCTTATTCAAAAATAAAAAATTATTAAAAAATTTTAAAAATATCTTACATAATTTTAAAAACCATTAAAATATATCTTATTCAAATAACTTAGTTATTAACATAATTTAAAATAATTAAAAATATCTTACATATAACTAATATATATATATATATATGTAAATATATCGTATTTTCAAAAATATGTAATAATATAACTTCAAAATATCTAACATAATTAAAAAAAAAAATTATAAAATCTAACAAAAGTCAAAAATATCTTATTCAAATAACTCCGCAATATCGTATTTGAATAAGTATGTCACAACATGGTCAAACATAAGTCTGTGGTGACTGTGTTAGCCAAGCAATTCAATTGTGTGGTCCAGATTTAACGATCTTACATTTTGTTATTAAGTCTTCGACATCATGGTAAATAACTCTGCAATAACATCTTTAATAAATCTGCGGTAACGTTTTCAATAGGTCTGCAGTCAAACAAAATAACTCTGCAAAACTAACAATAAGTCTGCCATGTCTTTAACAAATCTGTGGCAACTAATTATCTCATGTAACTCTGCGGTAAAAGAAAATAACTCTACAACTTAAAATAAGTTTACAATAACGTTGATAAATTTGCGGTAACTGAGTTTGTCAAATAACCTTGTGGTAAAGGCAAATAACTCTAGAACTTGAAATAAGTCTGTCAGCTGATAGGTGTCAAATATAACCCTAGAAGCTACTCTCTCAAATTAAGAGGTCAGTTGCAGCACTTAGGGGTCGAATCCATAAGGACTCTGAAAACTCACACAATAGATTATAACAGATTCAAATTAAGCTAGATTAAATAAATATAATCTAAATAAAGCAATGCAATAAATGAAATAACAAGTAAACGGGGTTGATTCAAGTGATTAAAAGCGCTAGACCTAGGGAAATCAATCAGGAAAACTCAGGAAAGTGAACTAGACAGTTCGTAAATCAAGTCTAAAGTGTTTGTGTGGTTCTTAAACTCGTAACACTAATGTGGTATCTCATCCAACTCTCGCTGCGACGACATCTATCCTCTAAACAGAAGCAAACCAAATTTCTTTGCGAAATACCAATAAATAGAGTCTCTATGATTAGCGGGTACGATATGTTTACAAAATTCCTAAACCAAATCTTGCTGCGAATAGGCTGTTTGCTCATTTAAGATTGGGTCAGGGTATCAATAGCACTCTCGCACCTACCAATAATCCTACGATACCAGTATTAAGGTGATCAATCTCAAGACCAGTGTAATTATCAAATCTAGATGAAGAACATAATAGATGACTTAACAAGACTATGCCCAATTCAATTTTCTTTCATTAACCCTTTTGAAACCCTAGATCTAACAAGGTGACTACTCAGACATAGAATATGGAACACAAATCATTTTCTGAATAATACTCATAAAATAGAAAATAAGAAAACAAAGAGAGTTCAGAGTTCTTCTCTCTACAAAGTTTGAGATCTGAATCTTCTCTCCAATAATCTCCTTGAATAATCAAAACTTAGTCTCCTGGACTTCTAAAACATAGTTTAACCTAAAAACACGATTAGGCATGAAGTATAAACTTTGGAAACTTCTGGGGGCAAAGTTGTAATTCTTGAAACTTGATAAAACTCGAAGGCGTCATTCACGTCTAGGTTGTGTCGACCGACACAGGTGAATCCTGTCGATCAACGTGAACAAGAATATTTGTCTCCTTGTTTATTTGCTCAGCTACAAGTCTCCAAATGCATCCAAAGTGCTCATCAGGGTCCAATCCGTGTTTGTACCTAATAAGACTCAATATATATAGAAAAGACTCCAAAACCAATATATATATCATGTCATAAAAACATAAAATCCATGATATATCAACTCCCCCAGACTTAACTTTTCCTTGCCCTCAAGCAAAACAGAAAACCAAACCAAGAAAGTAGTTTGAAAATCACAGAACTCACCTACTCTTTAGAACATTGTGCTTAGGAGTCATCAGGTAATCCACATGGTACAAGAACTATTCAAAGGCTAACCACCATGTACATTCACCGTAGTCACTCGCAGTCTTCTTAAGACCCACCACAACTTAACAACATATCCCTTTAGTAAGCCATTTCATCGCTGGGTCTCACTTTCGAATTCAGTGTTCAAGAGCCTTCTAGACTCAGCTGTCATCTTATACCATAACAAGACAAACCTCACAACAACAATGATGTTTTTGTCTCCCCCAGACTTAAATCCTTGGTTATTTTGGATCTTTTATTATTTTCTTTTTCTTTTGTCTATGAAGGTTGGCTATTAGAAGTGAATAGTGGGTCACGAGATCTCTCCTACCCTCACAGCAACCCTACTTTCATCATCCCCTTAAGAAGTAGAAATGTTGGGGCATGGATTTCTCTTACCCGCTTCTACTTCAGAGAATCACTTGGTCATTCATAGACTGTACCTAAAGGCTTTTATTATTAGTAACAACTTTTTGGGGAGACTAGACATCATAACTTACTTTGGTTTTATCAGGTCAGATATGAATGAAAAGTCAAGCTCCCAAACAACAATTTCGTCCATGAGGTAAAAGGAACTGACATTTATTAGCTCAGGCTAGAGCGGGCATCTGTTGTAAGTATGGGGCTCTCAAGTTAACCGGTCAGACTTGGGGTTTTTCCATTAGTTGAATCTGAATAAGCTCTGCAACAATGGTCACCAGAAGACATACAAACAACAATAGACCAAGAGATAGCTCGTAGTTCTTGGACAAGTTTTGACTCAAAAAAACAAAGGTTTTGAAAATCAAAAATTTTGGGACTGACTCTCAAACAAATAAACATAGTTAACAACTACCTCCCCCAGACTTAAACTATAGTGTCCCCAGTGTAAATAAGCCTAAGGAAAGAGATAAAAAAAATTGAATAGAGATTGAACTGTTATGTTTTGAAAAACGTGACCTGAAATGGTGTGTCTATGTCGACCGACACACACCCTGCGTGTCGATCGACATGAGCAGGGGTGTGATTTTCCAAAAATCTGACACCATTATATCTGATCATTCAGCTTGTTTTCTGACATTTAGCTCCTGATTAAGAGCAAAACATGTCAATAAGAAACCGATAGATAACATAAAGAAGTTCAACAATACTCAATATAAGTAAAAAACAAAATATGAAGCAAAAACAGAAGCAAATGAAGCATAAACAAAAGCAATGTCTCAAAGGAAAAATAAAATAAAGAAACTAATCTTCTTCCGAAACGGGATCAGAGGATGGAGTAGGGGTGGGAATCGTGATAGGCCGGGGCTGAAAAGGAGCTGCATCGGTCTGATGTACACATCTACAGCAAGAGAGTGAAGCAATCGCATTCCAGACACTTTGGAAGCTATCCGCGACATACCTCTGAAACACATCAGTCTCCATCGGAATGGGAGGTGTAGCGGGAAGTTCGTTCTGAAGTGCAGTAGAGTCAGGAATCGAATCATCCTCGGATCATGAATGTGAAGATACCCGTCTGAGCTAACCCCTCAAGTGAGGTGTAGTAGAGCTGCACAGTGGCCATGAACTGCCAGACCAACTCCGGATATACCTCATAGTACTGAGTGCACATAGTACCCAGCCCAATCTTTTGCAAAGCTAGCAGACACTCATCCTTGATCTTCATACTTTGCAAGGCGACGCAGCCCATAAGCCGGGTGGGCCTAATCTCCATATTCAACCAAGCATTTTAGAACAGAGTATCGTACTCGTCCCACTCATAAGAGATCTTCCGGTTGTAACACTCGGGCTTCATCACCTCCTCTTTAGGATTTCTGTCCCAATGAGGTTAGGGTCTAATCTTCAACCCCTCTCGACGAGGCCATGGAAGATGAGATTTGATAGGCGGAGATGGTGTACTATTGGACTCTCCCTGAGCCTCTGAAGCTCGTGGTCGCTTCCCCCTACCAGACATGATGCACTTGAAAGAGTGACAATAGAAAAAATCCAAAAATCAGCAAAAAATCTGAAATAAGTGTACCCGTGTAGACCGACACGATCATACTGTGTCGATTGACATGGTGCCAAAATCGGAGTTTGTCGAACACAATTTCATCTCAAATCGCAATTCCATAAATGTTTAAGCATAAACAATCATCAACATTGTCAAACCTAAAACTAACCATCATCTTAAACATCTCTAAATTACGAATTTCATGTCAAATTGGTTCAAGTTTTTATTCATAGAAATTCATGACTTTTCTATTAAATTAACCTAAATTAGCAACAACTAACACTTCAATCCTTCTAAATTCATCTTAACCTATCAAGATTAGCAAGCTTTAAGAACAAATTCGGATTGAAAAAGTGAAAATCTAAACCTTGAAGTTTTCAGATTTAAAAGATGAAATTTGAAGAACAAACCTTGGGTTTTTATAGAATGGATGATATAGGAATGAATGAAATCGAATTCTCTTGAGTTTAGGGACAAAAATCAATCGATTTGGTGAGATATATAAGTTTTTGTGATTTAGGGGTTTGGAGGCGGCGGTTTTTCGCGAAAAAGGAAAAGGATGGAAGTGGAGAAGAAAAAGAAATTAGGTATTTATACTAACCTCGGGTCCGTGTCGACCGACACAAGGTGTTTGTATCAATCGAGACGGACACAAACCTTGTGTTCCTTGATCAAAAAATTATGTAAAGCTTCTCCAATCCATTCAATCTTTCCATATTTTTTATTAAGCACGTCTATTTCCTGAGACAAAACAAAAGCAAAGAAAAATTAGTTAAAAAGACACAGAAAAACTAAATTAAAGACTCACCAGTGGGTTGCCTCCTATTAAGCGTGTATTTTCAGTCATTAACTTGACTTTGTGAGAAATCAGATGGATGGAGATTCTCCGGATGAATCCAAAGGTGGTGAAGATGAAGTCTTGGAGCTGAAATCATCCCCACTTAGGTCAAGCATCTCGGGTTTCAGAACCCTATTCATCATCACATCCATTGCGGCTTGTCCTTTAGCCTTAAACTCGGGAGTGATGATAGTCTTAATCTTGGCAAATGGTCTTGAAACACTTCCATACTGCAGCTTATACTCAATAGTATCATCAACCTTCCTCACATGAGTCAAAGTCATAAGGTGTTTCGCAGTCACTGCTTTTCTCCGTGGCTTTTTCTTTTTACCTGCAGCTTTCGGATTCCTTGCAGTGAACTCATCAGAGTGAATCTCATTCACTTCTTCAACAAAAACCTGGGGATTCCACATAACATATCCATCCGGATTAGCAGGATAGAACACATCAGGATCAACATGCCTCAGAAAAATCCTGCTACTCAGCAGATCAAGCACAACTCCAGCGGTAGCAAGGAATGATCTACCCAAAATCAGTGGCATATCAGAACCGATATCCGTCTCAACAACATGAAAATCACAAGAAAGCAGACAATCACCAACTTGAACTCTCAGATTCTTATTAAGACCCATGGATTTCTTCAGAGAAGCATCAGCCAATGTAATCTCGATTGAAGATCTCTTCATATCATTGATTCCCAACCTCATTGCAAAATCATTTTACATGATGTTGATACTAGCTCCAGTATCACAGAGTAAATCAGTGAACTTAACTCCAGCAATGGAGTAGGGTACAGCAAAACTTACGGGATCCTTCAACTTAGGCAATTTTTGAAGATAAATTCCGTCATGAGGCTGAGCATGTTGACTGACAGGGCCAGGTATCTGTCAATCGATTTCAGTGGAGTCAGGACCGTCCTTAGTCGTGACTTGCATCAAATCCTCTGATAAGTTGGGTGGTGTCGACCGACACGTAAGGGTGGTGTCGATCGACATGATCTCCAAGATGAGGGTCTCAACTTTTTCCTTAGCATCAGACTTCTCCAGAACTTCTTTCTTGACCTCTCTCTTGATCATATCCCCCAAAAACATAACAGCAGCACAGGAGTACCTAGGATTAGTATCAATACTTCCAGGTAAGATGCCATCAGGGCTTAGTGTTCACAGCAGATTGTGCAAACTGAGTGTCCAACCTCTTGATGTGGTTGTTCAAAGTCTAATACTTTCCATTAAGATTAGCATACAGAGCATATATCTTACCATTGAAGTCCACAGTCATCTTCTGCTGTCCTTCAAGTATCTGGTCAAGCATATCCTTCAACTTAGAATCCGCAGTCTTAGGAGGCAAATTCTTATAAGTGGAACTTCCAAAGTCCCTAGTGAAACCATTGTTGTTTCTCTGAGCATCTTGATTCACAGGCCTGGGCGTAAATCCAGATGAGTTCTGGTTGTTCCTGTAGTTGTTCCTCTGGTTGTTGTAACCTCTGAAGTTGCCTTGAGAATTGCCAAACCTTTAGCCATTAAAACCAGAACCATTCACATAGTTCACATCCTCTTCAGTAAATTTTTCTTCAGCTTCAAAAACCTCAGCCTCTTAAGCAAAGTGAACTGACTTCTTGTTCACCAGAAGGTTGTGCACAGTATCAAACTTTGCCTTGACTTCCGCCATCTGATTGTTGTTCAAACCAGCAGCTATCTTCTTCCTCTCAAAATCAGTATTATTAGTACTACTACTAGATGCCAAGTTCTCAATCAACTTGATAGCAGCCTCTGGTGTCATATTCTTGAAATTACCATCACTAGCAGCATCCAAAGCAACCTGATACCTCTAATCAATTCCGCAAAAGAAAGTCCTAATGAGCTGGACTTCATCAATGTTGTGGTGCGGACAATCTCGTTGGTATCCCTTGAATCTCAACCACGCAGCCTTCAGTGTCTCTGCAGGCCCTTGAGTAAACTGAATAATAAAATCTCTCAAGTCATATGTCTTAGCATCATCATAGAAATTATTCAAGAAAGCTATCTTGATATCCCTCCAAGTGATTAAGGAACCCGGTTCCCAATGTTTCAACCATTGAGCTGCTTCCCCAGCAAGAGAGTATGGGAAGAGCTTGCAGAATATATAGTCTTCAGACACTCCATTGGCTTTAATACTCGAAGCCAAGTCTTCAAACTTCTCTATGTGGTCCATTGGATGTTCTGCAAGATGAGCATGGAAAGTGTGTTGCCCCACAAGAGTGTAGTACTGAGTTTCAACTCAAAATCATTCCTCTGAAAAGCAGGAGGACATATAGCATACCTGTTGGAGTAAAACTCATTGGGTCTGTTGAACTCAGCAAGTGTTCTTCTCACATTCTCAATCCTAGCATCCAAGTTATCCAGACTATTTCCGTCTCCATCGCGTCGACCGACACCAACATTCCCCTGTCGGTCGACATGACCAGTGTTGTCGACAATTTCGATGATGGGGTTCCCATCTGCATCAAGTATCTGACCCTAAGCATTGTATTGGTTGCCCTCTAAATCATGTACGATCCCAGCAGCATCTCTCTCAGTCAAAACAGTTTTAACCATCTCTGATCTCCTGAGGGCTTTGCGATTAACTCTCTCTAACTTCTCAATCTCCTCAGTAGCAACTAGTTCTTTGTCCTTGCTGCTCCTAAGTTTCATACACCTGAAATACGAGAAAGTAAAGGAGTAAATAACAAAATAAAAGAAAAATCTAGACTAAACTCTAACTGAAATCTAATGGTGAATTTAGAGTCCCCGGCAACGGCGCCAAAATTTGATAGGTGTCAAATATAACCCTAGAAGCTACTCTCTCAAATTAAGAAGTCAGTTGCAGCACTTAGGGGTCGAATCCACAAAGACTCTGAAAACTCACACAATAGATTATAACATATTCGAATTAAGCTAGATTAAATAAATATAAACTAAATAAAGCAATGCAATAAACGAAATAACAAGTAAACGGGGTTGATTCAAGTGATTAAAAGCGCTAGACCTAGGGAAATCAATCAGGAAAATTCAGGAAAGTGAACTGGGCAGTTCGTAAATCAAGTCTAAAGTGTTTATGCGGTTCTTAAACTCGTAACACTAATGTGATATCTCATCCAACTCTCGCTGCGATGACATATATCCTCTAAACAGAAGCAAACAAAATCTCTTTGCAAAATACTAATAAATAGAGTCTCTATGATTAGCGGGTACGATATGTTTACAAAATTTCTAAACCAACTCTCGCTGCGAATAGGCTGTTTGCTCATCTAAGATTGGGTCAGGGTATCAATAGCACTCTTGCGCCTACCAATAATCCTATGATACCAGTTTTAAGGTGATCAATCTCAAGAATAGTGTAATTATCAAATCTAGATGAAGAACATAATAGATAACTTAACAAGACTATGCCCAATTCAATTTTCCTTCATTAACCCTTTTGAAACCCTGGATCTAACAAGGTGACTACTCAGACATAGATTATGAAATACAAATCATTGTCTGAATAATACTCATAAAATAAAAAATAAGAAAACAAAGGGAGTTCAGAATTATTCTCTCTACAAAGTTTGAGATCTGAATCTTCTCTCAAATAATCTCTTTGAAACTTACAATGAACTTAGAACTTGTCAAAAACTTAGAGCATAATCAAAACTTAGTCTCATGGACTTCTAAAACATAGTTTAACCTAAAAAAATGAATAGGCATGAAGTATAAACTTTGGAAACTTTTGGGGGAGGATTACTAAAATAACCCATAAAAGTGTGTTAAATATTAGAATAACTAACATTTGTTTTTAATTATTAGAGTGTTTTTTGATATTTTTAAATCACAAAAATACCCCTCAAAAGCTTTGTAAACAAAAATTCAATTACAAAAATGCCATTAGTATTTAATATGCGTGTAATTACTAATTATGAAAATGCCACTCTGTTTTAGTTATGGTCACTTGATTCCCAACCAACCAAATGAACAATCGGACCCTATCTGGTGCAATAACGCGCCATACACGATAAAAAAAAGCACTCATATTAGGCTTTAACGCGCCATTTACTGTAAGAAGCTTATACGCTGAGCTTACAGTAAAACTTCTATCTGGAGTCCCTCCCCATGACAATCTATCTCATGCTCCAGTAACGTTATCTACCACCATTGCTGCTAATTCCATTTGTATGTTCTGCATGACATATGGCATAATATTGTTCAAAACCCAGCCTGAGTTCTCCTGCTATAGATCCTTCACACGCAGGTCTGTATAGCCGATTGGTAAATCTGTGGTCACATCCTCTATCAAATCTCTCTCTGATAACCACTTATCCGACCAAAACCATATATCTCTCCCATTTCCTAGTACCCAAATCACGCCCTTCAACACCACTTCTCTTAATCCTAGCACGATGCTTTTCCATGTAGACGAGCCTGGTTTTTTTGCAACTAACCAACGCTGATCTCACAGCTCGCCCACTTTATATTTACTTCGTAACACTCTTGGCCATAAGCTTGTATGATCATGAAGCAGTCGCCACCCCAGTTTTGCCAACAGTGCTTTGTTCATGTCCCCAGATGCTCTAATGCCTAGTCCTCCCTCTCTCCGTGGTAAGCATACCTTATCCCAAGCAACTAAATGTAGCTTCCTCTTCTCCAGAGTACTTCCCCATAGAAATGATCGTGACATTCTATCCAAACCGGCCGAAATTGACTTTGGTAAAGATATCCATAGCCTTTTTACATGTTTAAAATTTTGTATGTTTTTGTATTTATTTTGTTTTATCAATTTTATCTTCTTCTCTTTATTTTTTATATAAAACCTTCTCGATTGTATATTGAATATTTTTTCATGGCTTATAATTTTCTAGATTGAAGTTAACTTCTTAACTTATTTAATCTCATCGTTTGTTATTTTTTTCATTTGCATTAAAGTTTAATTATCTTTATTTTTTTGAAAATAACGATTAAATTATTCAAAAAATAAAATAGAATGATACATTTTAAATATTGTATTATATTGTTTATATGTTTTCAATTTAATTTGAATTTTATTTTCTTAAAATAATTTTTAAATAGGCAACAACTTTAATGATTTTTAACTTTTTATGAATAAGTAATAGTCAGATATATATTAATATTAATTTAGGTTACTTGTTGTTTAGCCATTCATAAAGAAAACAAAATACAATCGAGATAATCAATAAAATTAAGATAAACCAACAAATTGAGAGCTGATATGTCTTGAATGGGTCATTCACTGATAAACTTAAAACAAAAGTGAAAAGATATGAAAATATTAATTATGATATTATTTTCGGTTATGCTTATGTGTCAGAATGAGAGAAATTTCTTTTATTTTCTCTTTTTAATTTTAATTTATGTTTAATATATACAATTTTGAGATATAGTTATTTAAACTAATTTTATATTTTAATATATAAAACATTGAGATGAAGTTTCTATCCCTAAAAATAAAGCCATCATATCTAGCTGGAAAACACACAAACAAATTAATATATTTATTTTATTTCTTGTATAGAACTTAAGAAAAATCATAAATTTTATAGATTTTATAAATTAATAAATAGTGTAATTATTTAAACATAATTAAAAACTATAGTGAAAATATTATTAAACATGTAAAAGAAGATGCTAACGTGTAAATAAGATGATGAAAAATGTGTGATACGATAAAATATCGTATTATGTAATGTTTATATTTTATGGTTTTTAAAAATTTAATAGGATTTTTTTAATGTTTTACAGATTTTAAAGTAATTAAACTTAAATTATTTAGTTTGTTATATAACATTAATAATTGTTTATAAATGTTAAAGTGTCTTGAATGAGCTAAAAAGTCAAGCTTAGAGAGAGAGCTGATAGAGAGCTGATGTGTCAGGGTTGGAGAGAATTTCTTCACTCATTATATATAGGACGATTGTTTATTAAGGATGATTGTTTATTATCGATGTTTATATAATGAAAGAATTGAGGTTAGTCTTAATCGATCTTGATTAGAATATAGGTTATTTGGAATAGAATTGTGTTGGATTAGATTAGATTATTAGATGTGTAATTGTATATAACTAGATTATTAACTCACGCGTAGCTCGGAATTTCAATATTAAAATATTACAAAAAATATATTTATAAATATTAATATGAATAATTAATTATATTTTAATCATTTCAAAAGTAATTCACTAGAAAAATATTTAAATATAAATAAAATTGATACGTTAAAAACAATAACATAGATATTATTATATCATTTTTCAAATATTTGTAATTCAAAATATCAATACTAAAATATTTTAAATGAAATTCATCAAATATACATATATATATATATATATATCTTCTTTCTGTATTAGCAATATAAAATAAATATATTAACATTTAAACTATATTACATTTTTAAATATTAATAGATACATAATATGTATTTATTTTCGTTTTTACTCATAGTGAATGTTATATTTATATGTATTTTTATGCAACAAATAAAGTATCTTCTCATATTCTCCCAGTAAAATTGTTTATTGTCTTTCTTTACGGTTAAAATTAATCATTAAAAGATTTTTTCTATCTCAAAAGAATTTTTCTTTTTTTACAATTTTCAAATATTATTTGTTTCCATCAAATTTTTTTCTATTTTATATATTTATGGTAATAGTTTTTACTTCTAATCATCACATTATATATATATATATATATATATATATATATATACTTATCTTTGTCCATAAATATTAGTATTTATAGATAAATATTAAAATATATTGTAAATACTTAAAATGCAGAGTAATGATCTACAAAATATATTTTATATATTATAAAGTACCCTTTTAACTAATCACTATTTAAAACATTTTAGTATAAAATTTAGATATATAAAAATTAAACTATTTAGTTTTGTAATCTTAATCAAATCTTTCTTTGTAATTCTTAGAAAATTTTTAACTGTTCCATTTAATTTATGTTTTAACTTATTAGTTGAAATAATAGTGATTAGTCTGAACTAATATTCTATATAAAATTTTCTTTTTAAAATAGACAATACATCAATTAATTATGTCATTAAATTTATTTTGATGATGTGGATAGGCTAAGAGGAGACAAAATTCTGATATTTTATATATGATTGTCTTTTAACTAATGTTTTTTTTTGTTTTTGATAAAAGACTAATGAAATTTTGTTTCGGTGATATTTATATTTTAATAAAGAAGATCCTGATACTCAAGTGATAGCGTTATCTCCGGAGACGATAATGGCAACGAACAGATTCATATGTGAAGTATGCAAAAAAGGGTTTAAAAGGGAACAGAATATGCAGTTTCATAGGAGGGTTCACAACCTTCAATGGAAGCCGAAACAAAAGTCTAACGAAAAAGTGAAGAGGAAAGTGTATGTTTGTCCGGGGCCCACGTGCGTCAACCATGATCCCTCATGTGCTCTCACAGATCTCTCCGGAATCAAGAAGCATTATTACCGGAAACACTACGAGAAGAAGTGGAAATGTGAGAAATGCTCTAAGCGTTACGGTGTTCTATCTGATTTAAAAGCACACTCTAAGACTAGTGGTACCAAAAAAGTATCCTTGTGAGTGTGGTGTCATATTCTATAGGTAAACTCTTTAAGTCTCTCTCAATTCCATTCGATAAATTATTACTATTATTATATATTTTTATTTGTTTAAAATTAGATTAGTGTGAAATAACAGATAATAAACATTAAAATACATGTGTTGGTTAATCCATAAAACAATGTGTAGTGATTAATTATCATTTTTTTGTTCAAAACTGAAATCTATTTATTTTTTCTTGTTTTTAGTGCGGATTTTACATCTCGGCTATAGATTTTTAACTAATATAGTTATTTTTAATTTAATTAATAATTATTGTGGCCAGTGTGATTTAATTAATAATTATTGTGGTCAGCGTGATACTATTATTGGCTCGATAGTTGATGTACACTTTACATTTCTATAGTTTATATTAAAAAAAAAATTGTGAGTGTGGTAAAATATTAATTTTCTTTTTTTATTGGTTATACATAAATAAACTTGTCTTAATTATTTAATTTTTTTGTTGTTGTTGTAATTGCAGAAGAGATAGTCACATTGCCCACAAAGAAATATGTGATGGAATACATGAGTCACTAATAAACCATACCATGAGTCCCACGGCAACAGCATCTGCTTCTGCTCTCCCTCACTACCATTTTGGTAACTATCCGAATTCCGGTTTTTTACCCCTCTAAATGCAGGTTACAATCCACACTTGTTCAACCTTGGATATTCTCAAAACAACACTATGGGCCCGGACCAGAGAAGTGTTACTTCTCTTTTGACCCAATTACTAAGGTTAAGTTCTTCATCTGCGTCAAGTGAGGTAGTGAACCCTCTAGCTGCGACAACAGATCATCAAGACCAGTTTTGGTAGCATTTTTGATCTTCATTTCAGAAACAGTCTTAGCATGGGAGGTTTGGGTAGGTTGACTTTGGATTTTCTTGGCGTTAATGATACTTTTGTGAGTAACGTCAATGGTCGTGGTGGTCGTAATTATCCAATTTGGAAATGTTTAAGTTTATCATACATATTGTGTTTTTGGGATAATTATTTTTAAGTTTTTTAAATGTTTTCGACTATTAAGGATATGAATTTAATTATCTTTGGATTTTTCATTCCATATTGACATTTTTCTTAAGTTTTTCTTTCTTTTATATAATGTTATGTTTCCCTAAAATTATTTGGAAGCTTCAACTAGGGATAGTAAAAAGAAGATTAAATCCACAGAAAAACAATTTTAAAAGAAGAATACTAAAGTTCATTACATCACATATTTATTGATTGTATGCTCGCTTATATACCATATATCAAGCTATTAATTAAGAAAAAATAAACATATTTTTCTATGGAGAAAATTAATGCCTTTAAACATGAGGTGAACAAGAGGTTTTCGGAAAAATATAATAGGTCATCAGTCTCCTGTCAAATCTTTGAGTACTTCGCAGCAATCCTGATTCAAATAACAAAAATCATCACAAGTATTCTACCAATAGCAGACATAACCATTGATATAATTGATGGAGTTTAAGCAATCTACAAAATTAATTAATAACTATCAGAGACTAACTGTTTAAAATAATCCAAAATATCGTTACAATCACGATTTTTTTTTTCCAAACCTAGTCTCCATAGTAACATAGAAATTGTCAAAAATACTTTCAAGTCCCTTTTTATTAAGAAACAGTGAACAAAAGTTAAAATTAATGAAACTTATAAATATATTACATTGTGTTATAGCTATTTACAGAGAGTTATCTCCACTAGTCCAAATGGTTGTGGTTGATACTTGTTTAAATGTTTAATCTTTTTTCAGAAATATATACTAAGATAACCATGAAAGTTTTTAAAAAATTAAGTAAATATCTTTGGCACAATAATTTTTATGCAAAGGACTAGAGAAATTACATGTTTATCTTTTTCTTTCTTTTTTCATTTCTCTCCCATGTCAGTGTTTGTTATCTCTCCAAGTTTTCCACTGAATCATCGGATTACTAATCATTCTTTCTCAACTCCACCACAACCACCACGGCCTTCTCCACCACAACATCCTCTTGGTTAAGCCTTGTTCTTTGCACATTACATGTTCGACGATATTACCAAATTGGAAAAAGACACATGACACTTATTAGACAACTTTGAAGAGTGGTGATGTTGATTCCTATGTTAACAGCTCCGGTTTAAGAAGCAAGATGTATCACATGGATGGAAAAACGGCCAAAA
Organism: Cardamine flexuosa; assembly: GCA_963555745.1. NCBI lineage: Eukaryota > Viridiplantae > Streptophyta > Magnoliopsida > Brassicales > Brassicaceae > Cardamine > Cardamine flexuosa. The sequence goes on from OY743219.1 coordinate 17,529,664, forward strand.
TCAACCTAAACTATTTGCAGAATGCCTTTTCCTACCCAATTTATGCTATCTTGCATTTAACAACCTGAACTATTTAAAAATTCACATTTTAAATCTGAACCATATAAATTTAGTCGATTTCATCATCTACCTAAATGGTGTTACTTAGCCATTTACCGGTGCTGAGTCAGATGATTTGTCGCATACATATGGCATCGAAAACGGTCAAAATCAACCCAGACTATTTTCATTTTGCCTTTTTCTACCTAACTTTATTATATTCTATTTAAATTTTAATATTTTCAAATTCTATTTCTTTTTGCTATTTTGACAAAAAAAATTTATTAGTTTCTGTTTTTCTTGTGTGAAAAAGACATAAGATTTTTGATGAATATTATAATATATATATATATAGTTTATATACACGTCATTGATTAATTATGTTCAGAATAATTATAGATTTAATTTTAAGTATTTATTTTTGAAGGTTAAAAACTTATATATTGATTGGATATTGTATACCCTTAGTTGAGGCATGGTCGTTTTGGATCTTGCATTTTGAGGGTGGTCTTATATTAGCAGTTTGGATTTATAAAAAAATAAAAAAGATTGAATAAAAAATAATAACAAAGAAGCAAAGTATACTGAGAAATATAATAAATATATATATATATATATATATATATATATAAAGATTAAAAATATGAAAAATGAGAAAATATTAAGAATTAAATAGAATATAATAAACTTGGATAGGAAAAAGCATTTTGCAAATAGTTTGGGTTGATTTTGACCGTTTTCGATGCCATGTGTATGCCACAAATCATCTGGCTCAGCACTGTTAAATGGCTAAGTAACACCGTTTAGGTAAATGTTGAAATCGACTAAAATTTATATGATTCAGATTTAAAATTTGAATTTTTAGATAGTTCAGGTTGTTAAATGTAAGATAACATAAATTGGGTAGAAAAAGGCATTCTGCAAATAGTTTGGGTTGATTTTGGCCGGTTTTCCATCACATGGATACATGATTTTTTCAAGAATCCAGGTTATTTTTTTTCAGTTTATCATGTTATTTTTTGAAAACCCACATTATTATTTTTGTTTAGATATTAAGTTTTCAAGAGAAACACTACTATCCCACAATTTACTATCTTGGTTAACTCATTTCGATCTATCTCTTTCCTTCTCACCGAGTTGGTCTTTTTTCTCCAGAAATATTTTTTCCCCGTTTTATCCAAAGAGTTAATCTGAAGGGATATTTCCAAACACTCATATTAAACAAAATAACCCAGGATTAATGTTATATGTGTATCCAAACATATTAAAACATCAATATTATGGAAACTAACACTGATTTTAATTTATCCAAAATATATATACGTAATTTAAATCAATGTACTAGAAAAATAATTATAATTTACATTTCACTTTTATTTGATCTTATTTTAAAATTATCTTGAATTATTACATAATGCATTTAATTGATAAAAGTTTATTTGTTTTCTACATATATTGTGATTCAAATCTTTTTGTTTTGGAATAATACATATTCAATTTTTGCAGAAAAGTTTTAAGTATTCATTTTGACAGAAAATCACGGATATGCAATTTTTTTTTTAAAATTACAAAGTGGAGTTTTTTTTTTGGTTTAAAAAATTAAATTTACGAAATGAAATAGAAAAAATCAGGAATCCAAACAGAATAAATTAGCAATATTATGGAAACTGACATTGACTTTAAATTTCCAAAAATCAATCTACCTAATTTAAATCAATTTTATTAGAAACATAACTATGATTCTCATTTCACTTTATTTGATCTTATTTTAAAATTATAATAAATTATTATATTATGCATATAATTAATAAAATTTAATTTTTTCAACATATTACATATGTTCTTATTTAAATATATTTTAGGCGGAAAAATTATAGATGCGTTTTTTGCAGGAAAATTTATAAGTAACAAATATTTATATATTAGAGAATTCAAATAAGATAGTGTTAGATATGACTTGAATAGATTGGGCCCATAATATAAGGTCTAATTCGCTGAGGATTAATTAGAACTCTGTTAATTAGGGTTTCTTATTAATACTCTCTTAACCCTAGCCTCCAATGTATTCCAAAAATATGTATTATATGTAGTAATAAACTCTGCCTCTTTTTCCGTAGACGTAGCCAACAAGATCGTTGGTGAACCACGTAAATTTGTGTCCTGTTCTTTACGTTTTCTGTTATCTTGTTCACATCCGTTACAACAAAATGGTATCAAAGCTCAAGGTTCTGGGAATTTTCGCATCTGTAATCTGGTGAGAAGATGTCTGCGATGAACGTGAAGATTGAGAAGTTTTCTGGGAGGAGCAGTTTTGGTCTATGGCAGATTAAGATGAAAGCTTTGTTAAAACAACAAAGTTTATGGGGGCCGCTGTTGAAAGACAAGGGAGGCGACGCTGCTGAGATGACTACTCTTGAAGAGAAGGCACATGCAACAATCTTGTTGTGTCTTGAAGATGAATTCATCATTGAAGTTTCTGATCAGACGTCTGTTGCCGGTCTGTGGAAGAAGTTAGAGAATTTATACATGACAAAATCTCTACAGAAAAAATAGCTTCTAAAACGGCACCTGTTTGCATTAAGGATGCAGCCAGATACACGACTCAAAGATCATTTAGATCAGTTAAGGTTGATGTTAAGGTTGAAGATGAAAATGATGCGTTACTTCTATTGGTATCTCTACCACAATCATATGAGAATTTTGTGGATTCATTCATTGTTAATAAAGATAAAGTTACTTTGGAAAAAGTTAGATCTGCTCTTCACAGCAAGGAGTTGCGTCGTCAGGCGGCTGATACAGCTACAGATAATCAAGCCGTTGAGCTAGTAACCAGTGGCAGCAACGGGCTGAGACATAGTAATAGCAGAAACAAAAGGCTGTTTTCTAAGGATCTTAAGCCAGATGATATCAGTAATTACTGTAAGGAGAAAGGGCATAGGAAGTTTGAATGCTCTAAGAATAAATAATCTGGTTATGCTGTTGTAGCAGAAGATGACATCAATTCTGAACAGGATGTTGCTCTGGGTGCTGGTGGAGACACACAAGCCTTTGATGTGTGGGTTCTTGATATAGGAGCTTCGTATCATATGTGTTCAAGGAAAGAGTGGTTTGCAACCTATACAGTTGTAGATGGTGGCAACATTAAGATGGCCAACACCTCGGTGAGCAAGGTTGCAGGAATCGGCTCAATCAAGATAAAGACACATGATGGTATATTTGTTGCATTGGATGATGTCAGACATGTTCCGTCAATGAAGAAGAATTTGATATATGTGAGCCTGCTTGATAGCAGAGGGTTTCAATATTCTGGTGGAGACGGAGTTCTGAAAGTCTATCAAGGCTCTGATGTGATTATGAAGGGTGTCATGCGTGATACATTGTATATTCTACAAAGGTCCACAGTTTCAGGTCAGTGAATGTTACATCTCCAGAGATTCACAAGGAGGATATGACTAAGTTATGGCATATGAGACTTGGACATATGAGTGAGAAGGGGATGCAAATTCTATCAAAGGAAAATCTTATGTGTGGCCATGAGGTCAAGAGTCTGGAATTTTGTGAACATTGCGTGTTTGGGAAGCTTCATCGTAGTAAGTTTACCAAGGCTGGCTGTTCATATAATCAAAGACACATTAGATTATATCCACTCTGATTGTTGGGGTCCAGCTCAGGTTGAATCTTTGGGAAGTCACATATATTTTGTGTCTTTTATTGATGATTATTCAAGAAATATGTGGGTGATCATGTTAAATCACAAAAGTGAAGCTTTCAAGAACTTCAGGGAGTGGAAAATCAAACAGGAAAGAAGATCAAGAGGCTGCGGACAGACAATGGTCTGGAATTTTGTTCATCATAGTTCAATCAGTTATGTAAGGATCAAGGGGTTGCTCGACATCACACAGTCAGGAATACACCATAGCAGAATGGTGTATCTGAACGGATGAATCAGACACTGTTGGAGAGAGTAAGGTGTATGCTCTCAAATGCTGGGTTGGAAAGAAGGTTATGGGCTGAAGCAGTAAGTACAGCTTGCTACTTAATCAACTGTGGACCGCACACTAGTATCAAGTGCAAGATACCTGCAGAGGTGTTGTCAGGCAAATCTGTTGATTACTATCATCATAAGGTTTTTGGTTGCACAGTTTACTATCATGTCAATGAAGGAAAATTAGAACCAAGAGCAAGGAAGGGAGTATTTGTGGGCTATGAAAATGGAGTAAAGGGATACAGGATCTGGTCTCCATCAGAGAATAGAGTGATTCTAAGCAGGAACATGGTCTTTGATGAAAGTTTTATGCTCGGATACTATACAAGGTCTGAAGAAGAGAACTGTAGTTTTGACAAACAGGTGAAGCTGCAGAATAATCATCAAGGAGGTGATCAGCAGGAACACAATCAGAGTCAAGACCCACATGCTGCTGATGGTCTGACAGAAAATGAACAGCCTGATGTTACACCATCAGAAACAATAGTACCTCGTAGTATTGCTCAAGACAGAGTAAGAAGAGCTAGAATATGACCACCTCAAAGATATGGTTATGAGAACATGGCAGGGTATGCATTGCAGGTTGCTGAAGAGGTGGACACGCATGAGTCATCCACTTATAGAGAAGCTATCTCAGAATCTGAAGCTTAGAAATGGTTTGCTGCAATGGGAGATGAGATGGAATTTCATCAAAAGAATAATACTTGGAATCTGGTCATACAACCACAAGGGAGAAAGATTGTTACTTGTAAATGGATTTTCAAGAAAAAAGAAGGGATATCAATGGCAGAAGGAGTTAAGTATAAGGCTCGAGTTGTTGCTAGAGGTTTTAGTCAGAGAGAAGGCGTGGACTACAATGAGATTTTCTCACTAGTGGTCAGACACACGTCCATCAGAGCGCTGTTAGCAATAGTGGCGCATCAGGATCTGGAACTTGAGCAGCTGGATGTGAAGACTGCATTTCTTCATGGTGAGCTAGAGGAAGAAATATATATGACTCAGCCAGATGGTTTTCAGGTTCCTGGTAAAGAAAATCATGTGTGCATGTTAAACAAGTCTCTGTATGGACTTAAGCAGTCTCTCTGTGTCATGTTCTTTACGTTTTCTATTATCTTACTCACATCTGTTATAACAGATAAGTTTTAAAAATAAACATATAATACTCAAAGAATAAGGAAAAAAATCATTTTTCAACGTTTCATATCAACATAAGTGTCAATCTGGCATGTATAACCATCGGGTAGGTCTAAGAGCATCCACATTGGGGGTTCTCTCACCATACTCTCACAAGTTTTTAAAAAATACTTTTTAAAAAAACAGTATTTAATTGTAAGAGTCTCTAAAAAAAGTGATGAGAGTCTCTCATTTGAGAGACTATGAGAGTCTCTCTCCTCTTTTTTTTAGAGACTCTTTCAATTAAATACTATTATTTATTTGTTTATTATTTGTTTATTCTTGAGAGACTATGGTGATAGACTCCCCAATGTGGGTGCTCTAAGTATATCTATCATGGGGTGAAATTATGTTATGTCTATTAACAAGTGGATAATATGGATAACCCAATAGCAGACCGCAGATTTAACAAACTTTGTCCGTGAATTGGCAGATCGATTCCCTGACTACCAATTTTTAATAAAAAAATTAAGAGATATATATATATATGTTTATATTAATAATTGTATATAGTTGATGAAATATAATATATGATATATTTAAAAAATTTAAGAGTTTATATATATATATATATTTAGAATATTTACAAAAGAGAATATTAAAAATATTTCTTTTAAAAAGTTGTTAATTTAAAATATTAAAATTATTAAAAATATAAAAATTAAAACTGTGGGCCGGTATGCTAATCTATTGGATATACCAGGGCGGAGTTCAACATAAGAACGATTTAAAAAATATTAAAATGGGTATATATGTAAACAATCAAAAACACTAACACTTAATAACTTAATGAAGTTAAAATTACATATAACAAAAAAAATTAATTATATAAACTAAACAAAATAACTCTAAAAATCTAAAAAATTATCTGCAAAACCATACACAAAATATTAACTGTAAAATATAAATATTTGTTGTAATGATTAAGAAAATATTGACTCGTGGGTAAAGACTTTAGTTTTATGTTATTTTGTACTGTCACACCAAATTTTTATTTATCACACTCATATATCTATATAGCGTGTTACTTTAACATCATACATGCGATTTGTTCTAATCCTCCGATTTACTTATTTTCTCTTTAATTTTTTTGGTTGAGTGTTAGATTTATTTGAGAAATGAAGAATAATTACAGCAACTGTAGCATATAAAAGGAAAGAAATAAAATAGTTCAAAAACTAGAGCTTGTACAATGGTTAAAAACAGAGCATGAGGGCTTGAGAGTCGATGTGCAAACCAGTGGTGTAGTAACCTGCCATATTTGTTGTTTTCCTTGTAATTCAACGAGCTTATTTGATCATGAATGATATTATCAATGGCATGGATCAAGCAACTTTCATGGTTGTCCTTTTCCATCTTTTTTTTCATTCCTCTCTCTTCATATATATACGGTCAATCGAAGCATGGAAAATCATATGTTGAAGAATCCTATCAAGAGCTTGCGTCTATTGCGAGTTTAGAGGAGCCAAAATAGTAAACACTACGGTAATATAATTAAAACCCAAAATTCATAAACTTAAGGAAAGACTTTGAGTGGAGGCGAGAGATTAATCTATTTCCTTAACCCTTTGAATCACCCGTAGTGCCACGAGCTTCTGAGATTCAAGAGTCCCAGGATACAACCACACAACCGATTTCGCAAGCACTATAAACTCGGTTTTAAATGAACTATTAATTCTACGATACTCTCGAGACACTTACTTTGAAACTTGAGAGATTGTTGAGTTTTTTTTTTTGATTTTGTGTGTAATCGTTGGTCACTTTAAAAAAGACAAACTCTTGTTTATATGGAGGATTTTGATCAACCAACAAGCAAAACCAAGCCAGCCTCGAATCAAGGAGAACTGGGTAACGTGACTCCATGAAAACTGATTTTCAAGATCGTGAGAAACAGATGAGACTTGTCTCTTGTTTTCTCCGTTACTTCAACTTGAACCACACATGTACTTTAACCATTAAGGCCCATTTCTCATTCACACTAATCAATTTAACTAAGCTCAATTAGCATACTTAAAAATTGGCCCAACATAGAGATCGAAGAGTATTGCTCCAGTATGTGTTGTGCTTACTACCTAAAAGCTTGCTAGTGAGTTCATACCAAATCGTACCATGTAAAGGGGCAAGCAAAGAAGAGATGATCATGAGAATTTTCCAGCTCCCCATAGAAGATGCATGGTTGGTGCTGACCCCTGAAAAAAAAGCCTACCCTTGACCGCAGGCCAAGAGATGAAGGAGTAGCAAGGTATTTCTTGTGAGAACCAAATAGATTGATGCCAAGGTTGCTTACTCCTAATAGTACGAATTTTATTCCAGATGTTACAGGATGAGAAAGATGGCTTGAAATTATTTCGTCCTGATGCCAAAGCACGACCTGGACATGCATCTTGAACAGGAAGAGCTTGTGCTCAAACCAAACTTTCAATCCTGAATCTATGCATTACTACTTCAACGTCTTCTTGTGTGTGTTACCTTGATTGCTTCCACGCATGTACTATGAAGCACAAAGCCCTGATACCATGTGCCATAATTTCCCATTATGATATAGAGCTCGCCACAGTGTAACCAATTATCCCACCAATAAAACATTGACTCACAATTTTGAATATCCTAACAATAAATCCCGCTGCTAGATCCTGAATCTTTAGCAGTGTCCTCCATATCCAAGATCCCAAAGTACCATCTCTTATACTCCCAAAAAGAATGATATTTCAGCAAATAAGCGCGAGTTCAAGAAACCCAAAGATAACCTGATTTTGCAAAAAAAAACACTAAATAAGACTTAGTACAAAAATACGTGATGAAACACGTAGTCTTTCAATTCCTAACATGCCTTCATCAACTGGATTAAAAACACCGTCCCAAGAAACCTTTGATTTATTCCTAATATTAAGAGATCCAGACCAAACGAAAGTACTACAAAGACTTCCAATTTCATTTAGAAAATGTTGGGGTAGTTGAAACACTGGACACCAAAAATTAGAGATGCTTGATATCACCGATTCAATCAACTGAAAACGGCCAGCAAAGGAAAGACTCTTGTTACCCAAGAGATTAATTTGGTTTTGATCATGTCGATAAGGGATTTGTAGTCTTGCCGAGTCATGGATTTAGTGGTGAGTGTTAAACCAAGATATCTAATTGGAATTTTGCTGTGTGCTAGTCTTAATTTCGAGGCTGCTTGAATTTCTATCAACTTGTTAAAATCAGCCAGGAATATGGAGGATTTGACTACATTTATGGTTGCCCCTAATATTACGTAAATTCCTTGAACACATTCAGTATACCAACTATCAAAGTCGCTCACATGCCACCCAAAAGTACCAAGATATCATCCGCCAAGCTTAAGTGTGTGATCTCCACCTTAAAACATTTAGGGTGAACCAAATTTCCCATTTTGTGCTGCTTTATTCAATATTCTCGACAAGACATTACCAGCAACCACACAGAGATAGGGGAAATGACAGCAACCTTGAAAAATACCCCACTCTACGAATTAACTTCGCCAACTTTCCATTTATTGAGATTGAAAACGAGGCTGTAGACATATATGAAAATATTGAATGTATGAATTGATCGGAGAAGAGCATAGCTGGAAGAGTAGGTTTGATAAACTCCCATTGAACTGTGTTAAAAGCCTAGGAAATATCAAATTTAGTTTCACAAGGCGAGGATATAGAATCCTTGCGATAATCTTTAACCAATTCTGTTCCTAAAAACACTGTTGAGCAGCAGCCATTCCTTTACAGAGGCACTTTGATTTAACCTGTTAGCAATGGTCTTTGAAATGGTTTTGTAGAGCATGCTGCACCAAGCAATCGGGCGGTAACCATCAAAATATAGAACAGTGGCATTCACTCCTATCGGCATAAACCCAAAAAAAAAAAAAATGGAACAGCATTCACTCCTATTTCTCTTTCACCAATTGCATGAGAGTATTTTTTTTCAGCCTCTAAAAACGTCAGTTACCTAAGTATTATGATTTATGACACAATGTTATTTTCCTAATTTCCTCTACTATTTTAGTCATCTAGCAATCAGCCCTTTTCTTACATGGTTAAGTTGTTGTTGTTTTTTTTTGTTAAAAGACATGGTTTAATGGTTACAAGCATACACATGTTTATACCGTAGCTTAAAAAAAAAATTGAAGTTATTTTGGTTTATAATTAACCAAAAAATTTCAAGAAGTACGCTGGATACAAAGTACAAATTAGTTAGAATATCAAGAAAAGGGGAAAAGAGGCAGAGGTTTGGCCATCTTGTTGCAGAATTTTGGAGACATATATTAATGAGTTAGCTAGATATCATGTTCTGGAAATGTCAGTTTGCTTTGGTACAAACCCAACAGAATTCATGCTAATTATGTTTCTTTGTTATAAATCTGTAAAATAACATAACACTAACAGTTTCATATAACATGTTTCTCTTCACGATCCCACAAACCCTTATTAATAATACCAACATTGTGGTCATACCTCTCTCCCTTGCTGTTTCTATGTTGGGCCACCTCTATATGCTTTTTTATTCTTACCTTAAGGGCGGACATAAAATATCATAGATTAAATGCATGTTTATGCCCTATAAAATTATGACATTATGAAGTTTCACTTAATGTATTTGTGTTAATGTGTGAATTATCACAAAATGGCTAATATGTTTTTTTCAACCAAACTTTTAAAATCAAAGAAAACTTTTTACCCAATCCAAGAAGAAAAGAGTTTACAAATGGTTGTATTAAGATAAATGATTGGAAAATATTGAGTTGAAAAATATTGAGTTGAACATCATTCTACTCGTTCCTCTCCTAAATTGTAGATGAATGAGTTGAACACTTTTCCATTATAATTTGTGCATTTTTCAAATTTTCAACTTATCCATTTTTTTTTATTATTATTTTGGTCAAAAACTTATCCATCTCAAATGGTAAAGTATTAGATGAATGTTATTCAATTCTTTCAACTTGTTAATTTTGTCAACCATTTGTATACGGAAAATAATAGAAAATGTGAAATAATTAAACTTCCCTAAACAATCTGAATTCGTTTAGAAGATTAGAGAGAACGAACTAATTGTCTGAGAATTCGTCATCTTGATCAATTGTCTCTCTGAGTTTAAGCAAACTATTCATCGAGAAACATGATTGTCATGGGGCCATAGTAAAGCTTCCAACTCGAAATAGAGGAGGATAAATTCCTTCTCTGACCATAGTACGTACCATCTGACTTCATATAAATCCAACCCAAACCTGATCATAATATTTCTAAAATTCATCCACTTGTTTCACTTGGCACATGTACTGGACCCGACCTGTTGTGTTATACTCTAACTCTCTAACTCTAAGTAACTAGTGGGACCTAAGCCTTCTTCATGCCTTACACTCTCAAATAACATGGTTTAATAATATATGATGGTTTTCAGTCAGCCTTCAAAATGTAAGGCAATTATATTATAGGTGTCAATATATTAGTTAAATTGATTTTAGTTTAGAGTCTTTTTTCAACAAAACTACACCAAAATTTAAGATTTTATGGGTCATATGACGCTCCTCTTACTTATCTACTTCTGCCAATGATATTATGCTTCTTGATCTTAAGCGTTTTGCGTATGATCTAGCAACTAGCGAAGAACTTGGCTTGATTTGGTACCAAATGGTTGCATCATCCATCATATGCTCACCATTTCATCAAAATCAACGTTCCATAACGACGAATAAATTCAACCTATCCCATAGATCCAAATATATCCTCTGAATACTCTGATATGGGACCATCAATCTTGATTTTCAAAGGATAATATTAATTAAAAAGGAGAAATTCCCTCAAATGGCACTAGTGAAGTTTTTGTTTCATAAATAGCACTTCATTTTCATTTTGGACAAAAAATAGCATTTTTATAAAAGATAAAAATTTTAAAAAATTTGTTTGAGTTAAATATTGTATAATTTAGGGTATAGTTTGTTTGGGGTGGAAAGTATGATTTAGGGTTTAGGGCTATAAATCCTAAACTCTAAATTATAAACCCTAAAAATATGAGAGTATGAGATTTTGTGTTATAGAAGAAAAATATTTTTTAATAAAAATGTTATTTTTTTCCAAAATAAAAATGGAGTGCTATTTATGAAACAAAATTTCAATTAGTGTTATTTTAAAAAATTTCCCGGGTACCTGCTATTTTTTATTATAATAGCATATCTTCTCCACATAGTAACTTCATTAGAAAGCACCCAATCTAAATCACTAAGCGTATTATGTCTTGCTAGGAGATGAGCACATTTGCCACAAACTCAAATTGACTGTCATTTTTTCCATTGCCAATACTGAACCTCAGGGAGATTTTGAATCCTAGGTTTGTTCTCTCATTAAGTCAGCAACTCCATAGTGCCAAGTTCAACTAATATTTTTCTATGTCACTGTCATGAAATTAATTAGAATATGTAGTCAAATTAATAAGTAAACAGTGTAACGAAAAAAAATCTTCCAACAAATTTAGTCATTGATTTGCATCAAAGTAGACATGGTCCCTGGGAATATAAAAACTTCTCTAATCAGGATTTTTTTTGTCCCAATTAGAGAAAGAAAACAAATTACACACAGAGAAAGATTCCACAGTGAAAAAAATAAAACGAAAAGAAAACGAATACTAAGAAAAAAAGAACACTAACTCACCAGCGAGGAATCTAATTATATTACAACCAAAGCCTAATCAATTTAAAGCCTTTGACTTCACGAAATCTCCAAGGAAAAAACACGGGCTTGTCCTTATCTTCTCCTCCTCTCCGGCGTCCAATGCGGCAAGGCTGGGCTAAAATGCGCCGACACAACCCTAGAATCAAGTAGCTCCACAATAGGTGTGAAGTTCACGCACCTTGGTACCTTGTACTGATTAATGGACGCGCCTCTTGAGATGGCGTAATCCATCAGCTCCTCGAAAGTTCCGTTTCTCACCACTCTAATCTCCAATGGTCCAACCGAGTTATCCGCGACTCGGCATTGACGGTAAACCGAGTTCAATGACTCCTCCATCTCGAGGCAGCAACGAGTCAGGGTCTCATGACTTGGCTGCCTAGCGCCGTCCCTTAATAACAACTCCCAGTACAATACGTAGTGGCCTGGGATCGTGCTTGTGTCAGCATAGCTAGTGTACTCGGCTACGCGGGTCCCGCATTCTTCATGAAGCAGCCTCGATGCATTCTCCACTGCTTTTTGAAGCTCTGACTCGTCGGTCTTGTCAGAATCAATGCTGAGGAGGACATTCTTCCTCCTCACAAAGTGAAACTGAGGTGCCGAATTGTGGAAACCTGTGACTCGGAGGATGTCACCGACTCGGTATCGGCACAGACCAGCATAGGTCGTGACAACGAGTTCGTACTCTTTTCCAATCTTTACATCAACGAGTTCGACGGCCTTGGTGCCACCAAGAGGAATGAACTCGAAGTAGGCCATGTTTGGCATAATTGTGTAAGAGACTTCCGATGGCTTGCTCATTGGATTAAGGTTCAAACCAAAGTAACACTCCGAGGAGGCGTACATGGTACAAGCCATCGGAAGACCGCCGCTGTAATATTCCAACGTTGGGATATACTGAGCCATGGCTCCAGTTACGATGACGTCAAGGTACTTAGTGTTGGGCCAAATTCGAGTGATGATTCGTTCCCAATTGTCTGACTCGCACTCCTGGCGGATAAACTCCGCCAGATCAGAGTCCGGTTTGAGAATACTGGACATGCATTGTCTTATTGACGGGTCGGTTATCTCGGAGTCAAGACATCCTGACTCGATGTCATGGACGAACCGAGACCAATGGAGCTGAAGGAAACGGATGGCACGGAGGAGACCGGAGGCAAAAACCGCACCCACGCGAAGGACAGAGAGACGATCAAGGAGGCCACAAAGCATCTGAGAGTACATGCTTTGAAAAGAGTCGGGACAGAGAATGGCTTCGTTAGGACTCGTGTAAACAGTATATGGGTCATACGGTCGAGACCGGAAGTGTTCACTCTTGTAGTAACTGGTTAAGACGGGTCTAGCCGGTAGCCCACCTGGTGTCTTTGTTTCGGACTTAACGAACAAGAAGTACATTCCCTTTCCTTTATCTAAACCCGGCACATACCTGTCCGATCCATAAAAGACAAAAAAAAGAGTCAACACTTGAACTAATAGTAAAGAAGAAATATAATAAACTCAAAAGTCACTATATTGTCGTTTAGCTACGTTATGGTAAAAATGTTTTATCGACTTACAAATTCATTACGGGCATGAGGAGACTGTAAAGAAGCTGACGACGATCAAGCTCTTCTTTAATGGTTGGCATGAGCTTCCTCTCTCCGGCTGAGGTTCCCGAGCTGGAAAAATTACAAGAAAAATTAAGTATAATTCTAAAACGTTACGGTCTTATTGGTTTCTAGAGTTTGATTAATATATAAATCCATAAAATTTTCATAATCGTGAAAATCGAGAGTGAGTGAACCTTGTGAGGAACTCGGAGATGGGATGAGAAGATAAGATCGGAGAACGGTCTCCGTCAGCGATGCGTTGGATCTCCGGCTGGAGATCTTCGTACGTAATGATAGGAAGTTTAGATTTAAAGGTTTCACGGTCGGTAGCACCACCGAGGTTGAAGCGGCGGAGGTACTCGGTGTCGGCGTTGCGTCTTAGAATCTCAGCTAAGAGAGTTTGTTGGACAACGTCCGCGTTTCGGGTCATTTCCTCAATGAAACGGAGAGCCTTTGCGTCCTTTTCACATGCCGGAGGTCCCAACGGCGAAGAGAGGTTCGAGTCTACGGCCATTTTTTAGAAGTTTTTTGTTTTTCTTTTTGCTTTTTGTTGTTTCTGTTTTTCTTGGAAGGAAAAAAACTAATCGGGACAGACAAATTGAGAGACAGAGAGAGAGGGTAGTTTGTGTTTTGTACTTTAGAAATGGAATGGATGTGTTTTGGGATTGAAGAGCTTCTTGTGGGGTATTTATATAGAATGAAGCTCTTAAGTTGCTTCTGAAGTGCCACGTCACATGGCAGAAACAACTTGAGCTTTCGGACAATAACATCACATAATCTAAATATATTGCATGCGCTCCTCTAAGACAGTAATCTCTTTTATGCGGTATTAAAATCAATGTAATAAATACATCTTCATGAGCAATTTACATATATTTTACCACTGTAATTTTATTGACTTGCTAGTGGAGTAATTACCATAGGTTTAAATGCTACAAACATTACATGACATAGAAAAATGGAACAAATCCAGAATTGACACAAATTCGTTAAAAACAAATTTGACAAGGAGAAAAATTGTTGGAGCTAAAAAAAGGTTCAACTTTTGCTAGTGTCGTCAATATTAGGACAATCGTGATTGTCATAATATTCTTGTAAAAATTGATGGGGTCGGAATCTTCAAAAAGATACTACAAATTACGAAACATAGTAAAAAGAAACTTCACCGAAATGAGGGGTTATCTAGTGAGTGGAGTATGTTATGTAAACTCAAATGTTACATGTGAGAACATAAAAAAATAATTAAAAAAAAGAAATCTGGCCTTTGACAGGAAGGAGACTGGAAAGACACTTGCTGGAGAAATTTGTTGTGGTCAAATAGAAAACTAAATAGTGATTAAAGAAACGGGAAAGAGACCGGAGAAAAGGAGAACACAAGAAATGAGGCAAGAATAAAGGGGATGTTGAAGGTGAAGGGGACATATGGGACCCAACGAGAACGTCAACATGGCACGTTTGGAGGAGGTTGCATGTGGGGTTAGGCCATAGGGCTATTTAAGTTTACTACCACGGTACCACCATCTCAATCGTTTACGCGTTTCCCATTTCTCCCTACTACTCATTTTTGTATATATTTTAAGTGGTATTGTTTGTTTGTTTTTTTTTGTCAAATTGTAAAGATTTCATTAAAATGAAAAGATTTAGGTTTACAATCAACTTATACAAATTTTCCCATGACAGAAAACAATAAAATATAGAAGCATAATTCAGTAAAATATTTTCAGTCTATCCACTCAACAGAAGCAGTATTGCTAATGAAATTAGACGAAGTGATGTCGATTTTGTTGTTCCTCCATCTTCTGATGCTTAACTAATCTTTTAGAGTAGGAAATATACAAATATATGTAAAATGTTTATTTCAAAAGTGATTTGCATCCAATAGGAAAAAAAAAGTATTTACTATGTGTTATTCACTTTTTTTGTTTCTTAAGAAAATTTAGAAAGAAAAACCAATAGTAACATTTTTGTTGTTGTAAAATGTAAAGTAGTCATATCGATTTTAAGTTTGTGACGGCAGTTAGAGGAAACAAAGAAAAAAACCCCCCAAAATCTACAACAAATAATAAAATTACAAAAAAACCAACAAAAACACATCAAGGTAGGCATGCGTAAGAAACCAGCCAACAGTTCTCCGAAGAAGAAACACTTATTATGAATAGTGAAACTCGGATACTCGCGTGGTTGGCACAGCTCTGAAGAGCTCGAGTTCTCATCGTTGGTAGCAACAAGCAATACCCATCTGAGGCCACCCTCAAAACCTCTAATAAGCACTCCTACAACTTCTCCAAAGACTATGCAAAAACAGAACTACTACAGCGGACTAATACACACCGGCAGCATGGAATTACCTGGCAACAAGCACCAAGACTAAAGCCGAGGCCAAGACCCTGGCGAACTAGACCAGATAATAACAAAGAACGACATACGGAGGGTTTACAGACTTGTCGGCGCCTTTCTCATGCACTAGCAAAGCCAATGTCGCTACTGGCCGAGATGAGCCAAGGGAGATCTACTTCAGCCGCTAAAATGCCCTTGCCAGAGACAAGGAGAAGAAAGGAGAGTCGCTGAATCTCCAGAAGCAAGAAACTAGAAAAGAATGATGCCAGAAAATAACTGCCATCCTTGAGTGCACTTATCGATAGCCGATCTCCAACCACACCAGAGAGTTCGCCGGTGCACCCAGAGACGGACCCACTAAGGGAAAAGGGGGGTCAGTTGACCCCAGTAAAATAGTTAAATAAAAAAATTTGTATGTATATTTTCAAAATAACTTAAGCAGAAATGGTATTCCTAAAGGGTCTGACACCTCTAAACCCAAGTTTCATCTCCAAATGATGCATATATCAGGTTTTCGAGTCGTACAGCTGGGAGAAAAATGATATCGATGGTGATATCCATGCGGTATCAGTCACTAGTGACATTCTTTTCTTGGAATATGCAAAATTTTAACAAATCTCGAAATCATAATATTGTTGGTGACTAACCTTGTTCAAATTCTGAGTTTTCTTGGTCATGAGAGATTATATTAATGAAAATAAGACAACTATATCTGATTCTCGACCTTACCAGAATATTCTACTTTAACTAGTTATGGGTACAATCTTTTTGGGCATATTTGGTCTTCTAGAACACAACATTACACTTACCTTTGATATTTAAAAGTAGTGAACTCATCATTTGTTATGTTTCTTTGATGGATCAAAAAACACGTACTTGTTTTAGTCATTGTATATATACCTCAAACTCTAAACTGGTATCAGATTTGGAATGACCTTCCTTCACATCACTTTTCTCCAACCTTTAGTGGGAAACCTTTGAAAAACCTATGTGGACTAGATCTATAGATTTGTATGATGAAAGGTATGAGCATAAAGTAAAGAGACGACACAAGGGTTTGTTAACGGGGTTCGGTTCTCCAACCTACATCCCCGAGACCAAGTCTAGAAACCATTAACTAGAAAAGACAGCAACCTACAATTACCAAATGGATACAACACCACGCTTATCTAGAATTACAATGGAAGAACACTACCACTTATTGTCTTTTTGACGAGTGTAGTTTCTTAACAAAACCACAAACAGATCTCACTATCTTGTTCGTGGGACGACGCCACACACACAGCCGTGTGCCTCTCTCAATAGAACCCTAGGCGCGTAAGTCTTCATGTCACCGCCTCGGTTTATTTATTTGCTCTCCTAGCAAACCCTAAAGCCCACTTAATCTTCAAGTCTTCATATGAAGTTGGGCTTCTTCTTTCATGGACTCAAGGTCCATATGTCTTCTCAATAAAACATCAAAGCCACGTCATTAACTCTAGACGTGACATCCTTATTTTGCTTCTAGAATTACGTTTCTCTTTATAGTAACTCTTCAGTATACAGACTCACCTCTATTCCCACAAACTGCTTCCAGAATTACGTTTCTCTTTATGGTAACTCTTCAGCATACAGACTCACCTCTGTTCCAACAGACTCACCTCTGTTCCAACAACTTTTCATCAATACCACTTGTGTCACATACACGGTTCTTGTATCATACATACTCTCTTCTGTTCCAACACACAATCTGTATCATGTCTTGATCATGTCATTAGCTTGGTCTAACAATCAGTTGCAAATACACTTTCAATCTCCCCCTTTGTAACTGAGTTTTAGAACTCAAGCTTACCTTGTAACTTGTACTATGATGATCTTCTCTCTTCAAGACTGTCTCAGAATCTCTCGCTAAACTTGTGTCTTACAAGCTACACAACTCAGCTGCATCACATATATACTAACAATCTCCCCCTTGATGACGGAGTTGTAGCTTCTCCCCCTTTTTATATTAGTGTGTCAACTCAAGCTTATCAATGTAAACATCCAAATGTTTGCAGCTACACGACATATAATGCTCCCCCTATATCTTTGAATCACAATCTTCCTCCTGCTTGAGTGTGCATACTCATATAAAAAAAACAACTGCTTCTATTAACCCACACTTTATTGTACAGCCAATGATCTGCATGAACAACATTTTTCTTGTTCCAGTTCAGCCTAGAATTGATCAGTCCAAATGGCTCAGTCAAGGATGAATACTTTCACACGATATGACTTCTGCAAATTCCTATACACCATCACTTGATAGGACACCTCATGACCTACGTCTTCAATTGTCTCCCCCTCTTTAACTAGATGTAATACTCAAGAACCATGTACATCCACAACATGAAAGCATAGAGATGACAGCTGAACATTCCACCACTTAAACTCGACATTACATGAGTAATCATTACTCCTCATTACTCCCCCCTGCAATCTGACTGTACAACAAATGTCAAAACCTCATCTTTATCCTCATGCTTTGATCAGCTGTTTCTCTTAAACATTCAAAACTCTGTATTTGACCACCAAAGGTAGGCTCAAAATTTCATTGCTCCATCAATCTTAACTCCATTCATGAAGAGTTATACATCTCCTTTCGAGAAGCCGCTGTCCCAAAATCACAAAAATATCGCTGTCACCAATAGAAGCAGGATCTAAGCCTGTTGTACGCACAGAACAATATCTTTCTAATATGGTAGGCGTTCTAGGAGTAAATGCAGAAACAACTGAATTATACAAATGATTTCTAACAGCTACTAGAACACATGCTTGCTGTAGACAAATACCTTCTTCGATGAATTTCCATTTTACAAGTTGTTCACCTATATTTTGAGTCCTTTGGTACCCTCTCTCCTTTAGACGTCTGTCTTGTCTGTGTTCCAACTTGACTTTCATGACTCTCTTCCCTCTCAAGGTTTGCTTTTGTATCAGATCGTGTCTCAACACCAGACTATTCATCTTTTTCAGTCTCAGATTTTTCTCCTATTTTTTGTTTTTAGAGCAATGATTATACACTTTGTTGTAGCCTCTATTCCAGATTCTCATCTTCATGAACCAAAAAAATTCCCAACATGGTGAACTTACAAACCCGCTGTAATCTCAATCTCCGGATTATTCAGCTCTCTTTAACATTGGGATGCTATCCTAGACAACAATCCTTCATCCAGACGTGAGATCACAAATCTTCAGACTACTCTCTCACCTTGGCTGTCTTTCATGCTTGTTTGGGTTCGTCAAAACAGTTTTGAGAACATGACTCTTTTCAAAACAGATGCATATGTGATATGCAGCTTTCAAATAAACGATGAACTCTCTATCTTGTATACATGTTTACACAATTTCCATTTGAGCAGTAGAGAACACTTATGATGACTAGCTCGTCATAACCCATACATTTTGATCAGCTGAAAAACAAATATGGTGATTCACTGCTGTTCTCAGTTTTGTACTCTTCTCCTTTGAGCCTTTGACTTCATCCTTGACACTATCAGAATAACATTTGTAAACCCATCCAAAATCAGCATCTGACATTTTTCTTCTAGGAGACTTTGATTACCAGAATTAACATCCAAGCTACTCAAATTAATACCTATGTTGGTATTGACACATGATGAAAACACACCAATAAGTCCAGCATCAGATCCCACAACTTCTTTTTAGCCTCGTAAAGACGACTATATGACGTCCAGCAACGTCCAAGAAAATGATGACGTCCAGCAACGTTCAGCAACACATGTTAAGCTCAGTTTCATCTGTGTATTTGCTGATCATATTTGAACTGAGACTCTTTAAACCATCCATTTACAAAGAAATTTCAGACTTCTTCAAGTTTCAACCCTGAAATTCCAATCTTCAAGCAAAATCAACTTCTAGATTTATTAGTACTCAATCAGCCAGCACTGATTTTCAGATAATGTGAAACAAGTCGTCAACAGCCATTCCAAAATAGAGATATATGCAGAGAAAAATAGCCATGACAGCGTAGAAGAACATGAAGCAGCATGTCCAGCAAGAGATGCTATAAAGCATAATTTGTTTCTCTTCTACAGGTGGAAACTGGAGAACTTTTGCTGATGACACCAAGAACAACAGCCAACTCAAAGCTCAACCAATATCAATTCAACATAAAGAACACACAGAGAGATCAGGGATGAAGCTGAGGAACTCATTATTCAGCAATATACTTAGAACTCGGTTTCAAGCTTCCCCATCTTCCATCATCATAAATTCCCAAAATTAACAGCTTAAAATCCTGAAATTCACTTCATTTAATCTTCACAGCTTCATCAATATTTAATCCAATAGAGAGATCAACAGACATCTCACAATTCGCCCAGCAAGACACTTAGACTTGATGTCTTGATCCAATCATCTTTATGTGAAACTCACAAGATACCTGAAACTTCAAACCAACTCCAGTCTTCTTCAAGCCTTTGCATAAGCTTGCTTACTCTTCATAAAACACAAGTTTCAGCATCTTGTCAGAATAAATTCTCAGCTATATTCTCATGAACCTGATAATCACAGTCTTCTCCAAACTCAAACTCAAACTTAACATCCTCATATCTTGTAATAACCAAATGATTTGCAGCGGAAGAAATAAACTGTCAATGAAAACATTAGGATAAAGCTTGATTATGAACTCCATCGTCCCGAGGCAAAGATCTGTGTAAACCCTTTTAATCTGGAATCTTAAATGAAATTTTTCATCTGTCTTTATGCAGAAAATAAACGCAGGAACAAAACAACCCAGAAAATTCTGAAAATTTGTGGAGAAATAAAAACAGCCATACAAAGCCACAGGAAAAAACAGATCAATATTCGGGTTTACGGTTTGAAAGTTATGACCAGTTTTCCAGAATATATCGGAATGATACAATGCTGCAAACAATCAACTTTGAGAGCCATTTCCCGTCACACCAAAAGGGACCAGAAAGCCATCTTTATATCTTTGAGAGGATCTTACTCTTAAGTTTTCAGAACACCTTTTAAAGCTAAATTCCGAAATCTGTAGCGGAGGAGGAAAACAAAGGAAAAGATACATACCAGAGACAACACATTGTCTATGAAATCTGAAACTTTAACACGAGCCCAACAATTTCAGAATTCTAGGAGCCCTCCATCTGAGTAATCTTTCTTTCCCACGGCTTGAACCATTGGTCGCATGATCCAAAACAACATTTTTCTCCCCCTTGTTGATTGTGTGTCTCAGTAAAACAAGAATCCAAGACATGACACATAATCAACATATTGTTGTTTTCTTCTTATTCTTTGTTCTTACAGAAATCTGGACCAATCCTTATCTCTTCTTCTCAAAATACTAAACCAAACACAGAGAAGTAAAGAATATCTTTCTCTCTGACTTTCTGCAACTTTAACATATTTCCAGGCTTCACTGAATCCATCAATTTATCACACAAAACAGCTGAAACAACCAGCCTTAGAAGATCAAAACAGAATTTGTAGTTTCCGACTTTGGTACACACCCTACACGGCCTTATTGATTTCCTCCTAATTCCAAACCAATGAAACTTCCTCACTTCTTCTTCTCAAGACAAGGAGACAAAATAGCAAAAACAACTCTCAATCAGCCTCACACAATTGATTTCACACAAGCCCAGCAGCTTCCATACAGCAGCGTGATATTCAAGACCAGCTAAGATATGGATCAAAATTCCAATTCATTGACAATATCTCCCTTTTTTTTATTTAGACTCAGAAACTGCTTTCATCTTCACGCCACTCTTCTTTTCTATCAAAACAATTTGAGGATGCTTCTTATTTTCTCAAGATGCTGTCAAACCTCAAACTGAAAACGCCATTAACAGTGACAATGAGATTCTTCATCGTAAACTCTCCCTTTTTTCACTAAGTTTTATACCTCCAGCTCATCAACTATACTTCAATCATTACACACAAATATCCAGCAGAACACGATGATGTAAAATGAGCCAGCATAATCTTGAGAGAATCTTGTTGTGAATACCACGAGAGAGTCTTCATGCCTATCTTGAATTGTTTCGTAGATATTGTTCCAACATATCGTTTCATGTTTCAACGGCTTCTTAGTTTCAATCTTCAGTAATCTTCCGTGATGGTGTAAAATGTCATAATCGTTGTCCTTGTCACCCATCTCTTCTATAATAGATCACCCAGTTACAACATGAGTCTTTATTCTTTTCTTCCACGTTGATAAAACAAAACTGTAGCTCTTATGATTCATAACGAAACTGAAACTGGGATCTTCTTCTTCAATAGTGACAACAAACACAATTCTGTTTTGCTGCTTCTTTTTGACGTCTTCTCTTGTGTTTATCTCCGACACGATGAACTCACCTCATTTATTCTTCCTTGGTATTCTTCTTATAGTGACTTCTTGGCTCGTGTAGTATAAGAACATCCCAGGAAAACATTAAGAAATGAGCCACATGGAAGTCAATCTTCATCTTGTTCTGATTTCCTCAATCCAGAACTGCAACAACCTTCTTCCTCCGAGTTAATGCAGAGACTTCAAAGATGTTGTGATTTCACTTCCCGAGATGCTTGAGTTGCTAAATCCATTGATTTCATGTTTCCTTTGATTTCACGCATTCTAAAAAAAACTTGCTTCTTTTCACGATGAAAAACAAATCGGGGAGAACCAAACTCACTATCACTTTCTCCTTTTTTTTTTCTCAGACAACTCTCAAACTCAGCTTATATTTTTCCCAATCCCATTCACACATGTTCAGCATCTGAAATTCAATATA
This sequence comes from Cardamine flexuosa, assembly GCA_963555745.1. Lineage (NCBI taxonomy): Eukaryota > Viridiplantae > Streptophyta > Magnoliopsida > Brassicales > Brassicaceae > Cardamine > Cardamine flexuosa. The sequence goes on from OY743219.1 coordinate 17,552,240, forward strand.
CTCCATCCAACTTTGATTGATGAGCTCATCACATCACGTGAAACTAATTGCCCTGAGTCTCCTTAATAAAACTTCAAAGCATAATTCTCCAACCAGATTCGATATGCAATAAAATGAAGTTCACGTGGGCAATAACAGAATCTGCTGAAAATCAGTTCTGACAACTTTTTGTCTTCATTTTTCTGCTATCACTCTTTCACCATCATTGAAGGCAACCATCTTTCTCATCTTGAAATATATGTTCTGGTCAACCAACACATTAAGTATAATGCTACAGGTTCAAAGAATAGTGAAAGCATATCACAATATTACATCAATGAGCACCACGAACAGATTAGTGAAACCCAATATTATCTTTGGCCTAATCAACTTTTCCTTCATCTCTCTTCTCCCACAACCAGAACGCAACCAAACAAGCTTCTGATGGACGACTCAGTAAATCCCATTGAACTGTACACAATACAACTCCGGCAAGTTTGACATCAGTTCAGGCGGCATCATCTTCCTCCCATTCTCTTTGTTTCTTCAATTTCACCATTTTGAAGCATATCTCGATTATGCTTCTCAAACAACAAAAGCATCTCTTCTTTCTCATCTAGCCACATATCCAGGATCTAACTTGTTAGAGATAGTAATCTCATATCGGTTTCCCGCTCTGATACCAATTGAAAAACCTATGTGGACTAGATCTATAGATTTGTATGATGAAAGGCATGAGCATAAAGTAAAGAGACGACACAAGGGTTTGTTAACGGGGTTCGGTTCTCCAACCTACATCCCCGGGACCAAGTCCAAAAACCATTAACTAGAAAAGATAGCAACCTACAATTACCAAATGGATACAACACCACGTTTATCTAGAATTACAATGGAAGAACACTACCACTTATTATCTTATTGACGAGTGTAGTTTCTTAACAAACCCACAAACAGATCTCACTATCTTGTTCGTGGGACGACGCCACACACACAGCCATGTGCCTCTCTCAATAGAACCCTAGGCGCGTAAGTCTTCATGTCACCACCTCGGTCTATTTATTTGCTCTCCTAGCAAACCCTAAAGCCCACTTAATCTTCAAGTCTTCATATGAAGTTGGGCTTCTTCTTTCATGGACTCAAGGTCCATATGTCTTCTCAATAAGACATCAAAGCCACGTCATTAACTCTAGACGTGACATCCTTATTTTGCTTCCAGAATTACGTTTCTCTTGATGGTATCTCTTCAGCATACAAACTCACCTCTGTTCCAACAAACTGCTTCCAGAATTACGTTTCTCTTTATGGTAACTCTTCAGCATACAGACTCACCTCTGTTCCAACAGACTCACCTCTGTTCCAACAACTTTTCATCAATACCACTTGTGTCACATACACGGTTCTTGTATCATACATACTCTCTTCTGTTCCAACACACAATCTGTATCATGTCTTGATCATGTCATTAGCTTGGTCTAACAACCAGTTGCAAATACACTTTCAACCTTAGTTGATAATGTGAGATTACAATGAAATTCTTTCGGGAGATAGGCATTCAACTTCTACAGAAGATTACATTATTTAGTTGGTACTCCAGATTCTCAGGGTTTGGTCCTATATCTGCGTGCTGATTTGGCTTTTCAAATTCCAAATTCTAAATGATCTAATCATTAGGATAACAATCCAATCAGTAAAAGATAGATATTGTGATCATTGATGGTTCATGGCTCCAATACGTTTCCAATTCTTATGCTCTATTTGAAGCTGGAGGGTATTATAAATGATCATGCCCGTCTCAGCTGACCACAATTCGCAAAGTTTTCAAGTTCTTTAATTTATTATGTTCACTCAAAAGATTGTGTGCCTACTATGGCTAACATGAAAAAACCATTAATGTTTCATTCCGCTCTATTTATATTCTATGGCAAAAAAGTTCAAAGGGCTAAAATTTCTTCTTTGGCTCTTAAACCTTGGAAATATTGACAATCCTTCTAAATGACCATATAATGGCATTTCAAAACATATGTGATAAGCAAACTGTGGCTCTAAGATCTTTGGATAAAAGTAAGATCTTGATCTCGAACCAAATTCTACTCTGATGACCTTCTCAATACTTAATGTAACTCAAATATTGTACCATAGGGGCAAAATCTAAGGATGAGCTTGCAGTCATACATATCAACTCTTTACCATTCAAATTCTAACACTCACAAAAGATCTTGCCCAAGAGGCAAGAGGGATGAAATCACAATCATCATTTTTTGTGAAAAAATGCTTAAACAAGCAAAATGTAGTTTTATGTGTTTCTAACTTACTCTTGACTGGCGAAAATAAAAAACTTACTCTTGACATAACATGCATGCATACAAGATTTTCTTCTATTATCCTCCTATCCATCCTTAATGCGACGATCTAAATCTAATCCATGACTCCGAATTTTCTCTTATTATTTTCTTTGTAATGCACCCTTTTTGTTTCTATTCGTCAATTTTTTTTTAAGCATACAGGAGTAAAACTATTTAATCTTTTCTTAAACTTATTAGAGTATTCATCTTTTATTTTGTTTTCTAGTATTTCTTATTTCTCTCAACAAGATCCTTTTGCTACTCCCACTGATTTTCATTCCAACCCACAAAATTACCCAACCATAACACCTCAAAAACTCACCCTAAGCTATATTATAATATAAGAAAGGACTTGTCGTTCATGTTCTATAGAGATTTTTTCAAATGAATGAACAACTTGACTGTCATTACTAATTAAATCCAGTTTAAAGTTCTAAAATAGCTATAACCATATAAAACAAACATAATCAAGATGCTATCCTAATCAATTGTAATAAAAAATTCAAGAGATTCAGAAAATTGAAGAAGAGCTGAAGCATACTTCTTTTGATTTGGAAGAAGTAGTGGATAAGAAAGTTCATGAAGAAGATGAAGAAATCACTGAACAAGCTGATAAAATTTGGAGAGCTTCTTGTGCAATTCGGCTTACTGTATTAATCAACAATTAGGCTTCACTAAGGCTATGTACAGTATAAAAAGAAGGCTATGTAAAGCTCTAATTGACCAATTGAATCTTGGAATGAATCCGTTTCGTTGCGGTTTAACAAATTAAATTTCTTGGCCAAATCATTTTCTAAAACTTCAACTTTTTTTTCTTCATCTTATTACTGATCAAAACATTAAATGAAATTAAATAAAATTTCTGATATGCTGCATGTCAAATTTGTGTGCCATTCATCAAGATGCCTTCACGTATTTTAATCCGTTCACACAGTTAAATGGTCATTTGTTGAACTTCAGACATTAGTTTTGTTGTCTATTTATGTATGGTTAACTAAATTATTTAATTAAAGAGTTTGGAGAAGAACGAGAAACGCGGGGACTGACAAAAGGGAAGTATGTTGCCGTGTTGGTGGTCCAAAGCAATGGTCTAATGGGCACGTGAGACAAATGCCTAACTCCATGCATGCATGCTTTCTTGCCTCTCCATTTCCACAATTTCTTTCTAGTTTGGAGGATTATGTTTGGCTTCGAAAAAATAATTAAATGGTTAGGTTTGGACTGTTTAACGAAGGTGAAATACTTCCAGCTGCAAAGAAGTTTTTAGTTACATAAATACATTCAGATGTTTTGGATGCAATTTTTTTTTCTTTTTTATTTAGTTGAAATGTTAAACTTATTGATCAACAAAGACACTATTTACATGATACATATAATGCAGATCCTATAGCTCAAAACCAACATTGGAGAAGTTTTATAAAGCTAGGATTTCTGTGGTATCAAAAATCAGTCTTGGACAGCTTTACCTATCAATCGAATAAGGTAAGCCGCTGGGTGTTAAATATGAAGATGCAGATCCCGGATCAGCTGGCTGTCTGGATCAGGAGACTGCATCGGATCACATCAGGACGCTATTAACCTGACGTGGAAGTAGATGCTGACATGGCATAAGTAAAGCGGATGATGTGGCGAGCTCAAGGAAGGCGTGGACTTGCTTGGAGCTGAAGATTTATGATGAACTCAAAGAATATTTGAAGATTAGTTTGAGAATATACTTTGGAGTTATTTTAGGAAAGGATTAAGTTTCATCCTTTAGGAAATTCGGTTGGGGATTTCCGACCCTAGGGTTTTAGGGTTTAGGATATATATAGTTTAGGGTGTCGTAGCAGTCGGGTATCACTCCAAAAGCTATATTGTGAGATTGTAAACTTCAAGGCTAAAGAATAAAGTTAAGAAGGTGAGTATTGTATCTTGTCTTTGATATCTTCGGGCGGGTAGATTCAAAGTAAGATAGGTGGTGTTGTGACTAGTTTCTGAAATATTTGAGAGGATTGATTAAGAGAATAGTCATAGTTTAGAATTGTTTTAGTTAGAGTCAAGTCTATTTTGTAGAACAGATTGTGTAACACCAAAACTTGTAAGTCTTTGTGTCGAAAGACTACATAGTGAATAAAACAGTTTAAGCGTTTGCTTGGCGCGTTCCAAGTGTATTTCACTGTGTTGTTTGAAGTCTCTATACCCTTACAGGATATGCAAGTGTTTTCTTTTGTTTCTATTTAATTTGAAATTAGATAGGCCAAAGCAGTCGGGTATCATGGGATCCATGTTGATAAAACCGCTTGATCAAAACGGTAGGTTTTGGTATCGTTCGATTAAATCCATGTAGAAGAGAATAATATACACGGTTGTGTTGAATACCAAACCTCATTAACAAAATATGTGTCTTCTTTACTTCGTGCACTTTCTTATGTGTTAAATCATATCATGGATAGATCTACGACAAAATCCGCTTCTACATAACAAACCAAAACAAAGAATTTGCAAAAAATAAGTTACATCAACTTACATTTTTGCACTAAAATTTTGCTACTAAAATAGCAAGATCAAGTTTTAATGTTGAAACTGCAAATTTGTCTTTTTGACGCCAAATTTGCAAAATTCTTTTTTTGACATCAGAATCTTTGCTAATCGTTTTTTCATCAAAAACACGTAATGTTCTTTTGTCACAAAAACCATGAAATCTCAGTCGTCGCAGAATCATAAAATCTCATTTCGTCTCTGATACGAAAGAATTTTGATTTCCCACAAAACTACATATTCTCATTTTAATTTGGTGCCAAAACTATTGAAGTCACATTATGGCTTTGGCGTAAAAAATGTGAAATCCTATATTGGTGCAAAAAGTTTAAAATTGTGTGTCTAAAAGAAACTTTGAAATCAGCTTGATGTACTCGTTTGTCTCCGATATTCTTTACCTGGTTTTATCATCTCCTCAATCTCAAGATCAAGCAATAAACATACCAACTTTATTAGTGTGAACTTCTAGACTTTTATTTTTTGAATTTACGTTTGTTAATTATTTTTCTCCAATTTGAGCTACCAACACTAGAATGAGTTTCTAATTTTTAATGTTTGGTTGAAAAAAATAAAAACTTTGAAATTGCATTTTTATGTCAAAAGTATATTTGAATGATAGTTTGATGCGGTTGTAGTATAAATGTGTTATCATCTTCTTCGTTTTTGTTAAAGCCGGAGAATCTCATGCCGAAACATATACTAATTCCGCCAGATTCATTGAAATTTGGGTTTTGTTGTCAATTAACATATTTTGATTCTAAATTAATATAGTACGGACCAAAAATAATATTAGTATTATCCGTCTTATTCGTCTTATATTTGAGATGAGGTCAACTTTTAGTTGGAGAATCGGAGGTTTCCTATCGCATAACAAGCATGTTGCCGTTAAGAAAAAAAACCATACATAACATATTAATTTTTGTAAGATAGAAAAGAGTAAGAGCATAATAATAGTAAATACCATTAAAAATGTATGACGGAGACAGGGAAAGTAAAGAAAGGAACCGTCACACCGCCATAAGATCTTCGGAAAATTTGATGTTTGTGGACTTCGGAGACCTTATCACGTGCTTTTTCGTCTTCCTTTCCTCATCATTTTCTCCCTTATTTTCTATGTACTATAAATATTATTTAAATTTTTAGTTTATAAAGGGAAATTGTGTTGATGCTAAATTCCTAATTAGACTATATTTAATCTACATGGAATATATATATTCCATCTTTTTCTAATTAATTTTAATTTTTAACTAAGTTTAATTATTTTTATCTTTAAATTTTTAAATTATATTTTAAAACTTGTTAGACGTTAGTTAGGCGATTGGTACAATACTAAACCATGCAAAAGTATGTTTAATTTATTAGCAAAATACTGAACCATGCAAAAGTATGTTTAGTTTATTAGCAAAATACTAAATCAATGCAAAAGTATGTATTGTACTTACCTGGGAATATTAGTCAAGTTACTATCTTTAAAATTACACTAGCATAAACTCGACTAAACACAAGCATTAACAGATTAGGTTGACTAATTAATTGGTTTTAGGATCCAAAGCTCAATAGTTCAAGCTGCGTTTGGAAGGGATCATATTACATTTAATATGTACTGGTATCTGATCTGAGGATATATATATGAATTTAGACCCAAAATTTTTTAGTTATTAAAAACTAAAAATTGAATTGGTGTAGATAGCGAGGTTCATTAATTAGGATTCAGGGTTTTTAGAACAAAATCATCTTCAATAATAGTGTTATATAACTTATTTAAGTATTGCTTAATAAAATAAAATTATAATATATATTGCAGTAAATCTTTCATGAAAATCTTTGTTTTTGAAGAAAAAAAAAAAGAGAACCATTGGAGATGGTTTAAGTGTAAATAACTCTTTTGGAAGTCTTCAGAGTGAAATTGTAGGAATTGTTTTACTGAGTAACCTACTTACCTTTAGAAACAGCCTGACGCTTTAGCAAAAACGTCATATGCTTACTATAAAAGAGATGATATTTTAGAACAATTTAAATTATGTTTAATTTTGTTAGAAAATAAAAAATTTTAAACGTCAAAAAATAGCTGTGGGCAATACAAACAAACCATTGATAAGAATAAGATGACGGGACCAAACTAAAAACTATAATCAATTAAAATTAATTAAGTAATGGAAAGGAATAAATCAATGTGGTTGAAGAGAATAGAGGTGGCGTGTGGCATGGCAGAACTTGTTTCCAGTTAAGAGGTCGTTGGTGCTTGTTTAGAAAGAGCTTCCCCCAAATCCAATCCCTTCATATTAGTTTTTAATATTGTTTGTTTAAATATACGAGCATATATGATGATGATTAAGATCTCCGTTTACGTCACGTATGGTGATCATCTATTATCTAACGATATAAATAATATGTTGAAAACTAAAATAACAAGCTTATTTTATATCAGAAAAATAAAATAATAAGCTTATGCATATAATTTTGGAAATATACCTAATGAATCACCCATAAATCAACGATAGATAGTCCAATCTAGTTCTAGCTCAAGTTATAAAAGGTTGAATCCAATGTACTATTTTTTTTTATTGATTAAATTCTATGTTCATTAAAAAAAACATAGGATGGATAGTCCTTTAGTTGTTTATGATTTATGTTTAACTAACTATAGTATATATCTCTTTTTCTATTATAAATAAATTAGTATATCTATTGAGAAGATAAAATATGAATTTTAATTTACAGTTCAACCATCATTTAATGTATTGTTTTTGTTTGGTTTTAATTAATGTATTGTTACCTCAGATAATATACTCCATCTGTTTTATTTTAAGTGTTGTTTTTAGATTTTAAATTTTGTTTCATTATAAGTATTAAGTAGTGTTGTTTTGGGTTTTCAATATTTCTACCCTTATTATTTAATGTGATAACTAATGAAATTTTTTGTTTAATATATTAACAAGAGACAAAAAATAATTGTGTAAAACTTTAAACTACACTTATAAGTTATAACGAAACAAAAAAAAGGAGTATCTTTTACCCTTTCCAGTTGTTTTGCCGTATCTTACATATATTATTGGCCCCTAATTTTTTTACTTTTTTGTGCAACCCTAAAATGTTTTGTACTCTCTTGAGTCACTAATAAAATAATTAGTGTTCGACGGCTAAGAAAATAATTTAACCGAGGATACTTTTGCATATGCTACTAGACTCTAGTTGAATACTTCATAACGTTCATTTTCACTTTTATTGTTTGACAATATGTTTACTTTTTCGAAATACAGCCATTGTAATGATGTAAAATGTTGACCATTAATGGTCGAATTATTAGTTCCGGTTGTAATTTGAAAGTGTTTGTAAAAAAAAAAAGGTCACTTATTCATTGAAACGAGATTGAAATGAATTTATAAATTTCGTTGCCTCGTTAACAAACAATCAATTATTTCTCTTTTTTTTTGTCTTAATCAACCATTGGAGTTGACCCTAGGGGGGTGTGGGGGTTGGGGCAACTAAACTGAAAAATATAATTAAAAAGAATCAAAGGGAAGTTTCTGTTATATTTCAGCTGCATGTGCATATTTAGAAAAACAATTGAATGTTTCCAAAAATATGAACAATCATACGAAAATAGTTTTGTACGAAGGTGTTGCCGTACTCATCTGAGTTACCGTCTTAGTATAACCAGGCATCATAATCTTTAACAAAACGAATGTATGCTTCACTTGACATATTAAATTTAATGATTCAGTTTAATATTTGTACAAAATTATTGGGTTGATTAATTAGTACACCACCCCTATTCGAAGCTGTTTTATATTCTTTGACATATTGTAGAACATAAATCTATAACATTTTTACTTCTTTTTTCGTTTCATAATTTTAGCACTGAAAAGTATTTTACTTAAAATAACTAATCAATACTTCCACATACCAAAAAGACATTAATGGATACATAAAATTTTGGGTGATGTGAATCAAATAATATGTGGTTGAATCATGAGATTATGGTTGCATAAAACCATCACACTACGGGAAATTTAAGAATTGAGGAAAGAGATCTCCATCTCGACTCCTCACAAATCGTCTTCCGTTTGTCATGTTTTGGTATCGATTTGTGTATTTTAATTCTGTTTTATATCATAATCTACTGTAATTATTTAGTTTGTCATATCATAGAAATCAAGGTTCTACATTTTGTTGGACACCTAATGGTGTTTCATGAATTTGATCTTAACGAAGATCTAGTTGCATGTTTTTTTATTTTGTCTATTTTGTAATCCTTTTGTCTCCTGATTCATTACTATATATAGTTCCTATTGATGTGCATGAAACTGTTTTGCTCTTAAAAGCCTAGCAAACGGTTAGTGATGTGTGTATTCTCAAGATTCAGACAAAAGAGAGAGAAGCGACATGAGATTGAGGATGATTGTTTTCTTCTATTTGTGTTCATCCTTAAAATGAAAAAATGAATCCAAGAGTTAATATAGTCAAAGACCCAACAGTTTTTCTTGGAGCAATAAAGAGGAAAATCTCTTGTTAATGATAAAATTATGAGAATGAATTCTCACTGATGCCTTGAATAATTTTGTTGTTACAAAACTCTAATCACAAAGAGTTATTTGTTGAATTAATCAACAAAATAAAGTAAATAAATTTGGACAATAAAATAATAAATTGAGTTGTAATCCCAGTATCAAATTCAAAAATTCATTACCAACATCTTGGCTCGGCACACATGTGGTTTGAGGTTCTCCTCTAAATTCCAAAGTGCGACATTTGACCCTTAATCAAGTTCGTCACTTCGAAGATCCATTCCGCATTTAAACAAACTTTATTTTTGACATTTTACACCATATTTTGTGTTCGCAGCTACGATTATATCATGTCCAATATCCACTTATTTCGGTAAACTTCTTCACACAAAAAATCCACCGGAAAAATGGCCAAAGCCACTTTGTCAAAAAAAAGTTCCAACACAAGTTCTCTGGAAAGAGTTTTTGAAATAGTATGAATCCGATGTGAAAACAAAATTTCAAAGAGCTACATTTTTTTGTAGTTTTCTCAAAATTGAACCAAAATTTTTCATAATCATTCTATTAAACCATGGTAACCATCCCTAAAACTAACCCAATGTAAACCCACAAAGCCCATGTGTTTTTGGGTTTCAACCAAGTAGGTTCGTATTTATAGCTTGATATGATAACATTGTTTGACAACCGAAATTGACAACTCTCCTTTTTAATCTTTTATGAACCAAATGCAATTCTTTTGTTATTGGTGACAACAAACTTCATTCTTCCTTTTACTTTTATTGCACAATAAAGCTTAATGACTATTTAAGTTTGTATCTTCTATTTTATTAGAGTTCATTTTAGCATGAAGCTTCTTGGTTTAGGAGTCTCAACAAATTCATCCCAATATGGCTAGAGGAGCTTAAGAAACTAGTCCAAAAATGTAAAAAAATACTAGTTAATCAAAAAGGAAATGATGTCATCTTCATTAGTTCTGAGAAGTGCCGTCGAAGTTCTTAGATTTTAGAACATATCAAAAGCTTTCCTTTCTAAGGAGGAGATGCACCGACCTGTAAAACTCATAAGAGATGTCATTTAATTGTTCTGTATTATAAATTCAACTGAAGGTAGTGAACTTATTGTTTTCTTTCCAAGAATCATCAAATTGACATTTTAAATCAGTATTTCCTATCTAAAGCTTCCAAGGGATGATCTTGCTCTTTTGGACACTCCATTTCTTGAGCTTTTTATCAAGATATCACTATACTCTCCACCAGTCTTACAGTAGCATGTGGAGCCTAATCTGTAACCATAAAGATCCTATTTATAGATCAAAATCATTCTAATTCGATCAAGTTTTATGTTTGCGAAAACATTAAGTATGAACATTGTTAGAATTAACACAACTATAATGTAGTTGCTGCAAGATAGAGTGCGAGAAGAAAATGAGGATGAATTAGGAACAACTTTGTTTTAGTTCTAACCCAATACACTTTATTATTGCTTGTTACATAGTTTAGAAGTTTTATGCATTTTCCATAACAAAAAAAATTATCTCCCAAGCAAACGAAAAAAGCTCTACAACTAATAAAAATCCACACATCGAGGAACTAAAAATTCTAAAACAATAACACAACTAGTTTTTTTTTTCTGAGGTAATCCCACAATTTCGATCTCACATCCCTTCAAAGTAACTGATTCACGCACTATGACGTTTAACTCCTTTGTCTCTTCAAGTACCTGTTTCAAGTTGCAACCAAAATTACAAATCAGAAGACCCTGAGAGAAGATTCATCAAGCTTACTGGCAAACATTCCTATTGTTGTCATTGTGTATAAAATATGACTTATTCTCGTTGTCGATTTCATGGAATCTAACACCTTTGTATGATAACCAAGACAACTCAAAGAGATTGTTGTACAAACTGTATTCTATACAGACCAAAAGCAACAAGTGCGAATCTTTATGCAGAGCTAAAAAGAGCTTTGCTTTCTGTATTACGCCAAGTCCAAACACAACAAAACGAAAACAGAGTCTAATCTTCAAGAAAACACGCAAAAACTGGACAAGAAACCTACAATGCAGTAGCACTCTCTTGTCAGCAACGTAAAATCCGGGTCCATCACCCATCTTTTCCAATTCCTATCAATCCCAAACCCAAATTGTTCTTTACCAAAAAGATCAAAAATAAAAAAGGAAAGACCAAAACAACTTAATTCTACGGTTTCTACATTGTACCCAAACAAAGACCAGTAAGGACATCAAGAAGTTCCATAGTGTAAAACAAGAAACATATTGATACCAACGAGTTATAATGTCCCATATGTTTCTATGAAAATCCTAAGATAAGTAACACTCACAAAGAGGACTATTTAGCGATCTTGACAAGTGCGTTGGAAGGTACCGTTAGACAGCTCGCAGAAAGCTCGCAAATTAACATTAAGGTGAGATGTGAGTTGAGAAGAAGCCACAACACTGTACAAAGGCAAGAACGACTGTGTACAACCAAGTGCTCCTAGATTCCTGAAGATTCATTCAGTCACAAATACAACATCACAATCTTCAAATTCCAAAACAAAATTGCTCTAACTTAAAACTAAAAAGATCAACGAGGCTAACGAATATCAAGTGTTTCTGAAATGACGCAAAATCAATCTAACGTTGATACGAAAATGTTCAAATTCCAAACAAATTGATCTGATTTTGGATAAACAAAACGTAAAATCAAAGATCAATGAAGCTAACGAATCTCAAATGTTCCTGAATTACGCAAAATCAATCTAACGTTCATACGAAGATGTTCAAATTCCAAACAAATTGATCTGATTTTGAATTAGCAAACCGTAAAATAAAAAATAAATGAAGCTAACGAAACTCAAATGTTTCTGAAATTACGCAAAATCAAAACGAAAATCTTCAATTTCTCTAAAATCTATTTGGATTTATTAGATTCTACTGAGAAATTATGACGAATTTAGGTTACAGACCTAGAAGGTGATGAAAAGGTGAAGCGACGACCAGGTAAGGAGGAATTGGAAGGTCGGAGGCGAGGAAGCGCCGTCGTGGGAGAACGGAGTGATGGTGATCTTGCGGTGGCGGAGACGAAAGAGCGAGCAGCAGATCCAGCATTGCGCCAAGCCATTTTTGTCAACTGTAAGGTGAAATGAAGAGGAGAGTGTGAAGAGGTTTTTGCTAGGGTTTACGGGAAAGTTTTTAGAATTCTCGATGAGGTTGGTTGTACGGGATTTACAGTGTGGTTCACCGTAGCGGATAACTACACATGTTAGTTTTGTAGCCCAAGTTTTCTTAAGTAAGCTTTAGGCTTAGAATTGTGTAGAGCAGCCTGATCGGATAATTAGGCAGAGTATTTGAATTACCGTTTGAATAATTTTAAGTTAATAAAAAAATCTAAATAATTTATACATATGTTCTTAAATTTACTACTTAAATCTGGTCAAGATTGTTTTTAAAATTTTCCAAACCCCGATCAATTAACTTACCAATCAATCTCTAGTACAGATAAATAAAACTTTTATTTCAACGCTAAGTAAAATATGTTTTTTTTCATTTTTATGAGTTAATTAAACAGGAATTATAATTGTGTAGCTCAAACCTTCAATAACTATAATCTAAACCTTCAATATTCACAACTCTTATCATTAATCACTCTTGGTTTATCATTATTTTGCATAAGAATGATCAAATGCCAAATTTTAAACAGAAAATATTATAAAACAAATCATTGTGTGTATATTGACATGTAGATACACAAATTATTTAAAATATAGTTAAGCTTCTTTTCTGAATATACGGCTGGTATTTTCTTAATCTGAAATTAAAATCTCTAAATCTGAAGTAAATTAAATAAATCGAAAAATAAGAATATAATAATAAACTTGCTTCCCTATACAACTTCTGCACCTACAGCAACACACATATTCCACAACATCACAAATGAAATGAGTCACAAACTTTCGTATCAATTTGTTATTGATGTGTGACAGTTAGAACATGTGATGTGAAGCGTTACCCTTTTAAAACCTGCTTCAAAGACACGAAAATATATGTGGAGTAACCGAGTAAGCTCTTCTCTCTTTGTATCCTAATACGAAGTGAATTTGAAATAACCAAAAAAATACAGCAATGAGAAGTTTTACCATCTCACCAATCAGAAACAGCATTTTCTCCACGGATTACATCAAAGCCTAAAGGAATGTCACAATATTTTCACCAAATTTAACCTCTCGCACACACCTTCGAGAACCCCATTGGCTATAAATTTATAACAAATATCTCTCTCTCATCAAAAAATGAATACTAAACTGATCAAAGGATTGAAGCGTTCCCATTAGCATTCTACCATCTCTGAGAAGCTGAAGCACAAGTAGTTTTCCTGCATTGTTAAGAACAGAGCCAACAATGCTAAGTGACAGATGAACCTTCAAACTTGTTGTATGATGTTGCAACACAAGTATTAAATAAGGAAGGATTTGAGAGGACGGATCTCGAGGTCGATCCGGGTAATTATTGCTATTAAAGTAGGGTCAAAAGTAGGGAACAAAAAAGAATATAGCTCTGCTTTCTTTACTGTAGCGTCCAAAATCGGATCTCACTAAAGTCTGATTAATGAACTATTTATAGCCTACCTATAGTACCATCTAGGTCGCCCTAACCTAGAAGAGCTGAAGTGAGGAGTAATGTGGGCGAATTGCTGATGGGCCGAGTAATCCATTATTGTGTTTGGCCCGGGTCCATCAATTGTCCCCCCCCTTTAGTCCGACAGTTTTCCTTTGACGAGCTTCATGGGTTGGTTCGATTGGGCCCATTATTTTTGGATGTTAGTGGTGTCTTTAACGTCCCATCGCTCTGACGCGAATCGCTGCCTAATGCTTCTGTATTCTTCTGCATAAATACCTTCTTCAGCATTGATGAGCTCATAATCCGTCTTCATATCATGTACTTTCTCCTCTTTCTCCGATCTCCTTAATTTCCTTCCGATCTGAATTTTAGTTTCGTTCTCTGATCAGAATTTTAGTTCCGTTCTCCGATCCCCCCATTTTACTCCCGTTCTTCGAACTCCTTTCTTCTTTCAATGTCGGGGTATTCCAGAGGTTTCGCTGAGGACGTTTGCTGTGAACGTACTCCCCCAGATTCGGACGACGAGTTTGGCTCCGACCCAGATCAGAGCCTATCGAGCTCCTCCTCGTCCTTGGATAGTTCTCGTGAGTCTGACTCGTCAGAGGATGGTTTGGATCGGGCTCCAAACGTTCTCCCCTTGGTTGATACTTCTCGTCCGATGATGGTTGGTTGTGCAAACCGAGCACGGGGCTTAGAGGTCGGGGGTCCAGTTTAGGCAGACAACGGGGCTATGGACCTGGATGGAAACAGCGATGATGATGACGTGGTTCCGGTAGTTGGTTCGCAAGGGTTGTGCGCGGATTTTATTGGTCGGTCTACCTCGGACCTCAAATCGTTTAGTTTGGTCGTTGCTGCCCACAAACAGTATCCTGACGAGGTCAAAATTCGCTTCCCGCTTCCGGGTGAAAGGCCATGGTCGACTCCAGCGGGCTTTGTTTTTCTTTACGAATCTTACTTCACCAGTTGTGGACTGCGATTCCCCGTTCCGAAGCTTCTTACTGATTACTGCGGCCAGAGGGAAATAGCGATCTCGCAGCTAACATCGGCCGTGGTTTGGAATCTGGTGTCGTTATCTGACCTCTGCTCCGACCTTGCGATCCCTTTAGATCTTCCTCTCTTTGAAGAGTTGACGCAGCTGACTCGTTACCACAAAAAGCTCGGCTTGTGCTATATAAGATGTCGTTCTAGCCTTGGGTTGGTATTGCCTACGGTTAGCAAAGTTTCAAATTGGGAGAGAGGATTTTTCTTCGTATGCCCCTGTCGGTGGTCGTTTGAGGATTTTGAAGGGCCGATTTACTTCGAGTGGAGAATTTGGCCGGGTAGAGGCCGCTCTCGTTAGCTTTGCTTTTTCTTGCGTGTTTTCTCACTGACCTTTGGTTATTTTTTGGTTTCAGCTCTTATCCCGCATCTCGTTGCGCAAGGCAGAGGGTTCAGCAAACTTGTCCGATCTCTTAGAGAAGAAGGGGTTGCGAGGTGGCCGGAAGAGGTAGATGCGAGAGAATGCAAGAGGTCAAAGCGGTTGGAAAAGAAAGAGGAAAAATGTACGGTCTGACTTCTTCTGACCTTGGCTTTAATCCTTCCTTTTTTATTTTAGAGATGGGGAAATTCAGACTTAGTCCTGGTGTGACTCCTTACTTGCTCGTTGGTTATCTTTATGTCGCTAAGTTGAGCGCTCCAATCGCGCCGTCTACGTCGAAGGTAGCCCCAAGCAAGGACAAGAGCAAGGACAAGGGTAAGTCGGTCGATGTCGGGGAGAAAGATAAAAGTCATTGATCGAAGAGTGGCATGTCGTCGTCCTCTCATTGCCGGACGGGTGCCTCTTCTTTGAAGCTGCCGCATTCTGGAACCAGTGTTCGGGATCCAAGGTCGCTTTTTAATTTCTGAGCGAGTTCGAACGGATGATCATTTTTTGTTAAAGCGACCTCGCTCCAATGTCGGTGTGTACATTTATCGCGAGGATGTTCACGCCAAGCCATGATGCAACTTCTGTGTTGAGTATAAGGACAAAGATCATCCGATCTCGACTGACCCTACTTCCTGCGCAAAGGTGATTCGTGAGATGGACGTCGGTGGTAGGGTATCGCCGCCCAAGGTGGTGGAGAAGGTCGCATTCGCCGAGTCTGCAAAGGATCTCTGCAAGGTTTGTTTTTTCTTTTTACGCCACACTTGTCGGTTCCAAATTTGTCTAGGTCTCATCGCCATTTGCATATTCTTGTTCGACTCCATTTCAGTTTATCGATTCGTACAATCATCTGGTCACTCTCTATGATGACCGTGCTCTGGTCGGGGTTTCGGCGGTGTTGGAGGAGAGGGCCGACAAGGCCGAGGCCGTGCTTAAGGCTGAACGCGAGCGAGCAGAGGTTCTTCGGATGGAGAAATCATCGTCGGAGCTCAACTATTTGCCTTGATCCATGCGTTCCAAAAACATTTGTCGAGGATTCAGATCCCAATGCGAGAGGGCGATGGTTTGCGCGGGATCCAACTCCAATACGTTCATGTCGAGGGGTCCTTGAATGTACTAATGGAGTTGAGGTGAGACGAGGTCCCTGCCGACGTGGAGGATAAACTCAAAAGAGATCTTCGTAAGTTCGAGGCCAAGTTCGAGGCGCATCCGAGCATGGTTATCCCTGATGTTATATTCGACCTCTTGACTATTTTCGTTGCCGATCCAGAAAATCTTGGGCGTTACACCTACGATTTATGGGTGGAAGACCCTGGCCTCCTACCACCAATGGAGGAAAACGTGGTAGGCGTTGGTGAAGATATCAATGCCAACTTCGAGGATGACGACGGAGGGGAGCCTTATGACGATGGATATAAGGTGTTGGACGAGGGGGTCGATATTATTGGAGACGACTGAAACAGGGCACCCTGTTGGTGTTCAAAATGCCGCTTGTGACGCTACTCTTATCTTTATGAAGTATTTTCTTTTTGTTGTTTGAACCTATCTCAGAGACGCCATCATCTTCGTCTTTCCTTCGATGGGTATAAGAGTGGCTACTTTGCTTATTGTCATTCTTCATTTGCTTTCTCAAAATATTCTAGTCTTTTCCGTTCTGTGGTATTTTCTTTATTCCCTCGTACAAAAAGGTTTTTTTTGAACATGTCTTTCGTCGAGCCAATCTTGATATCCTCGTGCTCTGACTCGGATCTGCCCATTTGGCATCGGCTCGGAGGGTCATGTCTAATCCTTCGGTTGTTCCCCCTGTGACCGTTACTTCATCCTTAAGTGTTCAAATGCCGGCTCCATGTCGTTTCATCTGGGGGTCGTCCTCCCGAGGAGCTTCGGTTAATTCTCCGGCTTCAGTTTGGTGGTCGTTGCGCTGCCGTCTATGGCTCCCCGATCGGGCATCAAGTCAGCGGGCATTTTTCATGATCTTCCGGAGATCATGGTTTTATCTGACGATGATGTTGCTCCGGCTGCCGAGGAGCCTTGGTTCACGTTTATGAAAGTGCTGCTTCGCGTGGAACTTGTCGACCCTTACAAGCTAGACGCGGAAAGTCATCCTGCTAATGCGTTTGTCAAGTTTCTGGCTGCTCGGGATGCTGCCTGTGCAGAGGTACAGGCTGCCGTTGACCGTTCTCCTCGTGGATCGCCGGTCAATCCTTGTAGAGTGGCTGAGGCTCTGCTGCATGAGGCACTCACTTTTCTCCCGCTCTCGTCCCACCGTGGTATGGGTGGGGTGAACAGTGAGGATTGCGTCGGTTGGAGTTGTAACCACGTACGAGGTTGGCTCCTCGTCGGGGGCGAATCTGTCGGGGGTCGATGGACCTGCTGGTGCCTTCGAAGCTGGGTTATCGCCTGAGGCCGAACCCGTACCCCAGTCTGACAAGGGGAAAACGGGTCCTGGATGGACGTGGTCTCATGGCCGTCTCAGGACTTACGAGATAGGTCCGCTGCCGCAGTCGCTATTCAGAGATTTTTTTGCAAGTCATCCTGATCCTGACTGCTTTGATCGTTATTTCCACTCAGACTGCCCTCCTTGGATTGATGGATGGCCCTACACTGGCTATCCGAGGGATCGGTATCCCTATAATCCAGCAGCGGGTCAGAAAGGGCACGCTTACGCGGGTGTTTTCGATTTATTTCTTCGTGTAAGTCAAGTGCGTCCTGGTCATATTTCTTTTGTTGCCCATCTAACGCTTTAATTTTTTTGTAGTACGACGCTCGTTGCGAGTTCGTCCTTCTCACCCTGCACGATCTGCAAGGCAAACATCAAGCTCTGACGTTGAAGATTGAGAGGCTGAATATCATTGGCAGGTATTCTCTTCGTCTCTGTCTGAAGATCAGGGAATTGGAGCGGGAGCGGGCTCCGTTTTTGAAGCAGACCGAAGAAATGAAGAGGCAGTGAGACAGCGATCCTTGGACGTGGACTCCGACAGCTTTTTGGTTGATTAGCTTGAGGATTCCGCGAAATATGAGAAGGGTTTTGAGGATGCTCCGTCCAGGTGGTCTTGTTGAAGCTTCGGATTTGGAGAGTTTGGATTCGTCGAGTTCGGAAGATGATTCCGACTTTCCTAGCGAGTCCGAGTAGTTCTTGTTTGTAAAACGTAGTACCTTAATTTCTGTCTTGTAATACTCCGGTCTTGAATGAATGAGCACTTAGTTGATGTTTTTTCTTGCCTTGGATCTTTTGTTATTTGGTGACTGGACCCATGATCGGGCTGCCTACGTACCCGAGACCGGGATCAAGTCAAACATAGTTTAAGTTTTTTTTTTCTTTTTGTGGGCCGGACTCATCATCGGGCTGCCTACGTACCCAAGGCTGGGATCAGGCCAAACGTAGTTCACTAGGCCGTGGTTCGGAATGTCTTAATAGTGGAACTTCTTGAGGTTGCCCGAGTTCCATGATCGTGGAATTGGTTCCCCGGCCATGGTGATGAGGTCGAACACTCCTGGTCGGACCAATTTCGAAATTTGGTACGGTTCCTCCCAGTTGACTCCCAACTTCCTGGTGTTTAGCTCGGCGGTGTTCTCGAATACCTTTTTTAAAACAAGATCGTCCTCTTGTAGGAAACGGTTACGCGTTCGCTTATTGTAGTAACTGGCGGTCTGTTGCTTGTAGTTTTGGATTCTGAGGAGCGTCTGGTTTCGATATTCTTCGAGGCGGTCTACGTTGTCGATCATCATGTATTTGTTCATATCCTCGTTTTTTGGCAGCATCGTTCTCCTGATGGTTGGGAAGCTGGCTTTTGCTGGTCCAGCGCTTCCATTCCGTGGGACAGTGAGAAAGGTGTTCGGTTAGTTGATTTGCGAGGCGTTGTTCGGTGTGACCAAAGTACCCCGTTGAGCTCAACAGCCCATTTACCCTTGTTTTCTTCAAGTCATTTTTTGATGCCCTTGATGATGCCTTTGTTTGTGGCTTCTGCCTGCCCGTTACCCTGGGGATACCTCGGTGTGGATTTGTTCAGGCGGATATTCAACTTATCGCAGAACTTTTTGAAGGATGCAGAGATGAATTACGACCAGTTGTCAGTGACGATCTCATAGGGTAGACCGTGTCGGCAGATGATTTTTTTAGAAGAATTTCTGAACGTCCGTGCTTTTGACCTGCGTGAATGACTCGGCTTCTACCCACTTGATGAAGTAGTCCATCATTATCAGGACGAAACACTTTTTCCTTGGCGTTGGGAAAGGTCCAACTAGATCCATCGTCCAGCGCATGAACGGGTATGGTGCCGTCCCTGAGGACATTTTCTTGGAGGGAACGTGAATCATCAGACCATACCGCTGGCACGCCTCACATCATGCTGCATAGATCTTGCAATCTGCGGTCATCGTGGGCCAATAGTGACCTTGACGTCTTACCTTGATTGCCAAAGCTTTCCCGCCCGAGTGGTTTCCTCCGGCCCCTTCGTGGGTCTCGACCATGTTGATCTTGGCTTCTTTTTTGTCGATGCAGGTAAGTAGGCTACCGTCCACTCTCCATCTAAATAATGAGTCATCCAGAAGAACGTAGTGCGCGTTCCTGGCCTTTAGTTGACGAGCCGTACATCGGTCACGTGGGACCGTGCTGTCTGCAAGGTACATTTGGATCTTGTCCCTCCAATCTGGCATGTTAGTAGCGGGTGGATCAGCATCGTTGTTTGGTTCTGGGTCGGACAAGTCGGTGACTGGGAAGATCCCCTTGGGCAGGTTGTAGCTTGGGTGGTCGATTGTTCCTACCGGGATCATACGCTGTTGTGCGGGAGCTGATGTTAATGCGAGTCGAGCGAAAGCGTCTACGGAAGTGTTCTCTCCCCTCGAAATTTTGTTTAAGGAGAACGGGTCGAATTGGGAGGCGAGTTCCTTTACGAGTGCCAAGTATTGATCCATTCTCTCATTCTTTGCTTCGTTAATCCCCGTTAAATTGACTGGCGACCAGCTGGGAGTCGCAGAAGGCTTGGATACCTTTGGCCCCAAGGTGAGATGCTAAACACAAGCCGGCGATGAGTGCCTTGTATTCGGCTTCGTTGTTCGTGGCGCTGAAACCGAGCTGGAAGGATTGCTCGAGGACTTCATCGGTGGGCGATCTTAGCTGTATTTTGACACCCAAGCCATGCAGGGATGATGATCCATCCACGAAGAGAGTCCACAAACGCCCAGATGCGTCGTGCTCATACATCGTGTGTGGAGGGAGTTCGGCGATGAAGTCCGATAATACATGTGCTTTGATGCTCGTGCAGTTTCGATATTCAATGTCAAATTTGCTGAGTTCTACCGCCCATTTTGCCATATGACTTGACTGCGTGGGGCTGTGGAGTATTGACTCGACATAACGACGATCGGGTGAGATTAAAAGTATGGCCGCAGTTTTTGCGTGGACACCACTACCACGAAAGCCAGTTTTTCCAAAGCCGGGTACACGGGTTTTGCTCTCCTCTGTCCTCCCTGACGAGAACGCCACTTATTGTGGCCGGGGAGACTGCTACGTAAAGGTACATAGGTTCTCTATCTTTGGGTTTAGCAAGGATGAGAGGCAAGGATAGGTATCTCTTGAGCTCCTGGAAAGCGTTCTCGCACGTGTTGTCCCATTCGAACTTTGTATCTTTGCTGGTCCGGAGTAGCTGGTAGAAGGGCAGGCATCTATTCGTCGACCGTGCAATGAACCTGTTTAGTGCGACTATCTTTCCTGTCAGTCTCTGGATTTCCTTTTTATCTTTCGGGGAGGGGAGGTCAAGGACAGCATATATCTGTTTCGGTTCGCTTCGATTCCACGTTGGGTGACAATGTAACCTAGAAATTCTCCGGACGGGACGCCGAACGTGCATTTGTTAGGGTTGAGCTTCATGTCGTACAAGTTCAGTGTTCAAAAGCATATGTCGAGGTGGGTTATGTGATCCTCGGCCTTTGGCGATTTCACAAGCTTGTCGTCTTTGTAGACCTCCATCGTTTTGCCGATCTGGTCGGTGAACATGTGATTGACCAGTCGCTGGTAGGTCACTCCTGCGTTCTTTATTCCAGAGGGCATGACCTTGTAACAGTACGTCCCTTTCTCAGTGATGAAAGCGGTTTTCTCGCGGTCGTCTGGGTGCATGGCGATCTGGTTGTAGCCTGAGAAGGCGTCCATGAAATAGAGCAGCTCGTTTCCCATCGTGGCTTCGACCACTCGATTGATGTTTGGGAAAGGGTAGCTATCTTTAGGGCAGACTTTGTTGAGGTCGGTAAAATCTATGCAAATCCTCCAGCTACCGTTCGTCTTCTTAACCACGACCGGGTTTGCCAGAAATGGCCCCTGCCGCTTTCAGTCATTTCACCTCATCTTAGACGGCTTTGGCTCGGTTTGGTCCCAGCTTTCTCCTCTTCTGCCGGATCGGTTTAAAAGTGGGGACTTCGTTAAGCTCGTGGCTGGTGACGGTGATGTCAATCCCGGAATGTCGCTCGGCTTGCATGCGAAGGTGTGAACATTCTTTTTGAGGAAAGCTTCTACCGCATCGTGGAAGTTCGATTTCAGTCCGGTACCTATCTTGACGCATCTTGCCAGATCGGTGGAATTGATGTTCAATAGTTCAGTGATGTCCTTGGGCATCGGTAAGTCTGTGGATGGATCGTTTCTGATTCTTGGCTTGATCAGCAAGATCTTGTCATGTGCTGGACGAGACCGCTCTCATCTGATGGATCCACGAAGTCCCCAAGATTACGTTGTATACGGCCGGCTTGTCTACGATCAGAAACTTTACCGTTCTTATCAAAGGACTAGCATAGACTGGGAGCTTGATCGTGTCGTACGCCATCGTGGTGTCGCCATCGAATCCGGTCAGCGGCTGGACGTGAGGTTTGATTTGAAGTTTGTGAGCTCCATCTTGCCTAACGTTTCTTTGAAGATAACGTCGACCGAGCTACCGATGTCGACTAGGGCTCTGGAGACCAGGCAATCGGCTATCTGGATCTGGAGCACTAGGGGATCGTTGTGTGGGGTGACGAGGCCGACTGCATCCGTGTCGTCAAAGGTCAGTTGCTGGAATTCGCTAGAAAGATCCCCGGACTCCCGTGCGTCCCACTTGATCGCGGTTGTTGTTTGGCGTTGGTTAGTTTTGATCGCTCTCACCGAATCGATGCAGTCCAGAAGGCCGCCCATGATCATTGTCACGGTTTTAATTTTTGGGTTACTAGAGGGCCTTTGGTCGCTTTACTCAATTCACGGACGCTTCTGGAAGTCTGGTGGTAGAAGCGCGGTTAGTTGCGCGCTAGTCAGTAACGCGCGTTGGAAGGTCCCGGGTCGTGTCTGATTTCCTCGATCTTAGGGTTGTTCATCGTTTGGTCGGTTGACTTGAGTTCCGTCGCTGCTTGATATGTCTTGAACAATTTATCTTCTATTGTGCGACACTGCCTCGTCGAATGCTCGGGCACGCAGTGGTAGGTGCAATAGAGTTCTTCTCTGGTACGGTTCTTACTCCAGCTATTGCTCCATTCCTGGGGCAAGGGACGCGGTTGGCTGGGCCGGGTACTGACCGCGTTTACCAAACCTTGTCTTCCCTGGTCATTCCTGTCGCTTTGGTTACCTTGGTGCGAGTGGTGGCGTTGTTCGCAACATTTTTCTTGGTGATCGGGGTCTTTTGTTCGTTCCTTCTGGGGCCCCGTTCTGGGAGTGGGATCTCTTTTCGACATGGCGGTCTGTATATCTTCGATTCTAAGTAGCGGGTTGCTTGGTGCAATGCATCTTCCAGTGTTGCCGGTCTTTGGACTTTGTTTTCTTTCCAGAATTCGGACCGGTACCACAATCCTTTCTCGAGGGCCATTAGCATGGTCTCGTCTGTGTCGCTTACTTTGGACGCGATGGCCTTGAATTTGTCGATGAAGGATTTGAGCGGTTTGTCTTCCTTTTGTTGGAGTGTCCAGAGGTCGGCGCTGGAGGAGCTTTTCTCGATGAAGTATGAGTATTTCTTCAGAAATGCCGTGACCAGCTGTTCGTAGCTTCTTATGGAATTATTCTTCAGGCGAGAGTACCAATTGAGGGAGGATCCTCGCAAGTTCTCAACGAAGTACGCGTTCTCATCTCCCTGCGGTATCTGCGCGCGGTCCATTGCGATTGTAAAGGTGGTGATAAACTGCTAGGGATCGGTAGTACCATCGTACGTAGGGAATCGTAGCTTCTCCTGTGGTCGGACCCTCGTATTCCAGATCTGCCACGTGAAAGGCGTATTCTGTACTTCGAGCAGCACACGGTCGATTTTGGGAGCTGTGCTGGTCGCTTGATGCAGCTTCGAGGTCATCTTGAGTAGTTGGAGTTTCATACTCTCGAGGTCGTCTCGAGTAGCTGGAGCTTCGTATTCCCGAGTTTGGGGGAGCGAGTTTGTTTGGCGTTGCGAGGTTGGAGGGAATGCTTCCTCGCTTCTGCGATAGGCCATGCGTTTGTGGCCTGCTGGCAGTGTGCGTGGAGCGGGCTGAGGTAGGCAGGCGGCGAGCTTGTTCAAGCGTCCGGTCGTGACGTCCATGAAATCTGCCACTCGCGCCATGAGCACGTGAAGCAAAGTGTTGGTATGGGCCAGCGTTGGCCCGCTGATTTCCTCTTCCTGGGAGTGCCACGGCGAACGTCCGGTCTTGCACTTGTAGTACCGGTACTCGCTGCACCGAGTGTTTCGCGTTCGTGTTCGGGATCGCTTCCCTCGACCTGGTGAACGGGAGCGGCCTCGTTCCCGGCGTCTAGATCGACTGGTGTGGGCGGATTCACTTGTTGCAGAGAAGATTCACCGACTTCCCTGACCGTCGGGTCTCCAAGTATGCGGAGTCAGCCAATGACGAGTGATGGGTCGGCTTCCCTGACCGTTGAATCCCCGAGCATGGGAGGTCGGCGGACGGTAGGTGCTGGGTCGGCTGCATCCGAAGATTGGGAAGCGGCTAATCTTTTCGTTGGTCCGGACATCGTTACGAGTAAGGCTTTTAGTAAGTGTCCCCACAGGCGGCGCCAAATGTTGTATGATGTTGCAACACAAGTATTAAATGAGGAAGGATTTGAGAAAACAGATCTCGAGGTTGATCCGGGTAATTATTGCTATTAAAGTAGGGTCAAAAGTAAGGAATAAAAAAGGAATATAGCTCTGCTCTCTTTACTGTAGCGTTCAAAATCGGATCTCATTAAAGTCTGATTAATGAACTATTTATAGCCTACTTACAGTACCATCTAGGTCGCCCTAACCTAGATGGGCTGAAGTGAGGAGTAATGTGAGCCAATTGCTGCCGAGTAATCCATTATTGTGCTCGGCCCGGATCCATCAAAATTCAAAGTACCAATTGTGAAAACTAACTCAAATTTGGATTTTTAAGCCGATGGTGAATCACAATGGACAGAGGTTTAAACATATTCTCACAAATTGAATCAAAAATGATCCCATCACATTCTAATTCATGCATGCTAAAAAGCTTGAAGATTTGACCCAATATTTAAACTTAAGCTTTGAAGATTAAAAATTTTATATCAAGGATCGTCTTGATCTTGCTTCATAATTCACAATGGAAATACAAAAACTCAATTCTCTAATCCTTTTTCTAATATGATTAGTACTCAAAGATGCCTCTGAAGATCATTTTTCCTATTATGATCAGATGAACTAACGGCAACTGAATCTGCAGCCCCAAACTCTTTTCCATATCCTAAATAATAACATCAAAATCAGTGTTTTTAATATCTTCTCTAAAAAAATAACAATGGTAAAAAAAATAATATCTAGTTACCGTTTTCCATGATCATAATGTCAGGTTTTGCATATTTATCCTTGATGTACTTCAAAGATTTCTACCAATGCAGCAGTCAAAGGCTGAAAATAAGACAGACGTGAAAGAGTTATACGTCATAGACAAAATTGCATATAATTTCATACTGTTATTCATCTAAGCAGTATACCTTTCTACCGATGGTGTGAATTTGAGCATTCTTAGCTAAACAAAAAGAAACAAAGATTTTGATTAATACCAGTTATAAAAAATGTCTCCTTTTGATTTGTTTGCTTTCTTGGTTCTATCGTGATGATGTCTAAATGAGTCCGAGTCTCTTCTCAATTTATAGGGATTTTTTTTACTCAGATATCAAGACATAAATTTTCAAAAAGATTTTGACTCCGAAACCGATTTTGTTTTGCAAAGTTCAGAAAATTAGGGATGTTACGACATAAAATTTAATTGTAAAAAAACAATAGTTTCCAATTTAAAATTCGGAATTACTATATTCATGGGCAATTAGTATATTGCATAATCAATTCAGTTAGTTTTAAATACCATAATCAATATATACGATTTTAAATTTGAATGTTTTAAGAAAATTCTGAATTCATTTGTTTTGTGCGGGTTATTTTACAATTTTAAATTACTTTTCTATTTTAGATTTAAGATTTTATATTTATATTCACATTTATGTATTTTATATAACTACATAATTATATATATTTATTAGCAGAAAATATAATTGACTATGTACAGTTGTTATAGAATTGAATATATTTATACTTCAGATAATTATAATTTAACTATAAAATATGTATTTAAAAATTATAAAATTGAACATTATGTTAATATGAATTTATTTTAACAATAATGTTATGTTGAATATATATTTCACTACAATAAACTCTAAAATATTTTTGCAAAAACAATAGTACTAATTAAGAAATGATAATTAAATTGTTATCTAAACAATAGTATATATCTATTTTAAATTTATGGATGCAGTTATTTGTCCAACTCTTCCCCATTGTCCAATAGGTTAGAAATATCCGAATATTTGATTATTATAATTTAAATGATTTAAGTATTTTTTAAAAAACTAAAATATTTTCTTTTAATATTCTCTTTATTTGAGTAATGTTATAATTTCATACATAAAATTCTTTTTATTTTCAAATATATCATATATTATATTTCATCAACTATATTCAATTATTAATTTATCTATATATAATTTTTTTGACTAAAATTTGGTGGTTTACAGCCGACCCATCAATTCGCGGAAAAAAGTTTGATATATATGCGGTCCACTATGAGCTTGTTCATGATGCTCGCTTATTAATGTGCATAAAATTATATATCTATATCCGTCTTATGTCGGATTTACTTGTACTTACCCCCAATGCCATCTATTCGATCGACATCTATACCAATGTGAGATATTGAATATACATTATTTCCTTATTGATTGAGTTAATATATGTTCATTTATAAAAAATCAAATCACAACATATGCATAAAAAAAATCTAAAATTTTGTTAATCATATGTTTTTATATAATAATTTAAAATAATTTGAAAATAATATCAAATAAAGATGATGGGATAATCATAATTCATACTATTAAAGTCACAATATTAGATAATGAAGGATTGTAGAGAAATATTAGATAAAGAAAAGATTGTAGATAATTCACTGATTATTTATTTAGAAAAAGAACAATAAACAAATTAAATATGAGAGTGATTGGATATATGCATAACTATTTTGTGTTTATCTAGCAATGATTGTCTTCTTTTGAAACTTAACTAAAAATCTAGCAAGGATACATCAGCATGATATCCTTGTAAATACAATGGGAGAGCAAGGTTTTAAAACTGTCATTCTCAAATAATATATATTAGATAGAGTTTTGTTAACTTTGTACTTATCATTATATAAAGGTGAAGGAGAAACCCAATTGCATAACCAAATTCTAACTGCGACTTAAATTGAATTGAGTGAGAGTATGAGACAAAGAAGGAACCTGTTTGTTGAAGATGTTGTAGTAGACGTTGAGAAGGTACCAAACTCCGAACATGCCGCCTAGTTTTAAACCTTTGACCAAACTTCCAGGTTCCGTATCTCCTCCTCTTTCCACACTCCCTGGAACTGTACTTGACTTGATCCTGAAGCCATTGGATCTAAGGTTTGAGCTGGAAATGGAAGTTACGTATTCAAATCATCAGGAGCTAGTATGTATTCTAAACAAGATGAAACAACAACGTGCGGCTGTTCATTCTTTGGTATATATGATGTTTTTTTTTTCTTTGGCAAAATATGTATGATGCATTTATTAAAAGTATATAGAGGTCACGTTCTGTTTTTATTCGCTAGTGATCATAATAGTCCATCGCATCACTTACGTATACCACAACATAATATGGTGTGATCTCTTCCTTGAATTCAGTTGAACATAGATTGATCCAGAAAATTGTGGAGTTCTTCTGTTGAGGAGAGAGAGTTCAAGCACCTTCAAGAACGAAGGTTTCTCATCAACATTTATGGCCTTAGGAAGAAGAAAATGAAACAGAATAGAAAAATTGAATTATTTTTATAGAAAAAATAATTTTGAAAGTAATTGAAAATATTATGACCCTAGTACTTTTAAAGAATTCCTATATGAACAAAAAACACTCAACTCAATTAACCAATAACACTAAACTTCAATTTAGTAATAAAGTTAGTTAAAATCATGTTTTTTGAATAACACATGACTTTGGTTGAGTTTCTAAAAATTTCAATCCAATAATCCATAACTTTCAATGATTATAAACAAAGTTTTAAAACTACCAAAACTAATAACATAATACTTTAATAGAGTTTTGTAAATTCCAGATTGAATAATGGTGAAGTTTCCAAAACTTTCAACTCTTTAAAAATGTTAGAACCAATAAATTTTAACTTTTAAAAATGACTGACCAATAAAAATAAAACAATGTAAGAAGAGTTTCTTAAAAGCTTAAAACCTGGTTCTTAAATATCTTATCTAAGATCTGTTTCTAATTCTCTCTCCTCTTTTTTCTTTATTTTATTATTTTTTAACATTAAGAACCCTTTTAAGAAGCTCTCATTGGAGCTGCTCTAGACACAGCCCAAGATCGTTGTATAGTGTTGTATTAGCGGATACAGTGGACCATTTTTTTCCCTCGACCCATAGTGGTATCTGAATATTAGTTAATCCTTACAAAAACTACATGTGTTTAGTGAATTGTATGATGTATGCTTACACATGTCTCCACGGCTGTACGGTTAATTAATCAGTGATTACAGCTCAAACGTTTAATATACGACTCACTCTAGGAAATTTTAATCAATATGCCATAAAAACTCTACTTTTTTTGGAAAATGTATGTTTAGCGCAGCAAGGAAAATAAATTTAAAAAAGCTTTCTCATCACGGGACACTTGGAATCAAATTCGAGTGGTGGTGCCGCCTAAGAAATGGTACAAAGGTGCTTGGTTCTCTCACACAACATCTAAGTACTCTTTTCTCTTATGGCTTGCAACATACAATAGATTATCAACAGGAGATATGATGCTGGATTGGAACAGAGGAGGAAACACGACTTGTATTTTCTGCAATCAGATGCTGGAATCTTGTGATCATCTATTTTTCTCATGTAACTTCACCTCTCTGATCTGGTACAAGCTTACTCATGGTTTACTCAAACAGAGATACGCTTCCCAGTTTGGAAAAATACTTTTGGGAATCTCAGACTCAAGCTTCAGTAGTACTCATCGATTTATTCTGCGCTACGTCTTCCAAGTCATTGTTTACGTGCTATGGCGAGAGCGAAACCGCAGAAGACACAACGAATCACCTAAGAACCAGTCAAATCTCATCAAGGACATTGACAGCATTGTTCGGAATCGTCTCTCGATGCTGCAACGTCAAGGAAAATACACTGATGGCTTGCTCGAGTGGTTTAGACCGAGGACTTGAGGCCATAACTCCCTCTGTGTTTTTTTAAAAATGCTCTATATTTATTTTCTATCCTTCAGAAATATCTCTACTCAAAGATGCATATAATGTAACCATAACTGTTTTTATTAATAAATTTTACATTCATACAAAAAATGTTTTATTTTTAAAATCACATTAGAGTTCTGTTTTTTTTGTCAGTGTAAAAAGGATCTAAATAACGATTTTTCCCACGGTTTGATGAGAAAGAGTTGGAGCCAGAAAGGGAGAAAAAAGAATGGTTGGATAGTTGGATTGATGTGACAATTTTTCTCGTGATGAAAGTAGGGTGAATTGGTGGTAGAGTGGGTAGTTTTTTTTTTAAATAATAACATATCAAGGTGTTTACTATTTAAAATTAGTAGAATGAGTTATCTATGAACACTGATTCAGTACACCAGCTATGTATACTATTCCATATTTGTATATCATTCTTTATGTACTACATCTATAGAGATTCATTTTGCGTGTATTTATACCATAAAAACCACATGGACAAAGTTATGTTCAAACATATTTTGTTCGACAAAAATTGTAACCAAAATAATCATTCATGTTTGATTATCCAAACAAAGACAATGTATATGTGAGACGAATTGATGTACGACATGAATCAGTATACAAGATGAATTGGTGTATGAAGCAAGTTGGTGTACAATGCGATTCGGTGTACAAGGTAATTCGGTGTGCAAAATACTATTGGAAAACTTCCGCTCTTTCAGCGGGTCTGATTAACTAAATCAAAATAATGTATATCGGTGTATGAAATGAATTAGTGTACGACATGAATCAGTGTACGATGTGAGTCATTGTACGTGACAAGTCGGTGTACAAAGAGAGTTGGTGTACGAAACGACTCGGTGTACACAGTACTATTGAAAGACTCTCACTTTCTCATCGACTTGGTGTACGGAAAAACTCGGTATGTGTGAAAAATACTGTTGAAAGACTTTCACTATTTCAGCGGGTCTGATTAACCAAATCAAAACAATGTATATTAGTATATGAAGCAAAATAGTGTATGACATGTGATGAGTCTTTATTTTCATCAGTTTTTACTATAGATTTCATATGTTTTATTGAGTATAGAGTTAGGTTTTGTGTCCTTCTGGCATGTTTTGGTGTCTTTACATGTTTTTACTTCATTGGAGCTAAAATGGATGAAATGGAGCAACTTTGGATGCTTTTACACTTCATGGGATTTTTGAAGACACTACGGGATCGATCGTTTCTGAATGATCGACCGATCCTGAAGAGGATCGACCGATCCTAAAGAGGATCGGTCAGTCAAAAATCTATGAGGTGGCACATATCAAAGGAAGGAGATCGATCGATCCAGCTTGGATCGATCGATCCTGATCGCGGATATTCTCCAAATCGCACATTTACTCTAATTTTTGACCTATAAGACTCCCTATATAAAGGAATTATTTCTTGAGCGGCCCAGAATCCCTAGACACGATTTTATTCATTTCACTTTGTATTTTCATTTTACTTTCAGATCTGTAAACTTTTAATTTGATATTTCGCAGATCTATACCACTTTCCATTGCATTTCAGATCTACACTCTGTCTTCATCTCTTTCTTTGTATTGCATATCATATTTCATCATTATCTATCAACCCATTACCATGGTTGAGTAGATATGCATGTTGGGAGATGGGATATATTCAAAGGGATTTAATGTTTAATTAGGTTATTGTTATATATTAGGGTTATGATTATTAGATCTCTATTTCTGTGAAACTAATGTTTTTGTTAGGTTGACGAATCTATCAATGATTTATAGGGTTTTATAATTCAGCTAGCGCATGTTTATTTTACATTCATACAAAATAAAATTTATTTTTAAAATCACATTGGAGTTCTGTTTTTTTTTGTCAGTGTAATAAGGATCTAAATAACGATTTTTCCCACGGTTTGATGAGAAAGAGTTGGAGCCAGAAAGGGAGAAAAAAGAATGGTTGGATAGTTGGATTGATGTGACAATTTTTCTTGTGATGAAAGTAGGGTGAATTGGTGGTAGAGTGGGTAGTTTTTTTAAAATAATAACATATCAAGGTTGTTTACTACTTAAAATTAGTAGAATGAGTTATCTATGAACACTGATTCAGTACACCAGCTATGTATACTATTCCATATTTGTATATCATTCTTTATGTACTACATCTATAGAGATTCATTTTGCGTGTATTTATACCATAAAAACCACATGGACAAAGTTATGTTCAAACATATTTTGTTCGACAAAAATTGTAACCAAAATAATCATTCATGTTTGATTATCCAAACAAAGACAATGTATATGTGAGACGAATTGATGTACGACATGAATCAGTATACAAGATGAATTGGTGTATGAAGCAAGTTGGTGTACAATGCGATTCGGTGTACAAGGTAATTCGGTGTGCAAAATACTATTGGAAAACTTCCGCTCTTTCAGCGGGTCTGATTAACTAAATCAAAATAATGTATATCGGTGTATGAAATGAATTAGTGTACGACATGAATCAGTGTACGATGTGAGTCATTGTACGTGACAAGTCGGTGTACAAAGAGAGTTGGTGTACGAAACGACTCGGTGTACACAGTACTATTGAAAGACTCTCACTTTCTCATCGACTTGGTGTACGGAAAAACTCGGTATGTGTGAAAAATACTGTTGAAAGACTTTCACTATTTCAGCGGGTCTGATTAACCAAATCAAAACAATGTATATTAGTATATGAAGCAAAATAGTGTATGACATGTGATGAGTCTTTATTTTCATCAGTTTTTACTATAGATTTCATATGTTTTATTGAGTCTAGAGTTAGGTTTTGTGTCTTTCTGGCATGTTTTGGTGTTTTTACATGTTTTTACTTCATTGGAGCTAACATAGACGAAATGGAGCAACTTTGGACGCTTTTACACTTCATGGGATTTTTGAAGACACTACGGGATCGATCGATTCTGAATGATCGACCGATCCTGAAGAGGATCGATAGGCAAGAAGAGGATCGACCGATCCTAAAGAGGATCGGCCAATCAAAAATCTATGAGGTGGCACGTATCAAAGGAAGGAGATCGATTGATCCAGCTTGGATCGATCGATCCTGATCGCGGATATTCTCCAAATCGCACATTTACTCTAATTTTTGACCTATAAGACTCCCTATATAAAGGAATTATTTCTTGAGCGGCCCAGAAGCCCTAGACACGATTTTATTCATTTCACTTTGTATTTTCATTTCATTTTCAGATCTGTAAACTTTTATTTTGATATTTCTCAGATCTATACCACTTTCCATTGCATTTCAGATCTACACTCTGTCTTCATCTCTTTCTTTGCATTGCATATCATATTTCATCATTATCTATCAACCCATTACCATGGTTGAGTAGATATGCATGTTGGAAGATGAAATATATTCAAAGGGATTTAATGTTTAATTAGGTTATTGTTATATATTAGGGTTATGATTATTAGATCTCTATTTCTGTGAAACTAATGCTTTTGTTAGGTTGACAAATCTATCAATGATTTATAGGGTTTTATAATTCAGCTAGCGCATGTTTATTTTACCCTGAATCTATAGTTTATAGGCTTGAGATCGTCAGCCGACAAGAGTCGATGTTGGATCTGCAAGTGAACAATATCAAAACCCGCTAATAAATGCTGGCATAGGATCCTAGCAGATTTATGACCAATATAATATTCTCATTCGAGAGGTGGTTTATTTGTTCATAGTGTTTTGAGTTCTAGATCTAGATCATTAAACTGCTAATCGGGTTTGATATCCTTTTTATTTATTTATTTATTTAAAACCTTGCGATTTCCGAGATCCCAACATTTGTTTTAAATTGGTTTTTATTTATTTTATTATTTTCGGATTTCTTGTGACACAAACTTTTTTAATATTTTTCATCCTAGCTTGGTTTAGATCTATAGATCTAAAGTGTACTTTACTCCTTGTGGATTCGATCCAACCATTGTACTACCACGCACAACCGTGTACTTGCGGGAACCATTGGTTTGGGTAAAACCTGATACCACATCAATTTTTTGGCACCGTTGCCGGGGAGTAATTATTGCCTCTAGATCTAAGTTATTAGACCAAGTCTAGGATATTTTATTTTCTGCATTTTTTGTTTACGTCTCTGAGATCGACCGATCCTCTTTTGGATCGACTGATTCTACTTGTTGCACGATCAACCGATCCCTTTGGATTGACCAATCCTACTTTGTGAAAGATCGATCGATTCCTTCTTTGATCGATCGATCCTACTTCTTTCAAGATCGACCGATCAACTCGAAGATCGATCGATCACAAAGCCTATTGATCGGATCTGACTTTCAAACTTCTTCTTCTTCTCAGGTGTATGTGTCAGGGGTCAAAAATAACCCTAGAAATACTCTCTCAATTAAAGAGGTCAATTGCATCACTTAGGGGTCGAATCCACAAGGACTCTGAAAACTCACACAATAGATGTAACAGATTCAAATTAAGCTAGACAATAAATAGAAAACTAAATAAAAGCAATACAAATAAGTAAATGATGAAACGAGGATGTAATTCAAGTGATTAAAAGCGCTAGACCTAGGGACAATCATCAGGAATACTTTGGAATGTGCACTGAGCAGTTCGATAATCAAGACTAAATTGTTTGTTCGGTTCTTAAACTCGTAACACTAATATGATATTTCATCAAACTCTCGTTGCGATGACATCTATCCTCTAAACATAAGCAAACAAAACCTCTTTTCGAAATACCAATAAATAGAGTATATGTGAATAGCGGGTACGATATGTTTACAAAATTCCTAAACCAACTCTCACTGCAAAAAGGCTGTTTGCTCATCTAAGATTGGGTCAGGATACCAATAGCACTCTCACGCCAACCAATATTCCTACGGTACCAGGATTAAGGTGATCAATCTTAAGACTAGTATGATACTCAAATCAAGATGAAGAACATTATAGATAACCTAACATGTCTATGCCTAATTCAACAAACCATCATAAACCTTTTGAAACCCTAGATCTAACAAGGTGACTACTCAGACATAGAAGAGAAAACACAAATCATTATCTGAATAATACTCTTGAAATTAGAAATAGAAATAAGGGAATTCAGAATTCTTCTCTCTACAAAGTCTGAGATCTGAATCTTCTCTCCACACAAACCTGATTGAAACTTACAATGAAACTTGAATAATCCAAAACTTAGTCTCTGGGACTTCTAAAACATCATTTAACCTAAACACCTGATTAGGCATGAAGTATAAACTTTAGAAACTTCTGGGGCAAAGTTACAATTCTTGAAACTTGATAAAACTCGAAGGCAACATTCACGTCTGGTGTGTGTCGATCGACACAGGAAAGCCTGTTGGTCGACACAAGTGCTCATCATGGTCCATCTCGTGTTTGTACATAATAAGACTCAATATATATACAAAAGACTCTAAAACCAATGCATATATCATGTCATAAAACCATAAAAGACATGATATATCAACTCCCCCAGACTTAACTTTTGCTTGCCCTCAAGCAAACAGAAAACTCAATCAAGAAAGAAATTTGAAAATCGCGAAATTCACCTACCAGTCATCATGTAATCCAAATGGTACAAGAACTGTTCAGAGACTAACCACCATGTACATTCACCGTAGTCACTCGTAGTCTTCTCAATTCCCAACACAACTTAACAACATATCCCTTTAGTAAGTCAATCATCACTGTGTCTCATTTCCAATTTCAATGCTCAAAAATTTATAGTAAAATTCCAAAACGTTAAAATAAAATATCACTAAGTTCAAAACAGAAAATGGTTTGCCAACCGCTGTAACGCAGGTTAAATCCTAACCTTGTATATTATTGTATATCACAGCATGTCTAAAGTCTCACACCAAAATTAGCATATAACTGCTTTGCTATCCCATTGAATACCCTTGTACCGTCCGGTATCACATCATTCATTGGTTTTTGATTCCGGTACATGAAAGCAGAATTTTGGTAGTTAACTGGTAAACTCGGCAGCATGGAGAGTCCGGTCAGATAAAGATCTGTCATATCAGTTTGTGGTCCCAACGAAGAGAAAGGCCCACTTAACTGACTGGCGGTTCGATTAATCTGATTCTCAGGCATTGGTGAATCATCAGACAAATTCTTGGAACCCGCATTGTCCCTAATGCGTGAAGATGGTGCATGATGCTCGTGAATCCCATCGTATGTAGTCACCAATATCTTAGCATCGTCTGCTCCTCTCTCGACATGCTTCTTGACTTTGCATCCAATGTTAGTGCATTTGAAGTAACTCCTGCAATTAACAAATATACAAACAAAAAATACTAATTAATTAACAATATGTTTTTTGTATTTTAGTATTGTATGTTTCTGGCTAATCCAAGACTTTTCTAAGGTGAGCAAGTGTTTTGGTACTAAGTTTTGAATAAATGAAATCAATTAGAAAAAAAGAGAGCTACAAACCTCGGATTAGGATTTCCTCTAACAACTTTCCGACCATATTTTCTCCAGCGAAATCCATCGTCAGGATTGTCTTCTTCGCATTCCATCTGAATTATGACCCTTTGTGTCTTGTTTGTTCTTGTTGCACCAATCATGTTTGATCCCTCAAACTTCCTGCAAGAATTTATGTAATGGTTAACTTAGTTAAGAGACGTTTTCTTTAGTAACATCGATTAAGAAGTTGTTTAGTAATATTTGATTGTGATGGTAACTTTTGTTGGAACCTTTTCTTTAAAGATGAAGATCCGACATTTAATTCTTCAACAACAGGAAGTGCGTGATCCTTATCTTGTTCTTTGTCCTCCTCGCTCTTGCTCTCCCCGTCTATAGAAATGATATTGACACATGCATGTTTCATATGTGAGAAGAAAACTGATAAAAGATTTGGAAAAACAGAGAACGAATTCAAACCTGAGACGCAAGTAACTCTATTTTAATACCTGCTTGAGGAGGCAGATCGTTATTGACTTCTTCATTGACATCAGATTCAAAAGAAGCACCAAGTGGCTCAACATGAGACTCATGAGATGAGATATTAGCGGACTCTTCCGTTGGAATTTCATAGAATCCTGTTTCACATGTACAAAAATTGTGATTAAAGATTCGGAAATATTAAGAATGGGTTTTAACTTGAGACGCAAGAAAGTATATTCTAGTACCTTCTGGAGAAGGCACATCAGCGTTCAGCGGCTTATGAGTAAGATCG
The DNA here is from genome assembly GCA_963555745.1 of Cardamine flexuosa. Lineage (NCBI taxonomy): Eukaryota > Viridiplantae > Streptophyta > Magnoliopsida > Brassicales > Brassicaceae > Cardamine > Cardamine flexuosa. The sequence continues at coordinate 17,588,558 of OY743219.1, forward strand.
TTGTTGACTTTGACAACGACCTCAGATTCAAAAGAACTGAGTAGAGGAGCCTCAACGTGCTCAAGTTGAGTTCCATGAGATGGGATATAAACAGACTCTTCCGTTGCAGTATTACATAAGCCTGTTTCACATGTAAAAACAAAAAAAACTAATTAAAGATTCGGGAAAAATAGAGAACAGATTTAAACTTGAGACACAAACAACTATATTCTAGTACCTTCTTGAGGAGGCAGATCAACGTTCAGTGGCTGATGAGGAAGATCGTTGTTGAATATACGCGTCGCTGCATTGCCTTCATCGGAACTTTCCGCCATTGGTGGAGGTCTGTAGTTGGTGTTAAGATGCGGAGGAATAATCTAGAAAAGGAAGTTATCAAAGAGAGTAACATTTAGTGTTTAGGATTGAGATTTTATTTCTCTATCAAAAAGAAGACTGAGGCCTAAGATCCGATGGTTTTAAAAGTAATTTATGCGTTTATTTGTTCACTTTGTTTAAAATGCTAAAAAACAGCTTTATTTGTAAAACGCATATATAATACAGGTAAACAACATAAGCCAAACAAATAAACAATCGAAACCTTATTATATGTGAAATTATACAACACTTTCATTCAATCATAACAAAATAAATTAGTCCAGATCGAAAATGAACATTTGAAACGATTCCACATTGAAAAGTAGTTAAAGATATCATTAAATTAAATATAGTTTTATCATACATATGTAAGGTTTGTACTCGGCAGTGCAAATCAGTCATTAAAAAAACTTACTGAAAAAACATTTGTGTATTGTACACGCAAATTATTAGGTATATAAAATATCTATCACAGATTGAATTAACTGTTTATCATATAACTTATATATCAAAAACCTAAAACATTGTATTTACCTGTGAAGAATTGGAGAACATGGGAGATAGTAACAGTGCTGATGGACTGAATCCTGGAGAGACTAAAGCCACCGGAGAAGGAACAATCGAGTTCCTGAAAAGTGCAGCAAAAGGACTGATGTTTTCTGTGTCGAGTGTTGGAGGATTAAATCCTATCCTTGAAGCCAATCTCTGGCCGAGACCAGGTCTTTGTTGATCATTATGGTCTCTTGATAAGTTGGATTGAGGGAAGATCTCATTGATCGGATTTAGACCATTGTCTGTTTGGTTCAGCATCGACAATATCATTTTTGGGCTAGGACTGGAGACTGGACCCCAAAACGATGTTGTTTCCATGAAGCTTCTATCAAAATCACTCATTTTTGAGAAACCCCTGAGATGTCAACAATCACATCAAAAACAAAATCTATGTTTTGAAATAAAAATGATTTGGTGTCAAAATGATAATTTGTGAGACTAATAATCAAAAAAATAATTTATATATAGATGTAAATGGAGAAACCTTTTTTCTTGAGAGGAAGCTAGCCAAAAACAAAGAAGAAGACAGAGGGGATGTATGTTGCTGCGTAGGAGGAAGATGGTGTTCTATTGTTCATATATAGCAAAGTTCGTAAAATTTTATTTTGGTAACAATTTTCACTAGTCAAACTTTGGTTACCCAATTGGCAACAATGCTTGAAGATGTTTTAATTTTAATTTTAAATGTAAATTTGGTTTTTCTTAGAAGTTTTTACTTTGGTTCAATAAATCAAAACAATATCCAAAAAACTAGAAACTATATAGTTTATGCATTTTAATCAGTTTTAATCTATAATTTTTTAGTAATCAGTTTTGTCACAAATAATAATAGTGAATTATTATCAATTTACATTATCAGTTTTATAGTGTTTTTAAAATTCGATTGGACATAGTAAATATTAAAAATATTACTAATTTTTCAAAAGTTGTTTCATAGTAAAAATTTATTAAAAATGATCAGATGTTATCAATTTATTCTTGATGGTTCGACCGATTTCATCTTGACCTCGTAAACCAAATCATTTTGGTTAATATTTGGTTCAATTTCAAAAGACTTGTATGTTTAGTCGTTAATAACAAATTTGGAAAGAACATGTGAGATAACCCAATTAATGTTGACAGAGGAATATAGCCCAATTTTGTTTCTAAATTTAGTTTTTTCTTTTTTGAATAACCTTAATAGGTAATTCTATTGCCATTGACCATTAAAAATTCTATTAAAACTTTACCTACAACAAGGAACTAAAGGATTTACGAATATATTTCTTTCTTTTTCCCACCGATTCCTGTATATATATGAAAGAAAAAAGTCAAAAAACCTTTGAATATAATAATATATGTTAAATGATTCACCAGTACATCTCGCGCATACACAAAATTATTTTATGAATTTTACAATTTAATAAACTATTTTTTCTTTGGTAATGTTTTTATTCTTAAAGATGTATGATGAATTCAAATATTTGATACATCAAATTTATAAATTTTGTTATTTATGTTTACTATATGATGTAAATTGGTCTAGGTTGAACAGTATGCAATGTAAAATTGAAAAAGTTACTGTTATAAGGTTTTTATATTTAGACAATATATTTATAATTTATAATCAATATATTTATAATTTATAATCAATATAATATAGTGACAATTCTTGATTTATACATTTTCAAAATTATATTGTGAAACAAAGACCCTCTGAATATATTTTTACACTAAGGAGTCTTGTTTGATATTAAAAATTTTAAGGGGTCTAAATTTGATAGTTTTACCTATAATATAATAAGAATATAAAATTTGTAACAACAACAAACTTCTTTCTAGATTACCAGCTTCCAGTTGTTGAATATGGGCTTCGTCCCAAGCTCCCGTTTAGGCCTCCCATGATTTATCTGAGCCTGGAGATAAGTACAAACTCATTAATCACCACAAAGACAAAGGCTCAGTTATTCAGGTCTTATTAACTGGACCAACTAAGACGTCTGTTACAAGATGACCTCCCGCAAGACGTAGCATAATATTAAGTCAAATAAACGTTGAAAAAATAGAGGATATTTTAGAAGGAGTTGCACTAGATCGCGGCCAAGATTTAAGGAAGAAGTTAGAGTCAAAATTTCTATTTAAAACAGGCGTAGGCAAAGAGGAAAATCATCTTATTTTTAACCTAGAAATTCATACTACGACCTTTCAGCAAAAGCTCCCACTCTGTTCCTTGTTCAAACTCTGTTTATAACTTCGATTAAATATCAATAAAAATTTAATTTTATTCATTCTGCTATTAAGAATTTTTGCTCTGCACGAGAGTCTAGTCCTTTGATTATTCCTAACACATCTAAAATATAACTTGTGAGTTTTAGCACCCACAGCAGCCACTTGTATTGCACCCCTAGAAAAACCCTCCCAATCCTCTGTAACCACCAGGTCCTTCAAATCCTTCAATGTTCATGCTGCTAATCTCCCTAGTGTCATCTTCAAGGTTTCTCGAATCCATATCCTTTTGTCTCCATTCCTTTGAGGATCTTTGCAGGTCGTCATCGTTGTCCCCTACAATCTCTTCCTATAGAATAACACTCTCTCTTGATTCAAGTACGTCCTTGTCATCCGCCTCTTCTACTTCAGTAGGTTGCTGCATTTTTAAGGACTGGGTACCTCACATTTTGTTGGCTTTATTGGGTTATTGTTCCAATTTCTCCTCCTTAGAGACTCTGGTGCCTCCAAATTCTTCCTTCAAGAAGAGACCATTGCTAAACATTTATTCTTTTATGGAGTGTTTCTTATTTCAAATGTGTTGTGTATGGAGGAACTCTACCATCACAGTATTCCTCTTTAGACAATGCTATGGTTATGCGACTTCTTAGTGATGTATGCAAATTTTTTCTTTCATGTCTTCACTTTGGGCTTTGGATGGGAGCTTGTCTCGCCAAGTTATTCACTTGTGGTAAAGCCTTAATATCTAGAGAATTTTTCTCGAAATATTTATCGTTGTTAGTACCTTTTAGATGGAAGGGAGAACAATCAATATTCTCAATCCTTACATGAAATCTTGTTCTTATGTGTACTTGTTGCTTTGTTTCCTTATTTATGTAGTCTTTGTTTCTCTTACATCACCATCTTATTTGAGTGGTTTTATACTACAGTGAGTAAGGTGTTTTAGTTCACTCCTGCAAATGTACACAATTGTTTTTTATCTCTCTTCCTCATAATCATAATCACCGTATTTAATGGCTGGTGGTGACATCATGAAGTGCAGAGGGTTGTGGTTGAAGTTAAAGCCATTACTCAAATGATGCCACCACCAGCCACTCAATACTATAATTATAATTATGAGGAATATGTTGAATTTCAGCCTAGAGGCCATGGACGTCAAGGCCACACTATTCAGCCGTATTTGAAGAAATAAAAAAGGGCACATACTTCAACTCCTCCTGATGTCTTGGAAGGAAGAAAGGACACAAAATATATGTTTAGTGTATATGATAAGGAACTTAGGGACAAAGCATGTAGTGTTATTGCGAGGTGGTTCTATGAAGCAGAGCTTCCTTTTAACGCAGTCAATTATGACAGTTTTAAAGAGGCACTTGAGTTAGTTCGTCAATATTGTTCATAATTTAAGCCACCAACTATGTATGAGCTACGAGTTATTTTGTTGAATAAATAAGTAAAAGAAACATAAAATCAGTTGGTGGAGCACAAGAAAAATGGGTAGAATGTTCAACCATGTTTGACATATGGCATGATCCAGTTGTGCAAAATGACATTTTTAACTTTCTTGTCAATTTACCAAAAGGATCAATTTTCGTCAAATCAATTGATGTTTCAACAGCTGTGAAAATGCTAATTTGATGTTTAATGAGCTGTTCAATTAAGGATCAATTTTGTCAATTTGATGTTTCAACATATGGTTGAAGAAATTGGAGAATCTAATGTTTTCCAAGTGGTAATCGATTATGCTTCAATCTATGTGAAAACTAGTATATTTTTATCTTTAAGGTTTATGAGGTTCTCATTTTTCAGATTGGGGCTTAATCTAATTCTGATTGCATTTTGTTAATTTTTTAGGGAATCTACTAATGGCCAAAAGACCAAATATGTATTGGCTTCCTTGTTTAGATCTCATGTTGGAGGATATAGGCCAAATTCCTTCAGTGAAGGCTGCAATAAGGAACTGCATCTACATGAATGACTACATCGACAATCATACTTCTCTTGTGATTATTATAAGGAAATTCACAAACCAGACAAACCTACATAGAGCAGTAGTTACTAGGGTTGCTACATCATTTATCGCACTTGTGCAGTATTACAATCAGAAGAAAAAGCTTAAGAAGTTTTGTAACTTCTCAAGAGTGGGACAATTCCAAGTGGCCAAAGGAACATGTGCCATGAAATTGAAATAGATAATTATTCAAGAAAGATTATGGATAAGTGTTATATGTACTCAAATTGATTGGTTTTTTTAGTAAGGTGCTTAGGATCGTTGACAGAGAGAAAAAAAAACCCAGCTATGGGGTACATCTATGAAGAATGGATATGACTAAAGAGGTCATGGCTAAGACCTTCAATGATAGAGAAGAGAGTTACAAACATGCATTTGAAATCATTGATGAGTGATATATCATGGGTTTTATGATTTTTAAGCCAAGCCATGATATATGTATATAATTGTGTCTTTTGTGTGTCGTTTGAGTCCCTATAGAGTCTTTTACAGGTTTACATATGTTTGGGGATCATTTGGACATTATGGAACAATTATGGAGCAATTATGGAGCATTGTATTTGAGAAGTCGAAGTTGGTATATTTCACGTTCACATGTGTCGAGCGACACAACCCGTGTGTCGGTCGACACACGCTAATTTCCACTGTTCACGCGGAAATATTTATTTATGAATTATTGCAATTTTTACCCAAAAGATTCATGTGTTTACAAAAAGGGCCCAGCTCGTGATTAGACATATAATTAGGGGTATTAGACTTTGTTTTGGGATATCTTGTTTTCATAAAGAACTTAGGAGAGTTTTGGAGAGATTGGGAGCTTAGGGCTGATATACTACTTTGTTCTACTTTGAGAGAAGATTTCAAACCATGTTCCTAAATCTCTACTCTGATTTATATGATATCTATTTTATCTATGTCTTTGATTTCAATTGATATGTGTGAGTAGACCTCTTGTTAGGTTTAGGGATTATCATTAGGTATTTCATGGAATGATGTATTGATTGATTGGTTATGATTCAAACTTGATAGTTCTTCATCTAAGTTGTTCTTAAAGCTAGTTTTAGATCGATAACCTAGAAAATCGATCTTAGGTTGTTGAATTGGCGCGAAGAATGTTTATAATCTGATTAAACTTAAAGTGAACTGATGAGTGTCTATTTTGACCTTTTTTATTATTGTTTTACTTGTTTTATTGAGTCTAGAAGTTAGGTTTTGTATTCTTCTGGCCGGTTTTAGTGTCTTTTTAGGTTTTCACTTGCTTGGAGCTAAAATGGACAAAATGGAGCAAAACATGATGATTTGTGATGAATTTACGGATTTGAAGATGCAGAGCAATGCAGAGGTTCCAGAAGTTTGACATTTGTTGGAGGTCTTCCAATTATCGGATGGCAATGGGATTTTGACACAAGATATAGCTTTGAGTTAGCTTTCATTTTGCACCGGTCTTATGTCATTCTCATATTTGGTTCAAGAGTTATTCTCGTTTTACCGAATACATGTCCATCTGGCGGAAACGAAGCAGTTGCGGGAATGACACTGGGATCGACCGATCCAAACAGGATCATTCGATCTCAATCCTGTATATTCTCCAAATCAAGCATTTACTCCGATTTTATCCTAGTGAATCCCTATAAATAAGAGGATTTCGTCCTAGACATGACCTAGGCCGTTTTTGGCCACTTTTTCACTGTTCTCTTTTCATCTTTTCAGATCTATAAATTTTTTCTTTGATATTTTTAGATCTATACACTTTCCCTTTGAAGATTGGATCTATTGTTCTCATTTTCATCTCTTTCTATGCAATCAATAATTTCTTCTACTATGATCTCTCTGTCTCTTGCCATGATTGAGTAGATCTGTTTGTTGGGAGATGAGATTTATTCAAAGGGATTTAATGTTTAATTAGGTTATTGTTATAGAATTAGAATTATGATTATTAGATTTCTACTTCTATGAAACAAATGCTTTTGTTAGGTTGACGAATCTATCAAATGATTCATAGGGTTTTATAATACAGCTAGTGTTGGTTATTCTACCCGGAATCTATAGTTTGTAGGCTTGATTCCAGATTTCCAAGAGTTGAGCTGGATCTACTAGTGAACTCTATCAAACTTGTTAAATACATGCTATCATAGGGTCATAGCGGATTTATGTTAGAAAAATATTTGCTCTTAAAATGAGATTTATTTTGGTATAGTGTTTGTGTTCTAGATCTAGATTATTTAATTGCTAATTCGGTTATATAGTTTATTCATTTATTTAAATATATGCGATTTTCCAGATCCTAACATCTGTTTTAATTGATTTCATTTCCCTATTTAATTATTTTTCCATTTATTATTTGGTTTTCTTTGTGAAAACATTTAATATTCTTCATTCTAGGTATGTTTAGATCTATAAGATTTAAAGTGCACTATATTTCGTGTTGATTCGATCCCACCACTATACTGCTGCGCACAACCGTGCACTTGCGGAGTTTATTGGTTTGGATAAAACCTGATGCATAAAGACATCACATCAAGTTTTTGGTGCTGTTGCCGGGGAATATGAGTTGCCTTTAGATTTTTGTTTTTAAACCTAGTCTACAATATTTTTTTTCTGCACTTTTTTTTTTTTGTATTCATGATTTATTCTCAGAGATCGACTAATCCACATTAGATAGATCGATTCTACTTCTTGCACGATCGACCGATCCCTTTCGAGATCGACTTATACTACTTTGTGCAAGATCGATCGATTCTACCTTGATCGATCGGTCCTACTTTGTTCACGATCAACCGATCCTTCCCAAAATTGATCGATCCCAGTGCCTTTTGCTCGGTTCTAATTATGCAAATTTTCTGTTTTCTCAGGTGTGTGCATTTGAGGAGCAAGGGTTCCAAAGATCTGCAAAACCTGAGCATAGGAGAGTTGACAAGGGAGCTCATAGGAAGGAAAGAGAAGAAGAGACGGGAGATCTCACTTCCAAGGTCAATATGATTCTGAAAGGCCAAAGAAGGTTAGTAAGGTTGTTTGAGAGTCCTGAATATAATGATAAAACTGAGTGGTTAGAGGATATCAATTTTCTAGGAAAACAAAGAAACTTCCCAGGCGGGAGTTTCAACCAAAACTTTAGGAGTCCTCCTAATTATCCCTATAATGTCTACCCAACTAGAAATCTGAGGAAACAATGGAATAATCCTTACAATACTCAATTAAACTATTTAAACCAACCCTTAACCAAATCACACCAATTGGCATACCACGAAAGGGCTGAAAATGAATTCAATCAATATGAGAATGCTGGTTCTCTTGGCGAAATTTAATCCATGTTTCAGCATATCGCAAAGATACAGATGAGGGATGCCAATCAAATCAACACCAAGATAGAAAGAATGTCTAAAGATTTAAATGAAAGACTTAATAATCTAGATGCCTATGTTAAACTTCTGGAAATCAAAGCCGGAGAGACAAGAGCACTAGCCGAGTTTTGTTAGGTTTAGGGTTTAGGGTTTTAATCTCTCAAGAGGTGTTCGGAGATATACATGGATTTCAAGATAAGATCGTTGGGTATGGTAATATGGGAATTCAGCTTATGCAACAATTTGAGAATGATGGTTCTCAAGATAAGATTGAACTCATGGTCCAGCAAGTTCTTGATAATCAGAAGAAGTTTGCTGAGGATATAGATGCTAAGGTGGATGTGATGTACAAAGATCTTGATGAGAAGATTGAATCACTAAGTACTCACATGGGAATTATGGAAAATTAACTTGCTCAGACTCCTGCCACTTTCAGAACACTCTCATAATGTCTTCCAGGTAAGATAGAAGCTAATCCAAGGGAGTTTTTTGGAACCATCACGCTCACAAGTGGAGAGGAAGTTGCTCCAAATTCACATGGCACTGAGATCGATCGATCCACCCCACAGATCGATCGATCCCAGGAGATAATATTTCCAGAATTATTGGATGAAGACGAGGATCGACCGATCCAATCTGGGATCGAACGACCCCGTGAGTCTTCACATGAGAACATATTCGGATATTTGTCTTCTGGTGCTAAAGGGTCTGGAACCAAAGTTGTTGCTGAAATGGAACCACCTTATGTGCCTAAACCTCCATATCTTCCACGCAAACGGGGAAAGATGCGAGAGAAGATGTCAAAAGACCCTACTGTTTATGGCCATGCTTTTTGGATTGGTACCATGGATAAGGTTAGTTGAATCAGTTCTCAAGTGTGCCAAGATGATCCTTTCCGTACTCATCGGAGCGAGCTGAAAGCTCTAAATTACATTATACTGGGACGAACAGTGAGCGGGGATCTTGAGAAGATCAATACTGCATTACCAATTTGGCACTTTTCCCGAGAGGATCTACACTTGAAGCTGACAACAAGCACGCGTAGGCTCGAACCACCTCCACCAAAACCACCAGATGAGGAAGGCTTCATTCCTCTAATGGACACATACCCTACCTAAAGTACCAAAACAAGTCGAGCTAATGACTTTCAAATCAAGCGCTTATTGGGATGCAACCCAAAATGTTTTATTTTTCTTTTATTTATTCTTGCAATTTTATTATTTTCCAAAATAAGATATGATGATGTTTTGTGTTGAATTGACTGAAAACAGGTGCAAAACGCAGGAGATGCAAATTTCAAGAAGTTTCAGGAAGCTGGGATCGACCGATCCTTCCCTGATCGATCAATCCCCGAGACGAGAAAAGCTGAGAACCGGTTCACGAACAGACCAATGCTCCCTTTTGGTCGTTAAATTCTTTCCACGGATTATGGTTTGCTTTCTTGTTCACAATTCATTATCTCCAGTGTTGTTTCGCAACACCATTTTTCTTTGATTTTATATCACAGCGGGACGCAGTGATTTAAGTTTGGGGAAGGGGTGACTACTTTCATATGTTACTAATACTGTGTTTTCTTTTGTTTCTTTGTCAAAAATTTCAAAAAATTTCAAAAATAAAACTTTTTCATTTTTCTTGAGTCGTTTTATTGAGTTAAAACATGGAAATTTTACAATTTTCTTGGTTTTCATTTTATGTTGACATTTATTGGACTTAGTACATGAAGACTGGAAACACCATCAGTGGGTCAACTTTACCAAAAGCAACCTATCTTTTGGAAATTTGAATGATCCGGCGTTGGCTTTATCTACTTGGACCTTTAACTTGGACTAATCTTCTCACTTAGGGGCTCGATATCGCAAAAGGATCACATACATCTGGAGTTCACCCCATTCTTATTGGAGCTCCAGATGGCCAAGCTCATTTTTAGCTTGGTTCCACACCCTTATACCCTTTTTCATTCAGACCCCAGTCCTCTTTCGCAACATTAGGAGCATGTGCAACGAAGTGCAAAAACTACGGAGTATGGGAGTTGACTATTGGTGCAGTTTTGGTAGTTTGATGTACATGGTTAGAACTGGTTCCAACTTCCCCTTCTCAGAAAAAAATGCTCTAGGATCGATCGATCCTATATAGATCGATCGATCCTGTCTCATCCCGAGACTCTCTCTTAAAAAAAAAACAAAAAAAAAAGAGAAGGGAAAGAAGTCTGAAGGAGCCAGAATAAAACCTTTTATTTATTTAGTTAGTTATTTATTTTAGCACCAATAGCAACTCTATTAGGATTATCATATAGAAGCTTACTTAGAGTCCAAGGTTCAGGAGGTTGTGCACCATCTTTGGTTTTCGTCTCACTGTGATTTTGCGCATTGGCTTGCACCAGAGTTCATTTGTCATGCCTAACCATCACCTTCAAAATGACCCCCTGTTACTAGCCCATAGCGATTGAGACTCCATTTGTGAGACTGCACACAACACTTAATGAATGTTAAAGGGCCAACAAAGGAGATTTCAGAAGTTCCCTTGGATCTCGGATGCTAGAGTACGGTAATGTTTGCTATGCTTATGGTAAAGTACATGTTGTACTGCTAAATTTCAATTAACCTTTCACAAGGTTTCTTTTTGGTTTACATGATCAACATGATGGTTTCTAAAGCTAAGCGTAAGTTTCCGTTTTTCAAACTTCCACTTCTGAATTTTGTTTCATTGCCTTGTTTCTTACTTGAGGACAAGCAAGAATTCAAATATGGGGGTGTGATGAGTATCTATTTTGACCCGTTTTTATTATTGTTTTACTTGTTTTATTAAGTCTAGAAGTTAGGTATTGTCTTCTTCTGGCCGGTTTTAGTGTTTTTTCAGTTTTTCACTTGCTTGGAACTAAAATGGGCAAAATGGAGCAAAACATGATGATTTGTGATGAATTTACGGATTTGAAGATGCAGAGCAATGCTGAGGTTTCAGAAGTTTTACATTCGTTCGAGGTCTTCCAATTGTCGGATGGCAATCATATTTTGACACAAGATAGATCTTTGAGTTAGCTTTCATTTGGAACCGGTATCATGTCATTCTCATTTTTGGTTCAAGAGGTATTCCCGTTTTACCAAAAACATGTCCATATGGCGGAAACGAAGCAGTTGCGGGAATGACACTGGGATCGACCGATCCAAACAGGATCGATCGATCCCAATCTTGTATATTCTCCAAATCAAGCATTTACTCCGATTTTAACCTATTGAATCCCTATAAATAAGAGGATTTTGTCCCAGACATGACCTAGGCCGTTTTTGGCCACTTTTTCACTGTTCTCTTTTCATCTTTTCAGATCTATAAACTTTTCCTTTGATATTTTTAGATCTATACTCTTTTCCTTTGAAGATTGGATCTATTGTTCTCATTTTCATCTCTTTCTATGCAATCAATAATTTCTTCTACTATGATCTCTCTGTCTCTTGCCATGATTGAGTATATCTGTTTGTTGGGAGATGAGATTTATTCAAAGAAAGTTAATGTTTAATTAGGTTATTGTTATAGATTAGAATTATGATTATTATATTTCTACTTCTATGAAACAAATGTTTTTGTTAGGTTGACGAATCTATCAAATGATTCATAGGGTTTTATAATACAGCTAGCGTTGGTTATTCTACCCGGAGTCTATAGTTTGTAGGCTTGATTTCCAGATTTCCAAGAGTTGAAACTGGATCTACAAGTGAACTCTATCTAACTTGCTAAATACATGCTATCATAGGGTCCTAGCGGATTTATGTTAGAAAAATATTTGCTCTTAAAATGAGATTTGTTTTGGTACAGTGTTTATGTTCTAGATCTAGATCATTTAATTGTTAATCCGGTTAGATATCATTTTTATTTATTTAAATCCACTGCAATTTCTCAGATCCCAACATTTGTTTTAATTGATTTCATTTACCTTTTTATTTATTTTTCCATTTATTATTTGGATTTCTTTGTGAAAACATTTAATGTTTTCATTCTAGCTCTGTCTAGATCTATAAGATTTAGAGTGCACTCTATTCCTTGTGGATTCGATCCCACCACTATACTGCTGCACACAACCGTGCACTTGCGGAGTTTATTGGTTTGGGTAAAACCTGATGCATAAGAACATCACATCATGAACAAATTAGATAATTGCAAAAGAATTTGGATTAGATAATTTGGTTTCTTAGGTTTTAAACATAGTTAATTCTCGCAATGGAAGTTGGTTTATTTTACATTAGCGATTTGAGTTCTAGAACTGGATCTTAATTCGATTTTAACCAATTGATTGATATTCATTACTTGATATCCTTAAAATTTCCCTGACATGACGCTTTACCCCATCTGATTACAAACTGATTTTAATATTATTTGCATTGCTATTTAATTTAACTCATACTTGCTTAGCTGAATTTGAAACGAATAGAATTATCGTGAAACCATTGAGTCTTTGTGGATTCGACCTCTAAATACTTCAATGATTTCTTAATTTGAGAGAGTATCTCTAAGGGATAACTTGAGCATACCAATGAGCGATGGAATTGTCAACTCCATCATCTTTTGCATGTTGCTGGCTTTTTTTGTAATACAGAAGGTTATTATAAATTAGAAGGGGCCGATGTGAATTATGAAGAGGTTATGACAAGTTTATACAATACCTTTGAAAGATTGGTTTCTGAATTTCCAATTTAAGATATGATATCTGCAGAGATGGATTAGTTTAATAATGATTCATGACAGCTTGGGTCTCCCTTAGATATCAGAAAAAAGACAATGAAATCTACACCAATACTTAGAGACTTTGTGTTACGAACCCGGGGGATCCGTAAGGTTGGTAAGCAGATAGAATGATCCAAAGACGTGGCAAGAAACGATGGGGAAGATACGGAGCCGTGACCAAAGAGAAACTCAATTCGGGAACCAGCAGAAGAGATGAACATGGGATGAAATGCAACACATGGGCTATGGGAAGACTTGGGATACGGCAAGGACCAACAAGAATCGAGCCCGGCTCAAGAAACTTGAAGGACTTCTAGGTCTAGAGACGGCGGCTCGATAGATCTAAAAAGAGAGAGAATTCTCAAAAGGTTTTGTGATTAAAAATAGCGTAACCTACAAATGGAAATGGTTCAGCCCTTTTATAGGCAATAAAAGGAAACAAAGGAAGCCCTAAACAAGTGGGGCAAGTGCGAGTTATATTCGCGGTTAAAAACACTTGGTCCAGTGAAAGTGAAAAGTAAAAATAAAGAAAAGGAGGTTTTTATTCGGGGGAACCTCCTTGGGATAGATCCGGGGAATAAATGCATAGTTTAGCTTTTCCATGAAAGCTTCCAAGTAAACAATGCATGGGGACTTACTCCTCGGGCATCAAAACGGCTACCTCATTAAAATCCTATCGAGAAAACCCATTTGAGACAGAACTCAACAGGGGAAAAAGAGTATAACCTCTTGAGGTCTTATGGGGTTGTCTTCACCCTTGGGTAATGGTGAAGAAAATCAGATTGTGGCTTCCCAGACCGATCGTAGTCTTCTCGTTGCTTCGGCTTGATAGCGGGTTCGCGGGTGCATCGCCGGGGTCGTGATCGAGAAACTCTAAGGCAGCTTGGGTGAATGTGTTTAACTTGTGCCGGCATGCTCTGGCCGTGGCCTGGCTTCTGGTAGTGGCTCCCGGTTCGATCCGAGGTGCTACCGGGTCAGTCGCAAGTTCGTCCGAGTTGTTTTCAATGCTTGGGTCGAGGTCTCGGGTGACTCGGGTTCCATCACTTTGTGACAAAAGGTTCTTAGTCTCACGTGTAGTGGGACTGGTTGTGAGTAAAATTATAGTGTATTTCAACATCTCCATACCAAGAAAAGGAATCAATTGGCACAATAACGTTTTATTGATATTGTGTTTGTTAAGTACAATCACACTTTACAAATCCGTTACAATAGGAAATACACAATTGCTCCCATCATCCTACAAGATGTTGACCGATTTTAACAAGTGGCTGGTAGGAAGAATGGATGGGAAGTCTCCTGACGAGTATTATGATCTAGTGTTTGAAGATGGTGATTTAACATGGGATATGGTAAGCACATCATATGGAGCTAATGAGTCTATCCACCTTACTAGAGCAAAAAAAAACATCAACACAATCTTCAAATAGAGCTTAGAAAGGGAAAAAGAATAACCCCAAGAGCTACACTCCAAGTTCAAGAGCATCTCAAAGGCCATATCTAACTCCAATGACATTAATTGCTGAGGATGATGAGAATGAAATTGAAAAGATTTCAGAGAAGATGAGAATTATGAAGCATTTGTGGAAGAGGATGAGTATGATGATGATGATGATGAGTATGATGATGATGATGATGATGATGATGATGATGATGATGATGATGATGATGATGATGATGATGATGATGATGATGATGATGATGATGATGATGATGATAATGATGATGATGATGACATTGAGAAAGAGATGGATTTTTAGAGTTTCAGACATTTAGGCTTTGATTTAAAGTTTAAAACTTTGATTGAATTTGCTTTTTTTTTCTTTCTTTTCATAGTTCTGTTTCAGACTTATGGTTATATCTTTTATTGGATTGGATATTTGTATGTTTTTCATGTGATAATCAACTTTTTAATTGGTTCTAAAATGGTTTTAGAACCACAAATGGTCCTAACATGTTTAGGGATCATTGAATATATCTAACCTTATATTTTCTTGTGCAGTTGCGCCTCTGATACCAAAGGCTCATGGAGCGAGCACCTTGGCTCAGAGGGTCAAAATAAATGTCTCCTAGCCTTTCCTTGCCTTGCACCATTTAAAGGACAACTTGTCCTTTGATTTACCTCATGTACACTGAGCTTGAACTAATATCTTTCTTGAATCTTTTACTAAACACATGAATCATACATGCTCCAAACTTAAAACAATCCTTGATTCATTTATGCAAAATAAATATCAACTAATATCCAGTCGTTAACCAATGCATTAATAACCTGAGATTCTATTTTCATCTGTCTTCAAAGGTTTCACTTGCAGAAAGTTTAAGCTCAGATTCAGTCTTGAATTCAACTTGTATCACTGTTAATACAAACATAACATGCCTCACAAGTCCACCTTGTTGTAAATACCTTCGATACAACCCTCTCTTAAATTCTCATGTTTAAACAGACTTTTTTTCTAGTATTTTTTGATCCTCTGCTAGTCACCCTTTTACATCCCTGAGTACTTCACTCTAGAATCCTTGAAGCCATACACTTTCTGTAAATACTATTGCAATATTTCCCCATCTATGCAGATCTCACCAAGAAAACTTGGTGCAAACATCATTCCCATTCTATTTTAATTAAGAATTTCTCACAATTCATCAACTTTACTTTGACATGTCCTTACCATTGATGAATTCACTTAACTTTGATAAGTGAATTCCTTGAGAAATGCTTCTTAACGAAGCTGCTAGACACGCTAGTCTTCTACTAGTCTTTGTCTTTAAAGTTTTCACTTATTTTGAGATGCATATTTAACCACCATAGATCTACTTGAATATTCTCCTTACACTGACTTGCTTCTTTTATAAGTTTCATCTTGTTAGCAACAAACCATTAAAAATTTCTGCAAGTGAAACCTATAAAAGATTCATCCACCAGCTCATCACTTTAGATGCAAAAAGGCAAACTTTTTAAGTTCTTCACAAACTTCTTTGTGATTTTCTTAAACCTCGATCATAATTATTGTAGTCCTCCCAAATATTTTTCAGTGTGACTCATTATATTGAGACTTGACCCTTCATCAACTTGATATATTTTAGATAACTGTAACTTGATAAGTGAAATAGAATTCAATACTAGATTATTAAGATGATAATCAAATAATCAAAAGGACGTTCACATAGTAACAGATGTTCACATAGTAACTTGATAAGCGATTACAAAGATGATTGCATAAATCACCTCTTCAAGTACATCACCTGGCTAAAGTCTTAACATAAAAGTATAAACCCTAAATGAGACTCCATGTCTCTTTTTATTCAAAATCCCCATGAAACAATAAAGGCTCTGTTTCAACCCAAGTCTTTCCTTAACTGGTTCACGTCATTCTCATTCTCCTGACATGGCAGCTTCTTCTTTCTGAAATATGTGTGATGAATAGTATCAATACTCCCTTCCCCGAAAATAAGCTTGTCCTCAAGCTTGAAATGTGGAAATGTTTGAACAAAATACTTCAAAAAAATCCAAGAATTAGCTTCTGTCTCATGATCTTTCCATTGAACCAACAACTCGCAAGCACCAGCATCGTTATAACGAACCGCCACAATTTTCTCCGGAACCCATATGTCTTCTTCAGTCAACACCGATGGTGCTGAGTATTTGACCTAGTGATGATCTCCAACCACTGCCTTTAGTTGTGAGACATGGAAAACGTCATGGATCTTTGAATGATATGGTAGGTTCACCCGATAAGCTACAGCGCCAATACGTTCCAAGACCTTAAACGGACCAAAAAACTTAGCTGCAAGCTTATGGCAATTCCGACGAACCACCAAAAGTTGTCTATAGGGCTGCAACTTAAGATAAAATCAATCTCACACTTCAAACACTACTTCTCTTCTTTTCTTGTCCGTGTTATGTTTCATAATGTCTTGTGTTTGCTGTAAGTTCACTTGAATCCGAGAAATCATCAATCCGGTTCACGCAGTTGCACTTCCAAATCCCAATTCTCAGTCAAACCAACTTCAAATTTCCACAACTTAGGAGGTTCTTTACCATAGACAACCTGAACAGGATATGTCTTAATAGAAGAATGGTACGATGTGTTAGATGGAAACTCAGCCCATGCCAAAAATCTATGCCAAGTAGGCGGATGGCTGGACGAGAAACAGCGGAGATATGTTTCTAAACAGCGATTCAAAACTTCTGTCTGAGGGTGATATGATGTACTGAACTTCAATTTGATGCCAGACAATCGAAAAAGATATCGTCACACTTCGCCCAAAAAAATACGATCTCTGTCCTACACGATGGATTTGGGAAACCCATGTAACCGAAAAAATTCACGGATAAACTTAGTAGCCACATCAATTGCCTTGAAGGAGTGTTTCAAGCCTATGAAATGTGCTGCCTTACTAAGCCGATCAACCACCACAAAAATGACATTAACTCCACTGGATAATGGTAAACCTTTGATGAAATCCACAGAAATATCCTCCCACACTGCTGTAGGAATCGGCAAAAGCTGTAGTAAACCACCTGGCGATAAAGTAGAGTACTTATGCGTTTGGCAAATGACACACACTGCCACATATTTCTGTATGTCCTTCTGAATTCCCTCCCAATGAAACGATCCTGCACTCTCTTCAATGTTTTCAATATACCAGCATGACCACCAATGTTACTATCATGGAATTCTTGAAGAAGTAATGGAATAAAAACTGATGACCCAGGAATCACCAAACGATTTTTATACCATAACCTGTTCTCGATCACCTGGTAGTGACTTCCGCCTAGTTCCTGAGCCTGGAGTTGAGTAATGAGCTGTTGAATAGACTTATCTTGCTCAATTTATTTGAAAAAATCTTGTAATTGAATTACTGATGGAACTGTGATAGAGAGTAATAAAGCAGAAACCAAATAAGGAATCCTAGATAGGCCATCCACTGCTTTATTTTTGACCCCTGGTTTGTAAACAATCTCCATGTCATAACCCAGCTAACGAATAAGCCAACATTGGTATTCCATATTCATTTCCTTCTGTTCCAACAAAAACTTCAAGCTTCATTGATCAGTGTGTACCTCAAATTTTATGCCCATGAGATAATGTTTCCACTTTAGTACAGCCATGACGATAGCCATTAGTTCATGTTCATAGGCTGGTTTCAATTGTTCCCTAGCCATCAGTCCATGACTAAAGTAAGCCAAATGCCACTTATCTTGGATCAACACTGCCCTAACACCTGTGCCTGAAGCATCAGTTTCAATAATAAAAACTTTCTCAAAGTTAGGCAACCCCAACACTGGAACTGATACCATTGCTTTCTTTAACTTGTCAAACGCTTCCTACGCCAACTCAGACCAAAGAAAATGATCCTTCTTTAGTAATTATGTTAGTGGTTTGGTAATTGTTCCATAGCCTTGAACAAATTTCTGGTAATATCTAGTGAGCCCCAAAAATCCTCTAAACTGTTTAATATTCATTGGTGGGGGCCATGATAGCATGGACTCAGTCTTGGCCGCATCAGTCACCACTCCTGCTGCTGAGATAACGTGACCAAGATATTCCACTTGTGAGACACCAAAAAGACATTTCTTCAAGTTCGCAAAGTGATATTTGTATCGTGTATCGTGATATAAACCAATATATCATCAAAGAAAACCACTACAAATTTCCTCAAATATGGCTGAAAAAACATATTCATCAATTCATGAAATGTAGCAGGTGCATTAGTTAACTCAAAAGGCATGACCAAGAATTCATAATGTCCTTCCAAGGTCCTGAAAGCTGTTTTCTTAATATCCTCTTCCATCATTAAGATCTGCTGATAACCTGATCGCAAATCGATTTTTGAAAATATTGCAGAGCCATACAATTCATCTAATAGTTGATCAATCACCGGAATAGGAAATTTATCCGAAATTGTAGCTCTATCTAAAGATCTATAATCCACACAGAATCTCCAAGATGAATCTTTCTTTCGAACCAGCAAAATCGGACTTGAGAATGGACTATGACTGCGGCGAATGATACCTGACACCTACATCTCTTGTACCATCTTCTCCATAATCTCTTTCGTGGCATGTGGGTATCGATACGGTCTGACTGTAATCGAATGAACACCAGGCTTCAAGGTTATAATAGAATGTTCATTACCTCTCATTGGTGGTAAACCTATTGGTATAGCAAATACCGATGGAAATTTGTCCAATACTCCTGTCACCGTTGGATCCCATTGGTTACTTGTATTGCTAGCCACATGTTTAGTGAGAGCCATCGTTGTTGGCGTTCCTACAACATGATAACAAGGAGCCTGTAATTTCTTAAGAGACAAGGATGTTGCATGTAGTGAACGATCGCCCAATAAGGTTACTTGTTTACCCTCATATGTAAACCTCCATTCTTGTAACTTTCCACTTTACATTTCTCTAATGTTTCTAGCGACTCTACTCCGAGAATAACATTTCCTCCTCACAACTCCAGAGAAATAAAATTACTCTGAAACTCCACTCCAGCCAACTGAAATTTAACTTTTTGACAAATACCCGATCCATCAACCGAAACACCATTCCCAAGTAAAACTTCCAACGTTGATTAGCACAAACTGCCAGCTTCAAACGAAATGCCAACAAGGGTGTAATGAAATTATGAAACGCACCTGAATCAAGTAACACGACCACCCTAGTTTTTCCAATACAACCCGTCAGTTTAGTAGTGAGAGGAGAATGTTTGCCTAAGAAGGAATTCAAAGACAGACACCGCATTACTGGTTGTTGTACTTCAACAATTTCCTCCGAGAAGGAAACATTTTCATCTGCCACTTCTAACTCCAAGCCATCAACCACCGTAAGAATTTGTATTACTTTCAGTGGACAAACATGTCCCCGAAAATATTTTCCCTTACATTTAAAGCATATTCCTTTACTCCTCATAGTGTCAAGCTCATCTGTTGTATGTCTTTGTCTTGGCTGAGGAAATGTTTTGGCTGGAATCATTTGAGTAGGAACTGAACTTGAACCATTTTGCAACATAAGAGGCTTCATGTGAGGATAAGAGACTGGGGGGCGACTAATATATGGTTTGGAAACCACAACAGTCTTGGCCACTTTTTCACTCATTATCTGACAAAAATAACTCTACTCCATCTTGATAACCGCTGCCTTTTGATGAGGTAAATCCCTTGGTTCCTTCATTTTCAGCACCTCCTTCATCTCTTGTTTCAAACCATTGTAAAATATCTTGGAATGAATCATTCAGCTCTGTAACTTGTGAAGATAGGTCTTCAAATTCAGTTACATAAGCTCTCAATGAACCAGTTTGTTGAATAGAAAAAAATCTGTTTCCAGGGTCATCTTCCATGGAAAAACCAAATCGCAGGAATATTCTTTGGCGAAAACTATCCCAAGACTTAAACTCATCTCTATTCATCTCCCAGTTGAACCATCTCAATACATCTCCTTCCAAACTCAATGATACCAAATCCAATTTATCTGCAGCTTGATAACGACGCACGCGGGAAATACGATTCATCAGACATATTTCAGAAAGAAGAAGCTGCCACGTCAGGAGAATGAGAATGACGTGAACCAGTTAACGAAATACTTGGGTTGAAACAGAGCCTTAATTGTTTCGTGGGGATTATGAATAAAAGGAGACACGGAGTCTCATTTAGGGTTTATGCTTTTATGTTAAGACTTTAGCCAAGTGATGTACTTGAAGAGGTGATTTATGCAATCATTTTTCTAATCGTTTATGTTCTGTTACTCTGTGAATGTTCTTTTGATTATTTGATTATTATCTTGATAATCAAGTATTGCATTCTATTTCACTTATCAAGTTACGGTTATCTAAAATCTATCATTAGTGCGGTGAAACTGGTTCAGAACTCAAAGGTGATGGGATCTGTTGAGGACTCCGAGACGTATGACGGTGAGAACGATGAAGTTCAGAGTCATTTGAAGGTTCTACAAGGGGGATTTAAGCGACTGTGTGAAGTGAAGGTTGATCAAGAAGAGAAATTGACATCGATGGATGGGTTACTGAGATCTGTGATGCAGAAGTTAGAAAGAATGGAGATCCGATCTGGGAAACAGGTGGAAACTTCGGTGACGCCTAGTAAATTGCCTCGGGTATCATCTTTGTTCGAATTAACTAGAGTTATTCAAGTGGAGAATCGAGATAGTTTGTTGCGGAAGATTGAGATGCCGGTGTTTGATGGATCACAAACTTATGAATGGTTTTCGAAATTAACAAGTTGTCTTAACAACCCTTTAGACAAAAATTATATTCTGAAGGCGTACCCTAGAACCATAAATCTGTAAGTTCTTGCAGTTGTTACTTCAAGCAGTTATTGAATACCAACCTCACAGACTTTCAACATCAACAAAAAAACAAGATATTATCTTGACTTTTCCACAGTTGAAATTAGTCTACATCCTTTTGGTCTTCGAATGTCTATTTACCCTAAACTAAAAAAGTTTTGAGTATTTAGAAACTTCAAAACATAACATCACAAATACCTTGTGAGCGCAGCGGAAAAGCTGACTTATTGTTTTGATCACGCCTTATATATTAGAGACTTATGGATGGAAATCCTCTTAGAATATTTTGTTCGCTCTAAAAGGACCTTCAGCTAGAATTAATATTTAATAGTAAAATACAAAAAAATTATGGGAAAAATGTCAGAAAAAGCATGAATTTTCAAAAAGTGGATAAAAAAACATGAACTTCCAAAATATATTTAAATCATAAAATTTTGTTTGATTTTTTCATAAAATGCTGAAGTTTCGTTGACTGAGCCATTTGGGCATGTCGTTAAGTTTTCCGTTAACCCTCTTAACGGTCTGTTAGCAATCTCCGTTAAACCAAAAACGACGTCGTTTCATAAATAAAATAAAAAAACTGGGTTCAAAAAGATTCGAACTACATACCTGTGGGACAAATAACAACCAGAAAACCATTGAGCCACGATAACATTTTGAAATTAAAACCACCAGAACTTATATATATATATATATATGTATGTAATTAATTAAAACTTATGAGAATTTTTTATTTTGGTGGTGATTTTATATATATATATATACGTAATTGATTAAAACTAACAAAACAAAAAATACAGATTACCTAAAAATGTTAAATATATATTCTCATATAAAATAATTTGAAATAACAAAACTAATAATAACCAATATTTTTTTTTAGTCTTTTTTTAACTAATGCTGTACATATATATATAGTTAAAAAATTTTGTTTTGTTATTTTTAATTAATTGTGTATATAATAATATTTTTAGTTCATCTACATTTTTTACTTTTGTTATTTTTAATTAGTTGTGTATATATGTGTATATATATATGAGAATATATATTTAACATTTTTAGTTAATCTATATTTTTTTGTTATATATGTATACATATAAATAAAATCACCACCAAAATAAAAAATCATCACTAGTTTTAATTAATTACATATATATATATATATATATATATATTTATATATAAGTTCTGGTGGTTATAATTTCAAAATGTTATTATGGCTCAATGATTGTATGGTTGTTATTTATCCCACAGGTAGGCAGTTTGAATCTTTTTGAACCCAGTTTTTTTTTTTTTTAATGAAACAACGGCGTTTTTGGTTAACATAGATTGCTAACAGACTGTTAAGAGGGTTAACGGAAAACTTAACGACATGCCCACATGGCTCAGTCAACGAAACTTCAGCAATTTCTGAAAAAGTCAAACAAAATTTTATGATTTAAATGACATTTTGGAAGTTCATGCTTTTTTCGTCCACTTTTAAAAAGTTCATGCTTTTCTGATATTTTTCCAAAAAAATTATAGATTTCATCGAATATTTATTCTTGTCAATAGCTTAGTACTCCATATAATATATTCATTCTCACTACTAAGCCTCGGCATTGGGGTCTTGGATCGGATTCAGTTCAGATTTTTTTTTTCAGATTTGGGTAATCCGAGTAGGAGAGTTAAGTATCTGTTCGGATTTTATGAGTACTTGGTTTCGGTTCAAATTATTTTTGGTTTGGTTTTTGGGTTTTAAAAATCCAATTTCTTTTTTAATTTTAATAAAAACTGGTACAATATTAATAACATTTTGTTGAATTTTGCAAGATACATATTATTTAACAAATATAACAAAATATTTTTATTTAGATTATTTAGGATATTTTTGGGTATAAAATTATAACTAAATATTTTGGATATATAATTTTATTTTGGATTTTAAAATTATAATGTTTATAATGTTATAAACATTTAGAATCCGTTCAAGTTTTGTGACTATTCAGTTCGGTTTCTAAAAAGGATTTTTTTAATTTGGTTCTTGTTTGGTTTTTCGGATTTCAGATTTTATGCCCATGCCTACTCACTACTGTGAAATTATTTTATTATTATTTCATTTACTACCGAAGAAATTTTAGTTTTTCTAGTCTATTTAACTAAATATTGAATTTAATTTTGAAATTCAGAAAATTAAAATTAAATCAAGTCTTGTAAAGAAGATTTGGTCCCATACAAAGAAAACTGAGAAGCACCTAAGGTTTGATTTTACTAACAAAATTTTTTTTTTTGCCGTACACACATACAAAATTATACCTATTCATAACTAATTAATATACACATACATATATAATTAATTCTCTTTGTGACTGAGTTTCCGTATTTATTTCGTAAATTATTATAGGGATCAGCGTCAGCAAATTGTACCCAATCATACGAATACGATTGTTTAACTTACAGAATTAATATTATTTACAAACACATGTACCAATTCCTAACCGAAATCCAATTATTTATGTACCTATATTATCTCTTATTTGCGACTCTAAGAAGTGGAAAGCAAAGGCAAATCAACTTCATCACACCACTCTACACATCTAGTCTCATAAAACAAAGTGTTCAACTTGTTTGGCCAATAAGTTAGCCAAATTTTACCACCCATTCTCCACTTCAACACACTTCCTTCCATCTCTCTCCCAACTCTCCACCCAACTTCATCTCCATACTCATCCCTTCCAAACACCATCCCTCCACTCTTCGTAAACACATTCTTTAAACCCTCTTGGTTCGGCTTCACCGTCGTTACTTCTCCTCCACTCTCTCTATCGTACAACACCGCATCAAAAACCGCAGCGTTTCCTTCACTCTCTTGCTCGATTCTCCAATCTTTAATCTTCCTCTTTGATGACATTCTTGCTCTTGCCTTCACTCTTGGAGCCACTTTACCTTTACCAAAATTTCCCTTTAGAACCCTCGTCACCTCGATCTCTCTCTCCTCATTCTTAGTAGACCGACCTAGGCTTAGCCCGGACACATGGCTTGACCCGACTTCTGGCCCGACCCAGACCCGTACACGCGATGGGACGTACTTCTCCTCTGAGTAACAATCTGCTATCTGATTCTCCACGCCAACTCCTCCCTTGTTAAACCCTAGCTTTGAAACGTGGATCCGTATGTTGTCCACACGTGCGTTCACTTTTATGTAGTGCTCGTGGAGCCTAACGGAGTATTCAAACTGCACAATTACTTCGGCTTGTTGGTGTGACAAAGCGTAACGTAGGACAGCTTCTTTAGGCTCTATAAAAGGAAACTTGGTGATCTTGTTATGAACCTCGTTAGAGTTACTTTTTGTAACGTTCATTGACAAGATTGGGAAATAACCTTTCAAGATCCATAGCCCATGAGCTTCTGTTGCATACGAAAAGCCCAACGAATGACGTGGCAAAAGGCTTCTACTGAGTTGTTTCAAACCGAGATTCCCAAGTCCCACCTCCTTGGAGATCATCCATTTGGATAAGACATAAGAAGCCGCGCGTATGATACACAGCTCGGTGTCTACACCGAGTGAGACTAGAAATGTTCGCAACACAGGTGCGTGTTGACACGTAAGCGCGTTCAAGTTGGGACCAAGTAAGTGTTGGAAGAAGAAAGAGCCTACTTCGCTTGGCGCGTCGAATACACACAGCCAGAAGAGGCGTGTGAGGAGGATTAGATTAAAGACTGATGAGAAGGATTCTGGTGAGTGAGAGTCCATGACCCAGCTAACCGGACCCGGTTTGACTTCCAGAAGCTCAGACTTTGTGGACGCGGTGTCGCGTGTGGTAGGAGAATGGGATATTACTTCTCGAAGCAGGTGGAGGACGAGAGGGAGAAACGGTTTCTCCGATGACAAGGGACACGTGTCGGAGACCCAAATGGTTGATGTTTTAAGACAGTTAAAACCCTCTACTATCACTTTGAAGGTGAGGGATTCTGGGTCGGAAACTGAATCCCAATCGGCTCTGAGTTGGATCGAACGAGTCAAATCACCTGCGAGCTGAAACGCCACGTGTGATTCAGAATCGACGAACTCGGGAGCTTCTGGAAGCTCGCATATCCACGACCATGGGTCCATTTTTTTGGATTGGTTTATTTTCTAGGAAAAATGTGTGTTATGGTAGAAGGAAAAAATGCGAGGAGAAATTTTATTTTTGCAAGAAACGAAGGTGAAGAGTTTTATAAAGAGTTCGTGTGGCGGAGGAGAAGCCATGGAAGAGATTGAATGTATCAAAGACCTTTCAAAACGAAGCCATCACGGATTCTATTAAGATGGTATCATATTAAAATTCTGTGGCTTTAAAATATCCTCATTAATGATTCAGTACTCTTGTTTTCTTGTTTGGATATTTGGCTTATAAAGAACCACGACCACTCTTACTTTGCATGGAGGAAGGTGAAGGAAGTGGACGTGGAGTCTTAACGTTTTCTCACTTGTGGTATAGCTACGTGTTGCATGGATTGGAGTGAACATGTACAGTCACTTTTCGATCACACAAAATAAAAAGATAAATAAGTTGTAGATACAAATATATTTGATTGAAAACGACAGAGTTGGAGTTTTTCTTTGATAACATACCCTACATCGGAAAACTGCCCAAAGTTTTACGTTTAGGATTATGAACATTTACCAATTGGTTATATAGAAAATTAATGCACTCTAACATCATAAATTCCATTTAAAAGAATACTCCTGTGCCTTGGCTAGTATGAAAGGCCCGTCAGTAGCTTACCTTCAAACACAAACAAATTCCTGCCTTTCCAAATTTCCCATAAAATCCAAGGGGTTGAGTTCCGTATCTCTTCTCCAATGTTTTCATTTCTTATACATGCCCAGAGATGATGAAATTACATATCTTATGAGATCCTATTTTTTGTATCTTAGTCATTTCTTGGTTCCTTGAAGTGGTTATACACTTATGCTGCATGCTCAGATGTTCCAAAACTTCAGAACTCCGGCGGATCTAGCAAAAAAATTCAGTGGGTACACAAATCCTTTTAGGAGGATTCAAAACCCTCACCTCAAGTAAATAATGGGTGCACACTTAACCAACTGCCACATCTGTTGATATTTCCTATTTAAAAATTTTAGTCTATAAAAGATCGTGCACCAACACATACAAGTGTGGATCTGCCCCTGTCTCACGGTGTATGTGTTCTCTGCTGCAAGTATATAGTCTTGTAATAGCTGTTTTCAAAATTGACCTGATAAAGTGATAGTTACATGAAGCTTTACCCAACGAATAAACCAGAGCAGAGAAGAACATTTACAATGTTTCTTTTTTAGACATATCATACCGTAATTTGTTGATAAATTTGGTGGATATTTGCTCAAAAGTGATGATGTCATATTTGATAAATATTTGGTTTTTAAGGACCCACGTAACTATGAATACAAGTTTGTTGGAACTTAATCAGTCTCATTCCTAGTAATCTTTCTTTTCTATTCCTTTTTACTTTTAATTTTGGAGTTGTGTCCTATTCGAAACTTGGGTCATCCAGAACAAAGAGATGATATTCTCCAGTTAAAGAACGAGTTCGAGATTGATAAACCTTGTTTAGACAGGTTTCCAAGGATGGAATCCTGGGCGAATAACAGCGACTGTTGTTCGTGGGATGGTATCAGATGTGATGCCAACTTTGGGGATGTGATCGAGTTGAACCTTAGCTATAGCTGTCTCCATGGCCAGCTCAATTCCAAAAGTGCTATTTTTAGGCTTCAAAATCTTCGTTTTCTTGACCTTTCAAATAATAATATTAGTGGTCAATTCCCTTTTGCACTTGAAAACCTTTCTAGTCTCACCACTCTCGACCTTACTAGGAATCATTTTAGTGGTGAAATCCCATCTTCACTTGAAACCCTTTCCCATCTCACCTTTCTTGGCCTCGGTGCTAACAATTTTGTTGGTGAAATCCCATCTTCACTTGGAAACCTTTCTCATATCACCAATCTTGCCCTTTGCGAGAATAATTTTGTTGGTGAAATTCCATATTCACTTGAAAAGCTTTCACATCTCACCTTTCTGGACCTCTCACAAAACAATTTAGTCGGTGAAATCCCATCTGTTTTTGGCAGATTGAACAAGTTGGTCAGCTTCTCTGTTGAAAACAACAAGCTTAGTGGTAACCTTCCCCTTACACTACTAAATCTAACAAATCTGTTACATTTATCAGTCTATGGAAATCAGTTTACAGGCACACTTTCTCCTAACATGAGCTCACTCTCCAAATTGGAGTTCTTTTACGCTCATGACAACTCTTTCACAGGAATTTTCCCTTCTTCTCTCATTCTGTAACTTATATTAATCTGGCTGGCAACCAACTCAACGGTACTCTTGAGTTTGGGAATATATCTTCATTGTCTAAGCTAGAAAGCCTAGCCCTTGGCAATAACAACTTCATAGGGCCAATCCCCAAATCAATTTCCAAATTAGTAAACCTTGACACACTTGACCTTTCCCATTGCAACACCCAAGGATCAGTTGACTTCAGCATCTTCTCGCATCTCAAGTTGCTCAAATATCTGCAGCTATCCCATTTGAACAGCACCACTACCTTTGACTTGAATGGAATCTTGTCAAGTTTCAGTTCACTCTATAAATTGGATCTCTCTATAAATTCAGTTTCAGATCCTCCATTTTTAAGGTATTTTAACTTGTCAAGATGCGGTCTCACCGAGTTCCCAGAGATCCTTAGAACTCAACACAGACTTATGTATTTAGACATCTCCAACAACAAAAGGCCAAGTGCCTGGTTGGTTATGGTCACTACCAAATTTGGAGTATGTGAATCTTTCCAACAACACATTCACAAGTTTTGAAAGATCAATGAAACCAGGACTATCCTCTTCCCGGCAATTATCTATGGATTACTTGTCTGGTGCCAACAACAATTTCACGGGAAATATACCATCTTTCATATGTGCTTTGTGTACTCTAACCATTCTTGATTTATCTAATAACCGATTCAATGGTTCAATCCCTCGTTGCATGGGAAATTTCAGTGGTGTTCTTCGAACTCTAAATCTAAGAAATAATCGTCTTAGTGGAGGTCTTCCAGAGAATATATCTGCAAGTGTAAAGTCGCTTGACATTGGCCATAACCAACTAGTGGGAAAGCTTCCAAGATCTTTGGTCCGTATCTCTTTCCTTGAAGTTCTGAATGTGGAAAGCAACAGAATCAATGACATGTTTCCTTTTTGGTTGAGTTCTCTCAAAGAGCTACAAGTTCTTGTCCTCCGCTCCAATGAATTTCATGGACCAATACAGAAAGCTGGGTTTTCTAAGTTGCGAATCATTGATATATCCAGTAATCACTTCTATGGAAGTTTGCCATCAGATTGCTTTGCAAATTGGACAGCAATGTGCTCACTTGAAAAAAAGGAAGATCAGTTTAATGGATAGTACATGGGTACAGAATATTACAGTGATTCATTGGTTTTGATGAACAAAGGCGTAGCACTGGAGCTGGTACGTATCCTAAAAATCTACACAGCAATCGACTTTTCAGGAAACAAATTTGAAGGAGAGATTCCAAGGTCTGTTGGTATATTGAAAGAGCTTCATGTGCTCAATTTTTCAAACAATGCTTTCACTGGCCACATCCCTTCATCAATGGCAAATCTGGGAGAGCTTGAATCATTAGATATTTCCCCAAACAAGCTTTCAGGAGAAATTCCACAAGAGCTAGGGAATCTCTTGTCTCTTGCGTACATGAACTTCTCTCATAATCAGCTGGTAGGTTTATTACCAGGGGGAACTCAGTTTAAGACACAGCCCTGCTCTTCTTTCAAGGAAAATCTGGTCCTTCACTTGACGAAGTTTGTCTAGACATCTACGCGAAAACATCGCACCAATCTGTAAAACCAGAGCAAGAGGAAGATGAAGATGAAGAAGAATTGATAAGTTGGATAGCAGCTGCAATTGGATTCATACCTGGTATTGCCTTTGGGTTGATGATGGGGTACATATTCGTTTGCTACAAAGCAGAGTGGTTCATGAATCCTTTTGGTAGAAACAAACGCAGAAGCATATCAACTCATTGGAGAGGTAATGCTCTTACTTTTGAAGAATTAATTCTATATGTATTAAAAATGAAATTGATGTATGAATCTTTCTTTGTTTTGTATTGTCTTATTAAACCCAAGCTGGAGAATCTTTGAACAAGAAAATAAAAGGAACCAACTCGGACGAAATTTAAAGAAACAAGCATGGGGAAAAAAACTACTTATTCTAAATAATTTTGGTTTTTTATGTATGTAGGTGGATGATACAAAGAGTTTTAACCCTAAATAAACTACTGCAAATGCACAGCAAATATTATAGTAATATAAGGATCGAATCCACTAGGACCAAAGTTACACTGCAATTCTTTGAGAATGAAACTAAGCTAAGACAATAATATGGTTGTTGGTTGTGATGTGAAATAAAAATAGCAAATAAAAACTGTGTAAACTATGAATTAAAAGGTGTTAGGTCAAGGAATATTCGCGGAAATTCAGAGATCAAGAATCAGACAATTATTCAGGGATTATATAAGCACACTCTCAACTCAAACATCAATGTATAACTAATTCACTGTCGTGGTATCAATTACTTTATCTAGCAACCTAAGTGTCTAAACTGTCGTTTGAACTTAGAATTATAAACAAGCATTAAAGAGCAGGTTCAATATGTTCACGGATCGCCTTAGCATCAGCTTTCGTTGGCTAAGGACAATCCGCTCATCTATGTTCTTTTCAAGCAACCTATAACACTTTTGATGAATAGATTAAACCTAAGATCAGAAATTAGGTAGCTAATCTAATTCCAGCAATGAGATCAACAATAGATAAAGATATAATAAGATGATTCCCTATCTATGCCCAATTCATTGATTCATAAATTTCTTTGAAAACCCTAAACCTAACTATGGATCTACTTAGACATGGAAGCAGAGAAATCACAAAGAGAATAAGAAGAACTCATAATCAATGGAATAGAAATCCAAAAGGGTTTAGAAATCCGTGTTCATGGGAAGTTTTTCATCGGATGGTAAACTTCTGAGGTTTCAGCATGATCCTTCATCTTCAAATCCGTGTTTTCATCCCAAAACAGGTTAAAACTTGTAAAGACTTAATAGAGGACTAAAAGACTCTGAATAAACATGTAAATAAGTAAAAGACTCTAAAATACTCTAAAAATCATGGTTAGAATGTGTAAAAACTGGAATATATCAACTCCCCCAGACTTAGTCCTTTGTTTGTCCTCAAGCAAACAAAGAAATCTAAACCGGTGAAGAGGTTTGAAAATCGCGGAAACTCTCCTATGATCAGAGACAATGCTCGAGATAGATACCATGCAGACGCGTTAATACAAGAATTCTCAGTTAAAACTGTTCACTATAAACCCACAACATTCTCAACTCTGATCCGTCTATCTCAAACCTGCAAGAGACCTTGGTTTTCACTTCAGTCAACTCCTTACATATATTAAAAAGTGGCATGGATTTCTCAAGAGAAGACATCAGTCGGGGTAGACGGCGCTTGGTATAAAAAGGCATTTGGTGTTTAAGTGGAGTTAAAGTGTTTACGGTATACCATGATTGAAGTGCAGCTATGTCACAGGGCTGCGAGAGAGTATGAACCCATTGATGTTCACAGCTTCCAACCACTTCTTCAGAACACCTTCCTTTTACTTCTTTTTTTCTTGGTTCCCCCAGACTTAGATATTTGTGGGGCCTTTGAGTCTTTGCACAGCTTCATAACCTCTTTTTCTTTCTTCTTCTTTCTCGGATTACCTATGCTATGAGACAATTTTCGTAGCTATTTCCTTTCCTTTCGTTTTTTTTTTTTTTTTAGAAAATAATAAGATGAAAGGGGAAACACTATGAAAATATACAAGTCTCAAATACAATATGAGTACCTTTTCTAAATTTTCCAAGGCGAGATAACATATAAGCCAATTTGCAACCATCTCTTCTTTAATTCCTTGCATCTGCCATCTTCAGTGGTTGGAGAGCTGTGTCGGAAATTTCTCTCTCGCATTTCTGTGCATATCTGCCTACAAGCATGAGAAAGAAAAGAGTGGTAAAGGCCTGAAGAGAAATATATAGTGTAAAGGTAAAACCACTAAAAATGAGTGGCCATTCAGGATCAGCAAGGAGTGGTAAAGTGGATAAGAAGTCCTGAATGTGCTGCTCGTTTCCTCGATATAATGTCTCTCATGAGAAATAATTGAAGTCATGATTATGGTCCAAGTAAAGTGGAGTTGACGTCCGGTCCAACCGCATTCTCTGTAGGATGAAACTTTAGGGAGAAGGTCCTACAGTGAGTGTCTAGGTGAGAATCCTGCAAAACTTGTCTTTAGAGGATGAATCAAGACATATAAAAAGCCAAATTCATCATATCATGGGGTCATAATTTCCTACAAACTTGACTCGATAAAACCGAAAATTCGAATAGAAAAAAAAATCAAACTGACTCAAGAAAACAAAACAAAGAAAATGATGTTAGTACACAACGAATACCCTCCCCCAGACTTACTTCGCACCGTCTCGGTGTGAAAATAAATCAAGAGAAAGGTTAAACAAATTCAAAGAAATGAAAACAAATCAAATAAAAGAAAACTTACCAGTGGGTTGCCTCCCACCAAGCTCTTGTTTATTGTCATGAGCCTGACAGTGATGACGCCTAAGCGTTATGAGAATCCACAAGAAGATCAGGGTGCGGTGGAGGTGGTTTGAGACACAGACCTCTTGTTGTTTGATCATGTATAGTCAGCTCCAGAACCTTGCTCATCATGTCATCTACAACTGCTTGGCCTTTTCCCTTAAACTCCGGAGTGATGATGGCTCTAACTTTAGAGAAAGGTCTTGACATACCTTTGTACTTCAGTTTATACTCAATGGTGTCACCAACACATCTCAGCGGTGTCAAAGTTACATGAGAACTTGACTGCATTATCTCACTCTTTGGCTTATCTCTCTTTTTAACCTTCTGAGATTTCTTTACAAAAGAATGAGTGTCTCCATCCAGGACTTCATTAACCTCAATCTTATTGTCAAGTGCTGCGGTTGACATGACATCTAGCTTTCTCTCCTCAATTGCAATGTAAGAGCCATAGTTTATATCATTCTCTGAGACTGCATCATAGAAGATATTTTTGCTGATGTTGGAAAGACAGACCCTCTAATTAGGTAGATCAACAAGTGCACAAGCTGTAGCAAGGAAAGATCTTCCAAGAATCAAGGGCATATATGAATCATTGCTTATCTCAACAACTTGAAAATCAGTAGACATCAAGCAATTCCTAATCTGCACTTGAAGATCTTTAATGCATCCCTGTGGAGTCTCTATGGAAGCATTTGCAAACCTTATGGACATCTGAGAAGGTTGTAGATTTGCAATTCCTAAGGATTCTGCAATGCCCCTTGACATGAGGTTCACAGTGGATCCGGAATCACATATAGAGTCTTCAAAATCTACTCCAAAGATGGAGCATGGAACAACAAACTTCTCTGGATCTTCTAGCTTAGGCAATTTCCTCATTGGAAGAGCTTGAATATTACCTGAGTCAAAAGCTGCATTTTTGACTTGAAAATCCAGAGTTGGTAATGGGATTGATCGATCTAACTCGGTCACAGAAGTCGATGCATCTTTGACCTTTCGCTCAATCTTCTTTACAGTACTAGGTGACTTAATCTCAGATGTAGAATAAGCTCCTGAATCTAGAAAATCAACTCGGCAAGTCAAGTCCTCAAGTTTATAACTAAACTCATTGTTTATGATATCCATCTTGTTTTCAAGAGCGGTGATCTTCTCATTCACTTCTTGTGCATTCTTCTTCTGCCCATAAAAAATCTGCCTCATCATAAGCTCAAGTGTACCCTCTTGGGGTGGTGGAGCTTGATGTTCTCTAACCCCATTAGGTGCTTGATTCCCAACATAATTAACACCCACATTCGTAGGATTTTGCTCACCCTTAGCCGGAAGAACTCCATGTTGTCTTTTCATTGCTTCAACAGTCTGAGCAACTTGGTTATCTAGCTGTTTCAAATGAGCTGAGACACCTTCAAACTTGGTATTAAGATCAACATACAGATTACCCATCTTTGTATTGATCTCATCAGTAGACTTTTGTTGGTTCTAGAGGAGCTGCTGCATAAGACCCTTAACCTCAGTTTGGGAGTTATCTTCAGAGTTAGAAGACGTTTGGAAGTTGTTCAATGGTTGTTTCTGTTGAAATCCACCTTGAAATCTGTTCTGACTCTGACCAACCACCTGTTGTGGGTAAACTTGGTCTTGAGGGTTCTCAACATTCGTACTTCTGTATGAAAGATTAGGGTGACTTCTGTAGTTCTGGTTGAATACCTTGTTCTGCACAAAACCCTGTCCATTCACATAGCTCACTTCTTGCAATTCATCAACAATATCCGAGAGACAAACTGCATCTGATCCATCTTCACAAAGCAGAACCCCTCTCTGATTTGTCTTCAATAATAAACTCACCTTGGCACTCAGTTCATCAATTTTCTGAGAATCCATACTGCTGACTCCTCTAGACCGATCATTTTCAGGACAGCTATTACTGGAACTTGCAGCCAAGTTGTCAATCAGTCTGTTGGCTACAGCTACACTCTGAGTCATGAAATCCCCATTACTTGCAGCATTGAGTGCATTCTTGTGGTCCCAGTCAATACCATCATAGAAGATTTGAAAAATCTGTTCATCAGAATAAGAATGGTGAGGACATTCTCTACGGTACTCCTTGAACCTCTCCCAAGCTTCACAGAAAGATTCCCCTGAGTGTTGCTTGAAAGTAGTGATCCTACTCCTCAGTGAAGCTGTCTTAGCTTTGGTGTAGAAATAATCCAAGAAGGCATCTCTGGTTTCTATCCAACCATTCAATGAATTTGCAGGTAAGGACCTAAGCCATCTGTGTGCTTTATCAGCCAAAGAGAAATGGAAAAGCTTGCACTTGATGTAGTCCGCAGGGACTCCATTTGACTTAGTAGTACTGCAGATTTCCTCAAAATTCTCTACGTGATCCATAGGATTCTCAGCAGGCAAACCATGGAACAACTGCTGCTTCACCAATGCAATCAGCTGAAATTTAATCTCATAGTCCTGTCTCACAATCACTGGTGAAACTATAGCAGATCTATTCTGGTAGAAAATGTGAGGAGTATCAGTATCCCCAATACCACGTTGCTGCTGAATCTCTTGTTGACGTTGCTGCTGCAGTATCAACTGATCCAACTGTTGCTTCATGTTCGGAATCTGAGCTTGGGCATCAGCCATTGCTTGATTGTCGATATTATCGCCCATAGTGGCTTGTTTTGACTTCTTCTTCTTAGTTCGGTTGTAAATACGTTCTATCCTTGCTAACTCTTGATTGGTGAGTTGTAAGAGATTGTGAGAACCTTGACTTCTCCTCTGCATACACCTGCAACACACAAGCAAGGAAATAAAACTGAATTAGTAAATCTTAGACTAAACTTCAATCCTAAAACTGAAGGTAACACAATTGGTCCCCGGAAACGGCGCCAAAAACTTGATACACAGAGTTTTAACCCTAAATAAACTACTGCAAGTGCACAGCAAATGTTGTAGTAATATAGGGATCGAATACACAAGGACCAAGGTTACACTGCAATTCTTTGAGAATGAAACTAAGCCAAGACAATAATATGGTTGTTGGTTGTGATGTGAAATAAAAATAGCAAATAAAAACTGTGTAAACTATGAATTTAAAGGCGCTAGGTCAAGGAATATTCGCGAAAATTCAGAGATCAAGAATCAGGCAATTATTAAGAGATTATATAAGCACACTCTCAACTTAAACATCAATGTATAACTAATCCACTGTTGTGGTATCAATTACTTTATCTAGCAACCTAAGTGTCTAAACTGTCGTTTGAACTTAGAATTGTAAACAAGCATTAAAGAGCAGGTTTAATATGTTCACGGATTGACTTAGCATCAGCTTTCGTTGGCTAAGGACAATCCGCTCATCTATGTTCTTTTCAAGCAACCTATAACACTTTTGATGAATAGATTAAACCTAAGATCAGAAATTAGGTAGCTAATCTAATTCCAGCAATGAGATCAACAATAGATAAAGATATAATAAGATGATTCCCTATCTATGCCCAATTCATTGATTCATAAATTTCTTTGAAAACCCTAAACCTAACTATGGATCTACTTAGACATGGAAGCAGAGAAATCACAAAGAGAATAAGAAGAACTCATAATCAATGGAATAGAATTCCAAAAGGGTTTAGAAATCTTCTCAAGAGATGTAGAGTCAGAGATTCCTCTCCCAAAGCAATAGGTTTGAATAGAAAATAAAGCGTAGCCTAAACAATGGCTGAAAAAACGAAAATATAAGTCTAAACACGTTCTGGGTCGAAACTAAACCGAAGTAGGAAAATAAACCAAAATTCCTTTTCCTGCGTTTTGGAGAAAATAAGGCTGGATCGATCGATCCAGATGTGGATCGATCGATCTGGAGGAGGATCGATCGTTCTGGAGTTGCTCGATCGATCTGAAACAGTGCGTAAATTTGGCAGCAGGTGTGGATCGATCGATCCAAGGTTAGATAGATCGATCTGGGGTCGGCAAGATCGATCTGGAGATGCTCGATCGATCTGAAACGGTCCGTAAATTCTTCAGGGGCGTGGATCGATCGATCTGGGTCGAAAAGATCGATCCGCCTGTCGTTGGTCGATCTTACTGGACTGCTTTCACCAATATTGCCATAACTTTTGATCTCACCGTTGGATTGACTTTAAACCACTTCCAAATGAAAGCTAACTCCTGTGAATATCTTGTGCCAAAAATCCATTAACATCGGTTCATGGGAAGTTTTTCATCGGATGATAAACTTCTGAGGTTTCAGCATGATCCTTCATCTCCAAATGCGTGTTTTCATCCCAAAACAGCTTAAAACCTGTAAAGACTCGATAGAGGACTAAAAGAATCTGAATAAGCATGTAAATAAGTAAAAGACTCTAAAAATCATGGTTAGAATGTATAAAAACAGGAATATATCTGTGGATCAGTTGATTTTAATGGTTTTCTTGTTTAGCTTTGTGTGTTTTTTTTATCTACTATACAGTATTCTTTGTTTCTCTATATTGGAAGAACCACGTTTTCAGTAAAAATGTAAAACAGAGAAGCAGTTAAGTTCACAGTCATACATGTGTGTATACTTTTCCTTATGTTCTGTCATATTGTATAATGTACCTTGAGTATGCATCAACAAAATTTAAAACCAAAAGTTATTCGATTTTAGGAGAAAAATATTGAGACATTTATTATTTTTATTTTTTTCTCCATCGTGACTGTGAGACCAAACCCTAAAATTGAAAACTGCTCACTGCCGTTTCACCATATGAGAACAGCCAGCGTCGTCACTGTCATGGTTACTTCTATGGATTGTCTGAATCTCTAAGCTTTTGTCTCCTTGTAGCTTCTCATGTATGCTCTGAATCTTCTTTTGTTTTAGATAGAATATGGGACTTCTTAAAGAGAGCTTGCGGGACTGTCATCGTTCTCTTTTGGAGTGATCCTTATTATGAAAATTTTCCTATTGCTTCAGTTAATTTGGATCCATTTCAGTTCTCAATTTTGCTATGTCACTACAATTTTCTGTGATTCTTTTTTGAGGCTGTACACGAGAGGCAAACTGAATACTCTTCTTGGAAACTATAAAATGCATTTCGTGACATTTAGTGTGGTTTGTGCTATAATACAGGTAGACCTCTACATCTCCATCTCTGTCCTATCCTATTTTTCATCGAAGTCAACTTTGCTCTCTAGAAATTTTGCAGGCTCTCATATATTGACGTCAGTGGATGCTAATGGCTTGGACAACTGTTCATTTATGTATCTAACCATATAATAAAAATTTCTTTGAATTGCATATTCCATCATATACCGATGCTGGTTTATCAACGTTAGTTTTAAACCTACTCTCTTTTATTTATGGACTAATCTACAAAACTTTCTTAGGTACATGAAAAAAAGATTTTTGCAGATGGGTTTATTACATGGGAAATGTACAAGGTCTAGTGGAACCAAATAATGGAAGCTCACATGCTCTTTTAATTGGTTCCCATATGGTAGTTCAAGATTCTGTTTGCCATTTTCATGTTACATGTTGTGTGATCTTGCTTTTCTTAAACAGGACACTGTTATAGATGCTGGTATATTTTTATATGATGGCTCATTAGGCATAATTTCTGCAATACATTGAAGGTTCTGAAAATAAATGGGAAACTTGAAGAATTAAAGCAACTTGTTGAGATTTTCCCACTTCTAATACTGCCAACTACATCTGATAGTCAATGTAATTTTCTTAGGGACAACAACATCATTGAATGGATATACTAAACAGAAACTTACGTTGTATACATTTAATAAAATAAACATATCAGGTGATTGCATTTAGTGATGAGGAAGGAGTGAGGTTTCAATCTTATTTCCTAGGAATTGGCTAATGAGCCGAGCAGGACGTTATGCTATATATGGCTATGTCTCAATTAACTAAGGTAATTTAACTGAAACTCTATTATCTTATCGTAGAATGATTATTTCTCTCGAGTTCACAGACACGCACATATTTTAGGACTTATAAATTCTGGGTTTTGTCTCTTGGTTCAGACACTAACTTAAATTGTTTTTTTTTCCTGGCAGGTGGACAGTTGTTCTGTCATGGTGGAATAGGTCATTCTTCGGCAGGTCATATGTGTTAGATGACGATGTTGGTTCAGCCGGTCTGAATATCTTAGATTTTCTAGTGTCTCAAATGTAAAACTAAATTATATTAGAAGGAATATATTGGCCATGTTCTTTGTACGATCACACTATAATTGATGAAATTTTGGTTGCTGGGTAGAGTCCGGAGATGTTGGCGACTCAAAACAAGAGAGGAAGTGTGTCACTGATTTTTTCAGTAGCCAGATTTCTTAAAGAATTTTGGTAGCTGGTTTTCTGCTTCTCATTATTGTAACTAGTGGAGAAGAATTTTACACAGAAAAAGGAAGGATTACTGACAGGGGTCAAATGTAACCCTAGAACTACTCTCTCAAATTATGAGGTCAATTGCAGCATCTAGAGGTCGAATTCACAAAGACTCTGAAAACTCACACAATAGACGGACATATTCGAATTAAGCTAGATTAAATAAATTAGAAACTAAAGAAAACATGGAATAAATGAATTAAATGAGATTAATTCATGTGATTAAAAGCGCTAGACCTAGGGACATTAATCAGGAAAACTCGGGAAAGTGAACTGGGCAGTTCGTAAATCAGGTCTAAAGTGTTTGTGCGGTTCATAAATTCGTAACACTAATATGATATCTCATCCAACTCTCGCTACGACGACATCTATCCTCTAAACAGAAACAAACCAAATCTCTTTGTGAAATACCAATAAATAGAGTCTCTATGATGTGCGGGTACAATATGTTTACAAAATTCCTAAGCCAGCTCTCGCTGCGAAAAGGTTGTTTGCTCATCTAAGATTGGGTCGGGGTATCAATAGCACTCTCGCGCCTACTAATAATCCTATGGTACCAGTATTAAGGTGATCAATCTTAAGACTAGTGTGATAATCAAATCTAGATGAAGAACATAATAGATAACCTAACAAGACTATGCCTAATTTAACAATCCTTCATAAACCCTTTTGAAACCCTAGATCTAACAAGGTGACTACTCAGACATAGAAGATGAAACACAAGTCATTGTCTGAATAATACTCATAAAATTGGAAATAAGAAAACAAAGAGAGTTCAGAATTCTTCTCTCTACAAAGTTTGAGATTTGAATCTTCTCTCCAATAATCTTCTTGAAACTTACAATAAACTTAGAACTTCTCAAAAACTTAGAGAAAGACAAAAACTTAGTCTATGGGACTTCTAAAACATAGTATAACCTAAAAACACGATTAGACATGAAGTATAAACTTTGAAAACTTCTGGGGCAAAGTTGCAATTCTTGAAACTTGATAAAACTCGAAGGCGTCATTATCGACATAGGTAGAGCCTGTCGATCAACGTGGACAGAAATATTCGTCTCCTTGTTGATTTGCTCAGCTACAAGCCTCCAAATGCTCCAAAGTGCTCATCATGATCCATCTCGTGTTTGTACCTAATAAGACTTGATATATATACAAAAGACTCTAAAACCAATACATATATCATGTCATAAAACCATAAAATCCATGATATATCAATTACCAGTAGCCCAGCAACCAAGAAAAGAACAGGGCCATTTTTATTTTTTTTATGGTAAATAATTATTTATATTAATTAAAAATAAACGTAATCACGATACAAACAGTTTGTTAATCAAAAAGGTGGATAAATACAATTAGAAAACAAAACACTATTTGGAGGTCTATGAGTAGCTAAGAGATGTGCAGCCTCATTGTAGGTTCGAGAGATATGTGAGAAACAAACTTCTGAAACTTCTTTGTCCATGTGTTGATATCTTTGCAGATATTCAAAACTGAGATATCTTCTAATTGGTCTTGTATGGTCTTCACTAAAATTTGGCAATTTCGTTCAAAGATCACCTTATTGTAGCCTTTGCACTTGATTAGTTGTAGAGAATTTAATGATGTTTTACTTTCTGCCTCTAATGGTGTTGAAGATAATCCAAGGTTAGTGAAACCCCAACATTTAGTATTACTATCACTATCACGTATTAACCATCCACTAAAAGCCTCATTGGTTAATTGACTAAAAGATGCATCATCGTTACATTTTAACCAGCCTTTAGGTGGTCTTTTTCACGATTTATGATGGTTTGTGTTTGGTTGTTGAGTTGCTTGGTGATTATTTTCAGTCCATTCATAGACTTCTGCCTTTGCTAGAACAATATCATTCCATGGAACAAAAAGTTTTTTGTTGAATATCAAATGCTTTCTTGATTTCCATATTCTCCATTGTATCCAAAATGGAAGAATATTTTGTTCCTTAGTTAAATTTACTTCATTTTGAAAATTTAGAAAATATTGAATATTTTCCTCTATATTATCTGACGAATTAAATTGATGAAGGAACGGAAATTGTGATAAACTCCATGTTTGTTTTGATATAGGACACATAAATAAAAAATGATTAATTGTTTCAGCATCTTTGGCATTTTGTGTCAATATTGACACCTCGTGTGATTAACCGTGTTGCAGTTTCAAGGGCTTTTGATAAGATACGCCAAATAAAATGTTTTAACTTCAGCAAGATAGGTCACTTCCATACTTGAGTTTTTAATTCTGGGCTCCCATGTGAGCGGAGAGTTAGTTGATCATCATTGGTTCATGCAACTCCATATCCAGTCTTTACTGTGTAGTTTCCATTGCTTGTGTAGTTCCGCACCGTTTTATCTTCCTGATGTGTATGGCCAAGATATAGTTTATGTACATGAAATACAGCCTCCAATGCATCCTCATTCCAACATCTGAAACTTGCTCTTTGATGTATCAATTCACTTACTAACATATTTTCGGGTTGTTCTTCCGAATATGCTGGTCGTGGTGGCTCTGTTGGCCACCATGAACAGGGCCATTCTTCTTCATAAACATGTTTTGATTCACTAAAATGTTTATCCTTAACTTCATCACAAAGTCGAACACTTTCCGATTTTGAGTGGTCCAAAAACAGTTGAAATGATCTACAATTACCAATAATAACCAGATGTGTATCTGGTGGTAATTTCTTAAGGAACTTCTTTAGAAACATATTCAACTCAATATTGAATATTCTCTTATCTAACCCATATATATTCTTCAGACATATACTATTCCGATGAAATCCTCATAAGTGGTTTTTCTATTTGCTTATAGAGTTCGACAACCACTTTTGCTATCAACAACAAAAAACCATATCAACTATTTGCAATTTCCCAGATACCGTTCAGTCGACTCACTTTCTAGAGAGAATCACAAAGAAAATGAGATAGAATATATAAAAAGTAAAAAGAAAAAGAAAAAAATGGAATGTCGTGAAGTGGGATCTACATTTTTCCATCAATATGAGAAATTTGTAAACTTTCCCTCAAAAAATGGAACTATAATGTTTACGCCAAAATTTAATTCCATGAATTTTCAAACAAAATGTAACTCTACAATTTTCCGCCAACAATGATAAATTCATAAAAAATGGCTTTGAATTTTCCTACCAAAAACGAGTGATGATGATCTTGTTATTGTGTATGACAATTATTTTTATTATTTTATTTTATTATAATTATTAATTAATTAATTATTATTTAAATGAGTCTAATTTATTTAAATGGTTTAATAATTAACACATCAAATAAAATGTTTAATGGGTTGACCCGACCAATTTAACTAAATGGGTCTGATCAATTCTTTACACATTTAACTCTTAATCCAATTGGTAACCAATTTTGACACCATTAGTTTGAGTACCTTTTTTTTCTTTTTCTTAACATCTCTAATTGCTAACTTAATCATGATCTTGGGGTAATTTATATAGGTGTTTATCTTTGTTTTTTATGTACATAAATTGATTTTATTATTTTTGATAAACATATAAACATCGTGAGGTGCTTGTAGCTTGTCACCCGCATATAATTCAGGACACGTATCTTTCACCTAGTATATATGTATGTCATGAATTTGGATCATAGGTCATCAAAGGAAGCAGCCGCTGAAGTTTCATTTTTTTGCTAAGATAAACTCTGAAAGTCATGTATGAACACTTCAGGAAACAGTATTTTATGGATCAAAACCTTTAAAGTCCACACAGTCGACCTTTTTTTGTCTTTGCCCTTTATACATTTAAGTACCTAAGTTGTTAATTAATGGATAAACGTGGTGGGGATTTCAGATGGAGAGGTTTTTTTTTTTTCCAGAGAACACTTTCATACATAGAAAGACTAGTTAAATTAGTAAGTCAACTAGTCAAGCTGAGCGTGTTTATCTTTATTTTGGTATAAAGAGAGTATGAAACCATGTTCTCATCACAATTTCCATTTCTCTTATTTTTTCATTATTGCTATATTCAAGAAAGTGAAAAGACTCAAAGAAAGATGAATCGCTCTTGGAACTCAATCAGTTTCATTAGTATTACCCTTGCCATTCTTTTCTTTTTATTTATTAATTTTGGAGATGTGTTTGCGGCTCTTAATAGACACTTGTGTCATCCCGAACAAAGAGATGCGGTGCTCAAGTTCAAGAACGAGTTCGAGATTCAGAAGCGTTGTTTTGACAGGCCTCTGAAGACAGATTCGTGGGCGAATCACAGCGATTGTTGTTCTTGGGATGGTATCAGATGCGATGCCAAGTTTGGGGATGTGATTGAGCTGAACCTTAGCTACAGCTGCCTCCATGGAAAGCTCAATACTAAAAGTAACATTTTTAGGCTTCAAAACCTTCGTCATCTCGACCTTTCAGATAATGATATTAGTGGTCAAATCCCATATTCTTTTGCAAATCTCTTTAGTCTAACTATTCTTGACCTCTCTGTTAACAATTTTGTTGGTGAAATCCCATCTTTACTTGGAAACCTTTCTCACCTAACTGTTCTTGGCCTCGGTGCTAATAGTTTGGTTGGTGAAATACCATCTTCGATTGGAAACCTTTCTCATCTCACCAATCTTGTCCTTTGCTAGAACAATTTTGTTGGTGAAATTCCATCTTCATTTGAAAACCTTTTGAATCTCACCTTTCTTGATCTTTCACAAAGCAATTTAGTTGGTGAACTCCCATAAGATTAAACCAGTTGGTCATCTTATCTATTGAAAACAACAAGTTTAGCGGTAACCTTCCCCGTATACTACTAAATCTAACAAATCTGTCAGATTTATCAGTTTCCCTCAATCAGTTTACAGGCACGTTTCCTCATAACATGAGCTCACTCTCCAAATTGGAGTATTTTTACGCAGAGGATAACACTTTTACAGGGAATCTCCCTTCTTCTCTCCTGACCATTCCTTCTTTGACCTATATTAGTCTGAAAGGCAATCAACTCAATGGCACTCTTGAGTTTGGGAATATATCTTCATCATCTAAGCTAGAAAGCTTAGACCTTGGCAATAACAACTTCATAGGTCCAATTCCCAAATCAATTTTCAAATTAGTAAACCTTAACACACTTGACCTTTCCAACAACAAAATCAAAGGTGAAGTTCCTGCCTCGTTGTGGATGCTCGCAGATTTGGAGTACGTGAACCTTTCCAACAACACTTTCACTGGTTTCAAAAGATCAACGAAAATCTCTGAAGTATTTGTTTGGCGCCAACAATAATTTCACGGGAAATATACCATCTTTCATATGTGGGTTTCGCTCTTTAATCATTCTCGATTTATCAAACAACAAATTTGATGGTTCAATTCCTTTATGCATGGGAAATTTCAGTAGTACTCT
Source organism: Cardamine flexuosa (assembly GCA_963555745.1). NCBI lineage: Eukaryota > Viridiplantae > Streptophyta > Magnoliopsida > Brassicales > Brassicaceae > Cardamine > Cardamine flexuosa. The sequence continues at coordinate 17,632,433 of OY743219.1, forward strand.
TCAAGCCATTAATCTTAGAAATATTCGTCTTACTGGAGGTCTTCCGAAAAATATATCTGAAAGTGTAAAGTCGCTTGACATTGGTCGTAACCAACTAGAGGGAAAGCTTCCAAGATCTTTTGCCCGTATATCTTTTCTTGAAGTTCTGAATGTGGAAAGCAACAGAATCAATTACATGTTTCCATTTTGGTTGAGTTCTCTACCAGAGCTACAAGTTCTTGTCCTTCGTTCCAATGCATTTCATGGACCAATACAGCAAACTAAATTTTCTAAGTTGCGAATCATCGATATATCCAGTAATCACTTCTATGGAACTTTTCCATCAGATTTCTTTGTAAATTGGACTGCAATGTGCTCACTTGAAAAAGATGAGGATCAGTTTAACGGAGAGTACATGGGTACAAGCTATTACAGTGATTCAATTTTGTTGATGAATAAAGGTGTGGAGATGGAGCTGGAACGTATCCTAAAAATCTACACAGCAATCGACTTTTCAGGAAACAAATTTGAAGGAGAGATTCCAAAGTCCATCGGTCTATTGAAAGAGCTTCATGTGCTTAACTTGTCAAACAATGCTTTCACTGGCCACATCCCATCAACAATGGCAAACTTGATAGAGCTTGAATCATTGGATGTTTCCCAAAACAAGCTTTCAGGAGAAATTCCACAAGAGCTAGGAAACCTCTCCTTCCTTTCCTACATGAATTTCTCTCATAACCAGCTTGTTGGTCTAGTTCCAGGGGGCACTCAGTTTCGAAGGCAGCCTTGCTCTTCTTTCAAGAACAACCTGCAACTTTATGGCCCTTCACTTGATGAAGTTTGTGTAGACATTCATTTGAAAACATCGCACCAATCTGTAGAGCCAGAGGAAGACGAAGAAGAAGTGATAAACTGGATAGCAGCTGCAATTGGATTCTTACCTGGTATTGCCTTCGGATTGATGATAGGATACATATTAGTTTGCTATAAACCAGAGTGGTTCATGAACCCTTTTGGCAAAAAAATTCGCAGAAGAGCATAATCACCACAACTCATTAAAAGAGGTAATCTTCTTCATTCGGAAGCATTATAAGTTTATAACTATACATGTTAATATAGTATTAAACTTTCTTTATGTATGAACAAATTAAACTAACATAGTAATCATTTGTTTTTGTTTCTATAGTATTTTTAAACCAAGCTGAGCATCTTTGAAGAAGAAAATAAAAGTAAACAACTCAGACCAATGTAGAGAAAGAACCTTGGGGAAAAAGTAATCTAATTCTAAATATTTTTTTTTTTTTCTATGTGAGTGGATCACAGTTGTAATTTAGTTGGTGTTTCTTGTTTAGCTTTGTTTGTTTCTCAGTCACTATGTTCTTTGTATCTCTAAATTTGAACAACCATGTTTTCAGTAAAATAAAGACGTAGTTGATTTCAAAGTCATACATGTGTGTTTACATTTTCCTCTGTGTTAATTTAAAAAAACTGATCTTAACAACACTTTCATCGCAAACGCCTCAAATAATGGTGTGATCCGCGCTGTACGTTTCTTATATTTGTAATTGTTTAATTTTTAGTGCGTCAGGTTCCAGTTTCGCTGAAAGCAATTGGTGAGTATTTTGTAATATGGCTTTGTTCTTGTAACTTCCTCTCCTGATTTATTTTTTTGGTTGAATAAGAAGAGTTTGTATCGTGAATAGATCCTTCAGTTTAGTGCTTTTTGGATCAGTGATGATATGGTTCTGTTTTTTTGCTGTTATAGCATATGGTAATATTGTTCAGGTTTGTGGATATTACCTTTGTGAGCAGAAAGGAAGATAGCTAGCAACGGAAAGATAGGCTAAACTTAAAATGGTGTATATTTTCTCAAAAGTTACGTCATATGTATGAACAATAAGTCAATATCTCCAAATGGCCTCAATACAAAAGGAACAAATATGGCCCAAGAGAATGAAAGTACAATACTGAAGTCTAGTCAACAATAGGGAAAGACGACAAAACAGAGAAAAGCTCAACCTGCAAAGCAAAGAGACGTTAGTACCAACAAGGCGACGCTCCTCCATGAAACCAAATATCAGCTCCTCCAATCTTTATCTGATGACTCACCATAGACAGCCTGTCTCACTCTAGATTGTTCTATTGTGTCTATAAAAGAGAAGTGTAATATCAATCATTATAATTATCAAAAATAAAAAGTAAAAGTTCAAAGCTTTCTTTCTTCTTCATGGTATCAGAGCCATTGTAACCTTAACAGGTGCATCAATGGCGACCTCTTACCCTTTCCCAGATAATGTTCATGTTTCAAGTTCAGTCACTCTTAAACTGAACGATAGCAATTACTTGCTGTGGAAGACACAGTTTGAATCCTTGTTGTCAAGTCAAAAACTCATAGGGTTTGTCAATGGAGCCGTCAATGCTCCAGCTCAGACTACTCTTGTCGTCAATCAAGATGTCACCAGCGAAGTTCCAAACCCATAGTATGAGACATGGTTCTGTACCGATCAGCTAGTTCGCTCTCGGATATTTGGTACTCTGTCAGAGGAAGTCTTTGGCCATGTCCACAATCTCTCCACATCTCGTCAGATCTGGGTTTCTCTTGCAGAAAACTTCAACAAGAGCAGTGTTGCCAGAGAGTTTGCGCTCCGCCGTAACCTGTTGTCTTTTTTCCAAAAAAGATAAGTCATTTGCTGTCTATTGTCGTGAGTTTAAAAGCATATGTGACTCCTTAAGCGCCATGGGAAAACCGATAGATGAGACTATGAAGATCTTTGGTTTTCTAAATGGCCTTGGCAGAGAATATGATCCTATCACTACGGTTATACAAAGCTCACTAACCAAAGCCTGTCCTCCTTCTTTCAATGACGATCGTCTGTGAAGTTCAAGGCTTTGACAACAAGCTTCAATCTTATGAAGATAATGACTCAGTGTCCCCTCACCTCGCCTTCAACACTCAAAGGCCAGACTCTGGAGTTCCTCAATACATCCCTAATCAGCGAGGCAGAGGACGTGGTCAAACAGAGGCAGAGGAGGTTATTCAACACGTGGACGAGGCTTTTCTCAACATCAGTCAGTCTCTCAATCTTCAGGACAAAGACCTGTATGTCAAATCTGTGGACGCACTGGACATACATCCATCAAGTGCTACAACAGGTTTGACAATAACTATCAGACGGAAGTCCCCACTCAAGCCTTCTCAAGCCTTCTCAAGCCTTCTCAAGCCTTCTCAAGCCTTCGTGTTTCTGATGATTCCAGTAAAGAATGGTATCCAGACTCCAGAGCCTCTGAACATGATTCGTTCCTGGTTGGCCCTAAAAATGCAAGTCAAGGAATGGACAATATCAAGAAGGAAATGGATTACCAAGGAACAAGAAAAAACCGGAAACTAAATCTTGGAACAAAAAGAAACCGGAAACAGAATCTTGGAACAAAAAGGAACCGGAAACTGAAGCATGGAAGTCAAGGAGCATTGCAACTCATGCATAGAGTCCACAAGAAGGTGTGTCAAGGATTGCATGGGAGTCACCAAAGATCCAGGGGTTTCTTCCCGGTCAAAACATTTCGTCAAGATTTACGAGTGTTCTTATCATAAAGGGATATTCAAGAGGATCACTTGGACCTTAAGGGTTGTATTCATGCCACATTGGTTGTGATACATGTCCAATATGGCTAAGATATTGGCCATATGATCCACTAACACTCTTTTTCCCTTAGTTCGGTTTTGTCTCAATGGGTATTCCGAACCAGGTTTTTGATGAGGCTTGTGGCTTATATGCTCATCTTTGTCAACCCTTAGTCCGATCCATTGCATGGCCCGTCTTCATCTTTTAGCGTGGCCCATAATCTATTATCTCTCTATCTTAAGTTTGAATTTGAACTTGTTTTATTGCATGGTCTTTCAGTGTTCACGAGGCATGTCTCGTAACTCTCCTTGCCTTTATCACTTTGTCTCTTCTCCTTCTCGCCTCCTCTCCTTTATATTGAAGCTGAGACTCATTGTAATCTTTATCTATCTTTTTAATCAAAAACCCTTTCAAAATATAGATCATTGTTCATCCTTTTTCGTGTGATTCGAACTAGGAAAACTCTTAGGTCATTTCGTGTGATTCGATTGACCAACCCATTTCATTAAAAGGCTATTCCGCATCCTTTTGTGGTGACATTCGATCCATTAAACCACAAGGTGCTTGTTAATCAGGTCTTGCAACTCTTCACACTGAACTCACTCTCTCGTTGTCGAAATTGGGAAGTTGTTCCTCACGAGGAATGCATCAGAACATCTCACTGCATCTCCTAATACGCTTGAGTCTGCTACACCATATGAAGGAAATGATACAGTGCTAGTCGGAGATGGAGCTTTGATATGCTCAAATGATCCCTTTAGATATACTCTTTCAAATTAAGAGATCACGGTAGTACTTAGGGGTCGAATCCACAAAGACTCAATGGTTTCAAGATAAACCTTTCTGTTTCAAATTCAGCTAAGCAAGTATGAAGTAAAATAAATAGCAATGCAAATAACAATAAAATCGGTAAATCGGTTGGTAATTCAGATGGGGAAAACGTAAGTCTAGGGAAATCTCAGGAAATTCAAGTAGTGAATATCAATTAATTGGTAGGATCGAATTAAGAACAAGTTCTAGAACTCAAATCACGAAGGTATGATAAACCAACTTCCGTTGCGAGAATTAACTATGAATAAAACCTAAGAAACCAAATTCCTTTGCGAATCTTAAAGTCTAAAAATGCATTAAGCGCATTTTTGATATGTTCACAATTTTTCTAATCCAAATTCCTTTGCAATTATCTAATTTGCTCACTCTAGGTTTTATCAGATTATAAACCACGCTTCTGCGCCAATTTAACAATCTAAGATCAAGTCTCTAGGTGATCAATCTAGAACAAGCTTTAAACAAACCCTAGGTGAAGAACTAACAAGTTATAAATCTTAACCAATCAATCAATATATAATTCCATGAAATCCCTAATGAGAATCCTAAACCTAACAGTGAATCTACTCAGACATATTAATTGAAATCAAAGACATGAATAAAATATATATCATATAAATCAGAAAAGAGATATAAAAACAGGGGTTTGAAATCTTCTCTCAAAGTAGAACAAAGTAAGATCAGCCCCAAAGCTCTGAAAAATCTCTCCAAAGCGTAATATGTAAGATGATCCAAGATAAGATAAAACAAAGTCTAAAAACCCTAATTATATCCCTAAACACGAACTAGGGTCATACTGTAAATATAAGACTTCTGGGCAAAGTTGCAAATCTCCTTAAGTTGTTGTCTTCTTGTGAAAATAGAAATCAGACTGTGTTGATCAACACCGAAAGTCGTGTTGCCCAACACTGTTTATCTTCAAAAACACCAACTTCGACTTCTCAGCTACAATGCTCCATGAATGATCCAAAACGTCCAAATAATCCCCAAATATGTTTAAATCTGTAAAAGACTCAATTGGGACTCGAAAGACACATAAAAGACTTGATTATATACATATATCATGGCCTAAAACCCGGTAAAAACCATGATATATCAACTCCCCCTGACTTAGCTTTTGCTTGCCCTCAAGCAAACAGAAAACTGAATACAAGGAAGAAGTTTGAAAACAATCGAAACTCATAACGTCTTTGAAAAACCACAAATCGCATTCACTATAGTAAGCCACTTTAGTAAGCCACTTTAGTAAGCCACTAGAAATTCTTACCTGACAAGATCCAGACCACCATGTACTTCATCGCTAGCACTCGCAACATTCTTTGTTCCCACCATAATTTACTCAACATAATCCAATAAACAACCTACATTGATGTTTTTCTACCTCACTTTTGGTTTCAGTGTCAAGGATCTTCTAGATTTGTAACCGTACTTCACTACAACAAACCAGCCATTACTAACTTTACTGGTACTCTTTCAACTCCCCCAGACTTTTTATTCATTCACTATTTTTTTATTTTTTTATTTTGGGGATAAATTTATAACTTCAAAGGTTATAAATAATTGGTCACATGAAGTTTCTTCCTACCGTTTACAACCCTTGTGTGATCCTTTCGTTAGAATAAACAATGGTCATGGGAAGTTTTTTCCTACCGTTTACTCTAATGACAATCATGTCACCATTATAAATTTAAAATTAGGGACAAGGGAGAGGAGTACCACATTATCAAACAGGCTGAAAATGTTGAGCTTATACGAAAAATAAAACCCACCAGACTTCAATACCATCAATAAAATAGAATACTTAGCTCGGATCTAGGACATTGGAAATATGGGGATCTTAAGCTATCTGGCTGGCCATTGGATTTTTCATTAGTCTCAGATTCAGGTCCGGATATAATCAAATGGTCACTTAAGCTACTGCAAAGTGTGGTTGTTTCCTCGGTTTAATCATTGTTTCTGGACAAGGTTTTGACTCAATAAAACAAATTATTGAAAACAAATTTATGAAATTGTACTGTTTTTCCTGCAAGGTTTTTTTGAAAACAAGGGAATTATGAAAACGTACCTGTGTTGACCAACACACAGTTTCATGTTGGGCAACACAAAACTTTGATCAAACAGGGTTGTTCTAAGCGTGTCATTAGGTCCACTGAAATACAAAGGAGGTGTATCTCGAAACGAGACAGTTCTGAGTAGAGACGTTCTGTTAGTAGGTTGCATCATTTTGCGGCACAAATCTCAACTTGCTAGAAACAAAAATCAGAACGTTAGAACAAGAACAAAACATGATTCCAAATTTTCAATCATCAAACCATAAGAAGACTCAAAAAAAGATTTAAAGAAAAGCAAAAGAAAAAATTAGAAATCATAAAGGTAGGGTAACCAATCCTCCTCGAAATCCTTTGCAGTGGTGGTGGTAGCGGAGGTGGACGGTGTTGCTAGATGTGTGCGTGATTATTTCTGATGAATGATCTCCAAAAATTCCCAACAAAGACTCAAAAATACCAAAATCCAAATATTAAAGAAGAACAAGACTCTGAAAAACGTTTTTTTTTGTTTTTTTTTCATTTAAAGAATAAATAAAGATAGATAAATAAAAATATAATAAAATAATCAGAGTATGTACAGACTTACCGGTGGGTTGCCTCCCACCAAGCGCTTATTTTTAAAAGTCATTAGCTTGACTTGGGTGGATCTCCGGTATCTGGTGGATGGGGGAGTGGCAATGAATTCTTCACAGAAAATTTTTGCCTTATCCATGGTGGAGTATAAGCCGTGGGTGCATGTGGACGACCAAAGAAGTGAGGAACATCAGCTGGGTGGGGTGATAGTCTAGGTGGTAAAGTTCTTTTCCCTACAAAATCATCAAAAGATACAAGCCCTCTACAAAAATCTTGTGGCCTTGTTAATTGTAAAACAATTTTTGTACGTTTAAAAGTCTTATTGATTATATTAGATGGTTTGTGTTCAGAGAGTGTGTACCTTTGTTTTTCATGGGATCAGTGGAATGTGGGATGTGGAGCTTTATGTTTGACAATAGCTCTCAGACTTGCAATATTCAAACTATCCCAAAAGCCAGTTGTTTCAAATAAATCCGGACCAACTCCCGCAGGGTGTTGAGCAATACCAGGCTGTGTTGGTTGACACAGGTCATTCTCGTCAAGTATGGTGTTGACCGACACACATGTTATATTGACCAATACAGAGTCTGCAACTCGAATTTCTTCACTTTTTCTGCAATTCAACTCTGAAATTTGTGTCTCCATAAAAAAAAAATCTTCCTCTAACAACATGTCAGTAACTAGAACCTTATTATGGACTCATGTTTGAAAAAGAAGATCACCACTCCAATCCTCAAGCTTAGAAGCTTGCTTATTCACTTGCTCACTAGGACTCAAATCCTTGACATACCCAGCAGGAATGTCTATGGAGGTTTCTACTGAAAAAGCTTGACCATCAATGGTGGATATTTTTCTCAGCTTGTCCATCTCAAAGTTCTTAACATGATCACCCACATCTAAAGCAATTTTTCCTCCTCTCACATATACTAGCAGCTGTGCTAATAATGGTCTACCAAGGATAAAAGGATCCTTAGGATCAACAGTATACTTCAGAACTATGAAATCTGTGGGGATTATGCAGTGTCCAATCCGCACTGGTGCATCCTCAAGAAGTCCCTCTGGAATTCTTACACTCTTATCCACGAGAATAAGTGAGATGCATGTGGGGGTAAAATCAGTCATTCCAAGTCCAACATCAACTTTTTTAAGGCATCAACTTGCACCCAAATCACACAATGAACCCGTGAACTTATCCTTGAAAATAAAACAATCCAACACAAAAACCCCCAGATCTTTTAACTTCTCTGGAATTTTGTACTGAATAGCAGCACTACAAACCTCAGATATCATCATGACACTCTCCTCTTTGCTAATATCAGATGTGAGCATCTTCGTCAAATATCTCTAAACCATTGGAGTAATTTTGATAGCATCAATCAAAGGCATCTCTAAAATGAGTTTCTCCATCATAGCCTTCCTCTTAGCTTCGTACAGCTCTTGTTTAGACTTCTTGGGATTCCTTGAGAATGGAATTTTGGGCTTGTAAACTCGTTCTGCTGAAACTTTCTGTTTTTCGGAATTTTGCTCTGCAACTGGGTCTATGTGTTGACCAATACGGCAATCTGGGTTGACCAACACGGATGTTCCATTTTGTCCTTAAAATCTGCTTCAAAATCTTCTAACTCTGCGAGTTTATCAATACTTAGACCCTTTTTCAGCACTGGATTTAGCACTATGTCACTCCTATCAAAAGTGGGAAGTCTGATTGCGGATCTGTTTGCATAATATTCATCCGGTCTGTTGTAATCCTCAAGAGTCCTCACTTTCCCAACTTGTGTATCAACATGCACGTCCATAATTGCAACCAGCATGATGGGGTTTCCATTCTCATCCAATATCTGACCTTGCTCATTGAACACATGACCCTCTTGGCCTTTTAGAAAACCAGCTTTATCTTGACGTAAAATCACAGGATTAACCATCTCCACTGGCATACACCTGAAACACCACAGATAAAGAAGGATGTAAATAAAACTGAAAAATAAAAAATTAGTCTAAATTCTACACTTAAATCTATCGGAAACTAAATTAAGTCCCCGACAACAGCGCCAAAATTTGATATGCTCAAATTATCCCTTTAGAGCTACCCTCTCAAATTAAGAGATCACAATAGTACTTAAGGGTCATATTCACAAAGACTCAATGGTTTCACGATATACATTTTCATTTCAAATTCAGCTAAGCAAGTATTAAGTAAAATAAATAGCAGTGCAAATAAAAATAAAATCAGTTGGTAATTCAGATGGGGAAAACGTCAAGTCTAGGGAAATCTCAAGAAATCATGTAGTGAATATCTATTAATTGGTAGGATCGAATTAAGAACAAGTTCTAGAACTCAAATCACGAAGGTATAATAAACCAACTTCCGTTGCGAGAATTAACTATGAATAAAACCTAAGAAACCAAATTCCTTTGCAAATCTTAAAGTCTAAACAAGCATTAAGCGCATGTTCGATATGTTCACAAATTATCTAATCCAAATTCCTTTGCAATTATCTAATTTGCTCATTCTAGGTTTTATCAGATTATAAACCACGCTTCCGCGCCAATTTAACAATCTAAGGTCAAGTCTCTAGGTGATCAATCTAGAACAAGCTTTAAACAAACCCTAGGTGAAGAACTAACAAGTTATAAATCTTAACCAATCAATCATCATTCCATGAAATCCCTAATGAGAATCCCTAAACCTAACAGTGAATCTACTCAGACATATTAATTGAAATCAAAGACATGAATAAAACAGATATCATATAAATCAGAAAAGAGATATAGAAATAGTTGTTCAAAATCTTCTCTCAAAGTAGAACACAGTAAGATCAGCCCCAAAGCTCTCCAAAATCTTTCCAAAGCGTAATATGTACGATGATCCAAGATAAGATAAAACAAAGTCTGAAAACCCTAATTATATCCTTAAACACAAACTGGGGTCATATTGTAAATATATGAAACTTCTGGGCAAAGTTGCAAATCTCCTTAAGTTGTTGTCTTCTTGTGAAAATAGAAATCAGACTGTGTTGCTCAACACCGAAAGTCTTGTTGCCCAACACTGTTTATCTTCAAAGACACCAACTTCGACTTCTCAGCTACAGTGGTCCATGAATGATCCAAAACGTCCAGATAATCCCCAAATATGTGTAAAACTGTAAAAGACTCAATAGGGACTCGTAAGACACATAAAAGACTCGATTATTTACATATATTATGGCCTAAAAACCCGGTAAAAACCATGATATATCAACTCCCCCAGACTTAGCTTTTGATTGCCCTCAAGCAAACAGAAAACTGAATACAAGGAAGAAGTTTGACAACAATCGAAACTCATAACGTCTTCGGAAAACCACAAATCGCATTCACTATAGTAAGCCACTAGAAATTCTTACCTGACAAGACCCAGACCACCATGTACTTCATCACTTGCACTCGCAGCATTCTGAATTCCCACCACAATTTACTCAACATAATCCAATAAACAACCTTCATTGCTGTTTTTCTACCTCACTTTTGGTTTCAATGTCAAGGATCTTCTATATTTGTAACCGTACTTCACGATAACAAACCAACCATTACTAACTTTACTGGTACTCTTTCAACTCCCCCAGACTTTTTATTCATTCACTATTTTTTTTATTTTTTTATTTTGGGGATAAAATTATAACTTCAAAGGTTATAAATAATTGGTCACAGGAAGTTTCTTCCTACCGTTTACAACCCTTGTGTGATCCTTTCGTTAGAAAAAATAAGGGTCATGGGAAGTTTCTTACTACCATTTACTCTAATGACAATCATCTCACCATTATAAATTTATAATTAGGGACAAGGGAGAGGAGTACCACATTTAAATCAAACAGGCTGAAAATGTTGAGCTTATACGAAAAATCAAACCCACTAGACATCATTACCATCGATAAATTAGAATACTTAGCTCGGATCTAGGACATTGGAGATATGGGGATCTTAAGCTATCTGGCTGGCCATTGAATTGTTCATTAGTCTCGGATTCAGGTCATAATAGAATCAAATGGTCACTTGAGCTACTGCAAAGTGTGGTTGTTTTTCCTCGGTTTAATCATTGTTTCTGGACAAGGTTTTGACTCAATAAAACAAATTTTTGAAAACAAATTTATGAAATTGTACTGTTTTCCCTGCAAAGTTTTTTTTGAAAACAAGGGAATTATGAAATCGTACCTGTGTTGACCAACACACAGTTTCGTGTTGGGCAACACAAAACTTTGATCAAACAGGGTTGTTCTATGCGTGTCAGGTCCACTTAAATACACATGAGGTGTATCTCGACACGAGAGGGTTCTGAGTCGAGACGTTCTGTTAGTAGGTTGCATCATATTGCGGCACAAATCTCAACCTGCTAGAAACAAAAATCAAAACCTTAGAACAAAAACAATACATGATTCCAAATTTTCAGTTCTCAAACCATAAGCAGACTCAAAAGAAAAGATTTAAAGAAAAGCAAAAGAAAAATCAGAAATCATCAAGGTAGGGTAACCAATCCTCCTCGAAATCCTTTGCAGTGGTGGTGGTAGCGGAGGTGGATGGTGTTGCTAGATGTGTGCGTTATTACTTCCGATGAATGGTCTACGAAAATTCCTATCAAAGACTCAAAAATACCAAAATCCAAAAATAAAAGAAGAACAAGAGTATGAAAAACAGTTTTTTTTTAGGAATAAATAAAGATAGATAGCTAAAAATAAAATAAAAAATTAGAGTATGTACAGACTTACCGGTAGGTTGCCTCCCACCAAGCGCTTGTTTTTAAAGTCATTAGTTTGACTTGGGCGGAGCTCCGGTATCTGGTGGATGGGTGAGTGGCAATGAATGCTTCACAGAAATTGTTCGCTTTATCCATGGTGAAGTATAAGCCATGGGTGCATGTGGACGACCAAAGAAGTGAGGAACATCTGCTGGGCGGGGTGATAGTCTAGGTGATACACTTCTTTATCCTACAAAATCATCAAAAGATACAAGCCCTCTCCAAAAATCTTGTGGCCTTGTTAATTGTAAGATAATTTTAGTACCTTTAAAAGTCTTATGGATGATATTAGATGGTTTGTGTTCAGAAAGTGTGTACCTTTGTTTTTCATGGGATCTGTGGAGTGTCGGATGTGGAGCTTTATGTTTGACAACAGCTCTCAGACTTGCAGTATTCAAACCATCCCAAAAACCAGTTGTTTCAAATAAATCTGGACCAACTCGCAGAGGGTGTTAGGCAATACGAGGCTGTGTTGGTCGACACAAGTCCTTCTCGTGAAGTATGGTGTTGACCGACACACATGTTGTATTGACTAATACATAGTCTGCAACTCGGATTTCTTCACTTTTTCTGCAATTTAACTATGAAATTCTTGTCTCTATCACAAAAGCGTCTTCCTCTAACAACATGTTAGTAACTAGAACCTCATTATGGACTCTTGTTTAAAAAAGAAGATCACCACTCCAATCCTCAAGCTTAGAAGCTTGCTTATTCACTTGCTCACTAGGACCCAACTCCTTGACATACCAAGCAGTAATATATATGGAGGTTTCTACTGAAAAAGCTTGACCATCAATGGTGGATATTTTACTCAGCTTGTCCATCTCAAATTTCTTAACATGATCACCCACATCCAACGAAATTTTATCTCCTCTCACATCTACTAGCGCACCAGCTGTGGCTAAGAATGGTCTACCAAGGATAAGAGGATCCTTAGGTTCAACAGTATACTTCAGAACTATGAAATCTGTGTAGATTATGCAGGGTCCAATCCGCACCGGTACATCGTCAAGAAGTCGCTAGGGAATTCTTACACTCTTCTCCGCGAGAATAAGTGAGATGCATGTGGGGGTAAAATCAGTCATTCCAAGTCCAACAGCAACTGAGTAAGGCATCAAATTAACACTTGCACCCAAATCACACAATAAACCCTTGAACTTATCCTTGAAAATAGAACAATCCAACACCAAAATCCCCAGATCTTTTAACTTCTCTGGAATTCTATTCTGAATAGCAGCATTACAAACCTCAGATATCATCATGACACTCTCCTCTTGGCTAATATCAGATGTGAGCATCTTCTTCAAATATCTCTTAATCATTGGAGTAATTTTGATAGCATCAATCAAAGGTATCTCTAAAATGAGTTTCTCCATCATAGCCTTCCACTTAGCTTCGTACAGCTCTTGTTTAAACTTATTGGGATTCCTTGGGAATGAAATCTTGGGCTTACAAACTCGTTCTGCTGAAACTTTCTGTTTTTCAGAATTTTGCTCTGCAACTGGGACCGTGTTGACCAATACGACAATCTGTGTTGACCAACACAGATGTTCCATTTTTGTCCTAAGAATCATCTTCAAAATCTTCTAACTCTACGAGTTTATCAACACTTAGACCCTTTTTCAGCACTGGATTTAGCTCTATGTTACTCCTATCAAAAGTCAGAAGTCTGATCGCGGATCTGTTTGCATAAAATTCATCCGGTTTGTTGTAATCCTCAAGAGTCCTCACTTTCCCAGCTTGTGCATCAACATGCACGTCCATAATTGCAACCAGAACGATGGGGTTTCCATTCTCATCCAATATCTGACCTTGCTCATTGCACACATGACCCTCTTGGCCTCTTTGAACACCAGCTTTATCTTGATGTAAAATCACAGGACTAACCATCTCCACTGGCATACACCTGAAACATCACAGATAAAGAAGGATGTAAGTAAAACTGAAAAATAATTTTATTCTAAATTCTACACTTAAATCTATTGGAAACTAAATTGAGTCCCCGGCATCGGTGCCAAAATTTGATATGCTCAAATTATCCCTTTAGAGCTACCCTCTCAAATTAAGAGATCACGGTAGTACTTAGGGGTTGAATTCACAAAGACTCAGTGGTTTCACGAAGTATGAAGTATGATAAATAGCAATGCAAATAACAATAAAAATTGGTTGGTAATTTAGATGGGGAAAACGTCAAGTCTAGGGAAATCTCTGGAAATCAAGTAGTGAATATCAATTAATTGGTAGGATCGAGTTAAGAACAAGTTCTAGAACTCAAATCACGAAGGAATAAACCAACTTCCGTTGCGAGAATTAACTATGAATAAAACCTAAGAAACCAAATTACTTTGTGAATCTTAAAGTCTAAACAAGTATTAAGCGCATGTTTAATATGTTCACAAATTATCTAATCCAAATTCCTTTGCAATTATCTAATTTGCTCACTCTAGGTTTTATCAGATTATAAACCACGCTTCTGCGCCAATTTAACAATCTAAGATCAAGTCTCTAGGTAATCAATCTAGAACAAGCTTTAAACAAACCCTAGGTGAAGAACTAACAAGTTATAAATCTTAACCAATCAATCAATATATCATTTCATGAAATCCCTAATGAGAATCCCTAAACCTAACAGTGAATCTACTCAGACATATCAATTGAAATCAAAGATATGAATAAAATAGATATCATATAAATAAGAAAAGAGATATAGAAACAGCGGTTCGAAATCTTCTCTCAATGTAAAACAAAGTAAGATCAGAATAAACTCTTCAAAACTCTTCAAAATCTCTCCAAAGCGTAATATGTAAGATGATCCAAGATAAGAAAAACAAAGTCTAAAAACCCTAATTATATCCCTTAACATGAACTGGGGTCATATTGTAAATATATGAAACTTCTGGGAAAAGTTACAAATCTCCTTAAATTGTTGTCTTCTTGTGAAAATAGAAAATCGGACTGCGTTGATCAACACCAAAAGTCGTGTTGCCCAACACTGTTTATCTTCAAAGACACCAACTTTGACTTCTCAGCTACAATGCTCCATGAATGATCCAAAACGTCCAAATAATCCTCAAATATGTTTAAATCTGTAAAAGACTCAATAGGGACTCGAAAGACACATAATAGCCTAAAAACCGGTAAAAACCATGATATATAAAGCTTACCTTCCTATAACTCATGTTGGGTCCACCACCATTTCTCCCAAAAGGTAAGCTTCCGTTAAATGAGGTATTAGTATGTCCTGCAATACAGAAATCACTTCTATCTATATCTAACTTATGCGGTGACTATCCATGTGGTGTTTATTTTGATGCTAACAAAGTCTGCGTTATTGATTTAACCACTCAGAAAGTGGTCAAAGGGTCCATGCACTAATGGTTTATATGTTATGGAGAATCAAGAGTTTTTGGCTCTTTATTCAAACAATTATTGTGCAGCGAGTGAGGAAACGTGGCATCATAGACTTGGACACTCAAACTCAAAGGTTCTGCAGCAACTTCAATCAAGCAAGGAAATAAAAGTGAATAAGAGCAGCACTTCTTCCATTTGTGAGCCTTTCCAGATGGGGAAAAGTTGTAGGTTACAGTTTTTTTATTCTGATTCTCGTGTTTTACAACCCCTAGATCAAATACATTGTGATCTTTGAGGTCCTTCACCAGTTGTATCGAATCAAGGGTTCAAATATTATGCAGTTTTTGTGGATAACTTCTCTTGTTTCTCTTGGTTCTATCCTCTGCGATATTGATTCAACCTGTAGTCTGCATTATTGATTTAACCACTCAGAAAGTTGTGTCAAAGGGTCCATGCAGTAATGGTTTATATGTTAAGGAGAATCAAGAGTTTTTGGCTCTTTATTCAAACCATTATTGTGCAGCGAGTGAGGAAACGTGGTATCATAGACTTGGACACTCAAACTCAAAGGTTCTTCAGCAACTTTAATCAAGCAAGGAAATAAATGTGAATAAGAGCAGCACTTCTTCCATTTGTGAGCCTTTCCAGATAGGGAAAAGTTGTAGGTTACAGTTTTTTTATTCTGATTCTTGTGTTTTACAACCCCTAGATCAAATACATTGTGATCTTTGAGGTCCTTCACCAGTTGTATCGAATCAAGGGTTCAAAAATTATGCAGTTTTTGTGGATAACTTCTCTCGTTTCTCTTGGTTCTATCCTCTGCGATATTGATTCAACCTGTAGTCTGCATTATTGATTTAACCACTTAGAAAGTTGTGTCAAAGGGTCCATGCAATAATGGTTTATATGTTATGGAGAATCAAGAGTTTTTGGCTCTTTATTCAAACCGTTAATGTAGCGCCCCCGGATCGCTCTATAGCCAGACAAGCCATGGAGCATTTCAAGAGGGCTGACTACGATGAAGAACAAGGTTACCTGACCCAAAGCCAAGAACAAATCTTGCCCGAACCAAGGCACCCAAGCCCTTCATACCCGCTTCAGCACATAGATCAGGCTTTGCAACCCTTATATGCAACCTAGGCGTTCGGGAGGACCCGGACCAGATCTCTCATAGCCATGACTTTGGTTTTTAATTGACTTTGTAAAACAATACTTTCATTGATAAATACGAAATATGTCTTTAACACATCAAAAAAAATACATGCCTGGGCCTAAGGCCAAAATAAAGCAGTACTTAAACTTATTAAACATAACATACATCTTATGCAAAGAGGTGCCGAATCTACTTTCCGGTGGCCTAACGTTCCGCAGGCACAACTACTGCCTCCTAAGGTTACCTGAAAAAAAAGAGAGAATCATAAGTAAATCCAGGTTTACTTAGTGGCATCGGGGATACCTGCAATCAACGTTAGTATCACCACTACTAAACAACTACATCAAACACACACACAACACGCAATCGGAAGACTTGACAACTACACACAAGAATCTTCTGGGCTACTCCCAGAAGATACGACTAACAATCAGCACACAAAGGTTTTCGTGTACTACAACCGGGAAACACCACTACTACACAACACACAAACAAGCTTCCCGAACACACCCGAACAACTATACACAACAACTACACCTCTCACAACAACACTCTCAAGTTTCCCGGTCGACACTCGGGAAACCACAACACCACACTCACTCTAACTCCACACTCCACTACGCCCACTAATATCATACAGACCATCAGCTCGCACACCACCTCCTCGATCCACTCACCCGAGACACACAGGTTTACCTAGGCACTGAGCATCGGCATCATCACGTGCCAACTCACTAGTTGGTCCTCCGTCCTTTGCGATATGTACTTACCCATGGACACATTCCTGTTCCATGGGGTTGCATACCCGGCATCTATACGTGATAACCCCACATGGTTATAACTCCGTATTTTTGGCATGCTTCAACTTCCTCTCAAGAAATCCGCAGATCACAAGAGGTTTCACACTCGGCCCCTAATCCTATTCTACCCACCTAACCTCTAGACTCACTACAATCGACATGGATAAGTGACTTTATTTGTTAGTCATCCACCGATCTCCTAAAAACCCAAAATAAAATCCCACGCAAAAGCCCTTTAAATAAATAACCAGTAAATAAATTAAATGACGACAAGCGATATCATGCATCACGGTAAGACGCATGACATAACCTCATGTGCTATCTCACATACTTCGAACACTCACAAAATTAACGATCTCTTTGAAGTGGCATGGATGGAAAGATTCAGACTCAATGGATCTCTGCTGCTGATGCTTGAACTCCGAAGAAAACCGAAGAACAACTCCATAAACTTGGTTAACTAATCTCAAGAACACGGTTAACTAATCTCAAGAATACGGCTGGATCTTGGCTGGAACTCTCAAGAACACGATAAGAACACTGCTGGATCTTCTCACAAACCCGAAAAAATAACTTCAAGAACAGGGTGAGAATATCCTTTTTCTTCACCGGAATTCTTGTCCTTCCCCTCCAATTTTCCTCTTCTTCTCTCTCTAAAACTCTCCAATTTTTCTCTTTAGAACCTCTCAGATTTTTGTGAATGAGAGAACAAAGGGGCAATGCTTCCTTATATAGAAATGGGAATGGCGCTAACTTGGTGACCAAGTTGACCGCATGGTCGCCACTTGTCTCGCGAGCTTGCTCACCAAGTTTAGTGTAAACTTGGTGGCCAAGCTGGAAGATTCCTTCCATGGCTTCCTCCTTACTTTATTCTCCAATTAAAGCACATGTTTAATTCGTCTAGGCTTGTGCATCAAGCTTCCTTCTTTCGCCTTCTTCCACACGATACTTCCGATTTTAGCACATGGTGTAATTTCGTCACGTCTTGTGCGGCAAGTTTTATTTTTCCATCGTACAGTGTAAGCTTCTATTATTTTTGTCTTGCATCAAAAACTTCTTCATCTTGTTGTACGCCACATAAATTTTCTCCTTTTTCCCTTGTCCGAAACGGCTCGGTTTTACTCTGAAAAATTCCCGATGGAAAATTTGGTCACCAAGTTTCGTACTTGGCTTGGTCACCAAGTTTTCTCTGGATTCTCTGCTTCTTTGATTTTAACCTCAGGTTGATTGATCTGGTACATGATCCTTTGATCCGTGTCCCGGTTCTTAGGTTAGGATACAGGTCATTACATTCTCCGCCCCTTATAAGAATTCATCCCAAATTCTACAAACTCTTGTGAGGTTCTGATGGTCCTGCCTCGTCTTCTTTTCCTTCTCGGCTAATAAAGAACTGCGGGTACTTGGCACAAATATTCTCTTCATCTTCCCATGTAACCACCTTGCGATTCTGCTTTCCCCAAAATACTTGGATCTGTGGGATCCTTGTATTCTTCAACTCTCGAATTCTTCTTTCTCCAACTCCAAGGACTCCTTCCGGATAAGTAAAGTTTGTCCTGAGTTCTTCTGGCTCGATCGAATCGGGGTCTGGCACATGCTTCCTTAACATAGATATGTGAAATACCTTATGCAATCGGTAAGCAACTTCTCCGATTCTCTTCTCTATTTGGTATGGATCAATACATCTGACTCCGAGCTTCCCAACTTTACCAAAATGACTTTGAGATAGACCCAATCTCCTTCTTCAAACTCGATTTCTCTGTGATGTCGGTCAGCATAACTCTTCTGCCTGTCTTGTGCCTTCTTCATATTCGCCTGAATAGTTTTGATATTTTCAGTCGTATCATCGATCAACTCATTATAATACTGCAATCTCAAACAAACTTCTGTCCAACAGAATGGTGTTCGACAAGGTCTCCTGTAAAGAGATTCAAACGGGGACATCTTTATGCTTGCATGGTAACTGTTGTTGTATGAGAACTCCACAAAAGGTAGGTATGACTCCCAATCTGAAGACTAATCCAATGCGCATAAACGAATTAAATCTTCCAAAGTCCTGATCGTCCGCTCTGTCTGACCGTCTGTCTCTGGGTGAAATGCTGTGCTCATGTAAACGTTCGTCCCTAGCGCTCGTTGTAGATCCCTCCAAAATATCACTGTGAACTTCGGGTCGCGAACTGAAATAATGTTAGCCGGAAGTCCATGTAGCTTCACAATCTGATCCACGTACTTGTCGGCTAGAACTGGTGATCCATCAGTACTCCTTACTGGTATAAAATGCGTGACCTTAGTCAACCTATCCACTATCACCCAAATAGCATCGTTGCTATGACCTGTTGCTGTAGGCATTCCCATAATGAAGGCCATTGATATCGATTCCCACTTCCAAATTGGAATAGGAAGGTTGCACAGTAAACCGTGCATCGGATAATTCTCCTCATGCTTACGTAGTTGCCTCGAAGCATAGGCAATCACTCGATCCTTCTGCATTAAAACACAACCAAGACCTACTCGAGACGCATCCGTATACACCGAATATGGCTGACTTGGTTCTGGTAGAGCTAATATAGGTGCTGTGGGCAAAGCATCCTTAAGCTTAGTGAATGCCTTTTCCACTTCTTAATTCCACTTGACGGTACTCCTTTACCGGTAAGCCGTGTCAAAGGTTTGGCAATCACCAAGAATTCCTTCACGAACTTCTGATAATATCCCGCAGGTCCTAAGAAACTTCGCACCTCCGTAACTGATGTAGGTTGTGGCCATTCTCTGATAGCTGCAACTTTCTCTGGATCCGCTGAAACACCTTTCCCTGACACTCAATGTCCAAGGAAACCTATCTTCTTCTGCCAGAACTTGTAATTACTAAACTTAGCAAATAGCTTATGCTCCCTTAGTCTCTTCAAAACCTTCTTCAAATGTTCTGCATGCTCTTCTGCCCTCTTCGAATAAACCAATATGTCGTCGATGAATATTATGAAAAAACTGTCAAGATAATCTTGGAACACATCATTCATTAGTCCCATGAATGCCATTGGTGCATTGGTGATACCGAATGGCATAACTACAAACTTGAACTGTCCATATCTCGTCCTGAACGATGTCTTCTTCACATCTGGTTCCGAGATTGAAATTTGGTGATAGCCTGACGCTAAATCTATCTTGGAAAACCACTTAGCTCCGCTAAGTTGATCTAATAGCTCGTCGATTCTTGGCAATGGATACTTGGCCTTGATGGTTACGTTATTGATCCCTCGGTAATCAATACACAGTCGCATACTTCTATCCTACTTCTTCACAAACAACACTGGAGCTCCCCATGATGATGAACTAGGTCGTATGAAACCTTTCCCCAGCAAATATTCTAACTGTTTCTTCAACTCCGCTGGTGCCATTCTATATGGTGCCTTCACCACTGGAACTGCTTCTGGCTCCAAATTGATTGTAAAAGGATTACTCCGAGGTGGAGGTAATCCTTCTAATGGCTTGAACAAATCTACGTACTTCCTCACCACCTTGATATCTTCAATCTTCATTTCTTCTTCATCATTATCCCCTATGGTTGTAAGGGTAATGAGATACACCTCTTCCTCCTTCATCTCTTCTCCTACTCTCAAGGCTGATACAAACAAAGCAGTCTTGGCTGACCTTTCTCCTTGAATATCACTCTTCCTCTACCACAATCTAAATGGGACTGATGCCTCGACAACCAATCCATTCCTAGGATTACTTCAAATCCATTCATTGGCATGATGAGTAGATCTGCAGGAAACTTTTCACTCATAACAACCACTGGAACTCTCTTCAACACACCCCTTGCTTGTAAAACCTGATCTCCTGCCGTAAACACCACATAACTCAACTCTGCCTCTTCAAACTTCCCATTAAATATTTCTACCACTTTAGGAGTCACGAAACTGTTCAATGCACCTGAATCGAACAATACATGGGTGGGATTACAACCAACATGTAACTTCCCTAACAACAACACACGGGTTATATACGCATAATTATATAACCACCACACACTCATCACCGTAACCTCTCAACACAACTCAACCACAACTCCTTCACAACTCAACCACAACTTCTCAACTTCTCAAACCTCTCAACCTCAAACACTACTGACTCAACACTATTACTATTAACAACTAACCACACAACTACCACAAACAACTAACCACTCAACTACACCGCTAATAAACACACAATAAGAGTTAAACTCTTTCCAAACTTGTAATAGGCCATGTCAGATGGCCTGGAAAGTTGGGTGGCTCTAAATCTATGACATAAACTCTGGCTGGGGTTTCCTGATTACTCTTCTGCTTTTTCTGCTGTGGTCCCATGGTCAGTCGTGCCGGTGCAGGGTGCTCAAGGGCTAGGCTGCGTGTATCCTTTTCCGAGGACAAAAGTTTGAGATATGTCCAGCTTTTCCACACGAGAAACATCTAATTGATGAATTGTGAACCGCCCTGATTGGTCTAGGGTTCGGACAGAAACGCGCAAGATGTTCTGTCTTCCCACATGAGTAACATTCTCTTCATCAAACGATGATGATTTGGCGCCTTCCCTGACGTTGTTATATCCTCCTCTATAACCTCATCTTCCAAACCCATTACTGGAACTCTGCTTCTGATTGAAATTCTTTTTGACAGCTCCATTGCTTGGCCTATCATTCTTCTTGGTATGGTTTCTTCCATTCTTCTGGTTTATCATCTCATGCTCCTTGATGATGATCTCCTCTGCAGTTACGGCTCTCTCTATTAACTCACTGAGGCTGGTGAATGTTGTTGATATGAGCCTTCCTTGAATGTCTGGTCTAAGGCCCCACGTAAATCTTCGAATCATCACCTTCTCGTCGTCTTTGATTGGTCCTTGATACCTCCTAAGCTTCATGAATGTATTCTCGTACTCTCTGACTGTCTGATCTCCTTGTTCTAACATGTTGAATTGCGTCTCCAATCTGGTGGAAAGTACTTCATCTCGTACTCGTTCTTGAAATGCGCCATGTAATTTCCTTGTTCTTGTATCGTGGTAACACGCTGTCCCACCATATACTTGCATCTTTGTCTAAATAGTACTCTGCTACAGGAAGTTGGTATTCTTCTGGGCATCTTGATGTATGGAACTTTGCCTCCAAATTTTGAATCCACCGATCCGCCATGATCGTGTTCTGCTCCCCGCGAAACATACGAACTCCTAGATCTTTCATTGGGGTCACCATCCTGAGAAACTTTGAAGAGTAAGATTCTCGTCCTTCTGGGTTGGCTGATTGAGGCTGCCGCTGCTGCTGGATCATGTGAGTTAACAAGTCATGAACCATCGTCAAACTCCTTGGACCTTCTCTTGGTTTATTTGGGATGTTGGCTTTCCTTGGAAAATTATCTTCTGGTAGACCTTGCTCCGTATAAGAATTGTAAGGCCTTCGCACATCATGGTTTGAACTGAACTGGACTGAATGGTTTGGTGAATGTGTCGGACTGTATAATGGTATACCTCCTTCTACTCTGTCACTCTGATTCTCTCTCGGATTCACATTTCTGATCCATGAATTCACTTCCTCATTACCATCACTCTGATAACCCAATCCCCTTAACCTCGGCACACGACTCCATGGACCACTCTCCTCTGACCTTTCACGAGACATCTCTACTGCACCAAATAAACCAAAGGGTATTCTAAAGGGTAAGGGTTGTGCTGAACGTGCCGGAAATTCCTAATGACCTCTTTGCGACTCTCTTTTGACTCGATAAAACAAAACAAAAACTCTGAAGTCACGGTACAGCATGGAGAACCACACTCTGATACCACTTCAACTTGTAGCGCCCCCGGATCGCACTATAGCCGGACAAGCCACGGAGCATTTCGAGAGGGCTGAGTACAATGAAGAACAAGGTTACCTGACTCGAAGCCAAGAACAAATCTTGCCCGAACCAAGGCACCCAAGCCTTTCATACCCGCTTTGGCACATAGATCAGGCTTTGCAACCCATATATGCAACCTAGGCGTTGGGGAGGACCCGGACCAGATCTCTCAAAGCCATGACTTTGGTTTTTAATTGACTTTGTAAAACGATACTTTCATTGATACATACGAAATATGTGTTTAACACATTAAAACAAACACATGCCTGGGCCTAATGCCAAAATAAAGCATTACTTAAACTTATTAAACATAACATACATCTTATGCAAAGAGATGCCGAATCTACTTTCCGGTGGCCTAACATTCCGCACGCACAACTGCTGCCTCCTAAGGTTACCTGAACAAAAAGAGAGAATCATAAGTAAATCCAGGTTTACCTTAGTGGCATCAGGAATACCTGCAATCAACGTTAGTATCGCCACTACTCAACACCCACATCAAACACACAATCAACACACACACAACACGCAAGCAGAAGACTTGAAAACTACACACAATAATCTTCCGGGTTACTCCCAGAAGATACGATAAACAATCAGCACACAAAGGTTTCCCGAACTACAATCGGGAAACACCACTACTACACAACACACAAACAAGCTTCCCGAACACACCCAGAAAACTACACACAACAACTACACCTCTCACCACAACACTCTCAAGTTTCCCGAACGACACTCGGGAAACCACAACACCACTCTCACTCTAACTCCACACTCCACTACGACCACTGATATCACACAGACCATCAGCTCGCACACCACCTCCTCGATCCACTCACCCAAGACACAAAGGTCGAGCTAGGCACTGGGCATCAACATCATCACGTGCCAACTCACTGGTTGGTGCTCCATCCTTCGCGATATGTACTTACCCATGGACACACTCCCGTTTCATGGGGTTGCATACCTGGCAGCTATACGTGATAACCCCCACATAGTTATACCTCCGTATCTCCGGCATGCTTCAACTTCCTCTCAAAAAATCCGCAGATCACAAGAGGTTCCACACCCGGCCCCCTAATCCTATTCTACCCACCTAACCTCTAGACTCACTACAATCGACATGGATAACTTACTTTATCAGATAGTCATCCATCGATTTCCTAAAAACCCAAAATAAAACCCCACGCAAAAACTCCTTAAATAAATAAGCAGTAAATAAATTAAATGACAACAAGCGATATCATGCATCACGGTAAGATGCATGACATAACCTCATGTGTTATCTCACATGCTTCGAACACTCACAAAATTAACGATCTCTTTGAAGTGGCGTGGATGGAAAGATTCAGACTCAATGGATCTCTGCTGCTGATGCTTGAACTCCGAAGAACACCGAAGAAGAACTCCACAAACATGGCTAACTAATCTCAAGAACACGGCTGGATCTTGGTTGGAACTCTCAAGAACACGGTAAAAACACTGCTGGATCTTCTCACGAACCTGGAAAAATAACCTCAAGAACACGGTGAGAATATCCTTTTTCTTCACCAGAATTGTTCTCCTTCTCCTCTGATTTTCCTCTTCTTCTCTCTCTAAAACTCTCTGATTTCTCTCTCTAAAACCTCTCAGATTTTTATGAATGAAAGAAAAAGGGGCAATGCCTCCTTATATAGAAATGGGAATGGCGCTAGATTGGTGACCAAGTTGGCCGCATGGTCGCCACTTGTCTCGCGAGCTTGCTCACCAAGTTTAGTGTAAACTTGGTGGCCAAGCTGGAAGCTTCCTTTCATGGCTTCCTCCTTACGCCATTCTCCAATTAAAGCACATGTTTAATTTGTCTAGGCTTGTGCATCAAGCTTTCTTCTTTCGCCTTCTTCCACATGATACTTCCGATTTTAGCACATGGTGTAATTTCGTCACGTCTTGTGCGGCAAGTTTTATTTTTCCGTCGTACAGTGTAAGCTTCTATTATTTTTATCTTGCATCAAAAACTTCTTCATCTCGTTGTACACCACACGAATTTTCTCCTTTTTCCCTTGTCCGGAATGGCTCGGTTTTACTCGAAACAAATCCCGATGGGAAACTTGGTCACCAAGTTTCGTACTTGGCGTGGTCACCAAGTTTTCTCCAGATTCTCTGATTCTTGGATTTTAACCTCAGATTGATTGATCTGGTACATGATTCTTTGATCCATGTCCCGGTCCTTAGGTTAGGATACGAGTCATTACAGTTAATGTGCAGCGAGTGAGGAAACGTGGCATCATAGACTTGGACACTCAAACTCAAAGGGTCTTCAAAAACTTCAATCAAGCAAGGAAATAAAAGTGAATAAGAGCAGCACTTCTTCCATTGTGAGCCTTTCCAGATGGGGAAAAGTTGTAGGTTACAGTTTTTTTATTCTGATTCTCGTGTTTTACAACCCCTAGATCAAATACATTGTGATCTTTGAGGTCCTTCACCAGTTGTATCAAATCAAGGGTTCAAATATTATGCAGTTTTTGTGGATAACTTCTCTCATTTCTCTTGGTTCTATCCTCTGCTCTCTGCAGTGTGTTTTCCTTGGATATCACAGTCAGTTCAAGGGCTACAGGTGTCTATATCCTCCAACTGGTAAGGTATACATCTCTAGATATGTTATCTTTGATGAATGTCAGTTGCCTTTTAAGGAGAAGTTTAGGTCATTGATTCCAAAATATCATACACCATTACTTCGAGCTTGGCAACAATATCCTATCAGTAATGCAACAAAATCCTCCACTGCAGTTCAAATCCTATCAAGACCAAATATTACTCCAATGGAACCTCTAGTCACTAATATAGTTCCAGCTCCAGCTCCTGCAGATATACAGGCTGAGACATTCAATGAAGATGAAGTTATTCATGATGATATGGTAGAAACGGATCAAGAGGAAGCTGCAGTCTACAACAGCTCAGTCAATCTACTTCCAATGATAACAAGGTCAAAGGATGGAATCCACAAACCCAATACTGGGTATGCTTCAGTTTCCTCTAAATACACTACTACTGAACCTAAATTTATTGCCTCTGCTATGAATCATCCTGATTGGAAAGAAGCTATTAAGGAAGAAATGAGAAGAATTCATATGCTCAATACTTGGTCACTTGTGCCAGCAACATAAGCAATGAATATTCGGAACTCCAGATGGGTTTTCAAGACAAAGCTTAATCCAGATGGAACAGTGGACAAGCTTAAAGCTCGTCTAGTCGCAAAAGGCTTTGATCAGGAGGAAGGATTGGACTACTTGGACACATTTAGCCCAGTTGTTTGAACAGCAACCATAAGACTAGTGCTTGATGTTGCAACAGCGAAAGAGTGGTCCATCAAACAACTAGATGTGTCCAATGCCTTTCTTCATGGTGAACTACAAGAACCGGTGTTCATGTTTCAACCAACTGGCTTTTTGATCCTCAAAAACCAAATCACGTCTGTCGACTTACAAAGGCCCTCTACGGATTAAAACAAGCCCCTCACACATGGTTTGATAGTTTCAGTAACTTCCTTATTGACTTTGGATTTATCTGCAGTAAATCTGATCCTTCGCTCTTTACATATCACCAGAATGGCATGACTCTTGTACTCTTGCTATATGTTGATGATATCCTCCTTACTGGAAGCAATCAAAACTTACTTGAGAAGCTTCTTCAGTCACTCAACAACAGGTTTTCTATGAAAGATCTTGGAAAGCCACGATACTTCTTAGGAATTCAGATCGAGAATCACGATGATGGTATGTTACTTCATCAAACAGCATACACAGAAGATATCCTTCATCAGGCAAGAATGAGTGACTGCAACTATATGCCAACACTTCTACCACAACTATATAACCTAGACTCAGAGCTCTTCTCAGAACCAACATATTTTCAAAGCCTAGCTGGGAAACTTCAATATCTCACCATCACAAGATCAGACATTCAATTTGCAGTAAATTTCATATGTCAGAGAATGCATGCTCCAACCATCTCAGACTTTGGCTTACTGAAACGAATATTGCGCTATCTGAAAGGTACTATTGATATGGGGCTTACTATAAAGAAGAATAAAAGCCTGGTTCTCTCTGCATATTGTGATAGTGATTGGTTTGGTTCCAAGGAAACGAGACGCTCTACAACTGGATTCTGCTTAATGATGGGAACTAATCTCATATCTTGGTCAGCAAGAAGACAAGACTCGGTCTCAAATTCCTTCACAGAAGCAGAATATAGAGCCCTCACTGAAACAGCTCGAGAGATTACTTGGGTATGCTCTCTGCTTCACGATCTCAACATTCCACAACATCAACCAACATTACTCCAATGTGATAATCTCTCTGCAGTATATCTATCCGCGAACCCAGCTCTTCACAAAAGGTCAAAACATTTTAACACAGACTACCACTACATCAGGGAAAGAGTTGCGCTTGGTCTCATTGAGACAAAAAAAAACACATTCCAGCTACACTTCAGCTCGCAGATGTGTTCACCAAGTCATTACCAAGACGGTCCTTTGTTGATCTCAGGTCCAAAGTCGGTGTGTCTGGTTCACCCACTCCAAGTTTGAGGGGGAGTATGAACAATAAGTCAATATCTCCAGTGGGCTTCAATACAAAAGGAACAAATATGGCCCAAGAGAATGAAAGTCCAATACTGAAGTCCAGTCAACAACAGGGAAAGACGATAAAACAGAAAAAAGCTCCTGGAAAGCAAAGAGACGTTAGTACGAACAAGACGACGCTCCTCCATGAAAACAAATATCAGCTCCTCCAATCCTTATCTGATGTCTCACCATAGACAGCCTGTCTTACTCTAGATTGTTCTATTGTGCCTATAAAAGAAAAGTGTAATATCGATCATTATAATTATCGAAAATAAAGAGTAAAAGTTCAAATCTTTATTTCTTCTTCAATATGCAACTATAGGATCCTAATTCCAATTTTCTTTGAAGAGAACAGCAACATGTGAAACATGGTGCAAAACAGGACTTGTCTTTGTCACTGGAAGCTCTGACATTCTTGTTAGAGTATAATGATAAATGTCTGTTCACTGTATCTTTGTATCAGTTAAAACGGCATTTGCATGTTAGTTAGAAAAGATGTTTACATGGTTACAGGTCCGGAGTAGCTGAGTACTCAAAGACGAGAATGTACCAAAATTTAAGGATTTTTGGTGTGTCCTCCATTGGTCTATTGAAAGAGTTCCATGTTCCAAAATTTAAGGATTTTGGTGATCAACAAAAACATGACTTTAAACTTCTGTTCTTCATCTAGTGACAAACAAATAAATTAAAAAAACTTATGTTCTTCATCACCTATGATCAAGGCTCATCTATGTGGAAGCAAATTCTTAAACTTCGCTCGTTGGCATCAGGTCTCCTCACTTGTAACATTGGTCAAGGGACAGATTGCTCCTTTCGGTATGATGCTTGGACCCCATTTGGCAAGCTTATTGATTTCTTTGGAAATAATGGCCCGATATTACTTAGAGTTCCAATTGATTCAAAGGTTGCGTAGGTGTATAATGGAGATGGATGGAACCTTCCAGGGGCTCGAAGAACTTATACAGAAGCGGTTCTGACTCATCTGACAAACATCCTATGCAACCCCCAAGCTGCAAAAGATTGTTAGCTATGGAAATCAACATCTGGATCTCATAAACCCATGTTTAATTTCTCTGAAACTTGGAACTTGATAAGACAACCAAACCAAACTGTTCCTTGGCACAAACAGGTCTGGTTTTCTGGAGCAACACCAAAACAAGCATTCACCATGTGGCTGGCATTTCTTGATCGTCTCCCAACTAAGGCAAGGCTTGCGGCATGGAGCATTGCTCAGGACAATACTTGTGTCCTTTGCGAAATATTTGTGGAGACAAAGGATCATATGTTTCTTAGATGCCCTTACGCTTATGATATTTGGAGGCTTTGCATCTCAAAACTTGGCTCTCACTTCCTGGGATTTGAAACTTGGGATAACTTCCTCAACTGGCTGAAATGTCGTGGGATGGACATTCCCTCTGCAATTCTAAGGTTATTGGTGACACAAGCTACTATCTACGTAATTTGGTTGGAGCGTAATAAAAGAATCTTCAACAACAACAAAAATCCCGGCGGAAACTCTCTTCCAATTAATTGACAAAGGGATTAAAAACGCATGCTTTGCGAGGAAGGATCAACCTGCTTTTGAGGGTTCTTTCGCATCTTGGTTCCAAGGAACTCTCTTATTGTGATCGATTTGTAATCCATATTTTTACTCCCGGGTTTGGAAAAACTGGAGTTCTCTGTTGTTTAGGCTGTCGGATAAGCTTCAATAGCTTAAAGCCCAAGATATCCCTAACAAGTCAGTTAAGGATAAGATAGGCTTAAAATAAAATTATCTAATTGTATTAGAATAGGAAAAAAAAGTTTTCTATTAGCAATAGGAATAAGAATAGCAAAGGAGGTGTTATCATCCCTATAAATATCAAAGTTGAGTTGTGACTTTGATATCAAGAACACTAAGAGCTTTTGAATGTTTAGTTTTGAAAGAGTTTCTAAACATTAATAAAGAGAGTTATTCTTTATTTAAAATCTAAGTGTGTTTGAGATCCTTTTATTTGGTATCAGAGCAAACCTAGTTTCGATCCAACCTAAGTAGAGGCGACGACAAAGAGTATTCCCGAGCCATGGGAGATACTGAAAATCCAACAAGGACAAAGAACCTTGTACCATCATCGGTACAATGTTAAACTCATCAAACTACACAGTTTGGTCGATAGGGATGAAGGTGCTTTTGCATGTTCACAAAGTATGGAAGACAATTGATCCCGGTTTAACCAAAGCCGAGAAAAACGACATAGCAATTGCTTTGCTGTTTCAATCCATACCTGAAACCATAATATTACAAGTTGGTGATCAAGACTCACCAAAAGTTATATGGGATGCAATCAAATCAAGACACCTTGGACCAGATAGAGTTAAGGAAGCAAGACTTCAAACCCTAATGTCCGAATTCGAAAGAATTAAGATGAAGGATCTGACACAATCGATAGCTTTGCGGGAAAGTTATCGGAGTTAGAATCTATATCGGCTTCACTCGGACAAAAAATTGAGGAATCAAAACTTGTGAAGAAATTTCTCAACAGCTTGCCAAGGAGCAAGTACATACAAATCATAGCCTCTCTCGAGCAAGTTTTGGACGTGAATACAACATGTTTTGAAGATATTATTGGAAGATTAAAAGCATACAAAGAAAGAATTCTTGATGAGGAGAATAGCGGAGACACACAAACTGAGCTTTTATATGCAAATACATATCACCTAAACTTTGCGACATAACGAAGTAGAGGAGGACGATGATTTAGAGGACGAGGCAGAGGAAGGTTTAACTCACAAGACAGAACGGAAAATCAAACCGATCAGAATCAAGCCAAAGAAAAGAAGGATATATCAAAAATAATTTGTTACCGATGTGATAAAAACCTGGCCATTACGCCTCGTCATGTCCCGAGAGAATCCAGAGAATTGAAGAAGCAAATAAAGTGGAGATGGAAGAAGCTGATCTAGCGCTGAATGAAGAAAATTTAATACCAAAGAATTATGAAAGCAAAGAAGGGGAAGGAGTTTGGTATCTGGATAACGGAGCAAGCAATCACATAACTGGCAACAAGATTTATTTCTCGGAACTCAATGGAAATATTAAGGGCAAGGTGAAATTTGGAGATGGTTCTTACATGATGATATAAGGTAAAGGATCAATCCTTTTTCATGGAAAAATGAGTGAAGAAAAACTTGTCCCCAACATCTACTATATTCCCAAACTCAAGAGCAACATTCTAAGTTTAGGGCAAGCTACAGAAGCCGGGTGTTATGTTAGAATGAGACAAGACTACTTGACGGTTCATGATCCAAGTGGAAGACTTCTAGTCAAAAAAGTCATAAGATCATCAAATAGACTTTACAAGATCAATCTCAAAATCGGAAAAACAATTTGCTTAGGGTCAAGTGTCGAAGAAGATCATGTCGATGTGGAGTATGTACCGGGAACTAAGAAAAAGGTGGACATTTTGACAAAATCCCTAGCAAGAATCAAGTTTAAAGAGATGAGGAATTTGATAGGAGTTCAAGACCTCTCGAATACCAACTTGAAGCTTAAGGGGTGAATGTTTGATAAGCTTCAATAACTTAAAGCCCAGGATATCCCTAACAAATGTCGGTTAAAGATAAAATAGGCTTGAAAGGAAATTATCTAATTGTATTAGAATAGGAAAATGAAGTTTTCTAATAGCAATAGGAATATGAATAGCAAAGGGGGTGCTATCAGCCCTATAAATATCAAAGTTGAGTTGTGACTTTGATATCAAGAATATTAAGAGCTTTTGAGTGTTTAGTTTTGAAAGAGTTTCTAAACATTAATAAAGAGAGTTATTCTTTATTTAAAAGCGAAGTGTGTTTGAGATCCTTTATAGGCAACACTATTAGCTTATTCTAATTTTCTTTCTTACAATGTACGCAGTTAAAGATTATTAATACAACCAGAAATTTTAACAAAAAACAAATCACCTATGATCAAGATTTGGATGGCACCGTAGTCAGACAAAGATCATAATGAAAGACACTATATGTGATTTAGCATTGGACACTAAACAGTCAAGTACATTCAAGACCACCATGATCAGAGTTTAAGGAACTTCTGGTAAGAAGAAAAAGGATTTGAATGTATCATTAAGTAAGAAATCAATCCCCACAGACATTCGAACCTAAAGTCCCAGAGCCATATTTAGAGTAAGCTCTTTGATATACTTGATTCATTTTTGTGTTTTTTTTTTGTTTTGTTTGATGTACCCTAATGTCATAAAGATAGAGCTACATTCTGTCACTTTGCTGCATAAAAGTTTTGAATATGTGCTAGATGGTTTACCTAGAGTTAGCTCATAGCATGTTTGTTAATTTATTACGATTGTTTTCCCAAGTTTTATTTTAGGAGAGTGCAATTACTAGGGACCAATGTCCTGAAATACATAACAGGCTATTCTCACAAGTCATAAGTCATAAAAACGTTATGTGGACATTTAGATGGGAATACTCCCTCCATTTCACATAGATTGATTTCCTCTGGTTTTTTTCTTGTGTCAGAAATTTTGATTTTAATAGTTATTTTTGTTAAAGAAAAATTATGACAATGAAAATTTATTAACAGAGAGATTTTTCAAATTGATCCAAAAAAGAAAGAAAAAAGTTGAACATAATTGTGTCTTGTCTATG
Organism: Cardamine flexuosa; assembly: GCA_963555745.1. Lineage (NCBI taxonomy): Eukaryota > Viridiplantae > Streptophyta > Magnoliopsida > Brassicales > Brassicaceae > Cardamine > Cardamine flexuosa. The sequence continues at coordinate 17,664,655 of OY743219.1, forward strand.
ACATGTCAATCCAACCATGTGGACTCGTTAACAAGGAATCAGCAGGTCCACAGAACACGACGAATACGGACATAAGTCAATAGACAATATCTTACGTGTTTTGATGGAAACAAAGAAACCGAAAATTTGGAAAAAGCTTAAATGTACTCAATGCGTCCAACGTAAAGAACAGTAGAACACTTTCTTAGCAAAACTTGTTAGGAAATTATGAATGGAAGCTCGTTTCTTTTTTTCCTGGAATCAGGAAAACAGGTTTTTTATCCATCCATTTATATTTGTTCATCAGAGAAAATTATGACATTGGAAATGTATTATATCTGAGAGATTTTTCAATTCATTCGTAGAAAGACTTGTTAATCAGCAAGCTGAATGTCCAACGTGAAGAACACTTCTTAGAAAACATAGTTAGTATATCAAGCTAACTAGAGACTGATTGCTCTGGCCTCTGATGCATTAATTTATTAAGTGATTCGGCACAAGTCAGTGAACCTATCTATACTTAGGAATGTAGCCTACCTCCTAGTTTTGGTGTAGCGGCTATATTTCGATTCCCCAAAAGCTAATTCACGGGAGGAGGATGATACGGACACGGATTTAAGAGCTTTGGTTTTATTTGGTTTAATGATTTTCCTTTTAAAATTAGATTAAGGTTTTGATAATTTTTCTTTTAATTCTGGTTTTAGTCGGTTGTAAAAAAATCTATAAAAAGATCTCTAAACATCAATAATAATTAACTTCTAAAAATTAAACCTAATCTCCAAGAGAGAATTAGGGTTAAAAGGAAGATTGCTTTAATTTATTCATCTTTCTTTGATTAAATCACAGCACCTGTTACTAGAAGCCAATCAAGAGCTTTGGCTCATAATAACTTGGTATCAGAGCAGGTTGATTCGATGGGAGACTCTGGTGATGTCGCGACACAGCTCGCAAAACTCTTTCAAATCATGGAGGACATGAGGAAGGATTTTGATAACAGGTTGTCTACGATAGAAACAAAGATCAGTGAGCTTCAAGAGAAAACTATGGCTCAACAAACAACCTTAAACTTGCGTGAAACAATTGGGGTGGATAAGGAAGAAGAACATGACCAGACGAACGGCGTGGTGGGAGATAAAAAGCATGGGCAAGACGACCTCCAAGAAAGTTTAGTGGCAGGAAAAACTGAAGGCGCTAAAATCGGGTGTATTATCTTCAGCGTTTTGTAGAGGTCAAGGAGTAGAGAAAGGATCTACATCAATGACAAATATCATTCAAGATCACAGCAAGAACCAAGAGAATATCAGATTTACAAGAGAGGATAAGAAAACCAAATCTGCTGGTGGGCCTTGGCCCCTGCTTTCAGTAGGGATGGAAAGAGGTCAGCGACGAGCTGATGGAGGCGGTGATTGGCTTGTAAGACACATTGGTGAAGAATCCTACTCCGACTACTACTCAGCAGAAGATTTTCGAGTGAGAGAAGAGATAGGAGGAGGAAGAAATGAAGAATTTAGAGGGGGTCGTAGTGGTGGTTTCCCACTGACACCAGCAAAGATAGAGTTCCCACCATATGATGTGACTACTAATGCGGTAGAATGGCTGCAGAAGTGTGAGGATTATTTCGAGGATCAAAGAATTCACCATGATGATGCCCCGGTTCGACAAGCCACATTTGTCTTAACCGGACAAGCATATCATTGGAACAACAATCTAAGAAGGTTGGTTACTCACAGGCTCAGTTGGATTAAGTTCAAAAAGATTTGAAAAAGCAGATTCAGAAGAGCATATTCAGTCAATCCAATCGGAGAGTTAGCTTTCTTACAACATACGCGAACGGTCGATGAGTATTGTAACCCGTTGGAAGAATGTTTGGGCAGACAAACAAGGTTAACAGGAGATCAACAATTATGGCAGTTTTGTGTGGGTCAGAGAGATAGCTTACGGAAGGAAGTCGAGTATTTGTGACCCAAGACAGTATTCGAAGCTATGGAGTATGCAAGGGACATTGAGTATAAAATCGAGGGTGACAAACGATATCAAACATTCAGAGGACATTTAACCCCAACGACAGGCTATTCAAGTCCGATATCAAGGTCAATGATGACAGGAAACCACGGGAATCAAGGTGGAAAAAATGAGGAAGCACCGTTGCCTCAAACAACTGAAGCAAAACAAGATCCTCAAAAGCTTCTTTGGAAAAAGTTGACTAGTGCAGAGATGATAGAACGGCGATCAAATGGTCTATGTTTCAATTGTGATGAGTTTTTCACTCCAGGGCATGTCTGCAAACCAGTTCTTGTTTACATCATGCTAGTCAATGATGGGGATGATAAAGAAGATGAACCAGTTGATGAGAAGGACCTGGTGGAATATGTGAGAGCTTGAGGAAAAGCTCCAAGTCGACGAGGGGAGTAATGATACGGACAAGGATTTAAGAGCTTTGGTTATATTTGGTTTAATAGTTTTCCTTTTAATATTAGATTAAGGTTTTGATAATTTTCCTTTTAATTATGATTTTAGTCGGTTGTAAAGAGATCTATAAAAGGATTTCTAAACATCAATAATAATTAATTTCCAAGAATTAACCTTAATCTCCAAGAGAGAATTAGGGTTAAGAGGAAGCTTGACATGATGGAAGTAATTGGGCCGTGACATTTGGCTCATAAAAACATGGTATCAAAGCATGTTGATTCGATGGGAGACTCTTGTGATGTCGCGACACAGCTCACAAAACTCTTCCAAATCATGGAGGACATGAGGAAGGATAGTGATAACAGGTTGTCTACGATATAAACAAAGATCAGTGAGCTTCAAAAGAAAACTATGGCTCAACAAACAACCTTAAACTTGCGTGAAACAATTGGAGTGGATAAGGAAGAAGAACGTGACCAGACAAACGGCGTGGTGGGAGATAAAAAGCATGGGCAAGACGAGCTCCACGAATGTTTAGTGGCAGGAAAAGCAATGAAGGCGCTAAACTCGGGCGTATTATCTTCAGCGTTTCGTGGAGGTCAAGGAGTAGAGAAAGGATCTACTTCAATGACAAATATCACTCAAGATCACAGCAAGAACCAAGAGAATATCAGATTGACAAGAGAGGATAAGAAAACAAAATCTGCTGGTGGGCCTTGGCCCCTGCGTTCAGTAGGGATGGAAAGAGGTCAGTGACGAGCTGATGGAGGTGGTGATTGGCGTGTAAGACACATTGGTGAATAATCCTACTCCGACTACTACTCAGCAGAAGATTTTCGAGTGAGAGAAGAGATAGGAGGAGGAAGAAACGAAGAATTTAGAGGGGGTCCTAGTGGTGGTTTCACACTAACACCAGCAAAGATAGAGTTCCCACCATATGACTGGACTACTAATGCGGTGGAATGGCTGCAGAAGTGTGAGGATTATTTCGAGGATCAAAGAATTTACCATGATGATGCTCCAGTTCGACAAGCCACATTTGTCTTAACCGGACAAGCATATCATTGGAACAATAATCTAAGAAGGCTGGTTACTCACAGGCTCAGTTGGATTGAGTTCAAAAAGATTTGTAAAAGCAGATTCAGAAGGGCAGATTCAGTCAATCCAATCAGAGAGTTAGCTTTCTTACGACATACGGGAACGATCGATGAGTATTGTAACCAGTTGGAAGAATTTTTGGGCAGACAAACAAGGTTAACAGGAGATCAACAATTATGGCAGTTTTGTGTGGGTCTGACATATAGCTTACGGAAGGAAGTCGAGTATTTGCGACCCAAGACAATATTTGAAGCTATGGAGTATGCAAGGGACAATGAGTATAAAATCGAGGGTGACAAACGATATCGAACATTCGGAAGACATTTAACCCCAACGACACACTATTCAACTCCGATATCCAGGTCAATGATGACAGGAAACCACGGGAATCAAGGTGGAAAAAATGAGGAAGCACCGTTGCCTCGAACAACTGAAGCAAAACAAGATCCTCAAAAGCTTCTTTGGAAAAAGTTGACTAGTGCAGAGATGATAGAACGGCGATCAAATGGTCTATGTTTCAATTGTGATGAGTTTTTCACTCCAGGGCATGTCTGCAAACCAGTTCTTTTTTACATCATGCTAGTCAATGATGGGGATGATCAAGAAGAGGAACCAGTTGATGAGAAGGACCTGGTGGAATATGTGAGAGCTTGAGGAAAAGCTCCAAGTCGACGAGGGGAGTAATGATACGGACAAGGATTTAAGAGCTTTGGTTTTATTTGGTTTAATAGTTTGCCATTTAATATTAGATTAAGGTTTTGATAATTTTCCTTTTAATTATGGTTTTAGTCGGTTGCAAAGAGATCTATAAAAGGATTTCTAAACGTCAATAATAATTAATTTCCAAGAATTAACCTTAATCTCCAAGAGAGAATTAGGGTTACGAGGAAGCTTGACTTGATGGAAGTAATTGGGCCGTGACATTTGGCTCATAAAAACATGGTATCAAAGCATGTTGATTCGATGGGAGACTCTTGTGATGTCGCAACACAGCTCACAAAACTCTTCCAAATCATGGAGGACATGAGGAAGGATAGTGATAACAGGTTGTCTACGATATAAACAAAGATCAGTGAGCTTCAAAAGAAAACTATGGCTCAACAAACAACCTTAAACTTGCGTGCAACAATTGGAGTGGATAAGGAAGAAGAACGCGACCAGACGAACGGCGTGGTGGGAGTAAAAAGCATGGGCAAGACGAGCTCCAGGAATGTTTAGTGGCAGGAAAAGCAATGAAGGTGCTAAACTCGGGCGTATTATCTTCAGCGTTTCGTGGAGGTCAAGGAGTAGAGAAAGGATCTACATCAATGACAAATATCATTCAAGATCACAGCAAGAACCAAGAGAATATCAGATTGACAAGAGAGGATAAGAAAACAAAATCTGCTGGTGGGCCTTGGCCCCTGCGTTCAGTAGGGATGGAAAGAGGTCAGCGACGAGCTGATGGAGGCGGTGATTGGCGTGTAAGACACATTGGTGAAGAATCCTACTCCGACTACTACTCAGCAGAAGACTTTCGAGTGAGAGAAGAGATAGGAGGAGGAAGAAACAAAGATTATAGAGGGGTCCTAGTGGTGGTTTCACACTAACACCAGCAAAGATAGAGTTCCCACCATATGATAGGACTACTAATGCGGTGGAATGGCTGCAGAAGTGTGAGGATTATTTCGAGGATCAAAGAATTTACCATGATGATGCTCCGGTTCGACAAGCCACGTTTGTCTTAACCGGACAAGCATATCATTGGAACAATAATCTAAGAAGGCTGGTTACTCACAGGCTCAGTTGGATTGAGTTCAAAAAGATTTGTAAAAGCAGATTCAGAAGGGCAGATTCAGTCAATCCAATCGGAGAGTTAGCTTTCTTACGACAGACAGGAACGATCGATGAGTATTGTAACCCGTTGGAAGAATATTTGGGCAGACAAACAAGGTTAACAGGAGATCAATATTTGTGTGGGTCTGACAGATAGCTTACTGAAGGAAGTCGAGTATTTGCGACCCAAGACAATATTTGAAGCTATGGAGTATGCAAGGGACAATGAGTATAAAATCGAGGGTGACAAATGATATCGAACATTCGGAAGACATTTAACCCCAACGACACGCTATTCAACTCCGATATCCAGGTCAATGATGACAGGAAACCACGGGAATCAAGGTGGACAAAATGAGGAAGCACCGTTGCCTCGAACAACTGAAGCAAAATAAGATCCTCAAAAGCTTCTTTGGAAAAAGTTGACTAGTACAGAGATGATAGAATGGCGATCAAATGGTCTATGTTTCAATTGTGATGAGTTTTTCACTCCAGGGCATGTCTGCAAACCAGTTCTTTTTTACATCATGCTAGTCAATGATGGGGATGATCAAGAAGATGAACCAGTTGGTGAGAAGGACCTGGTGGAATTTGTGAGAGCTTGAGGAAAAGCTCCAAGTCGACGAGGGGAGTAATGATACGGACAAGGATTTAAGAGCTTTGGTTTTATTTGGTTTAATAATTTTCCTTTTAATATTAGATTAAGGTTTTGATAATTTTCCTTTTAATTATGGTTTTAGTCGGTTGTATAGAGATCTATAAAAGGATTTCTAAGCATCAATAAAAATTAACTTTCAAAAATTAACCTTAATCTCCAAGAGAGAATTAGGATTAAGAAGAAACTTGCATTAAGTTATTAGAAGCCAATCAAGAGCTTTGTGTCACGGGCTTGATCTTTTGGGATCAAACCGTGCGGCCCTTATCTCTTTTTGACTCGGACAAAAAGATTAGGCAGCCTAACTCTTAAGAAATCCGATCCTTTGTGAAAATGAACTCGTAAAGAAAGATAACTCGGACTGAATTGCTTTGATATTGATAAAAATGCTGGATGATTACAAATGAGGATCTCACCCCCTATTTATACAAAAACGCCTGCAGAATGGATGGTGGAGATCAATCTAATCTAACGGCTGATATTGAAGATATCACCATAAATACAAGATACTCATAAATGTGGGCTGATTTGAAGAGATTTGATCAAGAATACCAATAAGTGTGACGGATTATATTGGGATATGCCTTGATCACAAAGTCTTGAGAGTTTTCCTTCCATACTTGGCAAACTGAGTGGAAGCTTCCATGAGATGGATCCAGCCCATGAAATATGAATGTGAAGCCCATAAAATGCTAAGTAAAGGGAGTGTAGCCTCATAGTCTGGCCCATAGACATGATGGAAGTAATTGGGCCGTGACATTTGGCTCATAACAACATGGTATCAGAGCAGGTTGATTCGATGGGAGACTCTGGTGATGTCGTGACATAGCTCACAAAACTCTTCCAAATCATGGAGGACATGAGGAAGGATAATGATAACAGGTTGTCAACGATAGAAACAAAGAACAGTGAGCTTCAAGAGAAAACTATGGCTCAACAAACAACCTTACACTTGCATGAAACAATTGGAGTGGATAAGGAAGAAGAACGCGACCAGCCGAACGGCGTGGTGGGAGATAAAAAGCATGGGCAAGACGAGCTCCAAGAAAGTTTAGTGGCAGGAAAAGCAATAAAGGCGCTAAACTCGGGTGTATTATCTTCAGCGTTTCGTGGAGGTCAAGGAGTAGAAAAAGGCTCTACATCAATGACAAATATCATTCAAGATCACAGCAAGAACCAAGAGAATATCAGATTGACAAGAGAGGATAAGAAAACAAAATCTGCTGGTGGGCCTTGGACCCTGCGTTCAGTAGGGATGGAAAGAGGTCAGCGACGAGCTGATGGAGGCGGTGATTGGCGTGTAAGACACATTGGTGAAGAATCCTACTCCGACTACTACTCAGCAGAAGATTTTCGAGTGAGATAAGAGATAGGAGGAGGAAGAAGCGAAGAATTTAGAGAGGGTCGTAGTGGTGGTTTCACACTAACACCAGCAAAGATAGAGTTTCCACCATATGATGGGACTACTAATGTGGTGGAATGGCTGCAGAAGTGTGAGGGTTATTTCGAGGATCAAAGAATTTACCATGATGATGCTCCGGTTAGACAAGCCACGTTTGTCTTAACCGGACAAGCATATCATTGGAACAACAATCTAAGAAGGCTGGTTACTCACAGGCTCAGTTGGATTGAGTTCAAAAAGATTTGTAAAAGCAGATTCGGAAGGGCAGATTCAGTCAATCCAATCGGAGAGTTAGCTTTCTTACGACATACGAGAACGGTCGATGAGTGTTGTAACCAGTTTGAAGAATGTTTAGGCAGAGAAACAAGGTTAACAGGAGATCAACAATTATGGCAGTTTTGTGTGGGTCTGACAGATAGCTTACGGAAGGAAGTCGAGTATTTGCGACCCAAGACAGTATTTGAAGCTATGGAGTATGCAAGGGACATTGAGTATAAAATCGAGGGTGACAAACGATATCGAACATTCGGATGAAATTTAACCTCAAAGACACGCTATTCAACTCCGATATCCAGGTCAATGATGACAGGAAACCACGGGAACCAAGGTGGTAAAAATGAGGAAGTACCGTTGCTTCAAACAACAGAAGCAAAACAAGATCCTCAAAAGCTTCTTTGGAAAAAGTTGACTAGGGCAAAGATGATGGAACGGCGATCAAAAGGTCTATGTTTCAATTGTGATGAGTTCTTCACTCCAGGGCATGTCTGCAAACCAGTCCTTTTTTACATGATGCTAGTCAATGACAGGGATGATCAAGAAGATTAACCAGTTGATGAGAAGGACCTGGTGGAATATGTGAGAGCTTGAGGACAAGCTCTAAGTCGACGAGGAGAGTAATTATACGGACAAGGATTTAAGAGCTTTGGTTTTATTTGGTTTAATGGTTTTTCTTTTAATATTAGATTAAGGTTTTGATAATTTTCTTTTTAATTATGGTTTTAGTCGGTTGTGAAGAGATCTATAAAAGGATTTTTAAACATCAATAATAATTAACTTCCAAAAATTAACCTTAATCTCCAAGAGAGAATTAGGATTAAGAGGAAGTTTGCATTAAGTTCTTCATCTTCCTTTGATTAAATCACGGCACCTGTTACTAGAAGCCAATCAAGAGCTTTGGCTCATAACAGAGGATTTCCACATCCTTTTTATATATTCTCTAAAGATCTTTTTTCCAACTGATGTGGGAGATTTATGCACTAATAATTGCTTATGACGTTTCTTCCTTCAATATGACGATTAAGCTCTTTGATATACTTGGTTCATTTTTTGTCACTTATTACGTACCCTAATGTTCAAAAGTTAGAGCTAATTTTTGTCACTTTTGTGCATAATAATTTTGAATATGTGCAAGATAGGTTATCAAGATTTAGCTTAATATTAATATTCCCGAGCCAAATTTTGAGATTTAGAATTCATATGGACTCGTCAACAGAGGAAGCGGCAGAGCCAAAGAATAGTCAAATACAGATACAAGTCAATTGACAATTGACCTCTGAAAAAAAAAAAAAGAAGAAGAAGATAAATTGGTAAAGAATATATAAGTCTATGCATGCATCCAACGTAAAGAACACTACGTATAAGTCAAGCTTTTCTTTAAATATATGACACTGAAACCATGTTATCATCACACTTTTTATTTCCTCGGTTTTTCATTATTGATAAAGATTCAAGAAAGCAAAAATACTTAAAGAAGATGAAGCGCTCTTGGAACTCATGCAGTTTCATTCCTATTACTCTTTCGTTTCTCTTATTTCTCACTTTTAATTTTCCAGACGTGTTTGCGACCACTACTAGACCTTTGTGTCATCCTGAAGAAAGAGATGCAATTCTCCAGTTCATGAGTGAGTTTGAGATTCACAAGCCTTGTTCTTTGGACGCGTACGGTATCCCATCCAGTTTATACGGGTCTCCGAAGACGGAGTCATGGGCTAATAACAGCGACTGTTGTTCTTGGGTTGGTATCAGATGCGATGCCAGTTCCGGTGATGTGATCGAGCTGAAGCTAGACTACAGCTGTCTCCATGGACAGCTCACCTCCAAAAGTAATATTTTTAAACTTCAAAACCTTCGTTTTCTTGATCTTTCTGGAAATAATTTCACTGGTGAAATCTCATCTTCACTAGGAAACCTCTCTCATCTCACAATTCTCAATCTTTCTGGGAATAATTTCAGTGGTGAAATCTCATCTTCTCTTGGAAATCTCTATCATCTCACCATTCTCGACCTTTCTAAGAATAATTTCAGTGGTGAAATCTCATATTCACTTGGAAACCTCTCTCGTCTCACCACTCTGGACCTTTCGGGGAACCATTTTAGTGGTAAAATCCCATTTTCACTTGGAAACCTCTCTCGTCTCACCAATCTGGACCTTTCATCTAATAATTTCATTGGCCAGATCCCCTCTTCACTTGGAAATCTTTCAAATCTTACGGATCTTTCTCTCAGAGTGAACAATTTCAGTGGTAAAATCCCATCTTCACTCGGAAATCTTTTGCATCTCAGCATTCTCTACCTCTCACGAAACAATTTTGTTGGTGAATTCCCATTTTCTTTTGGCAGATTAAATAATTTGGTCAGTTTATTTGTTGAAAACAACCAGTTCAGTGGTATTTTTCCCCTTACACTACTAAATCTAACAAATTTGTCAACACTGTGGATCTCCCATAATCAGTTATCAGGCAAGCTTCCTCATAACATTAGTAGCTCACTTCCCAACTTGGGGTACTTTAAAGCAAATAACAACGCTTTCACTGGAACTCTCCCTTCTTCTCTATTCACCATTCCTTCGTTGACTTATATTGATTTGGAAGATAACCAACTCAACGGCACTCTAGACTTTGGGAATATATCTTCATCGTCTCAGCTAGGAATCTTATTCCTTGGCAATAACAACTTCATAGGGACAATCCCTAAATCTATTTCCAAATTAGTAAACCTTCAGATGCTTAACCTTCCCCATTTCAACACCCAAGGCTCAGTTGACTTAAGCATCTTCTCGCATCTGAAGTCACTCCAACATCTTCGCCTATCCCATTGGAACACCACCACTACATTTGACTTGAATGCAATCTTATCATGGTTCAAGTTACTACAGATGCTGGATCTTTCAGGCAACCATGTTTCAGTCACAAACAAGAATTCAGTTTCAGCTCTTCCATTGTTATGGAAAATCAACTTGTCAGGATGCCGTCTCACTAAGTTCCCAGAGATCCTAAGAACCCAACACAAAATGGAGTTTTTAGATATTTCCAACAACAAAATTAAAGGTCAAGTGCCTGCCTGGTTATGGACGTTTCCAGATTTGGAGTACGTGAATCTTTCCAACAACACATTCACCAGTTTCGAAAGATCAACAAAATCAGGAGTATCCTCTGTCCGACAACCATCTATGGATTACTTGTCTGGCGCCAACAACTATATAACGGGAAGTATACCATCTTTTATATGTGCATTGGGCTCTCTAACCATTCTGGATTTATCTAACAACCAACTCAATGGGTCAATACCACGGTGCATGGCGAATTTCAGTACTACTCTTCGAGCTCTAAATCTTAGAAATAATCATCTTACTGGAGGTCTTCCAGAGAATCTATCTGAAAGTCTAATTTCACTTGACGTTGGTCAGAACCAACTGGTGGGAAAGCTTCCAAGATCTTTGATCCGTATCTCTTTTCTTGAAGTTCTGAATGTGGAAAGCAACCGGATCAATGACACGTTTCCTCTTTGGTTGAGTTCTCTGCAAGAGCTACAAGTTCTTGTCCTTCGCTCCAACATATTTCATGGACCGATACAGAAAACTGGATTTTCTAAGTTGCGAATCATCGATATATCTAGTAATCACTTCTATGGAAGTTTGCCATCAGATTGCTTTGTAAATTGGACTGCGATGTTCTCACTTGAAAATGAATACCAGTCCAATGGAAAATATATGGGTACAAGCTATTACTTTGATTCAATTGTTTTGATGAATAAAGGTGTGGAGATGGAGCTGGAACGTATCCTAAAAATCTACACAGCATTCGACTTTTCGGGAAACAAATTTGAAGGAGAGATTCCAAGATCCATTGGTCTACTGAAAGCGCTCCATGTGCTCAACTTGTCAAACAATGCTTTCAATGGCCACATCCCATCATCAATGGCAAACCTGGGAGAGCTTGAATCATTGGATGTTTCCAAAAACAAGCTTTCAGGAGAAATTCCACAAGAGCTAGGGAACCTCTCGTTCCTTTCCTACATGAATTTCTCTCATAACCAGCTTGTTGGTCTAGTTCCAGGGGGCACTCAGTTTCGAAGGCAGCCTTGCTCTTCTTTCAAGAACAACCTGCAACTTTATGGCCCTTCACTTGATGAAGTTTGCGTAGATATCCACAAGACAACAACACAACAACCCAAAACGCCAGAGCCAGAAGAAGATGAAGAAGAGGTGATAAGTTGGATAGCAGCTGCAATCGGGTTCATACCTGGTATTTTCATTGGACTGACGATGGGATACATATTGGTTTGCTACAAACCAGAGTGGTTCATGAACCCTTTTGGCCGAAACAAACGCAGACGCATAATCACCACAACTCATTAAAGAGGTAATCTTCTTAGTTATATATTATACAATTCTCTTTATGTATGAACAAATGAAACTGACATAGTAATCATTTTTTGTTTGTCGACTGTTCTTGAACCAAGCTGAAGCAACTTTGAAGAATAAAATAAAAGGAAACAAAAGACCCATGTAGAGAAAGAAGCTTGGAAAAAAAATATAATTCTAAATATTTTTGTTTTCTCTGTGGGTTGAAATTTAAGTTGTTGTTTATTGTTAAGCATTGTGTGTTTCTCATTGACTATATTTTTGTACCACTATATTTGAACAACCATGTTTTCAGTATAACAGAGAAGTAGTTGATTTCACAATCATACCTATGTGTTTACTTTTTCGTCTCTTATAAGATAATTAATCTTTCTGTGCATGAGCTCGTACAACACTTTCAGGGAAGCTGTATCTATTGAAAGCTATAGGACTCGCTTTTGAATCCTTCATCTATTAATGCTCATTAGAGTCACTGAATCATTTTTGGTGCATTCAAATGGATATGCCTTTTGTGAAAAAAAACCTAGAACGTATGAAGATTTTCTGTTCTTCATTATGAGGCTGTAAAGCCAATATTTATACAAGAGAGATTTAACCTAAAACTAGATACAATATGTTCATATAAAAGACTAAATCACACCCCTTCAATATTAACATATATACGTTCGGTCCAATACCCCCTCTCAAGTTGGAGGATCGAGTTACGAGATGCCCAACTTGGCAATAGAGTTATCAAACTCTCTCTTCCCCAATGCCTTTGTGAAAATATCCGCAAGCTGATCATGAGTCCTACATAGCTTGTAGCAATCGTTCCTCGGAGAATTTCATCCCGTATAAAGTGACAATCACGCTCAATATGTTTAGTACACTCATTGAAAACTGGATTAGCAGCAATATGAAGTGTCGCCTGACTATCACAGAAAAGAGTAATCGGAGACTTGTGATCAACACCCAAATCTTGTAATAGAGCTTTCAGCCACAAGAGTTCTTGAACAGTAAGGGACATAGCGCGATACTCCGCCTCAGCTGATGATCGAGAGACAACACGTTGCTTCTTGGTTCGCGAGGAAATGGGAGATCCACCCAACTGTATGAACCAGCCCGTCAAGGATCTCCGAGTAATCGGACAGCTTCCAAAATCCGAGTCACACCAAGCAACAAAAGAAAGATCAGTATGAGCATGAAGAAGAATACCTTGACCGGGATTTTTGTTTTAAGTATCGAACAACGCGAATAGCAGCATCCCAATGTTCTTGTTTTGGTTTTTGCATAAACTGGGTCAACACATGTACGGAATAAGAGAGATCAGGGCGTGTCACAGCAAGATATATAAGTCTACCAACCAGTCTCCGATAACCCGCAACATCGTCAAAATCTTTACCGTCAGCCAAAGCCAGTCGATGATGTTGTTCCAAAGGAAAGGCCACCGGTTTCTCATGAGTAAGACCAAGTTCCGAAATAATGTCAAGTGCATATTTCTTCAGACACAAATATATTCCAGTGGGACTGCGGGCGAGCTCAATGCCAAGAAAATACTTAGACAAACCAAGATCCTTCATCCGAAAACAAGAACTCAAATACTCTTTAGATGTAGTTATCAAAGCAAGAGAACTACCAGAAATAATCAAGTCGTCCACATAAACAAGAACATGAAGATGATCACGCCCCCTCTCAAGCATAAAAAGAGAATAATCAGGAACCGATTGTGTAAAACCATATTCTCGTAAAGCAGTACTTAACTTAGCAAACCAACAACGTGGAGCTTGACGGAGACCATATAGTGATTTTCGTAAACGGAAAACTTTTGAAGGATCAGAACAGCGAAAGCCCGGAGGTAACCACATGTACACCTCCTCTTCTAAATCACCATGAAGGAATACATTATGAACATCCATCTGGTGAACTTCCCAATTCCGGGAAGCAGCAACTTGGAGAAATGACCGAACCGAAGCCATCTTAGCCACATGAGCAAAAGTTTCCAAAAAATCACTTCCTACAACTTGACGATTTCCACATGCAACCAGCCTATCTTTGTAGCGTTCTAAAGTTCCATCAGATCATAATTTAACCGTAAAAACCCACTTACTTGCAATTGATTACCTTTTGGTAAAGCTTCAATCGTCCATGCTTGACTTTCTTCAAGAGCACCAATTTCATCACCCAGAGCACCACACCAACACTCATCCTGAGCAGCTTGAGCATATGTTCTTTGGGATAACATATGATGTAAGAGCAGTAAGAAATAGGCAGTGAGCAGAAGAAAAATCTGATTCATCAACGAAATATGTATTTGGTAATGGTTCCGAAGATGGTAATAGCGGATCATCAAGAACAATCTGAAGCGCATAATCATTCAGTTTGGCTGGTAAGCGAGTCTCACGAGTAGATCGACGTAGTGCAACCGCAGGTGTTACAACCTCGTCCATGTTAGACTCAAAATCCAGAACCCGAGCCAGAGAAGAAGGAGAACTATCAACATCAGAAATCTCAGTGGAAGTAGATTGACAAACTGATGTCGGAGTCTGTTCTGGAGAAGAAACAATATCTTCAGATGCAGTAGAAGCAGGTATTACTGACGCTTGTTGTCGAGTATAAGAATCAAGTGGTGATGAGTCCAAACCAACCTGTGGGGTCAGCAAACCAGCGGGTGTAAGCGGGTCTGCAACAGCAGCGGAAGGTAAGGTAATAGTATACTGAACCGAAGCCAAAAGGGACATGCCATCATCAGGAATCATAGTAACATCACTTGATAAAGTAAGCTCCATGGGAACACTATCCGGAGTAGGTAAATTGGAGGAAGCCGTTGAAGCAAACGGAAAACTTGACTCCATAAAAACAACATCACGAGATGTAAAAATTTTTATGAGTGTGTAGATCATACACTCTCCACCCTTTCTTGCCATAGGGATAACCAATAAAGACAACTTTGATACCCTGCGAAGCAAACTTATCACCATGGTGATCTTTGTTGTGAGCAAAACAAAGAGAACCAAAAATGCGAAGATGACGTAATGGTGGTGGACGGCCATATAAACATTCAAATGGTGTTTTACCTTTAAGTAGTGGCGTAGGAGTTGTGGAAAATAAAAATCCCAAATCCGCTAGAAGTAAAAAGTAAAGTACCCTCTCCTTAGAAGAAAACAGAAAATCAGTCCTTAAGCCAAAAAAATGAAAAAAAGAAAAGCTTTTAAGCACAAGTGTAGAACTAGGATGAAGTTTCTGGGATTTTAGAGTTAGGGGAGTCATTTGGTTCTTCATGGGTAGATGATAGTCTGCTCCTGTATGCACCAGTTGGCTCTACCTTTAGCATTCTCTTATAATTTAATCCATTTCGTTGAGAGATCCTGATACATTCGCTTAAAACCAGAGGAAGAAGAGATCACTTTTATCTCTTAAAACTTGTCCCTCAACCAAATGAGTTACAGTTATTGCATATCATGATTCACCAGTTCGTGCTTAATCAATGTTAAAGGGATAGTTTGCTTTGAATGTTTGCTTGTGGGTGAGTCTTAGTGTTGAATTTGATGTGATGAGTATGGGTAAAGCTTTTAAGTGAACTTCAGTGAATTGCATTCTAGAACTAATAACTGTGACATTGACATTAGAGGTTTGTTTAGTTTGCTTAGGTTCTGAGTCCCCACTTTTCACACTACTCCTTTCATCTTATCCTTTCTATTTGCTTGAGGGCAAGCAAAGGGTAAGTTTGGGGGAGTTGATAACACCACTTTTATACACATTTTTACCATCTTTTTATCATGCCTTAGAGTAGATTTCATCCATTGCTTATATCATTTCGTGCATTTACGCTTCATATAGAATGTTTCATATTTCTGTATAGGCATTGCATGCATATTGCATATTTGGGGTTTTATCAGGTACTTATGGAGCCTATGGAGCATACTTGGATTTTGGCTCATGAAGTGAAGACGTGAGGCAAGCCCTATGTAGTCGAGTGAAGATTGAAGAGAAGATAGATGGCTCACTCCACCAGACCACTCGAGTGAAGCACTCTCAAAGCCGTTGCAGATGATAGGCTCACACAACCAGAGTACTCGGGTGAAGCACTCTCAGACAGGCTCACTCGACCAGACCACTCGAGTGAAGCACTCTCAGGCGAGCAGTCTCGACCTCAGCATCACATGAACACTGGACTTCATCACCGCCTGCCCACTCGACCAGTCCACTCGAGTGAAGCACTCTCGGACTACCACACTCGACTACCCCACTCGACTGCTGGGTCGAGTGGGCACTCTCCGATTTTTTCTCCTTAAAACTCGCAAAATGTAATAAGTGTTGGAGACTATGTATAAAAGCGCCTCATTAAACCTAATTAGAGAGGATCGAATAGCGCAGCTCTGGCTTAGTAATTTTTAGGTTTTCTGTCATTTCTTCTCTCTCTTGTTCTTGGTGTTCTTGATAGTTTTCTCATTTTCCAGCAACCTTGTAGCTTTGATAAATTTTGAATAAATCAGTATTTTCTTTTGATTCTTCTCCAACCTTGCTCACTAGATCATTGGCTATAACATATGAAAAGTTCATTCTTTTCTGGGTTTCGGACCCCAGCCATGATCACCATGTGTGAGTAGTAGATTTGGAATTTTTGGGGATGGATTAGGTTAGGTTCTCTCTGTTTTGTTATTGCTTAGATAGTTTGATCATCACTCAGTTTCGACTCCCTCTTGGGTGAGTGATTTTAATGCTTGTTTTCCCCTGATCAAGGAAAACATGATCTTAGATGGTCTCATGAGCACGAACTATGCCTTGAGCCTTTGGAAACACTTTTTACGGGGTTTAGAGTACAATAGCGTGAGGGTGGATGCATCAGATATTGATTTATATCATGGCTCCACCTATTCACTTGTTATGAACTCTTTTCGACTTTAATAGGCTGATTCTTCATGCCTGATCCGACTCCTCACACTATGCTGACTGGGTTGGATCTTGGGGCTCTCTACCACGAACCATGGATTGAGCTGGTTATGAAGTCTGTTGTCTAGGGTAGTCCTGCGATGAGATTGCTAGTTGATAGCTGAAATGGAACAGAGTGTTTGTGATCCTATGATTTCCATCCCTAGAGTCCCTATTTTTCCCATAGTTTCACAGCTTGCTTAGTATTAGTTCACTGTAGTTTTCTCTATTTTTACTGTAGCACTCGACCTCACCACTCGAGTAGTTTTAGTACCGTGACTTTTCCTGCTTAGTTTCATGATGTGCTAAAGTTTGACAGACTTTGGTACCTCTAGTATCAATTAGGGTTTTTAGTAGATTTCTTATTTAGACTGCTAGTACCACACCCTTTTGATAATCACTTGAATAGCTTGCTTTATTTATCGACTGATTGCTGTAGACCACTCTTGATTGGTTCGACATTGTTACTTCACTCTTATCCACTTACCACTATACTACAATTGATAAACTTGGTATTTTGTCCACACTATGACTTCTCCAGAGAATCCCTGCTATGCATTCTATACAGAGGAGTACTCCCAATGGTCGGGGTATGCCTTGACACTGAAAGCAAAGGAAATTTCCTTAATACTGCTGTACAAGATGGATGGGAGTTGGTAGACAATTTGGCTAGGTCAGATAGCATTTCAAATGAGGAACATGAGCAGAGTATTAGGGATGTCAGAATGTCTGATGAAGGCGCCAGAGCTGAAATTAAGATACTTGCTGAGAAATTTGATATGATATTGATTCACACTAAGAAGACTCAAGAACAGGCTGCACCTGATATGGATATCAAATTATTGTTACAGCAACTCATCCGTAGTAAAAGAACAAACCACTACTAAATTGCAATCCAATAAGGGCACACTTCTTGACATCACACAGCAGATCAATACCCTCCACTCTAGAGTTCATCACCTAGAGACCAGCCAGACTGGACATACACAATCAACAACCAAAAAAGCTCATGCTATCACCTTGAGGAGTGGCAGACAGGTACCACCAAGAGAGCCTGCAAAAATCACTGAGGACAGTGAGGACAGTGAGGATCAGGGTGGGGAGGATCTCCTTCAGGAAGAATTACAACCCGAAAAAGCTGCAGAAGAGAGCTCACTCGACCATACCACTCGAGTTAGTGGTCGAGTGGCTGCAAGCCCAGAAAAAAATTCAGCACAGCCTAAAGGGAAAGACAAATTTTCTGAATCTTCCCCCTATGAACCTCCTTTACCTTTCTTAGGAAGAAATAAGAAGCAACAGGCAGTTAAGTACAAGAAGTTATTCGAGAACATCTGAAGGACGTTGAACTTCACATACCTCTGTTGGATGCCCTTGTGCTAATACCCCCAGCCCAGAAGTATATCAAAGATATGGTTATGGACAAGACCAAGGAAGCAAAAAGTATGGTACTCCTCACTCATGAATGCAGTGCTATCATTCAGCAGAAAGTCATATGCAGAGAAAAGCTCCAAGACCCAGGCGCTTTTACTCTGCCATGCCTATTGGACCACTTCGTTTCAAAAATTACCTCTGTGATTTAGGAGCTTCGATGAGTCTCATGCCACTATCAGTAGCACAGCGATTAGGATTCACAAAGTTCTCCCCTAGCAGAATCTCTTTAGTCTTAGCAGACAGGTCTATTAGGCAACCACACGGCCTGTTGGAGGATTTGCCAGTTAGGATAGGACGTCTTGAAGTCCCTACAGATTTTGTTGTCCTAGAAATGGAAGAAGAGCCAAAAGATCCTTTGATCCTAGGAAGACCATTTTTGGCAACTGCAGGAGCCTCCATAGACGTCCAGAGTGGTACAATCGCTTTGAAGCTAGGAAAGGAAATCATGCAATTTAACATCAAGTCCTCAATGAAACAACCCATGATGCAAATATTTGGAGTTGGAGTGATAGATGACTTGGCAGAGGAATTTTTTAGAGAAGCAGTGGAGAAAAATCATCTGAAAACATCACTGATCAAATGTGAAGAAGGAGGATACGTTCACTCCGAGATCTCTGACTATGAACCAAGTTTGAATGTGAAGGAACTTCCAAAGGCTGAGGATGTGTTCGAGAGTCTGAGAAAACCAGAAGGTGTAGCAGCACTCGACCATGTCACTCGACCACAGCACTCGAGTGACCCAGTCGAGTCAGCAACTTCTGTAAAAAGAAAGCATGGAACACCACTCAAGCTCTGCACAGAGGAAATACCACTCGAGTGGTCCGAGCTCAAGGCACCAACCGTTGAACTCAAGCCACTTCCAGAAGGGCTAAGGTACGCTTTCTTAGGTAGTAAAGATACTTACCCTGTAATAGTCAATAACAAGCTGAACCCTGATGAATTTGAACTATTACTCAGTGAATTGCGAAAATTTAGAAAAGTAATAGGCTATTCCCTAGAATTCTCCATCTCTCTGCACTCATAGAATTCATCTTGAGAATGAAATGCACCTAGTGTTGAGCACCAGAGGAGATTAAACCCTAACTTGAAAGAAGTAGTGAAAAAAGAAATCATTAAGCTTCTAGATGCTGGAATAATTTACCATATTTCTGATAGTACATAGGTGTCCCCTGTACATTGTGTACCTAAGAAAGGAGGAATAACTGTGATTAAAACTGATAAAAATGAACTGATCCCAACTAGAACTATAATTGGTCATCGCATGTGCATTGATTATAGGAAGTTAAATGCTGCATCTAGGAAAGATCATTTCCCAATACCATTCATAGACCAAATGCTTGAAAGACTAGCTAATCACCCATACTACTGTTTCCTTGATGGGTATAGTGGATTTTTCCAGATACTAATACACCCTAATGACCAAGAAAAAACAACCTTCACCTGTTCCTATGGCACCTTTGCATATAGGAGAATGCCATTCGGTTTATGTAACGCCCCTGCAACATTTCAGAGATGTATGACCTCTATATTTTTGGATTTAATAGAGAAGATGGTGAAGGTCTTCATGGATGACTTTTCAGTCTATGGCCCCTTTTTCTCCTCCTGTTTGTCTAATCTTAGCAGGGTATTATCAAGATGTGAAGAGACAAGTTTAGTCCTCAACTGGGAAAAGTGTCATTTCATGGTTACAGAGGGTATAGTTTTGGGGCACAAAATCTCTGAAAAGGGTATAGAGGTAGATAGGGCGAAAGTTGAAGTTATGATGCAGCTGCAACCTCCGAAGACTGTTAAAGACATAAGAAGTTTCTT
The DNA here is from genome assembly GCA_963555745.1 of Cardamine flexuosa. Taxonomy (NCBI): domain Eukaryota; kingdom Viridiplantae; phylum Streptophyta; class Magnoliopsida; order Brassicales; family Brassicaceae; genus Cardamine; species Cardamine flexuosa. The sequence continues at coordinate 17,684,803 of OY743219.1, forward strand.
GGTCACGCTGGATTTTACAGGAGGTTCATCAAAGATTTTTCAAAACTTGCAAGACCCCTGACAAGGCTCCTGTGTAAAGAAACCAAATTCAATTTTGATGCAGAGTGCCTTAAGGCTTTCCATATGATAAAAGAGGCGTTGGTATCAGCTCCAGTAGTCCAACCTCCAGACTGGAAGCACCCTTTTGAAATAGTGTGTGATGCTTCCGATTATACAGTAGGAGTAGTTCTGGGTCAGAGGATAGACAAGAAGCTGCATGTCATCCACTACGCTAGCAGAACCCTGGATGAAGCAAAGCAGATATGCTACAACAGAGAAAGAGATGCTTGCTGTGGTATTTGCAATAGAGAAATTCAGGAGTTATTTAGTGGATCAGAAGATTATAGTGTACACTGACCATGCTGCACTTAGGCACATTTATGCAAAGAAAGACACCAAACCAAGGCTTATGAGGTGGATCATCCTACTGTAGGAATATGATTTGACAATAGTAGACAAGAAGGGCATAGAAAATGGGGTTGCTGATCACTTGTCTAGGATGAGAATAGACGACCCAGCACTAGTGGATGATTCTCTGCCTGAGGAACATCTCATGTCCATAGAGATTCTCACTCGACAGCTCCACTCGACCTCTCACTCGAGTAAGCTCTCGAGTCAAAACACTGTGAGACGCCTTGGTACGCAGACATGGCAAACTACAAAGCCACTGGCTACAAACCCCTCCACCTAGATGCTCACCATAGAAAAAAACTGTATAGAGATGCAGGACACTATTTCTGGGATGAGCCCTATCTTTACAAGAGAGGTCCAGACAATTTATTCAGGAGATGCATCACAGAGGAGGAAGTACAGGGAGTGCTTGAACATTGTCATGGTTCCTCCTATGGTGGACATTTTGCTATCTTCAAGACAACGCAGAAAATCCTCCAAGCGGGTTTATGGTGGCCAACAATGTTCAAAGATATAAAAAATGTCATTGCTCAGTGTGATGCATGCCAGAGGATAGGCAACATTAGTAGGAGAAACGAGATGCCACAAAACCCAATCTTGGAAGTGGAAGTTTTTGACTGTTGGGGGATAGACTTCATGGGACCTTTCAATCCACCATCTCATGGAAACAGCTATATTTTGGTGGCTGTTGATTATGTCTCCAAATGGGTGGAAGCAATAGCATCCCCAACCAATGAGGCCAGAGTAGTTTTGAAAATGTTCAAGACTATTATCTTCCCCAGATTTGGGGTGCCAAGGGTTGTAATAAGTGATGGTGGTTCCCATTTCATCAACAAGCAGTTTGAGAGCCTACTAAGAAAGCATGGAGTGAAGCATAAAGTTGCAACTCCTTACCACCCTTAAACAAGTGGTCAAGTTGAAGTCTCCAACAAGCAGATTAAAGCAATCTTGGCTAAAGTAGTGGGAATTTCCAAGAGAGACTGGGCAACTAAACTTGATGAAGCTTTGTGGGCCTACATAACAGCATACAAAACGCCTATAGGCAGAACTCCATTCCAACTCCTATATGGCAAATCCTGCCATCTTCCTGTGGAGATAGAATACAAAGCCCTCTGGGCAACCAAGCTGCTAAATTTTGACATTAACTCCGCCCAGGAGAAAAGGAGGATTACTCTGCATGAGTTAGAAGAGATAAGGCTAGATGCATATGAAAGCTCAAAGGTGTATAAGGAAAGGACTAAGGCTTTTCATGACAAAAGAATCACACAAAAAACCTTCACCGCAGGAGACCAAGTCCTCTTGTTTAACTCCAGGCTAAAACTTTTTCCTGGAAAATTGAAGTCAAGATGGACAGGCCCATTCGAAATCAAAGAAGTTCTATCCTATGGAACAGTCACTTTGATTGACACTGATGGTAAATAATTCACTGTGAATGGTCAAAGAGTCAAGCCATACATGGCAGATCAAGGTACACCAGGAGACACCTCAACAGATGTGGGTGATCCTGATAAAGCCTAAGGTATGAAAGTCAAGCTAAGAGACTTTAAACAAGCTCACTTGGAAGGAAATTCCATGTTTATCAATGTACATATTTTAAATCCTTTTCTTCCTAATGTTTTTATGCTTTCACCTTTCTATTTAGAGTTATGTTATTTCAGGAGGGTTATATAGGCAAAATCAAGAATTTTTGGCCCAGGCACCACACCACTCAAGCAGGGTGGTCGAGTGCGCACTCGAGTGGGCCAGGATAAGCTGAAAAATCATATGCAATCTGAGCTTGAGATCTGAGCCGTCTATCTCATCTTATCCACACCTACCTACCAACTTACTCGACCTATAGTACTCGAGTGTTCCAAGGACTATCATCTTTATTCCATCTCTTCCCTATTTCACTTCATTTTTATTCCATATCTTATCTTCATCACTTGCAACAACGCTTTCAACTGAAAAATCTTTGAATCTTTCAAAAAAAATTTCATTGCATTTACACTCATTATCAAGTCCGGAAATCATGTCTAGGAGGGGTCATTTCGTTCAGTAAGCACATGCTATTGAATTTTTGGTTCTTTGAAAGCTAGGGTTCAGATCTACAGATTTTGAGTTTATTATTTAGTTCAAAATCTTGGTTTCCTTTCACACCCTTGATGATTTCAAAATTTTGATAGCTCCTTAGCCCTTTGCTATTTAAAACGCATAATAAACCGAATTTTCTCTTTGATTCTAGCATTTCATATGTTTTCTCGAAAAAGGGGTAGTTTGAGGCTACTGTGGAGATTTGAGGAATTACGTGTGCACACTAAAGCAACCCACTCGAGAGGACCACTCGAGTGGACCTCTCGAGTGAATCTTCCTCCACTACTAAATTTTCAAAACTCAATTTTTTCTCAGGTTAGCAGAGCCACAACCGCCCGCAGTGGTAGCAAGGCGCCTAGCAAAAGCAAGGCGATCTCTTCAACATAGAGGAGAACCCTCTCTCGAAGATCAAACTCCCGCTAGGCGAGACAACATGATGTGTGAAGAGACACTAAGATTTCAGCAAAGAATAGCCTGAAGTTCGCAGGCCGTGACACAGAGTGACGATGAAGAGCCTCAACCCATGGAAACAGATGAAGTAACTGAACTACGCGCCCAGCGTGCCTCAGAAGAAACAGAGGAAAACCTAATCAAAATCTTGAAAACCATGAATTTCCAAGGTAGTATGTACCCTCACCGTGAAACAATGGAAGCACTTGGAATAAGAGAAGAGGTGGAAGCTTTGATAGAGGCGGCCAACCTTCAAGTTCTGCTGAAGCAACGATTTCCTACCTATAAGGATGAAACTTGCCAATTTTTGGCAACATTGAGGATTCACCCCTATGTAGAGAATCACCCCATGGTCTCGGATGGAAGTTTGGGATACATCTATTTCAAGATAGTTGGTGTTGATTACACAATGAGCTTTCGGCACCTGGACTCATTGTTTGGCTTTAGAGAGGGATCAGGCCAGAAGCCAACTTTTGACACCGCCGAACTTATCAGCTTGTGGGAGACCCTAGGAGGAAAATCAACTTTCAGGACTTCCCAGTCTAAGAGTTCTGACATCAGACATCCTGCTTTGAGATATTTTCACCGAGTGGTTGCAAGCATTATATTCGCGAAGAAGAGTCTTAGGCCTGTGAACGATCAAGAGCTGCAGATGATAGATTTAGCTCTCAAAGATTTCCTTGTGTATGCCTCACCAGAGGATATGGACAAAGGGATAACTATGAAGGGTGACATGGGCAATGAAGGGAACACTGCACTCTTGCTAGCAAGTCTCTCATACTGCAAGGCTTATACATTTACGCTCCACAAGAATAACCGCCGAGGTGACATCTCTATTGGAGGATTGATAACACCAATCCTGCTTGCATGCGAAGTTGATTTGAGTTTGACTCTAGAGATTGAACCATTGTGGTTGGACATACCTCACTTACAAAGCTCAAAAATTATGGGTTCCCGCATGGTTAGGGACAAGTATGTTTACAACTTTGGACATCCTTTAGTTGGGAGAGCCAAAGTCCTCCTCCCACTTCATGGAATGCTAAAGATTACACAAGGAGAAAGTGTAAATTTCGTTCCACCACCAGAGTTGCTCTACACCACTAAGGCTCAAAGAGATGCCCTGCAAGCCGAGATAGAAGAAGAGATAGATGACACCATACCTGAGCCAGAGAGGTATGACTTCGGTGATGAAAAATGCTCAAACTTGAAGCAGGTGAATAAGAAGTTGAGTCTTGCAAGGCGGTGGTCTAAGTGGCAAGACAAAACCATAAAGAAGCTCTCAGGGAAGGTAAAGGAACTCACCACAGCAGTGAAATATTTGACAACCAGTACCAAATATGTTAAGAAAACTCACCATGGTTTCTCACCCTCCGCTCCCACTCACGACCCAAGGAGTTTAACAAGGACCAACTCCCTCAACACGCATCACAGGCAGACACACCCAAGCCAACCTAGGCATCAATCATCAGTCGAGGACAACCAAAGAAGGATAAGGACTTACATCCGAGCCCTATCCTCAGATGAAGAGGAACACTCACTCGACCAGCCCACTCGAGTGCACCAGTCGAGTGAGCCTTTTGAGTCGACACAGGGGAGGGTGAACAGTAGGGTATCAGACAAAGAGGAAGAAGAACCTGAGGAAAGACGCCTCATCCGGCATAAGAGTACAAGGAAACTCACTCGAGCTAGGCACTCGAGAGAAGCAATCGAGAAAGCCACACCACTCGAGACAGCACAACTCCAGCCAGCATATCCGGCGATCCCTCCTACACAGCCCCACCTGCTTACACGGCAGAGTCCGTGGACGACTATCTCAGTGCTTACTTCCCATGAGGTACCACCCCAAATTCACCATCATTATATATACCATTGTATATTTTTTTTCCTTTTTGTTTTAGTCTCTCAAATCATCTCTTGAATTCATTTTACACAAGGGACTGTGTAATTTAAGTTTGGGAGAGGGTTTGAGAGACGTATTTGACATATTTTCTTATTTTCTTATTCAAATTTGCATCATCTATGTGCATTGAAAAAACTTAAAAATTTGAAAATTTTCAGAAAATTATTTTACAAAAACAGATTGTCATGTAGTTGCATTATCATTTTAGGATTGAGTTTTAGAAATTTCTCTTAGGATTGTACATATGCATAGGGGATAATGATGAGTCAAACCGTAAAAAGCTTAAGAATCAAACATATAATTTCAATGCCACAGTTATAAGTTGTCTAATGCATTCACCTAAGCTTGAAAATTAAGGCTGCACCTTGCTTGGAATTTAGATTTAGCACTCTCACTTGGTTGAAGCTTACTGTGATTTGTCAAACTATCCTTATCAATTAGAACCTAATTTGAAAAATTTAATTATCATGATATGCTCTAAAACTTTAACTCATGGATACCTCAGAATACTTGGATTCTCTTTCACCTTTTACCACACTTGCTAATCCAAGTAGCTGTCTCCACCATTGAGACAGTTTCACAAAAACCAAACCTAAAACTTCATTTCGGACCACACATTATTCTTGAGTGAAGTGAGGCCTGTTTCCGGATTGAATTAGAGAGAAAGTGTTAGGTGTTGCCGACAGGAGTAGCCTCTCATGTAGTCTCTGGTTCACAATTTTTGAACCAGATTTAGGCTAAGAGTTTGAATAATTTGAGGTTTGAGTCTGGGAAAAGGAAAGAAAAGAGAAAAAGAGTTTGCTAAAAATCATAAACCTTTGGAGAGGATAGGTTCAAGAAAATATATATGAGTCTAGTAAAGGATTTGGAAGAAAAAGATAAATGTTGGCTCAGCAAAAGAAACAAAAAAAAAAAAATTCGTATAAGTAGCCACTTGACCAGACCACTTGAGTGAGTGGTCGAGTCATAGCCAGTGAAAAATCAAAAATCCCAAATCCGCTAGAAGTAAAAAGTAAGTATCCTCTCCTTAGAAGAAAACAGAAAAATCAATCCTTGAGTCAAAGAAATGAAAAGAGAGGCTTTTAAGCACAAGGATAGAACTAGGATGAAGTTTCTGAAATTTTAGATTTAAGGGAGTCATTTGGTTCTTCCTGGGTAGATGATAGTCTGCTCCTGTATGCACCAGTTGGCTCTACCTTTAGCATTCTCTTATAATTCAATCCATTTCATTGAGAGATACTGATACATGCTCTTAAAACCAGAGGAAGAAGAGATCTTGTTTATCTTTTAAAACTTGTCCCTCAACCAAATGAGTTACAGTTATTGCATATCATGATTCACCAGTTCGTGCTTAATCAATGTAAAAGGGATAGTTTGCTTTGAATGTTTGCTTGTGGCTGAGTCTTAGTGTTGAATTTGATGTGATGAGTATGGCTAAAGCTTTTAAGTAGAACTTCTGTGAATTGCATTCTAGAACTAATAACTGAGACATTGACATTAGAGGATTGTTTAGTTTGCTTAAGTTCTGAATCTCCACTTTTTCACACTACTCCTTTCATCTTATCCTTTCTATTTGCTTGAGGGCAAGCAAAAGGTAAGTTTGGGAGAGTTGATAACACCACTTTTATACATATTTTTACGACCTTCTTATCATGCCTTAGAGTAGATTTCATCCACTGTTTATACCATTTCGTGCATTTATGCTTCATATAGGATGTTTCATATTTCTGTATAGGCATTGCATGCATTTTGCATATTTGGGGTCCTATTAGGTATTTATGGAGCATATGGAGCATACTTGGATTTTGGGAAGATGTGCAGTCGAGCCCTATGGAGTCGAGTGAAGATTGCAGAGAAGACGGATGGCTCACTCGACCAAACCACTCGAGTGAAGCACTCTCAGACAGGCTCACTCGACCAAACCACTTGAGTGAATCACTCTCAGACAGGCTCACTCGACCAGACCACTCGAGTGAAGCACTCTCGACAGGCACTCTAGACTTAAGCACCACCAGCCTGCTCAAGAAACCCACTCGAGAGACCTACTCGAGACATCACTCGACCACACCACTCGACTGCTAAGTCAAGTGGGCCATTTTCTCTCTTTTCCCTTAAAACTTGGATTTGTATTTAAGACTAGGTATAAAAACCCCTGATTAACCTAATATCAGGGGCACGCCGCATTTTATCCTCTTAACCTAGTTTTTAGACTTTCTCTCTCTAGTTCATCTTGTTCTTAATTTTTCTTAGATTCAGTCACTTTGTACCTTGGATAACTTTTTTATATAATTTGTATTTGCATTTGATTTCTTCTACAAAGTTGTTTATCATCATCTTATTTATCACATATGTCAAATTTAGAGATTTCTGGGTTTGAGTTGATTTCCATGGTTTTTATGTGTGAGTAGTTAGATTAGGGTTATTAGGGGTGGATTAGGCTTGTGATGTTCTTGATCGTCTTGGGTGTCTAAGTTTGTTTGCAAATTTGTTATTTTCCCTCTTTGGTGAGTGATTTTAATGCTTGTTCATTTCTGGCCAGTTAGGGCATGATTTTAGGTGGCCTCATGAGCACGAACCATGCCTTGAGCCATCAGATAGACTTTTTCCAAGGTTTAGAGTACAATAGCGTGAGGGTGGATGCATCAGACATTGATTTATGTCACGATTCCACCTATTCACTTGTTATGAACTTTTCTCGACTTTAATAGGCTGATTCTTCATGCCTGATCCGACTCCTCACACTATGCTGACTGGGTTGGGTCTTGGGGCTCTCTACCACGAACCATGGATTGAGCTGGCTATGAAGTCTGTTGTTAAGGGGATCCCTTATTGATTGAGCATGTTAGCACCTGAGACTTTCTAGAGCGTTCACTAGCTAGTTGATTCACCCCTATGATCCCTATAGTTTTAATATCGTTTGTCTCACCAGTTTAGATCATTTGAGTAGTAATCTAGTAGTTTCTCTTGCCCACTCGACCATACCACTCGAGTGGACCAGTCGAGTGGCCTTGTCAGTTTTAAGTTTTCTGTGTTTTTGCGTCTCTGGCTACTTACTAAAGTGTGACAGCCTTTAGTGAGCGTAGTCTTTAGTTTCATCTTTTATTTTGCACTCGTTTAGGTTGATAGATTTTACCAAACAACTTTCATATTTGGCTTGAATTAATTGCTAATGTACACATCCTTTTTGCTTAGTGCTATTCACCCAATGGATTGACTCATATCTATACTATGATTGATTGAAAAACTTGTGTTTTGTTTGTATGGTTTGTTTGATTGTTTTCATTCTTAGCATATAGGCAAAATACCTATTTCAATAAGAAAAAATCTAAACAATAACAAAAGAATTTTATGAAATCACTGCGGGTGAGACATATGCCTTAGCTTTCTTCTACACTCTTGTTCATTGGATCATCAGCTATCACATATGTCTCTTTTAGAGATTTCTGGGTTTCGGGCCCAAGTGATGAATCCGGTGAGTAGTTAGTAAAATTGGGATTTTTGGGAATGGATTAAGGTAGCTTCACTCTGTTTTGCTATGGTTTAGATAGGTTGATCATCACTCAGTTGCGACTCCCTCTTGGGTGAGTGTTTTTAATGCTTGTTCTCCCCTGATCAAGGAGAACATGATTTTAGATGGTCTCATGAGCACGAACCATGCCTTGAGCCATTAGACAGACTTTTTCCGGGGTTTAGAGTACAATAACGTGAGGGTGGATGCATCAGACATTTATTTATGTCACGACTCCACCTATTCACTTGTTATGAACTCTTCTCGACTTGAATAGGCTGATTCTTCATGCCTGATCCGACTCCTCACACTATGCTGACAGGGTTGGGTCTTGGGGCTCTCTACCACGAACCATGGATTGAGCTGGTTATGAAGTCTGTTGTCTAGGGTAGTCCTGTGATGAAATGCTGGTTGATACCCAGAGTAGTTTAGAGTGTTTGCGAACCTATGATTTCATCCCTAAAGTCCCTATGTTATCTCCATAGTTCACAATCATCTTAGTAACTGTTCAATTTAGTGTTTCTCAACTTTTACTGTAGCACTCGACCACCCTACTCGACTGCTTAGGTCGAGTGGTTAGTTTAGCATAGTTTTCTTGTGTTTTTGATGACTTACTAAAGTGTGACAGACTTTGGTAGCTCTAGGTTCACTTAAGGTTTGGTTATAGTTTCATTTAGGATGTTAGATAAAACCAACCTTTTTATATTTGGCTTGAATTGTTTGTTATTGATCACATACTTTTTGCATAACTCTAGTCACCCATTGGTTCGATATTTTCTATACTTATAATTGATTGAAAAACTTGTTTTTTGTCTCTCTGTGCCTTGGCTGATAGTTTTTATTGTCATTCTCTGCATATTAGGCTAAAAAATACTTGTTTCAATTTGGCGCCGTTGCCATTTGGGTGATTTAGAGTTACAATTAGGATTTCATTACTTTCAAGATCAAGTTCTTTCACTTTACTATCTGGGTATTGACTTTCATAAATTTTCATTTTTCTTCCTCAGGTACTGTTCACTCGACCTTGTAGCTCGAGTCACCTGATGGAGTCCACTAGAGAGTCAATGATACGTCTACTAGGAGCATGGGATGCTCCAACAATCCACATAGTGAAGCACGGCTTAGTTCCTCCTGATGCACATAATGAGTATGCAGTCAGGGCTTGTCTCATTGAAGATTCAGCTTCTCAAATCAAAGATCCGATGATAAAGAGGTAAGCGGAAGACGATTTGCACAGCTCTGCTACCATATTAAACTCTGATACATCAATCTCATAAAAGTTTGTTACAAAAGCATTTTGACATTAATGTAATCTTAAGCTTATATACACACACTTAATTACATCATTAGTTAGTCACTAAACCACCTTCTCTATAACCGGATATAACCATATAGTTTAATAAATAGCATTTTCCAATGTCGAAGACATCACTTTTTTTCTTCTTCTATTTAATTTTTGTGCTCTTGTATTCTTCTCCTTTATTTCTCTATTCATCACCATCCTCTGATATATCATCATCATCCATTTCAACATTGGTGGTGAAAAAATTGCTGTGACGTAGACATGTACGACGATGAAAGAGGATTGGAAAGAGCAACCCTAGCCGAGGTAAAAGTGTTACATTTTTTTTTTTGGGTGAAAATACCTTAATGATGAGATAAGAAGACGAAACAGTGCACATTCTGTATTTAAATGAAAATACTCTGTCAAGATTTCAAACATGAAAGGATTGGTAAAACGTTCCTTGCTTATGCAACTTATTATGTTGATCCATATGAGCAACCATTGTACCCGCCATGATTTAAGGTCCTATAGAATCACAAAAGGAGACAAATAAAACTCTGCTATGGTTCCTTGTCTAACAATCAATCATTAAAAAATCATATGTTGTGATAAAATTATTTTTAAGATAATTAATTTGATATATTTCAAAAATATAAAGTTTTTTTTTTGCTTAGCAACTTAGAATGTCCATTTTGGCTTTCAAATCCTTTTTAATCGCATTTTTTATTTTTCATAATGAAAATATAAGAGAGTTAAACTAAAGGAATGTTTACTCAAACGTACCAAATGTTAGGTAAAACGACTAGAATGCGTCAAAAAAAATTTATTACTGAAATATTTTCCATACTTAAATTGCCCTTTTAAACATTTGATAACAAAAACGTTATTACAAAAATGTCATTACTATTTATTTCCACATCAGCGAAAAATCCTAGGTGGCATCGAAACAGTCCGTGGATTATGTAAGCCTGCCATTATTATTGTTTGCCTTAATGACGGCTGACTTATCACAAGATTTGCCGACTTAAGTGAGCGGCTGACTTATAAGCTTGTCGGCTGATTTATTTGTCTTAATCGGCCGCAAGTCATGGCCGACTTAGTAAATTTTAGCGGACTTATGGGATATTGGATGATTTATATATCCACGACAAGGCTGATTTATGAGATATCGGCTGATTTATGAGATATCGGCTGAATTATTGTCCAGTTGGCTGATTTATCTATACACGACACGGCTGATTTATTAGATTCTCGGCAGAGTTATGAAATTCTGGGCTGACTTATTGCTATTTGATGGCTGATTTATAGGTTGGTGGCTGATTTATTGAAAGTTCAGCTGATTTATTGAAAGTTCAGCTGACTTGTTTGGCTGACTTATTTTCAAGCGGCTGACTTATGCGGCAGACTTATTAACTCTTACTGTAAATCAGCCATCAAATGGCCGATTTACTGATAAGTCAGGTAAATTACGGCTGATTAAGTAACAAAACATTAACTACTGTAATAGTATGCATTTGATGACTGACTTACTGGATATTTCGGCTGACTTATTTACTCTTACCTGACTTATTGGATGTTGCGGCTGACTTTTAGAAACTATTATAATTACTTGTATAGTATTTCAGTGACGACATACTTATTGTTTCATATTGGCTGATTTGTTGGTTCTTTTGGTGGCTGATTTATCCATGTAAGTGATGACTCACCTCCAAAATTAGGTTTAGCCGTCATCGTCTTCGTCTTCTTCACAATTGTTCGATCTATCTATCTTCTTCACCATTTATCTCTGTTCTTCATCAATGGATCCTGTTATTATAGTTTGCAGAAAATGGATCTTTAATACTAGATATTATTTCACCACCGACAAGAGAGGATGTAGAGTTCTAAACATCACAGAAGAGACAAGCTTCCTTGATCTTCTGAAGATGGTTTTTGAGGACTATGGGTTAGATGAGCAAAGCTCTAAGATTCAGCTGAGCTACATGTTCTCGAGCAAGACTTTGAAAAGAATGGTGCGAGATACTCCACCGGTTTATATATCAGCCGTAATATAGTAGTAAATCAGCCATAACTAGAATAACAAATCAGCCATGACTGAATAATAAATATGCCATGGCTGAATCATAAATCGGCCATGACTGAATCATAAATCGGCCATGACTGACTCCTAAATCGGTCATGACTAAATCATAAATCAGCTAAACCCTAAACCATCCATATTTAACAAAAAAAAATAAAAATTCTTATTACCAACACCATCAAAACTTTTGTCAAAAGACAGTAAATCATTGTGGAGCGCATCTATTCCAGTTGGTAGTTTTGCTTGCCTAAGCTTCTCTTCCTCGTTATCTTCATATTCAGGCAACAACCTGTTCTCTTCTTCACGAAATTTGTCGGTTATATCAAACACATCACTATCAACTTTCAACACATCTTTTGGCTTTAGGTTCTCTTTCTTATCATCATTCTCTTTTCTCTTCTCTTCATTGCCCCTTCTCTTTATCAGTCTCATGAAATATTTATTGTTGGTCTTACAGAACGTTTCTTGTTTTGTCTTCATGAATTTGCCAAGACAAGGGTTATATCTTGTCTTAATGATGTTTCAATTTTGGTATTCATAAACCTCAATATTTTTTGCCCTTATTAAATCACATTTTTTCAAACATAAGAATCATCAACAAAATATTTCATGCTAATACAATCTTTATAAGTCAAATCATACAATAAATCAGCCATAACTTGCACAATAAATCAGCCATACCCTAAATAATAAAATCTTAAATAAGCCATAACTTGTACAATAAATCGGTCATACCTTAAACAAGAAAATTCATGCGAACACAATACTCATAAGTCAAATCATACATCATATGAGTTTCACGAACCCAACAATGATCATACATCTAACGATAACAAGAATCATCATTTTTTTCATTAGCATCTTATCAAACATAATTTTCTCCGTTAGTATGAAAAGGAGATGACACTTGCATAGATCTTTTCCATAGCAGTTGAAAATACGAAGTCATGTGCTATAAGTAAAAAAAAAAAAAAAAATTCAGCTTTAATATAGTAGTAAATCAGCCATGACTTGACTGAATCATAAATCAGCCATGACTGAATCATAAATCGGCCATGACTGAATCATAAATCGGCCATGACTGAATCATAAATCGGCCATGATTGAATCATAAATCAGCCACGTCTGGATCATAAATCAGCCATGACTGAATCATAAATCGGCTATGACTGAATCATAAATCGGCCATGACTGAATCATAAATCGGCCATGACTGAATCATAAATCGGCCATGATGGAATAAAATCAACATTTAGATTCTAACCTAAATCCAGATCTAGAACAAAATCAATCATATAAACTGAGAAAATATGAACATCTAAAACAAAATCATACACTATACGAGGTTAAAATTCAATGATTATAACCTAAATTTATATATAAAACAAAGTCATACATTGAAGAGAAGAAAAACAAGGAAATAAACTGTTAAGAACTCTCCCTATAACTCCATAGTGAAAGAATATGACAAGAGCTAAACCCAAAATAAATTGAAAGGAAGAAAAATAAGGAAATAAACTGCTAATTTTACCAGATCTAGAAAATTATTTTGAAACCTTCAGCGATTATGAACGAACCACATTGTTGTCTAGCAGATCTGGAGCCGCCTAACACCAGCCACTAACCACCATAACAAGAAGGTGAAGAACAGGGAAAAAAAAAGAAGGGAGAGAAATCCCTAAGGAGAGAGAAGATTTAGGGAAAAAAACGTTTTTTCCTCTTAAAAGTTTTTTTTTTTTTTTATAAAAAAAATCAAAATGGCATAATCATTAATAACTGTTCTATAAAAATGTTAATGGACATTTCCTTAACATTTTTCATATCTGAGTTATTTGTCAAAGTTATAAGTTATGCTAGTCATTTAAACATTTTTTTGTTATATTTGAGTAATTATCTCTAAACTAAAATGCCAAACAATATTAGACGAGAGGACCTCAGGTCCTCAACACTAAATGAGAGCAACAACCAACTACTTTCCTCTATATAAAATACTTACTCTCTTAACTCTCTTCATCACCCATCATTACATATACATCTCCTTTTGGAAACCAACAAAAGTACCGAAACTAACTAAGAGATCAAAATGGATGGTCTAATGAAGTTGTCATACTTGATCTTCGCCTGCATGATTGTGGCCTGTCCAATCACAGCAAATGCGGCTCTGACTTGTACCACCGTTAAAGGAATCTTGAAACCGTGCTTTACCTACTTCTTGACCCAAGGTCGCCCCTTTACCCCAGGCCCAGTGTGCTGCAGCGGCGTTAGAAACCTTAATGGCAGGGCCCTTACGCCCTTAGTCCGTCGCCAAGTTTGCCGTTGCATTCAATCTGCTGCTAAAGGTGCAGGTCGTCGCTTCAACGCTGACCGTGCTGCTAAAATTCCTATGGCCTGTGGTTTCAAAACTCCTTACAAAATCAGCACCAGCACGAATTGCAACACGTATGTTGATTTCTCTATCTCTCTCTCATATATATATATATAATCAAAGAGCTTTAAAAAGTATGTTCGTAATTTTTTTGTTAGATATTGGAAACTTGTATTAACGTTATTATGTTTAATTGTATGTGGCTGCAGCTTGAGATGAGTGGCAGTCAGATAAAGCTTCTATCGGACATTGAATCAATTAATCGGATTGGGGAAATAAATCGGAGAGTAGTTCCTTTTATTTGTAATTTTTACCTAATTGCGAATTTATATATTATTTGTGGAACAATATGTTAATGGACTAAAAATGGTATGGGGTTTAAATTCGATTAGGTAACTCTCATCTCAAGTAGTTTGAGTTAAGTTGGACTTATTTTTACGCTTTTGATTTATTGACAATTTTACATGTCCCTGTCTTATTCATCATTCAAGAGCATGATAAGCAATAACCCTAGTGTGTCTCTCTTCCATTATTTTTCGCCATTTTCATAAAGTTTATTGTTTGATTTGTTGTTTGATATCATAATATGATAGATACATCGATTAGACATTTAATATGGCAAATGTAGATGAGACTGAGACATTGAATATGGCAATATAGATAAATTGAGGAGAAGTGTGATAAACAATGTGATCTATGTTTATGATCGTAATCATGGGTTGATGTCGTGTTACTCTAAAGATAAGGTGTGGAGATCTTGATGTGGTTAAACGCTTGAAGAGGCTTGAAAAATATATTTGACATGTCAGTTGGAATGGTTAATTGCTATGGAAAACTTGCGTTTCTGGGGTTAGATTGGAGAGATATTATTTGTAAAAGAACCGAAAAGAGGATTTGGTGTCTGATGATCGTGTTGAATAGGATTGGAGAAGAGATTCATGGAACGACTGAGCGGCCTGAATCAAGTCTCTTTGCATCTGTCCCTTGGTACTATAAAAGAAATTTGGCGCGTCTAGAAGTGTTTCTGTTTAAGGTTCCGGTTGGTAACATCTAATAAAACTGTAAATTTATATTAAACATATGAGTTACGATTTTGTCAAAACAATTGACTGGTAACTTTTATGATATTTACTTGTAGTATATGTTATTAAAAATAAAATTAATTTAAAATGAATATTAATAATATATATTTAAAATTTAATCATGAAAATAAAATAAATTATTAGATCAAGAGTGGCTTTAATAAATAGAAAATAAATTCAAATCATACTTTTGAATATTTGTTGTACTATGAAAATAAGTATTTAAGAAAAACACTAGAAACAAATCTGTATATATTACATTTTAAAAATAACAAACAAAATCAACAACTCAAATAATAGGAACATTTTTTTGTCTTAATCATTAACGTGGCTATTAAGACATATTTTTGTCTTGTTGAAAATATTAAAAATGAAAACAGAAAAAGAAAAAAGAAAAGAAGAAACGTTAGTTAGTTAGATAAAATTGTATTAAAATTATGAAATAAACCCTACCACATGAGAATTTTGATGATATTGAGTTGTCATTTGAGTAAACACTTTTAAAAAGGGCATACCTCAAAATTATATATCAACTATAATACATTCACTAGATTCGAACCCGCGATACACCGCGGGTCAATTATTTTCATATAAAAATTTAGTATTTTATTTATTTATTTATTGTCATGATTCAAATTTTTACAATTATCAGTTGTATGTATTATATAATAATTTAAAATAATTTAAAAATAAAACAAATAAAGGTGAAAGAGAAATCATATTTTCTAATATATAGGTTTAAATCAGGTAAAATATTTTAAGAAATTTGAAGTTAGTGTTAGTTTTCATAATATTAATATATATATATATATATATATATATATATGTGATTGTTTGGATGTAACAATAGGAATAAGGTATTTAGAAATATGAATAACCCCAATTTGTATTTCAATTTTACTAAACCAACTTAACCGATTCTCAAAAATTTTAAATTTTCCCGTCAAAATGGATATATCTTACTCTTAGAAAATACATGAATCTTAGAGCATAATTTCCGCCAAAGAGGAGATTGGCAATTTTCCTACCAAAAACGGTCCTGTAATCTATCAACCAAAAATGATCCCGTCATTTATCCCGCCAAAAATGGTTTGGTCATTTTCTCGTCAAAAATGGTCCCGTATTTTTTCTGCCAAAAACGGTTATGTCATTTTCCGCCAAAAACGGTCTCGTCACTTTTCCACCAAAAATGGTCCCATCATTTTTCCACCAAAAACGGTCCCATAATTTTCCCGTAAAAAACCGTCATGTCATTGTCATCACTGTCCAACATGTTAGCAAGGTCTGAATAATGTGCATAAAAATTTATGTTTATAGGCCCTATGACGAGACCGCCAAAAACGGTCTCGTCACTTTTCCACCAAAAATGGTCCCGTCATTTTCCCACCAAAAACGGTCCCATAATTTTCCCGTAAAAAACCGTCATGTCATTATCATCACTGTCCAACATGTTAGCAAGGTCTGAATAATGTGCATAAAAGTTTATGTCTATAGGCCTTATGTCGAAATTACTTGTATCTATTCTGCAAGTCACCGATCCGAATGAAATCTCTACCGATGTGAGATATTGAACACACACTTTTTCCTTATTGATTGAGTTAATATATGTCCATTTATAAAAATTCACATCACAACATATGCATTACTAAATCTATAATTTTATTATTGTATGTATTATATAATAATTTAAATAATTTGAAAAATAATATTAAATATAAATGATAGGAGAATCATAATTGAGACTATTAAAATCATAATATTAGATAAAGAAATAATTATAGATAAATATTAGATAAAGAAATAATTATAGAGAATTAATTGATTGTTATCTAGAAAGAACAAAATTAATTAAGTAGTAATAAAAATAATTAGTTTAAATTTGTTTGGATGTAAGTATAAGATAGAAAGTGTTTGATAACAGGAGTCCCAATTTTGTACTTCCTTTTTAACAGTATAAGATGACTAAAACTTAACTTCAATATAATTACATGTTGGAAACAACGTCGATATTTTAAAAACAATTAGGAAGCAAATACGTTTTGGAAGCATATATATATATATATATATATATATAATATAATTATACAAAATTAAATTATTATTAATAACATAAATTCAATACATTTATGATTTATGCATATATAACTAAACATCTAATATATTAAAGCTTTGCTATGAATGACATAAATTCAATGTCCTATTTTTTTACAATTCAAGTAAAATCATTTTAATTTGAAATCATCATACTCATTATAACTGTATTTTTCAAACGAAAATCGTCATACTAAGGGGGATTTATTGGTTCTATGATTTTTAAAGAATTAAAAGTTTTTGAAACTTCAGTGTTATTGAATCTAGAGTTTCCAAAACTATAATAAAATATTGTGTTATTATTGGTTTTAGTAGTTTTCAAACTTTGTTTAAAATCATTGAAAATCATGAGTTATTGAATTGAAGATTTTATAATCTTAATCAAAGTCATGTGTTATTCAAACAAAATGATTTTAAATAATTTTATATTTATATTAAAGTCTTGTGTTATTGATTAAGTGAATTTAATATTTTTTTGTTCATGTAGAGGCTCTTTCAAAATACTAGAGGTTACCATAATATTTTCAATTACTTTCAAAGATATTTTTTCTTTAATACTCTGTCAAAAACTTCTTGGTAAGGCCATTTTTTTTTCTTTTGATTCAAATGTTTTGATCTTCTTAAAAAAATTTATTTGTTCTTGTTCTACTATTAAACAATTAAATTTTATAGTTTGTATTTTTTCTTCGTAAATTTTATAAGAAAATTTGTAAAATATTTATGTGTTCTTGCTTCACTATTAAAAAACAGAACAATAAAGACTTGAGACTATTAAACAAAATGAAATACAAAAAGAACAAACAAATAAGCTGTGATGAAGGTTCTAGAACATGAGCATGAATGTTTGAGAACCGATATGCTTTTTCGTTTTTCAATAGGAAAACGATGATATCATAACTATCGTTCTTTATTTAAAATAGAACAGAAGAAGAAATTAGTTACTTCACTTTAATAAAAGGTATAATATCAAATAAGTATCTATGATAATTACAAATTAGCAAAACTCTTTCTACAATATATTTTAAAATCTTTGAGAATATGAGAAAAATTTTGATAAAATATTTTAGATATATTCTAAAGTAGGTGAGAGTTAACAAAACTCCAAATATTATAGTTACTAAAACTTTACATAAGTCATAATTCAATAAGCCCCCTAAATTGTTATTAAATAATCCTATTTAACTAATCAAACTAATTCAACATTTCACATATGATTCAAATAATCATTTTAAGTAAATAATTTTATAAATAAAATAAAAAAATCTATGCACAGTACAAAATTTATTATATTATTTTTTGACATTTTTTACAAATAAAAAATAAATTAAAAATAATAGCTACGAAAACAAAAGCTTTAGCTTCCAAAATGAAAGCGCAAACTTCCAAAATGAAAGCGCAAGCTTCCGATACGCTTTTAAAAATATATCTTTAGAAATGTTATCTAAGTGAGGTTCTAAAAATTTCCAAAAAACTCCGATTTTGAAGCGGAAAGCAAATGTTTAATGAAACTTCTGTGCTATCTAAATAAAAAAATATTTTTATAAACTGTACTTCCTAATTAATAGTATAGATATCTCACATCAACTATATATATATAAGATACTATGAGAGTATATGTCTTATAAAATAATATTTTGAGTTCTAGAATCCATTTAACTTTTCCTCATTTGATTAATTAATTTGATCTATAATTATCCCTATACTGTTACCGCATTTTTAGTTCGTGATTTCGTCCTTTGTATTAACTGCAATTAAAAAATAAAAAATAAAACATTTTATCACCGTTTTACATAGATTTTATTCTCTGAATTTATTTGTGACTATCATTTTATGGCGAACATATATCTTAAGTACTACAATAGATTTATCATGTGACCGACCACTAGTTGAAATTTTGTTGGTAAAGTTTTAAAGGATGGAAGACACGGCATGCCTTGTCCAAAGAAAGCGGTTGAGGTATTGAGTCTCTAAATATGGTAACACCTGAATTTAGTGGAATTTATTTATGATTTTTTTTTTTTTTTTTTGTAAACTCTAGTGGAATAAGTAAAGATTCAAACGAGTTACCTAAATTTTCTACCTCAATTTAGTAGAATACGATTAATAATTGATTAATAAAATAAAAAAATTTGTATCTAGTTAAATAACATAAATAATTGACATACAAATTTATTAATACGTTAAAGTTAAATTAAATAGTAAAAGTTAAAGCTTTTACATTTCTTCTCTTTATATTATTGTATTAGATTTATGTTGAGTTGTAACTTGTAATATTGTTGGGATGCTTGTTTGGAGCAATACTTGGGTTCACCTTCTCTTTCTCTAATTAATCAAAATATGATATGTAATATTATCACTAACTATTATTTCTAAATTTAATCAATTAATCATTAATCACTTTTTCTAAATATAATTAATATAAATATGTCAACTAAAATTATATTTAAACAAAAAAATAGTAAATTAAAATTACAGTTAGACAAATGAAATAAATAAAATAAATTAAGAAAATTTATCCAATAATATTATTCACCTAATATTATATTTAAAGAGAAATAATAAACTAAAACTAAATAAATAAAACATATAAAAGTATATCCTAAGAGATACAACTCAGCGAACCCAAAGGTAAAAAAATTAATTTTTTAATTTTTTTTAATTTGTTATTTAAATAAAAATTAAAAATTAAAAATAAATAAAAAACATATAAAAATATATCTAAGTGATACAACTCAGCAAACCCAATGGCTAAAACTTTTAAAATATTTAATTTGTTTTATTTTTATATGTTTTTTAAGTATATAGTTTTATATGTTTTATTTATTTATTATTTTAATGAGTAATAATTAATTGATTAGATTTAGAAAGAGTAATTAATGATAGTATTACATAGCATATTTTAATTTGTTAGAGAAAAAAGAGATGAACAAAAGAGTTCACCATTATGGGTGAACTCAAATATTTTCCGTTTGTTTTTCTATAAAAAAACAAGAATCCATGTATTTCCTTTTTCCATATAAGTTTATTAGGGGTATCTCTAATCTAATTCTATATTTTCTTTTAAATTCTATTTTAAAGTGATTTTGTTTTAATTTATCTTTATATCTTATTCTAAAATAGAATAACTCTATTTATTCTCTATATATAGAGTAACACTATAATTACTGTAAAATATAATAAAATATTAGAGATAAACTTTAATCTATTTTTGAATAATTCTATTTTAAAGTAAAAAATTGAATAATTCTATTTTAAAGTAAAAAATAGAAAAATATGTTGGAGGTGATCTTAGCTTTAGACTAGTTTTCCTTAGAGGAAAGATATTTCCCATAACTTCATAATTCTCCTGCATTGGAATCGCAATCGCACCTCAAACGGATTGTCATTCAGGCCTATAGGAAGCAGTCACTGAAATCGACGAAAACGATTTCATAGAAAAGTCAATTGATATTATCATCCCTTTATTGTTTTTATGCTACGGCGAACTCTGAAAGTCATTCCTAGACTATTCTTCATGGGAAAAAATTGATATGTTGATCCTCATTAGTTCATACACGTGTCCCCAGTTTTTGTCTCGTCCTCTTGTAGCTGCAGGTTTTTTTTTTTTTTGTGTCTCGACTCCTCATACTTTTAAGAGCCTAAGCTGTCCTCAATGAATATATGTGGTGGAGATTTCAGATAGAGAGATTGAAAAAGACTCTTACTTATTGAGATTTCAGATAGAAAGATTGAAAAGGACTCTTACTTATTGCATCCAGCGTAAAGAGACTTCGTAGAAAGACTAGCTGAGTTTGTTTTCTTTATTGTGTAATATACTAGTATAAAATAGATGATCATGAAACCATGTTATCATCACAATCTCACCATTTTCTAACTTTCTCATTATTGAAATAATTAAGAAAGTAAAAATACTTCAAGAACGATGAAATACTCTTGCAACTCAATCAGTGTCACTCCTATTACTCTCTCTTTTCTCATCATCTTTATTTCTCATTTTCTGGTGGTGTTTTCGGCTCCTACAAGATACTTGTGTGATCCGAAACAAAGAGATGCACTTCTTGAGTTCAGGAAAGAGTTTGAGACTCTGGAGGTATCTTGTAATTCTCCGAAGATTGAGTCATGGACGAATATGAGCGACTGTTGTTTTTGGGATGGTATTACATGCGATGGCAACTTTGGGGATGTGATCGAGTTAGACCTCAGTTCCAGCTGCCTCCTTGGTAAAATCCCATCTTCACTTGGAAGTCTTTCAAATCTCACCACTCTTGACCTTTCTAGAAATGATTTCAGTGGTAAGATTCCTTCTTTTATTGGAAACTTTTCTCATCTCACCTCTCTTGACCTTTCTCATAACCAGTTAGTTGGTGAAATTCCCTCTTCACTTATGTATCTTTCACATCTCACTTCTCTCAACCTCTCTTCTAACAGTTTTAGTGTTAGGATTCCTTCTTCGATTGGAAACCTTTCTAGTCTCACCATTTTTCGCCTCTCTCATAACAATTTTTTTGGTGAACTACCATCTTCACTTGGAAGTCTTTTGCATCTCACCAGTTTGAGCTTTGATTCTAACAATTTTTCTGGTGAAATCCCATCTTCATTAGGAAATCTGTCTCATCTCACCTCTCTTGACTTCCATACTAACAATTTTCATGGTAAAATCCCATCTTCACTTGGAAATCTTTCTCATCTCACCTCTCTTATCCTCTCTGGTAACAATCTTGATGGTAAAATCCCATATTCTTTTGGCAGATTGAGTCAGTTGAAAATCATACATTTTAATTCCAATAAGCTTAGTGGTAGCATCCCTGTTTCACTAGTGAATCTGAAAAAATTGTCAGAATTATCACTTTCCGACAATCAGCTCACAGGCTTGCTTCCTTATTCTCTATTCACCATTCCTTCTTTGAATATTATTAATTTGGAAAATAACAAAATCAGCGGCACTTTTGAGTTTGGAAATTTATCTAAGCTAGTAAAGTTAAGCCTTAGAGATAACAACTTTTCAGGGCCACTCCCAATATCTATTTCCAAATTAGTCAAACTTGAACAACTTGACCTTTCCCACTTCAACACCCAAGGCCCAATTGACTTCAGCATCTTCTCGCATCTCAAGTTGCTCTGTAATCTTGACCTATCCCATTTGAATACCACCACTACAATTGACTTGAATGCAATCTTATCATGGTTCAAGTCACTAGAAACACTACATCTCTCGGGAAACAATGTTTCAGCCGACATCAAGGGTTCATTTTCAGATCCTCCCATGTTAAGTGAGTTGCACTTGTCAGGTTGCGGTATCACCGAGTTCCCAGAGATCCTAAGTACTCAAGAACTTATGGTGTCTCTAGATATCTCCAACAACAAAATCAAATCTGAAGTGCCTAAATGGTTATGGACGCTCCCTTTTCTGCAGATGGTGAATCTTTCCAACAATACTCTCATGGGTTTCGAAAGATCAACAAAACTTAGACTATCCACTGTCCTTGAACCATCTATGAAGCAAATTTTTGGCTCCAACAACAATTTCACGGGAAAGATTCCGTCTTTCTTATGTCTCTTTGGCTATCTAACCACTCTTGATTTGTCTAACAACAAATTCAATGGTACCATCCCTCGTTGTTTTGAAAATCTTCAAGCACTAGATCTTCGAAATAATAATCTTAGTGGATGTCTTCCAGAGAATATATCTGAAAGTCTAATTTCGCTTGACATCAGCCACAACCAAATTGTGGGAAAGCTTCCAAGATCATTGACTCGAATCTCATTTCTAGAAATGTTGAATGTGGGAAGCAACAAAATCAGTGACACGTTTCCTTCTTGGTTAAGTTCTCTGCAAGAGCTACAAGTTCTTGTCCTTCGCTCCAATGCATTTCATGGACCGGTGAAGCTAACCCGCTTTTCTAAGCTGCGAATCATCGACATATCTCGTAATCACTTCAACGGAACTTTGCCACCATATTTCTTTGTTTATTGGACTGGAATGTCCTCATTTGAAGAAAATGAAGACCTCTCTAGCGAAAGGATCACGCGTATGTCTAATACAGAGTACATGGGCACCGACTATTATTACTTTTATTCAATGGTTTTGACGAACAAAGGAACGGAGATGGAGCTGGTCCGTATCCTAAAAATCTACACAGCAATCGACTTTTCAGGAAACAAATTTAAAGGAGAGATTCCAAGGTCCATTGGTTTATTGAAAGAGCTTCGTGTGCTCAACTTGTCAAGAAATGCTTTCACTGGCCACATACCATTAGCAATGGCAAACCTGAGAGAGCTCGAATCACTGGATGTTTCTCAAAACAAGCTTTCAGGAGAAATTCCACCAGAGCTAGGGACCCTCTCGCGCCTTTCCTACATGAACTTCTCTCATAACAAGCTTGTAGGTCTAGTTCCAGGGGGCAATCAGTTTCAGACGCAGCAATGTTCTTCTTTCGAGGGCAATCCGGGACTTTATGGCCCTTTGCTTGAGGTCATTTGTAGAGACACCCACAGGACAACAGCGCAACAATCCAAAAAGCCAGAGCCAAAAGAGGATGAGGAAGATGTAATAAGTTGGAGAGCAGCTGCTATAGGATTCATACCTAGTACTGCCATTGGATTTACGTTTGGATACATACTGTTTTCCAAAAAAAAAGAATGGTTCATGAACTCATTTGGCCGAGACAAACTTAGAAGCATAAGCAGCACAACTCATTAGAAAGGTAATGTTTCAAATTTTAAAGAATAAAGACTACAATGATTATAGTAGAATTGTCTGGATGTATGAACAAATGTAATTAACGTATTATTCTCCCTTGCTTTGTATAGTATGTTAAACCCAAGCAATGTTTTTTTGTAAAAAAGAGAAGTAGTTAATTCACCATGCACTAAGGTTTTAAAAAGTATTATGGAATACATCATATATTGTTGATTTTGATTTTGGACATCTCAAACTTGGCAATTGATTATTAACTTGGCAATTGATTATGATTAAGGACTAATATGCAATAAAATGTAAACACTACGTTGAAGTGGACAAAACTAGAATGAAACTAAAGTTCATAAAGAAAAGACTTGAATGACTTGAATGGAGACGAGAGAGGAATCTATGATACAACCACTAATAACTTGTTTCGCTAACACACGGTTCTATACAAACTATTACTCTATGATACTCTCGAGACATTTACTTAGAAGCAGAGAGATTTCTGAAGTTTTTTCCTTTGTGTATATGTGTCCAATATATCGTTTCTGTTGAAGACAACTTTTATAGAGATTTTAGATTACCTTGAATTGAATTTTTTCTTCAACCAACTGAACCCATTCAAGCACAAATCTAGGTGACGTGATGAAACTACAATCTCCATGAACCTGACTTTCTGGGATAGTGAGAAACAAAAAAGACAGAGTCTCAAGGTCCATTTCTCAACTCAACCCAACAGCAATTGGAGCTCCAACTTGAGCTCAGTCAGTCCATTATGGTCCATTTCTCATTCACACTATTCTATTTAACTAAGCCCAATGATCTTAGATTAAAAAAAAATGGCCCAACATAAAATCGATAAAACTAGGATTTTCTATGAAATATTTCTATGGATTAAATACAAAAATTGATTCTTTTAAAAATTTATTTTCAAACAAAGACCCATGTTGCTTCAAAAAATTTTCTTAGAGGATTCTAATAGTTGTTATCTAGACATGTTCAAGACCAAAATGAACACAATAGAAAACATAGTTTTGTGAGAAAATAAAGTTGTGCCATAATTGTTGTCTAGGTTTACATATAAATTCGGGTGGTTTAGAATATCTTGTTCATCTCTTTGCAAAGTAAATCCGACAGTTATTAAAATGAGTGGTTCAAAGATGAAAAATGCTACTATATTAGATGCAGTGAATTTTTCGTTTGTATTCTCGAAAAGTTCTTAGTTGAGTCTGTCCTGTCGGTCGAGACTTCATATGTTTAGAATAACTTATTTTCATGTGGGGGATTGTTGGAACTCATTTTATGACTAATGAAACCAATCACTTTTCTACTAACTTTTCTGGCGATATTCAGGTGCCAAAATAAATGGATAAAAAGATGAGTTAGATTTCTTGAAATAAACATTATAACATAGTATATTCATTTGTCAAAATTAGATTAAAGTTGAGTACGAAATAAAGATTCAAAGTGGGTAACTTGAAAACTTAAAAAGTCAACTCGGGTTGACCAAATGATATTTATATGCATTTGTTCCATAAAAATATGCATGAGATATAATAGACCACACTATGTCAAAAAAAAGAAAGATATAATAGACCACAAACCTAATAATAAATAATTCTATTTGGGCTGAATTCATATAAATATTTTAGGTTAAACTCATATATTTGTTGTTGTTTAAATTTCATCAAATATTTTGACATTATTAAGTTAATTATTTGAGCTGATTTTGTGGCCATTCTCATCGTAGATCAGTTTTATTTTTGACGTTAACAAAGTCAAATATCTACATTGATTAAAACGTTCAAATTCTCTTAATTGTTGTAACAATTAATTCACAATTAAATTAATAATGCATTAACCTTATTTTGTGGAAAATAACCTACAAACTTTGACAATATATAAGTGATTGTCTTTTGTTCATTTTTACAACTCAATTGATTAAGACCTTGAATGATATTGGTTTCTAGAGTGGTTTTTGGTTTTAGATTTTTCAAAATATTAATCTATTACCATGATTTTGGAAAAACTAAATTCCCTAAAATATAAAAAAATTGGATTTTGATGGGTTTTTTCATATTTGTGAAGAGAAATCAGAATCTCTCTACTAGGAGATTTTAGGGGAGAAAATTAAAAACCAAAAACTAAAAACCATTTAAACACCACAAAACATTCATGGCCTAAGTTTGTGAAATCATTTTTTCAGCAACAACAAAATCCAGCAACTCATCTTTTTTCTTTCTTATTTTCAAAGTGTAAATATTGAGAACACACACATCACTAGAGTTTGTTAAATTCTATTATTAGGTTATGCAAAACATAATAATTATACTTGTATCTTAGAATTCAGAACGTCATTCTACCGTCATACTATATGATGTTTCAGAATTAAAGAAAAAGTGTTTCGTCTTTGCAAATTTCATTCCTAATTTTTGTATTTGTATTATTTTACTATACAATAAAATTTATATTTTGTTCAATTTATCCTGTGTGTCCTACATGGGAGCATTGAATATAGATATGGGTGGTCGTGAATTCGTGATAATGGCTCACTTACGAGAAGTCCTAGGAGATATATCGCAGTTATGAGAATACTTTTCCAGTAAAAAAGGCGTTGGACCCTTTCAAAAAAAAAATTGTTCTAAAAAGTTGAATAATTTATCGACCTCACTGTAAACGCTTTCGACGAGACAATGCACATGTGTCTAGCACTCCGAAATTCACCTCCAAAAATAGGAGATAGAGATATGCAGCACCGGGCCACCGGCACTAGATTTTACGAATATACTATATATCTTTATTATTCTTTCGCACAAAAAGAAGAGAAATTTCCTCAAATAGTATTAGTTAAAAATTTTATTTCATAAATAACATTACATTTTTATTTTGGACAAAACTAATATTTTTGTAAAAATAAAATTTAAAATCTTTTGTTTGGGTTAAATATTATACAATTTAATGTATATTTTATTTGGGATAGAAGCCTGGAAAATATAATTTAAAACCTTAAACTCTAAACCCTAAACCTTAAAAATATAAGAGTAGGAAATTTTACACTATAGAAGAAAAGTAATTTTTAGTAAAAATATTATTTTTGTCTAAAATAAAAATTAAATGTTTTTTATAAACAAAATTTATTTAGTGCTATTTTTAAAAATTACCATCAAGAAAATCATTAAAACCAATCAACGTTAACCTAACAAGTGAACAAAATTTAAATAAATTCCTTTGGTTAGTGGTATTGAAAGCTGTGTCGAGTGCCGAATATCTAGGAGGCTCCATTTCTTCTGGAAAGTTAGGAGACTTAACCTGTATTTTTAGTTTTTAACACAATAGCTTTTCAACTTTATCAAAAAAAAACACAATAGCTTTTCATCAAAAAGAAAAAAAAAAAAAAAATAACTAACTTTGGACTAGCTTTTGGTAATCTTCCTTTTTTATTTTCAGACGTCACAAGTAATGTCTTTATCGGCATAAATTGTTAACAAATAAAATAAAGTATAAAGTATTTATTTTCTGTTCATTGGTAAATTATTTTCTTTATATTGAAATAATTGAAATATATAATGAAATATCTCAAAGCGTAAAAAGGTAAAATAATAAAATATATCAGCGGTCCTATAGTATTTATGACCATATAATAAATATGGCCTAGTACATACTAATTCAAAATTAGAAAAAATATCTTCATTCACACAAAAATAGCTAATTGCATGTCATTATCATTTGTTCAGAAATAACGTTTCTCCAGGAAAAAAGATGTACTGTATGTATATATATATATATATATATATATATATATATATAACTTGTCTCCTCTATCATTTTCTGCTTTCGATCTTTTTTTTTTTAAAGCTTATTCAAATTAAACAAGAATCTAACAAAGACTACGTTTATGAATTTGAACGACAAAAGAGTTTGAAATCCTATTAAAATGTAGATCCTTGAAAAATAATTGACTGGAAGTTATAGATGATTTATGTTTAGTCGAATGAATACGGTTGATTTAGAGTAGAATTCCAAATTATATTTGGTTTGGTTTTAGAATTTGGTGGTAAAATAGATTTTAAATGGATTTTTAAATTTATTTTTACTACCAATTTTTAATATATATAGTTAGAAATTATTTTGGCAGAAACCAAAGAGATTGTGGCTTAGTGGTAGTATAAGGCAGTTGGTTCATTTGTGTCCTGTCCTGAGTTTAAATCCTCCTTGTTATCGAAGAGGTATTTTTTAAATAGAAATGGAGTAAAGGTTGATTCCAGGTAAAACAAGATTATAGATCAAAAGTCTGAACTCCCACTATTTACTAAAAAAAAAGAAAAAATAAACTTTTGGCAGAATCTACATGTTAATATTTAAACCAACTTCTTTTATATATAATATGCTAATTTTATCTTTATTTAGTTTACAAAGCATTTATATTTTAACAAATAAAAAATAAATTTTCTAAAGAATTAAAACTATTATTATTAATATTTTAGTTTTTCTGAGATAAAGATGTTTTATTGATTTCATATACTAAAATTCACATATAGATAAGTTTCTAACAATTAATCAAAAAATAAATAAACCTAAACATAAATCTAAATATTAGAAAGTTTATCTCAACTTTGCATACAATATACAATATATAAAGAGAAGATTATCATTCTTTTAAGAGAGTTTATTAGTATTCTAAATAAATTTTATTTTCTGTGTAAAATAAAATATGTTTTCACCTGCAAAAAATATGACTTTTAATTGACTTTTTTTAGGAATTATTATTCACTTTTAAAGGGTATTTTAGTAAAAAAAATTTAGTATTTTATTTTTTAAATAAAAGAAATCAAAGAAAGATACTTTCCAAATTATAAATAACACATTTTCTTATATCTTTCATAAATTTAACATTTTTCATCAAAAAATTATAAAACTGAATTAGGATATTTTCTCAAAAATTTTATTTAGAAAAAGTAATTAATTGATTAATTAATTAGATTTAGAAAATATAACTAATGTTAATATTACATTGCATATTTTGATTAGCTAGAAAAATAAGAAGTGAATAAAGGGGTTAAATCCAAGTATTATTTCTATTTTTATTACTAATCACATATTAAGTCATATATATAATGAGAGAAAGGAGACTCTCCATGCTTAACACATGAGCCTCCTCTTCCTCTTATATTCTGATGCCATATCAGCATATACAAGATATTTTATCAGTTATGAATTCTTAAAAACTATAAATATAAATATCACATAGTATGAAACTTTAATTTATTTTACATTTTCATCATGTTTATTCATATTTTTCACTATCATTTTCTAATTGTATTAAAATAGTTACACTATTTCTTAGTTTAAAAAATCAATAAATTTATGATTTATTTTTATGTTCTATATAAGAATTGAAATCAAAATATTAATTGTGTTTTTCATCTATTTTCTGAATAAACTTGTTGGGTTTTTCTTTTTACGGATAAACAGTTCATTTCAATATTTTATATTTTATAATAGAAAATTTAGTTTAAGTAATTATATCCAAATTTTTTATATATTCTATAGCATAAAAATAAAAATAAAAAAGGAAAACAGTCTCTTCCTCCCCTATACATCAACATAACCATAATTAATAAATTTTTAATATATGTTTTACTTTTTCAGTGAATGACTCATTTCATCTCTATGATTTTCTTTGTACCTTAAACTAAAATAATGAACACGACTCTCGATTGATTGAATTTATTTTGGATCTCCATTTACACTTTCAAACCCGCAACTGAGATGTATGCTTGTGAATTCTTCATAAAAAAGCATATATAATCACTTTTTTATAGTTGTATGACTTATTCTTAGTTTTTATTTTATTTTCAAAGAAATATATTGGTAAAATATTATTGAATGCAAGTTCTTAAATTTCATGTGGATTTTCATTTTCTCATCTATTTCTAATATGATTCACAAGTAAATGTAGGTTTACTTATTTAATCTTTATTTTAAAAACAAATTAGCCTATTCATGGAATATGATTTGTTTTAAGTATATGTATATTGGGATTATAAAATTCTAATTTAACAAACTCCATATTTAAATAATATTTACGGATATTTATATTAAAATATACATAATTTTAAAAGAATATGTTATTGAAAACATAATTTACATGTAATCTATAAATTACTATGTTTGAGGAACATATAAAGTTTCAAGATAAGTGTTTGAAAAATAGTTCAAAATAATTTTAAGTAAATGAATAAAATTTAATATGATAAATATTAAGACAAAATAATTTGTAACAAAATCCGTGCATATACACGGGTATTAATCTAGTTCATTATAATTAACGACAAGGTTAACACTTTTTTATCAAAAATAACAATTTAACAACAAAAGTTATTTTTCCTCAAACGCAACTACTTTCCCCCCAACCATATTACTGCCTCCTACATGGCCATTGAGTTCTGCCCAGCGTCCAGCCGTTTAACCTATTATTTTGGAATATCATTAAAAAAAAACAGGTTGGGTCTACTTGAGTATGTAGACTAATAACACTGAATATTTTTGTTTATGAAATAATAGTTTAATGAATAGTTTAAACTATCTTATATTATAAGTATCAATATTTAACCAAGATCTCTCAGTTTGCAGAGTGTCTGCGCAAAAATAAAATTGGTTTTAAAGAAAATTAGTCCGGTCTTAATAATTTACTTCCAAATTACAAAAACAAAGAAAAACTCTCTTATACTATGACTACCAATATTTGAGCTTGTGTTGTGACACTAGCCTGAAACACATCACAAAGAGTTTTGTGACAATAGTTTGATTAAATAATATTTTTGAGTTAATAGTTCATGCCTTTTTTTCTTCATAGAAAGTTGATTCTATTGGTTTGTTGTAGCACTTATTTATTAGGGAAAATATAAAAAAAACATGAACTATAATTTTAAAGACGTTTTAATTCCTAATTTACAAAAAATCAAATAAGCTTTGACTTTTTTAATTAAATAAATAACTTGTGTTGATTGTGCTATATGTGGCATTATGGTAAATCAAGAGATGAACCCACTTACGGGGTTAAAACCTTTTTTTTTTTCCTGTCAAACATGGGGAAATTTTTTTTTATTACTAATTTACGTTTAGTCAAAATAATGTTGTTTTTTTTACTAAAGAATGCCTCAACTTTTCAAAAAAATATTATTATTTTTTGACAATTTTTTCAAATATTATTTAAATGTCTAAATTTTGTTGATTTCATAACTAAATGGTTCATTTATGTTAATTATATAATTTAAGACATGACATTAAATCAAGAAACAGGAACATGTTTACGTGGTTAAATTGTCTGCTAAAAGCTTATGTTTAATCAAAACGCCAAATGTTCTGATGACTATTCATCTTTCGTCTTCTCTTTCTGATTTCAGTTGCTTCATCAAGATTCAAGCATAATTAAAAAGTTAAAAATCTTCTCAAATTGAAATCCGTTTTTGGAGAAATAGAATCCAACTACGTCTTTGCCACTTTGACTTACCTGAAATCTCTAAAAATTTTCACTAAATTCTCTAAAAACCCTTAAGAGACTGGGTTTTTAAGTTTTGGCGATAACCGATTCGATCTGCAACCACCGAATTAGTTATTAAGATAATATTTAGTAACTTAACATTTTTTATCAGTTATCAGTTTAAGGGTTAAGCATTGGTGATAGCCAAATAAATATTTTCTTAATACTCAATGGAAATTCAAATAACAGATAGAATAATGTTAAATCTTTAACTCTGTAAACATGATTTGTCTTTTGATTTGAGGCCGTACCTCAAATAACATAATCACCATAAATTAACTATCTAATCATCATAGTTTGAAAAGTTAAGAATTTAAACATTCATAGTTTGAAAATTTAAGCCGTTTTAGTGAGAGAAAAACACACTATTTTGACTAAACATAAATTGCTTATGAAAGGTTTAACCTGTATAGCACATTCAACAAAAGTTACTAATTTAATTAAAAAGTCAACCCAAAACTTTGGCATTTTAATGATATTTCGTAAGTTAGAGATTAAACCATCAACAAAATGCAAGCTCATGATTTTTGACATTTTCCCGTTATTTATTGGATTTGTTTCATTGGTTTATAGTCTTGTATGTAATTGTCTTTGTAAATTGTGTGAATTAATGAAACTAAAACCGCCAACTGCCTAGGATCATTGCACTCGGATATAAGTGACTCGACCAATGAGAGTAAATTTATTCTCTTCTATGAAATATGTATTATCAAGTCGGGGGATTCGAATATGGAGACGTCTAGTTGGTTTCTCTGACGGATATATTTGAGTCATTGCAGTGCTGGGATGATACCAGATGCAGGTGTCAAGTTTCCTAAACGGAACAAACATGCTAAGCAGACGCGATGAAGAAAAACATACACACCAAGAAACAGGTCATCAGGGATGAGGTAAAGGAGGCAAGAGTAGCCTGAAGATTGTTTAAAAATTTGAATTTAAAGAACTAAAGGCGAATTATGTTCAACCCAGACTCAGCAGTGAGGAAAATAGTAAAAAAAATCTGCAGAGATATCAAAACATGTCGCTGCAGAGCAAACATCTCCAATCAGACAAAATACAAGACAAAGAGAACATTATAAAAGTTATCGCTCCAGGGAATGAAGGAAGCTGTTCTTCACGGTGGAGGTTCAGCGAGTGTTGCGGAGTTCGTGCATGATATTCCTTTGCTTGTGACCTTGTTGAAACCATGGTAGTGATCTCATCTTATCTTTGGACATATTCATATATATATCTTCATATTTCTCTTACATCTTGATCTATTGACACTCATTTCGTCCCAAACTTCTGATACACCATATGGTTTTTCAATTTCTTATCTTTTTAGTATTGTTTATTTTCATTTTAATTCACTTTGTTTATCTTGTATTCATATCTCTGATAATTTTTATGCATATTTTTGGTTAAAATGTTTTAGATATATTATCACTGATCACCTATTTCATAGTCTAGTGTTTCAAACTTGTTTTAAAAACCAAAATTAAACTTGTGTTTTTTAAATTGTTCCTTAAACATTTTTTTCTTTCAGTTAGCTATATTCATTTACTATCTTAGTTATATTCATTAACTAGTATAATTAAGTAATATTCATTAAATATTATATTTTGATGATATAATTTTTTTTATTGAATAATTAAGTTGATGATGTGGATATCTTAGATAGAGAAATAACTCTCCTATATATATATAACTATATAAATACCGGGGGCTATGCCCCTGAGTTTCTTTATTTTCTTAGTTTTAATGACACATTAATCTATTAGATATCATGGGATTTTTTTTAATATATCAAAATAAAACTATTAGAAAAATAGTTAATAGTTTATCCTGCACAAACATAAAAAAAATATTTAATAATTTATATTTCACTAAGAATTCTTTTTTTTATCAAAAATTTTAAATATTATGTGTAAAAATATATTTAAACTTTACAAGAAAGTTTAAAAATATTAAAGTAATAAAAGCAAACCGTACTGTATGTTTTATAGACAAAGTGTATCTCTTACTTTGTATCAGTGACATGAAAGTGAAACACATTAAAAAGTTTTGGACCACGAAATAAGTTTTACAGCCACATTATCCTTTTACCTTTCACATAAAGTGTAACTCTTTCCCGATAATCTTCTTCTCTTCTCATTCTTCTTCTTCACCCATTGTTGTCTCAACAATCTCTGTTACTCATGCTTCCTTATGTGTATCTAACATATAAAAAAATTTTGTTGTCATGTTTGTTTTGTTTAGCTTTCATTCATTGGGAAATATTCATTCACAATTCCTAAAAGTTTCATTCATGAAAAAATATTATTAGAGTTAATAATCATGGATGTACATTATTGAACATATTGATAAGTGTCAATTTTGATCCGTTTTTACTGTTGTTTTACTTGTCTTATTGAGTCTAGAAGTTAGGATTTGTGTTCTTCTGGCTGGTTTTAGTGTTTTTTCAAGTTTTCACTTCTTTGAAGCTAAAATGAGCAAAATGAAGCAACTTTGGACGTTTTTGCACATCATTGAATTTTGGAGACATCCTGGATCGATCTAGACATGGATCATTTTCTGAGAGGCCAGAGAGACCTAGACATGACTTTTACAGTTACTCTGCTATTTTTATTTTTATTTCAGATCTGTAAACTTTTACATTGATTTTTCTCATATCTAAAGTAGTTTTCATTGCATTTTCAAGATCTACATTCTGTCTTCATCTCTTTCTTTGCATTTTCAATCATACAACATCATGATCTATCAACCCATTATCATGGTTGAGTAGATCTGCATGTTGGGAGATGAGATTTCTTCAAAGGGATTTAAAGTTTAGTTAGGTTATTGTTATAGATTAGAATTATGGTTAATAGATCTCTAATTCTATGAAACAAATGTTTTTGTTAGGTTGACGAATCTATCAAATGATTCATAGGGTTTTATAGTACAGCTAGAGTTGGTTATTCTACCCGAAATCTATAGTTTGTAGGCTTGATTACCAGATTTCCAAGTGAACTTGCTCAAAATATGCTATCATAGGGTCCTAGCGGATTTATGGTAAAGTAATATTTGCTTTTAATTAAAAGATCTATTAGAATAATATTGTTTTTAACAAAAGATCTATTTTGGTACAGTGTTGGTTTTTCGAGATCTAGATCATTTAATTGCTAATCCGGTTAGATATCTTTTTAATTTATTTAAATCTCTGTGATTTTTCAAATCCCAACATTTATAAAAACAAATTAGCTTAAGAAAATCTAAATCTAATGTTAGTCAATGACATGAGACTCGATTAGGTCAGTTAACAAAATCAGGTTAACAACATATGTACTTTTTATACATGGTAACAAATAAATATTATATGGTACATAATAAAAAATGATTTGATTTGTTTATAAAGTTTGTTCATTAACTTGGTAAACAGATAAATATTATAGGATGTGTATAACTAAAAATGATATGATTAATTTAGACAATTTGTTTATTAGTTTATTCATAGTAAAAATACAAATTATGATTATTATCTTATGTGTATAATTAAAATGATTTGATTGCTTTAAACAGTTTTTTCATTAGTTAATGTGGCTGATGTGGTATCAGGTTAAACCTAAGCTAAAAGACTCCGCAAATGCACGGGTGTGCGCGACAATATAGTGATGGGATCGAATCTACAGAGAGTAGAGTGCACTTTGATCTGTAGATCTAAATAAAGCTAGAATGAAAAATATTTAAATGATGTCACAAAAGGAAATCCAAATATAAATCCGAAAATATTAAATAAAGAAATAAAATCAATTTAAAACAAAAGTTGGGATCTAGGAAATTGCAGAGATTTAAAAACTAAATAAAACATCTAACCGGATTAGCAATTCAATGATCTAGATCTAGAACTCAGAGCACTATAGACGAATAAACCATCTCTCATATGAGAATATTATCTTGGTCATAAGTCTGCTATGACCCTATGACAGTATTTTTTAACATGTCTGATATTGTTCACTTGTAGATCTAACCTCGACTCTCGTCAGCTGACGATCTCAAGCCTATAAATTATTGATTCAGAAAAAACTAAACAATGCTAGCTGTATTAGAAACCCTAGCGATCATTTGATAGATTCGTTAACCTAACAAAAGCATTAAGACCATAGAAATAAAAATTTAATAATCATAACCTTAATCTATAACAACATCTTAATTAAACATTAAAATTCTTTTGAATATATCTCATCTCCCAACAAGTAGATCTACTCAACCATGACAAAAGATTGATAGATCATAGTGTAATATAACATGAAACACAAAGAAAGAGATGAAGAGAGGGTGTAGATCCAATAATTCAATAGAAAAATGTTTAGATATGAAAATGAGAGAAATACAAAGGAAAAATAGTGAAAAATCGTGTCTGAGACGAACTCTTTTTATTTATAGGGATTCATTAGGTTAAAATCAGAATAAATACTTGATTTGAAGAATATACGGGATCGGTATCGATCAACCCTAGAGCCTATTCTTGCAACTGTTTCATTTGCTCGCCAGATAGAACTGTTTTCAGCAAAACATGCATAACTCTTGAATCAGGAATGAGAATGACATAAGACCGGTGCCAAGTGAAAGTTAATTTAATGGTCTATCTTGTGTCAAACTCTCTTTTCCATCCGATATTTGGAAGACTTCCAACGAATGTCAAATTTCTGCATCTTTTGCATAGCTTTGCATCTTCAAATCCGAAAATTTTCATAAATAATTATATTTTGCTCTAATTATTTGTAAAATTATAAAAAGTCTTAAAGAAACCAGAAAAAGACAAAAATATAATCGTAGACTCAATAAAAATATATAAAATAAAAGGTAAACACCGATAAAAATCATGACTTATCAGTGATGTAAAAAATTTGATATCTTTACTTATGTGTTCAAATAAAATAATTTAATTGAAAATTTAAGTTTTTTTTTATTTATATGTCAAATTCACAATAAATAAAAAGTTGATATGTTAGTGCAGGAAAAACATATTACTTTATTATAATTTTTATTAACAAAAAGAAAATCTTATAAGTTTTCTACGGTTCATATATCATAGGAAATCGTTAATAGTAGAAAACCTTCTTTTTTTTATTAACAAAAAAAAGTTTTCTACCATTAACGATTTTCTATAATATATGAACCGTAGGAAATATAACATTTTCTTGTAGCATATCCTCAATCAAACAGAACAATTTAAATACAATAATGGGCGAATATATAATTGATGGTTGGATTGATGTATTATTTTTTTACCCTTATATTATTTTTTCCTAAAGATAAATGGCCACGTTATATCTTGTAGTGGCATGTTTATAAACTTTGAAGCATATATACGGACAGCAGTAAAATGAGGTAGTTGCTTGTTTCGTCAATCGTATTTATTACTCATGAATGGGGGTAGCTACTTCATAAATATGGTATTATCTAAACATTCACTGTTTCTTTGGTAATAATTTAAAGATACACGACAAATAATAGGTGCGGCTTCTTAATTTAAAATATCTTAACCATGTAGATTGTTAACGTTTATCTGTCCTGGGAAATAATTTAAAACAAAGACAAGGTACTTAATTCTTTTGTGCTTCACATTTCAAATAACAAGAAATCTAATTCCCACAAAGTATATCTAACTAAGAGCTTATATTCAAGCTACAAGTATAATAAGTGACGTTTATATAACTCCTCTCGGATTTAGGTGTGTTCTTATTTGTTTTCTTCATTTGTGAAGAACAAAATTAAAACAAAAAATATAGCAATTTTGGCTCTTTATTCAAAAAGGAGAAAGAGTATTTAATTCGTTTGGTCATCACTTGTCTCGATTCACACTCCAATTTCTATATATGTAAACCAACTCAGCTAAAACGAAAGGCCACGACACAACTTAAAATAGAACCAAAGAGTAAACACTTAACAAGACTTCTTCTTTTTTTGTCCAGTCCTTTTCTACTCGTAGGTACTCTCTAATGAAGAACTTAAAAATGGTTTTCTTCAAGATCTTCTTTATCTCGCTAATGGCAACTTTAGCCATGAAAGGATCGAAGATCACCTTAGAAGATCTCCAAAAGTTCTTCCTCCACCATATACAGAACAACCTCCAAACCATAATCCTTCTCTCGTTTCTTGTCGTTTTTGTATTTGTCCTCTACATGTTTACCCGACCCAAACCCGTTTACCTCGTTGATTTCTCTTGCTACCTCCCACCGTCACATCTCAAAGTCAGTATCCAAACCCTAATGGGACACGCGAGACGTGCAAGAGAAGCAGGCATGTGTTGGAAGAGCAAAGAGAGTGACCATTTAGTTGACTTCCAAGAGAAGATTCTTGAACGATCCGGTCTTGGTCAAGAAACCTACATCCCTGAGGGCTTTACCTGCTTTCCCCTTCAGCAAGACATGGCGGCTTCGCGTAAAGAGACAGAACAAGTAATATTCGGAGCTCTTGATAATCTTTTTCGTAATACCGGTGTAAAGCCTGGTGATATTGGTATATTAGTGGTTAATTCCAGCACGTTTAATCCAACTCCATCACTTGCTTCTACGATTGTGAACAAGTACAAACTCAGAGATAACATCAAGAGTTTGAATCTTGGAGGAATGGGTTGTAGTGCTGGAGTTATAGCTGTTGATGTGGCAAAAGGATTATTACAAGTTCATAGGAACACTTATGCTATTGTAGTAAGTACAGAGAACATCACTCAGAACTTGTATTTAGGGAAAAACAAGTCAATGCTAGTCACAAACTGTTTGTTCCGTGTTGGTGGTGCTGCGGTTCTGCTTTCCAACAGATCTAGAGACCGTAGCCGCGCGAAATACGAGCTTGTTCACACTGTAAGGATCCATACCGGATCAGATGATAGGTCCTTCGAGTGTGCAACACAAGAAGAAGATGAAGATGGTATCATTGGAGTTACCTTGACCAAGAATCTACCAATGGTAGCTGCAAGGACACTTAAGATCAACATTGCAACTTTGGGTCCTCTTGTTCTTCCATTAAAAGAGAAGCTTGCCTTCTTTGTTACTTTTGTCAAGAAGAAGTACTTTAAGCCAGAGTTGAAGAACTATACACCAGATTTTAAGCTTGCTTTTGAGCATTTCTGTATCCACGCTGGTGGAAGAGCTCTAATAGATGAGTTAGAGAAGAATCTTACGCTTTCTCCATTACACGTTGAGGCATCTAGAATGACTCTACACAGGTTTGGTAACACTTCTTCTAGCTCAATTTGGTATGAGTTGGCTTACATTGAAGCTAAAGGAAGGATGAAGGAAGGAGATAGGATTTGGCAGATTGCTTTGGGGTCAGGTTTTAAGTGTAACAGCTCAGTTTGGGTAGCTCTACGCAACGTTAAGCCTTCACCTAACAGTCCATGGGAAGACTCTATGGACAGATATCCGGTTGAGATTGATATTTAATTTTATGGTTAAGTCTCTTTTGGCTAGTATTACAAACTATCTATCTATCTATCTTATTTTTGTGGAGTATTTATGATTTATCTTATGTTTTGTTCTTTAAATTGTTTTCATCTTAAGTTTATTGATGTTTCTGGTACTTGATCAAGTAGGATGATTGAGGAAATTAAAAAAAATCATATAACAGTCCTTATTACTAGGAAATGCGGAATTAGCCACACTAAATGTTTTTTACACTAACCCGAAATCCGTGGCTAAATTTAGTTTAGCCATGAATGGTCACAAATTTTGTGGCCAACTAGCTGTGAAGCGGTCACAGGTTCTATGAGAAAATTATCATTTAAATCACGAATTTACCAAAAAAAATTATTTTAAGTATCAATTTTGTTGGAAACCATTTTAAGCATAAGCTTTTGTTAATTTTGTTTTTTATACACAAAATTCTTGTTGACTCGGTCAGTTAGACAAACCGTTAAATTTTTGTTAACGGCTCCATTAGTGACAAAACGACGTTGTATATAAAAACAAGAACTTTCAAATTTAGGTCATTTAAAACATGAATTTTTTGCATTAGATCATTTAAAACATGAACTTTTTGTACTAAGCCATTTAAAACATGAACTTTTTGTACTACATCATTTAAATCTTCAACTTTCATCGTTAATTGTCACATATAAATTTCTTTTTAAGAAAACAACCAAAGTAAACAAACACAAAATATCAACTTAAAATTTGATTGAAATGCTAAAAACAATTATAAACAGTTTGAAAAAGTTATATAAAAACAATGGGACTCATGGTATACCGCAATCTAGTGTATATTATTATCCTCGACAAAGCTTAAATCTTTGAGCAGTATTTTATTTTCTTGCTCTATTTCTTTCATAGCTATTTTTTTAAAAACTAGTTCTTGTTAATAGTACCGATTAGAATGAAAAATTTCAATCATTTTATTTAAATATTTGAGATTTTATTGTTTAATCGCTCTACCGTGAAACTCATTTTATATACCCTCAAAATGAAATTCATTGTTAGAGATGCTCTAAAAAAGTAAGATCATTGGTGATCAAATATTATCTGTTATAAAAGCAAAAATATTATTTGTTATAAATTTTCTTAATAGTTTAAAAAGTTCAAACAGTCAAAATGAGCAATAAGCAAAATTACAAAATGAACAATAAGCAAATTTGTTTATTGTTCATTTTGACTGTTTGAACTTTATAGCAAAGTTATAAGTTTTCTTGTATGAAATTCATTTTACATACCCGGAGAAAAGTTCATGATTTAAATGACCATTAATAAAAAGTTCATGACTTAAATAGCTTAGTTCAAAAAGTTCATGTTTTAAATGACTTAATACAAAAAATTCATGTTTTAAATAGTTTAAATTTGAAATTTTTTGTTTTTTATATACAACGTCATTTTGTCACTAATGGAGCCGTTAACGAAGATTTAACGGTTTGTCTAATTGGCCAAGTTAACAAGAATTTTGTGTATAAAAAATAAAGTCAGTAAAAGTTAATGTTTAAAATGACTTCCGACAAAGTTGATATTTAAAATGATATTTTTCGATAAATTTACGATTTAAATGATATTTTTTCCCAGATTCTATCCATACCTTTAACACTGATATAGCCACAAAATAATAGCCGAAAAGTATTTTAATAAATTTTAAATGTAACAAAAGATATTTGTAAAAATACCAAACCCCGAAATAGTTAAAGATGCTCGGAAACAGAAAAATGTTGTCAATCGGATAGTGAAGTTAATCGGTTGGTCAAGGATCTGCGGTCCGAGGTGCTGGGGGTTCTCTGTTTGCACATTAAACCAACACATGGATTTGTATGAGACACCATACTTCCACCAAGTGGCAAGGTTCATTGAAATCTTTTGAGAGATCATTGAAATATCTTTAAATGAAAATTTAATATATATCTTTAAATGAAAATTTTCGGAATAATATAATTTTGTCATGTAAATTAGAAAAACGAAAGAAAAATCCTCTAAAATAGCATTAAAAGAGATTTTCATAATAAATTTAGCACACATTTTCATTTATAACAAAAATAGCATTTTTATATGTTAAATATTTTAAAATTTAGGGTACAAATAATAAAAATCAAATTATAAAAGAAAAAATCAATAAAAATACATTAACTATTTATCTATTTTAATCAAAATATATGAAATTTTAAAGCATACAAAAAAATATATGCATTAGTTTTTTTCTTCCATTATAATACATAAAACATTTATTGTATCCAATAAAGTTCCATGAGTTGATGGAAAATAATATCCACTAAAGTTTGTTTTTGTTATGAAAAATTCAAAAAAAAACAAAAAATCTAAAGAAATTCTAAAAGTTTGCAAAAAGTATTTTCTTCAATGACTAAAGAGAATATATATATATATATATATATATATATATTTGAATTCTAATATTTTGATATAAATAAAAAAGAAAAAAATCTGATAATATTCCTAGTATATTATTAAAATACAAAAATTAATAAACTTTAAATAAAATACTTATAGATTATATATTTACATCAAAATTACATGTGACAGAACATAATTATATAACTTGTTATGTTATTATATTGACACACAACACTCTCATCTAAGTAACATGGTACAAAATATAACAATTGGACAGAAAAAATCATATTATTTAACGATGCTATTGTTCAAAAATATTTTTGAAAATGGTAATTTATACTGAACTTTATGATGAATCTAAAACTTAATATTTTAATATCTATAATTTTTAGATTTTTCAAAGATTATTAGGATTTTAATATTTTTGAATTGTTTATATTTATAAAGTCTAAATCTACAAGTTTAATTTCTATTTTAAGAATTAATTTATAATGATTTTAGATTTTTCTCAATCTTACATTTTTAAGAGAATTTTATATGTTTCACATTTTAAAATGTTTATAATTAGATTTTTAATAAATATTCTTTTCAAAATCAACTTGTGGGTGTTTAATATATATAATTTAAGTGTATGTATTGTAATGAAAGAAAAAAATAGTTCATGTGTTTTGTGGTTACTTTAAAAGGTCATACTTTTTTTTCAGAAATGGATAAATGGAAAGAGTATATGTTTAATACTTGTAATTTATCCAAAATGGAACTTGAAAAGTTGTTTTTTCGTCCTATGCCATCATATTTGAGATGCATTATGAGGTGGAAATTGGGAATGAAATGAAACAATAAGGAAAGAGATTTTTTCCCACCAAACATTTTTTTATCTCTTTCATCAATCAATAACCTGCCATGTTCACAAGCTGTATCCTACTGTTGTTAGTTACTCACATTTATTCTCTGGGCTATTCGTGGGCCTTCAAATTATACCGTAAGTTACACTTTGGTTTCCTTTTTTGAAAATTCTGTAGTGAATAGAAAATCTCCAAGCTTATTAAGTTGGTATTAAAGTCGTCCGAGTCTACATGCACCGTCTTGTACGCCTAATCATTTTTTGCGTCAACCATATTTTGAAATTAAAACATTCCTCCTGATCGAGAAGAAGAGTTTACATCAATAATTTTCATACATTTTTTTCCTAGTAGCCTCATATAGTCATATTATTATCCGACTTTATATGAATCCAAAAATCATGGTGGAGTCAGATGCCTTCCAAGAACAATTCACTCCGATACACTAGTGTGTGTCAACTGAGGTGTTTTTCAAGCCTTAAACTCATTAGTACGTAGCATGGTTGAAGATATCCGGAGGCTATTGAGAGGCCCCTAGAAAACTGTCTTGCCCCACGATTTCTAAATGAACTATGATACCATGGATATACCTCGTGATCTCTTTCCTGATCTCGATGACATGATCCAAAAGTAGTAGTCCAATTTGAATAAAAAGATAATACAACAAAGTGCATTGGAGCCAATTAGACTGGGGATTAAGCCCATGTTTGTAGTTGGTACAAATCCAAATGAAACTAGGGTTAAAGCGTAGAAGGACATATGAATTAAGGCAAAAACACTTTCGGTCTAGGATTTACACTCATCAAATATGAAAAATAATTACAACCTTATAGATACCCTTATATGATCCAAAATCCAATACTAAAGAAATAGCAAATAAGAATCACTTAGATATACTAATTTTAAGTCACTAAAGTAGTAGTAGTGATGGTTAATCATTTTTCCATCTACTCTGCTTGGACATGTTGAATCCCTTATGTATCCATTTAGTTTGGACTCTGTGCGGCTACGCCCTATATGAAATTCTTTAATTTCGATACATAACCGATTTCGTAACATGAAAAACACATACAGAGTCAAATTAAAGAAACAACCCGATTTAAGCTTCTTTTTTTTTTTATCTGAGGCGATGACTTAAATTTCCACCTACAAGATAGAAAAGTATTCCCTTCATTTGTTTGGTGCATGTGTTTTCTCTTGACCGGCATTTAAATAAGTAAAGACCAAGTCTTAAACGATTCTGAAACATTACCGAAGAAAAAGTCTTCGACTGACCACTCTCGATGATTTTCCTCGTAAATCTATTTTTTTTTTCTCTATAAAAGCTACGTCTAACTTTAAACAAACTATAATCCCAAACTACAAATCCAGAGCAAACAAAAAATACAAAAAATGACGGTTCACAAAATCTTCCTTGTAATCTCTCTGATGCTTGCGGTCTCTTTGGCCAATGCAGTTGATTTCTCAGTCGTCGACCAAACTGGCGACTCTGCCGGTGGAAAAAGATTCAGGGAAGAGATCGGCGGTATAAACTACGGCATAGAGTCACTGAGGGCAGCGACGGAGTTCACGTGGCGTTTGTT
Organism: Cardamine flexuosa; assembly: GCA_963555745.1. Taxonomy (NCBI): domain Eukaryota; kingdom Viridiplantae; phylum Streptophyta; class Magnoliopsida; order Brassicales; family Brassicaceae; genus Cardamine; species Cardamine flexuosa. The sequence goes on from OY743219.1 coordinate 17,728,525, forward strand.
CCAGCAAAACAACCCTTCGGACAGAAGGTCAACTCCAAAGATCTCAATGGTCATGGAGAACAGCAAAGACATTGCGTACAGCTCGCAAGACGAGATACACTTCAACGCGGGATATCTCGTGAGTGTCAGGGGAGATGTAAGGAGAGAATTTACCAGTGTGGTTTATCACGAGGTGGTCCATTCTTGGCAGTGGGATGGTGCGGGCCAGGCAACGAGGGGGCTCGTTGAAGGGATAGCGGATTTCGTGGTGCTTAAATCGGGTTACATTCCGGTTTATTGGGTTGGGCCTGGTCGTGGTGATAAGTGGGACCAAGGTTATGAGGTGACTGCGAGGTTCTTGGATTATTGTAACGATTTGAGGAATGGGTTTGTGGCTGAGCTGAACAAGAAGATGAGGAGTGGTTATAGTGATAGCTTCTTCGTTGAGTTGCTTGGGAAAGATGTTAATCAACTTTGGAGAGAGTATAAGGCCAAGTATGGTCAATAAATTATCAATGAATTGTATGGTATTCCAAATAAAATTAAACGTTTAATAAAATAAATCAATCAGCATTTTGTAATCTTTTTTTTTCTTTTCTTTTTTGTAATCTTTTATGGTGTTGTAAGTTTCTATTGGATACTACATATTGGTGTGTTTGTGTTATTTGAGATGTCTTGTTAAAATAAACGAAATCATTTACATATAATGAAAGTTTATGAAACAGTACTAGTGACCAGAGAGAAAATTGATCAAAATAATGAAACAACCCTAGTGACCAGAGAGAAAATTGATAAAAAAATTAAAAAAAAATAAAAAATAATTGAATAACGAAACGAAATTCCACTAAATGCTTGGAAATGTAGGGCATTATTATATCATAAAATGAACGCTAGTTAAAATTCAATATCAGTTAGCATAAAATAAAACATGGTATAGGTTTAAATTTGAATCTTTAAATCTTTAAATCTTCAACTTTTCAAAATACTATTTAAATGTTTAAGTTTTCACTGATTTCAAATGGTTAAGTATATTATCAATCCTTGAATAAATTAACCATTTAATCGTGAATTCAGCAAAACCTTAGTCATTTAAATACCATTTTAAAAAGTTAAATATTTAAATATGTACAGTTTGAAACTTAAAGTTTTTATAGTAAAAGATAAACACAATCGTTTTGATTATATAGAAGCTGCTTATCGAACTTTTGACTTCGTAAGTGTGCTCTGTCTCTTTATTTAAAATTAGGGGATGACTCGGTCTTCGGGCGAGATTTTGATTATAAGTACATGCTAAATATGGTATCAAATAAATAATTTGAATATTATAAATAAACAAAATGCAACAAATAAACAAACGTATTGAACCATTTGATTGCAATAGATGTGCATTCTCTCTATAGAAGAGATATATCATTGATGATACTTGGTTTTGTCATAAAATTTAGTGTGTAAATTAATTCATCTAAAAGCAACGATAAACTGGTCATATCAGATACTCACAACTTCACACGCTCACAACTACACATCGCTCAATCCCATCCAATCATCCATAAATTCAGTCTCCAAATCTGTATTCCAATATAATCTCTTGAATTTTGCATAATATAAAGTTAAAAAACTCTCAGAAGGATTCAAAACTATGTTAGAAAATAATCAATACTTACACTTCTCTTTTTTTTTACCTAGTTGAATATTGTTCATTCAAAAGATTTTGATTTACATTATTCATAAGTTTTGATGTATTTTCAAAATACACTAAATTTCCCTCTCATTAATAGAGGAACTTTGAACTATTCGCTATATAACATTGATCACCAACAACATTTTGATTAACGCTTTTTCATTCTTATTATCTCCATTTCTCTCAACGATGCAAAAGATTGAACCATATACAATATGTTCGCCCGTTTTAATCTAAATTTTCACTATCTTCTTCATGTTTTCCTTTTCTCAAAGTTACAATTTAAGCTTCTAGAAACTCTCGTGAGTATTCCATTATTGAAAAAATCCTTGTTCGCTTGAGCACCGATTTTTGGCCATCAAAATGCATTTTTTTTTTCATGTAACTTATTTAAATTCAATAATTTTTCTAATTTCTTATTATAGAATGTGAAAATATCAAATTAAGAAAAGAATTTGAAAATTATGATTTTTTTGAACTAATCCTTATTCATTGTCTTTTAAAATTATATATGAATATATTTTTGATTTAATTTATATAAAAAATTAATCCATATTTTATAAACACAAAATTCTATAAATGCATTTATTATAAGTTCAATAATAATATAAAGTAAAATTCATAAACTTGAATAAAAAACATTTAAGAGTATGAAGTAGGTAATTATTCTAATACATCATAATTTAAGAGTGCATTGTAAATGGGTTAAACATTTAAGAGTTTAAATAGTTAATAAGGTATAAATGATGTGTCAATTTTTTAGAATAAGTGAATGATGAGGTGACTTCATGAGAAGAGAGTAAGATATTACTTTATATATATATGTTGTGCCTCATATGATACATTCAGCACAAATTACCTACCTAATTAAAAAGTTAATGCAAAACTTTAGCATTTAAATGATATTTTGTAAGTTGGAGATAAAATCTTCTAAAAAATACAAGTTAATATTTTTTTGTCATTTTTGCCTAAAAAATATTAACAAACTCAAAGTTCGTAGAAATGTAGTAAGGGGATGACATAAGTTTTCTACCAACAAATAAATAGAAAAAGGGACTATGTATTTCTCTTCATTGTAAATTTGTTTTTTTTTGGCTTACCGACAAGAATATGTTACAACTCGCAATACTTAGATTGTGGGACATTACCAAAGAAAAAGTCTTCAATTGACCAAAACTTTGATTATTTTCCTCATAAAAAGCCATTTATTTACTCTATAAATACCTCCATCCAAATCTAAACAGATCAGTGTCCCAAAACACAAACCATACAGAAACAAAAGTAGAAGATAAAAAATGACGTGTCACAAAATCTTCCATGTTATCTCTTTCATGCTCATGGTCTCATTGGTAACCGCAGTTGACTTCTCGGTTGTCGACAACACCGGAGATTCCACTGGAGGAAGTAAATTCCGTGGAGAAATCGGCGGTGAAAGCTACGGCACACAGTCACTAAGATCTGCAACGGATTTCGTATGGCGTTTGTTCCAACAAAACAACCCTTCAGACAGAAAGGACGTTGCAAAGATCACACTATTCATGGAAAACGGTAACGGCGTGGCGTATAACTCGGGACAAGAGATACACTTTAACGCGGGATATCTCGCGAGTTTCCACGGAGATGTGAAGAGGGAATTTACCGGAGTGGTTTATCATGAAGTGGTCCATTCTTGGCAATGGAACGGTCCGGGTGGGCTTATTGAAGGGATAGCAGATTACGTGAGGCTTAAAGCAGGTTATGCTCCGAGTCATTGGGTGGGGCCTGGTGGTGGTGATAGGTGGGACCAGGGATATGACGTCACTGCTAGGTTCTTGGATTATTGTAACGATTTGAGGAATGGGTTTGTGGCGGAGCTGAACAAGAAGATGAGGAGTGCCTATAGTGATGGCTTCTTCGTTGAGTTGCTTGGGAAAGATGTTAATCAACTTTGGAGAGAGTATAAGGCTAAGTATGGTCAATGAATTACAAAATATAATAATAATATCAATGAAAAAAGTATTTAAAACAAAATAAAAAAAGATATCTAATATCTTATGGTGTTGTTAAGTTTGGAAAACAGATACTCACTCCCGTATTGATGTAATTGTATTATTTTTGAAAACTTACTAGAATTGATAATAGAAATGGGTCGATTGTTGTGAGTTTAGTCAAAAAGAATATTAGGAGTTGATGTTGAACTTGAAGTATGGGTTAGTGTTTGCCCGTTGATCGTGGTAAAAAAAAAAATACACTTTCTTAATATTTGCCATAAGGTTATATTATCATTAAAATTTTAGTAACGTAGAATCCACGGAAAAATGAACAAATTCAGGTGTTTTCAAATTAATTGATATGACTACAACAGTCACAATTTTTAAGTGACATATCAAGACTTCCTGTTTTGGGGTTAGAATTTTTTTTCACTTGAGTATTTGACTTTATTAGAAACTAAGTTTTGACTAAAAACAACATCACCCCTTTCGTAAATCTTTTCCGTTTTAATGGGGTTTTAGTTAAGCTTTTTAGTCCTTTTTCTTTTCAACAGTACAAGTTTGTGTTTGAAGAACATTAGGGATCCGCTAATGTTCATCAAGCTGTTTGTTCTAGATCTAAAAAGCAGCCGAGTTTATAAATCAATTTTGAACCTATAGTTTGGAGATGTTGTCGAGTACTGATCGTGCGCTGATGGCTATATCACTTTAGAAAGAATATGAAACTTTTAATATGTCATATCTACTTTAGTATTGTTCAAGCGAAAACAATATGGTAAGTATCATTAGGAGAGTTATGAACCCAGAGAGTCGGAAGATAGCAAATCTCATCTTGGATATAGCTCGAAAAGGGAAAATGTATTACTGGGTTAGCAGAATTGCTCTTTTAAGAAAATAGTCCCGTTTATCTTCAAGATTTAAAAGCGATTTTGGAGAAATGGGCTCACAAATATTATTTGGTGATGCAAAGACATTCAGTGTCATGTTTTTTACAGTCTATATTATTTTTGGTGATGCAAAGACATTTAGTAAATTGAATTATTGGGTTTGAAACTAAATTATTATTATTTTTTGTCACGTAAATATAGTAAGTGAGATGAAATTGCGAAATAGGGACATAAATGAGACTCTATCAAACTCTCTTTATGACATGGTGCCCTTACTTTGATGGATAGAGTTCAGTTTACCCGTCAAACTCATTATAGCGCCACGTAATGATTCGTTGCGTTTCCAAAAAGAAATAGTATCCTCGACATATATATATATATATTGTATAACGCTTGGTTTTTTTGCATTTCTATAGATTTATCTTTTAAAATTCAAATGATTGTATTTATATTTAGCGATTTTTATATTGTTAGTAGTTTTATACCCAGCAAGTTTAAATCTATCTAGTAACTATGATAAAACAAACTTTACGAAAAAGAAAAACAAGACGTCATAATTACTCCAAAACTTTGTCTCAACCTCTGGTATTCCAATAAGCAGAATTAAGATTAACAGTGCATAGCGCCGGTTGATGTAGAAAATGACAATTGAGAGATGGATGAGATCAACCCAAACCAAGTCGAGATGGCCAATATTGTAAACGCAAGAGCTACCGTTGTATTTGAAAACTGATTATGAAATTGAATCATAAAGTGAGAGAGAGGTTTCTTCACAATAAAAAACCTTTTTATTAGAAAATCTGTTTAGTGCACTTACAAGTTTCACTCAAATAATTATCTAATCTCTCATGTTCATGGATTTCTACACAATCCAAGAACCTCTCAAGACAAACCCCTTAGTCCCTTTAAACATTATGTTTTCTCTCAAAAAACTCTATAACCTTAATGTGTAAGAATTCTTTTGCTCTTTTATGCTGAGTTTTTCTAAAGCCTTAGCCCCCTATTTATACTAAATAGGTCGTGACTATACAACAAGCCAATTTCCTATTTTAACACTAATAAGAATATATAATTTACTTTTTCTTTAAGGATAAAGAAATTTTCCTTTTGTCTTCATGTTTCCTTTTCCTTTTATGAAAAATAAACTCTTCAGTCTTCTAAATCTTTTCCAAGCTTCTAGTGCATGTAGCTATCCACCACTACCGACAATGTTGATTTCCATAAGCCCACTTCGCGTTGCTCTGATCTGCTAAACTACTTTGTGTAGTACTTTGACTTAGTACAAAAACTCAACCAAATGTTGCATCTTCAATCTCCCCCTTTTTAACCTTGTGACTCACAAGCATCTGCAACTATAATCTTCCAAGAATGTATACACATGCAAATGTTCTTCAACCAGAATTTGAACAGAAAATATCCAAGTCTGAGACTCCCCCATAATTCATCACACCAAAAACATTTTTCCAAAAATCCCCCAGAAACTGACACATCTTCTCCCCCTGCTTGTGAGCACATATGTTAAAAACTTTCTTAGATCCTTCTCTTAGCCACATTCTTCTCCCCCTTGATGTAACTCTCTCTAATAACCACTAAAGACAAACATTGTATTTGATTTTGAAAGATTTCCGTTAACTCCAAGACCATATCGATCAGTTTTGCCATGTTTAGAATATGATCCAACTGCTTCGTGCCATTATTAAGCATCCTCACATTCTTGTGAGTTTCTTCAAGTTGTACTCTAGCTTGTGATGCTTCTTCTTCTTTCTCATTTGCATATTTTTGTGTTTCAGCAACCTTAGCCTCCAACTTGAGTTTCTCCCTTGTCAACACTGAATTCTCCTCAACTAGTTTAAGCCATTGTTCATACACCATCTTGTAGTTGACACTTTCTAACTTGCTACAACCTTCTGTTGCAGGTCTGATGCACGTTCTGTTGTAGGTTCTGTTGCAGGTTTTGTTGCAGGTTCTGATGCAGGTTCTATTGTAGGTTCTGTTGCAGGTTCTGATGCACGTTCTGATGCACGTTCAATATCTATTGTAGTTGCAGTCATATTGTGAGAATGTCCACTTCCTAATGTTCTAGTTCTTAGCCTTCCTGACGTACTTTCTAATGCACCTTGATATATATCAGATTTCTTTATCCATATTTGACTACGATATCCATTCCGAAAAAAATTTCCTTGATATTTGAGTCGACTTACTCTTTCTCTGAATCTGTAGCAATATGCTTTAATGTGTACATGCTTTCCACAAAAATAACATCCAGTTCGTCTGGCTGCATTACTTTCAAATTTTTTTTGATTTGGTGGAGAAACACATTTAGCTACAAACTTGATTTGTCCTGTTTTAGATCCTTCTTGTCTAGTATATCCTAACCTCTGTTAGATTTTTTAGCTCTTGTACAAGCAGTCAGCTTGTCCTTAATGTTAAATTTTCTTAACTGAATTTCTTTTTAGCTTTGAACTTGTTCTGTAGTAATTCAACAAGTGCATCAAGACGACGCTTATCTTTTACTAAGGCTTGATTTTCTTGTCCAATATTAACCAGTGTCTCACGTACCTCCTTATAACATTCGGCAAAGCCAACTTCATGATCTTCCACAGACTCAGACTCTGACACTTCTTCACCATCTTCAAATTCAGCTTTTCCCAAAAGTGTAACAAAATGATTCACTTCATCTTCAACATCACTTTCTTCCGCTTAATCATCTTCTATTTTTTGCATATATTTCTCTTTTCTTATTTTCTGATTACTAACACATTCATGCTGAGTATGTCCAATACCTTTACATCCAAAACACTTTACTTCCCTTTTCGTGAATGTAGGACATTCATATTTGAAGTGTCCATATCCTAAGCACTTATGACATTGCATATTTGCCTTCTTAATAGCTTTATCATCTTCTGCATTCTTTTTGATTGAGATAAACCTCTTATGTCCTTGTTCCTTTTCTACCTTCCTTAATAGTTGATCAAATCTTTGAAACAACAAACTTAGAGGATCCTCTTCTTCTGTTTCTTGAGTTTTTCTTTCATGAGAAGTCAATGCCAAACACTTTGATTTTTTCACCTTTTTTTCATTCTCTAGTTCCATCTCATGAGCTTGAAGCATTCCGACCACATCTCCAAAGCTAAGGTCTTCCGTGTTATGTGACACACTTAAGGCAGTTTTGTATGCCATTAATCTAGAAGGTAAATATTATAGAAACTTATTTACTAGTTTCTTGTCTTTGTACTTCTTTCCAAGTATCAATGCTTCTTGAGCCAAAGAACTTATCTTCGAACTAAAATCAGAAATTGAATCACGTTCTTCCATCTTCAGATTTTCGAATCTTGATGCTAACATGTCTTTCCTTGAGTTCTTCACTTTTGTAGTTCCTACAAAGTGATTTTGCAAGATATCCCAAGCTTATTTTGCTGTTTCACATCCCTGAATTAGTTCAAACTGCTTTCTTCCAATATTACTGTGAATAGCGGTGAGTACCTTGGCGTTGTACTTTGATTTAGTGCACTTAGAAAATCTGTTTAGTGCACTTACAAGTTTCACACAAACAATTATCTAATCTCTCATGTTCATGGATTTCTACACAATCCAAGAACCTCTCAAGACAAACCCCTTAGTTCCCTTAAGCATTATGCTTTCTCTCAAGAAACCCTATAACCTTAATGTCTAAGAATTCTCTTGCTCTTTTGTGCTGAGCTTTTCTAAAGCCTTAGCCCTCTATTTATACTAAATAGGTCGTGACTATACAACAAGCCAATTTCCTATTCTAACACTAATAAAAATAGACAATTTCCTTTTTCTTTAAGGATAAGGAAATTTTTCCTTTTGTCTTTATATTTCTTTTTCCTTTTATGAAAAGGAAACTCTTCAGTCTTCTAAAATCTTCTCCAAGCTTCTAGTGCATGTAGCTATCCACCATTACCGATAATGTTGATTTCCATAAGTCCACTTCGCATTGCTCTGATCTGCTAAACTACTTTGTGAAATACTTTGACTTCGTACAAAAACTCAACCAAATGTTGCATCTTCAAATATTATGAACCAAAATTAAAAAAAAAATATTTCTAGAAGATTTTTAATACAATTGTCAATATCTTGCATTCTAGATTATTTTATCTCTATATTAGATAATATATCTTGTAACCTTATTTTTATGAGAGTCTATCATGACAATTAGTAACAATCTTCTACATACTTCTGAATCTCGGTTCAGAATCTAAGTTGATTTCGACTTGGTTTGGGTCGATCTCATCGATCTCCCAATAATGACGTGTAAGGTCCCTCCATGGTGACAATTTGATCTGTCATATTCGTTATCTCTTCTTCACCTATCATTTCGTAATGCTTCTTCATCGCCCTCACGCTCTCTTTGTCCTTGTCGCTTCCTTTGTCAAGTGAAGCTTGTAGAAGCAATTCAACATCCACCATGGAATTTCCTTCGAGCATATTCACCACCATCGACATTGACGGTCTATCCGCAGGAGCTGGACTCGTGCAGAGGATCCCAATCTGAATCATCGTCATAGCTTCTTGTATGTTGTAATCTGTTCCTAGCCTTGGATCTACTACTTCTAGCAGTTTTTTTTGTTCCCTTAGAACGTGTACCTGTGGAAGAAAATGAGATTCAAATCCATGATTTAGGGTTTAATGTTTATGTTTCAGTGTTTTAGAAGGTGAACTGATGATTTACCCAGTCAAGAAGGTAGAAGGTATCAACTTTGGATCGTGAGTTCGTATTGCTCTTTCCATGAACGATTTCAAGAGCCACAATGCCAAAACTATAGACGTCGGCTTTATCTGTCAAATGGCCTCTCATTGCGTATTCTGGAGCCATATATCCACTGCAAACAAAAGTTATGTTTTGGTGTTAATTTTATCAGAAATCTCTCAGAGCGGAAACTTTATGTTTGTGATGATTGATTAATTGATATTTAACTCACTATGTTCCGGCGACTCGTGTGCTCATGTGGGTGTTTTCTTCTTCATCAAGCTTAGCAAGACCGAAATCCGAAATCTTTGGGTTTAGTTCCTTGTCCAGCAAGACATTATCGGCTTTTATATCTCTATGGACGATCTTGAGTCTTGATTCCTCGTGGAGATAAGCTAGTCCTCTTGCTATCCCCACGTAAATCATTTGCCTCATTGACCAGTTTAGTCGTATCTGAGTCTCTGGAGGACCTTTAAAATTGATATTAACAAAAACAAAATTGTAATTGGATGTATCCTCTCTTAAAATAGTTTGATGTTTTTAAGGGGATGACTAACCGAAAAGTGCTCTGGCGAGACTGTTGTTTTCTAGGTACTCGTAGACTAGCAAGAGCTGGTTACCTTCAACGCAACATCCATATAGTTTAACCAAATGAGGATACTGGAGAGCCGATATCATAGCAATCTCGTTCAAAAACTCTCTATTCCCTTGTTTTGATCTCGATGATAGCTGTTTCACTGCGATTACAGTTCCAGCAGGCAAAACTCCCTGTATTCATACAATGAGAAAAATTAAAAAAGTCATATATCATTCATCATTATTTTTCTCATAACAATGTCATTTACAGTATGATCCTAACCTTGGGTACTGGACCGAAACCACCTTCTCCGATCTTGTTTGCACGATCAAAGTTATCCGTGGCAACTTTGATTTGCCTCAACGAAAATGAACTGATATGGAAATCTAGATTCTTGAAATCTGAGTTCAAGAAACACAGTGAGTTTAGTAAAAACGAAGAGACAGAACTCGATCAAAATTAATTAAAATGCTAAAAAAAATGTTTAAGCAAGTCTTTGTAAAAGTACCTTTTTCCATCTGACTCTTGGGTCTTAAGCAGCCTCTCCACCATTATAAACCGCCGATTAAAACCACAAGAAACACCGTCAAAGGGATTACACTACCGACAATTGTACCAATAGAGCTTCCACTTCCAAGTTCCTTTGGTGGATTTAAATCTACAGAAAAATCATGGGAGTTCAAGTCAACAGACAAAAACACTCAAAGAAAGGTGAAATCTATCTGAGATAGTTTTGGGGTTTGGCAAAGTTTACCTAGATCTACGGATACAGCCGATATGAGAACACCATATGTACCTCTTACAGGCAGGGCTTGAGTTCCTTTCCCAGCCCATTGCAATCTTATTTCTAGTTTTCCATTTATAATCATAACCGGAAATTTCTTAACCACTGCTCTTAAGGCACCTTTTGCTTCATCAACAATATTGAAATCCTTAATCTCAAGTTTGCCCTGCTTAGACCAGCTAACTGATTCAGCTTTACAAATCTTTCTGAAATTTAATTATAAAACAAGTTTAATCAAAATACCTGAATGTATATGTCAAAGAACCGTCTTCCCAAACTGGTATGAGTTGCTGTCACTGAACATAACTTCAGCAAAATAAAGATTAACCATATAGTTTCCTTCTCCAAGACAAAATGCGTAGTAAGTGAGAGAGATTGCCGAGAGACGAGCTTGCGTATAAAACGTAGAATCCAGGCTAGAATACTCGTTGTGCATAAAACCTAGAATCTTAAGTTCTGATGTATTCGACCAGATGTTGGTTGTTTCACTGAGGGAGGATCGATCATCATCCAAGAAGTTTCCGGTATTGCTAGAAACCCAACCATTTCTACTACTATCAGAGAAAATGGGTCCATCCGCATCCGCTGTGTCAGCGTCATACTTAGTCCCATTGATTGTTATTTCAGGACCACCACAGTTTATATGAAGGCCATAGAAAGCTGAGGCGAATGATTAATGACCAAAGATAAATCAGATGCGCAGAAAGATATTAAACGGTATGGTTTTATAATGTATAAATATTAGGTTCAAAGACTTACTTTTAGGACAGATATAGTTACTCGGACACGAACCATTTGAGCTGTGGCAAAACATAACGTAATACCAATCAATATGCTAGTGAGTGTTATATACACAAATCTTTTTAAGAGTTATGGGAAAAAACTATATTTACGAGTTATTTGCCAGGAAAGGGCTTGTGCTTGAAAACATATTCCTGCAAATAGAACAAAACCAAAAAACCATAAGAATTATAGCGAATCTGAAGGCATGAGAAGTTGGTATGTTTATTGATCTTCTTACACGCCTTTCTCCTGACATTTTGCTATTTTGGTATCTTTGGAGAAGTTATTGTAAGTAATATCACTGAAATGAAAATATGCAACAACCAAAGAAAACGTTATTCTGTTATAAAGTTATTATACTAAAAAAAAGAAAATGTTATTTTGCTGCCCTTGTTTTTTTTTCTAATAAACCCTATCGGCTGATCCGGACAGCCCCGGTAGGAACACACCAAGGTGATACAGTGTGGACTTCTCCCCAAAGGGCCACCACACTGCCTAGCCCGAGTTTGTAATACTGTCCAACTAAGGCCAGAGGGTAACACATAGCTGTGATTTTTGTTTACAGGGAGGCTCGAACCCCGGGGGAGTGTGGTAGCACATTCCCAAGTCTCGCCAACCACTGCACCACAGCTATGTGGGCTCTGCTGCTCTCACTACAAATAATTTTGTTGTATACATATTAGTGAAGAAAACTCACATCCTGTCACCTGTGTCTATCATCCAACGTGGTATTTCCCCAGTTAACATGTTACTTGTAAAATATCTGCAAGATCGGAAAACAAAGTGCAACACAATTAAACATTACTCTATAAAATGTTGTTATAAGCTTGAAATAGCTTGAGGCTTAAGTTAAATATATTTAGAAGAAATCTAAATATATGCGAGTTTTGCTTTTTGTATTAGGAGTTATCTAGAATAGGGTTTTGGAGTTGTGTTTCCTTATATAAGGAGGTGCTAAGATGTAGCACAACTTATGAGTTTTGAGAATTTAAGGTTTTGAGTTATTTTCCTTAAGCTAATAAGAGAGTTATTCTTATTAATCCTTGAGTTCATTGATTGAGTTTCTATATTTGGTATCAGAGCCATAGAAAGAAGAAGAAGAACATGTGCGGCAAAAACCCTAAAAGTTGAAGAAAAAATCAATCTACCATGGGTGATACGAAGACCGTTGACCTAAAATCTAAGAATATCGGACCCTCCTCCGTCAAGTGTCCCATGCTAAACTCTGCAAACTATACAGTATGGTCTATGCGAATGAAGGTAGCTCTCAAGGTAAACAAAATGTGGGAAACCAAAGACCCTGGGATCAAACACGAAGTAAAGAACAATATGGCAATTGCCTTATTGTTTCAATCCATACCAGAAGCACTAATCTTACAATTTGGTGATCTTGACACCTCAAAAGCGGTTTGGGACACAATAAAAGCAAGACATGTAGGAGCTAAGAGGGTAAAAGAGGCAAGGTTGCAAACCTTAATGGCAGAGTTTGATGGAATCAAGATGAAGGAAGCTGATACGATCGACGTATTCATGGGAAAACTTTCAGAAATTTCTTCTAAATCAGCAGCCCTTGGAGAAACCATTGACGAACCAAAGCTAGTGAAGAAATTTCTCAAGAGTTTACCCCGAAAAAAATACATACACATTGTTGCAGCTCTTGAACAAGTTCTTGATCTTAACAAAACCAGTTTTGAAGATATTATGGGAAGATTAAAAGCCTATGAAGAAATAATTAGTGAAGAGGAAGATCACGGTAAACTCATGGAATCGCGACAACCTCATCAAGAAAACTATGGCGGAAACAGAGGTAGGGTCAATTTAATGGAGAGGGAGAGGCCGTGAACGGTCTGGAAATCAACAAAACGGATGGAATAGATATGAGAGAGACGAGTCTAAAATAACATGCTACCGATATGACAAATTGGGACACTATGCCTCAAACTGTCCGGATAGATTACTTAAGCTCCAAGAAGCAACTGAAACTAAAGATGAAGATACACAAGAAGCGGATAAATTAATGATGCATGAAGTGGTGTATCTTAATGAACGAAAGGTGTAACCGAGTGTGTTTGATTCTGGTCGAGATACAAAGAATTTGTGGTACCTAGACAACAGTGCAAGTAATCATATGAGTGGGAATCACACATTCTTCTTGGATCTTGATGAAACAATTACAGGAAAGGCGAGGTTTGGTGATGACTCTTGCATAGATATAAGAGGAAAAGGTTCAATTCATTTTTTGTTTAAAAATGGTGAGAAGAAAATTCTAAGCAACGTCTATTTCATTCTGGATTTAAAAAGTAATATTGAGAGTCTCGGGCAAGCCACATAAGCAGGATGTGAAGTTCGAATGAAAGATGATCTCTTGACACTATACGGTCGTAATGGTAAGTCATGATAAGAACCACCAGATCTATGAACCAACTGTATAAAGTGATCATGGAAGTTAAAAACATCAAGTGTCTTTCACTAATGACATTAAGTGAGTCAACAAGGTGGCACATAAGATTAGAACATATCAGTCTTGAAACTATGAAGATGATGGTTAGTAAGGAACTAGTGACTGGCATACCAAGCACTAGAATAGAGAAAGAGACGTGTGTGTCATATTTACGTGGGAAACAGACGAGGAAACCATTTCCACAAGCAACTGCATACCGTGCCACTCAAGTTCTCGAGCTTATACATGTTGATCTTTGCGGATCAATCACACCTTCCAAACCAGCACACAAGCAGTATGTCTTTGTAATTATTAATGATTACTCTCGATATATGTGGACGATCTTGCTTAAGGAGAAGAGTGAAGGTTTTGACAAGTTAAAAAAATTCAAGACACTAGCTGAGCAAGAAACAGGAGCTTCGATAAAAACTTTCGAACTGATAGAGGTGGAGAGTTCTTATCTCATGAGTTTCAAGATTTCTGTGAGAAAAAAGGGATTGAGAGACATCTAACTGCGCCTTATTCTCCTCAGCAAAACGGAGTTGTGGAGAGACAAAATAGGACACTGCTAGAGATGACTAAAAGCATCTCGAAATACATGAATATACCAAACTATCTATGGGGAAAAGCTGTGAGACATGCTACCTATTTGATTAATAGGGCTGCAAAAAGATCATTGCTCAGTAAAACTCCATATGAAGTCTTCAAAGGGAAGAAACCAAAAATTGAACATCTTCAATTTTGCGGCTGCATAGGCTATGCAAGAACAAAGGCGGCTGGTCGAAAGAAATTGGATGATAGGTCAAGAACATTGGTCCATTTTGGAACTGAACCAGGGACAAAGGCATATCGACTGTTGGATCCAAAAAACCGCAGAATAATCACTAGTAGAGATGTAGTGTTTGGCGAAAGCAAAATTTGGAAGTGGAGTGACCATGGAGAAGAAAATAGCAGTGATTTTGGAATGTCTAGTGAAGATGAAAGATTTTTGGATTTGCAAGGAAGCAATCATGTTAATCAAGATATGAGTGAAAATGACAACGTTGAGGTAATTGAACCTCACGATATAGATGATGGTGAAAGTAACACCTAGGATGAAACAGAGGAGGATGAGGAACATAGTCCAGAACAGTCTCTAAGAAGATCAACAAGGTTCCAGAGGAGACCAGAATATTTGAATGATTATATTTGTTTCTCTAAAGCTGAGGGTGAACGTCTCTTGATCATGATAAACGAAGAACCATGGGATTTCAATGAAGCGAAAGAGTCGAAAGATTGGATAGAAGCATGTGAGGATGAGATTTCTTCAATAACAAAGAACCAATGCTGGGATTTGGTTAGTTTACCAATTGGAGCCAAACCAATTGGTTTAAAGTGGATTTTCAAGATAAAATGTAACCCTAATGGAAGTGTGACTAGATACAAAGCTAGACTTGTTGCAAAAGGTTATGTTCAAAGACATGGTATTGATTTTGATTAAGTATTCACTCATGTAGCTCGTATTGAGACAATCCAATTTCTCATCGCTCTAGCAGCCTCGGGTGATTTGGAAGTGCATCATCTTGACGTTAAAACTGTGTTTCTCCATGGCGAACTAAAAGAAGAAGTATATGTCACTCAACCAGATGGCTTTGTGATCAAAGGGAGTGAAGCCATGGTATACAAACCAAAGAAGGCTCTTTACGGGCTAAAACAAGCTCCTAGAGCATGGGATGAAAAGTTGAATCAGATCTTAAAAGAGTTAAACTTTGTCAAATGTTCAAAAGAGCCATCACTTTATCGAAAGGAAGAAGAGAAACATCTTGTTGTTGTTGCTGTGTACGTGGATGATCTGTTAGTCACAGGTTCTAGTATGGAGATGATACTTGAATTTAAGAAGGAAATGGCCACAAAGTTTGAGATGAGTGATCGAGGGCGTTTAACTTATTATCTTGGAATCGATGTCTTTCAGAACAAGGATGTTATAACTCTGAGGCAAGACAGATATGTGTCTAAAATCCTAGAAGAAGCTGGAATGAATGATTGCAATGCATCTCAAGTGCCAATGGATTCGAATGTGAAGTTATCTAAAAGACTAGAAGAAGAACGCATAAATGAGACGGATTATAGAAGAACTATTGGGTGCCTTCGATATTTACTTCACACTTGACCAGATCTCTCTTTTAGTGTTGGGGGTAGTTAGTCGCTATATGAAAGAACCAAGAAAGTCTCATGGAGCAGCATTAAAACAAGTTCTAAGGTACTTACGCGGAACTTTATCTTATAGTCTTACTTTCAAGCGTGAAAATGGGTCTGGATTAGTAGGCTATAGCGATAGTAGCCACAACGTGGATGTAGATGTTGGAAAGAGCACAACTGGTTGTGTGTTCTACTTTGGTGAATGTCCTATTACATGGTGTTCACAAAAACAAGAAACAGTAGCATTATCGTCCTGTGAAGCTGAGTTCATGGCAGCTACGGAAGCAGCAAAACAAGCAATTTGGCTTCAAGTGCTCTTTGCTGAGGTAACTGGAAGAGACTATGAAAAGTGACCATTTGGATTAACAATAGATCTGCGATAACACTTACTAAGAATCCAGTCATTCATGGTCGAAGTAAGCATATACACAGGAGGTATCATTTCATACGTGAATGTGTTGAAAATGAACAAGTGAAAGTCAAGCATGTTCCGGGTAGTGAACAGAATGCGGATATTCTGACAAAAGCACTCGGAAGAATTAAGTTCAAATAAATGCAGAATCTTATTGGAGTTCAAGATGTGAGAAAAGATGATTTCAAGCTTAAAGGGGAGAATGTTGTTATAAGCTTGAAATAGCTTGAGGCTTAAGTTAAATATATTTAGGAGAAATCTAAATATATGTGAGTTTTCCTTTTTGTATTAGGAGTTATCTAGAATAGGGTTTTGGAGTTGTGTTTCCCTATATAAGGAGGTGATAAGATGTAGCACATCATATGAGTTTGAGAACTTAAGGTTTTGAGTTATTTTCCTTAAGCTAATAAGAGAGTTATTCTTATTAATCCTTGAGTTCATTGATTTGAATATCTATATAAAACGCTTATAGTGAAACAGAGGAAAGAAGAGAATGAGCATCATACATGAAATCTACATCTGAAAGAGAGGAATATGTGGCCGGGATTGGTCCACTCAGTTTGTTAAAGCTAACATTACTGCACAATGAATCTCACACTGTCAGCTTAAACTTTTTTTATTTTTTTATTTATCTTCCATAAATCAATTTTATGTTTGCCAAAGAATAAAGAGATTAATTACAACATCCTGAAGCTTCTCTTTTCTCCAAGATATTCAGGTAAATCTCCTATAAGCCTGCAGTTCCTAAGAATCCTGCAACGAAAACGAACGGTGAGTAGAAATGACGGTTAGCTAAAGAAACCATTACCAAATGTCGTTTAGTCTTGGCCCTTAGGCTCAAACTCACAATATATTCAGTGTCATGTTTTGTAGCGGTGGAAATAGAGATTCAGGTCCGCTCAAGTCACTGATTCTCCTACAACATTTCATATTTGGAGAAGAGTAGATATACATTATTGATGGCAAGTCAGTCCATGAAAGGCAAAAATAAGGAATCACCACACGCAAAGGTTTTGTACTTACAAGTCTGTTACCTTTCCTAGAGAAGCAATGCCACTAGGAATCGGTCCAACTAAACTACTTGCTTGTATAACCCTGATTGATGAAGCAAAGAAAAACATTCCAATTCTTTATAAGTAACCGATATAAAATGAAAAAAAATATGAATCTGATTGAGCTGAATAGATTGCTTACAGTTTCCTAAGTTCTGTCTAGTTCTGGATGAAATCTGGTATAGTGTCATTGAACTGGTTGTCACTTATACGACTATAAATCAAGAGAACAAAAAAAGGTTAGAATCTCCCCCAAATGTTTCAGAGTCAAATAAAAGCAGAGAAATACATACAAATCAGTCAATGTAGTAAGGTTGGCGAATGTACTTGGTATTCCTCCTGTCAAATAGTTCGAGCTAACAAACCTACAAAGACAAAACATAGTCTCAACACTAGCAAACACCATTAAGTATAAAAAGAAGTAGGAAGTTAATTTTTGAGAGAACACAAAAATATGTTCTTACAGTCTTTGAATGTTTTTTAGATTCCCTAACTCTGGAGGTAATTCCCCTGAAATCTGGTTGTAATCCAAGACACTAAAAGACAATTGTTCCAGAAATTTAAAGAGGGGGGGGGGGGGGAATGAATCAGAGATTACAAAAATATGAATAATCTAATACATTTTCTAAGAGCCATAGATCGAAGAAATGTACTCACAAACTGCGAAGGTTTGTTAAATTTCCATATTCTTTTGGGATTGGACCACTTATCCGATTTCCAGGTAGAGTGCTGCATTTTCATCACCCAACAAACATATGCAGTCAATCTATACATACATACAGGGCCGACCCGGAGCATAAGCAGGATAAGTCACCGCTTCGGGCCTCCAAAATTTGAAAAAATTTAGGAGCCATATATTTATTATAGATATGTATATTTGGGTCAATACATTTGAAACTCATAAAATTTTAGAGAGTCCACATATTTATTCCTAAAACTGAAACAAGAAAAAAAAAATACAAATAGATTTACTAAAAATTCATTCATTAAAATCATAATGATCATGAAACTAGAAGTCTCAATTTCTTTTTTTAGTTAACTAATTAACGTTTGAAATTCTTCAAATTGTCGTTGGACTTACTTCATACTTCAATACTTCATTTATTCAGGTTAGTTTCGTAAGCTTTTAATTTCTTATCAAAAATTTTAAAATGTAGAATTATTAAACTCTTCCTGAACAATCAAATAAAAAAATTGACACAAAATTCTTAATTCATAGAAGTATTAGAGTTTTTTTTCAATAATTAACACACATGTATATATTATAAATCTAGAGAGCTATGTTATTATAAGGATCTAATGAATAATTTGGTAGGGAAAAATGCAAGGAGATTTATATTTACTAAATAGGGTTTTTTTTTGTATTTTAAAGATATTTTAATTTTAATATATAATGAATTTTTTAATTAAATTATAAAAGAAACCACATTTTTTTCTTACTCCAAACCGCCATAAATATTGAACTGATTCTGCATACATATATATACAAAGTGTATAAGAACAGAAGTATGCATATACATACATGTTGACAAGTGGCAAGGCTGCCCACTCAGGAGGAAGGAAACCGGTGAGATAATTTTTACTGAGATCACTGCAGAGATTAAAAAAAAGTGACAATTAAGTTAGTTAATGAAAGATAGTAACAGTAACATATGAATAAATATGCTATCTTTATCAAAAATAAAACAAATTCTGCTCACATCTCTTGCAGGAAAGAAAGTCCTGTTAACTCTGTTGCAAAACATAGGCCCATTATAGAGCATCTACATTGGTTTAGAACTTTTGATAGGTCTTTTATCATTAAATAATAATACTTTTATATAATTTAGTTATATATTTAAATTTAAAATTTAAAATAAGACATAAATCAATTAAAAAAACAATTGTTAAATGAGATTCTTAATAAATGATTATAGTCTCTTCTTTAAAAGGCTATAGTCTCTTAATAAGAGATTCTTACACATTTTCTCTTTAACTATTTTGTTTCTTCAATAATTTCTTGTTTGAATACTTTCACTGCCGGTTTCCACCCAATAGACAAGATGATGTTAGAAAAAGGGAAGAAGAGACGAACGCACATGCTGGTGACGTGGCAAACGACGGATGAGCAGTTACAAGTAACGGCGTCTTCGAGTCCTGTAGTGGTGTTAAGATCCCTCCATCCCCCTCCTTGAGATGAGAGGTCGCATGGATCCACCTCAGTGAAATCCCAATTACTCTTCTTTAATTCCATTGCTACTCTGTTTAAAGCCGCAACTGCGAAATTCAAATTGTAGAGAACTAAATCACTACACCGATTTAAACATATACGGACACCCACATAATTTATATGTGTGTATATATACATACCTTCTTCTTTGGCTAGTTTTGCAGAGGATGCGAAGCTGGAGAGGATAAGTGAGACGAAGAAGTAAGTGAAGAGAAGTTGATTAGACAACATTTTAATATCTTGGGGTTTCGAAGATCTGAAATGAAATCCAGGTATATGATTTTGTTTCTTTTGAGTTGTTATAACTTGTTTGTGTGAGGAGATGCAAAGAGTAAAGAAGGGATTTTGATGTGAATGTGACGAATGGAGAAGAGACTCACGAAGACAGTGAGAAATGGAGGGAGAGATTGAGGAGATAAAGCAAATCAACATTCAATTCTTAAAGACAGTCTTCTACGGCTGATACAAATTTATTTGACATGTTCAAAATCTTTCCAGATGCACTTGAGGTGGACCTAGCACCTAGCCAAAAAAATAAGAGATTAAATAGAATTTAATAGGGATTTGTTTTTTTTTTTTTTTTTTCTTTTATCATTTTTAGTGTTTTTTAAAAGTTATTTAATATTTAATGTTATGAATGTATAATACAAATATAAAATTAATAATATGGTTGATTTGCTCTCGTTTCTACCAACACTTTGGTTTCGCTTTGTATATTGGTTTCAGTTAGGATTTAAAATCAGAGATTCGACGTAAACCGAATAAAAATAAATGGATTGTTACATATGAAAAAAAAATGGATTGTTACTAAAATTTTTTTGAAGTAAAGCCAATTTGTCTTTTATTAAATTGTTTTAAAAAACAATTTCGGAAAAAAACCGGCTGGCAGGAGTTAATTGGTTTAGACGGAAATTAATCAGTTTAGATAGAGATTAATTGGTGATAAATCAGTCCAGTGACTAATTACTCTGATTAGGTAAAAATCCTAAGAGAAGGGTACTGTTAACCGATTAGGTGACCTCCTAGGCATATTTGTAAATCTCTTTTTTCGCTCATGTGCATTGCTTCGACTCCCACCTTGCTCTCTCCTTCATATCATTATGTTTTTAAACTCTACCCTCTAACTAAAAATATACAAGTCAATCATGCAATGTAAAAAATCATCCGCAGTATAACCTTTAAATATATCTTATTATGTGTCCAACCAATAACCTCATGATTTGATTCCGATCTCTTTTATGTTTGACTCTTACCAGATTCTTGACCAGGTTGTCCCATATCAGCGTTGAAAAAATGCAAGAGAAAAAAATGTGGTTTCGAGTTCCAATTTTTGAGAACACAAGAAATGTTAGCTCCATCACTCCACTGCTTCATTAGATCTCTCATCGAAAGCCTGTTAAGAACAGATAGCCATGAATGGAAATCATACTTTGGTGTAGCAAAGGATAACCATATACCCTTCGACCATTCTTTAACTAGATTAACATGACACACTATATTCCATGTATTTTGGAGACAAACTTCACAGAATATTTATCAACCTTGCTTTGCCACATCATCTTATCCTCATTTTCCATGCGCATACTATTTCTTGAGCCTCAATTAGCCCCTCGACTCTGTTAATTTAAGTTATCCACTCGATGTCTCTTCTTTGTGTGGGTACGGACTACAAGCTAGCTACACCAAAAATAAACCCCTTTTCACATGCTATATCAATAAGCCGAATCATAGAAGACTAATGATCATGCCAAATGAGAGTTGATACTGCATTACAAAACTCCATTCTATGAAAATGTTTCGCTATATCTCTATACTTTAATCGTTTTTTTCCATATCCATGAACCCCAAAGAAGAGGATTCGCTCACTGTCTAGAAAGAACATTTTCAAATCAAATACATTTGAATCCAATTTACCCAACCAGATGAATTAGCTAAAAAAATTCTCAAAAATCAGTTTTAAGCAGCAAACTTTGATGGTTTCTCTTAATGGCCTTAATCACTGTCCACCTTTCTATTTGGGTTTGCAAACTTCTGTCAGTGGAGGATCAGAATACATTGCAGCTAACTCTTCTGGAGTATATGGTCCGCTAACTGGACGAGGTGAACTTGGCGCAACAATCATAGCCCATGATCCAATAGGCTCTGGTATGGGTTGCTCTTCGTCACCATAAGCTGATGCATCTACACCACCACCACCACTACCAGATGCATCACCACCACCACCACAAGCTGATGCATCTACACCACCACCACCGCTACCAGATGCATCACCACAAGCTGATGCATCTACACCACCACCACCACTACCAGATGCATACCACAAGCTGATGCATCTACACCACCACCACCATTACCAGATGCATCACCACCACCACCACAAGCTGATGCATCTACACCACTACCACCATTACCTGTTGCATCACAACCAAAACCACTACCTGATGCATCACAATCTAAACCACCACCACCACTACCATCTCCACATGTTAAGTCCACTTCCTCAAACACTTCGTCAACCTTCTCCTTCCCCTTCGTATCATTTTGTAGTCTCTGAACTGCTTCTTCAACATTGGTCAACCTACCACCGGTGACCATACGCAAATCCTTTAAGGAATTACTCATGTCTACAAAATTTAACATAGCAGACCGCATACGTTCCATCTCCTCTTTAGACTCTCTCAAGTATTTTGCCACATGATCCTCCCAACATTTCCATAAGCATGTTCTTCTTCTTTCTCTTCTTCGTTATGCAAATTCTCCTGTGCTCTACCATCTTCAGAAGCATGTTCTTCTTCTTTCTCTTCTTCTCTTACCTTAGCTACCTTCTTCTTCGTTGCCCTAGTCGCAACATCTTGGTTATATAAACCTTTCCAGAAAATTCTTTTCCCAGCGCATAGGTGAGCCATCATACCTCTAGAAATTGGATTGCCATTATCTTTTTCAAACTCTTTAACCCCAATGCGGCTAACCAAATAATGATCTTCACGAAGACTTGCTTTCAAAGTGCTAGAGATATCCTGTTGACAACAAAAAAAAATCAAAATAAATAAGCTTTAACTACAACAAAATTTATATCATATATTCTTTTACTATTATTCATCAATTTACCTTTGATCTCCCAAGGGTCTTATTGATATCTGATAACGGATATCCTTTATCTCTTGAGGATTTGAACTTTCTCTCGCACATTCTTGGACAGTCCTTCATACATGTAACATCTATACGATATGTCCTCCTCAAAGATGGGATAGCCTCAAAGGCCAAAAGTTACAAGAAAATTAAAAATAAATTAGTAGACATTATATATAAATACAATAACATAAAATAATTGAATATTCTTACCTCCATAGGGATGATGAACCCTCCGTAATTCACACTACCTTTGACACTTTTGTTCATATTAGCTATCATGCTCTCCAGCCCACCTGAACACACATTAAATGAGTACCTTCCCCACAGGAAGGTCTTGCACACGCCCAAATCATCAACAATCCGCAGCAAAAATGAGTCAATAAGACCTCCGACTTTGGTATTTGCTTCCAAGATCTGGGCTAGAAAATAAAGAACAGCCATCTTCAATCGATCTTCACAAGCTATCATTGATCCAACATCTTCTCCACATCAATCACAGAGATCTTACTGGTGCGTTTAAACCATCTCATAATGAAATCATTGCTCCCAAATTTCAAATACTTCCGAGGGTACTCACTACAATTTAGCCCAGATATCACTCCATGCTCCCATAATGAATAGCGAAGAGGAACTCCGTTTACCACAAACCACCATGCCTTGCACTTCTCAAGAACCGCAGCCCTCAAAACAAGCATCATCATGCCCATAGACTTCCGATTATTCTCCCTGGGCATGTGGAAAAAATGCTTCAGCTGATTGTCATCATCCGTAAACCACTTCATCTCAATGTCTTCAAGGGTTTTCTCCAGATTTTCTAATACCGTAACAATCCTACTCCTTGTCACGATTTTGCATGTCTTCGCGAATTTATCTGGCCCAAAGTAGAACCTGGCAGGTGGCTCTGGCTGTTGATCCTCCTCATCACAACTCTACAACCACATCAAATCAATTTATTTAGAAGTTGTACCAAGTTGTACCAAGATTGCTAAGTCTATTAATTAGTTGTACCCAAATCATTTTCATCAAATATGCTGGAAAAAAATCATCTATAATTATACAAATCACACTAACTCTTACCTCATTAGATGCTTCTGAATTATCTGCTTTGGCTTCTGAATTATCTGCTTTGGCTTCTGAATTATCTGCTTCGCCCTCTGAATGGTCCGAGGATGATCTATTGTTTTCTTCTTCTCCTCCAGATGATGAGTTCTGATATTCATCTTCAACTGGTGATGATAGAGATGACAGAGGCGTTCCAAGTACTTTAGCGTTTCTCTTCTTACCCATATCTGCAATCCTACGGAAGACAAAATCAATTAAATCAACCAATCAACCACTAAACTTATATAAATTTGTAATTAAACTAAAATTAATCTAAAATTTCAAACCCTAATTTTTTTTGAAATTTAGGGTTTCTAGAGACAAACCTTAATAGCAAACAAATGTTGACACCAACGGAAAGACAGCCGGCAGAATTGGTTTTATGGATGACCGTCGACAGAAACCCACCGGAATCACCGGAATCTTTGGATATTAGACTCTTCGCCTAACACAACGAGTTCACCTTTGTGTTGAATCGCCTAACGACAGATCAACAACAGACTAATTCCGGTTGAATTCTGGTGAAAATTTGAGTCAGAATTTGCAATTTCCGGTGAAATTTTGAAGAACACGAAAAGAGGAAAAAAGAGAAAACGCGAGAGAGAAAGGAAGAAAACCAAAAACGAGACTTTAGATCTAAAATCAGAAGTTTTCTCTTCTGATTTTTGTTAGTGGGCTTCGTTTTTTTACTAAGTTATTGTTAAAACCCAATTTGATTAG
Source organism: Cardamine flexuosa (assembly GCA_963555745.1). NCBI lineage: Eukaryota > Viridiplantae > Streptophyta > Magnoliopsida > Brassicales > Brassicaceae > Cardamine > Cardamine flexuosa. Next base: position 17,753,141 of record OY743219.1, read on the forward strand.
GGTCCATGTTTTATTTTGTAATTTTGTATATTTATGCTGGATTTTTAGTAATTTAACCATTTTTTAAATTTAAAATTAATGTTTAAATCAAATAAAAACATAATGGGAATACAACAGCCAAATTTTTGGTCAATAGGGGCATCAGAGAAAATCGTCCGATGCTAGTTAGGCACTTGAGGTGGACCTAGCACCTAGCCAAAAAATAAGAGATTAAATGGAATTTAATGGGAGATTTGTTTTTTTTTTCTTTTCTTTTATCATTTTTAGTGTTTTTAAAAAAATATTTAATATTTAATGTTATGAATGTATAATACAAATATAAAATTAATAATATGGTTGATTTGCTCTCGTTTCCACCAACACTTTGGTTTCGCTTTGTATATTGGTTTCAGTTAGGATTTAAAATCAGAAATTAGACGTAAACCGAATAAAGATAAATGGATTGTTACAGATGAAAAAAAAAATGGATTGTTACTGAATTTTTTTTTGAAGTACAGGCAATTTTTCTTTTATTAAATTTAAAAAAAAAATAATTTCGGAAAAAAACCAGCTGGCAGGAGTTAATTGGTTTAGACGGGAATTAATCAGTTTAGATGGAGATTAATTGGCGATAAATCAGTCCAGTGGCTAATTTCTCTGATTAGGTAAAATCCTGAGAGAATGGTACTGTTAACCTATTAGGTGACCTCCTAGGCATATTTGTAAATCTCTTTTTTTGCTCATGTGCATTGCTTCGACTCCCACCTTGCTCTCTCCTTTATATCATTATGTTTTTAAACTCTACCCTCTAACTAAAAATATACAAGTCAATCATGCAATGTAAAAAATCATCTGCAGTATAACCCTTAAATATATCTTATTATGTGTCCACCAATAACCTCATGATTTGATTCCGATCTCTTTTATGCTTGACTCTTACCAGATTCTTGACCAGGTTGTCCCATATCAGCGTTGAAAAAATGCAAGAGAAAAAAATGTGGTTTTGAGTTCCAATTATTTAGAACACAAAAAATGTTAGCTCTATCACTCCACTGCTTCATTAGATCTCTTATCGAAAGCCGGTTAAGAACAGACAGCCATGAATGGAAATCATACTTTGGTGTAGCAAAGGATAACCATATACCCTTCGACCATTCTTTAACTAGATTAACATGACACACTATATTCCATGTATTTTGGAGACCAACTTCGCAGAATATTTATCAACCTTGCTTTGCCACATCACCTTATCCTCATTTTCCATGCGCATACTATTTCTTGAGCCTCAATTAGCCCCTCAACTCTGTTAATTTAAGTTATCCACTCGATGTCTCTTTTTTGTGTGGGTACGGACTACAAGCTAGCTACACCAAAAATAAACCCCTTTTCACATGCTATATCAATAAGCCGAATCATAGAAGACTAATGATCATGCCAAATGAGAGTTGATACTGCATTACAAAACTCCATTCTATGAAAATATTTCGCTATATCTCTAATCTTTAATTGTTTTTTTCCATATCCATGAACCCCAAAGAAGAGGATTCGCTCACTGTCCAGAAAAAAACATTTTCAAATCAAATACATTTGAATTCAATTTACCCAACCAGATGAATTAGCTAAAAAAATTCTCAAAAATCAGTTTTAAGCAGCAAACTTTGATGGTTTCTCTTAATGGCCTTAATCACTGTCCACCTTTCTATTTGGATTTGCAAACTTCTGTCAATGCAACCTTCACCTTCTTAGCATTAAGTTCCGGACCATACCATACAAAAACTAGAATAAAGGTTGTCTATTTCTGCTATGCACGCCTTTGGTAATAAAAAAACCGACATCCAAATATTTGCTGCTATTAGCTATTTTACATACCCTTCAATATTCCTGGTGTAGAGGTTACCGAATATAATGGTTAAAGCCCATTACGCGAGTCAACGTAATAACAGGACACCAATTTAAATGGAGGAAGAGTATCGGAGAAAATCTCAGAAAAATTGCAGAGAATTGTCGCACCCACTTCAAAAAAAATATAAACAAACTCAAATTTTTGGAAGCACTATTGCCCCATTATCTAAGGGTTTTAAAGACTTCTACACTATATATAGGGTTCGAACCCGAGTTAACACAGTTTATTGCCAGATTAAAATACGAAGCTTTTCGGAAGTTCCAGAGTGCTACATATAGAGTTGTTCGTCGTGGTATCGTATTTTGTGCTTGTCCATCATAGGGATGTCGTACATGCAGAACCGTCCGTCGTATATTGGAGAAAGTATGTTCATTATGAGGATGTTGTAAATGCAGAATCGTCTGTCGAGGAGAATTTGCAGTGTTCGTGGAGAATTTGCAGTGTTCATCGTAATCATCATATTATGATTAGATAAGATATCTCCAATAATAATGATGTAAGTTAGTAAATAGTAACACATCGATATTCGATTTTTTCAATTAAGTTTCCTTACCAACATTAAAATATGTACAACGACCAAGTCATATTGGTGCAATACTTAAATTGTGGAACTCTACTAAAGAAAAGTCTTCGATTGACTAATCTTTGTTTATTTTCCTCATAAATCCATTTATTTTCTCTATAAAGAGCTCCATCTAAATCTAAACATATCATTGTCCCAAAATACAATTATACAAACCATACGAAAACAAAACTAGAAATGATAAAAAAGATGAGGTGCACCAAAATCTTCCATGTTATCTCTTTGATACTCATGGTCTCACTGGTAACCGCAGTTGACTTCTCGGTTGTCGACAACACAGGAGATTCTGCCGGAGGAAGAAGATTCCGTGGAGAAATTGGCGGTGTAAGCTACGGCACACAGTCACTAAGATCTGCAACGGACTTCGTTTGGCGTATATTCCAACAAACCAACCCTTCAGACAGAAAGACCGTTCCAAAGATCACACTGTTCATGGAGAACGGTGATGGTGTGGCGTATAACTCGGGAAACGAGATACACTTTAACGCGGGATATCTCGCAGGTTTCTCGGGAGATGTGAAGAGGGAATTCACCGGCGTGGTTTATCATGAAGTGGTTCATTCTTGGCAGTGGAATGGTGCGGATCGAGCTCCGGGTGGGCTTATTGAAGGGATAGCTGATTACGTGAGGCTTAAAGCGGGATATGCTCCGAGTCATTGGGTGGGGCCTGGTCGTGGGGATAGATGGGACCAGGGTTATGACGTCACGGCTCGGTTCTTGGATTATTGTAATGGTTTGAGGAATGGGTTTGTGGCGGAACTGAACAAGAAGATGAGGAGTGGTTATAGTGATGGCTTCTTCGTCGAGTTGCTTGGGAAAGACGTTAATCAACTTTGGAGAGAGTACAAGGCTAAGTATGGTCAATGAATTACAAAATATAGTAATAAAGGTCAATGAATAATGTCGTATCCAAAACAAAATAAAAAACAAAATGTTTAATAAAAAACAAAATGATATGTAATCTCTTATGGTGTTGTTAAGTTTCTATTGGAAAAGAGATACACGTACTGATGTATTTGTATTATTTTCGAATTCCTGCTAAATTGATAATATAAGTGGGTCGATTATTGTGAGATTAGTCAAGGAGAATATTAGTAGTTGATGTTGAAGTATGATGGGTTTAGTGTTTGCTCATTGATCGTGGTCAAATAAAAACAATTTCTTGACATTTCCATAAAGATATTTATTATTAAAATTTTAGAAACGTAAAATCCACGGGAAAAAGAACAAATTCTTGTGTTTCCAAATAGTTAATTGATATGACTACAATAGTCATAATCTTTATTAGTAAACAATTTGAAGTGACATATCAAGACTCCACTTTTTGGGCATAGAATTTTGAATTTTTTTTTCAAATAACACTAGTTGAAATTTTTGTTTCACAAATAACATTCTTTTTTTTGAGATAAAAATAGCATTTTTATAAAAGATAAAATTTAAAATTTTTTGTTTGGGTTAAGTAATGTACAATTTAGAATATAGTTTGTTTTGGATGGAAGATATAATTTAGGGTTTAAAACCCTAAATTCTAAGTCTTAAACCCTAAAAAGATGAGCTTAGGAGATTTTGTGCTATATAAAAAATATAATATTTAGTAAAAATGCTATTTTTGTATAAAAGAAAAAGTGTTATTTGTAGAACAAAAACTTCATTTAGTGCTATTATAAAAATTGCCCTAGAATTTTTTTGTTCATTTAGAGTCTTTGACTTTATTAAAAACTAAGTTTTGACTGAAAAAACATCATCCCTCTCTTCCGTTTTAGTGGGTTTAGTCAAGCTTTTGGACCTTTTTCTTCTCAACAGTACTAAAAATTAGGGTTCCACAAATGTTCATCAAGCTGTTAGTCTCAGATCTAGCAAGCCGCAAATTTTGTGAATCACTTTTTAAGTTATAGCTTGGTGATGTCGTCGAGTATTGATCATGTGCTGATAGCTATGTCACTTGAGAAGAAGATGAGCCTTTTGATATGCAAGATCAACCTAAGTATTGTTCAAGCGAAAACAATGTTTCAACAGTACAAGTTCATGTTTGAAGAAAAAATAGGGTTCCGCTAGTGTCTATCAAATTGTTCATCCCAGATCTAGAAAGCCGCCGAGTTTGTGAATCATTTTCTAAGTTATAGCTTGGACACGTCGTCGAGTATTTATCGTGTACTCATGAGTCATGACTATGCCACTTGAGGAAGAAGATGAGCCTTTTATATGCAAGATCAACCTCAGGAGTGTTCAAGTGAAAACAATGTGGCTCGAAAATGGCAATTGTGTCATTGGGAGAGTTCTGAACCTAGAGAGTCATAAGATAGAAAATCTCATCCTGGATATGGCTCGAAAATGGTAATTGTATTACCGGGTTAAAGGAATCGCCTTGTCCAAGGAAATATTCAAGTTTATCTTCAAGCTTGAACAAGATATGGAAACTATTTTGTAAAAAGAGGTTCACACATATAACGAGTGACCTTGGCAATTGAACGATGGATATAGCATCCGCCTTCGGTTTATTTTACAGTTTATTATGATTTGGGTTTCCCTTGGCGTTAGGAAACTTGCTTTTTTATAGAGCTTATAATAATTTTTGCATTTTGAGAAATGGTACTCAGGCTTCTATCATAATTATTTATTTTGAGTGAAGAGAAATAGTTGTCATCTTTAAATATTGTATGAGTTGTAAGTTGTAACAATGTCAGCTAGACATATATCTATATATCCTCAATCTCAAAATTTGACATTTTCTTCAAAATTTACACGAAAGAGGTTTGATTATACATCAAATATTGAAACTTATTTTAATGTGCTATTCTCAAAAATAGCACTAAATGTAGTTTTTATTCTACTAATAGCACTCTATTTTTATTTTGGACAGAAATATTATTTTTTCTAAAAATTGTTTTCCTTATATAGCACAAAATCTTCTACTCTCATATTTTTAGGGTTTAGGATTTATTTTAAACCATAAACTCTAAACCATATCTTCCACCCAAATAAACTATACCCTAAATTATACAATACTTAACCCAAATAAAAAATTTAAAATCTTTGTGGAACAAAATGATTTGTGGAACAAAATCTTTATGTAGTGCTATTTGAGGGAATTTCTCTATTTATTTTAATAGTATATTTTTAGTTACAATGTCTATGTAATACATGAGATATTCCCTAGTTTTTACTCCCTCCGTTTTAAAATACATGATGTTTAAAAGATTTTACACAAATTCAGAAATCATTATGATTACTTTATTTTCTCTTACCAAAATGTTATTCTAGTAAATATGAACTAATAGTAATATAGTAAAGATAATGATTAATCAATATATCTTGAAGTTTATAAATTTTTAATAAAAATAAAGAAAAAAGTTTGAAAATTAATTTTTCTAAAACAAAATAAAATTGCTAAAACATAATGTATTTTAAAACAGAGGGAGTATTAATTTAGAACTAGTCAAATTTCATTTTTTTTTTTTTGGTAACTTATAAGTTAACTTCGGTCAGAGATAAATTCGCAGATAAATGCTAACATGAACAAGTTACTCGAATCCATGCAGGTACTAGCTTTAAATGACCCTACTCCCCAGGCAATACAACATGAACATGAGGCACGGATCTCGTGGCAAGCTCTAAGACTAGCTGAGGAAAGTTTCTTTCGTCAAAGATCTCGAATCAAATGGATGGAGGAGGGTGACGTTAACACTAAGTTTTTTCATTTCATCATGAAGGCAAGAAACGCATCTAATGCTATCAAGTATTTCCTGAAGCCTGTTGGATCCCGTACTGCCACTCTAGAAGAAATGCATTCGTTGGCAGTCTCCTATTATGCAGATTTTCTCCAATCACAAAGGGGCGACTACTGCCACTTCCTACCCCAATTCTTGGATAATTTATGCTTTACCAAATGCACTCCTATCCAGCATGCGGTCCTGTTAGCGCCAATTGGTCCAGACTTGATAAAATCTACTCTTCACAAGCTTCCCCTAAACAAGACACCAGGCCGACGGCCTCACAGCAGAATTTTTCAGAGAAACTTGGCTCATCCTTGGCCCAGAAGTAGTGTCATCGATTAAGCAGTTCTTCTCCTCATCATTCCTGCCTAAATCTTTGAACTCAACATCTCTTATTCTGATCCCAAAAAGAACAAGTGCCGAGGAACTGAAGGATTTCAGGCCAATCTCGTGCCTCAATACTCTGTATAAGCTCATATCAAGGATACTATCTGATAGGCTAAAGAGGATTCTGCCAGATATTATACTACCTAACCAAACAGCTTTTGTCAGGGATCGGCTCCTCTTAGAGAATGTCCTTCTCGCCTCTGAGGTAATTCAAGGCTACCACCTCTTTTCCCTCTCGCCTAGAATTACATTAAAGGTGGACATCTCCAAGGCTTTTGACTCGGTAAGGTGGGACTTTGTTATAAGATGCCTAGAAGCTTATGAGGTTCCCCCAGATTTTGTCAAGTAGGTTCGCGCATGCATCTGCACCCCTAGTTATTCGGTCTGCATAAATAAAGTTACATCTGCCTATTTCAAAGGCGGGACGGGTTTGCGTCAAGGGGATCCATTCTCTCCCATTCTCTTTGTCATGATCATGAATATTCTCAGCCTAATGTTAAACCGCGCAGCGGCGCACGGGGTCTTTCAGTATCACCCAGGGTGTGAGGAGACAATGTTAACTCACCTTTCTTTTGCAGATGATCTCCTCATCTTCCTTAATGGAACGGAATCCTCTCTTGCAGGAGTTTTTACAGTGTTGTCGCAATTTGAGAAGATGTCAGGACTAGCAGTGAATATCTCAAAGATCTCTATGTTTGCAACAGGCCTCCCAGCATCTACTCTCGCCAGAATAAATACGAAGTTCTAACTCCAGCCAGAATCCCTCCCAGTCAGGTATCTTGGTCTCCCACTATGCTCGAAAAAGCTCTTAGTTAAGGACTGCGACCCTTTGCTTGTACAGATCAGGAAAAAATTAAACAGCTGGTTGCATAAGCGCCTAAGCCTAGCAGGACGCCTCAGATTAATCTCCTCAGTCATTTCAGGAATTGTGGGTTTCTGGAGTTCAGCCTTCTTCCTCCCCAAGAAAGTTATCAAGAAAATCAACAGTCTGACTAGTTCCTACGTATGGCAGGGTACACTGGATACACCATCAGGTGCAAAAGTCTCATGGGAGGCCATTTCGCATCCAAAATCAGAGGGTGGTTTGGGTCTTCGATCGCTAGCGAGTTGGAATGAAACATGTGGCCTCAAACTGATCTGGATGTTGTTTCTCAGAGCAGGATCTATTTGGGTTGCGTGGGTAAGAAAAAAGTATTAAAGTCGGTACTGTTTCTGGTCCTTGAACAAAGACAGCACCATTATCTTTTGGTCCTTTTGTTGCCTTCTCAAGCTCCGCCCAAAAGCCTTAAAATTCCTCCGCATAACCATTGGAAATAGTGAGGACACTTTCTTCTGGTGGGATCCCTGGACACCCTTTGGTTCTCTAATTCACTACTTAAGGACCTGAGGGTCCATTGAGTCTTGGTATTCCTCTGTTCTCTCTTGTATCAGACAGATTAAACTCAGCAGGTTGGCGCCTTCCCCCAGCACGCTCCGATCTGCATCTCAATCTCCTCTCTTTCATCACCTCAATTGAGTTCTCTCCTACGAGTGATATTACAACTTGTCGTGTTGGGGAAAAACTTTCAAACCGATTCATCTCTAAGGACGTCTGGAACGAAATCAGGCCAACACTACCTCTGGCTGCTTGGAGCCCTCTTGTTTGGCATAAAGCGGCCATCCCAAAGCATGCAACTACGACATGGCTTTTTGTTTTAAACAGGAATCCAACTCTCGATAGGATGATTGCTTGGGGACTTGATGTGGAGCCGCTCTGTCTCCTCTGTGGCGCACTACCGGAATCACGAAACCATTTATACTTCCAATGCAATTATTCCTCTGCTGTTTGGAGTCAGACAGCAAGCAAGCTGGGCTTCCCAAACCCTCCGACTACATGGGATGATATCGTCAATTGGCTCCCACAAGCCTCTCATCGCTCAGATCTATCAATCGGACTTCTCCAAGGATGGCAAGCAACCATTTACGAAGTGTGGAAAGAACGAAACAGGCGGTATCATAATGGTCTGACTCTCCCTCATCACACAATTGTGCGCAGGATCAAAGCAACAATCAAGAACAAATGCATAGCGCTCAAAAACCAGAATACAAAGCACGGTGAAGCTCTGTTTTTCATGTGGATCTGACCGGGCCACTCTCTCATGTTTCTTTTCTTTTGTCTACTGACGGCCATGGCTGTCCTTCCATCTCTCCAAATGCTGTTTTCTATTTTACTATTTGGTTCATGTTTACTTTCCTGTAAAACTCTTTAAATTAATGAAAATCCTTTAACAAAAAAAAAGAAAAAGATAAATGCTAACTATGCATTATTGCATTTTATGAGAGAAAACAATCCTAACCTTAAATCCACGAGGAGATAAGATTCGCATTCGTTGACAAAAAGAAGTCCCATTCATAAGTGAATGGAGAAAAAAGTAATTTCACATTTGTAGAAAGAAACAGTTAATCTCCGGCAACGATGAAATATGTACTCGCCGTCGTGTTGACCGCTTTCACAATCTTCTCCGCCGTAACACACTCTCATTTCCTCCGAGGATCTCCGATCAATTCTCTCTGCGCTGATCTCATTCATCCGGCTAATTACTCCTGCACTGAACACACTGTAAAATCTCATCTCTTTCTTAGAATCAAGGTTTCATTGAATCAATCGAAAAAATATCAGCTTTTGTTTTGTTTATAGATTCAAACGAAGGATGGTTACATATTAGCTCTTCAACGTGTAGCTTCTTTTCGTACTGATAATCCAAATTTTCAATACGGTCCACCTGTTTTGCTTCAGCATGGATTATTTATGGTAATCTTTGTTTAAAGTCTTCTCTTTTTTGTCTAGTGTAAATTCACTAAAATTGTTAAAATTCTTATCTTTTTTGTGGGTCTTTGTTATTAGGCTGGAGATGCGTGGTTCTTGAATTCTCCTAAAGAGTCATTAGGTTTCATTCTTGCTGATCATGGGTTTGACGTTTGGGTTGGAAATGTTCGTGGTACACGTTATAGTTATGGACATGTAACTTTATCTGAAACTGATAAGGTATGTATAATGTATCGACGTCTCTGTATTTGTTTGAGCTTCACTTTGAAAATGTTCATATTAGGTTTGGTATAACATCATATATGTAAAGTTCTCTGCTTTCACTTCTTTATATGCAGGAATTTTGGGATTGGAGTTGGCAAGATTTGGCTATGTATGACTTAGCAGAAATGATTCAGTATCTGTATTCAATTTCAAATTCCAAAATCTTCCTTGTTGGACATTCTCAGGTCATTAATTATTCTTCTGAAAGTTTATATAAAAGTGCCCTTTCGTTGATTTTTTAGTAATTCAAGTTTTGTTTTGCTTCTTTGATAGGGGACTATCATGTCTTTTGCTGCTCTTACTCAACCAAATGTTGCAGAAATGGTTGAAGCAGCTGCGTTGCTTTGTCCAATATCTTATTTGGATCATGTTACAGCTCCACTTGTAGAAAGAATGGTTTTTATGCATCTTGATCAGGTCTTTTTTTTTATCTCGAATGAATATCGTGAAAAGCAATTTCAAGGAGTCAAGTTAACATATTTGGCTCTCTTTACAGATGGTTCTTGCTCTTGGACTACATCAAATAAACTTTAGAAGGTTGTGACTAGTTTTTGTGTGTGTTGACTGTTGATATAGTATGATGTTTCATTACTAACCATTTGGTGGATTTGTTATGTGTGTTTCAGTGAGACGTTAGTTAAACTTGTTGACTCGTTATGCGAAGGACATATGAATTGCACTGATTTCCTAACATCCATTACAGGTTTTTTTTTCTTCTCTTCCTCTAATCGCCCTATAGTATCAAAGGCCTTGTTGATTTTTGTGTGTGATATTGCGCCTTTCTAATCTTTCTTTTGAACTTATTATATCAACAAAATTGCAGGAGAGAATTGTTGTTTCAATGCGTCTAAGATAGAATACTATCTAGACTACGAGCCCCACCCATCATCTGTTAAGAATATAAGACATCTTTTCCAAAGTAAGATTCTCTAATCCTTTAATCCTCGATTTAACTTGTTCATTTCCATAGTTTTTTTTTTATGTTCCATGGCCTAGCTTACTTTACTCACACTCCCTTTTGATTCCATTCTAATGTATACTTCAGTGATTCGGAAGGGGACCTTTGCACAATATGACTACGGGTATCTGAAAAACCTACTGATTTATGGGTTGTCGAAGCCTCCGGAATTCAAACTTAGACTCATCCCTGCATCATTACCAATGTGGATGGGTTATGGTGGATATGATGGTTTAGCAGACGTGACAGATGTGGAACATACGCTAGCGAAACTACCTACCAGACCAGAGTTGCTATATCTTGAGAATTATGGTCACATTGACTTTGTGCTTGGAACAAGTGCCAAAGAAGATGTTTATATGCACATGATTCAATTTTTCAGAGCGCAGAGAATGTCTAGTAGTTGGTAAAATCTTACATATATGCACACTGACTGTAAATATTTACTTCATAAACGCAAAAAAAACAAAAGAACCTCTGGATTTGGTAATGAAATTACCTAGAACCAATATCAACCATATCACACATCTTCTGCGTAAGGTCATATTTGTCGCTGTGATTGGATGCTAACATTATATGATTTTCGTTTAGTCAATTTAGAGGGAGTTCATGAGTTTGGGCCAAAGGAGGCAACAAAATCAGTGATCGATCTCAACATGTAACATAGTCATATACCGTGACTTGGGAAAATTTTAAAGGGACACTGCCATAAAAAACACACTACATTTAACAGAGAACTTGCTAAAAAGGGTCATGTTTAGAAAATTTTACTGGTTCTACTAAGTTGCCTTTTGAAGTTTGTACCAGAAACTGAGAGGTTACGGGTAAAAATAAGAAAAGAATCATGCCTCTCTTCTTGTTCCTTAATTGAATGATGTATGTGCAGTGCAAAAGCCCTTGGGATTCCACTGATGTGGCTTTTCTTTTTATAACCTTTGGCTGAAGTACATGTTCATGAAGTATCTTGAAGGGTTGAATCCGCTTAAGATCACTGCAAAAATGAAGAACAAACTTAAGATGATGCTTATGCTTTTTCAGGAAGAGGAATCTACGAAACCAATACATCTGTCTGAGCTTACGAATAGGGGACAGGACAATCACGACCCCGATTGGGTAGAGGAAGAATGTGGTTCGCTCCAAAAACGGAAGCACTGCATGGATTCGCAACAAATGGTGTTGTTAGCTTAAAATTTATACAGCGGATCAATTGTGAAAGAAGGAAAAGGGAATTTGTGAGACTTACCGTCATATCCTAGGAAGTTAAGGTAATGGTAGTACGAAGCCCCGACCATGAAAAGAAGATTTGATAACAGTAGAGGGATGAATCCGTGTGTTATCAAGAGTGGTGATAAGAAATAATGTACGACTGTAACAGAAGAACAGGCTATAAGTCATAAATCTTCTTTTGCAGGGATCCAGGTTTGAGAGTTGAGTAATGTATTTGAAGATGGAATTACCGTAGAGCAGCACAAACATTGGAAAGAACGAGTTGCAGTGAACATCAAATGTATACAGCCTATAAATAAAAAGGCATCAAAGGCAATTCATGAATATACTCACACAGATGGATTATACAAAGGAGAAGCTATGGTATGGATACTGAACAACGAAACATTGTTTTCTGTTTTCCATTTTCTGACTCATCATAGTGAGATAAATTCAACCAAAAGACGAGGTGAAAAGATAAGATTCAGTCTATAAACTTACCATTCAACGCGTTGTTCCACCACATGACTGTTTGGAGCCTCCTCGCGAAGGTAAGAGTTTGTCAAAAACCTGGTAATTCATATCTTAAGTCAGAGAAACAGTGTAGATTTGATATAAGAAACCACTAAAACTCCTGTAGAATTACAAGGAAGACAACTATAGAGAAGGATTAAAATTCAAGAGTAATTTCCACAAAATTTGGCAACGTTTATTAGAGGAGACTCAATACTCTATCTTAAGAGGGTTTTTTCTTACACTAGTAACCCCCGTAGTAGTGGAACTAACAGTGCTAAGCAATATGAACAATCGCACGTATATATGGATGCAAACAAACAATTTAAGCGGTGTAACGCACCAATAAATATATATGTATATGTACTGGTAGATACTACTTACCAGCAACATGTAGCTATAACTGCTCCGGTAATTAAGAAATGGGTGAGCAAAACTGAAACAACTACGACAACAGCATGAGAGCCACTATGGTCATACCTGAAGCAGAGGCAACATATATATCAACAAAAGTAAAAAAAAAATTGTTTTCCTAGGCAATAGTTAGAACTCTCACTCTAAAAAATTCGTATATACATAATACTTACGTTGCACAATAGGCTACAGTTGCAACAGCTAGAAGCAGGCTACAGATGACAATAAAAGCAGGGTCATCACGTGCCCATTGGTTCTTAGTTTCTGAGAGAAAGAAAGATATGAGAAATTAAAGCAAATGCACTAAAATTCACGGCCATTAAAAACTTTAGCTAATTCTTAACAGGGCACAAGAGTTAAATATAAACCAGGAGTAGCTAAATATAAAGAGCTGGCAAACTAGAAAAAGTCACAAGGGACGCTTCTCCACCTACACGCTAGGTATTAATTCAGAATGATTAAATGAATCCCTGACCACATCATTGTAAAAGTAGAAGGCTCAAGGGACTTTCAGCAACAGAAAGGTAAAATCATATATACAAGCAAAAATAAAAGCTGGTTGCAGTAGGATAAGGGTTTGCTAATAAGAGGTGAACTTACGTTTGTGATACTTAGTGTGTTGATAGCTGATGACGTAGCGCCCACATGCAAACATACAAAAACGAACGAGAATAAGAACTAGAAATTAACTCACCACATAGTACCCTAACTAAAATATTCCAACTTGTTAAATTAGACTAGCCTTTTGGATCTTCTCAAAAGAACATATAAGCCTAACACAAACTTAGAACTCTCTTCAATGTCTTATTGACAAAGGCGAAGTGAAACCATCTCAAACTCTATTCACCTATAACCTTGAACGGTTAAATAATAACTCCATCCTAAACAGCTCTCTAGTAAAAGGAAGGATGACTTTTCCAGTTCAGCCATTTTCATAACTTTACAGTTCTGGATTTTCCCATATCAAATGGTTATTCTTACCCTTCGATGAGTTTACTGTTCTCATTTTGTGACAAAGAAAAAAAGAACCTTCAAGATAAGGAAATGAACAATTTTGAAGACTTACACAACTTTCGGAGATGTACAAAGGTTAAGCATTTGCCAGAAAGTATATTCAACATCCATTTGCTGCCACTGCAATAAACAAAATACCGATCTAGTTTCATAGCCAAAAAGTCAAACTCGAACATAGTGTATCATATAGTATATGACCACATTACTTATACATTTTGACTAAGCCTATTCCATTTCTCTCATAAAAAAAACCATTGACCAATTATAATTGCATCAGTGCTTACAAATTCCGAAGCTAAATGTCCTTAAAACAGTCAAGGCTAGCTCAAGCATCACTCATAAAAACCAAATGTTACAGAATTCTGAAAATTCTCTTGTGTAATCATCAGATCATCACACTCCCAACACAATTTCCAGCAAGTGCTCTACATACTCGTTTTATCAGAAAGCTAAGTGACACTGCAGAGGCAAAATTTCGCTGAACATATCAAATCGATTCAGCTAAATCCGAGATTCCACATTATCTAACCGTAATTTTGATCAAAGAAAATGACGAATCCATGTAATTCAAGACAAAAATCTGAGATCAAATTGACGATTAGATGCTGGTACGAGAAAGAGAACCTTGACGATACGACGAAAATACTGAAGGAACATTGGATTAGCTCGGGATGAAGAAGATGAAGAACGAGATCTGGAAGTTGTAGGTAACATCTTCTCCTCCCTTGTTCCTGATCCGAATTGTTGATTCTTCCTCTTCTTCTTCTTCGTATTGTTGTTGTTCTTCAGATCGTTTTGATTCAAGATCTCTCTCTCTCAGGTTCGCTGCGTTTTTGCTTTTGGTTATTTTTCAGGTTTAGGGATTGCTCGCTTAACCGCAACCACGACGCAGACGCTAATTTTGATGTTTGAGACTTCGAGGTATGCGTTTTTACAAATATACAAAGGGAATTTAGTCAGTTTTGCCAAACAATTTTTTTCTTCAAAACTATCCTTTTTACATTGATTTCGTTTTGGCCGTTTTTAAAAAGTCAATTACGAAGATACCAAATTATTAGAAATTTTTTTAACTATATGCCAACACTTTTCTGAATTTTGTTAAAAGAAAGGTTACAATTTTTGGATTCACTCCTAGGGATAATATTATCTAATGAAAATGTGCCAAATAATATTATGTTTGAACAAAAATAAAAATAAAAATAAAACAAATTAAGAAAATAAAATCTTATTAAATTAAGAAAATAAAATCTTATTAAATTAAGAAAAGCTATTGTGCATTTACTAAAGAGATTTTTAGCAAAATGAGCACAAATCAGTTTGTTTTTATTAAAGGGTACACTTTTAAGAAATCTATTTCAAATTTGATTAATGATAATATTTACTGGACAAAAAGCAATAGTTTCACAGCTTTTTCATCTTCCAAGTGAATTTTCTGTAATGTAGCAATGCTACTATCCCATTCTCCACTCTTTACTTGTTAACTCTAATATACTACTTTATAATAGATATAAAATATTTTCTCAGAAGTTTTCCATATTCTCAAAAGTTTTTCATATTCTCAAAGACTTTAAAATATACTTTTGAAAGAGTTTTGCTAACTTGTAAGTGTCATCGATACTTATTTGATATCATCTTACCTTTTTATTAATATGAAGTAATTATGTTTTCTTTTGTTCTATCTTACTATATAAAGTTGGGTTGCATTCACGAAAAGCCGACATGTGTCAAAATTATAACTCGCGAGATCATGACACGTGTCACAAATAATTCAGATCTTGCTACATGTCAAATTCATAATCATAATTATTAAAAAAACAAATATATAAACAATTCATTTAGAAAGGAAAAAAAGAAACCAAATTTTTTTAAATAAAATCTTTAAACAAATCCAAAAACGAAAATTAAAATATTAAAATATAGAAATAAATTTAAAAGCAAAAAAGAAACCAAAAAATTGCTAATTTATCTAATCAATAAATTAAATTAAGAAATCATTTTAAAGGAAAAAAAAAAGAAACCAAGAGTTTGTTAATATATCTAATCAATAACTAACAAATAATTTTAAAAATATAAAAAAACGAGAATAAAACTTATAACCCTTACTTAAGGAAAAAAAAGTTAAACAAGAATTTATTAATTTATTTAATCAATAACTGAAACTAGGAAATAATTTTAATGGAACATAAAACAAAAAACAAAAAACATGTTAATTAAGCTTGGTTGCACTCACAAGAGATCGATATGTGTCAATATTCTAATTAATAAGATCATGACACGTGTCAATTATTCGATTAGATTATAACATATATAAAAAATATTCACTTAATAAATAGGAAAATCAACAAATAATAATAATAACATATATAATATTCTCTTTCCATATTTTACATGTATATAATCAAATAAAATGATCAAATAAAAAGAGAAACATTAAAATGAAAACAAAAGAGGAAAAATAAATAAATAATCAAATAGATAATATTTAGTTTCCATTTTTACATATATAACTTTGAACATGTTTTAAAATTTTTGCTATAAAATTTTTGATTTCTGTTAATTTATATGGAGTATACATGAGGTTAGAGTAAGATTTTAATATGATTGAAGATTGAGTTAAATTGTATAACAAAACCAAGTGTGTAGGAAAAAACGTTGATTTAACAAAAAGTTAATAACCAAGAACTGCAGATATTTTAATTAAGTTTAGGTATTTTAGTTATTTGATATAAAATATTGGATTATTTTTTATTTATAATAGGAGGGTAATTGGGTTATATCAAGTCCAAATATATATATATATTTTGTATATAATTGTATCGAGTATTTTAGGTATCCATTTGGTTTCTCGGTTTAGTTCTGTTCAGGTTTGGTCTTTTGAATATAGGAGTCTAGGACCCATTTGGATTTTTTTTTTGGGTTTTGGATTCGGTTTGGTTTGTTGGATTTCTGATATTTTGTCCACGCTAACATGTTGGTCGGAAAAAAAAACAACAAGTGGGAACCAAAAGCTTTTGGACATTATATAGATTTTTAATATGTTTATAATAAAATTTTAATACAGAAAGTTAATTAATTTATTCATGTAGAAAACTAAAAATTTATAAATAACTATTTTCTCTAACAAAACATGATTTCTATTTCTATTCCTAAAATAATAAAAGTAATTACCTAGATATAAATTTTAGGTTATGTGAGTTCAGAAAAACTCAGCATATTTAGGACTTTGCCACCGCTGACTAAAAAGTGAAAAGTCTGCAAAATAAATTTGCTGCATGCCTCTGCCCTTTACGTCATTACATAACTCTTTCATCGGTAAAAGGATCGTTATACTTACTTACATTTCTCATTGCACCACTCACAATCTTCTCATGGTCTTCCAAGTCCAAGAACCTTAGCTACATGACATAATCCGACAATGCGAAAGCAGAGAGATGGGTTAAAACAATAAACAAAGATATCATATGTTCAATCTCTTAGAACCACGGTCTCGATCCATCTTCACTTCCTTTACCAAAATGCCTTACATCATCTTCCGAGCCACATTTATGCTGTACTGCTGCACCATCAGCTTTAAATAAATAACCGCAAAACCATTACCATTACGGTGATTTTTGAAACAGTTGTTATTAATGTACTGAAAAAGGTTACCGGCCTCTTCAAGTTACCATTTCTAGCATCAATTTGAAGTTCTTCTGGCTCGTCACGTGAGATGCCACCACTCTCCTCATTTTCTTCCACTGCTCTCCCTGTGGCTTCACGGCAATGGTTAAGTATCCACAGCTGCATTAATACGTGCCCATTATTAGTGGTCTAATGGCAAAAATGGAGTCTTGCTTCTTTAGAATCTCGCGTGCAATGTTTTGAAGACGCCACGAGGATCACGTGAGTATTTTGAGGTGTATACATGCAATAGTGGGGACGAGTTAAATGTGATTTGACTGTTGGAAGAATATATTTGTGAGGAATCTCATACACACTATGGCTACAAATGGTAGCCATTAAAATGAATGAGTTGAAAAAAATAATTGAAATTTTTTTGAGTTGAATCTCATTCAACTCATTCAACTCCAAAATAGTAGATGAATGAGTTGAATACATTTTCTTTGTAATTTATATATTTGTTCAGTTTTCGTAGCTGAACAGGTTGAATAATTTTTTCAATCTATTTATCTCAAATGGTAAAATATTAGATGAATGCCCATTCAACTCTTTCAACTTGTTAATGTGAGGCTACCATTTGTAGCCTATATATTTATCTTTTACTTATGTTTGTTTACTTATGTTTTACTTATGTTTTGCTTCTATATATATATATATATATATCTTACTTATATTTAAGTTTTTTTGTTTCACCTTTTAAAATATAAATGTATGGAAAAGTGCCTATATATATTCAAAATCACTGAACCATGCAAAATTATAAATCATACAGTAAATAACCTTTCACATACGAATTCTGAATAGCTTATATAATATATACGATCAAAATCATATACTAACCTTACGTGAAACAAAAGAAACTTATCTTCCTTAATTTTAGTTAATTTTATAGAACCTGTCCATGGAGTGAATCCTTATCTAGTTTTATATAAAGAATGATAGTTATGATATCATCATTCTTTTATGAAAAAAGGAAAAGCATAACCTTCATCATTGTCACGTTTGTTTTTGTTTGACCAAAAAAAAACAAATTAGGTTATTTTGTTTGTTCTTTTATAATTTAATTCTGGTTAATAATTTCAAGTTTTCATTGTTGTTTATTTAATAGTAGAGCAAGAAAACACAAAGGTTATACTGATTTTCTTATAAAATCTACGAAGAACATGTATAAAAAACTATGAAATTTAACTGTTTAATACTTAATAGTGGAGCAAGAACAAATGAAATTTTTACAAAAAACAAAACATATGAATCAAAGGAAAACAAAATATGTAAGAAGTTTTTGACACAATATTAAAAAAAAATAACCTTGAAAGTAGTTGAAAATATGTAAAATACCAAAACAAATCTCCAACTTTATACATTTTTCCAACTAAAACTTTCAACTTTTGTGTTTTCAATTTGAACCTCCAGCTATATTATTTTTCTAAATCAAACTTTCAAGTGATCTTAAAGTGAGCGCGATTTTGAGTTGACTAACGTTCAACTCTAATTTTATCTAACACCGTTAACAAAAATTAATCTTATTTTTTCAAAACAAATTTTTTATTTTTTCTATTTTAAAAAAACATAAACATAATTAAAAAAAAATATTATGGCAGTAAAAAGAATTTCTTAATAAAAATATTTTACTTAACTACCTATATATATATATATATATAATCATCTTCAATAAATTAGCTCAATTTATAGCTAGGTAATTACTTTTATTTAATTACTTTACTAATAATGTTAACGAATAAAAAAAGAAAATAAAAGTAAATTAATTGATTGTAAAATAAGATTTTAGTTGGAAAAATGTATAAAGTTGGAGGTTTGTTAAGGTATTTTCCCTTGAAAATATTGATATGCTCAAATTTACCCTTAGAGGTACTCTCTCAAATTAAGAGATCACTGTAGTACTTAGGGATCAAATCCACAAGAACTCTAGTTTACACAATAGATTATCAGTTTTGAATTAAGCTAAACCAATGAATTTAAATTAAATAAAACAAGATGAAAACAATAAAATAAGGATGTAGATTCAGTATGAGACTAGACCTAGGGAATTCAATTAGGGAATACTCTGAATTGTGAACTGGGCGGTTCGATATAGGATGCAATTGTTTGTTCGGTTCTTAAACTCATAACAAAATTATGATATCTATCCAACTCTCTCTGTGATGATAGCACTCTCGCGCCTACTAACATTCCTATGATTCTAGATTTTGGCGGCTAGCCTAGAATTAGTATAGATTCAAATCTAGATGAAGAACATTATGAATATCCTAATATTTATGCCCAATTCAACAATTCATCATAAACTCTTGAAAACCCTAGATCTAACAAGTAAACTACTCATACATGGTGAATGAAACAAACATCATGAATAGAATAGAAATAATAAAATAAAGCAGGAGAAGAAAGAGTTTAGAAATCTTCTCCAAAATATCTCTGAAAAGGTGGCTGTAGAAAATAAAGCATAAGTCTAAACAATGACATAAAAATACTATATATATGTTAAACACGAAATTGGACTAATTGCAAATAAGGAAAATTTCTAGGCAAAAATGGCAAATCTTCGGCGTGAATAGTACCATGTCGACCGACACTGTTCACGTGTGTCGGTTGACATGAACAGTAACGGTGAACAGTACTCGATGAACAGTAACTTTCTAACTTTTCAGCTACAATGTTCCAGAATTGCTCCATAATGTATCAACAAGGTCCATCTCGCATTTGTACCTAATAAGACTCATATAATAACAAAAAGATTCTAAAACTAATATGTATATCATGGCTAAAAACCATAAAAACATGATACATGGTACCAGAACAATTCAGAGACTAAGCACCCTGTACATTCACCGAACTCACTCGCAGTCTTCTTAATTCCCACCACAACTTAACAACATATCCCTTTAGTAAGCCAATCATCGCTGGGTCTCATCTCCGATTTCAATGCTAAGAACCTTGTAGACTTAGCTGTCATCTTATACCATAACAAAACAAACCTCACAACAACAATGGTGTTTTCGTCTCCCCCACACTTAAATCCTTTGTTATTTGAGATTTTATTTTATTTGCTTATGAAGGTAGAGATGGAGGTGAATAGTGGGTCACGGGATCGCTCCTACCCTCACAGCGATCTTCTACATTTGTCATCTCCTTAAGAAATAAAAATATAGGAGCATAGATTTCTCTTACCCGCTTTTACTTCAGAGAATCATTTGGTCATTCATAAACTCTACCATAAAGGCTTTTATTATTATTGACTTTGGGGAGACTAGACACAATAACTTACTTTGGTTTTATCAGGTCAGGTATGAATGAAAAGTCAAGCTCTTAGACACCAATCACATCAATAAGGTAAACGGAAATGATAGAAATTAGCTCAGGCTATAACGGGCATCTATTGTAAGTATGAGAGTCTCAAGTTAACCGGTCAGACTTGGGGTTTTTCCATTAGTTGAATCTGAATAAGTTCTGCAACAATGGTCACCAGTAAAACATAGCAAAGCAGCAATAGACCAAGAGATAGTTCATAGTTTCTAACTAGGTTTTGACTCAAAAAAAATAAATTTGAAAAATAATATAAAAATTGGGACTGACTATCAAAATAATAAATAGAGTTAGTAACAACCTCCCCCAGACTTAAACTACACTGTTCTCAGTGTAATTAAGCTTAAGGAAGGTGAAAAAAATAATTAAAATTGGATAAAGAGTGAATTGTTAAGTTTCAAAAATCGTGACCTGATAATGGTGTGGGTGTCGATCGACACACAGATTGTGTGTCGGTCAACATGGGTGTGAAGATCGTACAATGAAGTCTCACACCATTCTATGGTTCATTCAATTCGTTTTCTGACAAGAATTCCTGATTAAGAGCTCCAAATCATGCCAAATAACAACAGAATAACATAACATAACAAATCCAAACAAGATCTAATGAATATAAAAAATAAACTGACTCAAAAGTAAGAATAAAAATGACTCAAAAGGAAAAAAAAAACATACAAGTGAGTTGCCTCCCACTAAGCACTTGTTTTTGAAGTCATTAGGTTGACTTGGCTGAAGCACGGGCATCTGGTGGACGAGTAAGTGGCAATGGATGTCCCTCAAAGAATTGCCGCTTCATACATGGTGGAGTATAAACATTAGGTGCATGAGAATGAGCAATATAATGAGGAACATCAGGCGGGTGAGACATTGGTCTGGGTGGGACACTTCTTTTCCCTGCAAAATCATCATCAAAAGAAACAAGCACTCTACGAGAATCTCGTGGCTTGGTTAACTATAAAACAGTCTTTGTATCTTGAAAAGTTTTATTGGTGATATTAGATGATTTGGGCTTAGAAAGTGTGTACCTTTGCTTTTCCCGGGGTGAATGGAGTGTGGGATCTGGAGGTTTCTGTTTGACAACATCTTTGGGACTTGCAGAGATCATCCTGAAAACCAGCTGTTTTAGACAAATCCGGATCAACTGGTGGAGTGTGTCGACCGACATGAGTTGGTGGTGTCGATCGACACGAAGGCACAACTCGGATATCTGCACGTTTTCTGCAATTCTGCTCATCAATCATTGTTTCCATCAAAAAAATATCATCCTCTAGCAATCTATCAATGAGTAGAACCTCGTCCTTCAGCCTAGTCTGGAATATATGATCACCACTCCAACCTTCAAGCTCAAAAGCTTGCTTATTCACTTGCTCATTAGGACCCAACTCCTTGACATACCCATCAGTAATGTCTTTGGAGGTTTCTACAGAGATTGTCTGACCATCAATGGTAGGTGTATTTCTCAACTTGTCCATGTCAAAGTTCATAACCAGATCACCCAAATTCAGAGCTATCTTGCTTCCTCTTACATAAATGAGAGTACCAGCTGTAGCCAAGAAATGTCTTCTCAAGATGAGAGGATCCTCGGGTTCTTCCTCATATTTCAACACCACAAAGTCTGTGGGAATAAAAAAATCTCCAATTTTCACTGGAACATCTTCTAAGACACCTTCTGGAATCCTCTTGGATTTATCAGCTAAAATAAGAATGATCTTTGTCGATTTGAAAACAGTCATCCCAAGTCTAACAGTGACAGAGTGAGGTATCAAGTTGATAGTTGAGCCAAGATCACAAAGAGAATGAGAAAATACTTCTTTTGAGATGCAGCAATCAAGCACAAAAATTCATGGATCAGGTAGCTTCTCAATAATTATGGCGCTAACTTGTTCAGAGATAATCACTTCCTTCTGCTTTCCTTTCCGCTTCTGTGGGATCTTGTTCAAGAAAATCGCACTAATGTCCCTGGTAAACAAAGCTCCTTCTTCGGGACTCACACCATTAGTAATCATTCTCTTAACATACCTCTTGAGTGGAAGTGAAAGCTTAACTGCATCAATTGGAGGGAGTTCAATCATAACCTTATACATCATTGCCTTGCATTCGGCTTCCTCCATCTCTTGCTTCAACTTCCAAGGTATTGGATACAGAACCTTAGGTTTGTAAACCCTTTCAGCAGGTTGTGGAGTTGTTTCAGGTGAAATTGAACTGCTGATGTCCTCGTGTCGATCGACACCAGATGTGTTGATGTGAGCAGATTCTGTTGTCTGTGTTACTGCCCATGTCGACCGACATGGTGATTGCGCGTCGGTCGACGTGGACAAAATCTCCTCAGAAATCACATCCTCTTCCACTTTTTCCAGATCTATGTTGTGCTCATATGACAATCATTTCTTCACAACAGGCTCCAGTTGTTTCCCACTCTTAAGAGTAACAGCATGGCATGGTTGATGTCGTTTATTATTAGATCCTCTTGAAGAACTAGATGTTTGGGAAATATGAATATCTAGCTTCTTCACATGGATGTCCAAAGCTTGAAATTTTCCATTCAAGTATGTGTGCAAAGCATCAATCTTCCCATTAAAATAAATTACAGATGTTCTGCTGACCCTCCAGTATCTGTTCCAACATACACTTCATCTCACTTTCTTCAGTGTTTGGAGGAGGTGTCTGGTGAGATGCAGATTCATAGGTCCTGGTGAATATTATTCGGATAGAGTTGCTGGTACTCAGGTCTTGTTGTGTATCCATATCTCTATTCCTGATATCCAGATCCATTGATGTAGTTGACATTCTTTTCTTCAACCTCTGTAGCACACTTAACTGATTTCTTACTCAGAAGAAGACTGTGTACCATATCCAACTTTGCATTTACCTCAACAATTGACCATTATTCGTGTTAGCTGCTTGTCTTGTCCTCTCTTGGTCTGCATTCTTGGTACTATTACTAGAAGCCAAGTTCTCAATCAACTTACTTGCATCCCTTGGTTTCATGGTGTTGAAGTTTCCATTGTTTGCAGCATCTAAAGCCATCTGATACCTCCAATTAACACCTCTGAACAAAGTAGTCAAAAGTTGAACCTCACTGAAATAATGATGTGGGCAATCTCTTTGATATCTCTTGAATCTTAGCCAAGCTGCCTTGAAAGTCTCAGTAGGTCCTTGAGTAAATTGGGAGATCATGTTTCTCAAATCTTCAAATCTTGCATCATCATATAAAATTGTTCAGAAATGATGTCTTAATGTCTTCCCAAGTTGTTAGTGATCCTGGTTTCAATTGCTTTAGCCAGTAAGCTGCTTCCCAGCAAGTGAGTATGGGGAAAGCTTGCAGAACAAGTAGTCCTCTGAAACTCCATTGGCTTTACTGCTAGAAGCCAAACCCTCAAACTTCTCAATGTGATTCATCGGATGTTCATTGGAAAGACCATGAAAAGGGTGCTGTCCCACAAGAATGTAGTATGCGGGTTTCAGCTCAAAGTCATTCCTCTGAAAAGCGGGAGGTCGGATAGCAGACCTATTAGCATATAACTGACTAGGCCTATTGTACTCAGCAAGTGTTATCTCCTCAGCTGCATTATATCTCTGCGGATCACCAACATTGTCACCGTGTCGACCGTCATTGTGAACTTGGTGTTGGTTGACACGATCAGCGACTTCAAGTATCACGTTTCCATCAGCATCCAATTTCCGACCCTACACATTACGTACATGCCCCTCTGAATCACGCAAAACTCCAGCCTCATCCCTAAACAACACCAGTGGATTAACCATCTTTGATATCTGTGGATACAGAATCCACACTCAATACTTAAACATAGATTATTTTATAGAAAAAACTCTTTTTGTTCTGAATGTGTATATTGCCCTCTTTTATCAAAATCCGACCACTTTTACGTGCTATTTTCCTTCTTTTTTTTTGATAAAATGTAAAATATATTACCAATGGAACTTTGAGTTTAATTACAGGAGCTTTAGGCAAGAGGGCTACTTTGGTTAAAAAAATAAAACACCAAAGAGAGCTTTACATGAAATGAAATTTCAAAATGTTACACAATTATAAGTAAGCAAACCAGTGGGAGAGTAGCCTAGAACATCCCTTTCGAGTTCGTCTGGCCAGCAGGAGATCTTTAATTGATCGGTCGAGTTGTGCAAAAAGGACTGATGCCAAGACAGAGGCACCACTGAAGAGTCTGTTATTTCTCTCCTTCCATAGGAGGTATATGGTTGCTTGTGACACCATAAGCTTGAGCTTGGTAGGAGTACTAGGTGAACAAGAAGACAACCATGTGATAATGGTTTTCCAGTCATGAAAGATAAGGCTAGGTTCTCCCAATCTTCTGAGAACAAGATCCCATAGTTGCTCTGCGACTTCGCAATGGAGAAATAAGTGTTCTCTCGTTTCACTGTGATGATTGCAGAGGCAGCAGTAAGGGGAGACATTCATCCCCCATCTTACCAGACGAGATCGTACCGGTAGCCTATCGAGGTTTGCAGTCCAGAACGTGAAAGCTTGACGTGGGATAAAGCCCTTGAACCAAATCACTCTCGCCCAGGTTGCCTTTACTGCAGATGGTCTTACTAGCTCCCAAGTCTTTTTGGTAGAGAAGGTAGGTGATCTGGAATTTACCGGGCCCCAACTGAAGGAGTCTTGTCCCCTTGAATCCAAAGGTACCTGAGTGTCAGATAGTGTTTGATGCAGTAGTTGTAGTGTCGGGCAACGAGTTCTAGGAGAAGGAAGTCTCCAACCTCTACTAGTAGTAGCTTGCATCACAGTTGCTACTAGAGGAATACCGGTTTTCCTCGGACCCTCCATTCCCAAAAAGTCAATAAGTGGGCCAAGGGGAGTCCAATTGTCGAACCAGAAGCTTGCTGTCTTCCCATCCCCTATTTTATAAGATACAAGTTCTTGGCCAATGGTCTTAGGCCCAAAATAAACTTCCATATCCAAGAAGAGTTGGGGTGGTTCTCAACTGACCAAATGCTGGCACACTTTAGTCTATGTTCTTTATTCCATGCGGTTGAGAACCTTATTCCACATGACAAAATCCCTTAGTCCCAGCCCTCCTTCAGATTTGGGGACGCAGAGATCCTTCCAAGAGACCTTAGCTGAGCCTCTCTTCTCTAAGTCTCCAGACCATAGAAATTTTGAGCATAATCTTTGGATTTCCTTAAGACATCCTTTAGGCAATGCAAAAGCCGAAAGCCAAAAATTAACCAAACTGTAGATAACAGAAGTGATTAGCTGTAATCTTCCTGCAAAAGAAAGAGATTTAACTGTCCATTGCTGCATTCTCGAAGTGATCTTGTCGATAAGAGGGGAATAGTGGTTCTTTCTCATTTTCTTGTGAAGGAGCGGTAACCCTAGATACCTGATGGGCATTGAACCTTGCTGGAAGCCAAGTCTAGATAAGATATCAGTTTCCTGCCTGTTCAATCCCGCATGGAAGAGTGTTGTCTTCTGTCTGTTCATTTGCAGTCCAGAGAGCAAGTGGAAGTCATGAAGAGCCTCAGAGATACCTTGGAGAGAACTTGCAGTCCCATCAAAGAAAATCATAATGTCATCCGCGAAAGCCAGGTAAGATATAAATGGGTTCCTTGCAAGCGGGTGGAGACCTATATATCCATTAGTAAACTGGGATTTGAGAAGTTCTCCAAAGACCTCCATTGCCATGACAAATAAAAAAGGAGAAAGAGGGTCTCCTTGTCTTAATCCTCTCTTGCCTTTGAAAAAACCACAAAGATCCCCATTAACAGTAACTGAGAAAGAGGGAGTAGTAATACACTGACTTATCCAATTGACGAAGATAGGTGGGAAATCTGACGACCTTAATACATGGAGAATAAATTCCCAGCTTAAGGAGTCGAAAGCTTTCCGCAAATCCACCTGAAGCAGGCCTCTAGGAGAGGTATTTTTGCGGTTGAACCCTTGGACCAATTCAGAAGCCAAGAAGACGTTCTCAACTAACAGTCTCCCTTTCACAAAAGGCGACTGTGAATTGGAGATCATTTGAGGAAGAAGAGTCTCTAGTCTTCTAGCTAGGAGCTTGGATACCACCTTATAGACCACATTACAACATGAAATGGGTCTAAAGTCGCTGACTCTTTCAGCTCCAGTTTTCTTTGGGGCAAGAGTTAGAGCAGTGCAGTTCCATTGTTTTAAAATCGTTCCCGACTTGAAAAATTCTAGTACTGCAGCAGTGAAATCTTCTCCTAAGATGTTCCAGCTCTTCCTGAAAAACTCTCCTGGAAATCCGTCAGGACCTGGAGTTTTTCTAGCAGGGAGAGCGAAGACCTCCCTCTTGATTTCCTCTGCAGTGAACATGACCTGCAACATTCTCTTTGTTTTTTCACTGCACCTATACGGCGTCAGTGAATTAATAAGACTCTCTTCCTCTGCAGAAATAGGTGCATACTCTGTTCCCATGAGGTCTTTGTAGTAATTAACACAATGGGATTGAATATCTGATAAGTGATCAATACGTTCTCCTCTATCATCCAACAAGTAGTGTATCTGGTTGGTTTCTCTCCGCGCTGCCACAACTCGGTGAAAGAAAGCTGAGTTACTGTCTCCGCAATCCATCCATTGAACCCTCGCCTTTTGCATCAAGAATCGCTCCTCAGCTTCGGCAAGAATGAGCCAAGTTCTGTGGGCTGTTTTTTCCTTTTCTGCTAATACACTTGATGGATTGGCAAGTAGAGCCTGCTGAGTATTGCTTAGTTCTTCATACGCCTCCTTGAATCTAGATTCCAGTCCAGAAAAGCGCTCCTTGTTGATGTCCTTTATAACCCGTTTGAGCTCCTTCAGTTTACGAGACAGTGAGAACATACAAGATTCCACAACAGTATTGGTTTGCCAAAATGACTCCACCCTTCCCAGGAAATCCTCATGTTTTAGCAGAAAATGTGAGACCATGAATGGTCTCTTCTTCCTTGTTCCTTCACTGAAAATAATGCCTGCTGGACAATGATCTGAAGGCCCCAAATCTCCAAAGAAACCAAATGAGTAAGGAAGCTCTAACTGCCAAATGTCGTTTATGAGAATTCGATCAAGTTTCTTAGCTATAGGGTTGAGCTCCTGGTTATTCCACCAAGTGTATACCTTTCCCCTAGAGGAAATGTCAGATAGTCCAGCTTTCTCCACACAGTCGCGAAACTGTTGCATACCCTGATTTATTCTTGTCCCAAGAGTCGACTTTTCAGAGGGGTTTAGGATTTGGTTGAAATCGCCAAGTACGGCCCAAGGTTTAGAGACCATCACCTGATTTAACGCCAACTCTCCCATCTCTTCCCATAGTTGTTGCCGTCCAATCTTACAATTGAAAGCATACACAAAAGAAATGACCATCTCCGTATTTGAATGGGGTAAACAGACCAGACAAGAGACCATTTGGCTAGACTTTGAGATAACAGTCATCCTCATTCTAGGATCCCAAACAACCCAAATTCTCCCAAGTTCTGCATACTCATAATTAGCTTCAAAATTCCATCCTGGAAAAGAGGACTGTACAATATTTTGTGACTTGTGCACCCTCACCCGAGTCTCTATTATATTGCCAAAAAGAGGCTTACTATGCCTAAACCATTTCCTAAAGCTCCTGCGTTTAACACGGTCATTAAATCCGCGTACGTTCCAACAAAATATATTTACCATATTTACTTAGTGAAGGTAGTAGCCAGGCCCCTTTGCCGAGGCTTTTTGCTTCTTAAGTTTGAGCTTTTGTCTCTTAGACATTACTGCCGTAAAACCGGATTCCTCTTCCTTGTTATTTTTCTCCGATGAAGAGCACTCCTCTGAGGAAGTAGAATCCTGTTTCTGTTCTGACTCAGAATCGGAAGAATCAAGAGAGGAGTCTGAGTCAGAAGATGAGACAACACAAGTGGATGAAGAAGTCTTAGAAGGCAGGTTAGGCGGAGGAGCTCGTTTCCACTTTGAGCCAGATGCTCTAAGCTCCTCCAATCCTATATCCACCACTAGCTTCCTTCCCTTCTTTGGCTTAGGACTTAGAGAGACTCGATGAGTCTCTATCGCCTTACCTTTGCCCTTGTTTATGTCTCGAGCCAGAGGAGGTATGGTCTCCTTGTTTAGTTGATCAGTTGCTAATGTTTGATCAGTTGCTATTTTCCTTCTTCCTTCTATTTATACCTATTTCGACTTCCAATGCTATCAATACATTATAATAAATTTCATGATTCTAATTTGAACATGTCTGTTTTGATTCAGTCTTGAATGGTGTAACGTTCTTTTTGAAATAACTTCGTTTCTTGATTTCATGCTTAGATTCCTTTCTGCAAACTCTCTATCTTCTCCGGTCTCCTATGGCTTTCTGAACTCTCTAGACCTGTCACTTCGATCTCGTACTAGCTCTCTAATATTCTTATTTTACTCGGAGATCTACTCCTGCGAACCGAGCTGTTGCCATGGTGACTTGATGGACACGTGTCCCGTATCCTTAATGGCGATAGATCCTCGATGCAAGATCTGGTATCAACATTTGCCTCCCAAGTCTTGCGAGCTGATTTTTAGTTCGGGAGACTTAAGTGATAAATATTGATTTTATTTCCTTTTACCCTTACTAATCAAATCCCTTGGATTTTATGGCCTTGACACTCGTTCCTATTTATTCATAATTTTTTTATTTAAAAATTGGAGAAACTCCTCCACTTCCCCACCAATTTCGAGGCAGTTTTTCATCCACTCGTAAGGTATTTATTTTCTTCTTCTTCCTACTTTACTCTTTACTCGTAAAATTTCTGTTTTTTTACTGTTTTTCCAACTCCCTCAATCTTCTTTAAGAATGACTAATGGTTCGAAATCTTCGGCTGCTCATCCTACAAGAGCAAACGACAAATTCAGCCTCCATCCTCAATCGCTAATTACGGAAGACAGTCACCTCCAAACCTTGAAGGCCCTTTGTCGGGTCCCACCGGAGGTTGAATTCTCCCTTCCGACCCCAGAAGAATCCCTAGAATCAGGCCGCCCTGGATGGTTCTGTATCTACTTGGTTTATCTCACTGTGCGCGGGTTATTCTTTACCTTTCCCAAAATCCTTCTTCTCTATATTCGTGCCCTCGGGTTGGCGTTCCCTAAGATGACTCCAAACATGCTCTCGGAAGAGTTTGGGATCTGATGTCTCAGCTCGAGATAAATCAAAGTCTAGTACTGACATGCTTCCACCTCCTCCCCCTGGTAACCCTGGCAACCCGACTCCGGCTGTCCCCAGCTCTTCTAAGGGGAAGTCTATATCTCTATCCGGTGGTCTTGTGGTCACTCTGGGTACGTACTCTTCATACTTTCTACAAGCTCTTATCCTGTTTGTGTTCCTTATTACGTATTTATGTATTCAGAGGCAACAGTAATGGATGAAGTCTTTACGAATCTTCCACACCGTGGTAGTGCCATTCTTCCTCCTTTTGATAGATGGCACTCTGGTTCGTGTGAAATCTTTATTAACCATGCTCGTCACACAAGCCAAGTACTCAATTCCTCTATGAACCTATTTTTCATTATTATTTTTCCCTTCATTATAGATCTCCTAACTCCTTTACTTACACATGCTCTTGCTGATTTCAATGACATGGTTTGTTATTATGAACAAATCATTTACGACATGTCATCCTCCGTGGGGACTGAAACTGTCGCTAAGATGACCGCAGATCATCAAAAAGCTATTACCGACCTGAAGGAGAAATACATGGCGACCATCGAGCGTCTAAGGAAAGAAAGGAACGAGCTCAAGGAGAAATTAGAGGTCACCCATGCTGTAGCTGAGAACATTACGAAGTGTTACGAAGAGAAATGCTTTGCTCTTCGCTCGGAACAGAACACCCTGCACGTCTCAAACCAGCGACTCAAACATGATGCGGCCACAACACATGAACAGTTCGAAGAAACTTCTATAAAATACTACGCTTTGCTGAAGTTTCGTGATCATGACATTCAGAAGACTGCCAGTTCGGCCCGAAGAGTGATTAAGGAGAATGGCAAAGTATTGCTAAACCGACGTGTGTGCTGTTCTCCAGGCCGATGTCAACGAAGTCAGAAGTAACCTAACTCTCCTTATGAAGATAAAAGAAGGTAAAATTACGCCGGATGAGAAAATTGCCGAGCTGACAAGTTCGTTGCCTGAGTTATCCTCTGAGCTAGATAATTTTGCTGTTGTGCCGCTGGATCAAGAGCAGTTCACTACCACCTTTGCGGACTCTCCTCCTCTTCCTGAGCCTAACTTTGACTTGCCTGCTGATCAAACCTTGCTGTCTCCTACTGAAGTCCTCGTTCCCTAAGCTGGTCCTTCTGATAAGGTACGGTTCAATCAATTTGGGTCAAATCTATTCCTTATTTCAGATGATCATCTTATTAAACTTAAAGAACGGTACTCTCAAAATATCCAGGATGTGTCTGAAGATGCTCTTCTCACAGATATTCAGTTTGAATCAGAAATCTGTTCAAAGGAGATACCTATGGACAAAAATGCTGATGATGGTCCTTTGGACATGGACGTCGTAATCACTCCTTCAACGGAATCTGCCCCTTTGTTGGTTGACGACCCTTCAAAGGTCGATCTTATTTAAAACTCTTTTTTTGTTGTAATCGCGTGGTGACAGGGGTCAAATATAACCCTAGAACTTGATGCGTTCCTCGTCAGGAAACACTTCCCAATTTCGACAACGAGAGAGTGAGTTCAGTGTGAGGGGTTGCAAGACCTGATTAACAAGAACCTTGCGGTTTAATGGATCGAATGTCGCCACAAAAGGATGCGGAATAGCCTTTTGATGAGACGGGTTGGTCAATCGAATCACAGGAAATGACCTAAGAGTTTTCCTAGTTTGAATCACATGAAAAATGATGAACAATGATCTATATTTTGAAAGGGTTTTTGATTAAAAAGATAGATAAAGATTACAATGAGTCTCAGCCTCAATCTAAAGGAGAGGAGGCGAGAAGGAGAAGAGACAAAGTGATTAAGGCAAGGAGAGTTACGAGACATGCCTCGTGAACACTCAGAGACAATGTTCGGAAAACCCATTGGGACAAAACCAAACTAAGGGGAAAAGAGTGCTAGTGGATCATATGGCCAATGCCTTAGCCATCTTGGACATGTATCACAACCAATGTGACATGAATACAACCCTTAAGGTCCAAGTGATCCTGTTGAGTTTTCACTTGCTGCAGGAACATGCTGACTTCTTGTTGTAACTGCTTAGTCGGGGACCTAGTCATTGCTCCAAAAGGTATTTCTGAGGCTGCTTTTGTCCCTGATTGCTTGTCCACGTCCTTGCTAGCTCTTGGTCCTTGTTCTGATGTATTAGTGCCTTTGAGGAACGCATCATCGTCCCCCAGTTGAAAAGGATTTAACCTCAAATCCGTTTGATCTGCCACAAAAGGAACCAAATCAGCAACGTTGAAGAGCGGACTAACAATATACTTACCTTGTAGATCAAGTTCGTAGGCATTGTTGTTGATCTTTTTAGCGATTCTGAATGGGCTGTCTATCCTTGGTTTTAATTTAAACTTTCTTTCTTCAGGTAACCGTTCATTTCTTAGATGTAATCACACAAGATCGCCTTCTTTGAATATGAGTTATCGTCTTCCTTTGTTGGCTTTCTTCACATATTGCTCCGTCCTTTTTGCTATATTCCGTCGAGCCTCTTCGTGTATCTGTCTAACAAGGTATGCCCTTTTCTTGCCATCAAAACTAATCCTCTCATTCAAAGGTAAAGGGGTTAGATCGATAGGCGATAAGGGATTAAAATCATAAACCACTTCAAATGGAGAAAATTTAGTGGAAAACAATAATTTAGTCCCTAGGTTAGACCATAAGGTTTTACAAAAATAACTCAAGAACTTAGTATCTCTATCTGAAATGATAGTCCTAGGCATGCTATGCAAACGTACAATGTTTTCGAAGAAGAGCTTAGAGACATGAGATGCATAATCAGTTTTTATACAAGCTATAAAGTGTGCCATTTTTGAGAACCTATCAACAACTACAATAATTGAATATTTTCCTGTTTGAGTAGTCGGTAACCCTAGCACAAAATTCATGGATATGTCAAGCCACAGATGAGATGGAATAGGTAAAAGGGTATACAAACCGTGAGGTTGAACTTGAGACGTAGCTTTCTTGCAGGTCACGCATCGGCTACAAATACGCATAACATCCTTCTTCATATAAGGCCAGTAGAAGTGATCCATTAGGATCTTAAGAGTTTTTGTGACACCAAAGTGCCCCAACAATCCACCACTGTGAGCTTCTGTAGCAAACAAATCTTGCATAGAACAGTTAGGCACACACAAACGGTTATTATAAAACAAGAAACCTCCATGTCTATAGAATTTGCCAGTGGCACCCTTTTCGCACAGCTTATATGGTTCTCCTAAGTCAGAGTCCTCTAGGTACCTATCTTTTGAGTTGATTAAATCCTAGCATTTTCATTTCCAAAGTAGAGAGTAAGGTATACCTGTGCGGTAGTGCATCGGCCACTATATTATGCTTACCTTGTTTGTACTTAATGACGTAGGGAAACGTTTCAATGAACTCGACCCATCTTGCATGACGTTTGTTGAGCTTTTGTTGCCCCTTGAGGTGTTTGAGAACTTCATGATCGGTGTGAATGACGAATTCTTTTGGCCAAAGGTAGTGTTGCCAAGTTTGGAGGGGCCTTACCAATGCATATAGTTCTTTGTCGTAGGTGGGATAGTTAACAGTAGCTCCTCCAAGTTTTTTACTAAAATACGCAATGGGACACTTATCTTGCATGAGCACATCACCGATTCCTATTCCTGAAGCATCGCACTCTATCTCAAAGGTTTTAGTAAAATCAGGTAGAACTAAGAGGGGTGCGTGAGTTAGTTCGTGCTTAAGGAGTTGAACGGCTTTCTCCTGATCTTCGTCCCACTTGTATCCAACATCCTTTTTGATGACCTCGGTAAGTGGTGCAGCAATAGTACTGAAGTTCTTAACAAACCGGCGATAAAATCCGGCTAACCCATGAAAGCTCCTTACTTCACCTACTGTTCTGGGACTTGACCATTCCTTGATAGCTTTGATATTTTCTTTATCAACTTTAATACCATCTGCACTTACAACAAAACCTAAAAACACAAGGTTATCTGTATAAAAAGTGCATTTCTTCAAGTTGGAATAAAGTTTTTCTTTCGGAAGAGCAGTTAAAACCATTTCTAGATGTTGAACATTTTCTTCTAGGTTGGGACTATAGATCAGAATATCAACACAGTATACAACGACGAATCGTCCTATAAATGCATGTAGAACATGATTCATTAACCTCATGAAGGTGCTAGGTACATTAGTTAGTCCAAATGGCATAACCAACCATTCATATAATCCATGTTTAGCTTTGAATGCAGTTTTCCATTCGTCACCCTGTTTCATCCTAATTTGGTGATAGACACTTTTAAGATCAATTTTCGAAAATATGCTAGAACCATGCAACTAATCAACCATATCATCTAATCAAGGGATAGGGTGGCGATATTTCACCGTGATATTATTGACTGCTCAACAGTTCACACACATACGCCAGCTACCATCCTTTTTGGGTATAAGTATAACGGGAACAGCGCACAGACTCATACTTTCTCTGATGTGTCCTTTTTCCATGAGCTCCTCCACCTGTTTCTGAAGTTCCTTAGTTTTAACCGGGTTGGTGCAATAGGCAGGTCGATTGGGTAATGTGGCTCTGGGAATGAAATCTATTTGATGCTCAATGCCTTGTACTGGTGGAAGCTTGGGATTGTCCTCTGCAAACACATAAGTAAATTCCTGCAAAAGTTGATTTAGTTCACTCGGCAGAGCTGGTGGCTTGTGAGTCATGTTAGTTATATTTTCTTTAAAAATCAGTAGAAGGAAAGGTTGATCCATGTGCATGGCTGTTTTAACCACTCCTGTACTTGCAAGGACCCTTTCGGAATGGTTATGATAAAGCCTACTAGTGGATATCCGTTGGTTGTCCAGATAAGCTTCTTGGGGAGTCATTGGAGTGAGGATAATTTTTTTGCCATGATGATCAAAGATATACCGATTGGTGAATCTTTCATGTTGAACTTTTTTATCAAATTGCCATAGTCTTCCTAACAGTAGATGACTGTACTCCATGGGTAGAACATCGCATAGTACTTTGTCCTTATACTGTCCTATGCAGAAGGAAACTTTAACTTGCTTATCGATCCGGACGTCCTGATGTTCATTGAGCCCACAGATATGATAGGGTTCTGGATGATCACTGACTTCTAAACCTAATTTCTGAACCATGGTGTCACTTGCTATATTAGTACAGCTTCCTCCATCGATGATGACACTGCAAATCTTCTCATGAACATAACATCGTGTCTGGAAGAGATTGTCTCGTTGTGCCATGGTTTCCTTTGGAGGGCTCGATGCTCTTCTTGTTACCAAAAGTTCACTCCTTGGGAAGGATTTTGTATTTGAAATCGATTGGACTCCAGGTTCTTTATTTCTGATCCGATCAAATGTGGTGCTTAACATTTTGAGAAGATGGATGTTGATAGCCTTGCTTGATTCCACTTTGTATATCATGGTACCTGAAAAGATTGACACAAACTACACCAGTAAAACATTCTATTGAAAGGAAAACAATCAAAAATAACAAGAACACGAAAATGACCTATCAACTTCTGATAAACCCTAATCGCGACTGTCTTATAAGATTGATTCCGGATAATTATTAAATCAACTTTAAAAATTCTCAAATCAATTTTAACAAATACTAGACTCAATCTAAGTTCAGATCCAATTTATTTCACGATTTTAGCACAAGTAGTCGATTTATGCAAATTGAAACAAGAACACAGAAAGATCACTTAACTCTTGATGTGGCTTTGATACCACATGATGTGTTCCTCGTGAGGAAACACTTCCCAATTTTGACAACGAGAGAGTGAGTTTAGTGTGAGGGGTTGTAAGACCTGATTAACAAGTACCTTGCGATTTAATGGATCGAATATCGCCACAAAAGGATGCGGAATAGCCTTTTGATGAGATGGATTGGTCAATTGAATCACACGAAATGACCTAAGAGTTTTCCTAGTTTGAATCACACGAAAAAGGATGAACAATGATCTATATTTTGAAACGGTTTTTGATTAAAAAGATAGATAAAGATTACAATGAGTCTCAGCCTCAATATAAAGGAGAGGAGGCGAGAAGGAGAAGAGACAAAGTGATAAAGGCAAGGAGAGTTACGAGACATGCCTCGTGAACACTCAAAGACCATGCAATAAAACAAGTTCAAATTTAAACTTAAGATAGAGAGATAAGAGATCATGGGCTACGCAAAAAGATGAAGACGACCATGCAATGGATCGGACTAAGGGTTGGCAAAGATGAGCATATTATGAGCCACAAGCCTCATTAAAAACCTTGTTCGGAAAAAGAGTGCTAGTGGATCATATGGCCAATGCCTTAGCCAGCTTGGACATGTATCACAACCAATGTGGCATGAATACAACCTTTAAGGTCCAAGTGATCCTGTTGAGTTTTCACTTGCTGGAGGAACATGCTGACTTCTTGTTGTAACTGCTTAGTCCATGACCTAGTCATTGCTCCAAAAGGCGTTTCCGAGGCTGCTTTAGTCCCTGATTGCTTGTCCACGTACTTGCTAGCTCTTGGTTCTTGTTCTGATGTATGCGTGCCTTCGAGGAACGCATCAGAACTACTCTCTCAAATTAAGAGATCAATGGCAGCACTTAGGGATCAAATCCTCAAGGACTCTGAAAACTCACACAATAGATTGTAACAGGTTCGAGTTAAGTTAGACGAAAATAAGAAAACTAAATAAAGCAATGCAAATAACTAAATAGCAATTAAACGGGATTCATTCAAGTGATTAAAAGCGCTAGACCTAGGGATATCAATCAGAAAAACTCAGGAAAGTGAACTGGGCAGTTCGTAAATCAGGTCTAAAGTGGTTGTGCGGTTCTTAAACTTGTAACACTAATGTGATATCTCATCCAACTCTCGCTGCGACGACATCTATCCTCTAAACAGAAGCAAACCAAATCTCTTTGCAAAATACCAATAAATAATCTCTATGAGAGTACGAGTATGATATGTTTACAAAATTCCTAAACCAACTCTCGCTGCGAAAAGGCTGTTTGCTCATCTAAGATTGGGTTGGGGTATCAATAGCACTCTCGCGCCTACCAATAATCCTACGGTACCAGAATTAGGGTGATCAATCCTAAGACTAGTGTAATTATAAAATCTAGATGAAGAACATAATAGATAACGTAACAATACTAAGCCCACTTCAATTTTCCTTCATAATCCTTTTGAAACCCTAGATCTAACAAGGTTACTACTCAGACATAGAAGATGAGACACAAATCATTGTCTGAATAATACTCATAAAATAGAAAATAGGAAAACAAAGGGAGTTCAGAATTCTTCTCTCTACAAAGTTTGAGATCTGAATCTTCTCTCCAATAATCTCCTTGAAAACTTACAATGAACTTGAAAAACTTAGAATATGAAAATACTTAGTCTCTGGGACTTCTAAAACATAGTTTAACCTAAAAACACTATTAGACATGAAGTATAAACTTTGGAAACTTATGGGGCAAAGTTGTAATTCTTGAAACTTGATAAAACTCGAAGGCGTCATTATGGTCGCGTTGATGTCGACCGACACAAGGGAAGCATGTCGTTTAACATGGACAGGAATATTCGTCTCCTTGTTGATTTGCTCAGCTACAAGCCTCTAAAAACACTATTAGGCATGAAGTATAAACTTTGGAAACTTATGCGGCAAAGTTACAATTCTTGAAACTTGATAAAACTCGAAGGCGTCATTATTGTCGCGTTGATGTCGACCGACACAAGGGAAGCATGTCATTCAACGTGGACAGGAATATTCGTCTCCTTGTTGATTTTCTCAGCTACAAGCCTCTAAATGCTCCAAAGTGCTCATAAGGGTCCAATCCGTGTTTGTACCTAATAAGACTCAGTATATATACAAAAGACTCCAAAATAAATACATATATCATGTCATAAAACCATAAAATCCATGATATATCACGTGGCTACGTCCACATAACCAGGATATGTCCCTAGACTTTTCTTGTTACACAACTCGACTTTGCTATTCGCTTTTTCTGTTTCGTTATTGCCCAAGGGGGCTTTAAATAATTGTTTATTTTAAAGGTTTTTTTTATATGCTTATTTTGATAAGACTTATTATCTAATCGGGCTTGCAAAGTCTGATTTATTCAGAAGCTCTCATTCGAGCTGTTTTCAAGAGAAAAGTGGGTTGATCAGACCCTTACCATTTTTAAAGAAAAACTACATCCAGTTTTCTCGGTAAAAGTGCAAGGATGGAGCTCGGCTTGAGCGAGGACTAAGCTCGGCTTGAACGAGGACTAAGCTTGACTTTGGATTTGGTGCACCCTTCAATAAAGAATCTCTGTGGATAGCCTGGTTAGTTCGTAATGTTATGCGGACTGATTATATGTTTTTTGTTGGGTATCACGAATTGACTTGTTAAAAAAAATGATTGGACCCATTCCTTTAAAAGAAAATTCTGATTAGGCCCAGCTCCACTAATTTACTTTTTTTAAAAGCATCTTCCGAGGTTTTAATGACTTCTCGTAGCGTGTATCATTAAGATCCTCTCGAGTTTTGGAACTTGCGTGTGTGTTTAAAGAAGCAATTATCATTATCATTAATTGTCTGCCGCTTGAGATTTTCTTCATATTCCCTTTATTCATCTGACTCCTTCTTTATCTGTATTCCATCATAACTGTAACTCTCCTTATTCTTCTTCACTTATCTTTCTTTTTCATTCTCATCTTCTTTGCCATGGACACCTTTGGATATTATCCTCACTATGCCTCTGATTCTGACTCTCCGTCGAGCCCTCCTCCAGCCTCGGGTGATGGATTCTCTCCAAGAAGGGTTTGTATTCCCCACTTAATCAATACCCTCACCAGAAGGGAGAGAGAGGAGGCTATGACCTCCTAATCCTTTTTGTTTCCTCTTGATTTAATACTTATTTGAAATGTGTACTTTAAGCTTGCTATTGAGCACTACGGTGCCTGTGGCGATCGTCAACAATACGAAAAGAAGAGGATATCTCTGAACAAGAGGATCTGGAAGGTTGAAAGGAGGATCCATCGCTTGGAAAGTCATCCCCTCACATGGGAAAGGAATGGTATTAACTCTATCGTTATTATTCCCGAAGTGCTTCGCTCCTACCTCCGAGAACTGAGAGCAAAAAAGTTGGCGGCCAGGCGGGAGAGAACTCTAAACTCGGTTCCAACAGAACCGAACTCTGCACCAATCGAGCCGGACTCCGCGCTGACTGAAGGCTCATCATCAGGGCTGAAAGAAGAAACTGCTCCTGGAGAGGACTTGGCTATGACGGAGAATGTTCCCGAGCCCAAAAACCAAATGTAACGAATTGCTGGGCCAAGGCCCATTGCCTTGTTTGAACTTTTATCTATTTTTTGAATTTAATTTCCCTTAAATGCTTCCTCTCAATTACTCCTTGTAATATGCATAATCACCATGCCGAATCTTGATTCACGTTATTTGTGGTAGTTAGAACCTTTGTTTCATGATTACTAGGCACTTAATCCGGCAAGGTTCTCCTTCCACCTTGCTATAAAGCCTAGGTCAAGAATTCCAATCTCTTCATTCCTCTTATACTTTGAAATTCTCTATACTTTTTTATTGCTTTAATCCTAAACTGGTCTCCTAACATCGTTGTTTGAAACACATAGGTATGTTGATCAAGAGTGTAATTTGTTTTCATGATGATCTAACCGCTGAGCTCAACTCCGAAGATGGTTCTGTTTCTCGCCCCTAGGATGGGGAACTCCTATGATCATTCCTTGTGGCTTGATCAAACGGCTAGATCCTCATGGTAAAAAACGGCAATGAGGTATATGGAAAAGATAAACATCTGAATTGAATTCATACTTCCTTCTTGGCCATTAACAGTTAATCGAACTCCTTACTTTATCAGTTAGTTGCTCAATACAAAGAGCTTGATCGGGAAAGAAAGAAGCTGAGATCAAAAGTTCAGGAAATGGAGAGGAAACAGTTCCAGATCTCCCGTGAAATGTGCATCCTCGAAGCCTATCCATCAGACTGGATCAAACTAAACTTCGAAGAGTTCGGCCACTACATGCCGCCTAGTATTCATGGGATAGTGGATCTAGCTGGGCAAGGAGCCAAAATATCTTGCAAAAAGATTGAGGAAGTTTGATCCTTCCTCATTGCTCTCTCTTTCTCTTCCAAAATGCTTTACGGCTTCAAATAAATCTAGAACAAAAATAAAAAACACAAAACCTTTTGTACTCCTCTTTTATTTAATTTTAAATAACAGCTGCACTCAAAAACGAGCTGCGTATGTACTCATGTTGGGATCAAGCCAAATTTAAGTTCATTAAAATATTATTATCCTTTTATGAATAAAATTTCTTTAAATTCAAAATATTCCACGGCCTCCGAACTGGGACTCCATCTTGGTCTGCTAGTTTATAGACACCATTATGAACTACTTCAGTTACTTGATATGGACCTTCCCAAGTGATTCCAAGCTTCCCAGCTCTGACCTCCTTAGTATTTTCGAATACTCTTCGTAAAACTAGATCGCCAGCTTGGAGAGGACGACTCTTTATCTTTGAGTTATAGTAACGTGCAATTGTTTGCTGATCATTCTGGAGTTGGATTAAAGCTGGATCTTGTCGCTCATCAATAGTGTCTAACACATCTTTCATCATCTATGTGTTACAAGGTTCATTACTTGGTAGTTTGGTATATCGAAGCCCGGGAACGTTTAGCTCGGCTGGGACCACTGCCTTTATTCCATAGACTAATGAAAAAGGAGTTTCCCCACTAGCTCTCCGCGGAGTAGTTCGATATGCCCACAAGACTGGTTGGAGTTCGTTGTACCATCCCCCTTTATATGAACCGAGCCGCTTCTTCAGGTTACTCAATATAGTTTTGTTTGCAGCCTCTGCTTGTCCTTTCCCCTGGAGATACCATGGGGTTGAATAACTTATTTTTATCTCCCATGCTGACACGAAATCCTCGAAATCCTTAGAGATGAATTGGGAACCATTATCTGTGACAATTTTCGAAGGAACTCCGTAGCGACAAATTATATTTTTCCATAAAAATGTTTTCACCACCGAATCTTTAATTGTGATATAAGCCTCTGCTTCTATCCACTTGGAAAAATAGTCCGTTAGAACAAGAAAATGCTGCACAACTCGGGTTGATTTGTGCATTGGTCCAATTATATCCATTGACCATCCCATGATAAGGAGCTGCGATTGACGATAGAAGCTCTGAAGGTTGATGAATGAGCGGAGCATGCTGTTGACACTTCATGCAACGCTGAGAATACTTAACGCAATCCATGATCATGGTAGGCCAATAATATCCTAAACGTTTAATATTAAACGCCATCGATCGTCCTGAAGCATGATTTCCACAAAGTCCTTCATGAACTTCACTCATAACCACCTCAACCCCTGAACCATGAATACATAATAAATATGGATCGCTAGCTCCTCGTTTGAATAGTGAATCCTTTATCAAACAATACTTTGCGCTAACGATGTAACTTCATGGCCTCCCACTTCTCCTTTGGAAGTACACCGGTTCGGATGTAATCTTTAATAGGAACCCTACAGTCTGCCCCCAATCGTTAGTGGGAAGATCTTCTTGATTACTTGGGATCATAGATGCATTGTCTTCAAACTTGTCGTTACAGTTATCTTCATGTACTTTTTTGGAATTACCCATCAGGTCACTAGATTCAATGACTATAAGTGTCTGGGCACTTTCAGTAGGTTGTACTGTTGGAATTGATTCGACTTCAGGTGTTAGTGCCTCGTCTTTATTTGGTACAACTGTAGGCTTTGAACACTTTGGCGGGCAACCTCGTCGATGCTTCGGGGGTTTCCTTTAGGGCAGCTGATCACTGCTCAAAAGACTCGGAGAGGTCTGAATAAGAGATCGAGATCGGGTTATAGCCATAGTTTCTTTTCCAATGTTAATACTTTGAGACACTATGCACTCAACTGGAATTACCCTCTTTAGAGTTGGATCCGACGTGGAGGCCAATGCAGCTAGAGTATCAGCCACAGTATTTTCACCTCGTGGAATCCGAACTAAATCAAAAGTGTCAAACTGTTGCGCGAATTTTTTGACGAGTTCCAAATACGATTCCATCCTTGAATCTTTCACTTCATACTCGCCTTTGTATTGACTCAGAATTAGTTGAGAATTGCTGTACGCTATTATCTCTCGAGCGCCTACTTCCTTTGCGAGGCGAAGTCCAGCTAACAATGCTTCATACTTTGCTTCATTATTTGAAGCAGGGAATACAATGCGGAATGACTGCTCGATTACTTCACCAGTAGGGGTTACTAAACTAACTTCTACCCCAGATCCTTGTTTTGAAGAGGATCCATCAACGTTTAGCTTCCACACCTTATCGGTAGATTTGACTTTTGTACCACTCATAGGTAACGGTTAAGAAATCGGCTAATACCTGAGCTTTGGCACTGGTTCGATTTTTGTACTCGATATCGTACTTGCTTAATTCAATTGCCCATTTTGCTAACCGTCAGGACTGACTTGGACTATGTAGGATAGTTCGCAATGGTTGGGATGTTAGCACTTCTATTGGATGCGACAAGAAATAAGGTCTTAATTTCCGAGCTGAGATTACCACTGCAAGCACTAGTTTTTCTATCATGGTATAACGGGTTTCCGGGCTGGTCAAACTTTTACTTACGTAATAAATTGGCCGCTGCTCCCCTCTGTCTTCCCGGATGATGACTCTACTAACTGCGTATTCCGAGACAGATACATACAAAAATAATCTTTCTCCAGACTCAGGTTTAGAAAGAACTGGTGGGGTAGTCAAGTACGACTTTAGCTGTTTAAAAGCGTCATCACACTTATCATCCCACACAAAGTGTTTATTTCCCCTTAGTAACTGGTAAAATGGGAGACACCTATCGGTTGAACGAGATATAAATTTGTTAAGTGCTGCGATCCTCCCTGTCAAACGCTGTACTTGTTTCTGATTCCTTGGTGGAGGCATCGTTAGAAAGGCATTTATTTGAGTTGGGTTAGCTTCAATCCCCTTTTTTGTTACGATATAACCCAAGAATTCCCCAGATGGAACCCCAAATGTATACTTTGCTGGGCTCAGCTTCATTTCGAACTTATTTAACACTTCGAAACAATCACTTAGGTGCTTGATGTGATCCGTTTGCCGGAGAGACTTCACCAACATATCGTCTATGTAAACTTTCATCGTTTTACCGAGGTATTCTGCAAAAATCCGATTCACAAGACGTTGATAAGTTGTTCCTGCATTCTTCAAACCAAATGGCATCACAATATAGCACTATATACCTCATCGGTTATGAAGGACGTCTTTTTGATATTCTGGATGCATCTTAATTTGGTTATAGCCTGAAAAACCATCCATGAGGCTCAAGAGTTCATGGCCAGCTGTTGATTCCACCAATCGATCAATATGTGGAAGAGGAAAACTGTCATTCGGGCAAGCTTTGTTAATGTCCGTGAAGTCCACGCAAACTCTCCATTTTCCATTCTTTTTCTTTACTACAACTGGATTAGCGAGCCAGTCAGGATACTTTACTTCTCGTATAGATCCTGCTTTTAGCAGTTTTTCTACCTTATCATTTACCGTCTTAGCTCGATCTGGTCCAAGCTTCCTCCCTTTTTGCTTTACTGGCTTGAAATTTTCATCTACCTGCAACTCATGTGATATAATATTCTGGTCAATACCTGGCATATCTTCTACGGACCATGCAAATGAATCTTTGTTTTTTGGCAAGAACTCAATGAGTTCGGACTGAAGCTTAACTCCTAGGCCCAACCCGTTCTTAACTTTTCGGTCCGGTTTTTTTTTGTCAATTGAAACTTCTTGAGTCACATCATCAGATTTCTGTCCACCAAGAAAACATGGCTCTTTTACTAGTGTCGAGCTCATTAATTGCTATTGTAACTTCATCCGATGATTGGCAAGATAACAAGTCCTTGAAATCTCTTGATCGCCTTTGATTGTTTCCACTCCAGCTGGTGTCAGAAATTTTATACACTGATGATAAGTAGATGGTACAACTCTCATTTGATATAACCATGGGGTTCCCAAAATGATATTGTACGCGGCATGCCTATTAAAAACTGTGAACTCTACGATTTTTGACACTCCGGACGTGAACACTGGAAGTTTAATGGTCCCAAGGAACATAGTTGTTTTGCCTGTGAATGCTATTAATGGAGCTGGTGGCCCCACAATCTCAGTTCAGTCAATTCCCATCCGACTCAACGTATTGAGGAAGATCAAATCGACCGAACTTCCCGTATCAACTAAAATTCATGTCACCTCGTAATTTGCCACGTCAAGGTTATGACTAAAGCATCATCGTGTGGTTTAGCCAAACCCCTAGTCTCAGACTCATCAAATATGAAAGTGCCACCATACTCGAAGGGTTCAGCCTTTGCATTTACTGCCATGACCGCTGCTCGTTTGTGCCTCTTGATTGCCCAAACTGAATCATGACAAAGCTTGGACCCTCCTACAATTACGTTGATTCGTCCTTTTGATGGCCCAGCACGATCATATGCTTTCTGCTTTTTTGAGTTTGGTTCGGAAACTCGATCATCTGTTCGATCTTTATTATAG
This sequence comes from Cardamine flexuosa, assembly GCA_963555745.1. Classification (NCBI taxonomy): domain Eukaryota; kingdom Viridiplantae; phylum Streptophyta; class Magnoliopsida; order Brassicales; family Brassicaceae; genus Cardamine; species Cardamine flexuosa. Next base: position 17,797,577 of record OY743219.1, read on the forward strand.
CTTCGCAAGAACTCTTCTAGGTTAAATTTTGCAAGCTCCCCGGACGACCAGAGTTCGGCCAGATGTCATTTCAGACACTACAATCCTTTGTTAAATGCCTGTTCATTCGATGGATTTCACAATATGATCCTTCACTTCAGACCCAAGTTCTGGAGGAGGAAAATCCTGGTCTTTCTCCCATTGAGAATGGTCGTCCGACGCTATTACTATTTGGGTTTACCCAAAACGTTTTACTCCACCACTTTCTCTTGGTTCAAATCTTATTACTGTGGGATTTGTAGCTGGTCTGGGGTTACGATATTTCTTTGCGGAATTTGCTTTTTCTTCCTCAGCCTCTATCCAGCTGTTAGCTCGGAAAAGAGCATCTTGAATCGTTTCTGGTCGATTTACTGTTAACTCTTCCCTGAACCTCGTTTCATGCCAGAGTCCGTTTTTAAGGGCTGACAACGCTGCAGCCTGGGAAATTCCTGGTATCTTCGCCAACAATTCTTTGAATTTGGCAATGTGTCTCGGGAGTGGCTCTTGTGTTCCTTGTGATAAATTCCACAGGTCACTATCAGACTTTCCCTTCTCCATTAGGACAGAATACTGCATGAGAAAAGCGGAGGACAGCTCGTTGAAGCTGTTTATTATTCCCGAGCCTAGTCGAGTAAACCAAAGTAACGCTTGTCCGGATATATTCTCTGAGAATAGTTTGCAATAATCGGCATCTTCCTCATGAGGCTCCAAATCAATTCGCCCTGCAGCAATTTGAAAAGCTGCCAAGTGGCTCTTTGGGTCTCCTTGTCCATCATACGGTTGTAAATTAACCCTCCGAGCATCCTTGATCTTAAAGTTTGCAATTCGCGAGCTAAAAGGGGACCGTCTGATTTCTTCTATGACCCTGTCAATTTCAGGGGCCGAACTAGTAGCTCGATGAAATTTTGACTTCATTTCTCTCATTTCGCGACGAACGGAGTCAAGCTCGTCATCTGTGGTTTGGAAAGCCACCTCCTCACCATTTACTTGTTGGCCTTCCGCAATTTGTCGCTCCCCGTAAACCGTTTATGGTGTTCCTTCAGCGGTCTGATTGGAAGAGGTAATCGCTACGGGTGTTGGGAACAAAACACGCTGGTGGGAGTTCATGCGCACAGTACCTGCAGTTGAATCATTAACACGAGCAGTAAGAGTTAACTGACCATCTTTTAGTTGTTGGATCTCTTGCTGCACGGTTGTCAAACTTGCGGTCAAACTTGTCAAACTGTCGTTGATTTTCGTCAAAGTGTCAGCTATGTCACCCATGGTTCGGTATGTGAAGATCGCTTAGCCTGATTATCGAAAGATTTATTGTTTTAACTTTAAGATCGCCCTCTCTCTAGCGCCAAAATGTGGATACAGATCCACACTCAATACTTAAATATAGATTATTTTATAGAAAAAAACTCTTTTTGTTCTGAATGTGTATATTGCCCTTTGTTATCAAAATCCGACCACTCTTACAGTGCTATTTTTCTTCTATTTATACATATTTCGACTTTCAATGCTATCAATAAATTTCATGATTCTAATTTGAACATGTCGGTTTTGATTCGGTCTTGAATCTTGTAACGTCCTTTTTGAAATAACTTCGTTTCTTGATTTAATTCTTAGATTCCTTTCTGCAAACTTTCTATCTTCTCTGGTCTCCTATGGCTTTCCAAACTCTCTGGACCTGTCACTTCGATCCCGTACTAGCTCGCTGATATTCTTATTTTACTCCGAGATCCCTGCGAACCGAGCTCTTGCCATGATGACTTGATTGACACGTGTCCCGTATCCTTAATGACGATAGATCCTCAGTGCAGGATCCGGTATCAACAATATCCTATGTGCTTTCCGGTTAGCTCGCTCTAACTTAGCTAGTTCTTGAGTAGAAAAATTCACAAGTGAAAGATCCTTATTGCTCCTGGTACCGTGCTTATGCATGCACCTGAAACACACAAGAAAAGAAAGAACGCGTAAGTAACAAAATAAAAGAAAACAAAATTTAGACTAAATTCTAACCTAAACCTAATAGTGAATCAAAGAGTCCCCAGCAACGGTGCCAAAATTTGATATGCTCAAATTTACCCTTAGAGCTACTCTCTCAAATTAAGAGATCATTGTAGTACTTAGGGATCGAATCCATAAGGACTCTAGTTCACATAATAGATTATCAGTTTTGAACTAAGCTAAATCAATGAATGTAAATTAAATAAAACAAGATGAAAAGAATAAAATAAGGATGTAGATTCAATATGAGAATAAGCTAGACCTAGAGAATTCAATTAAGGAATATTCTGATTTGCGAACTGGGCGGTTCGATAAAGGATGCAGTTGTTTGTTCAGTTCTTAAACTCATAACACAACTATGATATTTATCCAACTCTCGATGGGATGATATATACCCTTCAAACAATAGAAAACCAAATCTTTTTGCGAGTCCTAATGAATGAAGTCTACATGAATAACAAGTATGATATGTTCACAAAATTCCTAAACTAGATCTCTCTGCAAGAAGGCTGTTTGCTCATCTATGATTAGTTCAGGATATCAATAGCACTCTTGCGCCTACTAACATTCCTATGATTCTAGATTCTGAAGGCTAGCCTAAAACTAGTATAGATTTAAATCTAGATGAAGAACATTATGAATATCCTAATATGTTTATGCCCAATTCAATAATTTATCATAAACATTTGAAAACCCTAGATCTAACAAGTAAACTACTCAGACATGGTGAATGAAACAAACATCATGAATAGAATAGAAATCATAAAATAAATTAGGAGAAGAAAGAGGTTAGAAATCTTCTCCAAAATATATCTGAAAATGTAGCTGTAGAAAATAAAGCATAGATCTAAACAATGACCTAAAATACTAAATATATGTTAAAACACGAAATTGAACTAATTGCAAATAAGGAAAGCTTCTTGGCAAAAACTGCAAATCTTCAGCGTGAATAGTACCATGTCGATCGGTACTGTTCACATGTGTCGGTTGCCATGAACAGTAACGATGAACAATAACTCGATGAACAGTGATGATGAATAGTAACTTGATGAATAGTAACTTTCAACTTTTCAAGTACAATGCTCTATAATTGTTCCATAATGTATCAACAAGGTCCATCTCGTATTTGTACCTAATAAGATTCAGATTATAACAAAAAGACTCTAAAACCAACATGTATATCATGGCTAAAAACCATAAGAACCATGATATATCAAATATCATGGTAGCCTCTAGTATTTTAGAATTCTTGAAATGAACAAAAAATATTCAATTCACTTGATCAATAAGACTAGACTTTAATCTCAATGTAAACTCATTTTGTTTGAATAATACATGACTTTGATTAAAATTATAAAATCTTCAATCCAATAACTCATGACTTTCAATGATTTCAAACAAAGTTTTAAACAACTAAAACCAATAACACAATACTTTAATACAGTGTTGGAAATTCTAGATTGAATAACACTGAAATTTCAAAAACTTTTAACTCTTTAAAACGGGATTTCGGCCAGAAAACACACTCAACTTATCAAGAATTGCCAAAAAAGACACAAATTTTTGAGCTGGCCAAAAAAAGCTAAAAAAATTGTTGACTTTTGAACTAATCAACAATATTTTCATTGACTGGCCAATTAAGCACACCGTCAACAGATTAACCATTGTGCTTTGACTGACATTTGAACGTTGGTCGTTAAGTAAAATGATGTCGTGTTGTTTCTAATTAAAACATTGGAAATTCGGCCAGAAAAACACCCAACTTATCAAAAATTGCCAAAAAAACACCCAACTTATTAGAAAAATTACCACAAAAAAAACACAAACTTCCGCGCTGGAAAAGAAAAGCAATTCTCCTTCACACAAACCTCAAATGCATAAATCACAAATTCAAAATGATAACAAAGCTCTCAAGATCGAGGCTCAAAAACAGGCGGATGGGCCCCTTGGATTCTTTGAAACACCAAATTTTTTATAAAGAGGTTTTTAATGAATCTAAGGCTATCAAATAAATATATCATGTATAACATTCTATGATTGAATCCACAAGGACTAAGGATTATTCAGTAAAGATGCGAGATTTTACACTAGTATAGGGCAAATAAAAGAATTGGTTTTTAACAAAAGGAAATTAAAATGAGATGAAATCAAAAGGAAAACAAAGGATCATGGGTTCTACTATCAATTATCTAAGATAATGCTTAATGCAATCTACTTCATCATTGTTTGATTGTAGAACCAATGATCCTTTGTTTTCCTTTTGATTTCATCTCATTTTCATTTCTTATGTTAAAAATAAATTATTTTATTTGCTCTAGATTAGTTTAGAATCTCGTATCTTTAGTGAATAATCCTTAGTCCTTGTGGATTCGATCCTAAAGTGTTATGCACGATATGTTTATTTGATAGTCTTAGAGTCATTAAAAACCTCTTTATCAAAAGTTGGTGTTTCAAAGAAACCAAGGGCCCATCTGCCTTTTGAGTCTTGGTCTTGAGAGCGTTGTTCCCATTTTGAGTTTGTGGTTTGTACATTCGAAGTTTGTGTGAAGGAGAATTTCTTTGGAACTAATGTGAAAATTCATGTTTGTGTCAACAATTGTTTGAGCTTTTTTTTTTTGCCAGCTCGGATATTTTTTTGGCAATTTCTAATAACTTGGGTGTATTTCTGGCCAAATTCCCGATGTTTTTTTGGCAATTTCTAATAACTTGGGTGTATTTCTGGTCAAATTCCCGATGTTTTAAATAAAGACAAAATGATGTTATTTTACTTAACGACCAACGTTTAAACGTTAGTCAAAGAAAACCGTTAATAAATACGGGGAGCTCGCGCTATTTACCCATGAGAAGTATCGTATATCACCAGATACACCCCAAAGTATATACACGACTTATATACCTCTGAAATGAAAGTTCGAATCCTAAAGACCCATGATATGAATGTTTTATACCTAAAGACCCATGAAATGAATGTTTTATACATACTTACCCATTGACCTGGATTGACTTTGGTTGATGTTGGTTTACGATTTCCAAATTAAAGCTTAACCATTTAAAACCTTTTAGAAACTGGATGATGACCCGATTACAAGACATAAACCGGATGACGACCCGATTACAAGACTTAAACCGGTTTATAACCCGATTAGATGATATAAACCACATATCCCGAAAACCAAATCCTTTCTATCAATAAAACCCTAAATCGTGAAATCCCTAAATCGAAAAGCTCTCAAACCCTAGAAACCCAAAATTTCAAATCGAGAAACCCTGATGTTGAGAAGTCCAAAATTGAAGCATAGTTCGAAGGCGTTAGTACCTCGAGATGAAATCAAAAAAGATTACAATGAAGAAGAATGTGAACACGATGAGCTGTTCATCGAAAAGATTGTTCGCAAGTTCAGAGACGACCCTCCTATTTAGCATGACGTTTATCCGGAGAGTTGTGATGAAGGAGAAGCTGAAGAGGAGAGAGAGCACGTGCATATCAGACGTGGTGATGGAAGATTGTATCGAGACCAAACCTTCTTCAACGGAGTAGCTTTCAAGGAATGTGTGCTCGACTATGCTTTGAGAACTGGTCAGAACCTGATCCAGTATAGGCATGAAAAGGATAAGATAGGTTTTAGCTGTCTAGGTGGTGCGGTTGAGGTTTCAGATAGTGTTGGTGAGGATTCGGGTAGTTTAGCAAATGATCTTAAGGGTGTACATAGAGATGCCCAAAGAAAACGTAGAGCTAGTATGCGTACTAGTTATCCATTCAAAGTTTATGCGACAATCTTACCTAAGAATGCAATGTGGAAGATAACTGTTTTCGTGGAGAAGCATACATGTATTCCTAATGGAGATATTGACATTGTTAAGGTGCCCGTGATAGCTAGGTTTTTTTTAGACAAGATCCGAGATGAACCTGAGTATTATATGCCTCTGAAGATTGAAGAAACTATCAAGGAGAAATTTTGAATCAATGTATCTAGGGCTCAATGTCAAGCTGCTAGACTTAAGGCATTACTGTGGATTGAGAGTGAATATGATCATCAATTTGCTCATCTTTGTGATTATGCTTCAGAGCTAGAACATGGAAATAAGAACTCCACTGTGGTGGTAGAGACGATTCCTAATGAAGCTGGTCAAGATCTTTTTAATAGGTTTTATGTTTGTTTTGATGCTCTTAGAAGAACATGGAAATATACATGTAGGCCTCTAATTGGAGTTGATGGTTGTTTCTTGAAAGGGAAAATCAAGGGACAATTATTAGTTGCTTTAGGTAGAGATGCAAATAATGGTATTTATCCAATTGCATGGTCTGTTGTTCAAGTGGAAACATAGAGAACTGGGTCTGGTTTGTGAAGCAATTGATGGCTGACTTGGATCTCAAAGATGGTGATGGATACATTATGATCTCCCATCGCCAAAAGGTTATGGCTTCATTTATTTGATTCATTTGGTTTAAGGTCAGATAATGTATTTTGAAAAGTGATTCATTTGGTTTGTGTTGTAAGGTTTGATCAAAGCTGTAGAGATGGAGTGTTTGAAGATTGAGCATAGGAAGTGTGAGAGAGACATCTATGCAAACCTGAAGAGTAATCACGGATCTAAAAAAGATATGAAGCAACTGATATGGAACCTAGCATGGAGCTACAATGAAGCAGATTTTCAACAACATTTGGAGAAGTTGTTTAGTTATGATTCTTGTGTGTATGCGGATGTAATGAAGATGAAGCCAAGGACTTGGTGCCGAGCCTTCTAAAAGACAGGTAGTTTCTGTGAAGATGTAGATAACAACCCAACAGGGTCTTTCAACAGTTCAATCGAGAAGGCAAGGAATAAGCCATGTGTGCCTATGTTGGAGATGATAAGAAGACTTGCTATGGCACGAATTGCTGAAAGATCTGCGGAATCTCACAGTCACACATGTATTCAATATGTATTTTCTTTGTGAAACGTATTCAATTATGTATTTTATTATGGATATTTATGTGTTTCGTTATGTTCATGTAGGTATTTGCACAAAGTATGTTGCACTCTTTCTTGCCAAAGAGAAAGAGAAAGTTGCATTGTGCAAGGTGACTAGAAGCACAAATGGGATGTTTGAAGTTGTGCTGAGTGGCTGTTCTTACCGTGTTTCTTTGGAGAAGAGGACTTGTAGCTGCAAGAAGTGGGAAATCTGTGGGATACCGTGTGAGCATGCTTATGGAGTCATTTTGAAGAACAACGGACTTGTTGCAGAGAACTTTGTTTGTCATTGGTTCCGCACTGCAATGTGGAAGAGGAACTACACTGAGGGACTCGCACCACAAAGAGGTGCAAGATTCTGGCCTTCAACAGAGGGTCCAAATGTGCATCCTCCTCCTGAACCAGCAAAAACTGGAAGAAAAAAAGAGACTAAGGCTGACAAGAAAAGGAAGAAAGGTAAAAACGAGACTCCTACCAAGAAGCAACAACCACAGAAGAAAAGGATCATGCATTGTGGAATTTGTGGCTCAGCTGATCACAACTCGAGGTTCCATAAGAAGAAGAAACCTACACAGGTTTGTCTATCTTCTTAGTATCAATCTCGTTTGAATTGATCAGTCTTGTTTGAATGTGTTTGAAAAAGCTGTGGAATATTTAGTATCAATCTCGTTTGAAAAACCTATGGAATTACAGTCTTGTTTTAATGAGTTTTGTTTAGGATCAGTCTTGTTTAGACTTTTTTTTTATGTGTGTACATTCTACTGTTGCAGCTATCTCTGTTTCAAGGCCCTGAACCTTCTCAGGCTCAGTCTTCTCAAGCTCTCTCTCAGGCTCAGTCTTCTCAAGTTTTATCTCAAGCTCAGTCTCAAGCTCTTTCTCAATCTGAGTCTTCTCAAGCTTAGTATTTAACTCAGTCTTTTCAAGGATTGAAGATGGTCATTTTGCAAACTGATGTATCATTTTTGGGTTTGTATCAGTTTATGGCCAAAACTTCTCTTTTGTTTGACATTATCTTGTCTCGGCAAACTGATGTATCATTTTTTGGTTGGGTTTGTATCGGTTTATGGCCAAAACTTGTCTTTCGTTTGACATTATCTTTTGTCTCGGTAAACTTATGAACATGATACCCTTTGGTCTTTTGTATTGTTAACATCTTTAGTTCATGCTTGGTTAAATGGTTTCATCAGAATCATAAATCAACATATCATCAAGACAAACAAATCATCAAATTGTCAATACACAAAACAAACAAATCATCAAATTGTCAATACATAAAACAACAAATTGCCAACAATACAATACATCAAATTGTAAACAAGTGATCAAGCGTCATTAGTCAACAACAACAATCAAAGATCAACCTATAAGTTTACTACACCCAACCATGATCAAGAACCCAAGCACTACAAAAATCATCATCTTCTTCATGCGAGATGATGATTCTTCCAACACATCTTCCACCCTCTCAAAGATCTCCTTCTCAAGCTTCATCTGGACCTTCTCAAACACAAAATTCTCAAAATCCTTTCTCTCAGTTGCTTTGTCTTTCAGCTCTTCCTCAAGCCTTTCAATTTTCATTTGCAATGTCTCAAATTCGTTTATAAGTGCCTCGTCGACCCACTTGAATATGTGGTTATCATTCTCAAGCTACAATATCAACCATCATAACTACATCATCTAACAGATCATACAAGCATCATAACCAAATCATAAAAGCAATAATTTGGATCACATTACCGTCTCAGATGCGGCTAATTGACAACGGAAGTAACGCCGATAAGGATTAGTAGCCAATTTCGACATCAAATGGAAAATTGGTTCTCCACACCAACATACCTTCGGCACACCTGTAATTCTTCCTCTTCGACGCCCAGTTGAAGTTCCACTCGAAGCTCCAGACACATTACTCATGGCTTTCGATCCAAACTCAACATAGCAAACAAGATGAGTCAAGCAACAACAAAATCCCGAATAATCACCCTAATTATAGCTTCAAAATACATACATAACTACACTAAACAACCACTTACTATCAATTTTGGAAGCCTGGAGAAGAAAAGAATGATCAATTGATTTAGGGATTTTCGGAGGTGTTTTTGATTTGGGAATTTTTTTCGATTTAGGGTTTCAATCAATAAGACCGATAAGGGTCTGTTAAGGGTTTTAAATCAGGGTCGGGTGGGTCAGGTTAACTTGGGTTTGAGTTTCAATTGGGTTTCATCGGTTTAGTATCGTGGTTTAGAGGGTTCATATCGTGGTTTGATAGTTACAAAACATATGGGTCTTTAGGTATAAAACATTCATATCATGGGTCTTTAGGATTCGAACTTTCATTTCAGAGGTATATAAGTCGTGTATATAGTTTGGGGTGTATCTGGTGATATACAATACTTCTTATGGGTAAATAGCGTGAGCGCCCGTTAATATGCTAATGGTGTGCTTAATTGACCAGTTAATGAAAATATTGTTGATTAGTTCGAAAGTCAACAATTGTTTGAATTCTTTTTTACCAGCTCAAAAGTTTGTGTCTTTTGGCAATTCCTAATGAATTAAGTGCTTTTTTGGCAGAATTCCGTTTTAAAAATCATAGAACCACTAAACCTCTCCTTATTCACTTGGGCGTCATTACACAAGACTGTTTACTGACTTTTAATGCAGTATGATCATATGTTCGTTTTTCCATCTTTTTCTTAATTTTATGAGGTTTTTCCTTGTTAGTTCTTTTAATAATACAATCAAAATTAAAAGACAATATATGATTTCAACATGAAACTACATGGACTTACAATTGTAGTCATATGAGAAGAAATGAGAGAAGTAAAAAATACTCCTCTGATTACTAATGTTTGAGAAACTTAATTTTGTAATAAAGTTATGGATTTTTTCTTTTTTTTTTGTTTGGAAGAAATGTTCATGAGATCTGAGATGTAAAATATGGTGTAATATTTTGCCCATATGATATATGCTAGTGGTGCCCATTCGGCCTTCCTAGTAAACGTGTTGTCACTTGTCATAAATATGTAGTTCAAATATATTTCAATGAAAATGGATATGATATACAGATAGATATTCGATAGTTGTGTGTAGCATTTTTCTTAAACAATTAATCTGATTTTCCTGAAAGCCCTGTAGAGATGGATAAGAGCCAATTAACATTACCAGACGGCAGAAACATATGACCCCTTTTTGCTACAGAACCACCCGGTGCAAGGTCTCCTCTCAAAATTTGGATGTGTCCAGTCTCCTTGAATGGGTTTGACAGAGGTCTATTTATATCCTGGGACAGTGTCAGAGTGAATAAGAAAGTTGTATTACTAGTACTACCATCCATCATAATCAAGAAGAAACAGCCGATAGATTCAAATGAGATAACCAATAACATTTCAAATTATCTTATCTGCCCTTGTGCTAAGAGGGGGACGTTTTCTAAAATTTGAGTCAAAGTCTGTCTTGTGACTGGTAGGAGATACAAAATCATACTTTTGTGATCAGTCTTATATATAATTAGATATGCACATGTTACCACAAGCTCCAGCTCCAAGACAGTCTTTCTCTGTTCATCACTTATGGAGCAACTAACAAATTCCTCATAACTGAAACAAAATTGAAAAACATGAAGAATAATTTGACACCAAAGATATTTGTGATACAAACAAAATTATGTAAACGAACGATATGTAGACATAATATGTGTCCGCTTGCCGTTTTCCATGTCTTAATCAAGCTTGACGTTTGAATATACAAGTTTGTCCTTCGTCAAAGGCATGTTCATAAGGAAGTCAACTTCCAACAAATTAATACTTTCATGTACAGCTAACAAAGTAATATAGAAACTATGATGAATTATTTGACAGGCCACTCACTTTAGGTGGTAAGATTCAACTCCACTTTGGCCGAAGAATCTCTGCTCGGTACTAGTTCACTGATAGAAGAGAGGACAAGTGATTATGTGATCTTAACCCAAGGGTAGTTGCAATGAGGAGAAGTATTTCAATGAAACCTCTAGTTCCTTTAATTTTGTAAACTAGGTTTTTTTATTCCTCATATGCATGGTTTTAGAATGACGAATAATCTTGTTAAAAGAAGATGACATAATAGAAACACAAACAAGTAAATTAATATGCAAGAAATATATTTATAGGTCGACTAATTAAGTTGTACTAAACTTGGAACATAAGAGCACTCATGAGAGTAACAAATAAAGTTTAACCATTCTACTTTTAAATATTTTCCGTCGAGATTCACTTCTTTCTTGGATCCATCGATCCCAAAGATGCAACCTACGTCGTTGGGATCAGACATATGTAAATACTTGCCTTTATCAAAAACCACAGCGACTTTCTTCTCCTCGTCAATGAAAAAACTCGGATATCTAAAATGAAACCGAGGATGATTAAGTTGTTGAATATTTGCTGTTAAGAATGCCTTGCTGTTCCACGACACCGCATCTTTGGCAGTTTGTGTTTTGCAAAACGTCAAACGGCTAAGACAGATAAGTTTCAAGCTCGGAGTAAACGTTGTGTTTTCCTTGGCTATCCTCATGGACAAAAAGGTTGGCGAGTTCTAGACATTGAAACTGATTATATTTTTGTGTCAAGAGACGTTATTTTTTATGAAACATCGTTTCCATATGCATCTGTTGATACCTTGGGTTCTCCACTTGATACACATACTGCTCCACCTCCACCGGATATTCAACCTCTTCATGATTTTCTTGCTACTCCACCTATCTCCACTACCATTGACAGGGGGAGTAGTGAGACAAATCCACTCATGGATAATGATATTCCTCCAGATATTAATACAAGTCCGGTTACGCCACCTGATAATTCCTCTGCTCCAGAGGTTGTTACTTTGTCTACTCCTCCAGCACCACAAGAACAACTTGGTTTTGGTTTTAGAAAACGTTTTCCTTCTACACGTTTGGCACCGTATGTGACATATTCTGCACAATGTGATAAACCCCCGACTCTTGTCTCTCCCTCCACATCGACGTCATCGGGTACGTGTGTCTATCCCATTGCTAATTATGTGTCCAGTGCTAGTTTCTCGGATAATCATGCACCATTTTTAGCTGCAATTACACTTGGTGATGAACCTATATATTTCCGAGATGCTGTTCAATATGAAATTTGGAGGAAAGCTATGGGTTTTGAAGTCGATGCGCTTGAGGAAAATAAAACATGAACTCTTGAACGTCTACCTCCAGGAAAGAAAGCTCTTGCATCTAAATGGGTTTATCGTATTAAGTATAATGCTGATCGATCAGTTGAACGTCACAAAGCTAGATTGGTAATTATGGGAAATTTTCAAGAAGAAGGGACTGATTTTAATGAAACCTTTGCTCCGGTGGTTAAAATGAGTACTGTTCGAATTTTACTTCAAGTAGCATCATCCAAGAATTGGGAACTTCATCAAATGGATGTCCACAATGCCTTTCTTCACGGTGACTTAGACGAAGAGATATATATGAAGCCTCCACCTGGCTTTCAACCATCTGATCCCTCACTAGTTTGTAAGTTACGTAAATCCTTATATGGTTTTGAAGCAAGCGCCTCGTTGTTGGTTCCCTAAGCTCTCTACTGCTCTTCTCAACTATGGTTTTGTTCAATGTCGGAAGGACTACTCTCTTTTCACGCGCGTCCGTGGTAACGTTGTTCTTCATATACTTGTGTACGTTGATGACTTGGTGATTATTGGCAATGATTCTTCTGTTATTACTCAGTTCAAAGATTATCTTCACACATGTTTTCATATGAAAGATTTGGGACCTCTTAAATATTTTTTGGGGATTGAAGTAGCCCGTGGACCTGAAGGTCTCTATCTTTTGCAACGTAAATATTGTCTTGATATCATTGATGAGTGTGGTCTTATGGGTGCACGTCCTGTTGATACTCCTCTTGAACAAAACAATAATCTTCCTGCTGCCAAAGGACCGGTCTATCAATCCCTCTCAATATCTACGTTTTGTGGGTTGACTAGTCTACCTTGCTCTCACTCGTCCGGAACTCAGCTATGCCATTCATATGCTAGCTCAGTTCATGCAAGCTCCTCTTCAAGCACATTGGGATGCGGAAATTTGTGTCGTGCGGTATCTTAAAGGTTCTCCTGGACAAGGTATCTTGTTATCTTCTAAAAGTGAACTCAAAGTCACAGCTTACTGTGACTCCGACTGGAATACATATCCTCTTTCTCGACGTTCTCTCAGTAGTTATGTTGTTCTTCTTGGTGATTCGCCGGTTTCTTGGAAAACAAAGAAACAAAAACAGGTATCTCTTTCTTCTGCCAAAGCCGAGTATCGATCCATGGCTTATGCGTCTCAAGAACTCATGTGGATCAAGGAACTAGTTCAGCCTATTGGTATTTCTCATCATTCTCCTATGAATCTTATTTGCAATAACAAAGCTGCTATTTATATTGCTGCTAATCCCGTTTTCCATGAACGCACCAAACATATTGAATCTGATAGTCATTTTGTACGAGATGAGATCATTGCTGGGAACATTGCGACGTCTCATGTCAATACATATGAACAAATTGCGGATCTTCTCACTAAAGCTCTTGGACGTGAACAATTCAACTATCTACTTGGCAGTCACACGTATGACTCCCCAATGCTTGAAACCTATGTCACAAATCAATGACGAGCCTCCATGCATGCAGGCAGGAAATATGCCTTGTTAGACGTCACAAAAAAGAAGACGCTCGTCTCAAAGAACCAGAACTTTGTAGGGGTCAAAATGTATCATGTTCAGGGTCGGTCTTGAGTACAAGCGGGTCAAGTTCATGCTTGAAGCTTTCAATATAATAAATAAAAGTACATCTAAAAGTTTGGAGAAATAATTAGAAGAGTTGGTCACTGCATGTTTAAAGAAGCAAAATGTTGAGGGTTTAATTCTTACCTCCTTCATATTAACAAAAAAATATTTTTACTTATCAATTAACTAGTATTAAGCCTGTACTATCGTACGGGAAAAATAATTTGATAAATATTTTATTTTGTTTTAGTGTAGTTATTGGCTAATGTATTTTTCTATGATAAAAAGTAACAAAAATTATTGGTTAATTAGATTATTGATTCAATAGATTAATATTTAACATTTAAGAATTTGAAGGAGAACATAAATGAACTAGAATATTTTAAATATACTACAGTTTCAACATGATAAAAAAACTATATAAATGTACCTTAAAAATATATAAAGCTCTCATGATAAATTTTAAAATGGAATTAGTCTCGTTCTCAAGCTTTATCATCAATGTCGACAATCTTATTTTTTTCATGCTTGTCTTCATGCATAATAAGAAGAATGATGATGTTTTCATAATTTGATTTGAATAAAAAAAATGTTAAGATTGAAACTAATAAAATTGTTTGATTTCAATATATAAATAAAAGAAAGGGAAGTTAAAAATGAAAAACTGTGGGAGAATGGTGAGATAAAAAAAGAATGATGTAAACTATAAAAAAAGTTTGTTTGATTTTTTGATTTTGTTTAATAAAAGATATCTATGTGGCAGATTTTTTTAAAAAAAAATCTATATGGCAATATTTAATTGGTTAGATGACCTCTGCTTTATTATATAAAAAATAGGCCCATACAAATTTTTCTTTTGTAGTCCACCAAATGTCAGGACTGGCACTGATCATGTTATATTTTTTTTCCCCAGGAATCAGAAGGATCTCAAGGAGGTTAACTATATTCTTACTTAGACTACCTTATCACCTTTCCTGAATGATTATGGAGTCATTTAGAGCTCCAACTTCAGTAGCTACTTAACCACTAACTCAAGAAAATTCTTTAATCCTAATCATTTACATGTGGATCCACTTTCTCATCAGCAAATCTATGTGAGCTAATCATGCTTAATAGTTATTTCTCTACCATCTACTCAAATTTGATTTTGGACTCACACAGACCTTGTCAAGGTAATTAATCACAGCAAGGCATTACATTTTCCATTTATGTTTCGATCATATGTAATATTTTCATGTCTTTCACTATTCTCAATCAAAATTTACATATATCCATAATGTTACAATATTGTCAAAATGTGAAATTATGATGAAGAAACGATTTAAAAATATATTTTATTATTAAGGGTAATGTTTAAACGTAATACAAATAATTAAATACATTTATTTCTGTAACATCTTGTGTACATTTATTAAATACAATTCAATACATTTATCATTTCTGTAATATCACCTATGGGTTTGGGGCCGTCCAAAAATTAAAACGGATTAGACAGTATAGAACTAAGATAAAGTGGATTTGAGTGATTAGAGAGCCATTATTGAAATTGAAACTTCAATGTCTAGTAGCAATTGAAACTGAAACTTCAATGTCTAGTAGCAATTGAAATTGCCCACTTTCAATGTCCATAGATAAACAGAGTAGCGAGAGGATGGTCTATATATGACTAGGGAAGATCTCATGCAACAATTAATATGATAAAAAATGTACTATTTTATAACTAAATATATATGAAACAAATTTTATTTGTTTTTAATTTAAGTTGATTATATTTTATATTCTAGATTACACCGTTTTATTGTTTATGTCACGTAATTTATATCAACTGAAAGACTAAACACTTGTTAAGATAACTTTCAACTTTAAAATGAGAAGAAAGAGAAATATCATTTCAGTTTTTTTAACCTAATATTATTATATAAATTTGGGATACACTCACAAGAAGGCGACACATGTCAAAATTATAACTCACGAGATCTTGATATGTGTCACTAATCTATAATTGTTGGGTAATTATGGTATATCAAGTCTAAATATCATTAATATTTTGGGGTATATAATTGTATTTCAAGTATTTTGGACATCCATTCGGTTCTCAGTTTAGTTCGGTTCAGTTCATGTTTAGACTTTCGGATATAGGAGTCTAGGATCCATTTAAATTTTTTGGGAAAATGGGATATAGGGTAGTTTTTATGTTTTAATTTGTATTTTGGGTAGTTATAGCCCAAAATATGTTTTTATAATTTACTTAACATTTATATCCTCAACAATTTCTGTTATTACAACTCGTGCCATTAGATTCAATTCTGAAAAAATCGGTCGAATGAAAATGAAAATTTTGAAATTTGAATGTCTAATTTCAATTAATAAATATTTACAATATTGATTAATTACAATTTCCATAATAGTAAAACTCAAAAAGTAACTTTACCTTTCCTCTTCGATGAAATTACATCTTCTCCGATCTTCGTCTTCATCGTTTCCGATCAGCCACATAAGGATCAAGTATAGAATTCATCAACCTACAGAACTGCGTAATGTCGGGAGAACCTAAAACAGCTCGAAGGACGTTAATATTCTGAAGGAGAACTCGGAGCTCTGCGATGACATGCAACGACAACAAACCCGAAGAAGAAAACAAATTGGCATGAATGAACCTTGAATCCATTAAAGTAAGCTTATGTACTAATTACGAATTAAAGAAGTTAGCTAAGTTAGTATTTAATTTTAAAAATTAAGTGGAGAAGTTACTCAATTGTGGTTATGAATAGTGTAAGGGAAGTTGGAAGTTCCAAAAAAGAAGGATCAAAGTGGAACTGCTCTGAGTTTCTATAAAAAGTGAAAAGGTGTTGTTTTAATCAATTGTATTTTGTTTTCAGTTACAATGAAAGAAAGTTCAAACACGTCCGACGAAGATTGTCCAATTCGGTTGCCAGAGCAGCTATTCGCCACCAATTTGTATCCTCGTGGTGGCCAGTTGAATATATACTCCAAAGCAAACTTGATCGGCCAATTAGTGAAAGTCTTGGAAGGAACAGAAGCGCTAAAAAGAATACTGGGATCTCAATTTGGAGGTTTATTCAGACTACTGGTGGCAAGGTGCCACAATTTGGCAAAAATTATCCACGGTCTACTTGCTATGCAACTTGTGACGAAGAAGAAAAATGGAATTGTGAACAGTGTACGGGGGGAAACCACTTAAATTCTCGCTAAGAGAATTTCACATCGTTTCAGGCGGACTTGGTTGTGGACCAAAACCAAGTGATGCAGAAGTGGAAGAGCATAAGCGGAAGAGGAAGAGAGGGTGTTTGATGTGGGAAACGCTATTTGGGAAGGAGAAGGAGAAGAAAAGTGGGAAGGGGAAGTAGAAGGGGAAGTAGAAGGAGAAGTAGAAGGAGAAGGAGAATGAGAAGGAAAATGGGAAGATGAAGGAGAAGGAAACTGAGAAGATGAAGGAGAAGGAAAGGGTGAAGGAAAAGAAACCGGATATTAAAGTTTCTAAACTCGTTGAGATTCTCGAGGACCGTGAAATAGAAGATTCAAAACGATTGCCTCTGGCTTTGATAGTTATAGTGGATGGGATATTGCTTTGTAAGAAAGGCATATGTGTGCAAGAAGAGCACGTGGAGATGATGAAGGACATTGATTTCTTCCTAAAATATATGTGGGGTAGGGATTTGTTTGAAGATGCGATGGGACGGTTTGGTCGACCTAAACCAATAGAAAAACAGTCTGATCCTATAAAAGCTTTGATCAGCATGATCAAGCAGTGTACAAGCTGTTGCTATGGCTTTCCTTTGCCATTACAGCTTCTTACATTTGAAGCCATACCACATCTACTCGGGAAGATCCCAAACCATGAAGACATGATAAACTTTCTGCAGGATCCAACAGTTCAGTACAGAACCATCATGGAGGAAGAACAGATTTATGAAGTGGAAGGGTCGAAGGGGTAAGGACAAAAATTGTCTAATATATTTTTGAGGTGTACACATACACGTAGTACATCTAAAAGGTTTTGTACACCAAAAATATATAAATGTATGTATTGCATAAACTCTTATTGGTGTTGATATGTGGAACAGTTAACTGTGCAGGCTAACATTCCCGATACTCCAGGAGGCTTGGAAGATATTGATTTCAGTTAGGAATTCGAAGTTGAGGATGAGGAAGTGGAATTGTTGGAGTCTCTTATAGAGATAGAGCATGATTTTAAAGAAGATGATTTCGGTGGAGGTGATAGATCGTGCCCAGCCTATACGCAAAAGCGTGATGAAAAGAAGGATAAGGGTGTAAAGGTAGAACTTGTAGCGGGGGTACAAAAATCAGGGAGGATGAAGATGAATGTTGGGGTGGCGAAGAAGACGAAGATAGAAGCGGTCTTGAATGCCGCCAAGAAGAAGGCGCTAGGAAGCAAAAAAGAAAGTGAACAAGAAGATTTAACATCCATGTTTGCAGAGTTGAAACAGTGGATTGGTGAGAAGAATAAGAAGCTAAAGAAAGATATATTGGGTGAAATGGTGGTTGAAATGGAGAAAAGATATGGTCGTCGTGAAATTGGTGGGGAATCTTGTGGTGATGTGAAGGATGACGAAGTCGAAGTGGAAGAAGTCCAGGTGAAATCGTCTTTAAGGCGGTGCCGGAGTGGGAAAAAAGTGGCAAAGGGTTGGGGGCATGATGTTGTTTCGAAGGGGAAAAACAAGAAACGTAAGAGAGGGAAGGCTAGAGACGATGACGTAGAACTGATAAGGACTAATCAGAGATCATACGAGGAATAAACGGGAAACGAGAAAAGTTCATCGCCATTGCATGACAAAACTCCCTCCACAGACTGGGATATGGAAGATAATGTCGGAACTTATGATTTCCACCGAAGTCCGTCGCAAGTCAATGATTATCAGGTATCTCTAACGTATGGTGTACAATTAAATAGTTGGTGTACAACATAAATTATCTATACACTAAAAACATGGTGTACACTTATAGCATGAGGTGTACAATACATTATGGTGTACAACTAAACTCTGCTGTACACCTTATTATATCTGATGTACACGTTGATATTTATAGTTTTATTTTTGATGTCAGATGGGAGAGTCATCAACTTTGTGGAGATGAATATTACAACTGAGAAGGTACGCTTCTGTTAACATAGATGAAACAATGAAAGTTAGAAACTAAAAATTTTGATTTTAAAAAATTCCCAGGTTGTTGAAGATGAAAATGGTGCACAAGTAGGAGACAGAAGCAGTCTGACAGAGGACATGAATTGTGAAGCAAGTCATACCGCTGCTGAAATAGGAGAGACAAATGTAAAAAGAAGTCCAGATAAGGATGACAATGGTGGACAAGTAGGAGACAGAAGCAGTCATACAGAGGACATGGATTGTGATGCGAGTCATACTCATACCGCTGCTGAAATAGGAGAGACGAATCTTAGAAGAAGTCCAGATAAGGTGGGTGTTAATATAAGTGTAAAAATGGAAAATAAAAAAGTAAAATGTTTCATATTTGCAGATTGATGAAGGAGACGAAGAAGAAGACATACATGGAAACATAGGATAAACAAGCATTCCTACAGAGGCAGTTGAGGTATATTTTCAATAAGAAAACATTTACAAATAATGAATGATGTTGATGTTGTACACGTTATCATATATTAGCAGACTGTTCAAGAAGAACTACACATAAGTGCTGCAAACTTAGGCCAAACAAGCACTCCAATGAGTCATACCCAGGCAATGAAGGTAGAATTGCTGTTAATATTAGAATATGTGTAATTAATGAAGTTTATGTATTGGATGTACATGCATGATGGTCATGTGTACACCTTATTTTGCAGGACATGGAGTGTCAAACCACTCCAACTGATGCTCAAATACCGACAATTGAGTTTGATCCTAGCACGGTTCTTGTCCCACAAGGGGAAGTTAAGGATCTTCCTACGCTTCCACCCGTGTGTGTAATACCTCTGTCCTCTGTATCTCCTAAAGAAATATCTGATTCTGGTGATGAGTTGGAGAATGTTGGGAAGAAAAAGCGTAAGCGGAAAAGATCTGAAAAACTAAGTGAGATGTTTGTTGGATCCTAAAATTGAGGATTTATTCGCAAGCCGGAAAAAAGAAGAGCCATATGCCCCTTTAATGGAATTCAAGAAAGCTAAGTTCAAATCATTCATGAAGTTGTTGCAACTCTCAAAGGGCATGTAAGTTTTTGTTGTACAAGATTGTGTTATTACAATTTTTCATAATAAGTGATTCTAATATGGGTTTATTTTCTTGTTTTTATTATAGAAACTATAAGATTTACACAGGACACATCACAACCACAAAATTCTTCACCCAATTCGCTAAGAAAAAGGAATGGGTTGGAACAGAGGTAAATGAAGTGATTAATTTCTTTTGATATTAACTGTACACCCCAGAATGTTATAAACATTTCCAATAATGTTTGTAATGCATCATATGCAGGTGATGACGGCAGCCATCTGGAGGCGACGTGGACCAAAAATATTACGAACTCGGGCAGAAGCGTTGTTGGATACATGGTTTGTTCGCCTTATAAACTGCTACTACGATGCTTTCAAGGAGGCAGATGATAAGGCGAGTTTTTTTTGGGGTTTGAATCTGGCTGCTTTTGTACTTGGGAAGACGACTGGGAAGGGTTTGAAGAGTGAGTTCCTACAATATATCGACGTTTTGTATGTTCCGATGAACTAGGATGAGCGACATTGGGTTAGCCTAGTCATCAATATGTCATGCTGCCATATCGAGATCTATGATCTTTTAACGAGCCTAAACACGGACATTGAAGTCAGTTTGTTTATGGGTCCACTTGTCGAATGTTTGCCATGCGTGATGAAGGCAATACGTTGTGAAGGTATTTACCAGAACGAAAAGGCTGGCGACTGCGGTCCAGCTTCGATGAAGTTTCTTGAGATGCACGCTGCTAGAATGGGGGTGGATGAGATGGGAGCCATTGATGATAAGGATGTGGACTTTTTCCGGCAGAGGTATGCTATGAATTGGTATGAAGAGGTTGCAAAGAAGAACTCTGATTTGAAGTTTAAGGAAGACAGGGTCTGATTTGAAGTTTGCTAAGGAATGTTTAAATTATTTTGAAGTTGTTTTAACTATTTATCAAAAACATATTCTACTTAGTACTACATTTGCTTCTGCTTTCTGAATTCTGTTTCTAAAAACTCATTAATGTTTTAAGTTAAGTTTTTGTTCAATTTAAATGTTGTGCTAAGTACTTCTGAAGATGGGGTATAGCGATTTGAAGCAGTGTACAACCACTTATTTTGTACACCTACATGTGTTACACATCTTGTACACTTTCGAAGTTGTGTTCTCTTCTAAGCAAAAACATATTCTACTAAGTACTACATTTGCTTATGCTTTCTGATTTGTGTTTAAAAAAAACTCATTTATGTTTTAAGTTATGTTTATG
The DNA here is from genome assembly GCA_963555745.1 of Cardamine flexuosa. NCBI lineage: Eukaryota > Viridiplantae > Streptophyta > Magnoliopsida > Brassicales > Brassicaceae > Cardamine > Cardamine flexuosa. Next base: position 17,818,750 of record OY743219.1, read on the forward strand.
TTCAGTTTAAATGTTGTGCTAAGTACGTTTGAAGATGGTGTACAACGATTGAAGCGGGTTGGACACCTACAAGGGTAACATATTTTGTAAACTTTAGAAAACATTTAAGTAGACATCCGAATAACATACACTTACATGAAAAACAAATCGGAGTAATTATACATTGATCATAATGCCAGATATTTTACATAGATCATAATACATTGCCCATAATCCATAATTATCACAGATGCATAAAACCTAAAGCGAGAGGAGAATTATTGACATACCATCAAACCTGCATCAATATGAGACATAATAGGATAACCTGCATTTAACTACACTAAAGCAAAACAAAATAGCATGAAATAGAGTTAAGGAAGGACAATAATTTTACATACTAATATGGGACAGTTCACCCTTCACATTGTCACACCATGGCACATTAGAGGATCCAACATATCTTGTTAGCGGCCTACCATAAAGCGCAACCTTCGCAACAACCACTTGCCAAGCAGCCTGGGACTGGTATGTGTAGTCCGGCTCTAACACAAGCTGGTAATTGGTAAATCTTCGTCAATGGATATTTTAAAGATGATTTAAAAATCATCGTCCGTTTTGGGTGGAAGCATTCAATCTTGGTAATAAGTTCTCTACACAGTTTGTACATCTCCTCAGACTACATACCAACATGATGTGTTGTCGCCATCAACTGTAGGTACTTGTCAATCCTTTCTTGTTCACCACGACACATACAGAAAAGCGTCACCGCCAATGTGGTATCAACATCTTTTTGAACGAGGATGTCCAAAATGAGAATTACGGATTCCAACTCACAATCTTTGGCAGCCATTCAGATTGCTTCATGGTATTAGGCGATAGGGTTCCCGGCCTTTAGACAGTGGACAAAGAAGGGTCGGTTTTGAACCCCCACGGAGATGGCGGGTGCATCAATAGTCAAGTATCATATGCATGCTCCTTTCAAGACCTCCTTATTGTACAAAACATCCCGACCTTCTTTGCCCACCCTTAATAGTGGACCGAGTAGCCAGTATCGATCTTTTCCGACTAGAGCAGCAATCTTGACCAAAACGTCTTCAAGGAAGATAGACATAAGGAATATTTTAGCCATCTTAGTTTAAAATTGGAACTTTTTATGAAATGGTAAGTTTGATGAAAAGTAAAGGAAGAGGATGGTGTATTAGTAGGAAGGTGGGGGTCGTGAAGATATAAAGTGTTAGATCGTTGGCGTAAAATATTAATTACTTTATTAATTTAGGGTATAGGGTGGATAAAAATCAAATCACATTATAACCATTTACTCCTTCCAGTAAGGTGGGTGGTGGTAATGCATGACTTAATCGCTATGGTGGATAACATATAAATTATATTTTAGTACATTAAAAGTACAATTAAATATGGTGGGTAACAATCTAATCAGTCGACATAGGAGACCATTGATTATACGAAGAAGGAATATGTTGAAGATGCATGAGTGGTTAGGAGGTTAGTTGGGGATTAAAGAAGGTGATAATGGATATAATGTGATTTGATTTTTATCCACTCTATCCCCTTAAATAATAAAGTAAATTAATAGCATTTTTCACATTAATAGCATCGATATTAACATTACAAGATTCATCATAACAACATTTCTAAAGCTCCTCACATACACGTAATGCAAGACTATAAATATAGCATCCTTCACAATAATGTTCTTCTCCATGCCACTCAAGGCAATCCGGTTGGGCGATTGATTTCGAAGAAGAATACTGCCAGGTGGAAGCATATGTGTCCTCACCAGGGGGATCAAAACTCTGAATAGTTTGAAAAAGAGCTTCACCCATATCATAAATCTCGAGATGATTATAGACCGGAGACCCAACATTTTCAAAGTACACCTCCAAAATTTTCTCAGCTATCTCATCATTACCAGCACATATTTGGAAGATAGAAAACGCAAGAGTAGCAAAATCGTAGGTTGGGACGAGTTGGATAAGGAGTGCAAAGGATCCTTGAATATCTTTAGCTTTTGCAACCAACTGTATTGCTTCATAGTACATAGCCAAAGGATTGTGATACTCTAAACACTTTCGAAAAAAACTTTTCCCATCCTCACCGGGGAAAATTTGGTTTGGATTCATTCATAAAGAAGTTATATTCGTCGAATGTAATATTTGCTTAGATATAATGATTTGTTTACCTACTTTTCCAGATAGTAAGAATGGACATAATAGTTTGTAATCTTCATCTCCCAATTTCTTCACTATGATCCAGAGAATATCCTCTGGTAAGTGAAGACATTCTTCCATTTCTACTTCTCTCCAACCGATCCCTATATTTATTGCAATGTTTATATTTCTTCTCGGTCACTGTATCTCTCTTTCTCTCATATTATCATATATATATATATATATATATATATATATAAATATTGACTGTTACGTATGTCTATCATTAATGTTTACACTTGCGCCGGTATTAAAACATAGTTTGCATGACAGTTGTTGAACCTCGTTGTTGGTGTACAGTGTGACATGGTTGTACATCCGAACACAAAATTAAGTGTACACCTTATGGTTGTACACCCGAACGGGATAGGGTGTACAAGTAAAAGCTGTACACCTTCTTCTTGTACACCCCAACAGTGGCAGGGTGTACATGTTAGTTTCTTCGTACACCATAACCACGTCTTGGAATTTCAAATCAGTAGAGAGAGGATAAAATGAGTTTGCAACAATACTACATACCATCCAAATACATACCAACATTCGATCATGTCATAACTTACATTATACCTAGAGGAGCTATAAGAGGAAACTAATATTGACATATTAGTTTCAACTTATACCAAAACAATGTGTTTATGACAAAAGGCGTAAAGCCCTCCTCTTATGATCGAGGGTGACATATACCGAAAACACATATATAACTGAACTTCTTCCTACCCATACCAAAACACATTTTAACCAAGGGCCTCCTTGCAGGTTACACGGTTGTGCTCTCCTTTCCCACACCTTCCGCATTTGTTGGGTCTGCTCTTCTTCCTCCCAACCTTTAGTAATATGTATAAATACAATTAATAATGATGGGAATTATATTTATGTGTATAAAGAAAATAAGGAATATACACATACGACAAACTCCCCAGTAGAAAGAATTCTCTTTTATGGTGATCTTCCCGATGGCCGGCGAGTTTTTAGAGGGAAAACCTCCATTCGGCGGATTTCTTCTGGTATAAAAATGTCATCAGGATCAGGCACTGGTAGAATGACACCTGCCACGGTTGCAACCCACACCTTTTTCTTATAAACATCATCCACCAAATCCTTATATTGCACACCATGGAATCGACCTGCTGTCATTGCATGTCGCCAAGGAATCTTTATCATCTCGAATTCTCTACAACTGCAAGTTTGCTTCATCAAGTCCACACTGTATTGAAACGTACTAGCCGATCCAACACTTACTTTGAATTCCCAAGCAGAGCACTTAGCCGTTGATAACCCAAATGAATCTACCAACCTGAGGTCCAACTCTTTCGACACTTCCTTTGGTATTTCGCCATCCATTTTATTTATCACATCCCACCTACTTTGCAACCTCCTAGATACCATCTTCCGGATAAATTCCAACATACTTATAATTGGACAATCTCGGGCTGGGAAGAGGGCCTTGTTGAGGGACTCAGCTATGTTACACTACATCAAGTTATTTCTATCTTCTTTAAAATGAAACCTTGTCTAATGCTCCACCCCTATGCCCTTCAAGAAATCCTGTACACGGCAATTTTTCCTTTTTATTGTTGCATACCTTTTGTTGAACTCTTCAACTCTATAAGCTTCTCCAGCAACTCCCACCATTGCCTTCATCGCTTTACCATACTTACTTTGGACATTCCTCTGGATGTGTACAAGACATGCCCCGTGATTTGCTTGTGAATACATCTTTTTAATCCCACAGTATATTGACTGGTGTCTATCTGAAACTATTGTAAGATCCCGAGTGTCTGGAACAATAGCCAACAGCTTCTCCAAAAACCACGTCCAAGCATCATCATTTTCACGTGTTTCAACGAGAACACCGAAAAAATCAAATTCCGCTCCATGTAAGATAGCCAAAGTACAGTTAAAAAATTGACATGATATATTTGCTCACATTCCAGGCGAAGGTCATAATTCGCAGGAAAATTCTACAGTGTTAATAAGAGGAGGTAGAGTGAAAGATTTGCCAGGTGTAAAATCTCATTTTATTCGAGGAGTCCACCACAGCAAAAGCAATTGGGAATATCTGAAAATTTGAATCTTGTCCACTCGCTGTCATGAGACATCCTTTGTATCTTCTATGTATATGAGTACCATCTATGACAATTACTTTCCTCAAGTGTTTCCATCCCTGGATTCTTGCGTTCAATGCCATGAAAGTATACTTGAACCGGGGGTTACCCTTCACATCCAACTCTGTCACCAAATGTGTTATTGATCCCAGATTTGCTAGCTTCAGAACATATAAATACACATGTAACACTGGTATGATGACTCCTCTGTTCCTCGAGCCGGGGCAATGGCTAACTCTTTAGCTATCCAACACTTCCAGTATGAAACTTTGATATTGTATTCTCTAAGCATCATTTCAGGCAACTCACGAGCCGGTGACCCACCATAGATTGTCTCGTATTTTAACCTTAACAACTTTGCAACCACTTTTGATGTCGCGTGTTTCGAGAACTCCCCTCCAGCATCAACATCACATCGATGTATTAGATGTGCCTTCTTCACCTCATACCCATCCAGCTCGCCTAATTTTGTTAGTACACCCGCCAATCACAACGCCGGCTTATACATGATGCCGTAATAGATTTTATTGTATGTCAGCTGAACACAAATCTAAAGACTCTCTTTATCGCATAGATGGACATCGCCACCTTGAAGTGCTCTTTATCCTTGAAAACCCTTCCAACAAAAATTCCGTCATCCTCACGACTTAAATCAGTTTCCTGATGGTGATTGAATGTTACCATTTCAACATCTCTAAACATTGGAGGAATATCCGCATATCCATATACCTCTGTTATACTCATTCCTTTCTTTAACGCTGACCCACCGTTATCCCTACTCATGTATGGGTCCGATACTTCATCTCCTTTTACCACTTTTGTCACTTTTTCAAACCTGACCCACCATTATCAGCTTTATCTGCTCCACCACCACTCACATTAGGTTAATCCAAAAAATCATCATCCCCATCGTAACATATGAATCCTCCCTTTGAGCTTTCTAAATTTCTTGTTTCTTTACCTTTTCTCTTGGATAATGTCTTCGGTGTGGACCCAATCACGTTAGTTGTGGACCCTATATTCTCTGTGGAACCAATATGATTCTCCGTGGACCCTATATCTGTGGACCCTATAACATTCTCCGTGGACCCAATATGAATCCCCTTGGACCCTTGCGCATCCTCCTTGGACCCTATCAGATTCTCTGAGGATCCTATCGTATTCACTGTGGACCCAATGTATTTCATTGTTGCCTGGAAGAATAATTTCTTCCTTGCCCTGCACGCACCTAAAATGGATGTCGACTCAAAGTTCGTGTTCGTAGTGGACTGGTCCTTTCCCGTTCACTTCTTCACTTCCCCATTCACAGTCGTTTCGGACAAATTGACCCCAACGGTCGAAATCATAGTCTTCCTCATCATCACAATCCTCTTCATCTTCATCCTCGCATTCATTTGCATTTCCTCTTTCATCTTCCACACCATCCCCATTCACGTCTTCTATACCCGGATCAGCTTCTTCTCCATTCACAACATTTGCTGGTTCCACACTTACACCTGGCTTACTAAGGGTTAGCATTATTTGATCACATTCTGCTATCAACAAACTGTCATCATCAACAGTACTGTCACATACCCCAGAAACACCACTTCTTCGCACACTACCCATAGCGACATCTATGACGTTCATCATGGATTCTTCTCCCAAAATCTCTAAACGGTCACCTATCAACGCCCTAAATGTCACGAAAATTATGATTGACCTATCAGTAACACATCGCGATCTGAATTCTCGATAACAGCGGTCACCCACAATCTCTATGGTCGGACACCCTAAATTACCAGCACATATGAATTCCGGTTTCCAATATGACATTTCCACACTTATCAACTTAGCATCAAGCGTATATGCAGACGCAATCAAAACCCTGAGCTCTTCCCAACTTCCTCCGTTTCTGCAGTTTATGCTACGGCCAGTCCTGGACATGTCTATTTTGAACTCCCATCTACCATTCTTCAACCGAATCCACCTACCCGCCATGACCGTTACATATAAATCACCTACATTTAACACATTTATTAGCACTTATAAATTGGAGGTTTCTCATAAACTTTGTACAACATTAAATAAGGAAGAAGAGATTCGGGTTCGGTTTACATACATTCATCATTCTCATTCGTTGACCCTTTACTCATCTCCATTAAATTCTCTCAACCGTAAGTTAGATCCCCAGAGATTACCTAAATCTTATCTGAGCTGCTAAACCAATGAGGTTTTCTTCTCAGCCACACACTTGTTAATCCTCACCCACACTTATTCATTATTTCTGTTCATGTTAAAGATATTTTCTATTTAACAAGAGGCTTTAACAAAGTTTCGGCCCATTAAGGCCCGTTAATACAAGTCCACAGACACACGTTTGTTCCACGTGTTCGCCATTCTCATGCTCTGTACACCACGCGTCTCAGATCACCCAGTCACACCAATTTCCCCGCCTAATTTTTCTTCACCCGGCAACTTCTCCCGCCTGTCTCTTACATTTCCCCCGCCATTTTCTACTTCCATTGCAAAGGGTACTCTTGACAACTCACACCCTCAAATCTTCATAAACTACCCAACAACCTCACTAAAGTCCAACCAAAAACATCTTTTGGGCCCGAACTACCCAAACAGCAAATAAAAACATAAAAACTACCCATTTTGCTAAGACCCTAAATTTTTTTGGGTTAGTACTTTATTCATATTGAACTTGGTTTAGTTTTTCGGGTTTCTAATATTTTGTTCACGCTATCTAACATAGTAGTCAAAAAAAGAAACAACAAGTGGGAACAAAAAGCTTTTAGATATTATATAGTTTTAAATATTTTAATAAGAAAATTTTGATATAGAAAGTTAATTAATTTATTCACGTAGAAAACTTAAATTTTGTAATTAACTATTTTCTCTAACAAAACATGTTTTCTATTTCTTTCCCTAAAAAAATTTAAGATATATTATTAATAATAAATATTTAGTTGAATAAAAATAATTTGTTTTAAATTTAAAGCTCGCACATCGGCCGGGTCCTAATCTAGTTTATTATAAAGTAACATGATGTTATATTTTATGCTAGTTATGGAAAACATATCGTAGATAACTATATCTTTATAAGTAAATAAACACAAGATATATTTGTTTAATATAACATTATTAAAATCTAAATAAAATAATCATGTTGTAATAACTTGATAGTTTTTGAAACTCTATAGATGAATCTGCATGCAAAGTTTTTTAGTAGACATAAACGTTTTGTTTTATATAATTTTGATTCAAAAAAAAATTTTGAAATAAATATATGAAATGCTTTAGAATCAACATTAAAAGCAATGTAATGCAAATTAAAATTTAGAATCAAATTATTACCATCGTTTCGTTTCAATTGATTTTCAACTCATCCAGAAAAATAAAACATACAATAAATTTTAAATTTTAAGATATGATGAGTAGGATAAGAGAACTAATATTTGTAGGATGTGAACTAATGGAAGTTATAATTTAAAAATATATGTGTTTTTTTTTTAATCAACAATTACTTTTCATATTTATTCAGTCCCAAAGGAAGCCAGGAAGTACAAGATAATCAACCTCATGGTTGGGTACAAAGAGGATAAACATAAGCTTACGACAAAGTTAAATAGATAGACAATGAAAGCAATTAACTTCGATAATAGATCCATAGGAACTCGGAGACAAGGCTAGCTTGCATCATGGCACAAACGAGATCATGGTGTGTCAAAGACACTACCGCGAACACTTCGGGGAAAACATTAGCCAAGATCAAAAGATCATAAGACGTTTAAAAGAGATCCTTAGCCTCACATGTCGATGGAATGAAGCACTGTGAGAACGCTAAAGGACTTGGATGGATTATCTCCATTAAGGAGGAGGGCGGAGCCGATTCATATTATAAACATAATTCATATGTTTTAGGAGGAGGGCGGAGCCGAGTCATATTATAAACATAATTCATATGTTTTAGGAGGAGGGCGGAGCCAGCATGTACAAGATCATCAGGGATGTGGTATGAATTATTCATTTTATATAAGGAAAATATATAAAAAAGACTATCCAAATATGTTATAGAGTTTAAAGATTAATTAAAACTGATGTAGCTATATATTTTTTTATAATTTAATGTGTTATTTTTATTAGAGAAAAAATCATTAAATTTGAATACAAATTGGAAAAGAAAATATGAAAAGACAAGTGTCAAAATTTTAAAAGACACATGTTAGCGTCTCATGGCTCCACTTTGGAAAACCATACTATTTTATATAAGACTAGATTAATATCCGCGCATATGCACGGATTTTAGTATGAAATATTTTTTCTTAATCGGTTTAAATGCATAAGCATGCATAACTCTCCAAAGTAACTTATAATTATATAGTTAAAATTGGGTTGACCTTTTTTCTCCAAACATGGTAATTTATAGTCTACATGTTAGTTATATTTTTCTTAATATATTATTCTTTTATTCTAGTTTGAATTTTAAATAATATATTTTAGATCTTTATTTTTACTATTAATTCTTTTTTTTCTTATTTAAGAATTTTTCTTATCTATATTTATTTCTTGATGATATGTGTAATCTCTTTTATACATTATGTTTTTTTTTAATTATTCATTCTTGAATTTTCATACTCTTGAGACATTTTATTTTTCACAGTTTACCATTTTAAAGTTTTATTTATATTTATATATATATATATATATATATATATTATTGAATCCATAGCCTCTTTACCTGTTTAAAATTTTGTATATTTTTGTATTTATTTTGTTTTATCAATTTTATCTTCTTCTCTTTATTTTTTTTATAAAATCTTCTCGATTGTATATTGCATATTTTTCATGGCTTATAATTTTTTAGATTGAAGTTAACTTCTTAACTTATTTAATCTCCTCATTTGTTATTTTCTTAATTTGCATTAAAGTTTAATTATATTTATTTTTTTGAAAATAACGATTAAATTATCAAAAACAAAACAGAATGATAGATTTTAAATATTGTAGTATATTATTTATATGTTTTTAATTTAATTTGAATTTTATTTGCTTAAAATAATTTTTAAATAGGCAGCAACTTTAATGGTTTTTAACTTTTTATGAATAAGTAATAGTCAGATATATATTAATATTAATTTAGATTACTTGTTGTTTAGCCATTCATAAAGAGAAAAAAAATACAATGATACATTTTTAATCATGTATTATATAATTTATATGTTTTAAATTGAATTTGAATTGTATTTCTTAATAATATTTAATATATATATATATATATATTTAAATGTAATGGGTTTTATGTATAATTAATATTCGAACATATATTAATATTGATTTAAATTACTTGGTGTTTAGAAATATAAATTAATTTCTTATATAATTTATTTGTGTGAATCAATAAAATTAAGATAAACCAATAAATTGATAGCTGATGTGTCATTCTCAGGATAACCCTTTTCATACTGATGTGTCATTCTATAGAGAGTCTCCTTCAGCCACTATATATAGGACTAGAAAATGTACCCAGGCATGCGCGGATTTTCAATTTTAGAACACCTTAAAAATTAAATATAGAAAATAACATTATGTAAAAATTTATGAAGTTATATACCATCATTTTTATTCTAAAACATTAAATTACAATTTTTATTAATTATAAAATATAACTACAAATAGATATCTATAATTTATAAACACTAAAAGTAAAAGAAATATGTTATTTTCAAACATATTTCTTTCAGATTTGTTTTAGATTTTTTATTTTCTTTCATTTTAGTATATATCAGAAAATACATAATTAGATTTAAGGTTAATTACACATCATTACCTTTCTCTATTGATTTATTATTTTTCATTGTTAGTTATATAATAGTTTAAATGATATATTACTTAAATATAAGTGTTAGATCAATTTAGTGTTATAATTAATTATTTGTTGATAATGTGGACACTTTAAGAGGAGAGAAAACTCTGTCATTATATATACTAGGAGAGAACCCGCGCAAATACGCGGATTTTATTTTAATTTGATTTTTAAATCATTTATTTTTAAATTATTTATTTAAATATTTATTTTATAATTTATTTTCTCTTACTTTTATCAGAATATTTACTATCTGTATTTTTTTGATGATATTTGTAATCTCTTTCATATATTATTTTAACCATTTATTTATTCTTCTATTTTTATTTTTATCAATTTATCATTTTGAAGTTTTATTTTATATATTTTTATTCTCTTTTCCATGTTTTAATTTTTATTTCGTTGTAATCATTTTTCTTTTTATTTTATGATTTTATATAATTTTTTATCTTGTAGATTGTATATTGAATATTTTTTTCATGGTTTATAATTTTATAGGTTAGAGTTTACTTCTTAACTTATTCAATCTCATAATTCGTTATTTCCTTATCTTGCATTAAAATTTAATTCTTTATTTATTTGAAAATAGTAGTTAAATCACTCATAAATAGAAATAAATCAAGTTTTTGTTCCATAAATAGCGCTCATTTTTATTTATGACAAAATAGCATTTTTATTAAAGATTTATTTCTTTATATAGCACAAAATCTCCTAACCCCATACTATTAGAGTTTAGGATTTAGAGTTTATGGTTTTAAAACCCTAAACTCTAAGCCTTAAACCTAAATCATACATTCTACCCTTAACAAATTATACCCTAAATTCTAAAATACTTAACACAAACAAAAATTTTAAACTTTTGCCTTTCATAAAAATGCTATTTTGTCCTAAAACAATGTGTGCTATTTATGGAACAAAAACATCATTTGGTGCTATTTGAGAAAATTTCTCTAATTATTTGTTTCCTCTTCTATTTTTATTTTTCATCAATATACCATTTTGAAGTTATATATATATATATATATTTATATATTTATTTATTTATATATTTTACTGAATCCATCTTTTTCCATGTTTTAGTCCTTAATTTTTGTTATATTCATTTACTTTTGTTTAAAAGAAAAAAAAAAGATAATTGCTTATATAATTTGCATATGTAAACAAATAAAATTGAGAAGAACCAATAAAAGATGGATTATGTGTCATTTTTTTAGAGAGCTGATGTGTCAAGCTTGGAAAAAATCTCTTTTCTTATTATATATAAGATTTATATGTTTTAAATTGAATTTAAATAGTATTTATTTATAATATTTTAATATATATTTATATATATATATATATATTTAAAATTTAATGGGTTTTATGTATAATTAATATTCGAACATAGATTAATATTGATTTAAATTACTTGGTGTTTAGAAATATAAATTAATTGCTTATATAATTTATTTATGTGAATCAATAAAATTAAGATAAACCAATAATTTGAGAGTTGATATGTCTTTCTCAGGATAACTCTTTTCAGGCTAATGTGTCATTCTATGGAGAGTCTCCTTCAGCCTTTATATATAGGATTATATGTTTTAAATTGAATTTGAATAATATTTTTTTATAATATTTTTTTAAACTATATATATATATATATATATATTAAAAATGTAATGGGTTTTATGTATAATTAATATTCGAATATATGTTAATATTGATTTAAATTACTTGGTGTTTAGAAATATAATTTAATTGCTTATATAATTTATTTATGTGAATCAATAAAATTAAGATAAACCAATAAATTGAGAGCTGATATGTCATTCTATGGAGATTCTCCTTCAGCCATTATATATAGGATTTATATGTTTTAAATTGAATTTGAATTGTATTTATTTATAATATTTAAAATATATATATATAATGTAATGACTTTTATGTATAATAAATATTCGAACATATTAATATTGATTTAAATTACTTGGTGTTTAGAAATATAAATTAATTGCTTGTATAATTTATTTATGTGAATCAATAAAATTAAGATAAACTAATAAATTGAGAGTTGATGTGTCATTCTCCGGATAACCCTTTTCAGGCTGATTTTTCATTCTATGGAGAGTCTCCTTCAGCCATTATATATAGGATGTGAGTTTCAAGATTTAAAATAATCTCATACATTAAATATTGTTTCTTAAATATATATCTTATTCATGTATTTTTTTAGAAATCCATGAATATATATTTATATTTATATCATTAAAAACATTAAAAAGAAAAACCATTAATAGTATTAAGATATGTGAGAAGGACAAATTAGTATCATTTATTTGATTGATGCAATTTAAGTGATGCAATTTAAGTGATGCAATATACTCTTTTTCTTGTAGTATCAAGAGGATGCTTTATATATTACTAGTATAATCACCCGTGCGTAGCACAGGTACATGTAATTTAAAAAAAAAAAAAATTTATGTCAAATTAAAATGTATAAAATGTAATTTAATTAACTCCAAAGTTATAAACAATTGTTTAAATCATTTATAAATCTGTAAAGACTTTTAGATTATGTAAAAGATAATAAAATCCTATCATTTATTAAACTCATATGTAAAAAAAATTGTTTCTTTAATGACATTAGAATTTTCTTAAATAAGTAAGAACATTAAAAAAAAGATAGCAAATACCTGCAATGGAGATAGATAAACGAAAAAAATAACCCCACAGATCTCCACAACATTACCTTTAATATCTCTCTAAAAAATTATTTTACTCTTAACTACAAAAATGGCTGCTAAATGAAACAAAATTTATGATATCACGAAATGCCTCTTCAAGTAAATGTTTGAAATTTTGGAATCAGTTTCTGTTATATAGATGTTTGAATTCTATCTCTCTGTAACAAAAAAAAAATATGTTTAGTTCATAAGAATAAAACTAAAAACATAAAAAAACAAAAAAAAATTGATATGTGGAAAAAGCCTTTTTCATCCACCACAATAATTTCCATGCGTAGGATTGATTTAAGTTTATCTTTAGGATGAAAATTCCAACTCCTTGATATTAGAGCTCTAATCTTTCATTATGTTGTTGAACAATTTAGTTTGAAAATTAAACTAAAATCTAAAGGCATCTTAATGATAATAGAAAATTAATAGAAAACATAAATAATAAAGAAGAAAGATGGAAAAATAGTAAGGATGAAGAAAAGAAAGAAAGAACATGAATGAATGATATTTTTTATTGCTAAAATCGTATATAGGAAGAAGAAAAAAACTGAATTTCAGTTAATGAAAATATGGTGTAGTGGAGAAAATTTAGGGTTTAGTAGAAATATTTTAGGATTTTGAGAAAAAAAAATCTGATGAATGGAAGTTGTTTTGTTTCAGTTTATAGTTTTTATATTTTTAAAGAATATTTAAATTTATATAAAGGATAAATGTATATATATATATATATGTGGCAGAATAATTAAAAAAATCTATGTGGCATGTTATTATATAAAAGATGTGGTGTAAAGAAAATATTTTAAGGTTTTTGAAGATAAAAAGAAAAGAAAAAATAATGCAAATAATATAAAACTTTGCTAAAATTTCTACTATCCTTTAATCAAGGAGATGTGATAGAGGGTTTTGTTTTTAAAACTCTGCAGTTTTTAATGCTTTTTGTTTATGATATTTTTATTGAGATTTAAATTTAAAATAAATATATATGTGGCAGATGTTTTCTAAAACAATGATGTGACAGATTTTAACTGGCCAAGTGATTTGTGCTTTATTATATAAAAGATGTGAGCTTCAAAATATAATAATATAAAATAATCTCAATATCAAACATTAAATAAGCTTTCTTAGATATATGTCTTATTGATATCTTTTCATAGAAAATTAAAAGTAACATAAAGGTAAATCCATTAATATATAATGTATTAATGGACAAAAAATACTTTTAGTATTTTTCTTAAATAGGCAGGTTATTTTTGTACTCTTTATAAAAATTAAAACCATTTATTCATACATATATAATGATCTAAATGCTATTAATATAAAAAAATTTATATATAATAATAATAATATAAATGTTTTCCACTTCATATTAGTTTTAAATAAAGAGTGAGATACTGTAATTAATTACCATAAAATCTTTTAAATATACAGATACATTATATATATTTTAGATAGAATTAATGCTCAAATGTTGTTAGTTATATAATTGGTGCAAAATACTTTAATTAGCCAATAGTCTGCTAAAATAAAGCTCAATAGTTGTTAGTTATGTAATTGGCGCGCAATATAAAAAATATCCGTTTTTAGTCGATAATAGCTACATATTGAGAGGTGGCAACAGAAAGTAAAACTTTGAGTAGAATCCATTTATATAAATCTAACTTGTGCATTATGGGGTTTCAAACAGTTCTTAAAGATTAGAGCTATTATTTTCTTTCATTGTTTGAAGAGTTATAGAATTGAGATTCAACTTTAAACAAACAAAAAACTTGTTAGTTATGCTTATTTATTTGGAAACACAGTTGAGATTTTTTTTGTTTTCATGTTGATTTTAAGAAAATAAGATAATCAAGGTTTGAGGATTTGGTTTTTCATTTTTATTAGATAAAACTATGGCATTGAATTTAGGTACCAGTAATGTTAACGAATGCAGACAAATCGCTTTTGATCTCAATGTTGAACCTACTGATGCTGACAATAACGGTTCTCCTAATGGTCTAGATTTGTGCTCGATATGTCACGAACCGCTGGTCAATAATCTTCGAACACTTGTTACACTTAAATGTGCCCACAAGTTTCATCTCGGTAATGTGTTTTTTTTTTGTACAGCCCCAAGTAATTTTACTTTCTTTTTTTTTGTAATGGAAACTTTTATTGGAGGAGACACATTAATAGATTTTCTAATTTTGATATGAGTGGTATAAAATGCACCCTTTCAATTTGTTTTACAATTTATGGATCCTCAATTTCTCAAGAGTCGTATATTTTTTTGTAGCCTTCTGTTGAGAAAAAAGATGTACTTTGAAATAGTATTTTATATGAGATTGTGATCTATGATGTGATATTTTGGCTTACTTCTATTCATCATTCACAAGTGCATGAAAACCTTTAATTTACTTGCGTCTGATGCCTTCATTAATTACCTTGAGCCTTTTGTTGTGTGCATTAAAATATTGGAAGTCCATGCAAAAATATATGTGTTTTAGTCTAACGAAATTTTCCTAACATATATCGGATTATTTAGCTAACTAGTGCGAGATAGCAAGCAACAAAACTTAACCGCACTTTTTCCTTATATAATTTCGTAGATCATTGACTCATGTGTGTTAGTATCATGAGCTTTATTTATTTATGTTCTTTTATTCGATATTGTTACTTTAGAGAGACATCTAAAATTTTGACAACACGTTTTTTTGTTTGCAGATTGCATTGGTTCTAATTTTAATGCAAATAACTTGATGCAATGCCCAAATTGTATGCAAATAGAACCAGGTCAATGGCAGTATGGTACCGGCGGTCCAATCCTAGATTCTGATGACGAAGATTGGATTGATGAAGAAAATTATATAGCGATCCATGAATTGGTAATATTCTGATGTTTTACAAAAATGATGCTTGTCTTGGAATTCACCTTGTCTAAGTTTAGTTTTTGATGCTTAAGAAACATATTCATGGATGATTGGTCTACTAGAACTAATGTCTAGAGTAATTCTTGAAACACATGTGTTTGTATATCTTGTAGACTTTGGGATCGGAGTTGTGCCCTTTTCAAAGCTTAGGTCGACAAAATTCTGTTGAGTAAGATTTACATGAGTTATTAGTTACATGAAAATGTTCTTATGTTCCACACTTTGGCTAAACCAAAACTTTAACAACCCCTTCCTCTCTCAAAACGTTGTAGGGGTCCAGATCCATTAGGTTTAAGAAACCATTGTGTTTATATAGAGGGCTCTTTCGCTATTCCTCAATCCTTGGATATTTTGGGATCCATCTACTTGCCACTCAACTCATCCCCTCTGTATCCTGATGTTCCCCTACCATCTAATCCAAGAATTTTCTGGAGTAATGCCTTAGTGCCAGGGGTGATGAGAGGGAGGCACTACACTGGCCATCCATCACGCGGTCATGGGTAATTTTGCTTTCTCTCTTCGACTATTGCTAATCAAAGTCCTTGTATATATATTTTTTTATGGGTTCATAAAGCTACAGATTTTTTATTTTTTTTTGCTATCAAATACCATATGATGAGAATCCTAAGAATATGAAAATATTGACTCTTTTTTAAAAAAATAGTATTCATTTCAAATGTGATTTGAGCTTAACTACTGAAATATTGCTTCTCTTTTTTTTTTCTCTCTCTTTTTTATAACTCATATTGATAGTTTCTTATATTTTTTTTAAAAGTAAATATTAAAACTAAAAACAAAAACTGGTTAGTTTTCCTTCTTTAGAAGATGAGTTTACATTCTGACAATAGATGAAACCTTCATTTTTTTTTTGCAGTCCCTCTAGTATACCCAACAACTCAATGGTTAATGCTCCAGTGGCAACACTATGTCAAGGCTGCAGCTTAGTAGCTAATGTTCCAAACGATTTATCTGGACCAGTCTCGCAGGTTCATGTCTTTCCTTTTGCTCGTAACCAAATTTCTAGAGAACTCTCAAATTATTGCTCCAATTCTTGTGGTTCTAACCAGGTTAATAATAATGGCTTCAACCGATTTAACGTGCGGAACCGTCAGCCTTTCTTGGAGCAGTGGCAAATAAACCAAATGGAAAGACAGTTTTACCGCATTCTTTATGGTGAAGCAGTTGATGGAAGCGAAAGCAATGACAATGGTGGCGAAAATAGTAGCGGTGAAGGCCGCGGAAACGATAGAAACAGTGGTGATCTAGGAAGTAACACCTTTGCTAGAAGGGGAAATGATGACGGCAATGGGATATAAGTGGTTGTGGGTGGTAGAAGCATCATTTTCTAGTTATTCCCATTCTCAAAAACTTTGATTAGAGAGTGAATTTTTTTACTTTTCATAAAAGAACTGTTTTTTAGTTTATGTTGTTGGTAAAAGTTTAAGAAAGGTATTTAAAACATACTCTCTATGTTCCTAACTAATCCTTTTTTTAAAATATTTTGTTTTAAGAAGTTGTATATTCGCAAATAACCGTAACCAAAAAAAAATAAAACCGAACCAAATCAAACCGTAAATTAGTAATCTGGTTTGGTTTTGCTTATAAACCCGTTCGGATAGCATTATGAAAGTTATTTCGGTTTTAGTTCGGTTCGGTTTAAAACCATAAAACTGTGGTTTAGAAAAATGAATTTGTAATTTTTTTCATATAATATAAATAGTTTTGAGTTTTGACATTTTGAAAATACAAATTCAATTGATTCTGAGTTTTTAGTTATTATTTTTTATAAAATCATGAAATCAACAACAGAAACAAAAACCGAAACCAAACCAAACTAAACTGAATTAATTATGGTTAAAATCATAAATTGACAAAAATCAAACCGTACCAAATCGTATTGCAATTGGTTGGTTTCTAAATAGTTTTATTTTTCTTCACCTTTAATAAAAAAAAAAAAACAAATTGAAGTGGACCTTTGTCCAATACACCCAACCCAAAAATAAACAAATTGAGCCCAAGCCCAAAAAGGTTTACTGATATACAAACAGACCCTTAAATAAAAAATAACGTCTCGAATAGAAATCGCAATTAGAAAAAAGAAAATCCCCAATTCGTCACCGGATTAGGGTTATCACAATGTCGTCCGGGAATCCTAAGCAAGGCGACACCAGATTGGTGGTTGCTGCCACGACGGCGTCGGCGTTGATGGAAGCGAAGAAAGCTGATCATGGAGGATCTACATCTATCGTCGAGTATAAACCACCGGTGATGCTAGAAGACGAAGAAGATCTAGAAGTAAAGCTTAGACGAATCCTTGAGAACGTTCCTGTTAGGGTTAGCAATACTTCTGGAAGTTCCGCTGGTTCTGGTTCTGGAGATTTCCATCAGGTAACTAAACTTAGCCTGTAGCTTAATTCGGAAGATTATGATTTATTTCTGGAACCGAAAATGTCTAAGAATTGAACATGAATTCTGATTTCTTCTGTTTGTTTGGGAATAAGGCTTAGTATTTTGTTATTAGGCATAGTTAGGTTTGATTTTGAAGCTATTCTCAATCAATTAAGAGAAGATATTTTAAGAATGTTTGGATCTGAATTTTCTTAGTGAACTTTTGTGTGTTTCTAAATTTTCTAAGATAGATTATTCTATTGATGGGCTGTGACGGATGTCAATTTCTGGAATCGAAAATTGCAAAAGTTAATTCAAAACTGTAGCTTCTTGAACATGAAACTATAGCTAGGTGTTGTTTCGAAGCTACCCTCAATCAATTAAGAGAATTTCATTTGTTGGAATCTGAATTTCTTAAAAGACTTTGTCTTCTGATTATCGTTTTCTTAGTTTTGTGATGGACCACAGTTTCTTCATAGCTAGTTAAAAAGTTTATAGAGCTTGAACTGAGAGTATTCTCTGCAAGAGTCTCATGTATGTAGTAATTAACCAGTTCTGATTATTGTGTTAATTCTATGGATTATGATGACTCAGTGCTCTCTGATTATTTGCAAACAGAGTCTAGTCTTTGGTTTTTAGGCATAGTTTGGCGGGCTTTACTTAACATGTCAACTTTTGCGATCGATAATGATTCATTACTCTCTATTACAGTACCGGCAGATGAGGCGAAGAGAACAAGACCGACTCACAAGGATGGATATTGACTATAACAAGCGGTTAAAAATGGCGGAATTCGCTATAAGAAGAGAAGAGAATCTGAAAGCTGCAGAGGAAAAAACATCAAAGAAGCGTTTGAAACGCCAAAAGAAGAAGCAGAAAAAGCATGCGAAGAAGAGTAAACCAGACACTACTGAGGAACAAGAAAAACAACCAAAAGACGAAGAAATATCATCTGAGGACGGTGGCAATGAAGAAGAAGAATCTGTGGTCGAACCTTTACGTCCTCTTTTTAATATCAGGTTTCAAGAGAATCGTTCATAGGTTTTGTTGTAACATTTCAGATGAATTCAAAACTCTCTTTGCAAGATGAGTTTTTTCTTCTTTCTTTTTTTCCTTTTGTTATTCAACAATGTATGGGGGAAAGAAATGGAGCAGGTTTAATCGGTTTGTGTAATGTAATAGGGGTGTGAGCAAACTAATTGCAAATGAGAAAATCAAACTAAACCAAACCAAATGCAAAACTGCTAAACCGAAACTGAATGAATGCCCCTATTAGAGTAACCATCTAAATGTTCATTAGCCTCTCTCTCAGTTTTAGATCTCTCACTCTTAATGTATGAATGAACCTACCAAAACCCGACATAATGGACACAAACTCTGATTAACCACCATTGTCGGTGTGATTTCGATTGCAGTCACCATCATCATAATGAAACTAGGAACTAATCGGTATATAAACCACCATGGCAAGTTGTCAAATCCGTAACCAAACCAATTGCAACTTAATTTAGATTATCTTAAACTAATAAAATAAATAAAATGGATAATGTGAAAAATATTAAAACAATGATTTATAATTCTCTTTCGCATTTTTAGAGAGAAATTGCCTCATAAATTTTAGACCATCTCCAATAAAGAGATTTAAGATGGGGTTCTAAAAACAAAATGAAAATTAAAATATTAATAAATAATTGAATAGTATAACAAACGCTTATTAAAACCCCTACAAAAGTCTCTTAGTTAAGAGTTTTTAGAAACAATTTAATGAATAGTGTAAGAATCTCATATTAATTTATTAATATTTTAGTTTTAAAATAGTGTAACAATCCCATCTTAAAACCTCTTATTGGAGATGCTCTTACAGTTTTTATTTATGAAAAAAAATAAATGATTTAAAAATAAATGATTTAAGTCCAACAGAGGAGGACGTAAACATGGAGTTGGTGAAGATAGCCCCTTTTTTGATACGATGTCGGGATTGATGGATCTTGGAAGTCATCTGATCCTACTTCTGGCCTAGATTGATTTTGTAGTCAGAAAGAGGATAATGTAATTCTAATGGACGCAAAGTGTATCCGGAAAACGCTATCACCACTGCATACGGAATTGGAAGTACTATTATGGGCGGTGAATTCTATCATGTCGGCAAAAATTAATTCTCATGTGTTTGAAACAGATTTTGCAGAGCTTGTCTCCATAGTGTAATCTCCAGACGAGTGGCCGATTTTCTCCAATCACTTAGCAGATCTTGCTCGACTATGTGACTTCATACCTGAGTTCTCTATCACACGTATCTCAAGACTGAATAATTCACAGACGGACTGTTTAGCATGATCTTCAAAAGCTTTTTTATCTGAATTTACGTTTGTAAATAATTTTCCTCCAATGTGGGCAACTAACTCTGGAGTGAACTTTTATAATTATATTTATGTTTGGTTGAAAAAAAAAAAAAAAAAAAAAGGCTCCGTCAATTAATATTTTGACAATGAAAAAACAGAGATTAAAGGGAACACAAAAGAAAACAAAACTAAAAAGATAGAATCAAAGTTGAGAATTGTTAAAAGTTAAAAGCAGAAAAGCAACCTACCTTTTACCTGCTTTTCAAAGCCAAATTGCATAGATTTCACTTAATTGTTTTCTAATCGAATTTAAAAAGAAAACAACAAAAGTGACTTTAATTAATTAAATTAAAACAATGTGCGCAGAACGAAGAGGTTAGAGATTTTTTGAAAAAGCGCGACTCTGCAGTTTTGGGATTGGTGAAAGAGATCGCTTCAAATTCTCCTCCGCCATGGAAGATTCTCATCATTCCTCACACAGTTCTCTTCATCAATCCTTCGCCGGTGGCTCAGGTCCTCTCTAGCTCTCACTTTTGTTTCCGCTTCAATCATTTCATACGAATCCTTAAACTCCCAACACTGTTTCATTCTTCTCAACTCCATAATCGTTTAGATCTCCGATCATCATTTCGATTTTGTTTTGGGTACTGTAGTTTCCGATTTGATTATGTGGAAGAACCGACGCGGAGGTTTTATTCTACTCGGATCAACGACGTTGTTATGGTTCCTCTTCGAGAAATATGGATACAGTTTCTTCCCTTTTGTTGTTAACATTCAGCTTCTTCTCGTCGTTATAGTCTTCCTCTGGGCCAAATCTGCTATTCTTTTCAACAGGTATCGTAATTTAGATTGAAGAATGTAACATTTTGCATCATTTTTGTATATAAGATCATATGGTTATTGGTTTATTTTGTATATGATTCAAAGTATCAAACACTGTAAGATCTTAAATTTTAGCTTGTTTCTTGAATTTTTAGACTGAAAAATGTCACATTTTGTATCATTTTTGTAGGTGAGATCATATGGTTATATGTTTGTTTTGTATATGAATCAAAGTATCAAACACTTCATAATAAGAAAAGCTTGTCTTAGTGTTACTGATGCTAAATCTGAATCTGAAATTTCCTTTGTTTCTTGACCAGGCCTATGCCTCAACTACCTAATTTTGAAATCTCTGAGGCATCTGTTTTTATGGTGGCTGATGCTCTAAGAGTCTGGATTAATACTCTACTCTCCGTTGCTCGTGAAATTTATGTGGGAAGAAATACAAAACAACTCTTTCGGGTAAGCAAACTGATATCTTCCTTTAGTTTTCTTGTAGATTTTAAGAATGTAGCAAATAGATTTGCATTTTGAATGAGATACTGAAACACAGATGTTGATATGGCAGGTGAGTATTGTGTTGTGGACAATCTCATTTGTTGGCAGTTTCTTGAACTTCCTCACAATACTCTATCTTGGTGAGTAGTTTTGTTCTTCTTTGTCCTTCACATTGTTCATAATTGATAGGACCTATTTAGAAGGGTAAGGATATTGCTCAACTTACCCAATTGACTTTTTTCCGGGTGATTTGGACAGGTGTTGTCCTCAGTCTGTTGATTCCCATACTGTACGAGAGATACCAGGATCACATTGATGATAAGCTATCTTTAGCACATCGAATAGTTCAAACACAATACAGGAAGATCGACGACAGATTACTACAGAAGATTATTGCTAAGCCCACAAACAAGATAAAAAAAATGCAATAGGCAAGCATACCTGACTTTAAAAAAAAAAAAACATATTATCAGCTTATCCCCTTTGATCCATTGTTAGATTTCAAGTTTTCAACACGGTAGTGTTCCTTTCATAAGGTGTTATTGTTAAGCCTAGCGCTTGACTATTATAACTATCCTAGGAGTGGTGCAGGAAATTGTAGCTTTTTCCAGCTCAATAACAGAGCTTACATAGGTTAGTTGAGAGCTACAGGTTTAAAGAAGAATAAAAAGAACATGTTAGCTTTCTTGATTTGCGTAGGGTTTCGATTTAGACATTGGTTTAGAGTTTAGAGACTTCCCGTTAATTAATCAAGTTTCTTCTATGGTATAGTTCATTTGTGAATTCAATTAGAGGAGTAGCCATGAAGTTTATAGAATTTAAAACTACGATTCATCAACTACTATATACTTAGATGTTAAGTAGATTTGATGGACATAACAAGGACAGTTTCGTATTTGTTTGTTTCTTAAAACGTATCGAAGTGATGACCTCCTCTTTCAGTACTTGGTACACTAATTCTAATCCATTGACACTCTTTTTGTTGCATGCAGTGAAAGAAACAAGACAGAATAGGACTGAGTGGGAAGGTAAAACTGAGTAAGGGTGGGGACAGAGCGACACAGTTGAATAGAGAAGTTGAGACTTGAGAGTGGTTTTGTCAAACATTAACCCTTCATTTGACTCTATGGATGAAGAAGTCCATGTCTGTGTAACTTCAGGAACTAAAATGTGATTATAATCAGAATATTTTGGGTTCTTTGTTTACTGCTTTTAGGTTTGACGTTGATGCTTAAAGTGATAGGAAGAGACAACAACAAAAACAAGTTGTTCTCTAATATGATTTACAAAATACTAAGAAATTTTAATATTATGTATATTAGTAGCTGATGAATCGTAGTTTTATACTATAAACTTCATGGCTACTCACTCCTCTAATTGAATTCACAAATGAACTATACCGTAGAAGAAACTTGATTAACCAGGGAAGTCTCGAAACTCTAAACCGATGTCCAAAAACAAAACCATAGAACAAAAACAAGAAACTTGAAAAACCAAAAACAAAGTATGAAACAAAAACAAGTTAATTTCTTATGCGGAATTGTGATTTATGTAGTGCACTTATATTATTGATAATCACATTTGTAATTCAGAAATTTCTAATAAAGCCATCCTTGCTTTTTGGTTCAACGAAATTTACCGAATGCAAGCTGATTTTATGCAAAAAAAAAAAAATGTTCTGTTAACATCTTCATCTTTTGTTTTACCTTAGTTTAAGGAAACAAAATTGTGATTTTAAGTTATGTAATATGTAATGCATATTATTGATAATCACATTTGTAATTCAACAATGTTTACTAATAAAGCCGTTGAGTTCACAATGATTAGTTCTCGGACATAAAAAGGAACAAGCCCCGGCTTTCAATGTTTATGAATTACATGAAGTGGGGCTAAAAAAAAGGGTAGAAACTCAAACAGCCTTAGGAACTAAGACAGATTCTGAATTGGGAACTGTGACGGACCGCAACAGCTCCAACGAGCAAACAAGGCCTAGGAAATGAGAGAGTAAAGTGTTCGCCGATGCCTGCACAAAGCCAGCTCTTAAGTCAAAACAATGAAACATACACAAATCTTTGAGTCAGAATTATTATTATAAGAACAAAAGAGTTTATGGTATAGAGCTTTTTGTTCAATACCTGAACTAGGAAGACGTCTAGAGCAAGGACGGGGCTGTATCCCTGAGAGACTCCTTGGTAGAAAGGGTTTGCTGAAGTTGTTAAAGCCTTTGCAACTAAAAATCCAACCGTTGCTTGCATCCCGAGAAGTGCTGCTCCCATTCCCAAAAGATTTACCATAATCCCACTCCTCAAACCTTTCACAACATCAGCACGAGGCGGGGCCTGTAACAATACAACCTTAATAAGAAATTGGATTTTCCGCTTCAAACACCAAACGAGTAACAGGACTTAAGAAGGAGCAGCTATTGGGAGACCTGTACAACTTGACTGGATCATACCATCAGATACTACTAAATATAAGCTACAAAGACCAACCTTAATAACCAAAATATACAAACGATCAGAACCTACAACGGTTGCATGTTTTGTTCAATACGCTGTCTACATCGAAAATGGAGATAAACGGTAAGGTTTTTTATTCATTATATAAAGAAACAAGCTTTGAGATAGTTAGGATAGACACTTAGAAACAAGTCTGCCAAAATGTTTCTTATACTACCATCATCTAGCTTTACACCTTAATCTCTTATTCCTTTTTTTCGTTGAAGTAAACAGAGTTTGGCAGCCATCCGTTGAACCCATGAGCCACAACCGAGAAACAAGTACCGGTAGCCATTATAAACACTTTATCTCCCAAGGACTTGACTTTTACACATTTCCCCAATTTCTCATTTCGTTTGTAAACCTTGAAACCGATTGTTACTGGTAAGACACTATCCCAAAACAGTCGGTTTCAAGGTTTAACAAACCTAATGAGAATTTGGTGAAATGGGTAGAGATTAAGTCCTTGGGAACAATGCGTTTATGATGGTTACCGATACTTGTTTCTCGGTTGTGGCTGGTGAGTTCTACGGATGCCTGCGAAACGTCATTTACTTCAACGACGAGAAGGAAGAAGAGATCAAGGTGTTCAAGCTAGATGATGATAGTATAATGAAAATTCTGGGAGAGTTGTTTCCAACTGTTTATCCTAAATTCCTAACTATCTCTGAATCATGTTTAGCTTTCCAAATGTTATTCACCATTGTCGATATACAAAAGGTATGCAATATGTACATTTCCACATAAAGTCAGACCAAGACTATTCGTGATGTGAATTAGCATCGAATCCTAGATTCCTTACTCTGCTTCTACTAAACAAATCAAACTTTTTCACTTTATGTAGTCATTACCAGTACAAGGAAGAAGTAAGACATTGTTACCTTGGAAGGGTCAATAGCAGTTCGACGAAGCCTCTCAGAGAGCCGAATATAACCAAACGACCAGAAAACCGAAACAAACGAAGCAGCAATCCCACTTGCAGTGGCATAGAAAGTAGCAGGTGAGGTAGGTTTCCCAGTTACAACAATGGAGAATGATAAAATCACAGCAGCCACCACAGTTGACACAAGCTGCCCCCAGAATCCAATACTCCCTAGCCTCTTGAAGTACCTTGAAGTCTTCTCCAATCTCTTTGCCACCTGAGAGAGAAAACAACTCATACTCATAAAAACCTCAATTACTGAAACAAAAGATTCTTCACATTTTTCAGTTCTGTAAAGTGTAAACTCAAATCCAGAATTTTTATCCATTTCCTAAAAATCAAAAAGCTGATTCAGGTGGAAACTGTGAATTCCGATGATCGTCAAGGTCCCACTCTACATTCAATTTAGCTATAACTTTTTAAAATCAAGCTGTATAAGTCGAAGAAACCACTCATACTCCACAAAAAAACAAAAATCAATCACTGAAACAAGATTCTTCACATTTTTTCAATTCGGTAAACACGAAATCCAAAATTGTTATCCATTTCCGAAAATTCAAAAGCTGATTCAGGTGGAAACTGTAAATCATCGACAAGCTATCACAATACATTCAGATTCACGCCGAAGAAATGGCTAAAGAGGAGAGAAACCTGAGCAAGTTTAGCCTTATCGACCTCAATATCACCAGAAAATGAGCCAGGAGACGTCGGAGAAGAAAATGCCACCGTGGATGGTGCGAAATTAGGTTTAGATCCTCCGATTTGAAAACCGTAGACGGATAGAGACGGTGGCGATTGGTGTGATGAGATTGTGACTTTCCTCTTCGGAGACAGTGGATTGAATAAGGGAAGAAGGCGAGTTGAGAGGTGTTGGTTGGGGCATGATAGCTGAAAACTTGGCCGTAGCGCAACCGCGGATACGCCGGAGGAGCTCGCCGGCGGTAAGAGTAGTGACTGCATATTTTTTTTAGTTTCGAGTTTTAAGAGTAAAGTTGAGTGAATTTGTGCTTTTTAAGGGGCTTTCGTGTATTTGAAGTTGTAATGGGCTTTTTTGTAGCTACCTAACGGCCTTTGAGAGAATATTTCTTCATTGTATTTGTTTGTTTTTTAAAAGCCAAAACCAGGATAAACTAGAAACACCTAACACTAAACTACTAAAAGAACATCAAACACAATGGCTACAACCGGTAAAATCTAGTATCAAAATTGAATTGTAGTATATTTTATAATTTGATTTAATTTGTAATAAAATTTATGTGGTAAAAACTGTAGATTTATACGGTAAGTTTGCAGTAGAAATATAAGTTGACATTTTATCAAAAACAATCGTTAACTTTTATACTTTTAGTTACAATATATATTATTAAAACAAAATTAACTTAAATTAATAGTAATAACGTATATTAAATAATTTAATCACTACAATAAAATAAATAAAATTATTAGATAAAAGTGGGTTTTATAAATAGAAAAGAAAATCAAACCATAAATTTTAAATACTTTTAGTGTTTGACAATGAGTATTAAGAAAAACATAAAAATAATAGGAACCTTTTTGTTTGATTTGATTGAATTATTCAACTAGGCCATTAAGACAAGTTTTTGTCTTGATGGAAATATGAAAAATAGAAGAAAAGAATATAAAAAAAAAAACAAAAATCAACTCTACCACCTGAGATTTTCTATGATGTTGAGTTTTCATTGAAGTTGAAATTTTTAAAAATGACGTATTTTCAAAATTGTAAATCAACCATAACACATTCATAACTCAAACTTAAGTTCAAAATTCTTAAAAACTCATGATTGGTAACATTTTGAATTATCATAACTCAACATAAATCAATGGTACCACATTTTACCAATCAGACCCAATATCTTTTTAAGAATAATTTTTCAATAAATTTTTGATCATGGTAATTTGTAATACTATTACAGATTATAATTTATAATTATAATAGATGATAACTTCATGTCTTCCTCATACCTAGGTAATAGATTTTTTGTATTTGGTTTTGGTTTGAGGTTTTCATATTATATCAAAATGATTACATGAAACCATGTTACATGTAGGAACAATATTAAGATTAAGTAAAAAGAGCTAAAGAAGAATGAAACTAGATGCGAATCCATTTTTCTTGAATGGGAGTTAACGTTTGTAAGAATATTTAATCTTATATGTGGATATTTTTTGTTTATAATGTTAAGTATTAACAATCTGATAGTTTTTTTCTGATTTTTTATTTTTTATTTATGAAATAGTATAGTATATAATATGTAACCATATAGCATTTGTATGAGTGTAAGTTTGGTTATGAATGAGTTTATTAGTATTAGATTACTCGATGAGTTGTAAATTCTGATATTGGACCAAACAATTTCAATTCAAAGTAATACATCACCAAATTTTTATGAGGATTATTAAAATAAACAAATTGAATTATGAGAATATTATAGTATATTTCTTGGTAAATCTTAAGATCTGAATTTATACAAAAGAAAAATCTCAAAATTAAATGGAAATATGTTGTTTACCTTTTCAATCTGTAAATTAGCTCCACGGAAACGATTTCTAATTTAACCCAAAAAAATACACATACACAAAAAATTTAACGGTTATTGGAGTCCATTATAACAATTACAAAATTAAAGTTTCTGAAATTAACTGATATCAATAGCTTCAATTGTTTGATTTGAGAAGATCTTAAAGTCTTCGTTAACCTTCACATTTAAAATCTAAAAACATGACACAAATTTCTCAAATATCCAAAAATAAATCAACAACTAATATTGTTTTTAAGAAAACAACTTTCATGGATAAAATATGCTCTTGATGCAGAATTTTGTTACTTCTCTTGGATTATTTTCTGACATGCCTATGAACAAAAAAAATCAAACTAAAATGTTTTGTTAACACATAAAGAAACTATTAAATAAATAATAAAAATTTAATTAAAATAAAGAATATTTACAGTAAAAATAAAAATCAATGGCTTTGTTTGAGATGATGCATTGTATTGAGAATGCCTCCATATATAGGGAATGAGGTGAGTAGATAATTATTAGCTTGCAGAGTAAGCCGATTGACTTGAATTGAGAATATTCGAATCAAATCTAACAAACATTAAGATGATTGACTGTTAAAACTTTATAATTATTAGTATGTAGAGTAAGCCGATTGACTTGAATTGAGAATAGTCGAATAAAATCTAACTAACATTATGTTGATTCGACTGTTACAATTTTATAATTATTAGCTTGCAGAGTAAGCTGATTGACTTGAATTGATAATATTCGAATCAAATCTAGCTAACATTTTGTAGATTGACTGTTACAATTTTATAAGGAAAACATTAGTTAGTAACAAATTAATAATTTTCAAATGTTTAAAATAATATCATATATGTTTCACTCAAGATGTAAAAGATTTAGAATATTAAAATTAGATATGTAGCAAAACATCTATAAATTAATAGGGTGATTTACACAATGGGTACCTTTTAGAAAACTTGAGTTGTGTTGAATTATCAACGTCTTCTTCATAATCATACTAATTGTAACCTTCAAGATAAAAAATATCACCGAACTTCAAATCCAAGCATGGCATCAGTTTGCACTAGAGTTCCTTTTAAGTTTTGTTGAGTTTTTGTGACTCTTTTGCCTTTAGGAAGGCTGCTTTAGGTTAACCAAAACTTAACCGGAAGCGGTTAGTTGAGACTAGAAGGAAAACTATAATTGCACCAAAGATATGTTGGCCGTTGGATTAAAATTTATTTTTAAAAATCAGATAGTGCAGATTTAAACTGTATCCTTAATTTATTGGCTGTTGGATTAAGAAAAGTGTTTTTGAATCAGACAGTGCAAATTAAATCCTATATATCTTCTCAATCAATCGTTGCTAAAATAAATAAATAAAAAATCCTACCAATCGATCTCTGTCACCTGATATCGAATAGCAACGGCGTAAAGAAAATCACCATGAAGATTATGCTTGTTGGTGCAATCAAAGAAAGACCAAATGAGCCAATTAGGGTTTGGATCTGTGGGATGAGTTACATCTATGTGGGTTTGGTTTGGTCTGGCTATTGAAGGAGAAACACAAGGCGTAGAGATAGGGATTTGGAGTTTGATGATATTTTTGATCTTTAAGATTACATGAGTATGATTATGAAGAAGATGTTGACAATTCAACAACTTAAGGTTTTATATTTGATGTTTCAATTTCATGGGGTTATGATGATGAATTGAATTTGACTAATCTCAGTTTCATGGTGTCATGATGCAATTAGTGTTCCTTTTAAGATAAGTGTCATAAGTAGCTTTAAAGTTGTGTATATGTATCATCTCTTGAGAGTGGAATAGATTCCTTTCTATTTCGTCAATATCTAGGGGTATGGTTGCTAAATATTTTTAAATTAGTTTTATGTTTATCTCAACTGTTCATTTTAGGTTTAAGTGGTTATTCTATAGAATTGTTACACTAGTTAAACAGAAGCAGAACAACTCTGCTCCATTTGTTATGAGCAAGCAGCTGAGATACTCAATTGATTTTGAGATCCTTTCTAATATACTTCTGAGATTAGAAAGATTGATTATTGTTAAATATTAGATTTAGCTCTAGAAATATCTTTAATTGCTTTTGTAGAATGCATTAAAAATATTCTCTAATTCATGATTGTTGTTAAGTATTAGCTTAGCTTTAAAATGATCTTTAGACAAATATTATCACCTTTTTTCTGTTGTATAATGCATTCAATGGTCTTTGATTCATGATTTATTTGGTTCTGTTTACTTAAACGCTAGTTCTGAGCTGATACAAATTGATTGGATGTGGATCAGCAGTCTCAAGTCTTATGAATTTTAATTAACTTGTTGTTTCCATTCTCATATGTTCACATACTCTGTCCATTAAACAATATCCACATGAGTTTGATTTCATTCATAATAATTTTATACTTGTCACTCGTTTGTTTAATTTAACGTTGTGCTAATTAGCCCTCTCAATCAGCAACAAAAAAGTAACAACATTATTTGCATCCTCAGAGCCTTTTATATGATCTAATCAATTGCTACCTATATCCCAACTCTCAGTATTCGATTTTGATGTTTTTTAGTCTTATGTTACATGTACTGTAACTAGGCTTGAACTTTGTACTAACTCCATTATATTTACTATCTTTGTAGGTATCACCAAGTTTGATAATCATATTAATGATTTTAAGAGCAAGAAAGAGCTTCCAAGTATACCCAACAAACATGGACCACATGGATGTATATGAGCAAGGTGTCCAGGTTGACGACACATCCACTAAACTCCGATCAAGAGACTGTTTTCATATTTTACTACCACAAGCATTGTATTGTTGCTTATAAGTTCTGATAAAAGAAATTTATTGGCTTTTCTCAATTACCCTATTTGGGTTAAGAGTTGGTTCCATATATATGATCATTATCATTGCTCGCTTCCCATATTACATCTAATGGACGTGAACACATGGACGCTAACACATAGACATATTCTTGAGTTTTTGAAGAGATTGGTAAGTAATGAATATGGAACAAGATTGGTAAAGTTGTGCTGCTTCATAAATGCATGGATGTGAACATATGGACGTATTCTTAAGTTTTTGGAAGAGATTGGTAATGAATATGGAAGAAGATTGGTAACACTGTGCTGCTTCTTAAACACATGGACGTGAACATATGGACGCATTCTTGAGTTTTTGGAAGAGATTGGTAAAGTTGTGCTGCTTCTTAAATAAAAAGACAAGGTTACTCTATATTTCTGTAGCTTGTTATAGAACAAGGGACACTGTTCCTAAGTGCCATTGAAGATCAAATCAATACCAAGAGAGAACACAAATCTTGTTAGGCGAAATATAATGAATTAAAGGCAAATGTCTATAAAAAATATTAAAGGTCTTACGTGATAAAACGAGTTCAAAACTTCAAATAATGCTCAAGGTGATCAATCAAAACATAACTAAGCATCAATCTCTCACTGGATTCAATCCAAACTTAAATAGTTAAATTACATATATATTGAGGCATTTTCATCGTAAGACTATAAAAGTTAAGCATCACGCACAAGAGTGTGAAAGTACGTATAGTACGTATAGATTACATGTTTCTCAAGATGTAGAGACAATCACACTTGGATAAAAATGCAAACAGCAACAAAAAATAATTAGACCTCAACGTACCAATTGTATGAGCATATAGTGTGATTGCATAAACAAGGCTAAATTGTAGTTAGGAACAGCTTCATATATATAAGAAAACTTTCGAGATAGCCCACACACTCTCTATATCAGCAAATGTGAAATTAAAAACCAGAGGTCAAACAAACTGGAAAATAAGTAAAAATTCAAACTTTACATAAGCTAACAGATATGGATAAAGGGAATAAAAAGTACCTGCACAAACTCGTCAATGAATTTATCCCTAATAACACAGCTAATCAACTTCTTGTCAAGGTTGACCCAAGCTTCTATGCCATCACTTTCCTTACTATCAATGAAAGCTACCAAATGTTTGTAACTCATCCTCGCAAATGAAAGCCACAAAGGTTTTCCCCATCCAAAATTTCATACACCGAAAATTTGGAGCTGAACAACACATGAAGCTGGCCATCTTTCAAAAAATGTCCATGATGATATGTCCACATTTACTTGTCCATGACAAAAATTATCAACAAATTATCCTCAGAACAGTTCAGCAGCTTCAGCTTACCACGCAATATACAAATATGGTTCTTAATTTCTTATGAGTTGGATATACACATGAAGTTGTCCATGGTTAATTTTGAATTTTTGTGTTTGACTCGCATACCCATTAGCAGCAGGAAAAAACTCTAATCTTGTGTTTGTTCTCTAAATCAAACACAAATTCAAAATCAATCAACCCATTTGGTGCTCATAATCACAAACACTAGAAAATACAAAATATCCACAAGAAAGCGTTGGAGCATAAATTGTAGTAAAAGAGGTTGTTTTGTGATCAGTAAATCTCGAATCAGCTTTCTACAAGCCCTTCCAACAACAACCTTGGTTCCGATCTTTAGATTTGAAACAGAGAGAGAGAAAAAAGAATTTGAAAGATGATGATGCTGATCCTGAAGAGAGAAGGAAAAGAGAAGGACGATACTAAGAGAGAAATTATAGTTTTTATTTTATTTTGGGATTTTTATTTGTTTATAGGGTTTTCTACCGTAGATGAATCCAGTTGGTATAGACTTTAGTTAGATTGCAAATAGTTAGAGATTTGGTACCGGTTAGGAGATGAGAAAATAGAAGTGAATGTAATTGTTAATGTTGTTTGAGGGTAAGAGAGTAAACAAACTTGAAAAAGGTACTTTAGTGCATAAATTGTATCAAGAGTGAAAAGCCAAACTTAAAAAGGAAATATTAAAAATAGAAAAAACAAAAAATCAACTCTACCACCTGAGATTTTTTATGATGTTGACTGTTGAGTTATCATTGAAGTTGAAATTTTACAAATGACATATTTTCAAAATTGTAAATCAACCATAACACATTCATAACTCAAACATAAGTTCAAAATTCTTAAAAACTTCATGATTGGTAATATTTTTTAATTATCATAACTCAACATAAATCAATGGCACCACATTCTACCAGTCAGACCCAATATA
The DNA here is from genome assembly GCA_963555745.1 of Cardamine flexuosa. Classification (NCBI taxonomy): domain Eukaryota; kingdom Viridiplantae; phylum Streptophyta; class Magnoliopsida; order Brassicales; family Brassicaceae; genus Cardamine; species Cardamine flexuosa. The sequence continues at coordinate 17,851,656 of OY743219.1, forward strand.
TTTTTAAGAATAATTTTTCAAAAAATTCTGATCATGGTAATTTGTAATACTATTACAAGTTATAATATATGATAAATTCATGTCTTCATCATATATAGGTAATAGATTTTTTTGTATTTGGTTTTGGTTTGAGGTTTTCATATTATATCAAAATGATTACATGAAACCATGTTGCATATAGGAACAATAAACTATTAAGATTAAGTAAAAAGAACTAAAGAAGAATGAAACTAGATGCGGATCCATTTGTCCTGAATGGGAGTTAAAGTTTGTAAGAATATATAATCTTATATGTGGATATCTTTTGTTCATAATGTTAAGTACTAAAAATTTGTTAGTTTTTTTCTGTTTTTTTAACTTTTTATTACTGAAATAATAGGGTATAATATGTAACGATATAGCATTTGTATGAGTTTAAGTTTGGTTAGAAATGAGATTTTTAGTATTATAGTACTCGATCAGTTGTAAATTCTGATGTTGGACCAAACAATTTCATTTCAAAGTAATATATCACCATTTTTATGAGGATTATTAAAATAAACATACTTAATTATAATAATTATTATTGTATATTTCTTGGTAAATCTTAAAATCTGAATTTTTACAAAAGAAGAATCTCAAAATTAAAAGAGAAAATGTTGTTTACCTTTTCAATCTGTAACTTAGCTCCACGAAAACGATTTCTAATTTAACCCAAAACACACACACTCAAAAACAAATTCAATGGTTATCAGAATCCATTATAACAATTACAAAATTAATGTTTCTGAAAAAACTAATATCAATAGTTTCAACTGTTTGATTTGAGAAGATCATAAAGTCTTCGTTAACCTTCACATTTAAAATCCAAAAACATGACACAAATTTCTCAAATATCCAAAAATAAATCAACAAGTAAGAATTTTTTTAAGAAAATAATTTTCATGGGTAAATTGGCTCTCGATGCAGAATTTAGATACTTCTCATGGATTATTTTCTTACTTTCCTATGAACAAAAAAAATCAAACCAAAATGTTTTGCTAACACATAACCAAAAAAAATAAAAATAATAATAATTAAAATAAAGAGTATTAACAGTAAAAATAAAAATCAATGGCTTTGTTTGAGATGATGCATTGTATTGAGAATGCCTCTTTATATAGGGAATGAGGTGAGTAGATAATTATTAGCTTGCAGAGTAAGCCGATTGACTTAAATTGAGAATATTCGAATCAAATCTAACAAACATTAAGATGATTGACTGTTAAAACTTTATAATTATTAGTATGTAGAGTAAGCCGATTGACTTGAATTGAGAATAGTCGAATAAAATCTAACTAACATTATGTTGATTCGACTGTTACAATTTTATAATTATTAGCTTGCACAGTAATCTGATTGACTTAAATTGATAATATTTGAATCAAATCTAGCTAACATTTTGTAGATTGACTGTTGCAATTTTATAAGGAAAACATTAGTTAGTAACAGATTAATAATTTTCAAATGTTTAAAATAATATCATATATGCTTAACACAAGATGTAAAAGATTTAGAATATTAAAATTAGATATGTAGTAAAACATCTATAAATTAATAGGGTGATTTACACAATGAGTACCGTTTAGAAAAATTGAGTTGTGTTGAATTATCAACGTCTTCTTCATAATCATACTCATTGTAATCTTCAAGATCAAAAATATCACCGAACTCCAAATCCAAGCATGGCATCAGTATGCACTAGAGTTCCTTTTTAAGTTTTGTTGAGTTTTTGTGACTCTTTTGCCCTTAGGAAGGCTGTTTTTGGTTAACCAGAAACTTAACCGGAAGCGGTTAGTTGAGACTAGAAGGAAAACTGTATAATTGCACCAAAATTATGTTGGCCGTTGGATTAAAATTTATTTTTAAAAATCAGATGGTGCAGATTTAAACTGTATCCTTAATTTATTGGCCGTTGGATTAAGAAAAGTGTTTTTGAATCGGACAGTGCAGATTAAATCTCATATATCTTCTCAATCAATCGTTGCTAAAAAACAAAAAAAAACAAGAAAATCCTACCAATCGATCTCTGTCACCTGATATCGAATATAACCAGCGTAAAGAAAATCACCATGGAGATTATGCTTGTCGGTGCAATCGAACAAAGACCAAATGAGCCAATTAGGGTTTGGATCTGTGGGTATGGGTTACATCTATGTGGGTTTGGTTTGGTCTGACTATTGAAGGAGAAACACAAGGCATAGAGATAGGGATTTGGAGTTCGATGATATTTTTGATCTTTAAGATTACAATGAGTATGATTATGAAGAAGAGGTTGATTTAACAACTTAAGGTTTTATCTTTGATGTTTCAATTTCATGGGGTTATGATGATGAATTGAATTTGATTAATCTCAGTTTCATGGTGTCATGAGGCAATTAGTGTTCCTTTTAAGATAAGTGTCATAAGTAGTTTTAAAGTTGTGTTTATGTATCATCTCTTGGGAGTGGAATAAATTACTTTCTATTTCGTCAATATCTAGTTGTATGGTTGCTAAATACTTTTAAATTAGTTTTATGTTTATCTCAACTGTTCATTTTAGGTTGAAGTGGTTATTCTACAGAGTTGTTACACTAGTTAAACAGAAGCAGAACAACTCTGCTCCATTTGTTAAGAGCAAGCAGCTGAGATACTCAATTGATTTTGAGATCCTAATTTGTTATCCCTATAAACTTCTGAGATTAGAAAGATTGATTATTGTTATATATTAGATTTAGCTCTAGAAATATCTTTAATTGATTATGTAGAATGCATTTAAAATATTCTCTAATTCACGATTGTTGTTAAGTATTTAGCTTAGCTTTAAAATGGTCTTTAAACAAAAATTATCACTTTTTTCTGTTGTAGAATGCATTTAAATGGTCTTTGATTCATGATTCATTTGGTTCTGTTTACTTAAAGGCTAGTTTTGAGTGGATACAAATTTATTGGATGTGAATAAGCAGTCCCAAGTCTTATGAATTTTAATTAAATTGTTGTTTTCATTCTCATATGTCCACATACATATGTCCATTAAACGATATCCACATGAGTTCGATTTCATTCATAATAATTTTTATTTGTCACTTGTTTGTTTAATTTTATGTTGTGCTAGTTAGCTCTCTCAATCAGCAACAAAAAAGAGTAATAACATTAGTTGCATCCTCAGAGCCTTTTATATGATCTAATCAATTGCTACCTATATCCCAACTCTCAGGATTCGATTTTGATGTTTTTAGTCTTATGTGACATGTACTGTAACTAGGCTTGAACTTTGTACTAACTCTATTATAATTACTATCTTTGTAGATAACACCAAGTTTGATAATCATATTAATGATTTTAAGAGCAAGAAAGAGCTTCCAAGTATACCCACCAAACATGGACCACATGGATGTATATGGACAAGTGTCCAGGTTGACAACACATCCACTAAACTCTGATCAAGAGACTTTCATATTTTATTACCAGAAAAATTGTATTGTTGCTTATAAGTTTTGATTAAAGAAATTTATTGGCTTTTCTCAATTGCCCTATTTGGGTTAAGAGTTGGTTCCATATATATGATCATTATCATCGCTCGCTTCCCATATTATCCACATACATGATTTGAGTTGACTCCACAACTTCTAATGGACGTGAACACATGGACATATTCTTGAGTTTTTGAAGAGATTGGTAAGTAATGAATATAAAGATTGGTATAGTTGTGCTGCTTTTTAAACATATGGAAGTTAACATATGGACGCATTCTTAGTTTTTGGAAGAGATTGATAATGAATATGGAAGAAGATTGGTAACGTTGTGCTGCTTCTTAAACACATAGACGTGAACAAATGGACGCATTCTTGAGTTTTTGGAACAGAGTGGTAAAGTTGTGCTGCTTCTTAAATAAAAAGACAAGGTTACTCTATATTTATGTAGCTTCTTATAGAACTAGGGACACTGTTCCTAAGTGCCATTGAAGATCAAATCAATACCAAGAGAGACCACACATCTTGTTAGGCGAAATATAATGAATTAAAGGCAAAGGTCTATTAAAAAAATAGGGGTATTGTCTAAAATGGACCCTTTCAGAAATTTATTTTCAAACGGGGTCCCTGAGAAGGATTTTTAAGGCAGTAGAGATCTCCGTTTGGAAATAAATTTTTAAAGGAGTTCATTCCAAGTAGTTTTCCCTAAAAATATGAAAGGTCTTAGGTGATAGAACGAGTTCAAAACTTCAAATAATACTCAAGGTGATCAATCAAAACATAACTAAGCATCAATCTCTCACTGGATTCAACCCAAACTTAAATAGTTAAATTACATATATATTGAGGCATTTTCATCGTAAGACTATCAAAGTTAAGCATTAAGCACAAGAGTGTGAAATCCAATGGACAAAGTCAAAAGGAAATCAATCTAAAACTCACTGTAAAGTAGGTATAGATTACATGTTTCTCAAGATCTAGAGACAATCACACTTGGGTAAAAATTCAAACAGCAACAACAAATAATTAGACCTCAACGTCCCAATTGTATGAGCATATAGTGTGATTGCATAAACAAGGCTAAAGTTTAGTTAGGAACAGCTTCATATATATATGAAAACTTTTGAGATAGCCCACACACTCTTCATATCGGCAAATGTTGTCATATCACCCTGAAATATAAAAAAAACAGAGACTCAAACAAACTGGAAAGTAAGTAAAAATTCAAACTTTACATAAGCTAACATATATGGATAAAGAGAATAAAAAGTACATGCACAAACTCGTCAATGAGTTTATCCCTAATAATACAGCTAAGCAACTTCTTGTCAAGGTTGACCCAAGCTTCTATGCAATCACTTTCCTTAGTATCAATGAAAGCTACCAAATTTTTGTAACTCATCCTTGCAAATGAAAGCCACAAAGGTTATCCCCATCCAAAATTTCATAAACCGGAAATTTGGAGATGAACAACACATGAAGATGGCCATCTTTCAAAATAGTGTCCATGATGATATGTCCACATTTACTTGTCCATGACAAAAATTATCAACAAATTATCCTTAGAACAGTTCAGCAGCTTCTGCTGACCACAAAATATACAAATATGCTTCTTAATTTCTTATGAGCTGGATATACACATGAAATTTTCCATGGTTAATTTTGAATTTTTGTGTTTGACTCGCATACCCATTAGCAGCAGGAAAAAACTATAATCTTGTGTTTGTTCTCTAAATCAAACACAAATTCAAAATCAATCAATCCATTTGGTGCTCATAATCACAAACACTATAAAATACAAAATATTCACAAGAAAGAGGTGGAGCATAAATTGTAGTAAAAGAGGTTGTTTTGTGATCAGTAAAGAGGTTGTTATGTGGACTAGCAATCCATACACATGAATGTGTAAAATTAGTGGGACAAAGGAACAAAAGTCATGATATTATGAGAGATATATAAAGGTTCTGAGAAAAACCTAGAAATTTCCACTGGTGGATGCAACCATGTTTAAGTTCCTAAATAGTCTAGCAGTAAGAGTTATATCTTATTTAGTCCCAAAATTTAAACAGCTAGAAGCAAAGCAGCCGTAAAAGGATTTAAATTGCTAGAAAAGGCTCTAAAGGGATTTAAATTGCTAGAAGAAATTCATAAAGATTTAAACTGCTAGAAGCAGCCATAAGGGTTTAAATATGCTATAAGCATGCATAAGGATTTAAGATCCTAGAAGAAGCCCAAAATTGATTTCAATTACCTGAATGGTAGTGTGCAATATTGAATTATGTAAAGTATATGGGCATATGTGCAATTTTAGAACTCCTAGAGAGATTCCATATGCAATAGAATATTTGGGGAAAGAAAATAAGATGAATATATTCTTCTGGAAAATGTAAAATCGGATTTTTCATGAGTTTTGTATGAATATGAGTATTCATGACATTTGCAAATATTGTATCCGATGATATCCAAAATTTGCAAGAACCGTGTTTTGTATAAATCAGATTATGCTGGCATTGCATCAACCGAATTCTGTACGAATTCTGTATTTTGTATGGATCTGATTATACCCAAATTTTGTATGGTTCTCAGCCTGCACGACTTTTGCACAGATAAAATGAGATCTGAACCTTGTTTGCTAACCCTAGTAGGATGGTCCAAGAAGGGTGGTCCAAGAAGGGATTATTATCATTCCTAAAGTGACATTCGGTTCGAGATGGACTAGTAAGAGTCATAATCTTGAGGGGGAGTGTTAAAATCCCTCATTAGTTATACAAAGAGACTAGCAAAAGTATATAAGGGATGTGGACAAATCCACTTTTGCAAAATTGGTTTGAGTTGGAAGCCAATATGACTTAATATGGGTCAGTAGTTTGAACATCAAAAAAACTCTTAAGGAGTTATTGCAAGTAGAAAAATAATAATTATCATCAAGTATCTTAATTAGAACATCTAGTCAAAAGAGATGGTATCTCAGAGATCCTTGTAGGGTTTTACATAAGAGATGTTAGCATATTTGGTCTGCATGTACCATACCTTAAGAAATTTATTAATCTCTTTCATAATTGAAAGATGGGGTTTTTATGCTAAAAGGGAAAGCAAAATAGTAACTCTTACAAGAAGAGAATAAATGTCTGGAAGACTATACATAAAAATTTTTTGGCTGAAAGTCCAAATAGATGAAACATAGTCTATGTGATAAGGATGCTATGGAACAAAAGTCCAATAACTCAAGAGATTATATGAAAATAATAAAAGTTAATGTCTAATGCTTTACTTATAGCAACTCCTAAAGATTATGTATTTTACCAAAAAATATATCATGAGGATGATATTTCCAAGAGAATGAATATGGTTATATGTGTGGTTGTACTTTTTTCCTTTATTATAATTTTTATCCCATTGGGTTTTTGCATGAAAAGTTTTTAACGAGAAAACAAAGAACACACAAATGATATACACCTAAGAGAAATCTAAATGATGAAGGTCTATCATTGTTTAATAGTCTTTATTAGACACTAATGAGATCGCCAGTAGCGAAAAGGATGATGATTTATATGAGTCATCTACGAGACATATGAACTGTAGAAGAACAACAATGTACATGGAATGAAGATTCGTTCAAGTGAAGATTTTGCAAGCTTATTTATCAAAACGCTCCAAATTGCCACTTTCAAGATGTTAGTTCACCAAGATTGGATCGCGTAATCTCAAAGATCAGTGATGTATTCATGAGGGAGAGTAAATGCGTGATGCACTCTTTTTCCCTTAACCATGGTTTTTCCCAATGGGTTTTCCTGGTAAGGTTTTTAATGAGGCAACATACATCTTATGCGCATTAGAAATATTTTTACTATAATGGCATCCAAGGAAGAGTGTTATAAACCCATTAGATGGATGCTCATTATAAGCCCATCTTCTAGAATAGTCTAGCTTGTTCCCTAAGTTCTTCTAGAATAGTCTAGCTTGTTCCCCAAGTTCTTCTTCCTATTGTATCCTATATATACTCTCTATTATTCATGGAATAAGACACACAATTCCCTTTTCTCTTTCTTATCTTTAACACCTTCAATTTATTGTTGTTAAATTATGCACACAAATATAATAATATTTTCAACATTTTTATTTGTTTATCAAATTTTATTTTTGATCCGGACGTAGTCCAGGCTGTTTACTAGTATTTCAATATTTTAGAAGAATTTACATATATATTTTTAATAATATTTTGATGCAATTTGAGAAGCTAAGATCAAATATATTTTTATATAGTAAGAATAAACTAGATATAAATTCTAACAAAAATAAAATTTACAAATAAAAAATAACATTATAATCATTTTTACTAGAATATATTATTTATATGTTATAAATTTATATGATTATTAATTTATGACTATAAGAAGAAACTAGATATAAATTCTAACAAAAATGCAAATTTACAAATAAAAACAACATTATAATCATTTTTACTATAATATATTATTTATATGTTATAAATTTATATGATTATTAATTTATGACTATTATGAGACCATATATTTACATAGTTTTTTCAAATATATATATATATATACTAGATTAGGACTATTCCGATGGAAGGGTTTTTAGACATTAAAATAAATTAAGTTGAAGAAAAAATAAAGTAAACTTTATTATTGGTGAAGTATCTTATGTATATTTTAATGCATGCCTTGAACTATATATCTGAAAATTATTGATTTTCACGGCTTTTTTATTTTATGTCTGTCATATGCTTTTCACCACACCATTTTCAATCTCTAATAGAAACTTGATCATCTTCCTCGCTCATTTGGATTAATATTTGTACATGAAAAATTGTTATAATGCAATAACTCTCTCAGAGTGGATATATATCTCTTATTTTGATCTCCTCTCTTTGGGAGAGATCATTATGATGTTTTCCCTTTGGAAGAAATTCGTCATCTATTATTTTAGATTTTTTTCTCTAAACATTTCATAAACCTAAAGTACTATACAATTTTTGAATCAATTTGTTGTTTTGGGTCTATTATATGAAAATTGTACAAAAATCTATACATAATTTTTTAGTTTTTATCTTGAATCTTATTTCGGTACTACTAACATTTCATACATGAGATAAGACTTAACATATATATTAGAAAAAGAAGTAAAAAATATCTATTTTATCATGTATTTAATTGTTTTTTTGGATTTTAAAATTTTGGACTAAGCAAAAATAAAATTTAACATATATTAACAATTATACACAAGTTAAAATCTAGTCGATCAACCGACAAGTGTCATCATCATGTTATTTATATTTTTAACCAGATATATATATTGATTATTGAATTTCCTTTTACTAATAATAAAAGGAACTTTTACTCTCTTTTTATAAAATTATATTGATAATTTTTCTTTTACGATTTTATTCCTTTTTTAGTTTCCTTTTTTCCTGATAATTATTGTTCTATTTAATTAAACATGTGTCAAAATCTGATCGTTTTAATTGGCACGTGTCATGATCAGGCGAATTACTAATTTTGAATCATTTGTCTTTATATAATAAGATATATATCTATATCTTTTTAGTTTATTGAATATTATTTATTAGTGGCCCAACTTGAGAGCAGAGAAATTTATTAATTAATCAAGATTATTAATTTATAGAGTATTTGTTTATAGAGATTCTACTATATGTGAAACTAATTGATTGATAGAGTAAAAACAGTTTCTATATTTGGGAAAATAATTAAAAATAACTATTTACTAAATAAATGGAATTTTAGAAAGATTGCACACAAAATCCATGTAAGACGTATAAATATTTATAGGGTGATTTTGTTATAAATACATAGAAAAAATTTTAATTAAGTTTTTAGTTGCCTTTTTCTTTTATTTAGTTCTCTATCTCTACCAAGCAGGAATTCTTCGAAAATTTATTGTGACATTTTTTATCGATAAAGATTCATTTTGAACGGTTAGATCTTGTGTTGTAGGCAATAAAGATTTTGCTGATAATCCGATTGCAAAGAAAATCGATAGAATATTGATCAATGAGGAGTGGCACTTACAGTTTCCCAGCTCATTTGGGTTCTTCGGAGAGCCAGACTTCTCGGACCATTCCTCATGCAGTGTTACCGTTAACCCCTTGGTGCAAAAGCAAAGGAAACCGTTCAGATTTCAAAACTTTCTGCTCAAGAACCCATCGTTTATTCCCCTTGTCACCTACATTTGGTTCTCCTTAAGCATTGAAGGCTCTGCGATGTTCAGACTCTCTCGAAAGCTCAAATTGATGAAAAACCATATTCGGGAATTCAGCAAAGATAACTACTCAGATTTAAAGAAAAGGGTTAAAGAAGCTCATGAAGAAGTGGTCCTTTTACAAAATCAAATTTTGATCTCTCCCTCGGTCGCTATAGCTCATTTGGAAAGAAAGGCTAATGAGAAATGGCAGCTCTTGCTGCATGCTGAAGAATCCTTCTTATGTCAAAGATCCAGAGTAACGTGGCTGAGAGAAGGGGACATGAACATGGCTTATTTCTATCGTATGGCCTCCGCAAGACAGGCCATAAATCACATTCATTTTTTGTTGGATAGTGATGAAAATCGTTATGAGTCTCAGCAGAACATTGAGCAGCACTGTAATTCTTACTTCAGCAACCTTCTTGGAGGACTGGAACCTGGACCGTAATTTGATCCGTCTGACCTCTCCAACTTACTAGAGTTCAGATGTTATGCCTCTCACCAGAATTTTCTAGGCAAGGACTTCTCAGCGGAAGATATCAGAGCCGCAGTTTATTCATTGCCTAGGAATAAAACGGTTGGGCCAGATGGATACTCTGCTGAGTTTTTCAAATCCTGCTGGCATGTATTGGGCCCCGAGGTGGTTGATGCAGTGCAGGAATTTTTTAGATCTGGAAACATGTTAAAGCAATGGAACTCTACTACTCTTATCCTAATTCTAAAGATTCCCAACGCATCGTCAACTGCAGATTTCAGGCCTATCTCGTTATGCAATACTGTGTATAAAGTAACATCAAAGCTCCTGGCTAATAAACTGCAAACACTACTCCTTTCAGTTATCTCTAACTCCCAATCGGCTTTTCTGTCGGGTAGACTACTAAACGAGAATGTACTATTAGCCACTAAACTTGTCAATGGTTATAGCAGGAAAAACATTGGCCCAAGAGGTATGCTAAAGGTTGATTGTAGAAAATATTTTGACTCAGTCAACTGGGAGTTCATCATTGCCACAATGCGAGTCTTACAGTTTCATGATAGATTTATCGGCTGGATTGAGCAGTGCATCTCAACACCCCAGTTTTCAGTCTATGTAATTGGTCATACATCTAGGTATTTTAAAAGCTCGCAAGGACTACGACAGGGCGATCCAATATCACCATTCCTGTTTGTTTTAGCAATGAAAGTATTCAGTAAGCTTATGAGATCTTCTTTCGCAGCTGGCTTCATCAAGCACCATCCAAAAACAAATCAATTAGACATCTCCCACTTAATGTTTGCCAATGACGTAATGGTTTTCTTCGATGGATCCTCCTCTTCGTTGGCAGGGATCTCGGAAACAATGGACCTCTTTGCTTCATGGTCAGGGCTCAGAATGAATTGCGATAAGACTCAGCTCTTCATGGCGGGTTTGGAACAAGGAGAATCCTTAGCAGTAGCAAGCTCCGGATTCTCTATCGGTTCCCTACCCATAAGATACTTGGGTCTACCTTTGATGAGCAGGAAATTGCGCATATCAGATTTCTCTCCCTTGATTACCAAGGTGATTAACAGGTTTCTTTGAGCAGGAAAGATAGATAAAGTGGGAGGAGCAAAGGTAGCTTGGACAGACCTTTGCTATCCGAAAAACGAAGGGGGTTTGGGACTAAGAAGATTAAGTTTATGGAACACCACTCTCTGCTTGAAGTTAGTGTGGCTTCTATTCTCATCAAGTGGTTCCCTCTTGGTTGTGTGGCATCACCAACATCACATGAGAGGTCGCAGCTTCTGGTCGATTAAAGGGGCACTCTCTGATTCCTGGAGCTAGAAATCTATATTATTATTGAGGCCTATAGCTGAGCAGTTTGTGGTGTGCGTGCTTGGAAATGGTCATAAAGCAAGTTTCTGGTTCGACAACTGGACACTGCTTAGCCCATTGATAAAATATTTTGGTGAGCAGGGACCTTCACAGCTCAACATTACGGCCAACTCAAGAATAGCAGATGCTATAGCCTCATTGAGCAGGAGACCCTTACAACCGACTTTGCCTCAAGCATCAGCTTTAATCAGACACATGTTAACCATTGCCCTCCTTCTGGATGACTCTACCGAAGATTCTTATTCTTGGGACACAAATGGCTCGCAATCTGCGCACTTTGTGACAGCAAAGACGTGGGAAGTTCTTCGTCCTAGGTGACCTGTCAAAGATTGGTCCTCCTCGATTTGGTTTAAATGGGCTACTCCAAAGCACGCCTTCTACATGTGGGTCACCCATCTAGATCGTCTCCCAACCAGAGCAAGACTTGTCAACTGGGGTCTCCAAATCCCGATTGTTTGCTGCCTTTGCTCTGAAGAGGTGGAAACAAGAGACCACCTACTTCGCTCTTGCGATTTCAGCAACCATATTTGGAGACTTATTCGGATCAGGTTGCACTTATCACCCTACATCTTCTATACCTGGCCCGCGCTAATGGCATGTATGTCAATGAAAACGCCTTCAGCACCTCCATTGCTAAGAAAGATTGCAGCCCAGGCGGCTATTTATCTTATCTGGAAACAAAGGAATAATGCTTTTCACAACCAAATCAGCGTCCCACCAGATGCTGTATTCAAGGAACTCGATCGTCTTGTGCGAAACACAATCTCAGCTAGGCAAAACCAGAAGCAATTCAGAGACCTAATGGCTAAATGGATTCGATAATCTAGGTTATTGACACTCAACTTCTTTTTATTTTTCTTGTTTTTTAGCTTTTTTTTTGCAAGAGTAAATATTTAGGTTCTAACTATTGTAAAACCTCAAACTTCATTCTAATGATATTCATATTCCTATAAAAAAAAAAACATGTGAAATATATTATCTACACATGATGATAAACCATATCAAATGGTGTAAAAGCTATGAAGAAATCAGAACAGTTGGAAGCGTTACATCCAAACATTCAAAGAAATTTGTAATGCAATGGGTCTCTTAAATGGAAATGCATAATGGAGTTAAGAAAAGATTCAGTCATCAAAATATCGCTATGCAATACAGGTATTTCCATGTATATATATAACTACTCTTACATTTAAATACTTTATAACTAATCCAACATAAACAAAACAAATATGAGAAGGAAACCAACAACGAGAACAAAAAAAAGGCACACCTTAAGAATAACACGGTTGGTCAGAAAGAGGAAAAGAATATTGAATTGGCATAAAGCAAACATGCCAAGCAGTCTCTACAGCTGTTGAGAAATAGTCTTCTATGTATTACTTGGTATCAACATGGTAGTGTTTTAAATTGTTATCTAGAAGCAATCTTTAATTCAGATGCAATTATGTTCCTAACATGTCTTAAAAAAACCAAAACTACTTCAAACACAAATTCTAAGACATTGTGAGTCTACGAAGGAAAAACAAACAAAGAAAAAAGACATAACACATCTTAGAATAAAAAAGATCAAACATTTTAATGTTAAATATACATCTACAGTAGAATCTCCATAAATTAATAATCAATAAATTAATAAACACTATAAATTAATAAAATTTACCGGTTCCAAGTTGGGCCGGTGTAAAACTGACCAACATTCGATTAGATAATAAGATAATAATTTTTTAGAATCTATATGTAAATATATGGTCCCATTAATAACATAAACTAATAATCATATAAATTTGCATATATATATATATATATATATAAAGATTGTATATATATATTTTATAAATTTCCGTTAGAACTCATAAATAACTTTCTTATATAAAAAATATTATATTATATTTTAAACTGTTTTATTGTTATGACGTAAATACATTTTTCATAAAATAAACAAAATTTTCTATAACTTTTTAAATTCTAAATATGCATAATTTTTTTTATTTCAATAGTCGTAAATGCTGTAAATACAACAATTAAGGTTACTAATCGTAAATTTAAATTTATGATTATCGTTTATATAAATAAGAAATTTATCTATAATTTTTGTTATTTATTATCAAAATAATTTTAATTTATTTTAAATTTTAAACTTTTAAGTCTAAAACTATTAAAATTTATAACATACAAAAATTTAATTTTATTTAGATCAAAAAGCTTTAAAAAATTTTCATTTTTTTAACAAAAATCTATATAAATTAATAAATATTACTTTATACTATAAATTAATAAATTAATATCACTATAAATTCATAAAATCATGGTCCCAACATTATTAATTTATAGAGGTTTTACTGTATTTTTATGGTATAAGAATCACTATAGTAAAACTAAATATAACAAAACAAACTCCACGCATCTTCAAGTTATCTATTCATTTAAACAAATATTAAAAATAATTTACAATACAGTAACTAAACACAGATTGGTTCAAACATTTTAGTGTTACAAATACATCTAGTTTTATGGTATAAAAACCACCATGGTAAAAATAAATAAAACAAAAAAAACTCCATCCATCTTCAAGTTATCCATCCATCTAAGCAAATATTAAAATAATTTATATATACAATAACTAAATACAAATTGGAACATTTTAATGTTACATATTGATAAAAACGATTTTGCAATCCAAAGGTTATCAAATAACTTTAATGATATTAAGCATAGAAGGGTATCAATCTACAAAGAAATTAGAATAATTTTAACTATTAATTATGACATTAATCTAAGCAAACAAGTGGCTCATTGATTTGTAACACTAATTCTTAATCAAAACAAGTACCTTAAAGCTTAACAACGTTTTTGTAAAGACAATGATAAAAAGTAAACCCTAAGGGTTGAGTAGAGATTCAAAACAAATGATAAATGATTATGGAGTATCAGTTCTTTCATTACCATATTGTCCTTACGCTTTAGAACCTTAAACAAATGCTATCCACTCTCATGGAATATCATCTTCCCTAATCACTTGGTAATCAAAAATTCTCGTTGGCTCCAAGTGATCAAAGAACATTAATAACAAGTCTAAAACAACCATTTAGCACTCTGATCAATTATTCTCATAGGCTAAGCATGCTAAACACTTAGTAAGTCATGTCCGGAATTTCATCAAAACACTTTGTGGGCGTTGATATGCCTAAGTTTAAATCAACATGATTGATCAAGGTTAATCTAGCAATCAAAACATCTAGTACGCAAGGATATAACATAATATATTCCTAAACTCCATCAGTCATTCATCAATCATCCTAATTTACTCAACCCAAGAGCTCTAATGGACTACTCACTAATAGACATGAAACCACAAAGCAAAGATTGGTTAATCATGATAGTATGTGAGTAAGAAGATAGTTCAAGAAGAAATCAATAGATTAAAACTTAAAAGAGATGAATTCATACAATGTTCTTAAGCAAATCTCAAAGTGGCTACTTAGATCACCTAAAACATAGCATAATCTCTAATTAGGGGTTTTGAGGCTATTTATACATAGAAACAAAATAAAATCCAAAATCAACTTAAAAAGGAAAAAGTCAACAAAAAGCCAAAACTCGGGATCACTATCGACCAGCTTGGTCGATAGGACAAGGTCGATAGGTCGCATTGATCACCTCAGGTCGATAGGTAGTATCGATCACCTCAGGTCGATAGACAGTGATCGATAAGTGCAATCGGTGTCAGGTCGATAGGCAAGTCGATAAAATTCTCCGGGTTGCTACTTGTACCTCTATTGACCAGCCCAGGTCGATAGAACCTGGTCGATAGGTGATGTCGATGTCCTTGATCGATAGGCTGCTCGATAGAATTTACTGGGTTGCTATATGCACCTCTATCGACCAGCCTAGGTCGATAGAGCCTGGTTGATAGGTGACATTGATCACCACAGGTTGATAAGTAGTGATCGATAAGGTTCTCCGGGTTGACATTTGCACCTCTATCGACCACCTTGATCGATAGAGCGTGGTCAATAGGCCTTGTCCGCAACATAGCTCCACTCTTTGGTCCTTAAAGCTTTATTCCACCTCCAATACCTACAAAAGACATGCATATGTCAACTATGCTATGCAATGCAACTAAACCTCAATATGATATGCAAATGTAATGCAAACTATGTGAAAATCAATGCATGAAAACCAATAAAAACACAACATATCACATATTCATTTAGTTTTATGATATAAGAATCACCGCGGTAAAAATAAATATAACAAAATAAACCCCACCCATCTTTAAGTTATCCATTCATCTAAGCAGATATTAAAAAAGTTTATATATACAATAGCTAAATACAAATCGGCTTAAAAAGGTCCTTTTCTAGGATTTTTCTGGAAATTTATTTTCAAATAGAGGGAGCATGTTTAGAAATAAATTTTCAAAAATATATATTTTTAGTATTTAATCCTTAAAAATAATTGTTTCAACTAGAGGAGATATGTTTAGAAATAAATTTTCAAAATAATCTATTTTTGGTATTTAATCCTTAAAAAAAATACTCAATTGCCCATAATTTTTGTTTTAATTTACTAAATGTAAATATAAAATTAAATAAATAAATTACTATGCGGGGAAAGCAGGTATTTATACATAGTTTTGATAAATCTAAAACAATTCAAATTCATGAAACTCAGCAAAATCCAAATTATGAATTAAACTCAAATAAGTACTAAACAATGCATTAAGTTATTCAACTTCATTATTCAAAAGTTGATATCATCGTATATTGTATTTTCATTTAGTCGTAGTAACTAGTAACGTAATCGTTTTAGACTATCACATGTGGGTCTTTACATTCATCCACCGCACATTAAATTTTGGTGAGGCCTATAAGCGGGATAGCTTAATTGATCGCTTAACTCATATCCAAAAGAACTTAAAGAATGAACGTGATTTAATTACCTCTTTGGCTAACTTGGAGTTTAGTTTCCTAAATTCTCACCTAGTTTTTCTTCTTGTTTTTATTTCATTTTTGACCAAGAAAACAAAACAAAAAACCTCTATTGCTTTTAGCACTTTTGGTAATTAACTAAAATAACTTTTTCACGTAAACAGGTTAACATTTTTAACATTTCACATAAAAAAAATCATGTTATAGCTTGTGTCAAAATTGTTGTCAATTTTAGCATCTAAGTGAGAAACTGGCGATCAGGAGATGAGAGACGTTAAGACTTAAGATGAGAATTAAAGTTTGTTTTATATAATGAAATATTAATCAATACTTATATTGATCAATCTGGAGTTGTATTATTCCTCTCAACATGACAAAAGCTTTGTAGTGAGGTGGTTACCACCTTTGTTACCTAATCAATTGTAATAAGTTCAACACAAAAAATCATCTCCACATTTTTTTTCTTCAACTCCAAGACAAACATTTTTTTTAATTTTCTATGTTTTAATATTTGCCTTGTTGTCTATGTTCTTTTCGTATTTTGTTTACTGAGGTTATTTCTTCTAGTGAAACATACTTTTAGGTAACAATGACAAAAAAAAACATCATTTCTAAATTAAATTTATGTCTTTTGGGTATTTTGATCTACAAGACTACAATCCCACAAAAGTTTACAATCAAAACTCAAACCACAAACTAATTTTGAACCATATAAAATTTATGTTTATAGACCCACCCACCCTCCCTCGAAACTGGAGTTTCAAACCACACAAAATTGTTAACTTATTCATTGAACTTAAAAAAAACAAAATTATTTTGCATCACATAACCAACATTTTCTTTTGCCTAAAATCAAACAAAAAAAAAACACTATCTTTTGCCGTTCTAAATTTACGATTTGAAACAAAACTAGATAAATATTCGCGCTACGCTGCGGTATTTTTTATAAATAAAATGTTTATATTTAGTTTTAGAGAAAAATATTTATGAATAATTGAGTTTTTTTTTAATAAACTGTTTTATATTTAACTATTATAAACTATTTTAATATTTATTTAGATTAATGAGTAATTTGTTAAATTGTATTTGATTTCAATTTCATAGTCTAATATTCTCCATGTGAATGTGCGATATGGTGTGATCAAAAGAAGATATGCTAAAGAAAGTAATGTTATTATTAATTTATTTGGTTTGAATATCTAGCATAATTAACATATAAGGTATCATTCGTTTTGCTTCTTAATGTCAATGTTTCCCCTAATCTTTTCCATAGTATCAATGTTTTCCCGGGGGTTTTTTTTATTTTCTTTGTTCTAACTACAAATTAGTATATGATATCATGTGATTCTTTTTTTAGTATAGCAAAATAAAACAATTAGAAAAATAATTAATGGTTTATCTTGTAAAACTATTAGAAAACAGTTAATGATTTACATTTCATTGAAAATTCTATTTTATCAAAAAGTTTTTATATTCGTGTACAAATATATTTTACTCTATAAGAAAGTTTAAAAACATTCAAGAAATAACAAACAAACCATAGTGGATGTTTTATGAAGAAAAAAAACGCATCTCCTACTTTGTATTACTGACATAAAAATGAAACATATTAGAAACTTTTGAAGTCCAAAATAAGTTTTACATCCACTTTTTTATTTATATTTCATATAAAGTATAACTCTTACCCGATAATCTTTTTCTCTTCTCCTTCTTCACTCATTGTTGTTTCAACAATCTCCATTACTTATGTTTTCTTATTTGAATCTAACATATTAAAGAATTTGTTGCCATGTTTTTTTTACTTAGCTTTCATTCATTGGAACATATTCATTAACAATTACTAAAATTTCATTTATGAGGAAATATTCTTTGAGTTGATAATCATAGATGTACAATACTGAAAAAAACTTTAAATCTTCAAAACAATTCGAGAATACCATAATCAAAGACCTTTCTCCCCAATCCGAATATCCTAATTCTCAAATCTCTGTTTGAGAATTCCAGAACTTCTTTTAAAAAACTTAGATTGAACAAATTCCAAGCTCCGCACTTTCAATCGAACAAAAATAAATTAGCTTAAAAAAAACCTAAACTAATGGTAATCAATGACATGAGATTCGATTAGGTCGGTTAAAAAAATCAGGTAATCAACATATGTTTTTATTCATGGTAAAAAAATAAATATTATAGGGTATGTATAACTAAAATGATTTAATTTTTTTATAAATTTTTTTCATTGATTTATTCATGGTGAAAGTTAAATATTATAGAATGTGTATAACAAAAATTAGGGCTATTCTTTTAAATACCATTAAATTATGGTTTTCTTCCATAAATACAATTAATTTTAAAAACTTTCATCTATATCACAAAATGACCATAAATCCCCTTAACTATGTAAAATATTTTTAGGGTTTAGGTTTTATAGTTTAGGGTTTAAAAATCATAAACCTTAAACCCTAACCCCTAAACCCCTACTCCCACTCCATAAAAACTATACCCTAAATCTAAAATAGTTAACTTAAACTCAAAAATTTTAGTTATAACTTTATAAAATCAATTTTTGTGTGTTTTGGTATTTTTGGAAACAAAAACTTTTGGTGGTATTTTTGAAACTTTAAATTAGTGGTGATATTTTTGGCAACAAAACATAAAAGTGTGGTATTTTAAGAAATTTCTCTAAAATTATATGATTAGTTTAGAAAATTCGTTTATTAATTATTCATGGTAAAAAAAAATGATTATTGTCTTATTTGTATAATTAAAATGATTTGATTGGTTTACATAGTTTTTTCACTAATTAATGTGTCATAAAGAATGATATGTTTACTTATGTGTACAAATGAAATAATTTGATTAGAAGTTAAGTTTTATTTATTTATTGACATGTTAATACCAGAATCTATAAAAAGTTTGATGTATCAACTCCAAGAAAGATATCTACCTTATTATTGTCTCTATTTGTTTTTGCTTGTTTCGTTGAACTACCACAACTAATGGAATGGAAGGCAAACACCATTACAAAGTGTGAGTTTAGACCGGAGCTAACAATGGATGTTTAGTATAATGGATTGTTTCACTTACTTCACTTTCTGATTAAACACATTCATCTGTTTTGACAAAAAAAAAAAGGGTATAAATAATAATAGTATACGACTTTACAATTACAGGTCAACGGTGTTGTGATTCTAATATTATTGCCACAAAATGGCCTTCGAATTCAGCTAGAAATTGAAGACAAAATAAAATAAAAATTCAGCTAAAAATTGAACAAATCACCTAAAGAATCTTGAAAGGAGTAAAAATTCAGAAGAAAAAAAAAACTTAATATTACCAAAAAAAACATTATAAAGTTTTAGAAACTTCGAAAAAGACAATGTACTAAATGAGAAATAGCAACGACAAAAAGAATAAAAGAAATTAAAGAATTAACCAACCCCTCATCCCAATCTCTCGCAACCTCACCTTCATAGTTTTGATTTACTTCAAAATTTCATAAATTTGGTGAAAAGAACAATCATTACTTGCAGTGGTTCACCCTATCTCTCTTTCTCTTATCTATATACCCTATGAATAGCCATTTTCATAGAAAAGAGAAACCTCAAGAACTGAAACCATGACTTCTAACAGAAGCAACCTCATGAATCTTTTCATCTTTCATCTTCTTCTTCTTCTCCCTACACTACTCCAAGCTCTTAACACAGATGGTATTACTTTACTTTCTTTCAAATATTCCATTCTCAATGACCCTCTCTTAGCTCTACGCAACTGGAACTACCATGATGAAACACCATGCTCTTGGACCGGTGTCACTTGTACAGAGCTTGGGAGTCCCAACACACCAGACATGTTTAGAGTTACAAGCTTGGTTATTGCCAATAAACAGCTTCTTGGTTCTGTTTCTCCCAATGTGTTCTCAATCCCACATCTCAGGATCTTAGATCTCTCCAACAATGTCTTCACTGGGTCACTACCGGATTCAGTGTCTAACGCCACTGAGCTTCGTGTTCTGTCCCTTGGGAACAACAAGATTTCTGGTCAATTACCTGATCGTATCAACAAGATGGCTAGTCTCCAGCTCTTGAATCTCTCCGCTAACGCCTTCACCGGAAGAATCCCTCCTAATCTCCCACTTCTCAAGAATCTAACGGTCATTTCCTTGGCGAAAAATTCGTTTTCAGGCGATATACCAAGTGGGTTTGAAGCAGTACAAGTTCTAGATATCTCCTCAAATCTTCTAGACGGATCTCTACCTCCAGATTTATGTGGAACAAGTCTACATTACCTCAACTTATCACACAATCAAATATCCAGCACAATTTCTCCAGTCTTCGCCGAGAAATTTCCTACAAGCACCATTCTCGATCTCTCCTTCAACAATCTAACAGGACCAATCCCTCCTACCTCACCATTGCTTAACCAAAAGGAAGAGTCTTTTTCTGGTAATCTTGGCTTATGTGGTCAGCCATTAACGACCCTTTGTTCAATCCCATCAACTCTTTCAGACCCACCAAATATCTCTGAAACTACTTCACCAGCAGCAATAGCAGTAATGCCCAAAACTTCAACACCAACAAACCCTTCAGTAGAATCATCACCAAACCAAACAGCTAAAAGCAAACTAAAGCCAAGCACAATCGTAGGCATAACAGTTGCAGATATAGCTGGTTTAGCTATCATAGGCATGTTCATCCTCTACATATATCAACTCAAGAAACGCAGAAGCTACCAAGAATACAGCACTTTCACCGTCTTGAAAGAGTGTCTTGAGAAAAACGATACATCATCAACCGTCAAGAAATCGAGTCACCAACCGAATCACAACGTAGCTATCTCAGAGATCACGAAATCTCCAGCTGCAAAAATTGGATGTGTCTCGTGGATAATCAGAGGTTACGACGAGACAACGTCTAATAGCTCCGAGAGTGACATAGAGAACCAAATTCCAGATCAGAAAACCATTGGGGAATTTAATCGAACAGGTGGTGGGCGATTGAATAAAAAAACTGAAACTCAACTTGTGACCGTCGATGGGGAGACTAAGCTGGAGCTAGATACTCTACTAAAGGCGTCAGCTTACGTACTTGGGACTAACAGAAGCGGTGGAATCGTGTATAAAGCGGTGTTAGAGAACGGCGCAGCTTTTTCAGTGCGGCGAATCGGAACGGAGAGTTGTACGGTGGCGACATTGAAGGAATTCGAGCGGGAGGTTCATGTAATCGCTAAACTTCGACACCCAAATCTCGTTAGAGTTCGTGGCTTCGTCTGGGGGAACGAAGAGAACCTTCTCATCTCCGACTATGTCCCAAATGGAAATCTACTGCTCACCTCCATCTCCGGTAAGTTTCCATTAACGGGCTACGTTACTTCATATTTGCTAGAATACGCACAACCGATTTGGCGCAATTTAGCACGCTGCTTTTTATAAACAAACTCACTAATTAAATTCGAAACTAGAATTTTGATTTACGGATTGACATTTTTGTTTTGGTTTTGATCTGACAACAGCAAAATCAGGCTGCTCTTCACAAAACCCTCTCTCATTTGAGGCACGGCTTAAGATTGCAAGAGGAATAGCTAGAGGAATTGCTTACATCCACGATAAGAAGCATGTGCACGGCAATATCAAGCCCAATAATATTCTCTTGGACTCCGAGTTTGAGCCTGTAATTACTGATATGGGCCTTGAACGCCTTATGACTCCGGTTCTTTCACTCATATCTGACCCAACGTCTAGCTCACAGCACCATCCACCAGAGTCGTCGACAAACCAGAAACCAAACTCCAAATGGGACGTTTATGCATTCGGTGTTATACTCTTGGAGCTTCTCACATGCAGAGTTTTCTCGGTCGATCGAGATTTGGTTCGCGATTCAGAGACTGATGAGAAAAGTTGGTTCTTGAAGTTGGTTGATGGGAATATTAGGGTTAATGTGGCTCACCATGAGGATGAAATGGTTGCATGCTTTAAGTTAGGCTATGCTTGTGTCTCTTCCTTGCCTCCAAAGCGACCGTCCATGAAGGAAGTAGTGCAAGTGCTAGAGAAAATGTCTGTTTAGGTGTTTATTTATTCAATTTTAGAAAGTTAGCATAAATTTGTTGTAATGCAATTTACTTATTCAACTTTGCGTCTTTGAATTTCTTGCTTGCTTTTTGTTTTTGGATAAAATATCATGATTTGTTGCCTACTTATTAGCTATTACTACATTTATTACTACTACTAACAACAAACAAATGAACTGGTTTTCTATCAAAATTTGTAACGATAGAAAAATGCGATTTCCTCTATCAGTAACAACAAACCAATGAACTGGCTTTCTCAATTTATTTTAATCAATTCAGGTAAACCGGGTTAACCGATACCCAATATATTCGTCTAATCATTTTCTGAATAATGGTAAAAGTTTTCCGTACAGATACATTAGAAGCAAATCTCAACATGTTGCATATGAAAAGAAATGAATTCTCTTAATTAATCTTACAAAATTAAACTAATTGAGATTTAACCAAACAATCTCTGATTATAAAAATACTCAGATCTTCCTCGCGTCACTCAGCCACCAACCTTTCTCCACTTACACCACTACACACTTGCAATGTCCGCCGCCGCCGCCACCACTGCGACGTTCTCAGCCAAACTCGCCGTTAATCCTCTCAAAAACTCATGTCTCTCCTCCAAATCGACTCTTCCATCCGCCATTTCCGTTCGTAGCCGCGATCTTCCTCATAAACGGCTTATCCTCGTGAAATGCACCGCTTCCAGAGACGGATCGAAACCAACCATTCTCGTAGCTGAAAAGCTCGGCGAAGCCGGTATTGATCTCTTAGAGAAGTTCGCAAACGTCGATTGTTCCTATAACTTGACTCCTGAAGAGCTAAACACGAAGATCTCCCTCTGTGATGCGCTGATCGTTCGGAGTGGGACGAAGGTAGGTCGTGAAGTGTTTGAATCTTCTCGTGGACGTCTTAAGGTTGTTGGACGAGCTGGTGTTGGAATTGATAACGTGGATCTGAGTGCTGCGACGGAATTTGGTTGTTTGGTTGTTAATGCTCCGACTGCGAATACAATCGCCGCCGCTGAACATGGGATCGCACTTTTAGCTGCCATGGCTAGAAATGTTTCTCAAGCTGATGCTTCTGTTAAAGCTGGTAACAATCATTTTCGATTTTTTCCATTTACTTACACTCTCTTTTTTTCTTTCTGTTTTTGTCATCAATGATTCTTGATTTTGTATAATTGAATTAGAGTAATTGTAGTGTTTCTGGATCATAAGATTTGCTGGATTTAGTCTTTCATAGTTTTGGAAATTGATCTGTAATTAAGTTTTGAGCTGGAATTATGAATGTGAAATTGAAATGAACAGTTCTTGATGATTTTTGTTACTGTGAACAATGATCTAAGTGTCTTATTTTTGTTTTCTTTTCCTGTTAATGTGCTTTATCATTTATAGGATCTTGATTTCGCAATTGTAAACTAGAGTAACTGATTTGGTGTTTAGGGATCATATTAATTATGTTTTGGTTGGAGTTATGAAAGTGAAATTGAAATTGAACAGTTGTTGATGATTCTTGTTAGTGTTAAAATTGTGGTTTAACTGACTTATTTGTGGGGGTTTTGATATTGGTTTTGTTGTGTATATAATGAAGGTGAGTGGAAAAGGAACAAGTATGTTGGTGTATCACTTGTAGGGAAGACACTAGCTGTGATGGGTTTTGGTAAAGTTGGATCAGAAGTTGCACGACGTGCTAAGGGACTCGGTATGCGTGTTATAGCTCATGATCCTTACGCTCCTGCGGACCGTGCTCATGCCATTGGTGTGGATTTAGTTAGCTTTGACGAAGCACTTTCTACGGCTGATTTTATTTCTTTACATATGCCTCTTACACCTGCTACTTCGAAGATGCTTAACGATGAAACTTTTGCGAAGATGAAGAAGGGTGTTAGGATTGTTAATGTAGCTCGTGGAGGTGTTATTGATGAAGATGCATTAGTTAGAGCTTTAGATTCTGGTATTGTTGCTCAAGCTGCTCTTGATGTTTTCACTAAAGAGCCTCCGGCTAAAGATAGTAAGCTTGTGCAGCATGAGAGGGTTACGGTCACACCTCATCTTGGAGCTAGTACTATGGAGGCTCAGGTTTTGGACTTGTATTAACAAATCAAATGATGGTTTTTGTTGTGACATTCTGTTGATTAATTAGTGTGTTTTGGTGGTGTGACAGGAAGGAGTTGCGATTGAGATTGCGGAAGCTGTTGTTGGAGCTCTTAATGGAGAGCTTGCTTCTACTGCTGTCAATGCACCGATGGTTTCTGCTGAGGTGAGTCTTCTTTAGCCTATATTAGTAATAGCTTCGTATGTCTATTGAAAGATGAGATTGTGGACATTGAAGAGGCTATTTTATTGTGTGATTGTGTTTACGAAAGCTTATGTTATCTGCAGGTTCTTGCAGAGCTGAAACCATATGTGGTACTGGCGGAGCAACTAGGGAGACTAGCTATCCAATTGGTGGCTGGAGGAAGCGGTGTGAAGAAAGTGAAAGTGACCTATGCCTCGGCTCGAGCCACTGACGATCTTGACACTAGACTTCTCAGAGCTATGATAACAAAAGGTATCATTGAACCAATCTCCGACGTGTATGTAAACCTGGTCAACGCGGATTACACAGCGAAACAGAGAGGTCTGAGAATCTCAGAGGAACGAGTTCTCCTTGACGGGTCACCAGAGAGCCCACTAGAGACCATCACGGTTCAGCTAGGAAACGTCGAGTCAAAATTCGCCAGCGCTTTGTCTGAATCTGGAGACGTCAAAGTTGAAGGAAGAGTTAAAGACGGTGTCCCACATTTGACAAAGGTTGGATCGTTCCAAGTAGATGTGAGTCTTGAAGGAAGTATAATATTGTGTAGTCAAGTGGATCAACCAGGCATGATCGGAACTGTCGGTAGCATCTTGGGAGAGTCGAATGTTAATGTCAATTTCATGACTGTTGGAAGAATCGCGCCGAGGAAGCAAGCGGTTATGGCGATTGGTGTGGACGAAATGCCGAGCAAAGAGACTCTTAAGAAAATCGGAGACATTCCTGCTGTGGAGGAGTTTGTCTTCCTCAAGCTATAAGCTTTGGCTTGATTTTGTTTTTGGTATTTGTTTACAGTTTTGAGAGTGATGAAGTAGCTTAAGAGAGAAATAAGGTCTGCTTCAAGAATTTGACTTTTGAAGCTATTCATGTTTTATTATTTGAGATTTAACTTAAAAGATCTGATTTGTGATTTTGTTCCATTTTACTATCTTTATGCAATTCCAATTTTGTGTTCTCTCCTATGTGCCTGTCATATTCCATATGGCTGGTGTGATGTACTCAAAGAATAAGATTCTGATCATATGCTTCTAGAATGAGAAAGACAGAAGACAGAATCTGACAAAGTGACAAGTTTCGTTCTGTGTCTGAATAAGCTTTTTATGAGTTTGGAAAAGAGACGGACCATTCTTAGCTTCCTTTGGGAATTTATTCCTTACAGCCTTTTTCTCCTAATGGGATTTACCCTTTTTGCTTGCTTTTACGTTGTCTCTGCAATTTCAAAATTTTCAGTTTTATTTCTTGTTTTTCATGTGTTTCACAGATCTCATATAAACACAAAGCTTATTATTCCTTCACAAAATATAGCTTCAAACATTTTTAAGCTGTGTTTGTTTCACTATGTCTCAGATTCTTTGATTTCATTCTTATTTTTTAACGTGTTTGATTACTCTTCATAGATCTTATATAAGCCCAAGCTTGTTCGTTTAACATACATAGCTTGAAATATTGAAGTTGTGTGTTCGTTCTTTCACTATATCTCAGATTTCTTAAGTTTTGTTTTCTAGTTTTCAATATGGGAGCTAGATTTTCGCGTATAGCGAAAAGGTTTCTTCCTAAAAGCAAAGTAAGGATTTTGATGGTTGGTCTTGATGGTTCAGGGAAGACTACTATCCTTTACAAGTTGAAGCTTGGAGAGGTTGTCACAACAGTGCCTACTATTGGTATGTCACGTAATTGTTAGAGCAAGATGTTGAGATTCAGTCGATTATGAAACAAACTTCATTTGGTTAGTTGGAACAACTCCAACCATATATGTATACGTTGTGCATCTTTTGTAGATCATAGCTTATATTAGATAGTTTAAACACACTTACGAGATTTGAATGACTTTTTTGGTCATCTCGAACAGAATCCCACTATAGATCCCTTCTTGGACCAAACTCAGGTTCTAATAGCATATTTAAGTTGACTCTGAAACCAATTGGTAATTAGTAGATTGATCCATGTTATTTCCGATGTATATGCATCAGGATCAATTAACGTTAACCATTTCATCCACTCTAGGTTGGTTGTTTTATGATTTTTCAGGGTTTAACCTTGAGACAGTAGAATACAAAGGTATCAATTTCACTGTGTGGGATATAGGAGGACAAGAAAAGGTAAATTTTACCTCTATAGTAGTGCATAAACACACATGTTTCTCTCTTTTGTCTCTCAAGGCTTAACTTATCTGGCTATTCTTATGGGATACATAACAGAATCATTATATTGAATCTGAAAAATGTCTGTCTTTTTCCAACAGATTCGTAAATTGTGGAGACACTACTTTCAGAACGCACAAGGGCTCATCTTTGTTGTGGACAGTAGTGACAATGAAAGGATATCAGAAGCTCGAAATGAG
Organism: Cardamine flexuosa; assembly: GCA_963555745.1. Taxonomy (NCBI): domain Eukaryota; kingdom Viridiplantae; phylum Streptophyta; class Magnoliopsida; order Brassicales; family Brassicaceae; genus Cardamine; species Cardamine flexuosa. The sequence continues at coordinate 17,878,827 of OY743219.1, forward strand.
CTACATCGCATACTAACCGATGTAAAATCATATAAAAACTCTTTTACATGTTACTTAAATCCTCTCCTCTTTATTATATATCCTAACAAATTTCTGTTTTGGTAAACAATCTTTTGCACAGAATGAACTAGAAGGTGCATGTGTACTCGTCTTTGCGAACAAGCAAGATTCAAGAAATGCTTTACCGGTAGGCGAGGTTGCTAACAAACTTGGTCTGCATAGCTTATCCAAACGTTGTTGGTAATAATAAAAAACGTTTTCTCTAGCTAGTTCGTTTTATATATATTTAGAGGCAAAGGATATACAAAACATTTGTGTAATTGTGATTGGTGCAGGCTTATACAAGGAACCTCAGCCATCTCTGGTCAAGGCTTATACGAAGGACTTGAATGGCTCTCCAAAACTATCCCGAACAAACCCGAACGGTCTACTTGGGATGGTAGTTTGCGGAGTAATTCCTCTGAGAGGAAGGTAGTACGCGGTCAGAGGTATTAAAAGACTAAAGTCTGTGAATGGAGTGTGTAAAAAATGACAGTTTATTTTTGTACTAGCTTGTTTGTGTAAACCTATATATCCCTCTATCATTAGTAAGCTGTCTTTTGCGTTCTTTGTTTTTCTATGACTATGGCGCTTTGTTTTAATGTTTTCCATGTTTCTCAATGAGAACCAATATTGACTATTAGTCTATTCCTTACATTATGGAGTGAATAAGGTTTTTTAGGATAGGAATCTTTACTTACACCCTTTATATGAATTTGTTTCCTCGTTCATATTTTAGAATTTAGACATCTTTTCATAGATATAAGCAAGTAGAGAGAAACTTTTATATTCATCTACCACCCTCTTATGATCTTATATATCTACTATAGGTTCATTTTTGAATATATATATATATATATATATATATAACCTACGAAATCATGAAATGAGTTAAAATACACTCAAATGCATTCCTACGTACATACAACTATCTACCAAAAAAAGAACACTTAAACTAAAGAAACACAAACACAAGAATGTAAATATTTCTTTAACGTATTTCGTGTCCACATATGAAGATCTCAATGAATATTAGTACCATTTCTCCAAGACTAAAAGAAAAAAAAAAGATTAAACAAACGTATAAAAAAGTATGCAAATAGAACCAAAAGTGACTAAAATGTACACATCATCAATCCTTGAAAGCCTGAAAACGATTGTTATCAAATGTTTAATTATATTAGTCTTGAATCTTGATGTATGAATAATTATATTAGACAATGGATGAGGCTCTTACCAACCTTCGTTTTATTTTTTGATAAAAAAACGTACCAACCTTCTCGGTCAGCATAAACTATAGTTGATTTTTCGGTTAACTATTATAAAGTTAGGCACTACAAAATGGAGAAGCCAAGAAACAGCTGTTTCCGAGAGAAGCCGCTGATACTGATAGTGACAAAATTGGTTGGTACCAATACCACAAATAATTGTTTTTGTTTCAACAAATATTAATAACAGCTGCCTTCTTTCATGTGCGTATCTTACAAAATAGACTTCGGTGTTTTCTTCTAAGTATTTTATATCTTTTTCCATTCATGCAATTTATCTTTTTGGATAACTTTTATAACCTATATGATTATTTTTATAAATTGAAAGTTAAAAAATTCGGTCCCATTTAAAAAGGTGATTCAGTTTTAATGTAGCTGCCATTTGGATTAAAAATTAAACATGCAGTTTCAGGGCGATTAATACCGAAGTTTATTTTAATTTAATCTATTGAACGGCGGTCCATAATGAGCCAGAGAATCTCATGAAGGTCAAGGTCAGGGGAACATTTGGTTATGCGCATTATGATTAAGTGTTAACAAAATCGTTGTCTATCGAATAATAATAAATTATGAGTGTATTCATGCTGGGTATCAGCAGAGCCTTATAGGAATTAGGTCCCTAGGCAAAAAATATAGTAATCTATATGATTTATTAATAGAGTACTCTCTATGATTATGATAAAAGTGTGAGTTTTGTGAAAAACAATTCTAAAATTTTCCTTTGATAGTTTTCCAGAAAAAATATTTAAAACTTAAAGGATCATAAAAGAAACTAAATAGAATTTTTATTAATTATGTGTGTAAAACGAAATGGATCAAATTGTTAGTAAAATATATAAGTAAGAATAACTAAAAAGTGGATGAAAAGAAAAAAATGGACAAATACAACAAAATTAACATGTATTGGTCGCAAAACTTGATTACGAACAATATAAGACTAAAAAAACAAATGTTAAATCGGGTGCAGAAATAATTGGAGGAAATTTAAAGCATCTTCATCAAAAATATCTTCTTGAGTTTTTCATGCACTTTTTCATATATTTTAATTTAAAAAGAAAATAGATAAGTGGAAAGAATGGAGAACCGATTCTTCATGTGGAGACTCATGAAAACTCATCTACTCATGAAAACTCATCTACTCATGAAAACTCATCTACCCAAATTCATCCATTGGTTTTTCTCTTTATTATTTAAACTTTAATTATTTAGTTAAACTATATCGAAAATATTATTATTGAATTTTGTGAAAAAACTTGTAGGATATATTCTTATTGTGGATGCTCTTAAACTACCAGTCCGGCTCGATCCACCTAACCCTTACACATTTTTTCAATGTACTGTGTTGTTTGAGAAGATAATTGTGGTTTTTTCTTCTTTTTGGTTTCGTCTTTCTATCACTTGTAAGACAATAATTTTTTATGGAGTTTTAACAAAAACTAACAATGGATTTGCAACAAAATGTTGTGACAAAGTTGTTTTAAATGCAGTATCACAAACTTATTTCGATTTTGCCACAAACTTGCGACTCTGGAACTCAGGGAGCAAGACCCTAAAGAAAGTTCAAGAGAGGAAAATATGTCCACCTATCTTATTGTAAAATCATAAAAATATTGTATACAAAAGCTTTGGAAGCAAATTTTGTTACTCATCAATAGACCGGTATCACAACAGAGTTATGGTTTATTGGTAGCACAAATGGATGGTGGTCTAATAGTTGCACAAGATAGTTGGTCTTTTATGTTCCAGATACAATTTTTTCTTTGGACAGATATTATTTTTAAAAGTAAATGGATTTAAAGCTGATTCGAATATTAATGGATGGGCTAAATACTCGAAATTCTCGTGGGTTATCAAATTAACGCTTAATCTGAATTTTTTTTTAAAATACATTATGTTAAATTAGCTTCGTCGCAGTCGCAATCGCAAGGTTACAAATTTACGATTTTTCCTAGATACCATCATTATGATTCTTTTACGATGTAGCGGCCAATTCCAAATCATCAATTTTAATAGTATCAGTGTACTCCTACTAACGCAATTTGTTAATTATTAAACACTTTAAAAATTAGTTTGTGTACGTTTAACGCAGTTTTACTTCGTGCTCACATATGAAGAAGATCTCGATAAATATTACTCCTATTTCTCGAAGACTAAAATAAAAATGATTAAACAACAATAAATGCAGAAATTATTTTACAAAATCACTGACATGAAGTCGTCACCGACACCGACAAAAGTCAGCAAAACTAAGACTTTGGTTTTCCACCGTAAGCTTGCTTACAAATGGTAAATGGTTTCTGCGATGGAGCACACATCTTAGCCTTGCCTGGACATCCCCGTAGACAATTATTCCCCAAACTTCCCATAACTTCTGCGTCCGCTCTCACAAACCTTGCCGGAGGTTTTCCCGTCAAGAAGTTCCCATCTAAGTAAAGCCTTCTTAACGTCTTACTCCGTTCATATTCCGACGGTATCACTCCGTGAATCAAGTTATATCTCAAAGACAGTGACGAAAGCCTCGGGTACGCCGCGAAACTCGCCGGAGCGGTTCCTATAATTTGGTTAAATCCTAGTTCAACGGCGACGAGGTTGTTTTCTCCGGCGAGTGTTGGAGGAAGAACTTGGAGACCTGTGAGAGTGTTGTTTGCTAGATCAACTTGTTGGACTGATTCTAGTAGGAAGAACCAAGCTCCTAGAGTTCCGGTGAATGAGTTCTCAGCGAGTTCGACGATTTCTAACTGAGTTGACTCGGTGAATGACTCTTTTGAGATGGGTCCTGATAAAGAATTCGCCTTTAAAGCAATGTCTATTAGGTTTCTTGGAAGCTTTGGGATGGATCCTGTGAGCTTGTTGTAGCTAAGATCGAGCTGTCTTAGATTAGAGAGTGAGTTCATTGCTTTTGGAAGCGACCCGGTGAGTGAGTTGTGAGAGATGTCAACAGACTCGAGTGAGGTGAGTTTAGTTACTGAGTCGGGTATGGACCCGGAAAACGAGTTGGACCGGAGGGTTAAGGTTTTGAGGTTAAGGAGAGAAGAGATGGAAGATGGGATTAAGCCGTAGAAGTTGTTGTCAGCAAGATCAAGCGTGAGGAGCTCTGTGAGACGTGAGATGAGCGGTGTGAGATGACCCGAGTACCCGACCGGGTCTAGGGTTAGTTGAGTGACACGTGTAGAGTCGGATGAGCAAGTGATGCCGCAAGTGAAATGTGTTCGACGTGGTGAAGCACATGGGTCGGAGGTAGTGAAGTCCCAGCTTGCGAGACAAGACCATGGTGGGATTGAGTTTGGTTTCACGGCGGCTTTGAAGGCTTTTAAAGCTGACACGTCGGATGATGACGTCAGAGCATCGGTGGAGAAAATGAAGAGGGAAAGGAGACGAAGAAGAAGAAAAAGAAGGCCGGAGGAAATTGACAAAGTCATTGTGTTTGATGTGTGAATGAATGAGAATGAATGATGTCAAGACTTGAAAAGAGTTTTGTGTCATTTATATAAAGGTACAACTAAGTGGTGGAGGTCGGTTTTGCCTTTTGGTCGCCTCTCTCCATTCGTACAAGGTTCAATGCTTAATTTTTTGGCTAATTATTAGGAATTAACACCGTTCGACTACGCTAAAGTAAAAAGTTTTGTTTAGCATCGGTTAAAAAAGTTTAACACTTGGCGAAAAAAAAAGAGTTTAACACCCGACTAAAACTCATCTGATTTCATCCGCTTCGATTCAATTAAAAATCCGGATAAATAATTTGGAAATGAAACGAGTTTACGTGTAAGGCTTATCCAATTTCATTACTAATTTACTAGTCTTATTTTATTGTCATGTAGTTCTATAGTAAATGCTTGGAACATTATGTTCGTGGAGTTGTTATGTTAGCGACAAAGATAGAACAGGACAAGAATCGTCTTGACGATGAATACGAATAAAGGACGCAATGTTCTTTGGAGTTTGGACTAATCCCAAAATGTATTTGCTTATTACGACTAAATAGTATATGATTTTCGTTGGTTTAGTATTACTTCATAGTTTATAATGTTTGGAAAACAATAATAGAAAAATGGATAAGACCGAGAAAGTTGGACTTTCGAATGATTGGGACCATGGTTGGAGGGCACTTACTAAAGCTGCTTTCTTGTTTATTTATTTCAGGCTCTCTCTTTTCTTCTTCTTTTTTTTTTTTTGCGCCATGACGAGAACTGTAGTATTGTGACATGATCATGATACTCCATTCCAAACATATGTGAATAACATATTTAGATCACAAATTGCCATGATGTTGAAAGATGTTCTATCATGTCGATTCCAATACATTCATTGTAATGAATGTTTCACTTTAACACATACATGAACCCCATCCATTACTCCAACAAATCCACTGAAATATTGTCAATACATGTGATCCAGTTATAGTTTTTCAAGAATCCGAAGTAAGTCTTGACTTGTTGGAGTCCTGATATAATCAAAAGCAAGTAACCCAATATCTGTCAGAATTTCAATAAATTTATTCTACACTGTCTCTGGATTTCGCCAAAAGCATAATCCAACATCCTTTTGAACTTTATTGTGTCCACATATCCGTAAAAACATTAGCACACTCTCTTTGATGCTTACATTTAATGTTGGTTGTAATCCATAATCCATTTGTAGAATACAACATAATGTTGTGAAACAATCAAGTGAAAATATCAAATAAAATAAAACTTACTTGTACTTTTCTTGCTAGTGCTTTATTTTGGACAAATATTTCCTTTTTGTTTTTCTCCTATACAGATTTGCTGGAGGTTTCTTCGGATAGAGACTTCCTTCTTCATTTTTGCTGGAGGTTTTTTTCTTTTCTTTTACAAAGCTTTATTTATGGTTTTTTATTTGGTTTTTGTTTTCTGACAACTTATTTCTGATTTATTTTCCAAAACTTGAAACTGAATTTATAGATAACATATATGTAGCTAGTTTGGTGGCAACAAATTGGCTAGTTTGGTGAAAATATGCTCCATGTTTCTCTATATTTTTAAATAGATAAATTTTTTATTTCAAAATAATTATATTAAAGAAATACTGAAAATAGAATATCCCCTTTTCTACAGTATCAATACACTGAACAAATACATATATATTTTGTTGAATATTACTATTAATAGTGTTCTTCCTTTTTTCCTTCACAAATTAAAAGCTTTTACTGTTTATAATATAATTTATTGTTATATTAAAGAAACACACATCAACATTAATTAATGCTGAATGGTGACGTTACTGTTCAGTACACAAGTTTATGGACACCACCTATTTTTCATCTAAAAACCACTTTACCATTCAAATCCTTATATATATGAACAAAAGCAAATGTGTTAATTGTATTTGAACTTACAATATTAATTAATAGGAATATTAGGAAAAATGCCACATATCTATCCTTATTTATCTTTCTTTTTTCCTTCATACTTTTTTTTCATTTTTTTCTTTCTTCCTTTCTTCTTCTTTCTCCATCATCATCTCTACTTAGTCTCTTATTCTTCTCTTTTCTTCGATAATAATTTTTTCTCCATTCTTAATCTCTATCTTTAAAATGTAATTCTGTAATATATCATGAGTCTGAGTTGTTGTCCATAACATGTATAACTTGAAATTTGTTTACTATTCATCACTTTTGTCCATGAAAGTCTATACAATTAGTGGGCAATAATATTAGGGAAAAATGTAAAAAACACCCTGAACTTTCAAAATGAGGACGTTTTAATCTCAACTTTAAAAATATCATTTAAACGTCAAACTTTTTATTGACTTTCAAATTAAATAGGAAACTTTCTTTGACCGGGTTGTTTAAAACACATCGTTAAATCCACTGTAGAAAAAAATAATGGGGTTAAGTTTTCCGTCTGAATTTTGGTTAACTTCCAAAACAACGTTGTTTTAGTCGGTTTGAATTTCTGATTACTTTCAAAACGACGTCATTTTGTAAATTAAAAAAAATTGCTCATACTAGGACTTAAACTTTCCACCTCTTTGATGAATTGAAGACACACTACTATTAGAGCTAACACATTATATTGATTCTTTTACAAACATACATATTAAATATCCATAATCTATAGTTTTCATGGGTTAATTAATTGTTCACCAAAAAGTATTTCATAACTTTATTTTCACTTTATTTTAACTTTAAATCAAATTTAACCCGATTTCATATATTTAAACCAGAAAATATCCAATTTTATTTTAAAAGTAAATTATATGTATTTATTGAATTTATTTATTAAAAATGAAATAAAACTAATATAAAAATATGTAATATATAAAATGAGATTTTATGTATAGAAATAATATATAAAATATGTAACATCATCTTTTAATTCTGGATAATTAAACCAGAAATAAATCCAATTTTACTAAAAACAGGAAGTGAATTATATTTATTTATTGAATTAATTAAATAAACAAATGAAATAAAAACAAATATGTAATATAGGAAATGATGTTACACATTTTATATTTTGTTTTCTATATATAAAATATCATTTTCTATATTACATATTTTTATATTAGTTTTATTTCATTTTTTTAATAAATAAATCAAATCACATTTAAATTTTTTTTGGGTATTTTCTAGTTTAATTATATGAAATCGGGTTAAATTTGATTTAATGTTAAAATAAAGTTATTAAATATTTGTTGGTGAACAAGTAACCCATAAAAACTAGAGATTATAGGTATTTAAGATGTATGTTTGTGAAATAATCAATATAATCTGCAAGTTGTGATGGTAGTGTGTCTTTGTTTCATCAAGGTGGTGAGTTTGAGTCCTAGTATGAGCTATTTTTTTTAATTTACAAAACGACGTCATTTTTTGAAAGTGATCAGAAATTCAAACCGAGTAAAACGACGTCGTTTTGGAAGTTAACCGAAATTCCGACTGAAAACTTAACCCCGTTAATTTTTCTGACAGTGGATTTAACAACGTGTTTTAAATAGCCCAGTCAAAAAAAGTTTCCAATTTAATTTGAAAGTCAACAAAAAGTTTGGCATTTAGACTGCATTTTCAAAGTTGAGAATTAAAACGTCCTCATTTTGAAAGTTCAATTTTTTTTTTGACATTTTCCAATATATTATACAGTAAAATATTATTTATTTTGGTGATTTAGTTTGTAGACAATTTTGGCGAATCATTTCGTGGACAAGATATAGTGTGTATCTTGTCCATAAAATTGATTGTCCACAAATCTATCTAATTTTGTAATATATCATGAGTCTGCCTTGTTTATAACACGTGTAACTAGAAAATTATTCACTATTTCATCGAGTTTGTCCATGAAAGACTATATAATTAATGGACAATAATATTATACAATAAAATATTATTTATTTTGGTGATTCATTTTGTGGATAATTTTGACAATTCATTCCGTGGACAATTTCGTAAACAAGAGAGTAAGGATATAAAAGTCTTTTTCATATATGAGGCTTCCATAAGAAAATGACATAATTTTAAGTTTTGTGGACATGTAGCATAATAAAAAAAAAGTCTAGCGCAATTCATGACATTCCTCCTAATTTACCCTTAATTAATAACAACCTTAATCAAATAGATGATAAATTAACAAAGAGTAAAAAGTTCAAAGTTAAACAAAGGGTTGGTGGCTTAGTGTTAGTATCAATGAAGTTAACTGTATTCCGTGATCTGAAATATTGATGTGAACCACTTTGAATGTTTAAAATAGTAAAAGTATCACTTTGGAGGTTGAAAGTGGGAGTATAAATCTTTGAAGGTTTAAAGTGGAAGTGGTTACCGCCTCAGAGTGTTCTTTTATGGGATGATCAAACTTTGAAGATTTAAAGTGAAAATAAGAGTATAAAACTTCAAAGGTTTAATGTGGAAGTAGTTACCACCTTACTAGATAAGTTAATCTTTACACCAATTTCATTGAGAAGGAAGAAGCATTGCGTTTGAAACCTTGAACCATATATGGTTGGACGGATTTACCATATCATATCTCAGAGCACATGGCTTCGGAGACTATGAAGCATATGTGAGTGTGGAAAGTTATTGTGCTTGGACCATGTATGGTTGGATGGATTTACCTAAAAGGGCTCAAAGAACATGTATGCAAAGGCTAGGAAGCATATAGCTTAAAGGAAATCATGAACGAGTTAAATGCACAATCAACTTTAGATTAGGAACGACATAATTAAGTTGTTGAGAAACATATATCTTAATGAAGTATAGTGATTTAACCGCAATGTAACTTGTAATAGGCGGTGAAGAGCGGAATGCAAAAAGTATTTAAAGTGGGCTAATGTACGATTAATGAGTGAAATGGGCTTCATGAGCGAAATGACATGAATCATGATGTTGTCACGGAAATGAGTTGACTCAGAAATGAGACAAACAAGATTAAGAAGGTCAATAGCTTAGCGAAGCATCGACTTAAAGAAGCACTATGGCTTAAAAATAAAATAAAAATTAGTTTGATCATTAGATCGGAGCATAATTTGCTATGATAATATGTAAGATATGGAAGCCTATAATTATATTAATTACAAGGGATGTAAAAAGGTATACATAATTATATATTTCAAAGTTTTGAAGAGATAAAAAGATGAAGACGAGGAGACTAGTCAAGAAGAGATGAATGATATAGATGAGGAGCTTAGTGAAAAGAAGATGAATGAGAGTGGAGGAGACAAGATAAGAGACAAAATCATAACTCTAACATATTAAAAACACTTTATCAAAAAAAAAAAAACATAGTAAAGACTTGGTATTCAAATACATTTTTTCCGTCTCCCTGTAATAGTTTTAAACAATTCTTCGAATATCAAGTCTTTACTATGTTTTTTTAATAGGGTTATTTGGCAAATTATTACATTTTTTTGAAAATAATTGTATAATTGGTGTGTTCACTATTCATAATTAGATAAATAAACACACACTATTCCTCTCTAATAGGCTTCCTCTAATTGCTTAAAATAGTGCTTTATTGAAAATAACCAAAGTTTCCCTATAATTTTTATCTCACTCTTTTCAATATTTTGTACACTAACTTGTCTTGTACACTGACTCGGCATAGACACCAAATTGTATCGTACACCAAATCCTTTTGCACATCAACTCTCTTTGTACACCAACTTGTCTCATACATGGGTGTACAAACAAGATTTTTGGGAGTAAGTATACTTGGTATTTGGAGTGAACAAGATCTGGGTGTACAACATTTGGTGTATGGGATGTCCCAGATGTACTTTGTACACAGACTCATCCGTTACACCGACTTGTCCTGTACACCGAATCTTTTCGTACACCAAATTGCTTCGTACACTAACTCTCCATGTACATCAAAATAGGGTACAAGATGGTGTACAAGATGCACACGATCTTGATGTCTGGCCTAGTACACCAAAATTAAATGGAAGATAGTATACAAGATCTTGGAAGACCTGATGTACATAATCGGTGTACAAAGTCGATGTAATATATATATATATATATATATATATATATATATATATATATATTTAATTGTACATGTATGCAAAATGAGTCTTGTAAAATTCACAAAAAAACTTTTATATATAGAATTTTTTTTTTACATTTTTTATGTCTGATTGGTGAGATATGTAAAGAAATAAGATTTATTTAAAAAGAGAAAGAGAGAGAAAGAGGAAAAAAGAAACAAAGAAACGAAAAAAAACTAGGTAGCACGGAAGTTTCATTCAATGTCTGCTTCCCGTTTTAGAATCAGAATCGGAATCTCTCAGAAGTTTTCTGAATCTCACTTCCATGGCGTTTCCAAAAATACCCTTTAAAAACCGTTTTGGAAACTTGCACTTCTGTTTTAGTAGCTATTATATTTTATATATTTGGTATTTAAAAAAAAAACATATATAGTAATTTTGTGATTGTATATACTTTTTACTTAAATGGATTATTTGAATCATATGTGAAATGTTGAAAATGATTAATTGATTTGTTGAATATGACAATTTTTCTTCTAACAGCATAAAGTTATAATAAATATGTGTGATGTGGTATCAGGTTTTACCCAAACCAATACTTCCCGCAATTGCACGGATCCGCGGTAGTATAATGGTGGGATCAAATCCACAGAGAGTAAATTGTGCTTTAGATCTGTAGATCTAAACAAAACTAGGATGAAAAATATGGAAAGTTTTGTCACAGAAAAATCTGAATAAAATCCAAAAATAATTAAATAAGGAAATAAAATCAATTAAAACAAATATTGGAATCTGGGAAATTACAAGGATTTAAATAAATAAAAAGGGTTATCTAACTAGATTAACAGTTTAATGATCTAGATCTAGAACTCAAACACTGTAAATAAATAAACCACTTTTCAAATGAAAATATTATTATAGCATAAATCCGCTAGGACCCTATGTAACAAGTTACTTGTAGATCCAACCTCAACTCTTGGAGATTGAAAATCAAGCCTACAAACTATAGATTCGGGGTAGAATAACCAACGCTAGCTGTATTATAAAACTCTATGAATCATTTGATAGATTCATCAACCTAACAAAAACATTAGTTTAATAGAAGTAGAGATCTAATAATCATAACCCTAATCTATAACAATAACCTAACTAAACATTAAATCCCTCTGAATAAATCTCATCTCCCAACATGCAGATCTACTCAACCATGGTGATTGGTTGATAGATCATGATGTTGTATGGTATGAAATGCAAATAAAGAGATGAAGACAAAGTGTAGATCTGAAAATGCAATGGAAAATGGTATAGATATGAGAAAAACCAATGTAAAAGTTTACAGATCTGAAAATGACAAAGTAACTGAGAAAAATCGTGTCTAGGGCTTCTGAGCCGCTCAGGAAATGATCACTTTATATAGGGAGTCTTCTAGGTGAAAAATCAGAGTTAATGTGCGATTTGGAGAATATCCGCGATCCGGATCGATTGATCATGCTGGGTCGATCGATCTCCTTCCTTTGATTCGTGCCACCTCCTAGATTCCTTTGACTGACCGATCTTCTTCAGGATCGGTCGATCCTCTTCGTGCTTGGTCGATCCTCTTCAGGATCCGTCGATCTTCTTTAGGATCGGTCGATCCCAGAATGTCTCCAAAATCCAATGAAGTGTAAAAGGGTCCAAAGTTGTTCCATTTCGCCCATTTTAGCTCCGATGAAGTATAAACCTGTAAAGACACCAAAACCGGCCAGAAAGACACAAAACCTAACTCTAGACTCAATAAAACATGTGAAAACAATAGTAAAAACTAGTGAAAATAAAGACTCATCAATGTGTAAAAATGAGGCATTGAATTTATGTTATTTACAACATTTTTGATTATATGTTAGGTGTTTAATTATATATACATATAAATATATTGAATTTGTGTTATTAATTGTAAATTATAATATTGTATAAATTTTAATTATATATATACACTTCTAACACATATCCGGTTTCTAATATTTTTTAAAAAAAATCATTTTGTACGCTTTCATATGTTTTCTGTTCCGCATACCTGATCCCATGTAACTTAAAATAATAATCAATGGCACATTTTGTAAATTCGTAGATAAGTTTGGTGAAAATATATAAACTCAACAGTTCCCTACATAAAAATGTCATTCCTGATAAAAAAAATATTAATAAAACTTTATATAAAGAAGCGTAGGAGAAATTTTTAAATTATTGTTATTGTTGTTATTTTATTATTATTTACAACACGTTATAAGCACGAGTAAAGTTTCGAGCCGATGATGAGTCATGATTTAAGGGTTTTATGCTTTTGATTTCATATGTTTTTAATGTCTTTATTGAGTCTAGGGTTAGAATTTGTGTCTTTTTGGTCCATTTTAGTGTCTACTCAGATTTACACTTCATTGGAGCTAAATTGATGAAATGAATTAGCTTTGGACCCTTATACACTTCAAGGAATACATAGAGATGCACTGGGATTGACCGATCTCAAGTAGGATAAACCAGAATAACAAATTAATGAAGTGGTGCATTTCTAAGAAGGAGATAAACCGATCCACGAGGATCGATTGTTCCCATTCGCGAATATTCTCCAAATCTTTCATTCACTCCGATGTTTAACCTAATTGACCATAATATAAAGGAGTCTCGTGTCAGAGCATTCAGAGGCCGTGAAAGACAATTTTTTGTGTTTTTCCTTTGTTTTTTTGAGATTTTTAGATCTATACTTTTTCTTTGAATATTGGATATTTGTTCTTATTTTTTCTCTACTCTTTCTATGAAATCAGAGATTTCTTCCATCATGATTTCTCTTTCTTTTGCCATGATGAGTAGATCTACTTGTTGGGAGAAGATGATTAGTACAATCGAGTAATCGAAGCAGTATCTTTGTCAAGGAGAGATCAAATGTTGGTAAATCAAGTAGCAGTCAAGATACTTAACCCGTTTGGACTACATGAGTCCGAGCTAGTGCGGATAGTGATGGATCAGTATGGAAACGTTCTTGCTTTACCTTTGGAGTATGGAACATGTATAATAGGAAATTTGAAGGCAATTCTGCTTAAGGATTAGAGAAATAGTATCTTTTTGAAAGAAAAAAATATCTTAGATCTTTGTGAAACGGAAAGAGAAATATATTAGAAAACAAGTAAAAACACATGTTTTTATCATGTATTTTTTAATTTAATTTAGTTTTCTTTTTTATTAAGAAAAAGTAATAACATAAATGTTTTTACACATGTTAGAATCTAGTCAATAAACCAACACGTATCATCATCATGTTATTTATATTAATTATTGAATTCCCTTTTACTAATAATAAAAAGAACTTTTACTTTATTTGTAGAAAATTATATTAATATTTCTTTTCTATGGATTGTATTCCTTTTTAAAATTTCATTTTTTTATTGATATAGTTTTATTTAATTAAACACATATCAAAATTTGATCATTTGAATTGACATGTATCACAATCAAACGAATCACTAACTTTTGAATCATTCGTTTTTATATAATAAAATAGATCACCCACTAATATAAATAGTGTAATGGTCTTCTTAACCAATTACTTTTGAAAAATGTACTACTCCTCCAATAAACCCTTCTTTTATAATGGTCTACCAAAAGCCGTCAGAATATTTCCTAATTCTGTTTATAAAAAAGAACAAAATAATCCTAATTCTGAATAAGTAATTCTCATTTAGATCTTAACGTACACCAGATTTCGTAACACATAAATTCTAATAGATGATATTAGCTTTATGTTCTTTAACAGGAAAAAGAATGAAGCTAGCTTTTATGTTTTTTTTTTTGGAAAATAATGCTAAATTAAATTTCAAAAGGAAACAACGATTTTACATTAAGTGCTACTTTGTGTTGAAAGTGCAAAATAGAAAGGAATTTTTTTTACAATGATATCTCCTAAAATCAAACCACAGTTGCAATCCCTTTTCATAATGCAGATCTCCAAGTGCTCGAATTGATGAGAGTTTATTTCTTACATGCTTATCAATCCAACGGATTAACATTGCTGATGAGTTTGGATTCTCACCATGTCTTCTTGTGTTTCTCTCTCTCCATACTGCATAAATCGAGGCTTGAAAGACGTAGCAACCAAGGAAACTCCATGTTTTCTCGATGGTAGAATCTGAAATATAGGTAACAAGTGATGACCAGTCATTTGTGTACCTTAGTTTAAGGATGTTTTTGACAAGTGCTTCCCAGATTTCTGAAGTGTATCCACACGAGAAAAAGATATGGTGTCGGGTTTCTAGAGAGTGTGAGCACAATACACACATTTCCGATGCCTTCACATTCCAACTGAGCAGATGGTCCCCTGTAGAGAGGCGATTGTGTACCACAAGCCAACTGCATAAAAAATATTTTGGTGCGTATATGATTCCAAGTGTCCTTAGTACTGACACTTGGTTTGAAAACATCACCTTTACCTTTCCGCAGTACAATATCTCTGGAGTTGACCATTCGATTCTGTTGTTGTAGGTGTAGAGTATATTCGATCTTGTTTTACATCTCTGTTCTATGTCTTCTTTTCCTTCGATGTAGATTGCATGCCCCTGCTACTGTTTCATCACGTCCTATGCCCATATCAATAGTTCCTCTTAAACCTACCACATCCATTAAGCAACCCATATTGGACCAGTTATCAAACCAGAAAGAGGTGAGAGCTCTATTACCAACATCGACCTTACAAAATGCTCTAGCTGTTGTTTTATATTTTAGGAGTTTTTTCCAAATCTAGGATCCCAAAATAGTTGTATCTCTCACCGACCAAAAAGAAACTTGCTTGATTAGATATGTTTTTATCCATTTCACCCAAAGAGAGGACATATCAGTCTCAAACAGCTTACATCATTTGCCTCCTTTAGAGATCTGAGTCCAAGCCCACCTTCTTGCCTCGTTTTACATACCTCTTCCCAAGCAATTTTTGCTTTTTTTTGGATTCAAGTCTGGTCCTGACCATAAGAATGAAGAGCACATTTTTTCAATCTCACGAACACTCGCCTTTGGTAGTCGAAAAGCAGCAAGCTAAAATTTGGTGATACTCCATAAAACTGAACTTATCAAGTTCAAACGTCCAGCAAAAGATAGGAAGCGAGCTGTCCAAGAGCTTGTTTTTTTCCTGATCTGTTCTAAAAATGGAGAATAGTCTGCTGCTAATCTTTTAGTGACTAATGGGAGCCCCAAATATCTCACCGAGAGTTGGCCTGAAACAAAAAAAATTTGGTCCTTTATTTGTTGATTGTGGATACAAAATCCACACGCAATAATTTTATGGAATTAGTTAATTTGGAAAAGGTAGCTATTTGCTCTGAATGTATATATTTCTTAAAATCAGAAAAAGATCCCCTTTACAATGTTCCTCCCTCTCTATTTATACATATTTTCGACTATTAATACTATTAATAAATTACAATAAATCACACGATTCTGATTAAATACGTCGGTTTTGATTTGGTCTTGAATGTTGTAACGTGTATCATTTTGAAATAAGTCTACTCCTGACTTGATGATTAAATCATTCTTTCGAGCTCTCTGTCCGGTCTCCTATAGTCTTCCGGCCTCTTTAGCCTCGTTACTTTGGTTCCTTATCAGTCCGCTGACTCCTTCCTTTCATGTTTAGGTCTACTCTTGCGAACCAGACTCTCTCTTTTGCTTATCATAATGATTTCATGACACATTTCCCATATCTTTAATGGTTATGGATCCTCGGTGTGGGATCTGGTATCAACATTTGCCCCCCAAGTCTTGCGAGCTGACTCTTAGCTCGGGATACTTGAGTAATAAGTACTGATGATTTTTGTTTCTTTATCTGTCAGCCATCAAATCCCTTAGATTTCACAATTGTTCAACATGATTGCCCTGACATGCGTTCTCATTAACTCCGAATGTTATTTTAAAATTAGAGAAACTTCTCCACTTCCCCACCAATTTTGAGGCAGTTTTCATCCACTCGTTTAATAAGGAATTTATTTTTCCTCCTTCTTACTTTACTCTTTACTCTGTCACTTGTAAAAGTTCTCGTCTTTTACTGTTTTTTTAATTTCTTCAACCTCTTTCGAGAATGGCTAGCGGTTCAAAATCCTTGGTTACCCATCCTACAAGAGCAGACAACACATTTGGTCTTCACACTCAATCGATAACTAAAGAAGATGAAAACCTCCAGACTTTGAAGACCCTTTGTCGTGTTCCGCCGGAAGTCAAATTCTCCCTTTCGATGCCGGAGGAATCTCCAGAATTGGGCTGCCTTGGCTGGTTCTGTATCTACTCGGTTTACTTCACCGGGTGTGGTTTATTTTTTCCTATTCCTGAAATCCTAAGTTTCTATCTCCGCTCCCTCGGACTGGCTTTTCCTCAGATGACTCAGAATATGCTTCACACCATTATTTCCGTTCTCGTTGTGGCTGCGGAAGCTGGGTATGTCTTGAGCGTTGGTGATCTTTTTGAACTTTTTAGTGTTTGATTATCCAGCAGGAGTGGTCCGGGCTTCTACGCATGTTATCCTCACTCCGATAGGGCTTTGGTCACCGGGTTCCCTGACAAGGATGATCACTGGAGACATTTTGGTTCTTCGTTAAGATTAACGCCGCCTCGGTTAATAGATTGTCTGAAATGTTATATACTTCTTGGGCCTCGTCCCCTGGTAGATAATTTTATGGTCGTCTCTTGGCTTATTGCCTCACCGATGACTTATTTTGAAACTCTTGTTGTTATTTTCTCTTGTAGTGTCCAAGCCTCGTCCTGCTTCTGGACTTCTTTACCGTCGTTACTGAAGGAAACACCATTTGGAACTCCTTAACTCTTGAAAAGATCCATGTAGCTGGGGAATAGATGCGGAGTGGGAAGCTCCGAGCTCTTGATGTTGCTCCTAAAGTATTGCCAAGCGGCTGTTTGTCTTATCGAGAGAAAAAGGAAAGGGATGCCGCACGAAAAAGTCTGAAGGAAGAGACTGATGCTGTTGGACGGCGCCATCGAGAGAAGATAGATGCCTTGACTGCCGGTTCGATGGGAAAGATTAGTTTAATTGGAACCCTTCCTGCATTCCTTGACTACCCTCCTCGCTCTGCTCCGCCTCCTTCTGTTGAGATCAACGAGGAGGAAACCATTTTATCGTTGAAACGTAGAAGGAAAAGTTCCGGATCTGACGTATCAGTTCAGGACAAATCAAAATCTTGTAATGAGATGCCTCCACCTCCTCCTCCTGGTAACTCCGTTAATCGAGCTCCGGTTACACCTAGTTCTTCTAAAGGGAAATCCATCTCTTTACCCGGTGGACTTGTGGTCACTCCAGGTATGTTTTTCTATGCTTCTTATCAACTCAAAATCCTTGGCATGCATTATATTATTATTATTATTTTTTTGCATTCAGAAGCAACATTAATGGCTGAAGTCTTTCAGAACGTTCCACACCGTGGTAGCAATATTCTTCCTCCTTTCGATAAATGGCGCTCTGGTTCGTGCGAGATCTTTGTGAACCATGCTCGTCACACAAGCCAGGTATTTAGTTATATCCTTTATGCTATCCTTCATCCCCTTTTTCATATACCTCGTAATTTCCTTACTTATCCAGGCCTTTGCTGATTTTAATGACATGGTTTGTTATTACGAACAACTTATCTACGACATGTCATCTTCCATGGGAACTGAAATTACTGCAAAAATGACTGCGAATCATGAAAAGGCTATGGCAGATCTAAAGGAGAGGGATATGGTGACGATTAAACGTCTAAGGAAAGAGCGGAATGAACTCAAGGAGAAACTGGAGGTCACTCAAACTGCTGCTGAGAGTGTAACGAAGGGCTACAAAGAGTGTAACATAGCTTTTTGCAAGTTTCAAATCAATGACTCAAACGTGAGGTGGCCGCAGTGCAGGAACAACTTGAGGAGACCTCTCTAAAGTATGATGCGTTGCTGAAGTTCCATGGTCACGATATCCAGAATACTGTCAGTTCGGCTCAGAAGGTGGTTAAGAAGAGTCGGAAAACCTTATTAAGCCAGCTATCCGAGCACGTTAATTCTATTGAAGCGCGTGCTATCCTTCAGGCTGATGTTAATGAAATACGGAGTAACTTGGTTCTCATTAAGAAGATAAAAGAAGGTAAAATTGACCCAGATCAGGAGATTGCCGAGCTGACAAGTTTGCTGACTGAACTGACCTCCGAGCTGAATAACTTCGTTATCGTGCCTCTTGTCCAGGAACAGTTTGCTACTGTTTTTGCGGATTCTACTCCTCTTCCTGAACCTAATCTTGACTTGCCTGATGACAAGATCCCACCGCCTCTCGCTGAAGTCCTCGTTTCCCCACTTGCTCCCTCTGATAAGGTACGATTGAACCAATTTGGGTCAAATATGTTCCTTATGTCAGATGATCATCTCGCTCGGCTTAAGGAGCGGTGCTCTTTATAACAAATATAATTAAAATGTTCAGGATGCATCCGAGGACACTTTCCTTGAAGCTACTTCTTCTGATCCGGAAACTTGTCCAAAGGAGGCGCCTTTGGACCAAAGTGCTGACCGTGGTTCTTCGGAAATAGATGTTGTAGCTGCTCATTCCTCAGAATATACTCCCATGATGGTCGATGACCCTTCCAGGGTTGATCTTACTTGAACTTTGTTAACCATGTGGCTGCGTTCACCTGTGTTGGGATATGTCCCAACACTTATTAAATTTACTTCTGTTTCTCTGTTTTATTTTTGCCCAGGCGGGTTTTCAAATATTGGTTTAATCGTTGTCTTTTTTAGGAAGTTGATTTTTTGGCTCTTATTTTGATAAGACCTATTATCTGATCGGGTTTGCAAAGTCCGATTTATTTAGAAAACTCTATGTCGAGTTGCTTTCAAAAGAAATGTGGGTTGATCAAACCTTTACCATTTTTAAAGAAAAACTATATCCAGCTTTCTCGGTAAAGATGCGAGGATGGAGCTCGGCTTTGAGTTAGGTGCAACTTTCTAAGAAAAGTCCTTGTGGATTGCTCTGTTAGTTCAGAATTTGATATGAATATATATAATTCCCTTTTGAACTTGTTTCTTGTATTTTTTTTGTAGCTCAGAATGAGAGAACTAATTTTCGGACTCTATAGTCTGTTTTATCGAAAAACCGGCCACAAAATGACTTGACCTCTCCTTCCAAACTTCTCTGATTGGGCCAATTTTGACTTCTCTCTTCTTTAACTTTTTAGGGTATTAGCCTAGGTTTTAATGACTCATTTAACGTGTGCTCTCTTAAACCTTGCTTTGACTTCCGTGATTTGCGTGTGTTTCTAAAAGAAACAATTACTACTCTCATTAAATACCCGTCGTTTGAGATTTCCTCTCCTTGCTATATTCTTCTGACGCCCCCATTATTTTTGTTCCATTCTTTCTATAGTTTCTTTTAGCTTTCCTTTCTTCTTCTCTTTCTTTCTCATCCTCTTTTTCTATACTATGGACACTTTCGGATACTATCCTCGCCACACTCCTTCTTCTGGTTCTCCATCAAGGCCCCCACCTGCTTCCGGTGATGGTTTCTCACTGAATCCGGTCCGTTACCCTAATTTCATCGATTCTCTTGTCGGAAAAGAGAAAGAAGAAGCCGAAACCTTCATGGAAATGGTTTTCTCCTACTAATCTTTAAATATTTTAGCAACTTTTTCTTCTCTAATGATTTTACATTCATTTTTCAGCTTACGGCCGAACACTCTCTTACATGCAATGATCGTCAGCGCTTTGGAAAAAAGAGAAAATCTTTGGAGAGAAAATTTTGGAGGTTGGAGAAGAAGGTCCTACGTTTGGAAAGTCACCCTCTCTCCTGGGACAAGAATGGTATTGACTCTATCGTACCTATTCCTGAGGTGCTTTGCTCCTACCTCAAAGATTTAATGGAGAGGAAGGCAATAATCAAACGTGAAAATTCTTCGAGATCTGCTCCAGTAGAGGGTTCATCATCCAAACTGGAAGAAAATATTTCCCCGGATAATCGAAGGGACTGTGACGGGAATTGTCCCTGAGCCCAAATCCTGAATGTAATAATGAGTTTATTTTTATTATGATGGGCCCAGGCCCATCACCACTTTCACTTGGACTTATTGTTTTGATTTTTGCAATCCGATTTCATTTAATTTCCTTCACCATATTAATTTATAGAATCTCTCAAATCACCATGCTGAGTCTTGATTTGCGTTACTTTTGTGAATTAAATCCCTGATGGTGATTCCAAGGCGTGCAATCCGGCATGATCGGATTAAAATTTACTATATATAAAAAATCAGGAACTCCATATTCTTCACTCCTTTGATTTCTTCTTACTTCCAGATGGTTTCTGAATATCGTTGTCCTAAACACTCCGGTATGTCCATCAAGAATGTTATTTGTTTTCATGATGATCCCACCGCGGCTCTTAACTCTGAGGATGGTTCCTTCAAACGTCTTTTAGGATGGGGAACTCCAATGAGAATCCCTTGTGGTTTGATGAACCAGCTTACTCCTCATGGCCAAAAAACATCAAGGAGATTCATGGAAAAGGTACAAAACTAGGCCTCACTCGTAGTTTTCCTCTGCTCTGATCATCTAATCTGAATCCTCATCTTACTAGCTGGTCGCGAAGCGAACCGAGGTCGAAAATTCGGGAGATGGAAAGGAAACAGTTCCAGATTTCCCAAGAAATGTGCGTCCTTGAAGCTCATCCGTCAGATTGGATCGAAATCAACTTGAAGAGTTCGGGCATTACATGCCGCCAAGTGTGCATGGGATCGTGGATCTAGCAGGTCACGGAGCTGAGATTTTATGCAAGAAGATCGACCATGCATTTTCCTAACCATTCCTGATTACTTTCTCGTTCTCTTGCGCACTGCTGTTGTTGCTTCCCTGTGAGGAAGACTCTTCTTTTAGCTTTTGAACACATACATACATATATATATATATATATATATATATATATGTTTTGTTAAAAATAATAGCTGCATTCTGATTGAGTTGCGTACGTACCCATGTCGGGATAAAGCCAAATCATAGTTCATTTACATAATTTGTAATAATTTATGAATAAAACTTCTTTAGTTCAAAATATTCCACGGTCTCCGAACTGGAACTCCATCCTGATCTGCTAACTTGTAAACACCATTGCGGACTACTTCGGTTACTTGATAAGGGCCTTCCCAGTTAACTCCAAGTTTTCCGGTCCCGAGTTCTTTAGTATTTTTGAACACTTTGCGCAAAACTAAATCACCGATTTGAAGAGGTTGATTTTTTAATTTTGAATTATAATAACGCACGATCGCTTGCTGATAATTTTGGAGCCAAACTAAAGTTTGGTCTCGTCATTCATCAATGGTATCTAGTGCATCCACCATCATTTGTGTGTTGCAAAATTCGTTACTGGGGAGTTTGGTTCGTCGGAGTCCAGGAACACTTAGTTCGGCAGGTACTACGGCCTCCATTTCATAAACTAATGAAAAGGAGTTTCTCCATTAGATCTTCGTGGAGTAGTTCGATATGCCCATAACACCGACTGAAGTTCATCATACCGTCCTCCTTTGTATGACCCAAGTCGTTTCTTCAAATTACTCAGTACAGTTTTGTTCGCGGCTTGTTCTTGTCCATTTCCTTGTGGATATCGCGGAGTTGAATAACTCATATTTATTCCCTAGGCTGAAACGAAGTCTTTAAAATCTTTGGATATGAACTGAGATCCGTTATCTGTAACAATCTCGGAAGGAACTCCATAACGACATATAATGTTTTTCCACAAGAATGTCTTTACCATCAAGTCCTTGATCGTAATGTATGCCTCTGCTTCAATCCATTTGGAGAAATAATCTGTAAGGACAAGAAGATGTTGCACACCTCGGGTTGATTTATGCATTGGACCAACGATAACCATCGACCAGCGCATAAACGGATAATGAGCTGTAATTGATGACAGGAGCTCTGAAGGTTGGTAAATAAGTGGAGCATGTTGTTGGCACTTCACACATTCCTGAGAGTACTTAACGCAATCTAGGATCATGGTTTGCCAATAATACCCTAATCGTTTGATTTTGAAAGCCATTGACCGACCTGACGCATGATTCCCAAAAAGCCCTTCATGAACTTCGCTCATAACTACCTCCACTCCTGAACCGTGAATACATAAAAATTATGGATCTCTAGCCCCTTGTTTGAACAATGAATCATCAAGCAATACTTTGCGCTGACGATTCATAATTTCCTTGCTTCCCACTTTACCTTTGGAAGTGCACCAGTTCGGAGATATTCTTTAAAAGGATACCTCCAGTCAGCCCCCAATCGTTAGTGGGAATACCTTCTTGATTACTCGGAAGCATAAAAGTATCATAGTCTGACTCGTCAATATCTGTTTCCTTCTGTTTTACCGTGGGCTCATCAATGAGGTTAGTAAGCTCCAAAACTATAGGCGATGAAACACCTATGTCTTGTTGGTCTTCTACAATAGGAATAAACTCGGGTACTGGTGTGTTGTCTTTGTCTATAATGATTATAGGACCTTCATTTTTCTTTGGGCACCCACGCTGTCGTTTCAGAAGATTACTCTCTGGCGCCAGATCCTCTGTTTGATTAGTTGGGGATAAAAGTGCTCGGGATTGATATCGGGTTATTACCATAGCTTTGTACTTTATGCTTCTACTTTGAGCTTCGATGCATTCAACCGGAATGATCCTTTGTAAGGCAGGATCAGATGTAGATGCTAAGGCAGCCAACGCGTCAGCTATAGTGTTTTCGCTACGGGGGACCCGAACCAGATTGAAGGTATCGCACTGCTTTGCAAATCTTTTGACAAGTTCTAGATATGCTTCCATCCTTGAATCTTTTGTTTCATATTCACCTTTGTACTGGTTCACGATTAATTATGAATCACTATATGCTATTATTTCCTGAGCTCCGACTTCATTTGCGAGGCGAAGTCCGGCTAATAATGCTTCGTTGTGTGATGCAGGGAATCCAAGCCGGAATGATTGCTCTATGAATTCTCTAGTGGGAGTTACTAAACTGACTCCGATGCCAGATCCTTGTTTTGAAGATGATCCATCGACATTTAGTTTCCACACCCTATTGATGAAGTCGACTTCAACACTGCTTGTTGGTAATTCAGTCAAGAAATCGGCTAACACCTGGGCTTTGGCACTAGTGCAATTTTTGTATCCAATGTCGTACTCGCTCAATTTAATCGCCCATTTCGCTAAACGTCCAGACTGACTTGGACTATGAAGAATAGTTCGTAGTGGCTGCGAAGTCAATACTTCTATAGGGTGAGATTGGAAATAAGGCCTTAATTTTCGCGCTGAAACTACTACTGCAAGAGCCAACTTTTCTATCATGGTATAACGAGTTTCCGAACTGGTTAGGCTCTTGGTTATGTAATAGATTGATCGCTGTTCTCCTCTATTTTCTCGCACAATGACTCCACTAACTAAAACATATAAAAACAAAGTCTCCCCTGATTTGAGTTTGGGAAGCACTGGCGGAGTCGTGAGATATGATTTCAGCTGTTTAAAAGCATATTCACACTTCTCGTCCCATAAAAAATGTTTATTGCCCTTTAGTAGCTGGTAAAACAGGAGGCATATATCCGTTGAACGAGATATAAATCTGTTTAATGCAGCAATCCTCCCCATCAAATGTTGCACTTCTTTTTGATTTTTTGGGAGATGCATCGTTAGAAAGGCGTTTATTTGATGCGGGTTGGCCTCAATTCCTCTTTTTGTAACGATATACCCTAGAAATTCTCCAGATGGCACTCCAAAGGTACACTTCGCCGGATTAAGTTTTATTCTGAACTTTTTTAAAACTTTGAAGCATTCCGTGAGGTGCTTTACATGGTCAGTCTGTTGGAGAGATTTTACCAGTATATCATCTATATAAACCTCCATTTTTTTCTAAGATGATCCGCAAACATCTTATTTACAAGGCGTTGCTAAGTTGTACCTGCATTTTTTAAACCAAATGGCATTACAATGTAAAAATATATACCTCTGTCGGTTATGAAAGAAGTCTTTTCTTGATCCTCATGATGCATCTTGATATGATTGTACCTAGAAAAGGCATCCATAAAGCTTAGGAGTTCGTGTCCAGCAGTTAATTTTACCAACCGGTCAATGTGCGGAAGTGGAAACTATCTTTTGGACATGCTTTGTTAATGTCAGTGAAATCGATGCATACTCGCCATTTTCCATTCTTTTTCTTTACTACAATTGGGTTAGCTAGCCAGTCTGGATACTTAACTTTCGTATAGATCCTGCTTTCAATAATCTGTCCACCTTGTCATTGACTGCTTTCGCCCGGTCAGGTCCGAGCTTCCTTTTTTTTTGCTTAATTGGCGTAAAGCTTTTGTCCACTTGTAACTCATGAGATATTATACTTGGATCGATACCTGGCATAACTTCTACCGACCAAGCAAAAGAATCTTTATTTTTTGATAGAAAATCTATAAAGTTCGGATTGTAATTGAATGCTTATGCCTGAACCAATCTTGATTTTCCGTTCTGGCCTTGCAGTGTCAATTGATACCTTTTGAGTTACATCATCTGGTCTTTGCCCACTAGGAAAGCTTGGCTTCTTTTTTATGGTTGAATTCATTAATTGCTATTGCAATTTCATTCTATGCTTCGTTAAGAAACATGATCTTTAGATCCCTTGATCTCCTTTAATCATTTCTACTCCAGTCGGGGTGGGGAACTTAATACATTGGTGATAAGTTGATGGGACGCCCTTCATTTGATATATCCAGGGTGTTCCCATGATTATATTGTACACGGCTGATCGGTTGAAAATGGTGAATTCTACCATTTTTGACACTCCAGATGCGAACACAGGAAGTTTAATGGTACCAAGTGACATGGTTGTTTCACTTGTAAAGGCGATTAGTGGAGCTGGTGGTCCAATGATTTTGGTCCGGTTGATTCACATCCTGTGTAGCCTCCTGAGAAAGATTAAATCAACCGAACTTCAAGTATCAATTAATACCCTTATCACCTCATAATTAGCTACGTCAAGAGTTACGACTAGAGCGTCATCGTGTGGTTTGGCCAAACTGCGAGTTTTGGACTCTTCGAATGTTATGGCGGTGTTATATTCGGAAGACTCAGCCATCACACTTACTGACATAACTGCCGCTCGCTTATGTTTTTTGATTGCTCGAAGCGATTTGTGACATAGCTTGGATCCTCCAATAATAACATCTATTCGCCCTTTAGATGGCCCAGGCTGATCTAATGATTTTTGCTTTTTGGTGATTGGCTTGGAAACTTGATCGTCCTTTCGATCTTTGTTATAGCTCAAGACAAATTCTTCCAGATTGAACTTTGCGAATCCACCAGATGACCAAAGCTCGGCGAGATGTCGTTTGAGTACACTACATTCTTTTGTTGCATGACCATTCATCCGATGCATTTTGCAGTAAGAATTATCATTCCGGACCCAAGTATTATTCGATGAATACCCCGGTCGTTCTCCTCAGGAATAGGGTCGCCCAATGTTATTGTTGCTGGGTGTTGCACCAAAATTTTTTATTCCTCCATTTTCTCTTGGTTCAAACTTTCTTACCAGTTGATTTACAACTGGATTTGGAGAACGATACTTTCTTACGAAAGTTACTTTTTCTTCGTCGGCTTCATTCCAGCTATTAGCTCGGAAAAGAGCATCTTGAATTGTTTCTGGCTGATTAACAGTTAATTTCTCCCTGAACCTTGTTTCATGTCAGAGTCCATTCTTCAGTGCTGATAGAGCTGCAGTCTGAGAAATGCCTGGAATTTTTGCGAACAACTCCTTAAATTTAGCGATGTGCTTACGAAGATGTTCTTGTGGTCCTTGTGATAAGTTTCACAGGTCGCTGTCCGATTTTCCTTTTTCCATTAAAACAGTGTATTGCCTAAGGAAAGCGGAAGAAAATTCACTGAAGCTATTGATTGTCCCCGAGCCGAGCCGAGTAAACCATAGCAACGCCTGTCCGGATAGATTTTCTGAGAATAATTTACAATAACCAGCATCTTCTTCGTGAGGTTCCAAGTCTACTTGTCCTGCTGCAATTTGAAAGGCGGCTAGATGACTCTTCGGATCTCCTTGTCCATCAGAAATTGGTAGATTAACCCTCTGAGCATCCTTGATTTTGAAACTTACAATCCGTGCACTGAATGGGGATCTTCTGGTCTCTTCAATGACCCTGTCAATATCAAGAGCCGAGCTGGTAGCTCGGTGGAATTTTAACTTCATTTCCTTCAACTCGTGATGAACGGAATCAAGCTCGTCATTGGTAGTTTGGAGTGCTGGGTCTTCTCCCTCTCCGTTTATCTGTTGGTTCTCTGTGACTTGTCCGTCCCCATCAACTGGTAATGGTGTTCCATCTGTGTGCTGGTTTGTTGAAGTGGTCACCGCAAGAGTTTGGAACAAGATCCGTTGATGAGAACTCCTTCGCCTAGAACATGCAGTTGAAGCATCAATTCTAGCAGTAAGAGTTACCTGACTGGTCTTCAATTGTTGTATGTCTTTTTGCAAAGTAACAAAACTAGTTGTCAAATTTGTTAGATTCTCGCTTATTTTTGCCAATGTATCTGCAGTGTCTCCCATGGTTCGATGAAAATTATCTTCTAGCTTCAGTATTTGATAGATTCTTACTTTAGCTTGAAAATCCCCTCCTTCTAACGCCAAAATGTGGATACGGAATCCACACCCAATAATTTTATGGAATTAGTTAATTTGGAAAAGGTAGCTATTTGCTCTGAATGTAAATATTTCTTAAAATCAGAAAAAGATCCCCTTTACAATGTTCCCTCCTCTCTATTTATACATACTATCGACTATTAATGCTATTAATAAATTATAATAAATCACACGATTCTGATAAAATACGTCGTTTTTGATTTGGTCTTGAATTTTGTAACGTGTATCATTTTGAAATAACTCTGGTCCTTGACTTGATGATTAAATCATTCTTCCGAGCTCTCTGTCCGGTCTCCTATAGTCTTCCGGCCTCTTTGGGCTCGTTACTTCGGTTCCTTATCAGTCCGCTGACTCCTTCCTTTCATTTCTAGGTCTATTCTTGCGAACCGGACTCTCTCTTTTGCTTATCATAATGATTTGATGACATGTGTCCCATATCTTTAACGGTTATGGATCCTCGGTGTGGGATCCGGTATCAACATTGATGTACTCTTCCAGAAATGCCAGCAAAATACATAGTAATTTTCTCCATACTAATCTGTAGGCCTGATCTTTGCGCAAACCCATCAAATACCTTAATAATTCCCTCCACTGATCGAAATTTACCATCTCAAAAGGACCATGATGTCATCAGCAAAACTTAGGTGAGTCAAACCTATATTCTTACACCTTGGATGATAGCCAAACTCTCTTGCCCCTGCAGCCTTATCAAGCATTTTTGAAAGGACGTCCATACTTATAACAAATAAATATGGTGAAAGAGAACAACCTTGACGTAGCCCTCTCTCGCTTCTGAAATAACCTGCAAGCTCTCCATTTACTTTTACCAAAAAAGAAGCCGTTGTGATACATAGTGAGATCCAGTGTATGAACTCCATTGGGAAATTCATGGCTTGAAAAGTGTTGATGAGAAAAGACCATTGGACAGAATCAAAAGCTTTTGAGATATCTATTTTGCTCGCACATCGAGCCGAGACAGTATCTTTGTGGTAGTCTTTAACTAACTCCGTTGCAAGCAAAAAATTCTCAATTAATAATCTGTCTTTCACAAACGCTGATTGGTTTCCTTCAGTGAATTTTGGTAGAACCAGCTTTAGCCTATTTGCGATTATCTTTGAAATCACTTTGTAGATCACACTGCAACATGAGATTGGTCGATAATCTTTCATCTCCCTCTCATCTGTCTTTTTCGGGATTAAAGCAAAAATGGTAGCGTTAATTCCCTTTGGTAAAAACCCCTTCAGAAAAAAGATTGGACTGCCAGAGTAAACTCTTCTCCAATAATGATGAGTTTTATTTTCATCTGTTTTTACTATAGATTTCATATGTTTTACTGAGTCTAGAGTTAGGTTTTGTGTCCTTCTGGTCCGTTTTGGTTTCTTTACAGGTTATTACTTCATTCGAACTAAAATAGACGAAATATAGCAACTTTGGACGTTCTTACACTTGATGGGATTTTTGGAGATACTCTCGGATCGACCAATCCAGAAGAGGATTGACCATGCAAGAAGAAGATCGACTGATCCAGAAGAGGATCGATCAGTCGAAAGAATCTATGAGGTGATGCGTTCCAAAGGAAGAAGATCGATCAATCCCGATCACGAATATTCTCTAAATCATACATTTACTCTGATTTTTGACCTAGAGACTTTCCTTTATAAAGGAATCATTTCCTGAGCGGCCCAGAAGCCCTAGACACGATTTTTACCATTTTCCTTTGTATATTCATTTCATTTCAGATATGTAAACTTTTCCTTTGATATTTTCAGATCTATACTATTTTCTCATTGAATCATTGGATCTACACTCTGTCTTCATCTTTTTTTTTGCATTGCATGTTATATTTCATCATGATCTACCAACCCATTACCATGATTGAGTAGATCTGCTTATTGGGAGATGTAATATATTCAAAGAGATTTAATGTTTAATTAGGTTATTGCTATAGATTAGAATTATGATTATTAGATCTCTATTTCTATGAAACTAATATTTTTGTTAGGTTGACAAATATATCAAATGATTTATAGGGTTTTCTAATTCAGATAGCGCATGTTTATTTTACCCTGAATCTGTAGCTTATAGGCTTGAAATCGTCAACCAACGAGAGTTGAGGTTGGATCTGCAAGTGAACAATATCAAAACCCACTAATAAATGCTGGCATAGGATCTTAGCAGATTTATGACCAAGATAATATTCTCATACGAGAGGTGGTTTATTTGTTCATAGTGTTTTGATTTTTAGATCTAGATCATTAAACTGCTAATCTGGTTAGATATCATATTTATTTAATTAAATCCCTGCAATTTTTCAGGTCCCAACATTTGTTTTAATTGATTTTTATTTCCTTTTTAATATTTTTGGATTTATATTTGGATTTTCTTTGTGACAAACTTTTAATAATTTTCATCCTACCTCTGTTTAGATTTATAGATCTAAAGTGCATTTTACTCTATGTGGATTCAATCCCACCATTATACTACCGTGCACTTGCAGGAACCATTGATTTGGGTAAAACCTGGTACCACATCAAATAATGTCCCAAGTTGCTTTATAGAACTCTGAATTAAACCCGTCCGGACCCGTTGACTTGTCATTTGGCATTGAAAGTAGTACCTTTTTAATCTCTTCACCCAACACAGTAGATGTTAGATTTGCCTTTTCCTCCACCGAACAGCGAAAATGTAGTAAATCCTCTAACTCTTCCACTGACATGCCTGCATAGTTTTGTGGTATGTGCTGAAGAAAATTCTTGAAAAACCCCGCTGCCTCATCTTTAATTTCCTCTTTCCGCGAAACCACTCTCCCATCCATGCATTGTATCTCTCTTATTGTATTTCTAGCCTCCCTTGTAGTGATAGCACGATGAAATGTTTTATTGTTTCTATCCCCCACCTGCAACCAATTGAGTTTTGACCTTTGCTTAAGGAACTTTTCCTCTAGACCAGCAACTTGATCCCATCTACTTAAGGCTACATTCTCTTCTTCCATCAACTGAGGAGGTGGATTTTTTAGGTTCACCTAAAGATCAATATACGCTTCCTTAGCCTTCTTCACCAGGTTACCAAGCTTATCTTTCGTCAAGCTTCTTATTGATGGTTTTAATCCTTTAAGCTTCTTTGAAAAACGAAAAACAGAGGAAGTAGACATGAAAATAGGCTCTGTTTCGTTCCAGTAACTTTCTACCATTGGTTTAAACTCCTCAACTTCTGCCACCACATTGAAAAATTTGAAAGGCTTCCGCCTAGTTTCATTTCCAGCAGTCACATTTAAGTGTATTGTACCCCTTAAATGGTCTGAGCAGCCGCCAGCTTCAAAAATATTATATGATTGCGGAAAAGCCTGACTCCTTTTGTCATTGATCATGACTCTGTCCAGTTTTTTCATGATCAGATCAGTTTCTCTTTTGTTACACCAAGTATAGAGCGGACCATGATAAGTCATATCCACTAGAGAACAATAGTTTACCAAGGTCTGAAAATCTCTCATGCCCGATGTGATGATAGGATTTATATCCACTCTTGAATGCTCAGCCATATCCAAAGTCTCATTAAAACCTCCAAAAAGAATCCAAGGCTTGTTACGAATAATAGGGGAGTCATGGTGATCTCTCAAATTACTTCATAATTCCTTTCGGTCTTCAATAAAATTTGAACCGTAGATGAATGGACATATGAACTCATCTTCTTGATCTTCTAACTTTACAGAACATGTTATGAGCTGACTACTTTTATACAAAGGAGTTAGTCTCACGTTTGTTCTCCACACCACCCAAATATGACCACGACGGTTATATTCATAGTTAGTCAAAACAGACCAATCTCGAAATATCTTATTTCCCACCCTTTCTGCCTTCTCCTCCTTTACCCTTGTCTCTAACAAACAACCAATAAAGTATCCGGTTTTCCCAAATAACGTTGCCGTGTGGCAGAAAACAAGTATAACCTAATCGCCTTTTCAATCGCCCTTCTTAGCAAAACTCACCGTTTTCCCAAATAAATTAAATTCCTACTCTGCAGTCTTCAACTCAACCTCCTTTTATGTAGTTTTTAAGGTGTAACTATAGTAAACCTACAATAAAATATTTATAGTAATGGTACAAGTTCCCAACGATTACTAAATAAAGAGAGATGTACTTCAAGTATTCAACCAACATCTATATATATAAAGTAATATCTCTTTCTCTTCTCATGAAACCACATCAACATTGACCTATTCTAAAAAACTGACACATCATCAATTATTTGATTAGTTTTGAATTTTTTTGCTTTAATTAGTATTATTTTATTTACATTTAAATCTATATAATAACTATCATTCTTTAATGATTTTGAAAAGAATTTGAAAAGTCATTTCCTAAAAAAAAACCTAAAATCTCTAATATAATTTTTCTCTTATTAGAGTAAAAATATTTACTATCAAATAAACAAATCTAAGTATTAATAATTACTCTACTAATTTATGAATTTCCTTTTAAAATTAAATCAAAATTATTTTCTATAGTATATTTTATAACAATCAAGGAAGATTAGTTCAAAAAAATATGTATAAATTTTGGAATATAATCCTTGGTTTTATAGTTTACAATTTTATAATTAAAAGTTTTGAATTTTAATATGTTATATAGGAAAATCAAATACATGATTATATATTGGTCACATCAATGACACATATCAATGGGAGGAAAACATATAAGAAAAAATAAATTTGGAGACCGAATTTATGAGTGGTGTAATTTTTGTTGAGTCATGTGTAGTTGCGAGAATCCGATATTGCCAATTATACGGTGCTTTTGGATGAAGAAATTTAAATGCTAAACATTTTTAAAAGACCGAGTATGACAAATCTCTATCGGAGGAATACTTTTCTATTGCAGTCGGATGGTTAAACACATTTGTTTAGTTATATTATTCAATATATTTCTTTTGTACAAAAACTAACAATATAGATCAAGATTACATATATGACTATCTAAAATTTTGTATGTGTGTATAAATATACAAGAATCCAATATTTTTTTAAAAATATTCAATTTATATTTTAAGATTTTTTTTCTTCATATATATATACTATCGATAAATTATATAGAAATAAAAAAGCTTATATAGTTCGAGATAGTAGACCTCCAACGGTCATAAATATTTGAAAAATGGAAACAAATCATAAAAATAAATGAACTAGGTGTTGGTATGTTCTAGCCATTGGATTTTAGGATTGGAGTCACGAAGAAGAAGACTGAAGTGGTGCGTTCTTCTTTAGGTTCTTTGGATGATTAGGATGCTCTGGATGATATGAAGGGTCAAGTTTACATGCATCTCTGATTAAAAACCATAAGTCACGCATATGGATCAAGAAAAAAAAAGTTCTTCCTTGGGAGTTTGGCGCTTAATTCGGAGTTTTCATGTGGATGAAAAGAAACAGCAAGGAGTTGTAAAAGTCGAGATGAACTTGATCTGGTGGTTTATTAGACTTGAATCGGTCCAATGTCGAATAATTAGAGTCACATGTTCCAATCTCTAAACATCCTCCGTTTTGAAATGATTTTGATTATGTTAACTCTTCCTCATGTGACATGTGAATTCTTTGGATATCGCCGTATTGAGTGATATTTCCTTGATAAAACTCGTTTTAGGCTTGATCATTGAAGACATATGTGGGTAGATTGAGGTCTACAAAGAACAAATCATGGAAGATCGTCTCCTTTTTATTCATGATGTGTTTCCCAAGGAAGATCATCTCCCCCTTTATCTTTGGCTAGACCATCATGTCCGTTGGTCTTATTTGATGTTGACTTGATGCCCACATCACATTTCAATAAAATATATATATATATATAAGTCCACATGTACTGCTATATTTAAAACTAAAGTTAAATCAATACTCTATTTTACCACTCATCTCCTGCTATAACAATATTTATATAAACGCAATACAAAGCAGTGGAGAAAAAACAGAAAAAAAAATACAAAGCAGTGAATAAAAAGTATTGACGTAAAAACTAAAGTCAATATCAAAAAGTTCATTGTCAAGACCATTTCAGTTATCGTCATCCGTTTACGACCGTTCCTTCTAAGACTTTCATTACGAAGTACGAACGTAAGAAAAAAAAAATTTCTTACAATTTAGAATTGTTCAAACTTCAAACTCGTAACGTTCTGCACTCAAAACAAACAAAAAAAATAAAACAAAGAGAAAGAGACAGAGTCTCGAAGCAAACTCACCCCAACAAAAAATTAAAGTATTACATAAGGGTCGCCATCAATGGATTTCAGATGACGTCACCCCTGAAGTCTCAGTCGTTGTGGCCGCCTCTTCATCCAAGTAGAGATCCTCCGTCTTCCTAACCAGCGCATGGAACAAAACGGGTACAGCTCCGATCAGAGTCGGCCAAACGATACTCATTGTTGCTCGGGTGAACATGAGGAGAACGATAGTTATCACTGATAGAAAAATTAGAACCGTCTGATCATCGATCTGAAAACGGAATATCCTGAGAGGCTCGTCACGGAGGAAATAGAGGAATATCCAAATGAAAGCCAAGACGGAGAAGACGATGAGTGAGGAATGCCTCATGAGGCTGAGGAAGAGGATGAACAAGATAAGGATGGTGTAATTCATCTGGAAGTAACCAAGATTTTTCTTGATTCTGGAGAAAGAATCGGAGATGTCACGAGTAAGCCCCATTGAGTGAATATCGAACATTACTCTCCAAGGACGGCGGATGGCAAGACCGGCTTTGACATGGTGTTTGGCACGTGATATGCTCTCGAGATCTATCACCGGAGACGCATTAGTCAACGTCGGACTCGAGCCGTTGTTCGTCATTTTTATATAATCGCCTCTCGATTTAGACGTGCGAAATTGAATAGAGGACTTACGGGAAACAATGGACTATTATAATTTAGAAAGGAAAGTTACATTAGACATGTAAGAATATGAAAGCAACTAATTCGAACATCTGATACATCCCGGATCAATTGTTTTTATATAAAATTATAATATTTTATTAAATTATCTACTATTTATAAATATTAGTATTTTAAACTTATTATCTTTTTATTTAATGTGGATTCGTCATCTAATTGTAGTTTCATGTAGTTTAAATATTTATAATATTTATAAGTTTAAATTTTAAATTTTATATAATATTTTAAATATTTTTAAAAGTTAAATTTATTCAACTAAAGAACCAAACATATGTTGTGTTGAAGGGATACCTAGATGATCTGATTGATTGCGTAAAGCCTGCAGTAGCAACTAAGCTGAATAAAAAAAAAAAAAATTGAATGCATTATAAGTCAAGTTTCATGCTCATTTGTATTTAGAATCATTTTGTTCATTTTTATAATATGACTCTGAACCATTATCCAATTTTTTAGCTGATATAACGTATTGACCACACAATTATTTATTCTCAATTGAGTAATATATGTTTGTTTTGAAAAATTTAAATCATGACATATGCATGAAAAGTAATTTAAACTTCTAATAGTTATATGTGTTATGTAATCATTCAAAATTATTTAAAAATAAGGTCAAACAAAAATGATAGAAGAATCATAATTCATAGTTTCATACTATTAAATCATAATATTAGATAAGAAAATCATTGTGTTTGGTTGTACGGATTGTAAAAAATTAATTAGAAATTGTTTGGATACAAGGATAACTTATGACACTGAACAAACAACTTTTTCATTGATTGAGT
This sequence comes from Cardamine flexuosa, assembly GCA_963555745.1. Classification (NCBI taxonomy): domain Eukaryota; kingdom Viridiplantae; phylum Streptophyta; class Magnoliopsida; order Brassicales; family Brassicaceae; genus Cardamine; species Cardamine flexuosa. The sequence continues at coordinate 17,913,955 of OY743219.1, forward strand.
AAAATATGTCTGTTTAAAAAAATTTGAATCACAACATATGGAGAAAAAAAATCTAAATTTATTAATTGTATGTATTATAATTAATTTAAAATAATTTTAAAATAAAATAAAATAAAGGTGAAAGAGGAATCATATTTTTCCAATATATAAGTTTAAATTAGGTAGAATATTTTAGAAAATTTTAAATTAGTGTTAGTTTCCATAATATCAATATATAAGTGATTGTTTGGATGTAAGAATAGGTTTTAGGGGGTGTTTGGAAACATGAATAACCCAAATTTGTACTTCAGTTTTAATAGTATAAGATTAGTGGTATAGTATCTTATTATATAAAGATGAATGATTCAAAGTTACTAATTCACTAGATCGTGACATGTGTTAACTAAAACGATTAGATTTTGACATGTGTATAATTAAATAAAACTATAAATTATTAGGAAAAAAAAGAAATTTAAAAAGGAATACAATACTACAAGGAAAAAAAGAATTCTAATATTTTGTCTTTATAATTATTAAATAAAACTTATATTTTGTCAAATTTCCATTTTAAAAAGGAAAATTTAAACTTAGTTCATAATCATAAATTATTTTAAAAAAAAGAAATTTTGAAAAGGAATAAAATTATAAAAGGAAACAAAATTCTAATTTTCAAGAATCTTATTATATAAAGACGAATGATTCATAATTAATAATTTGTCTGATTGTGAAATGTGTCAACTAAAATGATCAGATTTTGACACATGTTTAAATAAATAAAACTATTAATTATCAGGAAAGAAAATTTAAAAAGGAATACAATCATAAAATAAAATAATCAATATAATTTTATAAAAATAAAGTAAAAGTTCATTTAATTATTAGTAAAAAGAAATTCAATCACTAATATATATCCTCTTAAAATTAGAAATAACAGGCCAGCAAAAAAAGAAAAACATATAAATAATATGATGATGACATGTGTCGGTTGATCATCTTATATGAGAATGATTCAAAGTTAGTAACTCGCCTGATCGTGACACGTATCAATAAAACCATAAATTAAAATCATAGAATCTAATTCTAGAGTTAGTTCCTGCTTCACATCTACTAATTTGGATCGAGAGGAGGGGCAAGGTGTTCAGACTTTTTCTGATGTTTGAAGATGATGGTAGATGAGAATCCAATGACTAGAAAAGAAAAGAAGTTTGTGATATCAAGATATGAATAAATTTGAGAGATGGTGACGGAAAAACTTAGAAAGAGAATTTTTTCTTAAAACATTAAGAGATTAGAAATCGTGAAATTGCAAGAAAGAAAAAATTTAAATCAGAAAACTTCAGCGGGAAAATGAAGATCTTGCTAGAAAAATATCTTGCTTATATATGTGTGAGAGCATAGTCACCGGTTACAAGATTTGTTTTTCAAATCTTACACTAGACGTTCGGGATTGGTTCATATATTTTGGCTTTTTGGGTTTAGAAGCATGTGACCCATTCAGATATTATAACTTTGGTTTGTTGAGTTTGATTCTATCTGAATTTGAATCAGGTTTGGGTACAAGAAACATCAGAACAAATACATATAAAAATATTTGGTTAGATTTAGTCAAAATATCATAAATTTAACTAAGAACTTTCAGTTATTTTGATTTTTTTTGCGTTTATAATTTCCGGATAATTGTGTTATATTAGATCAAATTATCATTCACATTTTTGGGTTATATAATTGTAATTCAAATATTTAAAATATACCATTAACATCATATATTTAATTAAATTAAATTTATATTTAACAAACCTGCCTATCGGGCGGGTTCTAATCTAGTCTTATATACTATCTTATACTATTAAAACTGAAGTACAAATTCAAGGCTATTCATGTTTCCAAACACCATATAATTATTCATATATCTAATCATTCCCATATTTAATTTATCTATTTTTCTCTTTCTAAATAAACAATCAGTTATTTATCTACAATATTTTTCTTATCTAATATTTCTCTATAATCCTTTTTTTATTTAATGTTGTGACTTTAATAGTATGAATTATAATTCTCACATCATCTTATTTGATATTATTTTCAAATTATTTTAAATTATTATATAAAACATACGATTAATAAAATTTTAGATTTTTCTTATGCATATGTTGTGATTTGAATTTTTATAAACGAGCATATATTAACTCAATCAATAAGGAAACAATGTGTGTTCAATATCTCACATTGGTAGAGATGTCAATCAGATAGGTGAACTACGGGTTAAGTACAAGTAAATCCGACATAAGGCGAGTATAAACATACAATTTTATGCACATTAATAAGCGAGCATCATGAACAAGCTCATAGTGGACCGTGGATATATCAAACTTTTCCCGCGAATTGATGGGTAGGCCGTAAACTACCAAATTTTAATCAAATTTTTTTTAATATATTATTTAATAATTGTTTATAGTTGATGAAATATAATATATGATATATTTAAAAATATAAAGAATTTGATGTATAAAATTATAACATTTATTAAAATAAAGAGAATATTAAAAGAAAATATTTTATTTTGGTTTTAAAAATATTTTAATTATTTAAGTTACAATTATCAAATATTCGGGTATTTTTAACCTATTGGACAGTGGGGAAGAGTTGGAAAAAATAACTACTTACACAAATTTAAAATAGATATATAAGCTAACTAACCAATAACACTAAAATTTTATAATTTAATGAAATTAAAATTACATATCAGTAAAAAAAAATGTTATAAAATCTAAACAACCAAAATCTAAAAATTTATAAATTATGTGAAAAAACTGACCACACAATATTAAACAGTAAAATATAAACATTTGTTACAATGATTAAGAAAACATTGAGCCGCGGTGTACCGCAGGTTCTACTCTAGTTAAAAATTGAAAAAGAAGTACAAATTTGGGAACTTCTGTTACCAAACACTCTCTATCTTATATTTACATCCAAACAAGTTTAAACTAATTATTATTTAATTAATAATTATTAATATTAGTATTAGTTATTTTCTCTCTAAATAAATAATCAATTAATTCTCTACAGTCTATTCTTTATCTAATATTTCTCTACAATACTTTCCTTATCTAATATTGTGATTTTAATAGTATGAATTATGAGTCTCTTATCATTTTTGTTTGATATTATTTTCAAATTATTTTAAATTATTATATACTACATACAATTAATAAAATTATAGACTTTTTAATGCATATGTTTTTATTTGATTTTTTTTATAAATGGGTATATATTAACTCAATCAATAAGAAAAAAGTGTATGTTCAATATCTCACATCAGTAAAGATTTTAATCGGACCGATGACATGCGGAATAGGTACAAGTAAATCCGATATAGGGCGGGTATAACCATAAAGTTTTATGCACATTAAAAAATGGGTATCATGAACAAGGTCATAGTGGACCACAGATATATTGGACTTTGTCCGTAAATTGATGGATTGGCCCTAATGATATAAAAGTTAACAGTTGTATATACTTTATCATATATGATATATTTGAAAATATAAAAAAATTTATGTATAAAATTATAACATTTACTAAAAAAAAATAGAATACTAAAAGTATTTTAATTTAAAATGCTATTTATTTTTGAAAAAAAATATTTTTATTATTTTTATTACAAATAATCAAATATTCGGACTTTGCTAACATGTTGGACAGTAGGGAAGAGTTGGACATAAAAATTACTTACACAAATTTACGCCAACTAACCAACAACACCAACATTTTATATTTTAATAAAGTTAAAATTACATGTAAAAACTAAACAAACAAAATCTAAAAATTTATAAATTATGTGGAAAACTGATTACAAAATATATATATTTTTTACAATGATTAAGAAAACATTGACATGCGGTATACCGCGGGTTCGACTCTAGTATATATATATTATATTATACTATTGGTAATATATATTTAATAGGAGTGGACAAACAAAAATTTGGGACGGGATGGAATTTGGGAATAATATATATATATTATATACTATTGTGAACATATATTCAGTAGGAATGGACAAACTAGAATTTGGGACAGTAATGTGAACGGGATGAAATTTGGGAATATAAAATGTAATCTCATTTACGTCCCATATTCTTGTATAACATATGGGAGGGGAGCGGATGGGAATGAGAAATCTAAAAAATAGACACATAACGAATAAACTAAAACTAATAAATTATAAAATAATAAACTATTTATAAATATGCTTGTTTCATAATAATAATAAAAACTTAAAACTCGGAAATAACCTAACATAAATATAGTTATAACGGAATTTGCTCTAAACATATAAGAAAATTTTGGAAATTTCAGATTCAATATTTCTAATTTTCCACTGTTATTATATTTATGATATATAATATTATTCTACATAATTTATCTCGAATGGATTTTGGAAATTCTCATTCCCATCCTGTCCTGTTCCCAAATAAAAATCAAAAACTTGTACCATATGAAAAAATGCTTCTAAATTGGACGGGAATTTCCTAACAGGAATAAGACAGGACAAGAATTGTGCCTACCCTTATCTTCAATTATACTCCATCAATCATTCACACTCAATCGCGATCTCACGATATTTCCTTCACAATTGAAGCTTCCAATCATGGGTTTGGGTATTAATTTTTCAAAATCTATTCTAATTGCAGTTTATTTAAATAAGCATCAACTAATCATCTTATCTTTCATTGTACCCGAATATGGATTCTTCTTCATCATTAATTATTCATTTATATGGGTTCATATCCTCCTGATTCATGTTCATCCACAAATTTATATCTATTGTTAACACTTATTTCTTGTTTTCTCTGAACGTCTGAAGTAGATGTTACAGTGAGGAAAGTCGGACTCCAGTGAAGATTGAAGATGATTTTTTATAGTAATAATGTATAAAGTTTAGATGGGTTAGATCGATCGGTTTATGTACAAGGAACCCTCTCTTCTACAAAGAGGCTCCTCATTGTGACAAACAAGCTAAGAAGAATAATAGATTTCATTTCCATTTCTTCTGCTACATTTTGTTACCATGGTATCAGAGCTTGTTGCCTCAATTTGCGCATTTTTCATGAAAAATATTTGAGTTTTCTTACACAGAACTCATCGATTTCTCAAAATTCATCTTTGTCTTTAATCGGATTATTCAATAAGCTAGCTCAATCAAGTCAAGGTCTTGCAATGGTATCTGTTAAGATGTTCAAGCCTCGTACAAGAAGATCTGCCAAAGATTCAGCTGAGAATACTCCTGGGAGCTTCAGCTTCACCGATTCAATCAGAATAACCGCAGATTCAACAAGAATCACCTCCGATTCGAACAAATTTAAACTCAAGACCTCCAATTCCGAAGTTTGATTTCATGGATGTCAATTATTCACCATACGTCCTCTCAAACGGTGATAGTCCGGGTAATGCAATCATATCTGAGGTATTGGATGTAACTAACTACTCTACTTGGAAGATGGTTATGTTTGTTTCGCTAGATGCTAAAACTAAGATTGCGTTTGTTGATGGAACCTTGCCAAGACCTCCTGAGTTTATTCATAACTTTAGAGTTTGGTCACGCTGCAAGAATATGGTAAAATCTTGGATATTGAATTCGCTTAACAAACAGATCTACAAAAGCATTTTTCGTTTCAAATTTACCAAATAACTATAACATACAATACGTTTTCAACAATTCAAATTTATTGATAAAAATACATTTTTATTTTTTACTATATAATCTTGTCAGGCCTTCACTCTCTTGTAGATCTCGAGTTTTCTTTATTTTTCTTTTCTCTTTTAGGGCTTTGTTTAAAATCGAACATTCCGCTTCATTTGTGGTATTAAGTTGTCTTATAGATTTTTTTTCCAGGCGAGCTAGTAAATTAGAGCATCTCCAATTATAATATAAAATAACAAAAATTTGATCCTTAAAAACCTAAAATTTGATGCCTAAGTTTGATTAACAAAGAGTCGTTAATTATAAAATAATAAAATTTGATGCCTAAAAAACCTAGTCAATGAAAGTTGATGATTTAAATTGCCTATACTTCATGATTTAAATGACTTATTTTACAAAGTTCATGTTTTAAATGATCTAAATGTGAAAGTTTGTAATTTAAATGACATTAAAAGTTTATCTGAAACGACATCGTTTTGTTACTAGTAGAACATAGTAACATATGTCAGTAGCTTTGTTAGCAGATTTAACGTCATGTCTATTTTGGCCGGATCAATGAAAATTTCGCGTATAAAAAATAAAGTCAAAGAAAATTGATATTTAAAATGGCCTTAACAAAATTTACGATTAAAATGTTGTTTTTGCGCAAATTCACGATTTAAATAATATTTTTCCCAAAAAAAATCCCGAGATCAATAGATCTTTCCATCTCGAGGAGAGGAGAGAAGCTAACTATTGTGGCATCAAAAAAGAAAAATTGTATTATTGTCCAATTACGCCAGCTCAATTTTGTTTTCCCAACCAAAAAAAAATGCTAATTCCTAAATAAGAAATGTTGTTATTTGAGAAAATTTAATTTTGATTTGTGCTGTCAACCTTACTGCCCCAAACACGTTTTTTTTTTAATTCTTGTTTTATTATTCTAAAAAATCTTTTCTTATACATTAAATCATCCTTTTTTTTTTATCTAATGTCTTTATTTTTATTCCGGCTTATTCACCTTAAACTTTAATGCTGCAAAAAAAAGTTGAGAAAATTATTACAGATATTCCAAAAAAAAGAAAAGAAAACAAAATTCAGAGATTAGCCAAAACCGTAAGTAGGAAATAATTATTCAACTTTGAAAAGCATGAATACCTATCACAATCCAATTTTGGACCAATGGGCGCAAATAATTTAATAGCACAAAATATAGGCAAATTGGTAAATTTGTATTGGTCGGCTGAACTGATTGCTGCTTCGGTCGACAAACAAATGCACATATATTTACGCTCTTCATACGTTTTAACACTTCGGTTCACTTTATTTACGCCACTACAACAAGCTCGTGACGGCTTAGCATATGGTGGAGACCAGAGGTACACCAAACATGGTTTCACAAGATCTGTTACCTATTTCACACTGCGTTAGACAACGCACTGTTATAACATTTAAAGGTGAGGTTAAAATGGGGATTGCCACAACCCAAGCTAATAAAATAAATTTGCTCATATCTATTTGAGGTGGTTCTTGTTTGGGTTACAATGTAAAATAATTTAACAAGTGTGATGATCCCTTGAAATTATATAGAGCTTGTTCCACTTGTACTTTTCTTTTTCTTACATGAAAATTGCACTTTAAGATTATATTAGAAACAAATCTTGGAAATAACATATTCGAAATTAATAATAATAATAATCAAATATCTATTTTCTAGTGTAACATTTAACAATGTTAGTAAAATTAAATAGCATTTGATTCGTTGATGCATAGCGCATGCCTATATATCAGTGTAATTCCTATTATTTTCTATTAGACATAGTTATGGGGGAGAAAAGCAGGGATCTTATCTAATCCAAATATTGTTTTTGATAAAGGGTTTGCAATCTAACATAATCTAAATATTTATATTTAATTTTCCTGGAATTCTGATCGAAAGAATGAAATAAATTTTAATTTTAGATCCATATATGTGTGTATTTTAGTGAAAAATGCATTTACACTATTTTTAAAGATTGCCATTAATTTTAATAATATTTCCAATATATTTTAAAACCCTTTCTCTTTTTTTTCTTTTGTTTCATTTTTGGTCAAAAACACCCTTTTCTTTTAACAAGAATATGTCACCAAAAGATTTTTTATCTAATGGATTTTTTTTTGTTTCAGCCAAGATTAACCTTTACCAATTAGAGATAAATACACAAATAAGGAGGAATAAGGAGGTGGCTTTCATATGCAAACGGTTAGTTCCATCCTATTTTCTATAATATCGTTGATGAGATTTGCATTTAGACATAGACATGTAAAGTTATCAGCAATTATTTATCTTAGAAACTAATACTTGATATAGTAAACATAAGATTCATAAAAAATTATAGCCAACTTGTAAAACAAAACATAACAATCTCGACGCCCATTGGCAAAACTATATGCTACAAATAAGTTTGGGTTATCTATAAGATAACTTTGATTTATTTTCCCAATTATACTAAAACCTAAAGTTCTTGTAAGAACCTTTCTTGTTTCTGTAACTGAAACAATTTAGGCAATGCTAAGCCATTGCTGAACATTTTGGAATTGCTTTGAGTGATCCATGTTTGTGTTGAGAAAACGCTTTGTCTTGACATCCCGCTTTGTTTGACATCCAACTTTCTATTGACATCCAGGTTTTAACATGAAAACTCAAAATAACAAACATAAAATCATTATTTAATTGTGAATGACAGATAAAGGGATTTGATGTAATATTAATTGTTACCTTGAGCACGACATTCATCGTTTCTTCTTTGTCCACTATCAACACTTTTAGACCATCCCCATTAATCACCTCCAAGAAGTATATCTCTTAGGAAGAGTTTAGTTTCTACCAATTCCTTCATTATGAAAAGTATTACGGTGTTTTCTTGTTTCATGAAGAAATACACTACGTGGAGTGCAGTTACAGCAGTAGGAGTTCGAAAATCTGCTCCCCCGCTTTCAGCAATAAAGCCCCTGTTCGTTTCGGGGTTCGCGAGAGTCCTTTCTCGTCCTACTAGTGTCTACCTTTTTCAAAAATTGAGTGTTTTGACATTTATGGCACAAGTATGGATTATCAAAATACAACAAATACTTTAGTATTTTGTATGGTATTATTTTTCTCGAAGATCAACTGTCTCACATCGGTTAGCTTTGCACACCCTCGAGTGGCATATCCCCCTGGCTGTAGGAGTTCTAGGATTTGCTCCTCAGCCTTCAGCAACCAAGTCCCCATTCATCTTGGGGTTTGCGAGAGTTCTCTCTCGCCCTACTAGTATCCTCCCTTTTCAGGGATCGAGTGTTTCGGCATTTATGGCGCAAGTATGGACTATCAAAATACAACAGATACTTTTGTATTCCGTGTGGTATTGTTTCTTCTGAAGGTCGACTGCCTCACATCGGTTAGCCTTGCAGCACTTCGAGTGGCATATCCCTGCGGCGCGTTCCGCTTTTTCAAACGTTTTTAGATTTCATCTTTTAGAATATCATCTTAGACTTATGTCTTGTAGTTGTTTTTTACCGTATATTTACTTTGTCTAAGTAATGTGGATCGGTTGGATTCCATTAACCTATGCGTTTTTTTCCCATGTATGCTCATCGGTTTTCTTCAAACTTTCCTAGCCGAAAGTTTTTAAACCTTTACTTAATATATGGGGTTTGGCAAAAAAAAAAAAAAAAAAACGAAAGACCATCTCCATTAAAGGAATCTTCCAAAAGTTCGAAACCATATAATAATAAAAAAAATTAAAAATGATAGAGAGAGAGAATGAATAGTATCTTTTGGATCTTTATTGAAGACACCCATATTTTTTTTAGTGTCTTTAGGAAGGCAATAAAAATTCCTTCTTAAAGACACTCAAATTAAATTAATTATAAAAAATGTTGTAAACACTCATGGTGAGTATCACCGATAATGATACTCTCAGTGTTTTCGTAGAAGTACACTTTAAGTCTTGAATGTGGATATGTAAACGCGGATTTTAAAATAAAATATTGAAAAACGTAACTTATCTATCAATCAATAAAACAAAAATAAAATAAGCATTTTTAGAAAAAATATAAAAATTGCGGAATTTAAGATGCATATAATACAAAAGACCGCACTTTGTCGGAATGGTAATAATAATAATGTGTTTTTATCAACCCGCTAAATAAACACCATTCATGATACATTTAGACATGTGTGCGTATTTTAGTAAAGTTGTATTTGTCTGTTGGATTAAATAACATACCTCAAAATCGCAAACTGGAAAATACCCAGCGGTCCAACACAATACGCACTGGGTAATGTGGTTTTTTCCAAAATATAATTAATTCTGTTTAATACTAATTTCAAGTCCTATAAATATTTCTTCCACTTACAAGTAAGGTTTTTATATTAAAATTAGCTTATTAGTTATCTGTTTTATCTTAATAAATTTAAAATTTATTAATTTACTTGATAAAAAATGAGTTAAGGTAAGAGTTATTATCTAATTTAATAAATATTACAAGAATATATTTAAGTATTTACAACTTAAACTGAGTCAAGTAGGATAAGTTATCTATGTTAACAAATATCTGCAAATCTTATAAGAATATACTTTAGTATCTTATAATTTAAGAAAAATAGATGTCTTTTCATATTTTTAATTATTTTTTTACTTAGCAGTTTAAAACTTAAAATTTTTAATTCAAATAATACTTTAATATTATTAATATATTTTAATTTGTAATTACTTTAATATATTAAATTATATAAATTTTTTATCAATTAAACATTTATTTTGTATCCCAAAATAATATGTTCACCAATCAAACATTATTCTGCACCGCTTATTTTATAGAAACCACACTAGTTCCGCATAATCTGTTCTCGCACGAACCGCTATTGAACCGTACCGCACTTACAATCCGTTTATCCCACATTACCAATTACGCTGTCACCATTCGGACCCATAGACATCAGAAGATTACCCAGCGGTCCGTCAAAATCCGCGGTGAATAATAATTTTTGTTTTTATAATAATATTTGTTTTATATATATAGGTACTATATCCTTTCTCTCTCGGCAAAAAAGAATCTGAAACACAACACATTTTTATCAACTTTTTTTGTTAACGTGAAGCAACTATCTCCTCTTTAAGGTAATGTATTTTTTTTTAGTCACACATACATTTTATACAGCTATGTTACTGTGTCTTTTATTCACAATAACAGTATGATTAAACATTTATATAGTTATAATTTAACTAAGATATGGTTATATATATTATATTATAAGCACATTTTTGTAGAATCTCATATCATTCATAAAATATTTTTTAAAAAATTCTGGAGTTTTTTATTCTTAATAATAGAAATGGATCATTTAATTAAATATTTATTAATCTCAATTTTCTCAGTTAAACATTTTATATTAGTAATAGATTAGAAATTTAATTAAATTATATTTTGTATAATCACGTACATCTATTTTTTCTTATTTGGAGGAACTACGTTTTAAACTATTTGACCATATAAATGCTACCACTAGGATTTACATTAGAATATCTTTTATTTTATTTTTTAAGAATCAGTTCAATTTTTTTTATCAGTTCAATTTTTTTGAGCATTATTTACTATCTGTAATCAGTTCAATTTTTTTGAGCAATATTCAATATTTTTTTTAATACATTGTATATCTAATGAATAACTATATTATTAAATTATAAAACAAGATAGTTTAAGTTATCATATTAATTGTTGAAAAATATAATATTAATTGTTGATTTTCACTGAATGTAGATATGTCTCGTTGATGGAACACAAATTCTACTAGACTAACGAATTCAAATCGTCCCACAGAAATTTCAACTCCTCCCACAAAAACAACTCTCAGAGTAAATATTAGTTTGCTTTATATTTTTAATTTAAATATTAAGTATTAGTTAAATATGATTTAATAAGTAATATTTTAATTTAAAATTTTTTAGAACAAAGACCAAGATAAATATAAATGGTCATACATACATAGAAAAACATTAATTCAATTATTTGATGAAGCACTTGCCATGGATAATTATACTCTTAAACATCTTACTGCCATTGATAGAAAGTATATGGTTAAAAAGTTGAATAAAGCGTTCAACTTTTTAAAACTTGAAGTACGAATCTCGAATAAACGTACTTCAAGCAGCTCTGCTACTATTTCAAACCTGCATAGTGAAGTTGTTGGGAATAATTTTATCATCAAGACTAAATATATAAATTCAACAAAATCGAGAAAATAATATAATATTTTAGAAGATATTAGACAATAAAATTAATAAAGAGAGCAAGAAACCACAAAACTATCACTAATCAACTTTTCACAGGAGTAGAGTTTATAAATTGATTGATAGTGTTTTGAGTCTTGTTATTTGCTATATATATCTGATCAATAAAAACACAAAATTTCAACTATATTTTTTTTTCCGTAAACTCTAACGAATCAATTTATTATATTTTCACCCAAACACAGTGTAACATTTTTTCAACTTATCATCATCCAAACTAGTTACTAAAACTTAATTAAGGCTAAGACAGTGAAAAAATGATACCTAGATTCATGAACGCTTGATTCAACTTTTTAACCATATACTCTCTACCAATGAATATAACATCGTTTCTTCGAAAACAAATTTGATGAGTTCAAAATTTTTTTCAAGAGGTGGAAGACTCTTATGAGTTCTACGGATATCTCAGTTGATTCTGATACATCATGATATATGCATCTGACGCATGGTGGAAGGATAAAGAGTTTGTAAGTACACAAAATTCTTATAGTTACCATTATATATATATATATATACATGTATATATGAGATAATCTTATTATTTAAAATTTATGGGGATGCAAAATAAAAAAAAAGCCTTGAACCGAAAGCCGCCCGAGTTTTGGGATGTAATGGTGCGATATCTTGCATTATATGATGTTCAATCACAATCTCAACATTCATTACGTCAAAGAAGAGAAGAACTTATCAACGCACATGCAGTTGAAGAAGAAGGTGATTATGGCTCAGACACCAATAGTGGTAATGGCTACAATGGGATTGCATAATTTTATCAGAATTTCAAACTTTCCAGATGCAGATTTTGCAAATGAGTGCCAGAAGCAGAATCTAACAACGGAAATTCTGAACCTAACTTAACTGATGTGGAAACTGCCGAGTTAGCAGATGAATGATATATGGCGCAAATAAGAGACAACATTACAAATATGATATGGGATAATCGGAGTACTTGGCGCAGAACTTCCTAGTTAGCTAAAAAACAAATATAATACTTGATAGTATTTTTCTATTGTACTGTAATTTAATTTTTTGTTATTGAAAATTTTATTATATATATTTATGAACTTTTTATTTCAAATAAATATAAATATTCAAAGTTATAAATAGTAGATAAAATATTACTTCATAAACACAGAATTAAGAGATTTAATTTACAGTTACTCTAATGTTATTAATTTAGTTATTATTAAAATATTTAACTAAAATTTGTATTCCGCACCGCTTTATACTTTTTGTTGCCAACCAAACATTTGTTTGTACCGTTTATTTTGTAAAAACCGCATTTGTCCCGCATAATATATTTTCCCGCATGTACCACTGTTGAACCGCACTGCACTCACTTTTTGTTTTTCTCGCATTACCAAATACGCTGTTACCATTCGAACCCTAATAGACAGCCAAAATAATACCAAGAAAAAGCTGTAACAGTTTTATTGATGTTCTACATAATCTTGCCCTTACCAACCTACATATACACAATACACTTAGGCACTGTATGCAAATTATGATTTAGGTAATATATGAAAAAATAATAAATCAAAACATACCTAGTGTAGCAAACACGGATCTCTCCATGAACGGACTAATCATAGAGCCATACATATTTACTACATGGAAAGACCAAAATCAGTTCACCAAATGCTCATAACAAATCCAAACTCCCAGCCAAACAATACTTGATCTTTCCCTATCAAATCATGACTTAGGCTTGCCAACCCTTGTCCATGAGTGATTGTTGTGCCGGTCCGAACAGGATTGTTTAACCAATTTGCTCGAGGTTTTACTAAGAATAGAAAGGAAATACGATTAAGAATAAAATACATGTATTAATTCAACCATCAAAAGCAGAAAACGTATATATAGTGGATCCATTTTTCTAAAACTACATAATATGCTAAAACTAATTCTTTACAAATGCGACATGAAATGCCTATTCCGAATTCCTAGTGTGCGATGCGTGGCTGAGGTTTCCTAAGGCTGCAAAACACTAAAAGGGTGTGAGTATTCTCATAATACTCAGCAAGCTGGATACCCAACTAAAATCCTAAGCATGTTAAATCTACTGATATATCATATATTTTATGGTTTTATGACATGATATATGCATTGGTTTTGGAGTCTTTTGTATATATATTGAGTCTTATTAGGTACAAACACGGATTGGACCTTGATGAGCACTTTGAAGCTTTTGGAAGCTTGTAGCTGAGAAAAACAACAAGGAGATGATTATTGCTGTTCATGTCGACCGACAGACCACTCTTGTGTCGGTCGACACAACCGCGATGTGAATGACGCCATCGAGTTTTATCAAGTTTCAAGAATTGCAACTTTGCCCCAGAAGTTTCTAAAGTTTATACTTCATGCCTAATCATGTTTTTAGGTTAAACTATGTTTTAGAAGTCCCAGAGACTAAGTTTGGTATTATCAAAGTTCTAAGTTTTTTGGTAAGTTTCAAGGAGCTTTTGTTGGAGAGAAAATTCAAATCTCAAACTTTGTAGAGAGAAGAATTCTGAACTCCCTTTGTTTCTTATTTTATTTCATGAGTATTATTCAGAAAATGATTTGTGTTTTCTCTTTTATGTCTGAGTAGTCACCTTGTTAGATCTAGGGTTTCAAAAGGTTTATGATAGTTTGTTGAATTGGGCATAGACATGTTAGGCTATCTATAATGTTCTTCATCTAGATTTGATTATTACACTAGTCTTAAGACTGATCACCTTAATCCTGGTATCATAGGAATATTGGTAGGCGCGAGAGTGCTATTGATATCCTGAACCAATCTTAGATGAGCAAACAGCCTTTTCGCAGTGAGAGTTGGTCTAGGAATTTTGTAAACATATCGTACCCGCTAATCATAGAGACTCTATTTATTGGTATTTCGCAAAGAGATTTAGTTTGCTTCTGTTTAGAGGATAGATGTCGTCGCAGCGAGAGTTGGATGAGATATCATATTAGTGTTATGAGTTTAAGAACCGAACAAACAATTTAGACCTGATATAGAACTGCCTAGTTCACACTCCTGATTATTCCCGATGATTATCCCTAGGTCTAGCGCTTTTTATCACTTGAATTCAATCCCAGTTTAATTTGCTATTTCGTTAATTGCTTTGCTTATTTACATTTTATTTATTGATCTAGCTTAACTCAAACGTGTGTTTCTACTGTGTGAGTTTTCAGAGTCCTTGTGGATTTGATCCCTAAGTACTACAATGATCTCTTAATTTGAGAGAGTAGCTCTAAGGGTAAATTTGAGCATATCAAATTTTTGCGCCGTTGTCGGGGACTCTACTTTCTCTATTCTCAGGTGCATGAATCTTAGGAGCAACAAGAGTAAAGACTTAGTTGCTACTGAGGAGAATTGGGAGGTTAGAGAGAGCTAATCGCAGAGCACATAAGAAATCAGAGATAGTTAGGACTATTGTGCTTGAGAGAGATGCTACTGGGATCTTACGTGATAAAGAGGGCAACCAGTTCAATGATCAAGGCAGAAACTTGATGCTGATGGGTACCCCATTTTCGAAAACGTCGACGAGTCTACTCATGTCTATCGACACGGTTTTGTGCTTGTCGGTCGACATGCTGCCAAAGGGTATGGCCGCGCTGCATTGGATGCTCAGGTTGAAGCTGTGGGAAGAACACTGGCTGATTACTACAGTGCCAATGAGTTCTACACTAATAGGTCTGCTATATGTCCTCCTGCTTTTGAGTTGGAATGATTTTGAGTTGAAACTCCAATACTATAATCTGGCGGGGCAACACACTTTCTATGCTCATCCTGCTGAACATCCTATGGCCCACATAGAGAAGTTTGAAGACTTGGCTTCGAGTATTAAAGCCAATGGAGTGTCTGAAGACTATCTATTTTGCTGGGGAAGCAGCTCACTGGCTGAAACAATTACAGCCAGGATCTTTGACCACTTGGAAGGACATCAAGACAGCTTTCCTAAATAACTTTTATGATGATGCTAAGACAGATGACTTGAGAGATTTGATCATTCAGTTCACTCAGGAACCTGCAGAGACTCTTAAGGCTGCTTGGTTGAGATTCAAGGGGTACCAAAGAGATTGTCCGCACCATGGTATTGATGAAGTCCAGCTCATAAGGACTTTCTTTTACGGAATTTATTGGAGGTATAAGGTTGCTTTGGATGCTGCTAGTAATGGTAACTTCAGGACTAGGACACCGGTGGAAGCTATTGAGTTGATTGAGAACTTGACATCTAGTAATAGTTCCAAGAATGCTGATTATGAGAGGAAGAAGTTAGCTGGTGGTTTGAACAATAGTCAGATGGCTGAAGTCAAGGCAAAGCTTGATACTGTGCACAACCTTCTGGTGAACAAGAAATTGGTTCACTTTGCTCAAGAGGTTGAGGTTTTTTGAAGCTGAAGAAGAAGCTAATGAAGAGAAAGATCTACTTGATCCAATTCTTGAGGGACAGCAGAAGATGACTGTAGACTTCAATGGTAAGATTGATTCTCTCTATTTTAATCTGAATGGGAAGTATGAGACACTGAACAACCATATCAAGAGGTTAAATTCCCAGTTTGCTCAATCTGCCGAGAACACTAAACGCCCTGACGGCGTATTACCTGGAAGAACTGATACAAATCCTAAGTATCAGTGTGGTGTTGTTATGTCTTAGGGAGATATGGTCAAGAGAGAGGTCAAAGAAGAAAGTCTGGAGAAGTCTGGAGCTCAGGAAAAAGTTGAGACTCTCATCACGGAGCTCATGTCGATCGACACCACCACCTCGTGTCGGTCGACACCACCCTAAATCTCAGAAAGTTTGATACAATTCACGACTAAGGATGGTTCTGATTCTGTCTATATCGATCGACATGCACCTGACCATGCCGGTCGACACACTCGGCCACCTGATGCGATTTATCTCTGAAAATTGCCCAAGTTAGAGGATCCTGGGAGTTTTGCTGTACCTTGTTCCATCGCTGGAGTTAAATTCATTGATTCACTCTGTGATACTGGGTCTAGTATCAATCTTATGTCCAATGTCATTGCAACAAGGTTGGGAATCAGCAATATGAGGAAATCTTCAATAGAGATTACATTGGCTGATGCTTCACTAAAGAAATCCATGGGATTTATTGAGATTCTGCGAGTCCAAGTTGGTGACTGTCTGCTTCCTTGTGACTTCCATGTTGTTGAGATGAAGATTGGTTAAAATATGCCTTTGATTTTGGGAAGGCCATTCCTTGCTACTGCTGGAGCCGTCTTTGATTTGCTGAGTAGCAGGATTTCTCTGAGACATGTTGATCCTGAAGTGTTCTATGAAGCTAATCCAGAAGGATATGTAATGTGGAGCCCTCAGGTTGTCGCTAAAGATGTTGACTAGGTTTGTCACCAAGAAGTGAATGAGATTCACTCTAAGGAGTTTATTGCAAAAAATTTGAAAGATGCGGGTAAGAAGAAGAAACCGCAGAGAAAAGCAATGACCCAGGGGCCTCTTATGACTTTGACTCCTGTGAGACAATTTGATGATACCATTGAGTATAAGCTTCAGTATAGAAGTGGTTCAAGACCATTATCCAAGATTAGAGCTATCACCACCCCCGAGTTTAAGGCTAAATGACAAGCCGTGCTGAGATGATGCATAGGGTTCTGAAACCCAAGATGTTGGACTTGAGTGAGGATGATCCCGGTTCAAAGACCTCATCAACACCAAATTAGGATTCATCCGGAGACATCTCACCCATCTAATTTCTGACAAAGTCAAGCTAATGACTGAAATAAGGGCTTAGTAGGAGGCAACCCACTGGTGAGTCTGTAAATATGTTTTTCCGTATCTTGTTGCTGATTTTTCTTTGTTTTTGTTTTGTCTCAAGAACTAGACGTGCTTAATGAAATTTTTTGAAGGATTGCTTATGGATTGGAGAAAATTTTCATAATTTTTTTACCAAGGAACACAAGGTTTGTGTTCGTGTTGATCGACACACACACCCTGTGTCGGTCGACAGGGATCCGAGGTTAGTATAAATACATAATTTCCTTTTTCTTCTTCACTTCATCCTTTTCCAAATTGCGTAAACTGCCGCCTATAACACCCAAAATCGCAAATTCTTTGTTTTTCATCAAATCATTCAAAATTTGTTTCTAAACTCAAGAGAATTCGATTTCCCATACTACTTTGCCTCTCATTATCTCTAAAACTAAGGAATGTTCTTCAAATCTCTGTCCCCAATTTTGAAATTTCAAGGGTTTGATTCTCACTTCTAGAATCCGTTTTTGGTCTTAATACTTGCTAATCTTAGTTGATTATGATGAATTTAGATGGATTGAAGTGTAGATTGTTGCTAATTTAGGTTGATCTGATAGAAAAGTCATGAATTTCAATGAATGAAATTTGAACTATTTTGACATGAAATTTGGAATTTAGAGTTGTTTAGGGTGATGGATAGATGTTAGTATGATGATTTTGATGATTGATTATGCTTCACTTTTGATGAATTTTTGATTTAAGATTCTTTTGTGTTGAATTTGCTGATTTTGGCACCATGTCGATCAACACGGTATCCTTATGTCGATCGACACGGTATCGTTATGTCGATCGACACGGTATCGTTATGTCGATCGACACGGGTAACCCGGATTTGGAGTTTTGCTGATTTTGGACTTGTTCTCTTGTTTTCTCTTTCAGGTGCAAGATGGATACCAGGGGAAAGAGACCACGGACTTCAGAGGCACATGGAGTGATACAACCCTAGCTATCGAGTACCTGTCCGAGACAGAGCCGGACGAGGCCAAGACCGAGGTTGCCTAACCCGATGTTGCCGAGTACCCGAGAACACCGACTACAGCCCCGAGCTTGCCAAAGGATGGGATCAGACCAGGAAGCCAGAGGAAGGACCGGGTGCGGCTTAGTGCCTTCGTGGAGCAAACTTTGGAGAGCTCCCCGATGGTGCAAGGGGAGCCGGTCACCGATCCCATGGTGACCGGGAACGAGAAGGATTACATCCTTACCGTTCTCACCATCACCCGGTGAGGTGCTCCAAGACGCCAAGGTTGTGCACTATTTTTCCCCACTCGGGTTTTAGTCCTACGTGGTTTTACCGAGGGGTTTTTAACGAGACATTAAACTTGGCGCACAATACTCGGCCCGAGTAACTTTCCCCGTGGAAATTTCTATGACACGTTGGAAAGTTACCGAGTATGGTTCTATCTTTACCAAGGTTAATCACCGCTTTACTGAACTCCCTCTTATCTATTTTACGCGTTTTGCCCAAGATGTCCCACAAAGGGCAAGGTAGACCTTTGTACCGCGAAACCCTAATGAAGGGCTCGGCTATATAAGCACGAGATCCCAAATTGTAATAGGGTTAGCTAATATTGAAATAAACACTTTTGTTACAATCATTTGCTCACCTCTCATTCGATCCAAGTTCATTCTCTCGTTTAAAACCCAACGATTCTTGTACCCAGGCTCGAATCATTGTTCTTCGTATCGTGAGACAACCGCATCTCACGTGGCCAATTAACGATCCACCATTTAATCGTTCATCCATTGTTCATCCTTTGTTCATCCTTTTTGTGTATTCCCGGACCGATCCATCAATCCTCGATACAATCCACGACTATCCATCGCACATCCGAGCTGAGTCATCGCTGGGTTTTGACAACTTATTCGTCCATCCTGATACGTACCAATTGTTCACGGTCCAACGACACAACCTCGGGTCTATATCCGGGATCGCGTCATTGGTATCAGAGCTTAGGCTCTGTTCAAAAAATTGTGTCTTTCCTTTCCTTTCCGTTTGTTTTCTCTTTTCATCGTTTGTTCTTGCTTGCCGTACCGTAGAAAATCCATAAAAATCTTATCGTTCTTGTTCCCGCAAGTTGTTAGGTTGATAGTTAACTCTCTTAGTTGATTTTGTGTCTGTTTTATTTCATTGATTCACCATTGTTGCTGTGAACTCGAGTCGGAGAAGAAACGTCCTTGTCCCGGTCAAAGACTCGTTCTTGATCGAGATTCGACCACGTCTCTCCAAAGGGTAACTCGTGTGGTTGTGATTAATTGCGCTTTTAGAATTTTGTCGTTTAGGCATAGATTTCTTTTCATCTGACGTGCTCAATCATTAGCCACTCATTTTGAAATCGACTTGTTGCACTTGTCCATTGACCGTATAAGCTCACATCTTTTACGTTGTTTTGTTTTGCCGAGGTACCATTTACCAAGAGTTACGTAGGGCTTCCGAGTCATTCTTACCGCATTGCACTTACTGTGACTTGATCTTACTGATACACTTTCACCAATGAAGGTTTACCGAGCTTTCGTTCTGGCCCACTCCGGATCATCCAGTCCATACTCACCAATCGTACCGCCTAACCCACCCCGGCAGACTTCCTCAGCTTTGATGGTTGATCACACAGGTCAACCTATCTGGGCCACCGTCCTCCATGCCAGACGACCAAACCTCGCCGGACTCTACCTCCGACGATTATACCTTGGTAACTTTACTCCACCGTCCGTATCTCACCACTCCGGTGATCGGACCTCCCTCACTACACCGTCCGTACCTCCACGGTCATACAACTCCGGTGACCGGACCAACCAACCTTGCCGTCTGTACCTTGCCGTCTCCGGCGACGCCGGACCTACTCCACGTCCGTACTGGGCCAAAATTCTTTGCCATCCGTACAAGTTCATTTTAATGGATGATCCGCCGCCCCCACCAAATTTAGGGGCAATTCTTGCCGGCCTTTAAGCACGACTTGATCAGCTGGATGCTCGCTTGGTTGGCAACCAACCTCCACCCGTAGCCGTCCCTCCTCTTCCCGACCCACCGGTCGTTGGCAAACCCAACTCCCCGATCCCTCCTCTCCCAGTCTTGGGAAAAGCATCCGATGAAAAGGGTTACGACTTTGCACCACGGAAAGCAAGACCCCGACGTCATAATGACCAGTTCGCGTTCGATCAAGATGATCATGATCCGCATCTGGATGGCCCCGGGCACAAACTCACACCTCCCACCCTTGCTGGGAAGGTTGACCCAGAGGCTTACCTTGATTGGGAACGCCGTATGGATCATGTATTCGACTGTTACGTATACCCAGAGCATAAGAAGGTCACTTATGCCGCGGCCCAGTTCACGGACAATGCTCCACTTGGTGGGACCGTGACCTTGTCGAGAGAAGACGGCAACACGAAGCCATGATTCCCTCTTGGGAGATCATGAAGTTTGTTATGAGACGACTATATATACCTCCCATGTATCACCCAGAACTCCACAAACATTTCCGGAAGCTGCAACAAGGCTCCTGTTCCATCGAGGAGTATTATGAAGAATTTGAGCATATTCGGAACCGGCTACAGCTCAGCAAGTTGGAAGAAGCTCTTATGGCTCAATTCCTGGACAGGATGCAAGACCGCATCGTCTGTAAGGTCGAAAGGCAACCTTACCATGGGTTTGAGGAGTTGCTTCACCTCGCCATCCACATAGAGCAGCAGATCAAACAGAAGGCTGCCATCACCATGCGGTCCCGAGCGACGACCAACCCGAGTTGGTCCCCGAGCCCTGCCTCGTCCAGCCTGACCAACCATTTCTCCAAGAAAGGAAAAGCAGTCACTGTTGACTCCTAGTTTAAACCGTGACAGCCAGAAGGGCCCAAGGACCCCCGACAAGACGCCAAGCGTGATGGTAACCCCGGAAGGAGCCGGGACATGATCTGTTACAAGTGCCAAGGGAGATGGCACTATGCTAGCGAATGCCCGTACAGCCGAGTCATGATACTCACCCCGGAAGGCCAATATGAGTCGGAAGACGAAGCGCCTGGGAAGACAGCCGAAGAGGAGGAAGAAGAAGCCGCCCCACCTAAGGGTAACGTGGAGTACCCTGATGTTGGAGAGCTGCTCATGGTCAGGAGAACACTCAGCACTACCGTTGCCCCGACCACAGCATCCCAACGCGATAACCTCTTCCATACCCATTGCACCGTTAACGACAAGGTTTGCGGTTTGATCATTGATGGGGGCTCTTGCACGAATGTTGTGAGTGTTCACTTAGTGAGAAAACTTTCCCTCCCTACTACTCCCCATCCTACTGGTTATAAATTGCGCTTGTTGACTAATTAAAATATGGTTACCGTTAGTGAACAAGTAGAGGTAACATTTAGTATCAGGCAATACTAGGACTCGGTCCATTGTGATGTTGTACCCATGCAGGCTGGCCACGTCCTTCTTGGTCGTCCATGGCAGTTTGACAAGGACGCCACTCATAACGGTCGCACCAACTTTTACTTCTTTATGCATGATAGTAGGCGGATTAATTTATCTCCACTGTCACCGGCTCAAGTTCACGAAATGAAAGTAAAACTATCTAAGGATTCTGGTGACAAGTCTAATTTTCTTATCAACTCCCAGGATGTTAGGAAGTCCCTGAGCATTGGCTCCCGAGCGGTACTAATGGTTTATCGTGATATTTTGAGTATAGGTACCAATGACTGAGAGCTCCCAGCCGAGATCAAATAAGTCTTGGGAAAGTACAAGGACATGTTCCCCGAGGAGATGCCTCCCGGCCTACCACCACTACGCGGGATAAGCACCATATAGACTTTGTCCCCGGTGCCGCTCTTCCCAATCGTCCCACCTACCGTGTCAACCCCGAGGAAGCCAAGGAGCTAAAAAGCCAAGTTACCGACTTGAGCACAAAGGGATACGTCCGGGAGAGTTTGAGTCTTTGCGCTGTGCCCGTCTTATTGGTCCCTAAGAAGGAAGGAAGCTGGAGGATGTGTGTTAATTGTCGCCCCATCAACAACATCACGGTTAAGTATAGGCACCCGATTCCCCGGCTAGACGATATGCTCGACGAGTTTAGCGGGTTGTCAATTTTCTCAAAAATTGATCTCAAGAGCGGGTATCACCAGGTTAGAATGCGGGATGACCGCTTTCAAAACCAAGCAAGTCTGTATGAATGGCTCGTCATGCCATTTGGTATTTCGAATGCCCCGTCCACGTTCATCAGGTTGATGAACCATACTTTGCGAGCCTACATCAACATGTTTGTTGTCGTTTACTTTGACGACATTCTGATCTACAGCAAGACCCTGGCCGAGCATGTGACCCATCTAGAGGCGGTCCTACAGACCTTATGGAAAGCCAAGCTTTATGCCAACCGGAAAAAGTGTGTATTCGGAGCGTCCGAGCTACTATTTTTGGGTTTTGTGGTCAGTTCAGAAGGTCTGAATGTGGATAGTGAGAAGATCAGGGCAATTGAGGAGTGGCCGGGATTTTAGTAGTGTCGCGGCACCCCTCACCATGTTGATTAAGTTGAGCACCGGGTTTTTTGGGGATCCCTCCAAGAGCAAGCATTTGGAGAACTCAAGAGGCGCCTTACCCAAGCACCTTTGCTTGTTCTCCCCGACTTCTAGCGCACCTTTGAGATAGAGTGTGATGCTTCCGGTATCCGTATTGGGGCAGTCCTTACCCAAGGTGGCCGACCCGTGGCCTATTTTAGCAAGAAGCTCAGCGGGGCAACACTGAACTATCCTACCTATGATAAAGAGCTATATGCTCTGGCGCGTGCCTTAGAGACTTGGCAGCACAACCTACTGTCCAAGGAGTGCGTGATCCACACTGATCACGAGACGGTAATGCATCTCCGAGGCCAGAGCAATCTCAAGCGTCGCCATGCTAAGTGGTTAGAGTTCGTCGAGATGTTCCCTTATGTTATCAAGTACAAGAAAGGGAAGGAGAATGTGGTGGCCGACGCCTTATCCCGGCGCCATGTCTTGATTACCACCGCGGAAGCAAAAGTTCTCAGGTTTGAAATGATCAAGGGGCAATACGAGGATGACCCGGGACTAGGAGAATGTTACCAGGATCATGGGAAGGGGGCATACAAGGCCTTCTATCTCTACGAGGGTTTCCTTTTCAAAGAAAGCCGACTGTGTATCCCTGCCGGGTCGATACAAGAGTTGCTAATGTCTGAAGCCCACGGTGGCGGCCTTATGGGAAATTTTGGGGTTAGCAAGACCTTGGCAATGTTGAGGGAGCACTTCTACTGGCCTAAGATGAGGAGTATGGTGGAAACCTATTGCGCCCGATGCCTTACCTACCTCAAGGCTAAGTCCCGCGTCCACCCGACCCAGGGATTATATCTCCCATTGCCGATTCTAACATCCCCGTGGGTTGACATCTCGATGAATTTTGTGACCGGGTTACCCAAGGTGGACGTGAAGGACTCAGTAATGGTTGTGGTCGACAGGTTTTCAAGATAGTGCACTTTATACCGTGTGCCCGCACACTAGATGCCACGATGATCGCCGATCTCTTCTTACAATACGTTGTCCGACTAAACGGGTTACCAAGGACTATCGTCTCGGATCAAGATCCTCGGGCATTTCTGGAGGACCCTGTGGAAGCGCCTGGGCACCAAGCTGCTGTTTTCAATGACTGCCCACTCCCAGACCGATGGGCAAACTGAAGTCGTCAACAGGTCGTTAGGATTGCTACTCCGGGCAGCCATCGATCTAAACCAGGAAAACTGGCTAGTATGTAACCCGTTCGTGGAGTTCGCCTATAACCGATCCGTCCACTCTGCCATGACTGTTTCCCCGTTTGAAGCAGCCACCCGGAAAGATCGAAGACCAAGATGGGGTTGCCAAGTCCGAATTGGTGAAGAAGCTACATGAGAGGATCCGGGAAAGCATAGAGAAAAGACCAAGCACTACAAGCGCAAGGCAGATCAAGGAGGACGTCCCTTAGTCTTACAGCCAGGAGATTGGGTATGGGTGCACCTTAGGACAGAGCGTTACGTGCACCAGCGGTGCAACAAGCTTCAGTCTTGGGGAGCCGGACCTTTCCAAATCCTGGAGCGAATTAACCCGAATGCCTACCGGCTGGAAATCCTAGGTAAGCCCAAGTTTTCAACTACTTTCAATGTTACTGACTTGGTCCGATATTATGCAGGATTTGAGCAGCTTCTGAGGACAAAAGCGAAGCAAGGGGGAGGGAATGATACGACCCTAGCTATCAAGTACCTGTCCAAGACAAAGCCGGACGAGGCCGAGACCGAGGTTACCTAACCCGATGGAACCGAGTACACGAGAACACCGACTACAGCCTTGACCTTGCCAAAAGATGGGATCAGACCGATAAGCCAAAGGAAGTACCAGGTGCGGCTTAGTGCCTTTGTGGAGAAAACTTTGGAGAGCTCCCCGATGGTGCAAGGGGAACTGGTCACCGAGCCCATGGTGACCGGGAACGAGAAGGATTACATCCTTAGCGTTCTCACCATAACCCGGTGAGGTACTCCAAGACGCCAAGATTGTGCACTCTTTTTCCCCACTCGGGTTTTAGTCCTACGTGGTTTTACCGAAGGGTTTTTAACGAGGCATTAAACTTGGTGCACCATACTCGGCCCCGAGTAACTTTCCCCGTAGAAATTTCTATGACACGTTGGAAAGTTACCGAGTATGGTTCTATCTTTACCGAGGTTGTTCACTGCTTTACCAAACTCCCTCTTATCTATTTTACGCGTTATGCCCAAGCTGTCCCACAAAGGGCACGCTAGACCTTTGTACCGCGAAAGGGCTCGGCTATATAAGCACAAGATCCCGAATTGTAATAGGGTTAGCTAATATTGAAATAAACACTTTTGTTACAATCATTTGCTCACCTCTCATTCGATCCGAGTTCATTTTCTCATTTGAAACCCAACGATTCTCGTAGTCGGGCTCGAATCGTTGTTCTTCATACTGTGAGACAACCACATCTCACGTGGCCGATTAACGATCCATCATTTCATCGTTCATCCATCGTTCATTCATTATTTATCCTTCCCGTGTATTCCCGGACCAATCCATCGATCCTCGATACACTCCATGACTATTCGTCGCACATCCGAGCTGAGTAATCACCGGGTTCCGACAACCTATTCTTCCGTCCTGATACATACTGATTGTTCACAGTCCAACGACACAACCTCGGGTCTATATTCGGAATCGCGTCAGGGAGAATCGAGTAGTGGACCGTCTCCATCAATTGCTTATCATCCTCCATGGCCTCATAGAGAGGGGAGAAGGATTATACCACAAATCAATTGGGAAGGAACCCCAAAGGAAGAGGTATACAAATCCGAGTGTTACAATCGCGAGATCTCGGAGGAGTGGGACGAGTATAATACTTGGTTGGCCAGGCATATTAAACCCACCCGTTTTATGGATAGCGTAGCCATGCGTCGCCTAGGGATCAAAGATGAGTGTCTGCTGGCTATGCAGAAGATTGGGTTGGGTACTATGTGGGCCCAATACTATGAGGTGTACCCAGAGTTAGTACGGCATTTCATGGCCACGGTTCAGCTCTACTACACCTTACCTGAGGGGCGAGATCAGACAGGTGTTCTTACATTCTTAATTCAGAGGATTAGGTACAGAATCTCTATCCCCAACCTTTGCACTGTTTACGGGTTTGATCCGACCAAGCCTGGCACTACTCTGACAGAGAACGTGGCGATTGATTTTCAGACTTACAGGAGTAAGTTCACGGATGGAAATTACAATGCTAACCGGTCTACGCATTCTGATATTCGGCACCCGGTCCTTCGTTACGTGGTTTGAGCTATCTCGAACACACTTCTGTGCAAGATGGAGCCAACAAGATGAGACAGACTGAGCTTGTGCTAATGTGCTACGCCATTCATGACTTGCTTTCTGAGGATTAGACCGAGCTGGATCCCGACGCGAACCTTGGCGCGATTTTTGCGCATCACTTGGTTAGCCTCAAGATTAGACCGTTCACGGGTAAGAAGGACAAGTCTGAGTCTATTGGTAGTTTGTTGACTCCTATTTTCCGTTCCTGCGGCATCAGCACCGAGGGAGTCAAGGTGCTAACTGAGAGATCCGTCATGCATGAGACATTTTTGACGCATGCCAAATGGATCAAGGCAGATTGGACTTGGTGCTACTGCAGTGAGGGTGTAGACTATTTGGTGAAGCTTCCGTAGACAGAGCTCATGCGCATCACTGGCAGTCAGGCGCGCCTCCTCTTCCAGCGGCATCACACACTGCACCGCCGTGCTCCTCAGACCCGCCATTGCAGAGGCGCCTCTTCTCAGTCCGTCCCTACAGCATCCAAGGATGATCCGATCCCAAACTCTTCTACACTTCAGTTTGGACTTCCCGCTACTCTTTCTATCCCTACGGAGACTGCTGTATTTCAGAGGTATATGGCGGATAGTTTCTAGACTGTCTAGAACGCCATTGCTTCATTGTCTCACTGTGGATGTGTTCATCGCACCGATGCAGCTCTTGCTCAGCCCAGGTCTATCCCGATACCCACTCCATCTCTGTCTTCAGACCCGGCCACGAAAGAGGATTATTTGTTTTTGCTATTTGCTTCTGCTTTTGTTTCAATTTTTTGTTTCTAACTCTTATTGAATCTTGTTGAACCTTTTACGTAATGCTATATCTTGCTATTTGAAGTTTTGGAGCTCTTAATCAGGATCTTATGTCAAAAAACAAGTTGAATGATCAGTTGAAAAGGTGTCAAAATTCAGAAATTCACATTCTTGCTCATGTCGACCGACACGCAAGATATGTGTCGGTCGACACACACACACCATCACAGGTCACGATTTTCAAAACATAATAGTTCAATTTCTCTTCAATATTTTTCCTTTTTATCACCTTCCTTAAGCTTAATTACACTGGGGACAGTGTAGTTAAGTTTGGGGGAGGTTGTTACTAACTCTATTTATTCTTTTGAGAGTCAGTCCAAAATTTTCTTTAGTTTTTCAAATTTATGATTTATTGAGTCAAAACTTGTCCAGGAACTATGAGCTATCTTTTGGTCTATTGTTGTTTGCTATGTCTTTTGGTGACCATTGTTACAGAACTTATTCAGATTCAATTAATGGAAAACCCCCAAGTCTGACTGGTTAACTTGAAAGCCCCATACTTACAACAGATGCCCGCTATAGCCTGAGCTAATTTCGATCAGTTCCTTTTACCTCATGGACGAAATTGGTGTTTGAGAGCTTGACTTTTCTTTCATACTTGACCTGATAAAACCAAAGAAATTTATGATGTCTAGTCTCCCCAAAAAGTTGTTACTAATAATAAAAGCCTTTAGGTATAGTTTATGAATGACCAAGTGATTCTCTGAAGTAGAAGCGGGTTAGATAAATCTATGCCCCCATATTTCAACTTCTTAAGAAGATGATGAAAGTAGGGTTGCTGTAAGGGTAGGAGTGATCCCGTGACCCCTTTTTCACTTCTAATAGCCTACCTTCATAGACAAAAGAAAAGAAAGAGAAAATCATATGGAATCGAAAATAACCAAGGATTTAACTCTGGGGGAGACAAAAACATCATTGTTGTTGTGAGGTTTGTCTTGTTATGGTATAGGATGACAGCTGAGTCTGGAAGGCTCTTGGGCATTGAATACAAAAGTGAGACCCAACGATGAATGACTTATAATGAGTGTCTATTTTGACCCGTTTTTATCACTCGTTTACTTGTCTTATTGAGTCTAGAAGTTAGGTTTTTGTATTCTTTTAGTCGGTTTTAGTATCTTTTCAGGTTTTCACTTCCTTGGAGCTAAAATGTGCAAAATGGAGCAATTTTGGACGTTTTTACAAATCATTGGATTTTGGAGACATCCTGGATCGATCGATCCTGAAGAGGATCGACCAAGCATGACGAGGATCGACCGATCCCAAAGCAAATCGGTCAGTCAAAGGAATCTATGAGGTGGAACATATAAGAGGAAGAAGATCGATCGATCCCAGTCACGAATATTCTCCAATTACACATTAACTCTGAGTGTTGACCTAGAAGACACCTTATAAATAATGCTCATTTCCTGAGTGGCCAGAGAGACCTAGACACGAATTTTCACTGTTACTCTGCCATTTTTATTTCTCATTTCAGATCTGTGATTTTTACATTGCTTTTTCTTAGATCTATAAAGTTTTCATTGCATTTTCAAGATCTACAATCTGTTTTCATCTCTTTCTTGGTGTTTTCAACCATACAACATAATGATCTATCAACCAATTACCATGGTTGAGTAGATCTATATGTTGGGAGATGGGATTTATTCAAAGGGATTTAATGCTTAATTAGGTTATTGTTATAGATTAGAATTATGGTTAATAGATCTCTACTTCTATGAATCAAATGTTTTTGTTAGGTTGATGAGTCTATCAAATGATTCATAGGGTTTTATAGTGCAGCTAGCATTGGCTATTCTACCCGGAATCTATAGTTTGTAGGCTTGATTTCTAGATTTCCAAGAGTTGAAGCTGGATCTACAAGTGAACTCTATCAACCTAGGTCGAAATATGCTATCATAGGGTCCTAGCGGATTTATGATAGAATAATATTTGCTTTTATTAAAAAGATTTATTTTGATACAGTGTTTGTGTTCTAAATCTAGATCATTTAATTGCTAATCCGGTTTGATATCCTTTTTATTTATTTAAATCCTTGCAATTTCTCAAATCCCAACATTTGTTTTTAATTGATTTCTTTCCTTATTTTAAAAGATTTTTATTCGGATTTTATTCGGATTTCCAAAAGTGACACTTTCCATATTTTTCATCCTAGCTCTGTTTAGATTTAAGGATCTATAGCGCTATTTACTCTCTGTGGATCGATCCCACCACTATACTAACGCGCACAACCATGTACTTGCGAAGTTTAGATGTTAGGTAAAACCTGATGCATAAAACATCACATCAAGTTTTTGGATTTAAGTTGCCGAGGAGTAATTGTAGCCTTTAGATTTAAGTTTTTAAACCTAGTCTAGGATATTTTAATTTTTGTATTTTTATTTACGTCTCTGAGATCAACCGATCGCCATAAGATCGATCGATCCTACTTCTTGCACGATCGACCCATCCCTAAAGATCGACCGATCCTACTTCATGAAAGATCGATCAATCCCTCTTTGATCGTTCGATCCTTTTTGTCTTGAGATCGACCGATCCATTCCAAGATGGATCGATCCACGAGCTCTTTTTCGGATCTGATCTTTAAACTTCTTTTGCTTCTCAGGTGTATGCAATTAAGGAGCAAGGCTTATAAAGATTTACAAGACCTGAGCATAGAAGTTTGACAAGGAAATCCACAAGGAAGATCAAGGAAACAAAGAAAAACAAAACCACAAGGATAGCAAAAGATAAGGTTAGTATGGCTGATCTTAATAACCTTAGAAACATTCCCCCTGTTGTTGATGGTGAGAATGCAGATGCAGTCCGAGAGAGAGAGGGTCAGGATAATAGAGGACCTCTCAATGATGCTGGAGCTGCTGGGGTTGGCATGAATGCTGTGTCGGGGCTGAAAGTCTCGCCACGCAGGTTTACCTTAGGCAAACAAGATGCTACGCACGCATACTATAGGAACCAATCTGTTATTATTCCCCCTCTTATCAAGAGGCAAGATTATGAGATTAAACCTCAAATAATTGCCCTGATAAAACAGAATCAATTCCATGGGCTATCTAACGAAAACCCAATGGACCATATTGATATCTTTGAGGAGATCTGTAGTACCACCAAAGCCAACGGAGTCCCCCAAGACTACCTCCGTTGTAGACTATTTTCCTTTTCCCTTGCTGATAAGGCTCATAGATGGCTGAAATCTTTGAGTCCCGGATCTATCACAAGCTGGGGTCAATGCCGAGCTGCTTTCATATAGCAATTCTTCACCAAAGCTAGATCCACAGCCTTGAAAACCAAAATAGCCACATTCCGCCAAGCTGGTACCGAGTCCTTCTATGAAGCTTGGGAACGCTATAAGGAATATTTAAGGGACTGTCCCCCTTGAAGCTACACCGAGTCAGACATGATGAACTTTTTCTACGATGGAGTTGAAATGAAGTATCAAATGGCTATGGACTCATTGCTTCCTTCATGAGCAACACGCTGGAGGAAGCAATGGAGCTCATTGAAAACCTGGCAGCAAGTGACTCTAACAGATCTTCTGATTATGATAGGAGAGTCAAACCCACTCGGGTAAGTGATAAGATAATAGAGGAGCTTAATGCTAAGATGGCCATTCTGATGAGAGCTCAAAAGAGATCTGTTAATCTCTTGGAAAGTGATGAGTTCAATGATGAGGAGGATCAAACTGAGGAGATCAACTTTCTTGGTGGACAGGGAAACTACCAAAACCGGGGTTTTAACCCATATTTTAGGAACCATCCTAACATGTCCTACCGTAGTACTAATTTTTAGAACCCCGGAGATCAGTTTTATCCATCTCGGAGTACTCAAAACCAAGGAAACTTCCAAAACAATGCCGGTTATGGTAAAATGGGATTCAATTCTCAACCCGGAAATCGGGTTCAATGGATAAAATTGATTCTCTGTTTTGGCATATCATGGAAGGACAAAAGAAGTTCGCTGGAGATATCAACGCTAAGGTTGACAGTGTTTAGGAGAATCTCAATGGGAAATTTGATGCCTTAGGAACTCACGTAAAGGTATTAGAAAACCAAGTTGCTCAAACTTCTGAGAAAAATAGGGCCCCAACCAGAACTTTCCCAGGGAAACCTGAAAACAACCCCAACGAATCTCTACACTTCGTTGAACTTAGAAGCGGAAAACGCGCTGTCCCAAAAAAGCTATCATGCTAGAGGAGATAGGACGATCATTTATCTGTCTGACGATAGGGAAGACGATTTCTTCAATGCTGACATCGAAGATAGCTTTTACAACAGGGAGCTGACAATTCATGAAGAACCTGAAACGTCAGAAAATAT
This sequence comes from Cardamine flexuosa, assembly GCA_963555745.1. Classification (NCBI taxonomy): domain Eukaryota; kingdom Viridiplantae; phylum Streptophyta; class Magnoliopsida; order Brassicales; family Brassicaceae; genus Cardamine; species Cardamine flexuosa. Next base: position 17,945,649 of record OY743219.1, read on the forward strand.
AAGTGATCACTCCATGGATGATGAGATAGAAGAAGCAGAGCGTTATTACGCTAATCTCAGAGAGATGAAAATAGATCAAGAGCGGTCAACCCCCAGTGAAACCGATAAATCGCCTGTGTTGAACAACCAGGATTTTGCGACCGAGCCCGTTAAATCAATCACAGAATTTTCAGCACCCTCTGAAAAGAAATTACCACCGATCCCTAAATCTACCTATCATGAATTTGATAAGTGGAAATATGAAAAGATAGCTAAAGAGATGAGAGTTAGACTACCCTTTCCAGAGGTCTACTCAATGATTCACTTAGTGGAAGATCAATTAAAGAAAATTTTCACTGGGGAATCCACTATGGAAGACTCCGTCAAATTCTTAAGGGAAAATTGCGATGAGCAAATGCACAAAAAACTTCCAAAGAAACTAAGAAATTCATCATGTCATGCACCATTGGAGATACATGTTTCAAAAACAGGTTGGTGGATTTTGGAGCAAGCATCAACGTACTACCACTCTCTATTTCGCATAAGCTTGGACTGCTAACTATGCAGCAAACCACCAACAAAATAACCATGGCTGATGGAACAACTCGGAGACCACACGGAATCCTAATTGATATCCCGATATTGGTAGGCTCTTGCTACATACTCGCTGATTTCATGGTTTTAGATTTAGACGATAATGGTACTGACCTTATCCTAGGACGTCCTTTCTTAGCTACAGCTGGAGTATCCATAAATCTGCCAAAAGGAAGGATAAAAATCCGTCTCGAAAAAAAAGTTGTGAAAGTTTATGTTGAGACCGTCGATATGCAACCTACCATCAATGGTCAAACATTTGTGATTAACGATTTTTATGCTATCGATGTTGTTCACTTGGTGAACGAGATCTCGGAAGTTTCCACAATTGAAAGAGTTCTAGAAATCAAAGAGCAAAACAACCCTGAGATCGATCGATCTGAAGGTCGGATCGATCGATCCAGCGATAAGACGCAATGCATTCTCGATAAGAAGATTGATCTGGATTCCACCGGGATCGACCCGCAGCTTTATAAACCTCCCGATAACAAAACCCTAAAAGAGTTTAGAAATCAGGGAGAGGTAGAAAAAACAACTCCTAAGAAGATGGATCCTGTCACAGATAACAAGGTTGATGAGATAGTTGGTGAATGGGGAGCAAGGTTACCTCCAGGAATACCTAAATAATAAGAGGCAGGTTAAACTCCCCCCAAAAAGAGAAGATCCAGGTGATTTCCAGATACAAGTCACAATTGGAAGGACCCTCTTAAGGAATTGCTTGATAGACACTAGAACTAGTATAAATGTCATATCACTCAAGAATGCAAGGTTATTGTGTCTAAAACACATGGTACCAACCAAGTCCCAAATAGAATTGGTTGATGGACCACTCCAAAACCCTGTAGGGATCCTATCCAACATACCAATTCTTGTGGGTGGAAGCTATGTTCTGATATACATCTTTGTGCTAGATATGAACTGTGATGAACCAGATCTAATCTTAGGACGGACATTCCTCATTACCGTGCGCGCATCTATCAGCATATCCGAAAGGAGAATAAAGCTGCGAGTTGGGGACAAGGTCATATGTTTTCCCATTGAGACTATCAAGAGATACCCAATTGCACTTGGCTAAACTCCCACTGTGAAGGATGAGGAAGATATCATTCCTCCAATGAACCCAGGACCCAATTAAAATAAAATTAAGGCAAGCTAGTGACTTTGTAAAAATGAGCGCTGGTTGGGAGGCAATCCAACATGTTCTTTCAAATTTTCTTTTTACTTTTTGCTTTTGAATTAATAAAACTATTTTATTTTAGTTCCCTTTAGTTATTTCAATCAATTTATTTATTTTCCAAATAAGATATGATGATGTTTTTGTGTTGAGCTGACTGAAAATATGTGCAAAACGCAGAAGATGAGAATTTCAAGAAGTTTCAGTACGCTGGGATCGACCGATCCTACCCAGATCGATCGATCCCCGAGATGAGAAAAGCTGAAAACCAGTTCATGTACAGACCAATGCTCCCTTTTGGTCGTAACATTCCTTCCACGGTTTATGGTTTGCTTTCTTGTTCACAATTCATTATCTCCAGTGTTGTTTCGCAGCACCCATTTTCTTTGATTTTATATCACTGCAGGATGCAGTGATTTAAGTCTGGGGAAGGGGTGACTGCTTTCATATGTTACTAACACTGTGTTTTCTTTTATTTACTTGTCCCAAAAAAAAAATTTCAAAACTTTTTCAAAAATAAACCTTTTTAATTTTCTTGAGTCGTTTTATTGAGTCAAAACATAAGATTTTTACAATTTTCTTGGTTTCCATTTTATGTTGATATTTATTGCACTTAGTTGAGGAAGATTGGAAACACCATCAGTATATCAACTTTACCCGAAGCGACCTATCCTTTGGAAATCTAAATGATCCATCGTTGGCTCTATCTACTTGGACCTTTAACTTGGACTAATCTTGTCACTTAGGGGCTCGATATTGAAAAAGGAATCATATATATCTGGTGTTCATCCCATTCTTATTGGAGCTCCAGATGGCCAAGCTCATTTTTAGTTTGGTTCCACACCCTTTTTCATTTAGACCCCAGTCCTGTTTCGCAACATTAGGAGCATGTACAACCAAGTGCAAAAACTACGGAGTATGGGAGCCGATACAACCAAATGTTCTAAAGATTTCCTAGTAATCTTTCTAGTATCAGTACTTCATCTATATTAGTTTGAGTTGACTATTGGTGCAGTTTTTAGTAGGATTGATGTACATGGTTAGAACTGGTTCCAACTTCCCCTTCTCAGAAAAAAAATACTCTAGGATCAACCGATCCTACCTTGATCGATCAATCCCGTCTCATCCCGAGACTCTCTTTCAAAAAAAAAAAAAAAAAAGAAAGAGAAGGGAAAGAAGTCTGAAGGAACCATAATAAAACCTTTTATTTATTTAGTTAGTTATTTGTTTCTGTTATCTATTTTATTTTAGCACAAATATCAATTCTAATAGGATCATTATATAGAAGCTTGCTTGGGATCCAAGATTCATGAGGTTGTGCACCATCTTTGGTTTCCATCTCACTGTGATTTTGCACATTGGCTTGCACCGGAGCTCATCTATCATGCCTAACCATCACCATTAAAATGGCCCCCATTACTGATAACACCACATTATGCATGTTTTCATCACCCTTTTATCACATTTTAGAATAAACTTTCATCCATTGTCCATATCATTATATGCATTTATCCTTCATATAGGGCGATTAGTGTTTTTGTATAAGCATTGCATGCATTTTGCATATTTGGGGTCTTATCAGGTGCTTATGGAGCTCATCGTCCCTCTCTCTGTTACATATGTTAATTTTAGAAATTTATGGGTTTGAGCAATTTTTCATGGATTCAATGTGTGAGTAGGTAGATTAGAGTTATTAGGGGTGGATTAGGCTTGTGATGTTCTTGATCGCCTTGGGTGTCTAAGTTTTTTTGCAAATTTATTGTTTTTCCTCTTGGGTGAGTGATTTTAATGCTTGTTCTTTTCTGGCCAGTTAGGGCATGATTTTAGATGGTCTCATGAGCACGACCCATGCCTTGAGCCATTAGATAGACTTTTTCCGAGGTTTAGAGTACAATAGCAAGAGGGTGGATGCATCAAACATTGGTTTATGTCACGACTCCACCTATTCACTTGTTATGAACTCTTCTCGACTTGAATAGGCTGAATCTTTATGCCTGATCCGACTCCTCACATTATGCTGACTGGGTTGGGTCTTGAGGCTCTCTACCACGACCCATGGATTGAGCTGGCTATGATGTCTGTTGTTAAGAGAATTCCTTATTGATTGAGCATGTTAGCACCTGGGACTTTCTAGAGCATTTACTAGCTAGTTAATTCACCCCTATGACCCCTATAGTTTAAATGTCACTTGTCTCACCAGTTTAGATCATTTGAGTAGTATTCCAGTAGTTAAACTTGCCCACTCGACTATACCACTCGAGTGGACCAGTTGAGTGGCCTAGTCTGCTTTAAGTTTTCTGTGTTTTTTGTGTCTCTGGCTACTTATTAAAGTGTGACAGCTTTTAGTGAGCTTAATCTTTAGTTTTATCTTTTATTTTGCATTCGTTTAGGTTGATAGATTTCACCAAACAACTTTTATATTTGGCTTGAATTAATTGCTAGTGTACACATCCTTTTTGTTTAGTGATATTCACCCAATGGATTGACTCATATCTATACTATGATTGATTGAAAAACTTGTGTTTTGTTTGCATGTTCTGTTTGATTGTTTTCATTTTTAGCGTATAGGCAAAATAATTGTTTCAATTTGGCGCTGTTGTCATTTGGGTGTTTTTAATATTACAATTAGGATCTCATTGCTTTTGAGATCAAGTTCTTTTTTATTTTTATTTGGATACTCACTTTGGTACACTTCATTCTTCGCAGGTACCACTCCGATTGAACCACCACTCGAGCCCTCTACTCGAGCGTACCACCATTCCCAATGGCAGGATCAATAGGTGCTCACGAGACTCCAATACACCAGACACACAGAGGAGGCATAGTTCCACCACCTGTAAGTGATGATTTCGAGATTATGAGAGGTGTCATCACTATGGTTCAGACAACATATTCCTTGGTAGGCCAGCGGATGACCCCATAGCTCATCTTGATAAGTTTGAGAGGATATGTAGCCTCACAAAGATTCAAAGAATCACTGAAGATGGTTTCAGATTGAGACTTTTTCCATTCTCATTAAGAGAAAAAGCAGCCCACTGGGAAACCAATCTTCAGCCTGGCTCCATAACAACCTGAGATTCTTGCAAGAGGTATTTCCTTACCAAGTTCTTCTCATACAAAAGAACAGCAAAGTTTAGCCAAGAAATCACAATGTTTCACCAGCTGAAAGGTGAAACACTATCAGACGCCTGTGAAAGATTCACAGCCTACACAAGACAATGTCCACACCATGACTTCTCCAAAGAGTCTCTGCTATGTATTCTATACAGAGGAGTACTCCCAATGGTCCGGGTATGCCTCGACACTGCCAGCAAAGGAATTTTCCTTAATGCCGCTGTACAAGATGGATGGGAGTTGGTAGAGAATTTGGCTAGGTCAGACAGCATTTCCAATGAGGAACATGAGCAGAGTATTAGGGATGCCAGAATGTCTGATGAAGGCACCAGAGCTAAAATCAAGATTCTTTTTGAGAAGTTTGATATGATCTTGATTCACACTCAGAAGATTCAAGAACAGGCTGCACTTGATATGGATATCAAGTTATTGTTACATCAACTCATCCGTAGTCAGGAACACACTACTAATGAATTGCGATCCAATGCTCTAGACGTCAATGAAAAACTTCTTGACATCACACAGAAGTTCAACACCCTCTCCTCTAAAGTTCATTACCTAGAGGACAGTGAGGACCAGGGTGGGGGGGGGGGATCTCCATCAGGAAGAATTGCAACCTGAAGAAGCTGCAGAAGAGAGCTCACTCAACCATACCACTCGAGTAGGTGGTCGAGTGGCTGCGATCCCAGAAAAAATTTCGGTAGAGCCTAAAAGGAAAGACAAATTTTCTGAATCATCCTCCTATGAACCTTTTTTGCCTTTCCCAGGAAGGAATAAGAAGCAGCAAGCAGTTAAGTACAAGAAACTAATCGAGAAACATCTGAAGGACGTTGAGCTTCATATACCCATGTTGGATGCTTTGATGCTAATACCCCCAGCCCAGAAGTATATCAAAGATATGGTTATGGAAAAGACCAAGGAAGCACAAAGTATGGTACTCCTCACTCATGAATGCAGTGCTATCATCCAGCAGAAAGTCATATGCAGAGAAAAGCTCCAAGATCCAGGCTCTTTTACTCTGCCATGCTTAATTGTCTCTGTGACTTAGGAGTTTCGGTGAGTCTCATGCCACTATCAGTAGCACAGCGATTAGGATTCACAAATTTTTCCCCTAGCAGAATCTCCTTAGTCTTAGGAGACAGGTCTATTAGGCAACCACACGGCCTGTTGGAAGATTTGCCAGTTAGGATAGGACACCTTGACGTTCCTACAGATTTTGTTGTCTAGAAATGGAAGAAGAACCGAAAGATCCTTTGATCCTAGGAAGACCAGTTTTGGCAACTGCAGGAGCCTCCATAGACGTCCAGAGTGGTACCATCGCTTTGAAGCTAGGAAAGGAAGTCATGCAGTTTAAGATCAAGTCTTCAATGAAACAGCCCATGATGCAGATATTTGGGGTTGGAGAGATAGATGACTTGACAGAGGAATTTCTTATAGAAGCAGTTGAGAAAGATCATCTGAAAATAGCACTGATCAAGTGTGATGAAGGAGGATACGTTCACTCTGAGATCTCTGACTATGAAATGAGTTTGAATGCGAAGGAACTTCCAGGGGTTGATGATGTTTTTGAGAGTTTGATAAAATCATAAGGGATAGCAGCACTCGAACATGTCACTCGACCACACCACTCGGGTGGTCTAGTCGAGTCAGCAAACTCTGCAAAGTGCAGGCATGGAGCACCACTGGACCACCCACTCGAGCACAGCACAGATGAATCACCACTCGACTGGTCCGAACTCAAAGCACCAACTGTTGAACTTAAGCCACTTCCAGAAGGGCTAAGGTACGCTTTCTTAGGAAGTAAGGATACTTACCCTATAATAGTCAATAACAAGCTGAACCCTAATGAACTTGAACTATTGCTCAGCGAATTACGAAAATTTAGAAAGGCAATAGGCTATTATCTAGAAGATATTAGGGGAATTTCTCCATCTCTCTGCACTCATACAATTCACCTTGAGAATGAAATGCAAACTAGTGTAAAGCACCAAAGAAGATTAAACCCTAACTTGAAAGAAGTAGTGAAAAAAGAGATCATTAAGCTTATAGATGCTGGAATAATCTACCCTATTTCTGATAGTACATGGGTGTCCCCTATACATTGTGTACCTAAGAAAGGAAGATTAACTGTGATTAAAACTGATAAGGATGAATTGATCCCAACTAGAACTACAATTGGTCACCGCATGTGCATTGATTATAGGAAGTCAAGTGCTGCATCTGGGAAAGATCACTTCCCATTACAATTCATAGAACCAAATGCTTGAAAGACTAGGTAACCACCCATACTACTGTTTCCTCGATGGGTATAGTGGATTTTTCCAGATACCAATACACCCTAATGACCAAGAAAAAAATACCTTCACCTGTCCTTATGGAACCTTTGCATATAGAAGAATGCCATTTGGCTTATGTAATACCCCTGCAATATTTTAGAGATAAATGACATATATATTTTTGGATTTAATAAAGGAGATGGTGGAGGTATTCATGGATGATTTTTCAGTCTATGGTCCCTCTTTCTCATCATGTTTGTCTAACCTTAGCAGGGTACTAGCAAGGTATGAGGAGACGAATTTGATCCTTAACTGCGAAAAGTGTCATTTCATGGTCACAGAGGGTATAGTTCTGGGGAACAAGATCTCTGGAAAGGGTATAGATGTGGATAGGGCAAAAGTTGAAGTTATGATGCAGCTGCAGCCTCCAAAGACTGTTCAAGACATAAGAAGCTTCTTGGGCCACGTTGGATTTTACTGGAGGTTCATCAAAGATTTCTCAAAACTTGCAAGACCCTTGACAAGGCTGCTGTGCAAAGAATCCAAATTTAATTTTGATGCATAGTGCCTAAAGGCTTTCCATATGATAAAGGAGGTGTTGGTATCAGCTCCAGTAGTTCAAGCTCCAGACTGGAAGCACCCTTCTGAAATAATCTGTGATGCTTCAGACTATGCAGTAGGATCAGTTCTGGGTCAGAGGATAGACAAGAAGCTGCATGTCATCCACTACGATAGCAGAACCCTGGATGAGGTACAAAGCAGATATGCTACAACAGAGAAAGAGATGCTTGCTGTAGTATTCGCAATAGAGAAATTTAAGAGCTATCTAGTGGATCAGAAGATTATAGTATACACTGATCATGCTGCACTAAGGCACATTTATGCTAAGAAGGACACCAAAGCAAGACTTATGAGGTGGATCATCATATTGCAAGAGTAAGACTTGACAATAGTATACAAGAAGGACATAGATAATGGAGTTGCTGATCACTTGTCTAGGATGAGAATTGACGACATGGCAGCAGTGGATGACTCTCTGCCTGAGGAACAGCTCATGTCCACAGGAATTCTCACTCGACAGGCCCACTCGACCTCTCACTCGAGTAAGGCAGACGAGTCGAAGCACTGTGAGTCGCCTTGGTACGCAGACATGGAAAACTACAAAGCCACTGGTTACAAACCTCTACACCTTGATGCTCACCATAGGAAAAAGTTGTATAGAGATGCATGACACTATTTCTGGGACGAGCCCTATCTTTACAAGAGAGGTCCTGACAGTTTATTTAGGAGATGCATTGCAGAGGAGGAAGTACATGGAGTGCTTGAACATTGCCATGGTTCTTCCTATGGTGGACATTTTGCTATTTTCAAGATTACGCAGAAAATCCTTCAAGCAGGTTTATGGTGGCCAACAATGTTCAAGGATACAAAAAACTTCATTGCTCAGTGTGATGCATGCCAGAGGATGGGCAACATTAGTAGGAGAAATGAGATGCCACAAAACCTAATCCTGGAAGTGGAAGTTTTTAAACTGTTGGGGGATAGACTTCATGGGACCTTTCAACCCACCATCTCATGGAAACAGCTATATCTTGGTAGCTGTTGATTATGTCTCCAAATGGGTAGAAGAAATAGCATCTCCAACCAATGATGCCAGAGTAGTTTTGAAAATGTTCAAGACCATCATCTTCCCCAGATTTGGAGTGCCAAGGGTTGTAATAAGTGATGGTGGTTCCCATTTCATCAACAAGCAGTTTGAGAGCCTACTAAGGAAGCATGGAGTGAAGCATAAAGTCGCAACACTTTACCACCCTCAGAAAAGTGGTCAAGTTGAAGTCTCCAACAAGCAGATTAAAGCAATTTTGGCTAAAGTAGTGGGAACTTCCAAGAGGGACTGGGCAACTAAACTTGATGAAGCTTTGTGGGCCTACAGAACATCATACAAAACGCCTATAGGCAGGACTCCATTTCAACTCCTATATGGTAAATCCTGCCATCTGCCTGTGGAGATAGAATACAAAGCCCTCTGGGCGACCAAGCTGCTGAATTTTGACATCAATTCTGCCCAAGAGAAAAGAAGAATTACTCTGCATGAGGTTGAAGAGATAAGGCTGGATGCATATGAAAGCTCAAAGGTGTATAAGAAAAGAACTAAGGTTTTTCATGACAAAAGAATCACACCTAAAGCTTTCACAGCAGGAGTCCAAGTCCTCTTGTTTAACTCCATGCTAAAACTTTTTCTTGGAAAATTGAAGTCAATATGGACAGGCCCATTCCACATCAAAGAAGTTCTACCCTACGGAGCAGTCACTTTGCTTGACACTGATGGCAAAGAATTCACTGTGAATGGTCAAAGAGTCAAGCCATACATGGCAGATCAAGGTATACCAGAAGACACCTCAATAGATGTGGGGGATCCTAATAAAGCCTAAGGTATGAAAGTCAAGCTAAGAGACTCTAAAAAAGCTCACTTGGAAGGAAGTTCCATGTTTATTATTGTATATATTTTAAATTTTTTCTTAATATTTTGATGTTTTCACCTTTCTATTTAGAGTTTTGTTGTTTCAGAGAGGCTAACTAGGCTAAGTCAAGGATTTTTGGCCCAAGCACCAAGTCACTCGACCGCACCACTCGACAAAGGTAGTCGAGTGGCCTACTCGAGTGGCCCAGGATAAGCCAAAAAATCTCATGCAATCTGAGCTTGTGATCTGAGCCGTCTATCTCATCTTATCTGCACCTACCTACCAGCCTACTCAACTACAGTACTCGAGTGCTCCAAAATCAATCATCTTTATCCCATCTCATCCTTATTCCATTTTATTTTATTCCATCTCTCATCTTTCAACACTTGCAAAACGTTTTTATGCTGAAAAATCTTTGAATCTTCTTAAAAAATTTCATTGCATTAAATCTCATCTCTAATCCGAAAATCATGTCTAGAAGAGGTCACTTTGTTCAGTAAGTACATGATATCGAATTTTTGTTCATTAAAGCTAGGGTTCATCTTTGAAAAATTCATAAGTTTTTCTTCAGATCTACTGTAGATCTTGAGTTTATGATATATTTCAAAGTCTTGGTTGCTCTATAAAAATGTTTCCTTTCAAACCCCTTATGATTTCAAAAATTTTGATAGCACTTGAAATTTTTTTAAAAGCATTGAAACCGTTGCTATTTAATGCGCATGATGGACCAATTTTCCCTCTTTGTTCTAGCATTTCATATGAATTTTCGTGAAAGATTTGATTTGAGGTTACTGTAGAGATCTAGGGCACTGTTCACGCCCACTCGACCATACCACTCGAGTGAGCCTCCTTCCCTTACTAAATTTTCAAAACTCATTTTGTTCTCAGGTTAGCAGAGCCACAATCAGCTGCAGTGGTAGCAAGGCGCATAGCAAAAGCAAGGCGATCTCTTCAACACAGAGGAGAGCTCTCTCTTGAAGATCAAACTCCTGTTAGGCGAGACAACATGATGTGTGAGGAGACACCAAGAATTCAGAGAAGAACATGCCAAAGCTCGCAAGCAGTGATACTTAGTGACGATGAAGAGCCACAACCTATGGAGACAGATGAAGTAACTGAATAGGGTGCCACACTTGCCTCAGAAGAAACAGAGGAAAACCTAATCAAAATTTTGAAGACCATGCATTTTCAAGGGACTAGGTACCCTCACCGTAAAACGATGGAAGCACTTGGGATAATAGAAGAGGTGGAAGGTCTGATTGAGGCAGCCAACCTTCAAGTTCTGATGAAGCAAAGATTTCCTACTTATAAAGATGAAGCTTGCCAATATTTGGCAACATTGAGGGTTTGCCCCTATGTTGAGAACCACGCCCATGGTCTCGGATGGAAGTTTGGGATACATCTATTTCAAGATAGTTGGTGTTAATTACACAATGAGCTTTTGGCACCTGGACGCTTTGTTTGAGTTTAGAGAAGGATCGGGCCAGAAGCCAGCTTTTGACACTGCTGAACATATCAGCTTGTGGGAAACCCTAGGAGGAAGATCAACTTTCAGGACGTCCCAGTCTAAGAGATCTGACATCAGACATCCTGCTTTGAGATATTTTCACCGAGTGGTTGCAAGCACTGTATTCGCCAAGAAGAGTCTTGGGACTGGGAATGATCAAGAGCTGCAGATGATGGATTCAGCCCTTAAAGATTTCCTTGTGTATGCATTGCAAGATGATATGGACAGAGGGATAACTATGAAGGGTGACATGGGCAATGCAGGGAACATTGCACTCTTGCTAGCAAGTCTTTCATACTGCAAGGCTTATGCATTCATACTTCACAAGAATAACCGCCAAGGTGACATCACTATTGGAGGATTTCTAACACCAATCCTGCTTGCATGCTAAGTTGATTTGAGTCTAATGTGGAGATTGAACTGTTGTAGCTAGACATTCCTCACTTACAAAGTTCTAAAATTTTGGGATCCCGCATGGTTAGGGACAAGTATGTTTACAACTTTGGACATCCTTTAGTTGGGAGAGTCAAAGTCCTCCTCCCACTTCATGGAATGCTAAAGATCACGCAAGGAGAAAGTGTCAACTTTGTCCCACCACCAGAGTTTCTCTACACCACTAGGGCTCAAAGAGAAGCCCAGCAGGCCGGGATAGAATAAGAGATAGATGACACCATACCTGAGCCGGAGAGGAATGACTTTGGTGATGAAAAGTGCTCAAGCTTGAAAGAGGTGAGTAAGAAGTTGAGTCTTGCAAGGTGGTGGTCTAAGTGGTAAGAAAAAACCATAAAGAAGCCCTCGGGGAAGGTAAAGGAACTCACAACAGCAGTGAAGGACTTGACAACCAGTGTCAAAGATGTTAGGAGAAATCACTGTGGTTCCCCACCCTCCGCCCCAACTCATGACCCAAGGAGTTTGACAAGGACCAACTCCCTCAACACGCATCAAAGGCAGACACGCCCAAGCCAACCTAGGTGTCAATCATCAGTCGAGGACAACCAAAAGAAGCAGAAGGACTTATATCCAAGCCCTATCCTCGGATAAAGAGGCACAACCACTCTATCCTCGGATAAGGGTAGAGAGAGATTACTAATGAGACTAAAGCTTGAATGTGGCACAGCTAAGGATTAACCGGGAATCAACAGTGCTCTTACGGATTGCTATGGATTAGTTAATGACTTTGCCTTCTTCACCAACAATGCTTAATGTAAGGCAAATTTATCCTTAATTATTTGCAAAACACTTGGCCATGACCCTTGTAACATTACTTGAAGATTCACAGATCAATCCATGATGACTCACGGAACTACTTAAACTGCTTCATCGAACGGTTTGCCAGACATCTCGGGTGGCTTTGTAAAATGTTTCTTCGACGATCACCGGATCTTGATATTTTCTAGTGATTTCTAGTGAGATGTTGGGATCTGATATGAAATGTGGTGAGGATGCTCTGCCATTTATAAGAGATTTTATGGAGCATTTTGCCTTGCTAGGTGTCTTGGTGCATGAATAAGCTAGCATGTGTCCCCTTAGGTGTTGTGTTGCATGGAGAAGCAACTATGCATGCAAACAGCTGTCCCACTCATGATATTAGGCTTAAATCACATTTAACACATGTGTAAATTGATTACATGGGCGCCAAGGTACCGGATCCGCGTCCCATCAATCGGGTCGGATTCTGGGTCATGACCGGAAATACTTTTCCGGTGGTCATTGTTGGGCTCGATAAGTTCGACGATCATTCGTAAGACATTTCGTGGTCCTGGGTCACACTCGGCTCCAGCTTTTCTCGGAAACTTCTCTCGGTTCGGCAATGTTTGTTCCGAGTTACTTTTTCTTTACCGAGGAATCTTGGACAACTTGGTTTCTTGATACAGTTTCTTCCTTGACAATTCCTTGGATTCAAATTACTTAACATCCTGCTATATAACACCTGGTTTCGCCATTCTCCATCTTTTATTCTTCTTCCTTTGGGTTGTTCTTTGAATTTTCTCGTTCCTTAAAGAAATTCCTTCATTTCCTTAAACTCCTTGTTCAGTTTCTAATTCTTCACAACTTGTTTGTGAATTTTTGCTCGATCATTTTGTTCCCTTTCTTGGTTTTCTTCACTCCAACTGCTTCCAGATTGATTTCTCGATCATTTCTTCTCGTCCATGTCTTAGGTTAATGACCGGGTCATTACACCTAGTGGCTTCACAAAATTCTGAAATGGTTTTCCAAGGAAAACTGTTGAAGTGAACAGTTTTTCACAACTTCCAACTCTTTTGGCTTACTTTCTTGGAGTGGCAAAGGTAGCCCATCATTTGGTAAACTAAAAAACAAAATCAGGTAATAAAACATAACAAAGAGCAAAGCGAAGTGAAATATCTATAATATAACAAAGATAAATATGTTTTCATATACATATTTAGCCACAAACTCTTCTACGGCTGGGTAGTTGGCATTGATCTAAAAAAAAGATGTTTCATAGGCATTTGAAATTGATCACCAGGTTTTTGTTAAATATCCAACGGCATTTTTTTAATTGTTAACCAGGCAGCAACGCCAAATTGAAACAAGATATTTTGTGGGGTCAGAGGTTTCAATTCCTCAATCAATGTAGTACTTGAGGTGTCAATCCATAATGGGTTTTATAAGCAATCAGGATGTGATCTAACAATCTTAATCCAAACCAAACATAGTAAAAAGTGTGGTTTTCTAACAATCTAAGTGAAAATAAATCCACTCGATCAGAAGGATCGAGTAGCAAAGTCGAGTAAACTAAAGAACAACACACTCGATCAGATGGATCGAGTACACGGATCGAGTAAGTAAAGGAACAGAAATAAAACTAAGATTAAAACTTGGTGAACAAATAAACTAGATAAACAGGATTGTAAAAGCAGATTATGACTAAATAGGGATCAAAGGGATGAGATTAATCGACCTATGAATGAGTGTAAACCTTTCTGATACTTATCAAGCAACAACCACAAATCATTTTGGGAAAATCCCTAGACAATGGATTTCTAAAACAGCCTAATCCACTGTCGTGACACAAGGCCTCAAGATCCATCACTGACACTCCTGATTTTGCCAGGGCCACAATGATGAATCAGGCATAAGGAACCAATCCATTAAAGCCAAAACACATTCCTACAGCCCGATTCTGCCAGGGTAGTGTATGTGAATCTCTGGAAAAAGTTCTTCCAATGAATCCATCACACTGTCGTGTGGGATCCATTTGAGATCATGCTCCACTTGATCAGAGAGGAGCACGCATTAAGAACACTCACCCAAAAGGGATTTTCTAATTAAAGCACATAATATAAGTTATCAGATCAATAAACCAAGCATCCATGGATCTATCCCATCCCTAATCTCCCTAATGAACCTACTCAGAAATTAAATTCATACTTGGATCTAAGATCCCAAAATCATCAAAGAAGACATAAGATGAAGATCCCAGAGAGATAAAAAAATGTCCAGAAGAAAATAAACGCAAATACTAATTATATAAATCGGAAAATAGGTTGCAAATACAATGAAAATTCAAGAAAACGAGAGAGAGAAAGTTGTGATTTAAAACTCTAAGAACAAAATAAAACTAGGTTAAATTTGTATGGAGATGCTCTGATCCAACAATCCCTTTTATAGGGAAGGATCAAAAGCCCTAATCCTAAGGATAAGTCCAAGGATAAGTCCCTATTAATCCGGATTAAATGTGCTCGGACGCCTTGGTCGAGTAGGAGATCGAGTGGTCCGGTGAGAAGTGAGTCAGATGCTTCCACTCGATCATGGGATCGAGTCCTTTGTCCGAGCAGATTCCCCGAGCATGTTGACGCGGGCACATACCGATTAGGTGGGTCGAGTGATCGAGCAAAGTTCTCTGGTGCTTCTACTCGAGTGGTCTGGGTCAGGTCAAGTGATCAAGTCAGACTCCTGATGTACATCCTTAGCCATTTTGCTCCAGTTGTACCTGAAATAACCCAACATGCAATATGTATGCAATGCATATGCATGTCTCTCTAAGTGACCTAAAATGACACAAAATGGTATAAACAATGGATGAATCTAACCTAAAGTGATAAAACTATGCCTAAAACAGGTAAAATATGGTGTTATCAGATATCTTTATAGCTAACTAGTTTAGGGCATATCCTATGGGAGAGTTTTTCACTTTTAAACATAATTAAATTTAAGTATATTAATTAAAATAAATATTTATTATTAATGATATAGAATGAAGTAGAAAGTATGTTTTGTCAGAGGAAATATTTATTTACAAAAATTTATTTTTAAATATGAGTAAATTATCTTTACTTTCTATATTAAAAATTTATTATTAAAGTATTAAAAATTTATATCATATTCGGTAGCTTTTAGTTCTATCTTATTGTTTCTTTTTCTAACCACCGTGTTAGATAAGCGTAGAAAATTTTCTGAACTCAAAAAACCAAACTGGATCTAACACAAAAAAGGGTACCAAGCCAACAAAAGTCTGAATCAGTCATACACTCCTATATCTGAAAATCCAAACCCAAACCGAATAGACTCAATTTTCTTTTTTCTTTAAGATATGGGTTTATTTCTATATTTTATTTTTCTAATAATTATAGTCATAAATTTGACATGTTTCAAGATCTGAAAGTCCAAATCCAAACCTAATCGACTCAAACCAAAACCGAATGGATATCCGAAATACAGTTGTATAACTAAAAATATTACTTATAGACTTGATATAACTCAATTACCCCCGCAATTCAAAACATGGAAATATCAATGCTTTTTATACCAAAATAACCAAAATACCCAAAATTAACAAAAAAATATGTAAACGTTCTTAGTTATATTTTTGAAAACTTAAAAAAACCTTCGATTAGTTTTTCTTATATTTCGTATACTAGAACCTGACTCAAACTTGGATGGAACAGAACCGAACACAAAATTATAAATACTCGAATATATCATATGCATCTAAATTCGAAAACCAAAAAATCTAAACCAAACCCCATACACACACTTAGTGTGAGATCTGGAAAAGAAAATTTGATAACAGGCGGTTATGCTCTCTTTCATATCTAGGTGGATTTCCCTCACGGGTTAACAATTTTTATTTAGTTAATTATATACCCATATCTAATCAACAATTTTTAATTTTTTTCCTCAAGATATGTTATTTTTGAGGGTCGGTTAAATTATTTCTTAATTTTAAATATCGGTTAATTAAATTACAAAATTCTTGATTTATTTTCTTTTAGTTATTGATTAGATAAATTCACAAATTCTTGGTTTCTTTTTTTCGATAAGATTGATTTTTGCTGTTGTATTTTTTTAAGAAATGATTTCTTAGTTTAATTTATTGATTGGATAAATAAACAAATTCTTGATTTTTTTTCTTTTTCTTAAAGATATCATTTTATTTATATATTTGATTTTTCTAATAATTATAGCTATGAATTTGACATGTGGCAAGATCTGAATGATTTATAACACATATTGTAATCTCATGAGTTATAGTTTTGGCACGTGTCAGCTTTTTGTGAATGTAACCAAAGTAATAAAGAGATATAGATAGTTTTAGTACTATTAAGAAAATAAGTACAATGTAAGTAATTTAACGAATTTTTCATAAAATAAAAAGGTTATTTGGAGAATAAATAAATTAAACAATTAGTATAGCTGTATAGTTTTTTTTATATCAAACAGTATAGCTGTATAGGTTGTTTTTTACCAACTAGTATAGCTGTATATGTTATCTTAGGTATTTTCTTCTTAATTAGGCTCCCTTCAGATTATATGCAAAGAAAACAAATAATTTTTAACCAAGAAAAGGATAACCTTTCCATTATAAAATATGAAATGTCAGAAATTAGATTTGTTGACGTTTATGAGCCATCCATCTCTATAAAACACATTCCACTTCACAAAACATACTCACAAACCACTCTCTTCTTTAATTTAAAAAAAAAAAACATATAAGAAGAAGAAGAAGAAAAACGATGGCTCTCTCTGGCTCCCAAAAGAAGTTGCTCCTACTCGCCATTGCCTTTGCATGCCTCTCCTCATCTGGCGCAGAGGCGTTTAGCTGGAGTTGGGGTCGTGGAGGCTCGGGTTTTGGCAGGGGATCCGACGGCTCTAGCAGCTCTAGTTCAGGTCCTGGTTGGGGCTCAATTCCTGGTTGGGGCTCGATCCCTGGTTGGGGCTCAATACCTGGTTGGGGCTCGATCCCTGGTTGGGGTTCAATCCCTGGTTGGGGCTCCATCCCTGGTTGGGGCTCAATCCCTGGTTGGGGTGGGGGATCCAACAGGTCACTCATTTTGGGCTCAGGTTTGGGTTCAGGCTGGGGATCTGAAAATTCAAGCAGCTCCGGTGAAGCGCCTAGAAAGATCATAGTGGGAGGATCCAACGGATGGACAAAAGGGTTGAATTACAAAGAGTGGGTTTTCAAGAATGCTCCTTTCTACATCGATGATGTTCTTGGTGAGTAAATTGATTAGGTTTTATTCATATACACGAACCTTGTTTTCTACATTAAATAACTGAACTAGTGTTAATGAATTCTCTTTTTTTATATGATGCAGTTTTCAAGTACGACAAATCTGTTAAACAGAGGAATAGTGTTTATTTGTTCCAAAAACCATGGAGTTACAAGAACTGTGACATTAAGAATGGGAAAAAGATTGGCTCAACGAAGAAAGGATCAGAAGAAAGTTTCAACTTTACTCTTGTAAAAAGGCGGCCTTACTTCTTTGCATCGGGCGAGCATGATGGAGACTATTGCAGCAACCAAAATATGAAGTTCATCATCTTCCCTATTCCTCATCGTTCAGACTAGAAAATCCTTTAGCTTCTTTGTATTTTTTGTGTTACATTAATTTTAATAAAATTAAGAAAAATATAAAAATTTCGTAATCTACCCCAATTTAAACAAATGAGACAATCAGTTTTAAAGAAAAATACATAGGAACTACTAAACGAAATACAAACTTCAATGCTGTAGACTGAAGGGAATTGGAACTGAAGTTGAGTCGAGATGAAAATCTTCAAAGGTACCCACTTCAGATACAATTTCTCATTCAAATGAACTATATTTTTGACATTCCAAAACACTAGCATGTAGTGCTCATTCTATCACGGCCAATAATCAGTAATTGTTATGAACATCTTAACAGAAAAAGAAGTCAGAATCACTTCGCAAAATGCGACGAACATGGCCCCAAAGATAGGGAAACTTTTATATACTTTGTAGATAGGTATGCATTCAAATTCAATAGTAGTAAATTCTATGGATAACCATCATAGATAGGCACACAAAAGATGTTATCCAAAATCATATATAAAATAGAAATACACCAGGGAGACTGAGAGATGAAGGTATTTCCATTATTGAAGATTTGACAAAACAAAACCGAAACTTTTGACAATGAGTTTATTAATTTATCGGATTTTAAGTTTCTACACCAAAGTGATTGGGATAAATACATTAAAATGCATATTAAAACACTGTAGATCAATGTTTTTTTAATTATTCTAACAAATGATTATATTTTACAGTTTAGTATTTTGTGGTCAATTTTTAACATAATTTATAATTTTTAGATTTTATTTATTTAGTTTTATAATTTTTTTTTATTTATATAAATATAATTTTATTAAATTATAAATTATTTGTATTGTTGGTTAGTTAGCTTATATATCTATTTTAAATTTGTGTAAGTAGTTTTTAATTTCTTATGTTCAACTTTTACCAACTGTCCAACATGTTAGTAAGACTCAAATATTTGATTATTATAATTTAAATAATTAAATATTTAAAAGAATAGAAATAAAAACTTTTAAATATAATTTTTTAGTATTTTCCATTTTAGTAAATGTTATAATTTTAAACACAAAATTCATTATATCTTTAAATATATCATATATTATATTTCATCAACTATATATAATTATTAATTTTTATATATAATTTTTAAATTAAAATTTGGTAGTTTACGGCCGACCCATCAATTCGCGGTAAAAGTTTGATATATCCGCGGTACATTATGGGCATATTCATGACGCCCGTTTATTAATGTACATAAAATTATATGTAGATACCTGCCTTATTTCGGATTTAGTTGTATTTATCCCGTAGGTCACCGATCTGATTGACATTTCTACCAATGTGGGATATTGAACACACATTTTTCCTTATTGATTGAGTTAATATATGTCCGTTTATAAAAATTTAATTCATAACATACTATTAAACTCACAATATTAGATAAAGAAAAAATTATAGAGAAATATTAGATAAAGAAAAGATTATAGAGAATTAACTAATTATTTATTTAGAAATAAAAAAATAGATAAACTAAATATAAAAATGATTAGAAATATAAATCTTTTGATGTTTGGAAACATGAATAACCTTAATTTGTATTTCAATTTTAATAGTATAAGATACTGGGAGACTAACAGTTCGTGTGAAACTATTTTCTCTCTCAACGAAAAGGGGCGACACTCAGTTTTCTTCAAACCAACACCGGTGATTCTGCATCTCGGGCTGGCGTTGGCCTCTCTGGCGTCGGTCGGCCCCCATTCCTCTTCCCGTTCCTTCATTGATTATGACACTTTCATGGGTGACTCTTTGGGATGATTGCTTTATCTCTTCTTCATAGTTTCGTGCCAGTTCATGTTTGTCACCGGCGATCTGTTTGTGATATCGCCTATAAGAATCGTTATTCTCTTCAACACGTCGTGACAGTTCGTGTGTTTTGCCGACGATCTCACCATGCTTTTACCAAGGATGAATGTTCCCCACATTTTCAACACCACCGGTTGGGTTGATGTACTACAAAGTATTTATGGCCAATGAAACAGCTTACACATAAGCGTAACAAAACTCGTTGGGAATGCATTGACATCATTTTTTCTCTCTTCCGTAGAGTCTTGTCTGACAGCCATCACGATGGTATTGTTGGTGCTTTGTCTCCGATAGCGTTTCCTATTTGTCTCTCAACCATCTACTTGATTTGAGAACCAAGGGATGCGCTCGGAAGATTTCTCAAAACCAGATATGGGATTTGGGAATATCAAATTTCGAGATTGGAGATGGTGGAGTGAAACTGTGGCCGGATCTTATTAACATCAGTCACTTAATACTTTATTTTACAGTTATGGGCTCGTATCTCTCTGTCCAGAAGCGGTTAACTATTTCCGGTGAGGTTGGTCCTCTCATATATCCAGTGTTGGTGTTGATCGATGATGATATTCATTTTAACGATGTTTCCAAAAAAGTTCATCCTCATTCAAAGAGTATATCATCAAGACTCACGATCAGGTCAATGTCATTGAAAGAAGCTTTCGACAAATGTAAGGATGTACAGATTCAAAGCAGCATAAATATGAAGTCTACATTATTCTTATGGATACGAGTATGGACTAATTGGTCTCGTGTCAACAATTCAAAACATGTAACGGATGCAATGGTTTTTTTTGGTATGATTTGGAAAGTAAAAATAGCAATGCCAATATGGCATACTTATCATATCAGAGTGAGACAAACAGGAAATAAGGAAGATAACAACATATAATGGTTGTTAGCGTATAAAGCTTATCTCGAAAGGAAGCAGTGTTTAATTTCGTTTTTTTTCTAATATTTTGTCTTTAGTGTATGTTTTGTAATATTTTGTCTTTAGTGTTTAATTGCTTATGTAATAATTTGTAATTCGATGTTTTGTATTCGACTTTGTAATACTTTTTGTACTTCGTTATTTAAATAAAATATTTTGTCGTAAAAAAAAAAAGAGACTGAGAGATTCTTTATCAACATCAATCCATATATTTAGAGAGTGACAAGGCACACGAAAACCTCAACAAAATGAGAAAGCTAATTCTGCAAGAACGGAGATTTAGGTCCTAATCCGAACTTCGAAGTTATAAAAATATTCGAGGTAAAGCTCTAATGCTCTATAATCAGACTGGCAATAACCTAGCCCAAGAATGATGAGGATTCAAAAGCTCTGAAACAGAGGAATTTTAAAGCTCGTTATGTCTAGGGACTCTGCATTTTCCTTTGATTTCAAGTGAGATAAGTAAATGTAAAGTGCTATTTTATTAGTTACTGTAAACCAAAAAAACCTTGTACACATTTTCTACAACTAACTGTGTCTATGAAATAATATATTAATATTAATATAGAGGATAAAAGTGTAAATTATAAAGAAAGATAGCATTTCTCCTTTGATTTAATAATAACTCAATACTTCAATGAAAGCAAAATGTGATAAATAAGAACTAAAGACTAAAGTTCATCATATAGCTTCAAACCACCATATATAATATCCTCACAATGCCTAACAAAGGGAAAAATCTTCCCCGAGTTAGTTCCCCAGTCGGCATCACATCCATGAGACGGAGGAGTAAGGAAACAAGGCTCTATGGACGTGGATCGAACACACGGTGGATCAGGAGTTATGAGATCATTTGGCTGATAAAGTAACCATGGCATTAATCCACCAAGACTATAAGAAACATATCCAAATGTAGACCATGCACTTGTAACAATGTTATCGGTTAAGCTTAAAAGATACATCTCAGCAAGCGCCTTTTGGTCGTGAAGCTTCTTGTCTGTTTGTTGAACCCTTTCTCCACTTGGTTGATAAACCTTAATAGTCTCTCTTGTTGAAGTTAGTTGCCTCCAAAACATGTTCTTCAAACGTTCAGAGTACTCTGGATATAAAGATACGATAAGAACAGCTGTAAGTTTTGGACTTATCGATATATTAACATTTGATTCTTCTTGTGTAGTCAATTCAGGCAAAAGCTTCTCTCTTTGTGTACATGATACGACCTGGTCCATGATGTGTTGGAAATATCCAGCGTCATTCCTGAAAACTCGTATTTGAATTCCGAGTCTCTCGTCTGCTCCAGATAAATGAGCATTATAGTAACGAGAGACCATGTCCCAAACTGGATTTGTCGGGTGGAAAAGATATCGACCCAAGTGGTGAAAGACGGTTTCTTTCTGCGGGAATAGCTTAACTAGTTCGGTTTGGAAATCTGGATTAAGCCATAGAGATGGAGCAAAGTAAACATTGGCTTTAACAATTAACCAAGGGACTTTGTCAATCAAACTTTGATCGTTTTGGCAAAAGAACATCTTATCACTATCTCTTGAATCATGGAGGATATGAAGATATAAATGCGGCAAGACTGAAGTCGAGTTGATGGCATTATTGCTCAGCATTGTTCCGTAACAACGAGAGTATTCCTTGTTGTATCGATAAGTATAATTCATCAATGGAAAGTCAAGAGGAAGTAACCATGAAGTACCTGGAAAAGGCTCACAGAAGAGATCACTAATATCCTTGCGGTTATCAACAAGAATGATTCTCTCAGTCAAGAGAGCATAGAGGAATACAGAAGCAATAGTAAGCATTCTGTTCCCAAGCCCGTAATCCGCAAGCCACACAATATATCTACATTCACCAACATAAATTTCATCATTACCAAGATTCTTTGTGGCTTCCTTGTAAGCTTTGGTGTCTGGACCGCAACGCTTGTGAAGTATCTCATAGCTTCTAAGCTTAGAGACAAGGTATTCAGAAGGCTTGTATGGTGAAGGCTTGCGATATAACAAAGATTGATGATACCTACTGAAGCAAGAACTTTCATTGAAATCCGCGGTTAAAAGCCCTCCTATTAGTTTATCCCTCGATGTGTCTGGTTCCCTTGAATCTATTACAAGAAAATATAAATATAAATTTCTAGTCAACCATAAAACATTAAAAGATGGATTATTTTTCTTACCATTGATCGCAGCATCAAGAAATTGGTTGTTTGAGAATGGTAAGTCCATTACAGACCAAATTAGTAAGCTACTAAAGAAGACTGGTATCAATATCTTTATCTTGAAACCCGAAATCTGAAATATGTGAAGCATGTTGACTTGAATTTGATTTGGTTATAACGAGAAGATGATTAAAAAAGTTACGATTCTTATATTGCGGGTTATAGTGAATTACAGTTGGAGAAACTTGATATTTATAAGTAAGACTTGGAATATTCTAAAGTGTCATTGTTAAGTTGTGACTATCAACAAGCTTTGAACGTGATTCCACATTTGTTACAATTAAAAAGTATAGAACGGTATATTTTTAATAATTAACAAATTAAATTTCCAATGATAGAGATTTTTTGAATTATTAACAAGCATTGTAATGTTGAAAGCTTTGAATCTAAGCTAGGGAGTGCCCAGCACGTTGTGCAGATTTGAAATTAAATTAGTGAAATAATTAGTTTGTTTAGAAACATAATTAGACCCGAAAAAAATTAAAAATAAATATACAGTTTGTTTAGAAACATAGTTTCAACGGCATAGTAATTAAAGTAGCACCTGTTTTTTTTTTTTGGGAAATTTGGATATTAGGGTGTTCTAATTATTTTTGGGAAATTTGAAAATTAAGGATTTTTTTCAATTTTTTTGTCAATCTATATTTTTTTGAAATTTTTCGGTAATCTAATCTTTTTGAAATATAAAATTCTAATTTTAACCTCTTATGCCTTAAAAATTAAAGAAAAATAGAAAAAACCAAATACTCTAGTTCATATAGAGTCTTTAATTTAATTAATTATAATCTATTAATTTTTTTGCTTATTAAATTATGAAAATTTTTAATTCACTTTACCCCAAATTGGGTACATGTTTCACTTAAAAACTCTAATTCCCAAAATCATTAGATCACAAATCAGGTAATTTTTTTTAACTCTGAAATCTCCGGTGCTGCCAAGTGTGACCGTCGTTGATACCATCGTCTTTTATCAGTTCCTCCGGCGATCTACGTTTCCGTGTCTTTTGTTTTCTTATTTCTTGTCAAGCATCAATTGACTTTACTCTATTTGTAGGTGTTTAATCTTCTCTTGGTTAATCTATTCTCTTCTTCAGCCTCTACTCTGCTTCAGTCTCTTCTATGGTTCAATTTCTAGGAATTTGATAATTAAAATTAGGGTGGTAAAAAAATTATCAATCGGCAGAAACCCTAATTTCGTCATTTGCACGGATTTAATTTCTGTAGGGGAAATTAGTAGAAATGAAGGGTATAGGATTGATAAGCGGATCCAAGGATGTAGCCCCGAGAACATTTGCAGCAGCAGCTAGTAAAGTTAAGAAAGATAGGAAAGGAGGAGGAGGAGGAGCTAGTGATGCTCCTAAAGGTTCCAGCTTGAGAAAAGAGGTCAAATCCACCACCGTTGTTGGTGCTAATTCTCTCAAAGATGGATCTGATCCCAAGATCTTACCTGATTCTGATTACCCTGATTGGCTTTGGCATCTTCTCGATAAGCAACCTGCGGTCAGTGAACTTAGAAGGAAGAACGTCGAGACTCTTCCCTATGATCATCTCAAATGTTTTGTCAAGCTCGACACTCGTGCTAAAATCAAGGAGAACAACTCCATCAAGGCCAAGAACTGACCTTCCTTCGTGATCTCTCTCTCTCTCTCTGTGTTTTCACTCAAACTCTGTCCCAATTGTGGTTTTTTGTTTTGTGGATTGTCTTTATATGTGAAGCTTGCCATAAATGGGATTTACCATGGGAACTATGCTTGCTGTTAGTAGATCTTTCAGTTAGATCAAGAGTCAATAACATTATGCTCGTAGTATATCCAAGAAATTGTTGCATCATCTTTTCTTTACACTTTGAATGAGTAGTCTTCTTTTGTCGTTAATTGAATGAGTAGTCTTCTTTTGTCGTCAATTGAATGAGTAGTCTTAAATGGGGTTATCATGCTTGTTCTTAAGTAAATTCTTTCAATTAAGTTGCATTTCAGAATCAGTAGCACTATGCGCTTCTTCTAAGTTCTTGATCCCTAGACTGTTGTTTATTAGTAAACCCAAGAAATTACTGCTTTTGTGAGTTAAAACTCCTGGCTCTTGTTTAACCGAAGAATTGATATGTCGAGCATGTGTTACACAAATCCTTCTCCGGATAGAGGAGGATCGAGATGAGTTGGTCGGTTCTTAAAACTGATGCAACTGTACCGGTTCCATTTGAAGTATCACAT
The DNA here is from genome assembly GCA_963555745.1 of Cardamine flexuosa. Classification (NCBI taxonomy): domain Eukaryota; kingdom Viridiplantae; phylum Streptophyta; class Magnoliopsida; order Brassicales; family Brassicaceae; genus Cardamine; species Cardamine flexuosa. Next base: position 17,970,778 of record OY743219.1, read on the forward strand.
TTATTGTTTACTGTAATAGCATTTACATGGGACCTCGGATATTGATAGTGCATCACTATTCTCTAGGTGGATACCAACTCTCGTGGGGTTCTATATCTTCAAAAGAAAGGCAAAGAAAACTTTGCATCATATAAAGTATTCCTGCAAATATTTTCCAGGAATTTTCAAATACTTCTGCATTACTAACGGATATAATCAATTTTCCAATATCTCAGAACCTGAAATTAAAACGAGTAACGAGTTTTAAGATTGATAGTCTCAATGATGTCATATTAAACTACTTGGATATCGAATTAAAGAGTCAAGTTGGGCATTTCTCACCTCTCACCACTAATTCACGAATTTTTAGTTATTTTAGGTTAAACAATTAATTCCCTTAATTATATCCAAAATTAATAAATAAAAAAATTTACTTTTCCTAATTTTAAGATTCAGTTACTAAAATAGTTAAGTTCTAATGTTTTTAGAATTCGTATTCTAAAAAATTTAGAATTCGTATTCTAAAAAATATAGAATACGAATTCTAAAAAATTTAGAATACGTATTCTAATTATTTGGATTCTAAATTTTTTAAACCATGAACAACTTTTAGAATACGAATTCTAAATGTTTTAGACAATGAACAACTTTAAGAATTCGTATTTTAATGATTAGAATTTGTATTCTAAAAGTTTTAGAACAAATTTGAAATCTCAAAAACCATACTTAAAAATGTCTAAATTAAAAAACTTTGTTCATCAAATGTTCTTAAAACATGTGTTTCTACATGTTAAGCTAGTTATTTTTACAAAATATGTGATTATTCTAGTAGCAAGGGTAGATTGGGAAAAAATGACAAGTTTCAAAATAAGGTATATATGGACAAAAAAAAAATTAGAGATCCTTAATTTCTAAATTTCCCATTATTTTTTTATTCATATATACATTATTTTGAAAATTATCAGTTTTTCCCAATTTACCTTTGCTAATAGAATAAAAACATATTTTGAAAAAAAACCAGCTCAACATGTAGAAACACATGTTTTACGAACATTTGAAGAACAAAGTTTTTGATTTTAAACAGTTTTAAGTATGATTTTTGAGGTTTGAAATTTGTTCTAAAAACTTTAAAATTCGTATTCTAATGTTTAGAATTTGTATTTTAAAAGTTGTTCATGATCCAAAAAATTTAGAATTCGTATTCTAAAAGTTATTTATGTTCTAAAAAATTTAGAATTAAAATAATTAGAATACATATTCTAATTCATTCTAAAAGTTGTGCATGCTCTAAATTTTTTAAAATGTGAATTCTAACGTTCTAAGATTTTAGAATGTGAATTCTAAAATTTTTAGAATACGAGTTCTAAAAAAATTAGAACTTGTAATTATTTGAGTAACTGAATCTAAAATTTAAAGCAATTTTTAAACAAGAGTAACTACTCCAACATTTCACAATCTATGAAAGTAAATTATATTATTTTCTTAACTATAAAAAATAAAAAATTTATTATTTTTCAGTTAGCTTTGTTTTTATCTATCATCTAAATATAAAATACTATAAATATTTAATTCCATATTTTAATATCGGAAATAGAATTTGAACTAAAAATAGTATTAAAATACATATTATACTAGTATATTAAATAAAAAAATAAAAAAATATAGGATTGCTTAAAAACTAGAAATCCTAATGATCACTGTTGTTGATTATTAATAAATGTCTTCATTGTTTAAATGTTACGAGAGGATAGCTGTGTGGCTTTTGAGTAGTGTTCCTGCTCCTCTCAAAATGAATGATGCTACTAGGGTTAAAATCGTCAAATGCAAAGAGTCCTTGTGGAAACTCTTGTATTATGCTGGCTGTGACATTTTCGTTCTCAAAGTTGTTTTTCACGAGCCCTGGGCTAGAGATATCAACCTCTACTTTGATGGTTGGCCAAATCAAGAAATGAAGTGAGTCACTTTTGTTTCTTTGAGTTTTTTTATCATATGAACTGTGGCCGTGGAGCTCATGTAATGGCATTATTATGATTGGAAAAGAGAATAACTTTATTTGTTTGTTTTTCGTAGGCTTTCTATAAGCTTTAAATATGTGTCAGTGTGGGTTCTATATGTATGGTTTCCCCACATGACATTGAAAATTGAAATAATTTATGAATATTTGCCAAGAGAAAATAAATGCACAACAGTATGAATCAGAATCAAAGTATTGTTAAGATTTTCGATTACATATCCAGGTGTCTCGTGTATAGAATTACAAATGTTGGACTAGATTCTGGTTTCTCTTGAAGTATGTTTGCCGTGCATGTAAAGACTACGTCAAAACAAGTATTTTTTTACAAAAAAATATATATTTTTGTATCTTAAAAGTTAAATTGGAATTTCATATTTTAAAAAAATTAAATCACCAAAAAAAAGAAGTATAAATGAATAAAAAAATTAAAAAAAATTCTTAATTTACAAATTTCTTTTTTTTTTGGTTTTAATAGCACATATTGTTCACATATTTGTTTAAGAATTTATCAATATGACACATAATCAAGCTTTTTTTTTTTAACTTGCAAATGTTTTCTTGGATCTGGTAAAACTCTCTAGAGGATTACTAGAATAACATATAAAAATCTGTTAAATACTAAAATAACTCACATTTGTTTTTAGTTACTACAGTATTTTTTGATATTTTTAAATCACAAAAGCACCCCTGGGAAGTTTTGTAAACAAAAATTCAATTACAAATATGTCACTAATATTTAATATGTACGTAATTACTAATTACAAAAATGCCACTCCGTTTTAGTTATGACAGCTTTGTTTTTTTTTTACAGGATTATTTTATGTGACTGTAGCTTTGTTTGAAAATAATTAATGATGACACCTTTATTATAGTTACTACAGCTTTGTTATACTGACTGCAGCTTTGTTATACTGACTGTAGCTTTGTTTGTGAAAATTAGTGATGACAGTTTTGTTATAGTGACTGCAGCTTTGTTTCCACCCTACAAGATTGTTTTCTTTGACTGCACCTTTGTTTGTGAAAATTAGTGATGGCAACTTTGTTATAGTGACTGCAACTTTGTTTCTATCCTACATGATTTTTTTTTTTGACTGCTGCTTTGTTTGAAATAATTAGTGATGGCCGCTTTGTTTCCACTCTACAAGATTATTTTCTTTGATTGTAGCTTTGTTTGTAAAAATTAGTGATGAGAGCTTTGTTATAGTGACTGCACCTTTGTTTTCATCTTACATGATTCTTTTTTTTAACTGCATTTTCAAATTTTTCATTTAATTTTTTATTTAATTTACATAATATCTCGGAACAACAAATCGATGTGCGGGAAGGATAGCTAAAAGATCTTAAGGTTTTCTTGATAAGATCAAGCTATTTTGACTTTTTATTAATTACTAGGGATTGGCCCGTGCGTTGCGCATAGTGGACATTAAAATTTGATTATACACTATTATTTATTTAATGATTATAAGAATATATTTTCCAGAAATAAATAGGATATTTGGTTTGATATACAGTTATTTTGAACTGATTGAGAAGTGCACAATCATAATTACTAATGAATGTAATAATGTTATATTGTTATTTCATTTTGACCACAACACATTCTTTATACTGCACATTCTTTTGTGCAATGTTGACCACAAACAAGGGTGTGATCATACCAGCACTAATGTACCGGATCTCATCAGAACTCCGCAGTTAAGCGTGCTTGGCGAGAGTAGTATTAGATGTGTGATTTCCCGGGAAGTTCTCGTGTTGCACTTCTTTTTATATTTATTTTAATTAAAAAAAACAATAAGAAAAAATAAATTTGTTAAGAATAATATATTAAATTACTTACAATTGGCGGTAACTTAATTATGGAGAACAGTTAATTGATGTATTTCTCACTAAATATAGGAAAATCCACAGGTAATTTATACCTGCAGATTTTTTTTCTTTTTTTTCTTACATACAGATTTCTTCACATAATAATGTATTTATACAGTGCCATAATATATACATGCGTGTGATCCAAAAATAATCTTAGACATGCGAATTGATATGATTAAGTTTTGGTATTTTACCTTAGATCAAGGAGCTGATTAAGACAATCATCAATGGAAGCTAACTGCTACAACAAAGAGTTTCAGTCCCTTTTTAGTTTTCCTCTGAACTGAGGAAGACATTATGCAATGTAGTCATCTTTATAAACTTTTATTTCCTTTCCTTAACTCTGGTGGGTGATAGACCCGACTCATCTTTCTTTAATTGGATATATACTCCTACAGAAACAATCCAACTTCCTCGCTTTCTCTTTACTCCTACAGAATCCCAAATCCAATGGAGATATCTCTTTTTTCTGCTCATCATTGATTGAACAGAGTAGTGAAACCCTTATCTATTGATAATCCCAATCGTATACAACTTGGATCTGGTTTGACTAGAGCCAGCCTCTCCTCTCTACACCACCTTTGAGTTCTCTCTAATTGATTACAACAGACTCTTTCATACACTATTTATATCATTGTGATCAATACAACTGTATATACGTAATAAACTGTATCTATACATTCATTGACTTGTTGACTTTTCTTTATTCCACGTCATCACTCTGTTTAAGCTTTCTCTGCTTCTATCTGAGGTGATAACTTCTTCTTCTCACGACGTGTATAATCTCTCCAGGATCTATCAATCATCTTTCACGAAAATGCACATTCTGTCCACCAAGCCAATAATCTCTTTCTACGTCCAAGAGCTAGTTTTCTTACTCTTCTCACATTGCCAATGTAAGACTCTCTTCTTGATGGAAACAGGCTGATGCGTATTAAGGGCATCAATATTTTGTGCGAGTACTCTACATAGCATAAGTTGAATCTGTTCCCAACAAAAAGTAATTTGCAACAAACAAATCTAAAGCTTAAAGTAAGAAATTGATCTACATATATATAATATATTGACAGTGGAACACAAATAGAACATGCAGCATATATAAATAAGACACGAATAAAGTGACATACAATTCTAAAGGTTCGAATAAAATATTTTATATGTTTTACTAATGTCTCCTGGAACATGGTATTTTCTGAATGTTGTTAAATTAAGCACTCTTCGTCTTTTTCTGTTGGCAGCACCCATAAACTAACAATTGATCTCAGTAACAGAGTTGTTTGAAAAAAAACGAATAAGCAATCTTGAATTAATTAACATAGCATCAGACTCAAGATATGAAGGTTTTCTAATAAATTTCATACCTTAAAGTAGAGGAAGTGAGCTTTTTATTGTTCCAAATGATGTGTGTGGTTGAGGAAAAGAGCATCAACCTGAAAAAGCATACAATGAGTTCTTGCCATTCAACCTTTAACAATTTTATGTAAGAAACATTCCATATCGAAAGCAAAATCAAACCATATGTATTCACATTTTTTACACCTATATATACATGACGGCTTAGTATAGATGCAACTTACCTATTTAGACGGAGCAGATTGTCAAGAATTAATATCATGACTATTGTCTATGGATCTTAGCTGATCAGAAATCACAACGCATAATACCTGAAAAGGACATTTAAATGGTCAAATTTAGTGATTCTTACAAAAAAATTGGTCGTAACATATTTGTTTGTTTATTTTTAGGTATTGATTTTACGTGCCTGAAGTGAATGGAAATATCAAATCAATTCATATCCATGTGGTACCTGGTGATAAAAACCTTGTTGATGGTTATTGATGCAGAGTGTTCATCATCTTTATTACTGTTTTGGGTTTTATCGTTGTCGTTTAAAGGCTTTCTGGTTTTGGGTTTTTTCTTTTATATTTTGGTTTGATAAAGTTTTCATATTTTCTTTTCTAGTTTAGATAGGTTTATGGAGTCGGTGTTGGTTTTGCATTATATATACATTGTTCTCTTGATTTGTCAGGGACACGATTATTTTAATTTATAAAAAGAAGTTTTAGAACTCTCAACTCTTGTCTTCGGCAGAACCTAAGGTTCTCAACGACTTCAAGTTGCGTGATTCGTTTGGGAATTCTTAGACTAAACAATCGATCCGCTTTTACTATCCTTGTTTACATCAGTTATGTCCTTGATTATCAACTAATTACCCGTGCATAGGCATATCTTCACCATGATGATAATCTTTTGCTTTAACTGGCTAAGAAATCTGAGACGTAAGAGCCTAATTTAGTCAACATTAAGCTGAGATTACCAAGTTATAATATATTTGAAACCCAACTATCATGAACAAAAAATACCTATGAACCCAATTACATAAAATTTGTGTGAACGCTGGTTAAATAGCCCGGTGAATGAAGGACAAATCAGACGCCTGAGTTAAGGGGAGCAATGAAGGTGAAAAGACTGCAGCTTAAAGCTTGGGAACTAAAGACGCCGTCGTGAAAATTTCTGGAAGAAACAACACATGATTTCTAAATATTCATCGTTGTAATGGTTTCTCGTGGGATGTGGATTTTAAAAATTTAGAGGAGAAAGAGAGGAGTGGCTTGAAATTGAGAATTGTTTTATCTGACAGTAAACGGAGAAGAAGCTTGTTGTTTTTATAGATTGTGAGACAAAGAGCTCGGAAAGTCAGTGTTAACGTTTGGTGGAGTAGGTTTTTTTTTCCTACTTGTTATGATGACATAGCAAATTGAGAGAGTTTTGTTAGAAGCTGATGTAGCAGTTTGAAAGAGAGTTTTAGAAAAGCTGATGTGGACACATGTAGAAATCCCAAAACTTTTTTTTTATATATAAAAAATGATTGTGTGTTTTAACTTAACAAAACTTTAATTGAATGGATTGGCTTTGCTATCAATTGTTACAAGATAAATAAAACACACACAAATAATATACTAGTAACTATACCAAAAAACAACTAACAAGTGGTTTCACTACACCAAAAATGAAAAATACATAGCCAACCTATGAATATCCCGTATTTGATGAATATTAAAGGACGTGTATTAGAATGAATATTTGGAGAGATTTAAATTTAGATGACAAATAATCTGTTACTGAAACATGAATTTTAAAATATTTTTTAAAATCCAATGTAATTAAATTAATGATTTTTAAATTATAAACTCGAATCTACTGTTATTGAAAACATAACTAGAATTTGATTTAAAAGTTTCAGGTGAGATTTAAGGGGATTTTTAAGCTAAAAAATACAAAAATTAAATATCATGGTTTTATGTGAGATTTCAAAAAATTTAATAACAAAATTCATAATTCACCAAAATTTCACCAAATAATCTTAAAACTCATTAAGACTCAAATCTCTCTAAATATTCAGTTCAGTACACCCCTCTAATACATTCAATGAAAAATGAAACAAGAGAGAACATTGCACCTCTATTTTAATAACTTTACAGTGTAATGTAATCATGTGTGATAAACAACATCTATTGTTCATTAAATAGCTTAAGCCCATCATACCAAAGATCCTCACATTGCCTAACAAAAGGAACAAGCTTCCCCGAGTTAGTTCCCCAGTCGGCATCACATCCATGAGACGGAGGAGTAAGGAAACAAGGCTCTATCGACGTAGATCGAACACACGGCGGATCAGGAGTTGTGAGATCATTTGGCTGATAAAGTAGCCATGGCTTTAATCCTCCTAGACTATAAGCAACATATCCGAATGTAGACCTTGCACTTGTAACAATGTTATCGGTTAAGCTTAACAGAAACATCTCAGCAAGCGCCTTTTGGTCGTGAAGCTTCTTGTCTGTTTGCTGAAACCTTTCTCCACTTGGCTGAAAAAAATCAATAATCTCTCTTGTCGAACTATTCATCTCTTTAAACATGATCTTTAAGTGTTCAGAGTACTCTGGATACAAAGAGGCGACAAGAATAGCTTTATGTTTAGGACTTGTCGATATATTTGCTTTTGATTCTTTTTGTGTATCCAATTCAGGCAACAACTTCTCTCTTTGTGAACATGCAACGACCTGTTTCATGACATGTTGGAAATATCCACCATGACGTCTGAAAACTCGTATTTGAATGCCGAGTCTCTCGTCTGCTTTGGATAAGTGAGCATGGTAGTACCTAGAGACCATACCCCAAACCTGATTTGTCGGGTGAAAAAGATATTGAGCTAAGTGATGAAAGACGGTTTCTTGCTGCGGGAAAAGCTTAATTAGTTCGGCTTGGAAGGTTGGATTGAACCAAAGAGATGGAACAAAGTAAACATTGGCTCTAAAAATCAACCAAGGGACTTTATCGACCAAACTTTGATCTTTTTGGCAGAAGAACATCTTATCATTATCCCTTGAATCATGGAGCATATGAAGATATAGATGTGGCGGGATTAAAGTCGAGTTGATGGCATGATTGTTCAACATGGTTCCATAACAATGAGAATATTTCTTATTGTAGCGATCAAATTTTTTCATCAATGGGAAGTCAAAAGGAAGCAACCATGAAGTACCTGGAAATGGCTCGCAGAAGAGATTACTAATATCTTTGCGGTTGTCAAGAAGAATTATTCTCTCGGTCAAGAGTGCGTAGAGGAACACAGAAGCAATAGTAAGTATTCTGTTTCCAAGCCCATAATCCGCGATCCACACAACGTATCTACATTCACCAACATATATCTCATCATGAGCAAGATTCCTTGTTGCTTCCTTGTAACCTTTTGTGCCTGGACCGCAACGCTTGTGAAGCATCTCATAGCTTCTAAGCTTAGAAACGAGGTATTCAGAAGGCTTGTAGGGTGAAGGCTTACGATACAACAATGATTTATGATACCTACTGAAGCAAGAACTTTCATTGAAATCCGCGGTTAAAAGCCCTCCTATCATTTTATCCCCCGGTGTTTCGGAATCCGTTATATCTATTACAGAAAATGATAATATTTGGTCAAAAGAGCATTATTTAAGCACAAAAGATGGATGATTTTTTTACCATCGCTGGAAGCATCAAGAAGTTGGTTGTTGAAGTTGTTTGAGAAGGAGAAGAACATAGCAGACAAAATTAGTAAGCAACTAAAGACGACTGTTATCTTCAACCCCAAAGCCTTAAGAACTTCACCGGAGATCTGAAATATGTGATACATGTTGGTTTTAGTTTGATTGGTTACTATTAGGAGATGCTTCAACAAGAGTGGACAACTCTTATCCAACGTATTATATATAGTGAATTTAAATAAAGTTGAAGAAACTAGATATTTTATCAATGAAACTTGGAATATTCTAATGTGTCATTGTTAAATCGTAACTATCAACAAGTTGATAACGTGAGAGACTTTGTTTAATATAAATAAAGCCTTCTATCTCCAAATTGTTATTTTGTATTGTATATTTGATCGTTAACGAAGAAATTTCCAATGGGAGAGTCTTTTGACTTATCAAAGAGCGTTGCGATGTCTAAAGCTTGAATTCCCAAGTCTTTTGACTTATCAAAGAGCGTTGTTGAGAAGAGATGGACTGTTTGTGAGAGGGATTGATTCAGTGTTGGCCATTGTACTTTGAAAGAGAAGAAGAAGACAATGGAAGAGGGCGGCCGAGTAGAAAAATTGGAATTTTTAGATTAAAAATATCGATGACTCTGATATCATGTAAGATTAGAGGCTGAATGATTCTCTTAGATATGAGAGATTACATATGTACTGGAGTTGAACCCGCGGTACACCGCAGGTCAATGTTATAATAAATGTTTATATTTTATTGTTTAATATTTTGTGATTAGTTTTTCACATAATTTATTGATTTTTAGATTTTGTTTGTGTAGTTTTGATATGTAATTTTAACTTCATTAAATTATAAAGTGTTAGTGGTGTTGGTTACTTGGCGTATATACTCATTTTAAATTTGTGTAAGTAGTTCTTATGTACAACTCTTCCCAAGTCCCACTGTCGAACATGTTAGCAAGACCCGAATATTTGATTATTGTAATAGAAATAATTAAAATATTTTTAAAATCAAATAAAAAACTTTTACTAAAAATATTTTTAGTATTCTCTTTTTTTAGTAAAAGTTAAAATTTTATACATCAAATTCTTTATATTTTCAAATATATCATATATTATATTTTGTCAATTATTAATTTATATATAATTTATTTATTTTTATTAAAATCTGATATATCCGTGGTTTACTATGGGCTTGTTCCTGATACCCGCTTTTTAATGTGCATAAAAATCCACCCTATGTCGGGTTTACTTACTTTTCCATATTGATTGAGTTAATATATGTCCGTTTATAAAAATTCAAATCAAAAACATATGCATTAAAAAATATATAATTTTATTAATCATATATATTATGTAATAATTCAAAATAATTTGAAAATAATATCAAACAAAAATGATAGGAGAATCATAATTCATACTATAAAATTACAAAATTTTATAAGGAAATGATTGTAGTGAAATATTAGATATGGAAAGGATTGTAGAGAATTAACTGATTATTTATTTAGAAAAAAGAAAAATAGATAAATTAAGTATGATAGTGACTGGATACATGAATAACTATTTGGTGTTTGGAGACAAGAATATCCCAAATTTATACTTCAGTTTTAATAGTATAAGATATCAAGTTACATCAGAGACATTAAGTATTTAGAATATACAATTACAAGTAGGTCCTTAAGCTTTACAACTCTTTACAGTTGCGATGTCTAAAGCTTGAAATCTAAGAGCATCTCCAACCATGGCTTTTTAAGGAGGCTCTAAATCCAAAAATCAAAAAAAAAAATCAAAAATGAGTAATTGAGTAAGAACTGATCCTTAATTAAGGATTTTTAGCATCAGTTCTTAAGATGACGTGGACGCTTGCGATTGGGTGGTTTCTGTGTAGAAAATCTCTATGATTTTTATTTGTGTCGCTAGTTTCTCTCTCTTCCGCACAACTCTCTCTCTCTTTCTCGTTTCTCTCGCCAAAGGCGACTCAACGCATCAATTCTAGGTTACTTGATTTCATCGGATAAATGAGTCATAAATGGAGATGCTCCGAGCGTTCGCTACTGTTATCATCATCTCCACCGTCGCTGGTCACCATCGGCTATATTTGGGTCAGAAAATTGAAGATTTATTTCACCAAATCAAAATGTTTGTTCACAAAATGAGAGAATTTGCTCGAAGGATGCTCCACTCTCTTTGTCAAGGTATGAATATATCTTTGTCAAGGTATGAATATATTCTTTGTAGATCTTGATAAATGATTGGTTATTGATGATATCGAAATTAGGGTTCTGTGATTTTAGGAAAATTAAAATAAATTAATTTTTAAAATATTAATTCTTATTCTTAAAAGCCTCTGAAGAGGATCTACCATTGGGGGAGGCAAAAGTTTATAATTCTTAATAAGGTTCTTATCTTTCAATTAATTAAAATTGATACTAGAAAATTTGGTAAAAATTCTAAGAGATTCTTACCATTTGAGATGGTCTAACTCTCGTAAATAAACAATAATTCATTTAGAAACAGTTATTCAAATTTTCACCAGCCTATTAATTTGAAGCTTGTTTCTAAAGTACTTTGTTTCCATATATATCTACTATCTACTATACTATATATTAAAACGGTAACTTTTTAAAATCTTTTTAATTTATTACATTGTATGCTATTTAAAAATATTGAAAGATCTTAAGGAAAATAAAAAAGAGAAAAGGATGGAAATCATAAGGAAAAGTTTGGTTTAAGAACAATGTCACCTCGAATGGATTGTTAGTGACGAACCGGTGTTTCTTCCTTTGTTACTTGACATTGAATGAACTCGATCTTAGTCCATTGAATTCTTAGTGACTAATTTTTCTAAGTGCATCTTTCATGAGACAAAAACTTAAAAACCATCATTAATATGCTAAAGATAAATAAAGATATTAAAAATAAAGATAAGGATAGAATGGTGATGGTGGTCGATGGTGAGATGGTGGTGGTGTCTCTTTGATGTCGTGATTGCCATGGTTGAGATCTTCCCATGGTGACTGATTCTTCCGAATAGTGCTGGTGGTTGGATTGGTGAAGTGATCGGATCAGTGAAGTCACAAATGCAGGAGTGGGGTGAAGGCACTAGGGATAAACCTTGGTCACAGTGGGTCGTGACCGGGGCTGGCCCTCTTACATGCCTCGGTCATGGCCCTTGTGATCGGGGTCGGCCTTCCAAGTCCGAAACGGCCTTGGCTGCCCTCGCTTTGCTCGTTTCTTCTTCTTAGTACACTAGCATATCATTCCACTCCTCTCAATGTGTATAGGAATGCATACTTACTTGGGTAATCCAAGATTTGGACATCCTTCTGGAACTTGTTCGATGTTGGTCCGAATATAGCTCCATTTAAGGTCTAATGTAGAATCTTGAAATCTAGCCTGATCATGGCCAAATTTTCTTCGACCGTTACTTCCCAAATGTCCGCATATCCTTAGACATTAAATCTTGTGTTGATCCATCAAACCAATAGCAATATTGCCCAAGATTCGCAAAATTCGGAGTTGCAGATCGATTTCGGAGGTGAGCTAGAGAATGGTCCGGAGGTGTCTATGTTCATAGAGTTATGTCGCACCAAAAGCTGCACAAGAGTAAGGTTGTGAAATTTCTCTGGGAAAGCATCGAGGTCCATCCTCAAGGTCTCCCGAAACAGTGAAAATCACAAAGGAAAATCAGTAGCACAATGTTCTAGACGTTACTCTAGTTCATAAACTTGCAAACAAACAATCTCTCCCTGGCAACAGTGATATATCATGGTTTTTACCGGTTTTATTCCATGATATATGTATATAATCTAGTATTTTATGTGTCTTTCGAGTGTCTATTGAGTCTTTTACATGTTTACACATGTTTGGGGATTATTTGAACGTTTTGGAGCATTCAAGGAGCATTGTAGCTGAGAAGTCAAAGTTGGTGTTTTTCAAGATAATCGTGTTGGTCAATACAACTTTTGTTGTTGACCAACACAGTCCGAATTTCTATTTTCACAAAAAGGCAACAACTTAAGGAGATTTGCAACGTTGCCCTGAAGTTTCATATATTTCCATTATGACCCCAGTTCGTGTTGAGAGATATTTTTTTAGGGTTTATAGACTTTATTTTTGGGATTATCTCATTTATCATCTTTCATACTTACTTTGGAGCAAGAACACATAGCTGGACGCTGATCTTTCCTTGTACTTCCAAGAGAAGATTTCGAACCTCTTTTATTTACTTTGTACTTTTATGATATCTATTTTATTCATGTCTTTGTTTTCCATTGATATGTCTGAGTAGATCACTAATTAGGTTTGGGGATTCTCATAAGGGATTTTCATGGAATGATGTGTTAACCGATTTACTAGGATTCATACTTGATAAGTTCTTCACCTAAGTTGTTCTTAAAGCTTGCTCTAGATTGATCACCTAGAGGATTCGATTTTAGTTTGTTAAATTGGCACGAGAGTGTGATTTATAATCTGATAAAACTTTTGCAAAGAGATTTGGATTAGATAATTTGTGAAAAAATCAACTTTTGTTTAATGCTTGATTAAACTTTAAGATTCGCAAAAAGATTTTGTTTCTTGGGTTTTAATCATAGTAAATTCTCGCAGCGAGAGCTGGTTTATTTACCTTTCGTGATTGAGTTCTAGAACCTGATATTAATTCGATCTTAGTATAATTAATTTTACATCATTACTTGATTTCCTGAGAATTTCTCTAAACCTAATGTTCCCCATCTGAATTTAAAACCAACCAATTTTATTTATTTTAATTGCATTGCTATTTTAATTCTTTCTCATACTTGCTTAGCTGAATTTCGAAGCGAAAAGATCTATTGTGAAACTATTGAGTCTTTGTGGATTCGACCCCTAAATACTACCGTGATCTCTTAATTTGAGAGAGTAGCTTGAAGGGATAATTTGAGCATATCAAATTTTGGCGGCGTTGCCGGGGACTCAATTTAGTTTCCGATAGATTTAAGTGTAGAATTTAGACTAAGTTTTTATTTTTCAGTTTTACTTACATCTTTTTTTGTCTGTGGCGTTTCAGGTGTATGCCAGTGGAGATGGTTAATCCTGTGATTTTACGTCAATACAAAGCTGGTGTTCTAAGAGACCAAGAGGGTCATGTATACAACAAGCAAGGTCAGAGATTGGATGAGAATGGAAACCCCGTCGTGCCGGTTGCAAATATGGACTTGCGTGTTGATGCACAAGCTGGGAGAGTGAGGACTCTTGAGGATTACAACAGACCGGATTAATTTTATGCGAATAGATCCGCAATCAGACTTCCTAACCTTTGATAGGAGTGATTTTGAGTTGATACCGTCTTACTATGCTTTGGTTAGTCAACATCCTTTTCACGATTTAGCTCATGAACACCCTATGGATCATCTTGAGAGATTTGAAGACTTGGTGACCAGCATGAAGCATAATGGAGTCAGCTATGACTATCTCTTTTGTAAGGTTTTCCCACACTCTCTTAGTGGTGATGCAGCTTATTGGTTGAAGCAATTACCAACATGATCCCTTTTTAATTTGGAGGACTCTAAGAAGGCATTTTTGCGGAACTTCTATGATGATGCAAGAGCAGAAGATTTAAGAAACAACATCACTCAGTTCACGCAGGGACTTACAGAAGGATTTAAGGCTGCATGGATTCGATTTAGGGCTTATCAGCGGGACTGTCCGCAACATGGTTTTGAAGAAGTTCAGTTGCTGGGTATATTTTTCAGAGGTTTGGATTGAAGATATCAGGTAGCTCTTGACTCTGCGAGCAATGGAAATTTTAAAACAAGAAAACCCCATGAAGCTTATGTGTTGATTGAGAATTTGGCATCTAGTACTAGCACCAAAAATTCTGACTTTGAGAGAAATAAAATCTGGGAACTTCAATGGAAAACAGATTGCTGAGTTGAAGAACAAGTTAAACTCAGTTCATAACATCTTGGTGAATAAGAAATCAGTCCAGTTTGCTGCAGAAGCTAAGACATTCAAACCTGAAGATGGATGCAAATAGGGCGTGAATTACATAGGTGGAAGTGGTTTTCAGAATCCAAGGTACGAAAAAAAAAAAAACCAAGGGTATGTTGCTATGCCTCAGTATCAGAAGCCATACCATAGCAACAATAGTTTTGGACGAAATTTTGGATCATCATCCTACCAACCTTCTACCGCGCAACCCGAGCAAGGGAAGATGGAGTCTATGCTTGAACATATCTTGGAGGGTCAACAAACGATTACTGTGGATTTTAATGGCAAGATGGATGCTATGTACACTAATTTGAATGGGAAACTGGAAACTTTGAATACTCATGTCAAGTTATTGGACACTCAGGTTGGGCAAACTTCTGGAGCTATGAGAAGACAAGATGAAACTCTTCTGGGAAGGATGGATGCTAATAAGAAGTTACAGTGCAGTGCTATCATGGTTAGGAGTGACATAGAGCTAAATCTAGTGCTCAAAAAGGGTCTAAGTGTTGATAAACTCGCAGAGTTAAAAGATTTTGAAGCAAATCCTAAGGACAAAAACGGAACATCCGTGTTGGTCAACACAGATTTCTGTATTGGTCAACACACAGACTCAGTTGCAGAGCAAAATTCCAAAAATTTCTGCAGAGCGATTTACAAGCTCAGGATTCCATTCCCAAGGAATCCCAAGAAGTCTAAACAAGAGCTGTATGAAGCTAAGTGGAAAACTATGATGGAGAAACTCACTTTAGAGATTCCTTTGAAGAAGATGGTCACATCTGATATGAGCCAAGAGGAGAGTGTTGTAATTATAACTGAGGTCTGCAGTGCTGTTATCCAGAATAGAATATCAGAGAAGCTGAAGGATCCGAGTTGTTTTGTGTTAGATTGCTCTATTTTTAAGGACAAGTTCAAAGGTTCTTTGTGTGATTTGGGTTCAAGCGTAAGCTTGATGCCCTATTCAGTAGCTGTTGGACTTGGTATGACTGACTTTACACCCACACGTATCTCATTGATACTATCGGACCGGAGTGTGAGGATTCCCAAAGGAGTTCTTGAAGATGTGCCGGTGCGAATTGGCGAGTTCATGATACCTACAGATTTCATAGTTCTGAAGTACAATGTTGAACCAAAGGATCCTCTTATCCTTGGTAAACTATTTTAGCCACAGCTGGTGCGCTAATAAATGTAAGGGGAGGAAAAATTGCTTCGAATGTGGGTGATTATGTTATGAACTTTGAGATGGACAAGCTGAGAAAAACATCCACCATTGATGGTCAACCTTTCTCTATAGAAACCTCCATAGCCATTACTGCTGGGTATGTCAAGGAGATGGGTCCTAATAAGCAAGCTTCTAAGCTTGAGGATTGGAGTGGTGATCTTCTCTTTCAATCTAGGGTTCGTGATGAGATTGTAATTACTGACATGTTGTTAGAGGAAGACGTTTTTGTGATGGAGACAAGGATTTCAGAGTTGAATTGCAGAAAAAGTGAAGAAATCCGAGTTGCAGGTTCTGTATTGGTCAACACGACATATGTATTGGTCAACTCCATTCTTGACAAGAACGACCTCTGTCGACCAACACAGCCTTGTATTGGTCAACACACTCCGCGAGTTCGTCCGGATTTATTTGAAACAACTGGTTTTCGAGATGGTTTGAATACTGCAAGTCTGAGAGCTATTGATAAACATAAAGCTCCATATCCCATACTTCACTCATCCCATGAAAAGCAAATGTATGTACTTTCTGAACCCAAAACACCTGATATCATCAATAAGACTTTTAAAGGTTCAAAAACTGTTTTACGATTAACCAAGCCACGAGAGTTTCGTAGAGAGCTTGTTTCTTTTGATGATTTTGCAGGGAAAAGAAGTGTCCCACCAAGACTATCATCCCGCCCAGCTGATGCTCATCACTTCCTTGGTTATTCACATGCACCTACGGCTTATACTTCATCATGGATGAGGCGAAAATTTTCTGTGAAGCATTCATTACCACTCACCCGTCCACCAGATATCCGAGCTCCGCCCAAGTCAAGGTAATGACTTTAAAAACAAGCGCTTGGTGGGAGGCAACCCACTGGTAAGTCTGTACATACTCTGATTTTTATTTTATTTTAAACTATCTATCTTTATTTATTCTTTAAAAAAAAAAAAACTTAAAAAAAAAAAAACGTTTTTCAGAGTCTTTTATTCTTTTATTTTTGGATTTTGGTATTTTTGAGTCTTTGACAGGAATTTTCGGAGATCATTCATCGGAAGTAATCACGCACACATCAGCAACACCGTCCACCTCCGCTACCACCACCACTGCGAAGGATTCTGAGGAGGATTGGTTATCCTACCTTGATGATTTATGATTTTTCCTTTTTCTTTTCTTTACATCTTTTCTTTTGAGTCTGTTTTTATAAATTGAGAATTGAAAATTTGGAATCATGTATTGTTCTAAGTTCTGATTTTTGTTATTAGCAGGTTGAGACTTGTGCCCAAACATGATGCAACCTGTAGAACGTCTCTAACAGAACCGTGGCATGTCGAGATACACCTCCTCTGTATTTCAGTGGACATGACAGACACGCTTAGAACAACCCGGTTTGATCAAAGTTTTTTGTTGCTCAACACGAAACTGTGTGTTGGTCAACACATGATTGATTTCATGAATCTTTTCTCTATTTGTTTTCAATTCGTTATTCACAAAACCTATACTTCTATAACACTGGGGACAGTGTTGTTCAAGTCTGGGGGAGATAGTTGCTGACAACATCTTTTCTTTTCTTAAGAGTCAAAATCTGTTTTCAAAAAATTGTTTTATTGAGTCAAAGTTTATCCAGAGACAATGATTATTACTGAGGAAACAACCACATCTTGCAGTAGCTCAAGTGACCATTTGATTCTAGTGTGATCTGAATCCAAGACTAATGGAAAATCCAATGACTGACCAGATAGCTTGAAATCCCCATATTTCCAACGTCCTAGATCCGAGCTAAGTATTCTATTTTGTCGATGGTATTGATGTCTGGTGGGTTTGATTTTTCGGAAAAGCTCAATGTTTTCAGCCTGTTTAATTTGATGCGGTACTCATCTCCCTTGTCCCTAAAGTTAGTAATGGCTGATTTGTTGTAGTGATGTACGGTTATAAATGTAGAAGATCCTTGACATTGAAACCAAACATGAGGTAGAATACAACAATGAAGATTGTTTATTAGATTATATTGAGTAAATCGTTGTGGGAATTTACAATGCTGGGAGTGTTAGCAATGAAGTACATGGTGGTCTGGATCTTGTAAGGGAAGAATTTTTAGGGGCTTACCATAGTGAATGCGATTGTGTTTTTCCAAAGACGTGATGAGTTTCGAATGTTTTCAAACTTCTTCCTTGTATTCAGTTTTCTGTTTGCTTGAGGGCAAGCAAAAGCTAAGTCTGGGAGAGTTGATATATCATGGTTTTTATCGGTTTTTGTACCATGATATATGTATATAATCGAGTATTTTATGTGTCTTTCGAGTGACTATTGAGTCTTTTACAGGTTTACACATGTTTGGGGATTATTTGGACGTTTTGGAGCATTCATGGTGCATTGTAGTTGGTGTTTTTCAAGATAATCATGTTGGTCAATACAACTTTTGGTGTTGACCAACATAGTCCGAATTTCCATTTTCACAAAAGGCAAAAACTTAAAGAGATTTGCAACTTTGCCCTGTAGTTTCATATATTTCCATTATGACCCCAGTTCGTGTTGAGAGATATTTTTTTAGGGTTTATAGACTATTTTTGGGATTATCTCATTTTATCATCTTTTATACTTACTTTGGAGCAAGAACACATAGCTGGAGGCTGATCTTACCTTGTACTTCCAAGAGAAGATTTCGAACCTCTTTTATTTACTTTGTACTTTTATGATATCTATTTTATTCATGTCTTTGTTTTCCATTGATATGTCTGAGTAGATCACTAATTGGGTCTTGGGATTCTCATAAGGGATTTTCATGGAATGATGTGTTAATCGATTTAGTAGGATTCATACTTGATAAGTTCTTCACGTAAGTTGTTCTTAAAGCTTGCTCTAGATTGATCACCTAGAGGATTCGATTTTAGTTTGTTAAATTGGCACGAGAGTGTGATTTATAATCTGATAAAACTTAGAGTGAGCAAATTAGATAATTGCAAAGAGATTTGGATTAGATAATTTGTGAACAAATCAACTTTTGTTTAATGCTTGATTAAACTTTAAGATTCACAAAAAGATTTGGTTTCTTGGGTTTTAATCATAGTAAATTCTCGCAGCGAGAGCTGGTTTATTTAACTTTCGTGATTGATTTCTAGAACCTGATATTAATTCGATCTTAGTATAATTAATTTTACATCATTACTTGATTTCCTGAGAATTTCCCTAAACCTAATGATCCCCATCTGAATTTAAAACCAACCGATTTTATTTATTTTAATTGCATTGCTATTTTAATTCTTTCTCATACTTGCTTAGCTGAATTTCGAAGCGAAAAGATCTGTTGTGAAACTATTGAGTCTTTGTGGATTCGACTTCTAAATACTACCGTGATCTCTCAATTTGAGAGAGTTGCTTGAAGGGATAATTTGAGCATACAAACGGCACCAAAAACTTGATACGGTGTAGGATTTAACTCCTACAGTGAATTTTCCTTAGTGGACACACAATCAACAGGCTGCAAGTGCACATCAGTCAATTGTAGTACTTAAGGTATATCGATCCCACAGAGAGAGAAGTTGTATTGCAAATCAAGAGGAACAAGTAAGACTAGAACTCAATAATAAAGATGGGGGTATGTTGTGTCACGCAACAAAGTAATGCAAACAGAATGAAATCAATATGAGATGAATGTTGAGAATGCAAGGGATCTCCGGGGTTCAGTGATCAATCCGTTCAAAATAAAGTCAATGCAATGCATGTATAGTCTCGGACTATGAAACACGAAAGTTTGGTTAGCTTATTGTCATAAAGAAAACCGGATGAAATCCACAAGTCCTATTACTCAACAATCGCAGGCAATAAGACAATTTTCAAAGCATTAAAATCAAGTTCAATCAAAGTCCATAAAACTTCATAACTAAGTGGTATGTGCTTGTTATGACATGATACTCATCAAAGCCAGGTTTAAAAAACCTAAGCATACAATTCAAATTACTTAGATGCCTAAGATCAATAGCTGGTTCATGATGCCAATCATATGCATTAAGAATGAGATAAGATTGAAAGACAGTATAGACGGATATGCAAAGACAAAGAACTCGCCACTCAAACAACAATGATCATATCACCCCTTTGACTGGCCCTTTAAACCCAACAAGGTGGTTTACTCGGCCATTCTCAAAGGTAACATCAAAGCAATAAATGAA
Source organism: Cardamine flexuosa (assembly GCA_963555745.1). Lineage (NCBI taxonomy): Eukaryota > Viridiplantae > Streptophyta > Magnoliopsida > Brassicales > Brassicaceae > Cardamine > Cardamine flexuosa. Next base: position 17,991,006 of record OY743219.1, read on the forward strand.
TAAAAATAGATATCATAAAAAGAGGTAAAAGTTTAGAGATTACTTCTTAGATTCAAATCCAAAAGGTAAAGACTTCTCCTTTAACAAAGTAACAAGAGAATAGAGAAAAAGATGGTGGAACTTCAAAGCTTCTGCGAATCAACAAGGCTTGGTGCGGCTCCTTAGACGCGGTAGGGTCTTGATGTTGTGATGAGGATCTTCTAGGGTTTTGGTGAGGAAGCAGTGGTGAGGCACATGAAACCCTAATGTTTTAGCTTTGTACTTATAGGTCTTGGGACACAAGAGGTCAGTTTTAGGGTTTAGGAGGGTAAATCCATCATTTTGATAAGTTTTGAGGCGAGGGGCCAGGCCTCGTTCATGGGCCTTGTTGCAAGGGTTCTCTAGAGGCCAGCCCCCAGTCACGAGCCTTGTGACCGAGGATTAAAGCTTTAGGCTCCAGTTGACATTTCTCCACTCTTCAGGATGCATCTTCTAAACGGCTGAATGGATTGCTTCAATTCTTGTTCCAGGTGAATCTTTACTCTTCAAGATTTTAAATTATATAGAGAACTCCAAATTTGGTTCACAGGAAGGTCTTCAAATGATGTGAAACGTCTGATGCTCTGAAACTACCTCAAAACGGGTTTAGCTCTTCTTTTTCTCCATTTTCCCATAAAACCTGTAAAACCTCTTTCACACTAACAATACTTAATAATAGCCTATTTACATTTGAAATCATACCAAATCTCTCATAAAAAATATATAAACCATTGTAAAAATGGGTCAAAATATGGTGTTATCAGTATGGCTCCGTTGGGGGTTTGGATAAAAGATCTGATCTGAGTGTTACGAGGATGATACCATTGTTCTCTCAGACTTCCAGAATTTCTGGTGTGGTAGGGTGGAATCGGATGACTCGTAAACTTTTGGTTGAGATTTTTTTGCGATCTAAGAAGCATGACAACCTTAGAAGCAAGGTCTTCCATTGCTTCCTTCCCCTTGCCTTATTGGTAGCGCTGATCTTCTTGGTCAACTCTTGGTTACTCAGGATCTGAAAATATGTAGAACTGTGGCTCCCTAGTTTTATGTACCTGAGAAAAAATAAGATGTTGAAAAATTAGAATTGAGATATAGGCACTGGGATCGATCGATCTTGGAGTAAATCGATCGATCAGAAAAGAATCGGTAGATCCGCAAAATAAATAGGAAAAACTAAAAATAAACAAATAGCAGGATCGGTCGATCTTGAAAGAATATCGGTGGATCCCAGCGACAATAACACAAATACAAAAATGAAAAGTGCAGAAAAAATATTTTAGACTAGATTTAAGAATTTAAATCTAAAGGCAACTCATATTCCCCGGCAACAGCACCAAAAACTTGATGTGGTATCAGGTTTTGCCCAACAAATAAACTTTACAAGTGTACGGGTGTGCGGAGCAATATAGTGGTGGGATCGAATCCACCAAGAATATAATGCACTATAGATTCGTAGATCTAAACAATGCTAGAATGAAAAAAATAAAAATGTCACATATCCGATATAAATAAAAATAGCTAAATAAAGAAATAAAATCAATTAAAACAAATATTGGGATCTGAGAAATAACAAGGATTTAATAATTAATTAAGACATATAACCGGATTAGCAACTCAATGAAATAGATATAGAACTCAAGACACTATAAACAAATAAACCACCTCTCGTATGATAATATTATCTTGGTCATAAATCCGCTAGGACCCTATGTCAGTATTTTATAACAAGCCTGATATTGTTCACTGGCAGATCCAACATCGACTCTTGTCGGCTGATAATCTCAAGACTATAAACTATTGATTTAAGATAATCTAACCAAGGGCTAGTTGTATTAGAAAACATAGAAATCATTTGATAGATTCCTCAACCTAAAAAAAACATTAAAACCATAGAAATAGAGATCTAATAATCATAACCCTAGTCAATATAACATCCTAATCAACCATTAAAACCCCCTTGAATATATCTCTTCTTCCAACAAATAGATTACTCAACCATGGCAAAGGATTGAGAAATCATAGTAAAAGAAATCATGCACTGCATAACAAGAGATTAGGAAATAAGAACAATAGATCCAATAGTCAAAGGAAAAGAGTATAGATTTGAAAATCTCAAAAGAACAACGGAAAACTCTGAAAATAGCAAAAAAGGGCCTCTGGTCGAGTCTGAGACGAGCTCCTCTTATTTATAAGGATTCATTATGTTAAAATCGGAGTAAATGCTTGATTTGGAGAATATACACGATCGGGATCGATCGATCCTGTTTGGATTGGTCGATCCCAGAGCCCATTTCTGCAAGTGCTTTGTTTGCTCGCCAGATGGACCTGTCTTCAGTAAAACGTGCAGAACTCTTGAACCAGGAATGAGAATAACATGAGACTGGTTCCAAATGAAATCTAAATTAAAGGTCTAACTTGTGTTCAAATTTCATTGAAATCCGATGTTTGGAAGACCTCCAACGAATGTCAAAATTCTGAATCTTTTGCATTGCTCTGCATCTTTAAATCCGTATATTCATCATAAATCATCATGTTTTGCTCCAATTACTTGTAAACCTGTAAAAATATTAAAAGAACAAAAAAGATACAAAACTTAATCCTAAACTCAAATAAAGACACTAAAAACCATATGACATCAAATGCATAAAACCCCTAAAAATCATGACTCATCGCATGTGAAAAACGAATTTAGTATATTAAGTAGGAGAATTAAAATTGAACATTTTGGAAGCAAGTTTACCGCCAGTGACAGGGCTACGATGTGCATCTGTTTTTTGCCCAGTAAGAATGTTGGTATTATCTCTTTGTTTGGCCAAAGTATTCTCGACCATAGGTGTGAAAACTGTTTATAGTGATATATCATGTTCCCTACTTTTCACAAACAACTTTGAAATCAACTTTCACAACTATTCTAAAAAGAAGGCAATATGATACATTGATACTCACAAGCATTTTTGAGCACATCAATTCAAAGAATCCGCTATGTTGCTTGTTATTATTTCATACCTATTTTCTTTAAATTTGAGCAAGACAACAAAAAATACATCAGCATTCTCCAAATATTGTGCAAGATCGAGGTTTTGTGTTTGTATCTCATGAAAAAGCGGAATGAACTCAGAAACCCTATAGACCTTTACAAACAAATTAAACAAGTATTCTACAACTCTCCTTGTACTTTTTGACTAGGTTTTGGTAGAGATAATAGACACATATTCCTCGTTGACCTAATGGAAACAAAAAAAAAAACCTTTTCGACACATTTTCTTGCTGGTTAATGTAGATCATACACAACTGATTTAGGAACCATTCCCAAGAAGCATCATTCTCAGCATCTAAAATCCCTAACCTAGAGGGTATATCCGACCATTTCCATCCAGCCCAACAGCTACAAACAAAACACCCTTGAATTTTCCTTTCAAATGAGTTCAATCCACCACAACCACACTTCTTATAGAAAAATCATTGATACAAGCACCAAATGCAATGAACAAGTACTTAAATCTATGTTTTTATTGCATTCAAGTCTATTGATTGTACATGTATTTGCTGCCTTATAATCAGATGTAGATACAAAGGCAAATCCAAACACCACTCTCTCATGTACATTGTACCAACTCATGTGCACCAATGCCTTGTAAGATTTCCAGTAATCAATGTAAATATCATACATAACTTTCATCCGACTGCTCTGATGTGTCTGTCATCACTACAGAACAACACAGTGTTATCCGACCACTATTTCCAACCAATTCCAGAGGTCGGAAAAGTTTTGGACCAAATTTAGGAGAACAATACTTGAGTTCACCCCTAGGGGTGAACCCTTTCATTCACCTCCTTAGGTTGTAGCCAATCAAAATGCCACATAATATCACATTTAGAAAAGAAAAATAAACAATAAAAACAAATAAAATCAAACATTTGATTTTACAGTATTTATTCCATACAATTTATATAAAAAATACTATACCATACAACCATATAAAATACAGAACCCAAACATATAATTTTACAGTATTTATTACGTAAATGTTTTATATTTAAAAATACTATACCCTATAGTATAAGGCCTACATCCATATAAAATAAAGAACCCAAACATATAATTTTATATTATTTATTTCGTAGAATTTATATATAAAAAAATACTATACACTACATTCATATATTAAAGAATCCAAATATATAATTTTACAGTATTTATTCCGTAAAGGTTTAATAAAAATAAATAATATACCCTACACTCATATAAAATAAAGAACCCAAATATATGATTTTACAGTATTTTTTTCTGTAAAACTTATATATAAAAATACTAAACCCTACAACCATCTTATTATATAAATTTTGGTTGCACTCACCAGAAACAAACATGTGTCAAAATTATAACTCATGAAATCATGACATATGTCACATGTAAAAACTTATTTCCTTAATAAAAAAGAAAACCAAGAAATAATAATAATAATCATAATAATAATCACATAGATAATCTTTACTTTTCATATTTTACATATTATTTCTTTAATTAAAATGAAAAAGAAAGGAAAAATAAATAAACAATCAAATAGATAATATTATTTTCCATTTTTTACATATATAATTTTAAAAATATTTTTTAAAAAATTTAGATATACTAAAATTAACCTCAGATAAATTTAAATTCATTAATTTAAATATATATTGTATAAGGTTTAAATTTAGATAATATATATTTTAAGAAAATTTTGTATATTTAATTAACAATTAATCTCAGTTATTTCATTAATCCATAACAACCCGACAAAAAGAGAGCAACAAATAAAATGATTAACTTTACATTTTTTCAAAAATATATTCAATCTTATTTCTACTAAACCTTTTTCAAATTAAGATATTTAGATTCCAATATTATTTAGAATATAATACTTTATATATTTTAAACAAAATTTTAGTCTATTTGCAATGTTAGTATTTCAAGTTTCATGATTTTCTACTAAATTACTAATACTGTTGTTATATATATTTTAATTATTTTATAATATTAATTATATATGAATATTTCTTTTATATAGTGCATATTATTTATATAAAAGTTTTGACTTTTATTAATTTATATGGGGTATACATGAGCTTATAGTAAGATTTAGTATGATTGAAAATTGAGTTAAATTGTATAGCAAAACCAAGTGTGTACGAAGAAACTTGATTAACAAAAATTTAATAACCTACCACTTTCAAATTTTGGTTCATTTTGGGTATTTTATTTATTTGATATAAAAATAAATGATATTTTTGGGTTTATAATTGTTGAGTAATTATATCAATTCTAAATATTGTTAATATTTTTGGGTATATAACTATATTTCGAGTATTTTGGGTATCCATTCGGTTGTTAGTTCAGTGCAACTCAGGTTTAGTTTTTTCGGATATAGAAGTCTAGGATCTAGTTGGATTTTTTTTGGGTTAGTACCCCTTTTCGGGTTTGATTCGGTTTATTTTTGGGGTTTCATATATTTTGTCAATGCTATCTAACATAGTAGTCGAAAAAACAAACAACAAATGAGAACGAAAATCTTTTAGTTATTACACAGATTTTTAATATTTTATAATAAAATTTTAATATATAAAGTTAAATAATTTATTCACGAAAATCTTTTAATTTCTATATAACTCACACAATTTATCTTTTTGCATTTTAACTTTTAAACTTCTTTCTAAAATCTCTCTAACCTTCATATTACTTACCTTTTTTTTTGTATTTTATCAAAACAAAATCTCCATAAACTTTCTTAAAATTTAAAATTTCTATAGTAACTCTAAAATATTGTTTTGGTTACAAATTTAATTTAATTTCTACATAATATCACTTTAAAAATATTTCAAATATATTTTCGTTTTTAAAAACTTTAAATAAAATTTTGGTAATTTAAAGTTAAAAAAAAAAAAAAAAAATTTCTACAGTTTCCGACCAAACTTTTACAGTTAGTCGGAAATTGGTAGAAAATTTATGACAAAATTTCAAAATTGACATATATGTAGTCGGAAAATAGTCGTGAATTGGTCGAAAACTATTGGTCGGAAATTGGACCATTCAAAACAATTATATGATTAAAGGTGTTGTTGGTGCTGCTTCACATTACCTAGACAGTTTGAGAAACAACATGGGGGACAAACTCCTGGTTGGGGCAGCACATGACTTCGGCGGAAATAAAGCCATCTAAGAAGTTTTGAACAAAAAAGAGGTGTTGTATCCATGAGGCAATACATTATCCTCAAAAGAGTGGGGGGGGGGGGGGGTTGGGTTTGCATCATCATCGTCGTCAGATACAATAGTCCAATCACTATTACTACCATTGGCAACATCTCTCGATGGAACTTCGTTGTAGCTCTCATTAACTTCACTAACCACTGGACCTATACGTTGGTTGCATCAATTGATATATTTTCTTAAATTCGCCTCTGCTTCCTCTACCTCAGCCATAAAGTCATCATCTTCCATATCGACCAAAGATGCTTTTGAGCCCATAAGAGAGTCGTGTTGGTACCGGGTTTAGCACCCCAACCAAGATCCGATCCTATTTAGATCAATCCGGAGGAAGATATCGAAATGATCAAACCGAACGTATTTAGACCGACGAATCAATGTGCAAATCGGTCTAGCCAGAACTGAATTGATTAAAATGAACTGAAGCAAGGAGAGTCGAAGCAGGCAAGAAAAATGGAGTTTGGCCCATTGGGCCGGGACGACGTCTAGAAACCCTATAAATAGCGGGGTGGCTTCACGAGCAAGCCACTACAAAAAACTTAGGAAAAAACTTTCAATAGCAGCTCTGCTTTCTCTCTCTATTTTCTCTATCTAGAAACCTCTTTGTAACAAACACCTTTTCAACATTAATAAATACAATTTTACCCTTATTGAATTCTGTGATTCAACAGTTGGTGCCGCCTGTGGGGATTCTTACATTCCTTTTTCTAAAAATCTCATCTCACATTCCCAAAAATTCTCGATCTTGATCATGGAAACGTCTCCAAGTCACGTCATCGACGATAATACCAACGACGGCCTCACGATCAGAACCGCCTCTACTACCACGGAGTCCGACGATAACACCACAACTCCCCCGTGATCCCTCCGGTCATTCCCCCAATCCCTTCGATCATTTCTTCGATCATCCCTCCAGCTATTCTCGAAGACCCAAGACTACCTGCATCCGACACCAAAGTACGCAACACCGATCCACCAACCGCTTCAATCTTCGTTGCACAGATCGATCAAATCATCAGACAACCCGAAATCGCTCTTCTCCTCTGTTATCTTCAAGAAAGGAACACGGCCACCGCAACCGAACAGAACGACGTCGGCCTCATAATGACCATGAGCACGCCTCCCTATCGACGTCGATCTCTAATCCAAAACAATAGTGCACCTCACTTCACCCCTCAATACGTAATGGAAGAGCTCGCCACCAACCGGCAGAAGGAGGCCGACCTGGATCGAACCATCAAAGAAATGCGATCCCAGATGCATCAAGCCACGAACTTGCCCCCTGACATAGACAAAGTATTAGAAGAAACATGTAAAACACCCTTCACCAGTCGAATCTCAGTAGCTGACATGCGACAAGTCGGCAAGATAAAATTCCTGATTTATGACGGTACGACAAAAGGAACTACCGATCCAATAAGTCACCTCATGGCGTTTACTATCGCCGCCGGTAGAGCTCGACTATCAGCAGAGCAGAAAGACCCGGTTTTATGTCAATTCTTCGGCGAAAACCTCAGCGGTGCCGCACTACAATGGTTCTTCAAACTAAAACCGAGTACCATCGACTCATTCAATGACCTATCCCAGGCCTTCATGAAGCAGTACTCAATCTTGGTAAACCCCGGACAATCAACTGCCGACCTGTACACCCTAATCCAGAAGAGAGGCGAAAGTCTTAGAAAATTCATCAATCGCTTCAAAGACGTCGCCTCGCGGTTACAATGGACGACGCTGCAGCTATCGAGGCACTTCGTTGAGGTCTTTGGTATGAATGCCATTTTAGAGAGACACTCGCCTCCAATAAACCAACAACATTGGAAGATGCTCTTTACCGCGCCTCAATCTACATCAAAATCGAAGAAGAAAGGGAAGCACTGCACAAACAGCACTCCGCAAAATTATGCAGCTCGACAAAGGAAAAATGGAAGGACTCCCATCATGAACCTCGACACCATTATGATGGCCACTGCGACAACAAGGGCCGCAGGCCAGATGCAGCGTATGCTATCAGCGACCAGAAGTCGAGTCAACCCTAGATTATCTACGTCAGAGAAGACGACAACAGTAAAACATCCGGTCAACAACCTCGATCCAATACGCGGGGTCGAGAGGAGTGCAACAATCGCTCTCCAAACGCAAAGCAAGCGAAATCTTCGTCCTTTTGCGATTATCACCAAGTCACTGGACAATCCACATCAGAGTTTTAGACCCTCCAAGAAAAATTGCTGAACAAATACAGACAGGACGAGCTACCAGATGTAGTCCACAGACCATGGTGATCCGACAAAGACTTCCGACCACCCTGACCTGAGGAGAAACATCGATCTAGTAACAAGCAGAATAGCAGATCCAACGATGTCGCAAAGAAAAACCTAAACGAGGACGAGACGATTACGACGAAAATAGTCAATCCAGCAAGAAAGAAAAACTGGAAGTACACGTGATTATGGGCGGCCTCAGCGATTGTAAAGCCGAGGCTTCAACCAAGAGACATCAACTAGACAGAGTAAACTTTGTAGGAGACGACCTCCCAATCATCTTCTCCACTTCGGACTTGGAAGGCCTGCATATACCACATAACGATCCTTTGGTCATCACTCTCAACATTGGCGAATGCAATGTCAGCAAAATCTTGGTCGACATAGGCAGCTCTGTCGACCTGATCTATAAATCAACTCTTACAAAGATGAAGATCCATGACTCCTACATCAAAAAGGTAACTCAAACCTTAACCGCATTTGATAACAGCCACGTAACGACACTCGGCACTATCAAACTCCCTGTTTACACCGGCAATACCTTCAAAAGCGTGAAGTTCTCAATCATCAACGAACCTTCGGTCTACAACGTCATAGTCGGGACACCATGGATCCACGCAATGAAGGTCGTCGCGTGGAGCTATCACCAGTGTATACATATCCCATCAGGGGGGAGCATATTCACCATCAGAGGCAACCAGACCGTAGCCAGAATGTGTTTCATCACTGAACGCAAAATACACACCCCAACTATCGCAGTCAACTACAAAAGAATCTGTCAACTTTCGCCTGGACAATCAAAGACATGATCGGAAGTGACCCAAAAATCACCTCCCACGAGCTCAACGCCCACCCAACATTCAAAACCATCCGCCAAAAACGGAGAAAATTAGGCACCGAGCGCGCCAAAGCAGTAAACGACGATGTCGATAAACTTCTGAAAGCAGGATCGATCGGCGAAGTCAGATATCCTGAGTGGCTAGCAAATCCCGTGGTAGTCAAGGAGAAGAATGGTAAATGGCAAGTTTATGTCGACTTCACGGATATCAACAAAGCATGCCCCAAAGATTACTTCCCTCTTCCTCACATTGATCGACTAGTCGAGGCAACCGCAGGGAATGAATTGTTATCCTTCATGGATGCCTTTTCCGGATATAACCAAATTAGGATCCACCCCGACGACAGAGAAAAAAGGGGCCTTCATCAAAGACAGAGAGACATATTACTACAAGGTCATCCCTTTCGGGCTTAAAAACGCCGGGGCAACTTACCAACGTTTGGTCAACAAGATGCTCGCCGAACAACTCGGCAAAACAATGGAGGTTTATATCGACGACATGCTCGTCAAGTCAACCAGAGCCAAGGATCACATCGACAATTTAAAGACATGTTTCGAAATACTTAACCGATACGACATGAAGCTGAACCCCGGAAAATGTACTTTCGGCATCACATCCAGAGAATTTCTTGGCTACATAGTAACAAAATGACGAATTGAAGCAAACCCGAAGCAAATCACAGTCGTGCTCAATCTTCCATCGCCTCGCAATAAAAGAGAAGTACAGTGTTTGTCAGGACGCATAGCCGCCCTCAATAGGTTCATTGCCATATTGACCGATCGATGTCTACCCTTCTACCAACTCCTTCGCAGCAACAAAAATTTCGATTGGGACGATAGATGCGAAGTTGCATTCCAAGAACTAAAAACATATCTTTCCACGGCACCCATCCTTGCTAAGCCGGAGAACGGCGAAACTTTGTACTTTAACGTTGCTGTTTCAGAATGCGCAGTGAGCGGAGTTTTAGTCAAAGAAGTGTGTAGCGAACAGAGGCCGATCTTCTAGGTAAGCAAGACCCTCGAACCAGCCGAAACTCGGTACTCTGCACCAGAAAAAATTGCATTTGCCGTGATAATGTCGGCCCGAAAAATTTCCCCATATTTTCAAAGTCATCCAATAGTCGTGCTGTCAGACTGCAACATCCGGACCATACTACATTCGCCAAACCAATCTGGAAGACTAACCAAATGGGCAGTCGAACTGAGTGAGTACAATATCAAATATCAACCACGAAAGGCGCACAAGTCTCAGGTCCTAGCAGATTTATAGTAGAGTTACCCCAAAAGAAACAGCCGACGTGGTAGCCAAGTAGAAATGGGAACTGCACGTCGACGGGTCAGTTACCAAGGACGGGTCCGGTATTGAGATATTACTTAACTCGCCAACCGGCGAAGTGCTCGAACAAGCAATGAGCCCCGAATTTCTCACAATAAATAACGAGACCAAATATGAATCTCTAATTGTCGGGCTGAAACTTGCCTCAGGAGTCGGAGCAAAGAAAATAAATGCATACTGTGACTTGCAGCTTGTCGCGAGTCAATACACTGGCGAATACGAAGCCCGCGAAGAAAAGATGAGCAAGTACCAAGAACTACTTCAGAATCTAACCAAGGAGTTCGACAGTTTCAATCTTGTTCATATACCATAATCCGAAAATAAAGTCGCAGACGCATTGGCAAACATGGCCAGCAAGGTAAATCCTTACCACAGGTTGATCCCAATAGAATCAATCAAGAGACCAAGTATCAAACTGCCTAGAGGGATCAATCAGATCGGGGACTCCAACGACAGTGGCGACCTAGAATCAAATCTGCCATCTCCCGACCCCGATCAAGAGGACCCATCAAAAGATTGGCGAGCCCCAATCATTGCATACCTCGACAAAGGAGACAAACCGCTTGACAAATGGGAAGCTCGCTGACTAAAAGCCCGGAGCCTGCTCGACAAAGGAGACAAATATTGCCAAAGGCATGCTCATTCTATCAATTCGCCAATCGAACAACTAACAGTCGGAGCCTCGCCCTACCCATTTATGTGATGGGCTATGGACATAGTCGGACCACTTCCAGAATCAACCCACAAAAATAAATACATATTAATACTCACCGACTATTTCTACAAATGGGTCGAAGCCAAAGCTTATGCAAAAATCACCAGCAGCGAGGTAATAGAATTCCTTTGGAAAGAAATCATATGTCGACATGGCCTCCCTTATGAGATAGTCATTGACAAAGGCACAAACTTAACATCAAAGAAAGTCGTAAATTTTTGCGAGTTGTGGAAGATTCGACTTAACAGCTCAACTCCGCGCTATCCGCAGAGAAACGGCCAAGCTGAGGCAACAAACAAAACAATCTTAGACAGCCTCAAAAAATGACTCGACGAAAGCAAAGGGTTATGGCCCGACGAATTGGACGGAGTCTTATGGTCACACCGAACTACGCCACGGTGCGCAACAAACATGACTCCATTTTCAACATCGCATGGCATCGAGGCACTCGCTCCAGCCGAGCTACACGTGAATACACTGCAACAACTAAAATTGCCCGAAAACACGCAGCTAAACGACAAAATACTCCTCGAAAACTTTAACAACATAGAGGAAATGCGCGACAATCAGCAGCTCGATATTACAATAAGAAAGTTTGGAACCGCTTCTTCCAAGAAGGCGATCTGGTCCTCCGAAGAGTCTACAAAAATACAAAAGAATGCGCCAACAAAATGGGCACTAAATGGGAAGGACCATACCTGGTCTCCAAAGTAGTTCGTCCAGAAGTCTACAAACTAATGACAATGAACGGAGATCAAATACCGCACTCCTAGAACTCAATGAATTTGAAGCGATACTATTACTAGATAAGCAGCACGGCTTTTTGTAATATCCATTTGAACATTGTAACAAGAACTATGTTTGGCTTGATCCCTGTCGGGGTACGTAGGCAGCCTCCAAAATGAGGTACAACTATCATATCATATTGTCAAACTCAAAAGCAACCGGGCTCACGCTCACAAACAAACAACCCAGTTTATCCTTCACCATCAGCCACGCTGCTCTTTGACTCATTTCTCGTAAAAAATGCCCTGGCCAGGTATCCTTACGGGGGAATAAGGCCAAAGAAAAGTAGAGCAAACGATGAAGAGGTCGCCCAAGACAAAGTAAGTCGACAACCTCACAAATTAAGGCCAGATCTTCAAGAAAGTCGCCTAGGTTAATTAAGCCTACATTCGCATTACTAGGGGCTGACTTATTTCGAAAAAATTATTAGAGTATAAGTTGTGGTCGCTCCTCGCATCTAAAAATCCGACTAAGACAAAAAGTCGAAGTCCTACTTCACCAAAAGAGATCGCTTAGTTCAAATAAGCCGAAACCCACATGACTAGGGCCTGATTTACTCAAACGGTCATTCATTCAAGCTCGACTAAAAAAGACATCGATCCAAGGTGAACATCTTTACACAGATTTTTCACATAGTCGAAGAGTCTAAATAATTCTTAGATCGACTATGGTAACACGTCGTTATGTTGTCAAACAAGAGAAGTAGCGAAAATCAATTCCCATACTTGGCATAAAAAAATATCAAACAAGATATAAAAATGATTATTATAAAAAAAATAACGAGTAAAAACCCCTCCGGGCAATGTTAGTACAATGACAAAAGAAGGTCACAGGCGACCCGCACGGAACACTGGTTTAAAAAAAAGAACAACAAATTAAAGAAGCCGACGTGAGCACCTACGAAGCCGGAGGAGCAGAATCCTTAGGCGGGGTCTGAGACAAAACGTCTTTGATCTTCAGCGCGCCATCCTCAGCTTGAAGCCAATCATTTGACCCGTAGACATTAGCAGCATGATCGTTATTAATCAAAGTACCACCAAGATGAGTAGGGACGTTCAGCTCTTCAATCATGACCTCATCCAAATGGCCCTGCTCGGCCTTCTTGGCATATTCAGCACGGATCGCTTTATAATGAGCAATCGCGGAGTGGATCTCGGCCCAGTCGCCGCTCTCCTTCGCCTTTGTCAGCGCTGTGATAATACAATTTGCTTGATGATATACGCACTTAATATCATCAGCTTCCTTTCGCTGGAGAAGGTAATTCTTCACCCGGTCAAAGATGGTTTGGCACGCTCCAATTATGCCATTTCTCAAGCTGCGCTCTGTGGCAACCGCCTGGTCACGGGGTTACGTAGGCGAGCTTGCTCATCTTTGAGATGAATGCTAAGCTTCTTATTCAGCACCTGCAGCATCTCTTTCTCGATCCTCGTTTTGCCATGGCTCTCAACCTCGGCCTTCAGCTGCTAGTGATACACGACCGCCTCGTCTCGAGCCGCCTGTAGCTCGGTACGGAGCTCTTTGGCGTGATCTTTCTCCACGTTCATTGCAGCCTTTTTCCTTGTCAAGACCGCTCGCGAGTTTCTTTACCTCGGCGCATCATCCACAGCTGTTTCTTTGGCGTGCTGCACGTCGCTGTAGAACTTAGCTAAAGCCGCACTAGCCTGTTCGAAACAACAAAGCAATATTAGTCACGCCGGCATTCAAATACTATAATGTAAACAAAACGATTAACACGGCATCCTGAATTTACTTTAACCTGCATTTGAGCAGCAAAGTAAAAACTAGCATCCAAGGCGTCCGCATTCTCATCTTTGAACAATGGCGCATCGGCCATAGCAAGGAGAAGATCGCCACAGGCTTGGCGATCATGGCAAATTTGAGATTTTAGTACGATATAGTTAAACACGACCTCATCCCCGGACAGCTCAGACTTTTGCCTCTTTGGGCTCGGCTCTTCAACAGGCAGCTCCTGCTCAGGATGTGTCTGTTTGCTTGGTCCCTCAGGAAGGTCGGCTTTCTCCCGTGGCGTCTGAGACGCGCTAGGTACCTTTTTATCTCGTACCAAATCCTTCGGTTTCACCACTCTTTTCTTCTCCGAGACCTTCAGCTTCAGCAAGGGCCCTTTTCCTTACTCACGATCACTGCGCCTTTTCCCTTAGTGGCAGCAGTTAACTTCTCAGTTACCCCGGTGGTAGTCTGGCCTTTTCCGGACGTCGGCGTCACTGCAAGAATACTGTGACCAACTCCAAGGTTGATTGGTGCCATCTCTTCCCAGCTGTCTGTTGAGATCGGCTTAACAGGCTTGAGGTTTAGTTCTCCTGAAAAGACGAACCAGTCAATTAAAATCAGCAAAGTCAAAAAATAATAAATAAAAACCGCGGTCAGAAAGATTCATGTAAAAAATAAAACTCACTCTTTTCAAGTCTCTTTCGAGCTCTAGCAATACGAGCAAGAGTAATGTCGGGCCACTTCAAATCGCCTAGACTCTTCAACAGCTCGACCTTCTTTGCAAAATCAAGCGGAGGCGCCTTGTAAAATTCGTGGATAACTGCCAAAACCAAAACAAGGATGTCAGCATAAGTCTATAAAAAATAAATGAAGAAGAAAAATCATTCTCATAATCTACCGTATTTCTTAGCCCATCTAATATAAAAGGAGTCAGCAGAATAGGGCGAAGTCAGCTCGTCTATCCTAGCAAAGAAATACAACCTTTTCCAGTTCTTTATGTTATCACCACTACTATGGGTGATCATGTTGTAGGCCGGCCTGGTCGAAACATAGAAAGTGTCATTTCCCTTGATCTGGCAGATCGACTCCAAAAACCGAGTCGTAATTTCTACTCCTACTTCGGATGCAAGGGCAATCAGACCAACAATATGGCAGATTGACTTCGTCGTGAGCTGAGAGATAGCTATTTCGCAAGCTCGGCTGTAGGATACGAGCAACCCGGGCAAAGGGAACCACATATCGGCTTCAAGAAAATAACTCTCATGAAGGCACACGAAACCCTTGGGACAATGCCAGGGACGCTCGTGGATGGATGAAATCTGAATAACAATCTTGTCCGACATCTTGCAGTATCTCCTCATGATGGAGATAGACTCTGGCGTGCTCCAGCTCGAATAAATATCACAGCTGTTGTCGGACTGGAGATATTTCTTCCCCTTCTTCTCCGATTTTCTGCGTGGCCCCCTTCTTCTTACGCCGCGCTGCTTCTTGCTGCCAGACGCTTCCAACATGTTTAAAGGTTCCACCTCGACAACATCAGCATCGAGATTTCTTCTTCTTTGTCGGGATCAATCTCTCCTTCGAAGCCTGCCATATCATTTTCACTACCTAAGATCTCCTCTTCGAGACCTCGAATCATCGAGCTCGCCTTGTCGTCATTCAAAAGTGGGCTACCGGCTCGAGGGTATGGAAATTCTTCGTCCTTAAGAGACGAGATGGTAACTGTATATCCCATAGTTCGGCATTTCTTAAGCAAAGGGTTGAAAGGATGATTCAGACGAGCTCGGTGACATATTCAGAGAAAGGTGGATTAGGACAATCTAAAGGTCGACCTACAAGAGATACTTTGGTTTTGACTTAGGATATAGATCTACAAGGCGATTCTAAACTAATTTCGCCGTTATTCAACGGTGAATCGGAGAAACAGCTAGAAGGTTGAAGATTGAACCGGAAAATAACTTAAAATACAGTGAAGATCAAGAACAAGATATGAAGATTCGACGATTAAACAGTAAAGCAAGAAATCGAGTTTGAGAGAATTTTACCTTCTGATTCGGATGAAAGATGAGAAAGACGAGCATCAGTCGTTCTTTTATAGAAAGAAAGTGACTCTTCATCTTCCGGTCTACGGAGCCTACAAAACCCTAGGAGGGAAAAGATGATTTCACCCCTATATCAAATGGTTGCTTCTGATAGCTTTTTGAGGAAATCACATGACTTGGAATAGCCGAACTCATCTTCACCCCAAAAGCCAAGCTAGTCAAACTTCTCATCAACAACGTGTTAGAATATGTCGATCTAGACCGGGCCAAACCTCTTATTAATTCATTAAGTAGTTTAATGAACTGGGGGGTGGGGGACTAACTGTTGGTACCGGGTTTAGCACTCCGACCAAGATCCAACCCTGTTTAGATCGACCCGGAAGAAGATATCAAAATGATCAAACCGAACGTATTAGACCGACGAATCAATGTGCAAACCGGTCTAGCCAGAACCAGATTGATTAAAATGAACCAAAGCAAGAAGAGTCGAAGCAGGCAAGGAAAATGGAGTTTGGCCCATTGGACCGGGACGACGTCTAAAAACCCCTATAAATAGTGGGGTGGCTTCACGAGCAAGCCACTACGAAAAACTTAGGGAAAAACTCACAAACCCATTTTCAACAGTAATAAATACAATTTTACCCTTATTGAATTTTGTGATTCAACAAGTCGGCCGCTTTGATTGATGCCGTGTTTGACTTTGCTATTGAAGCCTCTCCACAAATTTCCTGAATAACAGCATTGTTTAGACACCTCTCCCTCCTAAACTCTCTCTCAAACTTGACAAACAAAATTGCGAAACCTCCTTCAAACTGGTTTCAAAATATAGATGATTTCTGACAGTTTCACTTTCAAGAATTTTTTTCATTTAGCTTCTTCATATACTTTTAGTTGATTAATAAATTTAATATTTTCTACAACATAAATAACTAATCCAAGCTATAAATGTTAACATTTTTGTTTTAACTACAAGAATTTGAGAAATGAAAATTTACTAAACATATGTTATATATACATATTCCTTCATTGGGAAATTTGGAATAAAAGGAGCAATAAAACATATTTTGTCCATCTACACCTTATTTTATAAATTGTCAAATTTTCCTAATCTACCCCTGCTACTTGATTAATAAGGTATTTTCCTAAAAAACAATATAACCATGTAGAAACACATGTTTGGAGAAGATCTGAAGAATAAACTTTTTCATTTTGAGCAAATTTAAGTATGTATTTTGAGGTTTTAAATTTGTTCTAAAAAGTTTGGAATTCGAATTCTGTGTTCTAAACATTTTAGATTTCGTATTCTGTGTTCTAAACATTTTAGATTTCGTATTCTATGTTCTAAACATTTTAGATTTTGTATTCTAAATTTTTTTATAAAATTGTTCATGAAAAAAAAATTATAATAGAATTTTTAGAATACATTCTAAAACTTTTAGAATACGTATTCTAAAGGTCTTAGATTACGTATTCTAAAAATTCTACCATTTTAGAATACGTATTTTGTGATCTAAATGTTTTAGAATTTATATTCTAAATTTTTTAGAATACGTTTTCTAAAGATTATAGATTTCCAGAAAAATTAGTGAATAAATATATAAAAAATGGAAAACTAATCTGTGTTAATTTCGTGTTAAATTAGGTCTAACCTAAGTATTCAAGTTAGATTAAGCATCTTCTTCACCAACGTCTTCTTCTTCTCTTTTACGTGATTTTGGAAGAGTTATCATGTTTTTGAAGATTATATATGTTTCAAATCTACGTTATGTGTGGTCGATGGAGACTGTATGACAAAAAGCAGTGGTAATTTATTGTTGATGAAGAAAAACATATTTTCTATTAATTTTTGTTTTTACAAATTGATAACTAAAAATAAAATACTGTATTTTATTGGATTATATGAAACCATTTACAAAAGACCAATATTACAAAGTAAAAGGACATGATTAAAAAAACGATACTACTCTTGTATTTAAACTTGTGAATCCTCTTCACACTCCTACACTTCCAACCTTTTGAAAATTCTTCTTCGATAACATCAACAAGATCAGCTTCCTCCTGCAGTAACTATCATACATTATTCTAAGTTTGTTGTGAGGAGTACCCAAACAATAAGCCTTAAAGATTCAAACTGACAGAGAACTAAGCAATAACACATCAGCATATTGCTTAAAACAAATGTCATAACCCTTTTTCTAAATCCTAAAAAGTACATTATCTTTAAACACATAATCTTAGAGATACCATTAAAAAAAGATTAATAAATCCAAAAAAATCAATTTACAACACCAAATTTAATAAACAAGAGATGAAATTGTAAAAACAATTGATGAAATCTTGAAGGGAACAGAGTAGCCTTATATTGATAATCCTTTTAATAAAAAAACCTTGGTTTAATAGTCCTTGTCGGATGGGGTGGGGAAATTACAGGGGAGATCTCGTCTTATCATACGTTATTCATCTCTATTTCACGTAACTTTCAGAAACCATATTATCAAATAAGTTATTTTTATTTATTTATTATCTTTTCATCTGTTTTTCTTTCTTTTTTTCAGAAAGTTTGTTATGTTTTGTCCAAATGTTATTTTGTATTGTTGCTAGGTTTTTATTTATCTCATTAATCTATCTTATTATATAAACGTGGGTTACACTCACCAGAAGCCGACACGTGTCAAAATTATAACTCACGAGATCTTAACATGTGTCACTAGTCATTCAAATCTTACCACCACGTGTCTAATTATAAAAATATAAAATTAAATGAAAAAGGAAATTCAGTAATTTTTAATATATCAACTAATAAACTAAAATTCATAAATCCCAACAAAAAAACGGAAAAGTGATTAAAAAAAAAAGAGGAATCACAAAAATGTTAAATTATCTAATCAATAACTAAATTTATAAGAACATTTAAAACAAATAAAAAAAATAAAAAAATGTAGTTTTAAAAAATAAAAAAAGGAAATCACAAAATTGTTAGTTTAACTAATCAATAATTAAAATTAAGAAATATATTTAAAAGAAATGTCAGAACGAAAATTGTAACCTAAATTTAGTTTATTTGCAATGTTAGTTTTCCAAGTTTCATGGGTTTCTACTAAATTACTAATACTGTTGTTATTTATTTTTTAGTTATTTATAACATTAATTATAAATGGATATTTATATGAGATATGCATATTATTTTGATATAAAATTCTTGACTTCTATTAATTTATATAGAGTATACATGTTGTTAGAGTAAGATTTTATTATTATTGAAAAATGAGGTAAATTGAATAGTAAAATCAAATGTGTATGAAGAAAAGTTGATTTAACAAAAATATAACAACGCAGACCTTTCAAATATTTTGGATAAGTTTAGGTATTTTAGTTATTTAATATACAAAAGATTTATAATTTTTAGGTAATTGAGTTATATAAGTCTAAATATTATTAATATGTTTGAGTATATAATTTTATTTCGAGTATTTTGGATATCTATTCAGTTTTTGGTTTTAGCTCATGTTTGGTCTTTCAGACATAGAAGTCTAGGATCCATTTGATTTTTTTTGGGTTAGTACCCCTTTTTGGTTTGGATTTGGTTTAATTTTTCGGGTTTCTGATATTTTGTCCATACTATCTAATATAGTAGTCGAAAAAAAAAACAACAAGTGGGAGCCAAAAGCTTTTGCGTTTTAATATTTTTAATATAGAATGTTAATTAATTTATTCATGTAGAAACTAAATTTTTTTAAATAACTATTTTCTCTAACAAAACATGATTTTTTTTCCTAAAACAATTTAAGATATATTATTAATAATAAATTTTGGTTAAATAAAATAATTTATTTAAATTTATTTTAAAATTCAAAACTCACCCATCATATATGTTCTTATCTAGTATATATATAACATATTATTTTAATATAATACATGCTATTTTCTTTTAGTAACAATATTCTGGTTAAGTTTATTCCGTTTTATTCTAAATGTCATGTTATTTTACATTATCACGCTAAATATATTTTTTGTTTCACTTATCTATGTAAATATAATGCTATTTTAACATTATGTGTGTCATTTATTTTAATTATCCGTTCTACCTATCTCGCTTTACCAATTGTCTCAGTGTATTTTTTATTTTCTCACACCCTGGAAAACGTCATTTACTAACAGTTTTTACCACATAGTTATGTTCTGAAACAGTGTCTTCGGGCTATTAGCAAATTAATCCTTTATTAGATTATAAATTATCCCGTCCACAACGTGAGAGGAAACGTTGCAAACTTTAAAGTGTAAAATATTCCATTGAACAAGTAAACACGACTTCTTCTTTTTTTCTAGAGAAATTTGGAAATTAAAGATCTTTTTCAATATTTTTGTCTATTTATATTTCGTTTTTATTGTTTTGGTAATCTAATTTTTTTGAAATATGAAATTCCTATTTGACCTCCAATATCTTCAAAATCGAACAAAAATTGAAAACACCAAATATTTTAGTTCATATAGAGTCTACAAATAATTAAATATAATTAATTAAATTAAAGATTCAGTTATTATTTGGGATAAAAGAGAATGAGGGTTTTTCATAATAAAAATAATAATTTAATACAATTTTCCTAATTTTGATTATGATTCAGTTATTATTTGGGATAAAAGGAAATGAAGGTTTTTTCATAAGAAACAAAAAAAAATAAAAGGGAATAAGAGTTCTATTTGTTTAGTTATTATTTTAGGTTAAACAATTACTTTCCTTAATTATATCCAAAATTAATAAATATAAAGATTTAGTTTTCCTAATTTTTAGATTCAGTTAGTAAAACAAGTACAAGTTCTAATTTTTTTAGAACTCGTATTCTAAAAAATTTAGAGTTCGCATTCTAAAATCTTTTAAATGTTAGAATTCGTATTCTAAAAATATTAGAGCATGAACAACATTTAGAATTCATATTCTAAAAAATATAGAATACAAATTCTAAAAAATTTAGAATGAATTAAAACACGTATTCTAATTATTTTAATTCTAAATTTTTTAGATCATGAACAATTTTTAGAATACGAATTCTAAAAAATTTAGACCATGAACAAATTTTAGAATACGAATTATAATCATTAGAATACAAATTCTAAAGTTTTTAGAACAAATTTGAAACCTTAAAAATCATACTTAAAAATATCTAAAATCAAAAACTTTGTTCATCAAATGTTCTTAAAACATGTGTTTCTACATGTTGAGCTGGGTTATTTTTTCAAAATATGTTATTTTTTTAGTAGCAAAGGTATATTGGGAAAAATGACAATTTTCAAAATAATATATGGACAAAAAAAATATTAGAAGACTTTTTTCCAAATTTCCCTTTTTTCTAGGGAAAATTGAAAATAAAGGATCTTTAAAACTATTTTTGTCCATCTAAATCTTTATTTTGAAAGTGTCAATTTTTCCTAAACTACCCTTGATATTAGATAAATAACTGTTTTAAAAAAACCATATAGTCATGTAGATACACAATTATGAAAAAGATTTAAAGAATACACTTTTTGATTTTAAACAGTTTTAACTTAGTTTTTAACTTGATGAAAATTGTTCTAAAACTTTTAGAATATGTATTCTAATATTTAGATTACGTATTCTAACAGTTGTACATGTTCTATAAAATTTAGATTACGTATTTTATAACTTTTACATGTTCTAAAAATTTTAGAATAGAAATTTAGAATACATATTCTAAATATTTTAGAATACGTATTCTAAATAATTTAGAAAATGTTTTCTAACAGTTGTTCACGTTCGAAACAGTTTAGAATACATATTCTAAAATATAAAAAATATATACTATAATTTAGAATATGTATTCTACATTTTGTTCATGTTCTAAAACATTTACAATATAGTACATATTCTGAAATTTACGAAATATAGTTAAATATGGAAACTTCATCTAAAAATAAGGAAAACAAAATATTTTGTGAATATTTTTATGATATTCTTGATTATATATATATATTATCGATTATAAAGATTTTATTTTTGAATTATATTCAATTGTAAACAAACAATTATTAACCTTATAACCCTAGAAACTAACATTTCACGTCATCTTCTTCATGGTTTCTTCTTCCTTTTATTATCACTGTTTTTTTTTTCTTTCCAAGATTTTTGTTATTTTTCCTTGATTATGATGCAAATTTTTGTTATTTTTTCTTGATTATGATGCAAATTTTTGAAAGAAGAAGAAAATATCGACGGTGGAAGAGAAAAAAGAAAAAAATAGAGGAAATAATATTTTATCAACCACTTTTTATTTAAAATAATTTTTTTAATTAGTAAATATTGTTAACCGATTTAGTAATATATATTGTATTAGATTTGTGAGATTTATTTAACTTTTGTAAAATATTCAAAAAAACTAATGTTGAAGGTATAAAAGAGACATTCACTTAAAAAAAAGCCTATTTCACCAAAATTGTAGAAAAAAACATATATGGTCATATTTGATTTAAAATATCTTTATTTTTCAAATTCCCCTTTTTTCTATCTTTCGTTAGACCAAGTATACATGTTACAAGATTGAAAGACAAAAACACAAATAATAAACTCGTAACTATACCAAAAAGAACAACTAACACGTGGTAAACTACACAAAAAATGAAATGAAAAATACATAGCCAACCTCTGAATCTCAAATAATATGATGAATATTAATATTTAGATTAAAATGAAGAAGAAAAAAAGATAACATTGCTTCTCTGTTTTTTATAAAAAAAAAAAAAAAAAACCAAGATCTATTGTTCATCAAATAGCTTAAGCCCATCATACCAAAGATCCTCACATTGCCTAACAAAAGGAAAAATCTTTCCCGAGTTACTTCCCCAGTCAGCTTCACATCCATGAGAAGGAGGAGTAAGGAAACAAGGCTCCATTGACGTGGATCGAACACATGGCGGATCTGGAGTTGTGAGGTCATTTGGCTGAAAAAGTAGCCATGGCTTTAATCCTCCAAGACTATAAGCAACATATCCAAATGTAGACCTTGCACTTGTGACAATGTTATCAGTTAAGCTTAAAAGATACATCTCAGCAAGAGCCTTTTGGTCGTGAAGCTTCTTGTCTGTTTGTTGAAACCTTTCTCCACTTGGCTGATAAACATCAATAATCTCTCTTGACGAACTATTTTTCTCTTCAAACAAGTTCTTTAAGTGTTCAGAGTACTCTGGATACAAAGATGTGACAAGAACAGCTTTATGTATTGGACTCATTGATTGATTGACTTTTGATTCTTCTTGTGTAGCCAATGCAGGCAGCAACTTCTCTCTTTGGGTACATGATACGACCTGGTTCATGACATGTGGGAAATATCCGGCATCACCTCTGAAAATTCGTATTTGAATGCCGAGTGTCTCGTCCGCTTTGGATAAGTGAGCATGGTAGTAACTAGTGACCATACTCCAAACTTGATTTGTCGGGTGAAAAAGATACCGAGCCAAGTGATGAAAGACGGTTTCTTTCTGCGGGAAAAGCTTAATTAGTTCGGTCTGAAAGGTTGGATTGAACCATAGAGATGGAACAAAGTAAACATTGGCTCTAACAATCAACCAAGGGACTTTGTCGATCAAGCTTTGATCCTTTTGGCAGAAGAACATCATATCATTTTCCCTTGAATCATGAAGGATGTGAAGATATAGATGTGGGGGGGTTAAAGACGAGTTGATGGCATGATTGTTCAACATGGTTCCATAACAACGAGAATATCCCTTATTGTAGCCATCAAAATGTTTCATCAATGCAAAGTCATTAGGAAGCAACCATGAAGTACCTGGAAATGGCTCGCAGAAGAGATCACTAACATCCTTGCGGTTGTCAAGAAGAATGATTCTCTCGGTCAAGAGAGCGTAGAGGAACACAGAAGCAATCGTAAGTATTCTGTTTCCAAGCCCATAATCCGCGATCCACACAACATATCTACATTCACCAACATATATCTCATCATGACCAAGTTTTTTTGTTGCTTCCTTGTAAGCTTTTGTGCCTGGACCGCAACGCTTGTGAAGCTTCTCATAGCCTCTTAACTTAGAGACAAGATATTCAGAAGGCTTGTATGGTGAAGGCTTACGATACAACAAAGATTGATGATACCTACTCAAGCAAGAACTATCATCGAAATCCGCGGTTAAAAGCCCTCCTATCAGTTTATCCCCCGGTGTTTCGGAGTCCCTTATATCTATCACAAGGAAATTAAAATATAAAGTCAAACGAGGATTCTTTGAGTCAATAATAAAACACAAAAGATGGATAACTGATTACCATCGGTTGAAGCATGAAGAAGTTGGTAGTTGAAACTGTTTGGGAATGATAAGAACAGCACAGATAGAATTAGTACGCAACTAAAAACGACTGTTATCAGAATCTTTATCTTCAACCCCAAAGCCTTAAAAACCTCGCCGGGGATCTGAAATATGTGATACATGTTGACTTTAGTTTGATTGGTTACAATTAGGAGATGATTCAAAAAGAGTGGACAACTCTTTTCTAACGTGTTATATATATAGTGAATTTAAATAAAGTTGAACAAAATAGATATTTTTATCAATGAAACTTGGAATATTATAATGTGTCATTGTTAAGTCGGAAACTATCAACATGCTCCAAACGTGAGTCCACAATTTTTAATTGGAAAAAGTCTTCCAACTCCAAATTTTAATTAGATCACTAACGAAGAAATTTCCAATGGGAGAGTTTTTTGACTTATCAACGAGCGTTATAATGTTGAAAGCTTGGAATCTAATTAGGGGGTGCCCCGCACGTTGTGACCACTTGAAATTAAAATAGTGAAAATGCAACGATAATTATATAGTTCAATCATGTAGTCATATTGACATCCTAAATTCAAAACTACATAGTATAGCAATTAGTACTCAAAACTATTGTGCTGAATTCAGGTAGATTTAACAATTCTTCAATGCACAACCTAACATTTTTCATATGTTCATATGTATATAATTTATGTTCGTATGTATAGAGCTGTCAATCAGATCTGTAGCCTGTGGGCCTCGCCGTTTAGTACCACGGCGGGACGGGTCTGGATATATCTATGCCCACAAATCAGCGCGTTTAGCAGGCGTTGCCCAGGCAGAAAACAGGATTTGCGGACATGATCAGACAGGTTATGCGGGTTTGGCGGGCGGCCCGCCAAAACAGAAAGCTTATGCATTAAAATTCACCAAACAGACTATATAAATAATCTTGGTAAGTTTTTCAGGGGTGCCATGTTATTAAAGAGAACAAAGATAACAAGTTATGCAAAGAAAAGCAACGAATTTACCTAGCAAGAACATCTTAAAGAAACTTCAGCCTTTTCCCAACATCTCCTGCCTAAACTCACAAAGATCTTATTATCAACAAGAAGAAGAATCATTCACAAGTTAATGATTTCTTTCTTGTGAAGGTAAAGAATGATATAACACTTACTTACTTCTATTTCTGGTTGGCTTATAACTGGAGGGTTCTCATTCATAACAAGTTAAACAACATTAGCCGTGACTACCTGATTTATGTAATTGGAGCAAGATTTCTGCAAAAGACTTTGAGCTAGAGCTGATTGCTAACAAAATTCTCTTTGATAAAGAGGGTTTGCCTTCAGCCAAAACTTCCTTGTGATAAAGAGGCTTTAGGCCTTTGACTCTATTTCACAAAATCCTCAGTCTTGCAGACAAAGCTCTCAAACACAGTTTCATTTGCTTGGATTTATTTCTGCAGGCAAAAATTTATACAATAAAGAGATTTTCAGAACCTGGGAGATCGATGTTTGGTTAGCAAAAAGATATATAAATATATAATTAAGGAACCCAAGTGTCATACCACAGCCAGTTTCATCAACCTCAAACCAAAGAACCATTTTGTTCGGGTTATTACAAGATTTCTGCAAATGATTTTTCTGTCGCACCAGTTTTGTCTTCATTGGAGCCCATGGCTTCTTTCTGTCAACAGTATAAGTTCATCTCATCATGTAGAGAATTTAAAGCAACCATGTTTTTAAGATTAACCGTCCCTATCATGACAAAATAAGAGAAGAGAAGACAAGACAAGATAACAACAAAAGTTACTTGTTCTAAACTTTATAGAATTTCTTATAAGATTTGCAAAACTTTGAACAACTCTTGCTGGGAAATGTAGAAGACAACGTTAGAGATTAACAAACATTTTTCAAATACCTGAATAGCTTCACAAATAAAGCCAACAATCTGTAACATTTAATTGCTCGTTTGTTTATCATTTTCTTCTTGTTGTCATTGTGATTCGCTATCAGGAACAACTTGTGTCTCCAAGATTCTTGATGTACTTCTTGAAACCGTCATCTAACTCGTTCAAATCCAAGAGATATTGTGTAACCGAAACTTGTTTTGACAAAAATTCAAATCAAAAAGTGAGGAATAAACTCAATCTTTGATGCTAAATCCTAAAAATAAAGATACAGAACATTAAAATTGATTTCAAAGTTATAAAAACAGAGAACTCAAAACATGTTCAGTCGATAACAACAAATATATCCCATTTGGCCAAGAAATCAACACAATCTAACAAAAAATCAACTCTATCAACTACACGCTCCACGACTATCCATCGCGTTCACTGCTCGAGTCATCGCGGTGTCCAACAAATATATCCGTTCCATTCTTGATACTTACCATTTGGTCACGATACGATGGCACAACCTCGGGGTCATATCCGAGATCGCATCACCGCATGTGCTTGGTTCTTCTCAAAGAAACAAGATGTTTCACTCTCGGTGTACGATAAATGGCATAGTGTGCAGCCTCATTATTGATTCGAGAAGTTCTAAGAATGTCATTGCTGAAACTGTGGTGTCTAAGTTAAATTTAAAAGTCTAACCACACCCCTCTCCTTATAAGTTGACTTGGATTAAACAAGGAAAAGAAGTCTCTGTGTCTACGCGTGCCTTGGTAGAATTTTCTATTGGTGCTTCTTACAAAGATGAATTATTCTTTGATATTGTCCCTATGTATGCATGTCATTTGTTGCTTGGTCGACCATGGGAGTTTGATCGTCATGTCAGTCATGATGGTTATCTTAATACTTATATTTTCCGTTTTAACAACCTGACTTTTACATTGAAGCCATATGTACCTACTCTACAAGTTCCACCAACAAACGCAATCATCTTACTGCAATATGTTCCATTGGAAACTGAGATGCACGAGGCTGGTATGGTTGTATTTGTACTCACTATGTCTGTGTCTCCTTCACAAGACAGTTATTTTTCGCCTCTTCTGGCACAATTATTGAGTGAATTTTCTGATGTATTTCCATCTGATCGCCATCTGGTTTACCGCCATTACGCGATATTCAACATTGTATTAACTTAGTTCCAGACGTATCTCTTCTCAATCGTCCTCACTACCGCATGAGCCCCAGCGACCATGAAGAGTTACGAAGGCAAGTTGAAGAGCTGGTTGCTAAGGGATTTTTACATGAGAGTTTAAGTCCATGTGCTGTTCCAGCTTTGTTGATACCTAAGAAAGATGGTTCTTGGCGTATGTGTGTGGATAGTCGCGCTATCAATAAAATCACGGTACGTTATCATTTTCCTATTCCTTGACTTGATGACTTAATGGATCAAATAGGTGTTGCCACTATTTTTTCCAAGCTTGATGAATGGAAAACTGCGTTTAAGACACGCGAGGGTTTATTGGAGTGGTTGGTCATGCCTTTTGGCCTCTCTAACGCACTGATGGGGTGTAAAAAGTTTTCCTCAAGGGAACCACACAATGAATAACCTGCAAGTGTACATCAATCCATCGTAGTACTTAAGGTATATCGATCCCACAGAGAGAGAAGATGTATTGCAAATCAAGAGAAACAAGTAAGCTAGAACTCAATAATAAAAAGGGGGTTTTGTGTCACGCAAAGCAAATAAAGCGAATGTAAATCAATATGAGATGTTGGGTGCTTAAGGGAGTCTCTGGAGTTCAATGATCAATCAGTTCAAGATGAGTTCTACGTAATGCATGTCTACTCTTAAGTCTCGGACTATGAAACACTAATGTTCGGCTAACCTATTGTCATAGAGAAACCAGGCTGAAATCCACAAATCCTATTACTCAACTATCGCAGGCAATAACATAGGTTTTAAAGCATTAAAATCAAGTTCAATCCTAATCCATAAAACTCCATAACTAAGGGGTATGTGCTTGTTATGACGTGATACTCATCGAATCTAGGTTCTAACAAACTAAGCAAATGATTCGAATTACTTAGATGCCGAAGATCAATAGTTAGTTCATCACTCTAACTATATGGATCAAGAATGAGATAAGACCGAAAGACAGTGTAAACGATTATGCAAATACGAAGAAAACTCGCCACTCAAAAAAAATGATCATCTCGCCCCATTGACTGGCCCTTTAGACCCAACTGGATAATCTACTCGGCCATGCTCAAGGTTATCATCGATGATATGAAAGAGTAAAACATAGATCTAATGCAGATAGGTAAAGGTTTAGAGATTACTTCTTTAGATCCAAAAATACAAGATTTAAGGACTTCTCCTTTAACAAAGTACAAAAGAATAGAGAAAGAGATGGTGGAATTTCAAAGTTTCGGTGAATCAATTGGCTTTTGCGGCTCCTTGGAGACGGCGTCGGCTTCTTGTTGTGGTGATGAACTTTCTAGGGTTTCTGTGGTGAACTTAGGTGGTGGTTGAAACTTTGATGAGGCACATCAAATCCTAGTTCCATAAACTTGTATATATAGGTCTTGGAGCGCAAGAGATTGGCTTCTAGGGTTTAGGAAGGGCAAACTCGTCATCTTGGTGAGTGTGGAGGCAATGGGCCGATCTTGCTGATCGGCCAAGCGTCTAAGGTGGTGAAGGAGGCTGGCCTCAGTCACGAGCTTAGTGACCGGGGTTCCCAAGAGGCCTGGCCTTGGTCACGAGCTTGGTGACCGAGGTTTTGGTGCTTTGGTTCCGAATTGACATAGCTTCATCTTCTGGAATGCATCTTCCTAACGGCTGAATGGATTGCCATGATTCTTGTCCCATACGAATATTGACTCTTCAAGCTTTCCAATGATATAGAGAACTACAATTTTGGTCCAGAGGAAGGTCTTCAAATGTTGCCAAACTTCTGATGCTCTGCAACTGCCTCAAAACGGGTATTTGCTCCTTTTTGATTCATATTCCCATAAAACCTGTAAAACCTCTTTGACACTAACAATACTTGATAATAGCCTATTTAGCTTTGAAATCACACCAAAGCTCTCTTTAAAAAACATAAAAACCATAGTAAAAACGGGTCAAAATACAATGTTATCACACACCCAACACATTTATGCGTGTTATGAACCAAGCTCTCCGATCTTTAATTGGTAAATTTTTTGTCGTTTATTTCGATGACATTTTAATTTTCAGCTTAACTTGGGATGATCATGTGGCACATTTAGGAGAGGTTATATTAGTGTTGCGGCAACATAAGCTTTATGCCACTATGAAAAAGTGTGAATTTGGTTCTGCTGAGGTACATTTTTGGGCTATATTGTGTCAGCTATGGGTCTCGCTGTCGATCCAAGTAAAGTCTCATCTATAAGTTCATGGCCGATCCCAAAA
Organism: Cardamine flexuosa; assembly: GCA_963555745.1. Classification (NCBI taxonomy): domain Eukaryota; kingdom Viridiplantae; phylum Streptophyta; class Magnoliopsida; order Brassicales; family Brassicaceae; genus Cardamine; species Cardamine flexuosa. The sequence continues at coordinate 18,020,572 of OY743219.1, forward strand.
ACATTGACTGAAACTCATAGTTTCCATAGCTTGGCGTCTTTCTACTGACGGTGTGTCCCGCAATTTAGTAGTCTTATGGCTCTTGTTACTGATTGCATGAAGACTAGTACGTTTGTTTGGACTCCAGCAGCAACAACAGCATTTGAACTAGTGAAACAAAAGCTTGTATCAGCACCGATATTGGCTTTCCCTGATTTTCCTTGGTTTTTGAGTTGCATTGTGACGTTTCTAAAATAGGGATTGGTGCAGTCCTAAGTCAACGTCAACGTCCTATCGCATTCTTTAGTGAGAAATTGAATTCTATGCAATCATTCAAGCAGTTAAACATTGGAGACATTACCTATTCCACAAGGAATGTTTTCTCTACACTGATCATGATGCACTTAAACACTTAACAAGTCAAGAGAAGCTTTCTTCACGACATGCTTCTTGGGTCTCTTATCTGCAGGAATTTATCTTTGTGATCAAGCATACTTCTGATGTAATTAATCATGTCGCTGATGCCTTGAGTCGTAGGCACTCCATGTTAGCTTTTCTACGTGTTTCAGTACCAGGATTCAGTTCATTTCTGGATTTATACCCCACTTACTCTTTGTTTGGGCGCATCTTTGAAGAAACAATTGCTGGAAAAAACTCAGTTTACACCATTCATGATGGGTTTTTGTTACGTGATTCACGTTTGTGTGTACCAGACTGTAGTCTTCGACTACAACTCATTTCTGAACTACACAATGAAGGTCATGTTGGTTGAGACCGAACTCTACAGCTGGTTTCGTCATCGTATTTTTGGCCATCTCTTTGACGTGACTTTGAAAGATTTGTTGAGCGCTGCATCACTTGTCAGAAGTCCAAAGAGCATGCTTCTAATGCTAGTTTATACTTGCCCCTACCGATACCGAGACAGACGTGGACAGATATAAGCATGGATTTCGTGATGGGTCTCCCTCGAACTCAACGGGGTTTTGACTCAATTTTTGTCATTGTAGATCGCTTTTCTAAGATGGTTCATTTCATACCCCATAAGCACACTACTGATGCTGTTCAAGTAGCAAATCTGTTTTTCAGGGAAGTATATCGGTTACATGGTCTACCTTCCTCCATTTTTTCGGATAGAGACTCGCGTTTTCTTGGTCATTTTTTGCGATTTTTGTGGAAGATGTTGAATACAAGTCTTGATATGAGTTTTGCGTATCATCCCCAAATGGATGGTCAAACAGAGGTACTAATCGTTCATTGGGAAATATTCTTCGTTTTTTGGTGGGTGAGAAGATTAAGTCTTGGGATTCTCATTTGCCTCAGGCTGAATTCGCCCACAACCATGCTGTTAACCGTAGTTCAGGCTTTAGTCTATTTCAGATCATTTATGGGTTTTCCCCTCGGGCTCCTGTGGATCTATCCTCCCTTCCAGATCATACTATAACTCATGGTACAACTGCTGACTTTGTTGAAAAAATACAACAAATACACCACCTAGCTCATGACAACTTGGAGGCGTCAACTCAGAAATACAAATCTGCGGCTGATGCCAAACGTCGATGCTTTTTTGAAGCAGGTGATCTTGTGTGGGCTGTTTTAACCAAGGATCGTATGCCTGCTCGAGCATATAACAAATTAAAGGAAAATACTTTAGATCCCCTTGAGGTTCTCGAGCGTGTTAATGATAATGCATATCGTTTACGTCTTCCACCTGATATCAACAGTTCAGATGTGTTCAATTTGAAGTATCTCTCTCGCTTTCTTCCTGCAGATCCTGTACCCAATTCGAGGATGAATCTTTCAAACCCGAAGGGACCTGATGCAGCACCGCCTTAACATCTTTAACAACTTTTCCTTATTTAAACTTTTCCTTTACTTTCAGACTTCTCAAAACTATGTCGGTTTAGTCTTTTCCTTTTTAGAATTCTTATTCTTTTTTGTCATTGAAACCTAAAACATATATAAGGTTTACCCTAGTCTTTGTATTGCTCAGCTTTTTAATATTAATTTACAGAGAGAGTTTCTCTTCTTCCTTGCTTTGATTTGATTTAACTTCATCAACCCAAGAAGTTGGTCCTAAAAGATTTCTTTAAGTTTCTTAGTTGAGCGAAGTAGGTCTCAAAAGATTTCATATATTTCTTGATTGAGCTACAAATCCTTATGTTATGCTGGGCCAATAACTAAGAAGAAGAACATGATTAAACGAGCAACAGCTAACAGCTATACCAACCAATATAATTGCAGAATTTGCACGGAGCAATGTGGGATGTAATTGGAATAAATATTTTTTTTTCCTTTGATAAACAAAAATTGTATATATCTATCTTGAACGATTTGGAATAGCATCTATGACACATTTCATCTATTGGAAGAATGCATGTCTACTGTAATCAAATTATTGAACATGTTTGTTTAGTTATACTATTTCAATATAATTTTTTTGATCAAAAATTAACAAATTGGAACAAGATTTTATATTTAGTTATCTAAAATTTTGTATGCGAGTATGAATATATAAATATTGAGTACCTAAAAAAGTTTATGAACTCAAAATATATTTAAATATTTGAATTTTGATAGATATAATTTTTTTTTATGTTCTCAACTTTTATTTTATCAAATACATATAAAACCGCTAAAGACGAGATATACTAATAATTTATACTAACAAATTGTTTTATAACTATAAAATTAACTAATAATATAAAATTGGTTCACTTACTAGTATATATAAAGTAAAATAACCACTCAAATTTTAAATTATGACACATCACCAATTGTTTATTTATTTATTTTAAGTTACTTATTTATTATGTTATTTACACTTTAATTGTAATATTAAGTAGCATTCTTTAATATAATAACTAGTATTATGACCTGTAGTAGGACGAGCACTTTTTTTTTATTAATTTGATATTTTTTCTGATAAAACTAAAATATGATAGCTTAATCAAAAAATTTAAATTACAGTGATCTTTAAATTATTATATGTTTGAAGCCATACCAAAAAATATTATTGAAGAATAATATCAAAAATAAAAATAAACATGAACAAATACATTACAAACGTGATAGTTCTTCTAAATATTGATATAATATCTCTTATAATCAAAACTAATATCAACAAATAAAAATTAAGCAAACATTAGAGTATTATTAACTTACATGTATATGGATATCGGTGGTATACATTGAGATTTCTCTCATAATTTTTAATCAGATAGAAATTTGAAAAATGATAACTTCCATGACAATGATATTGAAGAGTTCTTGAATTTCAAATGGAAAATATTTTGTATAAAATGATGGAAAACAGGAAAGAGCAAGAAATGGATAATTGGATATGAGTTTATGTGAATCAGATTTTATAAAAAAATAAAAACAGTTTGATTTTTTTAGATGCTTCTAAACTTTCAATGATGTGTATTTATTCATGGTGTGGTGTGTGAGAAAGTTGAGGAATTTTTTTATTTTGTTGATAAGTTGTTTTCTTTTTCCCTAATCTTCTTTTTTGTTAAATTTTATATTTTAAAATATTAAATTTTTTTTTTTGAAGAAGTTGTGCTTTTCAATTTGATATATTTAATTTTCTTATTTATTTTTCTGAGACAAATATTATGTGGTAAATTTTTTATTCTCTAGATGACTTGTACTTTATAATATAAAAGATGTGGTGTAATGAAAATATTTAAAGGTTTTTAAAGATAAAAAGAAAAGAAAATTAATTTAAATAATTTAAAAGTGTGCTAAATCTCTACTATCCTTTAATCAAAGATAGGTAATAGTGGGTTTTGTTTTTTAAATTTTGCAATTTTTTTTATGCTTTTTGTTTTTGATACTTTTTATTGGGATTTAAATTTAAAATAAATATCTATGTGGCAGATTATTTTATAAACAAAATATGTGACAGATTTTAGTTGGCCAAGTTACCTGTACTTTATTATATAAAGGATTTGAAAAAGAATTTAAAAATTTATTTCCTTAGAAAATTGATCTAAAAAATCTAATTTAATAATCATAGTCTTATTATATTTATTTATATAGTTTAGAAACAAGTTAACCTTCAAATAAATATATCAAAGTATAAATAATAATTATTCTAACTTATAAATTTTTCCTTCATATTATTATTGAACTTATAAAACAATCATATAAGGATTAGTTAAAAAAATATGTATCATGTTTTTAAACCACATTCCTTGATTTGATATTTTTTTATTTTTAAATTATACAAATTTACTGAATTAATAGGTTACAGAAAACAAAACAAAAACATTTGAGGTAAAAATTTGTGTCGGGCGAACGAGGCTTTGTTCAACAGCAGAATACTCATGAGAGCTTCTAGAAGCTTGAATGATAACTCTGAACTTTCAAAGGCATATGAGAATGCATGTATGAGACATAAGCTTTTATATCATAAACGGTCATTCAAATCAATATTTGAGAGCAAAAATGAATAATGTCTTATAAAAAGATTTACAACTAGGTTATGACCTGCGTTATGTGTGGGGTAACATTTTTTATATAAAAAACTATGTTATATTTAATCTAAAAAGATTAAAATTTTCAAAAAATGATTGAATGTGTGATATATATCTTAATACTATTGTTTCTGTTTTTTTTATAACTTAGAGGTAGATTCTAGGCCTATGGACATCAATATGGCAACTCCTCCTTAAGTGGGACCACCACCACTTGGTTATCTTAATACTATTGTTAATATTAGGGTTTTAAAATATTTTCTTATGTGTATATCAAAGCTAGGAAGTATCTTGTTGCAAGTGGAAACATTGATTGCCGATGGGTCATCCACGGGGATGAGAAGATAGTCACCGTCAAGTGACCTTGTGACGTTGAAGACGATCCTGAGACTTTGGTTCTCGCCAGCACATGAAGCTCTACAAGAAGCAGCACAAAGGCAAAGAACTTTGGGTGCTTATACAACTTGAAAGTCGGAAGCCGAGGATGGTAACATTTTACTACGGTTCTTCCCATAAAGAAGGAAGGATAAGATGATAGTTTCTCCACAAAGGAAAGCGATTCAAGCCATGGGTTTGTATCTATGACACATTTCATCTATCGGGAAAATGCATATCTACTGCAATCAAATTATTGACGTGTTTGTTTAATTATAGTATTTATATAATTTGAGTGATCCAAGATTAACAAATCGGATCAAGATTTCATATATAACTATCTAAAATTTTGTATACGAGTATGAATATACAAAAATCAAGTACCTAAAAAGGTTTATGAACTCCAAATATATTTAAGGGGCATTATCTAAAATAGACCTTTTGAAAAGTTTTCTTTTCAAAAAGGGTCCCCTAAAAAGAATTTTTAAGGTAGTAAGGGTCCTCGATTAGAAATAAAATTTCAGAGGGGTCCATTTCAGGTAGTTTTTCCTATATTTAAAGATTTGAATTTTGATAGATATAATGTTTAAGATGTTATCGATTTAAAAAAATATCATTTACTCATACAAATGATATAATTTAATAATTTTAGTCTTATTAGATTTATTCACGGGAGCTTCAAGAAGCTTGAATGACAACTCTAAACTTTTAAAGGGCACATAAGAATGCATGTTATTGGAAATAAGCTATGGTAACACAAAACATTAACACATTCAAACCAATATTTGAGAAAAAAAAATAAGTGAGTATTTACAACGCTCAGTTCAATAAGCATATATCGAGAATGAACAGAGAAAAACTAAACATGAGGAACATAGTAAATCTTAAGTTTAAAATGGGTGAATATGTTATATGTGCTTCAATATTTTGCATCGACTGAACCACACACATAAACTATTTTACGAAAAAAAGATAAATAAAATACACACACATTAATTCAATAGGTTAAAAACATACAAAAGTTTACTAAACAGAAATAAATGGATAAAACCCACTTCACAAAATAGCAACCAAAACAGAACAATTATAAGATTTCAAATACTCACTAACAATAATCCAAATCTTTAATCTAATCTTGAATTTAAATCACAAATCTAAATCCCGCCCAAAGGGCGGTAGCCTACTAGTGTATATATATAAAGTAAAATAACCTCTCAAAATTTAAATTGTGACACATCACCAATTGTTTTTTCTTAGTTTTAAGTTGGTTATATGAGTAGGTGGAACCATACAGTTTTGCTTCTTCTCCACATTCTTAGCGGTTGATGCAGTAATTTGCCTATTTGATTTATTTATTATGTTATTTACATTTTAATTCTCATAATAAGTAGCATTATTTAATATAATAATTTGAAACAGAATTTTAAAAGTAATTTCCTTAGAAAATTTATTTAAAAAATCTAAGTTACTAGTGTTAGTCTTATTCTATTTATTTATATAGTTTAGAAAAGAATTTACCTTCAATAATTATATCAAAGTATAAATAATTATTAATCTAATTTAAAAAATTCTTCATATTATTATTGAACTTATAAAATAATCAATAAGGATAAATTAAAAAATATGTATATAAAATTTTTCAACCACTTTGCTTAATTTGATATTACTTTTTGTTTTAAATTATAAAAGATCATTGAATAAATAGTTTAGAGTAAACAAAACAAAAGCATTTTGATGGTCAAAAAATTGGTGTTCGAGCTAACGAGGCTTCGTTCAACAATGGAATACTCACAAGAGCTTCTAGAAGCTTGAATGATAACTTTTATCATTCAAAAGCATATGAGAATGCATGTTATGAGACATAAGCTTATCTCCTAAAATGTCAACATGTTCAAACCAATATTTGGAAAACAAGTTGAGTAACGTCTTACAAAAAACTCTACAACTAGGTTATGACCGACCTGCAGGGCCGGTTCTGAGGGAGTGCGAGAGAACAAAATTGCCCGGGGCCAAAAAAAATGGTCTTTTTTAGGGCTAAAATTTAAAATTTTGGCCCAAAAACTATAATAAACAAAATTTATATAGGAAAATGACCCAATTTTTATTACTGGTACCGAGCCTCCAAATTTATTGGACCGGCCCTGCAGATATGCATTATGTGTGGGTCAATATTAAAAGAACAGTGATATTTAATCTATAATGATTTAAATCTTCAAAAAAATGATTTGAATGTGTAATATATATCTTAACTAAATTTATTTTTTTAGCAAAATTTAGAATAAATAGTTTTATTTTAAGAAAATAATAGTTATCATTATCAATACTATTATTTGCAATACTCAAAACCATGATTTTGTAATTATTATCTAAAAAATGATTTCATAATTTTCCTTGAAAGAAATTTAGCCTGTAATTTCTTACTAAAATCCAAATTTTAAAATGATTATAAAAACATTATAATTATGTAAACATTATAACTATGATTATGTAAACATTTTTAATTAATTAATACTAAATATGATGATTAAAATCTTTTGGTTCAAAAATTAGAACTTTTAATAAATGGTTAATCAAACCGGTAACCGAACCCATTTAAAAAAAATCGATTGGTTTACTCATCTTAACTGATTGGTTAACCAAACCCCCAAGTCTCAGTTCTGTTTGGTTAATAATCTCAAACATATCTCTCGCACTTCCATTCGCTATAATCCATTGTATTTATTTTCTCATGTTCTGTGACATTATTCTCTATCTCGGCCGTTCTGGCACCAACTCTTTATTTAGATATTGTCTCAAAAACTATAGCCGAATATGGTTGGATCCATATATGTGCTTAAGAATTGGTTACGCTGGAATCAACTCTCTCGGATAAATCTTTGCCTTTTGTTTCAACTTCCACTTTTTGGGAAAAGTCATTTCCAATTTTTTTTTCTTTCTATGGAGGGAACATCCTTTTGACATTTAATAACTAACTGTGAAATGCCTAATTAGTGAAATATATCCAATTTAAGTTATTAGTCATAGTTATAACTTTATAGTTATACATCTTCTTTTCCATCTACGGATTCTCATCCATCTTCAACTTTCAGTAGAAGCTCCACCGCCTTCCTCACTCTTCTGAATCCATATTTGTGTATAATTATTGGTTTCGATAAAAACAACTCTCTGTGAGTGGATATGCACTTCTTGTTTTGACCTTTTCCATTTAGAACAAAGCAAAATATGACTTCTTCCCATTCAAAAATATCATTTACACACTATGTTTCGTCTATGGAGAAACATTCCCTTCAATATCTCTGTCCAATATGTGTTATTTTTTATTCGTAAATCCTATAATAGTATCTAATTCTTACCATTTATTTTATTGTATCAATGAATATATGTAACCAATTTGAGAATCATCATATTAGAATTCTAATTTATTTGTTTTTCATTAATATATTTGAACATATATTAGAATAAAATTGAAAGTAAAATTTATCTACTTTATAAATTTTTTTTTTTTTGTTAGGCTTCCTTTTTGATTAAGGAAATAATTTAGGTGAGTAGTTAAATAAATATACAGCTCTTAAAAGATTTATTATCTAAATTTTTAATTTAATTCATTATATATTTAAATGAATAATTAAACATTAATTTGAGATTAATTTTAAAATATTTGAACTTGTTGAAAAATATGTGTGAACTTATATATGTAAAAGATAAAAAAGTAAAGAATATATATTTGATAATTTATTTAATTCTTTTTGTTGGTTTTCCTTTTTGATTAAGGAAATAAAATATTAAAAATAGAAAGTAAAGATTATCTATTTAATTATTTATTTTCAAAAAAGTTTACAACACGTGTCAAGATTTTGTGAGTTAGAATTTTGATACATATCAGTTTCTGTTAACTGCAACCCAAATTTATATAATAAGATATTGTTGTTAATATCAGAGTGTTTTGTTTTTTTCTTACACAATGCCTCAAGATTTTGACTAAGCAACACTGGCGGAATTGGAAGAGCTTATTGATTTCAAATGTAGTGAAAAGAATCGAAAGTTATTAATAAAAGAGGTCTCTGAAGATGAGGTTAGGATAACTTTGTTCTCAATGCCGTCAAATAAATCACCGGACTTGCATTATGTATGGGACAATATTCTTTTCTCTTTTTATATGTGATATTTAATCTAAAACGATTAAAATTTTCAAAAAAATGATTCAAATGTGTGATATATATCTTAATACTAATGTTAATATTAGATTTTTTCAAATGTTTTTCTTATGCGAATATCAATGCTGGGAAGCATCTCTGTTGCAAGCGGAAACATGGATTGCCGATGGTTCATCCACGGGGATGAGAAGATAGTCACGGTCAAGAGACCTTGTGACGTTGAAGACGATTCGGAGACCTTGGTTCTCGTCAGCACATGAAGCTCTACACGAAGTAGCACAAAGCCAAGGAACTTCGGGTGCTTATACAACATGAAAGCCAGAAGCCGAGGATGGTAACTTTTTACTACGGTTCTCTCCATAAAGGAGGAAGGATAAGAAGATAGTTTCTCCACAAAGGAGAGCGATTCAAGCCATTGGTTTGTAAGTTTTGAGATGAAAAGATGGGAGATACTCACATAGTTATATTTCTTTCTTTTTCGCTCTAGTCATTGGGTCGGAGACTCTCAAGTAAAGTTAAAAACATTCTCGATGGAGCTTGTTCCGAGTCCCGATGATTGTTGGGAATTGCAATTGCTCGAGGTCGTTTGGTTGGTAATCAAAATTTCTTTATACTGATGTCGACACAAGACTCTAAAGGCAACTTTTATAAGAAAGCAATAAAACAGGGCCTAACTACAATTTAACAGGCCCTGAAAAACCAGAAAGCAAATAAAATAGGCCCAAAGCCCAACTTAAACCTTAACCATTTTTTATATCATTACCAACTCCCTCTCACTTTCTCTTTTCCAATTTCTCATCGCCTTCATCAAATCCTAAAACCCTAAAAAAGCTCCAGAGGAATCGCAGAAACAACACCGAGCTTCAGAATGGACAGTGCCTCTTACCAAAGATTCCCAAAGGTAAAGATCCGTGAGCTTAAAGATGACTACGCAAAGTTCGAGCTTCGTGAAACCGACGTTTCAATGGCTAACGCTCTCCGCCGCGTTATGATCTCTGAAGTCCCAACCGTAGCAATAGATCTAGTCGAAATCGAAGTTAATTCCTCTGTTCTCAACGACGAGTTCATAGCTCATCGATTAGGTCTTATCCCTTTGACTAGCGAACGTGCTATGAGCATGCGTTTCTCTCGTGATTGTGATGCTTGTGATGGAGATGGACAGTGTGAGTTTTGCTCTGTTGAGTTTAGGCTTAGTGCTAAATGTGTCACTGATCAAACCCTAGACGTTACTAGTAGGGATTTGTACAGTGCTGATCCTACTGTTACTCCTGTTGAGTTCTTTGTTGACTCATCTACTTCTGATTCAAGTGAGCAAAGGTGAGAACTTTACTTCATTGGATTCACTAAAACTGTTGATTTAAAGATTGTTATGTTGTTAAGTGAAGGAATGTGATAATCTTTTCGTTATTTGGAATGCTAAATCTAGAGATTAGGCTCTGATAAAACCAAATTGGACATCTTTTTGCCGGTTTTCTGAAAAGTTCAGAGCATTACTTGTTGAATTTTGATGCCCTTTGGCATGATTCTTCTTGCTTTTGGTTGTTTGATCTTTTAATTTGGTAGTTTGGTGAGTTTTTCTCTGCTTACTCGTTGGTTTACTGACTGTTTTTGTTTTGGTTTAAGGGGAATTATCATTGTAAAACTGCGCCGAGGACAAGAGTTGAGACTTAGGGCGATAGCGAGGAAAGGAATTGGGAAAGATCATGCAAAATGGTCTCCAGCAGCTACTGTTACGTTTATGTATGAGCCTGAGATCATTATCAATGAAGATATGATGGAAACTTTGACAGATAAGGAGAAAACAGACTTGATTGAGAGCAGTCCAACCAAAGTTTTTGGCATAGATCCAGTCACAGGACAGGTTAGTTTCGACGTTCTGCAGAAGTGACTTCTTTACAAGTTTATAGCTTTGATACTTCAATATGGCTTACCATGCTTTTAGTGCAGAATCTTTTCTGATTGTTGAATGCGTTTGGCTCATTTGTGTTGATCTTCCTGTTAGATAGCTATATTTAATACCAAGTTATCTTATTGGCTGTGATGTTTCTAGGATAAATACTTCAGTCATCTGAATGAATAAAAACAACTGCTAGACTTTTGGTACTCACCACAAATTATACAAAAGTCCAATGGAAATGAATGGTTTGTTAGATAACTTGAATTGCCTGTGAAATTTGTGCTTCAGATTTCATGTTGGTGGCTTAGTGTTCACATTGGTTGGTTTTTTTATATTTGTTTCTTCCCGCTACCACTAGGACTCACCAAAAGTAAAGTTAACTTTCTTTGACTGCGAGAGAACATTGTATATGAGTATCACAGTTTTACAGTACTTATTGTTACTCTGCTTCTTAGGTCATGGTGGTTGATTCAGAAGCATACACTTACGATGAAGAAGTGATCAAGAAAGCAGAAGCCATGGGGAAGCCAGGACTCATTGAGATCCATCCGAAAGAAGACAGTTTTATTTTCACTGTTGAATCCACTGGTGCAGTGAAGGCTTCACAGCTGGTTCTAAATGCCATAGATATCCTGAAGCAGAAGCTTGATGCAGTTCGTCTCTCAGATGACACTGTTGAAGCGGATGATCAGTTTGGTGAACTCGGTGCCCATATGCGTGGAGGATGAACAACTTGTGGTTAGTTTGAAGCTCCCTATGTAACCCGTTTGGTTTGGTTCGGGTTTTGAGTTTTTCTGGACCAGATTAATATGTTAACCGTAGAGGGTCACTGTTCTTGTTAAATAACATGTGAATCAGTAGTGTTCTGTTTGTTTTGGACCTTGTGATCCTTATGTTCCTGAATCTTGTTATACATTTGGGTTTCTCTTTGAGAATAACATTTAAGAAAAGCACTAAAAATGTTTCTCTTTGAAAATAATGGGAAAACAAAAATAAAATTATTAACTTGTGAGAATTCGATTCATTTCAATACATTGAGTAGGCTAATTGGCGTCAATAAAATGAGAATGTGGTGAATTAACATTTAGCGAGCTAAATCCGTGAAGTTCATATAAATTACCAAAAAAGTAAATACTATCTGTGTTTGAAAAGGTGATGGAAATGTTTAGTGTGGTAACAAAACCAAATAATCATGTGATGTTCCAATCCGTTTGATCAACCGGTTCGGGATCTTTCTAATTTATTAGTACTTGATCAGGGAAGTTTAAATACGACAACGTTTGAGGCTATACAGTTTGTGAACCAGTCCAATGAACGACAAGAGTCTCATGTTATATCACGCGATCTCTCACTCTGTCGTGATGAAGAAGAAACAAAAAACCTAATTCCATATTTTAATATTGTTGGGTCGGACTTTTAAAACCAATCCGATTCTGTGTTCGGATTTATTTGATTTGATCTCAATTTAGAGTTTTTAGCTTTGCATGTGGAATTGGCAAGAAAATACAAAGTATGGGGATTAAAATGACTAGACCATCTCCAAACGAAAACTCTATATTTTGCTTTAAAATGGAATTATTCTATTTTGGAGGTGGGTTTATCTTCAACCGATAACTCAATTTCTTACTCCAAAAAAAATATTTTAAGCATATTTTACTTTTCTTTAATTATTAATTTTTATTATATCTCTATATTTTCTAAAATTACAAATTACACTCATTAAGTTAACTAATAAATAACAAATCATAATATTATTCAAATGTAAAATATATGATAAAATAATATTACATTACATAACATTAATGAAATAAAAAAACATATATATTATCATATAGAGAAAAAAATGGAGATCTCCATTTTGGAGATGGGAATGGAGGTGAGTTGGGACTTGGAAAGGATTTTATTCCAAAACGGAGTTTAGAAGTAAAAATGGAAGTGGATTGGAGATGCCCTAAATGTAATAGTATGGGCAGGAAATGTCAAGAGGTTAAGAGTCGGGAAGAATTGAGAATCTCTCGGTTTAGATATTTTGAGAGACTCTCAAACTTTTTTGATGAGATAATTTTGTGAGAGATTCTCTGTGCACATGCTCTTAACCACTTGATAAACTTTCTGGTTATATATACATCAGTTATTATATCTGACTTGTTTAACTTCAGTTTTAAGCAATAAAAGACCATGATCAAACCCATTCCAATTAAGAATCTGGTTTTGTTTTTGGACTCTTGTGTGACTTCCAAACATTCTAATTTGTTACAGACAAAAAATCATTATAATATATTTAGTTGAGGTTATTTCAACGTATTAGTTATAACAATGTCGTTTCATTTCAGTTATCCAAAATCGATGTCGTTTAATTTCAGTTAAACAAAAGCCTTAATTTGTCTGCTATATATATCATAGTAGTCATATGTAGATTTCGTTTCATGCTTAGTCGGCAGTTCAAGATCCATCAACGATGAAGCAGTTTGATCCAAATTACTAGCAGCTTCATCGATTTCTTCCACTATACTAAGAGTTTCAAAAAATTCATCATCGTAATCTTCTTTACTGGTAAGTGTTTTTATATATTTAATCACATATAATGGGTTTATCTCTTGGTGATTTTGAAATTTAATATCGCTTTTCAAACATTTATCGCATTCGAAGCACATGATTTATATAAGATAGACATAAGCATATTTTTGTTAAGTAAATTTAGTGGTGAAAATAAGTTGGGTATCCAAAAAGTTTTGGATTTTTCTCTTAATTGAACTGAACTAGATGGTACATTTGACAGTTCATACTCATAATGAAATTTTTGGATACACAAAAGTTGATTTTATAAAAATCATCCATGTTCTAGATTATAAAAATATATTTGTACATATATTTGTAGAGTTCCTATCACTACTGCATAGGGGTGGATTAATTAAAAAAAAAATCCATTCTGTCTAAAAAATAAAGGATATTTGTGCAGTTTTTGATGGTAAAATCTTGGATTAGTCAAAGTGGATCTGAATAAGGATATTTTGATTTTAAGGTCCAGCTAGCTAAATTACCTAATGATTTTGAGGGTTCATTTTATTTGTTGTTGGACTTTTTATTATTTTAGGAAACTAGGGGATGACCCGCCCTTCGGGCGGAATTTAGATTAGGCGTATATAAAAAAATAGAGTGTTGATTTAACTTTAATCTTAAATTTAACAGCACATGTGGACTTATGTATATATCTCTTATTGAAATGTGATGTAGGCATCAAGTCAACATCAAATAGGATCAGCGGACATGATGGTCTACCCAAAGATAAAGGGGAGACGATCTTCCTTGGGGAAATGCATCATGGATAAAGGGGAGACGATCTTCCATGATTTGTTCCTTGTAGACCTCAATCTACCCACATATTTCTTCAATGATCAAGCCCAAGACGAGTCTTATCAAGGAAATATCACTCAATACGGCGATACGCAAAGAATTCACGTGTCACATGAGGAAGATTTGACACAATCAAAATCATTTCAAGACCGAGGATGTTTAGAGATTGGCACACGTGACTTTAATTATTCGACATCGGACCGATTCAAGTCTAATAAACCACCAGATCAGGTTCATCACAACTTTTACAACTCCTTGCTGTTTCTTTTCATCCACATGAAGACTCCATGTTGTTTTATGGCTGAAAAAATGACAACCAATCCAATTAAACGCCAAAGTCCCAAGGAAGAACTTTCCTTTTATTGATCTATATGTGTGGCTTATAGTTTTTAATCAGATATGCATCTAATCTTGACCCTTCATCTCATCCAGAGCATCCTGATCGTCCAAAGAACCGAAGGAAGAACACACCACTTCAGTCTTCTTCTTCGTGACTCCAATCGTAAAACACAATGCTAGAACATACCCACGGCTAGTTCATTTATTTTTATGATATGTTCCAGTTTTTGAATATTTCTGACTGTTGGAGGTCCATTATCTCGAGCTATATAAGCTTTTTTATCTCTGTATAATTTATCGGTAATATATATATATATATATATATATATGTGATAAAACAAATCTTAAAATAAAAATTGAATATATTTTAAAAAAAATATTGGATTGTTGTACATTTATACACACATACAAAATTTTAGATAGTCATATATGTAATCTTGATCCATGTTGTTAATTTGGTACAAAAGAAATATATTGAATAATATAACTAAAAAATGTGTTTAACCATCCGACTGCAATAGACATGTATTCCTCTGATAGTGATTTGCCATATTCGGTCTTTTCAAAAAACTTAGCATTTAAATTACTTCATCCAAAAGCACCGTATAATGCAATATCTGATTCTCGCAACTACACATGACTCAACCAAAACTACACCACTCATAAATTCAGTCTCCAAATATATATCCCTATGTAAGATCTTGATTATGACATAATATAAAATGTGAGAACTCTAAAAAAGATTCAAAACTTATGTTCGAGAACAACCAATGTGTTTTCGTGTGTATGAAAATACACTCATTCTCTTTTTCTCTCGTTCTTAATTTTTCCTCATCAATACGATAAAATTGAACCATGGACCATGTATAGAGATCCCCAACAACTTTAAATCTCTTCCTTATTTCTTGTATGCATTTCTCCAATTGAGATTTGTCATAGATGTGACCAATATATGACTATCAAAAAGCATGTCTTTGGTTTTCCTATGTATCATATTAAAATTCAAATATTTTAATTATAAAATTGAATATATAAAACCAAGGAATATATTCCAGAATTTATATACAATTTTTTGAACTAATCCTCCTTGATTGTTATAAAATATACTATACATAATAACTTTGATTTAATTTTTAAATAAAATTCATAAATTAGGAGAATAATTATTAATTATTTATTTATTTGATAGTAAATATTTTTAATTTAGTAAGAGAACAAATATATTAGAGATTTTAGTGTTTTCTTTTTAGGAAATGACTTTTCAAATTCTTTTCAAAGTCATTAAAGAAGGATAGTTGTTATAAGAATGTAATTATAAATAATATAATAAATAAATCAAGTAAGAAACTTAAAACTAATCAAACAATTGCTGATGTGTCATTTTTTAAGAATAGGTGAATGTTGATGTGCCTTCATGAGAAAAGAGCAATATATATATATATATATTATAAAAATTTAAATGTAAATAATATAATAAATAAATCAAGCATGAAACTTAAAACTAATCAAACAATTGCTGATATGTCAGTTTTTAGAATAAATGAATGTTGATTTGGCTTCATGAAAAGAGAGCAAGATATTACTATATATATATATATATATATATATATATATTATGTTTACTTATTACTTTTATTTTAGAAGATAAAGACAATTTAGGATTTTGTTATCGTCTCAGCTAGTTTTAGCTTCGTCCACATCTTCATCGATGTATATAAGTATGTGATCCCATACTTCACTGTTGTTTGACTTTTGATTGAATAAAACGAGAAATTCTTCTCATTCTTCAAGTCTTTGATCCCTTAGTTTCAGAGGGTGCTTTAAGTTCTTAGCATCGATTTTTCTCATGCTATCTTCAGAGCGTGAAGTCTCGGCTACCTCTGTGTTAGTCTCTGCAACAAATGGTATTAGAGACAAAATTATTCTATCATGATGCCCAAGAAAACCTGGAACAACAAATGGACGAGCAAGATGATGCTCTGCCTGAGTTGATGGCCGAGTTTAAACAGAATTCTATCGAATCAGCCATGAGAGCAGTGCTTCAAGCGGATCGATACGAACAGATTCACCCTCGACAAATTGATATAGTCTTATCGATGCTAACAACCATTTTGTAAAACAGAAAGAGCTTATCATTCATAAACAGCTACAAGACATAATCATGGCTTCTAAGGTCAACAATCACCAGTGGGATTCGGTTTCCAGCTTGATCTCCCGGAATTTCATTGTGAGTTACAACCAGAGGAACTATTGGATAGGATTAGTTTTGTTAAAGAGATCTTGACCTCTAAACAAGTATCAAATGACATGTGTGTGAGGTTTGTAGCAACACATTTTAAATGAAGAGGATTGGCTTAGTGGTAACATTGTAAGGAGCATTGAGCTCGTGCAGTAAAATATGGCATCGTGAAAAAGGTTCAAACGAGAGTTACAGAAAAAATATTTTCCTTACATTACTCACGCACCATGTACACGTGACTGCAAAGTTTACAACAAGGAAGCAAGAAGGTGGACAATCACTACGAGAATAGTGAGTATTCATAGCAATTAAAAGATAGCATCTAGAATGGTTCTGCTATATTTGACTTAATTCTGTATTTTTTATAGCGTTTATAAAAGTGCAAATGCTATAAATTATTGTTGAGCTAAAAAAAATGAATGCGGATAATTTTTTTGCCTGGAAATTTTTATAGCACCAATTATAATTGCACTGAGGGTATTTCTAATCTAACTTTATATTTCCCTCTAAACTCTATTATAGAGTAAAATCATCTCCAATCTAACTCTATATCCCACTCTATAATAACTCTATTTTTTCCTCTATTATAGAGTTAAACTTATTTATCAACACTTTATTCCTTTATATTTTGAATATTTTTATTTCATGTCCTAATGTCAATCATTTAATTAAATAAAAATACAAAATAAAAGCTAAGCAACATAAAATAAAAAGAAACAACATAAAATAAAACAAAAAAATATATGGGTCAAATTATAAATTTAAATAATATGATAATTTATGGAAATTTGTAAGAAATAAATGATATGGGGTCAAATTGTAAGTTTTAGAAATAAATTTATTTTAGTAAAAAAAGAAAAAAAATAGAATACACTAAAGAATATTCCTTTATAGAGTAAAATATAGAGTAATACATTGGAAGAAAACATTACTCTATTATAGAATAACTCTATTTTAAAGTAAAAATTAGAGGGATACACTGGAAATGCATGGTCTGAGAACATATAAAACGTTATGCATATATCTAGCGGAAAAAAAAATTAAGAGTAGGAGAAAACGAAAAGTTAAAAGACCTGCCTTCTTAAATTAAATAAAGAGTAAAATGAAAAATATTTTAGAAAAAACTTTTGATCTAAAACACTTAAACGACACCCAATATCTCATCTCCTTCCTTAGAATCAACTACTCTCCTTCTAATGTTCATCATCCTCCTCCTCCGAGATCCTTTGTCTTCGAGAATCTCTTCTTTTATTTTATTTTTCATTCTCTATTTTAAGTTTTCTCCTCTCTACTTCGCTAAATCTGCCAAAAGGAGAGCTTCAGATGTTGATTGTTCTATAGATCCAGCGGACCCTCCAAATTTCACTGCAAGTTCTCTATGTATCTCCGTCTTTTTCATTGATTAATCGTTATTTAGGGTTTAGTGACAACTCTTGTTACTAATGATAAGCTCATGTTTGTCTGAAACTACTGATGTTAGTTGCGGTTAGGTTTTGTAGTATAAGTTGAAACTTATGGTTGTCTGAAACAAATGTTGTTATTTTGGTTGAAAATGAAACTACTGTTTTGAAACCTTGACATGGTTATGTCTTAATGTATTCTCTTTTTTCCCTTCATATTGACTTTCTAAATGATACAAAATGAAATGAGAATTAGGTACATGAAACAAAACAAAAAGATATTGCCTAATACAAATGCTATTTTAACTAAATTAATGGCTTAACAAAAATGCTATTGAAATATTACAAGTAACAGTAAAAATACTTTTTAATTAAATAATTAATAACAAAGTATACTCGCTATTAAATAGAATAACATCACATAAGGAAATTCACTATAGTAGAAGAACATAAAATAGCATTGCCAAAACCGCTATATTTAATCCCTCGACCTATTATCATGGTCGATACGATAACGCATTAAAATTGATATCGTATTTTTAAATAGCGTTGTACAGACACTAAGGATACTCAATATTCTCGTAGTGAATAACACTTCATAATTGTTTCCTTTGCTCACACAAAACACGCTTACTGAAACCGATGAACATATGGTTTCTCGCTTCATTGGAGGACTGCATCTAAAATTTCAGAACACTCTCTTGCATGTTAATCTCCTGTCAGTGTGTAAGGCTCATCAATGTGTTATTTGGATTGAGCAACAACAACGTCTTCTTGGTCTTCGGCAGCTGCTAAACCACATTTCAACTGATACGAGCTTCTCTCGTTCAGTGGACCAAGAAAAACAACCAGACACTGCTTATGGTGGTGCTGCGACATGACAAGTGTGATCTCCAACGCTTAAGTGTTTTGGCTGTGGCGAGAAAGGTCATAGACAACCAGCTTGTCTCCTTCAAAGTTGTCATAGTTTGTTGATATGATCCCATATATTATAAGGATCATGACAAGGAAGAGCGCAATGAGGTGAGTGAGCATCTTCATGAAGATATACATCTGTTGTTGATATTAAAATGCAATTACTATACTCCATGCGTTGATGAGTCATGGTTAAGTACCAATATGTTTTGCACTTCTTGCACAATTCAGGACAAATTTTGTCGAATGGTGATTGATTCTGAGAGCTGCAGTAATTTCATATCCAAAGAAGAAGTGTTGAAGTTGGTGTTGTTTACTGAGCCCCAACTTTGTAATGAAATATTACAAGTAACAGTAAAAAAACTTTGTAATTAAATAATTAATAACAAAGTATACTCGCTATTAAATAGAATAACATCGCACAAGGAAATTCACTATAATAGAAGAACATCAAATAGCATTGCCCAAAACTGCTATATTTAATCCCTCGACCTATTATCATGGTCGATACGATAACGCGTCAAAATTGATATCGTATTTTAAATAGCGTTGTACATACACTAAGGATACTCAATATTCTCGTAGTGAATAACACTTCATAATTGTTTCCTTTGCTCACACAAAACACGCTTACTGAAACCGATGAACATATGGTTTCTCGCTTCATTGGAGGACTGCATCTAAAATTTCAGAACACTCTCTTGCATGTCAATCCCATGTCAGTGTATAAGGCTCATCAATGTGTTCTTTGGATTGAGCAATAACAACGTCTTCTTGGTCTTCGGCAGCTGCTAAACCACAATTCAAATGATACGAGCTTCTCTCGTTCAGTGGACCAAGAAAAACAACCAGACACTGCTTATGGTGGTGCTGAGACATGACAAGTGTGATCTCCAATGCTTAAGTGTTTAGGCTGTGGCGAGAAAGGTCATAGACAACCAGCTTGTCTCCTTCAAAGTTGTCATAGTTTGTTGATATGATCCCATATATTATAAGGATCATGACAAGGAAGAGCGCAATGAGGTGAGTGAGCATCTTCATGAAGATACACATCTGTTGTTGATATTAAAATGCAATTACTATACTCCATGCGTTGATGAGTCATGGTTAAGTACCAATATGTTTTGCACTTCTTGCACAATTCAAGACAAATTTTGTCGAATGGTGATTTGATTCTGAGAGCTGCAGTAATTTCATATCCAAAGAAGAAGTGCTGAAGTTGGTGTTGTTTACTGAGCCCCCCCCCCCTCCCCCCCCCCCCCCCCCCCCCCATAAACTCCTTACAAGCTAGTGTGGCCTTATACGACATTGGAGTTATGCATCTCAATACCCTATTGTGTCTCATTCTCAAGAGGTTTGGATTACCGAGACTTGATTTGTTGTGATATTATCCTGATGGACGCATGGCATCTGCTCCTTGGCCGCCCTTAGCAATACAACCAAAACAAATTCTTGATGGATTTTCTAACACCCAATACTTTAGTATTAAAGGCAAAACCATTGTTCTTCTTCCATCTCAAGAAACTGTAGATGCTATAAGCCCTAAGCCCGTGCTTCTTAGCTCAAATTCACAGTTGTGGGAAGAAATGCAAGAGGTGAGTGTCACTTTTTACCTTATTCTTAAATGCACAACGTCCACAACATCTCTAGTTGTGCCACATGCTTTCAGGATTTTGTAGCAGAGTTTGTTTACACATTTCCATATGATATTTCCACGGGGCTACCACCCTTATGAGGCATCCATCATTGTATTGATCTAGCCCCTATCGCGGTACTCCCTAACCATCCACACTATCGCATGAGGCCACAAAAAATTGATGAACTACGTTGACAAGTCCTCCAACACCAATGTGTGAAGGTGTAGAAGGAGGGACTCAAAGAAGATAATCTGAGAAATGTTCATGGTTGATTGGTAGGTGGTTAGGCACAAAGATGAGACGAAATAAGATGTGTTTTGTAAGGAAGGAACTTTCAGAAGGTGTCGTAAGACATGATAGATTATGGTCCTGTAGGAGCATTTCATAATTTTTTGGACGAAATTGTAGATTTTTTTACTTAACTAAAAGCAAAGAGTATTATTATGGACTTGGATGACAACAGACAGGATCTCAACCTTGGACGTTCATTTCTCGCAATTGTCGGGGCTTCAATCAATGTTCCTAATATAAAGATAACACTTCCTCTTGAGAAACGGTCATGAACTAGTTCTACATGGAGACCATCAATAAGCTGCCTACCATAGATGGACAAACATTCTTGGTGGATGAATCTTAGTGATGGAAGTAGAAAGAAATTTTTGATACCAATCTGAATCTTGGTATCATTAAAATTTCTTTGATACCAATCAGAATTAATAACCACGGCCCAATCAGATAGTTATTTTGTTCTAAGGAAATAACGGTCTACACATATAGTAGCTTCTAGCTATCGAATTGATTACAATTTTGTTTTCATTTGGCAGTCTTGATGGGAGGCATATACTAATGACCATAGATCATCGAGTTGCTAGCTTGACAGAGAAAAAAATATTCCAAGAGGCAGGACTACCTCTTTAGAGATGGAGATACTCGGATCTTCGGTATTAGCTCAATGAATTAACAAACACTCAGGTTTATCATGGAGTCAGAATCACCTTAGTGTTTATTAATTCATTGAGCTAATACCGAATAGCCGTGTCTCTCCATCTCTCAAGGGTAGTCCTACCTCTTCGAATATTTTTTTCTCTGTCAAGTTTGCCACTCGATGATCTTTGGTCATTTGTATATACCTCCCATCAAGACTGCCAAATGCAAATGAATCATAATCAGTAAATAACTAGAAGTTACTATATTCGGAGGTCGTTTTTTTCTGAGAACAATAAAAATCTGATATGGCCATGGTTATTAATTAACATTAATGTCAAAGAAAATTTAGTGATAAACTCTCTTTTTACTTCCATCATTATGTTCAGCCAATGAACATGTCTCCGCGAATCTTATCCAATACAAGGACTTTCATTGTAAATATAAGAGTTTGCCCCAGATCTTGGGAGCTATCACCACCTGTAGCCTACCATTGATGCAAAATATCAACCACCATATAAGAATGTCAGCATTCCTCTAATGGACCCAGCTCAATTCTAAGGATCTGTGGATACAGGATCTCACACCCAATAAAATAATGAAATGTTTATTAATTAAAAAATAAGAATTGTGTAGGAAAATGGATTTGAAATATAACTTAAGAATAACAAGAGAAAATGGTAAAACATATGCATATTGATCTTTTGTGAAAAATGAGCGACCCCTTTATAAGACTATGAAGATCAATATTTATACATGAATTAGAGAATAAATGCTAAGAATAATGATTAATTAATTCTATCATTCTCCTTTAAGTCGTTGGTTTTGACCAAAGCTTGAATGTTGTAACGCTCTCTCCTTTGAATAAAATCTTCTCCGATGAACATATCCATCTCGCTTCACGGACACTTTATGGCTTGATATATCATGAATTTTATGGTTTTTAGCCATGATATATGCATTGGTTTTAGAGTCTTTTCTATTGTATATTGAGTCTTATTAGGTACAAATACAAGATGGACATTGATGATCACTTTGGAGCTTTTGGAGGCTTGTAGCTGAGCAAAACATCTAGGAGACGGATATTGCTGTCCACGTCGATCGACACGCATTATTAGATATGGGCTTCCAACTCAAAACCAATTGGCAATGAGTGGAGAGGCCCTTATCCTTTATATATTACTTAAGATCCTTGTCCCATCTCCGATGTGGGACATTATGTCCAATACGCTCCCTCGAGATGATGGTTTTTCTAGAACGTAGATCTTGGTAGTTTGGGGCAAGGATAGGCGGGCCTACTATTGGGTCGGGCCGATTATGGATCGGGCTGGACATGTGAAGATCGGGCTCTGATACCATATTAGATATGGGCTTCCAACTCAAAACCAATTGGCAATGAGTGAAGAGGCTCTTATCCTTTATATATTACTTAAGATCCTTGTCCAATCTCCGATGTGAGATATTATGTCCAATACGCATATCCTGTGTTGGTCGACAAACACCAGACGTAAAAGATGCCTTCAAGTTTGATCAAGTTTCAAGAATTGCAACTTTTCCCCATAAATTTTTATTGTTTGTAATTCAAGTCCTGTTTGTATTTTAGGTTATATCTATGTTTTAGAAGTCTGATAAGACGAAGTGGGAGAATACTAAGATTTCAAGCAAGTTATTGTATTGGAGAGCAGAATCAGAACTCATCTTGTAGAGAGAAAATTCTGAACTCTCTTATTTTATTATTATCACTACAAGAATATTGATTATCACTAGCACTAAAAAGATAGCAGTTGGTGTGGTTATGCTATAAAAAACTTAACCCTGCATTTTCGATATCGTTTGCGAATATTGAAACGCTATGTATTTTAAAAAAAAAAATTCAAGAGAAGTGAATTTTTTTGTACATACGTTTTAATAACACAACTTTCTATTGCATATACTCTGGGTAAACGCTATTTATAAGTTAACCGCAAAAATATTAAATAAATCGTGCTAACTCAAATTTAGAATTTCCTCCAAACAAAAATCAAAACTTTTTCTTCTTTCACTCTCGTTATTTCAATGTCTAAAATCGAGAATGAACTCTCTAATCTTTAAAATTTCTCCTCAAATTCTTATTCTCCAAGCTAACTAGATCTCACCGTTGGCTGTGAAACTCGCCGCATTATCTCCAAGCTCAGTAGATCTCAGTGTCGCTGTCGTGTCTCACTCTCGGCTTTGGGTCTCACTCTCGCCGTCTCTGTCGCCCCTCACCGTCGCTGACAGTCACTTGTCATTCTCGGCGAGTTACATCAAACACTGTAAGGTTTCATAAGCTAAGTGATGTTTTAGGGTTCTTTGTTAGTTTCATAGTTAGATTAACTTTTGCATGTTCAATTTTGTAGTTACTTATTTGGATTTTGATTTCATTCGTACTTGTTTCGTTTATTTTTGGGGTAATTGTTTCAATTGGATTGATTGGATATATGATTATCTCTATCTTTTCATGAGCTTTATTATTACTAATTTCATTTTACTTCCGTCTTCTTCTCTATCGGGTTGAAGCCTCTAGGATTAGAGTTTTGATTTACTAGTTTCTATTGCTTACTTTATATGTGTTTATGTTTTGTTTTCTTGTTGAGATGTGTACATGTTTTAAAGTATCTCTGTTTTTGCATTCATGTTTATATGGTTTGTTTGTAACTGTGTGTTCATTTAATTTTTTGTTTGTTTAGGTGACCAAACATGTCGCTATCGCACCATCCTTGTGGCAGCCTGCGTCAACAAGGCATTGAGTTGACTTCTACTGTAGGATTGGAAACGCGTAGACGCGGGAGGAATACTATTACTGATGCTGTGAATGAGAATGATCATCAAGATCAGCTTAATGTGGCTCATGTACTTGGTTCTGACTTGGCTGAAGAGGAGGAAGAGATTGAACAACCTCCACCTAATGTGCAGCATCCCACAGAAGAAATTCGAACCAAGGAAGCAGAGACAAAGAAAAGAAAAACAAGAGGACCAAATCGGCTTAGTAAAGTTGCAAAACACATTCAGGATCATCAAGATCAGCTCAATGATCATCAAGATCATCTCAATGATCATCAAGATCAGCTCAATGTGGCTCATGTACTTGGTTCTGACTTGGCTGAAGAGGAGGAAGAGATTGAACAAGCTCCACCTAGAGAAATGGATGCAGAGGGAGATGTACATGGAACTACAGAGGTTAATGTGCAGCATCCCACAGAAGAAATTTGAACCAAGGAAGCAGAGACAAAGAAAAGAAAAACAAGAGGACCAACTCAGCTTAGTAAAGTTGCAAAACACATTCAGGAGAAGATAGAAGTCGAATTTACATCTACGAGTGAACATGTGGGGCCTGGTTCGGTTACACTCTCCTCTTTCCTTGGTCCTCTTGTGAGGCAGTATGTTCCTGTACTTCTTGATGATTGGAGGTTGCTGCCTGATGAGACTAGAGACCACTTATGGGAAGAAATTCAGGTAAGTTAATTTTACTAGCTACCTTATGTTATTCTATGTTTATTTTCTAATCAATATTGGAACTTATTTTTTGTAGGCAAGGTTTAATCTGACAGAAGCTTGGCAAAAAGACACTGTTTTGAAGAAGATGGGTTCTTTGTGGAGATCTTCTAAGTCGATGCTTCTCTCTAAAGTCCGAGCTACAAAGAGTAAGACAGAAAGACTTGAGCTAAAGCCAACCAACATCCAATCTGTGACAGCTTGGAATAATAATTGGGTCAAGAAACAAACAAACGTTGATTTTGAGGTTGTGTATATTTACTGATTTCTTTTGTGTTTTATGCATTAATTGCTATATTGATTTTTGACTTCATCTCATTAAATATTTTATTAGGCAATAAGTTCTAACTTCAGGCATATGAGAAAGGGTCAGATTTCTCACACAATCAGTCGTAAAGGCATGAGTCGCCTAGCTCATGACATGGTAATTAAATCTATATTAACTTTATGGTTTGCTGGAACTCATGTTATGTATGTATTTATATTAGTGACTATTTTTTATTACACTTGTAGAAAAATAAGAGTTCTGATCCTAAAAAGGTGACCAAAAGTGCGGTTTGGCTACAAGAACACACACATTCAGATGGAAGACCTGTGAAGTCAGAATTTGCAGAGAAAATTGTAAGCACTTATTCTTTTTGTGGCAATAACTTTCTCTAATTGTGTTCAAATATTCGTATGTTAGGAAAAAATCAAGTCAATTGATAGTGATATGGGCTCCACATCAACAACTACTGTTAGAGATGATGCTGTTGGTCAAGTACTAGGAAAAGAAAAAACTGGAAGAATTAGAGGATTTGGGAGAGGAGTTATAGCCACTAAGCTAAGTTTCCTTTAGATGAATAACTCTCAAGTTGAGACACTTCAAGCTTCACAAGCCGAACTGCAGAGCCAGGTGGATGAGTTGAAAACTGTTGTCCAAAAGTTATCTCATAAAAACGTAAGTTTTGATTATAAAACCAGTTTTCAGAATATTGTTTATGAAGCGGACAATATTTCTTTTTATATTATCTCATCGTTCATGTTTAATCTTGTCAGAATAAGAGTGATGATGGATCTAATTCTTCTGAGGCGAGTGATGTAAGCATAGGAGTCAAGTGTGTTATACTTGATTGGTGTGAACAGGAGGATGTTGTTGTCGGGGAGGAAGAATTCTGCTCAAGTGATCTAGTTTACAAGATTGGCCATATCCTATTAGGTCGTAACGCGGCAGCTGCCATGGTCAAGCCTGTATCAAAAGAGAATGCTGATGTCTGGAGGCCTAGTGAAACTATTATGAAACTTGATCAAGCTGTGGGAGTCAAAATAGCATGGCCATTTGAAAAAAATCATTCTGCAAAATGACATGGGCTCACCATCTGCAAACAAGAGTGCAGGTTCCTCGATAACTATTTTAACTCTGCCTAATTGTTTGATTACTTAGTTAGTACATTTTTAAAGTTGACAAATTATATTATTTAGCATCGCCATTATTTTTGTAGGCTACAGATTCATCTAAAGTCTACATTTTTGATTATACCATGGATGGTGTCATAATTGGTGAGGGTAGACTGTGTTCAACTGACCCAAAACACATGGTCAGTAACATTCCAATTGGTCTCCAATCAGGAAGTGTTACAGTTGATAAAGTGTTTTCTGAAGATGCGTTTGTGTGGAGACCAATCAGTTCTGAAATCTCAACTATCGGTAAGGCACTTCATCAGGAAATGGCATGGCCGATTCAACATATATAGTTTATGAGTAATTCGGAAAATGAGAAAACGCCAGAGAATATATATTCCTCTAATGTAAATTTCTGTATCTTTTTGATTATTTCTGTGATGGTGGTCTCATGTAAATCTGAGAATGTTTTTATTTATTTTCCTCCAGAGTTTAAGTAACAGCAGTGGTGGTAGCAGCAGCAAGGCTGGCAAGAAGAAATGCATCTTGTTAGATTGCAAAAATTATGGAATACAAGTTGCAGAAGGAAAAGTGGCGTGGGATTTCTCAAGAGAAGACATCACTTGGGGTAGACGACGCTTGGTATAAAAAGGACATTTGGTGTTTAAGTGAAGTTAAAGTGTTTAGGGCATACCATGATTGAAGTGCAGATGTCACAGAGTCGCAAGAGAGTATGAACCCATTGATGTTCACAGCTTCCAACCACTTCTTCAGAACACCTTCCTTTTACTTCTTTTCTTCTTGGTTCCCCCAGACTTAGATATTTGTGGGGCCTTTGAGTCTTTGCACAGCTTCATAACCCCTTTTTCTTTCTTCTTCTTGCTCGGATTACCTGTGCTATGAGACAATTTTCGTAGCTATTTCCTTTTTTTTTTTTTTTTTCTTTTTTTTTTAGGATAAGATGAAAGGGGAAATACTACGAAAATATACAAGTCTCAAGCACAAGATGAGTACCTTTTCTAAATTTTCCAAGGCAAGATAATATATAAGCCAATTTGCAACCATCTCTTCTTTAATTCCTTGCATCTGCCATCTTCAGTGGTTGGAGAGCTGTGTTGGAAATTTCTCTCTCGCATTTCTGTGCATATCTGCCTATAAGCATGAGAAAGAAAAGAGTGGTGAAGGCCTGAAGAGAAATATATGATATAAAGGTAAAACCACTAAAAATGAGTGGCCATTCAGGATCAGCAAATAGTGGTAAATTGGATAAGAAGTCCTGAATGTGCTGCTCATTTCCCCAATAGAATGCCTCTCATGAGAAATATTTATGGTCCAAGTAAAGTGGAGTTGACGTCAGGTCCAACCGCGTTCTCTGTAGGATGAAACTTTAGGGAGAAGATCCTGCAGTGAGTGTCTAGGTGAGAATCCTGCAAAACTTGTCTTTAGAGAATGAATCAAAACATATAAAAAGCCAAATTCATCATATCATGGGGTCATAATTTCCTACAAACTTGACTCGATAAAACTGAAAATTCGAATAGAAAAAAAACATCAAACTGACTCAAGAAAAGAAAACAAAGAAAATGATGTTAGTACACAACAAAAACCCTCCCCCAGACTTAATTCGCACCGTCTCGGTGTGAAAATAAATCAAGAGAAAGGTTAAACAAATTCAAAGAAATGAAAAAAAAAATCAAATAATAGAGAACTTACCAGTGAAAAAAAATCCAAGCGCTTGTTTAATGTCATGAGCCTGACAGTGATGACGCCTAAGCGTTATGAGAATCCACAAGAAGATCAAGGTGCGGTGGAGGTGGTTTGAGGCACAGACTTCTTGTTGTTTGATCATGTATAGTCAGGTCCAGAACCTTGCTCATCATGTCATCTACAACTGCTCGGCCTTTTCCCTTAAACTCCAGAGTGATGATGGCTCTAACTTTAGAGAAAGGTCTTGACATACCTTTGTACTTCAGTTTATACTCAATGGTGTCACCAACACATCTCAGCGGTGTCAAAGTTACATGAGAACTTGACTGCATTATCTCACTCTTTGGCTTATCTCTCTTTTTAACCTTCTGAGATTTCTTTACAAAAGAATGAGTGTCTCCATCCAGGACTTTATTAACCTCAATCTTATTGTCAAGTGCTGCGGTTGACATGACATCTAGCTTACTCTCCTCAATTGCAATGTAAGAGCCATAGTTTCTATCATTCTCTGAGACTGCATCATAGAAGATATTTTTGCTGATGTTGGAAAGACAAACCCTCTTATTAGGTAGATCAACAAGTGCACCAGCTGTAGCAAGGAAAGATCTTCCAAGAATCAAGGGCATATATGAATCATTGCTCATCTCAACAACTTGAAAATCACTAGGCATCAAACAATTCCTAATCTGCACTTGAAGATCTTTAATACATCCCTGCGAAGTCTCTATGGCAGCATTTGCAAACCTTATGGACATCTGAGACGGTTGTAGATTTGCAATTCCCAAGGATTCTGCAATGCCCCTTGACATGAGGTTCACAGTGGATCCGGAATCACATGTAGAGTCTTCAAAATCTACTCCAAAGATGGAGCATGGAACAACAAACTTCCCTGGATCTTCTAGCTTAGGCAATTTCCTCATTGGAAGAGCTTGAATGTTACCTGAGTCAAAAGCTGCATTTTTGACTTGAGAATCCGGAGTTGGTAATGGGATTGATCGATCTAACTCGGTCACAGAAGTCCATGCATCTTCGACCTTTCGCTCAATCTGCTTTACAGTACTAGGCGACATAATCTCAGATGTAGAATAAGCTCGTGAATCTAGAAAATCAACTGGGGAAGTCAAGTCCTCAAGTTTATAACTAAACTCATTGTTCATGATATCCATCTTGTTTTCAAGAGCGGTGATCTTCTCATTCACTTCTTGTGCATTCTTCTTCTGCCCATCTAAAATCTGCCTCATCATAAGCTCAAGTGTACCCTCTTGGGGCGGTGGAGCTTGATGTTCTCTAACCTCATTAGGTGCTTGATTCCCAACATAATTAACACCCACATTCCTAGGATTTTGCTCACCTTTAGCCGAAAGAACTCCATGTTGTCTTTCATTGCTTCAGCAGTCTGAGCAACTTGGTTATCTAGCAGTTTCAAATGAGTTGAGACACCTTAAAACTTGGTATTAAGATCAACTTACATATTACACATCTTTGTATTGATCTCATCAGTAGACTTTTATTGGTTCAAGTGTACCCTTAAGCTCCGTTTGAGAGTTATCTTCAGAGTTAGAAGAGGTTTTGAAGTTGTTCAATGGTTGTTTCTGTTGAAATCCACCTTGAAATTTGTTCTGACTCTGACCAACCACCTGTTGTGGGTAAACTTGGTCTTGAGGGTTCTCAACATTTGTACTTCTGTATGAAAGATTAGGTTGACTTCTGTAGTTCTGGTTGAATACCTTGTTCTGCACAAAACCCTGTCCATTCACATAGCTCACTTCTTGCAATTCATCAATAATATCCGGGAGACAAACTGCATCTGATCCATCTTCACAAAGCTGAACACCTCTCTGATTTGCCTTCAATAATAAACTCACCTTGGCACTCAGTTCATCAATTTTCTGAGAATCCACACTGCTGACTCCGCTAGACCGATCATATTCAGGACAATGATTATTGGAACTTGCAACCAAGTTCTCAATCAGTCTGTTGACTCCAGCTATACTCTGAGACATGAAATCCTCATTGCTTGCAGCATTGAGTGCATTCTTGTGGTCCCAGTCAACACCATCACAAAAGATTTGAAAAATCTATTCATCAGAATAAGAATGGTGAGGACATTCTCTACGGTGCTTCTTAAACCTCTCCCAAGCTTCACAGAAAGATTCCCCTGAGTGTTGCTTGAAAGTAGTGATCCTACTCCTCAATGGAGCTGTCTTAGCTTTCGTGTAGAAATAATCCAAGAAGGCATCTCTAGCTTCTGTCCAACCATTCAATGAATTCGCAGATAGAGATCTAAGCCATCTGTGCGCTTTATCAGCCAAAGAGAAATGGAAGAGCTTGCATTTGATGTAGTCTGCAGGGACTCCATTTGACTTAGTAGTACTGCAAATCTCCTCAAAGTTCTCTATATGATCCAAAGGGTTCTCAGCTGGTAAACCATGAAACAAGTGCTGCTTCACCAATGAAATCAGTTGATATTTGATCTCATAGTCTTGTCTCGCAATTGCTGGTGGAACTATAGCAGATCTGTTCTGGTAGAAAGTGTGAGGAGTATCAGTATCCCCAATGCCACGTTGCTGCTGAATCTCTTGTTGACGTTGCTGCTGCAGTATCAACTGATCCAACTATTGCTTGATTGTCGATATTGTCGCCCATAGTGGCTTGTTTCGACTTCTTCTTCTTAGTTCGGTTGTAAGTATATTCTGTCCTTGCTAGCTCTTGATTAGTGAGTTGTAGGAGACTGTGAGAACCTTGACTTCTCCTCTGCATACACCTGCAACATACAAGCAAGGAAAAAAAACTTAATTAGTAAATCTTAGACTAAACTTCAATCCTAAAACTGAAGGTAACGCAATTGGTCCCCGACAACGGCGCCAATAACTTGATACACAGAGTTTTAACCCTAAATAAACTACTGCAAGTGCACAGCAAATGTTGTAGTAATATAGGGATCGAATCCACAAGGATCAAGGTTACACTGCAATTCTTTGAGAAGGAAACTAAGCTAAGACAATAATATGATTGTTGGTTGTGATGTGAAATAAAAATAGCAAATAAAAATGGTGTAAACTATGAATTAAAAGGTGCTAGGTCAAGGGATATTCGCGGGAATTCAGAGATCAAGAATTAGACAATTATTCAGGGATTATATATGCACACTCTCAACTCAAACATCAATGTATAACTAATTCACTGTCGTGGTATCAATTACTTTATCTAGCAACCTAAGTGTGTAAACTGTCATTTGAACTTAGAATTGTAAACAAGCATTAAAGAGCAGGTTCAATATGTCCATGGATCGCCTTAGCATTAGCTTTTGTTGGCTAAAGACAATCCGCTCATCTATGTTATTTTCAAGCAACCTATAACACTTTTGATGAATAGATTAAACCTAAGATCAGAAATTAGGTAGCTAATCTAATTCCAGCAATGAGATCAAAAATAGATGAAGATATAATAAAATGATTCCCTATCTATGCCCAATTCATTGATTCATAAATTTCTTTGAAAACCCTAAACCCAACTATGGATCTACTCAGACATGGAACTAGAGAAATCACAAAGAGAATAAGAAGAACTCATAATCAATAGAATAGAAATCCAAAAGGATTTATAAATCTTCTCAAGGGATGTAGAGATAGAGATTCCTCTCCCAAAGCAATAGGTCTGAATAGAAAACAAAGCGTAGCCTAAACAATGGCTGAAAAACAAAAATCCATGTCTAAACACGTTCTGGGTCGAAACTAAACCGAAATAGGAAAATAAACCGAAATTCCTTTTTCTGCGTTTTGGAGAAAATAAGGCTGGGTCGATCGTTCTGGTGGTCTCGATCGATCTGGAACATAGCGTAAATTCTTCAGGGGCGTGGATCGATCAATCCAAGTATGGATCGATCGATCTGAAGTAGAAACAATCGTTCTGCCAGTCGTTGGTCGATCTGACAGGACTGCTTTCACGAATATCGCCATAACTGTTGATCTCACCGTTGGATTGACTTCAAACCACTTCCAAATGAAAGCTAACTCCCGTGGCTATTTGTGTCAAAAACTCATTGACATCGGTTCATGGGAAGTCTTTCATCGGATGGTAAACGTCTGAGGTTTCAGCATTATCCTTCATCTCCAAGTCCGTGTTTTCATCCCAAAACAGCTTAAAACGTGTAAAGACTCGATAGAGGACTAAAAGACTCTGAATAAGCATGTAAATAAGTAAAAGACTCTAAAATACTTTAAAAGATTCTAAAATACTCTAAAATCATGGTTAGAATGTGTAAAAACCGGAATATATCAGAGGCCTAGTGAAACTATTATGAAACTTGATCAAGCTGTGGGAGTCAAAATAGCATGGCCATTCGAAAAAATAATTCTGCAAAATGACATGGGCTCACCATCTGCAAACAAGAGTGCAGGTTCCTTGGTAAATATTTTAACTCTGCCTAATTGTTTGATTACATAGTTTGTACATTTTTAAAGTTGACAAAATATATTATTTAGCATCGCCATTATTTTTGTAGGCTACAGATTCATCTAAAGGGTACATTTTCGATTATACCATGGATGGTGTCATAATTGGTGAGGGTAGACTGTGTTCAACTGACCCAAAACACATGGTCAGTAACATTCCAATTGGTCCCCAAGCAGGAAGTGTGACAGTTGATAAAGTGTTTTCTGAAGATGCGTTTGTGTGGAGACCAATCAGTTCTGAAATCTCAACTATGGGTAAGGCACTTCATCAGGAAATCGCATGGCCGATTCAACATATACAGTTTATGAGTAATTCGGAAAATGAGAAAACGCCAGAGAGTATATCTTCATCTAAGGTAAATTTCTGCATCTTTTTGCTTATTTATGTGATGGTGGTCTCATGTAAATCTGAGAATTTTTTTATTTGTTTTCCTCCAGAGTTTAAGTAACAGCAGTGGTGGTAGCAGCAGCAAGGCTGGCAAGAAGAAATGCATCTTGTTAGATTACAAAAATTCTGGAATACAAGTTGCAGAAGGAAAAGTGTTTTCAACGGATCCATTAGAGAAGGTCCACTTTGTCCCCTTAGGTCTCAATGCTAGCAAAATAATGGTTGAGTTGCAAAGGTTGGTGAAGCAAAAGTTTGGAGACCAAATTCAGAAATTGAGGTCATTGCCGATGCAGTAGGTTCTACAGTTGCTAGGCCTACTCATAAGCTCTTATTTGTCTGAAAGTATTGATATTAATTGCAACCTTTTCATTGTCTGAAAAATCTTGTTATTCGGTAATGTTTTGGTTGATGAATTTGATATGTTTAATGGTTTAATGTATTTATTGACACTTTCTTAATTCATATGGTCAATCTAGATGCTACATAATGAGAAGTGAGATTCAAAACAAAACTCCAAACTTTATGCACTTACTCAAAATCATATACCCTAAATTACAATTCCTCTACCCTAAACCCCAAACTCTATGCACTTAATTCCAAATTGGTCTATACCCTAAATTCCAATTCGTATACCCTAATCCCTAAATGCTATGCACTAGTTTTCTATTTTGTTTTCTCTTTGATTATTTGAGTATTTGCCAATTCCTATACCCTAAACCCCAAAGTATTACTAATAGAATATAACCTTGAAAATGAAACTACTTGGAAGATATGTTCATACATCAGTTTTAGAGTAACATGCCTGCTCAAAGATTCATACGTGGATAGAACTTCTCAAGCATATACACAGACAAAAACTCAAAATGTTGTAAAAGTAACGAGAACACAAATCAGTTCATTTATGTCATCAAAACTATAATATATAATAAATAAAATTAGAAAATATATATATTCGATTTATTAATTCAGTTTAAATTAGTTTTTGTTGGTTGAAGTAGTTGATAAATCCTATTATTTGTATAATAAATAAAATTAAAAATATATATATTTGATTAATTAAAATTCAGTTTTATCAAGTTTCAAGAATTGAAAAATTTCCCTAGAAGTTTCTATTGTTTGTAATTCAATTCATGTTCGTGTTTTAGGTTATATCTATGTTTTAGAAGTCAGATAAGACGAAGTGGGAGAATAATAAGTTTTCAAGCAAGTTATTGTATAGCAGAAAAGAATCAGAAGTCACCTTGTAGAGAGAAGATTTTGAACTTCCTTATTTTATTATTCTATTTCATGAGAATTATTCAGAAAATGATTTGTGTTTCATCTTCTATGTCTGAGTAGTCACCTTGTTGGATCGAGGGATTTCAAGGGTTTATAATGGTTTGTTGAATTGGGCATAAACATAAGAGGAATCTATAATGTTCTTCGTCTAGGTTTGAATATATACTAGATTTGAGATTAATCACCTGAATTCTAATATCATAGGAATGTTAGTAGGCGCAAGAGTGCTATTGATATCCTGACCTAATCATAGATAAGCAAAATAGCCTTCTCACAGAGAGATTTGTTTAGGGATTTTTTGAACATATCATACTTGACTTTATTTCATGTTTTACTCATCAGGACTCGCAAAGAGATTTGGTTTACAATTTTTAAAGGATAGATATCATCACAGCGAGAGTTGGATGATATTACATTAATGTTATGAGTTTAAGAATCGATCATACATATTGCATCGTAATTATTGAACCGCCCAGTTCACATTCTAGAGTATCCCTAATTAATCTCCCCTAGGTCTAGCTTCTTAATCATCTAAATGTACATCCCATTTATCTTAGTTATTTCTATTGCATTGCTTTATATAATTACTTATTTATTAT
Organism: Cardamine flexuosa; assembly: GCA_963555745.1. Lineage (NCBI taxonomy): Eukaryota > Viridiplantae > Streptophyta > Magnoliopsida > Brassicales > Brassicaceae > Cardamine > Cardamine flexuosa. Next base: position 18,055,582 of record OY743219.1, read on the forward strand.
CCAGCTTAATTCGAATCTGTCACATCTATTGTGTGAGTTTTCAGAGTCTCTGTGGAATTCAATCCCTAAGTACTACAGTGATCTCTTAATTTAAGAGAGTAATTCTAGGTGTTAATTTGACCCCTATCAAATTTTGGTGCCGTTTCCAGGGACTCTAAATTCACCATTAGATTTCAGTTAGAGTTTAGTTTAGATTTTTCTTTTATTTTGTTACTTACATCTCTACTTTCTCTTATCTCAGGTGTATGAATCTTAGAAGCAACAAGAACAAACCACTAGTTGTTACTGAAGAGATTGGAAAGTTGGAAAGTTAGAGAGAATTAATCGAAGATCACAGAAGAAATCAGAGATGGTTAAACCACTTGTGCTACTTAGAGATGATGCTAGGATTTTTCATGATTTAGAGGGCAACCTACGCAATGAGCTGGGTCAGAAGCTTGATGCTACACGAAACCCTATTGTCGAAGCTGTCGACGAGGACATGCACGTTGACCGACATGCATCTAGCCATGTCGGTCGATACGATACCAAGGGACACGGTCTGAATGCTGTGGATGATGGAGCTGACTTTGAGGAAAGAACATTAGCTGGTTACAATAGGCCCAATGAGTTCTAGACTAATAGGTCTACTATACGCCCTCCTCCTTTTCAGAGGAATGATTTTGATTTGAAACCCCAATACAACACTCTTGTGGGGCAACACACTATTCATGCTCATCACATAGAGAAGTTTGAAGACTTGGCTTCTAGTATCAAGACCAATGGATTGTCTGAGGAGTATCTATTCTGCAAGCTCTTCCCATACTCTCTTGCTGGTGAAGCAGCTCACTGGTTGAAGCAATTGAAACCAGGATCTTTAACTACATGGAATGACACCAAGACTGCTTTTCTTGACAACTTCTATGATGATGCTAAATCAGAGGACTTGATGAACATGATCTCTCGGTTTACTCAAGGTATTGCAGAGACTTTTAAGGCTGCTTAGTTGAGATTCAAGGCTTACCAAAGAGATTGTCTACACCATGGTTTTGATGAAATCCTGCTCTTGAGGACTTTCGTTAGTGAAGTTGATTGGAGAACTTGGCGTGTAGTAATAGCACCAAGAATGCTGATTTTGAGAGGAAGAAGCTATCTGCTGGTTTGGACAATGGTCAGATGGCTGAAGTTAAGGAAAAGCTTGATTATGTGCACAACCTCCTAGTGAACAAGAAATCAGTTCACTTTGCTCAAGAGGTTGAAGTTTTTGAAGCTGAAGATGAAACTACTGAAGAAGATGTGAACTATGTGAATGGTTCCGGATTTAATGGTAAAAAGTTTGGCAACTCTTAAGGGAACTTCAAGAATTACAGTGGTAATTATCAGAGGAACAGCTATGGAAACAACCAGAACTCTTCTGGATTCACACCTAAGACTGATGTTTTAAACATTCATAGAGGCAACAATGGTTTCACAAGGAACTTTGGAAGTTCTTACTACCAAAATCCACCTGCAAAGACTCCAGATTCTGAGATGAAGTACATGCTAGAACAGATTCTTGAAGGACAGCAGAAGATGACTGTTGACTTTAATGGTAAGATGGATGCTATGTATGCAGATATAAATGGGAGGTATGAGACTTTGAACAACCACATCAAGAGGTTGGATACCTAATTTGCTCAGTCTGTTGTGAACATTAAACGCCCTAATTATGTCTTACCTGGAAGAACTGATGCAAATCCTAAGTATCAGTGTCGTGCTGTTATGTCCTGGGGTGATATGGTCAAGAGAGAAATCCCCAAAAAGAGTCGGGTGCATTCTGATGCTAAGGAAAAAGTTGAGAATCTCATCAGGGAGCTTGCATTGGTCGACATATCTACCTCGTGTCCGTTGACACTCACCAAGGATTCTGAGACTTTGCTGAAAATCATGACGAAGGACAGTTCTGATTTGACTCACGTCGATTGACAAGCACCAGGCTGTGTCGGTCGATATGCACAACCAGCTAAGACGGTTTTTCTCTGAAAATTGCCTAAGTTGGAAGATCCTGGAAGGTTAGATGTACCATGTTCCATTGTTGGAGTTAGACTCAATTATTCTTTGTGGAAATGGGTCTAGTGTTAATCTCATGTTTAAGGACATTGCAACAAGGTTGGGAATATGTAACATCAAGGGTTCTCCAGTTGGTATTACATTGGCTGATGCTTCGGTGAAGACTTCAACAGGATTGGTTGAGAATTTGCAAGTCAAGATTGGAGATTGTTTGCTTCCCTGTGATTTTCATGTTGTTGAGATGACCAATGGTACTCATATGCCCTTAATTTTGGGAAGACCATTCCTTGCTAGTGTTAGAGCTTTAGTTGGTTTCCCAAGTAGAAGGATTTCTCCGAAGCATGTGGATCATCATGTGTTCTATGATGCCATATCTGATGGTTGTGTGATGCTATGTCCTAAGGTTGCTACTGAAGAAGTTAAGAAGGCTTGTAACCAAGAGGTGAATGAGATTCACGCTAAAGAGTTCAATGCAAAGAATTCAAAAGCTGTGGTTAGGAAGAAGAAACCACAGAGAAGAGTAGTGACTGAAGAACCTCTTGTGACTTTGATTCATGTGAGACAAGCTGGTGATACCATTGAGTATAAGCTTCACTATGGAAGTGGTTCTAGACCATTTGCTAAGGTTAGAGCTATCATCACTCCTGAGTTTAAAGTGAAATGACAAGCTGCTATGGATGAGATGATGCACATGGTTCTGAAACCGAAGATGTTGGACCTTAGTGAAGATGATCTCAGTTCAAGAACTTCATCATCACCTTCGGATTCTTCTGGAGACACTCCACTCGCATGATATCTGACAAGGTCAAGCTAATGACTGAAAATAAGCGCTTGGCCGGAGACAACCCACCGGTAAGTCTGTGAATATGTTTTTTTGTGTCTTGTTTTACTAATTTTTCTGTTTTTCTTTTGTCTCAGGTACTAGTCGTGCTTAGTTAAAAGTTTGGAAATTATTGTTTATCATGTGGAGGACTTTACATAAATTTTCGGCTGAGGAACACAAGTTCTGTGTCCGTACTGATCGACATGACCATCTTGTGTCAGTCGATACGGACCCCATATTAGTATAATGATGTGCTGTAAATTTTTCCTCAAGGAAACCACACAATGAATGAACTGCAAGTGCACAGAAAATCAGTGTAGTACTTAAGGTATCGATCCCACAGAGAGTAACAAGTACGTGGATTGAATTCAAGCAAAGATATCTAACTAAGACAATGCAATAAGGGGTTTGGTTTTAATTTTTCTAATGAGTAATGCAAATGAATGAATGAAAGCAAAGTGAATGATTAATTTTTAAGCTATATGATTAAGAGGTTGGGCGTCTAGGGTTTATCTAAGCTTTCCATGGTTTCTAACAAGTAGGGGATACATCTAACTAATAGGTTTTCATCAATGGTTCTCAACTACGAACACGGATACACACCCAAGCCATAGTTCATGACAGAGGCGTCTTAAGTCACCACACCCTGGTACTCAACTTCTGCAGGTAACAACACGCTTAGACCAGCCGTATAAACAAGGTTGATATGTTCACAAAGTCCTATAACTCAACTATCGCAGGTTATAACACGCGGCTTCCGTAATACTAGTTCCAATAAGTAGGTTTACGCGGATAGCCCTCCTAATCTCCTAGATCAGTGCTTGGTGATCAAGTCAAACAACATGCATTAAATAAAAGATATCCCAAGACAACTCATAAACTAGATGAAAATCGGATCTAAGAACCTAAATGAATGCAACCATGTTTTCTTAAGATACTACCCCATCAAACCCAACAAAAGAACTACTCGTTCATGGTGTAAAGAAATGCAATAGACATCATGGAAAACATCAAATAAATGATTCAATATATCGAAGGGGGTTCAAAGGAAACTTTTCTAGATGTTACAGATGAGATCTTGTCTCCCCAATAACAAGTACAAATAGTAGAAAAGAGAAACAATGAAGAACAATGGATGAAACTTCAAGGAGATGGTCTTCTAGGTTAAGGCGATGAAGGAGGATGAAGCGGGGGTGGTAGAGGTGAAAATAGGTCGTGGGTCTCCTTGTCTAACTCCTAGGGACGTTCCTTGGTGGTGGCGTGCTGGTTTAGGGTTTCCAAAACCCTAAGAATAGTTTATATAGGCTCCTCCACGAGATTCGGTCAAGAGGCATCTAAACTACGTCATTTTGATAAGTGTGGAGGCAATGGCTCGAGCCTGGTCATGCGCTGAGGTCCTTAGGTCGGAGTAAGTCGGCACCGATCACTAGGGGTAGTGCCCGAGGTCTTCTAGAGGGCTAACCTTGGTCACGGGTCTTGTGACCAAGGTGGACATGACTTCACTCTTCGGGGTGCATCTTCCAAACGACTGAATGACACTTCTTGCTTTCCATGGATATAGAGAACTCAAAATTGGCTCCTGGGAAGATCTTTAAATGTTGCCCAACTTCTGATGCTCCGAAACTGCCTTAAAACATGTTTTGCTTGCCTTTGGGGCCTTTTTGCTCCAAAACTCCCAAATGTCTTTGGGAAGTGTAAATGGTGGAATGTGGCCATAAAGCTTCCATGATCTCTTGTTTCTTCATGATTTTCCTGCCAAAAACATATGAAATATAGGCGAAAATACGAGTATATCAACTCCCTCAGACTTAAGGTTTTGCTTGTCCCCAAGCAAATAGGATTTCAAGACTGGTTGAGAGGTTTGAAAATCGCGAAAACTCTCCTATGATCAGAGACAATGTTCATAATAGATGACCTGCTGATGTGTTAGTACATAGATTCTCAGTCAAAACTTTCTCACTATAGACTCAGAACATTCTCAATCTCTGATCTTTCCATCGCATACCATCCCGAGACTTTGGAATTCACTTCAGTCAACTCCTTCACATTCATTAAAGCTGGCGTGGATTTCTCAAGAGGGAGCATCATTTGGGGTAGACGGTGCTTGGTATAAAAAGGCTTTTGGTGTTTAAGTGGAGTTTAAAGTGTTTAGAGTGTACCATGATTTTGGAGGGCAGCTATGTTGCAGACCCGCAAGAGAGTATGAACCCATTGATGTTCACAGCTTCCAACCACTTCTTCATGTCAATACCTTGTTCCTTTACTTCTTTTCTTCTTCTGGTTCCCCCAGACTTAGATGTTTATGTGGGGTTCTTTGCACCATCTTCATAACTTCTTTTCTTCGTAACCTTCTTCTCGAGATTTCCTGTGCTTATGAGATTATTTTGTAACCGTTTCCTTTCCTTTCTTTTCTTTTCTTTTTCTTTTTCTTTTTCTTTTCTTTTATTTTATTTTCTTTTCTTTTTCTTTTTTGTGAAAGGGGAAGCAGTACATAAATTTACATGTCTCAAGAACAAGATATGAGTACCTTTTTCTTGTTGATTCTGAGTTGTATGGTTGTGTAGACCAAATCATGACTCTCTCTCTCTATCTCTTCTTTGATTCCTTCAAGCTCTCCATCTTTAAGTGGTTGGAAACTGTGTCGGAAATTTTTCTCTTGCATTTCTACGCATATCTGCCAACGAGATCGAAAAAGAGATTGGTGAGAGGTCTGAAAAGAAATATATGGTGTAAGGGTAAACCATTAAAAATGAGTGGCCATTCAGGATCAGCAAAAAGTGGTAAAAGGGATAAGAAGTCCTGAATGTGCGGCTCGTTTCCCGGATCTAATGCGCTCATGAGAAATAATTGAAGTCAGGATTATGGTTCAAATAGAGTGGAGTTGACGTCCGTTCCAACCGCGTTCTCAGTAGAATGAGACTTCAGGGAGAAAGGTCCAGCGGTGAGCTTTTAGGTGTTGTCCGTTTATTCGTGAATCCTGCAAAATTTGTCCTCAGGGAATGAATCAGAACATACTTTAAGTCAAAATCATCATATCTTAGGGTCATAGTTGTCTACAAATTTGACTCAATAAAAACCGCATAAAATCGAATAAAAAGACATCAAAATGACTCAAGCAAAATAAAAATGCGTAAGTAAACGGATAAAATCCCCCAGACTTGAATCACACTGTCCCCAGTGTGAACAGTCGAAATAAAGGAGGAAATAAAAGTAAAGATAAAGATAGAACGAGTGAACTTTCAACTTCTCAGGAGGTTCTGGTGCTCGGTGGTGGACTAATCATGGTGTCCGAGATCTGAGATCATTCTCTCCGCAAGTGTAGTGGCTGCGAGGTACTCTGCTAGCTGCTGCTCTGCGGCAATCCACAATGCTCTCTCCTCCTCAAGAGTAGTGGTGTCACTCCCTGGAGGTTTGCATGTGACGTGGTGAGAAGAAAAGGAAGCAATCGCCTTAGCCTTGGTGAACTTACCAAGAGTGAGTGGTAGACGGTCTTCGGGAAGAGATGAGTGATACTCACTCGTAAAAGGGTACTAACTCGTGATGCCATCTCTAAGGCATGGAACAATAGGGCTAGGAAGTAGTATGGTGTTTGTGGCATACGGTTGAGAATGGTACCTATATCCAATCTGGTTGGGGTTGATCCGTGCTCCTTCAAGTATCTTCATCTTCTCAAGCTTTTCAAGGTCCAAAAGGTTGTCCTTGATTGTGTGAGGACAGTCCGCGAGGTTGACTCCAGCAGTCTCAAGGATGGTAGTGATGACTCCTCCAAAGATTATGCAAGCTTGCTTGTCTTTACTTGTGATAGCATCATGCTTGATCTTCACAAGTCTCTTGGCTAGGAGGGCAACATAGTTGGCTCTTCGTGGATGCTCAACAAAAGGGATGCTCAAGATATTGAGCTCATCACTAATCACATTGTTTTGGGCTGTGCGTGAGATGTGTTGGCGAGAAGCTTGTGTACATACCGGATCGATGGGTGTGATAGTGAGGAAGCCTTGGTCTTTCCACTATCAAAACTTCCTTGTCCAAAGTTTGACCAATAAGCATTGATATCAACTTGTCCAAACTCAATAGCATCTTGGTATTCAAATCCATGTGCATTCCCAAGATCAAGAATGGAGATGTGGTGGTGCTCACCATTGATGATGAAGAAGAGCTTCCCATCTTGCGCCAATAGGACTTTTGTGCGCGGATATGCTAGTGTGACTGTGGCAAGAAATTGCCTTGTCTCTTCTTCATAGGTGTCTTGGCGAGTAGATGCTAGGAAAGTGCTGAGTCCTAGAGCATTCAACATCCATTCAACATCACTTGCCAATCCAAGAGCATGCAAGGATGTGTATTCAACTCTCAAGGTGGGTAAAAGCTTGAACCCATAGAGTGGTGTGAGATAATCAAGACTCTCATCCATCTTCTTTCCAACAAAGGTCAAAGGCAGCTCCTTCTTCTTGCGTCTTTGTTGTAAGCGGTGAGCTACTCCAGCTCTAAGAGGGCATGGTACACATAGCATGATTGGTGTATCAGAATCACTATCATCTTGAATCTCATCACTCTTGTCCTTAGAGTTTGCGCCTTCATCAGCAATTCTTTTGCCTTTGTTCTCATGTGTTGCTTTGTCATGTACCATCTTAGTCCTCATTTCATCATTAGTGATGGTCCGAAATTTCTTCTTAGAGGATCTATTGTCCATTGTTTGGTTCATAGAGTCAAAAGAGATTGATACAAGTTAGTAACATGGCTCAGTGAGAAACATATTTCAATCTATTACATATGAGATGTAACAATGGGGATTGAAATAGACAAGTAAATGTATGTTCAATATTATAAATCAAAAAATCAAAACTCATGTTCAAATTTTCGGATTCAATGGTGACCTTCACAAAATTTGCATCCTAGATCAAGTTCAAAGCAATGCTAAGTAAAAAATCATTCTAAGTTCTCTTATCAAGTGTGCATGGTGTCTAAAAAGTTCAATTCCTAAAAAATTGCATCATTAATCCCGTTTTTCCTTAAGGTCACAAAATTTTAGCAAAGCAAAAATCAAATTATATCCACAATACATCACAAAAATCGGTTCTTAGATAACCTAGAGGCTAATCAATAAGTTCTCTATCACTTCCTAGTAACAAAATTCAATGAATCAAGAGAATCTAGAAATACCTCTTTTGAAGCTCCATGAGAAAATTAGAATTTAGAGAACATACCTTGGTTTTTGATGAATGTGATAAGAGTTTTGTGATCTCTTAATGATTGGGTAAATTTCCAATCAATTTATAAAAACCCTAATTTTGAAAAGTTTGGATTCAAAGTGATCTATCTCCCAATGGACTTGGAGAGATGATAAAAAGCATCTTGAATCTTTAAAATCCTCTTTTCAATATAAAAACATGTTTTAACCTAAAAAGGTTGGGCTTTTTGAAAAGGAAGGGAAACTTACCTGTGGGCTCCATGGAATTGGCGTTTCACGAAAACTTACAGTGAGTTTTGGGAGTGATTTTTTTTGTTGGTTGTGAAATACGGTTCGACTGGAAGTTGTGGATTCACGGATTGTACAAACAAACTAGGAAACTCTCAAGACGGCTCGGGATCGAAGATTCGGACAAACGGGAAGAAGAGGGAATGTTTGCCGGGTTTGGTTAAGAACCTCGGTCACAGGCTTCATGACCGGGGCCTGCCCTTCTTGGCACCTCGGTCACGGGCCTCGTGACTGGGGTTTTGGCTCCTCGTGGTCAAAACTTTGGTTTTGGCCAAACGCATCTTGAAAATCGATTTTCTCAACCTGTAAAGTAGAATGGCATTCCATAATGATTATAGAGACTAGGAAGAATACTTACCTTGATGGGATGGAGATTGGTTGGATCCTTTTGTCATATTTCCCAAGAAAGGTCCAAAGTGATGGTCCATTGGAAATTGTGACTTTCAATCCGTGCATTGCCATTTCTCCTTCGATGATTGCTTCTTAAATGCCCTCATATCATTAGACATTCAATATTAAAGCATTTGATCGAACCATTTGCAAGATCCTCCAAGTTTTGCGAATTCCGTAGTCGCGGCTCGGCGATGGTGTAGTCGCGGGTCGGTTGCGACAAGGAACTGGGATAATCTCTAGTTTCGAATTTCATTCTCTAAGATTTTCCTCAATCATCGCTCTCAAATATACTCAAATATATTGAGTACCCGATTATAGTTCATTTGATCGAGTATTTCTTGGAAATTCTCTTACCTTGGTGATTTTCGTAGCCGCGGAAGGTGCCGGCTAAAGGGTGCGGAATGAAAAGTTGCCCCTTTTCAAATTTGAGCTTTTTTTCTGAAATTTGTTCAACCAAAACTTCCCAATGGTCAACTTCTTAGGGTGTGTCAAGTTAGACCACTTTTGCTCGAGTAGATTTCAATATCCTCCCACTTTGGTGAATTATGCAACTGTGAAGCTTAAGATTGAATGATCTCCTACCCATGGGTCTTTCTCCAAAAAGTAGCTCCGACATTACTCCTAGAATACCCATATGGTGTTGAGTACCTGATCTTTGGTTATTTGAACGAGTGGAACTTGAAAATTCTTCAATGGGTCATGAATGACCTAGTCGCGGCTCAGAAATAAGGTGAACCTTGGCCTTGACTTGGTAAAACGTTATGTATGTGGATGAGGAAGCTTGCATAGCTCCCTGGGGTAGTAAGGATGGCTTGGGAAGACTCCAATAGATAAAAAGTGCAATACACCCGATTTGGGCCAAAATCTTCAAAAACCTCAGTCACGAGGCTCATGACTAGGGTGTGGCCTTCTCGGGGCCTCGGTCACGGGGCTTGTGACCGGGGTGATGCCTTGAGCGGGCCTCGTTCACGAGACCTGTGACCAAGGTTTGCATCATGTCGCCTTGGTCATTTTGCAACTTGACCAAAAGGCTAACCTTCTTCCTCTTTTTTGTTTTTCTGTTTTCTTCTTTTGTATTTAGTTTTCTTGTTTATTTGAAATCTGAGATAAAACATGCAAAGATCAAAAGCAAAATGATATATAATCTAAAAAGGTGCAAGAAAACTTACAAGTGGGTTGCCTCCCACAAAGCGTACTTGTTTAAAGTGTTTGGCTAGAGTTGGGAAGCTTAGTAAGCTTGAGAAGGTGTAGCCTTGGAGATTGATATCTCCTTAGCTTCCTTAAGATCTTGATAGTCAGCACCAGCTTCTATCAGAAGTTGTCCTTTTGATGAAGTTTCAAACACTATAGCTTGAAGAAGAACTTCCTTGGTGTGCCTTATCATCTCTTCAATCCGATCTTTGCTCTCCTTTCTAAGTTCCGGAGGAACAATGATCTTGATCTTCAAAATCTGGGGCTGCTCAGGAGGCTTTGATGGTTGCTTCCGAGTTTTCTTAGTGAAACTCTTAGTTCCCACATTGGTCTTATCAACTTCGGGATCTAGTGAATCTTCATTATATGGTGGGGCTCGCAGCTTCATAGTAGAGAGAGTTGGATAGAATACCTTTTTTCTTACATTGGTGAAGGTTGTCCTCTTGTTGTTGTGATCCATGATGGCTCCAAGAGTGGCAAGGAATGGTCTTCCCAAAATCAAAGGTCTCTCATTCTTCTCATCCATCTCAAGAATGTGAAAATCTGTGGGGACTATGCAGTCTTCTACAACTAGTTGCAAATCTGGAACTAGTCCATCAGGGATCTTCTGCAATGAGTCGCCAAACACAAGACTCAAATTGGACGGAGACAAGTCTCTAAGTCCAAGTTTCTTAGCAATATTTCTCGACATTACATTGACATTAGCACCGGAATCACATAGAGAGTTAGAGAATTCAATGCCTCTTATGGAGCAGGAGCAAACAAAGCGTCCAGGATCTTTTACTTTCGGTAGTCTCCTCATCGAATAGTGTTGTTTCTCGTCATCTTCTATGGTACATGTCATACGCACCATGTCTTCATGAGAATCAAAAAGCAGAACCAATGGCTCACTCACACGCCTTGAAGAGGCTGGGATGATGGAGATTATATTGCAATAACCTTTTGGATTCTCCTCGGGCTTTCCCGGAAGTACACCAACTTGTCTTGGGGCTTGATTTGTGGTTTGAGCAACCTGAGTTTCCAGCTTCTTCACAAATGTGGAAAGGCCTTCAAACTTACCATTCAACTCGCCATAGATGTTATCCACTTTGACATTGATATCCCTTGTTGCTTGTTGATGAGAAACAAGTAGTTCCCGCATCATAGTTTCAAATCTATCACCTTGTGGTATTGGAGCTTGAGCTTGTGCGGCTGGAAAGGGCATCTTGTTGTTAGTGTTGAATGGTTTGTGGCTTGATTTGTGGTTTGAAGGCCTTTTGGATTCTCCTCGGGCTTTCCCAGAAGTACACCAACTTGTCTTGGGGCTTGATTTGTGGTTTGAGCAACCTGAGTTTCCAGCTTCTTCACAAATGTGGAAAGGCCTTCAAACTTACCATTCAACTCGCCATAGATGTTATCCACTTTGACATTGATATCCCTTGTTGCTTGTTGATGAGAAACAAGTAGTTCCCGCATCATAGTTTCAAATCTATCACCTTGTGGTATTGGAGCTTGAGCTTGTGCGGCTGGAAAGGGCATCTTGTTGTTAGTGTTGAATGGAGGTTGCGGATGAAAGTTTCCACCAAAGTTGTTATTGTTGTTCTGAAACCGGTTTTGAAATGGTCTCGGCTGCTTCTGTGGATAGGTCTGATCTTGAGGGTTCTCAACATTAGGATTCTTATAAGATAGGTTAGAATTGTACCGGAAGTTGTTGTTGAAGTTGTTGTAGCCGCGGTTCGGGAATGAACCTTGAGTACCAACATAGTTAGCACCTTCTTCTTGATCTAATAAATCATCAAACTCATGGAAACCTTCATTTTTTCCATCATGAATCATACCACAAGCATTGATCGCACGGTTTTGATTCCTTAGAAGCTGGCTCATCATATTCTTAAGCTCGGTTATCTGCTTAGCATCAGAGTCACTAGAACGTGTGGTTCTATCAAAGTCAGTGCAAGAGTTGCTACTACTTGCAGCATGGTTCTCAATGAGAGCTCTTCCTTCTAGGACAGTCTTAGTGGTGAAATCTCCATTGCTGGCCGTGTCGAGTGACAACTGAAACTTCGGATGTAATCCTCTATAGAATGTACTTAGAATATTACCTCCAGTGAAGCCATGGTGAGGACAATATCGTTCATAGTCCTTAAATCGCTCCCATGCTTCATAGAATGTCTCGACAGGTCCTTGTTGAAAACTTTGAAGTTTGTTCCTAAGAGAGTTGGATCTCGTTTTGTTTAGAAGTGATTGAGAGGTTGAATTGCATCCTTCCCAAATAGTGATGGATCCAAGGGGTAAAGACTTCAACCATCTATGAGCCTTTCGGCCAAGGAGAAAGGAAAAAACTTACACTTCAAATAGTCTTCGGGCACTCCGTTGGTTCTCGTAGTGCTGCACCAAACCAATGATTTGAGGATTAATCTCATAGTCATGCCTTCGTGGATTGGGAACACGTATGGCAGCTCGGTCTTGTGGATATTGATTAGGTATGTTAAAGTCGGCAATGGTACGGTTCTGATTGGCACGCCTCAGAGGGTGACCATAAGGAGCTTGTCTAGCACCAACATTCATCAGGAGGCTGGTGGGTAGCATTGAGGTTATCTCCCACCCCTTCCTGGTCAGCTTCTTGTGGAGCTTGGTTGTGAATCTCCAGAGGATTCACGGGTGCTTCTTCAGGTCCATAGATTGGGTTATCATCCTCATCTTGCATCTGTCGCCTCTCAGAATCATTGGCAACAGCATGGTGATCATCAAGGTCACCTTGATCATGATTTCGTAATTTGGCCATGAGTTGTTCAATGTCTTGGATTGGAGTGACGGCTTCAGAGTTTTGGCTCCTTGTCATGCACCACAAATCCAGAGATAGAAACAAGAAGGGAACACAAATGTAAAAGAGTGAAAGAAAATAAAATTGAAAGATTCAAATGAAAAATCAAAGTATCTTAGACGAGAGATCTTATTGAATTCAAAGGTAGCTTGTAGACTCCCCGGCAACGGCGCCAAAAACTTGATGTGTTGTAAAGTTTTCCTCAAGGAAACCACACAATGAATGAACTGCAAGTGCACATAAAATCAGTAGTAGTACTTAAGGTATCGATCCCACAGAGAGTAACAAGTACGCAGATTGAATTCAAGTAAAGATATCTAACTAAGACAATGCAATAAGGGGTTTGGTTTTGGGTTTTCTAATGAGTTAATGCAAATGAACGAATGAAAGCAAAGTGAATGATTGATTTGTAAGCTATATGATTAAGAGGTTGGGCGTCTAGGGTTTATCTAAGATTTCCATGGTTTCTAACAAGTAGGGGATATATCTAACTAATAGATTTTCATCAATGGTTCTCAACTACGAACACGAATATACACCCCAGCCATAGTTCATGACAGAGGCGTCTTAAGTCACCACACCCTGGTACCCAACTTCCGCAGGTAACAACACACTTAGACCAGCCGTATAAACAAGTTCGATATGTTCACAAAGTCCTATAACTCAACTATCGCAGGTTATATCACGCGGCTTCCGTAATACTAGTTCCGAGAAGTAGGTTTATGCGGATGGCGCTCCTAATCTCCTAGATCAATGCTTGGTGATCAAGTCAAGCAACATGCATTAAGTAAAAGATATCCCTAGACAACTCATAAACTAGATGAAAATCGGATCTAACAACCTAAATGAATGCAACCATGTTTTCCTAAGATATTACCCCATCAAACCCAACAAAAAAACTACTCGCTCATGGTGTAAAGAAACACAATAGACATCATGGAAAACATCAAATAAATGATTCAATATATCAAAGGGGGTTCAAAGGAAACTTCTCTAGATGTCACAGATGAGATCTCGTCTGCCCAATAGCTAGTACAAAGAGTAGAAAAGAGAAACAATGACGAACAATGGATGAAACTTCAAGGATATGGTCTTCTAGGTAAAGGCGACGAAGGAGGATGAAGTAGCGGTGGTAGAGGTGAAACTAGGTCCTGGATCTCCTTGTCTAACTCCTAGGGACGTTCCTTGGTGGTGGCTGTGCTCGCTTAGGGTTTCCAAAACCCTAAGAATGATTTATATAGGCTCCTCCACGAGATTAGGTCAAGAGGCATCCAAAACTACGTCATTTTGATAAGTTTGGAGGCAATGGGCCGAGCCTGGTCATGTGCTGAGGTCCTTAGGTCGGAGTAAATTGGCACCGGTCACTAGGGCTAGTGCCTGAGGTCTTCAAGAGGGCTAACCTCGGTCACGGGTCTTGTGACCGAGGTGGACATGACTTCACTCTTCCGGTGCATCTTCCAAACGGCTGAATGGATTGCTTCGATTCTTGTCCGAGGTGAATCTTTACTCTTCTAGCTTTCCATAGACATAGAGACTTACAAAATTGGCTCTTGGGAAGTTCTTCAAATGTTGACCAACTTCTGATGCTCCGAAACTGCTTTAAAACGTGTTTTGCTTGTCTTTGGGTCCTTTTTGCTCCAAAACTCCCAAATGTCTTTGGGAAGTGTAAATGGTGGAATGTGGCCATAAAGCTTCCATAATCTCTTGTTTCTTCATGTTTTCCCTGCCAAAATCATATGAAATATAGGCGAAAATACGAGTAGATCATATAAGGCCTGATTTTTCCTTTTTCTCCTTCACTTTCCTTTTTTCAAAATCGTAAAAACCTCCGCCTCTTAAACCACAAATCGCCAAATTTTAAATTCTTCACCAAATCAATCAATTTTTGTTCTTAAACTGAATAGATTTTGATTCTCTACATTCATATATCGAAAAGTTGGCCAATTCAGGCCTGTACTATGGTCATGTGTTAAATTTAGACCTGAACTACACCCCAATGTGTATATATGCTTGAACTCTATTAAAATTTGAATTGATTCATAAACTTTATAATTTATGGTTTTACATACATAAACACTAGTGCTGTTAATTGCCCGTTAACGACTGCTTAGGTGGATAGACACGTAATAAATGACAAATCCACGTCGTTAAATTGTTAATCTCTTTTAGCCAAAACGACGTCGTTTTGGCTGAATCCAAGAACAAAAGAAAAGCCCAAAACAACGTCGTTTTGGCTTTCTTCTCCAAACAAAAATTTTGCGACATTACTTAGAGCTTCAGAACTTCAGAACACGATTTGGGGGTTTTCGATTCAGTCTTATTGTGAAGATAAGGCAGCCGATTGCTCATTTTCTTCGACGAAAGCTTCAGACCAGCCTTCGACAAGTTCCAAACTCGGGTTAATTAGGGGTTTTCGATTTGCCAAAGCTAAATTGGGGGTTTTTGATTCAGTCGTTTCTGGTTCTCATCAGCGGTTTAAATGTCTTCGTCAGGCAGCTCAGGTTGGTTCGAATTATATTTCTGAGATTGGGTAATTTTTGAAGGAATAAGCTCGGGTTGTAGAGGTTGTGGGGACAAAGGAATACCTCGTAAATGTAGATGTGGAGCCAACTCCACGATACAGACTTCAAAAACAGTGAAGAATCCGGGTAGACTTTTTTACTGTTGCTCGTTTGGAGAAGAAGAGGTAAATGTTGAAATTTATTTTAAAAGTTCTTGATTAGATATGAGTTTTTAGACTTTTATGCCTTATGTATGTAAGGTATGAGACATTTGTTCAAATGGACTGACATATCTATGGTCGAAGAGAATGAAGAGGTGGAAAATGTGGTTGAAAAGATTCAAGTAGATGTTGCAAGTTTACAGACATGTTTACATGATGTTGAATCTGAGATGTCGAATTTGGCAATGGAAACACGCACTTGTGAGGTGGTAGCAAGTAGCTATAAAGAGAAGATTGAAGAAATCAAAGCAAGTACTCAAGCATGTGAGAAAGAGATTGTAGAGCTTAAAGCTATGGTGTGTTGCTATGAGAAAGAGATAGAAGGTCTTCGTTGCTTCAAAAATATGGTTGTATGTGGTTTAATCATGGTTGTTGGCTATTATTTCATATTTGCATAAGATTAATGTAAGAATTACTGTTATGTAATGTCTACCTTTAACTTTCATGATCAATGTTTGATGTTTGATGTTGGATGATAATGGATGTATGTGATTATGATTATGCATGATGAGAGAGATGGAGAGATTTAAACTAGAGTAGAATGAAAGTTGGATAGTTATGAAAATGAAAGTTACACCTCATTGTAATAGAGTGAACTTAAAAACAGAGGCTACACCACATTGTATTGTTCTAGAGTGAACTTAAAAAACCGAGGCTTCACCAAGGTAAAAACCAGCCAACAATACATCTTGAAGAAGCCAAAAAAAAACCATCCACCAAGACATGTCTTGCCAAAAAACCAACGAACAAGACATCTCGATCAAGCTATCTCCAAGAAACAAAAACAGCCGCCACACCTCCACTCTTCAAACCCGTCCATGTCCACTCTCTAAAACTAAGATAAAACACCTACAAAGCAAGAAGACTAGCAAGGAAAAACAGATTACTATCACCTAATGATCCTACAAATCTCATATTAAAACACTTGAAAAATAATTACTTGTTATCACCTTCAATCAAACTGAGAACTTTGTGAAGCTTGGCTTGGTTGACTTGGTCCTTCCCCATCACATTTTTGCTTCTTTGGTCGAGTATAAATAGGGACTCCTGGAACTGAGCATCTTCTACTATTATGTCCCTGAGCGCTACACCTTCCACATTGAGGCATACGGCCTACTCTTGACAGTTTTCTCTTCTTTGTACTCTATTCTTCTTCTACACAAGCCTTTCCTTTCTTTTTCTCTCATTCTTTCCTTTGATTCTTTTCTGCTTCTTTGTGGGACCATTGGTCACTACTCTTGGTGGTGGCGCAACCCTACTTTCAGTTGATCTTCTCCACAAGTTGATCCCATTAGCTGGCAAAAATGGATCGGTATATATGGCAACCCATATTGTTGTCAAGTACCAATCGGAGACATAATCTTCAGCCTTAAGCTTCTTCAGCAATATGACACGTAAAGCATGACGACAAGGAATCCCTGTCATACTCCACCTTCTACATGTACAAGTCCTAGCATTCATATCAACCTTAAATGCATGTATGCTACGTTCTTGCACCTCAAACCTTCCATTACCACTAGGGAATACCTTACACCACTTTCGTTGCTTCTCTTCTAGAGCAATGGTCTCAGCGACTTTGATGCTATACTTTCCTTGATGGGTTTTTGCCTTCTTCAACCTGATATCATTTCTCATCATGCATTGTCTTCTAATTGTCTCCATCATCTCAACCAATGGCATCTCTCGTGCTTTGATGATAGCATTGTTGTATGACTCTGAGAAGTTGTTGGAAACATCTTCACATGTTGATGTACAACTGAAGAATGCACGGCTGCAGTTCTTAGGATTCTTCGTCATCAATGCATCGTACACTCTTATGTCGTATTTCTTTAGGTCTTCAATGGCTGCCTAATACTCACCAACGTTGAAGCTCTTTGCAATTGCCCAAAACTTGTCCTTAGGCAATTCTCGGCCTGGAAAAACTCTCCTAAGGTTACCATATATGTGGCGTGCACACATCCTATGTTCAACTTTAGGCAACTCTTGATCCACAACAATTAACAAACCCTGTTTTAAGAGCATAAAAACATTGGCCTATATTAAATTTTGTTTTAAGTTTGAAGATAATAACTATTAAAGAGAAGACTAGTACATATATTTACCTTTTGCCTATCTGAAATGAGAGTGAACCTATCTCCATCTTGAAGCTTCAGATCATTCTTCAGTTTCTTGATGAACCACACCCAACTCTGAGTGTTCTTGGTTTGCACTATTCCCCAAGCCACAGGATAGATTTGGTTGTTTGCATCTCTTCCTATAGCTATTAAGAGTTGAGCAGAGACATTATTCTTCATGAAACAGCCGTCAATTCCAATGATTGGCAGACAGTATTGAATCCATGTTTTCTTGAGAGCTTCTAAGCATACATAAAATCTGTCAAATTTCTCCGAGCCATCATCAGAAGTTACTGTCCCCACCTCCACATTAGATCCTGGATTTGACCTTTTCAAAACATAAGACTAAATTACTCTTGAAGCTCTGGCATGTAGTCTTTTATCCTCGCAAATTGCTCATCTTGAATGATCAACAATGCTTTCTGTTTGGCTTTTCTACATTGGTCAATTGTGACAACCACGTTATGACGCTCCTCTAAGGCTTCTTGCATTGCTTTAGGCATGTACTTAGGATTTCTCCTAATGTCATTCAAGAAGATCTTTGCAATAACACCATCCTTCACTACCTTGCTATATCCATCTTTAATACACGAATGCTCCTCATAGAAGGTTTTAATCAAGTACCTATCTATCGGCTTTTCATAGGAGCAATAGACTCTGAATTTGCAACCATCTGGAGCCTGTGTACACTTAACTTCAGATCTCTCTGTGCCCCATTTCGTGAACCTGGTATTAAATCCCCCCTTAAGAGCATAATCAACCACAACTGTCTTGAACTCGAAAATGCTATCAAAAACCTGTCCCAATTGAATATCGCCACTTCCTTTCTTGCATCTAGGATAACGGTTACTAACCTCATCCTCGCAATAAAATTCTGAGTAGTCTCCGAATTGTCATGCTCCTCTTCATCAACAAAGCCAGCTAAATTTGCCATTACTCGAGCTTCTTCCTCAAGCATTTCAGGATTCTCCTCATCACCATTCACTCTCTCACCTGACTCCTCCTCATCAACATTCACTCCATCACCTATGTTTTCCTCATCATCAGCATCTTCCTTCTCCAAATAAATCTCAGCAGATTTTGTGAACATAACCGCATCACACATCCTCTGGAAGTTGCTATCTCCATTACAAAGGATCTTGAGCTCACCCATTGTCTCGTATGGCAGCTTGTACCACATCCTATGCCCACACAAAGAAATGCCCAAGGAGTCTATTATGTTCTGGAAAACAATGAGTGGTTCGCTTTGAAGTTCAAGAACCTCCCCTCCGCAATACGTAGCTATATTGCTCGACGAAAGCTTAAACTTTCCACTGTGGTAGACGTGGAACACGTAACTGAACAGTGGTTCTTTGTCGATCCCATTGTCCCCACCCTCGATCTCCTCATCATCAGACCTAAAACATGAGAAAAATGTGAGTTATCAAAAGATTGACATTTTGTCGAACACTTGATATGCATAATCTTATGAATTTCTCCAATTCACTAAAATTGATGATTTTGTTCATAATTGATGATTTTATTCAGTTAAAGTGAACCCTAACTCTCTAATTCACAATTACCCTAAACAATTACAGAAGAAAATCATAAATTTTCCAAATTTGGGTTCCGAAATTTACCTCATTTTCTTCGACGAAAGCTTCAGACCAGCCTTCGACAAGTTCCAAACTCGGGTTCAAAGTCTTCTACAAGAGCAATCGGCTGCCTTATCTTCACAATAAGACTGAATCGAAAACCCCCTAATCGTGTTCTGAAGTTCTAAGTAATGTCGCGAAATTTTTGTTTGGAGAAGAAAGCCAAAACGAAGTCGTTTGGGATTTTTTTTTTGTTCTTGGATTCAGCCAAAACGACGTCATTTTGGCTAAAAGAGATTAACAATTTAACGATGTGGATTTGTCGTTTATTACGTGTCTATCCACGTAAGCAGTTGTTAACGGGCAATTAACAGCGTTAGTGTCTATGTATGTAAAACCATAAATTATAAAGTTTATGAATCAAATTCAAATTTTAATAGAGTTCAGGCATATATACGCATTGGGGTGTAGTTCAGGTCTAAATTTAACACATGACCATAGTACAGGCCTGAATTGGCCAACTTTTAATTCCATCCCTAATTTCAAAATTTTCAAGGTTGAATTCTCACTTTTAAATCCGAGTTTGCTCTTAAATACTTGCTACTCTTGGTTGATTAGGAGGAATTTAGAAGGATCTAAGTGTAGATTATTACTAATTTAGGTTGAAATAATAGAAAAGTCAGGAATTTTTCTTGATGAAACTTGAAAATGTTTTTACTTGAATTCAAAATTTATAGATGCTTAGGATGATAGATTGATGTTGGTATGATGATCTGATGGTTGATTGTGCTGATTACGTGGTGAAATTTCTATTTAAACTTAATATTGTTTAGAATTTTCGAATTTTAACTAGGATATTCTCGATTTGGCACCGTGTTGATCGACACAGAAGACTTGTGTCAATTGACCCAGAGGCCCGATTATCAGGATCTTCACATATTTTTTCTTTCCTTCTGTTTTGTCTTTCATGATTGAGATGACCACTCGTGGCATGAGACAGAGGACAGCTGGAGCGTCGAGCTCTAACCCCACACGTCAGTATCACCCACCTTGGCCTTGGATAGAGGGTACACCCATCATGTCTCATATGGAGTGGGAAGGAACCCCACGGGAAGAGGCTGCAAAACCAGCTTGCACTCAGTGACATATCACTGAGTATTGGGACGACTACGATACATTGTTCTACAATGCTTGGTTTGGAGTGGCTATTAAGCCAACACAGATTATGAGTTTGGTTGTTATGCGCCGTATGCAGATTACGGATGAGTGTCTATATGCATTGTAGTAGATTGGATTAGGCACCATGTGCACCACGCACTATGATCTTTATCCAAATTTGGTACGCTAATTCATGGCAACGGTGCAGGTTTATTACAGAAATAAGAGGGTAAAGAGAGCACATGACGGTACTCTAAGTTTTCTGGTTCATGGAGTGCGCCACAGGGTTCCTCTTTTGGTTCTATGTGAACTCTTTGGGTTTGACAGGACGAAGACTTACACTGCATTGGAATTGAGTGTGTTGGATATTAATGATTTATGGTCGCAGTTTACGAATGGAGTTTACAGCCCCCACAGATCCACCAATTCTGATATTAGGCATCCACTCTTAGGTCTGTGGTTCGAGCCATCTCGAACACTATTCTGTGTAAGATGGAGCTAGGGAAGATGAGGCAGTCTGAGTTGTTACTACTGTGTTATGCCATCCAGGACTTGTTCACTGGTGGATGGCAGGAACTTGATGCTAGGGTGAACTTAGGTGTTATCTTTGCACATCATCTGGTGAGTATAAAGATGAAGCCTTTCACAGGTAAATCAGGGGGTAAGTTTGAGAGTGTTGGTAGCCTCGTCACCTCTATCTTTTAGTATTGTGGCATTAGTACTGTGAATTACGAGGCTGTTACGGATATCAGCCGTATGGACGAGGAGTTTCTCAAGAGTGCTGGACGGATTAAGCCTGAGTGGATTTGATGTTATCGCAGTGAGGATGTGGAGTACACCATTCAGCTTCCACATCGTGAGCTTGTCGGTATCACAGGCACCCAAGCACGCCTCCTTTTTCAGCCTCATCATACACTTCGTCGCCGCGCACCTCAGACTAGATGCAGCAGAGGAGCTTCTTCACAGGCTGTCCTTACAGATGCAGAGGATGAACCAATTCCAGACTCTACCACACCTCAGTATGTACTTCCTACCACTCCTCCTATTCCTATGGAGACTGCAGTGTTTAAGAGGTATGTGGTTGATTGCTTCCAGAGTGTCTGGAATGTGATGGCTTCTCTTTCCCGTTGTGGATGTGTTTGTCGCACTGATGCAGTGATTTCCCCTCATCCCTGACCAGTCCCTATTCCTAACCCATCACAGACTTCAGACCCAACTAGTGATGAGGACTAGTGTTTTTCTTCTTTTTATTTTTCTTTTGAGGCAAAGGTAGTATTGCTTTTGCTTCTGTTTTTGCTTCTAATCTGCATTGGTTATTGTTTGACGTTGTTATGATTATGCTATTATCTTGTTATTTGACATGTTTTGGAGCTCTTAATCAGGATTCATTGTCAGAAAACAAATTGAATGACCCATAGAATGGTGTGAAACTTTATTGCTCGACATTGTTGTTCATGTCGACCGACACACACACCCATATCAGGTTACGATTTTCAAACATAATAATTCACTCATATTTCCATTTTTCTTTGTTTTTATCACTTTCCTTAAGCTTAATTATACTGGGGACATTGTAGTTTACGTCTGGGGGAGCTTGTTACTAACTCTAATTATTATTTTGAGAGTCAGTCTCAATTTTTGTTTTAGTTTTCAAACTTTTTTTTAGTGAGTCAAAACCTAGTTATAAACTATGAACTATCTCTTGGTCTATTGTTTTTGCTATGTTTTTTGGTGCCCATTGTTGCAGAACTTATTCAGATTCAACTAATGGAAAAAACCCAGGTCTGACCGGTTAACTTGAGACTCCCATACTTACAACAGATGTCCGCTAAAGCGTGACCTAATTTCTGTCAGTTCCTTTTACCTCAAAGATGTGATTGATTTCTAAGAGCTTGACTTTTCATTCATACCTGACCTGATATAACCAAAGTAAGTTATGGTGTCTAGTCTCCCCAAAGATATTAATAAAAACCTTTATGGTTAAGTTAATGAATGACCAAATGATTCTCTGAAGTAAAAGAGGATAGGAGAAATCCAAGCTCCCACTATTTTTAATTCTTAAGGAGATGATGAATGTAGAGGTTTCTGTGAGGGTAGAAGTGATCCCGTGACCACTATTCACTTCCATCTCTACCTTCATAAACAAAGAAAATAAAATCCCAAATAACAAATGATTTAAGTGTGGGGGAGACGAAAACACCATTGTTGTTGTGAGGTTTGTCTTGTTATGGTATCGGATGACAGCTGAGTCTACACGGTTCTTAACATTGAGATCAGAGATGAGACCTAGCCATGATTGGCTTACTAAAGGGATATGTTGTTAAGTTGTGGTGGGAATTAAGAAGACTGTGAGTGACTACGGTAAAGTACATGGTAGTTAGTCTCTGATTTGTTCTTGTACCATGGGGATTACATGATGACTGGTAAGCACAGTGTTCTAAAGAGTATGTGAGTTTCGCGATTTTCAAACTTCTCCTTGACTCAATTTTCTGTTTGCTTGAGGGCAAGCAAAAGCTAAGTCTGGGGGAGTTGATATTTCATGGATTTTATGGTTTTTAGCCATGATATATGCATTGGTTTTAGAATCTTTTCTATTGTATATTGAGTCTTATTAGGAACGAATACGAGATGGACCTTGATGATCACTTTGGAGCAACTGGAGGCTTGTAGCTGAGCAAAATGACTTGGAGACGGATATTGCTATCCACGTCAATCCACACACATATCCTATGTCGGTCGACACACACCAGACGTAAAAGATGTCTTTGAGATTTATCAAGTTTCAAGAATTGAAAATTTTCCCTAGAAGTTTCTATTGTTTGTAATTCAAGTCATGTTGGTGTTTTAGGTTATATCTATGTTTTAGAAGTCAGATAAGACGAAGTGGGAGAATAATAAGTTTTCAAGCAAGTTATTGTATAGCAGAAAAGAATCAGAACTCACCTTGTAGAGAGAAGATTTTGAACTCCCTTATTTTATTATTCTATTTCATGACTATTATTCCGACAATGATTTGTGTTTCATCTTCTATGTTTGAGTAGTCACCTTGTTAAATCTAGGGATTTTAAGGGTTTATAATGGTTTGTTGAATTGGGCATAAACATAATAGGAATCTATAATGTTCTTCTTCTAGGTTTGATTATACACTACACTTGAGATTGATCACCTGAATTTTAGTATCATAGGAATGTTAGTAGGCGCGAGAGTGCTATTGATATGCTGACATAATCATAGATGAGCAAAATAGCCTTCTCACAAAGAGATTTGGTTTAGGGATTTTGTGAACGTATCATACTTGACTTTATTGCATGATTTACTCATCAAGACTTGCAAAGAGATTGGGTTTACTATGTTTAAATGATAGATATCATCGCAGCGAGAGTTTGATGATATTACATTCGTGTTATGCATTTAAGAACCGATCACACATATTGCATCCTAAATACTGAACCGTCTAGTTCACATTCCATAGTATCCCTAATTGATCTTCCCTAGGTCTAGCTTCTTAATCATCTGAATTTACATCCCATTCATCTTAGTTATTTCTATTGCATTGCTTTATTTAATTACTTATTTATTATCTAGCTTAATTCAAATCGGTGACATCTATTGTGTGATTTTTCAGAGTCTCTGTGGAATTTGATCCCTAAGTACTACAGTGATCACTTAATTTTAGAGAGTAGTTTTAGGTGTTAATTTGACCCCTATCATGGCTTTGCTAGCTTCCTCCTCCACAAGGCTTCGCTTCTCCCGGATCTTACTTTGCTCGCTCGATCTCTTGCTTAGTTTGCCCGCTCCCCTTTTCTTTGGAATACTTAAATAACTTTTTTTATATATTAAACATAATGACATGTCAAAATATGGAGAGATGAGATCATTGGTCCGGATCTAGTATCAACATTTTCCCCCCAAGTCATGCGAGCCGCTGCCCGGGTTGGAGGACTTTAGTGTTTTTACTCTTTTGTTGATTTTGTTTTTTGTATTTACTGCTTCAACTTGTTAGTTTCGTAAATATCAGAATTTTAAGATATTATTAAGCCTTGACTCTTGCCGTTGTTGGATATTAAATGATAACTTCCTTATAAACATAAGCGGGAGTCGACTTGGATTCGACTTGATCGAACTACTCAGAAATTTTTAAAAAGTATACGTCTCTTCTCAATACTCAATAAAGTGCTTTAAAAAGATCGGCTAGTGCAGCAAGAAAGGAGACACAGAATCAGAGTAAGGGCATCTCCTGTCTAGCTCTATATTTTCTTCTAAACTCTATTATAGAATGATTTTGCTCCAACATATCTCTATATCCCACTCTAAAATAAAGTAACTCTATTTTTTCCTCTATATATTAAGTAACTCTATTTTTCCTCTATAATTTACACTATAATAACTCTAAAGTATAGTAACTCTAAATAGAGTTAAACATTGGAGAGAAACTCTACTCTATTTTAGGGTTACTCTATTTTAGAGTAAAAATAGAGGGATACATTGGAGATGGTCTAAGTCATTAATTGCTCAAGTGGACGAACATGTTGATGTTTTGATGAAAAGGTCGTCCCTTCAGTCGGACATTAACGAATTGTGGAGCAACAAATCTATGCTTGAGAAAATCAGGGATTATTCTGTAACCTTGGAGAAAGAGATTGCCAAAATATCCTTGATGTGATGTTTTATGCATCAGGTTTTACCCAACATCTAAACTCCGCGAGTGCACGGTGGTGCGCGGCAGTATAATGGTGGGATCGATCCACATAGAGTAAAGAGCACTATAGATCTTATAGATCTAAACAGAGCTAGGATGTAAATATGGAAAGTTGTCACAAAAATCAAATCCGAATAAAATCTGAATAAAATATTTGACTAAGGAAAGAAATCAATTTAAAATAAATGTTGGGATTTTGGAAAAAGGGGCATTGGTCTGTACATGAACCATTTTCCAGCTATTCTTGTCTCGGGGATCGATTGATCCTGGGAGGATCGATCGATCTCAGCGTCCTGAAACTTCTTGAAATTTGCATCTTCTGTGTTTCGCACCCGTTTCCAGTCAGCTCAACACAAAAACATCATCATATCTTATTTTGAAAAATAATAAAAATGCAAGAATAAATAAAGAAAAATAAAACATCTTGGGTTGCCTCTCAATAAGCACTTGTGTTTTCAGTCATTAGCTCGACTTGTTTGGTACTTTAGGTAGGGCAAGGGTCCATTAGAAGAATGAAGTCTTCCTCATCTGGTGGTTTTGGTGGAGGTGGTTCGAGACTACATGTGCTCGTTGTCAGCTTTAAGTGCGGATACTCTCGGGAAAAGTGGCCATTTGGCAATGTAGTATTGACCTTTTCAAGATCCCCGCTCACTCTTCGTCTTGGTATAATGTACTTTGGAGCTTTCAGCCCGCTCCGATGAGTACGTGAAGGAACATTTTGGCACACTTGAAAATTGATTCCACTAACCTTATCCAATGTACCAATCCAAGAAGCATGGCAATTAACAGTATGGTCTTTTGACATCTTCTCTCGCATCTTTCCCTGTTTGCGTGGAAGATATGGAGGTTTAGGCACATAAGGTGGTGGGGGCACATAGGGTGGTTCCATTTCATCAATAACTTTGGTTCCAGACCCTTTAGCACCAGAAGATAAATATCCGAATATGTTCTCATGTGAAGACTTACGGGATTGTTCGATCCCATATTGGATCGGTCGATCCTCGTCTTCATCCAACAATTCCGGAAATATTATCTCCTGGGATCGATCGATCTGTGGGGTGGATCGACTGATCTCAGTGCCATGTGAATTTGGAGCAACTTCCTCTCCACTTGTGAGCATGATGGTTCCAACAAACTCCCTTGGATTAGCTTCTATCTTACCTGGAAGACATTCTGAGAGTGTTCTGTTAGTGGCAGCAGTCTGAGCATGTTGATTTTCCATAATTCCCATGTGAGTACTTAGTGATTCAATCTTCTTATCAAGATCTTTGTACATCACATCCACCTTAGCATCTATATCCTCAGCAAACTTCTTCTGATTATCAAGAACCTGCTGGACCATGAGTTCAATCCTATCTTCAGAACCAGCATTCTCAAATTGTTGCATAGGCTGAATTCCCATATTACCATAACCAGCGGTCTTATCTTGTAATCCATGTATATCTCCGAACACCTTTTGAGAGATTGAAGAACAAAACTCGGCTAGTGCTCTTGTCTCTCTGGCTTTGGTTTCCAGAAGTTTAACATCAGCATCTAGATTGTTAAGTCTTTTATATATCATGGATTATATGATTTTATGACATGATATATGTATTGGTTTTGGAGTCTTTTCTATATATATTGAGTCTTATTAGGTACAAACACGAATTGGATCTTGATGAGCACTTTGGATGCATTTGGAGGCTTGCAGCTGAGCAAATCAACAAGGAGATGAATATTCCTGTCCATGTTGATCGACAGGCTTCACCTGTGTCGGTCGACACAACCTAGACGTGAATGACGCTTTCGAGTTTTATCAAGTTTCAAGAATTGCAACTTTGCCCCAGAAGGTTCCAAAGTTTATACTTCATGCCTAATCGTGTATTTAGGTTAAACTATGTTTTAGAAGTCCTAGAGACTAAGTTTTGGCAATTCTAAAAGTTTTGCAAAAATTCTAAAAGTTTTTGAGAAGTTCTAAGTTTATTGAAAGTTTCAAGGAGATTATTGGAGAGAAGATTCAGATATCAAACTTTGTAGAGAGAAGAATTCTGAACTCTCTTTGTTTTCTTATTTCTATTTTCATGAGTATTATACAGACAATGATTTGAGTTTCATCTTCCAGGCCTGAGTAGTAATCTTGTTAGATCTAGGGTTTCAAAAGGGATTCTGAAGTATTGTTGAATTGGGCATAGTCTTGTTAAGTTATATATTATGTTCGTCATCTAGATTTGATAATTACACTAGTCTTAAGATTGATCACCTTAATACTGGTACCATAGGATTACTGGTAGGCGCGAGAGTGCTATTGATACCCTGACCCAATC
The DNA here is from genome assembly GCA_963555745.1 of Cardamine flexuosa. Lineage (NCBI taxonomy): Eukaryota > Viridiplantae > Streptophyta > Magnoliopsida > Brassicales > Brassicaceae > Cardamine > Cardamine flexuosa. Next base: position 18,082,863 of record OY743219.1, read on the forward strand.
TTAGATAAGCATACAGCTTTTTCGCAGTGAGAGTTGGTTTAGGAATTTTGTAAACATATCGTACCCCCTAATCATAGAGACTCTATTTATTGGTATTTCGCAAAGAGATTTGGTTTGCTTCTGTTTAGAGGATAGATGTCGTCGCAGCGAGAGTTGGATGAGATATCACATTAGTGTTACAAGTTTAAGAACCGCACAAACAGTGTAGACTTGATTTCCGAACTACCCAGTTCACTTTCCTGAGTTTTCCTGATTGATGTCCCTAGGTCTAGCGCTTTTAATCACTTGAATCAACTCTGTTTAATTGCTATTTCGTTTCTTGCTTTGTTTCCTTTAGTTTCTTGTTTATTTAATCTAGCTTATTTCGAATATGTTCGTCTATTGCGTGCATTTTCAGAGTACTTGTGGATTCGACCCCTAAGTGCTGCAACTGACCTCTTAATTTGAGAGAGTAGCTTCTAGGGTTTAATTTGAAACATATCAATTTTGGCGCCGTTGCCAGGGACTCTAAATTCGCCATTAGATTTCAGTTAGAGTTTAGTCAAGATTTTTCTTTTATTTTGTTACTTACGTCTCTACTTTCTCTTATCTCAGGTGCATGAATCTTAGGAGCAACAAAAGCAAAGACTTAGTTGCTACTGAGGATATTAGGAGGTTATAGAGAGCTAATCGCAGAGCATATAAGCAATCAGAGATGGTTAGGACTGTTGTGATTGAGAGAGATGCTACTGGGATCTTACGTGATAAAGAGGGCAACCAGTATAATGATCAAGGTCTGAGACTTGATGCTGATGGAAACCCAATTGTGGAAACTGGCCATGTCGACCGACATGGCAACACTTGTGTCGGTCGACGTGATGGCGACGGTCCAAATAACTTGGATGCTAGGATTGAAACTGTGGGAAGAACACTGGCTGATTACAATAGTAAAACAAGTATTTTGCCTATACGTTAAGAATGAAAACAATCAAACTAAGCATGCAAACAGAACATTGGGTTTTTCAATCAATCATAGTATATATATGAGTCAATCTATTGGGTGAATAGCACCAAGCAAAAATGATGTGTACATTAACCATTGATTCAAGCCAAATATGGAATTTGTTTGGTGATATCTAACAACCTATGTGAATGCAAAATAAAAGTTAAAACTAAAGGCTGTCACACTTTAGTAAGTAGCCAGAGACACAAAAAACAAAGAAAACTTAAAACAGACTAGGCCACTCGACTGGTCCACTCGAGTGGTATGGTTGAGTGGGCGGATTCAACTACGTAACTATTACTCAAACGATCTAAACTGGTGAGACAAGTGATACTAAAACTATAGGGATCATAGGGGTGAATCAATTAACTAGTGAATGCTCTAGAAAGTCGTAGGTGCTAACATGCTCAATCAATAAGGGATTCCCTTAACCACAGACTTCATAGCCTGCTCAATCCGTGGTTTGTGGTAATGAGCTTCATGACCCAACCCTGTCAGCATAATGTGAGGAGTTGAATCAGGCATGAAGATTCAGCCTATTCAAGTCGAGAGGAGTTCATATGGAGTGAATAGGTGAAGTCATGACATAAATCAATGTCTGATGCATCCACCCTCACGCTATTTTACTATAAACCCCGGAAAGAGTCTATCTTATGGCCCAAGGCATGGGTCGTGCTCAAGAGACCATCTAAAATCATGCCCTAACTGGCCAGAAAAGAACAAGCATTAAAATCACTCACCTAAGAGGGAAAACAACGAATTGGCAAACAAACTTAGACACCCAAGGCAATCAAGAACATCACAAGCCCAATCCACCCCTAATAACCCTAATCTAACTACTCACACATATATTTCTTGTAAAATTGCTCAAACCCAGAAATCTCTAAAATTAACATACGTAATAGATAAGGGGGTCATAAACAACTTTGTAGAAGAAATCAAACGCAAATACAAATTATATAAAAAGTTATCAAAGGTACAAAGTCACTGAATCTGAGAAATATCAAGAACAAAAGATGAACTAGAGAGAGAAAGTCTAGAACCAGATTAAGATGATAAAATGCGGCGTCCCCCTGACATTAGGTTAATCAGGGGCTTTTTTATCAAGTCTCAAATACAAATCCAAGTTTTAAGGGAAAAGAGAGAAAATGGCCCACTCGACCTAGCAGTCGAGTGGTGTGGTCGAGTGGTGTGGTCAGCCTGTGAAGAGTGGTGTCTTGAGTAGGCACTCGAGTGGGTAGGTCGAGTGGGCTCTGTATTTTCTGCAAGCTTCACTCGAGTCCATGAGGCTTCACTGCACAAGTCAAAGACCCAAGTATGCCCCATAAGTTCCATAAGCACATGATAAGACCCCAAATATGCAAAATGCATGCAATGCTTATACAAAAACACTAATCATCCTATATGAAGGATAAATGCATAAAATGGTATGAACAATGGATAAAAGTTTATACTAAAACGGGATAGAAGGGTGGTAAAAACATGCATAATGTGGTGTTATCAACTCCCCCAAACTTACCCTTTGCTTGCCCTCAAGCAAATAAAAAGGATGAGATGAAAGGAGTAGTGTGAAAAGTGGGGACTCATAACCTAAGCAGACTAAGCAAACCTCTAATGTCAATGTCAACGTTAATAATTCTAGAATGCAATGCACAACAGTTTTACTTAAAAGCCTAGCCATGCTCATAACAGCAAAACTTATAAATCAGACTCAGCCACAACAAGTATTCAAAGTAAACTATCCTTTTGACATTCATTAAGCATGAACAGTGGATCATGTTATAAATCAAGTAAGAAGTCATTGAGTTTAAAGACTGGGCTCAAGAGATAAAAATGATCTCTTCTTCCTCTGGTTTATGCGTTTAGTAACAAGGTCTCTCAGAGAATTGATTGAACTTTAGGAGAATGCTTAAGGTAAAAGCCAACTGATGCATACAAGAATAGATTCCCATCTACCCAAGCACACACAATAATGACTTTCCTAACTCTAAATTCCCAGAAACTCATCCTAGTTCTACCCTTGTGCTTAAAAGCTTCTCTTTTCATTTCTTTGACTCAATGATCGATTTCTGTTTTTCTTCTAAGGAAAGGATACTTTACATTCATTTTTTTACTTCTAGCGGAATTGGGGATTTTTTTCTTTACTGCTAGGCTCTCACTCAACCCCTTTGGTCGAGTGGAGTGATTGAGTGAATTTTCATACAATAATTTTTTTCTTTTTCTCTCCATAGAGCCTTCTCATATCATAGATAATCTTCCCAAATCATTTACTAGACACATATACTTACTATCCTCTCCAAAGAAACGTTTATTTTTAGCATTCTCTTATCTTTTTGTTTCTTTTCTCACTCTTTGTTTTCCTTCCCAGACTCAAACTAACGCCTATTTCGAATTCCCTTGCCTATTTTGTTCCAAAAATCGTGGACCAGAGTCTATATGGGAACCTATGCTTGTCGTCCTAAACCTAACACTTTCTCTTAAGTTCAGTCGAGAATTAGGCCTTCCACTCAGAATTTATTATGGTTTGAAAGAAGTAAAGTTTAGTGCCTTGGGGAGCTGCTCCAAAGATGGGAGCAGCTATCTGGATCAACAAGAGTGGTGAAAAGGGATAAGGAGATCGAAATATGTATAGGGTACCCATGAGTTCATATTGTAATTTATAGCATGATAATTTTTAATCAGATTAGGTTCAATTTCTTAAGGATTTATCAACAAATTTTAACTAAGCCAGAATGATAAGTCTGATTCCAAACAGGGTTCGGCCTTATGTTTCAAACTTAGGTGAATGCATTAGACAACTTGTAACTGTGGCACTAAAATTATATGTTTGGTTCTTAAGCTTTTTACGGTTTAACTCATCATCATTCCCTATTCATATGTACAATCCTTGGCGATACACTAAAAATTCAATCCTAAAATGATAATGCAACTACATGGCACTCTGTTTATGTAAATTCTTTTTCTGAAAATTTTTAAAATTTTTAGGTTTATTCAATGCACATATATGATGCAAATTTGAATAAGAAAATAGAGAAACATGTCAAATACGTCTCTCAAACCCTCCCCCAAACTTAAATCACACAGTCCCTTGTGTAAAATGAGTCTGAAAGATGATTGGAGAGACTAAAACAAAGGCTAATAAAAAACATGCAATGGTATATAAAATGATGGTGGATTTGGGGTGGTACCTTATGAGAAATAAGCACTGAGGTAGTCGTCCACGGACTCAGCCATGTAAGCAGGTAGGGCTGTGTAGGATGGATCGACTAGATACACTGGCTCGACTGGTTCTGGCTCGAGTGGTCTGGCTTGCTCGACCAGTTTGCTCAAGTGCCCAGGTCGAGTGAGCTGCCTTGTGCTTCTACGTCGAACGAGACGTCCTTCCTCAGATTCTTCTTCCTCTTCATCTGAAACCCTGATGTTCACTCTCCTCTGTGTCGACTCAAACAGCTCACTCGACTGGTATACTCGAGTGGTCTGGTCGTGTGGCTGCACCTCTTCATCGGAGGATAGGGCTTGGATATAAGTCCTTTTCCTTCTTTGGTTGTCCTCGACTGATGATTGATCCCTAGGTAGGCTTGGGCATGCTTTCCTTTGAAGCATGTTGAGGGAGTTGGTCCTTGTCAAACTCCTTGGGTCGTGAGTTGGGGCGGAGGGTGGGGAACCAAGGTGATTTCTCCTAATATCTTTGACACTGGTTGTCAAGTCCTTTACTACTGTTGTGAGTTCCTTTACCTTCCCCAAGAGATTTTTTATGGTCTTGTCTTGCCACTTAGACCACCGCCTTGAAAGACTCAACTTCTTACTCACCTCTTTCAAGGTTGAGCAATTTTCATCACCGAAGTCATACCTCTCTGGTTCAGGTATGTTATCATCGATCTCTTCTTCTATCTCGGCCTGCTGGGCTTCTCTTCAAGGCCTAGTGGTGTAGAGCAACTCTGGTGGGCGGAAGAAGTTGACGCTTTCTCCTTGCGTAATCTTCAGCATTCCATGAAGTGGGAGGAGGACCTTGGCTTTCCAACCTAGAGGATGTCCAAAGTTGTAAACATACTTGTCCCTAACCATGCGGGATCCCAAAATTTTAGAACTTTGTAAATGAGGGATGTCTAGCCACAATGGTTCAATCTCCACAGTCAAACTCAAATCAACTTCGCATGCAAGCAGGATTGGTGTTATCAATCCTCCAATAGTGATGTTACCTTGGTGGTTATTCTTGTGGAGTGTTAATGCATAAGCCTTGCAGTATGAAAGACTTGCTAGCAATAATGCAGTGTTCCCTGCATTGCCCATGTCACCCTTCATAGTTATCCCTCTGCCCATATCTTCCGGCGAGGCATACACAAGGAAATCTTTAAGGGCTGAATCCATCATCTGCAGCTCTTGATCATTCACAGTCCCAAGACTCTTCTTGGCGAATATAGTGCTTGTAAGAACACAGTGAAAATATCTCAAAGCAGGGTATCTGATGTCAGAACTCTTAGACTGGGACGTTCTGAAAGTTGATCTTCCTCCTAGCGTTTCCCACAAGCTGATAAGTTCAGCAGTGTCAAAAGCGGTTTCTGACCTGATCCTTCTCTAAACCCAAACAATGCATCCAGATGCTGAAAGCTCATTGTGTAATCAACACCATCTATCTTGAAATAGATGTATCCCAAACTTCCATCCGAGACCATGGTGTGGTTCTCAACATAGGAACAAACCTTTAAAGACTACAATTACTCCTCGGCAACGGCGCCAAAAACTTGATGTGATGTTTTATGCATCAGGTTTTACCCAACATCTAAACTTCGCAAGAGCACGGTTGTAGGCGGCAGTATAATGGTGGGATCGATCCACAGAGAGTAAAAAGCACTATAAATCTTATAGATCTAGACAGAGCTACGATGAAAATATGGAAAGTTGTCACAAAAATCAAATCCAAATAAAATTCAAATAAAAATATTTAATTAAGGAAATAAATCAATTTAAAATAAATGTTTGGATTTGGAAAATCGCAGGGATTTAAATAAATAAAAAGGATATCTAACCGGATTAGCAATTAAATGATCTAGATCTAGAACACAAACACTGTACCAAAATAAATATTTTATTAAAAAAAAATATTATTCTAATTGCTCTTTTAATTAAAAGCAAATATTATTCTACCATAAATCCGCTAGGACCCTATGATAGCATATTTTGAGCAATTTTGATAGAGTTGACTTGTAGATCCAGCTTCAACTCTTGGAAATCTGGAAATCAAGCCTACAAACTATAAACTCCATGTAGAATAGCCAACGTTAGCTGTACTATAAACTATGAATCATTTGATAGATTCGTAACCTAATAAAAGCATTTGTTTCATAGAAGTAGTGATCTATTAACCATAATTCTAATCTATAACAATAACCTAATTAAATATTAAATCCCTTTGAATAAATTACATCTCCCAACATGCAGATCTACTCCACCATGGCAATGGGTTGATAGATCATGATGTTGTATGGTATGCAATGAAAAGAAAGAGATGAAAACAGAGTGTAGATCTAATATTCAATAAGAAAATGTTTAGATCTCAAAGGAAAAGTTTATAAATCCGAAAAGATGAAAAGAGAACAGTGAAAAAGTGGCCAAAACGGCCTAGGGTTGTGTCTGGGACGAACTCCTCTTACTTATAGGGATCCAGTAGATCAAAATCGGAGTAAATTTTTGATTTGGAGAATTTACGGGATCAGGATTGATCAATCCTGTTTTGGATCGGTCGATCCCAATGCATTCCCGCAACGGCGTCGTTTGCCGCCAGATGGACATGTCTTCAATAAAGCAGGCATAACTCTTGAACCAAGAATGAGAATGACTTAAAACCGGTGCCAAATGAAAGCTAACTCAATGTTATATGTTGTGTCAAATTCTCGTCGCCATCCGATACTGTAAAAACCTCCAACGAATATAACTTCTGAAGCCTCTGCATTGCTCTACATCTTCCAATCCGTAAATTCATCACAAATCATCATGTTTTTCTCTATTTCGTCCATTTTAGCTCCAATGAAGTGAAAACCTAAAGAGACACTAAAACCGGCCAGAAGAACACAAAACCTAACTTCTAGACTCAACAAGACAAGTAAAACAATAGTAAAAACGGGTCAAAACAGACACTCATCAATCCTCGTCGCCTAACGAGTTTGAGGCTGAGTTAAATACTCATCCCTCACCGTTACTTGATCTAAAAGGGGTCGCTCTCTATTTTGAAGATTCTCCACCCTTTCAATTCTCAGATTCTGTATTGCAAGAAGGGGTTGAGGTTCCTACCACATTTACTCAGTCTTCCATAGGTCTCGACCCTTTGCACTCGTATGAGGTAAATTGAATTTTATACAAACGCAAAAACTTTCCTTTAAGTTTTATTGCTTATATAATATTTGTATTTTGTAGGAAGTTGAAGCTATGATAGCCGAATTAATTTGAACTGATAGTCATCCAACCATGACAATGAAAGATCTTCCATGTGATGCTTCAACAAATTTGAAAAATAGTTAATTCTAAGAGCTTTTGTTTGCTCATTATTTTGTAGATTTCTAACTTCTGCTCACACTTTTCAGTTTGAACCGGTACTTGCATGTCGTGTGCTTTTTTTTTTATTGAGAGGCTATTCTTCCTTTCATTGCTTTTAAGTTTGAATAAAATGTGTTGGGTTTGCAAAGTCCAACTGCATTCGTCAATATGAATTTATATTTCAAGGGAAATATGGGTTGATCAGGCTCTTACCATTTTTAAAGGAATACCATATCAATTTTCCTCGGTAAAATGAGAGGATTTGAACTCGGCTTAGATTTTTACCATGAAATAGGAAGAAATAGTGTTTAAGTTTATCCTTGGTAAAAATAGGCGAGGATAGAACTCGGCTTAAGTAATATTTACCATAAATAGGAAAATTATGTTTTAGTACTCCTTAGTAAATATGTGCAAGGATAGAGCTCGGCTTAAGAGATGAAAAATACACTCAAACTTTATGTATAGAATGCAAATTATTAAAGAAAAATTACTCCTACTGGATAGACTCGTAATTTTGATCGAAAAACTTGGCAGTTTTTTTTATCGTGGAGTCTTGATATACTCGTATGTTCGCCTATATTTCATATGTTTTTGGCAGGGAAATCATGAAGAAACAAGAGATTATGGAAGCTTTATGGACACATTACACCATTTACACTTCCCAAAGACATTTGGGAGTTTTGGTGCAAAAAAGACCCAAAGGCAAGCAAAACACGTTTTAAGGCAGTTTCAAAGCATCAGAAGTTGGGCAACATTTGAAGACCTTCCCATGGACCAATCTTTGAATTCTTTATATCCATAGAAAGCTAGAAGAGTCAAGATTCCCGTCGGACAAGAATAAAATCAATCTATTCAGCCGTTGAGCAGATGCACCCCGAAGAGTGAAGACATGTCCACCTCAGCCACAAGACCTGTGACCGAGGTTAGCCCTCTTGAAGACCTCGGGCACTACCCCTAGTGACCGGTGCCGACTTACTCTGACCTAAAGACCTCAGCCCATGACCAGGCTCAGCCCATTGCCTTCATACTTATCAAAATGACGTAGTTTTGGATGCCTCTAGACCTAATCTCGTGGAGGAGCCTATATAAACCATTCTTAGGGTTTTGGAAACCCTAAGCCACAGCCACCACCAGGAACGTCCCTAGGAGCTAGAAAAGGAGATCCACGACCTAGTTTCACCTCTACCACCGCCGCTTCATCCTCCTTCGTCGCCTTAACCTAGAAGATCATCTCCTTGAAGTTTCATCCATTGTTCTTCATTGTTTCTCTTTTCTACTCTTTGTACTAGCTATTGGGAAGACGAGATCTCATCTGTGACATAGAGAGAACTTTCATTTGAACCCCCTTTGATATATTGAATCGTTTATATGATGTTTTCCATTATGTCTATTGCGCTTCTTTACACCATGAGCGAGTAGTTCTTTTGTTGGGTTTGATGGGGTAATATCTTAGGAAAACATGGTTGCATTCATTTAGGTTGTTTGATCCGATTTTTATCTAGTTTATGAATTCTCTTGGGATATCTTTTACTTAATGCATGTTGCTTGACTTGATCACCAAGCACTGGTCTAGGAGATTAGGAGCGCTATCCGCGTAAACCTACTTCTCAGAACTAGTATTACCGAAGCCTCATTTTATAACCTGCGATAGTTGAGTTATAGGACTTTGTGAACATATCAAACTTGTTTATACGGCTGGTCAAAGCATTTTGTTACCTGCGGAAGTTGAGTACCAGGCTGTGGTGACTTAAGACGCCTCTGTCATGAACTACGGCTTGGGTGTGTATCCGTGTTCGTAGTTGAGAACCATTGATGAAAACCTATTAGTTAGATCTATCCCCTACTTGTTAGAAACCATGGAAACCTTAGATAAACCCTAGACGCCCAACCTCTTAATCATATAGCTTACAAATCAATCATTCACTTTGCTTTCATTCATTTATTTGCATTCACTCATTAGAAAACCCAAAACCAAACCCCTTATTGCATTGTCTTAGTTAGATATCTTTGCTTGAATTCAATCCGCGTACTTGTTACTCTCTGTGGGATTGATACCTTAAGTACTACTACTGATTTTCTGTGCACTTGCAGCTCATTCATTGTGTTGTTTCCTTGAGGAAAACTTTACAACACATCAAGTTTTTGACGCCGTTGCCGGGGAGTCTACAAGCTAACTTTGAATTCGATAAGATCTCTCGTCTAAGATACTTTGAATTTTCATTTGAATCTTTCAATTTTATTCTCTTTTACTCTTTTACATTTGTGTTCCCTTCTTGTTTCTATCTCAGGATTCGTGGTGCATGACAAGGAGCCAAAACTCTGAAGCCGTCACTCCAATCTAAGATATAGACCGGCTTGAACGCGAACTCAGAAAAATCCTGAGACAACAACTCATGGCCGAATTACGAAATCAAGATCAATGTTTCCTTGATGATCACCACGCTGTTGCTAATGATGCTGAGAGGCGACAGATGCAAGATGAGGATGATAACCCCATCTATGGACCTGAAGAAGCACCCGTGAATCCTCTGGAGATTCACAACCAAGTTCCACAAGAAGCTAACCATGTAAGCGTGGGAGATAACCTCAATGCTCCTCACCAGCCTCCTGATGTTGTCCATGCACCTCAACATGTGAATGTTGGTGCTAGAAAAGCTCCTTATGTACACCCTCTGAGGCATTCCAATCAGAACCGTACCATTACCGACTTTGACATACCTAATCAATATCCGCAAGACCGAGCTGCCATACGAGTTCCCAATCCACCAAGGTGTTATTATGAGATTAAACCTCAAATCATTGGTTTGGTGAAGCAAAACCAGTTCCATGGACTCACCACGGAACATCCTATGGATCACATTGATCTTTTGAAGAAATCTGCAGCACTACGAGAACCAACAGAGTGCCCGAAGACTATTTGAAGTGTAAGCTTTTTCCTTTCTCTTTGACCGACAAGGCTCATAGAGGGTTGAAGTCTTTAACCCCTGGATCCATCACTACTTGGGAAGGATGCAAGTCAACCTTTCTCAATCACTTCTACACGAAGTCGAGATCCAACTTTCTTAGGAACAAACTTCAGAGTTTTCAACAAGGACCTGTCGAGACATTCTATGAAGCATGGGAGCGCTTTAAGGACTATGAACGAGATTGTCCTCACCATGGCTTCGGTGGAGATAGTATTCTAAGTACATTCTATAGAAGATTACATCCAAAGTTTTAGTTGTCACTCGACAAGGCTAGCAATGGAGATTTCACCACTAAGACTGTCCTAGAAAGAAGAGCTCTCATCGACAACCTTGCTAAAAGTAGTAGCAACTCTTGCACTGACTTTGATAGAACCACACGTTCTAGTGACTCTGATGCTAAGCAGATCATCGAGCTTAAGAATATGATGAGCCAGCTTCTAAGGAATCAAAACCGTGCTATCAATGCTTGTGGTACGATTGATGATGGAAACAATGAAGGTTTCCATGAGTTTGATAATTCATTGGATCAAGAAGAAGATGTTAACTATGTTGGTACTCATGGTGCATTCCCGAACCGTGGCTACAACAACTTCAACAACAAATTCCGGTACAATTCTAACCTATCTTATAGGAATCCTAATGTTGAGAACCCTCAAGATCAGACCTATCCACAGCAGCAGCCGAGACCATTTCAAAACCGGTTTCAGAACAACAACAACAACTTGGGTGGCAACTTTCAGCCGTGACCTCCATTCAACACTAACAACAAGGTGCCCTTTCCAGCTGCACCAGCTCAAGCTCCAATACCACAAGGTGATAGACTTGAAACTATGATGCCGGAACTACTTGTTTCTCATTAACAAGCAACAAGGGATATCAATGTCAAGGTGGATAACATCTATGGCGAGTTGGATGGTAAGTTTGAAGGCCTTTCCACATTTGTGAAGAAGCTGGAAACTCAGGTTGCTCAAACCGCGAATCAAGCCCCAAGACAAGTTAGTGCACTTCCGGGAAAGCCCGAGGAGAATAGAAAAGGTTATTGCAATGTAATCTCCACCATCCCAGCCTCTACAAGGTGTGAGAGTGAGCCATTGGTTCCGCTTTTTCATTCTCATGAAGACATGGTGCGTATGACACGTACCATAGAAGATAACAAGCAATAACACTATCCGATGAGGAGACTACCAAAAGTAGAAGATCCTGGACGCTTTGTTTTCTCCTGCTCCATAACAGGCATTGAGTTCTCTAACTCTCTATGTGATTCCGGTGCTAATGTCAATGTTATGTCGAGAAATGTTGCTAAGAAACTTGGACTTAGAGACTTGTCTCCGTCTAATTTGAGTCTTGTGTTTGGCGACTCATTGCAGAAGATCCCTGATGGACTAGTTCAAGATTTGCAACTAGTTATAGAAGACTGCATAGTCCCCACAGATTTTCGCATTCTTGAGATGGGTGAGAAGAATGAGAGACCTTTAATTTTGGGAAGAACATTCCTTGCCACTGTTGGAGCCATCATGGATCACAACAACAAGAGGACAACCTTCACCAATATAAGCAAAAAGGTATTTTATCCAACTCTCTCTACTATGAAGCCGCGAGCCCCACCGTATGATGAAGATTCATTAGATCCCCAAGTTGACATGACCAATGTGGGAACTAAGAGTTTCACTAAGAAGACTCGGAAGCTACCATCAAAGCCTCCCGAGCAGCCCCAGATTTCGAAGATCAAGTTCATTGTTCCTCTGAAACTTAGCAAGGAGAGCAAAGATCGGATTGAAGAGATGATAAGGCACACCAAGGAAGCTCTTCTTCAAGCCAAAGTGTTTGAAACTTCATCAAAAGGACAGCTTGTGAGAGAAGCTGCAGCTGACTATCAAGATCTTAAGGAAGCTAAGGAGATATCAATCTCCAAGGCTACACCTTCTCAAGCTTAATAAGCTTCCCAAGTCTAGCCAAAGACTTTAAACAAGTGCGCTTTGTGGGAGCCAACCCACTTGTAAGTTTTCTTTCACCTTTTTAGATTAGATTTCATTTTTCTTTTGATCTTTGCATGTTTTATCTCAGATTTCACATAAACAAGAAAACTAAATACAAAAGAAGAAAACAGAAAAAACGAAACAAAGAAGGAAGGTTAGCCTTTTGGTCAAGTTGGAAATGACCAAGGCGGTATGATGCAAACCTCGTTCACAAGCCCTGTGACCGAGGCCCCGAGAAGGCCACACCCCGGTCACGAACCCCGTGACCGAGGTTTTTGAAGATTTTGGCCCAAATCGTGTGTATTGCACTTTTGATCTATTGGAGTCTTCCCGAGCTATCCTTACTACCCCAGGGAGCTATGCAACCTTTCCCAACCATATCCATAATGTTTTACCAAGTCAAGGCCAAGGTTCACCCCATTTATGAGCCGCGACTAGGTCATTCATGACCCATTGAAGAATTTTCAAGTTCCACTCGTCCAAATGACCAAATATCAGGTACTTAACACCATATGGGTATTCTAGGAGTAATGGCCGAGCTACTTTTTGGAGAAAGACTCACGCGTAGGAGATCATTCCATCTTAAGCTTCACGGTTGCATAATTCACCAAAGTGGGAGGATATTGAAATCTACTCGAGCAAAAGTTGTCTAACTTGACACACACTAAGAGGTTGACCATTGGGAAGTTTTGGTTGAAGAAATTTTAGAAAAAGAAGCTCAGATTTCAAAAGGGCCAACTTTTCATTCCGCACCCTTTTGCCGGCACCTTCCTCGACTACGAAAATCACCAAGGTAAGAGAATTTCCAAGAAATACTCGATCAAATGAACTATAATCGGGTACTCAATATATTTGAGTATTTTGAGAGCGTTGATCGATGAAAATCTTAGAGAATGAAATTTGAAACTAGAGATTATCCCAGTTCCTTGTCGCAACCGACCCGCGAGTACACCATCTCCGAGCCGCGGCTACAAAATTTGTGAAACTTGGAGGATCTTGCAAATGGTGATATTGAATTTCTAGGGCATTTAAGAAGAAATCATCGAAGGAAAAATGACAATGCACGGACTGAAAGTCACAATTTCCAATGGACCATCACTTTGGACCTTTCTTGGGAAATATGACAAAAGGGTCCAACCAATCTCCATTTCATCAAGGTAAGTATTCTTCCTAGTCTCTGTAATCATTGTGGGATGCCATTCTACTTTACAGGTTGAGAAAATCGATTTTCAAGATGCATTTGGCGAAAACCAAAGTTTTGACCACAAGGAGCCAAAACCCCGGTCACGAGGCCCGTGACCAAGGTGCCAAGAAGGGCTGGCCCCTGTCATGAAGCCTGTGACCAAGGTTCCTCACCAAACCTGGCAAAAGTTCCCTCCAGTTCCCGTTTGTCCGAATCTTTGATCTAGAGCCGTCTTGAGAGTTTCCCGGTTCGTTTGTACAATCCTTGAATCCACAACTTCCCGTCGAACCGTATTTCACAACCAACAAAACGAATCACTCCCGGAACTCACTGTAAGTTCTCATGAAACCCCAATTCCATGGGCCCCACAGGTAAGTTTCCCTTCTTTTTCAAAAAGCCCAACATTTTTAGGTTAAAACATGTTTTTATATTGAAAAGAGGATTTTAAAGATTCAAGAAGCTTTTTATCATCTCTCCAAGTCCATTGGGAAATAGATCACTTTGAATCCAAACTTTTAAAAATTAGGATTTTTACAAATTAATTGGAAATTCCATTACCCAATCATTAAGAGATCACAAATCTCTTATCACATTCATCAAACACCAAGGTATGTTCTCTAAATTCTAATTTTCTCTTTGAGCTTCAAAAGAGGTATTTCTAGATTCTCTTGATTCATTGACTTTTGTTACTAGGAAGTGATAGAGAACTTATAGATTAGCCTCTAGGTTATCTAAGAACCGATTTTGTGATGTATTGTGGATAAATTTGATTTTTGCTTTGCTAAAATTTTGTGACCTTAGGGAAAAACAGAATTAATGATGCAATTTTTTAGGAATTGAACATTTTAGACACCATTCACACTTGATAAGAGAACTTAGAATGATTTTTCATTTAGCATTGTTCTGAACTTGATTTAGGATGCAAATTTTGTAAAAGGTCACCATTGAATCCGAAAATTTGAACATGAGTTTTGATTTCTTGATTTATAATATTGAACATACACTTACTTGTCTATTTCAATCCCCATTGTTACATCTCATATGTAATGGATTGAAATATGTTTCTCATTGAGCCATGTTGCTAACTTGTATCAATCTCTTTTGACTCTAGGTACCAAACAATGGACATTAGATCCTCTAAGAAGAAATTTCGGACCATCACTAGTGATGAAATGAGGACTAAGATGGTACATGATAAAGCAACACATGAGAACAAAGGTAAAATAATTGCTGATGAAGGCGCAAACTCTAAGGACAAGAGTGATGAGATTCAAGATGATAGTGATTATGATACACTAATCATGCTGTGTGTACCACGCCATCTTAGAGTTGGAGTAGCTCACCGCTTACAACAAAGACGCAAGAAGAAGGAGCTGCCCTTGACCTTTGTTGGAAAGAAGATGGATGAGAGTCTTGATTATCTCACACCACTCTATGGGTTAGCTTTTACCCACCTTGAGAGTTTAATACACATCCTTGCATGCTCTTGGATATGCAAGTGATGTTGAATGGATTTTGAATGCTCTAGGACTCAGCACTTTCCTAGCATCTACTCGCCAAGACATCTATAAGAAGAGACAAGGCAATTTCTTGCCAGAGTCACACTAGCATATCCGCGCACAAAAGCCCCGTTGGCGCGAGATGGGAAGCTCTTTTTTATCATCAATGGTGAGCACCACCACTCAGCACTTTCCTAGCATCTACTCGCCAAGACATCTATAAGAAGAGACAAGGCAATTTCTTGCCAGAGTCACACTAGCATATCCGCGCACAAAAGCCCCGTTGGCGCGAGATGGGAAGCTCTTTTTTATCATCAATGGTGAGCACCACCACATCTCCATTCTTGATCTTGGGAATGCACTTGGATTTGAATACCAAGATGCTATTGAGTTTGGAAAAGTTGATACCAATGCTTATCGGTCAAGCTTTGGACAAGGAATTTTTGATAGTGGAAAGACCAAGGCTGCCTCACTATCATACCCATCAATCCGGTATGTACACAAGCTTCTCGCCAACACTCTCTTCTCACGCACAGCCCAGAACAATGTGATTAGTGATGAGCTCAATATCTTGTGTATCCCTTTTGTTGAGCATCCACGGAGAGCCAACTATGCTGCCCTCCTACCCAAGAGACTTGTGAAGATCACGCATGATGCTATCACAAGTAAATATAAGCAAGCTTGCATAAGCTTTGGAGGAACCATCACTATAATCCTTGAGACCGCTGGAGTAAACCTCGTGGACCGTCCTCACACAATCAAGGACAACCATTTAGACCTTGCAAAGCTTGAGAAGATGAAGATACTTGAAGGAGCACGGATCAACCCCGACCAGATTGGATATAGGTACAATTCTCCACCGTATGCCACAAACACCATACTACTTACTAGCCCTACTACTCCACGCCTTCGAGACAGCATCACGAGTTGGTACCCTTTTACGAGTGAGTATCAATCATCTCTTCCCGAAGACCGTCTACCACTCACTCTTTGTAAGTTCACCAAGGCTAAGGTGATTGCTTCCTTTGCTTCTCACCATGTCACACACAACCCTCTGGGGAGTGACACCACTACTCTTGAGGAGGAGAGAGCATTTCAGATTGCCGCAGAGCAGCAGCTAGCAGAGTACCTCACAGCCACTACACTTGCGGAGAGAATGACCTCAGATCCCGGACACCATGATTAGTCCACCACCGAGCACCAGAACCTCCTGAGAAGTTGAAGGTTCACTCGTTCTATCTCTATCTTTACTTTTATTCCCTCCTTTATTTTGCCTGTTCACACTGGGGGCACTGTGATTCAAGTCTGGGGGATTTTATCCGTTTACTTACGCATTTTTATTTCTCTTTAGTCATTTTGATGTTTTTCATTCGATTTTATGCGGTTTTATTGAGTCAAGTTTGTAGAAAACTATGACCCTATGATATGATGATTTTGACTTAAAGTATGTTCTGATTCATTCCCTGAGGACAAGTTTTGCAGGATTCACTAATAAACGGACAACACCTAGAAGCTCACCGCTGGACCTTTCTCCCCGAAGTATCATCCTACGGAGAACGCGGTTGGAGCGGACATCAACTCCACTCTATTTGAACCATAATCCTGACTTCAATTATTTCTCATGAGCGCATTAGATCGGGGAAATGAGCAGCACATTCAGGACTTCTTATCCCTTTTACCACTCTTTCCTGATCCTGAATGGCCAATCATTTTAGTGGTTTACCCTTACACCATATATTTCTTTTCAGACCTCTCACCAATCTCTTTTTCGATCTCGTTGGCAGATATGCGTAGAAACGCGAGAGAGAAATTTCTGACACTGTTTTCCAACCACTTGAAGATGGAGAGCTTGAAGGAACCAAAGAAGAGATAGAGAGAGAGTCATGATTTTGTCTACACAACCATAAAACTCGGAATCAACAAGAAAAGATACTTATATCTTGTGCTTGAGACTTGTGAATTTATGTACCGTTTCCCCTTTCACCAAAAAGAAAAAGAAAAAGAAAAGAAATGAAATGAAAAGAAAAGAAAAGAAAGAGAAAGAGAAAAAGAAAAATAAAAGAAAAGAAAGGAAAAGAAACGGTTACAAAATAATCTCATAAGCACAGGAAATCCCGAGAAGAAGGTTACGAAGAAAAGAAGTTATGAAGATGGTGCAAAGAACCCCACAGAAACATCTAAGTCTGGGGGAACCAGAAGAAGAAGAAAAAGTAAAGGAAAAAGGTGTTGACATGAAGAAGTGGTTGGAAGCTGTGAACATCAATGGGTTCATACTCTCTTGCAGGTCTGCGACATAGCTGCCCTCCGGAATCACGGTACACTCTAAACACTTAAACACCAAAAGCCTTTTTATACCAAGCGCCATCTACCGCAAATGATGCTCCCTCTTGAGAAATCCACGCCACCTTTAATGAATGTTAAGGAGTTGGCTGAAGTGAATTCCAAAGTCTCGGGACAGTTTGCGATGGAAGGATCAGAGATTGAGAATGTTGTGAGTCTATAATGAGAAAGCTTTGACTGAGAATCCATGTACTAGCACGTATGCAGGTCATCTATTATGAACATTGTCTCATATCATAGGAGAGTTTTTGCGATTTTCAAACCTGTCCACCAGTCTTGAAATCCTATTTGCTTGAGAACAAGCAAAACCTTAAGTCTGGGGGAGTTGATATACACGTATCTTCGCCTATATTTCATATGTTTTTGGTAGGGAAATCATGAAGAAACAAGAGATTATGGAAGCTTTATGGCCACATTCCACCATTTACACTTCCCAAAGACATTTGGGAGTTTTGGAGGAAAAATGACCCAAAGGCAAGCAAAACACGTTTTAAAGCAGTTTCAGAGCATCAGAAGTTGGGCAACATTTTAAGGCCTTTAATGAGCCAATTTTGTAGTTCTCTATATCCATGGAAAGCTAAAAAAGTCAAGATTCACCTCGGATAAGAGTCGAAACAATCCATTCAGCCATTTGGCTGATGCACCCCAAAGAGTTAAGTCATGTCCACCTCAGTCACAAGACCCGTGACCGAGGGTAGCCCTCTTGAAGACCTCGGCACTACCCCTAGTGACTGGTGCCAACTTACACCGACCTCAAGACCTCAGCCCATGACCAGGCTCGGCCTATTACCTCCACACTTATCAAAATGACGTAGTTTTGGATGCCTCTTGACATAATCTCGTGGAGGAGCCTATAGAAACCATTCTTAGGATTTTGGAAACCTTAAGCGAGCACAACCACCATCAAGGAACGTCCCTAGGAGTTAGACAAGGAGATCCACGACCTAGTTTCACCTCTACCACTGCCGCTTCATCCTCCTTCGTCGCCTTAACCTAGAAGACCATGTCCTTGAAATTTCATTCATTGTTCTTCATTGTTTCTCTTTTCTACTCTTTGTACTTGCTATTGGGGAGACGAGATCTCATCGGTAACATCTAGAGAATTTTCCTTTGAACCCCCTTTGATATATTGAATCGTTTATTTGATGTTTTCCATGATGTCTATTGTGTTTCTTTACACCATGAGCGAGTAGTTCTTTTGTTGGGTTTGATGGGGTAATATCTTAGGAAAACATGGTTGCATTCATTTAGGTTGTTAGCTCTGATTTTCATCTAGTTTATGAGTTATCTTGGGATATCTTTTACTTAATGCATGTTGCTTGACTTGATCACCAAGCACTGATCTAGGAGATAAGGAGCGCTATCCGCATAAACCTAATTCTCGAAACTAGTATTACCAAAGCCTCATGTTATAACCTACGATATTTGAGTTATAGGACTTTGTGAACATATCGAACTTGTTTATACGACTGGTCTAAGCGTGTTGTTACCTGCGGAAGTTGAGTACCAGGGTGTAGTGACTTAAGACGCCTCTGTCATGAACTATGGCTTGGGTGTTTATCCGTGTTCGTAGTTGAGAATGATTGATGAAAACATATTAGTTAGATCTATCCCCTACTTGTTAGAAACCATGGAAACCTTAGATAAACCCTAGACGCCCATCCTCTTAATCATATAGCTTACAAATCAATCATTCACTTTGGTTTCATTCATTCATTTGCATTCACTCATTAGAAAACCCAAAACCAAACCCCTTATTGCATTGTCTTAATTAGATATCTTTGCTTGAATTCAATCTGCGTACTTGTTAGTCTTTGTGGGATCAATACCTTAAGTACTACTACTGATTTGCTGTGCACTTGAAGTTCATTCATTGTGTGGTTTTCTTGAGGAAAAATTTACGACACATAAAGTCTTCATAAGGAAATTCGAAACAGACCTTGCTAAACTGAATTTTTTTTTAAATGGGTGAATGCGCGATTATGCTTCTATTCACGGGTTGCTTCGTTTTGTGTTTCATGAAGCTTAGTTGTGCGAACTGTATACTTGGTTTGTAACTTAATATCTTTACTAATAGATAAATTGAAATCACATTTGAGTCAGGCATCAATCATCATTAAAGCTCTGCGACTTTCTAGGCCTTCATTTACTACTAAGTTTGCGTGTCATGAATATGTGTCTGATTTCTTAGAATAATTCTCATTTGGGAAGATAATCTTATATAACACGCTT
Source organism: Cardamine flexuosa (assembly GCA_963555745.1). NCBI lineage: Eukaryota > Viridiplantae > Streptophyta > Magnoliopsida > Brassicales > Brassicaceae > Cardamine > Cardamine flexuosa. The sequence continues at coordinate 18,102,572 of OY743219.1, forward strand.
TTTAGTAATGATTACTATCTGGCCTAGTCTATAAAATCTTTTATAATAAATGATTGTTGGCTATCTATTCTATTAAATAAAGAGCTTCATCTAATAATAAGAATAGATAAATATTAAGAAAAGATGTTTTCTTGAACTGAACCTTTAATGGAACTGATGGCTGAATACTCTGATTTTCCTTTGATCCTAGATGGTCCTGACGGTCCTTCGAGTCCTGATCCTGTTTCGGAAGATGGATTTGAAGCCTATAAAGTAAAAACGCCTGACTATTTTTTAACCCTTTCTGGAAAAGAAAAGGAAGATGCAGAACGCTTCCTTCACCAGGTAATAATACCATGCATGGTGGTTTATTTAATTACAAATTTTTGATGAAATTTCTAATAGTTCCTTTTGTCTTGTAGCTCTACCTACGCCATCTCAAAGAATGTGGAATGCAACAACTTCTTGGTGAAAATAAAAGACTTTTATCAAAGAAAATCGCACAGAGCGAAAGGTGTTATGAATGTGACCCTATGTATTGGGAAAAGAATTGTCTCGATGAAGTTTCCCATATTCCTCGTCATGTTTGTCAATATATGAAAGATATCCGAAAATGCCAAATAGCATAAAAGAAGGCGAGGAAGAGGAATGCTTGCGAGCTGAATATCATAAAGTTGTTGTAAAGGAGTGTTCTGATATTAGCTCAGCGAAGAGCAAGATGACTCGCGGATCTGATTGATGTCTTTTATATATTTTTATTTTCAAAGATAATGTCATTATTACCCGTTATTAATGAGGGGTAAATAAGAAAGAGTTTAAATAATTGGAATTCGAGAAACCAATTAAGACCTATATCAAAATCTTTTTTGAGAAATTCCAACCGTCAAACTTTTTCTTTAAGTGTCACACTAATTTTTTTTTTTAGTAATAACCAAACATAAATTTTTGTAAAGAAAGAATTATTTTTGTAAGGCTAATCCCTCACATCAAAATCCTTCTGTGAGTTTGATGATGGCAATTTCCCCCCCCCCCCCCACAAAGATCCCTGCCTTTCGTTTAATTTTGAACTGACAATGAGGTCATTTTTTTAATCAGATTACTCGTATCACGGTTCCTTGTGGTTTGATTAAGAAATTACCTCCTCGCGATCAAGAGATTCCTATCCGGTTCATGGAGAAGGTATGTCTTGGTTTTAATACTTTCTTTGCAAAAGAACAAGAACTTGAATGAATATTCACTTATTGTTTCAGCAATGGCTAAGCATGCCTAGATTGAAGGCGAACGGGTGGCAATGAGAGTAAAGGTGCAAGAGGAAGAGGCGCGGATTTATCACATTACTCGTGAGATCAAGATCCTGGAGGCTTCTCCTTACGCTTGGCTTGCTCTTGATCTCGACTTAATAAGCTAGAAAGCCTTAAATTTAGCTACACACGCCCAAAAATTTGTTTTTTTTTTGCAGAAATCTAGATAAGAACAAGACCAAAAAGTTCGCAAACTGTTTCAACTTGAAAACCCAAATCAATCCAACCAAAAAGATGAGTTTTTTGCCTAAGTGAAAATCGATGGAGTGATTGAAATTTCAGGAAGATTGACCTGAATGAATCCCGTGGAAGAGCTTTACAACATGAAGAAAAAGAGAATGTGGCTCAGAGAGTGATGAAGCACAAATAGAATAGAGAGGGTTGGGTTTAGCTTAGGTCTAATTAGTGAATCAACCAAAACGACATAGTTTAACTACTGAAAAAAAAATCTAAACCGGCTAACCAGTTTAAAAATTGCTGAACCCGTTAATAAATTTGTCTAAACGGGCAAACACGTTTACAACCCATTTAAATTTACAAGTTTAAACAGGTAAGGGGTGACCCGTTTATAAAACAAACCCGTTGGACTCGCGGTCCACATGCTAATTTTACATCACTATTGGTGACTTCACAGCTGAGGCTGGAGGTGGAGTTGGGGAAGGAAGAGGTAGTGGGATTTCCCGGAACGATGTGCACTTAGAAATCACTGATTTTCCAGACCATTGTAGGAGCTCACCGTCATTTTGGACCCAGCTGGAACGTGATTAAGTCTTGTTGTATCATTTTGGCTTCAGCGTTGTACTTATATCGGAGAGAAGAAGCTTGGTGGGAAAAATATTCTGGCAATGGTTTCTCACAGTTAAGAATCTAGCATCCACGGAAGAGAATTTTGTTGTTGTTGTGGGGTCTACCATTGGCATGTAATGTGTATTTACTTAAATTTCAATTGTAGTGACCTGAGGAAACCATGTCCAAAGAGCATTTGAGTAGAATAAAATTTGCCAGTAAACTAAATAAGGTAAGCAGTAAGCACTCTCCTCCAGACCCATGATCGTGCTCCAGCAAAATTATGTGTTGAAAAGGAGAGAATCATGAATTGTGTTTTATTTGCCTATCGTAGTGGTTAGATTGTTTAACATTCATTTTTTAATTGCTCATTGTATTTTGATTGGAAATTCTCTAAGCGCAATTGATCAAGTAATATCTATTTTTTCAGTTATAAAAATATTGATAGCAAGAAAAAAACTTTGACAAACTTAAGAATGCATTAGGTGGAGCAGTAATAAAAATGCAAATCATTCACTCAGATAACAAGATAAAACTGCAAATCATTCACACATATAAAAAACGGAGTAATCCTCCTCGTCATCCTCCTCGTCATCATTAGGAACAGTATCAGCAGGCGTTCAGATTCCAGGCTTAAGTGGCTTTCCGCTCTAGGCTTTCCTCCATCTAATTTTGTAGCATAAATAAGTGAGTCTACAGACTGAAATAGATTAGTTTGTGCGGTGGTGTAATGAGGCGGTGGATCTACTAAGAGAACAGTGTGATTTCTCGATTTCAAACAATTAAGAATCCTGTCAAACTCACTTTCCGGGTCAAGTTTTGCGATTACCGCTATATTTATTGGATCAGAATGGTCCCCTGCTACCCACTCAATAATGTCAAGAGACATCTTATCGAGAGTCGAATCTTCATTCCCAATTGGGGTGTAACAAATTCGGGCTTTGATCAACTCCCTTTGGTTGAGTTTGGGTTTGCCACCATACGCGAGAAGTCCCACCCAATCATGGAAGCCCATTCGATGAAAAGCTAATTTTGTATAAAGATCAATCGAATCAACACCATCCCCATGGATTGGGTAGTCCTCCAAGTTCCAAAGACATGTGTGGCAGCCCCTTGACAAAAAAAAAGCAAAGATACAATTAGATGAAATCTAAAGAAACAATTTCCATGGATAAAAACTAGATCTTACTCGAGTAATATTTGATATCTTCTTCGCCCATGGTCGGACGGAGAGAAGTGGAGACTCTCTCGCTAAATTAGGGTTGGATGGGGCTTTGAATGTGCCTACGGATCTATCCTCTATCTATATGTGCCTGGCATGCTGTCCGTTGGATCTCAAAGAAAGATTTAAGATCTGTGGCATTTTTTCAACCGTCGGATCCTGCACCAAAAATTATCACCATTAAAGATATGGAACACGTGTCAATCAAGTCATCATGACAAGTGAGAGAGCTTGGTTTGCAGGAGTAGACCTTGGAGTAGAATGAAAGAATCAGCGAGCTAATATGGGATCAAAGTAACGGGTTCAGAGAGTTCAGAAAACTATAGGAGACCGGAGAAGATAAAGAGTTCGCAGAAGAACTCTAAACATTAAATCAAAGAGCGGAGTTATTTCAAAAATATTAGACGTTACAACATTCAAGACCGAATTAAACCCGACATTTTTAATTAGAATCATGAGATATATTATAATTTATTGATAGTATTGATAGTCAAAAATATGTATAAGTAGAGAACAAAGGGCATTGTAATGGAGATCTTTTTTTCGATTTGAAGCAATATATATGTTCAGGGCATAAAACAGCTTTTTATGAAAAATATCTTTATTAAAATATAGAGTGTGGATTCTGTATCCACATTTTGGCGCTAGAAGGAGGAGATCTTAAAGCTAAAACAAGAAATCTTTTGATAATCAAGCTAAGAGATCTTCACATACTGATAACACCACATTATGCATGTTTTCATCATCCTTTTATAACCTTTTAGTATAAACTTTCACCCATTGTTCATATCATTCTATGCATTTATGGCTATTAGTGTTTTTGTATAAGCATTGCATGCATTTTGCATATTTGGGGTCTTATCAGGTGCTTATGGAGCTTACGAGGCATACTAGGATCTTTGACCTGTGCAGTAAAGCCTCATCTACTCGAGACACCACTCTTCGCAGACCACTCGAGTCACCTACTCAAGAGCCTACTCGAGTGCCTACTCGAGACACCACTCTTCACAGACAACTCGACTCACCTACTCGAGAGCCTACTCGAGAGCCTACTCAAAAGCCTACTCGAGTGCCTACTCGAGGCACCACTCTTCGCAGACCACTCAACTCATCTACTCGAGAGCCTACTCGAGTGCCTACTCAAGTGCCTACTCGAGACACCACTCCACAACACCACCCAACTGCTAGGTCGAGTGGGCGATTTTCTCTCTTTTCTCTTAAAACTCGGATTTGTATTTAAGACTTGATATAAAAGCCCCTGATTAACCTAATGACAGGGGTACGGTGCATTTTAGTATCTTAACCTAGTTTTTAGACTTTCTCTCTCTAGTTCATCTTTTGTTCTTGAGACTTATCATATTTTGCGATTTTGTACCTTGAATAACTTTTGATATAATTTGTATTTGTGTTTGATTCCTCTACAAAAATTGTTCATCGCCCCTCTCTCTGTTAGATATGCTAATTTTAGAGATTTCTGGGTTTGAGCAATTTTTCATGGATTTTGTGTGTGAGTAGTTAGATTAGGGTTATTAGGGGTGGATTAGGCTTGTGATGTTCTTGATCGCATTGAGTGCCTAAGTGTGTTTGAAAATTTTGTGTTTTCCCTCTTGGGTGAGTGATTTTAATACTTGTTCTTTTTTGGCCAGTTAGGGTATGATTTTAGGTGGTCTCATGAGCACGAACCATGCCTTGAGCCATCAGATAGGTTTTTCCGAGGTTTAGAGTACAATAACGTGAGGGGGATGCATCAGACATTGATTTATATCACGACTCCACCTTTTCACTTGTTATGAACTCTTCTCGACTTGAATAGGCTGAATTTTCATGCCTGATCCGACTCCTCACATTATGCTGACTGGGTTGGGTCTTGAGGCTCTCTACCACGACCCATGGATTGAGCTGGCTATGAAGTCTGTTGGTAAGGGATTCCCTTATTGATTGAGCATGTTAGCACCTGAGACTTTCTAGAGCATTCACTAGCTAGTTAATTTACCCCTATGATCCCTATAGTTCTAATATCACTTGAGTGTATCAGTCGAGTGGCCTTTTCTGCTTTAAGATTTATGAGTTTTTGTGTCTCTGGCTACTTACTAAAGTGTGACAGCCTTTAGTGAGCTTAGTCATTAATTTTATCTTTTATTTTGCATTCTTTTAGGTTGATAGATTTCACCAAACAAAGTTCATATTTGGCTTGAATTAATTGCTAATGAACACATCCTTTTTGCTTAGTGCTATTCACCCAATGGATTGACTCATATCTATACAATGATCGATTGAAAAACATGTCTTCTGTTTGCATGCTCTGTTTGATTGTTTTCATTCTTAGCATATAGGCAAAATACTTGTTTCAATATGGCGTCGTTACCATTTGGGTGTTTTTAGTATTACAATTAGGATCTCATTGCTTTTGAGATCAAGTTCTTTTTACTTTTTATTTTGGATACTCACTTTTTTTTACACTTCATTTTTCGCAGGTACTACTCGAGCTCTCTACACGAACGTACTACCATACACAATGGCAGGATCAATAGGTGCTCACAAAACTTCAACTCACCAAACACACAGAGGAGGCATAGTTGCACCACCTGTGAGTGATGATTTCAAGATTAGGAGAGGTGTCATCACTATGGTTCAAGACAACATATTCCTTGGTAAGCCAGCGGATGACCCCCATAGCGCATCTTGATAAGTTTGAAAGGATATATAGCCTCACAAAGATTCAAGGAATCACTGAAGATGGTTTCAGATTGAGACTTTTTCCATTCTCATTAGGAGAAAAAGCTGTCCACTGGGAAACAAATCTTCAGCCTGGCTCTATAACATCCTGGGATTCTTGCAAGAGGTCTTTCCTTACCAAGTTCTTCTCATACAAAAGAACAGCAAAGTTTTGCCAAGATATCGCAATGTTTCGCCAGCTGAAAGGTGAAACACTATCAGACGCCTGGGAAAGATTCACAGACTACACAAGACAATGTCCACACCATGACTTCTCCAAAGATTCCCTGCTATGCATTCTATACAGAGGAGTACTCCCAATGGTCCGGGTATGCCTTAACACTGCAAGCAAAGGAAATTTCCTTAATGCCGCTGTACAAGATGGATGGGAGTTAGTAGAAAATTTGGCTAGGTCAGACAGCATATCAAATGAGGAACATGAGCAGAGTATTAGGGATGCCAGAATATCTGATGAAGGCACCAGAGCTGAAATCAAGATCCTTACTGAGAAGTTTGATTTGATGTTGATTCACACTAAAAAGAATCAAGAACAAGCTGCACTTGATATAGATATCAAGTTATTGTTACAGCAACTCGTTCATAGTCAAGAACACACCACTAATGAATTGCGATCCACTAATGGCAAACTTCTTGGCAGCACAAAGCAGATCAACACCCTCCACTCTAAAGTTCATCACCTAGAGAATAGCCAGATTAGTCATACACAACCAACAACCGAAAAATCCCATGCTATCACCTTGAGGAGTGGCAGACAGCTACCACCAAGAGAGCCTGCAAAGATCACCGAGGACAGTGAGGACCAGGGTGGGGAGGATCTCCATTAGGAAGAATTGCAACCCGAAAAAGCTGCAGAAGAGAGCTCACTCGACCATACCACTCGAGTAAGTGGTCAAGTGGCTGCAAGCCCCAAAAACAATTCAGTACACCCTAAAGGGAGAGACAAATTTTCTGAATCATCCTCCTATGAACCTCTTTTGCCTTTCCCAGCAAGGAATAAGAAGCAGCAGGCAGTTAAGTACAAGAAACATCTTAAGGACGTTGAGCTTCATATACCCCTGTTGGATGCTTTGATGCTAATACCCCCAGCCCAGAAGTATATCAAAGATATAGTTATGGAAAAGACCAAGGAAGCACAAAGTCTGGTACTCCTCACTCATGAATGCAGTGCTATCATCCAGCAGAAAGTCATATGCATAGAAAAGCTCCAAGATCCAGGCTCTTTTACTCTGCCATGCTCGATTGGACCACTCAGTTTCAAAAATTGCCTCTGTGACTTAGGAGCTTCGGTGAGTCTCATGCCACTATCAGTAGCACAGCGGCTAGGATTCACAAAGTTCTCCCCTAGCAGAATCTCCTTAGTCTTAGCAGACAGGTCTGTTAGGCAACCACACGGCATGTTGGAGGATTTGCCAGTTAGGATAGGAAACCTTGAAATCCCTACAGATTTTGTCGTCCTAGAAATGGAAGAAGAATCAAAAGATCCTTTGATCCTAGGAAGACCATTTTTGGCAACTGCAGAAGCCTCCATAGACGTCCAGAGTGGTACCATTTCTTTGAAGCTAGGAAAGGAAGTCATGCAATTTAACATCAAGTCCTCAATACAACAGCCCATGATGCAAATATTTGGGGTTGGAGAGATAGATGACTTGACAGAGGAATTTTTTAGAGAAGCAGTGGAGAAAGATCATAGGAAAACAGCACTGATCAAGCGTAATGAAGGATGATACGTTCACTCTGAGATCTCTGACTATGAAATGAGTTTGAATGCGAAGGAACTTCCAGGGGTTGAAGATGTTTTTGAGAGTCTGATATAACCAGAAGGGATAACAGCCCTCTAACATGTCACTCGGCCACAATACTCGAGTGATCCAGTCGAGTCAGCAAACTCTGCGAAGTGCAAGCATGGTGCACCACTCAAGCTCTGCACAGATGAAGCACCACTCGAGTGGTCCAAGCTCAACGAACCAACCGTTGAACTCAAGCCACTTCCAGAAGGGCTAAAGTACGCTTTCTTAGGAAGTAAGGATACTTACCCTGTAATAGTCAATAACAAGCTGAACCCTGATGAACTTGAACTATTGCTCAGCGAATTGCAAAAATTTAGAAAGGGAATAGGCTATTCTCTAGAAGATATTAGGGGAATTTCTCCACCTCTCTGCACTCATAGAATTCATCTTGAGAATGAAATGCAAACTAGTGTAGAGCACCAGAGGAGATTAAACCTTAACTGGAATAATCTACCCTATTTCTGATAGTACATGGGTATCTCCTGTACACTGTGTACCTAAGAAAGGAGGAATAAATGTGATTAAAACTGATAAGGATGAACTGATCCCAACTAGAACTATAATTGGTCACCGCATGTGCATTGATTATAGGAAGCTAAATGCTGCATCGAGTGTATCAGTCGAGTGGCCTTTTCTGCTTTAAGATTTATGAGTTTTTGTGTCTCTTCCTACTTACTAAATTGTGACAGCCTTTAGTGAGCTTAGTCATTAGTTTTATCTTTTATTTTGCATTCGTTTATGTTGATAGATTTCACCAAACAACTTTAATATTTGGCCTGAATTAATTGCTAATGAACACATCCTTTTTGCTTAGTGCTATTCACCCAATGGATTGACTCATATCTATACTATAATTGATTGAAAACCCTGTGTTCTGTTTGCATGCTCTGTTTGATTGTTTTCATTCTTAGCATATAGGCAAAATACTTGTTTCACATACCGAACCATGGGTGATGTTGCTGACGCTTTGACAAAAATCAACGATAGTTTGACAAGTCTGACGGCAAGTTTGACAAGTCTGACCACAAGTCTGACAACCATGCAGCAAGACATACAACAGCTAAAAACTGGTCAGGTAACTCTTACTGCTTGTATAAATGCTTCAACTGCAGGTACTGCACGCAGGAACTCTCATCAACTTTTTTGTTCCAAACGCCCGTGGCAACTACCTCTTCCAATCAGCCCACTGAAGGAACACCACAACCGGTTGATGGGGAGGTACAAATTGCGGAAGAGCAACAAATAATGAGCTTGACTCCGTTCGCCGGGAAATAAGGAAAATGAAGTAAAAATTTCACTGAGCTACTAGTTCAGCCCCGGATATTGAAACCAGACAATCCCCTTTTAGCTCGTGAATCGCGAAATTTAAGATCAAGGATGCTCGGATGGTTAATCTACCAACATATGATGGACAAGGAGATATGAAGAGCCATTTGGCTTCTTTTCAAATTGCTGCAGGACGAATTAATCTGGAGCCTCTTTGTTGATACCAGATCCCGCACCGAGGACCTATCACCATTAAGGATACATGACATGTGTCAATCAAGTCATCAGGCCAAGAGCTCGGTTCGTAGGAGTAGATCTCGGAGTAAAAATAAGAATATCAGCAAGCTAGTACGAGATCGAAGTGACAGATCTAGAGAGTTTGGAAAGCGATAGGAGACCGGAGAAGATAGAAAGTTCGCAGAAAGGAATCTAAGCATTAAATCAAGAAATGAAGATATTTCAAAAAGGAAGTTACAATGTTCCAGACCGGATCAAAACCGACATGTTCAAATTAAAATAAAGAAATTTATTGTAATTTATTGATAGCATTGAAAGTCAAAATATATATAAATAGAAGGAAAATAGCATTGTAAGGGGGATCGGATTTTGATAAAAGAGAGCAATATACACATTTAGAACAATAATAGTTTTTTCTATACAATAATCTATATTTCTGTATTGAGTGTGGATTCTGTATCCACATTTTGGCGCTAGAAGAAGGGGATCTTAAAGCGAAAACAATAAATCTTTTGATAATCAGGCTAAGAGATCTTCACATACCGAACCGTGGGTGACATAGCTGACACTTTGAAGAAAATCAACAACAGTTTGACAAGTCTGACCGCAAGTCTGACAACCGTGGAGCAAGAGATCCAACAACTAAAAGATAGTCAGGTAACTCTTACTACTCGTGTTAATGCTTCAACTGTAGGTACTGTGCACGGGAACTCCCACCAGCGTGTTTTGTTCCCAACACCCGTAGCGACTACCTCTTCCAATCAGACCGCTGAAGGAACACCATAACCGGTTGACTGGGAGGGACAAATTGCGGAAGGCCAACAAATAAATGGTGAGGAGGTGGCTTTCCAAACCACAGATGACGAGCTTGATTCCGTTCGCCGCAAAATGAGGGGAATAAAGTCAAAATTTCATCAAGCTACTAGTTTGGCCCCGGATATTGACAGGGTCATAGAAGAAACTAGACGGTCCCCTTTCAGCTTGCGAATTGTGAACTTTAAGATCAAGGACGCTCGGAGGGTTAATTTACTAATGTATGACAGACAAGGAGACCCAAAGAGCCACTTGGCAACTTTTCAAATTGCTGCAGGGTGGATTGATTTGGAACCTCATGAGGAAGATGCCGGTTATTGAAAATTATTCTCGGAGAATCTATCCGAACACGCATTACTTTGGTTTACTCGACTAGGCTTGGGAACAATAAACAGCTTCAACGAGCTGTCCTACGCTTTTCTCATGCAGTATTCCGTCCTAATGGAGAAGGGAAAGTATGATAGTGACCTGTGGAATTTATCACAAGGACCACAAGAGCCACTCCGGAAACACATTGCCAAATTCAAAGAATTTTTGGCAAAGATACCAGGAATTTCCCAAGCTGCAGCGTTGTCAGCCCTTAAAATGGACTCTGGCATGAAACAAGGTTCAGGGAAGAGTTAACAGTAAATTGACCAGAAACGATTAAAGATGCTCTTTTCTGAGCTAACAGTTGGATAGAGGCTGAGGAAGAAAAAACAAATTTCGCAAAGAAATATCGTAATCCCAGACCAGTAACAAATCCCACAATAAGTATATTTGAACCAAGAGAAAGTGGTGGACTAAAATGTTTTGGGGCAAACCCAAATAGTAATAGCGTCGGACGACCATTCTCAAGGGGAGAAAGACCAGGATTTTCCTCCTCCAGAACTTGGGTCCGAAGTGAAGGATCATATTGTGAAATCCATCGAATGAACGGATATTTTACAAAGGATTATAGTGTTTTGAAGCGACATATGGCCGAACTCTGGTCGTCCGGAGAGCTTGCAAAGTTTAACCTAGAAGAGTTCGTGCAAAGCTATAATAATGATCGAGCAGACAATCGAGTTTCTGAGCCAAACCCAAAAAAGCAGAAAGCATCTGATCATGTTGGGCCATAACAAGGACGAATTGACGTAACTATAAGAGGGTCCAAGCTTTGTCATGATTCAGTTCGATCAATCAAGACGCACAAATGAGCAGCGATTATGGCAGTAAATGCAAAGACTGAACCCTTCGATTATGGTGGCACTTTAATATTTGATGAGTCCGAGACTAGGGGTTTAGCTAAACCACACGATGATACTTTAGTCATAACGCTTGACGTGGCAAATTACGTGGTGACAAGAATTTTAGTTGATACGGCAAATTACGTGGTGACAAGTCTCTCCGGCAAGCAGATCACATCAAGCACCTAAGTGATTATTTCAAAGTGTTAAATAAGTTTGGAATGAAGTTGAATCCAACAAAGTGTACATTTGGGGTTCCAAATGGAGAATTCTTGGGTTATATCGTAACAAAAAGAGGGATTGAAGCTAACCCAACTCAAATAAATGCCTTTCTAACGATGCCATCACCAAGGAATCAGAAGGAAGTACAGCGTTTGATGGGGAGGATCGCAGCAGTTAACAGGTTTATATCTCGTTCAACAGATAGGTGTCTCCCACTTTACCAGTTACTAAGGGGAAATAAACATTTCATGTGGGATGATAAGTGTGATGATGCTTTAAAACAGCTAAAGTCATACTTAACTACCCCACCAGTCCTTTCTAACATGTGTCTGGAAAAATATTATTTTTGTATATATCTGTCAGGCAGCACGCAGTTAGTGGAGTTATCGTTCGGGAAGACAGAGGGGAGCAGCGACCAATTTATTACGTGCGTAAAAGTTTGACCAGCCCGGAAATCCGTTATACCATGATGGAAAAACTAACGCTTGCAGTGGTAGTCTCAGCTCGGAAATTAAGACCTTATTTCCAGTCACATCCAATAGAAGTTTTAACATCCCAACCATTGCGAACTATCCTACATAGTCCAAGTCAGTCTGGATGGTTAGCTAAATGGGCAATTGAATTAAGCAAGTACGACATCGAGTATAAAAATCGAACCAGTGCCAAAGCTCAGGTATTAGCCGATTTCCTAACCGAATTACCTATGAGTAGTACCGAAGTCGAATCCACCGATAAGATGTGGAAGCTAAACGTTGATGGATCCTCTTCAAAACAAGGATCTGGGGTAGGAGTTAGTTTAGTAACCCCTACCAGTGAAGTAATCGAGCAGTCATTCCGCCTTGGATTCCCTGCTTCAAATAACAAAGTGGAGTATAAGGCATTGTTAGCTGGCTTTCACCTCGCAAAGGAAGTAGAAGCTCGAGAGATAATAGTGTACAGCGATTCTCAACTAGTTGTGAGTCAATACAAAGGAAGTAGAAGCTCGAATGATTCAAGGATGGAAGCATATTTGGAACTCGTCAAAAAAATTGCGCAACAGTTCGACACTTTTGATCTAGTTCGGATCCCACTAGGTGAAAGCTCTATGGCTGATGCTCTAGCTGCATTAGCCTCCACATGGGATCCAACTCTAAAGAGGGTAATTTTGGTTGAGTGCATAGCGTCTCAAAGTATTAACATAGGAAAAGAAACTACGGCTATAACCCGATCTTGATCTCGTATTCAGACCTCTCCGAATCTTTTAAGCAGTGATCAGCTGCCCCAAAGTAAACCCCCAAAGCATCGACGAGGTCACCCGCCAAAGTGTTCAGAGCCTACACTTGTGCCAAATAAAGACGAGGCACTAACACCTGAAGTTGAATCAATTCCAACAGTACAGCCTACTGAAAGCACCTAGACACCTATAGTCATTGAATCTGGTGACCTGATGGGTAATTCCGAAGAAGTACATGAAGATAACTGTAACGACGAGTTCAAGGACAATGCATGTATGATCCCAAGTAATCAAGAAGATCTTCCCACTAACGATTGGGGGGCAGACTGGAAGGTTCCTATTAAAGATTACATCCAAACCGGTGTACTTCCAAAGGAGAAGTGGGAGGCCAGGAAGTTACAAATTGTTAGCGTGAAGTATTGTTTGATAAAGGATTCACTATTCAAACAAGGAGCTAGCGATCCGTATTTATTATGTATCCATGGTTCAGGGGTTGAGGTGGTTATGAGTGAAGTTTATGATGAACTTTGTGGAAATCATGCTTTAGGACGATCGATGGCTTTTAAAATCAAACGTTTAGGATATTATTGGCCTACCATGATCATGGATTGAGTTAAATATTATCAGCGTTGCATGAAGTGTCAACAGCATGCTCTGCTCATTCATCAACCTTCAGAGATTCTATCGTCAGTCGCAGCTCCTTATCCATTTAAGTGATGGTCAATGGATATAATTGGACCAATTCACAAATCAACCCGAGGTGTGCAGCATCTTCTTGTTCTAGCGGACTATTTTTTCAAGTGGATAAAAGCAGAGGCTTACATTACAATTTAAAGATTCGGTGTTGAAAATATTTTTATGGAAAAATATAATTTGTCGCTACGGAGTTCCTTCTGAAATTGTCACAGATAATGGTTCCCAATTCATCGCTAAGGATTTCGAAGATTTTGTGTCAGCATGGGGGATAAAAATAAGTTATTCAACCCCACGGTATCCCCAGGGGAACGGACAAGAAGAGGCTGCAAACAAAACTATACTGAGTACCTTGAAGAAGCGGCTCGTTTCATATAAGGGGGGATGGTATGACGAACTCCAACCAGTCTTGTTGGCATATCTAACTACTTCACGGAGAGCTAGTGGGGAAACTCCTTTTTCATTAGTCTATGGAATCGAGGTTGTGGTCCCAGCCGAGCTAAACGTTCCCGGACTTCGATATACCAAACTCCCAAGTAATGAACCTCGTAACACACAGATGATGGAAGATGCGTTAGACACTCTTGATGAACGACAAGATCAAGCTTTGATCCTACTCATGAATTACCAGCAAACTATTGCACGTTACTATAAAAGGTATAGAGCCGTCCTCTCCAAGTTGGTGATCTAGTTTTACGAAGAGTATTCAAAAATACTAAGGAGGTCGGTGCTGGAAATCTTGGAGTCAACTAGGAAGGTCCATATCAAGTTACTGAAGTACTTCGTAATGGTGTCTATAAATTAGCATACCAAGATGGAGTCCCAGGTCGGAGGCCGTGGAATATTTTGAATTTAAAGAAATTTTATTCATAAAGGCATAATATTTTAATGAACTACGATTTGTCTTGATCCCAACATGGGTACATAGGCAGCTCGTTTTTGAGTGCAGCTGTTATTTAAAAATAAAATAAAAGAGAAGTACAAAAGATTTTGTGTCTATATTTTTTGTTCTAGATTTCTTTGAAGCTGTAAGGCATTTTGGAAGAGAAAGAGAGAGCAATGAGAAAGGATCAAACTTCCTAAGTCTTTTTGCACGATACTTTGGCACCTTGCCCAGCTAGATCCACTAGCCCACGGACACTAGGCAGCATGTAGTGGCTGAACTCTTCGAAGTTTAGTTCAATCCAGTCTGATGGATGGGCTTCAAGGACGCACATTTCACGGGAGATCTGGAACTATTTCCTCTCCATTTCCCGGACTTTTGATCTCAGCTCGCTTCTTTCCCGATCAAGCTCTTTGTATTTAGCAACTAACTGAGAAAGTAAGGAGTTCGATTAACTGTTAATGGCCAAGAAAGAAGTATGAATTCAATTTAGACGTTTAACTTTTCCATATACCCCATTGCCGTTTTTTGACCATGAGGATCTAGTCGTTTTATCAAGCCGCAAGGAATGATCGTAGGAGTTCCCCATCCTAGGGGGTGAGAAACGGAACCATCTTTGGAGTTGAGCACAGCAGTTGGATCGTCATGAAAACAAGTTACACTCTTGATCGACATACCTATATGTTTCAAACAAAAATCTTTGGAGACCAATCTAGGACTAAAGCAATAGGAAGAATGAAGAAATTGGGATTCTTGACCTAGGCTTTATAGCAAGGTGGAAGGAGAACCTTGCCGGATTAAGTGTCTAGTAATCATCAAACAAAGGTCCTAATTACCACAAATAACGTGAATCAAGATTCGGCATGGTGATTATGCGTATTACGAGGAGTAATTGCGAGGAAGCATTTAAGGGAAATTAAATTCGAAAAATAGATAAAGGTTCAAATAAGTAAGGCAATGGGCCTTGGCCCAGCAATTCGTTACAGTTGGTTTTTGGGATCGGGAGCATTCTCCATCATAGCCAAGTCCTCTCCAAGACCAGTTTCTTCTTTCGGCCCTGATGATGAGCCTTCAGTCAGAGCGGAGTTCGGTTCAGTTGGATCAGAGTTCGGAGTTCTCTCCCGCCTGGCCGCCAACTTTTTTGCTCTCAGTTCTCGGAGATAGGATCGAAGCACTTTGGGAATAGGAATGATAAAATTGATACCATTCCTTTCCCAGATGAGGGGATGAATTTCCAAGCGACGGATCCTCCTTTCAACCTTCTGGATACTCTTGTTCAGAGATATCCTCTTCTTTCCATATTGTTGACAATCGCCACAGGCACCGTAGGGGCTCAATAGCAAGCTAAAATATACATTTCAATTAAGTATTAAATCAAGAGGAAACAAAAAGTATTATGAGGTTATTTATGGACAAACCATGTTCATGAAAGCCATAGCCTCCTCTCTCTCCCTTCCGGTGAGGGTATTGATGAAGTGGGGAATACAAACCCTTCTTGGAGAGAATCCATCACCCGAGGCTGGAGGAGGGCTCGACGGAGAGTCACAATCAAAGGCATAGTGAGGATAATATCCGAAGGTGTCCATGGCGAAGAAGATGAGAATGAAAAATGAAGCGAGGTGAAGAAGAATAAGGAGAGTCATAGTTATGATGGAATACAAATAAAGAAAGAGGAAGAAGAATAAAAGGAATATGAAGAAATCTCAAGCGGCAGGCAATTAATGATAATGATAATTGCGTCCTTAAACACAGACGCAAGTTCAGAAACTTGAGAGGATCTTAATGATACACACTACGAGAAGTCATTAAAACCTAGGAAGGCGCTTTGAAAAAAACGTTAAGTAGTGGAGCTGGGCCTAATCGCAATTTTCTTTTAACGGAATGGGCCCAATCATTCTTTAACAAGTCAATTCCTGATACCGACTAGAAATCATATAATCAGTTTACATAACACTACGAACTAATCAAAGCCGAGCTTAGTCCTCGCTCAAACCGAGCTCCATCCTCACACTTTTACCGAGAAAACTGGATATAGTTTTTCTTTAAAAATGGTAAGGGTTTGATCAACCCACTTTTCTCTTGAAAAACAGCTCGAATGAGAGCTTCTGAATAAATTGGACTTTGCAAATCCGATCAGATAATAAGTCTTATCAAAATAAGCAGATAAAGAAAAACCTTTAAAAAAAAAAATCAATATTCAAAGCCCCCTTGGGCAAAAACGAAACAGAAAAACGAATAGCGAAGTCAAGTTGTGAAACAAGCGAGAGTCTAGGGACATATCCTGATTATGTGGACGTAGCCACACGATTACCAAAAAAAAAAAAGTTTTAAACAAGATCGTCCTTTGAAGGGTCGTCAACCAACATAGGGGCAGATTCCATTGAAGGAGTGATTACGACATCCATGTCCTAAGGACCATCATCAGCATTTTTGTCCATAGGTATCTCCTTTGGACAGAGTTCTGATTCAGATGGAATAGCTGTGAGAAGAGCATCTTCAGACGCATCCTGGATATTTGGAGAGTACCGTTCTTTAAGTCAAATAACATGATCATCTGAAATAAGGAATAGATTTGACCCAAATTGATTGAACCGTACCTTATCAGAAGGACCAGCTTGGGGAATGAGGACCTCAGTATGATACAGCAAGGTTTGATCAGCAGGCAAGTCGAAGTTAGGCTCAGGAAGAGGAGGAGAGTCCAAAAAGGCAGTAGCGAACTGCCCTTGATCCAGCGGCGCGAATGCAGAATTATCTAGCTCAGAGGATAACTCAGTCAACGAACTTGTCAGCTCGGCGATCTCCTCATCCGGTGTAATTTTACCTTCTTTTATCTTCTTAAGGAGAGCTAGGTTACTTCTGACTCCGTTGACGTCGACCTGAAGAACAGCACACGCTTCCAGAGACTTAACATGTTCAGACAGTCGGTTTAGCAATACTTTGCCACTCTCCTTAACCACTCTTCGGGCCGAGCTGGCAGTCTTCTGAATGTCATGATCACAAAACTTCAGCAAAGCGTCGTATTCTAAAGAAGTTTCTTTGAACTGTTCCTGTGTTATGGCAGCATCATGTTTGAGTCGCTGGTTTGAGATGTGCAGGGCGTTCTGTTCCAAGCGAAGAGCAGAGCATTTCTCTTTGTAACCCTTTGTAATACTCTCAGCTGCAGCACGGATGACCTCTAATTTCTCCTTAAACTTGTTCCTTTCTTTCCTTAGACGCTCGATGGTCGCCATGTCTCTCTCCTCCAGGTCGGCTATAGCTTTTTGATGATCCGCGGTCATCTTTGCGACAGTTTCAGTCCCCATGGAGGATGTCATATCGTAAATTATTTGTTCGTAATAACGAACCATGTCATTGAAATCAGCAAGAGCCTGTGTAAGTAAAGGAGTTAGGAGATCTATAATGAAGGGAAAAACAATAATGAAAAATAGGTGCATAGAGGAATCGAGTATTTGGCTTGTGTGACAAGCATGGTTAATAAAGATTTCACACGAACTGGAGCGCCATCTATCAAAAGGAGGAAGAATGGCACTATCACGGTGTGGAAGATTCCTAAAGACTTCGGCCATTATTGTTGCCTCTGAATACATAAATACGTAATAAGGAACACAAACAGGGTACGAGCTTGTAGAAAGTATGAAGAGCACGTACCCAGAGTGGCCACAAGACCACCGGGTAGAGAGACGGACTTCCCCTTAGAAGAACTGGGAACAGCCGGACTCGGGTTGCCAGGGTTACCAGGGGGAGGAGGTGGAAGCATGTCAGTACTAGACTTTGATTATCTCGAGCTGAGACATCAGATCCCGAACTCTTCCTTCTACGTTTCAACAATATAATGGTTTCATCTTCATCGACCTCAGCAGGGGGAGGTGAAGCGGAGCGAGAAGAATAGTCTAGGAATGCTGGAAGAGGTCCGACTAGGCTAACCTTTTCCATTGAACCGGCGGTCAGAGCGTCTATCTTTTCCCGATGATGCATTTCGATAGCATCAGTCTCATCCTTCAAGCTTTTCCGTATGGCGTCCCTATCCTTTTTCTCTCGATAAGTCCTACAGCCTGGCAACGGCTTGGGAGCGACATCAAGAGCTCGAAGGTTCCCACTTCCCATCGATTTCCCGGCCATGTGGATCCTTTCGAGAGTAAAGGAATTCCAAATGGTATTTCCTTCAGTAACAACAGTAAAGAAATACAGAAAGCCTTGCCAAGCGAAGGGACGAGGTTTGGACACTACAAATAACAACAACGAGAATTAAAAAGATAAGCAACTAGAAAAACATTAAGCCGAGAATCGATCATAAAAATATATCTACCAGGGGACGAGGCCCAAGAAGAGTAAAGCATTTTGGACAATCCGTTAACCGAAGCAGTGTTTATCTTAACGACAACAAAGAATTCCTCCAATGATCATCCTTATCAGGAAATCCGATGACTAAAGCCCTATTGATGTGATGGTAACACGCATAGAAACCCATACCACTTCGGTTAGACAGTTGGACACTGAAGAGTTCAAAAAGATCACGGACCCTCAGAGCATTTCCAGCTTTCGTCGCGACGACAAGAATCGAGAGGATGGTACGGAGCATGTTCGGAGTCATCTGAGGGAACGCCAACCCGAGGGCACGAAGATAGAGAAGAAGGATTTCTAGAATGGGAAAGAATAACCAGCACCCAGTGAGATAAACCGAGTAGATACAGAACCATCCAGTGCGGCCCGATTCTGGGGATTCCTCCTGGGTTGGAAGGGAGAATTCAACCTTTGGTGGGACCCGACATAGGGTCTTCAAGGTTTGGAGATGACTCTCTTCCGTAATTAGCGATTGAGGATAAAGACCGAATTTGTCATTTGCTCTTGTAGGATCAGTAACCGAAGATTTCTAACCATTAGCCATTCTTGAAGAAGATTGATGGAGTTGGAGAAAAACTGTAAAAAAACAAGAAATTTTACGAGTAAAAAGTAAAGTAGGAAAAAGAAGAAAATAACCTTATTAAACGAGTGGATGAAAAACTGCCTCAAAATTGGTGGGAAAGTGGAGGAGCTTCTCTAACTTTTAAATAAATAAAATTAGGAATAAACGGGAACGCGAGTCAAGGCAATTACAACCGAGTAAATCACAAAATCCAAGGGATTTGATGAGTAGGGGTAAAAGGAAATAAAATCGACATTTTTCAATTTAGTCTCTTGAACTGAAAATCAGCTCGCAAGACTTAGGGGGCAAATGTTTATACCAGATCCCGCACCGAGGATCTATCGCCATTAAGGATACAAGACATGTCTCAATCAAAAAATCATGGCAAGAGCTTCGTTCGTAAGAGTAGATCTTGGAGTAAAATAAGAATATCAGCGAGCTAGTACGAGATCAAAGTGACAGATCCAGAGAGTTCGGAAAGCCATAGGAGACTGGAGAAGATAGAGAGTTCGCATAAAGGAATCTAAGCATTAAATCAAGAAATGAAGATATTTCAAAATGGACATTACAACATTCAAGACCGGATCAAAACCGACATGTTCAAATTAGAATAAAGAAATTTATTATAATTTATTGATAGCATTGAAAGTCAAAATATGTATAAATAGAAGGAAAATAGCATTGTAAGGGGGATCGGATTTTGATAAAAAAGAGCAATATACATTTTTAGAACAATAATAGTTTTTTGTATACAATAATCTATATTTCAGTATTGAGTGTGGATTTTGTATCCACACTCATGAAGAAGATGCCGGTTATTACAAATTATTCTCAAAAAATCTATCCGGGCAAGCGTTACTTTTGTTTACTCGACTAGGCCTGGGAACAATCAACTGCTTCAACCAGCTCTCTTCTGCTTTCCTTATGCAAGATTCCGTCCTAATGGAGAAAGGGAAAGGAAAATCTGATAGTGACCTTGGAAACTTGTCACAAGGCCACAAGAGCCCATCCGGAAGCACATCGCCAAATTCAAAGAGTTGCTGGAAAAAATACCAGGAATTTCCCAAACCGCAGCGTTGTCAGCTCTCAAGAATAGACTCTGGCATGAAACGAGGTTTAGAGAGGAGTTAACAGTAAATCGACCAGGAACGATTCAAGATGCTCTTTTCTGAGCTAATAGTTGGATAGAGGCGAAGGAAGAAAAAGCAAATTTCACAAAGAAGTATCGTAGCCCCAGACCAACAACAAATCCCGCATTAAGAAGATTCGAACCAAGATAAAGAGGTGGAGTAAAGCGTTTTGGGGTAAACCCAAATAATAATAGTGTCGGACTACCATTCTCAAGGGGAGAAAGACCAGGATTTTCTTCCTCCATAACTTGGGTCCGAAGCAAAGGGTCATGTTGTGAAATCCATCGGATGAACGAGAATTTAACAAAGGACTGTAGTGTTCTAAAACGGCATCTCGCCGAACTCTGTTCATCCAGAGAACTTGCAAAGTTTAACCTAGAAGAGTTCGTGCGAAGCTATAATAAAGATCGTGCAGGTGATCGAGTTTCCAAGCTGATAACATCGTATTTTGACCCATTTTAACTATGGTTTTCATATTGTTTTAAGAGAGATTTGGTATGATTTCAAAGCTAAATAGGCTATTATCAAATATTGTTAGTGTCAAAGAGGTTTTACAGGTTTTATCGGAATATGGATCAAAAAGGAGCAAAGACCCGTTTTGAGGTAGTTTCAAAGCATCAGAGGTTTGACAACATTTGAAGACTTTCCTGTGAACCAAAACTGGAGTTCTCTATATCATTGGAAAGCTTGAAGAGTCAAGACTCGTACGAGACAAATATAAAAGCAATCCATTCAGCCATTTAGAAGATGCATCCCAGAAGATGAAGCTATGTCAAACCGGAGCCAAAGCACCAAACCTCGGTCACTAAGCTCGTGACCTAGGCCAGGCCTCTTAGGCACCCTGGTCACTAAGCTCGTGACTGAGGCCAGCCTCCTTCACAGCCTTAGATGTTTGGCCCATCACCTAGATTGGCCATTGCCTCCACACTCACCAAGATGATGAGTTTGCCCTTCTGAAACCCTAGAATCCAATCTCTGCCCCCCCCCCAAGACCTATATATACAACTTTATGAAGCTTGGGTTTCGTGTTCCTCATCAAAGTTTTAAACCACCACCTAAGTTCACCACAGAAACCCTAGAAAGTCCATCACCACCTCAAGAAGCCGACGCCATCTCCAAGGAGCCACATAAGCAACTTGATCTTGCTGAAGCTTTGAAGTTCCACCATCTTTTTCTCTATTCTTTTGTAACTTTGTCAAAGAAAAATTCCTTACATCATGTTATTTTTGGATCTAAAGAAGTAATCTCTAAACCTTTACCTTATTGCATTAGATCTATGTTTTACTCTTTCATATCATCGATGACAACCTTGAGCATGGCCGAGTATACTATCCAGTTGGGTCTAAAGGGCCAGTCAATGGGGTGAGATGATCATTGTCTTTTGAGTGGCAATTTTTATTGTATTTGCATATTCGTCTACACTGTCTTTCGGTCTTATCTCATTCTTAATGCATATAGTTAGAGCAATGAACTAGCTATTGATCTGAGGCATCTAAGTAATTCTGACCGTTTGCTTAGTTTGTTGGAACCTAGATTTGATGAGTATCGCGTCATAACAAGCACATACCCCTGAGTTATGGAGTATTATAGATTAGGATTGAACTTGATTTTAATGCTTTGAAACCTATGTTATTGCCTGCGATAGTTGAGTAATAAGATTTGTGGATTTCTGCCGGTTTTCTCTATTACAATAGGTTAGCCAAACTTTTGTGTTTTATAGTCCGAGACTTAGGAGTAGACATGCATTACATTGAACTTATTTCGAATAGATAGATAATTAAACCCCAGAGACCCCCTTAAGCGCCCAACATTCATCTCATATTGATTTACATTTGCTTTATTTGCTTTGCGTGATTTGTGTGACACAAAACCCCCTTTTTTATTATTGAGTTCTACCTTTACTTGTTCCTCTTGATTTGCAATACATCTTCTCTCTCTGTGCATTCGAAATACCTTAAGTACTACGATTGATTACTGTGCACTTGCAACCTATTCATTGTGTGGTTCCCTTGAGGAAAACTTTATACCCAATCAAGTTTTTGGCGTCGTTGCCGGGGAGAGATTGCTCTGTTTACAAATTTACGAACTAGAGTAATGTCTAGAACATTGTGCTACTGATTTTCCTTTGTGATTTTCATTGTTTCAGGAGACCTTAAGGATGAACCTCGATGCTCTCCCAGAGAAGTTTCGCAACCTTACTCTTGTGCAGCTGTTGGCGCAACACAACTCTATGGACGAAGACATTTCCGAACCACTCTCTAGCTCACCTTCTGGAGCTTACCACGGCTACTCTCAGCCATCTCGTGGTACACCTATGATGAGACATTCTGGATGTCCATCACTTTCTCGATCCTCTGGAGATTGCCCAATGAGACTATCTGATACTTTCAGTTCACACTACTTGGACCGAATTTGTCCCTCTATGGATCATCACTTTGATTCAAGAGAAGTCATGAGAATTGAAGCATATGAAGGCTATGAAGCACCACTCTCGGATGCTTTCACTGATAAGATGATGAAGCTTATGCAACAATTCTCCTCTGAACAAAAGAAGCATCATGAAGAGCTTGACGCCAAGTTCACTAAGATGGAAGTTGTTTTCAGTTCTAAAATCTCTACCCTCACCGAACAAGTCCACCATATTGAAGATCAAAATTCATGGCATCAACCAGCAGTTATTGAAGCATGGTGAATACTTTCAAGAACAATATGACAAGATCCTTGATGCAATGTACTCTACCCACCAGGTAGAAGACCGGCTGGAGCAGCAGTTGGAGATTTTGCAGCAGAAATTTGATGATAGAGACCTAAGTCACGAGGACTTTGGATCTCAGCAAGGAGAAAATACCATCTCATCTAACCTTACTCAAGGAGAGGATGAACCCGGAGAAGCATGCTGCAACATGATAACTAGGATCCCTTATGGGGAAATTCCCGAGAATAACAACTTTCATCAATCCTGGAACCAAGGAAGCATCTACTCCCGAGGTAACTACAGACCTCCTCCGGCTCCTTACCATCACTAGGAAGGTTGGAAGACACCCCCAAGTTGACACCAGCCTCATTTTCCACATCCTTACCAAAGGAAGCCCGAGGATCTCCAAAACCGGTTCCCATGGAACCACCATGCCTATCATCCACCATAGCCACCTCTTCAACATTATGGCTACACCTATTCACATCAGAGGAGTCTAGAGGAGAGACTTGAAAGCTTATTATAAAAATGCTTGGAGCTGCAAGAAATAACTTCAAGAAAACTCTATGAGAGATTTGATATGATTGAAAGGAGCATATGGGGACTTACAAGAAGGATCACTAAACTTGAGTGGAAGAACAAAGATAAAGAGCTTGCATTGGAGACCACATCCGAACTTCAGGAAGGATTTGAATATGATGAGAATTCCGAATCTCCATCTCATGTTGGCTGCAATGTGATTACACCCCACAAGTTGGTACAGCCATTGCAAGAACTAGAAGAAGGTGAGATATTTCAAGAAGGAGCAAGAGTCCTTAGAAGGATGAGCCTCTCACGGAACATCTATGACTTCAGCTTGCAAAGAAACCAATGGTATCTGCAGACTATAATCCTAAGGGAGCCTGGAAATTTCAACAGGGTAGTTGAACAACTACCAAAAGGCACATCTTTTGACAAAGCCTGTTCCAAGTATGGTATAGACCAATTTTTCTTGGAGAATTCTGAGACTAGAGCAGAGATAAAATAGCTTTATGAACAAGCGCTGAGATACTCAAGACCCCCAAGGAAGCTTACAAAATCCAAAAGTCTCGGAAGATTTCTTATATCTTGTACTATAAGAGGAGTCAAGTTTAAAGATGCATTGTGTGACTCTGTTTCATGCATTAATATGATGTTTTCCAGAGATGCTGAGAAGATTGGTTTGAAGGATCTCCAAGCATCTGACATTCGTATATGGTTTGCGAATTGTTTGTCTATAGTTGCCATGGGAATGGCCTCGGATATTAGCATGAAGATCGGAGATTGTGATATTCCCGCAGATTTCAAGTCGTATATATTGAGAAGGGAAATGCTTCACAACTCATACTAGGAGGATCTTTCCTTGCAACAACTGGAGCGATAATGGATTGGCCAAACAAGAGGATAAGTTTTGCCAACATTGATCAAAAAGTTTTTTACGGAGCTATACCTTTAGTTCCGACATCTCAACAACCAAAGAAAGGTTATCCTAATCCTAATGGAACACCACCAGAACTGTTCAAGACCAAGAAACTTTGTCTTAGGACAGAGGATTCTCCTCATCTCTCATAAGAGAAAGACCAAGTCTAGCCAAAGATTTTAAACAAGGGCACTTAGTGGGAGGAAACCCATTTTGTAAGTTTTATTTCCCTTAAATAGATTAGATTTCTTTTTGCTTTTGATTTTTTCATGTTTTATCTCAGGTATTTCTCATAAACAGAAAAGAAAATACAAAAGAAGAAAATAGAAAAGCAGAAAAAGAGAAGAGAATCAAGTTGGATCCGACGTAGGTCACAAGGCTTGTACGTGACCGAGGTCCCAAGGAGAGCCAACCCCGAGCTTCGTGAGGTTTTGAGTATGGCAGCTCCGGAGTTCATGTTTCAAAGTGGCAATAAGATTTCACAAGTCTGGTCAAGTTGTTTTGATCAAAGAATGCAGAAGGCAACAGATTGAATATTCCCAAGGTTAATGCTGAAAGTCCCCACAAAGCATAACTCACCTCCAACTTGAAGAAGGACAACATCAGGGCCATGCCCCTGTCACAGGCCCCGTGACCAAGATCCCACGAAGGCCACACCCTGGTCACGAAGCCAGTAACTGAGGTTTTCCGAGCAAAACCTCCGAGAACCAATTTCCGGGTTCCGACGAAAATTTGAAAATTTTTGTTGATCTCGTACGTTTCTGACCTTATGGAGCTTATTGGAGCAAACTACATCATCCTAGGAAGCTATGCAACCTACCCTGACCTCATCCATTGAGTTTTACTAAGCCAAAGTCAAAGTTGAAAATCGGGCCGCAACTAGGTCAAAACCAAGCCTCATGAAGAATTTTCAAGTTCCACTCAACCAAACGATCAGAGATCAGGTACTCAACATCTTATGGGTATTCTAGGAGTAATGGTCGAGTAACTTTTTGGAAAAGGATTCATGGGAAGAAGATCATTCCATCTTAAGTTTCACGGTTGCATTTTTCACTAAAGTTGAAGAATATTGAAATCTAGACGAGCCAAAGTGGTCCAACTTGACACACGCCTAGAGGTTGACCCTTGGGAAGTCTTGGTCGAAGAAATTTCAGAAAAAGAAGCTCAGAGAAGAAAAGTTTCAATCATCAAAAATCATGTTCACAGCCGGCAATCCGTGGCTACGAAGTTCACAAATCTTGGGCCATTTTGCTATTGGTTGGATGGATTGACACAAGATTCAATATCTAAGGATATGAGGATATTCGGGAATTTATCATCAAAGAAAATGTAGCCTTGATCGGGCTAGATTTTGAGATTCACCATTGGACCCTATTTTGAAGGTTAACCGGACCTTAAGGGGGTAAAACTTCAATGGGACATCCAAATCTTGGATCCACTAGTAAGTATACATTCCTTTGGTATATTTTGAAGCATGGGATGATATATTTGCATGACAAGAAGAATGAACAAGGAAAAAGAGGGCAGCCACATCCATTCCGGGTTCGGAAGGACGGCCCCGGAATGGCCCTCCTTCACGGCTCGGTCACGACTACTTGTGACCGAGGTTTCTCACCCTAGTGCCTCCACGCCAATTCCCTTTTACCATGTCACTTCACTGATCAAGATCATTTCACCAAATCCGACCACAAGCATATTTGGAGCATATCAGTCACCATGGGAAGATCTCAACCATGGCAACCATGACATCAAAGAGATAACATCACCACCATCTCACAATCAACACCACCACCATTCTATCCTTATCTTATTTTATTTATCTATATTTATGTTTTAACATCTCAATGATGGTTTTTAGGTTTTTGTCTCAGGAAAGATGCATTTAGAAGAAGATCTTCACAAAGAATTTGATGGACCAGAACCAAGTCCATACAATGTCAAGTTTCAAGGGAAGAAACACCGGTTAGTCACCAACATTCCAATTCAGCTGACATTGTTCTTAACTCAACTTTTCCTTATGATTTCCATCCTTTTCTCCTTATTGTTTTCCCACCGAGGACGGTGTGATTTAAGTCTGGGGGGAAGGATGTTCATCCTTTACTGAAACCTCTATTTTGTTGACCTGAGACCTTTTGCCACTTTTTACATCAATGATTATGCCTATTTATGCGATTTTATCGAGTCAACAAATTTTTATTGAGTCAAAACTGTTAGGGAATAAGGACCTTGATCTATTGAATTATCTGTACTGGTGATTACTGTAATGACTCACAGCTTGGCCGAGGTTCCGTTTGGGAAAGGCCTTTGGAGGATTCAACATTTCCCAAAAGCTTCTTTTCGTTGGAAAGTAGGGGTAAACCAAAGTCGTCTCTAAGTCTATTTGAACCTAACTTGACATTCAATTTCTTCCTCAGGGATTGGAACTCATTGGACATAGACCTATTTGAACCATACAAGGCCACACATTTTTCCACCAAGCATACAACTACCTCTCTTCCTCTTTGCAAGCTCAGAAAAACAGAAAAGAAAGAAAGGAAAGGAGAAAAAAATCAAAGCAACAAGCCCAAGTGAATCAAGGGATGATGCATAAACCCCTGTATCTTTTGCAACCTCATGGAAGGATTTTTTTGTAAGGAAACATTAAGTGTCAAAGCGGCCAAGGGATGATGCGTAGACCCGTGTATCCTTTGTGATTCCAGGGAGACTCGTCCGAAAGAAAACAAAAGAAAGAAAGAAAAAAACAAAAGAAAGAAAGAAAAAGAAAGAAATAAAAAAAGAAGAAGAAGAAAAGGCGAAGCACTAGAAACAACAAAACTCTGTGGCTGTAAACATGATATCAAGGAGCTTGGAACAAAAAGAGGAGAGGGGAAGTATGCTGGAGAAGGCCTTAGTAAGAAGAAGTTTCACTGTCTTTAAGTTGATTTCCCTTTGGTAAGACCACTGTACCTTTGATTCCACTAATTTATGTAAAGAGATGACAATGGAATCCCGAAAACTCCTTTGGATTGGATTAACTAAGGTTTGAAGATGATCCTTGTGGTTAATCTCAGACTATGTTCCAACGCCTAGTAACGAATTGTTTGAAGTCCAGACATTCCCAACAAGCAAAGTGAGCTCCCGTGATTTTCAAACCTCTCTTCCATTCTATTTTGCTTGGGGACAAGCAAAGGTTTAAGTCTGGGGGAGTTGATAACATCGTATTTTGACCCATTTTTACTATGGTTTTCATATTGTTTTAAGAAAGATTTTGTATGATTTCAAAGCTAAATAGGCTATTATCAAGTATTGTTAGTGTCAAAGAGGTTTTACAGGTTTTTTGAGAATATGGATCAAAACGGAGCAAAAACCCGTTTTGAGGCAGTTTCGAAGCATCATAAGTTTGACAACATTTGAAGATCTTCCTGTGAACCAAAATTGGAGTTCTCTATATCATTGGAAAGCTTGAAGAGTCAAGATTCGTATGCAACAAGAATCAAAACAATCCATTCATCTGTTTGGAAGATGCTTTCCAGAAGAAGAAGCTATGTCAAACAGAGCCAAAGCACCAAACCTCGGTCACTAAGCTCGTGACCAAGGCCAGGCCTCTTAGGCACCCCGGTCACTAAGCTCGTGACCGAGGCCAGCCTCCTTCACTGCCTTAGACTTTGGCCCATCACCAAGATTGGCCCATTTCCTCCACACTCACCAAGACGACGAGTCTGCCTTTCCTAAACGCTAGAAGCCAATCTCTTGCATCCCAAGACCTATATATACAAGTTTATGAAGCTAGGGTTTTTTGTGCCTCATCAAAGTTTCAAACCACCAGCTAATTTTACCACAGAAACCCTAGAAAGTCCATCACCACCTCAAGAAGCCGACGCCGTCTCCAAGGAGCCGCAAAAGCAACTTGATCTCTCTGAAGCTTTGAAGTTTCACCATCTCTTTCTCTATTCTTTTTGTAACTTTTTCAAAGGAGAAGTCCTTACATCTTGTTATTTTTGGATCTAAAGAAGTAATCTCTAAACCTTTACGTTATTGCATTAGATCTATGTTTTACTCTTTCATATCATCGATGACAACCTTGAGCATGGCCGAGTAGACTATCTAGTTGGGTCTAAAGGGCCAGTCAATGGGGTGAGATGATCATTGTCTTTTGAGTGCCGAGTTTTATTGTATTTGCATATTCGTCTACACTGTCTTTCGGTCTTATCTCATTCTTAATGCATATAGTTAGAGCAATGAACTAGCTATTGATCTTAGGCATCTAAGTAATTCCGACCGTTTGCTTAGTTTGTTGGAACCTAGATTTGATGAGTATCGCGTCATAACAAGCACATACCCCTGAGTTATGGAGTCTTATGGATTAGGATTGAACTTGATTTTAATGCTTTGAAGCCTATGTTATTGCCTGCGATAGTTGAGAAATAGGATTTGTGGATTTCTGCCGGTTTTCTCTATGACAATAGGTTAGCCAAACTTTTGTGTTTTATAGTTCGAGACTTAGGAGTAGACATGCATTACATTGAACTTATTTCGAATAGATAGATAATTAAACCCCAGAGACCCCCTTAAGCGCCCAACATTCATCTCATATTGATTTACATTTGCTTTGCGTGATTTGTGTGACACAAAACCCCCTCTTTTTATTATTGAGTTCTACTTTTACTTGTTCCTCTTGATTTGCAATACATTTTCTCTCTCTGTGCATTTGAAATACCTTAAGTACTACGATTGATTACTGTGAACTTGCAGCCTATTCATTGTGTGGTTCCCTTGAGGAAAACTTTATACCCCATCACGAGCCAAACCCAAAAAAGCAAAAAGCATCTTATCATGATGGACCATCAAAACGACAAATCGATATAATTATAGGAGGGTCCAAGCTATGTCTTGATTCAGTCGGGCAATCAAGAGGCAAAAACGAGCAGTAGTCATGGCAGTAAATGCAACACCTGAACCCTTCTAGTACGGTGGCACTTTAACGTTTGACGAGTCTGAGACTAGGGGTTTGGCTAAACCACATGATGATGTTTTAGTCATAACACTTGACATGGCAAAACTATGAGGTGACAAGAGTTTTAGGTTATACTGGAAGTTTGGTCGATTTGATCTTCCTGAGGTCATTGAATTGGATGGGAATTAATCGATCTAAAATTGTGGGGCCACCAGCTCCACTAATAGAATTCACAGGCGAAAAAACTATGTCACTTGGAACCATAAAGCTTCCCGTGTTTGCGTTCGGAGTGTCAAAAATTGTAAGTTCACAGTTTTTTACAGACCTGCCGCATATAATATCATATTGGGAACTCCGTGGTTATATCAAATGAGAGCTGTACCATCTACTTATCATCAGTGTATAAAATTTCCAACGCGAGCTGGAGTAGAAACAATCAAAGGCGATCAAGAACTTTTTAGGACTTGTTATCTCGCGAACCATCGAATGAAATTGCAATAGCAATTAATGAGCTCGGCACTAGTAAAAGAACCATGCTTTCCTGGTGGAAAGAAGTCAGATGATGTGACTCAAGAAGTTTCAATAGACAAAAAAAAACCAGATCGGAAAGTTAAGATTGGTTCGGGCCTTGGAGCCGATCTTCAGTCCAAACTACTTGAGTTCTTATCAAGAAACAAAGATTCTTTTGCATGGTCCGTAAAAGATATACCAGGTATTGATCACAATATAATATCACACGAGCTACAGGTAGATGAGAGTTTCAAGCCAGTAAAGCAAAAAAAGAGAAAGCTCGGACCAGATCGGGCTAAGGCGGTAAATGATGAAGTAGAAAAACAGTTAAAAGCAGGATCTATACGAGAAATAAAATATCCCAATTGGCTCACTAATCCAGTCGTGGTAAAGAAAAAGAATGGAAAATGGAGAGTTTGTGTGGACTTCACAGACATTAACAAAGCTTGCCCGAAAGATAGTTTTCCTCTTCCACATATTGATCAATTGGTGGAATCAACCGCTGGTCACGAACTCTTGAGCTTCGTGGATGCTTTTTCAGGCTATAACCAAATAAAGATGCATCCAGAGGATCAGGAAAAGATATCCTTCATAACCGATAGAGGTATATAATGATATATTGTGATGCCATTCGGTTTGAGGAATGCAGGGGCAACTTATCAACGTCTCGTGAACCGGATGTTTGCAGAGTATCTTGGTAAAACAATGGAGGTTTATATAGACGATATGTTCGTGAAATCTCTCCGGCAGAATGCTCACGTCAAGCACCTAGCTGAATGTTTCGAAGTGTTGAATAAGTTCAAATTGAAACTAAACCCGGCAAAGTGTACATATGGGGTTCCATCTAGGGAATTTTTAGGTTACATCATAACAAAGAGGGGGATTGAAGCCAATCCAACTCAAATAACCGTCTTTCTAACAATGCCTCAATCGAGGAATCAGAAAGAAGTGCAGCATTTAACAGGGAGAATCGCGACACTTAACAGATTTATATCTTGTTCAACCGATAGATGTCTCCTGTTTTACCAACTACTAAAGGAAAAATAACATTTCGTGTGGGATGATAAATGTATGACGCTTTTAAACAGCTAAAATCATACCTAACTATCCCACCAGTCCTTTCTAAACCCGAGTCCGGAGAAAGATTATTTTTGTATGTGTCTGTTTTGGAGTCATTGTCCAGGAAGACAGAGGGGAGACGCGGCCAATTTATTACGTGAGTAAAAGTTTGACCAGCCCGGAAACTCGTTATACCATGATGGAAAAACTAGCACTTGCAGTGGTAGTTTTGGCTCGAAAATTGAGACCCTATTTCCAATCGCATCCAACAGAAGTGTTGACATCTCAGCCACTGCGGACTATCCTACATAGTCCAAGTCAGTCAGGGCGATTAGCAAAGTGGGCGATCAAATTAAGCGATATTGTTTGATAAAGGATTCACTATTCAAGAAAGGTGCTAGTGATCCATATTTATTGTGTATTCATGGCTCAGGGGTTGAGGTAGTTATGAGTGAAGTTCACGAAGGAATTTGTGGAAATCATGCGTCAGGACGATCTATGGCTTTTAAAATCAAGCGGTTAAGATATTATTGGCCAACTATGATCATGGATTGTGTTAGATATTCTCAGTGATGCATGAAATGTCAACAGCACACTCCGCTCATTCATCAACCTTCAGAAATTCTTTCATCAATCACGGCTCCTTACCCATTTATGTGATGGTCAATGGATATTATCGGACCAATGCATAAATCAACCCGAGGTGTGCAGCATCTTCTTGTTCTGACAGACTATTTTTCCAAATTGATAGAAGCAGATGCTTACATCACAATTAAAGACTCGGTGGTAAAGACCTTTTTGTGGAAAAAATATTATTTGCCGCTATGGAGTTCCTTCCAAAATCGTCACAGATAATGGTTCTCAGTTCATATCTAAGGATTTCGAGGACTTTGTATCAGCATGGGGGATAAAAATGAGTTACTTGATCCCGCGGTATCCACAAAGGAACGGACAAGCAGAAGCTATGAACAAAACTATACTGAGTAACATGAAGAAGTGACTCGGTTCGTACAAAGGGGGATGGTATGACGAGCTCCAACCGGTTTTATGGGCATATCGAACTACACCACGGAGAGCTAGTGGGAAAACTCCTTTTTCATTAGTCTATGGAATGGACGCAGTTGTCCCAGCCGAGCTAAACGTCCCCGGACTTCGATTTACCGAGCTCCCTAGTAACGAACCTCGTAATACACAAATGATGGAAGACGCATTGGATACTATTGATGAACGACAAGATCAAGCTTTAATTCAACTCCAAAATTATCAGCAAACAATTGCGCGATACTATAACTTAAAGTTAAAGAACCCCCCCCCCTCCAAGTTGGTGATCTAGTTTTTCGTTAAAGTATTTGAAAATACTAAGGAGGTCGGAGCTGGAAAGCTTGGAATCAACTGGGAGGGTCAATATCAAGTAATTGAAGTAGTTCATAATGGCTTTTACAAGTTAGCAGACAAGATGGAGTCCCAGTTTGGAGGCCATGGAATATTTTGAATTTAAAGAAATTTTATTCATAAAGTATAATAGTTTTTAATGAACTACGATTTGGGTTGATCCCAACAGGGATACATATGCAGCTCGTTTTTGAGTGCAGGTGTTATTTAAATTAAAAAATAATAAAAGGTTCTTTGGTTTTATTTCATTTTTATGATTTGAAACAGCGAAGCCTTTTGAAAAAGAGAGAGAAAGAAATGAGGAAGGATCAAGCACGATCAATCTTTTTGCAAATGATCGGCTCCTTGCCCAGCTTGATCCACTATCCCGCAAACACTTGGCGGCATGTAATGACCAAACTCTTCAAATTTGAGTTCGATCCAGTCCGATGGATACGCTTCGAGGATGCGCATTTCTCGAGAAATTTGAAATTGTGTCTACTCCATTTCCTGAACTCTCGACCTCAGGGCGCTCCTCTCCCGATCAAGCTCTTTGTGTTTATCAACTAACTGTTAAGCAAAGGATTTAAGTTAGGCGGTTGGGGGAAAAGAAAAGTTTGAAGAAGGCTCAATTATGTGCATTTTTCATAAATCTCATCGCCATTTTTTTGACCATGCGGAGTTAGTTGTTTGATCAAACCGCAAGGAATGGTCATCGGAGTCCCCCATCCCAAGGGACGAGTAACAGAGCCATCTTTGGAGTTAAGTACTGCGGCTGGATAATCATGGAAGCATACTACGGTTGTTACAGACATACCTGTGTGTTTTGGGCAACGATACTTGGAAGCCAATCTAGGATTAAAGCAATAGAAAAAATAGAAAATTTTGAAGTGTAAGAGGAATGAAGAATTTGGATTTGTTGACCTATGCTTTATAGCAAGGTGGTAGGAGAACCATGCCGGATTATGTGCCTAGTAATCATCAAATAAAAAATCAAATTACCACAAATAACGTGAATCAAGATTCGGCATGGTGATTGAGCGTATTACGAGGGATAATTGCAGCGGATGCATTTAAGGAAAATTAAAATTCGCAAAATAAATAAAAAGTTTTAACAAAGATAGTAATGGGCCTCGGTCCAACAAGTTAATTTCCGTTAAATTTAGGTTTTGGGCTCGGGAACATTTTCCGTCATAGCCATGTCATCTTCAGGAACAATCTCTTCTTTCGGCCCCGATGACGAACCTTCAGTCGGTGCAGAGTCTGGCTTAATTGGTGCAGAGGTCGGTTCGATTGGAGCAGAGTTGGGAGCACTTTCCCGCCTGGCTGCCAACTTTTTCGCCCTCAGTTCTCGAAGATAGAAACGAAGCACTTCGGGAATAGGAACGATATAGTTAATACAATTCCTTTCCCAGGTAAAGGGATGACTCTCCGAGCGGCGGATCCTCTTCTCAATCTTCCGGATCTTCTTGTTCAGAGATATCCTCTTCTTTCCGTATTGTTGACAATCACCGCATGCGCCGTAGTGCTCAATAGCAAGCTAAAAAAAGTAAGTAAAACATTCCGAATAAATATTAAATCAGGAGGAGACAAAAAGGGATTGAGAGGATATTCACAGACAAACCATGTTCATGAAGGTCATGGCCTCTTCTCTCTCCCTTCCAGTGAGAGTATTGATGAAGTGAGGAATACGGACCCTGCTTGGAGATAATCCATCACCCGAGGCTGGAGGAGGGCTCCGACGGAGAATCAGAATCAGACACATAGTGAGGATAGTATCCGAAGGTGTCCATGGTGAAGAATAGTGATGTTAAAATCGGCCACTGGCCCGGCGGGCCAAACGGGCCAAATCATAAACGGGTCAGCCCATACCTATTTAAAATTACATAATTTAAATGGCCTGTAAACGGGTCAGCCCTTTAGACCCGTTTATTAATGGGTTCGACATGTTACAAATGGACGGCCCGTTAGTGTTATAATAATCATAAAATTGAGAATTTTTAAAGTTTGTTAACATCACTAGTGAAGAAGATGAGGATGAAAAAGGAAAAGAAGTGAAGGGGAATAAAGTGAGAGTTACAATGATGATGGAATATAAATAAAGAGGGAGTCAGAGGAACGAAGGGAATATGAAGAAATCATAAACGATAGGCAATTAATGATGATGATAATTGCTTCTTTAAACACAGACGGAAGTTTCGAAACTCGAAAAATCTTGAGGACACACTACATGAAGTTATTAAAACCTAGAAAGATTCTCTAAGTAGGTAAAATAAGTGAAACTGTGCCCAATCATAATTTTCTTTTAAAGGAATAGGCCCAATCATTTTTGGCATGTCAATTCTTGATACTGAATGAAATTCATATAATCAGCTCGTGTAACAATCCGAAATGATCAGGCAATCCACAGAGATTTTTTTAAAAAACATTAAAGGTGCACAAAATTCAAAGCCGAGCTCAGTCCTCGCATAAGCCGAGCTCTATCCTCGCATAAGCCGAGCTCTATCCTCGCACTTTTACCGAGAAAACTGGATTTTTCAAAATGGTAAGGGTCTGATCAACCCACTTTTCTCTTGAAAAATAGCTCGAATCAGAGCTTCTGACTAAATCAGAATTTGCAAACCCGATCAGATAATAAATCTTATCAAAATAAGCATATAAGAATCAACTTCTTTTTTTAAAAAAAAGGGGAAATTAAACCAATGCTCGAAACCCCCTTGGGCAATAACAAAACAGAAAGGTCAATAGTGAAATTGAACAAAGTTTGAGGACATATCCCAAGCATGTGGACGCAGCCACGTGATTACTAAAAAGTTTAAATAAGGTCGACCCTTTAAGGGTCATCAACCATCATAGGAGCAGATTTTGTTGAAGGAGTGATTACAACGTCCATGTCCGAAGGACCACCATCAGCATTTTTTTGCCAGAGGTATCTCCTTTGGGCAGACTTCCGATTCAGATGGAGCAGCTTTAGGAAGAGCATCTTCGGGTACATCCGGAACATTTTAATACCGCTCTTTAAGTCAAACAAGGTGGTCATCTGAAATGAGGAATAAATTTGACCAAAATTGATTGAATCGTACCTTATCAGAAGGACCAGCTGGGGGAACAAGGACTTCAGCAGGAGACAGTGAGGTTTGGTCGGCAGGCAGATCAAAGATAGGCTCAGGAAGAGGAGGAGAGTCCGCAAAAGCAGTAGCAAACTGCTCTTGATCCAGCAGCATGACAGCAAAGTTATTTAGCTCGGAGGACAACTCAGTCAGCGAACTTGTCAGCTCGGCGATCTCCTCATCTGGGTTAATTTTACCTTCTTTTATTTTTTTAAGGAGAGCTAGGTTACTTCCAACTTCGTTGACATCGGCCTGAAGGATGGCACACGCTTCAAGAGAATTAACGTGTTCAGAAAGCTGGTTTAGCAATACTTTGCCACTCTCCTTAACTACTCTTCGGGCTAAACTGGCAATCTTTTGAATGTCGTAATCACAGAATTTCAGCAAAGCGTCGTATTTTAGAGAAGTCTCTTCAAGCTGTTCCTGCGCTGCTGCCGCCTCACGTTTGAGTTGCTGATTTGAAGCTTGGAGAGCATTATGTTCCGAACAAAGAACAGAGCATTTCTCTTCGTAACCCTTCGTAAGGCTCTCAGCTGCAGCATGGGTGACCTCTAATCTCTCCTTGAGTTTGTTTCGTTCTTTCCTTAAATGCTCAATCGTCGCCATGTCTTTCTCCTTTAGATCGGCCATAGCTTTTTGATGGTCGGTGGACATCTTTGCGGTGATTTCAGTCCCCATGGAGGATGACATGTTGTAAATGATTTGTTCGTAATAACAAACCATATCATTGAAATCAGCAAGAGCCTGTGTAAGTAAAGGAATTAGGAGGTATATAAGGAAAAGAAAAAATAATGAAAAATGGCAATAAGGATAGAACCGAGTACTTGGCTTGTGTAGCGAGCATGGTTCACAAAGATTTCGCACGAACTAGAGCGCCATTTATCAAAAGGAGGAAGAATGGCACTACCACAGTGTGGAAGATTACTAAAGACTTCGGCCATTATTGTTGCCTCTAAATACAGGAAATATGTATATACATAAGCGCTTAATAAGGAAGTCAAACAGGATAAGAGCTCGTAGAAAGTACGAGGAATACGTACCCGGAGTGGCTAAATGACCACCGGGTAAAGAGATGGATTTCCCCTTAGAAGATTTGGGTGGAGCCGGAGTCTGATTGCCAGGATTACCAGGAGAAGGAGGTGGGAGCATGTCAGCACTAGATTTTGATTTATCTCGAACTGACACATCAGATCCGGAACTCTTCCTTCTACGTTTCAATGATATAATAGGCTCCTCCTCATCGACCTCAACAGGAGGAGGCGGAGCGGAGCGAGAAAGATAATCAAGGAATGCAGGAAGGGGTCCGACTAGACTAACCTTTCCCATCGAACCGGTGGTCAAGGCGTCTATCTTCTCCCGATGGTGCTTTCCAACAGCGTCAGTCTCATCCTTCAGACCTTTCCTTGCAGCGTCCCTATCCTTTTTCTCTCGATAAGTCATACGGTCTGGCAACGATTAAGGAGCAACGTCAAGAGCTTGGAGGTTCCCACTTCTTCTCGATTCCCCGACCAGGTGGATCCTCTCAAGAGTAAAGGAATTCCAAATGGTGTTTCCTTCAGTAACAACAGTAAAGAAGTCCAGAAAGTCTATCCAAGCAGCGGGACAAGTTTTGGACACTACAAAAGAAAGTAACAACGAGAATTCAAAATAAGCCACCAGAAAACAATAAGCCGAGAGTCGACCATAAAAATATATCTACCAGGGGATATGGCCCAAGAAGAGTATAGCATTTCGGATAATCCATTAACCGAGACAGCGTTATTCTTAACAAAAAACCAAGAGTGCCTCCAGTGATCATCCTTATCAGAAAATCCGGTGACTAAAGCTCTATCTAAGTGAGGGTAACACGCATAGAAACCCGGACCACTTCGGTTGGACAGTCGGACACTGAAAAGTTCAAAAAGATCACCGACACTTAAAACATATCCGGCCTCCGTAGCAACAACAAGAACAGAGAGAATGGCACAAAGCATGTTCGGAGTCATCTGAGGAAATGCCAACCCAAGGGCACGGAGATAGAGAATAAGGATTTCAGGGATAGGAAAGAATAACCCACATCCGGTGAGATAAACCGAGTAGATGCAGAACCATCCAGAGCGGCCCGATTCTGGAGATTCTTCTGGGGTCAGAAGGGTGAATTCGACCTCCGGCAGAACCCAACAATGGGTCTTCAAAGTCTGGAGGTGTTCATCTTCCGTAATTATCGATTGAGGATGAAGACCGAATTTGTCATTTGCTCTTGTAGAACGAGCAGCCAAAGATTCCGAACCATTAGCCATTCTTGAAGAAGATTGAAGGAATTGGAGAAACAGTAAAAGACAAGAAATTTTACGAGTAAAGAGTAAAGTAAGAAGAAGAAGAAAAAAAATACCTTATTAAACGAGTGGATGAAAAACTGCCTCGAAATTTGTGAGGAATTGGAGGAGTTTCTCTAATTTTTAAATAAATAAAATTAGGAGTAAATGGGAACGTGTGTCAAGGTCATTACATCGAGTAATCACAAAATCCAAGGGATTTGATGTGTAAGGGTAAAAGGAAATAAAATCAATATTTATCACTTAAGTCTCCCGAACTGAAAATCAGCTCGCAAGACTTAGGGGACAAATGTTGATACCAGATCCTGCACCAAGAATCTATCGCCATTAAAGATACGGGACACGTGTCAATCAAGTCATCATGACAAGTGAGAGAGCTCGGTTTGCAGGAGTAGACCTCGGAGTAAAATGAAGGAATCAGCGAGCTAATATGGGATCGAAGTAACGGGTTCAGAGAGTTCGGAAAACTATAGGAGACCGGAGAAAATAGAGAGTTTGCAGAAGGAATCTAAGCTTTTAATGAAAGAGCGAAGTTATTTCAAAAATATCAGACGTTACAATATTCAAGACCGAATCAAAACCGACATATTTAATTAGAATCATGAGATAGTCAAAAATATGTATAACTAGAGAGCAAAGGGCATTGTAATGGAGATCTTTTTTTTCGATTTGAAGCAATATATATATTCAGGGCATAAAACAGCTTTTTCTGGAAAAAATATCCTTATTAAAATATAGAGTGTGGATTTTGTATCCACATCTGTGCTTTTTTTTTTAGTACAAATAAAAATTGAAAATTTCACCCTCGTTCGCTTAAACATAAGCATATCATCTCATCAAACAACCTTAAGCAATTCAAATTAATAGTCACTGTAGTAAATCTCAAATTTATATGAATCAATGGAGTATCCTAGTACTAGTTTGTTCACATGTAACAATTCACAATATTCCTAGGACTTTGACTTGCCTTATCATCGTCGACCTCATCTTGTTTATCCATATCAATAGTTTAAGGAAACATAGTCAAGTACCAAGTGCAAATAAATTTTGGGTTTAAATAAGCAAATAGAACTTAAAATAAACAGAGCTATTGATAAAAACAAAACAGAAGTAAGCTAGTCCACATACTTGGTATCAGGCCTGATCTTGCGACCCCTCCGAAACCCCTTTATTCTTTTTGCGAGTACCTTTTTTTTCTTCGCGTTTTTCCTTGAAAGAGAAACCTTGATCAAAAAGCAATGCTGGCCAATCATCGGAAACTGGTAATGTGTAGTCCCTAGTCGGCTCTACTAACCAAACATCATAATACCAAATCCAAGTTATAAGTTCAAGTTTTTGAAAGAAACGCTTGTCATTTCTCACTTCATCTGAGACTACCACCAAAAATGATGCATAACGAGAGTCTAAAGGAGTGTCCAGTCCAGCCTCCATAAAAGAATGTCATAAAACATTCTTTTACGTCCCACGCGTTTATCCCCTACAATATATATATATATATATATATATAAGAAAATAGATAATTAAAAAAAAAGCTTACATTACATAAAAAAAAAAAGAATTCACCTCCGGAAAGGAAGTAGATTCTGGATTCCCAAGTCTTCTTACGCAAGAAGTCACCCCAGGGCCCTTTCTCATCAACATATTCCCAGATTGATATCTCACCACGAAAAACCCCTCTAACATATGATTCAATTTTTTTATAAATTGTATCAGGAGGCAAACCAACAGGGAATGGGTATCTCTCAACATCCCAGAAGATGCCTCCCTTTTCCCTTGTAAGGCTTCTGATAGTCTCGGAGAAATCTTCGATCTTGGAGAAATCTTCGCCCATGGTTGAACAGATAGAACTGGAGACTTTCTCGCTAAGTTAGGGTTAGATGGGGCTTTGAACGTGTCTACGGATGAGAGAGAGAGGGCCTTTGTGGGTTTTATCGAGAGATCTATCCTCTATATATATGTGCCTGGCAAGCTTTTAGCCGTTGGATCTCAAAGAAAGATTTAAGATCTGTGACATGTTTTCTACCGTCGGATCTGTGCCTTTTTTTCTTTTTCTTTTTTTAATAATAGACTAGGTGAGGACCCAAATCATAATTAAACACAACATTATTATTTTAGGAAAAAACAAACAAACAGTCTTTCGTTAGAGAATTTTTTTTTTAAATGCTACAAAAATAAATGTTATATATAAAAGTTAAATTTTCTAAAATTTAAAATTTCTGTATTATAATTTCATTATCAACATATTAATATTTAGATAAACATCCAACACACTTTTGGTTTTATACTATCATTTTTCTTTATCATCGTGTGGAGATATAGGAAACGGATTTATTGACTACCTTCTCGTTTATATCTTGGGAAGACATTCTTTCGCAAATATATCTTTTGTTCTTCTACTTTCCTCTGATTCAAATATTATATCGATTTCATCCCGAATATGTTTTCCTTTCAAACTTTCATTCGCAGAAATCTTTAACCATTTCTCATCTTCTAATGTTTTTCGACAATATCCTTTTAACTCTTCACTTCCATCACTATCTCTCAAGTTTTTATTTTTGGTTCGGACCCTATTTATGAAGTAGCTGTTTTTGTTTTTTTGCTTCTTTTTTTTTCGTTTTCAGATTCTCATCCACCCAAGCACAAGCCCTACCGCCTTCCTTTCGTCTCCTGATGCATTTTTCTCCACTTCCATCACCATCTCTCAAGTTTTTATTTTTGGCTCAGGCCCTATTTATGAAGTAGCTGTTTTTTTTTGCTTCTTTTTTTTTCGTCTTCAGATTATCATCCACCCAAGCACAAGCCCTACCGCCTTCCTCTCTCCTGATCCATTTTTCTCCTCTAGTTTAGATTTTATTTCGGTTGCCAACTAAATATATTTTCCCTCGTGCATTTTCACTCGCTAAAATCCTTCGTCATTCCTTATCTCTTGTTGTTTTCACCTTATATCTAGTTTTATCTTGTGCACTATTTATGAAAATATTTGATTTCTGCGATTTTCTTTTTTTCCGTCAATGGATTCTCATCCATCTTCTACCTCCCGTAGAAGCCCTACCACTTTCATTCCTCCTATGAATCTAGATTTGTGTATAGGTGTTGGCTCCAACAGAAATTACTCTTCTCTGTTTCTTAATGGATCTCTACCTCTTGTTTTGTGTTTTTTCATTTGGGAAAACACAAATCAGACTTCCTCTTTCTGCAAAATATCATTGACACACTAATCTTATCGATCAACCAACTTGCTAACTTTGGCACATGTAACCTTTTGCTAAGAGCAAACAAGATCTATAGTAATATACCCAATGTTAAATAAAGCACCAAACCTAGCGCCTAAAATGCCTAGTCGGGGACAAAGTGATGTTAGGCGGTTTTAGAATTATAAAAAGAAATTATATATATATTAAATAAATCTTATTATATAAACTTGGGTTACACTCACCAGAAGCTGACGCGTGTCAAAATTATAACTCACCAAATCTTAACACGTGTCACTAATCATTTAGATCTTGCCACGTGTCAAATTTAAAAAATATATATCTAAACAAAAAAATAACAAAAAAAAGGAAATTCAGTAATTGTTAATATATCAAATCATCAATTAAAATTCATAAATAAATAAAAACGGAAAAATCAAAGTTTTTTTTAAAAAAAGGAAAAAATGAATCACAAAAATGTTAAATTATCTAATCAATAACTAAATTTTAAAAATACATTTAAAATAAACAAAAAAGGAAAAAAACAAAGTTTTTTTTTAAAAGGAAAAAAAAGAAAATCACAAATTTTTTTAATGTAGCTAATCAATAACTAAAATTATGAAATATATTTAAAATAAATACCAAAACAAAAAATTTAACCTAAATTTAGTTTATCTGCAATGTCAGTTTTCCAAGTTTCATGATTTTCTGCTAAATTACTAATACAGTTGTTATTTAT
This sequence comes from Cardamine flexuosa, assembly GCA_963555745.1. Classification (NCBI taxonomy): domain Eukaryota; kingdom Viridiplantae; phylum Streptophyta; class Magnoliopsida; order Brassicales; family Brassicaceae; genus Cardamine; species Cardamine flexuosa. The sequence continues at coordinate 18,144,312 of OY743219.1, forward strand.
TTTTTAATTATTTTATAATATTAATTATAAGTGAATATTTGTATGATATAATGCATATTATTTTGATATTAAATTTTTGACTTCTATTAATTTTTATGAATTATACATGAGGTTAAAATAAGATTTTAATATGATTGAAAATTGAGTTAAATTGTATAGCAAAATCATGTGTATGAAGAAAATCTTATTTAATAAATAGTTAATAACCTAGACCTTTCAGATATTTTGGTTAATTTTAGATATTTTAGTTTTTTGATATAAAAATAATTGATATTTTCAGGTTTATAATTGTTGGGTAACTGAGTTATATCAAGTATAAATATCTTATAATATAAACTTGGATTGCACTCACCAGAAGTCGACACATGTCAAAATATAACTCACGAGATCTTGACACGTGTCACTAATAATTTAGATATTGTCATGTGTCAAATTATAAAAAAATTATTTAAAAAAAATTAACGTAAAATAGAAATTCAGTAATCTTATCTTATTAAATAAAGATGAATGATTCAAAGTTAGTAATTCATCAGATCGTGACACGTGTCAGTTTAAACGATCAGATTGGACATGACTTAAAAATAGAATGCAATTATAAAAGAAAAAAATTATTTAATTAAAAAACAAAAAAGTTAAAATAACTATTAAAAATAAAAATAAACAAAACCATAGATAATTAGAAAAATAAAAGGAAATTTAAAACAGGAATATAATTATAAAAGAAAAAAATCTATTTTATTTAACTTAACATAAAAACTACAAAAAGGAAGTAAAAGTAGAAAAGAAAATTATATTTTGACATGTTTTAAAAATAGAATGCAATTATAAAAGGAAATAAAATTCTATTTTATAAAAAGGAAATAAAAGTAGAAAATAAAATTATTAATGTAATTTTATAAAAATAAAGTAAAATTTCATTTAATTAAAAAACAAAAAATTTAAATACCTATTTAGAAAAAGAATTAAACAAAATCATAGATTATCATAAAAATAAAAGAAAATTTAAAATAGGAATACAATTATAGAAAGAAAAAAAATCTATTTATTTTGACTTAACAAAAAACTACAAAAGGAAGTAAAAATAAAAAAAAAATAGATTTTGACATGTTTTAAAAATGGAATGCAATTATAAAAGGAAATCAAATTCTATTTTATAAAAAGGAAGTAAAAGTAGAAAAGAAAATTATTAATGTAGTTTTCTAAAAATAAAGTAAAAGTTTATTTAATTAAAAATGAAAAAGTTAAATACCTATTTAAAAAAAACCATAAATCATCAGAAAAATAAAAGAAAATTTAAAATAGGAATACAATTATAAAAGGAATAAAAATCTATTTGATTTAACTTACCATAAAATCAGAAAAATCACACCTTTATAAACTTCATAAATGTAAGGTTATTTTACATCGATATCTACTCCATTCATATATGTTTTATTACTATTAATATTTTAGGTTTAGAGTACCTCTATTTAGTACAATCAATAAACTTATTGATTTAAAACACATCTATTTAGTACAATCAATAAACTTATTGACTTAGAGCACATCTACGTATGTATCGGTTAAGAGCACCTCTACAGTTTAGAACAATCAATCAAATTTAGAGCATCTCTACGTCTCAATCAATATATCCTTCAGTAAATTTTATTTGATTGTTTTCAAGAAATATCAAATATCAAGAAAAATATAAAGGGTGCTGAATTCTAAATAACAGCAAGGATATTTTACATTGGATCATTTAAACAGAACACGTTTATATCGTTGTACCGTACTTAGTCTAATCAAAAAATGGGAGACAAAAAATCTTAAGAAAAACAATGAGCTCACATGAATTAATTTCTTTTTACTTGATGAGAAGGTTAGTTTTATGTGGTTAAATTAATATCTATGTTTTCCTACTTATCATCTGACCCTAATCCAATTTTTTCCCTTTATAAAGAAAAATATTATTCAAAGTTTTGTACACTATTCTCTTCTGGAAAAGTTTTGAGATCAATTACGTGAAGGGAATCTTATTAAAATTTATAATTTCAATTTGTTGCAAGACTGCAATAAGAATTACAAAGTCTCTTATCATAAATTCTATCTGAATTTGATTCAGATTTGGGTACACGAAAATCAGAACAAATACATATAAAATTTTTGTTACATTTGGTTAAAATTTCATAAGTTTAACTAAGAACTTTCAGTTATTTTGATATAGAGATAATTTATAATGTTGGGTTTATAATTGTTGGGTAAATGTGTTATATTTATTTAAACTATCATTCAGATTTTTGAATATAAAATTGTATTTCAAATATTTAACATATATCATTAATATCATAAATTTAATTTAATTATATTTAATTTATATTTTACAAACCCGTCCATCGGGCTGGTCCTAATCTAGTTGTTAATATATCAAATCATCAATTAAAATTCATAAATCTCAACCAAAAAACAATAAAATTGAAGTTTTTAATAAAGGAAAAAAGGAAATCACAAAAATTTTAAATTATCTAATCAATAACTAAATTGAAAAAATACATTTAAAACAAATACAAAATAGAAAAAAGTGTCACTTTTTGAAAATGGAAAAATGGAAATCACAAAATTTTTAATTTAAATAATTAATAATTAAAATTAATAAATATATTTAAAACAAATACCAAAAAAAAAAAAATTTAACCTAAATTTATTTTATTTGCAATGTTAGTTTTCCAAGTTTCATGGTTTTCTACTAAATTACTAATACTATTTTTATTTATTTGTTTAATTATTTTATACTATTAATTATATATAGATATTTGTATGATATATGCATATTATTTTTATATGAAACTTTTAAGTTCTATTCATTTATATGGAGTGTACATGAGGTTAGAGTAAGATTTTAGTATGATTGAAAATTGAGTTAAATTATATAGCAAAATCAAGTGTGTATGAATAAAAGATGATTTAACAAAGAGGTAATAACCTAGATCTTTCAGATATATTGGTTAATTTTAGATATTTTAGATATTTTAGTTATTTGATATAAAAATAATTGATATTTTCAGATTTATAATTGTTGGGTAATTGACTTATATCAAGTCTAAATATTATTAATATTTTCGGGTATATAATTGTATTTTGAGTATTTTTGGTATCCATTCGATTCTTGGTTCGGTTCAGTTCATTTTTGGTCTTTTGAATATAGGAGGTTAGGATCCATTTATATCTTTTTTTGTTAGTACCCCTTTTCGGATTGGATTTGGTTTAACTTTCCGAGTTTTAGATATTTTGTCCATGCTATTTAACATGATAGTCAAAAAAAGAAACAACAAGTGGGAACCAAAATCTTTTAGACATTATATATAATTTTAATATTTTTACAAGAAAAGTTTAATATAGAAAGTTAATTACCTTATTCATGTAGAAAACTAAAATTTTGTAATAATTATTTTCTCTAACAAAACATAATTTCTATTTGTTTTCCAAAAATAATTAAGACATATTATTAATAACAATTATTTAAGTGAATAAAAATTATTTATTTTAATTTATTTAGAATTTTAAAACTCGTCCATAGGATGGGTTCTAATCTAGTATAATATAAAATAATAAAATATATAGTAGTTTAACTAATATTTTGAAACTAATAAAAATTAGTTTGAGTTTAAAATTCATAGTTTTTAAAATGATAGAACTGACCTGATGACAATGAGCTGAGCATCTTAGTATGGTCGTTCGCGTAATGTCCAACGATTTATCCGTTTATGAAGTCTGTGAAAAAAGAGAAAAAAATGAAAATGAGTTTGGGAGTTGATAATGGCTCTATGGAGTAGTTACCAAGAAGCGTTGATTTTTTATAAAATCGTAAAACTGTGTAGGCTTGTAGTGATGGAGTGCAAGTGAGCTAAGTGTCTGAAAGAGAAATTTATAAGAGAATTCAGTGAGAGTTGTGAAACAAAATATGTAGAGATAGGGTGATTTTTAATAGAGTTTAGTGAGCAAAGGTGCAGTTGTCGAATTACCTCTTGTATACGCAATTTTTGTGTAATCAGGGGAGAGCATTGCATCCTCAGAATAGCATGTAGGTGACAAAATATACATATACACATCAGTAAAGGGAAAATATCCTGCATAGTTGAAACACCTTATCGAGAAGAGAATAAAATACATCCGTTCAGTTTCCATCTTAAACATGTAAGGTTCATTTGCACAATGCATATTGAGTTACTTCCACCATGTATATTTAGATTAAACCAGGGCACATTTGAAAAAATTAACAACACAAATCATGCACAATCCATGAATGACCAATATCTTAGTGAAGTAACAAAAAGCATACAAGATGGTCATATTATCTAACGTTATATTTTATAACAGTTGAGTTCGTAAAGTGATTTATTTTGTTTCGACAATTAAATGGACCTTACGTTTAAAGCGTAATTTAGAAAATTGAAATATATGTGAGACTGTGACGTCAAAATATATATATATATGTGAGAATGTCTTTGGTAATTCCCCTAATTTTGTATGGTTAGCACTTAGCATATTTAATTTCATTTTCTTTTCTTTTCATTAAACATAATATTTAATTTTCCATTTTGTGTACTTATAAATTTAAATGGTCCCACGTACTATGTACGATATCTTTTTTCTTTTGTCGGCCTCTTAATATATAAATACTAGATTAGGACTTGATAGGTAAGTTTTTAAATTTAAAAAAAATAAAATTTTTATTTTAATTCAATTAAATATTTGTTATAAATAATATATCTTTAATTATTTTAGGAAAAGAAATAGAAATCATGTTTTGTTAGAGAAAATAGTTATTAACAAAGTTTTCTACATGAATAAATTAATTAACTTTTACTATTAAATATTTTAGTTTTCTACATCAATAAATTAATCTTATTTATTGTTTTTTTTCGACTACTATGTTAGATAGCATGGACAAAATATCAGAAACCCGAAAAACTAAACCAAATCCAATCCGAAAAAGGATATTAACCTAAAAATCCAAATGAATTCTACATTCCTATATCCGAAAAACCATACATGAACTGAACTGAACCGAGAACCGAATGAATACCCAAAATACTCAAAATACAATTATATATCCAAAAATATTAATAATATTTAGATTGGATATAACTCAATTATCCAATAATTATAAACCTGAAATATCAATTATTTTTATATTAAATAAATAAAATACCTAAAATTAACCAAAATATCTGAAAAGTCTAGGTTATTAATTTTTTGTTAAATCAGATTTTCTTGATACACACTTGATTTTTCTATATAATTTAACTCAATCATATTAAAATTTTATTCTAACCTCATGTATACTCCATATAAATTAATAGAAATTGAAAATTTTATATCAAAATAATATGCATTATATCATACAAATATTCATATATAATTATACATTAAAAATAAATAACAGCATTATTTGTAATTTAGTAGAAAACCATGAAATTTGGAAAACTAACATTACAAATAAACTAAAGTTAGGTTAAAAAATTTGTTTTCATATTTATTTTTAATATATTTCATATTTTTAATTATTGATTAGTTAAACTAACAATTTTGTGATTTTCTTTTTAAAAAAACTACACTTTTTTTCTTTTTTATATTTAGTTTAAATTTATTTTTAAAATTTAGTTACTGATTAGATAATTTGACATTTTTGTGATTCCCACTTTTCATTTTTAAAAAGGTTCACTTTTTTTTGGGATTTATGGATTTTAATTGATAATTTAATATATTAACAATTATTGATTTTTTTTTTCGTTAATTTTTTTTAATATGTGATATTTTTATAATTTGACACGTGGCAGTATCTGAATGATTAGTGAAACACGTCAAGATGTTGTGATTTATAATTTTAACACGTTTCGGTTTCTGGTGAGTGCAACCCAAATTTATATAATAAGATACGATATCTTTTAACATGTTATATATTCATAATAATAGTTACTCGTAGGTCTTTTGGAAAGAATCTTCGTTCTCTGTAGGGAAAACCGTAGCCATGACGAAAACTTTTGATTCCACCACCGAAGAGCCACCATATAAGAAAATTAAGGAGTCACTTCCGTCATCTCTTTCAACTCTTCCAGATGCGGTGGTTCTAACCTGTTTGGCTCGAGTCTCAAAACGTGACCACGCTGCCTTTTCTCTCGTCTCCTAAAGTTATAACTCTCTTGCGGTTTCGCCTGACTTGTACACCACGCGATCGCTATTAGGTTGCACCCAGAATTACCTCTATGTATGCTTAAGTTCCCCTCCTCCTTGTGCAACATCCGCACGTTGGTTCATCTGCACGAAGAAGACTAGTAATCGGCTGGGTCAGATTACTTCATTTCCTTTGCAGCCTTTGAAATCCTCGGTCGTGGCGCTCGAATGGGGAATCTATGTAATCGGTGGGATAGTAAACGGTAAGCAAAGCTCTAGTGTCTTGCTTCTAGATTGTCGGTCTCACAAGTGGCAACCTGTCCCCTCTATGAGTGTGGGTCGTGCTTCTGCGGTTGCTGGCGTTGTAGACGGGAAGATATACGTGTTTGGAGGCTACGTGGAATCCACGGATTCTTGGGGAGAGGTATTTGACCCAAAGACACAAAGATGGAATAGCTTGCCAATTCCGGATTGGAGACTAGGAGGGAATAATTTGATTCATGGCATTGTGGTGATGGAGAATAAGGTTTACGCCGGGATAGAGAAGAGGGATTACGAATTTGATCCGTGGGATAGAAGCTTTTATTACTTGCCAATTGAAGGTAAATGGAGAAAAAGTAATTGTGATTCCAAGCTAAGAGACAACAACTGTTGTGTAATAGATGAATTGTTGTATTATTGTGACACTTTTGGGAATTTGTTTTGGTGTGAGGCTGAGGAGGTGAAGTGGAGCAAGCCAAATATGATTGTTTGGAAACAAGTGGAGGGTTTGGAGGCTCTAAAGAAGAGTGTTTCGGGTTCGAGAACGGTCCATTTTATGGAGATGCTGCGGTGTCCACGTCTTGTATGTCCGAGAATGGTATCAGCAGAATGAGTAGCTTTGGTAGAAACATTGTGGTCTTTTGGAATGTTGTTTTGGTGGATCTTGATGAGACTTTGGAGATTTGGTGTGCAGAGATTTCCTTGGAGAGACGACATGAAGGCGAGATTTGGGGCAACATTGAGTGGTCAAATGCTGTTATGACAACCGATCCTCTCTTGTTTAGCTCCGAGGTTTTACATTCGCTCTCTGTCAATGTCTGAAATGAAGGACGATTAGGTTTCTTCATCCGTTTTTGTGGCAAAGATAATCTTGATTAAGGTTCCTTTCTTCATCCGTTTTTATGCATCATTCAATCATATCAGAGATGGTAGGTTCCTCTCAAACATGTGATTTTTCTTTTCTTTTCTAAGTTATTTTCACAATTTTCAATAATTGGTTTCTAGTTGTAAGACCATTGCTGGCTACGTTCTTCAAATGATGCTGTGCGTTTTAGAACTTTTGTTTTATGCATCCATCGATCGTTGTGTTGGCCTTTAAATCTTTTATTTGTTCTTTTTCCTCTCTCTTCTCATGATGTTATTGTGTGTTTGTTGTTTGTTTCAAGTTTTACATGTTTCAGGAGCTTCGATATTGTGTATGGTCATCGTGTAATGATAATATTTTATTCTTGATTTTCTGGATTTCTTCTTGTCTTATATTTTAAAGTGGATATGACTTTTCTGTAAGATTCTATTTTGTAAACTCTTTCCCATCGTAGGTGATTGAGGCTTCAAACCGTTCTCCCTTTGGTTCATCGTATCCTCTTTGAGAACCAAATGGTTAAGATGGTTGCTGAAGCCAAACTCATGTAGCTCGTCTGGTCTGCTAATTAAGTACTCTGAGTGCTAAAGTGTGACGTATTCGATGCTAGAGTAAAGAAGAAAATAATGAAGAAGAAAAAGAAGAAGAAGACAATAAATAAACCAAAAGCTAATCATATGAGGTATTATTAAACTTCTTTATTAAAAAAAAAAATATTACTAATCCATGAGCATCAAAATATTCAACTCATTAGACTTAATGAGTTGGATTGTATATGGTTGACCCATAAACCCATAAAATATGATCCATTTTGTTAACCTAATTAAATCTTGCTGTGATGTAATTAATTATTTAGGTAACACTTCTAAGAGTTATCTTATACTATATAAACTCTATACATTGTTACTGTTATTGGGAAGTAATCACATAGGATACAATGGTCCTGTTCTTTCCCTTGTCGCTAGCGACTAGTTTTTTAAACGTCACATTTCTTATTTTTGGAGTCAGCGACTCTTTCTTAAGACATCTCTTTGCATTTAAATTGGTCGCGGAAGTCGCTGGATTTTCTGGTGACTATTTTAGTAGTCGCAGCGTCTCAGTAACTGACACTAACTGTATACTCTTTCTCATATTGCCTTACATACAGCCAATTTATAGAGTTAATTTGATCGCTATATGTGGTTGCTAGCGAGAAGAAAACAAACAGGGCCAAAACTGTTTTTATCTTGTTATGCGTAACTCCATCTCTCGGTAATAATGTTCACAAAAAATGTTGTAATGTTATTATTGATAGGTTAAATCATTACAACCAGAAGGAAACCAAGTGGGACATATATAACAACACATCTTGCGGAGACGAATGATTTACTACATTCAAGAGCACAGAACATACAGTGCACCCCACACTATCACTATCACCGACACCTATATCTCAGTCACTCACTTTCTACGATCCTCTTAATCGTTTTGGTTCGTTAATCGTTACATATGCTAAACTAGTCACGTGTATCACGTGATAAAGAAAGCAAGAGGTGACTAGATTAACCTTAAAGAATTTGAGAAACTGTCCTTGAGCCTCGAGTATCGTTGGAGACATCGGATCCCGAGTATATATTCCTGCAGAAGGTTCTTATCCGCACGCGCTTCCTTGCTCTCTGAATAATCAATAGTTTAGCGACGTTGCACTAGCGTAAACAAAGCACATTTTGGTATCACATTCCCATAAATAGTTCATCAGTTTAATACAAGTAATTTTACTTAATTTTAATTTACTCCACTATTTATATAAGCTGTTGTCGTCCATTTGCATCGAGATAATAAATTTAATTGTTTAGAATCTCAATTTGATGCTGAAATACTTTATCAGTCTTAAATATTGTTTGGGTCATTCACAAAAATTAAAATATTATATAAAAAATTTATATATAAACAGGCAGACATACTAATATTATTAAAATTTTTATATCTTAGAAATATGTATAGGATCAATTCTTGATATTGTACTTTTTACAATTTTACTGTAAAATAGACCTTAAGATGTGAAATTAGAACATAGTTTATCTTTTAGTTTACAATAAAATTGAATTGTGAAAGGATCAATTTTTAAGGATTTTCTCTTACAGATGTGTTTTTGGAAAATCCTATGAAAAGGAGAAATTATATCACATATCAATGCATTTTTGGAAAATTAGTTATCTCTCCACACAAAATACTATATATTTTATAGACAAAAATAACCATATCTCCTATCTTGCATGCTACAAACTGTCTAGCTTTACTAGATATTATATTTGTGTTAGTTACAATATGCTTTGGAATCTGTTACTATATATCTTATCATGTTTGGTTTTTATGTAGATTTAGGTTTATCATGATAATAATTGTTAGTAGATATCATTCTGATTATCATGATATAAGTAGAGTGAATAAAATCAATATTGTTTTTGTTTATTTCAATGTCAAGTCTTCTCCATTAAAATTAATATTTTTAGTTTGTTAACTTTTAACATTTATATGAACACTTATATGTGTTTGATGTTTTTTTATTTATTATAAGTAGATGTTGAAGTCAGAATATTAACTTATTTTTCATAACCTCATTAATATTAACATTTTTTATTTGTTAGTTTGTCCCACTAATGTTAATATTGTCATTAATTAAGTAGTTAAAGTTGCTCTGCTAAAATCTTCGGTATCGATAATAACTAATTATTAGTTCTCGTTGTTGGAATGTTAACATATTTGTTATTTTATCATTATGTTAAAATTTAATGTTTGTTAGCTTGTCTCATTTATGTTACTTTGTTATGTGTTTGTTTCTGATTTTTTCGTTAACTAAATAGTTGTTAAAGTTGTTATGTTAATATTTTCAATATCGTCAACATTTAATTAGCATCTAACCATTTTATCATACTAAAGTTAAATTAATTGTTACTATGTAAGAGAAGAAATTTTTTAATGATTTTCTGTAGAGACATTTTCATCAAGAATAAGTAAAAAAAAGAAAGAAAATTAAAAAAAAAAAAAGAAAAAGAAAACTAAAAACTTAACTAAAAACTTATCTATGTATTTATAGCTAAATCAAAAACATTGTAGATAACACTTTTTAATGATTTGTTGTGATACAACATGCGTAATATACATAGCTTATTAAGAATAACTTTCATTTATTAAGTATCATCAATGGTGGTGTGATACATAAAAATTTAAATCGAAACAAAATTATGGATGATGGTTAATGTCGAGATTAATTGATGAAATATTTATTAATTTTGAAAGAAAATATTATATAAAAATATGTTTTAATCCACTTATAAGTTATAAACAATTCATTTTGTATTGTGATTCCATGAAACTTGACAGCACAAGAAGTCATCTCTTGCATCAGTGTATCAAACGAATTGAGAAATCCACTAAATGTATGAAAAGCTAACAAACCATTCCTAGATGACAAGAATTTACAAAGAATCGTAAAGGTTTGCAGAAGTAAACTAGTAGCCGCTCTAATGTCTGGCCTATGGCAAGATAAGTCGAATGAAGAAAAATATATCTTGCAAAAGGTCTACTTGCTTTCGCATTTACCCAAATTGTCTATTGATCTTTAGTATTGGGCTCCTCACTCAATTTTTATAATTATTTTTTGTGGGTTGTATAATATTGATTGAAACTGTGTCCCAAATGTAAAATTTTATGGATCCACCATCAACTAATGGCATTCAATTTTGTTCATATATTACCTAATAACATAAATGGAACTCAAGTCCACACGGACAGTCGGACATCGTATTTATAAATCGAAACATAATTAGTTGTCACTTGTGTGTATGGGACGAAACAAATAAATATGTTTTATGGTGTTTCTAGAAATTAAAGTTTTAACAAAATCGAAAGTGCTAAATATATGTGATATCGCTGGAAAAGGGGGAAAGCCACATTGCGAAATAAGTCCCGCTTTCCTAGGGACTTCTGTCTCCACCGACACATTTTTAACCATTTTAAAATAAAACTTTATAATCTGAAGAGAATAACATAAAAGCAAAAATAAAAAATTGTCACTAAACTAAAACCATTAACCATAACAACATTGTAAATTAATGGTTCTTTATATTCGTTTTTGTTTAATTTTCACGAGGAAAAGAGTATCATTTAATTGAAAGAATTTTTCTTTTGTAAGTTTGTCTAATAATAAATTTTCAAACTAGAAAGAAAATGTTGTGTAGTTTTTAAATGGAAAAGATTATAAAACAAAAATATGAACGTATTTAAATCAATAAATTCATTTTGTCGACTTTTATTATCACCTATAAGAGATATAAGCCCTTCTTAAACCATGAATTATACAAAATATTCGAATATTGTTGTCCAAAGACCAAAAGTTTTTCAAAACTACACTCGACCGAGTATTTACTATTACCCAAAACAGAATTATATCACACTACGTCGGTTCCGGTTAACCATTTAATATGAACGTGGTATGTAACAACTATACTCAAAATTATATTCCTCCCAACTAAATACGAAGTAACTTTTTATCACAGTTTTTGCTCCTTTTCATCAATGGACTGACATTTGGTTTTTTGCAATTTTGGATACATCTTGTACTCCAAGGTTTCAAGTGTAACCGTTCACCAAAAAACAAATTAAAACACTAAACGACACATTAAAAGCTAATTAATTACAAAAGAACCAACAAACAAAAGTAAACCAAACCCACTTCAGTCATAATCAAGACCACCGACTTATTCTTCGTCATCGCCACCACTTACCGGCGTAAATGGCTCCAACAATACCGTCGAATTCCGACAAAACCCATAACTCAGCTTTTCATTTTCCCCTTCTTCCGCCGCGACAACAAAATGTCCTAAATCTCCGACGACTTCAACCAAATTCTCCTCACATAAAAACTTATCACTGTAAACTCTTTCAATCTTTCTCCCAAACTCATGTACAAAAACATCAGTCTTCTTCGTCTTCATCTTCTTCTTAATCTTCCCAAAATCTTTACTTTTTGCTAAAACCGCCGTAGTAAAAATCGGAGCCATCCTTCCCGGTGAATCAGAATTATACCCACGTGGCCCATCAATCAAAACCACATCCCAATCAATCTCATAAACAAAATTAGGTAAATCGTTAATACCCAATTTACAATCAGAGAACAAAAGATTCTGAACGGGTCTACATTCGTCGGGTCGGGTTTTATAATAACCCAAAAGCTTCTCAGCTTGAGAGACTTTAGTTGAGTAAAGGACGTCGTAAGCTTCAACTCCAGGATTACTCTGTTCGAATTTTGAAACAGAGTAAGGACTCTCATCAACGAAGACAGTACGCCCTTTGAAATTTATAGATCTCCAAAGAAGAGATTCATGTGTAAGGCCAAAGATTAATAGATTACAAGTGGGGCCATGAGAGTGAATAATGGTGGAGATGGTTGAGAGTTCGGAGAAGGACATTGATGTGTTTGGTGGAGATGATGAAGTGTAGTGGAGAAGTGCGGTGAGTACTGATGGTGGGAGAGAAGAGGAGGAGGAAGATGAGGAGAGTGAGTGAGAGGTTGTGGTGGAGTGGATTGAGGAAGAGAAGAGGGAGAAAGAGAAGATAAGAGTGAAGAAAGAGAGGAAGAATATGAATAAGAGACGAAGGTGATTTGCTGCGGCGACGGCGGAAGCTGATTTTGAGGTTAAGGGAGTGTGGTGGTGGAAGAGAATGAGATTAGTGTTTGTGTTGTTGTTCTTCATTTTTTATTTTTGGGGTTTTCGATTAAACAAGAGTGAAGACGAAATGTGTGTCTCTTTGAGAAAAAAGGCTTTATAAATTATAAACCATTTGGTTTACATAAAGAAGTGTGGTTGTTGTTTGTTTATGTTTGGTTTTTTCCGGTTATGGTTACAGGACCGGTAGTTTTGAAAACCCGAAACGGATGTCTTTTTCAGCTTCCGAAGTAATTGCCAAGGTCCCACCCACAGTAGTAGCCTTTTACTTTTTGTTTTACTAATTAATTATCAGATTTCAAATTTTTGAATTGGTTGTTGAATTAAACATTTAAACATGTACTAGAAGTCTATAACCAACTGCAAGGAATGGGCATTGGCTCAGCCTGTAAAATGCAAGCAGATTCAAGTCAAGAAAGGCTACAGATCTGAGCAGAGAGAAGAAGCAACTACATGCAGATCTGATGCAGGTTGATATTTCTCGAGGAGAAATAGGTACATGACCTCAAATCACTCCAAGATATCATAATTTGTTGATTGCATAAAGATTAGCCATGCAAGCAGCCCTCGAAACAGCATCGACGTTCATACACTTGGTGATGGAATCAGACTCTCTTCAATTGATCACGATGATTAACTCCGGTGAGCGTTTTTTTTTAGATCCATGGAATTCTTAAAGGAAGTATTTGAGTGACAGAAAAAAACATGTACTAAAAATCTAACAGAATTGGCAGATTGACACAAAACATATTTTGAATATCAAATACACACCAAAAACATATGTAAGTAAAACATATTACTGGTTTAACATATAGTTTCACTATATAATGAAAGAGTTCTAGATCATCCGAGGTAGATCCGAATTATGTGTATATCAAGAATTGAGCAAGTAGCCACGTAGTTTTTCTGGTCATGAACACTACAAGAAAAGTGTCTAATTACCGACCAAATTTTCTGACCAAAAACGGTGGTCGGCAATATTCCGATTGGTTTCCGACCAATTTCCGATGAAAGCATGATTGGTCGAAAATTGGTCAGAAATTTCTGACTAACAAGAACAATAGGAAGTTGGACGGAAAAATATTACCGTTATTTGCCAGAGGTTTCCGACTAGTTTCTGACCAATTTTTGTCAGAATTTCGTCGAACATTTCTGTTGGAACCTGGTCGGCAAACTTCGTCAGAAACATGGTCGGGAATTTGGCCGGAAATCAGTCGGAAATGTTGGATCCAGAATTTGTATTGCCGACCAATATTGGTTAATCGGAAACTAGTTGGAAATTGGTCGGAGTTTGATCGGAAAATTTTAATTATATACGTTGACTTTTGTAACCAAATTCCGACCAAGCCACTTCTATAAATACAAAACTCAATTTTTTTGCAACAATTTATGGGGTTGGTAGCTAATCAAGAAATTACGCGGGAACAAGTATGGTGATTTGTCCTTGCATAAAATGCAAAAATGAAAAATTAGTTAACGTAAATTTAGTTTGGAGGCATTTATATAATAGAGGATTTGCGCCGGGATATTATATATGGTTTTCACATGGTGAATATTTTGTTAATATGCCGGGTATTAGTTGTAGAGTGGGACGTGTAGAAGAAGATAATATTGATAGGATTGTGGAAGAAGATAGTACCACAATTAGAGATGGAGATAATGTAGAGTGAATGATTAGAGATGAGTTTCTAGAAGTTGTTGAAACTTCAAATGTTGTACAATCTCCAAACCCAGAGTCTAGAAGGTTTTTTGAGATGCTAGAAGCAGCTAAGTATCCAATATATGATGGGTGCAAAGAAGGACATTCTCCATTATCAGTAGCAACTAGGATGATGGGAATCAAAACAGATTTCAATCTAACTGAAGATTGTGTTAATGCATTTGCGGACTTCTTCCATTACTATCTCCCAGAAGGCAATCTTGCACCATGTTCCTATTATACAATTCAGAAGTTGGTAGCTGGGCTTGGGTTATGATAACATCGTATTTTGACCTGTTTTTACTATGGTTTTCATATTGTTTTAAGAGAGATTTGGTATGATTTCAAAGCTAAATAGTCCATTATCAAGTATTGTTAGTGTCAAAGAGGTTTTACAGGTTTTATGGGAATATGGATCAAAAAGGAGCAAAGACCCGTTTTGAGGCAGTTTCAAAGCATCAGAAGTTTGACAACATTTAAAGACCTTCGTGTGAACCAAAATCGAAGTTCTCTATATCGTTGGAAAGCTTGAAGAGTCAACATTCGTATGAGATAAGAATCAAAGCAATCCATTCAGCCGTTTGGAAGATGCATCTCAGAAGATGAAACTATGTCAAACCAGCGCCAAAGCACCAAACCTCGGTCATTGAGCTCGTGACCGAGGCCAGGTTTCTTGGGCACCCCGGTCACTAAGCTCGTGACCTAGGCTAGCCTCCTTCACCGCCTTAGACGCTTGGCCCATCACCAAGATTGGCCCATTGCCTCCACACTCACCAAGATGACGAGTCTGCCCTTCCTAAACCCTAGAAGCCAATCTCTTGCACCCCAAGACCTATATATACAAGTTTATGAAGCTAGGGTTTCGTGTGCCTCATCAATATTTCAAACCACCACTTAAGTTCACCACAGAAACCTTAGAAAGTCCATCACCACCTCAAGAAGCCGACGCCGCCTCCAAGGAGCCGCATAAGCAACTTGATCTCGCTGAAGCTTTGAAGTTCCACCATCTCTTCCTCTTGTAACTTTGTCAAAGGAGAAGTCCTTAAATCTTGTTATTTTTGGATCTAAAGAAGTAATCTCTAAACCTTTACCTTATTGCATTAGATCTATGTTTTATTCTTTCATATCATCGATGACAACCTTGAGCATGGCCGAGTAGACTATCGAGTTGGGTATAAAGGGCCAGTCAATGAGGTGAGATGATCATTTTCTTTTTAGTGGCGAGTTTTATTGTATTTGCATATCCGTCTACACTGTCTTTCGGTTTATCTCATTCTTAATGCATATAGTTAGAGTCATGAACTAGCTATTGATCTTAGGCATAGTAATTTGAACCGTTTGCTTAGTTTGTTGGAACCTAGATATAATGAATATCGCATCATAACAAGCACATACCCCTTAGTGATGGAGTTTTATGGATTAGGATTGAACTTGATTTTAATGCTTTGAAATCTATGTTATTGCCTGCGATAGTTGAGTAATAGGATTTGTGCATTTCAGCTGGTTTTCTCTATGACAATAGGTTAGCCGAACTTTCGTGTTTCATAGTCCGAGACATAGGAGTAGACATGCATTACATTGAACTTATTTCTAATAGACAGATCATTGAACCCTAGAGACCCCCTTAAGCGCCCAACATTCATCTCATATTGATTTACATTCATTTTATTTGCTTTGCGTGACACAAAACCCCTTTTTTATTATTGAGTTCTAGCTTTACTTATTCCTCATGATTTGCAATACATCTTCTCCAATTTACGAACTAGAGTAACGTCTAGAACATTGTGCTACTGATTTTCCTTTGTGATTTGCATTGTTGCAGGAGACCTTGAGGATGAATCTCGACGCTCTCCCAGAGAAGTTTTGCAACCTTACTCTTGCGCAGCTATTCGCACAACACAACTCTATGGACGGAGACATTTCTAGACCACTCACTAGCTCACATTCTGGTGCTTACCACAGCTACTCTCAGCTATCTTGTGGTACACCTATGATGAGACACTCTGGATGTCCATCGCTTTCTCGATCCTCTGGAGATTGCCCAATGAGACTATCTCATTCTTTTGGTCCACACTACTCGGACCAATACCATCCACCTATGGATCATTACTTTGATTCAAGAGATGTCATGAAGGTGGATACTTATGAAGAATATGAAGCATCATCCTCCGATGCCTGCACAGAAGAACTTAGGATCCTCATGAACAAATTCACTGCAACACAGCAGAAATGCAAAGAAGATCTATGCGCTCAACTCTCTATGATTGAAGATGATCTAGGAGCAAAGCTTTCATCTCTCTCTGATTGACTAGACCAAGTGGAAATTCGCAATAGCAAAATCAGTAAGGAGCTCCTTGAGAACAAGCAAGACATTCAGAGAAACATGAAGAAGATCACTAATGTAGCATATGCTGTTGACCGCGTGGAAGAACAATTGGGAGTAAAGATTGAAGCTCTTCAAAAGGGCTTCACGTACCCCCAAGAATACATTAGCTGGAAAGATGATCAAGAATATCCGGCAGTTGATAGGGAAGAAGAGGAGAGGAAACTAAGGAAAGAACTCACTACCAAAGCTGAATATGAGGAATGGATGCAGAGTAGAGGCCATCAAATCAATGAAGAGGAGACATATGTCAATGAATCAAGTGTTAATTCAGCCACTAAGAAAGAAGAATCAAGTGAAGTCCACTGCTGCATGATGACGCCTATCCCCTCTGAAGGATTCAGAGGAAATGGTAATCCGCATCAAGCATGGAATCAAAGAGAAGTTATGCAATTTCCCACTACTTTTCCCATGATACCTGAAGAAAACCAATGTTGGTTCCCCACACCTCAAGGAGCCACTCACTTGAACCAACCTATGCACTCCCCAAATCATTACCCCCAAGATAACTCCAACGTTTCTCTACAACAAAAGCTGCAAGAAGGAAGAATAGAGACCTTGCTTAGAAGATGTTTCGAACAACAGAAGATAAGCACAAGAATGATCCATGAAAAGATTGACAAAGGAAATTTGACTCTCTCCGGGAAGATAGACGAAATCTCTTTTTGTCTAAAGAAGCTAGAAGATCAGGGTGACAAAGAGATAGGCTTAAGAAGGAATAAGCTCCAGAGTTTGGAGAGAGACCAAGAGAGGTATGAATCTCGCCTTGAAGAAGAAGCTGCGAAGAAGGATGAGTTTAGCAACATGATTGATGGACTGCAAGTTGACTTAAACTCTCTTAGGGAAGGAATCACCACAAGAAGATTTTCAATGGAAGAAAGGCTTGATGGTGTAGAAGAACAACTCGCCAAAGAAATCCTCACTATCAAAGAATGTGGAAGTTACAAGGGTAAAGATGAGAGAAGTAATCTCTTGGCACGGGAGATAGACAAGATTGAAGATACTTACAACCAAGGAATTGAAGGGATCTTAGAAAAGAATGTTCTCATTAATGATTCTTTGGATAGCGTAAAAAGACGAGCTGGAGTTTTAGAGATGCTTGTGGATGGCATCATTGGAAGGCAATTCGAAATGGAAAAGGTTTTATCAAGGAAGCTTCACGTTGATATCCACAGTTCTAACTCCACAAAGGAACTACATGCCGAAGTAGAAAAGAGGCAAAAAAGCAACCCCGAATCAAAAAGCATTGTGAATCCTAATGGAACGCCACCTGAGCTTGTCAAGACCAAGAAACTTTGTCTTAGGACAGAGAATTCTTCTCATCTCTCATAAGAGAAGAACTAAGTCTAGCCAAGGACTTTAAACAAGGGCGCTTAGTGGGAGGCAACACACTTTGTAAGTTTTCTTTCCCTTTAATAGATTAGACTTCTTTTTGATTATGATTTTTGCATGTTTTATCTCAGGTATTCCACATAAACAGAAAATATAATACAAAAGAAGAAAATAGAAAAGCAGAAAAAGAGAAGAGAATCAAGTTGGATCCGACCTAGGTCACAAAGCTTGTGACCGAGGTCCCAAGGAGAGCCAACCCCGGTCACGAAGCCTGTGACCGAGGTTTTGAGTATGGCAGCTCCGGAGTTCATGTTTCAAAGTGGCAATAAGATTTCACAAGTCTGGTCAAGTTGTTTTGATCAAAGAATGCAGAAGACAACAGATTGATTATTCCCAAGGTCAATGCTGAAAGTCCCCACGATGCATAACCCACCTCCAACTTGAAGAAGGACAACATCAGGGCCATACCCCAGTCACAAGCCCCGTCACCGAGGTCCCATTAAGGCCACACCCCGATCATGAAGCCAGTGACCGAGGTTTTCCGAGCAAAACCTCCTAGATCTGATTTCCTGGTTCCAAGGAGATTTTGAGAAATTTTGTTGATCTGGTACGTTTCTGACCTTATGGAGCCTACTGGAGCTAATTAAATCATCTTAGGAAGCTATGCAACCTTTCCCGACCTCATCCATTGAGTTTTACTAAGCCAAGGCCAAAGTTGAAAATCGGGCCGCGACTAGGTCAAAACCAAGCTCATGAAGAATTTTCAAGTTCCACTCAATCAAACGATCAAGGATCAGATACTCAAAATCTTATGGGTATTCTAGGAGTAATGGTCAAGTCACTTTTTGGAAAAGGATTTATGAGAGGAAGATCATTCCACCTCAAGCTTCACGGTTGCATATTTCACTAAAGTTGAAGGATATTGTAATCTATTCGAGCAAAAGTTGTCCAACTTGACACACAACTAAAGGTTTACCCTTGGGAAGTTTTGGTTGAAGAAATTTCAGAATAAGAGGCTCAGAGAAGAAAAGGGCCAATCATCAAAAACCAAGTCCACAGCCGGCAATCTCCGGCTAGGAAATTCACAAATCTTGGGCCATTTTGCTATTGGTTCGATGGATTGACACAAGATTCAATATCTAAGGATGTGAGGATATTTGGAAAGTCATCATCGAAGAAATTGTAGCCTTGATCGGGCTAGATTTTGAGATTCACCATTGGACCCTATTTTGAACATTACCCGGACCGTAAAGGGGTAAAACTTCAATAGGACATCCAAATCTCCGATCCACAAGTAAGTGGGATGATATATTTTTATGGGATGAAGAAGGAACAAGGAAGAAGAGGGCAGCCACAATCCATTCCGGGTTCGAAAGGACGGCCCCGGTCACAAGGGTGGTGACCAAGGTGTGAAGGAGAGCCAGCCCCGGTCACGACCACTTGCGACCGAGGTTTCTCACCCTCCCCTTTTACCATGTCACTCCACGCCACTCCCCTTTTACCATGTCACTTCGCCGATAAAGATCACTTCACCAATCCGAGAACAAACATATTTGGAGCATATAAGTCACCATGGGAAAATCTCAACCATGGCAATCATGACATCAAAGAGATAACATCTCCACCAACACCACCACCATTCTATCCTTATCTTATTTTATTTACCTATATTTATGTTTTAGCATTATTATTGATGGTTTTTAGGTTTTTGTCTCAGGAAAGATGCATTTAGAAGAAGATCTTCACAATGAATTCAATGGACTAGAACCAAGTCCATTTGATGAAAAGTTTCAAAGGAAGAAACACTGGTTAGTCACCAACATTCCAATTCAGGTGACATTGTTCTTAACTCAACTTTTCCTTATGATTTCCATCATTTTCTCCTTCTTGTTTTCCTACCGAGGACGGTGTGATTTAAGTCTGGGGGGGGGGGAAGGATGTTCATCCTTTACTGACACCTCTATTTGGTTGACCTGAGACCTTTTGCCACTTTTTACATCAATGATTATGCCTATTTATGCGATTTTATCGAGTTAAAATTTTTTTATTGAGTCAAAACTGTTAGGGAACAAGGACCTTGATCTATTGGATTATCTGGACTGGTGATTACTCTAATGACTCACAGCTTGGCCGAGGATCCGTTTGGGAAAGGCCGTAGGAGGATCTGGTGATTATTCAACATTCCCCAAAAGCTTATTTTCGTTGGAGAGTAAGGGTAAACCAAAATCGTCTCTAAATCTATTTGAACCTAACTTGACACTCAAGTTCTTCCTCAGGGATTGTCACTCATTGGACATAGACCTATTCGAACCATACAAGGCCACACAATTTTCCACCAAGCATACAACTACCTCTCTTCCTCTTCACAAACTCGGAAAAACAGAAAAGCAAGCTCGGAAAAACAGAAAATAAAGAAAAAGAAAGGAGAAACAAATCAAAGCAACAAGCCCAAGTGAACCAAGGGATGATGCGTAAACCCGTGTATCTTTTGCAACCTCATGGAAGGATTTTGTTGTAAGGGAAACATTAAGAGTCAAAACGGCCTAGGGATGATGCGTAGACCATGTATCCTTTGTGATTCCAGGGAGACTCGTCCCAAAGAAAACAAAAGAAAGAAAGAAAAAGAAAGAAAGAAAGAAAAAGAAGAAATAAAAAAGAAGAAGAAGAAAAGGCAAAGCACCAGAAACAACAAAACTCGGTGGCTGTAAACATGATATCAAGAAGCTTGGAACAAAAAGAGGAGAGGGGAAGTATGCTGGAGAAGGCCTTGGTAAGAAGAAATT